>CAMTZC010000011.1:10082500-14882500 GCA_947086505.1 Morpho deidamia
TTTTGAGAAAATCGATTACATACATACAGACAGCTTTTTGTGACTTTGTTTTATAATAATTATAGATTCTGATATTAGGAATGTGAAATTGTATCATTTTATGTTTATCAATATTTTATGACGAAGCAACGGAATCACGTGATTTTAGAGATGGACATAGTTATATTTCTTGAGTGATGGAAGATGAGTGTCATAAACTGCGTTTTCTCTTATTAGTGAAGATAACGCAGACAAAATTTCAAAACATTTCATATGTTTTCAATATGTTTAGATTTATTAAATAGGTCATATTAGAATCGAAATCAATTAATTTTATTTGTTTTGTGATATATATTAGCGAAATTTATGATAAAACTATTCCTTAAAAAACATATATACTTAAGTTTAGATTTCAAACCATAATTTTATTCGAAGATTATAGCGTACAATTATATTTTTATTTTATTCTATTCACGAGCTATCGAACCCGAAGGTAACGGTAGTTTATAACCAGATACAAATATATAATACGAGAAGTCCTCTATAGCAATTTATGCAATGTAATGAAAGATAATATACCCGATAAGTAGTTATCGAGATCTAGACCGGAGATATTTACCTTATCAGTAGACATTAGATACGTTACATTTGGCGTCTTAGTGTACTATTAAGGATTAATTTAATTAATAACATTGTAGTATGCCGCAAAAGTGCAGTTAGTTAAATCGATTAACAATAAAAACATTATCGCAAATTTGTGATTTTGTCGTGGAGTCCATCTACTGATGATGCTTCGGTTAAAGGGCGAAACGATTGAGTTTGTGATAGTGAATGTGTTTAGTGCTTGCGTATTGTGGTGGCGGTGGTAGAAGTTTGTGCATGTTTTTACAAATTCTGCATGCATCAGGTATGAAACGGATAGTCCGTCCTACATTTAGCATTTTATATATATATATTCTATTAACTTAATCGCATATTATAGCAATATATTTTTTTACTTTGTACATTTGACTTTTATTATGGATCTCCGCAAAGTAACGCCTGATTCTATAAATTAATATAAAGATAGTTAAAGCCAGGTTTACCGCTCAGGTATTTACCCAAACATACCATAAAACTCCCAGCATTAACTCCATATGTATAAGAAAATATTTTATGCGATTCCTGTGTCTACTACTCATTCATTGGTCTAGGTATTTGCTTCTACAATAAAGAATCCGCAATCCAGAAAAGACTACAGAAAAATTTAAATTAAGTGTAAGAAATATGCTTATACGTCAATGGATTTGAAATGTTTTATAAATACAAAACTGCGTTTTAATAATGTAAGATTGTAAAAAAAAAGTGTTTAAAAAATAGTTAGTAGAAGTTCTTCACGGTTAGAGCAACATTCCGAACCAGTTATAGCTTCATTAATTATATTGATACTTGACGATTCGAAAGTGCTTGTAAGAGCTTATTTGACTAAAGATTAGTTTGATTTGATTATCTTCGCACAACATTGTTTTTCTCCTGATTCACAAATAATTTAATTTTTTAGGGATTTCAGCCAAAATTGTATCAACGCTTTAATTCTCTAAATATTTACGTCAGTCTGAAATGCAAGAACATTATACCTAAGTACTGATCCATACTAATATTATAAACGAAATTTGGTGAAAAAGTAAATATACCTAACTAATAAATTTGATGAAATTCACATTTTTTCTTTAGGAATAGAAAAAACTAAAAATATTTCATGTGTTAGTTTTAAGCGACCTTTTTTGATGGTTTTTTTTAGAGGACACCATCCAGAATTAACGTTAAGGTATTAAGGGATGTCTTGTTATTCGCGATCATAATGTCCAAGCTTACGTACAGAAAAAGTTATACTAAGAAGATTTCTTTTTAGTGTAACTTCACCACTTACAGTGTAAGATGTGATGCTATTACTTATTTATGACGAAAAAATTATGTTATGTAATTTTTTACAAAGAGAATTGCTGGCGTCTTAAGTAGGTCACGTAGTAACCTATACTAAAGAAAATCAGTGAACAATTAACAGAAAATCAGTGAACAATCAATAATACAATGAACCTTAAATCATTAAAATCATTTATTGTTAGTATTATGATGACTAAAGAAATCTTTTAACATAACAATAAAAGATTAATAACGAATAATAAATGATTTATTGAATGTAGAATCATTTTGTTCCAACAAAACAAATTCTACACCATGAGGCAGCTGACTGTACATTAACTGCAATGAATCATACAACAGTTATTGGCATTGAGTCTAAAAGTGAAAGTAGCCCGATGCACTTCCATCTACAACAGACTAAAAAAATCCTAAACTTACCATCTACATTGTGCATATATTATTAATACAAAATAATAAAACAAAGATATCGCTCATGGGCTGCACAACTCAAATAATAAACTATGACTAGGAATAGGTGTAAATTTTAAAATACACATTCTTTTCAGTAGCAATACCGCCAGAACTCTTTACTCAAAATTAGGCGTTCGTTTAGGAAACTAAAGCATTTTTATGAATTTTCCATATATAAATTTTAAACACATTTATCTCAAAACATGATTTTTTGAGTTGTGCTGCTATTGCAGCCCATGGGTAGATATGTCCATATAATTTTGATAGCAGAAAAGATGAGGCTCTACCTCATTCACAGGCAGATCTTTTGAACCTTTACATCTGTTTATCTATTTAAACTTTGTATTATAATAACCATATATTTTTCAATTAATTACATCATACTGCAAAGCAATGGAATTGTAAGAAACTGGTACTGGATTTTTTACTCTTATAGATACACATATGATATATTACATACTCCTAAATTATTTATCAGATCTATTAGGACAAAACATACATATATTATACAGTGGTGTTGCTAGGAATTGAAAACAAGGGCCCCATCTAAACTATTTAAATTTTTTTGTTTTACATTGTCCAAAGGGAAGGGATGGAGATTAAACTCAGCCTCCTGGACCTTAGGGGCTCTGGGGCACTGCCCAGTCTAGCCCTCCATTAACTACACAGCTTATAAGAGACAAGGCCTTTAAAAAAATTCTAAATAAAGTTATATAAATACCACTAAAAATTAGAATTATTATTCAATGTGGTAATTGAGTTTGGTTACCAATATTGCAAATGATACAGCTACTAAAACTTTATAAAGTTGATTTTACTTCTAAGTTAAATAACCTAACATGCAAATAACCTAGTAATGAACTTATAACCTCATAACAATAAATCTGAATTAGATAACAGTTATAAAGCAACTTCATTGCATGGCTATTTTTGAATACTTACAATTTTCTATGCATTACAAGATTTTACATGAATAAAAATCTTGTTGGATATTTGTATGGAGCACATTTTTATCATTTTCACAACAACACCACTTGTCAATTTTATGTTATGAAACATAGCTCACTTGATTTCACTTAAGCATCACTACTTCAAATTATGAATCACTTGTAGTTAAAATTAAAAGCTACATGTTAATATTTTTTACAATACAACTTACTGAATGTGAACAGTGAATACATTGAAAATAAATTGCCTCCCTATTGCAGATAAGCAAGTTATGTTTTTATTAAGAGGTGTTATCAAGAGTATTGTATGTGATACAAGATGTTTACTTGTGATTCACTAGAATATTAATAAATGATATTGACAACCACATGTATCAACGTTGTGGTCACTGACTGCTTCCTACAAAAATGTGGCTTTTGAGAGTCAATTCCTTGAATGACAAAGGCTTAAGATAAATGTAGATATTTATACATGTTCAATCTTGAGATAATATATAACAGTAGGTACTTGCTATTAGGATATCTAAAGTACATGTTATAACTTATTTTATAAATAATACTCTAATTTTTAATCAACCCACTAGATTCTAGCTATAACTTTATTTGTGGGAATTCCAATACTGGGAATAATGTATCCTTATCTAAATTCATTCTGCCTTTTTTGTAAAATATTATAACAAACATACAAAATTTTACTTTTAATATATAGGAGCAGCATACTTTGTATTTAAATATATATTTCTAGTGTCTTAACTTTACAATTAGAATAATTCTGAAGAAATTAAGAATTACCTACATGATATAAATGCCATTATCTTTATTTGATATTATTTACACAACACAAGATATTTAACATAAATATATTATATTCATAACATTTCATTGCTCTAGGACTATTACACAGCAAATATTTATATATTTTGTCTTGCAACAGTATGACTTAATAAAAAGTTCAAAATAAATTGTAATTATGTAGGTTTTCTTGTTATTTTAATTTGAAAATAGTAGTATATATATCTCATTTAATACATAATTTTGTCACAAAAAAAAATTTAATAACTAATATAAAGGTTAAAAATAAGGAAAGAACAAACAATAAATTGTACTGTGGTTAATTTGTAAATACTTGGAATATTCAGAATTCATGATTCATTAAATTAGCATACAAAGACAACAAATATAAATGTTCTTATTTTTCCAAATAAAACTTTAAAATTATTTTGTGTTAAAAATTATTATCATACTGAAATGGATGATTGAATATATCTATTTATAAGTCTTTAAAAAGAATACAATATACAATGACATAGATTTACTTCTTACTTTGTATATAAAAATAAATGTTTGACTGTATGTCATTTGAAGGCTCCGAAACAGGTGAATCAATTTTAATAAAATTTTCACACAATTTTACAATGACATGAGCATTTTTTTAAACTATTGAGTTCTGTTTTGAGGGGAAATTAAAAACAGACTTAGCCAGCGGGACAGCTAGCTAATAGATACAACCATCACTATACATTAAATATCCTTCTTATAGTATTAATGCGAAAGTCTGTCTGTCATGCTTTAAGGGCTTATCTGCTAGAGTAGAATGTACAACATTTTGTTCAATGAAAGCTTATATAGGCGTAAAAAATCTAATATGTGGTAAAATATTTCTCTTTTATAGATTAATAAATAATATAATAAGAAAGAGTTTACTAAAATAAACAATACATACAATGCAGATTACTGCATTGCATTATATGTGTCTAAATTGCTTCACCTAAAGGTGGACACATACAGTATTAATACTTATTAACTTAAAACAATAAATATTTAATCCTTAACAGTATGATATCATTAGCGTAGATAACATAAACATACATAACATTAGGAATTTATAATTTCAATTCATTTACTTATCAAATTAAAAATCTTAAAGCATTTAATTTTTCCCCCTTCCCAATGTCCGTCCATTTCTATAAAACATTTATTGATTTATACATAATCTATCAAACAAGTTGCAGGTCCTTCGTTTGACTGACTGTGACAGCCCCATTTTGCTGTATAATCACTGGATTGTTAATCCAGTAATAAATATTATATCTTAGGGCATTGACTAGTTAGTGGTTTTATCCTGTTCTCAAAGATACTGTTTTGTTTAATTATATATGATTTTACAAAAGTAATGATAAAATTATTTTGCTATTGTCGTACTTGTATATTTTGTTACTGATCACTATTGTATTATATATCTCCATAAAGTAACACCTAATGTGATAAATCATTTATGATTTTGTCAATTTGTATTGAGAGCTAATTTTTGTAAATACTTTATCTAGTGTAATAACTACTGTAGTATCTTATGAGTCATATACATTTAGCTGCATTTTTTACATCTATACAAATCTTGTTTTTTCATAAGATAGACAAGATCTTTAATCATAGATTTTATTCCCTGTAAATGGGCCCAAATACTGTCTTACTATACTGTAATACATACTAATAATACTATGGTATAAATAATAATAATAATAAATTATAAGATATTATTTAATTAGATAGTACATAATATAGATTTATCAGACAATAATTATGCTTAATTTTAATTTTATAATGATGAAAAGAACATTATAATAGTATTTATTTTTATAAATAATTAAAAAACTTACTGAGTTATTTATGAATGAAAATATAATACATTTGGCTTTTATTTATCAAAGATTTAATCAAATAGATAAGTTAGTAGTACACAGTTAAATAACTTTTAAGCTTGTTAAGGGCAACCATAAGCAATTGGATTTATATAATATAACAAAAACTTTTAATGTATCTTTGTACTGTATCATACACTATTAATTTTGTTATAGATTATAATACTGATATGTTTATTGAAGTAAGTCTAGGCATTATAATATGTAGATTGAAATAAGTTTTTGTAAATTTGACACATACACACAACCTCAGCTTTAGTTCCTGGAAACATTAATTAACTACTAATACTGGCATTATTTTTGGAAAAATGACCTATGGTAATTAGTTTTATACTCTACAAAATATATTTACATAGTGTTTATTATTGTTATAAGCAATTGATACATTGATAAAAAGAATGGTTGTTAAAATGAGACAAAACTACCTAATCATTATCAATTGAAAAAAAAAGAAGACCTTGCTTCAGAGAATTAAATTTTTTTTGAGAACAAAAAGAATGCAATGCATTTGGCAGAATAGACAGAAAGCTCTACATACTACACATACTGTATTGAAAAAAACAATATATTGAGCTACTAAAAGCAAGTAAATGATTTTTTTATATAATATCACAACAATATGTAAACTTTTAGTATTTAATGTAGTGATCTTTAATAAATGGTAAATTTTATTTGTTCCCAATATTGTTTAACATAGCTTTTCCTATGAATTTCACTAAACATTACTCACTGAAAACAAAACATTAAAAAGCAACTAGATTATTAATGTGTTAAATACTAGCCAAATTATAGCCTTCAATTTATCTTAATTACAGTAAATAATTTTTACAGGACTTTAGTTATATAATATTAGATAATAACAGTTACAAAATAATAACTACAGACTATTTCATTCTTATTATGAGCCCAATCATTTTACTGATAGAAATTGAAAAGTAGGTCTTACGTGGAAGTTCTTTTGTCGTCGCTCTGACGTTCCTTGTCCTTGTTACCCTCACGCTTATTCATAATACTAGTGAATGCAGGCTAAGCCCGACCCTCCTGATCACTCCCAGTGCCCACCGACAGTCGGGGCCGCACCGCACCGCAGTCCATGTCACCACAGCCTCTGGCCACCGCACTGCAACCTCGCCATACCACTGCACACACCACCAATCCACACCAAACACTTTTATATTACTATTTTTTTCGCTTTCAACACAGCATGCACCACACTATTTATTTAATTTATCTCAAAATCATTTTTACTGCAACGACACAAATGTTTCGGCGACTCGCGAATCGTCTAACGGGAAATCTTTAAGTAATTGATAACTGTTCTTTAACAACTGATAATAACTACTGATAAACCCGATATAATTCATCCGGAAAAGGAATACGACTATTGTATGGGTCGCTCTGCCAATGTTATGTTCACTGAACAGTAACAACAAGCTATTTTAAGTGATAGTAGCTTCCAATGTGTCAAATAAGGAATATGACCAAAAGGCGTGTTATTTTTCACCCTAATTGATCACCATCCTTAACAAGAGTGAAATAACAATCGGAAAAACCTAACAATTGACAGTTCCTCTTCGACGTGAGAAGTCAACCCAAATAAAATCTGTCGGCACTAATCGTATTGAAACAGATGTATTGTGGGGTTTCTTTCAGTTAAGAGTTCACAACATTTTTATGTTTACACAACTAGCTGATACAAACACTGTAAGCAAATTACAGATAGCTTCACAACGTCGCCGAAACATCAAATGGACATTTGTTCTGATAAAAAGTTTAGGTTTTGTAATGGCCACCAATGGTACACTTTAGTCACTGTTATAACTGTAATTTACGAATCGTAAAATTTTAACGTCCAATCTAAGGATTTTTACTAACTAAAACTTTACCTAAATATATATCATCTAACGACAAAATTTCATAGCTAAAAAATGTTATTTCAAAGATTATTCACTGAAATATCGCCATTCGGCGCATGCGCAAACTTGTAGTGGACTGTGTTACTATAAAAAAATATATATTGTGTAGGTAATGTGTAAGTACAATATTAAAAATAAAATATGAACTCATCACAAAAATAATATTTCTGAGATGAAATTTATTTGATTTTTACAATGCTGCGATAACCGAGTGTGATAATGATGCTACTGATTATGAATTTAAAATTCCATAAAATGGCAACTCATTACGGTTTTAGATGCGTTCAAAATAAGTAAATGATTTAAGTGAAATACATATGTTAAATTTTACATTAAATTTGTTAAGTTAAACTACTTGTTATAAATTAATCATATTTCTTTAAAAATTGGTACATTTTAATAATATTGTATTTCTTTAATTACCGTTGCAACCAAAGCAGTTATAAAAATATAAATGTGATTCACTCAATATTACGTTTTAAAAAAACTTTTCTACACTATGACCCGCCCTATTACAAATTATGTTAATACATTTTTGGTTTTGTTTTATAATGAAAATGCTAGTTAAAAAGTTACACATGGTTTATGAAGTAAATGATATGTAGTGACATCAAGACGTAACGTTATTGTTGTAATAGCGTCAGTATTGCAATCACCAACCCACGCTCTAACTGTGGTATCACCATTACCGAATAAATTGCGCTTTAATAGCTTTAATTCGAAAGCAATCGTCTTTCGTTTGAAATTTCGTAGAAAAGGAGTTAGGAAAGCAACCTATGCTTTATTTTATACCTTTAAGGATTACGATGTCCAATTAAAATTAAAAAATAAGAAAGCCATAATTTAAGATTTTATTCAAAAGCAATCATCTGTTGTTTAAAATTTTGGGTGAATAAGGAAAACCAACTATACTTCATTTTAAGCCCATAAAGATTACGAAGATCAATTAAAACTAAAGGTATTCGCTAAGTTTAAGAAAGCCTAATAGTTAGAAGATTGAAGAGAACCGTTCAAAGTGAGGTTTAAGAGATTAAGAAGGGATATAAATCACACAAATTACAAAACGACTCTTGCGACGAATACATTTGCAATGACATCAAACAAGGTCTAGTGCTCGCGGAGGCGCGCTGGCCACTTGACGTGTTAAAAGTTTTGTTATTCTTTAATGAATGTGATTAACATACTAAATAAGTAAATTCGCAACTCAATAATGTAAGTGGTCATATAAATGACGCTTTTTATTTTTTTTTAACTAACTTGCATTCTTACCTGTGTTCTGAAATTAAACATTTGAATATGCGTTCTAAAATTTCTATTTGTAGTAATTTTTTTTTGTGTTTTTTATCGGAGCTTAAATATGAATACAGGCAAATATATAGTCCTATAGAAATGAAACCTATTTCCTAATATATAAAGTTTATAATGGAACATAACGTCTAACGTCTTTAATAATGTGATCTCCAAGGTACAATCGATTGAAGAATGAATAGCACAATTATTATAGCTTTAAGTAATAAGTTTATACTTATTGTCATTTTCTGAACTAGAAATTTTTCTTGAAATTTTTTGAATTAGAGCCGCAATGAACCTACTCTTGACAAATAATCAACAATTATGAAACAACAATGTACCGAGGAAGTGGTAGGTAAATTAATTTATGTAAAAATCTTCTAATCACATCGAAATCAACTAACATGTTTTGAAACTAGAAATAAGCACCGGATATAAAACAGGTTTTTAGATGAGCGACAAGATATTTTTAATATATTAGATTCGTCAAAATGGTTTTTATTAAAATTTCTGAGGTGTCTTTTAACCATGTCCATTCTAATGTACATAAGAAACTTCCCCGCAACTGCATTAAGGCCTTCCTGAAACCAAATTATGATCTTATCTTATGATCTTGTACAATTTTAAAATAACTACTTAAAGTTTACTTATAATTATAAATAATAAGCAAAATGTAAGCGTAAATCCTAAGATTTGATAAAAATTATTAAACTGGACCCTAAACACTCTTAATGTTTTCTTCTATAAATAAACGAATAGTTTCTCCCAATAAAGACCGACTGGCGACTGGAGTGTATTTACAGGAAATAGATAAATAACGAGAACTTCAGCTGGCAAACCTGTTTATTATGATAAATTGATACACGGAAAATATGTTTGTTATTATACAGCCTTACTTACGGCAAGGTTGAAGAATAAACAATATGTATCATTCTTCAAGTTTAAATTGTTTCTTAATAAAAACGAAATAAGGAACGCATTGCAAAATTTAATAGCTTCAATTGTGAAGGCTCTAGCTTTAAAATAGGAAGGGAAAAATCGGGATATCTTTTCAAAATACGATTATAAATTACGATATACAAAAAAAAAACAATATTAAAAAACACACCAAAATTAAAATTCATTCTATTGGATACGATTTATTTGGAGCATAGGAGCATAAGGTCGAATAAGTGGTATAACGATAATAATATATAGGATAGAACTTAACATAAACTTTAACTTAGGACAAAAAAATAAATACACACTATATTTTTTTATATCATCTTTCGTATAATGTAATTTATCCGTAACTATATGAACTATGATATTTATCATTTCATAAGAGCTTGTAAAATTCTAACTGCAATAATAGTTACGTCGATTCGCCTTACAAGTCCACTCCAATATGTGATTTTATTCCAGCATTATGGGAATTCAAACTATACAAATTAATAACACAATAGTCTAATAAAAGTCTTCGTGAATAAAACAAAAGGATGGAAATCTAAAATTTATGACTTTTTAAATTTCAGATATCATGTCTTCAAATAAATTAACAGAAGACCAGTCGAAATGTGTTCAACAATTAAAGGAATGGCTAAACAAACAACCTGAACTACCAAAAAATTTAGGTAGGTATGTTTTAACGATCGTCACTACCTCATCATCCCATGCGACCATTCTGGGCTATTTAACTTTGAGTTTTTGTAATTTCATGGTGCGCTTTCCATAGATATTGTCTCTCGAGTAAACCCTAGTTGGATGCCCTCTCTTCGATAGAGTGCTTAAAGTAATAGGGTTTGCCTTTAATTTACGTTCTGTTTAACGTATTAAAGCCATGAACGAATGGGTGGCGCACTATATTAGCTTCATTTGCACTAAATTTCATCGACACTACTCCATCAAATTAGCTGCAAAAGTTGGTAACAAATGGAACTGAAATACTTACTTGTGTTCAGGAACCATCAAATATCAGTAACCCAGCCAATTATTGACTTTTATCAATAACAACGTAATCATCGATTATTGTCTATCGCAATCATCTCAATCTCCAATATAACCATAGAAAATATAAAAAGTAAGTACATAAAGTACGTGTTTCTTTTAAAATCATAAGAAACATAATGGGATTGGTAAAAGTAGAAGTAAAGTAACGGCCTGTTACTATGCCCACTGCTGAGCTAAGGTCTCCTCTCTCCGTTTTTGGAGAGAAGGATTGGAGCTAAGACCCTACCACGCTGCTCCAATGCGGATTGGTAGGTTACACATATGCCTAGAATTCTCTAGAGATATGCAGGTTTCCTCACGATGTTTTCCTTCACCGAAATAAATTGCGATTATCAATTAGACACATAAGTTTTAATAGAAAAACTCATTGGTGCCTGCCCGGGGTTTGAACCTATGTCGTCTCTAGAGAGTCGCACGGTCTCACCGCTAGGCTATCACAGCTTATGGGATTGGTACATATGGTAAATATGGTATATGAGACGTAATATTATAATCGATAGTGTTGTAAATATTTTTTGCAATATCACCTCGATAGCTTATCAAATTATAAGATAACATATATATGTAATGAGAATTGATTTTTTGAGAATACGATCATTGTCAAATAGGATATGATTGTTTAGCATTTTAGGATAAAACAGATGAAGTAAACCTTTACTTTTGGAACTTTAGAGTTGGACATAGGTTTCTACAATAGATTTCCATGTTAGACAATTGTGTCTCGCTTGAGTTAAGCGATTCCCTGAAACACTATTTATATAGTACTTTGGCTGTTAGGTGAGGGTTTGGTATTCTGAAATCTTTGACTCCATTTTCGATCAGTTCTTCAAACTACGTGGGTTGTTCGTTGCGATCGATTGCTGTTCCGCTTCATTTAGGCCTCAATTAGTCAAGCTTGCCTAAAATAATTATTTAAAATTACATTTTAAATTAATAGTAAGTCTTTTTTCCTATATAAAAAGTCGTCGTAACTTAATCGTTTTAGTATTCTTAATATTGAACTTTGTGGCTTGAAAGTAAAACCGGAATATTTCTATCCTATATATATATCCTATAGGTAAAATATTTTATTGTATCAAATTTTATCAATATTGGTCCAGTTGATTAGCAGTGAAAGCTTTACAGACAGACTGATAGAATGATAGACTTTTATTTATTTTAATTATTAAGAAAATATAAATTTTTAATTCCTGATTATGAAAATGTGCTCCGTCTACCATAGTGTTATAATACTCCATGGGCAGGCCCGTAAGTAAGAGTGTCACAAGAAATAAGGAGAGGAAAGATGAAACTCGTATACTTATCTTTGTCTAATCACATATAAAAAGAGAGACATATAGATACACTCTCATTTGCTTTCTCTTAATTGTAATAGTGCACATTTTAGGGTTGCTTCCCTACTCTAGCATGCAGAACTCTAGAACTTGGGCTCTCCGACGGATCTCATTCTTTCATGTATTTTTGATTAATAAATAAAGACAAATAAAGCAACGCGATTGCAAACGTTTGTAAATGGAGGCTTATAAGTAACCTTGAAGCGGTCACGCTGAACGATTACGAGTTCGTGGATTAATCAGTATCATCGTTATCACTCAGGAATAATAGCCGATTGTTATCTCTATTACGAGTTCTAGCAAATTTTCTCGAATTACAGGTTACTAGCATTTGTACTATCATTTTTAATACCGATCTTAATTTTAGTGTATACTAAAATACTTTAATATACTTTAATATTACATTTGAAACGGACTTTACTACAGATAAAACAAGCCAGAGATTTATCTGATTATATATGTCGGATTATGCATCGTGCAAATTTGAAAACTTGCTAGAAATGATGCGTTTATAAGAGTTTTGAAAAAAACCATCGATGCGCGACGCGCCTATGAGGATGACGTCTATGGCAGAATTTGGAAAAACTTTTGTCCCGAACTGACACTCGCCGCACGTTCCTTTTCAATTATTTATTTTTAAAATATAAATACAAAACTTATTTATTAATTAATAATAAATTAGTATTACATCGCTAACAACTTTCATTATTCAAAAATGTTATTATGACAAAATTAAGAAATTTGCAGAACATAACTATGCTATACAGCAATATCAAGATAATATTGTTACGTACAAGGTTCTTTGCTTTAGAGAAAAACACCTGGTGACTTGTTCTGGAACTTTATTTAAGCTTTTCAGTATGACATACAATCATCTTTATGACATACAATCACAGAGCAAGTCCGTAGTCTGGTGTAGTCGAGGTCGCTATTATACAACTTTTTCGCTTCCAAGGTCTTTAGTGATCTGTACACGAGTACTAAAACCGTAAGGCGTCAAAAAGAGCCGCATATAGTAATCTAATAAGAACAGGAGAATGATGATATAGTATAATCTAATCGAACCAGAAAGTCCTTTGTTTTCTCGATTAATCCTGAATCGTTATTACAGTGGCAGGAATACGGAACACAATATATAAGTTCCAAAGTAAAGTGAATTTATTTATTTATTTTATTTATGTATCGTAAAGAAAAAAAAATACGTAACAAAAACATTATCAATAAAAAAAAACAGAGTACAAAGGTCAACATATCCCTATGACAGAGATCTCTATCAGCTAACCTACGAAGTGAGACAATTTATAGTGCAACATAATATATTGTAAATATAAATCATAAATATATTATATATATGATAAATAAAATAATATATAAATAAATATCAACAATTACATTATGGGAGTAAAGAAATATAATGTTTCTTTAATCTAAGTTTAAAAGCACTGGGGGAAAGGATTCTATCATAGATAATGCTGTATACGAATTTGATATACGAGTAGGTATATAGTCTATCTCGTAAACTACAAATTTTTTTGCATATTCGTTACAAAGAACTATTTTAATGTAATGTAAAAACAAAAATATTCGTTGAAGACTATTTGATAACATTGTAATGTATATTATATTTCTAAAAAGTCTTAATGGTTGAACGAATGGTTGATCAGTGACCCTTACTAGTTTGTGGGATCTAATCCCCGGCAGTTATTATAGAAAGAATTCAAGAATTAATTGAATGGCTATTTTTGTCGTTTTCTGACAAAAAAGATATTAACAAAATTTAATGTCCCAATTGTTACCCGTTGAGGAGTTCCCTTGTCTTGAGCCAATCCTAGGCAGCAGCATCAGGTTATGGTAAACATAAACATGCATTGTCATCGGGATTGGGCTATTATGTAAAATTTCAGCTCAATCGGAACCGGTCAAATTTAACATGCTAAATTTCACCTTCACATGGAGAAACACAAGTACAAGGCTTTATATAACTTTCAAATGATTATTCAAAATTCATGAAGAATTGTGCCGGCTAAAATTGCATACATTATCCCGACATTATAGCATGGTGTATGATATGTAACCTACAATAATATACATTTTTTTTAAAAAACCTCATATCGATCATACCTAATACGATATATTGTGATTTCTTTGTTGTGAGACAAGTTTTTCAGTCTTATTCAACGCTTGACCTTTACTTAGTTGTGTACGTGCAAATATCTCTACCCGATTATTTGGAAAAACGTGTTTACATACGTGCTATAAGATAATTTAGCATTTGATAGCTATGAGTATTGTGCAAACGGACAATAAGTAGTTTGACTTGAAAACTCTCGAAGTGGTATGTCATTTGAGTATTTGCAATGAAAGTCAATATAACCGAAATACAAAGTGCACAAAATTTCAATGGTATACCCGGTTATCTTATATTTTCTAATCACTTATTATGGTTGGCACTTGATTATTATTGACTATAGTACTTACATGATGGCAAACAATTGTGATATTGAGAACTCTTGCCTATTGTTTTAATGAAATAAAAGTCCAGCTAGCTATTCATTGATTTTATTGATTGCTCTATTTCGATCAAAGCATTTCATTTAGTGAATGTTGATATATTTTGCCTATAAATCTGCCCAATATCATCGAATTTAGCGATGTATGTGAAACATTATTACTGTAACTTAAGCGGAATATTGCATCCCAATTCTTTTCCATAGATATTCCATTGATAGGAAAGTCAAGCGTATAGTAACGATTTGTACATTGTAAAAGCTGCAAACTGTTAAATTTAGCGCCCTTACATCTAGAATTTCAAGATTATTAAAAAATGAAGTTTGCTGTACAATGTTTGGTGGTACAATGAAAAGGAATAGGAAAAAAATATCACCATGTCAAATACTATTCTGTGCAAGACATCTGGATAGAACCAAAAGAACTCATTATATTTTATCGATAAGTTAAAATTGATTTTGTATTTTGCATTTTGTTTCAGATGATAATCTTCTCGTACGTTTCGCACACAGCTGTTATTATGATTTGGAGAAGACGAAAACCACAGTGAATTTGTTTTTCACGATCAGAGCAACCTGCACAGATTTACTAACTAATCGAGATCCTTTGTCACCACACATACAAAAGATTCTTAAAATTATGTAAGTATACATACGCACTATACACCCACACTCACACTTAACTGTGTATATTTACTCACACACGTAGCAATAATTTTATATTTTTTATAGATTTGTAGCCATTGAATCATTCCAGTAGTAAGTTGCCGCGCTGATTAACGTTCGATACTCTCTCCTAGGGTCGCATACTTTACGCCCTACAGAAGTGAAAGCACTTGCCGCCAAAAAGATCCTTGAATTCTCCAAGGACACCGGCATTGGTGGCGAATTGTAAGCAGTGGCGATCACAATAGATCAATAATGGTCAATTATGGTGATACTGGGCCCTAAGGCCCTGCATAGCCGCTACTCCTAGGAGAAGAAGAAGAAGTTGACGCGCACTTAAGCTTTATAATCATTACGTACTAAATACTAAAGAAGATTGTTCATATCTAGCTATAGATAGTTTCTTTATCAACTAAATTTACTATACTATAAGGAGTATTAAAACGAAAACTCTAACGCTAGAACATAAAACAAAAGTTTAGTGACGGAAGTACATTCCTTACTTATGTGTCATATTTTCATATATGATTATATATAAGGTTATTTTTCTCATTCATATGGATAATGTAACTCAATTTATTTAACAAAACAAAGATTCAATAAATACATAGTTCTCATGCTTCGTTAATACATGTTAATTATCTGTACCGAATTCTTCATATTTTAATAATAAGAAGTGATGTAAGAAGCATCATTATAACTGTATTTGAGAGGTAATTAAGCATAGTCATTTCCAATTATAGCAATTATGCTTCGAACCATTTATCAACTTTGCTGAAATTATTAATATTTATTTAAAGGTTCTCTTTATAGGATTAACATTATCACGCTTTTATACACCTTATAGGTAGGCCATCACATATGAAATAATCAAAATACAATAAGGCTTTTTAAATTTATATTCAAAATATTCTTTATTCAAGTAAACTTGTAAACAAGTGCTTTTGAATTGTCAACATCTACTGCTGGTTCGGAAAGCTGTTCATACCGAGAAGAGTCTGCAAGAAACTCGGCGGTTGCTCTTTTCAAGGAATAATTATTATTACTAGTACATATATTTATTAAAGTTCGGTACAGTGTCGAAGAGTAGCTATATCCACGCATTTTTATCATCTAAGTAATCCTCAATAATATAGTAGGCTTAATGTATTAGCCTTTTTTATAGTGTTTTTAAACTGCTGTAATGTTAAAGTTAAAGTAGATTGCGGAATTTTATTGTGGAATCCAAACCCACAAACGACTTACGTACTTTCGCAAGGCGCAAAGCTGGAACCGCAAGCTTATGTCGGCTGCTACTTTGTCTATTATATACATCGCTAATCTTTTTATAATTATGTATACTCTTACAATAATTAAATTGCTAAGTGACAACGCAACAAAGTTGTTTGCGAGACCTTTTCTTTTAGTGGGTCGATGTGTTGAAATAAACGTCATAGTTGCTCGTGCAGTGTTTTTTAATTTATCAGTAGTATAAAAAAGTAGAAATTAACTAACTAGCGTAGGGAAAAATGGTACTTGGAGCGTAAACATTTTTATTACGACAAAACGGGACAGATGGGATGAAATGAGAATTACAATTTAGTTATATATTATTCATATAAATGCACAAAAATGTATTCACAATGAATTCTTTTATTTCTCTCAATATTAACTTTTTACATTTTTAAATATTTTTAATGATAAAAAAACTAAATAATTAAAAAAAACATTAGAAAATGTAAAAAATCGTCGACCGCCGGAAGCGGGGCAATGTCCAAGCTACCAGTGGCTAGGGCTCCAGAGTGAGGAACTTCCTCACAATGCGTGCCGTTTCGGGTAATACCCCCTTCTTAATCCGACTCTTGATCCAATCATTAGGCGAAAGCCTCTGAACTATTGTTAACTATAAAAATGTTTGAAAAAAATAATATTTTGAACATCATGATTTTACATCAAATTAAATGTTTTATCAAAAAATTCACAGTTCACAAAGAGTAAGAATTTCACTCCAAAATCGGAACGTGCGGTCACTTTATTAGTGTGCGTTTTGTACACAGGATCAATTGGTATAATCAATAGTTTAGCTGGACTGAAATTAGTCATCTTACAACTTACAGAAAACTAAAAAAAAAACAATCAAGATAAACCCTATCTTGATTGTTTTTTTTTAGTTTTCTGCCCTATGACTGCCTTGAATTTACTTTAATATTATTCTTAAAAGTTCTTTATTTTTTTCCAGAAATCTCGGACACTACATGATATCGGACAATAGAAGCTTATTTGTTTGGCAAATTAACGATCCGGGCCTTGAAAGCTATGATTACACGCTTGATAGTAAGTTATTCTTCCTAAGCACAGACGCGCAATTCCTCGACAATGATGATTTACCTGATGCAGATATAGTTCTGATGGACGTAAAGGATATAACCCTTAGATTTATTACAAAAATGAATGTATCTGTAGCAAGAAAATTATCTAAGTATCAGGAGGTGAGCACTAATTATTTAATTAAGGAAATCTTCTTTTATCTCAATGTTAGGCAAACGTATCCTGTCCTTTAGAATCTGGTTTTGAAGTAAGACCTATCATACTGTTAAAATGCGACCCAAAAAGTTATTTAACCCGACTATTTCATCATATCATATAGAGCGTACAAGTATTTTTTTATAGTTTATTAGCTAACCGGGTCACCTGGCTGTTGTCTTGCCATATAAATAAGTTATAGAGAATTTCTATTGTGTAATATGTATATTTTATTAGAAAAATAATTGTCCAAAAAAATAAAAAAACGTGATATGAGAATTTTCTATATTAGGGCTTATAATATATTCCCATCTGAATAAACTATTTCTAGTAGGTAAAAAAAAGGTAAGCAAGGATAGTTTGAGTTATAAATTCATAATTATATTATAAAAGCCAATGTCTCAGCGTTAACGTTAACTAGACAAATAGTTCTAGTAACATCACCGAGCAAACGTTGTTCTTATTATATTATTAGAAATATTTATTTCTAGTGATTTTTAACGGTGGACAACCCTTATCACTTAGGGATATAAAAATAGATAGTAGCCGATTCTTGGACTTACTGTATATGCATATAAAATTACATAAAGATCGTTCAAGTCGTTTCAGAGGAGCATGGTAACTTCTCGTAACATTGTGATGCGAGAATTTTATATATAAAATACTCAAATTGTTTGTCATAATTATGAAACAATAAATTTTCTTTCCCCTTGAAAGAAATAACTATTGTGTGTTATATCAAGAAATTTATTTACATACACTGTATTATATAACTATTATATTCAAATTCAAATTCAAATTCAAAATATTCTTTATTCAAGTAAACTTGTAAACAAGTGCTTTTGAATCGTCAACTTTACTGCCGGAGATACTGCATATTGCCTGCAGCGCCATCTATATCAATTCTCTGATATTACAAATGTTCAAGGAGCACCTGAAGGGCAGATTACTCTAATTTTTCAGAATCCATACTAACTTTATAAATGCGAAAGTCTGACCGTCTATCACGCTTAACAGCTAATCCGCCAGAGCAATAAGCAAAAAGTCTCTATTAGAAAGGTTAAATAAAAAATTAATGCCACGCATGATTTAATTTTTCTAATTTGTCAAAGTTATATCATTTAGGATGCGATCCCGATCAGACTGACGCAAGTTCACGTTGTAAACGCGCCACCATTTATAGATAAAATCTACGGAGTGCTGAAGCCATTCATGAAGAAAGAGATAACCGAATTAGTAAGTCATCATCATTCATCATTCTTCTGTCGGAAAGGAGAATGAGCACTACACACGTTTACTATCACAAACTCAACAATCGTTTCGCCCCGCAACCGAAGCATCATCAAGAGATAGACTCCACGACAAAATCGCAAAGGCTTTGTGTATTGTGGTGGAAGTGGTGGAGGTTGGTGCATGTGTTTTTACGAATCCTGCACGTATCGGGTTTGAAAATACGGATAGTCCACTATACATTTAACACTTTATACATTTTCTATTTATTGTATCGCGAATTATAGCAAAGTTTAATTTTTTTTTAATTTAATATTTGTGTTATGGGTGACAGACGATAAATCTATACATATGCAATTTTAAATTTTACTCAAAAAACATAAATACACCTGGGCTCGAATAACCAACAAATGGTTTTTATAAAGGCTTTCGACGAGAATCGAATTTTGGAACTGAAGGCAGGTCCTCTGCCATCTGCGCCAACGGGAATTCGAATAGTATTTAACTTTTAACATAAGATTGGATTTGCATCTCGCTTCTAAATTCGTCAACGTACAAAAGAGTTTATTACGATATTAAACGTATATTCTTTTGATTTTTATTGATGGATTATTTAAATAAAAAGAAAATTACATTTGCCCTTAGATAGCGGTAGAAATCATGTGATTGTATCCCTGTGAAATTTTCTCTAACCAGTTATTTATGTTTGTTATGTAAAAAAAGTAAAAGAATGTTTATTTTTTTAAGTTAAATAATTAGTATGGCGTCTCCATTCACTATATGTTATAATTCAATTAGAATATTATAATTCAAATAGAAAGTAGAGAATCCAACATTTAATCACGTTTAACACATTTAAATTTGGCTAACAATGCGGTATTCGCGTAATATTTAGTCCAAAGCTCTCATGTATTTTTTTTTTACTATTTTATAAATGAGCCTAATGTAATAAACTCTCAACCTTTTGGTGGGCTATCAAAAATGCATATTATTTCATAAATCTATAAATTAATGCGGCGGTGTGCACAGAGGCTACAAAATGCAAAATTATAAATCCCTAATAATCTACATATCCATCTAAGTCTTAATAACTAATAGTTGCAAATACATAATAAAACTATGCAGCTAAATTAATAAATACTATTAATTATTCTTTTCTTTTATAGATACATTTCCATGTACCCAACTCTCAGACTCTATATCAATATATCAAAAAGGAAGATTTGCCTGAAGATTACGGCGGAAGTGGTCCTTCTATGGCTGAAATCACAGAGCAGACTATACAACTTTTAATAAAGCAACGGTAGTTAATATTGATCAACCAATACCTCGCCATGTACTATTCAAATTTAAAATTTTAAAAGTAATATCTTTTTTTCAGGGAAAAGTTGATAGACGAAAATCTTTGGCGGACCATAGACAAAAACAAGTCCATTGAAGTTGGTTCTTTCCGTACGCTGGCCATTGATTGATGTTAATAAATGATTTATAGAAGCAGGCGTTACTTTGCGGAATTCCATATTACAAGCAATATAACAGAACTAACTATTTTGCTATAATCCGCACGGGTTAAGTGAATGCATGCGATGCCAATGTGTATGAAGCAGGCAAAATCTACGCACCTTATACATGTAGGACCAGCCACCACATGTCCAGTAGTACCTGTACAGATCGAGTGGCAAATATATTTAAATCAAAATCGGGTACTAAACTGTCTTTTAAAACTAACCAATCGCTTCATAGTTTGTTGTGTAAAAATAAAGATATATTAGGTAAGGGTAAAAAATCTGGGGTTTATAAAATAGATTGTCCTGAGTGCAACGGTACATATGTAGGTCAGACTGGCCGAAGTTTTGCGGTTCGATTCCGGGAACATATGGCTGCGTTTAGGAATAATAAACCACAAAATTCTAATTTTGCAAAACATTTGCTGGAAAGCGGTCATAAAGTGCCTAATGACCATTCACTTGTGATAAGGGACTCCGACTCAATACGTTAGAGCAACTTGAGATAATAAAAAATAACAATGGTCACTTAATTAACGAGCAAGTAAATGTATCTAATTCCGTTTTGCTACATGTGTTCGGGGAGGGTATTGGTGGGAGTTGAACTATTTAAGACTGCTTGTATGGGTAGCGCGGCGCATTACGATTTTTGTCGTGGAGCCTATCCTCCTGATGATGCTTCGGTTTCGGGGCGAAACGATCGTCGAGATTGTGGTGGTGGGTGTGTGTGCTGCTTTTGTGTGCGTTGTTGCTGGTGAATTGCGCCTTGCGGTGCATGTGGTGGCTTGTCCTGCATGTATAAGGTGCGTAGATTTTGCCTGCTTCATACACATTGGCTTTGCATGAAATTCACTTAACCCGTGCGGATTATAGCAAAGTAGTTAGTTCTGTTATATTGCTTGTGATGTTAATAAATTAAAAATATTTTTTATAAAAAATTTAAAAGATGTTAAAAGTTGACGCACTATTGATAATAAGATATTGATATATTTATTAAACGTTATGTTTTATTTTGTTACATAATTTTAAATTGATGACGTATGAAGTATATTAATGTAGGTACATATATTATTCCGTTCCAAATCTATTGTCGACGTTCATGATTGTGGAGAAGTCGCCTGTTTAATAAATTTAAGCTCTTAACATACATCAGAAGTTGACATGTAAAAATTATAAATGTATACCTCTTTTTAGAAGTTATTGTGAAATAGTGAAGTAATCTCAATTAAGTATATTTTTATGGCATATGAAATATTTATTGTTTTCATGACCATAGTAAAATTAAAGTCTATATTAAACATATGATTTTCAATTCAAATACAACACAATGTATCCCTAACAATATTATAAATCCTAAAGTCTGTCTGTCTGGCTATCAGTCTATCTGCTACTATTCCGAGAACATTTCGCTGGACTAATATAATACACGGGGTTATCACTTATCATACCATAAAAATTCTCTTTTTGCCTATGGGGACAAAAAATAGTAGTTTATGATACTGTTGCATAATAAGGGTTCTTATAACACGAGTGTGGTTTAAAAAAACGAGCCGCAGGCGAGTTTTTTTTATAGTGTCACACGAGTGGTATAAGACAAGTTATGTAGAGTATCATACACTACTTTATCTACTCTCATACTATAATACGTAAAACGTACGTTTCCATTCCATGAACTCGTGGTAACATTTAATATAGTTGCTCCTAGATTTCGTCGGCAACAGGTTCACGTTCATGTTTGACGCAGCTTTCAGAATATCTGGTGGTGTACAATTACCACTATCCCCGCTCTCAGACATGTTTTTACACAAAAACTTATTTTTTTTACAAACAAAACTAAATTTCGTTTAAATATTGAAAAGATTTTTTATATTATAAAATATGAAATATAAAATATAAAGTATAAAATATGACACTTAAGAACTACGCAATAATTTTAGAGTAATTTAATTTAATTACCATACAGATATATACTCGTACAAAGCATACAGATTACAGAAATTTTGTTACAAAGAAAAAATAAATTTCATAATTAGATCAAATATTATTATAATGTAAAAAATTATGACGCACGAATATTGTTCAAATAATACTTAAAATATTCTTAGAATTATTAATATTCTGACATTTATAATCTAACATTGCCGGAAAAGCAGGGTAAAACAGATTAAATTCTTTTGTTTTTTTGGTCAAACACAATAAATATATGGGACACTTACACAAACGGTTATTTGTATTTCACCAAAGTAAGAAAGTACCTACTTGTGTTTTGGGTGACAGTCAAGTGGTACATATATACTTATACAAGTTTAAATACATAATTAAATATAAATATATACCCAGACTCGGTGAACCAACAAATTGTTTATAGAAAGTTGTTGGCCTTCGGTGGGAATCGAACCTACGACCCGAGGAGCCGAAGGCAGGGGCACCGCCAAATGTGCCAACGGGCCAGTCGAAAATCACACAAATGTTTTTTGCCAAATTAATCACCGAATGATCTTAAATCAATCAATTCGCCATCGTACCTGACTGGCGAATTGATCGTTAAATGGATTTTTACTATTTGTCTATTTGTAAAACAGGATTGGATGCAAAGTTTCACTGGAGACACCATATCATTGTGGAAAACTAAGTTTAGCTGCTGATGCTGCTAAGGCGAATAGCTGATGTTAAATAATGATGAACAGTTATATTAAGTCGGTCCTCTAACACGTATTATGTAAAATCCCATCTTACTGTAGTGCTTTATTTCTTAATACGCTTACAATTTACTTCAGAGGATTTACTAATATATATATTCAAAATATTCTTTATTCAAAAAAACTTGTAAACTAGTGCTTTGGAATCGTCAACATCTACTGCTGATTCGGAAAGCTGTTCCTACCGAGAAGAACCAGCAAGAAACTCGGCGGTTGCTCTTTTGAAAGAATAATTCTTATTACTATTATATCTCATATAGTTCTATCTTATATAGTTATTAATGTCTTGTACAGGGTAGAAGAGTAGCTATATCCACGCATTCTTATCGTCTAAGTAATCCTCAATAGTACAGTAGGCTTTCTGTATTAGCCTTTTTTTAACAGTGTTTTTAAACTGCTGTAATGGTAAAATTGAATGCGTAATTTTATTATAGAATCTTATACCAAACCCACAAACGACTTATGAACTTTAGCAAGGCGCAAAGCAGGAACTGCAAGCTTATGTCAGTTCCTACTTCGACTATGATATACATCGCCAATCGTTTTATAATTATGTATATTCTTATGTACAAAAATTAAATTGCTAAAAATATACTGTGAAGCCAATGTAAGAATACCTGTTTCCTTGAACTTCTCTCGCAGTGAATCGCGCGAATTTAAATTGTAAATGCCACGTATGGCTCATTTTTGTATATTATATTATATATATGTCGCAGCCATGGCATCCATCATTGAAATTAGAAGGCGCAGTAGATGAAGACAGATACGTGTCATGGCGCAGTTGCGAAATTGTTAAGAAGAATATAAAGTCGAAGAAAAGCGTTGTAGTCCTTTCATATGCACAATGCCCTATATCACACCCACTAATGTCTAAGAAAAATGATGCCCACGATTATGATAATTTTACATATATATATTATAAATCATATTATACAGAATCCTTTTTATACATCAAAAATCTCGTTACTAACGAACAAATGATAAAAACAGGTAGTTATGCGTTATCGCTAGAATCAATTCTATAAATGAAAAACACAAAACAAGAAACTTGGTTCTAAGTATTTTTCCGTTGAAGCTGAACTGCTTATAATTCTATGCAAACCGGAGTTGAAACATTGTACCTAACTTCCTGCCGCATCTAATTATATTAATTATAGTTTATCTTATATTTGTTGTTGTCTAGACTACCAGATTTAAATTACTGTGATTGGCACATGATAGCAACCTCAGAGGTATAAAGCCTTATGTGGAGAGCGCTTGCGTCGAGATTGCAAAATATTGCCATCGGTTTAAAAAGGGATATCCTTTAATTCAAATTATTATTCGAATAAAATTGTAAACAAGCGCTTTTGAATCTTCAACTCCACTACTGATTCGTAAAATGCCTACCAAGAAGGTCTAGAAAGACACTCTTGCTATTTTCAAATTATAATTCTTATACCTAGTTACATTTTGCAATACAAACATTTATTCAATACCAGCGTATTTAACCCGATAATATTCCATCAGAATCCCAAAGTATTCCATAACACATAATACTAAGGAGGTGAGCAAAATAAACAGGTTTTTGCTGTTGGAACGTCAGTATACTGTCAATTTCTTTCGGACTAAGCTATCCGTCCTAAGCATAAAAAAAGGAAGCCATGCTTTTTATTTATAATTTTTGTAAATCAACTTATACTAATTTATGTTAAAGTGAATATCTTTTAATTTAAACTATCGTAAGTAGTATTCATAGTTAATATATAGAAACAGACTATACTCACGTCCTAACCTGTCGGGTTAGCCCGAGTAATTTCGAACCCATCCGGGGTACTTTTTCATGAGTTCGACGTTATTGTGATACGATAAGTTGATAAAAAATAACGATAATAAACTAGTCGGGCTAACCCGATAGAATAAGGCGTGAGCAGAGCTCGTTTATATACAATAACTCTAAACTGAATATATAGTACGAATAAAAGTGTAAAACCAATATACGATTTCCTGTATGATTGTGAATTAAATATAGATATTTTGCCCTTGATTTTCGTACTAAGTTTTATACGCATAAAATATATATGTTCGACGTATTCTGGTGACTTTTATTAAAATCGTGTTGTCACCTGTTACAATTTATAATTCATATTACAGTGTACGTATATAAAATCATTCCGCACACATCCCTCCTGGCGCGTACATCTATACAGGTTAAACAAACGGTGCTCAAACATAATTTTAACAATAAAAGTTCATCAAGGTAAGTTCGAATAAGTTTCTTAAAATATATGCGGAAAATTAAACTGTGCTATACAGTTAACAGTCTTCTACAATTTTGAAAAAAACAAGATATCTGGCCTATGAGATTTCGTAGCCCATTGATTAATTGATTTTGATTAATTGATTAATTGTGATAAAAATTAGTACTTTTTTTATAATATTGTGTACGCATTTTTTTCTAACTTTCATTCGAATGTGTAGGTAAGTACAAAAACATATAATTAAATTGTTTTAAGTTAGTAAAAGAAATAGAAATAAGAACGTGTATTTTAAGTAGGTGCTTGCTGAAGTCGTAAAACTTATATAATTCGTTCTTATTATTATTTTTTGCTACAAATCTAAAAATCTTGCGTCGTATGATGGTTTTTGTTTCGAATTCTAAATGGGTTTTGCATTAATCACTTGTTAATTAATTAATCAACACAATATAGTACGACTATTTTCGAATTTGTGATATTTGTGTATTAAAATATTGTGGTTTCAAGTATATAATAAGCATATAATAATGCATATATGTTGAAATTTAGAAGAAAAAAAAATTACATACGTTCTTTTTTCTTTGAAAACAATGTAAGCATAGCATATCTCTTATAAAATTTGTATTTGCTGTAATTTAATTTGTTAATTTTAACTAGTTTATCCCTAAATATTTTTGGACGATTTTTTGAACGCACTTTTCATTTTTATTTGCTCATAAAATAAACTAGATTTGCAGAACATATATGTTAGGTATCTTTTATGAAAATTATGATGTTTAAGTGAAGGTTTTTTCATTGTATGTGCTGTTATTTACTTTGTTTATTGTAACTAAGCTTATCCCTAACGAATTCCGGATGTGTTTTTGGACGCATTCTTAATTTTTATATGCTCATAAAATAAAATAAATTTGGATATGATTATGGATTATTAAATAATACTTATGACAACATTCAATAAAAATATCTTTTGTCCTTGTATTAAAAGCTTAAAACTAAAATTATACTTTGCTATTCAACCAACTATAACGAAAATCATCATTTGTTTTGGATAACCGCACACATTCAAGGTTGATGGTGTTACAGGGTTTTTATGCAGCATTTAGACTCGAAAATATATTTTATTGTATTTTAATGTCATTTGCATTTAAATTTTATGTCAATGATAGCATAAAATAAAATTAGTAATAAAGAAATATTTGTTTCTTGAAGCCATTCTTTGAAGATTGAAGTAAATTTTATTAAGGACAATTGTATACAAACCATGAATTAGGTATGAATATATATTCATTGTATATAATATATGGGTTTTCCTTTGGATGAAAATGAGATTTTTTCTATCCTATATGTCATCAATATTGCTCCAACGGATTAGCCGTGAATGCGTGACAAATAGACAGAGATTTGAATTTATAATATTACCATGGATTTAGACGCAAATTGTTGTTATATGTTTTGTTAAACTAGAATGGTTTAAAATCACAATTCCGCGTTTAACCACTAAAGTTTTCATAAATTCTTTGTTTAAAAAACGAGAATGCCGTATTAACAACCGGAAAAATTTTTCTTCTTATGCTGTGTGGTGTTAACCAAATGTTTGTAATTTTAAATTTGGTGTACAATAAAGTATAAATAAATAAATAAGACTAAACTAAGGTGTTAAATTCAATAAGAATATATTTGCCTTCATACTCCATGGCATGTCACATCTGGAAAAGGTAGGAAAATGTTACTTTCACGTTTTCCACTGCCTTGTGGAGTCAGTCATTTCCATCGCAAGTGTGGACATCATATAGAACATTATTTTACAATTGTACCATTGAATATAAACAATTTGTTGATTCTTCATGCCTGGGTTTGTATTTAAGTACGTATTTAATATTATATATGTATATATTTATACCAGTTGTCTGTCCCAAGACAAGTATTAGGTTACTTACTTTGGGAATGAACGACCGTGTGTGTAAGTGTCCCATATATTTATTTAGTTAATATTTATTGAATGCACACAAGACTTCCTTCTAGTGCCGTAGCATATTTAATAAGAGGACAACATCAAATATATATTAAAAAAGTAACGAAACATTCTTAGCTTAAACGATTATCGACAAAAGATTTTCATTGAAACTTTGTTAAACTTTGTCTGCTATGACAAAATATTACAAAATAATCTACTATATAAGTAGATTATTTTGTCATTAATTAATTAAGTAAAGTTATTAATAAGGTCAAATAAAAAAAGTTAATTTTCTTCTGTATACCAATTTAACACACTTAAAACACTATATCAGAGCTTTTTAAATATAGTAACAAATTTTCTAATTTAACAATGTTTTTATAAAATATTCGAAAGTTTTCATTTTTAGCCGTGTGGTATCCGGCAGAATAGAATAGACCACCCTCCTTTTTCACCGAGGTCTCGTAAGAAGCGACTAAGGTAAGAGCCGTGTGGTATCCGACTGCATAAAATAGACCGTCCTCATGTCTTACCGAGGTGTCGTAAAAGGCGACTATGGTAAGTTGACGTCAGGCAGGCGGCCGGTCGTAAAATGCGTAGCCAAATCATGTGACAACATGTTTGTAACATGTTATGCCGAGCCCACTTAGAGTGGGATAAGGGCAGGAGAATGATGATGATTCGAAAGTATTCATTTTATTATCTTCTAGATGCCACAAGACACGAATAAGGATGTCGTATTCATAAAGGAATGGCTTGCTAAAGAACCCCATTTGCCCCAAGATCTTGGTAAGTAATACACACCATTGTCAGTATGACTATGAGCTTCAACGAGCGCAATAATATTTTTTAAAAGAACTATAGGAAGCATAAGCCGTTCATATACGGCCTAGCGATTTTATTATACTTCATAGTACACAGACCGGTTTAACTTCTATAATTATTATACCTAAAGAATAATAGCTGTATGTCTTTTAATGCTTCATCATTAATTAAGTTTTACTCCATTCGCTGTAAGCGGTAATTTTAGTTAAGTTTTTTGGCACACACAAAAAAAATGGTAAGGACACTTGACCAGATCGACCTATAGGTATATATTTCGCCCCACTAAATCCGAATTCAAGGTCAGATTAAACTACACACCTTCAAAATATCGAGAAAAATAAAAAATAAACAGATGCATGTGCTTAGATACTGAAATCGGCAGTTTTAGTGATATAAAAAAAAAATTTTGAACTAATGACTTTCATGTTTTCGATCTGCTGAATACTAATAATAAATAAAATACTGTTCATTTCCTTAAAATACTATTTAATATTTTTCCATATCAAAAAAAAGTCGTTGAGCCTAGACCCTTCCTTCGTCGTATAGACGTCATTCGATAATGATATATTGTTATTTAATACATCGATGTTTGTTTACTCCTTGTATTTCATATTAATTAATCTAAACAGTAGCCATTTTTCAACTATTTTATTTACACATGTTTATATTATATTTTAATCCATCTTTTCAATTAAATATTAGACCGTTGAATACCGGTTTACTTGAACAAAAACAAGAATAGGCATGGTTACTGAAGTATTGTAGAAGCATTTATAATAGAAATATAATAATATATGTTCCAAGGTTATATTAAGTTCCATCTATACTAATCTATACTATCTATACTAATATTATATAGAGGAAAGATTTGTGTTTGTTTGTATGTGTGTATGTTTGTAATGTTTTCACGAAAAAACTACTAGACCGAATTTTTGAAAGCTGTTTCTTTACTTATCAACATAGGCTATATGAAATTTTCGGAAAAATAGGGATCCCTAATAAAATTGTAATAAGTTGTGCAAAATTTAGTCGTAAACATCTATCATCGCGTGCGCTGCGAGAACAATTGAGGATAGAACAAAAAAATGTTCTACTGTATTATAGAACATATCAATATCCACAAAAAAACCCGCGATACCATATGTCTAACTATTATAGTTATACTAATATACTACTTTTTTACATTGTTAAAGTTGATAAAATTGCCGACAATAATCAAACCATTTTATTCATATCTCTGAATTAATCCTTATCCCATTAAATGATATTTTATAATAAAACTATTTCAATACCTGTAAAATACTTTTTAAATTATTAAAATCCAACGTCCCAATCAAAAGATATTACGAATTTAAGAATATAAATCGAAAGGAAATAATGCCGTAACAAATTCATTGTAGCGTCTGTTATGGCAGAGTACCATTTGGTGACTTAGCTCTTATTCAGCTATTATTCAGAGAAGAAATGGTACCCATTTTTTAAAATTCAATAATCTACAAATAAATTTATAGTCCGACTTCGTAGACTTTACACTACCACGAGATCGGTACATACGCGGATGAAACCGCGGGGCATTGCTAGTAACCGGTAGTGTTTTTAATGTTAATTTATATTTATAAATTAACAATAAAAACACTACCGGTTTTGTTATACCCGTGCAAGCGTGTTATACCCGTGTCGGCCTCGTATCTAGACGAATATTTTTATTTATTTTTAATATAAATAATTTTACCGACTCCAGTTTCACTAATAAAATACAACATTTCTGAAATATTTTAATTTTTTTCTACATAAAAAAATGTAAAGTTACAATCCCACTGCTGGGAATAGGCCTCCTCTCTCCGTTTCTGCAGAGAAGGGTTGGAGCTAAGACCTACCACGCTGCTCCAATGCGGATTGGTAGGTTACACATATCTCCAGAATTCTCTAGAGATATGCAGGTTTCCTCACGATATTTTCCTTCTACCGAAAAGCGTGTGATAAATTGCAATTATCAATTAAACACATGAGTTTTAATAGAAAAAGTAATTGATGCCTGCCCGGGTTTGAACTCGTATTCCCCTCGAAAGAGTCGCACGGTCTCACCGCTGGGCTATCACAGCTCATTTCTACATACATGTATCTAAATACATTATGAATATATGATGTCTCGGGAAAGAAAAATATTTGTATGTTTCGACATAAAAAATTTAGAATCAGGTTTTTTCTAAATAACGGTCAAAAATGCTGCTCAATCCTATACATGCACACACAGCAATTTGAATAAAAGTTGTTAAAAAGTAAAGTATTTTTGTGCATTTAGGTTTTAGACAAAGCAACCTTTTCTCTTTCACCCTAACTACTCATTTTTTAAAAATTCGTAACATATTCAATTTGTCGTGTGGACTTGACGTGTCATCAGCATGGATAAAAAACATAAGTGCTAAATATATAGAAATATATATCCTTATAAAGGATATTCATATATGTATATAATATGCTCATATAAGAGTATAAAACAATAGCATATTTATTTAATAATTCTATTTTACAGATGAAGAGGTTATTGCAAAATTCCTTCACAGCTGTTATTGGAGTTTAGAAAAAACTAAAAAATGTATTGACCGTTTTTGCACGACTCGCAGCGTCATGTCGGATATCTACAGGGCTAGAGATCCACTGTTGCCTGATCTTGAATCATCCTTATCGATCGTGTACGTATTAAGATTCTATTTATATCTCGAAAATTTGAGATTTTTTTTTATATTTCAGAGATAAGTACCTAGCAAAGGTAATCGCCTTTTTGTTAGTGCAGCCTTGAGTTCCCAAGATTTGAATTATCTAATAAATGCCGTCGAATTCTTCAACTTTAAAGTGATATGTTAATATAGAAACAAAACAAAATCTCATTTTATAATTTGAATTTGTTTTTATGCTGCATAATATGCTAGAACGTTTCACTATCATCACGCTTACGTAGTAAACATTCCCAAGGGACATTGTACCTTTCAGGCACAGTGCAATATATATAGGGAGTACATAAAACAGCCGTGAAATTGTGAAACGATGAGACCGTGTATCCTTACTTAATAATCGAACGTTCAAATCCCGTACAGACATAGACGACTTTTGTATAAAAAAATGTATACGCTTGGTTAATTTTTAAGATTTAAATAATTGATAATATTAGGCATAACCTTGCAAAGGTACATAATACAAATGTAATACAAAATATTATTTTGCTATATCCACGATACGAGAGAATCTCTGTAACGCTAAAAGTAGAGCGTACTAATCGTGGTTCATACCTTATACATGCCGATTTCGTATAGATGCACTATAAACAACTACCACCACAACATCATCATTCTCCTGCCCTTATTCCACTAGTATCGGCACAATATGATATAAACATGTTGTCACATGATTCGGCTACGTATTTTACGACCGGCCGCTTGCATGACGTAAACTTATCTTAGTCGTATTTTACGACATCTCGGTAAGAAAGAGGGTGGTCTATTCTACTCAGCCGGATACTACACGGCATCACTACCACCACAAAACTACACTATTAACACTGCACACGTGCACAAGCACAATCTCAATAATCGTTTCATTCCGTAATCGAAGCATCGATAAGAGATAGACCCCACGACAATATCTATTAATTAAGTCGTAATCTCTTTAATTGAGGATTATATTAAAACTAGAGAATTGTAGATCTACAAAAATATTCGGCCAAATAACTTAGTGTGAAAGAAAAAGTTTATTTAGATGAAATACCTAAAGCGACCAATGTATTGATTTTTATAAGAGTTTACTAAGTGTACTAAAATGTGCAATGTAGAATAGAATCTAATTGAATTAAATTTATTTTCTACAATTTTGTTCATAGTGGTTTTCACATAAAAGGTAGATATATGCTGTCGCGGACTTTCATTTAGAACTATTCAAGACAAACAATACTACAGTACATCATGTTTGTGTAACTCCAATGGTTTACTGGCAGCGTACGCGGAGATAGCTCTCCGAGACCAGCTTTATTCCGACTTTATGACATGTATATTTGACGTTATATTACATAATATTAAAAAGAATAGTAGCCTATATATTATTCCGATGTATAACTTATATAACTGTAAAGTTTCATCTAAATCCGTTTTTCCGTGAAAGAGTAACAAACATTCCATACTCACAAACTTTCGCATTTATAATATTAGTAGGACTAGTAGGATAGTACATACCATTATAATCATACTATATTATCATTGCTTTCATTTAAGAGTTACTTATGGCAAAGGAAAATTTTCCTGGGATATGAGTAGCCGTTTTTGAACCTAAGATATAATCCAACCCCTATTCTGTAAGGAAACCTAGGAAACCTTTACCACAAGAGGCCTCACTTACTGTACTTAATATAAAACTTTTTTCTTCGAGATATCCTTTCAATGGCAATACTATTGTAATTCGAGTTTCGCAAATCTTACTTAATATAGGTAGTAAATAAAAAGTTTATTTTCCAGATTGGTTGCGTCATATGAATGGGAAAAAAAGGAGATCCTTATTCACAAATTACTTGATCCAACTATGGATAAATATATTTTCATAGATTTTTTGAAAACGCATACATTGCAGACTGACTATTGGATAAAAGATTGGCCTCAATTTGCCGAAGGGCACTACATGATCATCGACATGGCTTGTTACAATCTTAAGATGATAACAAAAACTAATTTTGTTTTTTTAAGGGATTACATTCTGTTTTTGCTGGTAATTAGTTTTCTTTTTTGTGTATGTATGCAATTCTTTGCGGCGTACTTCATGAGTACAAAACATATGGTTGACGCAGTTGGCAGTGACCCGAGTGGTTTTTCGAGTTTGTGCGTATTTAATTATAAAATTATATATTAAAATTATATATGTAATTTACCAGTTGTCTGTCACCCATAACAAAGGTATTAAATTACTTACTTTAGAGATGTGTATATATATATATATATATATATATATATATATATATATATATATATATATATATATATATATATATATATATATATATATATATTTTATTTATATAACGAGTGATAAAAAGTGACATAAAGCTTGCATAAAAATTAATATGTTATCTACATGTAGTTATAGACGAAAATTGTTTTTTTAGATTTCTCTTGAACAACGATTTTCCCTACTATGAAAACATTTCGTACTAATCCTTTCAGCCGTTCGATCGCCAAATCACATAAAAGCACATAAACACATTTTTATATTAACTCAAAGTTACGTTAGCGTACGTAATCGTATGTAATGCAAAAATAGACGCTAATTTGTGTACAGATAAGGAAAGAACAAAATAATCTGTGTGAGAAAAATGGTAAATTAAAAATGGGGCTAACAAAGTGTTATTTAGAGAAAGCTCCATCACTGAATTTCTGAGAACAAAGAAAACATCGCATTTTTTATGCTTACTAAAACTTTGTGATTACAGGAAGGAATGCCTATAAGAGTCAAGAATATACTTGTGATCAACGCGCCGTCCTTTGTCGACAAGATCTACTCCTTCATTAAGCCCGCGTTACCAAACGAAATATGTGATATTGTGAGTATTTTTCTATTTTATCATACGGTGCAGTTAAATATTTTTATTTATAAACTAGCTAACTAATAAACTGTGATAGCCTAGCGGTGAGACTCTCTTGATACGACATAGGTTCAAACCCCGGGCAGGCACCAATGAGTTTTTCTATTAAAATTTATGTGTCTAATTGATAATGCAATTTATCACACGCTTTTCGGTGACGGAAAACATCGTGAGGAAACCTCCATATCTCTAGAGAATCTAGGGATATGTGTAACCTACCAATCCGCATTGGAGCAGCGTGGTAGGTCTTAGCTCCAATCCTTCTCTACAAAAACAACGCTTATCACATAGGAGTATGAAAAATAGATGGTACCTATTGAATATGCTATAAAATTTCATAAAAATCGATCAAGCCGTTTCGGAGGAGTATGGTAACTACGGTACATTGTGACATAAGAATTTTAAATAAAATATAAGACCAGAAAACTTTAAATGGAAACTTGCAAATATTTATTTGTAGTCGATCTAATTAAACTCAACTGATATCAGCCAACGGAATGCGTCGCTAAAATAGCAATGAGCAGAAAACATAGTTTGCAGATCAGATGGTTGACTTTTAGGTGTTGGTGATCGCTGGAAATCGTAGTGTTAGGGAGACCAATTTAAGCAGACTGGCGACACTCAAACGTTTGCAGCACGACATTAGGTTCAATCAGTACAAGATCCCATGTCCTCAAAATCTAATAAAGAGACCTTATTTCAACTGTAGACATTCTTAGGTTGAATAGAGTGAGACTTGAACTCAGGCAGGATTTTTTCGTATTAATATTTGCGTTATATTTCCTTTATATATCACTAGCTTTTAAACGCAACTGCGTTCGCGTGGGGTGCAATCTTATTATGAGTAAACCGTAATACGTATTAATTAAGGTTAAAGTGGGTTATACTTAAAAGCTAGACATGTGCTGTCGCGAACTTTTATTTAGAACTTTTAGAGGGCAACAATTTTGTAATACATGATTTTTGAATAATTGCACCGTTTACTTAGTGCAGAAAAGCTCTAAATATTTCCGTTTTCGCTATATTTTTGATTGCTGCTCCTCACCTATTCATCTTAACGTGGTGTTATATAGTCTATAGCCTTCCTCAATATCTTACACTCAAAGAATTTTTCAAATCAGTCCTGTACTTTATGAGATTAGCGCGTTCAAACAATCAAACAAACAAACAATCAGCTTTATATATTAGTATAGATAGATGAGTTTACCATTTTAACTCTGTTGCAGATATACTTTTTCCCTGATCATGAAAGTATGTACAAAATTATAGATAAAAAATATTTACCCGTGGAGTATGGCGGTGAGGCTCAAAGCATGCATGAACAGTATAAAAAATGGCGCAAAGACATTAATGATAGACGGTAATGTATAACTTATCTACTTATTCCAATTTACAAACGCTATTGTTTTTCAAATGTATTTAACAATAATATAAAACGCGGGCTCTGCTTGTCAACGCAATTCATGTTGTGTTCAATCCCTATAAACAATGTATGAGTGTCAAAGTTTATCGGTTGAGCTTTCACATTTACTTCTACGATAAAAAAAAATCGTATAGAACTTGTTTAAATGACGGTATATAAAGAAAGAAAGGTCACCTAGTGTTTCTAAGCATAACTAATAAAGGGCAGTGGGAGTAAGTGGGAGTGTCACAATAAATAAGGAGAGGGATTATGAAACTCGTATATTTATCTCTGTCTAATTACTCATAAAAAAGTGAGACAGATACAGTCTCATTTGCTTTCTCTTTTTCTTTTTATCGCAATACGGCACATTTTAGGCTGACTTCCCAACTCTAGTATAATAACTCTATGTTCTAAAGCCTGTCAGATATACTGACTGAATGCCGATTACACTTCTATCTCCTACCCTTATCCCACTCTAAGTGGGGTCGGTAAAACATGTTTTCCCCTTCCATTCTCTTCTATCATTCGTCAACTCTGGCGCTACTCCTTTTATATGCATGTCATACTTCACACATTCCAACCATCTCTTTTTAGGCCTCCCTCTAGTCACATATCCATCCACATTCCTATCCAACACTCGTTTAGTCACATGATTTTCATGAATGCCGATTACACATAGAAAGAAAAAAATAATTTAAAATCCTTCCATAAAAACAATTTTGAAAATAAAGTACTTATTTTTTCACCTAGCCGGTGTTTTATAAGGCTTTGATTATTATTCCATATGTGATACGCAACCGAAAGCGATTGCCTCACTATTGTACAAGGGTAGAATAAATTGTACCTAGCAGGTTATAAAAACATTATTATTCTAGGTTAGTGATAATACCTATGACCTTCTTTTACTCAAATCAAATAAATCTTTTTAACAATTTAGGATTTTCTTTATTTATTTTAAAATTGAATTTTTCTTTGTCCGCCTTATAGTATCCGGCTGAGTAGAATAGACCACCTTCATTTCTTACCGAGGTGTCGTAAAAGGCGACTAAGGTAAGTTGACGACAGGCAAGCGGCCGGTCGTAAAATAATATTAAATCACGTTTTTTTTTTTTAATATGGGACATTTACACACACGGTCGTCCATCCCCAAAGTAAGTAACTCAATACTTGTGTTATGGGTCAGAGACAACTGGTAAATATATACATATATAGTTTTAAATACATACTTAAATGCATATATACACCCAGACTCGAAGAACCGACAAATTCTAAATAGAAAATGTTGGTTCTCGGCGGGAATCGAACCCGCGACCCACGGAGCCGAAGACAGGATCACTGCCAACTGCGCCAACGGGCCAGTCAAATACAAGATGTTTATAATACATGTTGTGCCGACCCCACTTAGAGTGGGATAAGGGCAGGAGAATGATGAGTTTTTCTTTTTATTTAAATAGTTGTAACTTGGAAACTACTTCTTATTATACTAATTTTCAGTATATTATTCAGTGTATTTAATAATGATCGCAACTAGGTATATAACCGATTAATTGTCAAGGATTTTTATTATCGCCAATATTTGACGAATGACATAAGGCTAAGAAATAAGTTCTCAATAATTTATTATATGATCATTTAATAATGAATTTCTATTTCAAGATTTCTTATTGAAGATTATTACTTTCTTTATTGTAGAAAAATGTTCCTGAACGAAAATATGTGGAAGGCAGACCTCGCAAAAAAACCTAAGGAGTCCATCACGCCCAACGATATGAATGGCTCCTTTCGAACACTCTCTATAGACTGAGCATGAATATGAAGCGTTTATTTTAAAAAAATGATCCTTTTTACACTTTAAAAAAAAATAGTAGATATTATTTGAATGTTACTTTTTTCAATTTGAATAAAGTTGCTCAATAAACTAGGATATTACAATTTTGGCGTTTTTGAACGGTAAGGCAGATTTGCCCTATTTACTAATTATGTGAACAATTTGTTAATGTTTTCGGAAAGGGAATGTTTCATTCTGATTATATTTTTTATTTATATAATAAACGTTTGCGGTTGTATTACTCTGTACTCACTACTTGCTTATGGTAAGTGTTTCCTCTTCCACGTACAGTGACCAAGTGCGATTGTTTTCGCCTGCAGCTAATAACCTTTCCTTCGCACTCTCCGTGTGTCACAGACACAATATTTTATCTTTCTAGTATACCATAGACAAGTAATACTATAGATACAAGCCAACGCATTTATCATAGATAAGGAATACAATAGATTCACAAACACTACAGAATTTTGTGATTATAGTTTCTAGAACTGGGCAAAAACTACTTTTGTGAAAAACGAAACGAAACACCTATTAGACGAAAAGAAACGGTTTAAAAAAACGGTAATTTTAAAACGCTTTAAAACTACATATACTTAACATACTATACAAGTTTAATATCGAATACATTTTATTAACAATTAATATCTTCTCAAAATAAAATTTTTACATATTTGCAGTAAACGTTCTAAAAGTACGCTTAAAAATTTATTAACATAATTTATTAAACGAATTTATTAACAGCGACCAAAACAATAATCATTATTTTTTCTTCGATTTCGATGACCTATGACACTAACCGGTTCCATAGGTCCGATGAAGAACTGCTAAACTAAAGAAACTGGTTTATAAAGCTACATATATATGTCAAAGAAATATCAGCTTTATTATTATGCAACCAAGGTATATTTAAGAAGTAAGTTTCCTGAAACTGTTTTATTACAGGCGTATTTATGGAAGGTGTGAGCGAGATAAGGGGAAATTTGTTCACGCATTTATCGTTGCGTGCTTGTCTTTCGATATATAACGGCCCATCGAGACGAACGCAACTAGTTTTTAAGAAACGGTTTCTGCTGTAAACAATAAACCGTTTGTTCGTTACGCAGTAAGAAAGTGTTTTTTAACGGTTTCGGGAAAAAACGCCCAGCTCTAATAGTTTCAATTTGTCACATTTTATCTTTATTAGTTATTAAGGTCATTCATTCAAACATTATTAATTGAACATTTTTGTCGCACACCTGAAAAATTACATACCTCTCTTTAATTTATATTTGTAGTTATAATGAATAAAAATATTAAAGGTGTAGATAGAATCATAGAAATCGGCTCTGTTGTAGGAAATACTGCTCTATCGATATTGAATGAAAGTTCTTATCATTTATTTAAATCAATAACAAAATCATTTAAAATAATTACTTTCTATAATACTAGCAAAGCCCCGCGGTTTCACCCGCGTCCATACAGATCTCGTGGAAGTGGAAAGTCTACGAAATCGGACTATAGATTTATTTTGTAGATTATTTAATTATAAAAAATGGGTATCATTAGTATTCTTGGAATAAGACTTAACTCACCAAGTGCAGGCCCTGCTATAACGGTAGGTTAGGTTTGTTATGGCATTATTTGATTTCGATTTACATTCTTAAATTCGTAAAATCTTTTGTTTGGGAATGTTGGATTTTAATAATTTAAAAAGTATTTTACAGGTATTGAAACAGTTATTCATAAAATATCATTTAATGGGATAAGGATTAATACAGAGATATGAATAAAATGGTTTGATTATTGTCGGCACTTTTACCAACTTTTATAATGTAAAAAAGTAGTTTTATTGGCATAACTATAATAGTTAGACATATGGTATCGCGGACTTTTTTGTGGATATTGATACGTTCTATAATACTGTAGAACATTTTTTGTTCTATCATCAATAGTTTCCGCAGCGCACGCGATGATAGATGTTTACGACTAAATTTTTACCAAGTTATTACAATTTTATTAGGGATCCCTTTTTTTTTAAATGATATATAGCCTATGTTGCTTAGTGAAAAAGCAGCTTTCCAATGGTGAAAGAATTTTTGAAATCGGTCTAGTAGTTTTTGCGTGAAAACGTAACAAACATACATACAAACAAACAAACAAACAAACAAACAAACAAACAAACAAACAAACAAACAAACAAACAAACAAACAAACAAACATACAAATCTTTCCTCTTTATAATATTAGTATAGAAAAAGCATGCCTTATCTTTTTATATAAGCCTCCACATTGTTCCGAATAACCGAATAGCCATCAAAGTTTAATTGTGCCGCCATTCACAAAACAGTTGCAAGCAAAACGAAAGCGAATAACAGTTACGTGACCTCGTCATGAGTTTTAGAGATTGGTGACCAAACGAGTTTCTTAATGATGGACTCGCAAGACTCCGAGAATATGTATAAATAAAAAAAACATCGGGTAATATTTAATGCTCCAGCATATGCATTATTAGCACAATAAAAGTACTATATGGAAAGTGTTTGAAATCAAACACAAATGCGAAAAACGTCTGTATCTGTGCGAAAAAGATTAATATTTTTTTCTGCCATTACCTTTTTTCACCAATTTCAATTGCACTTACAAAAAGGGTAAAGGTAAAATGCCCACAAATAATTAAATCAATCATTGAAAATTTTTCTATGTATGGCTAATTTTTTTTTATTATATTTTGAAAACATTTCAATAATATAAAATTATTTAATAAAAAACAAGTGAAGTTTAAAAAACTTTTTAAAAATCCTTTAACACAATTTCATGACTCCAATGTTAACCGTTGAGGAGTTCCATTGTCTGGAGCCAATCCTGGCAGCAGCATCAGGTCATGCTTATCCTAAACATGCATTATTATCGGAACTGGACCAATATGTTAAATTTCAGCATAATCGGACACCGCGAAGTGGGTCAAATATAACTCGTAAGATTCCACCTTTGCATACTTATTTATTTAACTTGCCGTGTAAAAGTTAAATAAAACAATTTTAATAAGCACTTTGCTTCGTTATAAATGAAAATGCAACGTGACAATTGATTGTTTTATTCCCAAACTAAAATATTAGTTTGGGAATAAAACAATCAATTATATTTCTCTATTTCTTAGCGTTAAAAGACTTTTTAACTTTAAAATTAATTTAGACAATTCAAATTTTCTACGGATAAAATTCCAAATAAATATATTATCAATTATGAATTGGAATAATAAGGAAAAAGAAGAGAAGGATCTCCCCAATTGTAAAGTAGTAATAAAAAGAAAAAATAGTTATGTATTAAACAGTAAATATAAAGTGTTAATTGTTAATTTTTATTATGATATACAATAAATGTGATATTATCTTTATTTAAACATAGATTCTAATATTCGAAGTATTTGGTCATTTTCCATATAGTGTAAAAACTAATTAAAATATAAAATAGAAAAACGTTTGGATCTTTAATCTCTTCACATTTTTACGTATAATTAGTTTGTAACTGCGCAACTCCGATAAAAACACATTTAACAGCACATAAGAAATACCTATCCAATTGCATGTGAAATCTTTACATATAGGTTATTTTATAAACTTTGCTCTGTCTTGTAACAGCAAAATGTGTGTGTGAAATCGTCCTCAAAGTTTGCTTCACTCACACAACTAAAAGTTCCATCTTAAGGCCTCGTCCTAGGCAACTAAGGGTAGTCTTATATAGGCTAGTCAAAGGCTAGTGATCGGAACGAGCCAGGCAGGTCCTTCGCTTCCCCATTATTGCTGTTGGGCCGCAACGCCTCATCGATCGCCCAGTTCTTGTCGTTGGCCAGGAACCAGTCCCTGAAAGATTTTATATATCACCAAGGAAATAATATTCAAATCAAATCAAAATATTCTTTATTCAAGTAAACTTGTAAACAAGTGCTTTTGAATCGTCAACTTTACTGCTGGTTCGGAAAGCTGTTGCTGCCGAGAAGAGCCAGCAAGAAACTCGGCGGTTGCTCTTTTTAAAATACAAATCTTAGAACTAGTTACATTTATTAATTACGGTCTTGTACAGGGTAGAAGTGCACCTATATCCACACATCCTTATCATCTAAGTAATCTTCAACAGTATAGTAGGCTTTCTGTATCAGCCTCTTTTTAACAGTGTTTTTATACTGCTGTAATGGCATGACCAAAATTGATTTCGGAATTTTATTATAGAATCTTATACCCAAACCCACAAACGATTTACGTACTTTTGCTAGGCGCAAAGCAGGAGTCGCAAGCTTATGTCGGCTCCTACTTTGTCTATTATATACATCACCTATCGTTTTATAATCGCTTTATATTTTTATGTACAAAAATTACGTTATTTAAAATATACTGTGAAGCAAATGTTAGAACACCTGTTTCCTTAAACTTCTCTCGCAGGGAATCACGCGGACTTAAATTGTAGATGCCACGTATGGCTCTTTTTTGTAATACGAAAATTTTTTCACTATCCGCGCATTTACCCCACAGCAATATTCCATAAGACATGCTATGGAAGTAAGCAAAATAAACAAGTTTCGCTGTTTCGACATCTGTAAATTGTTTTATCTTTCGAACAGCGTAGGCTGCTGAACTAAGTTTCCCTGCAAGAGTTTTTATGTGTGTGCTCCATTGGAGTTTTGAATCCAAGGTCACTCCCAAGAATACAGTTGTATTTTCTGTTTTCAGTGGTACATTATTTATGGAGAGCCTATTTGCTGTTTTTGCAGCAATAATCATGAGGACTTGTGTTGAGGTCTCAGCGATGGTCACTGTTAGATTTAGATCTCTATAAAATAAAGTAGTGACCTTTTACTATCCCACTGTATGAGAAAGGCTTTCTTTGTCCCACAAAAGTCCTCCTTTTTGGAGCGAAAGATTAGAGCTGACCATATTGGCTGGATACACATATCGCAGGAAACATTCTGAGATTACTTAAAGTATCAGCCTGTTACAATGCCACTGCTGGGAATAGGCCTCCTCTCTCCGTTTCTGGAGAGAAGGGTTGGAGCTAAGACCTACCACGCTGCTCCAATGCGGATTGGTAGGTTACACATATCCCCAGAGTTCTCTAAAGATATGCAGGTTTCCTCACGATGTTTTCCTTCACCGAAAAGCGTGTGATAAATTGCATTTATCAATTAGACACATGAGTTTTAATAATACTTATTACTTAATACGTGTTCCTCTCGAAAGAGTCGCACGGTCTCACCGCTGGGCTATCACAACTCTGAGATTACTTAGATGACATGAATGCGTGGATATATTATGCTTTTCAACAACCTTGTATAATACAGTATTAACTAAATGTGACTAGTAATAAGAATTCTATTTTAAAAAGAGCAACTTCCGAGTTTCTAGCTCTTTTCGGTAGGAACAGCTTTCCGAATAAGCAGTAGAGTTGATGCTTAAAAAGCACTTGTTTACAAGATTACTTGAATAAATAATACTTTAAATTGAATTGAATTTGTAAGTTTCGCCTATCACAACGTAGGTCTCTAATAAATAAATATATGGGACATTTATATACACGGTCGTCCGTCCCCAAAGTCGACTTATTACTTGTGTTATGGGTGACGAACTACTGGTAGATATACTATATATAATTTTAAATACATACTTAAATACAAATACACACCCAAGCTCGAAGAACCAACAATTTGTTTTATAGAAAATGTTGGCCCTCGGCGTGAATCGAACCCACGACCCGCGGAGCTGAAGGCAAGGTTGCAAATGCTTGGGAAATATGTCGTTTTATTGAACACAAGGCTAAAAGGGTCTTACCTCTTAGCTTCGATCCTTTTAATCCAGTATCGCTTAATCTGATCTACAGTGCCCGCCTTGCCGCCATACTCATTGGGTAAGAGCTCCTGAGGCACGTCTTTGTATAACGTATCCGAACCGGGTTCGTGGAATTTAATCTGGAATTTATAGCCATAAGTAGTTTGAATATAGGTATAAATAGTCTCATAATATATATGCCGATTACAAGTAGTTTCATCATTCACCTGCCGTTATCCCACTCTAAGTGGGGTCGGCACAACATGTTACAAACATGTTGTCTTATGATTTGGCTACGTATTTTACGACCGGCCGCCTGCCTGACGTCAACTTACCTTAGTCGCCTTTTACGACACTGCGGTAAGAAATGAGGGTGGTCTATTCTATGCAGCCGGATACCACACAGCACAGACCTTGGTCGCCTCTTACGACATCTCGGTAAGAAAGGAGGGTGGTCTATTCTAATCTGCCGGATACCACACGGCTTGCCGATTACAAGTAATTTATTTATTTAAATTTACTTATTTATTAGGAAGCCAACGTGATATACAATTTGGTTTAACTTATACTAATATACATTTATAAAATACAGTTTTAAATTATATATCCCACTTAAACTAACTCAGCATGTACAATAAAATAAGGTAAATAACATTGTGGTCACTATATCAAAAAGATACAAAATTAAACAATGCTCCTTATATTACAGTATATTATGCTATAGTCAATAAAAATTTATGTTTTTAATACTGTTTTGTATTCGTGTGTGTGATTTGAATTGCCGAGTTTCTCGCTAGTTCTTCTTAGTAGAGGCCCTTTGGTAGAGCATCTATTGGTTGCTTTATAATTTCGTATAATTTGACGAAACAAAACAAAACTGCTTGTAAAGGCAAACTAGAATAAAGAATATTTTTTTCGAATTTAATATTGTAATTACGGCATTGTGTTTGTTTGCTTGTTTGGCTTTATTTCTCGCTATAATGAAGCAAAGGATTGATGTAATATTTGTATGGAAATATTTACTTAACTGGAGAGGATATTTTATGTAATTATAATTTTATTATTCTATAAAAAAAATGAAGCTGTGATAGCCTAGCGGTGAGACCGTGCGACTCTCTAGAGACGACATAGGTTCAAACCCGGGCAGACACCAATGGGTTTTTCTATTAAAACTTATGTGTCTAATTGATAATTGCAATTTATCACACGGTTTTCGGTGTTGGAAAACATCGTGAGGAAACCTGCATATCTCTAGAGAATTCTAGGGATATGTGTAACCTACCAATCCGCATTGGAGCAGCGTGGTAGGTCTTAGCTCCAACCCTTCTCTCCAAAAACGGAGAGAGGAGGCCTTAGCCCAGCAGTGGGCATAGTAACAGGCTGTTACTACTTACTTACTATAAAAAAAATACTGATAAAAACCTAGATGAATTATTGGATAATGATTTTTTTAGTTGTTTAACTTACCAGCTTAGCAACATCAGCGTTAAGGAATGGCTTGCACAGAGCAAATATTTTTCCGATGTACGCAGACGCGTTGATTACGTGTACTTGCTTCAGTCTTACTGGTATTGCTTCCTAGACAATTCAACAACAAAAAATAATAATTTCGAAAATCATAATACATGCTTGTGTTTGTATAACATTAACCACCTGCATAGCCCGCAATGAGTTTTAGTTTTTATTTTACTTTGCTTTATAAAGTTCGAATTCGAAAGAATTTATAATGAACTCGGTATAACTCAAGAGAATTCCTGATATACATTGTGAGTCTTTATAGCGTGTTTTTTTTTAATTGAGGGCAGTTTTTTTCTACAGTTTGTTGTTATAAGGATACCCAATTACTTCCAATCATTATGAAGCTTTTTTCATCATGATAGGTCATTTAGTTTAGAGGTTGTGCCGCTTTATTTGCACAGGGGTGATAGTAGCGAATAAAATTTTTAAAAAATGAAATAAATATTTTTAAAAGGAGTAGATTTCTTTAATACGTTTTCCGCCGATAAAACTAACCATAGTTTCCCTCAATTTATTATGTGCACATTATGAAGACTTCCAATCAACCAGAACCAGCGAAGAACCAGCCAATCGACATTATAGCAGTGCACTACAATTAAATACAATTAATCCATACAAGAGAAGGCTACAGTAAGGTTTAAATTAAATGTAAGAGATCTTCTTAAACGTATAAAGCATATTACAAAATTGAAGATTATTTGGATGATAAAAATGACTGGTTTTGAAAATCCTTTCAGCTTCATACGAGACTGCAATTTAATAATGTAAAGTTGAAAATATTTCAAAGATTGACCGCCGAGTTTCTTGCTGGTTCTTCTTGAGCAACAGTCTTCGTCAGTCGTCAATCCTTGACGATTCAAAAGTGCTTATTTGAATAAAGATTATTTTGATTTGATTTTGATTTCTGTAGATGAGCTATCTAGTCTCTTCAAGGAGAGAGTGATTTTCTTATAGTTGGGTATTATTAGGTTATCATTTTGCTTTTTCACTTTTAATTAAAATTATTTTCTGAACACTTATACTTATAACCTATAGTCTAAGTACATGTTAGTTAATTATATCTTAAAACTACTCACACACATATAAACAAAATAATATTTTGTTTGTTTGAGAACGACGTAAAAATGATTACTAGTACTTAAAACAATCCCATAATAGGTCTTTATACTAAATGTATTAAACAAAATACTAAACACTATCTTTGTATTTATCAATAGCATATATTACAGGATATCCGTTAATTTTCTCCGCTACATCCATTACATTAAATATTTAAGTTTTTAACGTTAAATGCATTTTAATGAGGTCGTCCAAACAAAATTTAAATATAATTATATTTTGAAACTAAATATTAGAAATCTGGAAATATCGAAATTTAATATAGAGTGTAGGCCCTTAATAAAACTTCATGTTTACATCAACAATTTATACACAAACACTAAACAGGTAAACTATTAAAACTGTAGTATATAAACAAAGAAAATTAACATTAAAACAAAAAGCAGTTCTAAACAAACTATAATAACGTAAAATAAATTATCATTTACACAAATTCGAAACCGTTCCAAGAGTAAGAGACAGAGATAGAGTAGGTGTAAGAGAGGTATCTTAAGTAAACAAATCGCCCTATCCGAAGTTACAAAGTCACATCTCTCATATATAAACATAAAAAACGTGACTTTGTTTTTTGGGCAAGGCGAAATTACCTCTACTATCCTTTAATTCTACATGAGTTCGTGTTAAATGGAAATGCACGCATGCACTCACTTAAGTCTATGCTCACGAACACGCACATGCACGTACGCACTCACTCGCGTACGCACACACGCGTGTACATATTTAAAAACATTTGCGATTATATGATTTATAGAAGCAGGCGTTACTTTGCGGAATTCCATATTACAAGCAATATAATAGAACTAACTACTTTGCTATAATTCGCACGGGTTAGGTGAATGCATGCAAAGCCAATGTGTATGAAGCAGGCAAAATCTACGTACCTTATACATGCAGGACAAGCCACCACATGCACCTCAAGGCGCAATTCACCAGCAACAACGCACACAAAAGCAGCACACACACCCACCACCACAATCTCGACGATCGTTTCGCCCCGAAACCGAAGCAGGGGGATAAGCTCCACGACAAAAATCGTACTGCCGTGTGTCGTGTGTCGTGGAGCCTATCCTCCTGATGATGCATCGGTTTCGGGGCGAAACGATCGTCGAGATTGTGGTGGTGGGTGTGTGTGCTGCTTTTGTGTGCGTTGTTGCTGGTGAATTGCGCCTTGGGGTGCATGTGGTGGCTTGTCCTGCATGTATAAGGTACGTAGATTTTGCCTGCTTCATACACATTGGCTTTGCATGCATTCACCTAACCCGTGCGGATTATAGCAAAGTAGTTAGTTCTGTTATATTGCTTGTAATTTGCGATTATAATATGAGAAAGACTGTATTGGTTTATGTGTATTAATTGAAGTGACAAATACCTGTGTGTAAAGCATATATTTGCGGAGCACTGACAAATTTATTTTTCCGATGAACTTCAGAGTGATATTACAAGAGTCAAATATAGGTATTTCTCCTGAAGGTATATCATCTTCTTCCGTTAGTCTAGTATCAGCTAACATGAAAAAAGTTTTGACACTGTCCACAAAGTTGAACATGTCATAATCAGGGTTATTAAGACGGTGGATAAATACTTTGTAGTTCTCTTTTGTTTTATTTGGTAGCGGCAACATGTCCCTGTAAATACATGTATATATTTTAACTTTAGCAATAATAAACTCTCACTTGTACTGTTAATGTTGTTTTCTGTACCCTAAGGAAAACGAATTTATTTTCCTATGCTTCAGTTAAAAATTTCAACCATACAACAACAATCTTCTCTATTTCATATAAAAATAAATACTGCTAGTACTATACCACTGCTGGGCATAGGTTGGAGCTAAGACCCTCTACGGTCCCTCAGTACAGCGGACACCTATGGAGGGATCAGGTGGGTTTTTTTTCTAGTAATAAGATATATATCCAAGTCAATAATAATATATGTATTTCAAAATAAATTTATATCTATTCATTATAAAAAAAATCTATAGGAATGGATGAAAAAGTAATTTTTAGGCGAAAACTCAACGAAGAATACTACTATCAGAATACGAGAGGAACAGTTAAACATAGCGGAGGCAGTGTTATGGTTTGGAGCTGCATTTCCACCACAGGTATAAGCAATTTACTTTTTATGACACTATAATAGATAAAAATACCCTTCCATTCATTTTTATAATTTTTTGTTTCTCTATGTACTAGATTTATGAGTTTCCTTAAGTTATTTTCCTTCGCCAAAAAGCGTGCGATAAATAGCAAGTATCTATTATCATATTTAAAGCTTTATTACATATATAAACAGAACATTACCAATGAGTAAGCATTTTTCCTCTCATTCGTTATAGCTAAAACAATTATTACAACCTTGGTAATCATTTAATTATGTTTTAAATACGTTTTCTTTTGTGGAATTTATAATTATTTTTTTATTGCTCTTAATGACTGTTTAAGTTGTATTGACGTTATACTAATTATAAAAACATGTTTTTTGGTCGTTTTTAATTTATTTGTATTTTTTCTATGTCAAATAAGTATAAGTAGTATTATAGTAATGCGTAGATATTTGTATATTTCACAATAGCTTTAACCAAGAAATTTTCATATCCATTAAATTGTATGGGAGAGAATTTGGTTTTGCTGAATATGCAATTCAATTTTATTAAAAATTAATGACTAATACTTATTATAAAATTATTTTTTTACTCTCTTAGTATTTTACAGTTGTTTTTGTTAAGATTTTTTTAGTATAGGCATATTCCATCCTTACGTGATCTCAAACACTCTCTGTATTTCAGGTGACCAGGGATCCCTCTTCAGAAACACCTCCGGTGTCGATGAGCGGATTGTGAAGAACAACTCTATCGTTTTTTTTATGCGTTCCATACTTCGGCCACAGCTTAGATAGAAACGTCGTAGCAATATATCCTCTGAAAGAAATAGTTATAGTTAAGTACGAGCAAATTGTGACGAATTTAAGCCGTGTTGCTCGAACTGTAAGTGCATGTAAGCCTTACCAATGATTCGCAGATGCAAACATTGCGTAACGAACAATGACCTTTCCATAAAAATCGTGAAATAGAACTTTCTGGATCGATTAGATTACTATATCAGCTGCCGTATCCAGGATCATAGGAATTCAATTGTCGAATAGAGATCAGTAAAGAACACAAAAGCGAAGCAAGTGATACCATAGTGACCTCTGCTACGTTATTGGACTACATTCCTGCTCTATGATTTTAAGTTAAGAAATATGCACTGAAAATCTGAAAAAAGTCTCTGATCGATTCACCAGGTGTTTTTCTCCGAATCTTCGAACTTCGTACGTAATAATATGTACCTACTTAATAGATTTTTGCGCGGCCGAGATCTAATACTATCTTTTATATGTGTTTTTTCTCATTTGTGTAAAGGATTAAAGCTTAAATTTATGCCGCTGTTTGAATGCGGATTGGCAAGTTACATATTCTAATACTTTACACAACGAAATTTCCATTACCATAAATCGCAACATGAATGATTAATTTTTATTAAGCAATAGTGTTTTTATATAGAAAGTTGCTGAAATTACTTTGAACCTACGAATCCTTTATAAATTTTACGCGCTCTTCATTCGGTCATTACGGTTTTTTTATTTATTTTAGCCTCACATTATAGAGATTTTATTACTAGAAGCGCATTCAAAAATTCAATTATGAGTGCATTATTATTTGTTTTACAATTAATAACCTGTTTTATACAGTTGGAACATTTACACATATGTAAATCGTCTAACAGTTTCCTTTTCCCGCATACTATGACAGTTTACGTAATAATAGTTGTTAATGTATTTTAACCGGTCTAGTAGGATCCGTTGGAGCGAGTGATGTCATTTGATATCCGATATTATATTATATTACCAACGTTACATTTCATTTAACAAATATATAATGTAAATATTAAAACTATAAAAAGAAGTCTGCATTATAATTTGTGTAAATGTAATTTGTTTGTTATCCATAATCTATCTATACTTATTATAAAATGAAGTCCCCAAACCTGTCTGTCTGTATGTAATCGATTTTCTCAAAATGTATTGAACGGATTTTAGTATGTTTTTTACTAAAAGGTTGTGCAATTCCTCCGAAAGATTTAAGTTAATAGTACATAACGGTTTTATGTAAATTAAGTGGAAGACGTCATTTTACAACAATTTTTAGTGGGGGTAGTAACAAACCGATTGTAGTTTAGAGGGGGGAAAAGGTATAAAAAGCGGTGTAGGGTATCATAAAGCCAGTTTCCTACCGAGACTCGAGCGTCTATAACATGCTAAACACTGAATTTCACGCGGGCGAAGCCGCGCTTATTGCTAGTAATGTTATAAATGAGACCTGAAAAACATCGAAACGGCAAAAGATCGGGTGGTAAGGGCATCCCGTGAAGAGATCTATGTCAGCAGTGGTACGTCCATTGGTTATAGAAAAAGAAGGAATGCGAAAATCTGTGTCAAAAGAGACATACATAGGCAATGTTCGCGACTTCCTTAAGTTGCGGATCCCGGGTAACTTTCCCCAAAAACCGAGAAATACCTTAATTATTATATTCGTTTCACTTAAAGAGTATAATTTAAAGAGCAATTGGAGCTTGAATATAGTTATTGATGCATACATACATCAGCGTATTCAAGAACTCAACGCATCGTACGGAAACAACAACATATTCTTCAACAATTGCGTGTCACTTAACTCTTACCATTACAAATTAGGCACGTCTTACGTGATGCAATTGGTGAAATTGCAAGTCAGTTACGTATTGTAAAGTAAAATAACAACAGGACAAGTGAAGTTAAGTGTTGCGCATAACTCAGCTTGGCCTTAGGTTTCGTAGTGCAATTTCGTGGTTCGTCTTATTTCGAAGTCGGATTTTGAACTGAGACTTGCAGCAAGTCTAGCAAAGATGTACCTCAAATGGACTTTGGGTAAAACTATTGCCGCTCTAGTTTTAACATTATAACTAAGCTATTAAGCAAGCGCAAATGCGAATAAAAAGTTTACAGTATTCAGTTTTCAGTATTTCCAAAGATTTTATTTATAATATTTCGTTTGCATTATTTTCCACTTATATATTTGTCTACTTGATAACATCCTAATGAGCTGACTTTAACATCATATAATAGAGTTTTTTCAAAAAAGTGTTTTTTCCAAAAGGTTTTTCGGATAGCCAATCTGAAAATAAACCCCCCTTATTGGAAAGCTTAGAGTTTTTCAAATGGCGATAGAGCGGTATACTTTAAATCAAATAAAAAATTAAGTTCTTATTAGTAGTAGTAGTAGGTAGTTACCAACATAGCTCTACGTCTTGTGAAGTGGTGATAGGCTAGGCAAATAGTAAGAAACACAATGTTCGAATAGCTACTCCGCACCGTGACATGTAATATTAATATAGTACTAAACACCTACAACTAAGTTGACAAATTCAGATGGTTCGCTAAAAGCTGTGGATCCATTCGGTGCAAGGTTATATAGGTAGGTTTTATATGAAATCCTTGAGCAAATCTTTCGTCAGTAATCAGTAAAAGTAGAATATAGATGGAATTGTATGATGATAGACATGAAAACTTTTAACGGCCTTAACTAAAAGAAATAGCCCCAATTCGTTTACTCGTTAGATGTGGTTTAGGCAATACTACATTCCTAGGTTGTGAACAATTTTGTCATGTATCAGATGGATTACTTTTTACTTCGGTGTGATATATGTATTTTGGGGAAGCCCGCTTATTTAGAATAGTATATAGTTGTTTATACGTTCCCGCCTCGTGGATGTGTCTTTGAATTTGAGTCAGACTATGAGACTACGCCTCCGCCGACGAGGTGGTACAAGTCTCAATTGTTTAACGTTTCGATTAAGTTTCGGCAAGTTGTTAAAGTTAATTAGTCTCACTGTTCTATAAGTTTGTAGTGCAATAGTTTTGTTCCTTAAGTCATTCATAGTTTACGAAGTTCTGCCCAAATTATTTCTTTTATTTCGAGATACCGAACCCCGTAATTTTGTCACCCACCGTAACATTGGCGCCATCGTGCTGTTGGGCGTCGTGCGTGACATCGATAATTTGTATTATTTAAAACTTTTTTATAATTTATTTGTTTCCAATAACCACCTTGATATAACAAATTTCGACATGTTACGCGTGTTGCGTCTGCTAAAATTAAATGATATAACATTGATAGTTGTTTCATAATATAAATTATGTTTTGATTAACCGTCCGTTGACCTTCATTCGTCTTGAAACACGAAACTGACCGATGCAGCTTTGCCTTTTACTTGTTACGAAAAGGTTACATATCGTGACCTACAAAGCTTTCATACTCGATGCACAAATTTGTCAAGTGCATTTTCCCAATATAAACAATGTGTTTTACTAATTCTGGACATTCTTTTATGTCCCATTATTTATCATAAAGTCATAACGCCTTAATTAATTTCCCAAAATATAATAACATTAAAATTCCTCAGTAACTGACGCATCGTCTTGATGAAGATTAAAAAAAATACAATTATAACTTATGATGTACTTGAAACAAATTACTATTTACTAAAAATGAGAGACCTTATTAAGAACTATTTTTCTTAACCTTAACCTACTCGCACTATTTTTAATTTAGAAAATGTATTTTGCGAAAGAATTTAGTAAACACTTTGTTGTTGCATTTTTTTAAATAAAATTTCGATTATGTTTGAAATTATATAACATGATATCAATGTATATGAAACATTTTATCAATATAGTATCTTATAAATATTATAAAACATTATAGATATTTACATAAATGTATTTGAAGATTTAAAAATATAATAGCATTCAAACAATTTCCAGTTGAATCACGTGCGAATAATAGGTACTTTAAAGGCACCGAAGCATACAGAATCTTGAGTTGTGCATTAGTTGAATTCAATATAAAAGATATTATTATTAAAGTAGCAGTAACAGACTAAAAGAACTATTATTATTGGACTAGATGTGCCAGCGGCTTTGCCCACATGGAAATCAGCGTCTCACAATTTTTTTCTAGAATTCTAATTTTAAACATAAAAGTAGTTATTGTGAGTTAACCATAACAGATAGAGACATGCTATCCTGGACTTTTTCGTAGTATTTTTATAAATCTACAATTCTCTAGTACATTACTTTAGCATATCTCTGCTGCTTTACGCAGCGCACGCGACCAAAGCTCCCAGCGGGCAAGTTTTTTAACAACTGCGCGATCTCTTCAACATATTTACACAATACCGATATATACTGTATACCTAAACTATCCGGAAGTATTGCACTATTTTTTGGTGAAAACCGTACAAAAATCCGTTAAGTAGATTTTGAGAAAATCGGTTACATACAGACAGACAGCTTTTTGGGACTTTGTTTTAAAATGAGTATAGATTGTAAAACAATTATAATCCAATTTCTATACTTCAGTCTGATGTGTGTTTGGTACGTTTTATCTTTTTTACTGACATTCTCCCTTCGGAAACCAAGGATAATCTCTAGTTATCCATACAAGTATACAAGTATAGACTGTACTGTTTTAGATGTAAGCAGAAGAATAGCAGATAAAAATATATGGTCAGTTATGTCCGGTGATACTGTTAATATCACGGCCATCTTGTAAGGGTTTTTGTCACTAAAGTATGTAAGTATAAGAGATGAATATATATTAAGTGCTATTGTTCTCCATTAGACATATTTAACAATCTTCATAATATTACATAGGATATAGTATCCATTGGGAAACCCCGGATGGAAAATTTATCGTCAAGGCGAAGAAATCATTACCTCCAAGTACAGTCCATTGTAACAAAGAACTTTATATACCAAAACGCAAGCGACTTTTTTGGTTACTGCGAATGTGTGCCTAAACCAAATATTGAAGTAGAAAATATTGTAGAAGAAAATATAGAAAAATAATGAAAAGTGGCGCGGAACGTGAACGTTCTAAATCAGGCATTAATTATCGAACATATCAATTATACAGACGAGCCGTTAAGTAGAATAATTAAAAAGTGAAATGGCTATACGTACAAAGTAAGGTCTTAATTGTGCGATATTGCAGAGAATATTCACTAATTAATTTGTGTCGCTTCGATATCTTATCATTAACGACAAGTTCAGCCTCGCGTAAAGTTTCAATAATTGATCCACACATTTGAGTCTTAATATGTCTTTGATCAAAAAGTTAGAGTACATTACTGTCATCTATAAAATAAAGAAAGTAGCCGACATGCACAATAAATAATTCATGTATTTTAGAAAATGAAAACTAGACTTAAAGTACGAACTATAAACCTGTTTCCAGTTTTTAGCAAACCAACCAAACGAACTACTATTGCACTTGTTTTAAAATTTTCATAATCTAAGAGAATTGTTTATAGTTTATTTACTAAGGATTCACAAATACAAAACTCTGGGACGGGCAATATTTATGCTTAATTGAATGACTTGGGATGAGGAAAAAGTAACACTTGCATCTTGGGAATAATTTTCGATTACTTATCCATATGCTTTAAAAAAGACATCTCGAATCAGAGGCAGCAGTAGCATTTCAGTTAAGGATATAAGACTAATAAGGATATAAGTTTTTTGTAATATTACTTAACAATCGTGTAGATAGATCTGGCTAGTGCTAGTAACGATAAGAAAGAATCATATATCTACCGAGATCGTTTGGCAGATGAGGTTGTTTGCTGAGCCAAACCTTCAAAGGTACTAGTGCCGTACTCCATTCCACCTCTTGATCAGGCACTGAAAAATAAAAGAAAACCTTAAGATTACTGGAAATTATATTCAAAGACTTTCCAGTGATCCGGCTTAAATGACCATTATATTGGAATCCCTTCGAATATTATAATAATTTTTACCCATCACTTATATAATTGAGTTAGGAAAATATGAATATTTTAAGCGATTTTTCTTGCACAATCAGTTTTCTATAAAAGCTGCTAAGTTTAGTAACGTTTTTCCTACCGTTAGGGATTCTCCGATAGCACAAGACTGAAAGACTTACAAAGGCTTTGAGTGATAGATATTAATAAACAAAAAAGCAATAAACATCGAATGTAACTCAACAAATTGATATATTATAATTATTACAGATATATTTTATGATAATATCATATGACTGCACTAATAATATAGGAAGCAATTATTAACTTCGCTTTGTATTTTTTCAACCGTACCTCATTGATAAAGCCGTGATAACAGATCTAGGAAACCGTGTGATTCTTTTGAGTTTCTGTTCAAACTTATGTGCCTTTCTGACATTTGCAATTTACCATATCCTTTTCGGTGAAGGAAAACATCGTGAGGAAATCTGCATATCTTGGAGCAGCATTGGTCTTAGCTCCAAGCCTTCTCTTCAAAAAGGCTTCTCTTCCCTGAAGAGAAGGGGCATATGCCCAGCAAAGGGTAACACTTTTTTCAGTTCATTACTTTACTTTTGTTACTCATTAACCTATGATTTGTAGAACATACTATACAAAATAGAAATATCTATTGTAGAGTTCAGAGTAATCACAGACGTTAACCTCTAATGACCTCATAATCTTCGGGACCAGAGAGATAAATGAACTGTACGGTATTTGAAATTGACATTTTTATGATATAACGGAAATTTTATACAAACTGCTTATAAATTATCAATAGAAACTATTTGCCATTTATCATAGCAGTTTTATATTCATTGGCAATTCTATGGAAAATACAGTATCACTAATCCATACTAATATTATAAATGCGAGTTTGTCTATTTGTCTAACTTTTTATTAATTTAAGTTTTTTCATAAAATTAAAATTTAAGCTTAAATTGTTAAATAACTTAGATAACAACTATTATTAAAAAGTAACAGCCTGTAACTATGCCCACTGCTGGACTGAGGCCTCCTCTCTCTCAGTTTTTGGAGAGAAGGATTGGAGCTAAGACCTACCACGCTGCTCTAATGCGGATTGGTAGGTTACATATATCCCTAGAATTCTCTAGAGATATATAGGTTTCCTCACGATGTTTTCCTTCACCGAAAAGCGTGTAGTAAAGTAACAGCCTGTCACTATGCCCACAGCTGGGCTAAGGCCTCCTCTCTCCGTTTTTGGAGAGAAGGATTGGAGCTGAGACCTAACACACTGCTCCAATGTGGATTGGTAGGTTACACATATCCTTAGAATTCTCTAGAGATATGCAGGTTTCCTCACGATGTTTTCCTTCACCGAAAAGCGTGTGATAAATTGCAATTATCAATTAGACACATAAGGTTTAATAGAAAAACTCATTGGTGCCTGCCCGGGGTTTGAACCTATGTCGTCTCTAGAGAGTCGCACGGTCTCACCACTAGCCTATCACAGCTAACGTGTGGTAAATTGCAATTATCAATTAGACACATAAGTTTTTAATAGAAAAACTCATTGGTGCCTGCCCGGGGTTTGAACCTATGTCGCCTCTAGAGAGTCGCACGGTCTCATCGCTAGGCTATCACAGCTTTTACCTTATTTTAAATAAATAACAAGAATTATTATAAAATAAATAACAAGAATTTTTTAAAATAAATGCTTGCTTCCTTATTACTAAAATTAGCGTAATCTTCTTATATCTCACTTAGATAACTCTAACGTTGGAAATCATCTGAAAACAATACTTAACTATGTGCTTCGTAATAAACATCAGATTATTTATTCTTTTATTGTACACCACACAAAAATTTACAACAAGATCGTAATACACTTTTTTAAATGTACAAACTGGCGGATTACTATTGACAACAAATATTCACTGCAGTGGTAATCATTGGGATTTAAAATTGAAATTGGGACTAGTGTGATATTTCAAATTGTGTTAGCCGCAATATATTTCAATTCATAATTCATAGTATTATTACCGCCTTGTGGTATCTGGCTGATAGACCACCCTCATTTCTTACCAAAGTGTCCCAAAGGCAAGTAAGGTAAGTTGACATCGGGCAGACGGCAGGTCGTAAATTAACTAACCAAAACATATAACAATGTTTAAAACAAGTTGTGCCGATCCCACGTAGAGTGGGATTTATCGCACTCGAAAGAAAAAACTCATAGTAGACAACAAATTGAAAAATTTCAAATTTCTCACAACACCATTATGATAGTCAGAGGTATATACATAATTCTATCAATGTTTGTAGAGTCGAGTCCGTCACAAAATGTAATTTTTGTTTGTTTGTTTCCTAACGTTTGTTTCCTTCCTTCACGTCCAAACGGAATAACGGAGCGTTGTGACTTTTTATGTATAGATATTGCTAAATATTTTAAAAATTAATGATAATATTATTTTGCTTTATTCCGCGATTTTTAATATGGATCTCCGCAAAGTAACGCCGAATTCTATCTAAGTATTAGTAATTGTCGCCTTATTAATATAGCTCGTCTTCATAATCGGCGTTTAGTGACGATTACGCGGAAACACGATCGTGTAGAGGATATAATCGGCTGTAATCGCCAATTATCGTCTATGATCGCCTAAGATCACCTACATCCCAGGAATTGTCGGTTTTCCAGCTACGCATCAAACAGAATAGCTGGGTGATACCCAGCTATCCCACTCTAAGTGGGATCGGCACAACATGCTTTAAAACATGTTGTTACCAAATCAACTAATAACATGTTTTAAAACATGTTACTTGATTTGGCTATTTATTTTACGACCGGCTGCCTGCCTGACGTTAACTAACCTTTTATCACCTTTTACGACACCTCGGCTGGAAATCAGAGTGGTCTCTTCTACTCAGCCGGATACCACACGGTGGACGTATGATGGTATGTATCGTGTTATAGATGCGTAGAATCAGGTGGACACTTAGACGATGATCGTAGCATATACTAATTAAGTAGACGATCACGATCATCGCCCATATTGATAAGCGACCATAATCTTATCTCCATATTGAAGTCAATACAAACTGAGTCTCAGTTAGAAGTTATTTGTTTGTGTTATGGCAAATGGAATAGATTAGAATGAAATATTTTCCTAACTTTCATTAAAATTGCTATCAGACTACGTTGCATTAGTACATATAATGGTTTCATAACGGTTTAGATGCCGATTAAAGTTTTGCAAGCAATTTATATGCGTCGGGCAACAAGTTTTTTCGAAACCCACTATTGCAATTGCTGAAACACACGTGGCTACTGAATTATACACCTAAATGAGTAACTGGCCGACTTGTTTAAGGGAAAGGTAAAACATTACGTAACCTAACTTTTATAAATATCATTTAAATAAGATTAGAATTTGTATTTTATATATATAAAACTCAATTAATTTATTTGTATTTGTATCTATACTAATATTATAAAGAGGAAAGATTTGTATAATATAAAGTGATATATTTACTAAAATTGTATATCTAGCTGTTATAGCCTAGCGGTGAGACCGTGTGACTCTTTCGAGGGTGTCACGAGTTCAAACCCCGGGTAAGCACCAATAAGTTTTTCTGTTAAAACTTATGTGTCTAATTGATAATTGTAATTTATAACACGCTTTTCGGTGAAGGAAAACATCGTGAGGAAACCTGCATATCTCTAGAGAATTCTGGGGATATGTGTAACCTACCAATCCACATTGGAGCAGTGTAGTGGGTCTTAGCTCAAACCCTTCTCTCCCAAAAAAAACGGATGGAGGAGGCCTATGCACAGCAGTGGGATAGTACCAGGCCGCTACTACGCTTCAAATAATATCTATTATTAGTTGTCCATTATTAGGAAATATATAAATTTTTCTTGAAGCCTCAAGTAAGAGTATAAATTATTTCCTAAGTAGTGTTTTAGTTAACTTATTTTAAAAGATTATGCTATATAAACATCATATCTATCTCAAATTTTCTATCGGCAATTGGTAGCGCGATGGCTTGATTTCCAATTACCTATCTAGATTTTTTTTGTCTTCATAAAACTTCATGACTTTTCCCGTCGGGCCGGATAACAGGATGTTACCCGATGCTAGTAGAGCATCTGCTATACTTCTGCATTCCGCAGCGTCGACGATGCTACTGCGCTTGCCTGTTCTGGCCGGTGTTAAAGTGCTAACAATATAGATAGCTCATAAAACGGGTTTCATGTTGTGGGACGCACCACAACGTTAAACTTGTGGCAATCCCTTCAAGATATCTAACCTCAGACAAACTACAGATTTCAATCGGTAAAAAAGAAGGTTAAAGCACGTTGAAGGGACCCATATTCTTTTTGACTTAACTTCCATTTCTTATTCCTTTTGAGTAATAACACATTATTACGTTGTATAACAAACACGCGTACTTGTGTGTTACTTCAACCTCTGTACTTGTATAGAATATTTAATACGTATTTTCCAGGTGTAAAGCTAAGCTGGCGTTATCTAGTAGATTTTTATAAAATATATTCTCCTCGTATACCTCAATTATCAGAGATTTTGTTATAAAAGTGAAGTTAAGTAACGACCTATTTTATTTATTTATCCTTTATTGTACACCAAATTTAAAATTACAAACATTTGCTTAACACTACACAACATAAGAAATTTTGTAACGCACAAAAGGCGGCCTTATCGCTTATCAGCGGTTTCTTCACGACAACCTTTGGATCAGGAAAACTGTAAAGTACAGTAGTATGTAATAATAAACTTAAATGCTAATGAGATCAAACTAATACATAAACAAATTATATAAATGTTAATATTATAATACATATTTTATACAAACTAATAAATAGATAAATGTGAATATCGCATTAAAATCCGTTTCGTAGATTTTGAGTTTATCGCGAACAGACAGACAGACGCGTCGGGGGCCCTTGTTTTAAAATATGTTAGGATTTATGCAAAGATAACAAGCAGTCAGGCCACACGTCGCTGTATCTCAGTATGATTACGAACTCCCTTCGAAAAAAAACTGTTATAGCCGGTGTAAAAAAGTTCTCCGATCGTAACCAAACTTTATAGGCTTATCCGCTGAATCAAGCTAAGGATTGTTTGAAAATTTCTTTAAAATTGACGCTTTGGAGTCTATAAGGAACATATTTCCTTTATTATATAATACTAGCTGTGCCTGAAAATTATGAACATAAAAACAGCAATAATTAGAGTTAACCATAAGAGATAGAGACATGGTATCCTAGACTTCATTGTAATATTTTTATAGCTCTACAATTCTCTAGTACATTACTTTAGTGTTTATCTACTGGTTTAAGCGGTGAACGCGAGTAAATATCTTAGCAGACCAGTTTTAATAACCGCTCGACCGCTTAATCACAATGTTCTTAAAGCGGTAATGAACTATTAACATAAACCTTCTGGAAGAATTGCACTATCTTTTAGTAAAAACCGTACAAAAATTCGTTCAATAGATTTTGAGAAAATTGATATCATACAGACATACAGTTTTTTGGACTGTGTTTTATAATAGAGCTGAAGACCGAACTCGGTGGCTATAGGACAGACCTATGTCCAACAGTGGACGAGAACAGCTTGATGAAGATGATGTTTTATAATAAGTAAAGATAATAATTAGTAGGCATAGATATATATCGCTTAAAACACATTGCAGAATTCCGCACAAAGAATAATAGATACTAGTAAATCGTGTTAAGTCTTGACCTGACGCCTTTTGGCGCGCATTGTTGGACGCATCTAGATTTATCATGAACGACGATCTTACATGATTTTTCTAAATATTGCCATGCTTGGCACGCGAGCAGGCAATGATCACATACTACCGCACTGATTACACCTTATTAAGTATTCTTGTATAATTTGGTTTTTGTTTTGTTCGTCATGGATGCCGACTTCAATATTAGTCTTCATACAAATTGTTATTAAACTTGCGCAAGGCAATTAATTAATAACCATACAAGACTTCAATGACTCGATTAAGTTCGTCTAACTACAAAGTGAACAACTCACGCTCAAATTATTTTTTCTAAATATAGTAGAATAGGCCTTACGTTTTTTTATAGGATTAAAATCATTTTTTTACAAAATGACTATTACATAAAACGTAAGGAACGTTGTAAATCTTGCATCAGCTAAAGATCTATCGACTTTTATCAGTCAAGGCGAGCGTGCTAAGAAATCTCACATTCCATTTTAAGCTTTGATAATCGGTCATAATTCCAAATAGGCTATATAAATTAAATCTAGTTTGCAAAATTCCCTGTTATATAAAATGTAAATCATTTTACACCATAAATATGTTGCAGGGAATTAGGGCCTACATATATATACGGATATCGTTAAGAATAAAAGTATCATCGATCAAGCTTAGACAGCTTCATCGGGCGATGAGGGAACTCATAAACTTTGCTAATGAAATGAAATGAGGAGAGATAGGCGCAAAAGCTCTACTAGCGTCGGGTTATGTTGCCTTAAGGGCTCCTGGGGTCCTGTGAGGCCGGAATACTACTTAAGGCGACTTGTACTTTGAGCAGGTTGTATGACAATGTTTAGTAATCACTATGTCGAAAAAGTGGCGAGAAGCACCTATCAACCGATATCAGAAAAGAGACTTTGTCTTTGCCGGTGAAGACGCTATGTGTGTGTCTGTTTTGCGATCGTTATTTTAAAGTCATATAAAATGCATTGTGCGTGTGTATATTTTTAGGATCCAACTTAATACCGCTGATGTAAGTTGGCTCAGATGTACGTTAAGTCTACTAAAAAGTTTAGTATGTTAATTGAAATATTTTTTGTAAATTTTAAGATTTGTTCCAAAAAAGAAAATCATTGGGAAATCAGTGGAAAATTTGGTGGAATCTATTCTGCCTTTTCCTTAAAAAGGATTTAAGTGCGAAACGATAATGTGTGGTACTGCAAACTCAGTGCCAACTATCATCACCAGTCCATTGGCAAATCAATAGAATATTTTTAAACGAAACCTACATATACCTCACTGCAAACATACATTTTTATGATGGGTTAAATAATTTTTTTCTTGTTTATAGTCGTTGCTATAAAGTATTAGTGACTAACTTTATCATACAAAAACTATAGGTAGAGTACATAAATAAATAGGTAATTTAAGATCGAGGAAACAGATATGAGATAATCATACCGAAGGTTAAATCATCTAATGTTACGAATATGTAACAGGTTACCACTAAAATCTTATTTATATATTGTAAATATAGAAAACGAAAAATAAACAGTAATAATTTAATGAATATACATGACAGGTTCAAGTCCTACTTTACTGTTGTTATTAGCAATTTCTGTAAGGTATTTTCGCTGTACCTACTATACTCTATCTAGTATCTAGAATGAAAATTTGTGACATATAAATATGATATTATATATATTAATTTTTAAATTTTAAAGTAAAAGTTAAATTAATTAATAACTTTTGACGTTCTAAAGTTTAATTTAATAAAAAAATATTACCGAATACTACTAATTTAATATTTAAGGTAGCATTTAGGTATTTAGTATTTGATAATTTATTAATTACTTATTGTTAACCATAAATTTGCTTGTAAAAATTAATATTTATTTATATTTAAAAACTTACTTATTAATAAATCCGGTTAAAAACAAAAATTAAAATAAATTAATTATTGCAGACGTGAAATATGTATGTCACAGCGAACGCGTGCGTCTCGCAACCGAACCGTGCCAACTGGTTAACGTTCAAATTTACAGGTATCGTAATTTGTAACTCTTTCTTTTTCGATAACTGGCTGCGTTTAGTGCGTCACTGTTTTGAATACATCGCATTTAGATAACACATGCCTCTACAAGTTTACAAGACAATAGTGAAGCACGCACTGACTTAGGTAGATAGAGAGTTGAGAGTTGACGAATGATAGAAGAGAATGGAAGAGGAAAACATGTTGTACCGACCCCACTTAGAGTGGGATAAGGGTAGGAGAAAGAAGAGCACTGACTTAGGTAGATATAATACAGTTGTTTGAGTAAGCTTCATGAAAACAATTTCATTTTCATTGTTCCTCAGGACCGTTGGCGCAGGAGGCACCGTATGTGTCTTTAGCTCGGCGGGTCTCGAGTTCGATTCCCGCTGAGGGCCAACACCCCTGAATACAATTTGTTGGTTCGTCGCCTCTGGATGTATATATATATCTATTTAAATATTTACAAGTTGTCTGTTACCCATAACACAAGTATTTAGTATTACGTAATTAATAACCGTGTGTAATTGTCGTATATTTAATTTTAGTTTTAATGCTATAATCCACGAATAATGTGGATAATCTATTTTTTTCATTTTTTTTAAAAGGTTTTATATGTGGAAAAATATAAGATATATTATTTTAAGGAAACAGATTTTAGTTGTTTTTACCTAGTTTTTTTCGTAATATTTTAATAAAGACTTTTATAATTTTATATGTGACCTGGAATCCAATCTTATAAAGCACCTTTTTCTTTGATCTTCATAGACAAATAACATAATATATCGTTTATTTATATGAAACAAAACTATTTAATAGTCTATGATAACCTTTTTAGATTTTTATTTAAAAGTTGATTAGAATAACTGGTGTTTCAACAAAATGTTTGCAGTAAATGCACGACGACTGTATTTTATTTGTGATAAAATTGTTGTTCGTCATGTAAGAACTCGAAATAGAAGGCTTGTTACACCTGGATCTAACCCCGGTCTGGATAATAGATTGTCGGCTTTCAAAGAAGATGGAATTAAGATACAAGACGTCGATGTTGAAGAGTTTATTGAACAATCAGAGAGCAGCTTCTATGATGTTCGTAACATATTTTTTTATTTATTATACATTTTTATTGAAAATCATCATGGGCAAACGTTTGTAGTCCTCTATAAAAAAGTCCAATAAACTGAACTACCACATGACTATATAAATCATATTAGTACATACCACATGACTTATAAATATATTAAATTAAAATGGGTTGTAAATTTGACATTGTGTTATCGTTTGTATTGCTCAAATATTTGCTCCAGTAACTCAAGTTATTTTTTTATGCGTTTTTGTGCCCACAATTTCTGAGGGAAGGAAATAAAGGTAATAAATCTTTGAAACCAAAGACACAAAAGCAAAACTATGTGGTAGATAAGATATTTTGATTTGGAATACATAAATTCGAAAAACAGAAGTATAATTTTTTTTTGTCATTTAGGTTGGTCAAGCTTATGATGCACATTTAGAAGAGACACTAATTAGCAAACATCAATTGAGGCGTCACATTGTTAAAGAGAAATATTTCAAGGAAAATATGCCTAATCTACTCACTTGGAGTGAAAAGGAACAAATTCGCCACCTGGCTGCAACACAACCAGATGAATGGACACCTCAGAGAATAGCAGAGAGCTTTCCAGTTACAGAACAAGTTGTAAAGGTACTAAAAATTAATCTTAGTTATAAGATATTACTAAAAAAATTGTTCCAAAATGATTGTAAAAAAATCTACGGGCTCCTTTTGTATTGAGCAGTTTTATAATTTACTTAATAATTTGATTCAATGTGAAACTTCTTGCCCTTTTTTTACCTGTCAGACCATGTTGAATATTTTCAACATAGCATAATAATTGCTGTAATTCTTGAAATACTTTATGTACTACATTTGCACTTTAACACTAGTATGAGTTATGAAAGAAGTTAGATAAAAGTTAATGTGGACTTAATTTTCTAGAAATTACTAAAATATCCTTGGAAACCTACAACTGAAGAAAGAATTGCACGTCATGATGCATCAGCCATGAGAAATTGGAAAGAACTAAAGGAAGGAACATTAAATATACCTGAAGATTTGCAAGCACATTTTCTTAAGTTTTCCGAAAGAACAATACCCCCTCTTAGTAAAAAGTCCATAAAACAAGATATATCACCTGAAAAAATAGGAGAATTTGAGCAAATAGTGCGACGTTGTGCGACTAATGAAGAAATTAATAATGAAACAGTGGAGTATGATACTTGTGATTCTGATTCAAAAGAGTCCACAAAATTATTGAAAAAAGACTGGAAAAGGGTTACATTAGATGAACTAGCAAACAAAATTAAAAGTCGAATTGATCATGGAAATGATGTAAATATACCAGACAAAATGATTATAGAATCAATCAACACTGTGTCTAGCAACAAAGTTGATATACCAGATATAAGCAATGAAATTGAGCTTTTTCAACAAGCCAATGATAAAAAAGCTCTCACCAAGTTTGAAGAGCCAGATGATAAAGTTTTTTCAGGTACAGATTATCCAGAAAGAATAAGAATTCCAAAGAAAGCCTATAAACATGGTGCAACATACAAAATTAATGATTGTTTTTATGACCATGATGGGAGATTTCTATATAGGGTGATAGGTATGACTGACACACATTAAAATGTAGTGCTCATTTTATATTATGAAATAAAATAAAACAAGTTTTTATGAAGCGTTATATTTTTTTTATAAAAAAATTAAATTCATCTCATATACATGTCCATTATAATAAATTTGAAATCAATATAAAATGGAAATTAACAATTACATTCAAAATTATTGCATGTCTTTTAGTTTACCTTATTCAGGGAGTTACATTTACCTCAAATATAAAAATACATCTAGGCATCTATCACCATTGTACCTTTTCATTGAACTTAAAAATATGGCTTTTTTTAAACACGAGTCGATAAACAAAAATAGGGATTTTAAAATAAGGTGTTTATGATATACAGTTATTTTGTTTTCACAAGAGCTGCTTCAAATGTTGCCATCTTCATTCATTCAGTTATTAATTTTCAAATTTAAAATAATATTTAGTAATCAGCTCTTGTGGAAAAGACTGAAAAAAAAACACGAATTTGTAATATACATTTTGTTGCTTGTAACAAGCAGCAGTTATACATGCTTAAGAAGCACCTCAATCTAACATTTGACTTAATCTAAAGTTGAATAAATAATATTTCGATTCTGCAACTATTGTTAAACATGAGTATTCATTAATTATATATATAATTCATATGTTTTAGGCCAATTAAGTCAATACATATTGTGATGATAGATTATATATGACAGCTTGTTTATAAGTTATAAAAGAACTAGTAACACCACAACTTTTGATGATATTTTTATTATTATTGTAACGATCTCACATTGAGTTTCGCTTTGTGTTTTATATAACTTAGTGTATGTAAAGAGTTTCAAACTTAGTGTATGTAGAGAATTTCAAAACAATTTTATTAAACAAGGTGACTAATTCTTATAACATGTTCCAATGTTGAGGCTCCTATGGTGGTTGTTACTATTAAATATATATAAGTAAACTTATAGACAGCCAATATTGCTTATACGTTACAGTGGCCAATAATTTAACTTATCTTCATAAGTTAAATTATTGGCAGCTTTTATTACTTTGGTGAATGTTGAGAAGGGATGGGTATAACAACCATACACCACACCAACAAGCAAAATCTCTTAATGAATATATTTCATATCTTTTTTCGTGTACCGCAAAAAATTATTTCCGTGCTATATTAGTTGCAACTAATTGTACGATTCATTCAAAGCATAAAAATTTCGGTAAGATAAAAGTAACGGACTGTTACTTTCCCACTGCTGATCATAGGCCTCCTCTCTCCGTTTTTGGAGAGAAGGATTGGAGTTAAGACTACCACGCTGCTCCAATGCGGATTTGTAGGTTACTCATATCCCTAGAATTCTATAGAGGTTTCCTTACGATATTTTCCTTTACCGGAAACCGTTTGATACATTGCTGTTATCAATTAGACACATAAGTTTTAACAGAAAAACTCATCAGTGCCTGCCCGGGTTTTGAACTCGTCACCTCTCGAAAGAGCCTTACGGTCTCACCGTTGGGCTATCACAGCTTATTGATAAGATAAACATGAAGATAATTTGCTGTTCATTGAGTATTTTTGAGACCATTATCATGGATCCGAGAATTAGTATCGATATTTTAAACGTGGAGCGTTTATTTAACACGTTGAATCCGACGCTAATTTTGCACGACTTAGTAGTCTGGCCAAAAAGAATTTCGCTATGTGTGTTGCATATTCTGATGAAATATTATTCACAACAGAACATTGATTTTTGTAATCATTCGTGACGCATTTAATTTGCTGGTGACACCCACTGCGCTGAAAGGCACAGTAATTTTATTCGCCAATTCTTATTGTGATGTAACAATTTGGCACCCCAGAGATGGCAATAGGAGCAGAGGTTGCAAAGCGAAAAAATGGAAAGACTACCTAAGAAAGATCTCGAGCCCTTTTTGGTTGAGACGGAAGGCAGTGGAAAGCTGGAGAATCGGGCAGCGGGATATTTTGTAGTTTAACTGTAGTTACATCTAGTTAAAGTTTACTGTTTTTCGGAATAAAGGCTATATCATCATTGTCATCAATTTTCATTGCAACAGATCGTTGTTTCTGAACAAATTAGTGTTGGTTACCGGTGACTCATATGGCATTCAACGTGTCAAGAACCCACGGCCTTTAGTACTGATTTTAGCCTTTTTAATGATATGCAAAGGCCGTACTTTGTTCTGCAGGTCAAGAAATTTACAGTTCGACCCTAATATTTATTGTACTAAAATGTATATATAAAAAAGCAAAATCTTATTTCTTAATTTATAGAAGCATCACACAGAAAAGTGCATTTCCGGAAAGGTTTTTTGCAAAAAAAATAACTCAATTTGGGGCCATTAAACATAACTCGGTAATATGACTGCAGAGATCATCCAAAATATGTCTTACAATGATATATAAATAAATTTAAAAATAAATAGCGTAAATAACGCTATTTGATCAATCGGCTTATAATTTAGTTTTATGTACATTCTATGGCGTTCATACTCTGATTAGCACCCACAAATATAAATACATATGTACTCACAAAAATCACACGTGAAATATCAAACCAAAGTAAATATATACACTTGTTTCAATACGTATTGTTAAATTGTGGGACAATTAATAGTTATTAATCACCTTATCCACAAAATTCTAAAATCAGAAACCATCCTTTCATACATACTTTCGACTGGCCCGTTGGCGCAGTCGGCAGTCCTGTCTTCGGCTCCGTGGGTCGCGGGTTCGATTCCCGACAAGAACCAACATTTTCTATTTACAATTTGTTGGTTCTTCGAGTCTGGGTGTATATATGTATTTAAGTATCCATTTAAAACTATATATGTATATATTTACCAGTTGTCTCTCACCCATAACACAAGTATTAAGTTACTTATTTTGGGGATGGACGACCGTGTGTGTATATGTCCCATATACTTATATATTATATATATTTAAGTTTCGCAATTTCCGAATCGGGCGTAATATTGAAAGCTCGTCCCGGTCTGTCACCTCGATTGCTCACTTAGATAACAACGGCGTAAAATCCCATTTATCGATGAATTAAATAATCACGGCATAACTTTTTATTATCAGTACCCCCTTTATCGGTGCAATTACCAACCCGACTGTTAAGGATGATGGGTATGTCCGTATGTCCCATATATTTATTTATTTATTTATTTATTTATTTATTTATTTATACGGTGAAACACAATCACCGTCATTGGCAACCTCACATCACTCGTAGAATTTTTCTCTTAGACATTGAAGTTGGTTAAAAAGTGATTTTAGAAGTAAAAATAAGATCTAGTAAGTGGATAGGCTAAAAAGGTCACTTGATCTACAGATTCCAAAGATCGTGTTGTGTATATCATTTGAAAAGAAACGTACTAGCAAAAATAAAACGATGGCCCTAACTTTTTGTTTAGTTATTTATAAGAATAATTTCCTATATCATCATATCTAATGTTAACTCCAACCTCATAGAAATTTACTGTTATACCCCTAGTTTAAGTTTATATACAGAATAACAAATATACACTTATAATCTTACTTGTAGAAGAATATTGGGGCAACGTTTCTCAAGCTTTAGACCGTTATAATGTCAAAAATTATACATTAGAAATGTATTAAGTTATCAACTGAAAAACCTAATTTTAGCTTTAATAATTCTTTGAATAGATTATTGGGGAATTTATAACGAATTAATGTTCCCGATAAAGGACGGCCTTTAATGTTTTAGGTCAAATATGCTGGTTCTGGAAGAATTTGAAACGACTTTGATATACTCTCTTTATCATGTTATATTTTTATGGGCCTATTAGCATTTTACACGACGATTGTTCACAACCAAAATTTCCTTTCATCGAAATAGATCTTGTGTCTTTATTTTTACTGTCACAGAATAATATTTTCATTATCGGACATATTTTCAATTAACTTTCAAGATAAATTCGAAATTTCTTTTTTACAGAAACATGTTGCATTTTTGATTAGTAATTCTTTTTCCATCAAATAAATGTTTTAGGCGATTATGAAAAATTGGATAATCTTCAAAACCACATTAAATAAATAAATAAATAAATAAATATATGGGACATTTACACACACGGTCGTCCATCCCCAAAGTAAGTAACTTAATACTTGTGTTATGGGTGACGGACAACTGGTAAATATACTACATATATAGTTTTAAATACATACTTAAAATACATATATACACCCAGACTCGAAGAACCAACAAATCCTAAATAGAAAATGTTTGTTCTCGGCGGGAATCGAACCCGCGACCCACGGAGCCGAAAACAGAGTCACTGCCAACTGCGCTAACGGGCCAGTCAATAGAAATTTACTTAAATTTAATTTTATTTATTTATTTAGAAACATTGAAATAGATCTTGTGATATTTATTTATTTTTACTGTCACAGAATAATATTTTCATTATCGGACATATTTTCAAGCAATTAACTTTCAAGATAAATTCGATATTTTTTTACAGAAACACGTTGCATTTTTGATTAGTAATTCTTTTTCCATCAAATATGTTTTGGGCGATTATGAAAAATTGGATAATCTTCAAAACCATTTTATGGGTAACAATCTTGTGTTTCGGTCTGTTTTTATAGAAAGGGCAATGAAGCTTAGACACGCCATGAAACAATATTTATAGTACCCGGCATTAAATAATGCACATCGATGTGTAGAACAAAACAGCCGGCCAGTTCGGTTTCGTAGAGCGCTGTCTCTGTCACACACGGGTTCGTTAGTCTGTGCGACAAAGACAATGTTCTATGAAGCAGAATCTAACCGATTGTCTGTCTTAGTCTCGATGTGCATTATTTATTGCCGAGTACTATACTATTGCACTTGTATTAAATTTTTCATAATTTAAGAGAATCTTTTATAGTTTATTTACTAAAGATTCACAAATACAAAACTCTGAGATGAGCAATATTTATGCTTAATTGAATGACTTGGGATGAGGAAAAACTAACACTTTCATCTTGTGAATAATTTTCGATTACTTATCATCACTTATCCATATGCTTTAAAAAAGATATCTCGAATCAGAAGCAGCAGTAGCGTTTAAGTTAAGGATATAAGACACGTTTTTTGTAATATTACTCAAGAACCGATCTAGCCTCGATGTGCATTATTTATTGCGGGGTACTATATTTATGTTTAAGCACATTAATCTTTTGCCAGTCACCGGACGTTTAAGCCAATAAATCCATCTTTTTGGCAAAAAGGGTTTTTTGTGGATTTTTGTCGTCGAACGAGATAAATAAATTATCAGTTCCGCGAAAAAATACGAAATTAGAATTATTACTAACACCGAAGATATATCGCTCATAGGCTGCAACAGTGGCGCAAGTCAAAAAACAGGTGTTTTCAACTAAGATTAGTTGTAAATGTTAAAATACACATTCTTTGCAGCAGCAATACGGCAGAACTCATAATTCAATATTAGGCCTTCCGTTTAAGCAAACTAAAGTATCTTTTAATACATTTTCCCTAATTATGATAACGTTAAACCGATTTATACCAAAACATAATTTTTTGAGTTGTTCCACTATTGTTCATGAGCGATATTATGATACATAATCAAAGTGATTCATAATAGAGACCCCATGTATTGTAACTGATTATATATTTTATCGTTATGTATTGCAGTTTTTATTGATTGACCCGTTGGCACAGTTCGTAGTGACCCTGCCTTCAGCTCCGCGGGTGGCGGGTTCGATTCCCGCCGAAAGCCAAAATTTCCTATAAACAATTTGTTGGTTCTTCGAGCCTGGGCGTGTATTTGTATTTAAATATGTATTTAAATTTATATATGCAGTATATCTACACTGGTAGAAACGCATACGTAAATAACATATTTTTCCAAATCGACCATTATGATAAATAATTATATTTCTAAATTGAGATCCAGCTATGGAGAAGCATGGCTAGGTCCGATTTATTTATTATTATATGTGACTGGCCCGTTGGTACAGTTAGGCAGTGACCTTGCCTTCAGCTCCGCGGGTCGTGGGTTCGATTTCCGCCGAGGGCCAACATTCTCTATATACAATTTATTAGTTTTTCGAGCCTGAGTGTATATTAGTATTTAAGTATGAATTTAAAATTATATACGTAGTGTATTTACCAGTTGTCCGTCACCTATACACACGTATTAAGTTACTTACTTTGGGGACGGACGACCGTGTGTAAGTGTCCCATATACTTATATATTATATATATTTAAGTTTCGCATTTTCGCGGGCGTAATATTGAAAGCTCGTCCCGGTCTGTCACCTCGATTGCTCACTTAGATAACAACGGCGTAAAATCCCATTTATCGATGAATTAAATAATCACGGCATAACTTTTTATTATCAGTACCCCTTTATCGGTGCAATTACCAACCCGACTGTTAAGGATACCCATGTATTGACGATAACCATTTATAGATTTCATATACAAGACTGCCGCGTTGCCGCAGTTGGTAATGATTCTGTTTTCATCTCCGCGGGTCACGGATTTGATTCCCGCTGAGGGCCAAGATTTCTGAACACAATTTGTCGGTACTTAGAGGCCGGGCATAAATACCGCACACTTAGAATTAAACTGACCTAATTGAAAATTAAGCTTCATTGAGTAATATACTTATTTCAATGCCATCTATGACATCACGCTACAAACTTTAAAAAAAAACTAGTGTTTTCTTGCTCTTCCAAGTTATGGCTTTAAAACTCACGAGGCGTTACTTAAGGCGTTATTTCAATTTGCCACAAACGAACTTTTTCGAATTAGGTCACTTTAATATTAAGCGATATGTATTTAAATATTTATTTGAAAATTACGTGTTTATTTACCCGTCATCTGTCACCCATAACATAAAAGTTACTTTGGGGTAATAATTTTACTGTATACTTATTTATATCCCGAATCAGGTATCTTTGTATAAGAAGACATTTGAGCCTTAGTCATCAAATACTGTTTATAAAGCCGGTCTAAGCGGCGTATATGATGGTGCGATCTGATCTGGACCAGAAGTGAGAGCAGAGATCTTACATCTCGTGTATGTTGAGACGGAGCCGTTTGAAGTAGTGCCTGCAGCAGGCGGCCGTGGGTGATGGAGGAAGGTCCTGAGGCCTGGTCTCCGTGCCGAGCTGGTCCAGAGCGCGGGAGTACTCCCGTTGGAGCGCCACGAAGTCTATGTTCTGTTCGCCGAGAGCTGCCATCGCGAGGAACAGTATGTCTCTGGAAATTAAATTCTTCTGTAACAATATATTATACTTAAAAAATAAGGTTTTATTCTTTTTATTTTAGCAAGCGTTAGAGCTGAAGATTCAAGAAGCGTTCTTGAGGTTGATGGCGCAGACGTTACAGGGATACCGCACCTACCTCATACCTATAACGAAAGCGCCCACTGTTGGTACCACGGATTCCCACAATGCAATTACAATCCCACTGCTAGGAATAGGCCTCCCCTCTCCGTTTCTGGAGAGAAGGGTTGGAGCTAAGACCTACCACGCTGCTCCAATGCGGATTGGTAGGTTACACATATCTCCAAAATTCTCTAGAGATATGCAGGTTTCCTCACGATGTTTTCCTTCACCGAAAAGCGTGTGATAAATGGCAATTATCAATTAGACACATGAGTTTTAATAGAAAAACTCATTGGTGCCTTCCCGGGTTTGAACTCGTGTTCCCCCCGAAAGAGTCGCACGGTCTCACCGCTGGGCTATCACAGCTTTTTTGGAATTAAAAAAGCTTTAATTAAAAAACTGTGGGATTTTATTAATGGTAAATTAATTTATAGAATTAGGCGTTACTTTGCGGAGATCCGTAATACAAAAGTAATAATAAAATTAGTTTGCTATAATCCGCGATACAGTAAATATAAAATATATATAGTGCTAAATGTTTGGACTATCCGTTTTTTCATATCCGTTACATGCAGGTTTCGTTCGAGGAGATAGACTCCGGGACAAAATTGCAAAGTGTTTTTGCGATTTCGTCGTCGACTCTATCTCCTGATGATGCTTCGGTTGCGGGGCGAAGCGATTGTTGAGTTTGTGATAGTGAAAGTGTGCAGTGCTTGTGTATTGTGGTGGCATTGGTGGAGGTTTGCGCATGTGTTTTTACGCATGTAACGGGTATGAAAAAACGGATAGTCCGCTATACATTTAACACATATATTTTCTATTTACTGTATCGCGGATTATAGCGAAATAATTTTATTATTACATATGTCTCGCATATCAAATCAAATAAAATCAAAAACCTCTAACGTCACTGTAAAGTTGATGAAACAAGACGACCACCTTCTAGCTTACTCGGAGGAAATTAAATTATTTAACAAATCGAGAACAACGAGAGATATTGAATACAATTACATTGTTATGAGTTTTGGTACATATTTTAAATGTGCTTGAGTTAGTAAATACGACAGTGGGGCTCGTCAATTTAGCTTAGAGAAGCTCTGATTTTGTTTTATTGGATTATTTATTGTTTTGTACAAATTGAAGTGCGCCACGCGGCGCGACCGGCCGGATCAACGACCTTTGTGCATTCGTTCGCCACCGGTCACGTCCGCCAGTTAGTAACGTTGTGGATTACGATAAGTACAGGCGGCGCGTGCCCATATACGGCATTCTGTTACAACGCGCACGTTATTTAGTGACGCGTTTTAACCAGTGAAACGTGTGAGAAGACGCGACCGTCCGCGGTTTTAGTGCGCGCTGGGGTTACTGTTCCCCCATATAGGGACGATTCAATAACGTGGGACCTTACGAAGGTTGTGTGCACACCGGGTGTTATTTGTGTTATTTAACCGCGTTGGTGAAGTGTATACTCCGGGAGAAACAGACATTACGTGTCCGTGGAAGATTGCAGAGGCGAGCCAACGGTTTCGGGAATCGGCCAAGTACATACAAGCACACACACACGCGTACACATATACACGCAGTTATTCATGAGGCCGGACCGCATACAGCTGACGGCCGCATAAGGTAGGTTGAGACGCCGAGACGACGGGCCCAGGTCTCGGAGGTTGTTTCATCCGCCCGCACGTTTGTGCGGAACAATTATCATACTAGAAGATATTGTAGAGTGTAGACCTCACCTGTAATAGGAGTAGTACCGCTTGTTGCCACATGTGGATTCTCGCCACGATGCCAATCTGCGTACAGCATCCGAGAGATCGTTACTGAGGAGTCCGTCTAGCACCGCAGCCACGACACTGTGTACAAGGTATTTTTTCATTCTCAAGGCATCATCATTCTCCTGCCCTTATCCCACTCCAAGTGGGGTCGGCAAAACATGTTGTCACATGATTTGGCTGCGTATTTTACGACCGGCCGCCTGCCTGACGTCAACTTACCTTAGTCGCCTTTTACGACACCTCGGTAAGGAAATGAGGGTGGTCTATTCTATTCTGCCGGTTACCACACGGCGTAAAAAGTAAACTACATTACAAATTACAACATTATTCTAAAAACAAATTGTTTTACCGAAACAAAACATCATTGAGTTTTTGTTCTCTTACCGAGGTGTCGTAAGACGCGACTAAGGTAAGTCAACTCGCAGTGTGGTATCCGGCTGAGTAGAATAGACCAACCTCATTTCTTAACGAGGTATAGTAAAAGGCGACTGAGGTTAGTTGACGTCAGGCAGGCGGCCAATCGTAAAATACGTAGCCAAATCATGTGACAACATGTTTAAACATGTTCTGCTGACCCCACTTAGAGCGGGATAAGGGCAGGAGAATGACGATGAAGTTTTAATGGAAAAACTCAATGGTGCCTATCCAGGGTTTAAACTCGTATACTCCCTCGAAAGAGTCGCACGGTCTCACCGCTGGCCTAACACAGCTAGTTATATATGTAACTAGTTTTTAAGCGCAACTTCGTTCGCGTGTACTTCAGTCTTATTATTTGAGTAAACCCTTATATTAATTATGGTTAAAGTGGGTTAACCGTAAAAGCTAGACATATGCTATCGCGGACTTTTATTGAGAACTTTTAGAAATAACAATTTTGTAATACATGATTTTTCAATAACTTTCACCGTTTACTTAGCGCACGCAACGAAAGCGTTAAATTATATTAATTCGCAATATTTTTTTATCGCTGCTCCTCTCCTATTGATCTTAGCGTGATGTTATATGGTCTATAGCCTTCCGATAAATGGACTATCTACACTTAAAGAATTTTTCAAATCGGTCCAGTAGTTCCTGAGATTAGCTCGTTCAAACTATCAATCAAACAAACAAACTCGCTAGCTTTATATATGAGTATATATGTAAACGAAATGCGTGACATTTTAATAATAATAATAAGTATATGGGACATTTATACACAATGTCCGTCCCCAAAGTAAGTAACTTAATACTTGTGTTATGGGTGACGGACAACTGGTAGATAGACTACATATATAAGCTTAAATACATAAAAGTACCAGCCTGTTACAATCCCACTGCTGGGAATAGGCCTCTTCTCTCCGTTTCTGGAGAGAAGGGTTGGAGCTCACACCTACCACGCTGCTACAATGCGGATTGGTAGGTTACACATATCTCCAGAATTCTCTAGAGATATGCAGGTTTCCTCACGATGTTTTCCTTCACCGAAAAGCGTGTGATAAATTGCAATTATCAATTAGACACATGAGTTTTAATAGAAAATCTCATTGGTGTTGAACTCGTGTTCCCCTCGAAAGAGTCGCACGGTCTCACCGCTGGGCTTATCACAAATACATACATACTTAAATACATACTTAAATACAAATACACACCCAGGCTCGAAAAACCAATAATTTGTTTATAGAAAATGTTGGCCCTCGGCGGGAATCGAACCCGCGACCCGCGGAGTTGAAGGCATGGTCACTACCCACAGCGCCAACGGGCCAGCCATTACATTTAAGTATTCAAATTTGCCGCGTTGTCTTTGACGTTGATTTGTCTGGATCTATGGGGCGGGCTGTCAGATTGACGTAAAGACATCAAACTTAAACCGTTGAGTGTTTGAACCGATCAATCAATTTGGAACTGGTTAACTCTTATTACCGTGATTCTTCCATTCCACGTGACATTGGCGAAGTAATTAGTGTCGTGTGACGCTCCTAAAAGCCATTACAAAAAAAAAACCGTTGAGTGATTATAAATTGTAATTGATTAATTAATAATTGTTGTTTTGAATAAAATGACTCGCCTGCCGGAGGGGCGAGCGACGCGAGCGGCGAAAAGCAAGGACGTTTAGGCATTCGATTGCTACCATAGCGGCCGCCTGTTAGTTACTTTTCAAACACGATAGGGATAAGCCGCGTGCGCCGGAACACGGCATTCCTTTATAACGCACACGTGTAACTTTGCGTTTCGGGTGTTATTCTCAGATTTAGTGGCGCGTTTAACCAGTGAAGTGTTTGATAAGACGCGACCGTCCACGGTTTTGGTGCGCGTTGGGTACTATTCCCCGATATAGGGACGACTCAATAACGTGTGACCTTACGAAGGTTGTGTGCACACCGGGTGTTATTCCGCCGATGTAGTGAAGTGTATACTCAGGGGAAACAGACATTACGTGTCCGTGGAAGAGCGCAGAGGCGGGCCAGCGGTTTCGGGAATCGGCCAAGTACATACAAGCACACACACACACGTACACATATACACGCAGTGACTCACGAGGCCGGACCACATACAGCTAACGGCCGCATAAGGTAGGTTGAAACGCCGGGTCGTCGGGCCCAGGTCCCGGTTGTTTCATCCGTCCGCACGTTTGCGCGGAACAATAAAGCAATAGCTTTGAATGTTGTTTCTCTTTTCAGGTGAGTTTTTGACAAACATTTATAAAAGACAGTGATGTAAAAGTTTTATGTAATAAATCTAAAAATCTCTTTTCAGAGCAACTAAATCCAAGTTAGAGTTTTACTGTTCTCCATATCCCATAACAAATAAATAAAAACATTATATATATTTATATAAAATAGATAATTATAAAGAGATGGTGCGTACGACTGGTGCGCGTTGCAGTCGTGGTCTGTGAGCAGCAACGCCCGCAACTGTCGAGAGCGCGGCTGCTGTCGCCGCCCTCGCCACGCCCTGTATAGAGCCTGAGCCTCGCCCTCAGCAGGTCTAACGCTCTCCCACTCGCACACCACACGAACACCTGACACCGATAAAAGTTATGAATAATATGGGACTCTTACCGAGTGGAATAGACCACCCTCATTTCTTACCGAGGTGTCGTAAAAGGCGACTAAGGTAAATCGACCCGCGGTGTGGTAACCGGCTGAGTAGAATAGACCACCCACATTTCTCACCGAGATGTCGAAAAAGGCGACTAAGGTAATTTTACCCACCGTGTGCTATCCCGTTGAGTAGAATAGACCACCATCATTTCTTACCGAGGTGTCGTAAAAGGCGACTAAGGTAAGTCGACCCGCCGTGTGGTAACCGGCTGGGTAGAATAGACCACCCTCATTTCTTACCAAGGGGTCGTAAAAGGCGACTAAGGTAAGTCGACGTCAGGCAGGCGGCCGGTCGTAAAATACGTAGCCAAATCATGTGACAATATTTTTGTAACATGTTATGCCGACCCCACTTAGAATGGGACAAGGGAGGATGATGATGGGATGACTCTTAAATACGGTCGTCAGTCCTCACAATAAGTAACTGGATACTTACATTACGGGTGACAGAAAACTGGTAAATATATATTTACATAATTTTAAATATGAAATGAAATGACAAAATGTTTATTCAACTCTATGTACAAATCTAAATAACTAACCTAACATAGTAATAAGACTAATTTTAAATACTTTATTTTAATTTGTATTTATATATAAATGTACATATATTATACTATTTATTAGTCTGTGTAGAATCTGTATGTATTTTAAATATTATTATTTGTGTAACGTGTCTGTGTATTAGTGTGTACTTAATTGTATGTATGTCTATTATAATACACCACCTACCTACATTTATCTTACAACTTTACTAATCCAAAGGTTGTCTGGAAGAAATCGCTTAGAAGCGTTAAGACCGCCATTTGTACTCTATAATTTTTTTATTTTTAGTTGTAATTGTATATTTAAATTTTTTTGGTGTGCAATAAAGTATATAAATAAATAAATAGGCCAGGCCAGGAGAAGAAGGAAGAGCACCAAATGTGCCAGGTTATCGTCTTCGTCACATTCCTAGATTGTCAGACACTCGCACGCGTGGAGGTGGGGTAGGATTTTATATAAAGTGTGGTTTTTTGGCTAAAACTCTCCCTCATCCGACAAATTCAACTGTGGAGCAGATGTGGATTAAATTAAATTTAAATGGTAAAATAGTAATAATAGGGACTGCTTATAGACCTCAATGGTTAGGAGTGCCTACCTTTTTTGACTCCATAACTGATAGTCTTCATGCATTCCCCAAACGTGACATCATAATGCTTCTTGGAGATTTTAATATTAATTATTTAAATAAACAGGATAACCATACAAGAATGCTAGACGATTTTTTAATTGTGAATAGTCTAAAACAATACATTATGCAGCCAACACATTTCACAAACAATTGCGAAACTTTATTGGATCTCATTTGCACTGATGCAAATATTTCTCGTGTGAGAGTAGATTATATCGCCGAACTTAGCAACCATTCATTTTTAACAGCAGAGTTAAATGTCTTAAGAGATAAACTGCCTACCCAAAAAATATGTTATAGGCCCATCAAGGATATAAATCAGAGTGAGCTCAGTAACGTACTCAATACCATAAATTGGGAGTTTTCACAGGGTGGACTTGATGTCGAGGATATGGTCGCTGATTTTAACAATAAAATAATGTGGGTATTTGATGAGCTGGCACCGATGAGGAAAATTAGCATCAAACCCCATAAATATCCATGGGTTAATTATAATGTTCAGTTATTGATGAGATGCCGAGACCAGGCGCATAAGAAAGCTAGAACGACAGGCTCATCACACGATATTGAGTATTATAAGGATATTAAAAAATGTGTTAAAGTAACTATCCTCACTGAAAAGAAAGCGTATTTCAACACATATATTAACTGTCATTCTAGTAATTCCAAAGCTTTATGGGATAATCTTAAGCACCACTTAAACATTAAAAAAAAAATGACATCTCTGCCAGTAGAACTTAATAATCCCGTTACAATAAACAGCTACTTTTTAAATGTCCCCGGAAATACGCATGTTGATCGGGACATAATTTTCATGTATGAAACACGTAGGTTTAATGAGGCGTTATTTAAATTGGAACCTTGTAATGAAAGTAAAGTAATAAACGCGTTTAAGTCACTACATTCTAATGCAATGGGAGCTGATGGAATTACATATGATATGTTGGCGTGTACTATATCCCATACTCTAAGCGCGATCACAAACATCATTAATACCTCTATAAAAACTGGTAAATATCCATCTCTGTGGCAGACTGCCCTTGTAAGACCAATACCCAAGAAAGATAATTTAGTTAATTTCTCTGACTTGCGGCCGATTAGTATTTTACCATGTCTTTCTAAAGTGCTGGAAAGAATAATATGCACACAGATGACAGATTTTCTTGAGAAAAATCATATTCTTCCAAACTTGCAATCGGGGTTTAGAAAACATCGCAGCACGGCTACAGCTCTAGCAGATGTTGTCGATAATGTATTAAGTGCTCAGGATGTTGGTAAAGGATCGATTCTAGTTTTGCTTGATTTTTCCAGGGCCTTTGATACTATAAATAGGTCCTTACTTCTTGCAAAACTACATTTTTATGGATTTTCTCCAGAAACTATCGCATGGTTTGCCAGTTACCTAGAATATCGCAAACAAATTGTTGAAATATTAAATGAGGATGGCACTAAATCTAAATCTGGATGTTTTCCGGTAACTAGGGGAGTGCCACAAGGTTCAATACTTGCACCCTTGATATTTACCTTGTACACTGCCGACATAGTAGAAAATATCATAAACTGTAAATTCCACATATACGCAGATGATGTACAACTATATATTTCTTTTATCCCGGAAGAAACTAATATAGCTGTTAATAAATTAAATGAGGACTTGGATCGTATAGCAAAATGGTCAAAATTGAATTCTTTAGTTCTAAACCCATCAAAAACGAAATTTATAGTTTTAGGTACGAATGGTTTAATTTCTAAAATCTCAAACAGAGAACCCAAGGTTCAAATCAATAGTGTACAGATTGAACAAGTACGGGAGGCACGAAATCTGGGTCTTCTTATGGATGAGAACTTGAGATTTAGAAAACATGTTGTAAATACAGCGCGCAACTGCTTCTATAGACTAAAAATTCTTTATCGTCTACGTGAGGTGTTAAGCACCGAAATGCGTAGCAAATTATGTGAAGCTTTGGTTTTATCTAAATTCAACTATGTAGATACCGTGATTGGACCTAGGCTACTTTATGAGTCAAAGAATCTTATCCAAAGGGTTCAAAATGCATGCGCTCGATATATATTTAACATCCCACCCCGAGCTCACGTAACTCCATTCTTAAACCAAGCCCGAATGTTGAAAATGCATTATAGACGGAGAGTACACTTCGCTACCCTTCTCTTTGGTGTGATAAAATATAAAAATCCATTGTACCTTTACAATAAATTGCGATGGTCGTCTGATGTCATCAGAAGATTTAATACCCGCTTTTCTCCAGATTTGCTTCTGGGTCACCCTCACCGTACAGTGGCGTTTGAAGGGAGTTTTCGTTACGCAGCGACTAAATGCTGGAATAATTTACCCCCTCCGTTCCGTACGCTTAAAACAGTATCCTCTTTTCGGTTCAAATTAAAAGAGCTACTGCTAAATGAGCAATGTCACGCAATTTAGTCGCTTTACACTAATTTGAGTGAGGAATACCTGGGTAAAATTGTTTACAGGAGAGCGGGTATTGGATACCTTTAGTAATATATATATATGTGTGTGTGTGTGTGTGTGTTTATGTATATAGTGTAATTGTAATGTAATGTTAAATATTAGATTAGATTATATTAGTTAATAGCTTATGTTCATAGTCACTGCCTTCCGTGGTGATCTCTGAAAACCAGCATCAGAAGCTTCACTTCTGAAAATGCTGAGTAGATCATCCATTTTGGGACAACACACTATACTGTTTATATCTTTTTATTTTATTTTATATATTATAGTTATAACTGTGTCTGTTTGTTAAAGTTAATTATTGTTTATTTTGATTTATTTGTTAGTTTATAATAGTATAGTGATTTGTGTCAAATAAATAATTCATTCATTCATTCATTCATTCAAATAAATAAACAGTACATAGTTCTGAAAAGGCTTCATCTCAGTATTAGTTGAATGTCGAAATTAAGAAATTCAGCACTTCTAAAGGTAGGATTCCACCAACATAGTGTGCAGCACATTTATGTACAAAGATTATGTACAAAGTTTTCGCACTGCACGTACTAAGTTTGATGCATCAGCAGCGTTTAACAGATTAGTAAACTGTCATGAAATAGACTTGTTCTCATCTCAACCTAATGCGATAAAAAAACATATCTCTGGAATGTGGTTTGACTCGATTCCCATACTTCGTTAAATTTACTGATCCATATTCTTTTCTGCTCTGTTTTGCTTAAAAATTGTATCCGTAAGTGCTATTAATTAAGTGGATAGTTTATATGTGGAAGTGTATTAGTAGCTTAAAAAATAAGCTGTTCATTTTCCAAATAAATAAAAACAAAAAAAAATAAATAAAATATTCGCGCACAACTTGTTAATGTTTGCTTGAGTCCACCAAAGTAAACATTTGTGCCGTACACTGTGCTGCACAGTTCCGCACACTGGTGGAAAGTGCAAAATAGTCCACCTTAAGTGCAAAATAACATACCAGCAGGCTTATCCATATCCGGTAAAGGGTCCAAGCTCTGATACTTTGCGGAGAAATTAGGGGACAGTAGGTCTGGTAGATGATTTTCAATGTTGGCCCGTTCGAGGAACCACACCAAGTTCCAATAGACAATTGGATGCGACTGCACGAACTGCGATTCCGCCAAACATGAGTCGCCTTCCCTACCTGATGAAAATGCCTGGATTTAAATTTTTTTTATTTATTTATTTAATATTTTAAAAATAAACATGTACAATTATTGTGTCCCTGGCTCCCAAGCTAGTTTAAACTATATTTTGGGATCCAGTGCCCACGTTTACTTGGTTCAACTTACATATGTACCTACAGGTGTAGAAAATAAAAATAAAAACTTGGATAATAAAAAAAAGAATTTAAATTAAACGAAAAAGAAAAGGTAAAAATGAAAACAAAAAAAAGACAAACTAAATTTAATTAAATGTCTTGTGTTAATTAGAAGTCTTGTTGGTATATTACCTTAATAAATAAATAAAAAATAATAAAATAAAATAAAAATTGTAAAAACTTAAATGTATTGATTTTGATTTCTATTTAATAGACAACAGTTTTTCTATTGCAGCTTAGTTTTTACAGTAGCAATTTAAAAAAATATATTTCTTACCTAATATAGATTCAAATTCCTTTCTTAGTACAAGAGGATTTAAATAAGGCACGCTTATATTTTCTGCTTGCGTTTGATCGATTCTTATTACCTGAAAAGTAGGTTTGCCCTTGAATAATTTTAAGTAGCAAACACGAAACCTCGGAAAAACTTTATCTAATCTAGCGATAACAACATTTGAGTGTAAGAACACATTTGCATATGTGTCTAATTGAGGAAAAAAACAATGACCTAAGATGATGCTATAAAATTATTAGAACATTATATTATTTTACTAATGGATTTTCGTAAGATCTACCTTTTATCTCTTCCTTAAAGAGAAGTCTGGAGAAGCAGCAGTTAAGTCCCACTTTGATGCTCTATTGGGAATTGGCATGTAACATATCGACTGTGAACTGGCAAATTGTCCTATCTAATTTTTGACAACTTTTCAGGAAGATGAAAAAACGTGATTATTAATAAATTCGGATTAATTTTTATGTAATAAAAAGCCAGTTGACTTGAAATATGTTTATTTATATACAAATTTTCTAGTAGATAATACATGTTGATACGGTAAATGATGGGCAGTAGTACCTAATGCCGTTAAAAAGTGATTTGCCTTAAAATTGAGATAGGACATATTGCCGGTTCACAGTCGATATATAGATGTGCCGGTTCATAACGATGTTTTACGTATATCGTAAAGCCCATAATAAACTGCAAATAAGTTTGCAATAAAAATAATAGATGCTGGCTAAGGTTGGAACCTTTGAATCCAAAGTTAAGGTCACCCATAACTATCGTTCACGTATCACGCCATCTATGTAAGTGCTGTATAATTTCGTTTTGGCAAGTTTTATACCTTAGACCAAATATTATTTGGATTTTAACTTGTAATCTTAATTAACTTACGGACATTTATTTCACTACATTTCATTACTTTCCATATGTAATTTATAGAATTAAGCGTTACTTTGCGGAGATCCATAATACAAAAGTAATAATAAAATTAATTTGCTATAATCCGCGATACAGTAAATAGAAAATATATGTGTTAAATGTATAGTGGACTATCCGTATTTTCATACTCGATACGTGCAGGATTCGTAAAAACACATGCACAAACCTCCACCACTGCCACCACAATACACAAGCAATACACACGTTCGCTATCACAAACTCAACAATCGTTTCGCCCCGCAACCGAAGCATCATCAGGAGATAGACTCCACGTCAAAATCGCAAAACCATTCATATGTACTTAGAAGTTAAATTATTTTCATTTAATTTATTTCATATTTTTTTATTAAAAAGGAAAATATTTGTTCAACAAGTCCCTTGTTAATAAAGACTAATTACAATTATATATATATATAAAAAAAAAATTAATATTTTTTAAATATATATGTTACGTACACCACTTTTTCAGATTTTCAGATTACTAATCGTTGTTCTTTAAGTTTGGGTTGCCTGGAAGAGATTGCTACTTAGCTTGTGCTTCGTAATCATGTAGTTATATAAAAAAAAAATGTTTTTATGTTCAATATCTCATTTAATTGTATATTAGGATTATGGTGTACAATAAAGTATTGTTTTGTATAAATTGGCGAGCGGCCAGCGGAGCTTATCGGCAAACTCGCGTCGAGGCTGACTTCACTGTCAATTCGAGAGCTGTGAAGTGGACGCTCGCCGTTCGCGTTTATTACGTAGTGTTTTTAGTAACGTTTTGTATTACGATAAGACAGGACGCGCGCGCGCACCTGTATACGATCTTATTGTAGACGTACACGCGTAATTATGCGTTTGGGTGTGGTTTATACATTTAGTGACGCGTTCAATTAGTGAAGCGTTTTGAATACTATAAAGTAGACGCGACCGTATGCGGTTTTAGTACGCGTTGGAATTACTGTTTCCCCATATAGGGACGATTCAATAACGTGTGACCTTACAAAGGTTGTGTGCACACCGCGTGTTATTTGTTATTTAACCGCGTTAGTGAAGTGTATACGCCGGGAGAAATAGACAGTACGTGTCCGTGGAAGACTGCTGAGGCGAGCCAACGGGTTCGGGAATCGGCCAAGTACATACAAGCGCACACACACACGTACACATATACACGGAGTTATTCATGAGGCCGGACCGCATACAGCTGACGGCCGCATAAGGTAGGTTGAGGCGCCGAGACGGCGGGCCCAGGTCTCGGAGGTTGTTTCATCCGCCTGCACGTTTGTGCGGAACAATTATATTCTATATTCTATTCTATACAATATTTCAATCGAAACGTGAATGTATACATTTCTTTTTAAAGCACAAAAAGGTCGGAGTCGTTACAGTTTTCCTTACCTGTACAGATAACAAAGGCACTGTATGTCCCCCGCAAGCAGTACACCGAGTGTTGAGATTGGAATCGTCCGCCGCCCAGCCCGCCATGATATCTTCGTCGTACAAGTACGCGAGACACTGGTGGCATTGCGAGCACGACGTTATGTGGACCTCCACAGATAGCGGTTCATTTTTCACGTTACCCTAGAATTGTAATTGTAATTATAACTTTTTTTTTTAATTTATTTAGTAATCCAACAGCGTTTTAACAATTTAATACAATTTAGGATTACACTGTTAATAGTATTAAGCTAATCTTATCACTAATTATTCGTTATGGAACTTACAATTACATAATCAAGATATCAAACAAGTGATAAATATGACAAGCAATATAACAGAACTAACTACTTTGCTATAATCCGCACGGGTTAAGTGAATGCATGCAAAGCCAATGTGTATGAAGCAGGCAAAATCTACGCACCTTATACATGCAGGACAAGCCACCACATGCACCCCAAGGCGCAATTCACCAGCAACAACGCACACAAAAGCAGCACACACATCCACCACCACAATCGAACTGATTTATGCGGACAGCCACTGGGTGTCCGTGGTTCATGCGAAACGTTGACCTCCATAGAGACCTCGATCTCCCTACCATTACTCACCTCTTTAAACGTTTTTCGAAATCTTACTTCGAGAAATCTGAGGTACACTCGAACCCCCTTATTTCAGTTGCTTCTACCTACATCCCAGTTAGGTCCGACCATCGAAAATATAGGCGTCCAAAAAGCGTCTTGTATGACCCCGACGATCAAATAACGATCGCCAACACAGATACACGTAATACACACACACAGCGTCTTCGCCGGCGAAGACGAGGTCCCAGTTTTCTGACGTCGGTCGGTCGTGGCTTCTCGCCACCCTTCCGACGCCGCAATGACTAATCTAAGTCATACCATGAACCCTCCACTACGCGTCGCCCTAAGCCGTGGTCCGACCTCACAGGAGGCACCCTTAGGACGACGTTCCCCGACTTGAGTAGAGCTTCTGCGCTCTACTCCCTGCATTTCGCAACCTCGGCAATGCTTCTGCGCTCGCCCGTCCCGCCCGGTGACGCTGTAAAAGCCATTAGGGCTAACAGCATACAGTCAGTTCGAAAAAAAAAAATAATTCTTATAGGGTGTACTGTTTAAGATTTATACACAAAATTTACTTGTACATACGTTTAGAGCTGGATTGAGATTGTGTACATACGTTTAGAGCTGGATAGAGATTGTGTACATACGTTTAGAACTGGATAGAGATTGTCGGGGAGATGTGACAGAAGAGTCGCGAGTGAACCCCTCTCCATCGACGAAGCCAACTCAGCGTCACTAGAAGTACGTCTGAAGCCAGTCCCAGAAGCCCATTCTGGACATATAAGTTAGTACTCACTAAACACATAGAATTTGAAATTCAACAATATTATCTAAATATTCTGCAATATGAATTTTGTTTTAATTAATTTATAAGGATATTTTAAATTCCATTCTTAATATTATTGTAAAAAAATGTTTTATAAAATATGAAACAAATTTTTAATTGACTAAAACGGAAAATAAAAACGTTTATGAAAGCGACCATTGTTTTTTTATATTGTTTAATAAGAGTAAAGTAAAGTAGCAGCCTGTTACAATCCCACTGCTGGGAATACGCCTCCTCTCTCCGTTTCTGGAGGGAAGGGTTGGAGCTAAGACCTACCACGCTGCTCCAATGCGGATTGGTAGGTTACACATATCTCCAGAATTCTCTAGAGATATGCAGGTTTCCTCACGATGTTTTCCTTCACCGAAAAGCGTGTGATAAATTGCAATTATCAATTAGACACATGAGTTTTAATAGAAAAACTCATTGGTGTCTGCCCGGGTTTGAACTCGTGTTCCCCTCGTAAGCGTCTCACGCTCTCACCGCTGGGCTATCACAGCTCAATATATATTATTGTTTAATAATAATATATAATTATGTATTTTATATAATCCGCGATTGGTTAAAATATATCGCTCATGGGCTGCAATATTGGCACAGCGCAAAAAAACATATTTTGACATAAATAAATTTAAAGTTTCATTGCTAAGCAAAATGCATAAAAAATACTTAAACGAACGACCTTATATTGAATTATGAGTTTTGCCGGTGTTGCTGCTGTAGATAATGTATGAATGTTTTTAACATTTACGTCTATTCTTGTTTTGAAACACGTGGTTTTTGTGCCACTATTGCAATCTATGAGCGGATATGTAATAAATAGAAAATATATTATTATTGTTCCGCACAAAGGTGCGGGCGGATGAAACAACCTCCGAGACCTGGGCCCGCCGTCTCGGCGTCTCAACCAACCTTATGCGGCCGTCAGCTTTATGCGGTCTGGCCTCATGAATAAATGCGTGTATATGTGTACGTGTGTGTGTGTGCGCTTGTATGTACTTGGCCGATTCCCGAACCCGTTGGCTCGCCTCAGCAATCTTCCACAGACACGTACTGTCTATTTCTCCCGGCGTATACACTTCACTAAGGCGGTTAAATAACACAAATAACACCCGGTGTACACACAACCTTCGTAAGGTCACACGTTATTGAATCGTCCCTATATGGGGAACCAGTAATCCCAACGCGTACTAAAACCGCAGACGGTCGCGTCTTCTCACACGTTTTACTGGTTAAAACGCGTCACTAAATACTTATATCAATATCAAAAGTCAACAAACAATAAACCACACCCGAAACGCATAATTACGCGTGTGCGTTCTACAATAAGGTCGTACAAGTGCGCGCGCGTCCTGTCTTATCGTAATCCGAAACATCACTAAGCTATCGGAGCTCGCGTCGACAATAGGATGCATAAAGGTCGTTGCTCCGGCCGGGCGCCCCGCTTGGCGCGTGTCAATTTATACAAAGCAATTATATTTTTTTCTTTTATTTAAGGGAGTATACAAAATAACTTCGCACAGTAACGCCTAATTCGATAAATTGTTATCATTTTTTATTAATCTACAGTTATTATTATACGATAAGAACTGACGACAAGCATCATACGATATGTTCTTACCATCTGGATTTAACTCTGCTGAACCGTCGGCCGATTCATCGTCCGTCATAAAACTAGTGAAAGCGCTCGTCGCATTCCCGATAGCTCCTTTAACGGGGGTCGAATTAGCTGATATGACCTCTTTCATTTCATCGAACTTCTTCGCCATACTCGTCGCTGCTGACTTCAAACTACTAAGACCACTCTGTAGAAGTTCGTTCGACTTCTTGCCGGCTATGCTCGTCGGGCTGGAATAATGTTATGGGGTTATTGCGCTGATATTGAGAAAATTTTTGTATTGCAAAAAAGAGCCATACGTGGCATTTATAATTTGTGTCCGCGTGAGTCCCTGCGAGAGAAGTTTAAGGAAACAGGTATTCTTACGTTAGCTTCACAGTATATTTTTAGCAATTAGATTTTTGTGCATAAAAATATACATAATTATCAAAAGATTGGCGATGTATATAATAGACAAAGTAGGAACCGACATAAGCTTGCGGCTCCTGCTTTGCGCCTTGTAAGAGTACGTAAGTCGTTTGTGGGTTTGGGTATAAGATTCTATAACAAAATTCCACAATCAATTTTAACTTTGCCATTACAGCAATTTAAAAATACTGTTAAAAAGAGGCTGATACAGAAAGCCTATTATACCGTGGAGGCTAAGATTGATGATAAGAATGCGTGGATATAGCTGCTCTTTGACCTTGTGCAGGATAGCTATGACAAAATGTAATTAGTATTAAGAATCTTCTTTTTTAAAAGAGCTCCACCGAGTTTCTTGCTGGCTCTTCTCGGTAGGAGGCTTTCCGAACCAGCAATAGAGTCGACGATTCAAAAGCATTTGTTTACAAGTTTATTTGAATAAAGAATATTTTGAATTTGAATTTGTCGAGAATATGACTAAATAGTAGCCACGATTTGAAAATCTTTTAGTACGAAACGAAAGACAAATACAATGTGATACAAAAATATAAAATAACATTCACAATAGGACACGTGTTAGCTAACATAAGGCATAACACTTACATGCAGTGATATTAAAATAAAAATGAAATTATTAAGACATTGAATTGTGATTGCGTTAGCGTAAGTACACATGAACACAGTGAATTTTGTATTAAACATTTCAAACATATTGTTTGTACATATAATAAGCATGCTTAGTGATACCATTATTACTAAGAAAAATCTATTCTACCCTCAAGTTTTACTATAACTAGAATCATATAATGCTGTACCAGTTTACGATAAATGTAGATTTGATATATTGCTTTTCTTTTTTATACGATTTCTCCAAAAAATAATATACACATATGTGTCTAGAACACGTAACTTTGTTCGGGTGAGACGGAATATTCTTTATACCACCACATACATTCTTATTTTACCACTTTGGTAGTTAAATATCGACTGTGAACCGGCAATATGTCCTATCTCAATTTTAAGCCAAATCACTTTTTAACAGCATTAGGTACTACTGCCTATCATTTACCGTATCAACATGTATTATCTACTAGAAAATTTGTAAATAAACAAACAAACTTAAAGTCAACTGTTTTTTTATTTCATAAAAATTATTGCGAATATATTAATAATCACGTTTCTTCTTCTTCGTGAAAAGTTAACAAAAATAAGATAGGACAATTTGCCAGTTCACGGGCGATATGTTGCCACAAAAAAAAATTGATAAGAAATATTTTCATGAAAACCCGTTTAGAGTTATAATATTGCTTTTAATTGTCGTGTTTGTAACTATTTTTAAACTGTTCTATTATTATCTGCTTAGTCATTCAAAATCCACAGTTATAAGGTAACAAAATGATGAACACAAAAGAAGTTCATATACAATCCGTATGAACAGAGATTATGACCAGTATACCCAATGTTATTGAATGTGGAAATATAACATATGAATATGGACCGGATGTTAGTAAAATATCCTTACCTGAAGTAATTCTCGATCATGGCCTTTCCAATTTTCATGTTTTCCTTTCGCAACGACAGTCGGGCAGGCGAATAGCGTCTAAGAAAACAAACTAGCTCTGGCATACGGTGCTTAAAACGATAAGTGACATAAAACAACTAAGCCAATTTTGCAATCAAATTATATTAAAAGTTGTATAGAAACGAGACCTCATAGTTTTTAGACATGTTCTGAACTTTTATTAATTTACATAAAAGATATGTACACAACGCTGTCTATATTTAAAAAGAATTTCAAATTCAAAACAACGCGAATCTATTTTACAAACGACAAAAAAAAACTTATTCAAGCAAATACAAAGCAAATTGTTTACTTCAGGAAATGTTTTAAGTCCTATTTTTATGTAAGCTAATATTATAAATTGAAAGCTTTGGCAAATTGAGACATATAAAAGCATTTAGCATATATTAAGTTATTAATTCATAAATTTTGACTTAAATCAAATCAAAATATACTTTATTCAAGTAAACTTGTAAACAAGTGCTTTTGAATCGTCAACTTTACTGCTGGTTCGGAAAGCTGTTCCTGCCGAGAAGAGCCAGCAAGAAACTCGGCGGTTGCTCTTTTTAAAATATAAATCTTAGAACTAGTTACATTTATTTATAACTGTCTTGTACAAGGTAGAAGTGCACCTATATTTACACATCCTTATTATCTAAGTAATCTTCAACAGTATAGTAGGCTTTCTGTATCAGCCTCTTTTTAACAGTGTTTTTAAACTGCTGTAATGGCATGACTAAAATTGATTTCGGAATTTTTTAATATAGTTAACTTAATATAGTTAGTATATCTGTCTCATATGTAAGCAAATGATTGCAAAATTGGCGTTGATTAAGCACAACTAAAGTATAAGCAAAATGATGTCCTCAGAATCTACCATGCTCTAAGGACTTCACTTAAGTTCTGGATAATATAAACAATATTGACTTCTTGCGAACAGCTAAATATGGTCGATTAGGATGATAAATAATATTGAATGCTCAACATGCGATGTTTGGATTAATGAAGTAATCTGTTTTAATAAATGACCAATCATGCGATATTAAATAAAGATTTACGAGGATTTTGGTTTAATTTGTGGAACAAAATAAACATATATAAAACGACGAAAAATATCGTTAAGATTGTCGTACAATTGAACTTGTTAACTAAACGTACGGGAAACAGATACAACTAAATAATTGGCTGGCCCGTTGGCGCAGTTGGCAATGACCCTGTCTTCGGCTCCGCGGGTCGCGGGTTCGATTCCCGCCGAGAACCAACATTTTCTATTTAGAATTTGTTGGTTCTTCGAGTCTGGGTGTATATATGTATTTAAGTATGTATTTAAAACTATATATGTATATATTTACCAGTTGTCCCTCACCCATAACACAAGTATTAAGTTACTTACTTTGGGGACGGACGACCGTGTGTGTAAATGTCCCATATATAATTTATATTTCTTTTCATTAAATTACAATGCAACTATATTTTCAGAAGAAATAGGATATTCACAGAGTTAATATCATGTTTACAGATTACAATATTGATTTAAAGAACTGTCTATCCATGGAGGAAATTGGTATGTGTTTTAATTACGTTAATTATGTTATTAACTGAAAACAGACTAACGAACGCGGCGACTGTTAATACTATGAAATATAAAATTTAGAATAAAAATTCATAACCGTAACGTATTTAATTGAGTCAGTTTTGTTACCTCGATGACCAAATTGGATACATAAAATCTTTTTTAGTACATATACATATATTTTGTAATAGTTTATTGTACTACATTAAAACCTCCTTTTATAACTTCTGCGCCTACTATGTAGTAATGAAGTAAGTGCTATATAATATGTTATAGAAGGAGGATGATGACAGGTCTAATGTTATAAAGAGTAAATACAGGTCTTATGTAATAAAATTACCGATACTCACCCAAAGCTGATCTTTAGTGTGTTCCCGAGGCTGGCAAGGCTGGAGGAGACCGTAGCAGGTGCCGTCTCACTCCTGTGTAGTTTCCTGCCGACAGGAAACAATCCAGCTCATCTCGCTCTTACACAAACACTGTACGTGCACACTATAAGGTTAGCGGGATCACCGTAAGTGAATGCGAGCTTGGGTATGATTGCTATTTAAGAATCATATGCGTTCCATGATATGATCAATCGTGATCACGGTGATTAACTTGCTAGTGCTACTGCTATTGTGTATCAAAACAAATGAAATCCTTATATCGTATGTGTTTTGAACAAATTGACGCGGCGCGACCGGCCGGATCAACGACCTTGGTGCATCCGATTGTCGACGCGAGCGCCGATAGTTAGTAATGTTTCGAATACGATAAAGACAGGACGCGTACGCCTGTATACGACTTTATTGTATAACGCACACGTGTAATTATGCGTTTTGGGTGTGGTTCTTAGATTTAGTGACGCGTTTAATCAGTGAAGCGTTTGAGATGACGCGACTGTCCGCGGTTTTAGTGCGCGTTGGGGTCACTGTTCCCCGACGTAGGGACGATTCAATAACGTGTGACCTTACGAAGGTTGTGTACACACCGGGTGTTATTCGTGTTATTTAACCGATATAGTGAAGTGTATACTCCGGGAGAAACAGACATTACGTGTCAGTGGAAGATTGCAGAGGCAAGCCAACGGTTTCGGGAATCGGCCAAGTACATACAAGCACACACACACACGTACACATATACACGCAGTGATTCATGAGGCCGGACCGCATACAGCTGACGGCCGCATAAGGTAGGTTGAGACGCCGAGACGACGGGCCCAGGTCTCGAAGGTTGTTTCATCCGCCCGCACGTTTGTGCGGAACAGTATGCATGTATATAGGATATAAGGGTTACATTTGTTTGTACTGGCAATCATTTTGTCCAGTAAATCTGAATAATACGGGTAGCGTTTTTGCTAATCACCGTTCTGCGCAAAATGATTGCTATTTATTAAAAACAACATATGTGATTCTCAAATTGCACACACTGCGGTTGATACCTCACTTAGTGAGGTAGCAATAAAGTTGTAAGGCATTTACAGTTCTGAAGGCGTTATTTTGCAGAATTCAGCAGTATCCATTATTGTATCTTTTCTGTAACAGATTGTACTTTCTATACTTAGCGTTACATAGATTTTCTTAAGGAACGCGGATTACAGCAAAATAATTCTAACATTACTTTTGTGAATCAGCTGAACCTTTTAATAAATATATCATCATAATTTTTATCATCATTTTTATAAATATTTATCATCGTTTTGCTGTTTTAAACTTTGAAACTATTTACGTGATTTCAAAACGATATGTCAAAAATGCAGAGTAAAAAATAAGAGTTTTTTAGAATATATACTAACTGACAATCATTTTTATTTTCCCCAATTAGATTTTTACCTCACGACTTTATGCTAAAATTAAAAAGCTAAGTTAATTAATATCTTAACCCACATAAAGACAGATTGATATACATGCTATGTGGAGGGATTGAGGAAGGTAAAAAAATAATTAAATTATAGGATTTTTTTTATATTTTAAGCTAGCACTGTGTATAAGCTTCTATTAGACTCAATATCAATTCCGCAATTTAGACGTGAAACTGTCACAGATAAATCGTAAGTCAGATTTTTCTGTTATATTGGTAGTTATTATATTATGCAGTCTCCAAAAGCTTTCCGTCTGTATGTGATCGATTCTCTCAAAATCTACTGAACCTATTTTTGTACGGTTTTTACGAAAAGGTAGTGTAATTCTTCTGGAAGGTTTAGGTTTACCGTTTTGTGGAAAATATGTTCAAGAGGTCAAGTAGTTGTCAAAAAACTCGCCTGCTGGAAACTTGACCCGCGTGCGTAAACCAACAGAGATACGCTAAAGTAATGTACTAGCGAAGTGTTGATCTATAAAAATACTACAAGAAAGTCCGCGATAGCATGTCTCTATCAATTATTGTTAGCTCACAATAACTACTATTACGTTTAAAATTTCAATTAAATACACTTAAATCGCTATTATAACCGTACATATTAATGTGGCAATTTTTTTTATAGTAAAATATAAAAAAACAAATACTAATGGAATTTATGTACCCGGGTTGTTCTTCTGTGGGTTCGTCCTGGAAGGAATTGCTTCTTCTGTTGAACAACTTGGGGCTGACGCTGAGCTCGTGCTTGGGAGGCGGGGGCTCATCTTGCACTGGAAGCTTCTGCTCTTCTAGGGGCTCCACAAGATTTAGAGCTCCTAGAGGGTCGTCGGCTAGCACTGGAGTCCGGGGAGACAGCCTGGAGAAAATATTTTAAATGGGTAATTATAGTACAGATAAGAATTTTTTATTATTATGTAAAAAGGTAACTCGATTTTGCCGCGATGTGACCCGTTTATTTATATAATAATAAGTATCATCGCGAAAGTTTAAAAAATATTTTTTTATGTTTTCAAGTTACTCTAATATCCTCCTGCTTACCGTACTTTCCTTTGTACCATACTATTTTTCTCTTAGAATCTTTAAATATGCAAGCTTTACAAATCTTGAAAGTCCCTTACATAATCTCATTAAATAATTTAGTTATTTTTTTACTTCTCAAGATTTCATTAACAGAAGAAATACAAAACTCTTTTTGCTAGTATTTTGCAAGTAGAGCAATGAGCAAGTGTGATTTGCAATGGAATAAGGGTAAGTCAATGCCGTCATGAACGTGGACTAGATGAGACTATTAGACGCTTTGGCGCGTGGTAAAAGATGTTAATTGTTTTTAAAAAAATTTAAATAGTTGCAATCTTTGGTTAGAATTTCTACGGCCTTTTTATCGCTATAATTTATATACGAAATAAGGCATAATTATACCATGCCAGATATATTTCAATCAAAAAAATCTACAAAAGCAATTGATGGCAATTGAAAAGGGTTATTAAATACAAGATTCTAGTGTTCTTTTACTTACTTTAACGGCGATGATTTAGATGTTAAATCTAAAGGTTCCATAGCTGCCGCCTCCTTTTCTGGCTCCTCGGGGAAACTGAGTGTTCTTGAACACCTCGTCTTGGGATTTGACGTACCTTTGAATAATATAGTTAAATCTTAATAGTTATTCTTTTAATATTTGTTGCTCTGTGAAGTCTTCAATGAATATGACCCAATTTTTCCCGTGGGTCTTCGACGATCCCACACTGTACAGGGCAAGATGTTGCCCGAAGTCAGCGGCATTTTGAGGTAAAATTTATCCGACCGAGGAAGAATAACACTAATTTCTTTTATTATTTTTCTGATTTAAAAACAACATAAGAACAAAGTTTATAATATGAAAGACTAAGATAAGTCTGGACCTTCTCTTAGATATAAATTTAGGTTAGCGTTAAGTTGCTTAATAGGCCTATGGCTAGCTCGTTACTTCAATAAAGTTCTTTCATTCTGATTGTACATTATAATAGTAAAAATAGTAAAAAAACACTGATATGATCCAAATATAACGGTGTCGACTTAAAGTATATAATATTGATATATATCGACTGTGAACTGGCTAATTGTCCTATCTTATTTTTGTCAACTTATCAGTACGAAGAAAAAACCTGATTATTAATACATTCGCAATAATTTTAAAGAAATAAAAAAACAGTTGGCTTTAAATATGTATATTTATTTACAAAATTTCTAGTAGATAATACATGTTGATACGGTAAATGATGGGCAGTAGTACCCAATGCCGTTAAAAAATGTTTTGGCTTAAAATTGAGATAGGACATATTGCTGGTTTACAGTCGATATGTTGAATTCCCGTACAGGAAATACTAATCGCGCGCAACATAAGTCACATAATATAACGTATATATATTATATACGAATATAAAAATAAAAAGATGATTTTAAAGTTTTTAAATAAAAAATAAAATGACTAATATGACTTACTACTAGAAAAGGATAGCCTCTGCAAGTTTTGTACAATTTGCGCGTCACCGGCAAAACTTTTCGAGCGTGTAAGAATTCGTAGGTCGGACGGACTCTCTGGACTGACGTGGATGGTCTGGAATGATGCGATCATTGACTGTAGTTTCATGTAGTTACAAGCAATGTAACAGAACTAACTACTTTGCTATAATCCGCACGGGTTAAGAGAATGCATGCAAAGCCAATGTGTATGAAGCAGGCAAAATCTACGCACCTTATACATGCAGGACAAGCCACCACATGCACCCCAAGGCGCAATTCACCAGCAACAACGCACACAAAAGCAGCACACACACCCACCACCACAATCTCGACGATCGTTTCGCCCCGAAACCGAAGCATCATCAGGAGGATAGGCTCCACGACAAAAATCGTAATTCGCCGCGCTACCCATACAAGCAGTCTTAAATAGTTCAACTCCCACCAATACCCTCCCCTCCGAACACATGTAGCAAAACGGAATTAGATACATTTACTTGCTCGTTAATTAAGTGACCATTGTCATTTTTTATTATCTCAAGTTGCTCTAACGTATTGAGTCGGAGTCCCTTATCACAAGTGTGAAGAATATGAAATGAATGGTCATTAGGCACTTTATGACGTTGTTTCGGGGCGAAACGATCGTCGAGATTGTGGTGGTGGGTGTGTGGGCTGCTTTTGTGTGCGTTGTTGCTGGTGAATTGCGCCTTGGGGTGCATGTGGTGGCTTGTCCTGCATGTATAAGGTGCGTAGATTTTGCCTGCTTCATACACATTGGCTTTGCATGCATTCACTTAACCCGTGCGGATTATAGCAAAGTAGTTAGTTCTGTTATATTGCTTGTAATATGGAATTCCGCAAAGTAACGCCTGCTTCTATAAATCATTTAAAGACTTACTTGTCTTTTTTCAGCTATTGGCAAAGGCTCAGGTTCTTCATTACTCAACGAATTACTTCTAGGACGGGTTGTGCCGCTAAGATCTGGATCTGACGGCAATGCTATAGAGAATTAAAACAAGAAGAATAAGTTGACAGTAAGAGTAACAGGAATAAGTAATGTCAAAGTCAGCGTCAAATAATCAAGTAAGAAATTTATGTAAAAAAACCTGTCTTGATTATATATTTTTAAATAATCTTATATTATAAAAGGAACTCCATCGTGTTGTATCCGGTTGAGTAGAAAAGACCACCCTCATTTCTTACTGAGGTGTCGTAAAAAGCGACTAAGGTAAGTTGACCCAGTGTGTGGTATCCGGTTGAGTAGAATAGACCACCTCTTTCTTACCGAGGTGTCGTAAAAAGCGACTAAGGTAAGTTGACCCACTGTGTGGTATCCGGTTGAGTAGAATAGACCACCTCTTTCTTACCGAGGTGTCGTAAAAAGCGACTAAGGTAAGTTGACCCACTGTGTGGTATCCGGTTGAGTAGAATAGACCACCCTCATTTCTTACCGAGGTGTCGTAAAAAGCGACTAAGGTAAGTTGACCTACTGTGTGGTATCCGTTTGAGTAGAATAGACCACCTCTTTCTTACCGAGGTGTCGTAAAAAGCGACTAAGGTAAGTTGACCCACTGTGTGGTATCCGGTTGAGTAGAATAGACCACCCTCATTTCTTACCGAGGTGTCGTAAAAAGCGACTAAGGTAAATTGACCCAGTGTGTGGTATCCGGTTGAGTAGAATAGACCACCTCTTTCTTACCGAGGTGTCGTAAAAAGCGACTAAGGTAAGTTGACCCACTGTGTGGTATCCGGTTGAGTAGAATAGACCACCTCTTTCTTACCGAGGTGTCGTAAAAAGCGACTAAGGTAAGTTGACCTACTGTGTGGTATCCGTTTGAGTAGAATAGACCACCTCTTTCTTACCGAGGTGTCGTAAAAAGCGACTAAGGTAAGTTGACCCACTGTGTGGTATCCGGTTGAGTAGAATAGACCACCCTCATTTCTTACCGAGGTGTCGTAAAAAGCGACTAAGGTAAGTTGACCCACTGTGTGGTATCCGGTTGAGTAGAATAGACCACCCTCATTTCTTACCGAGGTGTCGTAAAAAGCGACTAAGGTAAGTTGACCCACTGTGTGGTATCCGGTTGAGTAGAATAGACCACCTCTTTCTTACCGAGGTGTCGTAAAAAGCGACTAAGGTAAGTTGACCCACAGTGTGGTATCCGGTTGAGTAGAATAGACCACCTCTTTCTTAACGAGGGGTCGTAAAATATGACAGAGGCAAGTTGACGTTAGGTAGGCGGCCGGTCGTAATAAACGTAGACAAATTATATGACAACATGTTTATAACATGTTGTGCTGACCCCACTTAGAGTGGGATAAGGGCAGGAGGATGATGATGATTACATTTAAAAACTAAAATGATACCATTAAATCACCTGAGATGAGTATCCCAGCGGCATTTGACAGTTTATGTGCTCTAGGATGTGAAGTGGCTCGCACGATGTTACCGCGGCGGCACAACGCTTCGAAAGCGCTTGTACTAGCACTTGCACCTTCACATGCTATGGAGGAAGATTATTGTTTTTTAATCATGCCCTTTGAACTATCTGTTATCAGTGACTATTGTTGCCAATAAACGATATACAGCGTCGTACGGACATTAACTTTAATTTTAGGTACCTAAACATCTCAGCATCCTACATGAAAACAGTTAGTTCAGCGAAGTGTTTTAGCGACAGGAATTATTTACGTTTTTTTACCCTATTACGACACACGAAACCAAAAATAACCTTGACCTAAAAACGGAATAGTATGATGCGAGGGAGAGAAAACAAAAATGTTGTTGAACACGCGAACAATCGTTATATATATATATATATATATATATATATATATATATATATATATATATATATATATATATATAGTTATCCCTTCTAGGAGTTGTTTGATCAAGCGGTACGTATAATCAGTTCTAAGTTGATCCGTTCGGATTTGTTGATCCAGGCCCGATTTGTTGATCCAATACAATTTTACATCACATTTGTTGGCTCCGCTTCGGATCAACAAATGATGAATACTGTTTCTCTGTAAGTACTCAATAATTATACAAATCCACTCCGTAGTTATTTGATCCGATTCAAACGCGCCAATCACAGAGCAGATCGTCACCGAACGTACTCCGTACTTTGACCCCGTCATTCAAGGCTATTTACAGGTTGAGTTTGCAGTACATTATTAAGCATGCAGATTTCAAAGAAATGTAGTTGAAGGATCTGATGGTTCTAATTGAAATTACAACGTTTGGGAATAAGTGATCTTGAATAAGAGGCTGAATTAATATTAAAAAAAATCCCTAAAAATCCCTCCTTTCTGCCTAAAAGAAATTCTTAAAATCTTAAATCTTATAAAGTACATGTAAAAAAAGGTAATCATAGAAATTATTTTGTTAAATACCAAAATAATGTATATTATTACTTTTGTATTATGGAATTCCGCAAAGTAGCGCCTACTTCTAGTTTTAATTTTTAAGTTACTTGTTTTAAGGCGCTCCAGGCGAGGGTGTAAGAGGGAACGTGTCAACGTCACCTGCTCGTGGTGCACCCTGCAGATAACCAACGAGGATCTGGCGACCGATTAATGGTCATATAACCATTTCTGTCCAGCTGACCCAAATACCAGACCGACAGTGAACAGCAGCACCGTCTGTGCGACATCGTCAGCACTACAATCGCTAACCCGCATGCCGAGCGTGGTGATTACTCGCAAACCCTTCACATGATGTTATCACAATATAAACCACAGCCCCTAGTTCCCAGCTCTGGCAGCGGATTAAATAACGGCGTAGCAGGGGGTTTCGATTCCGGCAAAAAATCCGCTGCCACGAAAACCACGTAGCAACGTGAGACGCACGAATTTTGAGGGAAGAGAAGATGGAAAATATACTTGAGCTGGAAAAAAACCAGTAAACAAATTGCGGTGGTGATAGGATTATCTGAAGTCGCGTTCCTTATACTCAGAATTACCAAACGGTATTATCTGAATGTCATACAGGTTTACGCATCGACATCAGCACATCAAGACGATGATGCATACGATGCATGCCTCGAGAACCTTCTACATTGTTTCGATGGGGGAATTAAACGCAAAGCTTGGCAAGTGAAGCGGCACAGAGGTGAGAGTAGGGCAATTTGGATACGGGCTACGGAACCACATGGGCCAGATGAGGGCGGATTTCTTGGAGAGAGAGGATCTCTACATGATGAATTCTTTTTTCAAGAAACAGCTGCATCGAAAATGGACCTGGATAAGTCCCGATGGTTCCACGAGAAATGAGATCGACTTCATCATGTCGACCAGACGTTATATATTTAATGATATATCTGCGATCAATACCGTAAGGAATGGGAGCGATCACCGTATGGTTAGAGGTACATTGAATATATGCATACAGCTGGAAAGATCCAGACTGGTGAAGTCTACGCTCCGACCCATTTGAGCTCATATCCAAAATCCCATAAGGTTCCAACTCGATCTGATGAACCGTTTTGATTGCCAAACTGACTGCGCTGTGACTGTGGACGATTTAAACAACATGCTGGTGGAAACCGTCCATATGGTCCAAACTTTATAAGAAAAGTCGTAAGAGAACCAATAAATTCTTGACACAGACTCTCATGCCCATGAATGAGAGGAATAAAATGAGATTAGTGTATCCATAGACAGATTTCTTAAGGGCAAAAGTGTGACCAGCGACAGTTCAACACCGAATACATTCGAGGTACTATAGAGCGTAACAGGGGCTCAAAAGTTTTCGCAAGACATCTGTCTATTAGGCAAAGGCAGTTGACGTGATTGAAGACCGATATTGCTATCATTTCGTATCATGGAATGCGCCAGGAGATTGAAAGAAACACAAACAGCAGGTAATATAGTTATATAAAGCGACAGCCAAGCGGCATTAAAAGCACTCGACCGTATAGAAACGACTTCAGCCATAGTTAAAGAATGCAAACAAGCATTAAATGAACTATCTGAAACTGGTGAAGTAACGATTGCATGGGTCCCAGGGCACTACGGCCATGCAGGTAATGAAAAAGCTGATGAATTAGCAAGAAAGGGAGCGAGTCAGACTTTTATAGGGCCTGAACCCTATCTCCCAATTGCTAACACTATCATAAAGCGTGTTATAGGTAAAATAATAGAAATAGAAGCTAACAAAAGATGGAGAAAGGAAACACTCAGACAGTCGAAGCTATTCCTCAAATCTTTTGATACAAAGAAGACCTAGCAGCTAATATCTCAGAGTAGGGAAAATGTGTCAATTATAACACGTATTACTACGGGGCACTGCCTGTTAAACAAACACCTGTCGATAAAGAGAATAAAGGAAGATTCAGCGTGCTCAGAGTGTGGAGTAGAAGAAACGAGTCTTCACCTTATAGCTGAGTGCCCTATGTACTCGCAGTAAGATGGGAGATACTAGGTGAGGATGAACTTGCAGTTAAGGACTTGGCTGATATCCCCTTCAGGGACATTATCAGGTTTACAAAAGCTACTGGTAGATTAAAGCAGGTGACACTGCCGAGACATCAGTGATACCCATGTCACAACATGGGGAAATGGGTGGAATAGTCTGACATAGGAGCTGACCACCCGCACTGCTACAGCAGGCGTCCCCGAATTAGATAGATAGATAGATCATTTCGTCTCGACCTGAGATTTTAAGAGAGGTTGAGAGGTTCTATAGGCAGTTATACATTTCATACTGTTGTCAATTTGGCAAAAGATCCAAGACCCAATTTGACTCTACACTATACCGAAGATATACCACCGGACGTCAGCCTAACGAGATTAGTATTACTCTCAAACAACTTAAGAACAACAAGGCTCCAGATGATGAAAAAATGACAACCTAACTACTGAAGGTGGAGAAACTGAAAAACTGCCTCAAGTCCTTCAGCGATTTAATTCAGTTATTTATGAAGGTATTATGCCGAAGGCATGAGACAGGAACGTGGTGTTCTCTTCTTCAAGAAAGGTGACGTCTTATTGAAGAATTACAGACCCATCTTTCTGCTGAATCATGTTTATAAGTTGTTCTCCAGAGTCAAAACGAATCTTCTCGCTGGTAGGTTCGACGACTTCCAGCCTCCCGAACAAGCCGGATTCCGAAAAGGCTAAAGTACTATAGTACCACATATTCACGCTGTGGGAGGTTATACAGAAGACCGAGTAGTATAACCAGCCACTTTGCTTGGCGTTTGTGGACTATGAGAAGGCGTTTGATTTGGTGGAAACATGGGCCGTATTAAGATGGCTTCAGAGATGCCGAATCGTCTATCGGGGCGACCAAGTGCTGAAGTATTTGTACGAAAATGCCACAATGTCTATCCGTATCCAAGACGGCGAGATATGAGACAGAGAGATGTCATCTCCCGGAAACTGTTTACCGTTGCATTGGATGATGTCTTTAAGCTTTGGATTGGAACGGATATGGCATCAACATCAACGGCGAGTATATCACTCACCTTAGATTTGCCGACGATATAGTCGTTATAGCAGTCCTGAAGGACCTTAATATAATGCACGACGACCTCAGTAGAGTAACTAAACATGTGGGCCTTAAAATGGCTCAGAAGATGTTGAAGATGATTGTAACTTGTAACTTATTTTGACAGTCTATATTATAATGAATTATTAAATATTATTAATAAAAATAATTTTGTTATCTCTCATTATTCAAACTATAACTAAGTATGTAATACAGTATTATTTTAAAATTTAACGCCGTTTGAAACCATATTTCGTTTCATTTCATGCAAAAAAGTGCAGTCCAGAAATAGTTCTTACTAATAGGTAGTTTCGAATTTCAAATATATGTCAGAATGCCCCGGACGATGTTAAAAATAAAGATTTATATTAGATCAACTTATGCCTATTGATAAAGAATTATATAGTAGCAATGACCTCTGGGGCCGACGTTGACAGGTGGGGCATCTCACTCATTATATATCAAACATGGATCAAAAAGTGTCTAGAATGTATTGGATTTTAAGATCAACTAATGCTTAACGGAGACTTTAGCAAAAACCGTTAACAGGAGCCACAAAATAACCAAAAATATGAAACGAAAAATATAGAGTCTACTAGTGCATCATAAAATATGAGTGAGTGACACGATATGTCAATCAAATATATCCTTTTTGTCATTGTGAATACAACTCAGGAGCCATTAAAACAGCTAATTTAAGTGGATCAAACAAGTACTTAGAAAAATTGCGTGATCAAACAAGTAGCAGAAAAGGACTATATATATATATATATATATATATATATATATATATAGTATATCGCACGCTTAGTATTAAAGTGACTTAATTAAAAATTGCAGGTTTCCTCAGATGTTTTCGTTCCCGGAAAAGCGTGTGATAAATTGCAATTATCAATTAGACAAATTAGTTTTTAATGGAAAAACTCATGAGTGCCTGCCCGGGTTTGATCTCCTATACAGAGTCGCACGGTGCCACCGCTGGGCTATCACACCTCATGAACCTTCCTACTCGAACTTAAAACCTTTTCGCAAAAGCTTTAAGAGTCCTTCAAGAATTCTACTTGAGATACAACCGTCTATTATAAAGAAAAGAATCCACTTTAAACAATAGCTATTGTGAATTTATGTCATAAATCCATACAAATAATATTAATGCAATGTCTGTCCGTTTGTCTTTCTGATACGCTGGATCAATATTGATCAAATTTAAGACAAAGTTTATAAAGGATAGAAAAATTATCGTTTCTTTTTAAACCTCCGCTCTTCTTTTTGAGAGAGTTGTTAAGTTGGATTGATTGTTAGTTTACGCATAGCCATAGATGAAGAAAACTGCATATTTCTAGAGAATTTATGTCAAACTTTTGAATTTAAACTATCGTGAGTGGTATTCATAGTTAATGTACAGAAACCGAATAAACTCACGTATTATTTTATCGGATGTGGCCGACTAGTTTCAAGCCCATAGGGGGCTCTTATTTATGAGCTCTTTATGCGGCGTTATCGCGGCGGGAACTCTGTTCCCGACGCTCATCCGATTAAATAAAACGTGAGTATAGCCGGTTTCGTTATATTATTTGAAGTAGTTATTAGAAGTAGTGAATACTAAACAAATGTAGCAATGCAATCTTACAACGTGTTTGATTTCACCTTAACATTATCAAAAGACGGTACACCAACTAAATCCCAAAGTCCTATAAACTCTGATTGGATAATCGCATTTTATTTTTACATATTAATAAATTAGGTTCAACGAATCCAAAAAAAATTGGCTTCACAAAACTTTGATTAAGATCCCTCATCCGTCGTATAAAGTTTACTCGTCAATTTGTTATTCGCGCTTATGTTGGGAAATATGAAAACAATCCAGAACAATTAAACTTCAATTTATTTATAAATGACCAGTTTTTTCCCGCGGCTTCGCTCGCGAGGATTTTGTTCTGCCATAGTATCTAATTTAATTAATTTTTTTGATTCACAATTTTGGTCATAGTGACTTCCACATAGAAGATATATATATGCTTTCGCGGACTTTTATTTAGCACTATTTAAGACAAACAATACTACGGTACATCATCTTTGTGTAACTCTAATGGTTTAAGCAGCGTACGCCGAGATAGCTCTCAGAGGCCAGATTTTTTCCGACTTTATTGACATGTATCGTTATATTACATAAAATCATCACAAATTGTAGTCTATATGTTATTCCCATGTATAACCTAAATAACTGTTAAGTTTCATCCAAATCCGTCCAGTAGTTTTTTCGTGAAAGAGTAACAAACATCCATCCATACTCACAAACTTTCGCATTTATAATATTAGTAGGATTAGTAGGATGAAGACAAAAATCTTAATATTGAAAGAAATTTAACATACAAAGATGAAATTAAAGATATGTTGTCTTTTGTTGCAAATCATCCATTCAAATAATATATTTTGGAGCAGGAATGTTGTTCCAACATTTAGGGATTCGAATTTCGATGAACTCTTCTCTACTCTTTGTTTCTCCTGCGGACCTCCTAATTGCTATGTAATATCGTAGAGTTTCCGAAAACTTGTTTCTTCTTTTAATAGGTATAGGTTTAAGGTTAACCCTTGTGTTTCAGAGTGTATTACTTTATAGCAAAACAACTGTGATAGCCGAGTGGTGAGACCGTGCGACTCTGCACCAGGGTAGGCACCAATAAGTTTTTCTGTTAAAACTTATGGCTAATTGATAATTGAAATTTATCACACGGTTTTCGGTGAACGAAAACATCGAGAGGAAATGTGTATATCTCTAGAGAATTCTAGGGATATGTGTAACCTAGATTATTTGGATTACCTGTCATGTGTTTTTATTTGTTTTTCAGTAATATTTTTATATAGATTTAAATTTATTATTGTAAGAGGACTGTCAAAAGAAGATGATATTAGTTTACTTATTTACAAAGATACATAATTTAATTTAACGTGACACTGGAAAAATGATTCGCACCTAATTTGCGATAAGAAGGTTTTGAAGATGTACAAAGAAATTCAAGCATGAAGTTTTAAATTAAAACGTAGATATATAATTAAATTTTACGTGTCACCGGCAGAGTGGTTTGTGCCCAATTTGCGATGTACAGGCCATAAATAAATATAATAATAATGTGTAACCTACTAATCCGCATTGGAGCAGCGTGGTAGGTCTTAGCTCCAAGCCTTGTCTCCAAAAACGAAGAGAGGAGGCCTTTGACCAGCAGTGGGATAATAAACAGGCCTTTAATTACTTTTAAATATATTTTTTATGAATTAGTTAAAGTAACTATTATCTATATTGCATCAGTTTTTATTTTTTTATCTTTTATGTTATCTCGAATTTAGATATATATTCATCTAGGTACATAGTTTTTGGCTATTTTTATTTTCCTTTCTTTCTATATTAGCCGTATTTCAATTGTTGTCTTTTTCCTTGTCACTCAAAGGTTGCCTGAAAGAGACCCCCTTTAGGAATAAGTCCGCATTTACTATTTTTTTTCTTTCTCTTTTCTAACAATATTTATATACAATAAAGAAATGAATAAATACTTTTTAACTACTAATCTTAGCAAGCTACAGAGATAAGTTTGATTTGAAGCTAAATAAATCATAGCTAAAAGTATTTTATTTACTGAAAGATATACTCGTAGATAAAAGTAAAACGTTTTTATTTTGCGTTTCTAAAGTTTGAACCTTCTCACTTGTCTTATTACACGTTCATTCCTAAGTTTCTCAGGATTATAACAGATAAAAACTGTGAGGATAATCCCAGGGATCTGTATTATTGCAAAACGGAGTTTGTCGTAAAGATTGCTTCTTTATATTTATTTCTTTTCTATAAAGGTATTACACGGATTAACTGTTAGAAATAAAAGTTTATTAATAACTTTATATAAATAGCTAAGCTTGTGTCTTCTCCCGCGTGGAAAATAGTGTATTAAGTTGATATTTTGACAATCATCATCATCCTCCTGCCCTTATCCCACTCTAAGTTGGGTCGGCACAACATGTTAGAAACATGTTGTCACATGATTTGGCTACGTATTTTACGACCGGCCGCCTGCCTGACGTCAACTTACCTCAGTCGTATTTTACGACTCCTCGGTAAGAAAGAGGGTGGTCTAATCTACTCAAAAGGATACCACACGGTGGGTCAATTTACCTTAGTCGCCTTATACGATACTTCGGTAAGAAATGAGGGTGGTCTATTCTACTCAGCCGGAGACCACACGGCGGGTTGACTTACCTTAGTCGCCTTTTACGACACCTCGGTAAGAAATGAGGGTGGTCTATTCTACTCAGCCGGAGACCACACGGCGGATCGACTTACCTTAGTCGCCTTTTACGACAACTCGGTAAGAAATGAGGGTGATCTATTCTTAGCCGGATACTACACGGCAGCTATTTTTACAATGAAAGTAGCTATTAACCGTAAAATAAATTGTTTACAAAAGTTAGCACTAAAATTGATCGTACTACTGACGCGGAGAACTCGATGCAAGCCATCTATCACTCAAATTGGGGTTGAGTGACGAATGTCGATGGAAACCTATCGGAATCCTCTTCAAAGGAAGTGTCACGTCCGCCTTTCCGCTTTGAGTAATGATCCAGGGCTTAACGAGGTCATGATTAAGGTTCTTAGAAGAGTTTAAAAGTCGCGGTGCAATTTAGTATTTGGTTATAGACTGATTATAAGCTTAAATTGCACAGCATTACGCTCGATATTAATGACAAAATGTAATTAGTTTACAATTAATTTACCACAATCCATACTAGAGCAGTCTACAGACACGTTTAAATTGTCTAAGAAATATGCTCATGCAGCATCGCATGCACAGATTTCTTCCGTGCATCCGATGACGAAGACCAGATTGACCAGGACGTTATAGAAGACGCGCGACCATCGCCACAACTGTCCCTCTCCCCGCCCCAGCCGCTCACGAGTCGCGCCCAGCGAGCTGTTACACGCAGTTCCCGCTGCGATAACGCCGCGTAAAGAGCTCATGAATAAGAGCCCCGTATGGGCTTGAAACTAGTCGGGCTCATTCGATAAAATAAGACGTGAGTATAGCCGGTCTCTCAACATTAATAATATGCTCATACTTAAAAATTCGCAAAAAGCTCAAAGAAATAGGCTTACTTACTGTAACATCACAATATATAGTAGTATTCTATTTGTACGGAAAAATATCGGTATGTATAAAACAAAATTTCATATATATCATAGACATACGTAAGGTCACAAAAACTTGTGATAACTGCGCCGTTGGTCTCGCTATTCGCTTCTATAATAAAATTCCTCAATCCATACTAGACCAGTCTACAGAAAGGTTTAAATTAAGTGTAATAAATATGCTTATACGTAAACTACATTACAAAATTGAAGAATATTTGGATGGTAAAAATGCCTGGATTTGAAAATCCTTTCAGCTTCATACAAGACTCCGGTTTAATAATGTAAAATTGAAAATGTTTAAAAGATTGACCGCCGAGTTTCTTGCTGGTTGTTCTTTGTAAGAGCAACATTCCGAAGCAGTTGTGAAATAAATAAACTACACTCTCGAGAAAACTATAAATCTTTATTAGTCTTTCCAAAATGTTACAACCAATTGTGAGTATTATACAGAAATTCAAACTTCGGAAATATTCTATTTTCAATTTTACATTATTTAACCGGAATCTTGTATGAAGCTAAAAGGATATTCAAACCCAAGCATTTTTATCATTCAAATAATCATAATTGTGTGCTTTACGTATGCTTATACGTAATGCACATATAGCGTATATTCCTATATTATATTCTTATAAAAAAGTAAAAGTAAAGTAGCGGCCTGTTACAATCCCACTGCTGGGAATAGGCCTCCTCTCTCCGTTTCTGGAGAGAAGGGTTGAACTTTGTCGTCTGGAAACAATTCTGGCAGCAGCATGAGTTATGCTTACCATAAAAATGCATTTTTACCGATACTGGATCATTATGTAAAATTTCAGCTCGATCGGACACCGGGAAGTGGGTTAAATTTAACTTCCAAGATTCCACCTTCACATACATATGTACACGGAAAGTTAAATAAAAGCAGCGATATTTTCTTGCGATTTCTTCTTTGCGATTTTGTCGTGGAGTCTATCTCATGATGATGATTCGGTTGCGGGGCGAAACGATTGTTGAGTTTATGATAGTGAACGTGTGTAGTGCTTTTGTATTGTGGTGGAAGTGTTGGAGGTTTGTGCATGTGTTTTTACAAATCGTGCACGTATCGGGTATGAAAATACGGATAGTCCACTATATATTTAGCACTGTATATATTTCCTATTTACTGTATCGCGGATTATAGCAAAATAATTTTGTTATTACGTTTGTTAAATAAAAGCTTTTCAAAACGAAATAAAGTTAATTTTGAATGTTAATAAAAATAACATTTAATCGTACGAACAATAAATTAAAACGTATTGTAGATTTTTATCATAGTGCGTATGAATGGAAAATCTATCTGACAGCGCTGCTGTCCGCTAGAATTTTGGAAAATACCTCGTCAGAATCAACATCAACCTATTATCCAACTCCCTAGGGATATCTTTTTGATATCTTGCCAAAAGGAAGCCAATAATTCTTTACGGTGACAGCAGATCTACGTGCTTTGTGTACATACACATTTGTCTGTAAATTTCGCTCTTAGAGCTCAAGGGATAGTGACTAAAATGTACTAGATCCCCGTTCTTCCTGACATTTATAGCTGAAGCATTTCGAGTTATATTACCCATGATATAAGAACTAAATTTTAATGGCTGAATTTTATATTACTGAACAAGAGTACATTAGAAAATAAAATGAATTTTTATTTAAAGAAAATGGAAAGTCCTGTTTACATTTCAGAAGAGATATCAGCTTATTTTAGAATGTAAAGTGAACCTATAGAAGCATTTTTGGAACGATTTCATTGATTACTACCAAAGTTTTTAAATACCCGTGACTTCGTTAATGTCAAATTAAACGTTTAAGTACTTCAAGCAATGAAATATGTTTTACAAAAACTATAACAGGACTACTTTGCTATAATGATATTGATAACGATTATTACGCATTACGATTTTGTCGTATAGCCAATGCTCCTGAAGATGCTTTGGCTACGATCGTGGGGATTTTGGTGGTGGTTGTGTGTATAGCTTGTGTGCATTGTTGCTGGTGAAAGCGTCTTGGGATACGTGTGGTGACTTGTCCTGCATGTGTAAGGTGCGTGAATTTTTCCTGCTTCATACACTTAGTATAACATATATGTTATTATAAATGGAAACTTTACTGGTTTATGCATTGCATACTGTTTGTTTTCCAAATAATAAAATAAAAATAAATCCGTTTAGTAAATTTTGAGAAAAGCGATCACATACAGAAAAAGCTTTGAGGGACTTTGTTTTATAATATGTATAGATAGGCGGATTACGTTTAAATTTTTATTATCTTTTATATATGTATGATTCCGTATCGCCGTCTTTATCCATCGCATTTGTCTTCCGCTCTTTAATATTCAAAGCTTCCGAGTTGCTGAAGCGTTGTTAATAAATAAACTGGTCTTGCATACAAAATGAAGTGCAAGCCGAGGCCCATATTTTATGAGCAAATTTAATTTACTTACGTAAAGTAATTTATAGTGCGCGCCAATTTGCGGAGTTTCACAAAAAAGATTGACTCATTTTGCTATAATATATATTTAGTTATATATATATATATATATATATATATATATATATGTGTGTGTATATATATATATATAGCGGGATGTATATATATATATATATATAGTTATCCCTTCTAGGAGTTGTTTGATCAAGCGGTACGTATAATCAGTTCTAAGTTGATCCGTTCGGATTTGTTGATCCAGGCCCGATTTGTTGATCCAATACAATTTTACATCACATTTGTTGGCTCCGCTTCGGATCAACAAATGATGAATACTGTTTCTCTGTAAGTACTCAATAATTATACAAATCCACTCCGTAGTTATTTGATCCGATTCAAACGCGCCAATCACAGAGCAGATCATCACCGAACGTACCCCGTACTTTGACCCCGTCATTCAAGGCTATTTCAAGGTTGAGTTTGCAGTACATTATTAAGCATGCAGATTTCAAAGAAATGTAGTTGAAGGATCTGATGGGTCTAATTGAAATTATAACATTTAGGAATAAGTGATCTTGAATAAGAGGCTTAATTAATATAAAAAAAAATCCCTAAAAAATCCCTCCTTTCTGCCTAAAAGAAATTCTTAAAATCTTAAATCTTATAAAGTACATGTAAAAAAAGGTAATCATAGAAATTATTTTGTTAAATACCAAAATAATGTTTATTATTACTTGTGTATTATGGAATTCCGCAAAGTAGCGCCTACTTCTAGTTTTAATTTTTAAGTTACTTGTTTTAAGGCGCTCCAGGCGAGGCTGTAAGAGGGAGGCTCGTCCCATTCAGTCTCTTCAAGTGTCAACGTCACATGCTCGTGGTGCACCCTGCAGATAACCAACGAGGATCTGGCGACCGATTAATGGTCATATAACCATTTCTGTCCAGCTGACCCAAATACCAGACCGACAGTGAACAGCAGCACTGTCGGTGCGACATTGTCAGCACTACAATCGCCAACCCGCATGCCGAGCGTGGTGATTACTCGCAAACCCTTCACATGATGTTATCACAATATAAACCACAGCCCCTAGTTCCCAGCTCTGGCAGCGGATTAAATAACGGCGTAGCAGGGGGTTTCGAGAATTTCCGGCAAGAAATCCGCTGCCAACCACGAAAACCACGTAGCAACGTGAGACGCACGAATTTTGAGGGAAGAGAAGATGGAAAATATACTTGAGCTGGAAAAAAAACAGTAAACAAATTGCGGTGGTGATAGGATTATCTAAAGTCGCGTTCCTTATACTTAGAATTACCAAACGGCATTATCTGAATGTCATACAGGTTTACGCATCGACATCAGCACATCAAGACGATGATGCATACGATGCATGCTTCGAAAACCTTCTACATTGTTTCGATGGGGGAATTAAACGCAAAGCTTGGCAAGTGAAGCGGCACAGAGGTGAGAGTAGGGCAATTTGGATACGGGCTACGGAACCACATGGGCCAGATGTTGGCGGATTTCTTGGAGAGAGAGGATCTCTACATGATGAATCCTTTTTTCAAGAAACAGCTGCATCGAAAATGGACCTGGATAAGTCCCGATGGTTCCACGAAAAATGAGATCGACTTCATCATGTCGACCAGACGTTATATATTTAATGATATATCTGCGATCAATACCGTAAGGAATGGGAGCGATCACCGTATGGTTAGAGGCACATTGAATATATGCGTACAGCTGGAAAGATCCAGACTGGTGAAGTCTACGTTCCGACCCATTTGAGCTCATATCTAAAATCCCATGAAGTTCCAACTCGATCTGATGAACCGTTTTGATTGCCAAACTGACTGCGCTGTGACTGTGGACGATTTAAACAACATGCTGGTGGAAACCGTCCATATGGTCCAAACTTTATAAGAAAAGTCGTAAGAGAACCAATAAATTCTTGACACAGACTCTCATGCCCATGAATGAGAGGAATAAAATGAGATTAGTGTATCCATAGACAGATTTCTTAAGGGCAAAAGTGCGACCAGCGACAGTTCAACACCGAATACATTCGAGGTACTATAGAGCGTAACAGGGGCTCAAAAGTTTTCGCAAGACATCTGTCTATTAGGCAAAGGCAGTTGACGTGATTGAAGACCGATATTGCTATCATTTCGTCTCAAGTGTCTTCCAGCCAGAAACCTACGCTATCATGGAATGCGCCAGGAGATTGAAAGAAACACAAACAGCAAGTAATATAGTTATATAAAGCGACAGTCAAGCGGCATTAAAAGCACTCGACCGTATAGAAACGACTTCAGCCATAGTTAAAGAATGCAAACAAGCATTAAATGAACTATCTGAAGCTGGTGAAGTAACGATTTCATGGGTCCCAGGGCACTACGGCCATGCAGGTAATGAAAAAGCTGATGAATTAGCAAGAAAGGGAGCGAGTCAGACTTTTATAGGGCCTGAACCCTATCTCCCAATTGCTAACACTATCATAAAGCGTGTTATAGGTAAAATAATAGAAATAGAAGCTAACAAAAGATGGAGAAAGAAAACACTCAGACAGTCGAAGCTATTACTCAAATCTTTCGATACAAAGAAGACCAAGCAGCTAATATCTCAGAGTAGGGAAAATATGTCAATTATAACACGTATTACTACGGGGCACTGCCTGTTAAACAAACACCTGTCGATAAAGAGAATAAAGGAAGATTCAGCGTGCTCAGAGTATGGAGTAGAAGAAACGAGTCTTCACCTTATAGCTGAGTGCCCTATGTACTCGCGGGTAAGATGGGAGATACTAGGTGAGGATGAACTTGCAGTTAAGGACTTGGCTGATATCCCCTTCAGGGACATTATCAGGTTTATAAAAGCTACTGGTAGATTAAAGCAGGTGACACTGCCGGGACATCAATGATACCCATATCCCAACATGGGGAAATGGGTGGAATAGTCTGACATAGGAGCTGACCACCCGCACTGCTACAGCAGGCGTCCCCGAATTAGATAGATAGATAGATCATTTCGTCTCGACCTGAGATTTTAAGAGAGGTTGAGAGGTTCTATAGGCAGTTATACATTTCATACTGTTGTCAATTTGGCAAAAGATCCAAGACCCAATTTGACTCTACATTATACCGAAGATATACCACCGGACGTCAGCCTAACGAGATTAGTATTACTCTCAAACAACTTAAGAACAACAAGGCTCCAGATGATGAAAAAATGACAACCTAACTACTGAATGTAGATGAAGAACTGAAAAACTACCTCAAGTCCTTCAGCGATTTAATTCCGTTATTTATGAAGGTATTATGCCGAAGGCATGAGACAGGAACGTGGTGGTTCTCTTCTTCAAGAAAGGTGACGTCTTATTGAAGAATTACAGACCCATCTTTCTGCTGAATCATGTTTATAAGTTGTTCTCCAGAGTCGAAATGAATCTTCTCGCTGGTAGGTTCGACGACTTCCAGCCTCCCGAACAAGCCGGATTCCGAAAAGGCTAAAGTACTATAGTACTACATATTCACGCTGTGGGAGGTTATACAGAAGACCGAGTAGTATAACCAGCCACTTTGCTTGGCGTTTGTGGACTATGAGAAGGCCTTTGATTTAGTGGAAACATGGGCCGTATTAAGATGGCTCCAGAGATGCCGAATCGTCTATCGGTGCGACCAAGTGCTGAAGTATTCGTACGAAAATGCCACAATGTCTATCCGTATCCAAGACGGCGAGATATGAGACAGAGAGATGTCATCTCCCGGAAACTGTTTACCGTTGCATTGGATGATGTCTTTAAGCTTTGGATTGGAACGGATATGGCATCAACATCAACGGCGAGTATATCACTCACCTTAGATTTGCCGACGATATAGTCATTATGGCAGTCCTGATGGACCTTAACATAATGCACGACGACCTCAGTAGAGTAACTAAACATGTGGGCCTTAAAATGGCTCAGAAGATGTTGAAGATGATTGTAACTTGTAACTTATTTTGACAGTCTATTATGAATTATTAAATATTATTAATAAAAATAATTTTGTTATCTCTCATTATTCAAACTATAACTAAGTATGTAATACAGTATTATTTTAAAATTTAACGCCGTTTGAAACCATATTTCGTTTCATTTCATGCAAAAAAGTGCAGTCCAGAAATAGTTCTTACTAATAGGTAGTTTTGAATTTCAAATATATGTCAGAATGCCCCGGACGATGTTAAAAATAAAGATTTATATTAGATCAACTTATGCCTATTGATACAGAATTATATAGTAGCAATGACCTCTGGGGCCGACGTTGACAGGTGGGGCATCTCACTCATTATATATCAAACATGGATCAAAAAGTGTCTAGAATGTATTGGATTTTAAGATCAACTAATGCTTAACGGAGACTTTAGCAAAAACCGTTAGCAGGAGCCACAAAATAACCAAAAATATGAAACGAAAAATATAGAGTCTACTAGTGCATCATAAAATATGAGTCAGTGACACGATATGCCAATCAAATATATAATTTTTGTCATTGTGAATACAACTCAGGAGCCATTAAAACAGCTAATTTAAGGGGATCAAACAAGTACTTAGGAAATTCGCATGATCAAACAAGTAGCAGAAAAGGACTATATATATTAATTTATTATTTAAATCTTGGAGTGAATAATTAATTGTAAATATGAGGTGCCGTGCTTGCGGGAAATTCATTTCGGCTGCAGCTACAGACGCAAGGTGTAGTAAAGTTGAATGTGATGGTGCATACCACAAAGCATGCATTGGTATCCCTGAAAATGCAAAACCGTCATCTAATTGGAAGTGTCCAGAATGCAAAATTAAAAAACCAAAAGGCAATAACTCATCTTCAATAGTAAATCAAGCAAGTGATGATTATGTTTTTGATTCTGAGGACACTGTCCGCGACGATGTTAGTACATCTACACCTACACCTAATAAAATAGACCTTACAAAGACATCGTCCCTTGATCTAGGCATCGAAATACGGCTATTTCGAGAGGAACTTAGAGAAGTCAGGCGGGAGCTAAAAGATTTTCGTATTGATCTGTCTCAAATAAGAAGTGCAATCGCAGGATGCAGCCAGCGTATCGATGTCATCGAGGATAGGCTGACGGCTATCGAAACAAATGCTTTTGCATTAAATGACAAAGAACCCATTAAACAAGCGGATATCTTTACTTTAGAGGAAACTGTTGGAAAACTCCAGGCAGACCTGAATGACCGCGAACAAGAACTTCTTCATGCTGATCTTGAGATAACAAACATCCCAGAAATAAAAGGAGAAAATCCGATCCATACAGTCACAGTCCTGGCCACTAAACTCGGAATTGAACTGGATATTAAGGATGTCGTATTTGCTGAGAGGATTGGAAGAAACCAAGCTGAAAATTCTCAGAGGAATGGAGAGGACCGTGGAAGACGTCTAGTTGTGCGACTCGCTCGCCGCAGCCAGCGGGATGAAATGCTAAAAAGCGCGCGCATGCGTCGAGGAGCTACAACTGCAGATATGGGCCTAGGTACGCCGCCAAGAAGATTTTTCATTAATGAGCGATTGACAAAATCAAATAGACGTTTATTTTATTTTGCACGTGAAACGGCACGTAAAATGGAGTGGAAATATGTTTGGACAAAACGCGGACATATTTACGCCAGAAAAGGGGTACACCAGCCAGCTTATAGCATTAAGACGGAGGCAGACATACCCCGCGTTTTTCGAGTACTCCAAAGTTCGCCGCCATGTACCCCATGTGCTGAGATAGCACTACTGTCGCAAGCACCACAAATGAATGATCAAACACCGGATGTTACGATAAAAATATGACTATATTACTGTCAAGTTTTATGCTACTCTATTATGCATTTTTACCTTTATACAATACATTATGTTTTAGTTATAACGTTAGATATAGTATCTAAATATAAACATTATATAACACTCCACATATTATATATCCTCGCACATACATCGACTACCACTTCATATTTCACAGTCATCTTCAATCTGGGGTTAAAAGGTTATTACATACATACAGATAGATTATGTATAAAATGTAGAAACGTTAATTTTATCTTTTATCAGAGTACATCGTCCAAAACATATTTGGTTAGTAATACTATATTAGAAAATTCTAAATTTTATATAGGGCGCAAATATGAATGACTTAATGTTAGAAATTGAAAGATTGGACGTAGCTACATCTTACCCTAGTTTCAATCCCGAAAAATGTTGGCCTATATTAAAATATAAAAATTTTAATCTAAAGATCTTTAGTCTTAATATAAGAAGTATTTATAAAAATTTTTACGAGTTTGAAACGCTTCACCAGAGACTGAACTTTTTCTGTGACATCATAATTTTATCAGAATGCTGGTTAAATCCTAATAAGAATTTACCGCACCTTCATGATTATGCATGTCATTATACATTGAATAACCATAATCAAAACGATGGTATCGTTGTTTACTTGCGTAAAAACTTAAATTATGTCATAGAAGAGCCGTCATTCCAGGGTGCAAACTGTTTAATTATTAAAATTAAATTTGAATTTGCTATAATTGCGTTATACCGGTCACCTTCTTTTAGAAACATTGATAGTTTTTTGGATTCACTAGAACAAGTTTCTACGTCATTATATAATTATAAAACTATTGCTATCTTAGGCGATATTAATATTGATATTAAACCAACGAATATCCTTAGTAATAACTCTTCTCAATACCTTAATCTCATTTCTGAGCTTGGTTTCCTACCAGGTCATACCTTTCCCACGCGTGGACCGAACTGCCTCGACCACATTTTATTAAAATCATCATCTCATTCAACTATTTTCATCCTTGATACAAATTTAACGGACCATTCACCCACATTACTTTGTATGAATCCAGGCCAACAAAAAACAAATAACGTGCGCACTCAAAATAAAACGAAATGGGATTTAGTTGTAAAAGATATAGAAAAAATGGAATTCTCTGATTTGTTTACTTTACAGGATCCCAATTGCATAGTTGACTTTTTAATAACAACTATTTCCCAAAAAATAGATAACCATACGATTCGAATTCCAATCAGATGTAATCATCGACCAATTAAACCATGGATTACTCCAGGTCTAGTAAGGTGCATTCGTCACCGCGATAAGCTATTTCGGCAAGCTCGTAAATCACCTTCTAATAGCATTATACAACTTACCTTTAGGAGATACAAGAATTTTTGTAACAATTTATTAAAAAAGTGCAAACGTCAGTATGAACAAAACGAAATAAATAAATGTGGTAAAAATTCAGCCAAGATTTGGAATACTGTCAAGAAAATAGCGGACATTTCTAGCAACAAGCACTCTGCAAGTGAACTATTAACAGTGGATAGCACACATACTAAATCTGTGTGCTCAGTGAATTCTTTTTTTGCGAATGTAGGTAAAAATCTGGCCGAAAATATTAAATCTTTTGATTCTTCTACCAATCTTAATGACTTATCAAATAGGTCTAACACCCACACATCATATTCATTCGTTTTATTACCTACTGATGACGTTGAAATAGAAAGACTTATACTTAATTTGAAAGTCGATTGTGCAACGGGATGGGATAATATACCTTCTCTATTATTAATAATGATAAGACATAAAATCATTCCTTTACTGACTTATACTTTTAATTTATGTATCGATAAGGGTATTTTTCCTAATGCACTGAAAAGAGCAACTGTTCATCCCATTTATAAAAGCGGAGACAAAAACGTTTTTAGTAATTACCGACCAATATCCGTTCTGCCAGCCATGTCAAAAATTCTTGAAAAGCTATTGTGCAATAGACTTAATGACTATTTAGACAAATTTGACCTGATTGCCAACAACCAGTTTGGTTTTAGATCTGGTAGATCTACAGAAGATGCAATCATTAGACTTGTAGATCAAATAGCACATAACCTTAACGAAAAGAAGAAGTGTCTAGCTATCTTCCTAGATCTAGCGAAAGCCTTTGATACCGTTTCGATTCCATCCCTGTTATCAAAGTTAGAATCAATAGGTATCCGTGGCTTATCATTCGACCTTTTTAAAAGTTACCTAACACAAAGAGTGCAGAAGGTTAAAATCGATAATATCTTAAGTGATGACATTTCAGTTGAGTATGGAGTTCCACAGGGAAGTATCCTCGGTCCAACTCTTTTCTTGATCTACATTAACGATCTTTGCAAACTCCAACTAAAAGACGGTGAGATATTTACGTTTGCGGACGATACCGCCATTTTATTTCAGGCAGAGAATTGGAATGATGTATATTCATTAGCACAGAAGGGTTTACAAACAGTAACTGACTGGCTGAAACTTAACTTGCTTACACTTAATGCCAATAAGACGAAACACGTAGTATTTTCCGTTTCATCTAGATCCAATCTCTCTTATGATTCTAATCATTTAATTCAAGTACACAACTGCAATTCCAATCGTTCCTCGTGTAACTGTCCACTGATTGAACGAGTTCAACATATTCGATATTTAGGCATAGTATTGGATGAACATCTGTCCTGGATTCCACAAATTAAACAATTAACGGGGCGTGTTAGAAAACTCACATGGGTGTTTAAGAAGCTAAGAGATGTAGTTAATTCGGACTTAATTAGGACAATTTATTTCGCTCTATGCCAATCAATATTATCCTACTGTATTTCAGTTTGGGGGGGCACTTGTAAAACAAACCTAATTCACCTGGAAAGGGCACAAAGATCTGTACTAAAAGTTATGTACCATAAACACTATCGTTTCCCAACTGCTATTCTTTTCTCTACTACAAAAGTACTAACTGTGCGTCAATTATTCTTTTTCACCATTACTCTTAGGGCACACACATCAGTTGGATTTAATCCCTCACTTCAAAATTACAATCGTAGAATAATTGTTTTTCCATCCATAAGACATCAAACATCCTTCTTTGAACATCAACATCCATTTTTAGCATCCTTTGTATATAATAAGATAAATAAACACTTAAACATCTATCCATTAATCAAACGTGCAGCCAAAGCTAAAATTTTATCTTGGTTACAGCAAATGAATTATCAACAGACTGAAGACTTGATGCCAATGACTTTATGACTTTTCGTTTCATCACACACCACACTCACACATTCAACATAATAGTACATGACCAGACTCACAGACATGCTTTCACACCACTTTCTTTCGCACATACTTTCTTATTGTAATATTTTATTTTTGTTTTTTTATAATATTAATGTGATTTTTTTTTTTTTTTTTTGACTGTGAGGATGGCATATGCAACACAGTTTAATACTATCGCAATGCCATCCTTGCATGTCCGTCAATGCCTTATTTAATTTTAAATATGTTTAACATATATTTGTATTTAGTAATAATAAAATAAAATAATAAAATAATAAATATATATATATATATTTCAATTCATTTTGTTATCGAAATTTTGAGAAGATTGAATTATGCTAAAGTTAATATAATTAGGCGTTACTTTGCGTAGATCCATAATACAAAAGTAATAATAAAATTATTTTGCTATAATTGCGGATTATAGCAAAATAATTTTATTATTACTTTTGTATGCTGAAGTTATCTTATACGTTTAAGTGAACATATGATTCATTTAATGTAGTATAGTCGATACCGCCCTGTATATTGTGTGGGCGAATCAAAGGTAGGGGCAATTATTAAAGGTTGGATTTTTTCCGCACAAAAATAATCGTCAAAAATTTAATGGTTACTTAAGGAAAAATGTCATGTTGATTTTTTCAGTTGCATATTCTCGTTTGATAATTAGTTAAAAAAGTAATTTCCCGATTTTTTAAGCACTTAATACAGGGTAAATTAACACTGAACGATGCGAACGAAATCGTAGTTAACAGATGTATATACTAAATTGGAGTGGATCTAAATCAATATTTTATAGAAACTTATGTCTCCAGCAGTACGTAACGACCCCAATGCAATTCACACTTCATGGTACGAAAACAAAGTGTTCGCGGTCGTCGTTTACGTCTTCAATTGTGTCGCAATAAGAGTCCATGGTAGCAGATCCTCAAACATGCCTGAAGATGACCAATACAAGTCTAAGTCTTTACTTTGTGATGACGTTAAAAAACAACCAATAGTATAAACTTCATTAGCAAACTGGTCTAAGTAATTCTATTAACAGTGTAGAATGATATATTACGTTGTTTACCTGAATCTAGACTGGATCTGCTTCGTGTAGCTCCATCAGCCAATGCCAATGCAGCAAGATCTCCTTCACCTCCTACGGTGCGTACTCTAGGAAGAGTGCCAGAACCTACAGAAATAAGTAATATGAATAAACCTGCCGTTTGGCATCCGGCTGAGTAGAATAGACTACCCTCATTTCTTACTCAGGTGTCGGAAAAGGTGACTAAGGTAAGTTGACCCACTGTGTGGTATCCGGCTGAGTAGAATAGACCACACTCATTTCTTACTCAGGTGTCGGAAAAGGTGACTAAGGTAAGTTGACCCACTGTGTGGTATCCGGCTGAGTAGAATAGACCACCCTCATTTCTTACTCAGGTGTCGGAAAAGGTGACTAAGGTAAGTTGACCCACTGTGTGGTATCCGGCTGAGTAGAATAGACCACCCTCATTTCTTACTCAGGTGTCGGAAAAGGTGACTAAGGTAAGTTGACCCACTGTGTGGTATCCGGCTGAGTAGAATAGACCACACTCATTTCTTACTCAGGTGTCGGAAAAGGTGACTAAGGTAAGTTGACCCACTATGTGGTATCCGGCTGAGTAGAATAGACCACCCTCATTTCTTACTCAGGTGTCGGAAAAGGTGACTAAGGTAAGTTGACCCACTGTGTGGTATCCGGCTGAGTAGAATAGACCACCCTCATTTCTTACTCAGGTGTCGGAAAAGGTGACTAAGGTAAGTTGACCCACTGTGTGGTATCCGGCTGAGTAGAATAGACCACACTCATTTCTTACTCAGGTGTCGGAAAAGGTGACTAAGGTAAGTTGACCCACTGTGTGGTATCCGGCTGAGTAGAATAGACCACCCTCATTTCTTACTCAGGTGTCGGAAAAGGTGACTAAGGTAAGTTGACCCACTGTGTGGTATCCGGCTGAGTAGAATAGACCACCCTCATTTCTTACTCAGGTGTCGGAGAAGGTGACTAAGGTAAGTTGACCCACTGTGTGGTATCCGGCTGAGTAGAATAGACCACCCTCATTTCTTACTCAGGTGTCGGAAAAGGTGACTAAGGTAAGTTGACCCACTGTGTGGTATCCGGCTGAGTAGAATAGACCACCCTCATTTCTTACTCAGGTGTCGGAAAAGGTGACTAAGGTAAGTTGATCCACTGTGTGGTATCCGGCTGAGTAGAATAGACCACCCTCATTTCTTACTCAGGTGTCATAGAAGGCGACTTAGGTAAGTTCACCTACCGTGTGGTATCCGGTTGAGTAGAATAGACCACACTCCTTCTTACCCAGGTGTCGTAAAATACGACTAAGAAAGTTGACATCAGGCAGACGGCCGGTTGTAAAATACGTAGTCAAATATGACAATATGTTTGTAACATGCTGTGCCGACCCCACTTAGAGTGGGATACGCTCAGGAGGATGATGAATAGATAAATAGATAGCAAAGATAGTGTGGAATCTGTTCCATTTCATATCAATCAAGTACTCATCTACCACTATGCGCGTTTACAGCATACATCCCCTTAACAGATTTCTACACCTGCCATGATCTAAATTAATTTAGATCTAGATCGAATAGAGGTCGAGTGCTAGAACATTCTTTGTTGATAAACCCCTGTACTTCATGGTTTACTTTGTCTTTCATCACCGCTCAGATGAAACAATAGAGAAATCACATCCATCGATATAAAAACCCCACGAATAGGCCACTGTATGACTCTTGGAGGTATAGACTATTTGAAGACCTGGATCATTCAGCATTAAGAAATTTCCCCTGCTAGGCGTATGCCTCCTCTCTCCGATTTTGGAGAGAAGGATTGGAGCTAAGACCTACCACGCTACTTCAATACGAATTGGTAGGTCCCTAGAATTCTCTAGAGACATGCAAGTTTCCCCATGATGTTTTCCTTCACGGTAAAGCGTGTGATGAATTGTCAATAAGACACGTAAGTTTAAAAAAAAAACTCATTGGTGCCTGCCAGGGGTTTGAACTCATGATCGTCTTTAGAGAGTCGAACGGTCTCATTGCTGGGCTATCACAGCTGAAAACATTTGGCTTATTGAAATTGGCAAGTTAAGTCCTGTAAGGCTTGTAAGTAGCTGATTTCGTTTATTACCTAATTAACTCATTTTTATTTAAATAATCTATCGAAACTCACTACCAATGGATCCAGCAGCACAACTAGCACGTTGAGCGCCTGCTTTGCGGAATAACGCAGCACCCAACACCGCTACCCTTAATTTGTTCCATAACATCTGGGACCCACTGTACAGAATTTTAAAACATATTACATTTTGTTTAAATTTAAATAAAATAATATAATATAATAAAGACATTTAATCCATATCTCTAAATATACATTTCAAATGTTGTTAATAAGTAGTTAGTAAGTTTTCTTATATTATGTTAGTAAGGTTAGTCTTTTCTATTTGAAATTTGAAATATGGTTTTGAGTAAAGGCCTCCTCCAGATCTTTCCATTTGGCTCTATCTTTGCCAATGTTAAGCCAATTTTTCCCTACAACTTCTATTATGTCATAGTTTATATAAAATAAAATAAATAAATATGTTGTAGAAGTATAAGTAATTAAACTATTTCAAACATCCTGTCGTTAAAAAGTAGTCCAATATCATAATGCACTAATATAAATTATAAGATCTGGGACCCACTGTAACAGAGTTTTATTATAACACATGTTGTAGAAGTATGAGTAATTGAATTATTTCTAACATCCCGTCCTAACAAAGTAGTCCAATATTATAATGCACTAATATAAATTACTAGCGATTTTCTAGAGGTTATAAAATGATTTAACATAAGTGCCTTTAGACATTCTACCCACTCTAAGTGCAGTCAGCACATGTTTTTCACTTCCGTTCCCTTCTGTCATATGTCAACTCTATCGCCACTTTTATATCCCCTATATATACGTCTAGAATACGCTTCAGAAACGCCATATTAAATGCTTTGAGTTAGAAAACTTATAATCTACCTCACCAGACATCACACTAAGGCACACACACTTTGATACACAACAAAATTTACAACACGCACACACCCACCCACACACATACACTACACATATAACAATATCATCCATAATTATGTTCAAATTATCCTAACCTTAACTTAATAACTTAACTTAATATTAACCTAAAAATAAAAATAAGAGTGTATCTTTTATACTATACTATTGTTAACCTTAAAATTTTGTTGTAGTTCTTTAATTTAGTAATTATATATATTTAGTTTGGCTCAGTCTACAATGTTTAGTTAAAATAATGTAATCCTAATTGGCTTATGTTAAAATTTTTATGTATAAATATGTATAGTTATAAAAATAGCTGTGGATTTTTTACTAATAAATAAATAAATAAATATAACACATAACCTTCTCTTTTCGACCTCCCTCTAGTTGCATATTCATCCACATTCATATCTAACATTCGCTTGGTCACATGACGTTAATCACTTCTCATTACATTTCCATACTATCTTAATCTTGCACTACTCGTCTTTTCTATAATGAATAAGAATAAGACTAAATTTCTTTAATGGGCGCAACTTCATCCAGCTTTGTCACACACCCATAACATACTCCTTTCATTCTACTCCTAGCATTCTTCTTTCAGCCATCTTTTCGGGTTAAAGATAATTTATTTTCTCAAAAGAACTACAGTCCACTTAAATGAGTCCACTTTATGAGAATTAAAATTAAACATTACATTTACGTACACGCATGCACCACTTATTCTTAAGACCTTAAATAATCTTATTTACTAATATATGTATGTATTTAAAAAAAAAAACAAACAAACATTAACTTAAAATATACATACAAGCGTTGATAATTTATATTTTTGATATTACTTTTCCAAAATTAAGGATCTTAGCATTTTATTGAACAAATTAATATTATTTATTTCCTTTAAACTATTTGGCAAATTATTGTATAGCTGTGCTCCTTCAAACAGTATGGTTTTTTCCCCATAATTATTTGTTCTGGGATATCGTAAACAAATTTTATTTTTATTTCGTAAATTATGTTTAAAAGTTCTAGAAGTTAGTGTAATATTTTTGTTTGCTAATTTCAAATTTGACTAACGTAAGAAAAAAAAAGTCAAAAATTGCAGGACTAATAAAAATCAATACATTAATTGACGCTATCTAAACACTAAAGACAACGCGAAAGACATGTAACCGGACCCAGCAAACGTAGTTTTGCTATATAAATTAATTTGAGAATTTCAAGTGCACATTATAAAAAAATATATATTTTGTCCGAAAAAGAAACTGTTAGGAATGGACAACCTTAACCTCACTTAAGGTGTATGGAAAAAAGATAGTAGCCGATTCTTAGACCTACTGAATATGCATATAAAATTTGATAAAAATCAGTCATGCCGTTTCGGAGGAGTATGTTAACTAACATTTTGACACGAGAATCTATACTCTATACATTAGTATAGAGTATAGATTCTCGTGTATATTATTATAAAGCGTGTATATATCGTGTATATTATTATATATTAATATAAAGCTGAAGAGTTTGTTTGTTTGATTGACTGTTTGAACTCGCTAATCTCTACTAAACAGATTTCAAAAATTAAGTGTAAGATACTCCATTTACTATACATTAGTATAGAGTATAGATTCTCGTGTAATTTACTATAAAGCGTGTATATGTCGTGTATATTATTATATATTAATATAAAGCTGAAGAGTTTGTTTGTTTGTTTGACTGTTTGATCTCGCTAATCTCTACAGAACAGATTTCAAAAATTAAGTGTAAGATACTCCATTTACTATACATTAGTATAGAGTATAGATTCTCGTGTATATTACTATAAAGCGTGTATATATAGTGTATATTATTATATATTAATATAAAGCTGAAGAGTTTGTTTGTTTGTTTGACTGTTTGATCTCGCTAATCTCTACTGAACAGATTTCAAAAATTAAGTGTAAGATACTCCATTTACTATACATTAGTAAAGAGTATAGATTCTCGTGTATATTATTATAAAGCGTGTATATATCGTGTATATTATTATATATTAATATAAAGCTGAAGAGTTTGTTTGTTTGTTTGACTGTTTGAACTCGCTAATCTCTACTGAACAGACTTCAAAAATTAAGTGTAAGATACTCCATTTATCGAAGAAGGCTAAAGACTAGATAGCATCACGCTAAGATGAATAGGAGAGGAGCAGCAATAAAAAATATTGCGAACACGGTAAAAATTTAAACTTTCCTTGCGTGCTTAGCGTAAATGGTGAAAGTTATTCAAAAATCAAGTATTACAAATTTTTTTACCCTCTAAAAGCTAAATAAAAGTACGCAACAGTCTTATGTCTTATGACAGACATATGTCTTGCTTTTAAGGTTAACTCATTTTAACCATAATTAATATAAATATTACGGTTTACTCAAATAAATGACTGCAGTCCACGCGAACGAAGTTGCGTTCAAAAGCTAGTTTTATATATAAATTCAAATTCAAATTCAAAATATTCTTTATTCAAATAAACTTGTAAACAAGTGCTTTTGAATCGTCGACTCTATTGCTGGTTCGGAAAGCCGTCCTACCGACAAGAGCCAGCAAGAAACTCGGTAGAGCTCTTTTAAAAAAGAAGATTCTTAATACTAATTACATTTTGTCATAGCTATCCTGCACAAGGTCAAAGAGCAGCTATATCCACGCATTCTTATCATCAATGTAAGCCTCCACGGTATAATAGGCTTTCTGTATCAGCCTCTTTTTAACAGTATTTTTAAATTGCTGTAATGGCAAAGTTAAAATTGATTGTGGAATTTTGTTATAGAATCTTATACCCAAACCCACAAACGACTTACGTACTCTTACAAGGCGCAAAGCAGGAGCCGCAAGCTTTGTCGGTTCCTACTTTGTCTATTATATACATCGCCAATCTTTTTATTATATCTTTTTGTTCCGCACAAACGTGCGGGCGGATGAAACAACCTCCGAGACCTGGGCCCGTCGTCTCGGCGTCTCAACCTACCTTATGCGGCCGTCAGCTGTATGCGGTCCGGCCTCATGAATAACTGCGTGTATATGTGTACGTGTGTGTGTGCGCTTGTATGTACTTGGCCGATTCCCGAACCCGTTGGCTCGCCTCAGCAATCTTCCACGAACACGTACTGTCTATTTCTCCCGGCGTATACACTTCACTAACGCGGTTAAATAACACAAACAACACGCGGTGTGCACACAACCTTCGTAAGGTCACACGTTATTGAATCGTCCCATATCGGCGAACATTAATCCCAACGCATACTCAAACCGCGTCGCGGTCGCGTCTTATCTTTATAGTAATCGAAACGCTTCACTAATTGAACGCGTCACTAAATACTTATATCAATATCAAAAGTCAATACAGTCGTGGTACTATCTAAAACCACACCCTTCACTGGTTAAAACGCATAATTACGCGTGTGCGTTCTTCAATAAGATCGTATACAGGCGCGTCCTGTCTTATCGTAATACAAAACGTTACTAAAAACACTACGTAATAAACGCGAGCGGCGAGCGCAGACCACACGGCACTCGAAATGCCCGTCAAGTGAGCCTCGACGCGAGTTTACCTAAGCTCCGTTGGCTTGGCGCGCGCGCGCCGCTTGAATTTATACAAAACACTTTTTATTATATCTTTTTATATATAAGATTACCTCGATATACCCTTAGGCCAATCCGCGTCAAGAACACAGCGGTTATAGTACACGTAAGTGAGTGCGTTGGGCTGCAACCCGGCACGCTTCATGACGAACAGCAGCTGGACCGCCAGCATCGGCAGCGAGTGGATTCCGCAGAGTTGCATCATCACTCTGTAGCAAACCTGTAGTTATCATTAAGTTTTTTTAGTAAAGTTAATTGCTTTATAGAAGCAGGCGTTACTTTGCGGAATTCCATATTCCGTCTATCAGGAGGATAGGCTCCACGACAAAAATCGTAATGCATTACGATTTTTGTCGTGGAGCCTATCCTCCTGATAATGCTTCGGTTTCGGGGCGAAACGATCGTCGAGATTGTGGTGGTGGGTGTGTGTGCTGCTTTTGTGTGCGTTGTTGCTGGTGAATTGCGCCTTGGGGTGCATGTGGTGGCTTGTCCTGCGTGTATAAGGTACGTAGATTTTGCCTGCTTCATACACATTGGCTTTGCAAGCATTCACTTAACCCGTGCGGATTATAGCAAAGTAGTTAGTTCTGTTATATTGCTTGTAAAGTTAATTGCATTGAAGTTTAAATTACTTATCAATACTTATAAATTTGGATGCCGTGTAGTATCCGGTTGAGTAGAATAGAACGCCCTCCTTCTACCCGAGGGGTCGTAAAATATGACTAATGTAAGTTGACGTCAGGCAGGCGGAAACATCGTGAGGAAACCTGCATGTCTCTTAGAGAATTCTAGGGATATGTTTAACCTACCAATCCGCATTGGAGCAGCGTGGTAGGTCTTAGCTCCAATCCTTCTCTCCAATAACGGAGAGAGGAGGCCTTAGCCCAGCAGTGGGCATAGTAACAGGCTGTTACTTTACTTTATTTATTTACTTTCAGATTTTAATACATTTTTAAATATTTATGGAAACGAAAAACATTTCAAAATATTAAAAAAATTCCACGTGAAACGGAGAAAGGACCCAAGTTCTAGGTAGTTAGGAATACAGAGGGACGAACCTCCTCACAATACGTGCCTCTCAAGCAATACTGCCTTCTGTATTATACTTTTGATCTAGCAACTAAGCGACTCTAACTGAGGCTCTTGAGATAATGGTCGAGGCACTATAAGGCCATTAACCGATACAACAATCGGAACAATTATTGTTGAGTATATTTTCACATAGCGGTTAGCTTAGAGCTAAGTTTAAATATTAAGTTAATTTTTCTTTTTCAGCTTGAATGAGATTCTAATAAACTTCATTATAAGTATTTCTTTATAGTATTAAAGCATTCAATTGTTATTTAAAATTACCTCATCACACGGCACACGTAGTTTAGTGGCCCGTTCTAAAAGCTCGTACGCGGCGCGAAGGGTAGCGTGTTCCCTTCCCCGGCAGAGCAGCAGACGGCATGGCAGCGCCAGAAAATACAGCGAGTAACACGCGCCCAATAAACATTTCGCCCAAGCCTCTGGAGAGAGGTTTGCTTTACGAGCTAATCTGGAAATGTATTTATCCTTTTATTGTATACCACATGTAAAATCACTACATAGTATAAAACAAAGTCGCTTACTGTGTCTGTCCCTATGTCCCTATTTCCCTATGTATGCTTCAATCTTTAAAACTACACAATTTATTTTTTTTAATAGATAGAGTGATTCAAGAGGAAGGTTTATATGTACAATAACAGTCAATATGGAGTAGAGAAATACTGTAATTTTTGACGTTTCTAACGTGATGTCGTAAATAATTACATTTTTTTCCGCTTACATTGCAAACGCAGGCTGAACACTACAAGATTTATCAAAATAATGTATTAAAAATTTGTACACCTTAAAAAGGTCTACAGAAAACTCAGCGAGGGTATATGTCTATCTCTTATGGATAACCCACAATAGCATTTTTTTGTCATTTACTTTTTACGAAAAATAACGCCCTCTTTTCGAAGCTATTTTACAATACAGCATCAATCCTTATCCAATTAAGTACCTTAAATACATTGTTGATTTAGTATAGATTAATATGGCCGTTTACAGCATGTAATTTAAATGAATATTTTCGAAGATATTACAGATTTAATATGCGGCGCGTGCCTATAAATAGCGCATCGGAGGCCGCGCTTCGCCCTATAGCACTTATAATTCAGCAGCGATTGGATTAATTGTAAAAATAAAATACATAGAGAAAAATGTAAAAAGGAACTAGGTAAAATGTATTATATGAATTAAGATATTCCAAAGATAGCAGGAAATCTTCATGGTATAGGGAAAGGGGAATTGTTTTACTCCAAATTTAACGCGTGCGGGCCGCGGGCAGTAATGAATACATCAAAACTACTGGATCTATTTTAATCATTTTTTTCACTGAGTGACAGCCTATACTTATATATTTTATACCCGTGCGAAGCAGGGGCGGGCCGCTAGTTATAAATATATTGAAGTTTATATTATACCAAGACTGCCGTCTAATTCATACTAATATTACGAACTAGCAATGCCCCGCGGTTTCACCCGCGTCCATACCTATCTCGTGGTAGTGGAAAGTCTACGAAGTCGGACTATATATTTATGTCTAGATCATTTAATAATAAAAAGTGAGTATCATTAGTATTCTTGGAATAAGAGCTAACTCAATAAATGAAGGCCCTGCTATAACACTCTCTACAATGAATTTGTTATAGTGGGTTAAGGATTAATACGGAGATGTATTATGGTTTGATTTTTGTCGCCACTTTTAACAACTTTTACAATGTAGAAAAGTAGTTATACTGGCACAACTATAATAGTTAGACAAATGGTATTCCGGACTTTTTTGTAGATAGATACGTTTTATAATAATGTACAACATTGTTTTGTTCTATCATGAATAGTTTTCGCAGTGTACGCGATGAAAGATTTTTATGACAAAATTTTTCACACCTTATTACAATTTTATTAGGGATCCCAATTTTTTTTTGGAAATGTAATAATTGGTGTTGTTTATGGTGAAAGAATTTTTGAAATCGGTCCAGTAGTTTTTGAGTGAAAACATTACAAACATACAAATATTTCCTCTTTATAATATTAGTATAGATTGCGAATCTCTTATCTATCTGTTAATCTTTCATAGCTGATACGCTCGACCGATATTTGAGATGTTTGATGATTGATCTGAAATGGGTAGTTCTGTCTAAGTGCTAAACAAATTCACGGCTAACCAAAATAGTTAAATAGAATATTAGTACAATTGAAGTTATACAAGGCGGCACCGAACATACGACATTAATTTTAATTTTAGGTACGTACACATTCAGCACCCTACATAAATAAGTCAATTAATTCAGTAAAGTATTTCAGTCACAGGAATTATTTTATGTTTATTAAAAAAAAGACACGATTTATAGAGATCAATGACCGTACACGCCATTCACACCTTGGCCTAAAGACTAAATATGGTTCAACAGGTACAAGTGGGTAAAAACTATAATATTATTGTTTCCCCCTGTTTTCTCAACAAGCGCGTCGCGACATGTTAGTCAATCATTACTAACAAAGCCAGATCTCAATTAAATCATTTTCATGAAAACGAGAATTTTTTTTAATTTTTTTTTAATAGTGACATTACTTACCACAGACTTTATGTCCGTGCCCTTTTTTAGTTAGTTCATTTGTATTCTTTTTTTTATGTTATTGTACTTAAAACGAACTTACTCTAATGCATCATTAATTAATTTTTTTTATTATTATTTATTTATTTATTATTATTATTATTTTTTATTATTATTATTATTATTATTTTTTTTGTTATTTTGTTTATATTATTTTAATATTTTCAATAGTTTTTCGGCCATCTCCATATTTTTGTCTTTTATTGCCATTTTGATGTTTTGGTCCCTTATCTCTGTAGATGGTGCTTTTATTGCCTTAAGGATGAAGTAGAAAACGAGAATTAAGAATACTATAACTTTGCAGAATGTTCTAATGAATGAATGATGAATGAATTTTGCGTATACATATAAGTCCATGACTAAAATGACAATTAAAATTTGTTTTTCGTCTGATTTCTGGCCTGTTGGCGTAGCGGGTAGTGAACGTGCCTTCAGCTCCACGGGTCGCGGGTTCGATTCCCACCGAGGGCCAACATTTTCTATAAACAATGTGTTGGTTTTTTGAGCCTGGGTGTATATTTGTATTTAAGTATGTATTTAAAATTATATATGTAGTACATCTACCAGTTGTCTGTCACCCACAACACAAGTAGAGATCTTTTTGAGAAATTTGATTATAAATATTATATAATATTAATTTTATTTTTATGCAAACGTTACTTGTAACCCGTGTAACCGGATTGGTTGAAATTGCTGCGCGCACACATAAAATAGTACAGTCAATATTTTCTCTCACACATTAAATTAATGTAATTTGGTGGAGGGGCGTGCACTTTTAGAATGAAAGATCTCTATCAAGTTACTTAATTTGGGGACGGACAACCGTGTGTGTAAGTGTCCCATATATTTATTCTTATATATTCTCCAATATTTTATTGTGGTACATAAATAAATTAATAAATATATTTCTTACTTTTGTGCTGCCGCGATCTCGTGCTTAGAACGCCTCGCCATAGGTGAAGCATCAGCTAAGGACTCGGCCGAGGCAAGCGCAGTCGCCGGCAACGCCTGTAGCGCACCTCCGCGTGTCGTTTGACGGCATCGATCTACCAATGCCTCGTCTAATATGAACTTTTCATACGTGTATTCATTTTCTGTAAAAACATAACGTCACTAAAACATTTAAAATTCGTAGGGTATATCAAAAGTGGTTAAACGTTCCTTACAAAGGTATTACATGAGAGATAAGCAACACGCCCTGTTCCGCGCAAACGTGCGGACGGATGAAACAACCTCCGGGACCTGGGCCCGTCGTCTCGGCGTCTCAACCTACCTTATGCGGCCGTCAGCTGTATGTGTTCCGGCCTCATGAGTCACTGCGTGTATATGTGTACGTGTGTGTGTTTGCTTGTATGTACTTGGTCGATTCCCGAAACCGTTGGCTCACCTCTGCACTATTCCACGGACACGTAATGTCTGTTTCTCCCGGAGTATACACTTCAATATATAGGTTAAATTACAACCGGTGTGCACACAACCTTCGTAAGGTCACACGTTATTGAATCGTCCCTATATCGGGGAATAGTAACCCAACGCGCACTAAAACCGTGGACGGTCGCGTCTTCTCAAACGCTTCACTGATTAAACGCGTCACTAAATCTGAGAATAACACCCGAAACGCAAAATTACACACGTGCGTTATAAAAGACTGCCGCGTCCAAGCCGCGCGCGGCCTCTCTCTATCGTGTCTGACGGGTGACTGGCGGGGGGCCGCTCTGGTCGTGAACGAATGCATAAAACGACCTATCTTGCATTCGCGTCGCGTCGCGCGCGTCATTCTATTCAAAACACGCCCTATAAACATTTTAATGCAGCCCGCCAAGCATTTCTAAAATTGAATATATTTTATATTATAGACTTTCTGCCATTATATTATTGTTAGAAAATTAATTAGAATAAAATGGTAGTACATACTAAACTGAAATACTAAGCTAATGTGTATGAAGCAGGCAAAATTTACGCACCTTACACATGCAGGATAAGTCACCATATGCACCCCAAGGCGCCTCCACCAGCAACAATGCACACAAGCAGCACACACAACCACCACCTATCCTCCTGATGATGCTTCGGTGTCGGAGCGAAGCGATCGTCGAGATTGTGGTGGTGGTTGTGTGTGCTGCTTGTGTGCATTGTTGCTGGTGGACGCGCCTTGGGGTGCGTGTGGTGACTTGTCCTGCATGTGTAAGGTAATATGGAATTCCGCAAAGTAACACCTGCTTAAAGCTGTGATAGCCTAGCGGTGACACCGTGCGACTCTCTAGAGACGACACAGGTTCAAACCTCGGGCAGGCACCAATGAGTTTTTCTATTAAAAACTTATATGTCTAATTGATAATTGCAATTTATCACACGCTTTTCGGTGAAGGAAAACATCGTGAGGAAACCTGCATATCTCTAGAGAATTCTAGGGATATGTGTGACCTACCAATCCGCATTGGAGCAGCGTGGTAGGTCTTAGCTCCAATCCTTCTCTCCAAAAACGGAGAGAGGAGGCCTTAGCCCAGCATTGGGAATAGTAACAGGCTGTTACTTTACTTTTTTTTTACACCTGCTTCTATAAATCATGAAATACTAACTTTAAAAAAAATTATTATTAAAAATATACTTTTGTGTATCTACCTGGATTAGGGTCTGGTGGTGGCACGAATACAGTCCTTTCGGACGTGTTAGAGTTGTCCAAACCTAGCAGCGGCTCGTCCCCGGCCGAAACCCTCTCTATGCACTCGTCGAAGAACGTCAGCCCCTGGTCCGCGTCGCACACGAACGAGCGCTCCTCAATGAAACGGGTGAACATTTGCGTACGTATTATCAGATCGAAGAAACGTTGTTGCGTCTGGAAAAAGAAAGTTAAAGTAAAGGAACAGCCTGTTACTATCCCACTGCTAGGCAAAGGCTGTTCCGCACAAACGTGCGGGCGGATGAAACAACCTCCGAGACCTGGGCCCGTCGTCTCGGCGTCTCAACCTACCTTATGCGGCCGTCAGCTGTATGCGGTCCGGCCTCATGAATAACTGCGTGTATATGTGTACGTGTGTGTGTGCGCTTGTATGTACTTGGCCGATTCCCGAACCCGTTGGGTCGCCTCAGCAGTCTTCCACGGACACGTACTGTCTATTTCTCCCGGAGTATACACTTCACTATATCGGTTAAGTAACACAAATAACACGCGGTGTGCACACAACCTTCGTAAGGTCACACGTTATTGAATTGTCCCATATCGGGGAACATTAACCCGAACGCGCACTAAAACCGCGGACGGTGCGTCTTCTCAAAACGCTTCACTGATTGAACGCGTCGATAAATCTAAAAACCACACCCAAAACGCATAATTACGCGTGTGCGTTATACCATAAAGTCCTATACAGGCGTACGCGTCTTGTATATAGTATCCGAAACATTACTAAGTGGCGGATGTGACCGGCGGCGAACGAATGCATGAAGGTCGTTGATCCGGCCGGTCGCGCCGCGTCGCGCGCGTGAATTTATACAAAACAGCCCCCTTACTCCGTTTATTTGGTGAGAAGGATTGGAGCTAAGACCTACCACGCTGTTCCAATGCGGATTGGTAGGTTGCACCTAGAATTCTCTAGACACGTGCAGGTTTCCTGACGATGTTTACCTTCACCGAAAAGCTAGTTATTTGCTATTATCAATTAGACGATAGAAAACCCAATGGTGCCCGCAAACCTTTGTACTTATTTTAAGAACCTTTGTTTAACTTATTGTATGTATACGAAGGAATCTTGCGAGTTAAATTTGACCCACTTCCAGTTGTCCGATTGAGCTGAAATTTTATATACTGGTTCAGTCCCGTTGACAATGCATGTTTATGATAAGCATGTCTGATGCTCCTGCCAGGATTAGCTCCAGACGAGGGAACTCCTCAACAGTTAACAGTAGGGACATTACATTTTATTATATAAGAGAAAGTCAGTTTGTCTATAATGCTTTTATGACTACTCCGCTTGAGCAATATTCATGAAATTTCGTACAACATAAGTTACCATACCAAGTTATAATATTGGATATAAAATCGACGGTTTTTGTGGGAATTTTAAACAGTTTTTTAACTTTAAAATTACCCTTAATTTACGACAAAATCGCAAAGCCCTCGCTTTGCGATTTTAACGGGTATGAAAAAACGGATAGTCCACTATACATTTAGCACTATATATATTTTCTATTTACTGTATCGCGGATTATAGCAAAATAATTTTATTATTACTTTCGTATTATGGATCTCCGCAAAGTAACGCCTAATTGTATAAATTAATTTACCATTAATAAAATCCCACAGTTTTTTAATTAAAGCTTTTTTAATTCCAAAAAAGCTGTGATAGCCCAGCGGTGAGACCGTGCGACTCTTTTGAGGGGAACACGAGTTCAAACCCGGGCAGGCACCAATGAGTTTTTCTATTAAAACTCATGTGTTTAATTGATAATTGCAATTTATCACACGCTTTTCGGTGAAGGAAAACATCGTGAGGAAACCTGCATTTCTCTAGAGAATTCTGGAGATATGTGTAACCTACCGATCCGCATTGGAGCAGCGTTGTAGGTCTTAGCTTTAACCCTTCTCTCCAGAAACGGAGAGAGGAGGCCTATTCCCAGCAGTGGGATTGTAACAGGCTGCTACTTTACTTTTTTTTTAAATAAAATCCCTGGTACTATATAAGTTAAGACATACCTTATCAGCGCGGGACCGGAGGAAAGCGTCTATATGGAACAACGCGTGGGAATCCGTGGTACCAACAGTAGGCGCTTTCGTTATAGGTATGAGGTAGGTGCGGTATCCCTGTAACGTCTGCGCCATGAACCTCAAGAACGCTTCTTGAATCTTCAGCTCTAACGCTTGCTAAAATAAAAAGAATAAAACCTTATTTTTTAAGTATAATATTGTGTTACATAAATATTTATTTATTTTATTTATTTATTTTAAGATATACCAACAGCAATTATAACAATACAGAACTAATCTAATGTAACATTTGGACAGGGAGTGATTACAATCACTTATTACAGGTATATACAGCGTTAATAACAGGTCTCTATAAAACATATGACAATATTATTGTATACCATTGTAACAACTCAACAATACAATTGTGAGCGATACTAAAAAGATAAAAAGATAGCCAAAAACATCGTACAATATAAAACTAGATCAATAAAAATATTACAAATACTTGCTAAAAAACATCAAACTACTCGTTCAATAAGATTGTTTTAATCTTTTTTTTTAATATGGAAGCTTTAGCATGTTTTCCTTATTGTTTGTTTTACTTGAAAACTTATTTTAATCTTTTTATAAATAAAAGTTTCTATTGTTAATGTACTGAAAGAACAATGATAATATTTCGCCCGCTATAATCTATAAATTAAATTAAGATATAGCAAAATAAAATACTTCTCTCCAAAAAAAAAAACGGAGACAAGAGGCCTTAGCCTAGCACTGGGCATAGTAACAGGACGTTACTTTTTTTTAACTTTTTGATAGCAAAATAATGTCATAATTATATTTGCCCATACAATAACACCTAATCATCCTCTACTTTTACTTTAATTTGTAAATTTGTAAAAAAAATGCTTTAATTATATTGTTTAGCTTTTTAGTAATTGTAATAACTTCAAGTCAAACCTTTTTTTTCTGGTGCTGTGTCACTCTTCTTTTTTAAGTAAGTTAGTAAGTTAGGTTTGTAACTGTTTAAGAATTTTTTATGGCTGTAAATCCTTTTTAAAAGTTTATTTTATATTGATAGTTGGACTCATTATGTATGTCAGTTGTTGTTGTAGTAAATAAGTAAAAAAAATAAAATAAAAAAATTGTTTAAGTAAATATTCTGAAACTTACCTCTTTTTTCCTTTTTTGAAAATCTCTGTCTAAACTAGTCGTGGGTTCCCCGTTATATTTACTGTCATTTGATGAGTGTACAGGCGACGCTAAAAATATAAGCATATTAATAAAGCTTTTTTCATTCGCATTAGCTTTGCGATTTTGTCGTGGAGTCTATCTCCTGATGATGCTTCGGTTGCGGGGCGAAACGATTGTTGAGTTTGTGATAGTGGACCTGTGTAGTGCTTGTGTATTGTGGTGGAAGTGGTGGAGGTTTGTGCATATGTTTTTTACGAATCCTGCATGTAACGGGTATGAAAAAACGTATAGTCCACTATACATTTAGCACTATATATATTTTCTATTTACTGTATCGCGGATTATAGCAAAATAATTTTATTATTACTTTTGTATTATGGATCTCCGCAAAGTAACGCCTAATTCTATAAATTATTTTATGTTGCATGTTCAAAAAACAGTTCGCTCGTTTTTTATAGACGAACCAGTTTTTAAAACTGTTACGAAAAAAACGCCCAGTACTACTAAACACTGATTTCCACGCCGTACGTATAGCTAGTATGGAATAAAAATCTCTTTTTTCTTCTAGACAAGAACAAAAAACAGTTAAATTGACGTGAATGTCTCGATACTGGTAGTTTTACAATAATCGTGAAAGCGATACAGACTAACCTAACATACCAGGTCTTATATTGCTGAACAACTGTTCCAATGTCTGCCTCAACACTCGCACTTGACGTTTGGGCAACAACTTTATTGAGATGTGACGCTGGGTCTCGCATATCTGAAAGGAGAAAAGAAAATGTTATAGAATGTAGTTAATAAAGATACCGGCTATACTCCCGTCTAATTAACTAACTAGTCTAACTAGTCGGGCTAATCCGATAAAATTAGACATGAGTATAGCCGGTATCTTTATTAACTATGAATACTACTCACGATAGTTATAGAATGTCTTATTACAGACTATCTGTGCCAGCAGCTTCGCCCGCGTGTAAATCATAAAAAACACACGCCAACACACGTGTCACAAAGTTTTCCTTTAATTGAAGTTTTCAACGTAAAAGCAGTTCAAAAGTAATAATAAAAATTATTTTGCAACAAGGAGATGATGCTTCGGTTGCGGGGCGAAACGATTGAGTTTGTGATAGTGAACGTGTGTGGTGCTTGTGTATTGTGGTGGCAGTGGTGGAGGTTTGTGCATGTGTTTTTAGGAATCCTGCATCTAACGGTTATGAAAAAACGACTAGTCCACTATACATTTAGGACTATATATCTTTTCTATTTACTGTATCGCGGATTATAGCAAAAATAATTTTTATGATTACTTTTGTATTATGGATCTCCGCAAAGTAACGCCTGATTCTATAAATTATGTAAAAGTAGTTATTGTGAGTGAACCATAGAGATGGAGACATAGTGTCCCGGACTTTTTGAAGTATTTTAGTATATCTACAGTTCTTGATTATATTAATTTAGTGCATCTCTCCGCTGGTTTATGGGACGCACGCGAGAAAAGCTTTCAGGAGTTTTTTTTTAATAACCGCGCGACTTCTTCAACACAATTGAGATAAAACGGTAATATACTGTTAACCTAAAACTTCAATTAATTAATTAAATTAAACTCCGGAAGAATTGCATTCTTTTAGTAAAAACCGTCCAAAAATAGGTTAAGCAGATTTTGAGAAAATCGATCGCACACAGACAGACAGCTTATAAAAGTAGCTTAGAATAGCTTAGATGTATGGTTTAAATTCATTCATGTGATGATGATTTACGTAAAAAAATCGACTTAAATCAATTACTACATCATTGAAGTAAGACTACAACGCTATACTGTAATCGTTATAATATCGTAATCTACCGAGAAAAACAAACTGTGATAGTGTCAAATGGCGATACGGCACACATTTCAAGGGGTCACAGGTTCGAAACGTACGAAAATCGCTTATGGGTTTTGGTATACGATTATATTATAACATTCCACAATCTATTTTAACTTTGACATTATATCAGTATAAAGTAACTATCGAAGCCGATACATAAATACTTCTCGTTAGGATCAATTTTACAAACCAGCAGTAGATTCGGCAATTCAAAAACACTTGTTTATTAAATATACCCTCCATATTAATAATACTGTGTTCCAATAAATTACAGGGGTGTTGTGTCCAGGTGAGTAGAATAGAACAACCTCATTTCTTACCGCGGTGTCGTGAAAAGCGACTAAGGTAAGTTGACGGCAGGCAGGCGGTTGTAAAATAATTAACCAAATCATGAAACAACATGCTTAAAACATGTCGTTCCGGCCCCACTTAGGGCCAGGAGAATGATCGTGACGATGTTCAGATAAAATGTGATAACACATACTGTTATATTGTTGGTGTCTAAGTCGACACATGTCACATCCGGCGGCAGTTCGTACAAGTCGAAAAACCTCGAGTCCACTCCTATTAAGTATGGTAAAGGTGCGTGTAGTACTTCCGCTAAACCTGCAAACAGAAAAAACATGTTTTGGTTCTCAAAGGGTCGTAATGGACATTTGTCACTTCCAGATTTTTAAATTGTATGATTATATACCACTTTTTAGGTATTTCAAGATATCCTTAATTTTTTTATTTATTTATTTATTTACTTTAAAAAAATCCACAGCTCTTATATTATTTTACAAAATATTACTTAATTTAACTTACAGCCAATTACGGATTTTAATTTTGCTAACAATATTATCAATATAATAAGGACGCCAGAGAAGTGTGTGTGTGTAAATGTGTTGCATGTGTGGAGAAATGTGTGCGCATGGTTGAGTGCATGTTTATGCTATGCATGAAAATGCTTCAATTTGTGTATATATATATTTTTTTTTACATAGTTACATACATTAAATACGTATGTATGTAACTATGTAAAAAAAAATATATATGATTTTTTTTGTACATACATATTGTTAGAAAAGAGAAAGAAAAAAATAGCACATGTACAAAGGTGGATTTATCCCCAAAAAGGGATCTCTTCTGGTCAGCCTTTGAGTGACCGAAGGAAAAGGAGTCAAATATAGATAATGAAAATAGAAAGGAAATGAAAATGATAGATGTATTACGTCATGTATTTCTCTATAGAATCATAAAATATGAATAATCTTACAATATATTATTTTGAATAATTTATAGAATTAGGCGTTACTTTGCGGAGATCCATAATACAATGTATCGCGGATTATAGCAAAATAATTTTATTATTACTTTTTTTATATTATTTTGACTTCTTTTAAACGCGTTATTTAGACAGTGTTTTCTTTTATTGCTCCCAGGTTTGTTGATTAAGGCAGCAATTTCGATTAAAGCTTCCGGATTTATTGACGTTTCAACGTTTATCGTCATATCTCAACTAATTGCCACAAAATCTTAAGAATAAAAGTTTTGCCATTAATTGTTTTGTCTATTTAAAAAATCTGAACGTCAATAAGTAAAGTACTTTTCGAGTTAATCGCTACCAAATACAGACAGACGCGAGAGGGAACTTCGTTTTATAATATGTTTTTGATTAGTCAATTAGTCATGTCAGTCGGTACGGAAGCTGTGACAGCCCAGCTGTGAGACCGTGCGACTCTTTCGATGGGAACACGAGTTCAAACCCGGGCAGGCACCAATGAGTTTTTCTATTAAAACTCATGTGTCTAATTGATAATTGTAATTTATCACACGCTTTTGGGTGAAGGAAAACATCGTGAGGAAACATGCATATCTCTAGAGAATCCTGGAGATATGTGTAGCCTACCAATTCGCATTGGAGCAGCGTGGTAGGTCTTAGCTCCAAGCCCTTCTCTCCAATAACGGAGAGAGGAGGCCTTAGCCCAGCAGTGGGCATAGTAACAGACCGCTACTTTACTAGTCGGTACTCAAATCTTGTAGGTAAGTGTGAGGATTGTATAGTAGTTAAAAAACCTAGGACAAAATCCTTACTAATAAATAGTAAGTAATGTAATTTCACAAAACACTCACCTAATGGACATAGAGGTATATATGGACACTGCCATTTGAATGGAAATAAAAGACTTGAAACCGCTTCCGATACAGCCGTTAATGTGTCTGGTCTGTAATAATAAAAAAAATACAAATTTTATGAAAGACTAGCAAAGCCCCGCGGTTTCACCCGCGTCCATACAGATCTCGTGGTAGTGGAAAGTCTACGAAATCGGACTATAGATTTATTTTGTAGATTATTTAATTATAAAAAATGGGTATCATTAGTATTCTTGGAATAAGACTTAACTCACCAAGTGCAGGCCCTGCTATAACGGTAGGTTAGGTTTGTTATGGCATTATTTGATTTCGATTTACATTCTTAAATTCGTAAAATCTTTTGTTTGGGAATGTTGGATTTTAATAATTTAAAAAGTATTTTAACAGGTATTGAAACAGTTATTCATAAGATATCATTTAATGGGATAAGGATTAATACAGAGATATGAATAAAATGGTTTGATTATTGTCGGCACTTTTACCAACTTTTACATTGTAAAAAAGTAGTTATATTGGCATAACTATAATAGTTAGACATATGGTATCGCGGACTTTTTTGTGGATATTGATACGTTCTATAATACTGTAGAACATTTTTTTGTTCTATCATCAATAGTTTCCGAAGCGCACGCGATGATAGATGTTTACGACTAAATTTTTACCAAGTTATTACAATTTTATTAGGGATCCCTATTTTTTTGAAAATGACATATAGCCTATGAATGGCGTGATGGGTCTTAGCTAGAGGCCTATATCCACCATTGGGATATTAACAGGCCGATACTTAACTTTTTTAGATGCATCCACATTAAACTCACCTTAGTGAATGTATTAGTATTTTCTGCTCTGTTATAGCTAAGGCGAGCAGTAGCAAGCAGTTTTCGGCTCCCAAATTCAGTAACAACTGTCTGAAGCCCGCCCCGCTACGCACTAGCGGCTGGTCGTCACGGCGCGTCACTATCACACGGTCGTGTGGGTTTGTGGGTGACAACTGGAAAAAAATATTAATTGGTAATTAAACTTATTATATCTGGATGATCGAACTTCGCTTAGTATTTTCTTTTTAGAAAACATACTTAGATACAAATTAGATGCGATTATTTATTTATTTTATCTTTCTCACAATTTAGCAATTTTTTGCGTACAAATTTTTATTCTGCCAAACTGCTGAGCAGTTTGTTGCCAGTATGTTCTCATTATTTAAATATAAATTAAATATTAAAAAAAAGTAGTACACCTGTTGACTTGATAGAGAGCTCCCAATAATAAGTTTTCAAACAAGAGAGAAAGTTTGAAAAACTAATCGGACTGGAGATATCTGGACTCAATCCTGGTTGTTCTGATTTTGGGACTTATAACTTGTAAATAAAAGCGAAATTAACTTTCGTATTTTAATAATATTGTAGCAGTCTTTCATCTCTTAAATAACAAATAAATCGACGTTTTCTAAAAATGAAACCGAACCAGATCGATTTATAGCCCCCAAATCCCCTTAAACAGTAAATTTTATTAATTTTAAAATCGTTGGAGCCGTTTCCGTAATTCAGATTATATATACAAGAATTGCTATTAATGGTCACAATGTTGTGAAAGTAAATATAAATTGCAAATATAATCGTATTTGGGATTTCCAATGCATTAAACGTTTTTACAAGATCATTTGATAATTTTAAAAATAAATTATTTAGTTAATAAGGATACCGGCTATACATGCTAATCCGATAAAATTAGACAATTTTATCGGATCGGAGCTCATGAATAAGTGTCCCGGACGGGTTCGAAACTAGTCGGGCTAATCCGATAAAATTAGACGTGAGTATAGTCGGTATCTTTATTAACTATATAATACTACTCACGATAGTTTAAATTTAAAAAATAAATTATTTGCTGCGCTGCTTGTTCAAATTAATGTCCTGCTAATGTAGAGTAACGGTCTGTTACTATAACACTGCTGAACTTAAGACTGTTGAACTTAACTTTTTTGAAGTTAGGGGGTTGGAGCTTAAATCAACCACGTCGTTAAAAGATTTTAAGAAAATCGATGACATACAGACAGACAGCTTTTGGTGATAATTCATAGAATTAGGCGTTACTTTGCGGAGATCCATAATACAAAAGTAATAATAAAATTATTTTGCTATAATCCGCGATACAGTAAATAGAAAATATATATAGCGCTAAATGTATAGTGGACTATCCGTTTTTTCATATCCGTTACATGCAGGATTCGTAAAAACATATGCACAAACCTCCACCACTGCCACCACAATACACAAGCACTGCACACGTTCACTATCACAAACTCAACAATCGTTTCGCCCCGCAACCGAAGCATCATCAGGAGATAGACTCCACGACAAAATCGCAAAGATTTTGTCGTGGCAGACTTTATTTTATAATATATATAGATAAAGACTTTATTTTATAATATATATAGATAAATACCTGCAACAATATACTAGGCTCAGGAAAAGGCACTTCTTCTAACAAGTGTGTAATATACCTCTCGATTGGTATATTCAGCGGTTCCTTGCTCCACGACATTTCCTGCAAATACAAATGTACCGAGTTGTCGAGGGAAACATGGGATTTTGTTTATCATATCTATAAGCTCAGTATATAGGCTTCATAGGCCTCCTCTCTCTTTATATAGAGAGAAGGGTTGGAGCTTAAACCCACCACGCTGCTCCAATGCGGATTGGTAAGTTACAAATATCCCCAGAATTCTCCAGATATATGCAGGTTTCATCGCGATATTTTTCTTTACCGAAAAGCGTGTGATAAATTTATCATTTATCAAATTTATCATCAACAATTGATATTTGCAATTGCAAATATCAATTAGCCACATAAGTTTTAATAGAAAACATCACGGGTGCCTGCGGTTTGAACCCATGACACTTTCAAAAACGCACACAATGTTACTGTTCGGCTATCACGGCTTTATATGCTTTGATTGAACTAAAATGCTCTAGCGGCGACTATCGCCGTAGGGCTTAAAATAATTTTATATATTTCATATGAAAATTATTGTTGAGAGCCATATTAGACTCTTTTTTTAATTTTTTTTTATTTATCTTTATTGTATAAACAAAAGGCGGACTTATCCCTAAAAGGGATCTCTACCATCCAACCTATGAGTAACAGAAAGAAAATGAAAAGAAAAAAAAATTGATGATGGAAAAAAAGGAAGGAAGAAAAATAAAAATAACGAAACACTATACATAGATTAAAGTTGAAAAATAAATGAATAAAATGATAGATAATAGTGATTATTTGAATTGATTAAAATGTAATTTAATATTGATAATAAGCTAAATTTAATTTAAATGACTTGAGACAAATATTTTTTAGTCTGTGACTTAAATGCTGATAGGGAAGGAAGGACTCTCATTAATAAAGCTTACTATAATGTTGAAGACTATGTCAATGATAAGAAAGCTTGGAACTAAATTGCGACCAGCTATGTACTAGACGATATTATAATCTAAGTTTGTTAACAATAGTTAATACAAAACTGTAATATTTATTTTTTAAAAGAGTGACCGCCGAGTTTCTTGCTGGTTCTTCTCGGTTAGAGCACCTTTCCGAACCAGTTGTAGCTTCAATTTAATTTTAATTTGACGATTCAAAAGTGCTTGTAATAGGCCAATTTGAAAATTATTTGAATTTGAATTTGAATATCATACGAGAAATAAACAGTAAATCTCACCAGAATGTACAGCAACCACCGTTCAAATGTATCACTGAAGGGCCACCGCGACAGTAGGCATATACACTTGTTGGCGTGCAACGAGTGGGTCATGTGGGACACACCAGCGCGCCACCCCAATTGGTCCATTTGCAAATCGTTCAGTTGCGTGTGCGGGTAGCTCTCGTAAAAGGTAACAGCTGATCCGTATACCTGGAAAAAAGTTATACAATTTCTGAGTTTTTTTCCCCGGTTTTGAGTTGCTGGTGTTTTTTCCCGACACACTGCTGAGAAACGCCCCGCTTGGCCAAACTCATCCAGGGTGGTGACTTCCGCTATTCGATACTATAAGAGTACGTAAGTCGTTTGTGGGTTTGGGTATAAGATTCTATAACAAAATTCCACAATCAATTTTAACTTTGCCATTACAGCAATTTAAAAATACTGTTAAAAAGAAGCTGATACAGAAAGCCTATTATACCGTGGAGGCTTACATTGATGATAAGAATGCGTGGATATAGCTGCTCTTTGACCTTGTGCAGGATAGCTATGACAAAATGTAATTAGTATTAAGAATCTTCTTTTTTAAAAGAGCTCCACCGAGTTTCTTGCTGGCTCTTCTCGGTAGAACGGCTTTCCGAACCAGCAATAGAGTCGACGATTCAAAAGCACTTGTTTACAAGTTTATTTGAATAAAGAATATATTGAATTTGAATTTGAATTTGATACGTCCACCACCACCCTGCCTGTTTAGTTATACACTTAAATTTATCGGTGTGTTGACACATATTATCTGTGGGGAATTGAGTATGATCGGGCACTTGGTCGCCAGATTTCCTTATAATGCCATTATTTACATTTGGATTTATAAACGCATTTTAGCTATAGATCAGTTATAGAAGGTTTATGAATAAACAATTTTATGGAACGTTTTATAAGCTTATAGAGCATTTTAACTAAAGAGTGTCTAAGAACTTCTATAAGCTATTTTTATGAATTAATATGATATAGTTTTTATTACATTTATAAACTTAAACAATTTCTGAGTAGGTCCACGAGGCGGTGAGGTGATATATGTGATCGGCCATCGCTAAATGCTGAATGATTTCAGCTATCAAGCCCATTCTCAGGGTTGGGGTTACCAAGAGGCATGACGGAAGCATGAGAACCTTTCGCCTGCCTACCTATGGAAGGTGGCCCGATGTAAGGCTTTAAGTCCCACAAGTGCGGCATCTTGCGGACTTGTGGGACTTAAAGAGGTGGGCCATGATTTGTTCTTGCCCTATGTGTTTCGTGCCATGATGAGCAGGAAGAAATGTCCAGCGATGACCTCCTTAAGCGAGGACATTATCTCTTCGAAGGAGGAGCCTAAGCGGCTGAGTAGAATTGACAACCCTCATTTCTTACCGAGGTGTCGTAAAAGGCGACTAAGTCGACCCGCCGCGTGGTATAAGGTTGAGTAGAATAGAACATTCTCTTTCTTACCGAGTGGTCGTAAAATACAACTAAGGTAAGTTGACGTCAGGCAGGCGGTCTGTCGTAGAATACGTAGCCAAACCATGTGACAACATGTAGACACTTACAGTGGGATAATGGCAGGATTATGATGATGATGATGATGAAATAAGATTATTCTCTAATGACTCTAAAAATATTATATTAAGATCACACTCACTTTATCTGTAGCATCAGCAACAGTGAGTACAAACGTCGAGAATACAGGTTTCGGCGAGGAAGCGTTGTTTGGCCACAGTTCCAAAGTAGCGCCCATAGGTAAGCAAAAGAGAGGAACCGATGTTGGAAACGCTAAGCTGCGACGTTCTGTCGTAGGATACCTGAAAACCATAAGTGTTTTTTAACTTAATGAATAAGATATATATCCATGGATGCCGGAAGTGAAATGTAAGATCGTCCCCACTATCTGTAAAGGAAGTAAATGAAGACTTACAATGTTTTACCCGATTGAACTAGCGGGTAAGCTTTTCAAGCACATGTTTATACGCCTATATGTTTGTATGTAAGAAAATATAGTTCTTTTTATATTTGCTAATAATACTGTAGACAGCAACAATTTTTTAATCAGTGTCTCAATTTATTATTGCTAGCAACACTTTATAGTTACCGCCCATCCTGGGGTATATAAGTGACCATCAGGCCTACCATGAGCTCGACTCCATTGAACATGTAAACGAAATCGTTTTGCTTTTTCATACCATGACGTCTTAAAGACGCACACTTTAAGTCGTTGCCGAATGAGCGTTCGGAATGCTTCCTAAGAACTTGTGAGTAAAAGAGACAGAGTTATCTATAGTTCATATAACGTTATCCTTTTCAAACATTACGACCCCAATGTAATTCACACTTCATGGTACGAAAAGAAAGCGGTTCGCGGTTTTCGTTTACGTCTTCAATTGAGTTGCAATAACAGTTCGTGGTAGGCCTGCAGGTCATTAACAAAGCTCTCTCTCCTTTACGTTAATTGACCGATTCACGTGACTCATTTTATTTATTGCGTTGTATGGTTATGTTAATTTTGTTCTCTTTTTATAAATCCTACTTTGGATCCTAAAAATACTAAATGTAAATTCAGATGCGCTTAATTTAACTCAGTCAGTGAGCTTCCGCGATAAATTTGCGTACAGTGTCTAGATAAAAGCTTAAAAGCGGTTAAAGATTATTTAAAGCTATAATCTATCTGTTAAAGCTTTGACCAAATCAAAATCTTAATCAAAATAAACTTTTGTCAAGTAATTTTAAATCGTCAAAGATCCAGTCGGATTCTAATGAAGCTACCACTGGTTTGGAAGGTTACTCTTACCGAGAAGATTCAGCAAGAAATTCGACGGTATATCTTTTAAAGAATTTTTATTTTACATAATTAAGCTGCAGTTTTTTATGAAACTGGGAGGATTTAAGAGCCAAGAATTTTTGTCATTTTAATATATTTTTTGGCAATTTAATTTTGATTTATAAAAATATAAAGAATTATAAAACAAAGTAGGAATCCACATAAGCTTGCGACTCCTGCTTGCGCCTTGCAAAAGTACGTAGGTCATTTGTGGTTTTAGATATAAGATTCTATAACAAAATTCCGCAATCAATTTTAGCTTTGGCATTACAGTAGTTTAAAAAACTGATAAAAGGTGGCTTATACAGAAAGCCTATTATACCGTTGCGGATTACTTACTCATAGATGATAAAAATGCTATGCACTGTTTGACAAGATAGTAACGACTAAATGTAACTGATTATAAGTATTATTTTGAAAAGAGCAACCGCCGAGTTTGTTGCTGGCTCTTATTGGTAGGAATCAGCAGAATCTGCAGGACAGTTGATGTTCAAAAACCACTCGTTTACAATGTGTAATATTTTTTTATTTATTTAGTCGGATTTCATATTAAATTATCCAACGAATGTTCTACATACTTTACGTAGGTATCACCTTCCTTTTAGGATTAAATTTTTTTTTAATATGTGTCAGAAACTAAGTCGAAATAATGCAACATTTTTTAGTTCAGCTATAAATTATCTCTTACTCAATAGCAGCGGCTAAAGTTCATTAAACAGGGCCTTTTAGCGCCGCCGGCAACTAATTACTAACACGCACTTCGTGAAAGTTATTTCAATTAGTGCTCATTATAAATGTAACAGCAGTTCATTCATTTTCAATGATTCATCCTAACACGTAACCTTAGGAAGCGTGCATACGGGCGGTTTTTTAAAAGCTTTTATTTTAGTTGCCGTGTATATATATGAAGGTGAAATCTTGCAAGTTAAATTTGACTCACTTCCCGGGTGAAATTTTATACTGATCCAATCCCGGTGACAATGCATGTTTATGATAAGCATGACCTGATAGCGCTGCCAGGACTGGCTTCAGAGTTTAGAGTGTCTACTCAACGGTTAACAGTAGGGACAAAAGTTTTTTTAAAAGCTTTTGTTAAAAAAAAAATATATTTTTTCATATTTAAGGGCTGGAGTTATAGCCAAAATGACGGACTTGTGAGGCTGAGTGAGAATGAGACTTAAATCTTAAATTAAGTTATTTCACAATAACACTTAAATATAAATTAAATATAGGCATAAAAGCTTCAATTGCAACAAATCTCATCAAATTTGCTCCAGTGATTTAACCATATAAATGTTACAGACAGAAAGAAATCATGGGGTCTATTATTATGGAAAACCTTATATTAGTTCTTTCCGCTTGGGCTATTTATATTGCATACGATACAATACATTGCGTTTAAAACTAATATTTAGTAAATGACGAAACATCAGGGCAATAATTAATTATCACAATTACTTACATTTCAACAAACAATGATGTAAGTATTCAAATATAACGCATACTCACCTAAATAAAACTTCTGGTTTGTAAGCTATTAACGGTGGACGGTTCATTGACTTTTTGTAACAGAGAAACACATCGCTCCCTATTAAACCTGTAATTAAAAACAACTTATTATGGCGGCTGTAGACATTCGCCCGGGAGTAGTCGTTATGTCTCGAGACGCATCAGTCGAGATGTGTACGTTCGGAATAACCATGTACACTCTCGAGTGAAGACCAACGCGCTTGCCGACCGTGTGAGGCGGCACGAGACCCTTGACTCGGGCACAAAAACCGACACGCAAGCTAGAGCGGGCGAGACACCGAGACATGCCGGGGCCAGGCGAGGGCTACCCTGTACACTCTCGTACTCGAGTATACTACGTACGTAGAGCGCAGATTTTTTTGACTGTATGCTGTTAGCCCTAATGGCTTTTACAGCGTCACCGGGCGGGACGGGCGAGCGCAGAAGCATCGCCGAGGTTGCGAAATGCAGGGAGTAGAGCACAGAAGCTCTACTTAAGTCGGGGAACGTCGTCCTAAGGGTGCCTCCTGTGAGGCCGGACCACGGCTTAGGGCAACGTGTAGTGGAGGACTGATGGTGTGACTTAGATTAGTCATTGCGGCGTCGAAAGGGTGGCGAAAAGCCACGACCGACCGACGTCAGAAAACTGGGACCTCGTCTTCGCCGGCGAAGACGCTGTGTGTATTACGTGTATCTGTGTTGGCGATCGTTATTTGATCGTCGGGGTCATACAGGACGCTTTTTGGACGCCTATATTTTCGATGGTCGGACCTAACTGGGATGTAGGTAGAAGCAACTGAAATAAGGGGGTTCGAGTGTACCTCAGATTTCTCGAAGTAAGATTTCGAATACTACGTACGTACGTACGTATACTACGTACACTCGGCACGTATCGGGTGTCTAGGTCGTGCTTAGTTAATATACATAGTTGAAGCCCTTTGAACTCCAAGTAAAGGCAAGAGCTTCTTAAGCAAAATAATATTTCTCTAATTCTAAAATAATTCTCTTAGTAAAAAAGGATTTCGTGTTTATTTATAATAAATTTATAATAAATCAATAAGGAGTTTAATTTTAGAAGCACACGTTTTTAAATAATATTTGTACCACTTTAGTCAGCACACACTATTATATATCATCATTATATATACATATATATGGGACAATTACACACATGGTCATTCGTTCCAAAAGTACTTTGTACTTGTGTTATATATGGGTGACTGCTATCGAATTGCGGTAATGGAGTGTACTATCATCATTCTCCTACCCTTGTACCACTCTAAATGAGGTAGCCACAGTGTTCTTATTGCCTTCTCTCCTTTCATTCGTCAACTCTGGCGCTATTTCTTTTACATGCATGTCATACTTCACATTATACATCCAACTTTTTCAGTCTCCTTCTTGTTACATATCAATCCACATTCATATTTAATTTTATTTATTCTTTTGGTCACATAGTCCATATTTTCTCATTATATGTGGAATTTCGGTGGAATTTCGTGTACCTTGCAGAGCAAAATAGATGCCGCCGTGACCACAAAGCGGAATTTATTTGGCCTAAACCAATTTTTCATGCGTTACACTTACCTTTATTTAGGTTTTTCGCTATCATGCAAAAGGCATGAGGCGGCGACTCCCCTCTACTAGCGATTATGACGCACACGTCTACGACCACTAGAGCGTTGCACGGAGCCGTGGGGTGCGCCCGTCTATACGTTATGAACGTTTTGGCGCTGGAGTTATTCACGTTGGCGAGGCGACCGCCTACCGACCGGAGGACCATTTCAGCGTCCGCCATTAAACGCTCTCTGCCATCGTACATAACACCTGTAAATGAAATTTACTTCAAAATACAAAATACATATATATTTATTTCATTTCAATAAATCGTTACAAGAAATACAGATCTAGTAAGTATAGAAAATGTTTGTGTCAGAAGGTCTCGCTCTTCCATAACACAGGCAAGTAATAATTATGAAAAAGGTAAGTAAATTTATAGCGTAAAGTACAATATAGAACTACAATATAGAAACATAAACAATATAGAATAACTTTTAAATTACAGCGTATGTGCGAGTGGTTGTGTTGTGTGTGTGTATGTTGTTGTGGACTGTGTATGTGCGTGTTTAAGATATATATTGTTATAAGACTTCCGTATCTTCATAATTTAATGTTTCAGCCAATCAGATAAGAGAAATTTTGCAGTTATAGTAATTCATTAGATAAATATATTTTTTTTTATTAATTATTTTGTATAGGTGTGACGCTTGTATACTGACGGCCTGCGAAAGCTGTTTTAGTTTTGATAAAGGGAGTAACATTTTTTATTCTTCTTTTATTCAAGTAATAAAGTAATGATCATTTGACTGGCCCGTTAATGCAGGTGGCAGTGACTCTGCCTTCAGGTTAGCAGGTTCGATACGCGCCTAGAACCAACATTTGGTTAAACAATTTATTGGTTCTTCTATTCAGGGTGTATTTACGTGTATAATTAAAATTTTATATGTATATATTTACCAGTTGTTTGTCACCCATAACACAAGTATTGACCCTTTTAGATCTCATGACTGGCCCGTTGGCGCAGTGGATTGTGACCCTGGCTTCAGCTTCGCGGGTCGCGGGTTCGATTCCCGCCAAGGACAGATATTTTCTATGAACAGTTAGTTCTTCGAACATGGATGTATATTTGTATTGAAGTATATGTTTAAAATTATATAGGTAGTGTATTTACCAGATGTCTGTCACCCATAACACAAGTATTAAGTTACTTACTTTGGGGACGGACGACCGTGTGTGTAAAGTGTCCCATTTATTTATTTATTTATTTATTTATCTATTTATTTATTTATTTATGCCTGCTCTCAGACACCACGGTAAGGTGAATCCTACACTGTATGCATTCATGTATCAGTTGACACTTTTTTTAAACCAACCTTAATGCCTAAAAAACCAATAAGGTGCTCTTATCTACTGGAGATAAGTAAATCCAAATTTAAAACGACCGCAAAGGGTTAAGTTAAGGACGGACTTTGTGTGTATTTGTTCTATATATTTAAATTTACTTAAATTAACTCGTCATCAGCTCATCGGGTCCGTGATGATAACTAGAGCCATGCCTTTCTTGGCAATTTTTCTTGAAACGCAAATGACGTTTAGTGTACTTTTAGTGAGCCTATATTTTTGTAGGGCCGATGTAGCTAACGTAGATACTATAACTCCAGAAGCGCAGTAAGGGCTTTATTAGATACAATGTATGTCATCATCATCATTATCATCTCCTACCCTTATACCATTCTAAATGGGGTCGGCACAACATGTTTTAAGCATGTTGTAAAATGATTTGACGAGGTATTTTACGACCTGTCGCCTGCCTGACGACAACTTACCTTAGTCTTTTACGACACCTCGGTAAGAAATGAGGGTGGTCTATTCTACTCTGCCGGATACCACACGGCGGACAATGTATGCTATCAATATTGAGGAAATGTGTTTAACAAGAACACATTAACGCATTCGTTTTTAAAGACACTGCGCAATAAACTATGACATCGCATTAAGAATTTCTATATATAGAATAACAATCGTAACAAAAACAAAAGATTGTCTAAACAATGCTTTATTTAGAATAGTAAATATTATGAGTACTTATTTTAGTCTATGTATTAGTTTACCTGTAATAACGCATGCTTTTAAAGAAGACTGAAGAAGTTTGAAATCACATACAAAAGACAATTTCATTTTCTAATTATAATTCAAAAAAAATATCATTTCCTCTATCTATGCGTAATTTAATGAAAACAAGTTTTTTTTTGTTTTCCCCCTAAATACCGTAGTACAGTAGGTACCTACATCCCATAAGAAGGTAAAACCTTTTCAAGCAATTCAGGTTTTGTCGTTGCGTATAAGTTTTAAACTAATACGTTATGCTGTTAACCAGAAATGCGTAAAATAACCTTCATGATTGCACTCTTAGGTAATAATAATAGCATTTAGGTGGATTCTATTAAATTAAAAACTAAATCCGGACCTTGGCTGACAAATACAATTCGAACAAATAATATGACGTCGTAAATTGTAACGGATGGTGTACTTTCTAGATGTAATCAGTAACATGTAAATGTAAAGAAATTGCTATTTAACCATTGAAATATTTCTTTGGGGTATAATCGGAAAAGTCAATACAGCGCATTCAGGGGCATCTTATAGTCAAGTCGAGTACGCGTTCAGAATGAAACTATACCTCGTATACACATGAATTTAATACTTATACAGTGATTCCCTTCGTTGAATACCCCATATGAACATTCACACCCCTTTAAATTAGAAGTGCCAATATAAATTGGCTATTCTGTTTCTGATATATAAAACACACCCAGTTATTGTTCAACAATTATTGTGCGTAAATCATAAATCTAACATTTTTAATTTTTTTAAACTAATGTCGATACGCATTGCGCAGAAACAATCTCATAAATATTTGGAGACTAAAAAAAATAATGATAGTACAACGATGTTATCTTTTTTCAAGAATTATACGAGCTGCAACAATCAAATACTCTAACATAAGAAATTTAAATTCCGATTCGCAAGTGTCGTATTTATTCTAAACAAAACCATAAATATCATTACTTAAACAAAACAGAATCCATACAATATCGCCGCGACATTTATCTGTGATATGTGCCTAAGTCTCAGTGGTGCGCCATAAGGCGATTTGCAACCAACGATATTCGATACATGCCAAGTCTAAACATTGTTACTTTAAATGGAATATTCGAGTCATACAAAAAAAAATTCATTGACACTTCACTTTGTATTATCTTCGTTATCAAATCAAATCAAACCAAAATATTCTTTATTCAAGTAAACTTGTAAACGAGTGCTTTTGAATCGTCAACTTTACTGCTGGTTCGGAAAGCTGTTCCTGCCGAGAAGAGCCAGCAAGAAACTCGGCGGTTGCTCTTTTTGAAATATAAATCTTAGAACTAGTTACATTTATTTATTACTGTCTTGTACAGGGTAGAAGTGCATCTATATCCACACATCCTTATCATCTAAGTAATCTTCAACAGTATAGTAGGCTTTCTGTTATCTCAACCCATGTAATTCTACCATAGTACCATGATGATCATAGTCCTATTCAGTTTCCTCATGTACTTTAATAAACATTCCGTTCCACGTAACGTCTTGTAAGGCGAGGACAATCCAACGCACTAAACGTAACAATGCCCATCGATTCTTAGTGCTTAGCTTCTGAGCAATCGTGCTTTGTGGGTGATACTAGTATTTTAATTATCGCTTGATTCGATCGTATTATATTAACCCATCCATAGATTATTTGCTTATACCATCAACCTTTATACATATGTTTCAGCACCTACGGTCATCGCATTTTACGACACTAAAGTATATGAGAAATAGTTGACATTATAAAGTCTTTCATCTAGTAATAAACTTTTACAAGTTCTTTTAAATGATTAACTATACTGTTGGTTTAGTAAATTATTTCTACCAAGAACAGTCAGCAAAATTGGTAAAATTCTTACAACAAGTAACATTTATGATGCAAGGATTGTGCAAGGTGAGGTATAATTAAAACCATGCATTATTATCGTTTATATAAATACAGTACTAAAATTGCATTTCATGTGACTTTTATTGTACGATATGTAAAACAGGAAAAGTCGTTATACGAGGCCAATGGAAGAATAAGGACAATTATCTCGGTTGCGGTCCTCTGAAAAGTAGCCTACTCTTTAAAACATGTTATGAAAAAGCATTACCCTCTAAATTTTATTTTTTTTCAATTGGATTCCGTGACAAGGCGATCTGTGTGAACACAATAAGCCATTATGATGGTGATACGGGTATTTAGGACTTATGGCGCAGGAAGTCAGGAGTGTTTTTAGTTCCTTTCATATGCTGGCATCGAATCTTGTTGTTAGCATAGGGACACTATGCCGTTTTAATCGAAAGTGTATAACACTTCCAGTCCCTTCGAACTTTGATGCAAGTCTATTAACATGACTTGCGATCCTTTTTTGGTATCCCTTACTAGCAATTTCCTGTTTAACTGTGTTAAGGTTTAAGTCATGATGAATATATTTATTACTAACATAGTACGGTATATCTAGCATCGCTCTCAATGTCTTGCTCTGATATTTTTCAAGAATCTCAATGTTGCTGTGGCTAGCCGTACCCCATAGTTGGATACCGTATATCGTATGCCGTATACCCTCTAAATTAAAAGAGTTGTTTTATGGCAAATTCCAATAAAGCGTAGCGTAGCGCCTACAACACTTGTGAGCAACAGTGTTAAAGAGACCGATATCTTGGGACAGTAATAAACCACTAGTTTACAGTGAACATTTGTGTTTTAGTATCAATGAAGCACTTAAGTTTTTATAGAAAAAGATTGATTGATGAATGAAGCAAGCACTTAAGTTTTTATAGAAAGATGATTTTATATAAAATCAATTAATATGACAAAGAATTCTATGAAGTCGATGTCTTTTAGCAGCTCGTTAAGATCACAAAAACACATCTTTAACAATATTGTCGTATAATTTGTATTTAAATATACCATCGCTTTCGTATTGTTTCTTATTAGATTCATTTCTTTTTTCAATAAACCAAAGAAAAATTTGCGCTCATTGTTTACTACTGGTTACTAGGTGACCGAGCACTTTTTGAAAAATAGTGCATTATAACAAAAAAAATAATAAAATGTTAGGAGTGGACAACCATCATCAATTAGGGGTAAGAAAAATTGATAGTGGCCGATTCTCAGACCTTCTGAATATGCGAATAAAATTTCATAAAAATCGGTCAAGCCGTTTCGGAGGAGTATGTGAACTAACATTATGACAGAAGAATTATTATATATGGGATTGTAATAATATCCGTTTTGCTCCAAAAAAAAGAAATCTTATAGGGGGTTGAACCCGCACCACTTTATAGTAAAAAACAATTTTTTACTTTATCAACAGAGTTACGCTGAAGTAAGGTTACAGCCTTCTTTTAAACATGGATATACTTTATTGATCACGCGGTGTTATCTTTACTTCTTCTTACATAATAGGCTCATACGTTAATATTTACCTATATCTACAAGTGGCGGTCGATCTCTTCCTCTCCGTAAACAGAGATAACATTCCGACGATCCCATCGATCCATGGTTCAAGTTGGCTGGCAGTCCGGTCGGCGTTAATTCCAATATCTCGTACCCGTTTGGCACTTTCTCCCCGAGACTGGGGAATATAACGCCTGAAACAATACAAATTAGTTGGTAACTCATGACAAGGGTTTACTAGAGTTTCAATTTATCAATTTTACGCGTTATTATTAAATGTTTACGAATTATTTATATTACACAAATACGAAGATATTTAGTTAAATACTGTAACGTTAAAACTCAAACACACGAAAAAAGATAGATCGAATTCTGCCAAACAATCGAGTGAAGCATTTTATTTATTTTTTTACAAATTTACATATTTTTGAATATTTTATACAAAAAAATACAAAAAGAAAAAATTTTTAAACATATAAAAAATTGTTGAACACAGGGAGCGGAGAAAGTATTCAAGCACCCGACGGTAAGGGCTCCAGACTGAGGAACCTCCTCACAATCCGTGCCGTCTCAGGAAATACTGCCTTTTGTATACTTTTAAATATGTTTAGCGCCATGGTCCTCAGAAGCTTCATAAATTTAAAAAAGGCGATCTCAATACACCCGAATACTTATTATCTTATAATGGGGGATTGGCTAGCGCTATGACTTTTATTTATTTTTTCTCCCCTCAAATTGAATCGATTAAAAAAATCGTTTTTTTCCCTAAGTATAAATTGATTTGTGAAAAATCGACTAACTCGAATCGAAGAAAACGATTATTAATAATCGTTTTTTTTCTATTTAGAAAGTTGCTTTTGTATATTAATTATAAAGTAAAATAAAGATTAATTAAAGTGGACTAGTACGAATAAAATCGACTTGTATGCGCTGTTTGCGAAATCCGATATTAGTGTGTAGTTTGGCTACATTGTTCTTATCCAACAACGCATATCTTTTTTTTTTTAAAAAGAAGATAACAGAGTTAAAAAGAGGGTAATTAATATAATCGATTTTTTAAAAATTCATTTCTAATGTTTAGAAAATCGATTATTAAAAATCTATTATAATAATAAAATAGTAATCCCAATTAAAGACTTAATTTTTACTATCCTTGCACAATTGTACAAAAACCGTTAATTAGGGGTCAAATGCTATACCGATAAAATGCACATTTCGTTTTTTTTTCTGAACGAACAATATTTATGAGCTCGATCAATGATCAATGGCAATAGACATGAATCAGACAGGTCAAACAACGTAGCCTGTATTTACCGTTATCATGGCTAGGGTGCCACTGATATCACTGCCGTGCTTAGCTGATAATATTTGTAAAAAATGAAGTAATGCGAACGTAATTTATTAAGTCGCTTATTAACAAGGTAATTTGTAATACTTAAGTAATCCTTACTAATATAAATAAAAAAATGAAAGTTTGTCTGTCTGTTACGTTTTCACGGCGAATCTGCTGATGCAATACCGATGAAATTTGGCACAATTATTTCTTATATACCAGGGTAGTATATACGCTATAAAATACTGTTAATTTAACAAGAATAGGATGACATTAAAAAACGCTATCTATTTATTAACCTAAAGTTTTTTTTCATGATGTGTCAAAGTCAAGTCAAATCTGTAATTCAAAGAAGGTTCTATATCACGTTGTTTGGTTTATACGTCGAAAGAGTTATTTTAAGATACTTTTTATATATTTTGTTTTTTGTTTATTACATAAATTTAACTGAGCTATTTTAATATATACTTCGTGTAAGTCATACGGGTTAATTACTAAAATAATAAAACTCTGGAGAAAACGATAAATCTCCCTCAGTCTTCCCGGATCGATCTGATTTTTATGATGCCAGATATTTACAGGGTTGAAAAGTGACAGAAGCTACTGTTTATTCCAAGAATACAGTCAACGCGAACGAAGTTGCGGGTAAAAGCTTGTTTTTAATAAATTAACAAATTTAAAAAATAATACGTATTTCATTAAGTTCGGAAAGTTTCACATCTATTTAAAGTTTATAATAAAGAAAAGTAAAACTCGCTCAGAACTTATGGAAATAATGTCTTTCCCCATTACATTTGGTAATGTGTCTATACAATATGATTGTTTCGCCCAAATAGAAAAGTTATTCTGTATTGTTATAATCGCCTTCCTTGTCTAAGACGATTCCTCGTTACCTAATCGATGCTAAGTACTGGGGAATGGGCATCAGCCAGTTAATATTTTCTAATGCGATAAGTTGCGTGAATAGTAAGACTTCTGGTTTCGTCGAAATCCTATCAACAATGCGATTGTTACATTTGTTATGTATTAGTGACAGTACTTGTCCCAACATGGAGAAATGGGTGTAATAGCCCAGAATACTTACATTGGCTTCACAGTATGTTTTTAGAAAATTAGTTTTTGTGCATAAGAACATACATAATTATAAAAAGGTTGGCGATCTATAAAATAGGTAAAATAGAACATAAGCTTGCGGTTCGTTTTGCGCCTTCCAAAAGTACGTAAGTCGTTTGTGGGTTTGGGTATAAGATTCTATGATAAAATTCCGCAATCGATTTTAGCTTCGTCATTACAGCAGGTTATAACAATATTAAAAAGGCTAATACAAAAAGCCTACTATACTATTAAGGATTAATAATGCGTGGACAGACCTATTCTTCGACCCTGTACAAGATAGCGTTGATTAAATGTAACTAGTAATAAAAATTATACTTTGAAAAGAGCAACTTTTAAAAGGAACAGCAGGCCTATCCTGAACTCTTATTGCGACTTAATTGAAGACGTAAACGAAATTATTTTGATTTTTCATACCATGACGCCTTAAAGACGCACACTTTAAGTCGTTGCCGAATGAGCGTTGGGAATTCGTCCTAAGAACATGTGAGTAAAAGAGACAGAGTTATCTATAGTTCATATAACGTTATCCTTTTCAAACATTACGACCCCAATGCAATTCACACTTCATGGTACGAAAAGAAAGCGGTTCGCGGACGTCGTTTACGTTTTCAATTGAGTCGCAATAAGAGTTCATGGTAGGCCTTCTACAATAGATTAATCGGTCAATAAGGAAGACATTTGACATTTTCATTGTTGTACTAGAAAATCTGCTTTGCCGAGGCTCAGGCTGATATTAACAATTTGGGTCAACGTGGCTTCACCGACGCAATAGTGTATACGTCTCGCAATTAGGTCACGCCACCCACTTTACTTTGTATAACTTGATCCCTAAATGGTGTATAACTTGTTTTATAATCCCACGATACTATCTGTAATAGTCTTTTTGGTTACTAAGTATTAACATAAATTATTAGATTTATGTGTAATCTATACTTATTATAAAACAAAGTCCCAAAAAGCTGTCTGTCTGTATGTAATCGATTTTCTCAAAATCTACTGAACGGATTTTTTACGGTTTTCACCAAAACATAGTAAACTACTTCCTGATAGTTTTAGTAAATAGCACATATCGGTATTATATAAATTGTTTTGAAAAGATCGCGCGGTTGTTAAAAACTTGCTTGCTGGGAGCTTTAGTCGCGTGCGCTGCGTAAACCAGCAGAGATGCGCTAAAGTAATGTACTAGAGAATCGTAGATTTATAAAACTACTACATAAAAGTCCGCGATAACATGTCTCTATCTCTTATGGTTAACTCAGAATAACTACTTTTATGAACAAAATTTCGAAAATTCGGGATAAGTTTTGTAAATCACTGAATTCCACGCGGGCGAAGCTGTTGTTGGCACAGCTAGTCTATTATAAAATGTAATAAATACGAAAGTTTGTGAGTATGGATGGATATTTGTCACTCTTTAACAGCGAATATGCTGAACATCCGCAATAATGATGAAATTTGGCACAATTTTTCCTTATACACCGGGGTAACACGTAGGCTTTAGAAATCCTGGAAATTTTATAGGAATAGGATGACATTGAAAAGCGCCATTTAATCAAAGCTATCAAAGCATTTTTACGATGTATCTAAAGTCAAGTCAAATCTGTAGTAATTTGAATGGTAAAACAACGTTTGCCGGGTCAGCCAGTCTATTATAAATTTATAAAGGCTTTTATTCACTTTTAGTCAAAGTCAAGTCTGTAAATTAAAGAAATGGGTTCCATATTATCCTGTTTATCTTACGTCGAAAAAGTTATTTTACGCAAGTTTTTATATATATCGGTTCTTGTTTATTGGATAAATTTAACTATTCTAATGTATATTTCATGTGCCATAGGGGTTATTTACTAAAATTATTTAACTATTTTCTCGAGAAAACGATAAATCTCTCTGTCTTCCCGGATCGCTTTGCGTTTTGTGATGGAGATATTTGCAAGTTTGGTGAGTGGCAGAAGTTGCTGTTTATTCCAAGATTACAGCCCATGTCAACGAAGTTGAGGGTAAAAGCTAGTATGTATATATTTTGAAAATTATTATATCGTCTAGTAAAAAGCAATAAATCATAGTAAAAATTAACTTTAAGCTACGCATCTTGCCCTTAATACGGCATTAATAGCCGATAAGCTACGGTTCAGTTATGAGGCAAACCGGTAGGCATATAAAGATAACTGCTTACAAATGGAACTGGCCACACGGGTTTTTATACCTTTTTCGGTCTGGTTCATCCGAGCGAATCAAGGTCCCCGTGTGTCCTAGACTTGAAGAAATCTATACGTATCGATACCAGTGAAAGAGAAGTCATATTTGGACATAGATATGGGAAAAAAATCATAAAGCTAATTTATATATGTTTATTTTTAAAATCCTATGACACGACGATTCTCATTTCTTACCAAGGTGTCGTAAAAAGCGACTAAGGTAAATTGACCCACCGTCTGACATCCGGTTGAGAAGAATGGACTACCCTGTTTCTTGCCGAGAAGTCGTAAAATACGACTAAGGTAAATTGTCGTTCGGCAGGTGGCCGGTCGTAAAATAGATAGCCAAATCATGTAACAACATGTTTGTAACAAGTTGTGCCGACCTAACTTAGAGTGGGATAAGGGCAGGATGATGATGATGACGCGACGATGCTTTAATACATATTAATCATAGGAATCCTTTAGAAATATAAAGGTTTTGATACAATGATATCTATTACCGCTAAGTGTACGATAAATTAAAAGCAGAACAGTAGGCCTACCATGTACTTTTAGAAAACGATTCAATTCAAAGTCAGTATCTAAACTCAATCGCTTTCAAAAGTAATAATAAAATTATTTTGCTATAATCCGCGATACAGTAAGTAGAAAATATATATAGTGTTTAATGTATAGTGGATTATCAGTATTTTCATACCCGATACGTGCAGGATTCGTAAAAGCACATGCACAAACCTCCACCACTTCCACCAAAATACACAAGCACTACACAGTTTCACTATCACAAACTCAACAATCGTTTCGCCCCGCAACCGAGGCATCATCAGGAGATAGACTCCACGACAAAATCGCAAAGCGAAGCGTTATGCAAACAAGCATTGTTATATAGTAATCGGTTCATCCCCACCTTTACCTCTGAACACGTGCAACAAGCTTGAACTTGAAACATTTATCTGCTCGTTAATGAGGGTGCCATTGTTATGCTTAATGATTTCTAATTGTTCCAAAATATTCAATTTTAAGCTTTTTTCGCAGGTGTGCAGTATTTCGAAACAATGGTCATTAGGAACTTTATGACCGCTTTCTAACAAATGTTTCGCGAAATGTGAATTTTGTGGCTTATTAAGCAGTTATTACTTTTAAAACCTAATTTTATATTTGACTTTGTTTTAAATATAGTTGAAATTCGTTCTGACAATGTTCCAAAATAGGTCAAACTGGCTTTGTATTTATTATCTTTGTAATGTGGCACCGCATAGAAGTGTTTTAAAAATATTGCATAAAAGATATTATGCAATAATAAAGACAAATTAGAAAGCCCGAAAAAGAGTGGTATTTACAAAATAAAATGTCCTGAATGCAATGATACATATGTGGGTCAGACTGGTCGTAATTTTGAAACCCGTTTTAAAGAACATATGGTCGCTTTCAGGAATAATAAGCCACAAAATTCACATTTCGCGAAACATTTGTTAGAAAGCGGTCATAAAGTTCCTAATGACCATTGTTTCGAAATACTGCACACCTGCGAAAAAAGCTTAAAATTGAATATTTTGGAACAATTAGAAATCATTAAGCATAACAATGGCACCCTCATTAACGAGCAGATAAATGTTTCAAGTTCAAGCTTGTTGCACGTGTTCAGAGGTAAAGGTGGGGATGAACCGATTACTATATAACAATGCTTGTTTGCATAACGCTTCGCTTTGCGATTTTGTCGTGGAGTCTATCTCCTGATGATGCCTCGGTTGCGGGGCGAAACGATTGTTGAGTTTGTGATAGTGAAACTGTGTAGTGCTTGTGTATTTTGGTGGAAGTGGTGGAGGTTTGTGCATGTGCTTTTACGAATCCTGCACGTATCGGGTATGAAAATACTGATAATCCACTATACATTAAACACTATATATATTTTCTATTTACTGTATCGCGGATTATAGCAAAATAATTTTATTATTACTTTTGTATTATGGATCTCCGCAAAGTAACGCCTAATTCTATAAATTATTCAATCGCTTTCTTTTCGTACCATGCAGTGTGGATTGCATTGAGGTTGTAATGTTTGAAAAGGAAAACGTTATATAAACTATAGATTACTCTGTCTCTTTCACTCAAATGTTTTTAGGACTCATTCCGAACGGTCATTCGACAACGACTTAAAGTGTGCGTCTTTAAGACGTCATGGTATGAAAAAGCAAAACAATTTAGTTTACGTCTTCAATTGAGTCGCAATAAGAGTTCATGGTAGGTCTGCAGTTTAAAACAAATGGTCCGATCGCCACCAAACTTAACTAAACTGCTGGATAAATCTAGGGACATACATACAAACATTCATTTTTATATATAAGAGAATAAGATTAAGCTAAGTTTTTACATATATCTCATAGGTCTAACCGAGGTTTTAACCCGTAAACCTTTGATAACGATCTCCTTCTTATTATTTTGAACTCGTTCTGTCTTGTAGTCTTATTAGACTGTTGTCAATTATGGAATATTGTTTGGATGCGAATTAAATAGATACAACATCGATCTATAAAACTGCGATTTAAATATTGATATATACAGTAAACTGACCGAACCACTTACATAAAGATCACAGGATTGTGACAAAAATAATAGTGATTTCATGTTCCATATAAATTAGCCGATTAGATAAATGGATTATAAGAAATCTTGGGATGTATATCAGCTATGTTAATCACCCACTTTGGGAACTAGTTTCTTAGTAGCTAAATGGCCATGTTTTTTTGCAGAAAGTGCGGCTCAAGATCAGTTTCTTTTGTGATACTTTGATTAATTTATTTATGAAGCTTATCTTCGAATATAAGATGTAAACTTTAAATAAGGATCAGATAAATAAATTATGCAGTAAAATATTTAGAATTTGTCAAGTGCTTTTCGGTGAAGGACATCGTGTTTAGACGAGGGTGAATAAATGTTTCGAATGAATAAATGAATGAAATATCATGTATCTGCCTATCTCTCACGTACGCATTTATGTGCAACGTGTAATTGCAACAAATAAGATTTAAAGATATAGATTTTTTTTATTTATAAAACCGGTGCCTTCGTTTTCGCCCACGTGAGAATCAGTGTGTCACAAATATGCATTTTTAATTTACATAAAAACATAATGAACACTTAATCTAAACTTCCTAAAGAATTGCAATATATTTTAGTAAAAAACCGTATAAAAATCCGTTAAGTGGAATTTGAGAAAATAAATCACATAAAGATAGCTTTTGGCGACTTTCTTTTATGATATGTATATAATATCATAGATATCGATCGGTATAACATACCGTATGTTAAGTACGTGTTATGTAATCTTTTACAAAATCTTGTTTGTTTTTAATAGTGTTAATATATGAATTACGATACGATTCATATTAATAATTTCCCATAGGATCGAGAAATTTTGGGTGACAATAATTAATAAGTAGATACTAAATACCTACTTACTAATTAATCAAGTCTGATTGCCGAGTGTAACTGACAAGTATAATGACATTCTTGATTCAAAATTGTTGTTTTTTGTTTTTCCTTTATATATGAATGGAGCAAAGGATCTCCGTTTAACCATCTCGATATAAAAAATGGCTAAAGGTTATAGGTTTATACCTCGTCCACGTAGCTAAAGTTGCAGGCAAAAGTTACATAGATCTCTAATGAGAATTTTACATTTTCATATTACACCTATTGCAAAAATTTCTTTATTTTTTGCTCGACTGTGCGATGGTTGGTGATGATGAAGTATAGATAAAAACGTGCTAAACGTGCTTGGACGAGGTATGGCTAATAGTATATCTTATCTTAAATCACAATATCTTTAAAACAGACTTCGCATACATTGCAAAATTTTATCTTTTATCTCATGAAATTAATAGTAATATAGAGAAAATAAATCCCGCCGTGTGGTAACTGGTTAAGTACAACAGACCACCCTCATTTCCTACCGAGGTGTCGTAAAAAGTGACTAAAGTATGTTGACCCATCGTGTGGTATCCGGCTTATTAGAATAGACCACCCTCATTTCTTACCGAGGTGTCGTAAAAGGCGATTAGGGTAAGTTGACGTGAGGTAGGCGGCCGGTCGTAAAATACCTAGGCAAATCATGTAACAAAATGTTTATAATATGGTGTGCCGTTAGAGTGGGATATGGGTAGGAAAATGATGATGTATGTGAAAATAAATTTCTATCTCCCTTGGTCATCGCATCACGCGTGGCGGTTCGAACAAAACGAATTCACTTCACTTATTCTTTTTTGTTGAGTTTATTATTTACAGGTGCTCTGCTCCTCTTCTTAACAAATAAAAATAGAATTTGTAAATTTAGCGGAAAAAAATTTCGAAGCCTCTTTTAAAAGTGTAATACGATCTTTATTTTTGTATGAAAGTTTATTATTTTTGTTTGTCCTTTTGAGGCTGCATGGTGTAGCGTGGCGATGTTAATTTTTTCATGGATATAGTTGAATGTACAAATATGTTGTAACATAAGTAAGGTTGACTGGCCCGTTGGCTCAGTGGGTAGTGACCCATAGCTCCGCGGGTCGTGGGTTCGATTCCCACCGAGGGCCAACATTTTCTATAAACAATTTGTTGGTTCTTCGAGCCTGGATGTATATTTGTATTTAAAATTATATATGTAGTATACTTACCAGTTGTCCGTCACCTATAACAAAAGTATTAAGTTACTTACTTCGGGGATGGACGATTGTGTGTATAAGTGTTCCCATATATTTAATTTTAAATCTGAAGTTATAAAGTTGGTTGGGTGTGATTTGTATTTAAGTATGTATTTAAAGTTATATATGTATATATCTTAGCATCCATAACACAAGTATTAAGTTACTTACTTTGGGGATAGACGACCGTGTGTGTAAGAGGGATATATATATATAAAAGTATTGGCCTGTTACTGTCCCACTGTAAGGCTTAGGCCTCTCTCCGTTTCTGGACAGAAGGGTTGGTGTTAAGTCCCACCAATGCGGATTGGTAGGTTACATATATCCCCAGAGTTCTATAGAGATATGCAGGTTTCCTCACGATATTTTCCTTCACCGTAAAGCGTGCCATAAATTGCAATTATCAAGTAATAGAAAAACAGATTGGTGTCTTCCCGGGGTTGGAATCGGTGACCCTCTCGAAAGAGTCGCGCGACCTCACCGCTAGGCTATCACAGGTTAATAAACATCTTATAAATTCAAATTCAAAATATTCTATAGTCAAGTAAACTTGTAAACGAGTGCTTTATCCTACCGATAAAAGCCAACAAGAAACTTGGCGGTGTACTACTAGTTATATTTAGTCCATGCTGTCTTGTACAGGATCGAAGAGTAGCTATAACCACGCAATCTTACCACCAAAGTAATGCTCAACAGTAAAGTAGGCTTTCTGTATCAGAATGTGCTTTCGGAAACTGCTGTAACGGCAAAGCTAAAATTGATTGCGGAATTTTATTATGGAATCTTATACCCAAACTCACAAACTAATAACGTACTTTTGCAAGGCGCACAGCAGGAGCCACAAGCTTATGTCAGTTCCTACTTTGTCTATATAGGATACTTATCATCGTAGTATTTTAATTCACTCACGAAGCCCGGACGGAAGCTAGCAATCATTATAAGTCTATCGGATTGCGAATAGACAATGCGGGCGTCCATATTATTTACAAGAAACAGATGTAATACAATACCTTACCACAGTCTACGTTACATATAAATAGTCATACGATCCTCAAGTATAACCACAATCAATAACAGTAACATTGTTGACTAGAAATCTGAATATTTCTATTTGCCTCCTACAAAGTTTTTTCCTTAATTTCCTTTGAATACTGCCAAGTGACATCTCCTTTTGGGATCAAACTCGGTCAAGAAGCGTTAATGGCTTCCGCGATAGAATATGTCCACTACAAATAATTAAGGCACAGTATGTCCTACAAAGTTATACTAATATTGTGGGGGCTGATATTTTTCATATTCATGAAAGCTGTCCGGTATAATATAAAACTTCACTAGGAAATTGTAATCGAGGAATAATTATGAATCGCCTAGTACTAAAAAATGAGTTACGCAGTATACCGTCAATCCTTCTATAAAGCGGTACTCTCACAACGTGGTTTCCATAGAACGCGCTACGTACTAGCCTGGTTTGTCGGGCAAATCCTGGTTTCTCATAGCGCGGTTTCCATACAACGCGGTAAACACTCACGGCGTTTTAGGAGGGTTTACTGTATTTACTTTAATACTGTTTAATATTTTAATAATGTTTGTTTAAAATAATTTTTAATTTTATTGTTAACTAGCTGCGCCAGCGGCTTCGCCCGCGTAGAAATCAGTGTGTCAGAAGATTTATCCAGAATTGAAATTTTGAACATAAAAGTAGTGTGAGTTAACGGTAAGAGATAGAAACATTCTCTCGCGGACTTTTTTGTTGTATTTCTATAGATCTACAATTCTCTGGTACATTACTTTAGCGTATCTCTACTGGTTTACGCATCGCACGCGACACGAAAAAATTCGTTCAGTAGATTTTGAGAAAATCGATTACATACAGACAGACAGGTTTTTGGGACTTTGTTTTATAATAAGTAAAGAAAAGGTATTATCACGATGTCGAGTTCAATATTAAAATACTCTCAATTATATTATGTGTTTTATTTCTGATAACGAAGCAAAACGAGAATTTTTTTATCAGTTAGCCCAGTATTTAATATGGAAATATTCTAAATATCACCGATATAGCCCCAGCGGATAAACCGTAAAAGACAGACAGACTGACGAATTTTCGCATTTACAGTATAGTTCCGCTAAAATTACAAAAAGACACTTTCATGACAATAATTAACACAGAGTTAGAGAAATTTGTTTTCTGTTCTGTTTATGCTTGATGCAATGGCCAACGGAAATACAAATTTATTATTATATACATATAATAGAAATTAAAAAAAAAAACATTAAACAAACAACGTAACTTTTAGCAACATTCAAAAATAACTACTCTAGTTTATCAAAACATGAAATTAAGACAAGATATGTGAATTTTCAATTAACATGCTAGTAATTACTGGTTTAATTATGTACAGTTAAACACATGATAACAAACTATCATCTTATTTACTTTTTTAAAATATTCCCCCTATTAATTATGTTTATTTATTTATTTATATACCATTAAAAACATGCACTATAACAAAACTACTTCGCAATAATCTGCACGAACCAAATCTTGGTTCGTAGATTTTGCCTGCTTCATACACATTAGCTTTGCATGCATTCGCTTAACCCGTGCGGATTATAGCGAAGTAGTTTTGTTATATATAGTGCATGTAATATGGAATTCCGCAAAGTAACGCCTGCTTCTATAAATCACCATTAAAAACGTTAGATTATACATTATTAATTAATTAATTAATAAATTTAATAATATTATAAAACAAAGTCCTAAAAACCTGTCTGTCTGTATGTAATGATTTTCTCAAAATCTTCTCAACTGATTTTTTGTACGGTTTCACCAAAATATAGTGCAATGCTTCTGGATGGTTTAGGTAAATAGTATATATCGGTATTATGTAAATTGTGTTGTAGAGATCGAGCAGTTGTTAAAAAACTCGCTTGCTGGGAGCTTTAGTCTGCTGCGTAAACCAGCAGATTTACGCTAAAGTAATGTTAGTACATTACTTTAGAGAATTGTAGATCTATAAAAATACGACAAAAAAGTCCGCCATAGCATGTCTCTATCCCTTACGGTTAGCTCACAATAACTACTTTTATGTTCAAAATTTCAATTTTTTTAGTTATTTATAAAAAAAATGTACAATGGTCAAATTATCTCTTTGCCAGAGATCTCTGACAGCTAACCTATGAAGTGAGTTTGTTGTTATTGTAAAACTTTGTTTGCTATTGTAATCCTTATATCACAGCTTGTCAGATTTAATATTAAAAAAATAGACATTGGAACAGGTAACATATGAACTAGTATCAATTGCTTGTATATGTAATGAATTTACATTTACAAGCATTTACATTTTAAGTAGCTCAATCCAATTACATACTGAGACCATTCATCCAAAGTACACTAATTCAAACTCAATACAAATTACTTACATATTAAGCATATAGAAATTAATGAAAAATAATGTAAATAACCTTCCATATCTCCTAAAAATGGCATGTTCAAATTTTGCGACAGCTTTTGTTTCGACTAGCTTCACACTAGCTTATTTCTTACTTCTTGATTTGTAAACATTTATATATTAATGAGATATCTTTTTTAGAAAAGAGTGGCTGCCAAGTTTCTTGCTGGTTCTTTTCGGTAAGAGCACTTTTCCTAACCTAATGTAGTTTCATTGGAATTTGGTGATTCAAAAGTGCTTGTAAAACCCATCTCCAATAAAGAATTAGTTGAATTCACATTTGCAATTCTTAATTTCCAATTGAAGACAATATTTTATTAACTCTAAAAAAATATCATAAATAAAAATCTTTTCTATCTGTTACACTTTCTTGGCTAACTAAGTACAGAAATATTAATGAAATATTGTGAATCTAGCTTATATGCCGGGCTAACTTTAGCTTTAGAGCTTTACTTTAGCTATAGAGAATTGAGGGTATTTTAACCTTTAAGTTTAAATCACTGTTCAACAAAAAAAAAATTAAAAAAATTTATAGTATTTTTACCAACCCTAAATTACTCTGGAAATGTCATATAGAATCTAGATTTTACAACAAAATTGTTTTGTGAAGAATAAAGCCATTTAATTTTGATTATATGTAAATAGATGATAAAACTATATATTTCACCAAATTAGAATCAGAATATTGATCTGAATTATCCTATAACAGTGCTAGCAACTTCAACAATAAATACTGTGACAAGAATTGTCTTAAGAAAATCTATAAGGAAAGAAATCTATAAAGAAAATCTATAAATCTATAAGAAAATCTATAATATGTATGACAGGAGTGATGGGACTTGAATTATTAAGCAGTCATGTACAAACAACCAGTAACCTAGAAACTTATGCATGACATCGAAGTAATTATACATATTCTATGTACCTGCTACATTACACTCAGCAATCATTTTTTTGTAAAAACTACATGAAAAGAAAATTTTTTGATTTAGAATTTGATTATTTCAGAAATATTTTATACTAGCATACCAAAGCTCACTTTTTTAGGCTTGATTATAAGATGTACTAATTACAGTTGAAAAAAATGTTCAAATTGCCACCAAACTTTACAGAATTATCTGCTGGCTCATTCTATAATTATCTAGGTTGGTATGGGTTATCTGTTAATTTCATTAAATTTGGTTTAGCAGGTTCAGTTTTACAGGTAGTATAAAGACATCTATAATTTCTCTTTAATATATATAGATTTCCAAGTACAGTACACAGTAACAGTACACCCACAACATCCATGGCTCAAACCTCATTTTGCTTCCTAATAAATCATTCTTAAGATAATATTGCCATAATTTAGTGATTTCTTGTAGATTTCATCTCTTTATCATATATATTTTAATAATTAATTAGATATTTTGCATAGCATCATATTGAATATACAGTATATACTATATCATCTTTAAATTTAAAGTTTTAAAAATATTGCACAATCTCCTAGAGAATATGATACTCAATAGAGTTTATGCATAATTAGATAAATATGAAATTTTGTAACTTTCTCATAATTGTTAATAAACATTGATTAGTTGTACATTCAGCATTATCATCTTTACATGCTAATAGTTACTAATATGTTCACAATAAAATATATTTTGTGTTAATACATATAAAACTAACTTAAAATTGCGGGTCTACTTTACATACTTCAGAAGTTGAGGATTACTTAAAGGGTAGTACTCACTAATATCTGTAATTGGAGCTTTGGTGCTGTACCCTTTCAGGTGGCCAGAGTCAGAATCATCAAGTGCTTCAGGGACCTCGGGCAAACCAGCCACAACAAAATAATCCGCTACACGTCGCTCATCCATTTCTATAAACTATTTATACTTTTCATTTAACACCTACAAATATATGTAATTAACATAACACAACATTAAAACCGTTTCGAGCTTTAACTTTTTACGACACATTAGGTAAGTATAAAATATTTGTTTTAGTTCACAATCACGACATGGTCTACTTTATGTAATAGCATGTTATCGACACGAACAAAATTTTCGTACAAATAAACAACCGATGGAATTAAATACGCGAAACCATTACTTACAAATAACTGTGACAGATAACGAATGACTTTGTCAGAAAATTAATCATATTCATGTTATAGTTTACCTACTGCTAATATAGACATTCACCATGTTGGTAAAGTAGCAACGACTAAATGATATCATAATCTTAATGACTTGAATTAAATAAGCCCTACATAAATCTTATAAAAGTTATTCACTTTATTCAGGATATCTTGAATTAATGTCTACTATATACCCTACAGTACATATAACTAGTGATGTAAATCTGACTTTATGCCTGATTAATCTTTATCGATGAAAGATAATTGTCAATTAAAGTGGATTGTTTTCTAAAAATATTTATTTTAATGAAAAGTAGGTACGCCGCTTATTAAAGTAGTGGGTTCATGAAGCATTTATTTGGGGCTGTTGGAGTAAAACTCATTATCAATTTAGTCAATTTGTAAAAAAAAAGGTAATCAAAATATGATTATAATTTAGAACATATAATATAAATAGAAACACTTATGTAATATGACGTAAATTTGTATAGATATTGATAGATATTGATAAAATATTTATGTGTCTTCGTTCGGTTCAATTAGGTTACTAAAAGTTTTGAATTTATTTTTTATTTCACTAGACATTTATTTACATAACATTAAAACATTTAGCTACTGTTTAAACAAAGAAATCGATAGTTTACTGGAACAACACTAAGTATTTAAATTTAAACAGACTAGAAATTACAAAACGATAAAATGACATAGTTTAAAAAACTATATGCTAATATTTATTCTGATTCGGAATTTAAAAATAAAAAGCACTTTTACAAGTTGTTGTGTGCTGTTATTCGAGGATCAAATAAATATGTCATAAAATTGAAAAAAAATTAAAGACGGTATTAAAGTACTTGATCTTTGTCTAATCACACATAAAAAAGAGAGACAGAGATCATCCTCATTAGCTCTTGTAACATGGCACATTTTAGGCCGGCTTCCTGCTTTAAGTGTCTATGAAGTCTATGATAATTCCTATAGATTACGAACTAAAATAATGATTTATAGAAGCAGGCGTTACTTTGCGGAATTCCATATTACAAACAATACAACAAAACTAACTACTTTGCTATAATCCGCAAGGGTTAAGCGAATGCATGCAAAGCCAATGTGTATGAAGCAGACAAAATCTATTCTATCAATCCTATTGATTCCGGGAACATATGGCTGCGTTCAGGAATAATAAACTATTCTAATTTTGCAAAACATTTGCTGGAAAGCGGTCATAAAGTACCTAATGACCATTCATTTCATATTGTTCACACTTGTGATAAGGGACTCCGACTCAATACGTTAGAGCAACTTGAGATAATAAAAAATAACAATGGCCACTTAATTAACGAGCAAGTAAATGTATCTAATTCCGTTTTGCTACATGTGTTCGGAGGGGAGGGTATTGGTGGGAGTTGAACTATTTAAGACTGCTTATATGGGTAGCGCGGCTCATTACGGTTTTTATGTCGTGGAGCCTATCCTCCTGATGGTGCTTCGGTTTCGGGGCGAAACGATCGTCGAGATTGTGGTGGTGGGTGTGTGTGCTGCTTTTGTATGCATTGTTGCTGGTGAATGCGCCTTGGGGGTGCATGTGGTGGCTTGTCCTGCATGTATAAGGTGCGTAGATTTTGCCTGCTTCATACACATTGGCTTTGCATGCATTCGCTTAACCCTTGCGGATTATAGCAAAGTAGTTAGTTCTGTTATATTGCTTGTAACTAAAATAATAATTATACGCTGCTTTAACAGGGACTAATGTCGACTAACGCTTCAAAAAGGATAACAAAGGAGTTAAGTACTACTCAGTGTAGTTTATTTTGTACAACCTAATCAGGACCATACTACCATAAACTGATGTAGAATTTTGCAATTTTACAGGGGTTGTAATAAAATCTTATCTACAAAAATATATGGTAATTTTTATTTATACATCAATGATAAGTTCCTTCTGTGCCTTTGTTGATGGTGCTAAATTATCATGTAATTCTAATGGATTATAATTTGTGTCCATTTGAGAACCAGAAAATAGCATCTCTACAGCACCTTCTAACTCACTAATCCTCTTACAAACTTCAATTTCTTCTTTTATATGTTCCTGTAATGATGTGTATAGCCACAAATTATGTTCAGAAAACGTATTTATATGAGTCTCAAATACATCCACAAACGCATTCACAGCATCAATAACTGTCCTTGTAAAACGTGTTTCTCCAAGGTTTCTTTTAAAAAACTTTAGCAATGCACCTATATGTTTGTCTTCTAAATCCTTCATAGCACTATGCAAAACTTGACGCCTAAGCATTTCTTGTATTAATGCAACTGTTTTCTCTGGAAACTTTGTTGCAACATATGTTTTGAGGACTGCCATTAATGCTTTGGAGAATTCCATCTTTCTCAAAAATTTATCACACTCCGGTCCTGCATTTGTCTTTTGTTTTTTGACAATGACATCTATTTTTGTTATATCTGTATTATCTGGGGCAAATTTAAATAGACCTCTTTGTTCATCTATCATATTAGATGGTTGTTCTCTTTTTCTTATTGAAATAACTCCATCAATCATTCCCACAGCCAAAACATCATCATTATCTGATATGGCCATACTCAGAACAGCATTTGGAAAATCTATATTATGTACCACTTTAAATGTTGACAAATCATATATTTTTACATGTCTGTCTAATGATGCAGACATGAGTCTACTATTGTTGCTTGCTAGTCTTAATGTTGTTACAGTTTTATGATGTTGGGAAATATTAGCTAGTAACTTTCCTCCATTAAATATGTCCCAGACTTTTATTTCTGTACCACCAGCACTTACAAATATACCTCCAGAAGGAAGAAACAGCGATGATTCTACTGGACTGCCATGATTGACTGTTAGTACTGTTTCATTAGATCTACAATCATACAGTTTAACTGTATGATCATAACTGCCTGATAAAATAATATCAGGAGATATCGGACTAGGAGCCCCAGTTCTTATATAATCTGTATGTTCGGAGAAAGAAGATATTTTTGCTTCTGTGGAAATATCCCACAAACAAACTGACTTATCATCAGAAAAACTAAGTATTTTAACTTGGTCTTTTGTGAAAAATGTTCTATGTACCTGCAAATAAATAAATAATTATGTTTAATATGATTTTTATTTAAAAAAAATACAAATGTAATTGATTTATATAATTTACAGAAACATTATAGAAAACTTCATACTTACAGGACCTGTGTGACCAGTGAAAACACGCAGGACATTTTTGGATTGAACATCAAATATTTTCACTGCTGCTTCTTCACTTCCAGCTACTAAAAGTCTTCCATCATTTCTAAATACACCACCATATGCAGCTTCTACAAACTTAGCAATATTTTTTGCTACTACTTTTGTTATTGGATCATAGACCTGAAAAATAAAAATAAAATCCATAAAACATCTTACTTTTATAATCTTATCTATTTAATATTAATAAGGTTGCCTTTTAACATTCAAAATTTCATACAGCATGTTTTATGTGCAAGTGCTGGCCTATAGTAATAGAAATTTAGTAGTAATCACTATTCAATCTGTTTACAACACAATATATTGCAGATCTTGTTTCTGAAAATCACCTTTGTAAGTCACCTTAATATAGCAAACAATTTTTACAAGAAATAGTATTAAATAGAAAGTTGTGATGACCAAATTATTAGATGCCTACTCAGGTTTTAAACCTGCTAGGGATTACCGTAGCAGGTTTAAAACCTGAGCAGGCATCTATAGGTTTTTCTAGAGAAACTTGTGCTTTGTTGATATTTGCAATTCATTACATTCTTCATAGTAAAAGTAAACTTTGTGGGCAACTATCTTCAAAGAATTCAGAGAGTATCTGTAAATCCAATGCAGATAGATATACAATTTGGGATGATGTAGCATAGTGAATCAAAAGCTGAAATATTTCTCTCTAAGAGAGTTACGAGGGCCTTGCCCAGCTATATACTAACTGGCAGCAATTTGCATTACTGGCTAAAATAATGGAGCATCGATGAATTATTAGCTAATCAAAACTTACTTGTATTCTAACAGAGCAAGTAGCAGCAAAATAATATGGTTCTAAAGGACTGAAATCCAAATAGTCTATTGCACCAAATTCTTTCACGAGCACGGGTAGCTGTAAATATCAATTTTTTATTGTTATTTCTCATAGTAAAATAATGTTTTTTGTATTGGTAATCTAAGAATATACCCCCAATTTCTTCCAATAAACGACATCTTTAGTAATAACAGAACCCGGTTTCTGATATATCGCTTTATTAGTTTTTTTGAATGGATAAGATATATGCGCCATTATCACCAATATACTCTAAATTAACTTTATCATGTAATATCAGTAAAAAATGTGCCCTTTTGCTAGAATGGACTATGCATTAATTTAAAATCACATTGCCAGATTGCTCCTAAATTGAGGACCACGGACGAATAACTAATTTCAAATAGAATAACAGTGTTGATAACATAATCTCTTCTCACATCGGCTTAAAAAGGATTTTAGATACAACGATTACACATGAGTTTTTAATTAACAATTATAAATACCCAATTTTTTTACTTTTTATTTTTATTTTATATTTTATTTTTTATACCCAATTATAAATACCCAATTTCATGTTTAGATTGTCATCATTTTGATGACAATCTAAACATGAAATTTAGTCTCGAGGCTATTTGTGAAAATAACGATACGAACGAGTATTATACAAAAAAAAATTACACTGCAATAAAATGCGTCCAATATTACATATTCTTTTGATAATAATTAGGTACATCTAAATTTAGAACCTGATACTTACATTAATTAATAATGAAAGTTTTACCTTATGTATTGTATATTATTTGTCCGAAATAAGTGTCAATATGACAGTTACCGTTAATTATCTTTACACTTACAGATGTTTGGTAATTTAATGTTATAATTGAATTCTGTTTAAAACATTAAAAAAAAAACTGTAATGTTCAAATTATTGAGCCGTCAAGGCCGCCGAAATGGCATAATTAATTTGTTCTGTGAAAAAAAAATTGAGGTTAGAAAAGCAAGGGTTTATTATTTTTACCCATCAGCAGGTTCAGTACGATATGCATCTACCAGCAATGATAACTTTAAGGTGCCTTCTTTAGCGGATAATATTCCGGAACCACCTCCAGTACCAGATCCAGCAGCTATAGGTGAAATAACAGAAGCAGTACAATCTTTAGCAGCAAATGGTGAACCCACATTAGCTAGTCTCGGCCTTGGAGGATGGAGTCCTGTCGGTATGGTACAGAATTGCCTAGAGTACTTACATGTATCTCTTGATGTCCCATGGTGGGGTGCTATCCTTATAGGAACTGTTGTAGTAAGAGTTCTTATGTTTCCACTTGTCATATTATCTCAAAGAAATAGTGCAGTTATGAACAATAATTTACCAGAAATACAGTTATTACAGATGAAAATGACTCAAGCTCGGCAGACAGGCAACCAATTAGAAGCTGCCCGCTATGCACAAGAAATGATGCTCTTCATGAAAGAAAAAGGTTTGAATCCACTGAAAAATGTTCTTGTACCTTTAGCGCAGGCACCACTCTTTTTATCTTTCTTCATGGGTTTAAGAGGAATGGCTAACTGTCCTGTGGAAAGCATGATGCATGGAGGTTTATGGTGGTTTGCAGATTTAACTGTCCCAGATCAATATTTTTTACTACCAATTATAACAAGTGCTACTATGTGGGCTACTATTGAGCTTGGTGTTGATGGTGGCCGTTTAGACGCACAAAACATGCAGGTTATGAGATATGTCTTAAGAGCTATTCCAGTGATTATGTTACCATTTACAATTAACTTTCCTGGAGCTATTTTAGTATATTGGGTTTCGACAAACTTCATTTCTTTAGGTCAAGTTGCATTCCTTAAGATACCAGCTGTTAGAGACTACTTTAAGATTCCCATGTTGATAACACACAAGCCTGAGAATTTGCCAATAAAGAAAAAAGGTTTTGTTGAAGGTGCAAAAGAGTCATGGACCAATATTAAATTATCAAGAGATCTTGCAGATAGGCAAAGAGTTGATGATATGATATTCACTAGAGCTGGAAAAGGACCTCTTCAGAAAACCTTTAAGTATGATCCAACAAAAGTAGCCAAAATACAAGCTAAGCCTAAATAGTATTAATGTAATTTTAGTTCTAGTTTGTAGATTATTATATAATAAATGTGTTGTAAATAATTGATTGTGGTTATTTATAGTAGTCACAAAGGCTTTTATCATATTAACTCAAATTTTAGTATCAATTTTTGTAATACCCTCGTTGCATTCCCTCAACCCATATTACTATACAATTTTACCTATTATTTTTGTTTTTATATATAGTTACAAAAAGATTGGCGATGCATATAATAGATAAAGTTAAAATAGATAAAGCTTGTGGTTTCTGCTTTGCGCCTTACAAAAGTACGTAAATCATTGTTGTAAGTCGTTTGTAGGTTTGGTAGAATCTTATGATTCTATAATAAAATCCGCGATCGACTTTAGCTTTGCCATTGCAGCAGTTAAAAAACTAACAAAAAAGGCTAATACAAAAAAGCCTACTATACTGTTAACGATTACTTAGACGATAAGAATGCGTGGATATAGCTACTCTTCGACCCTATACAAGTAATGACTAAATGTAACTAGTAATAAGAATTATAATTTGAAAAGAGCAACTGCTGAATATTTTGAATTTGATTGTATTTATTAAAGTATATTAACACATTGCGAATCAAGCTATTTGTTATGTGTTCTCACTTTAACAAATAATAATACATTGTGTCATAAGAAAATATAACTCAACGGCGGTACAAGCTCATAAAACTTCGGTTTTTATTTCTGAATATGACTTTTACAAACAACTACTTGTGTTTCTATGTATAAATATGTTATGTAAAAAATATTTAATTTCAAGCTTATGTGGATGTCCCTTCAAAGGGGTAGGTTTTGTTTATTGCGTAAATTTTATTGAATTGAATTGAATAATTCAAATATACTGAGTATTTATTATACACTGTGTTAATAATAAAAGCTACAAAATTTAAATATTTCAAATAGTGATTAAGCCGAACGTAGTGTAAATTTTAACCCGACGCAGAATATTTGAAAAATAAAAAACTTTATTAAACCAATTGATTCTACGTTTTACTTCAATTTACAATATTATATTCATGTATACTTATGAACAAGTGATTTTCAATCGTCAACTCTACTGCTGACGAAAAGTAAAATTGAATTAAATTAAAGTCTCATGAATTTTATTCAACAAATATTATTACCTTATTTACAATAGTGTTAGGAATGAAAGTTGGTAACACTACAATCACGTAGCCGATAGCAAGAAAAACTTGCTTTTGGAGCGAAAATTAATTATTAACGAGGCGTTACGGTTTTTAGGTTACGTTTACGCAGCTAGACCGTTCTCATGGAGTTTCGTTGTAAACGAGAATTGTACGATTATTAAACGCTCCCGCGTTTAGATTGTGTTACAACCTGTCTTGGTTAACCAAACAGGTTTAATTATTACTGTGTCATTTTAATATTGGTTAGGTAGATCCGTGAGTTCCTAAATTAAGTGTTATGTTATTAGAATCTACCCTCATATTCGTGTGATTACTATAGTGGTGTTTGATGTTGTTCGGATAGATCCGCACCTACCCACATTACGTTCCTTGTTACTAAAATCTAACCTCGAATAGTAAATATTCGTGATAAGAGTAACCACGGAGTTTCTTGCCAGTTCTTCTCAGCATATGACAGCGTTCCGAACTGGTGGTAGAATCGTCCTCGCATAATAATTCCAAATTATATGAAACCTAACCTGTCAATACTTGTTTGGCCTGTCCCACAGTTGTAGCTGTACGTTAGTCTTTGTTGACTATGTGAGAAAGCTGAAATATTTAAGTGAAATTCCTGCGATTTCTAATAACAATCCATAGATGACTTCGTTAATGTTTTTTTGCTTAAGAAAAAACGTTAATTTGATTGTCTTATATTTTAACCCGAAGTATAGTCACCACCAGCCGATTGCTACATTAGCCGTGAAATCGTCACTGAGTTATTATTATTTATTAGAAACTTCAAGATGAAGATATTTTAAGCTTGTAGTCATAGGTTCAGTGGTCATAGTTTTGGCAACCCCCAATTTACAAGCAGGTTTTAACTTATAATTTGATTTACGGTTCGATTAATTCTATAATCAATCGACAGTGGTTTGTGCAGTGTAAATGCACACATTTTATTGATTACAAATCGTTTTATTTAAATACATACAGACATAATTGTGAAAATGGTTAGCTTATTATGGTAAAATAAATAAACATTAATTATACAAGGTACTTGTAATATTTCTTGAAAATCTTGAATATTATAATACGTTTTATTACTTTTTATTAATGTTATGAAGCAATAAACAAGAAGTTATATTTCTCTTGATATCTACGTACTTTATAATGATAAAATAAATAAATACGATGTAATATATACTTAGCAATACGACGCTCGGGAAGAATTCGCCCAAACAAATTGCTTCTAACGTTAGGAATAATAAAATGGGCTTCACAAGTTTTTCAGAACAAAGCAAATACTAATTTACGCCGAATATAAAGGAGAGGGCGCGAAAAACAATTCACTTAATATTGAAATACAAATGGGAAAGCTCCAAAAATAATACGTATTGTATTACAGGGAATAAGGAGCGGTAGGAATGTTTTCGACGCGAATAATAATAAAGAGGGATACCATTGCTGTTACAACAAAGCAAACGACTTAAAAGCCCAAGTTTTTGGAGGCAAATATTTATTATGTAGTGGTAGAGCTGTGATAGCCGCTGGGCCAGCGGTGAGGCCGACTCTTTTGAGAGATTCATGAGTTCAAACCCCGGGCAGGTGTTTTTCACCTATGAGTTTTACTAATAAAACTTTGTGTCTAATTGATAATTGCAATTTATCTCATGCTCGGTGAAGGAAAACATCGTGAGGAATCCTGTACATCCCTAGAGAATTCCTGGGATATGTGTGCCGATCTTTTTTTCACTTGACTTTAAAATCCAATATTTCCTTTTTGGGTTTTTACCCGTGAAACGGGTTGGTAAGACACTAGTAGTGTCCAGATGTCACCGCTTTTAAATAGTTTCCCACACTATATTTTGAATAAAAATGGGAATTCAAATTATGTATAAGCATGTGTGAAATACGCTAAAATGCTGTATTTTATTAAACAGCTTTGAGAGCCGAACGATAAGATTGTGTGATTCCTTCCAGGGCAAAGAAGAGTAAATAGGCACTTAATTGGCAAGCGCAGTCCACCTTAGGCTGCATCTTTCGCTTTACATCAGGCGAGATGGCAGCCAGGCGCTAGCCTTATTCTTCTTCTTTAGGCGCTTCTCCTACTAGTGAAGATTGGAAGTCAGCTCTGCATATGCCTTCCTATTTGTAGCTAGATGGAAGAGTTCGGGAGCGCTCCTAGCCTTGTTGTATAAAAAAAATCACGGTTTCAACCCCGGGCTGGCGTTAATAACTTTTTCTGTCATAACTTATATGCCCTACCAGGTCGGTAGCCGTGTAATCTACTCATCCGCATTAGAGCAGTGTGGTGCGTCAAGATCCAACCCTTCTTTCCAAAAAAATGAGAAAGGAGGCCTATGCCCAGCAGTGGGATAGTAACAGGCCGTTACTTCACTTAATTTTTTTCTTTTAATAAACGTTATTCGTTAAACATGAATAACTGTCATTATTAAACAAGCTTGCGTTTTATAAACAAACTCGGTTTTATACGCGAAAAGTATGACGCATACAGTTGAAGTAATTGACATTTATTTGTAGACGTTGAAAACAGGAAATTGAATTACATTTTAAAACTAGGACAGCAGACGAGCGAAATTGAAGTCTCTCCTGAATATTGAAAACGTAACACTTGAATGAATATTTCAAAATGAAAAATTCTGAACGTTTCGAACATTTAATGTCAGTTGATGGTAATCGTTTGCTTAAATTGTATTTATTATTTTCGAACTGACTATATGCTGCTATCCCTAAAGGCTGTAACAGCGTTACTGGGCGAGATGGGATAAGCATAGTCGAGGTTGCGAAATGCAGAGAGGTTTCATTTGGTTACTTTAATGGACAACAAACATACCTTTACAATGTATTTATCGCACGTTTAGTATTAATGTGACCTAACTATTAAAAAAAAACAATAGTTTTTTTAATAGTTCGTATCGTGTAATCCTTATTACAATGCTATTTAGCATTATAATAAGGAATGCAATGTATCTAACTTAATCATGCATAATTTTGAATTAGGTCTCTTTAATAATAAGCGTGCGTTATAATCAGCATCAGATACGAATAATTGGTAGGTAGCTTAAGTCTATATTGCCTAAGCTTAGGTAAGATTGTCAGATAAAAAGCTACGACCAATAAGTCGATCCTTAGGTTACTCTCGATATTGTACCTATAGCTTTCGACTAAACAAGGAAACGTTTCAATAAAAGAAAAGGTTGGTAGTAGAAAAACTTTTTACTTACGTTATTTCCTCTAGCACCGCAGTAATATTATAAAGGGATCTTTGATCTACTTTTCGAATACCTGTAAATATGAATAATTTTGTTTATCTTAGAAAATAAATGTACGTTATGTAAATATTAAATTACACACGTTGACAAAATCGCAAAGGTTTGCAAGTTTGCCGTAAAGTCTATATCCCGATGTTGGTTAAATCGATGTTGAATTTTATCATGAATATCAGAGATGATACCTATATTTATTGATTAACAAAAATAATCAGTCAGGCTAGATGTCAAGCATCGCATAAATAAATTCGTATAAAAAAAAAAAGCAGACGCAGCTTAATGTTTTTTTGCTTTTAAAATATGAAGAAAATAAGCTGACTGAGTTTTGATATTAACTGCCGACCTCAAATGTGTGCATATCTGTATTTGACAGGACCCGCCATTCCGATTACTAACCTCAAAGGCAAGAGATAAATGAGATTGATGGATTCGATTTCCGGTTGGGACAACTGAAAAAAAACTGTACATATACTTATATAAAATTAAACGTACTATTCATTGTAGACTTCTGTGCATAATGAGTATATTTGCATTTGTAAGCAATGAGATATATAAGGCAGCAACATCATTTACTAAGATTGATTTTAACACGAATTGGTATTCATTTAAATGATTTATAGAAGCAGGCCTTACTTTGCGGAATTCCATATTACAAGTACTATAACAGAACTAACTACCTTGCTATAATCCGCACAGGTCAAGCGAATGCATGCAAAGCTAATGTGTATGAAGCAGGTAAAATTTACGCACCTTATACATGTAGGACAAGCCACTACATACACCCCAAGCCGCCTCCACCAGCAACAACGCACACAAGCAGCACACACAACCACCACCACAATCTCGACGATCGTTTCGCTCTGAAACCGAAGCATCATCAGGAGAAAAGGCTCCACGACGCATTACGATTTTTGTCGTGTTATAACTTGTTTGTACTGTTATTCTATTATAGAACTGGGATAGCATAGCGGTGAGACCGTGCGACTCTTTCGAGGGGAACACGAGTTCAAACCCAGGCGGGCATCAATGAGTTTTTCTATTAAAACTCATGTGTCTAATTGGTAACTGCAATTTATCCCACGCTCTTCGGTGGGAAAGAGGAAAATAACGTGAGGAAACCTGCATATTTCTAGGGAATTCTTGAGATATGTGTAACCTACTAATCCGCATTGGAGCAGCGTGTTAGGTCTTAGCTCCAACCCTTCTCAACCAGAAACGGAGAGAGGAGGCCTATTCCCAGCATTGGGACTGTAACAGGCCGCTACTTTACTTTTAGTTTTTACTGTTATACTATTCGACTCGAAAAAATCGATTGTTATTGACTCTATCGGTAAAATGGAATTATATGGGAATTGAGTATGTACGGCGCTTAACGATCTTAAAATAAATGTTTAAGATTTTTTACAAGTCTACACAACATTAAGCTTAAATTCTTTACCAGTTAACCCTAGAAAGAAAGGTAAAGCTGCATTAAAAACAAACAAATCAAATAACTAAAGATAAGGTTAAAAATAAAAAGCGCGCAAGGATTTTAAGGCTTTATCACAAGTCAACTTAAACTAAAGTTCAAGATTTCCAAGCTATTTATTACTCTTAATCAATCTTCTTCACATTTCATAGTAGTCAGAAGTCGTTCAAATTCCTATTAGATACCACAGACAGCAATTTTGTGTAACAACTCCCTTGAAGATAATTTATTTCGACAAACGACTGCTTTCAGACAAATGGAGTCGTTTACATGTCTCTCGCAGTAGTCCAAGAATTATTCTCTTGGCACTGTGTAGGTCGAATCATGTACTAACTTTAATAACGCTTTAATATTTAGGTACTTAATAGTTCTTCTTGAATAATATTTATTGGTTTAACTATGACAAAAAAAAATTATTAAAGCTTAAATAAAATGTTAATGAAATGTTTAAAAATAGCATCATGGCAGCTGTCAATTTACCTTAATTTCATCTCAATTTAAATTTGCACATATCCGTGTGATAAAATATCGTTTTGATATACCATAAATTCAAAATATTCTTTATTCAAGTAAACTTGTAAACAAGTGCTTTTGAATCGTCAACTTTACTGCTGGTTCGGAAAGCTGTTCCTACCGAGAAGAACCAACAAGAAACTCGGCGGTTGCTCTTTTTAAAATATAAATCTTCAAACTAGTTACATTTATTTATTACTGTCTTGTACAGGGTAGAAGTGCACCTATATCCACACATCCTTATCATCTAAGTGATCTTCAACAGTATAGTAGGCTTTCTGTATTAGCCTCTTTTTAACAGTGTTTTTAAACTGCTGTAATGGCATGGCCAAAATTGATTTCGGAATTATTATTAATATACATATATTATTAATATACATATTTTTGTTCTTATTATAATAAGCTTAATCCTCTTTAATCCCTGTGTCACAATTTATTACTAGAATTCAAATTTTAAACATAAAAGTAGTTATTGTGAGTTAACCATAACAGATAGAGACATGCTATTGCGAACTTTTCTGTAGTATTTTTATAGATCTACAATTCTCTAGTACATTGCTTTTCCATATCCTGTTGGTATATTGAAATTCAAATTCAAATTCAAATATTCTTTATTCAAGTAAACTTGTAAAGAAGTGCTTTTGAATCGTCAACTTTACTGCTGGTTCGGAAAGCTGTTCCTGCCGAGAAGAGCCAGCAAGAAACTCGGCGGTTGCTCTTTTTAAAATATAAATCTTAGAACTAGTTACATTTATTTATTACTGTCTTGTACAGGGTAGAAGTGCACCTATATCCACACATCCTTATCCTCAATGTAAGCCTCCACGGTATAATAGGCTTTCTGTATCAGCCTCTTTTTAACAGTATTTTTAAATTGCTGTAATGGCAGAGTTAAAATTGATTGTGGAATTTTGTTATAGAATCTTATACCCAAACCCACAAACGACTTACGTACTCTTACAAGGCGCAAAGCAGGAGCCGCAAGCTTATGTCGGTTCCTACTTTGTCTATTATATACATCGCCAATCTTTTTATAATTATGTATATTTTTATGCACAAAAATCAAATTGCTAAAAATATACTGTGAAGCTAACGTAAGAATACCTGTTTCCTTAAACTTCTCTCGCAGGGACTCACGCGAATTCAAATTATAAATGCCACGTATGGCTCTTTTTTGCAATACAAAAATTTTCTCAATATCAGCGCATTTACCCCATAACATTATTCCATAAGACATAATGCTATGGAAATAAGCAAAATAAACTAGTTTTGCTGTTTCGACGTCTGTAAACTGTCTTATCTTTCGAATAGCATAGGCTGCTGAACTGAGTTTCCCTGCGAGAGCTGTTATGTGTGTGCTCCATTGCAGTTTTGTATCCAACGTCATTCCCAAAAATACAGTTGTATTTTCTGTTTTTAGTGGTACATTGTCTATTAAGAGCTCATTTGCTGTTTTAGCTGCATTAGGTAATGCAAATTCTAAACATTTCGTTTTATTTGAGCAATACGCTCATTTATATACGCAACGCACGCGACCAAAAACTCCCAGCAAGCAAGTTTTTTAACAACTGCACGATCTCTTCTACACAATTTACATAATACCGATATGAACTATATACCTAAACCATCGGGAAGTATTAAACCGTACAAAAATTCGTTTATTTTGAGTAGATTTTGAGATAATCCATTACATACAGACAGATAGCTTTATGGGAAATTACAATCAAAAATATCTGCACATGCGAGCATCTGCTCGAGACCAACCGATTGTTGCTGGATACATCACAGTTGGAGCACAAAACCACTTGTCTTAGAAACAATTTCCCAACACCTTCAACATCCGTGAAGCAAGCAGGTATACTATCAGCATGAGTTTAGAGCAAACAGATACACGCTATGCGTGCCAGCATGAGCTAGAAGCAAACAGGTATAGTATCAGCACGAGCTTAACACGAGACTCAGCGTGGAAGCTATCCAATAGGGTTTCTTCAATTGTTCCTTACGGTAGGTAGGTTTAGAATCCACCTATACGAACGTTTCGTACTTTCTGGTACTCATCAGGTCAGCGAAGAAGCTGACTACGTCGTAGCTTTATGGAGCTTTGTTTTCTAATAAGTATAGATTTTACCATATAACACTAGAAACTAATTGCCATTACTAGCTCAATAGATTGCAAATATTATCATTGCAGTTAAATCTCAATTTATCGGATCATCCAATATTCGTGCGCATACAACAAAGATATTATCAAGGGCAATCTGTAATAACAGGGATAGGACTATATTTCGTGCAAAATATAGAGATGGGAGTACGTGCTCTGCTCATTCCGATTGTAATAGATCATATTAACAGAGGATTTATTAAGTTATTTTCTTTGTCATGTAACGTACTAACGTACGCCTATAGCTTTAATTATCCGCAGGCAATTTGTTTGAAATTGAGGAGTGAATGAATAAATACTTAGTGAAATAATGACGACGTCAAACGAGTAGGTGAGACTCTCTATTATGAATTAACTTATTTTGATTTACTTACACCTAGGGCTCAAATCAGCCTATATAGATACCATCCGTAGATATCTACTTGTTTGAAGTGAAAAAATGTTGTTTTCCCTGTCTGACAAAGTCAAATGAGAGGTGTGTGTGAGAGTGAAAGAAGTTTTATTCTGATTAAACTACCTTATTTTTAAATAATTTTTAGTACCAATAAAATTGCCACATTATTGCTGACATTAAGTAAAATAATTTAGAAGGTTCTTCATATCAAAAATACTAAAAATGAATTAGAAGACCTGAAAAGTGTTGTGTTTATAAAATTAAATTTCCTGAATGAAATGATACATATGTGGAATAGACAAGACGTAATTTCGAAATCCGTTTTAAAGAACAGAGACAGACGCTTTCAGATATAATTAGGTGCTGTTGAATCGTCAACTCTACTGCTAGCTCGCCGTTCCTAACGAGAAGAGCCAGCAAGAAACTCGACGGTTGCTTTTATTTTAATATATAAAGTTACATTAGTCATTAGTCTTGTTGATAACTTGTATTGTATATAGTATAGCAGTCGATGCTGACTATTCAAAAGCACGTGTTTACAAGTTTACTTGAATAAAGAATATTTTGAATTTGAATTTGAATATATATTCACATCAATTGTATTGATCCTGAATCGAAGCCGGAATTTCTTGCTTGTACGTAAATCTCCCATTATGCTATAGACTAAAATTTGTCACTGCTATCACTTTAAAACATCAGTAGTTTATGTAGTTACACTTAAAATTAAGTACCTCTAAGAATATTGTATTTAAATAAAAAAACGCAAATGACATCCATTACTAAATTATAGTCCAGCACAGATGCGAATTAATAATAAGACTCCTGTCTAATGGTAAAATATATTTATGCTGTATACATATATTTATAATTTATACTTAATTTAAAATAATAGTTGGGCGTAATTTAAAATTATACCTGTGACTTATTAAAAAGGTAATTAACAATTTTGTGCAAATCTACTAATTTTATACAACAGTAAGTCTTAATTATACCGTAACAAAACTTTCCCCATAAAGTGGAATATAATAGGTGAATTATTTAAATAATACACGCAGGATTTATTAGAGAATAAGGACTGAAACAACTGTAATTATTTATATTCTCGTTTTCTTAAAATTGATTATAGAATTACGCGTTACTTTGCAGATAATATAAAAGAACTTCACGATAAAACGACTTCGCGATTTTGTCGTGGAGCCTATCCGAAACGATTGTTGAGTTAATGACAGTGAACGTATGTAGTGCTTGTGTATTGTGGTGGAGGTCCGTACATGTTTTTTACGAATCCTTCTTGTATCAGGTATGAAAACGAATAGTCCACTGCAGCTCTATATATATTTCGAGCTCTATTATATCCGGGAGTGTGGCGAATTTCCACGGTCTACAAATATCAGAAAAAATGCCATGGTCTTTATTGGCGAAGATGCCGTGCTACTTTTCTGAGTTCTTTATATAAATAACTGATCATAAAAATTACTTAAGTAGGGCTTCAGTCAGCAGGTAGAAAACAATATATCATCGGGAAAGCAGTAACGTCGTTGTGCAGATTTTCTGCATAAATCTTCGGTACACTGCAAATGTTGGCACAGTCGGCATCCCGGTGTAGCGAACTTATCTCGACGCAACGTTAGTGCAAGAACCGCTTAAGTACGATAATCTTAACAAATTACATTTATTTTAGAATCACTAAATACAAGTTAAAATATCTCTTAACTATTTAATATGTTATAAAATTTTATATTAGCCTGTTAATTTTGAACGACTGAGTAAATGTCTCGTCTTTATTTTGATCTCAATTTGATGATTTGATGTTATTAGGATTTATATGTATCACGCTTTTCAATGCGGATTGGTAAGTAACACATATCCCAAGAACTGTCTCAGAAATGTAGGTTTCCCGCGATGTTTTACTGAAATGAAAAACGTGTGATAGATTTTTATAATCAAAGGCTAGCGCCCTGGCAGCGATCTCACCTGATGGAAAGCGAAGTATGTAGCCTAAGGTGGACTGGGCTTGCCACTATAGTGCCTCTTAACTCTTTTTTCAAATTTTATCAGATTGTTAGAGTCCGGAAAGATAGATGTTCCGGAAATTCCACATTTTGGCCGTGCGCATGAGAAATTATGAATATCAAATAGGGACACATGTTTTAAACGACATACTTATTAACCCCGGCTAATAGTTGCACGTCTCCCCAATCAAAGTATCTTAAAAACATATCTTTATTGAATCTCACATTGTCATGCTTAGTAGAAGCAAATATTTCTTATAACGAAACTTAGCACCCAGAAACGATTACATATATGTTTATAAACTAATCGAACTTACATTATTTATAATAATTATCAATGAGTCCATTTGGTTTACGAAATTGAGCATTGCCAGTGTGGTACTATAAATTTCAAGTTATAAAATAAGACCCGACTTAATGACGGCTTTTAAATACCTTAAAGAGACCTATTTACTAATATTCAGTATTGGACGTCACTGGATTAAAGAGAAGAATGAGAAAATGATAGGTTGAAATATATGTAAATCTTTAAAAAAAAACCTATAAGACGGTGGGTATTCAATATAGAAAACTGACAGTACATGCGACTTTGTTTGCTTCGAATTTAGTGTGAAATTACTCTCAGTTATGTAATATATTTTTTCTTTCCTGTTTCTGAAAGTAAAGAAAATTTTTATACCATATATGAGCCCTGTTGGGAATAGCCCAGCGGTGAGACCGTGCGACTCTTTTGAGGGGAACACGAGTTCAAACCCGGGCAGGCACCAATGAGTTTTTCTATTAAAACTCATGTGTCTAATTGATAATTGCAATTAATCACACGCTTTTTGGTGAAGGAAAACATCGTGAGGAAACCTGCATATCTTTAAAAAATTCTGGAGATATGTGTAACCTACCATTACGCATTGGAGCTGCGTGGTAGGTCTTAGCTCCAACCCTTCTCTCCAGAAACGGAGAGAGGAGGCCTATTCCCAGCAGTGGGATTGTAACAGGCCGATAGTTTACTTTTATATGAGCCCGGTATATGCTGCATTTGGACCAACTTTCATATTGCCAATGCGGATTAGCCTTGAAAGCGTTGCAAACAGACAGACGACAAAGAATAACGAATAGACCACATTTATATTAGTATAAATGTTCAGACCACAAATAAATTAAAATATTGCAATATTAAAAGATGATCACGTCACAACCAGCGGTCGTTTACCATGTATCGAAGATTTATACGGTAAATCTGCGGAACGGAAGAATATTACTGTTTCCTCGTGATTTATGTTACACCTGCTAACTGATATGTATGTTCGAGAATTGGTTGTGAATATCTTGCTTTTGTAACGTTGAATTATTGACTTTAACACTATATCAATAGTCTGAGTAGTAGTAAGCTCTGTAAGCCAACCATGAACTCTTATTGCGACTCAATTGAAGACGTAAACGAAATTGTTTTGCTTTGTAGGAGATCGTTATCAAAGGTTTACGGGTTTAACCCTCGGTTAGACCTATGAGATATTTGTAAAAACTTAGCTTAATCTTATTATCTTATATATAAAAATTAATGTTTGTCTGTATGTCCCTAATAGACTCTGAACCTGGATTGATTTATTTGATAATCCTTAGATTTATCCAGCAGTTTAGTTAAGTTTGTTGGCGATCGGAGCATTTGTTTTAAACTGCAGACCTACCATGAACTCTTTCTTATTGCGACCCAATTGAAGACGTAAACGAAATTGTTTTGCTTTTTTATACCTTGACGTCTTAAAGACGCACACTTCAAGTCTTTGCCGAATGAGCGTTCGGAATGCGTCCTAAAAACATTTGAGTAAAAGAGACTTATGTATAGCCCATATAACGTTTTCCTTTTCAAACATTATGGCCCAAATGTAATCCACACTTCATGGTACGAAAAGAAAGCGGTTGAGTTTAGATACTGACTTTGAATTGAATCGTTTTCTAAAAGTTCATGGAAGGCCTACTTTTTTGTACAAAAAATAATACAACTAATACATACATAATGGTTCACAACGGCGGGTTGTTTTCGGAAACGGAATAATTTACAGCCAACAACTTAGCAGATAGGAGATATTAAGGTATTAAATTTAAATTAAAGTAAATGTCAATATTGTTTATTATTTCATGTAATTTTATTTATCCTTCTAAAACTTAACCTATTTTATTTTATTTATTTATTCATTTAACAGCACACAACAGTTGTGACAACATTGTAATACATACACTTAATATTTTGGTAACAATAGCCTTTATTGCCAATCCAACTTGTGCGCAAACAGGATGCTTGAATATAATTTTGTGTTCGCAAATTAACTTATTGATATTTACAACTAAATTTTATTTTAGACAGTCATTTCAGTGATTGCAATTTTCTATTATTATTATAATTTCTATTTATTTATTTAAAGCTGTAATCAATATAATGATGATAATGATGTAATAATAAATGATATATGAATGTATTAATACGTATGTTTCTTTCCGAACTAGCGCCGTGTGTAGATCCGGCTGAGTAGAATAGACCACTCTCATTTCTTTCCGATGAGTCATAAAAGGCGACTAACGTAAGTTGACGTAAAATACGTAGCCAAATCATTTGACAACATGTTTGTAACATGTTGTGCCGACCCGCTTAGAGTAGGATAAGGGTAGGAGGATGACGGATGATGATGTTTCTTGCCGAACCAGCGGTACAGTTGACGATTCAAAAGCACCTGTTTACAAGTTCACTTGAATAAAGTAGAATTTGAAATTTTACATATTAAAAAGAATACACCTTATTAGTTACAAAACAAATTATATTTTAATTTGACGATCTGTCGACACGTACAAAAATGTTGAAGCATACAAATTAAGCAAAGATACAAATTTGCCAACTTACGTCAAGTAAAATTGTTCCCAGCATTTGTAACTTCGGGAATTTTTCATTTTGAAACAGTAATACTGTTTCCAATATTCAATGGAGTCTTCAATTTTGTTTGCTGTTTTACTTTTCAAATATATTTTCCTGTTGTCATCGTCTACAAATAAGTCAAGACTACGTATGATTTAATTATAGTATAGTAAAATGATTCTTATTTAGATTAAAGTAACGTTAAACATGATAGAAGCTATATTAGTTACAAAAGTAATGAAAATGTTATTTTGCTATAATCCGCGATAAAAGTACAGATAAGTAACGCTAATTGTAGAGTCTACTAAGCGTTCACATTACTGATACATGAAGAATTCGTAAAAACTCGTGCACTACCAGTGGGTAGTGTAAGTTAGTGAACTTACACATGCTTTGGGATTTTGTTTGAAGATTCTCCCCTGATGATACTTCGGTTACGGGGCGAAACGATCGTGTAAATTGTGGTAGTGAATGTCTGCAGTGCCTGTGTTTTGTGTTACTGGTGGTGGGCAGTGGCGTGCTTTACATAAAGACAGATAGACACTGTCTGCCCTACTAAACTTAGATAAAATGTTAATAATTTGTGTATTATAAATTAAATTTCAAATTTTTATATAAGTTTTAAATCTTATATTACAACGACACGTCATTAATTTTAGCAGCGCCTATATGTTTAACGACAAAGACACGAACTAGACTGGCTTGATTTTTATATTGTGTAAATGCGGACATGCGAAGTGTGTATTTTTCTATAATACGCAAATATTACACAGCACACATGTAAATAATGTACACATATATATCCATCATGTAGACAGTGTTGATATTACACGACAATTTGATGGTTCTTTTATAAAGATAAAGGAAATGACTAACTACTAACTTATACCAATTTGTCGTTTAATACACTATTCGTTTTCAGTTTTAGTGAATTGAGTCGCCCGCCATTTTTCGTATTAGACGTTTTGTTTTTTGTGGTTTAAATTTAGTTATTAATGAAAAATGAATAAATACGCAGTGCAAAATATGTGGTCGTGTTTGTATAGAGTAAATTTTGTAAACTATTTTTTGATGACAAAAGGTAATTGTAAAAGGCCGTCTTACACCGAGTTTACAAATAGTACAAACCAACGGTAGTATACATCGTTAATTTAATTTGAACCAATACGATACATATATTTGGCTCCCTGGTTGAATGCACAGCAATCGGTGGCTTTGTTTTACGTGTCTTTTATTTTGTAATAATAAACACTATTGAACGACGCCGATTTTTCTACAGCAGCAAAAAACACGAGACATTGATAGAAATAATGTGAAAGTCGATCGGAATCGAAACATATTTCAGCAACTTTTTGACATTGTACTCGTACTTTTCGTGCTTTGTATAATTTACCTGTAAGATCATTCTCTTCGCTTAAACGTACACGTATATTTAAGAAATACACAAGTACAGTACAAGAAAAATACACGCAAATTGATGTGTCTATAAAATCAGTCAATCTTAGGTGGAAAATCAATCGCGTACCTACATCATTCATACATGTTATGGGGTAACTGCGCGGACATTGAAAAAATTTTTGTATTACAAAAAAGAGCAATACGTTGCATTTACAATTTAAATTCGCGCGATTCCCAGGTATTCTTACATTGGCTTCACAGTATATTTTTAGTGATTTAATTTTTGTACATATGAATATAAATAATTATAAAAGGATTGGCGATGTATATAAAAGACAAAGTAGGAACCGACATAAGCTTGCGGTTCCTGCTTTGCGCCTTGCAAAAGTTCGTAATTCGTTTGTGGGTTGGGTATAAGATTCTATAATAAAATTCTACAATCTACTTTAACTTTACCATTACAGCAGTTTAAAAATACTATTAAAAATGCTAATTCAGAAAGCCTATTATACTATTGAAGATTACCTAGAAGATAAGAATGCGTGGATATAGCTTCTCTTCAACCCTATACAAGACATCAATAACTATATGTAACTAGTGATAAGATTTATATTTTAAAAAGAGCAACCGCCGAGTTTCTTGCTGGCTCTTCTCGGTAGGAACAGCTTTCCGAACCAGCAGTTGTTGACGATTCAAAAGCACTTGTTTACAAGTTTACTTGAATAAAGAATATTTTGAATTTGAATTTGAACTGAATTCTTTAATCGACAAGACGGCGACGTGTTTTTGGTAAATTGAGTATGAAAACGAATAATACACTAAACATTTGGCATTCATTACTTTTCTAAACAAAGCCTAGTTTGTGTTTTGTAGATGATTGGAGCTATTCACATCTAGGAGTAGACGTATAACGCAAACGAATCCATTTGTCTGAGGCAGTCGTTTGTCGAAATAAATTATCTTCAAGGGACTTGTTACCCCGAAGTGCTGTCTGTGGTAGATAATGGCACTTTGAGCGACTTGTAACTATCATACAATTTGAGGAACGATGAATTGGTGCCGCTGAATAGGGATATGAATATCTGGTTCTCTCAAGACATTACAGTCTAGTCAATTAAATTTTAAAGTACATTTATATTTCTATTATTATAAAACAAAGCCCCCAAAACTGTCTGTATGTGATCGATTTACTCAAAATGTTTTGATTTTACGTACGTACGTCCGGATAGTTTAGGTTTATACGGTTTTTGTAAATTATGTTGAAGAGATCGCGCAATTGTAAATAAAACTATGAGTTTTTGTCGCGTGCGCCAACCAAAAGAGATACACTAATGTTATGTACTAGAGAATTGTAGATCTACAAAAATATGCAGTATTTTTGTTAATCTACAATTGTCTAGTCTGTAAACAGTCTGTGACAGCATGTCTCTAACTATTACGGTTAACTTGTAATAACTATTTTTATGTTCAAAATTTTTACTTAAAAAATTACACTGTTTCAAAAGCTGCAGGCATAGCTAGTATATTTCTATAATTACGTCTAGTCATATATTTGCTTATAACATAACCTTACATACATAGCATATCAATAGAACAACGTGAAAAACTACGTAACAGATTATAAGGAAGTTTTTGCTAGTAGTCAGAATGACAAATGATGGAGGTTTATGTGTATAACTCTTTAGTGTTGTGCGTATTTGTTCAAAATAATTGTTGAATGACATTGATCGTTTAATATGTCCGAAATTATCGAGCAGCCTGATAGCTAACTTGAAAACGTTGCATCATCTCTTTGTATACAACTAGTAATGTATTTTTGTAGAGCTATAAAAACTGCACAATGGCATATAGCTACTTTGTAGTATAAAGCTACTATACTCATTGTAACTTCTGAAAAATGATAATAGAAGTTAGTACTTTGGAACCTATTTAGATGTAAAGTAGTAAACTAACGACCTGTTGATATCCCAATGTTGGGCATAGGCCCCCGCTTTCCGTTACTGGAGAAAAGGTTGGACCTTAAACCTACCACGCTGCTCCAATGCGGATTGGTAGGTTACACATATGCGCAAATTTTTTTACAGATATGTAGGTTTCCTCACGATGTTTTCCTTCACCAAAACGTGTGACAAATTGCAATTATCAAGTAGACATATAAGTTTTAATAGAAAAACTCATTGGTGCCTGCCCGGTGCTTGAACTCGTGGCCCACGAATCATATAGTGGATTAAAAATAGCTACGAACAATTCTTGATTAAAATGAAAAAATATCAAAATACGATTTCTTTTGTAATAGACTATTATTAAAGTTAAAAGTAAGTTTAGTACAATCGAGCTTTGTAAGCTTCTAAGCCCCTTATTACAATTTAAAAGTGGTAAGACATGATAGGTGACAAGTGAGGCAGAAAGAAAGTACTTGTAGTTAAATTTTTCCAAATCCACGAACCCCTATACGTAACAATATTTATTATTATTACCAGGTCGATATATAAGCGGTTTATAACATTTGTTTCGCTCCATAACTGAAGCATCATAATTAAAGACTCCACGACAAAATTGCAAAGCCTATTTTGTTTTTGGTGGTGGTAAGATTGTGGTAGTGAATGTGTGCTATTATTAGTGTAGTGTGGTTTGGCGGTTGCTAGTTTATAGTGCATGCGGTTTATGAATCCTGCATGTATGAGGTATGGACGAATAAGACACTAACTCTTAGCATTACATATTTTTTATCTAATTATAGATTGTTTATTCTCAGATTATTAGAAGATATGATTTTAAGGCACTGATAAATGATACAAGGTGATTTCTCGGCTAAGTTTTTAATCGGCCGTATAAGAGAAACAAAATAAAAAAGAATTTTTGTATTAGCTGCGTTCACAAATTAATGCAAAATAATAATATCATTATAATCATTATATTGAATTAATATTATATCATTGTATTGAGGACTTCCGCGAAGTAATTCTATTCTATAAATTATCGTCAAACAACTTGATAAAATAACAAAATATACCCGAGATATTTTACCGTACATTGATCCCCCACATACATATCTTTATAATATTACACATTCTAAACCTTAACATCAGTGCAATCTATTATTTTAAAGAAGACTCTTGCAAGGATCCGTTATCTACGAAGATGTATAATAGTCATTTATAACACTCATGATGGCAAATCCGAATTTATTACACGCCATACAGAGATTACACTTCCGGCCCACGCTCACCATATCACTAGCATCTGTTTTATGTAATAAAATTAAAGGATATTTCATTATTTTTGCCAAAAGTTTTTTGTGTTTAAAAACATTGAATCTACTTCTCCAAAAAAAAAACTTCCTTAATTTTTTACACATAAGAATTCCTAAAGAAAAAATTCTAAATTAGTTACGTCTATGTTGAGTTTAAACCGACAACCAATTTAATAAAAAGTAAAGTAAAGTAACGGCCTGTTACCATCCCACTGCTGGGCATAGGCTTCCTCTGTCCTTTTATTTGGATAGAAGAGATTGGAGCTAAGATCTACCAAGCCGCTCCTATGCGGATTGGTAGGTTACACATATCCCCAGAATTCTTTAGAAATATGCAGGTAAGCTGTGGTAGCCTAGCGGTGAGACTGTGCGACCCTTTCGAGGGGAAGACGAGTTCAAACCCGGGCAGGCACCAATAAGATTTTCTATTGAAACTCATGTGTCTAATTGATAGTTGCAATTTATCACACGCTTTTCGGTGAAATTGTTTTTTTGGGACTTTGTTTTATAATAAGTATAGATAGATTTATTTCTTTATCGTACAAACATCTTGTAAGAAAAATATATCACGTGTACAAATCAAATCAAATCAAATCAAATCGAAATAATCTTTATTCAAATAAACCATTTCAGGCACTTTTGAATCGTCAAGCATCATTATGATTAATGAAGCTACAACTAGTTCGGAATGTTGCTCTTACCGAGAAGAACCAGCAAGAAACTCGGCGGTCAATCTTTTAAATATTTTCAATTATACATTATTAAACCGCTGTCTTGTATGAAGCTGAAAGGACTTTCAAATCCAGGCTTTCTTATCAACCAAATAATCTTCAATTTTGTAATATGCTTTACGTATAAGCATATTTTTTACAATTGATTGGAATCTTTCTGTACACTGGTCTAGAATGGATTGAGGAATTTTATTATAGAAGCGAAAGCGAACAATGGAGGAGTTATTCCTAAAATCTCATCCAGGCCACTTTACTTTAATGTAGTGTTAGTGAAATTCAATATATCCTTGGCAGAAACTGAAATATGGAAGCAATTGTGACACACATGTGATGCGCAGAAGTTGCTTTAAAAATTTGATAATATTCGAGAGGCAACACTCGAACAATCATTTCGAAATGAAAAATTCCACCCGAACATTTCAAATATTGGAAAGCGTTCAAAACGTCACATCACTCGTTGGAATTGCATCTGCTCCCTACTTTGTATTCAAGAACACTTCAAGGCATATTTGTTCACAGATCTTCTCAAAGGAGTTCTTCCGGTTTTATTATTGATCCTAAAATAGTAAAGATTAGTAAAACCACAATAGTAGTAGATATTGATTCTAAAACAGTAAAATAATAATAGTAAGTAAAATAAAAAATAAAATAAAATAAAATTGATTCTAAAACATATTATCGCTTAATGTAAAAATACTTAGGTGATCGCTCTTTGTTAATTGATAAATTTGTTTTTTAATTTTTTAATCTGAAAATTATTATTAAAAGTAATACATAAATACAAAATATACGTACGAAACAAAATCTAGGGACTCATTTTTTTCAAAAGTTGAAATTAGAGCAAAAATTTTTTTTTAGACTTCCAAATTTCTCGTAATCAGTTAACTTTCGGATAGTACGTTTAGAGGTAACACCGTCAGTAATGAACTTAAAAATAACGTCTTATTATGTGGGTCGACTTTTCCTGAAACCCTGGATGCATAAGTATATAGTCATTTATTCAATGTCTTTACAAAAAAAAATTTTGCTACGTAACTGGGTATAGCTAGTATTGAATAACTATAAAATAACAGTTATTGTATATTCGTCTCTATAAGCCTATAAGACTTAAAAATGACTGGCCCGTTGGCGCAGTGGGTAGTGCCCCACACTTCAGCTCCGCGGGTCGCGGGTTAGATTCCCGCCGAGGGCCTACATTTTCTATAAACAATTTGTTGGTTCTTCGAGCCTGGGTGTAAGTATGTATTTAAAATTATATTTGTAGTGTATCTACCAGTTGTCCGTCACTCAAGTATTAAGTTACTTACTTTAAGGACGGACGACCGTGTGTGTGTCTCATATATTTATTTAATGAAATTGAAATAGCATTTGAACCATACAAGGTTTTTAGCTTTTTTTATGGTATATAAAATTCTTAAGGTGTAATAATCTTTATACTGGGCTACAGTAATTGTATTTTATGTAAATAAAAGTATATTTTTCTGCTCTAGATTTGGTATAAGAAATAATCTAGCACTGACTGTGACATACTTATCTATTATATTATAACTCTTCCATTTTAGTCCTGAGTTGTTTGTATGACCCCAATATCAAGAAAAATATCACGCGAGTTGAAAAATTCTGGTTGTTATTCATGTTCAGATAGTTTTTAACGCCTGTGATTTAACAATGGTTGAATTATTTTAAGGGTCCAATAAAGTTTGACGTTTCACTTTTAAAATTCGACCAGAACAAGTTAACGTAACTCGTAACGTAACTATTTACTGTATCGCGGATTATAGAAAAATAATTTTATTATTACTTTTGTATTATGGATCTCCGCAAAGTAACGCCTAATTCTATAAATTATTTAACGTAACTCATTTTTTTCCTATTAATTCAAAGTTTTAATTTTAAGCTATATAATATTGGATTTGGAAAATATACTTTGAAATAAGATACAACATTAATTCTTGGTATTAAAGCAGATATTTGAAAATTAAATATTAATTTTTGTACTTAATGTATTAAGTGTTATAACGTAAATAAATTGCGTTGTAACACTTGGTACTTAAAACACTTTTATATTCTAAAAACTTTTTGAAAATTGAAAAGTATCGCTGCGTCTTATGACACTATCTATTTGAGACAATCCCAATGAATTGACAAATCTATTGGTGTAGTCAAGTCAATCAAAATAAAATTCAGTAGCATGTCAAATGTAACATAATATAAAAATACTTAAACACTTTTTTTCATCATCATTCTCCTGCCCTTATCCCACTCTAAGTGGGGTCGGCACAACATGTTACAAACATGTTGTTACATGATTTGGCTACGTATTTTACGACCGGCCGCCTGCCTGACGTCAACTTTCCTTAGTCGCCTTTTACGACACCTCGGTAAGAAATGAGGGTGGTCTATTCTATGCAGCCGGATACCACACGGTGTAGTCAAATCAATCAAAATAAAATTCAGTAGCATGTCAAATGTAACATAATATAAAAATACTTAAACACTTTTTTTGGTGGATAATTTTAGGTTTATAATTTTTTTTATTGTATATTTATTTTGTTTTTCTGAACAGACGTTAAAACTATCTAAGTTAACAAAAAATGTGACTGTGACGTTAAATCATGAGATGTTCAATTTTCTAAATTTATGCTTCTAATTATGGAATGAGCATATTCCAATTTTATTATCACGGAGGCCTCCATATTGTATTGACAACGGAAAATACTCTGTTTATATTATGTTACTTTGAATAGAAGCGATCTCATCGGAGCGTTATTTCTTTATTACACATTCACAATATAATAAACTCGTAACAATGGTAATCATTATTAAAGTTAATAATGATAAGCCTTAATTAAAATATCCGTTGAATAAATATATTTTCAAGAATCATGGCTCTTAAGGTAGTATGTTATAAATTTTATTCCAGTAGACATAGCTTTGGAAATTCTATAGAACGAAGTAATGATATAATTGTTTTGCTATAAACCGCGTTTTGTAAGAACATAATTGACGTAAAGGACTGTTACTATCCCACTGCTGGGCATAGGCCTCCCCTCTCCGTTATTTGGAGAAAATGATTGGTGCTAAGACCTACCACGCTGCTCCATTGTGGATTGGTAGGTTACACATATTCCTAGAATTCTCTAGATATATGCAAGTTTCCTCACGATGTTTTCCTTCACCGAAAATAATGTTTATTAACAATTATCAATTAGACATAAATTATTAATGGAAAAACTCATTAGTACCTGCCCAGGGTTTGAGCCCGTGATTCCTATACAGAGTCGTAAGATGTCACCGCTGGGCTATCACAGCTTCGAACATGATGATAGCAAAATAAATCTTTACTTTTGAAATAATTTAAAAGTACTAAATGTTTATATGATTATATTCTATTGATACTTTTACTATGCTAAATCATGAGAGTATTGGCAGGTTCGAAATGGGAATAAGCTAGTTTTTGCACTACTTTAGTTAGGTGTAGGTGCTAGATCTAGTATAAGTTAAATTAATTATGTAAACGTCCTGTATGCTAACAGAATTACTATTGCTGTACATTAAATGAGCGTATGTGAGTAACTTCCAAATAGGCCCGACGATTATTAACAGATAATATCAAGAATAACATCTGCTGACGATAGTTATAACGTTATTATGCGGGACTAACGGCTTAACTAGGAAACAAAGGAAAATAAAAGTCGCTTTATAAAATGAGAACGAAGACGTTTCCTATTAAATCCAGCCTTAATAGAAAATACTCAATAAGATGGAATCAGTTTAATAATATAACGAGGTATCGCGAAAGTTCAAACAAGCCTTTTCTAAGGCGCTCATAGTTGAGAAAGAAGGCGTTGAAAAATGATACGATTTAATAAACATATTTGGATATTTGATCATCCGAAAATCTGTCTCAAAATATTCTAAAATTACCTTTTTAAAAAACTTTTATTTAACTTTTATTTTTATTTAAATTTGACCCACTTCCCGGTGTCCGATTGAGATAAATTTAGAGATAAATAGTAGGTACATAATAAACGTGTTAGTTCATGAAACGAAAAAATCATAACCCATTAAAAATAACGACTAGCATCCGATCAATGGATCTCGTACAAGATATTAGCGCAATAAACTGTTAGTGTATCGTCCATTATAGCGCACATAGATATTATCGGTCTCCGACGCTATTACGAGGGATGAGAGCAAATCATGTCGTACGTGTCCAAATATAACACGACGGTTATGGAAATAGTCTATAACGTTATTAATATTTTATTGCCGTCAAATTGTCTTTTTTTCAATATTGTCTCTTAAATACACGCCTTGTGGTATCTGGCAGAATAGAATAGACCACCCTCCTTTCTTACCGAGGTGTCTTAAGAGGCGACTAAGGTATGTGCCGTGTGGTATCCGGCTGCATAGAATAGACCACCCTCATTTCTTACCGAGGTGTCGTAAAATACGACTAAGGTAAGTTGACGTCAGGCAGGCGGCCGGTCGTAAAATACGCAGCCATATCATGTGACAACATGTTTGTAACATGTTGTGCCGACCTCACTTAGAGTGGGATAAGGCAGGAGAATGATGATTGTCTCTTAAATACCTGAGTTATTACTTAGAGTAGGGGAAGAATGTAAAGACATGTCCGCGGTGTGGTATCTGGTTGAGTAGAATAGACCACTCACGTGTTAGCGAGGTGTCGTAAAATATGACTAAGTTAAGTTGACTTCAGGCAGGCGGCCCGTCAACCACAACCCCACTTAGAGTGGGATAAAGTCAGAAGAATGAAGACAATGTTAAGGCATATCAGATATCGTTACTCAAGAGAATATAACAAAACAAAACTCATACACGCAGACAATATCGCTAACGTTGTTTTTGAGTAACAATATTGAATATGAAGCTTAGCTCAACTTTACGTCTTGAATATAAATGAACGAAACGGTTCTGTTTCGCGAGTTTATATGATGTAAGAACGTTTTCAATGCTACAATGATGAAATGTTTTAGTTTTTTACTGAATTTTCGGAGCCTACTTACTGTACGGGTATTCTTTTGGGATTGCGGTTTCGGTCGCTTGCTTTACTGATTCGATTTCAAGTTTGCGCCTGAAAAATAAACTGGAAGTTTTGTGGTGAGTAAATAAATATATATGTAGAATAAATACTCGTAATCTGAGCTAATCTTATGAGTTAAATCAAATTTTTCAATAATTTTTAACATTCTCTAAGTATGTTCAAAATTATTGAAAAATTACGTATGTAATAAATCACTTTTTAATAATAAATTACGTACGTAGTCAATCACTTATTAATGATAAATTACGTACGTAATCAATCACTTATTAATGATAGATTACGTAGATAGAGATTTGCTTAAATTTTTATTATGTAAGATCCATATTGTTGTTAGTAAATAATTTAAAGAATTAGGCGGTGCTTTGGGGAGATCCATAAAACAAAAATCACAATAAAATTATTTTGCAACAATCCGCTACAAAGAAAATAGAAAATATACATTGCAAAATGTCTAACAATCAATCAAGTAACATCAGAAGGCAGACTCCACGACACATAAAATCGCGTAGGCTTTGTTTTGGCTTTGTAAGTTGGGTGCGTTAGAGATAGCCCACACTACATTTGGCAGCATATATATATTTTCTATTTACTTTATCGCGGATTATAGCAAAATATTTTTTTATTACTTTTGTTGTTAGTAACATTATTTCTTAAAAACTATGTTAGTAACCAATTCCACTCCTCTTAATTTTTTCTTTATTAGGTTTCCCAGCGGTTAATATAATTTTACTTTTTTTATAATACGTAATAAGCTATTGCTTAGAACTATATTAAGTTAAACAAGACATGAAAAATAACTGTTTTTAAATTTTATCTTTGTATGAGATAAATTTATATTTTCCATACGTATGCTTAAATTAAAATTCCGCCCAACGTTGAGTTTTTCTTCACCGCAAAGCAGTCGGTAAATTTTAGATGAAGCACTTAAAATCTCATTAATTTTTTTCCTTCAGAAATTATAACATAAATTCTTAATGACCATGCGTCACTTTGTTATAAAGTTCTATCTTTGGTACGAGTTTGCTACAGCCTTGTACCCAATTTGTAAACTAGATACGATTACAGGGGGTTCAAAAACAGCATAAAAATGTTGATATATTCTTGCTAGTTACTTTCCCGTGTAAGTGTTCTTGTGTAGAATGTGCTTTAGCCTGGATACATTGATGCTTTTTTAAATTTAAATCTCTCCCCTACTATTATCGTTTCTCTCATCAAATTTTATAATAAACACCATCTATAATAAGTTTTAATTGGCAAATATAAATAAGTGGTATAAGTGTTGTATTGATATGAAATATCAATTATGAAATATCAACCGGTACTTTCATGTTCTAATAAAAAAATTGAATTAGAAGGTCCTGTACATGAATAATTTAAGACAACTACAAATTTTCTTAGCGCAGGTTTTCATAGGTTTAAAAAGCGGATTGAGCCACTAAAAGATTTAAACGATTGCAGACATTTTACAAAGTTGTGTTTTTGATAGCGGTCCGTTCAACATGGTCGCCACTCCTGCAATTTCAGCATTCAGCGATCAGTATTCAAGCAAGCTATGTGTCCCGCCCATCTCCAATTGCGCTCGGCTATCCGTGTAACTGCGTCTTTGACAAAAGTAATAACAAAATTATTTTGCTATAATCCGCGATACAGTAAATAGAAAATATATATAGTGTTTAATGTATAGTGGACTATCAGTATTTTCATACCCGATACGTGCAGGATTCGTAAAAACACATGCACAAACCTCCACCACTTCCACCACAATACACAAGCACTACACAGGTTCACTATCACAAAATCATCAATCGTTTCGCCCCGCAACCGAAGCATCATCAGGAGACATTTAGTTGCTCGTTAATGAGGGTGCCATTGTTCAAAATTCATTATCGAGCAGATAAAGGTCTCTAGTTCAAGCTTGTTGCACGTGTTCCGGGGTAAAATAAAGGGTGGGGATGAACCAAGTACTATTTAACAATGCTTTTTTGGATAACGCTTCGCTTTGCGATTTTTTCGTGGAGTCTATCTCCTGATGTTGCTTCGGTTGCGGGGCGAAACGATTGTTGAGTTTGTGATAGTGAACCTGTGTAGTGCTTGTGTATTGTGGTGGAAGTGGTGGAGGTCTGTGCATGTGTTTTTACGAATCCTGCACGTATCGGGTATGAAAATACTGATAGTCCACTATACATATATATTGATGGTCTTAGAGCGTATGTAATAGTTTTTTTACCTTAAAAGGAAAACATAGTTATGTTAGTGGTAAATAATTTGCAGCGACTATAAATTACCAAATATATTATTACATTGGTATTGTCTTGTTTTATATGTTTTCATAAATGTCCATATAAAATTGTGACTTGTTACATATTCTCTCCTGGCAACCCCTATCTTTGTATTAGAACCGATCTTGAACACCATTTTCTCCTATGCAGATTGGCAGATAACACAAGTTTTTATTAACAACAGTCTATAGTTTTTATGACTGCGTAATATATTGGCTCAAACTTACTCGGGTTACATGGAAGTACAATTTGTGTGTCGTGTGTTATCCAGCTGAGTAGAATAGACCACCCTCTTTCTTACCGAGGGGTCGTAGTACGACTAAGGTAAGTTGTAGCCGAATCAAGTGATGTTTGTAACATGTTGTGCCGACCCCACTTAGAGTGGGATAAGGGCAGGAGAATAATGAAAGGTGACATGAAAGAGTGATGAATAGTGATCTATTCAGTGATAGGGCAACTCTTTGTACATATTCAGAAGTTATGTTCTCATGTATTTTTGTATGTTTTAATGTATTTGTGCAATAAAGTTTTTATCTATCCTATCTATCTATGACGTCTTTAATTAAGGAAGTTATCAAGTAGCCATTGTTCTTCATTTAAAGTTTTATTGCCTATAGCCATTAGATGCACGATATATGACGCGCCTTATCATACTACACAGCTACCAAATAAATGTTTCCAACTGAGCTTCGGTTGCATATTGACTGATATACAGTTATGGAGGCATCTGCGGGTCTAGATAAATGCAAACATCCCTCATATACCGTCGGTTGACTCGTCATAGATTATTGTACGCGGCAATAAATTTCAGTTGTAACACAGTGGCTCAAACTATTCCCTGATTTAATAAGCGTATGTTGGGACAGATATACGGACGGAGGCACCTGCAGATTCCGATAAATGCAGACGTCCTTTATGTACGGTCGTTTAACTGGCCATAAATTTTTTACTCAGCCATATTTTTTCAAATATGACACAGTAAGTAATAAACGAATTATTTACCGTATGTATAATGTTAATGTAAATATTGCTTACATATACACATTTCTGTTTTAATTTTTCCAATAAGGATGTTTTCGTGGGGTCTCCTGTTCAAAGGCCAATCAAGTTTCGGTAGTTATTAGTGATAGTGTCACCATTCTTCATTCATTTCGTTTCTTCTTCATTTATCATTCTAGTACCCTTATCCCATTCTAAGTGGGGTCGGCACAATATGGTTTATACATGTTACGACAAGCCGCTTCCTGTCGTCAACTTACCTTAGTCGCTTTTTACGTAACACCTCGGTAAGAAATGAGGGTGTATTCTACTCAGCCGGATACCACACAGTACACCATAGTATCACCATTTTTATGATCTAAAATACAAATGATTTAAATTACGCTGTTTAATTAAGCATCTTTTAGTATTAGGCATAGGAATAAGTTTTGAAGTAAACTTTCAGCAAAATTTAAATATTGCCGTTGTGTCATTTCTCTTTATTTCTCTTTACTGTAATATGGCATAATTTAGGCTGTGTTGTGTGTGCTGTTTCTTTCTCACTTCTTTTATCGTTTCACCATCAAGACTTGAATGCATATATATATAAGATATATTCGCTACGGAGGCTCTCACGTATCCCCAGAAACATAAACATCTCTCAGACTATCCCATTTTACTCGTCATAAATTATCTCACGTCATGCTATAAATCTTCGTATATGAAGTAACGGTCCACGCTAGGCCTAAGTTAATATCCATATGTTTTGTCTACCATATATCATCTGAGACAGATGAAGATTTCAATATGTGCCAACTTCCATCATACACGTATGTTCACATGGTTAAATTATTTACTTAAATAACGCAGTGGCTAAAAAACCTAAGATATTAAAAAATGAAAATTCTAGTTTAAACTTTCTTAATTAGGTCAAACAGATTCTTCTTTTTTAAGGTTGTTTTGGCCATGGCTTATTCAAATTCAAAATATTCTTTATTCAAGTAAACTTGTTAACAAGTGCTTTTGAATCGTCAACATCTACTGCTGGTTCGGAAAGCTGTTCCTACCGAGAAGAACCAGCAAGAAACTCGGCGGTTGCTCTTTTCAAACAATAATTCACTAGTTACATATAGTTATTCATCAATAACAAGACGTCTCTTGTACAGGGTAGAAGAGTAGCTATATCCACGCATTCTTATCGTCTAGGTAATCTTCAATAGTATAATAGGATTTCTAAATTAGCTTTTTTTACCCTTTTTTGCGAACACCAAATAAGTTGTTATTAATGATTTACAAATCTGATTCATTAGGTATTTTTGAATTATTATCGTGTATTGCGGTTCTAATCTTATTATTGTATGTTATATTTAAGTTCTAATCGTATATCTCATTATCAAAAGAAATTTAAAATTAATTAGTCGTAGTCCAAGAATTTCGCGCTGTGATTATCAAAAAACATGCTTTTTTAACAATCATGTAGTGGAAAAGTATCATTATTTATTAAAGAAATATAAACAAAAAACGAATATAATTAAAAGCCGTTGACATAACTTTATAAATCAAATGTCAGTAAAAAGCTAATTTAAAAGCTCTGTAATTGAAAATTTCATTATTTAGAGAGGAAAAAATAAATAAAAGTTGGACAATTTTATTAGTATATATCAAAACGGTCCTTGTACTTCGGACAAGAGGCTCTTAACAAGGACGAAGAAAAAAAGAAAAGCTCACGACGGACGTACAATTATTTAATGAATTCACAATTTGCATACCGAAGATGACTTTAAGAAAAAACAACAACCTCTATAGAGGTGTTGCTCGTGTAGAAAATGTGTTATTTATAATTAAGCTTGAAAATTTAAAAATTATATAATTAAATATTTCTTTTTTGCTATAACTTCTCTTCAAAATTTAATGGTCCGTAAAGACAAATAAAAAGCAAAATAAAATACGCTCCACTCCACTTTCATACCATAAATCCGTCTGTTTATTGAAAACATTTTCTTGGTTAATTCGCTGAAGTAATAATGATTTAATTTGGTGCATTTGATGCTTATATTATATCGTGCCAATATATATGATCAAAGTTTCCATTTTTCTTACGGAAACAGGTTAAAAATGCATAATTAAATGATTGAGGATATTGTTAATCTAAAGTTTTGACTTTATTAGCGTTAAAATGAAGTCAAAAAGTAACAGAAAGATTCCAATCAAGTGTAAAAAATATGCTTATACGTAAAGCATATTACAAAATTGAAGATTATTTGGATGATAAGAAAGCCTGGATTTGGAAATCCTTTCAGCTTCATACAAGTCAGCGGTTTAATAATGTATAATTGAAAATATTTAAAAGATTGACCGCCGAGTTTCTTGCTGGTTCTTCTCGGTAAGAGCAACATTCCGAACCAGCTGTAGTTTCATTAATCATATTGATGCTTGACGATTCAAAAGTGCCCGAAATGGTTTATTTGAATAAAGATTATTTGAATTTGATTTGAAAAACAATAAAATTATTTAGCTATAATCCGCGAAGAGTTTATAAGAAAATATGTATAATGCTTAAGTAGAGTGGACTATCCGTTTTCATACTTCTTGCAACCGAAGCTTCATCAGGAGAAAGACTACAACAAAACCGCAAAGCTAAAGAAATCCCTAAAATTGTCGCACGTAAATGTTGCAGGCATACCTATTTGTATCTACCCTATAAAATCGCAGTGACAAAGCCGAGTCGTTGTATAATCTCGCTGTCGTCCCCTATTACTAGCATCTCTTTGTTCTACCTTAAATTAAAGACTGTTGACCTTAACTTTTTCCATTGTCTACATCGGGTTCACTATTAGTAACTCTAGAAGTAGTTCCTTCGCGTAATTGCACCGAAAGCTTGCTGGATTTGTTATTAGCTGTATCCTTTTATTCAAGTTCCACAGTTTAACTATTGTTCGCGTCGCGTGTTTTGTAAAACTTCTTGCAGAACTCTTATACGTAAAGAACTGGGACGTTTGTAGTATTTTTTTATTAGTGAACTTTTTAGTTACCTATTTATACGCGAGGCGTTTGTATTTGCTGTATGCATGTACAGTACAAACGTGACATTTGATAGCTTCATATCCTTACTTCCTTACTAATATTATAAATGCAAAAGTCTGTCTGTCTGTCTGTCTGTGTCGTCTTCACGGCCAATCCGCTGAACAAATATCAATGAAACTTGGCACAATTGTTCCTTATAAACAACGGGGTAACATATAGGCTATAGAAATCCTGATTACTGTACAAATACAAGATTCAAGCTTCAAAATCGTACAAAAAGTACAAAGATTCGAGTAACTTAATTTTTACTCTCTTAGAGACTGCAATTCATAAAAGGATTAACTAGATATTGTATTATTTCTAAAAGTAAAGTAATGGTAATGTCATCATATTCCAGTTGGATTAACAGGATTTATACAGCTTTCATATTACCCCTGTGTATAATCATTTATTGTATCAAATTTCATCGATATTGGTTCAGCTGATTTACCGAGAATACGTAACAGACAGACTTTCGCATTTACTTTTCGTATTACTAACTTTTGTTGTAATAGCATAATTTGAAATTATCCAGTAAACAGAAAACAATATATGAAAACTCCTTTAAATAACAGATTTGACTTGGCCTTAAAGGACTTGATTCCAGGCCGTCAGTAAGAAACTTTGACACATTGTGAATAAAAAAAACTTATAATGTTGATAATAGATGGCGTTTTTAAATGTCATCCTATGCCTGCCGTATAAGCATTAATTGTCCCAAATTTTTTACTCTTTTTTTTACACAGGAAAGTCGCTGAACCGATATCGATGAAATTTGGGAAAAATAATATCCTATATACCGAGGTAACATATAGTCTATAGAAATCCTGTTAATACTACAGGAATAGTATGACATTTAAAACGTCATCTATTATCAGCCTATCAAAGTTTTTTAATTCACTATGCGTCAAAGTCGTGTCAAATCTGCAATTAAAAGGAGGTTCTTTATCACATCAAAAGAGTTATTTTAAGAAGAGTTTTTATTAATTTTGGTTTTGTTTACACGATAATTTTAACTTATCTCTTACAATGTATAACAAATGTAAGTAATACGCGCTATTTACTATAATAAATAAACTATGCTTTAGAAAAAAAGAAAAATTTCTTAGTCTTTTCCGAAATGTTACAACCGATTGTGAGTATCGTACAGATATGCAAACTTAGAAAACATTCTCTCAATGTGAATAGCGATTCATTGCAGTTCGTTGTCATTATTTGGAGTCTTGATATTCCAAAAGATCAGCTCAGCCTCAGATTGTGAACAACACACTCAACTGCGAACTTCGGAGACATTCACTTAATATAAAGAGCAATCAAATGCATATCGCCGTTATCATTCAAAGATAAAAGCTTAAAAAACGATATCAAACAAGACTCATGTTAGTCCGTGATCATTACACCGATATGTGGGCTTCGGAAACGTTCGCGCAAAATGAGGGGCAGTTAAGTGCAAATCGCATTCGCCATTCGCCTTTTGAAGGCAACCTTAGCTAACATTAAATTAGCACAGGTGTTTTTATATTCAAAAGGGTCTATCTACAAAGACATTGATCAAAGACTTGAATCTTCAAGCTCAAAGATTGGTCAAAAAGTACAAAGATTCAAGTAACTTAATTGTACTCTCATAGGGAGTGCCATTCCAAAAATGATTCACGACATATCATATTATTTATGAAAGTAAAGTAATGGTAATGTCATCGTATTCCTGGATTTCTATCGCCTTTATGTTACCCTTATGTAAAAAAGTTGATCGTGCCGAATTTTATCGATATTGTTTCAGCTGATTTGGCGTGAAAACGCAACAGACAGGCGGATTTTCGCATTTACTTTTTTGTATAACTTACATTAATTTTACATTTTAATAGCTCAGTTAAATTTTGCAGAAATATTAAAACTTTATTTATTTATTTATGTATGTACCAAAATTAAAATATATAAGAAAATACAGGTATAATAAAACAAGTACCAAGGATTACTTATCGCTATAAGAGATCTCTGCCAGCGAACCTTGGTGGTTTGATAGGAAGTGGAAACGTAGTATAGGTACATTAATAGTTAATAGATACATTATTAAAAACACTATAAAACAAATACAAATTAAATATGGATAAACTTACTTTCTTATAATCATAAAATAGAATACATATATATAATACAAGGTAATACACTAAGACTAGAACAAAATATAATAAACCTACATAGATATAAGTTATGACAGCGAGGAAAGGTAGTGTTGCTTTAGTCTAAGTTTGAAGATGTGCAAAGAAGGAGAGTCTTTAAAGATGCTATCTGGTAAAGAGTTCCAAAGACGGGATGCAAGGACTGTAAAAGACTTAGAGAAAAACATAGTTTTATAAGAAGACACCGCCAGTGATTTAACTGCCACGCAAGAGCGTGCAGGTCTTACACAAGGGAGAGCCATGTGAAAGCGCTCACGAAGATAAAGAGGTGAAGAAATATTAAGAGTTTTAAAAAGCGTGGTGAGGATATGAATATTCCGGCGAAGGCGAATAGCGAGCCACTTTAGTTTGCATCGAAATTGAGGTATATGATCAAATTTGTGAAGTCCAAATATGAAACGGATGCACAAATTTTGAAGACGTTCGAGTTTGTTGAGTAGCTCCTCAGTTGCATCCAAGTAGCACACATTAGCATAATCGAGAAGAGGAAGCAAAAGAGAATGTGCTAACATGATTTTGGTTTTAAGAGGAAGGAAATTCTGCAATCGTCTCAATGCATACGTCTGCTAACTTCATTAATATGAGCTGACCAAGATAGGTTACAGTCAAATATTAGCTTTACAATAATTTTTTTTTTTTTTTAAATAACTCGTTCGATGCAAGTCAAACAACGTGATATATATAACCTTCTTCAAATTACAAATGTGACTTAACTTTGATAGGTTGATAATAGATGGCGTTTCCTAATTTCATGCTATTCCTTTTAAATTACCAGGATTTTTAGAACCTATATCATAGCCTTTATTAAGCTATCCTGATGACGAGTATAAGCATTAATTGTCCCAAATTTCATTGATGTTGGTTCAATAGAAGTATTTTATATAAAAGTAAAGATTATACTAAAAAGTTATTAAACGAATGTTTAGATTTTATATCATGTTTTTAATTTAATCAGAAGGGCCAATAGAGTCTCACATTAACAGATAAACTGAAAGATGCTGCTGCCCACTAAGAGAGGTTTTTCAATTTTTTATGGTTTTGTTCGAATGTATCCAGTGCAAATCAATATCTTTGCTAAGTAATAGTAATGGCATGAAGGAAATCAAATTTAATATGGACTTTCGAGTAGCGTAATAAATGCAACAGGAACTGCTATTTAACCCACCGGATCGATCTGATTTTCGTGATGGAGATTTTTGCAGGGTAGTGATAGAATCTACTGAGTATTACAGGACTACGGTCCACGCGGACGAAGTCGCGGGTAAAAGCTAGTATTATGATATATTCAAAATTGATTGAAAAACAAAACTTATTTAGTACAAATACTTAGGCATACATACATACATATAGACACAATGGCCATATACTACAAAAGTAATAATATTTTTTTTTCCGATAATCCTTGATAAAGAAAATAGGAAATATAATGCTTTTAGCATGTACGGTCAAGCTCACCGTCTTTAAATAATTTAGAATTAGTTGTTTAGGGGAGATACTTTATTATAGCAAAATATTTTTACTATTAGTTTTGTATTATGGATCTCCGCAAAGTAACGCCAAATTCTATAAATTAGGCAATATACTAATTACATATAATGACCAATAAAACACTATTAATTATTATAATTAATGTAAACTTATCATAAAATTAGATGTTTACATTAATTGACAAAACTACTGAATATCATGTGAACTGAGATAAAATACTTATATGTTAATTACCACTTCTCGTATCATCCAGATAATCATGATAAGTTCACATTAATTGCGGTACACCGAAGTACCTATATGTTAATAATTAGCACTTCTTCTTGACTTGATGATTGAATTTATACTACTTGACAGTAATCAGTAATCAGTAATCGAGTAATCCAATCGAGTGACAATTTTTGTTTTAGTGTCTGCATTAATTCTATCAGTATTTGAGACCCTAGTGCTATGGAGTCTACATAAATCATGTTCCATTAGATGCCTATAATTTGATACGATTACGTCAACCGTAATTCAATGCCAATTCGTAAATAGCATTTCACACCGATAGCATTTATATATTACGAGTTTGTTACTATGCAAGTAGAAACATTCTCTTAACTTAAAACTGATTCAATATAAATAATCATTTGTACTCCATGATATTTGATGAAAGCGAGTCTTTATACCTTGAATCTAAAAAAAGGAAAAAGACACCCTTAAAAATTAGCTTCGTAGCAGTCAAAGCAAATCTGATTTTGTTTTTTTCCAAGCCCGTGAAAGGCAAGCGCTGTGAGTTTTTCGGCTGAAAAGTCAGTTTTGCGGTCTAAAGGAATGATTTCATTTCAGGCGATGTGCTCTCTCACGTAGTGCTCGTATTAATTAAATGCAAGCCCCTGAGTCCATTTTACGAGCCCAGCCAGAGTGGAACTCGTTTCGTTTATCCGCTTCACTCATAAGCAATTACTTTGCGGAACGATTCCCGAACGTACAAAGAAATTTGCTGCGCTAGTTTTAGTTAACAAACTTTATGGTATATGGCAAAGAAGTTTTGAATACTATTCTGTTGGTCTCATTTATGGTCTCATCAAATATGTTATATGTGAGGTGGTTTGATTTAGTAACAAATCATAAGTGGCTCCTTGAAAATGTTGTATATTCGTATATCTTATAAAAAGCGTCGTGTGTACACCTTCTCAAGTAGGCCATGCGTTTAGTAGGTTTCTGATCTAACATCTTAGAACTCTAATCACCAATGCTCCAAATGTCCATTGCCTCTTCAACCTCGTGACGTGATAACTATATGAGAGTACCTGTTCTTACGAGGCGTTACGTCAGCGAGTTATGGATTCAAGTTTCAAATACCAACTAAGTATTTGAAACATCTAAATGTACTGGTTAAACAGTAATGAGAAATGAACGTCTAGTGCTAAAAATTAATGTAAAAAATTTCGTAAAAGGTCAACTTTAAATTCGAAATATTCTTAAACTTATTAAATTCGGTAAACTTGTAAACAAGTTCTTTGAAATCGTCAACTTTACTGCTGGTTCAGAAAAGAGCCAGCAAAAACTCGACAGTTGCTCTTTCCAAAATATAATTCTAAAACTATTTACGGTTAGTCATTACTTTTTTGCAGCGCATCAGGAATGTTCACGGCGGCGCGAGTTGACTGCTTTTATGCTACGACCCGCAAAGATGTGAATTCCTGGTGCGTAGATTATTGAGCAGCTCCAACAGCATTCTTAAGTTAATTGCTAGCAGACTGGATATACTGAGATATTGCTGTGCTATTTCGAGTGGAATAACCCAGCTATAATAACTAATTTATAGAATAGATAGGTGTAGGTTGAGTACTAACATAGTTTTAAGTTTTTTGCGTATTCTGAGTTTATGTTACTCTTTATAATTCATAAATATAAATAATAAAATAAATAAATATGACTATCTTGTACAGGGTTGAAAAGTAGCTATATCCACGCATTCTCATCATATATGTAATCAGCTTCCTTTTAACAGTGCTTTTAAACTGCTGTAAGCAATTGAATTCCACATCGGAAAGTTCTAAGTATTTTGTTTGAAATATTATCTTTTGGGTTCGTATTTCAGAATTGATGTTATTACTAACAGGATATCGTTCAGTTAGATGAAGCGATTAAAACGGAGATAGGCTCAACAGCTCAATTTACCGCTTGCGTTGAAATGCGATATCACATGCGTTCAACGTTTGCCTCGAATGTTGAATGCTCTACAAAAGTAAAACCCGTGTAAAAGGATTTCACACGAAACTTTTTCATGGTAAAATAGTATTTGTAACACAGAGTATTATTTTGATTGAAAATTTGAGTCTTTCTTAGATATAACGTCGACTATCTCATTCTTACGATATTCCTAAAGAAACGAAAAGCAGTTTTTCGATTATTCATTCAATTCATTCGTTTTAACGTCGTGTTATTATTTTTTTTTTGTCCAGAATTAATTAATTTTTTTGACAAACTTCTATCTTCTAATGAGTAAAGTAAATAATGTTAAAATTAATATTTTTTTGATATCATCATCGATTCCATTTCTACATAATTTTTACCTTTAGGAATAATTATCATGGATTATTTATACCAAAATAATTTTATTATTACTTTTGTACCCTTACCCGAGAGAGTTACCCGAAGAGATTGCTTATAGCGATAACCATTCCTTTGCACAAATTGTTTATTGAATTTATTTTATTTTTTAACGTTTGGTAGGTACATAGATAAATAAATAAAGATTGTTTTTGTTACACCACTCCTTGTAGAAATACAGTATGAATATGTATTTTTTCAAAATCTACATTGCATTAGTTTGGTATTAAGATCTAATTCTTTTTTTTTTAGTTGTGTAAGCCATCGGGTACTAATTGTCATTGGTAAAATTATCGACGGTAGTTAAAAACCTAAGGTTCCCTGGACTTCTACAAGTCCAAACTTTGTGTTTTTTTAGATGCTGTTACTAGTCAAATGTAGACATTGTCGCTCTTTTTTCGCAAAATGCATCAGCTGACTGTAAGACTTATTTTCGTAGAATCTACTGAAGCATCCCAGGAGGTCGTTGTACGGCTTATGTATGTCCTGATTGGAGTATTTACATATGAGTACACTGTATCCGTATTAAGATAAAACTGAAGTCTAACTTCGTGTCAGTTCGCCGGTCGGCTTACTTATGTAATTATTTGTTCATGAATATTTTTCACAATGTTTAAATAGAAAGTGCGGCGGTAGGAAGATATCAACCAATCAGAAATAGAAGATTGATGTGAAGATAAAACCTCTACAGTAATCTTTACAGTCTAGTTTTATTTTTTATTTTTAAACTTGTAGATGGCGCTGATGTGTATAGATTGTCATTCAGTGATCTGTCATTCACTATACTAATTACCATCTAAATCTAAATCAAAATCAAAATAATCTTTATTCAAATAAGCCACTTCAGGCACTTTTGAATCGTCGATCATCAATATGATTAATGAAGCTATAGCTGGTTCAGAATGTTGCTCTTACCGAGAAGAACCAGCAAGAAACATGGCGGTCAATCTTTTAACTTTTCATTTTCATTTACATTTTCAATTTTTCATAAATAAACCGCAGTCTTGTATAAAGCTGAATGGATTTTCAAATCCAGACATTTTTATCATTCATATAATCTTCAATTTCGTAATATGCTTTACGTGTTAGCATATTTCTTACACTTAATTTAAACCTTTCTGTAGACTGGTCTAGTATGATTTGAGGAGTTTTATTATTAAAGCGAATAATGAGAACAACAAATGAGTTGCCTACTCTGCTGAGTCGCGACGCAGGTATCACAAGCTTATTGTGACCTCTCGTATGTCTATGATATACATCAAATTTTGTTTTATGCATATCGATATCTTTCCGTTTAAATAGAATATTACTACGAGTATATATGTATATAATGTGATGCTACAGTAAGTATGCCTATTTCTTTGAACTTCTTCTGTAATTTAGTTCCAGTTCTTGGTATTTGATTTCACAATTACGTACATTTGTTTCAGTTTTATATAAAATTTACGTCAATTGTAAAACTTTCCTAGCAATTGTCTGTATTCTATTGTCTGTTCGGAGTTCGAGTTGGTTCCCTTTAATCGGCAATCGTGAAAAGTTTTCTAACAACGTAAGTAAGTGAGTTCGTGGAAAGAGGCTTTGATTATCATAAGGATTACAAATTATGTACAAGGGACGACATAATTCTTGACAGCACATTGAATTTAAAACTGGTGATTCTGGTGAACAAAATAATGAGATATTACCTACAGGAGAGATTATTTATCTTTTATAGTTTTCGAAAATCTTCAATGGCATTTATCTATTTCTAAAGGAGAACTTACTATACTTCATAGAAAAAAAGATAAAATGCAGTCATTAGAAAGCTATTTTGAGCAGATATAGTGATATTTTTTATTTACTTAAATAGTTAGTTATTTATTTAAAGCAGACATGAGAAACACGCGGCCCGCGATAATCTATATCTATACTTCTATACTAATATTATACAGAGGATAAATTTGTATGTTTATTTGTATGTGTGTATGTTTGTTATGTTTTCACGCAAAAACTACTGGACCAATTTCAAAAATTCTTTCACCATTGGAAAGCTGCTTCTTCACTGAGCAACATAGGCGTTTAAAAAAATATAAGGATCCCTAATAAAATTGTAATAAGTTGTGAAATTTAGTCGTAAATATCTTTCATCGCGTGCGCTGCAGAAACAATATCCACAAAAAAGTCCATATATATCTATTATAGTAATACCAATATAACTACTTTTTCACATTGTAAAAGTTGATAAAATTGCCGACAATAATCAAACCATTTTATTCATATCTCTGTATTAATCCTTATCCCATTAAATGATATTTTCTTAAAAACTATTTCAATATCCGTAAAATACTTTTTAAATTCATCCCAATCAAAAGATATTACGAATTTAAGAATACAAATCGAAAGTAAATAATGCCATAACAAATTCATTGTAGCGAACGTTATAGCAGGACCTGCATTTGGTGTGTTAGCTCTTATTCCAAGAATACTAATGATTTTTTCCAATTTTTTTATAGTTAAATAATCTACAAATAAATCTATAGTCTGACTTCGTAGACTTTCCACTACCACGAGATCGGTATGGACGCGGGTGAAACCGCGGGGCATTGCTAGTTAGTTATAATAAAATGGTAGTACATAATTAACGGACACCTTACATTTTTATTTCTAATATTTATTAAAATTAAAAAGCTCTTATATTAATATACAAAATATTACTTAGTTTAAGTTTAAGAAATGCTTCAATTTGTGTAAATATTTTATTTAAGTTTTAGATATTCTGAATAGTATCCAGAATTTTTTCTTAAAACATTCCTTTGAATTATTAAATATATCAACCTGGGTGTAATTATATATTGTATATATATTTGAGTATTTATTTAAAATTATATATAAGGGAAAAATGGAGTATGCAAAATATTTGAATATTTATAACCTCATTTTAAAATCAGTTTCATTAATTCGGCACTTACGAAGTTACATGCAAAATAACTGAGCCAAATTTGATTAAGTATTTTTTCCTTTAAAAAATGCTTGAAACAATAATAAAATAAAATATACAATCGATATACAGTAAGCATGTCAAGTTTTCACATTTTAGTTCGCAGTTTAGATATTTGTTTTGTAAATTGCTGGTGGAACTTAGTTACGATTTTCATGCACGGAGTTTTGCATTGCAACTTTATATACATTTTGCAAGAGTGCATGTGAAAGAAAAGTACGCTATCTGTTCGAATCGAGTTCCCCGCAATTTGCTTGGATCCGAGTGCAAAAGCATTCATCTCATATGTGGGTATTTTGCTGCACATTGCATAAATTTTTCTGTACATTGCGACAAGCTTTTATAACATGTAAAACAATGTAAAATTATGTAAAGACGTTATAAATTCATCATTCTCCAGCCTCCGACAATATATCTCCGCCAGCCTGACGACAATATATCTTAGTCGCCTTTTATTCTACACAACCGGATACCACACATTGGATCAACTTACCTTAGTCCCCTTTTACGACACCTCGGTAAGAAATGAGAGTGGTCTATTCTATTCAGCGGATACTACACGGCGACGTTATACGTTGATAGCAAAAACTTTAAAGAAAAAGTATACTCAAATTTACATTGGGCAGCACTGAGGCTTAATCTTTTTCTTTCATTAATTTTCAATTTACAGTTACATTTGTAAAGTAATTGGAAAATGAATAGGTTTAATGTAATTTACTTAAATGTTAGTTTTATCTTTTTAGGGCGTAAATAAAAGCTTCTTTTAAAAGTTCTTTTTATATTAATTTATTACAATTGTGTACCCTGTGATATACTCTCTATAATATATTATATTATACGCATATAACGCATGTAAAGGTTAATTTCCGCAAGCATCGCCTCTTCTATTTCGTATTCTTTAGTGTCAATAACAAAAAGTTTAAAAGTCACATTGGCTACAATAATAGAGGTGGTAAGGAGAGATTTTGAATCGCTCCAGTCGGATATTAAAACGTTTATTTCAACAGCCACAAAGCCTCGCCTGCTTCTAAATTACATAGCCACTTTTATACAACTCTGTACTATGTGCTTGTGTATTCGGAGAGTAAAATGTTTATAAAAATACTATGGACATTTTTTGGACATGGTAGTACCACTAAATATAATATAATAAGAATAGTTAATACAATGAATTGAAAAAATTAAATGAAAATTCACGCATGTCGTGTCTGCCTATAAATAGAGTAGCATTAGACTTGTAAAATATATAATAATCTTTCAGTTCAGAAATAATGTATACTCTGTAGGCGGCCCCATTGAATAAATAAATAAATAAATTGAAGTTGACGAGGAAGAATTCGGTAAGAAACCTAATATTTTGGATTCATCACTGCTTAAAGACTAAATGTCTGTAAGCAGCGCTTGTTGCTAGTGATGAAATATGGCTCTAAAATCTTATGGCCAATAGTCACTATTGGCTTCATTTGAGATTTTCATTTGAAAGCTTGAAGCTTTCCTCATGCAACGTTGCAATGCGTGCAACCTCATGCATTAATGCGCCGTCTAATCAGTAATCACGTTATGTTTATTAGAACAAAGTCAATTTTTTATGGTCTCTAAATAAACGAATGATGACCCGGCAATGGATGACGGACTTTAGAAATTGACTATCAGTACACCTTTCACGATATATATACTTTCTTTTATCACGGATTATAGCAAAATAATATTGTTCACACAATTTAATTGCTACAAACAAAACAAATGCTAGCACCAACATGCATTGACGAATGGAGGGATGCAAGGCGATACGGATTTACATCTTATTCAAGAATATATTCATACCAATAGACGTTCATATTAGATATAGGTCTTTTACTGAGCTCAGGCCATACCATATTTAGATCGTGTCTACATATTGAGATAGCCTTCGATACTTCGCCATTCCCAAATTGAACAAATGATTCTGTGGGCTATGTAGGTGATCAATTTATATATATATATATATATATATATATATATAACGTTTGTTTATAAGGCACTTTTCATTGCCAATGTACCGCGTTAAAATATATTCTCCCAGTGAATGTGTGTATACTTTTATTTGTTGCTCATGCAAGTTATATGACGATCCTAAACTCGGTGCGGAAGTTCTCGCAATTTGCCTCGTTCATCATTTTACTTTGTCGGGTAAAGTATACAGTGTCATTAATTAAAGAGTTAATTTATTGCAAAAGCAAATATTTAAACGAAGAATATTTGTTTAATATAACAATGCTTCCAATTTTTTTTTTCATAAAACCATCCTGCTTTTGATGAAAGCCTTGCCTTTTACTAAACTATAGGAATGTGAAAGTGTATCATTTCTATGAACGAAAGTAATAAACCATATCTATCATTGCCAAAGATTTTGAAGATTAAACCCTGTTAAAAAATCTTACGTTCTTAATTTAAAAGTAATTTTCATGGTTTTCAGCGATAAAATATTTTTGAAAAAAACAGTTTCGGTCTTAAAAAAAATTCTGATCAATACTTGACTTCTACTAATATATTGTATCATTTTGATTTTTTTTGGTTCCTCTGCAGAATACACCTTGGACACACGATATCTGCGTACGTAGTATGTGGAACAATGAGACTGGAACAATTTCTATGTTACATAAAAAAGTACCTTGAACTGAAATTAACAATAAATTTTATTGTTATTCCACAATAACTGGGTAAAGAACTTATGCTTATGCTATTAATAATAAAGGATTTTTGTTAAACCTTGCGTATGTGAAGGACGTTAGGGGTAAGTTCGTGATTTGAATATTACGACGAACGACTTCGCTTCGAATTCTGATTTCGATATTACCTTCATAATGTTCAAAGCGATTTAACTTTTATAGGATATGATATATATTTAGAATTGGTGTATATTTTCCATCAGGATTACTTATTACATAATATACTAGGTGTGCCATACGAGATAGAGACATGCTGTCTAGCACTTTTTTGTAGTATTTTAGTAGATCTACAGTTCTCTAGTATATTACTTTAGTGCATCTCTGCAGGTTTACGCGGCGCACGCGATTAAAGACAGCAGGCGTGTTTTACACAGCCGCACGAGCACTTCAACACAATTTACGTACAACCGTAATGTACTATTTATATAAAATTTCCAGAAGAATTGCACTATATTTTAGTAAAACCTGTAAAAAATTGATTACATTTAGACTTTTGGGACTTTGTTTTATAATAAGTATAGATTTTTATCATTCACACGGTTTTATTTAAATATAAATTTTAACAGGTTAAATATCTGTACTGAACGACTCATATGATCATATTAAACCGATATGAAACACATTAAAGGTAAAAATGTCGATCAGTTAATATTTACGGGAATAAATACCCAGCAGAAGAACAAATAAGCACAAAAGCCAGCGACATATTGGTAACACAGCGCTATTTCTGTTGCAATGTCCCTGAATATTGGCGGCCGCGATTGGAATTTTCGTATCGAAAGTACTGTATTGCAAACATTTTTACAAAGGCCTGCGATGCGGCGTATACTTTCGGCCGGTATTCATTAAAAATACAATTGCATTCTCTTATGAGCTTATTGAGTCAATGGTCTTGTAATATAAATTGCTTTAACAAGTAAATAAAATTCAACGAGATCAAACCGCAGTGTTGCATGCATCTAAAATAAGATAATGATCATTTTTAAGTGTGAATTTACTCTCAATAATTTATAGAATTAGAATAAAGAATTATTCCTTTGCGGAGATCATACAAAAGTAATAAAAAAAAAACTATAATCCGCGATAAACTAAATAGGATTCGTGGTGGTCCTCCTTAATAAGTCAAAGGTAATAACAAAAATTATTTTGCTATAATCCGCGATACAGTAAATAGAAAAAATATATAGTGCTAATTGTATAGTGGACTCTCCGTTTTTTCCTACCCGATACATGCAGGATTTGTAAAAACACATGTACAAACCTCCACCACAATACAAAAGCACTACACACGTTCGAACGTGTTCGTTCGTGAACGTGTACGTTAGTGTACGTGTGTATTGTGGTGGAAGTGGTGTAGGTTTGTGCATGTGTTGTTATGAATACTGCATGTATCGGGTATGAAAAAACGGATAGTCCATTATATACATTTAGCATTATGTATATTTTACTTTATTGCGGATTGTAGCGAACTAATTTTATTATTACTTTTGAATTTACTCTATTCCCTTCTCACTAGTCAATCTTTAATGCTACAAAAAAGAATATGTTTATCAATTCAAGTTCAATTCAGCTAAGTTCGAATAATGCTTCGCCATGAGTGATTCTCGATACAAAACAGGGTTCAGGTTTATACTGGAGATTAATTTTGTACGAAAATCTCGCTTCAAATAAAATCATATAGAAACCTATTTGGTGAATTTATTGTAAAGTAAAATTTATATACTTTTATAGCAATGAACTACGGGCTTTTATATAAAATGGAATATGACGGGAATCATTATTAAACTGTATTTTATGTGCAGATTTTATGTTTGCATTTGTTGGATGGTTAATGAAATTTGTATTATCTTTCAGAACAGATGAATTTTACAACGAATGAACATTATGAAAAAAATCATAAGTTTCGCAACTCTTTCGCAAATGATTAGAAGCAGGCGTTACTTTGCGGAACTCCATAGTACAGAAGTTAAACAGAAGTATTTTGCTATAATCCGCGTTTGTTAAGATAATATATGTATGTAATGCTAAGTGTATGAATCAGGCAACATTCACATACGTTACACATGCAGGACAAACGCAAGCAATACACACTGCAATGTCTACGATCGTTTCGCCCCGCTCCACGACGTTACGATTTTGTCGTGGAGCCTATCCTCCTGATAATGCTTCGGTTTCGGGGCGTAACGATCGTAGATATTGTAGTGGTGATTGTGTGTGTTGCTTGTGTGAATTGTTGCTGTTGGCGGCATTTTTGGGATACGTGTGATGACTTGCCTTGCGTGTGTAAGGTATGTGAATGTTGTCTGCTTCGTACACTTAGCATTACATACATTTTCTTAACAAATGCAGATTATGGCTAAATACTTTTGTTGTTGCTTCTAAACTCTTGCACATTCTGAACTTATTCGAATTAATTTTATGGCCACAATATTCAGGTTACAAAAAATATATGACCATGCAGGACAGCGCATTTAAATAGAATACAAAATTGTTCTTATGTCACATATTGTAACTGGAACTTACTATAATTAATTTTATTAATAAAGAAAATAACAATGTCTTATATGATTGTTGCGAGATGTGTATATAAATCCCAATGAAACTGTCAGCATAATTTAAGTCAAACGAGAACGGCGACATCATCTGAATATGTTTCTACGTAAGTAAATTTTACGGAGAATTTATAAAAGTTTCTATGCGCGTCGCAAATTGTTTTTTTCTTTTTTATTTCAATAAGTGCTAACAACATATAATGTTCAGATAAAAGGTAAGCTTTTCCAATGAAAAGCTTACATTCTATCTAAAATTGCGGTGGCGAAATGTTGATAGGTGTAAATCACAACTTTCTGATTTTGTGTTCAATTTTATTTTACCTCCTTAATAAGTCAAAAGTAATAATAATTTTTTTTTTTCTATAAGCCGCGATACAGTAAATAGAAAATATATATAGTGCTAAATGTATAGTGGACTCTCCGTTTTTTCATACCCGATACGTGCAGGATTCGTAAAAACACATGTACAAACCTCCACCACAATACACAAGCACTACACACGTTCACTATTACAAACTCAACAATCGTTTCGCCCCGCAACCGGAGCACCATCAGGAGAAAACCACCACCATCAGCACCCAGCACCATCAAGGATCTTGGGGTGCATGTGGTGGCTGGTCCTGCATGTATAAGGTGCGTAGATTTTGCCTACTTCATACACATTGGCTTTGCATGCATTCACTTAACCCGTGCGGATTATAGCAAAGTAGTTAGTTCTGTTATATTGCTTGTATTACTTTTGTATTATGGATCTCCGCAAAGTAACGTCTAATTCCATAAATTATTCCTTAATAAGTTTTTACATGGATTCATTGCAGCCCGTAATCGAAACATCAACTAACAAACCTGTAGCATTAGAATTTTCATTGTACCTTAGGTTTACGGTAATTATTATGATGCGATAGAGAAAGTGTTGATGACAAAATTACTTGCTAAGCTAGTGACCACATCTTTGCACTCAAGACATCGTTACTAATAATTTGTATTATGGCGCGACCCAAACAATATTGGATCTGAAATATGCATAGAAATTTTTCCTTATATAAATTTTTATTGGAACACATTAAAGGAATATTCTGGAGCAATATTTATACACTTTAATAGTAATATAAAACGAGCTATAAATAAGCGAAATATGACAGGAACGGTTATTAAGATGTATTTCGTGTGCCGCTTTCATTTTTGTAGAAGCGGTACATTTTGATATATTCAAATACTTAAGAGATTCAATTTAAGAAACTAAAGAGAATCGCACATAATATATAAAGATTTATATACATATTTTAATCTACAAATTAGGCATACATTTGCGGAAATCCATAATACTAAAGTAATAATAAAGTACTTTGCTATAATTCGCGATAAACTAAATAGAATCGCGTTACTTTATCGCGGATTATAGCAATTTTTACTATTACTTTTATTTATATATATGTGAGACTTCTAGTTATTTCTTGTGATATATAATGTAATGATATATTATTTTTTCTAATGCCGTGTGGTATCCGGCTGAGTAGAAAAAGAGGGTGGGAGGAGAGGAAAAATGAGGGTGGTCTAATAGACCACCCTCTTTCTTACCGAGTTGTCATATAATACGACTATGTTAAGTTGATCTCAGGCAAGCTGATGGTTGTAAAATACGTAGCCAAATCATGTGACAACATGTTTATAACATGTTGTGGGATAAGAGCAGGACGATGATGATAACATTATTGTTTTTAAGTTGTTAAGATTAAGAGAGTAAATAAAAATTGAAAGCTAGTCCTTTAATGATATAAATATTTCTAGTTTTTTATCTCGTAGCGCCTTACCCCTGTTTTTCTATTTCCAATAGTAATCTTCGTTGCATACCTAATGTTAAATGTCTATCTTAATTTTGTATCTCAAGATTTCTCCCAATTAAAAGTGATCATAATAAAAAAAAACAATGACCTGTATTACGAGAATGCTTCACATTTACCAGTTTTGATCCTTGGCAAACACCTATAAGTTTTTAAAATTAAATAATATTTTTATAATTGTTGTTAACACAAGTCGTCGCAAGTCAACAGACGCTAACCTTGAACCAATACATCGCAATGGAACATACATAACCTTAGAGAATTTCTAATTTTATGTTACCTGCTAATTCGCATTAGCGTAGCTTTTCGGCTCAATGTGACCCTGACCCTTCAAACAGAGAGATGACCTATTCTGTTACTTTCATTTAATATGGTAAAACTATAGAAAATCTCTATGATTTCCCAACATGCAATATTTCATACGAGCTGCCAAGGTTTCCCCAGGCGTCATAATCACTTGCAGTTTCGAGAACTTTTCGCTGCGTATATAGAACGAGTTTTAGACTGAAATCTCTACGGGAACACATAGTCATTAGAAAAAGAAAAGTTAGGAAATTCATGTCATTTTTAAAGCCTACAAAAAGATGTTAACTGCTGACTGATTTAGTCATAGTATATTTAATCTTTTATTTGTTTTTATGCATTATGAGGAGTATCCAGAGAGTTTATAGAGTAGGGGTACCATAGTGCGCCATAACTTTCGAATGCAAGTGTCCATAAAATAATAAGAAAGGAAAGATATGTCCTAAATATTTTTCTTATTTCATATAAAAAAGAGACAGTAGCCTCATTTGTTTTTTTCCTTTTTCTTTGATGGCCACATTTTAGGCTGGCTCCCCTACTCTAATATAATGACTCTGTAAATTAAAAAACTTAACAACAATAGCTTAGCTTTTTTTTCTTGTTTTAAGTATAACTGACACGAAAAATAATTCATTTGTTTTATATTTTACATATTTCTCATATCATCACCCATCCTCCTGCCCTTATCCCACTCTAATTGGGGTCGGCACAACATGTTGGCACATAATTTGGATGCGTATACACGACCGGCCGCCTGCCTGACGCCCACTTACCTTAGTTCTATTTTACGTCACCTCGGTAAGATAGAGGGTGGCCTATTCTCCTAAATCAGATACCACACGGTGGACCAATTTATCTAAGTCGCATTTCACAACTCCTCGGTAAGAAATGAGGGTCGTCTATTCTACTCGGCCGGATACCACACGGCACATTTCACATATTTATCACATAGAAATAAAATGAATATGATAAATGAATATGTGAATATGTATAATTTTTAATGTTTGAAAGCAACTTCCGTTCGTCGAAGCGGATTTTTCTCTACTGTATTAAAAACAATCCATAGACAAAACAACAACAAGAGAAGGAAAATCTTTAGGCAGAAATTTCATTCATCAATCGTATAATAATATTCAATAAATAAAAGTGTACATTTTTCAGACATGTTGTAGGGGCGACCACGACCGGTGATCCCGGCCGTGGTCGCCCCGACGTATCTTAGGGGGCAACACATGCTTCGGAGATGGTGGGTGCTAGCGGGATTGACACCGGCATGGCTGGTATTTCTGCTGGTACGAGTAGTCGATCGCGCCGAAAAACTGCGCGTGGACGTAGAGAGGAAAAGGACACTCGGAGTGCTAGTTCCGGCACAGGCACGAGGCTGAGTGAGAACTCCGAAATGGATATATCCAGGACTGTGTCCTTAGAGAGTCTGGATGGCGTACGTACGCGTGCGCGCTCTAAGAAGAGAACAAGGGAGGAGACTGAGGACTCTGCGGAGTCGGATGAGGACCTTGGTGCAAAAAAGCCCGATATCAGGCCCTATCTGCGGGGTTCCAAAATGGGTCTAAAAGAGGCTCGCGATGCTGTGAAGCGTGGTGGCCTCTTAGAGGAGTTTTTACCAAACGAGAGATGTGGTGGTGAGGCAAGGTCCCGGACTTCGAAATCGGCTTCGACTAAGTCGGTTGATCGGCCGGTCCTGAACATGAGGGACCTAGACACTTCGAGAGTCTGTGACTCGTTATTTAAGAACGTGGAAACAATGAGGGTGACTGTAGGAAAGTCGAAGAACCTTAATGGAAAGTGCAGAGGGACTTTAAATATGGTCGCCCAAAGTATGGAGGAAGCTGCGAGGGCTCTTACCGAGAGGACAGAGTCCGAGGAAATCCGGCTTTTGAAAGAGGACAACGCCCGATTGACACAGGTGGTCAACAATCTCTCAGTAGAGAATACGACTCTAAAAGAGATCGCCAGTGCCAATAGGGAAACCGGGAAAGGGGTGGCTCCGGCTGACAGTTCACAGTCCGTGAAAGGCCTAACCATAGAGGAAGAATTGGTTAGGCTCAAAAACATGTTCACGGCGCGACTGGACAGTTTGGAAAATCGCCTGCCTCCCGAAGAAAGAATACGACCACCGCTTGCTGCCGATAAAAGGCGAGCGGCAGCGGTCAAAGAAAAGGAAAGGGAGAGGGCTCTACCAACGACGAAAAGAACAGGACGGGAACAGGCTCAAGTAGCTCGGGATCAGCGACCTGAAATCCGAGTTGTTGATCCTGTAACAACAAGGTCAGCAAACCCTAACATAAGGGACAAAAAGAAGGAGAAGAAGGCCGGCAAAGGAAAGAAAGGAGCCCAGCCCGAAAAACAGACGGAGCCCCGACTACTGCCGCCAGCCCCCGCTTCTATGAGCGATGGCTGGAACGTGGTGGCTCGGAGAGGGTCAAAGAAGAAGTCTGCGTCGGTGCCTACTACCGAAAAAGGGCCTGCGGTCACCACAACTAAAGGACAGCCAAAGCGTGAGGGTAAGCTCAAGACCCCGCGCTCAGCTGCAGTCGTGGTGACTCTTGATAGGGAGGCCATTGAGAAGGGCCTCTCCTACAATGATGTACTGACCCGGGCTCGAAGCCATGTTAACATGGACGAACTGGGTCTGGAGGGTGGTATGCGGTTGAAAATAGCTGCCACCGGGGCCCGAATGTTCGAAATCTCTGGGCCCTCCAAAGAGCAGAAGGCGGGAGCCTTTGCTGGACGGCTCCGCGAACTTTTCATGGAGGAGCCGGCGGTGCATGTCACTACGCCCACAAAATGCGCTGAATTGCGCATCGTGGGCTTGGATGACACTGCTAATGAAGGTGATGTAGTTGTCGCCGTCGCTCGGATCGCGGAATGTCCTTATCAGGACATTCAGACCGGGGTGATTCGCAGGGCTGAGGGAGGTCTAGGCTCCCTCTGGCTTAAAGTCCCAGTGGCGGCGGCCAAGAAGGTGGTGGCGGTGGGAAGAGTCTTGGTGGGTTGGGTTTCGGCCCGAGTCCACCTGCTTGAGGCGCGCCCACGCCGTTGCTTCAGGTGCTTAGAGAAAGGGCACCTGCGAGCGGAGTGTAGTTCGGCAATTGACCGCAGCGATGAGTGCTACCGCTGCGGTCAGAACGGCCACAAGGCCCAGTCTTGCTCGGCGGCTCCGCATTGCGGGAGTTGCCAACGAGCAGGGCTGAAGGCCGATCATCGGGCGGGGAGCGGGCAGTGCAAGGCACCGCCCGTTCCTAAGAAAAGGGGAAGAGTAGGTGATGGCCCAAGGGTCCCCTTGTCACCCACTGCCGGCCTGGCTTAAACTACCACGAGCCAGGCGATGGAGGAGCCTATGGAGGTCGCCAAATAATGGACACCATGAGATTCCTCCAGGCGAACATCAACCACTGTGCCGCGGCTCAGGATTTACTTTTCCAAGCCTTGGCGGAGCGGTTGGTGCACGTAGCCGTGGTCTCCGAACCATACTTTGTACCGTCGGGCGAAGAGTGGGTTGGTGACCATGATAGAGTGGTGACCATTGCGTCCAGGGCTGCAGTCGGCTCCCCAGCCCTGGAGCGCGTGCAGAGGGGACACGGTTACGTCTCCGTTAAGATTGGAGACGTATCCGTAATCGGGGTTTACTACTCGCCAAACAAATCATTCGCTGACTTTGAGCTCTTCATGGCTGAAGTCGGCGATTTGGTGAGTAGGTTACGCCCCGGAAAGGTGCTGCTGGCTGGAGACCTCAACGCAAAATCCGCTGCGTGGGGGTCTCCTGTAACGGACGTCAGGGGAAGCTATTTGGACGGTTGGTTGGCCTCGATCGGGATGGTCGTCATGAACCGGGGGACGGCTGACACATGCGTGCGTTGGAATGGCGGTTCCAAAGTTGACGTTACTTTTGTCGATGCCGCCATGTCACGCTGTGTTAGCAACTGGGAGGTTTTAGTGGGTGTGGAATCACTGTCGGACCATCGATATATATGGTTCGAAGTGTCCGCACGCCCCACTCCCATTTCCCCTCGGTCGAGAAGACATGCGGGCCCTCGGTGGTCCGTCAGTAAGATGGATCCCGAGTTCCTCGTCGAGGCCGCAATCGTCCAGGCGTGGGTGGCAGGGCCCATGGGGGAGGATGTCGCCGCGGAGGTCGAGAACCTCCAGCGGCGGATGTCGCTTGTCTGCGATGCCAGCATGCCGAGGGTGCGAAGCACAAGGCCGGCATGCGGGGTGTACTGGTGGACGGAAGAGTTGGCACGGCTGCGCGACCAGTGCGTGGCCGTGCGCCGCCAGTACACTCGGTACAGACGTCGCAGACAACGCGACATCGAGGAGGAGAGGCGCCGCTATGAGGTATATAAGGCTGCCCGCGTCTCCCTGCGGATAGCCATTCGGATGGCTAAGGACAGGGCCCACAAAGAGCAAGCCGAAGAGCTTAACCGGGATCCTTGGGGGAGGCCATACAAAGTGGTGCGAAAGAAATTTCGCGCCCGCGCTCCCCCCCTTACCGAGAGCCTTCGGCCGGAGTTCGTGGAGACAATCGTGGTGGCCCTGTTCCCGCAGGGACCCGAGCTCGAGCCGCCTCATATGGCGCCTCTCGAAGAGGAAGGTACGGTGCAGGATGCTCCGGGGGTGTCAGAAGGTGAACTAGCGGAGGCGGTGAGTCGCATGAGAGCGAAAAACACCGCCCCTGGTCCCGATGGTATTCCTGGCCGCGCCTGGGCGCTTGCCTTGGGCCCATTGGAGTCGGGGCTCAGGGCGACGTACAGTGCCTGCCTCGAGAGAGGACTGTTTCCCCGTAGGTGGAAAACGGGGAAACTGGTCCTGCTCAGAAAGGAGGGAAAACCGGCCGATGCACCCTCCGCGTACCGGCCGATTGTCTTGCTGGACGAGGCGGGTAAGCTACTTGAGCGTATTGTGGCCTCCCGCATCGTCCAGCACCTCCAGGAGGTGGGGCCTGATCTCAGTCGCCTCCAGTGCGGATTCCGCCGGGGCAAATCCACTCTCGACTGTATTGAGGGTGTGAGAGTCCTGGTGGAGGAGGCGACGGCCAAGCGCGAGGTGGTGTTGGCGGTGTCATTAGACATCGCCAATGCGTTCAACACCTTGCCTTGGAATGTGATCAGAGAGGCCCTGCGTTTACGGTTAAATGGTTTGCTAGTTACCTTTCGAACAGAACTCAATCTGTCGAAGTTTTAAGTGATGACGGCACTGTAAATTATTCGAGCAGTTCCCAAATTTTAAGAGGCGTACCTCAGGGATCAATTCTGGGTCCAATACTGTTTATTCTTTACACCTCGGACGTGGTCAAATCTATTAAAAACTGCAGTTATCATATTTACGCAGACGATCTTCAAATATATGCCTCATTCAAGCCTTCCGAGACTGATATTGCAATACAAAAGTTGAACGAAGACTTAAATAGAATTGATACGTGGTCTGCAGTAAACTCGCTAGTACTAAATCACTCTAAAACTAAGTATCTTATCCTAGGTACCAAAACTCAGATACAAAGGATTTCCGATTATAACCCCGTAATTACAATTTCAGACCATGTTATAGATCCTGTTTTGGATGCTAAAAACTTAGGAATTCTGATGGATAAAGATCTTAGGTTCGAAAAACACGTTATAAACGTGGCTCGTAATTGTTTCTACAGATTGAAAGTTTTGTATCGTATTCGTAATACACTTGACGTCGATCTTCGAATTATACTATGCGAGTCATTAGTGCTGTCAAAATTTAATTATGCCGACACAGTAATCGGTCCGAGACTACTAGCGCGCACTAGAAATTTAATTCAGAAGGTACAAAATGCTTGTGCCAGGTTCTGCTTTGAAATTCCACCTCGTGCCCATGTAACCCCATTTCTAAATTCTGCTGGTAGGCTCAAAATGGAATCTCGCTGTCATCTGCATCTTGCCACTTTATTATTTGGCATAATTAAATCAAAACACCCATCGTATCTATTTAAGAAGTTGCGTTGGGCATGCGATGACAATAAATCTTACGGGACACGAGCCACAGCTTTTATGTTAAATATTCCAATACATAAAACAGCATGCTTCCGCGGTAGCTTTAGATATTCTGCGTCGAAGTGTTGGAATGATTTGCCTCCACCAGTGCGTAACAGCCTGACAGTTCACCATTTCAGATCACAATATAAATCATATTTGCTCTCTATACAATTACAGGACTAATTTATATCTTATAATCTAGTTATATATTATTAGTATTATAATTATTACACTTTTGCTCTATATTATCAATTTCATTTTATTTTTATCTTATAATCTAGTTACATATTATTAGTGTTATAATTGTTACACTTTTTGTACAGCACTTTTTAAAATATAAATGTTTTCTTTTGTATTTACTTTATACCTCAAACCAGCTGCACCTGAGACTTTGTCTGTGTCAGCTTGTCACTCCTAAAATTGCCTGATAAATTATGTGTTTTTTTTTAATTATTTTTAATATGTTATTATGTTCCAGCTGATTCTGCCGTTATTAATTAATCTAAGTTAAGTTATCTGGAGACCACTGAAAATCAGCAGTGAAGCTTAGGCTTTCAGTCTGAGTGGCCGTCCATTTCGTCCTTTCACACAGCTGTACATGGTGTTTTTCTGTTTTGTTTTATATATATTTTATTTTTATATATTTGTTTTATAGTATAAGTATACTTAAAAAATTTTTGGTTTGTGAAAGACGAATAAAGATCTTCTTCTTCTTCTTCTTCTTTCCACCGTATCCCCTTGTATCTGCAGCGTGTTGTCGGCGATTATTTGGCTGACCGCGCTGTCGGATACCCGACGGCTGGGGGTAGGTGGAAAGAGCGGAGGATGTCGTGCGGTGTTCCACAGGGGTCAGTCTTAGGACTCCTCCTGTGGAACATCGGCTACGACTGGGTGCTGCGTGGTGAAATGCTCCCGGGAGTGCGTCTGTTTTGTTATGCAGACGACACTCTCGTGACTGCCCGCGCGAGCACACATCGGGAGGCCCGTATACTGGCGACCGCGGCCACAGCTCATGTCGTGGCCCGGATTCGTCGGTTGGGTCTGGGGGTGGCCTTGGAGAAATCCGAGGCCATTTGTTTCCACAGGCCTCGGATGGCGCCCCCAGCGGGCTCCCGGTTGATGGTGGGCGGGACGTCCGTTGGAATCTCAGGTAATTTACGGTACCTGGGATTAATTCTCGACAGCCGATGGACGTTCGAGGCCCACTTCCGGCGGCTCGCCCCGAGATTAAAGGCGACCGCCGGAGCCCTGAGCAGGCTCCTTCCGAATGTGGGAGGGCCAAATGCAGGCTGCCGGCGCCTTTATGCCGGAGTGGTCCGATCAATGGCCCTGTACGGCGCTCCCATATGGGCGGAGCGGCTGACCGCCAAGTCCCTGCCCTTGTTGCGCGGGGCGCAGAGGATTGTGGCGATCAGGCTAGTGCGGGGCTACCGGACCATCTCTGGCGAGGCGGCCTGCGCCTTGGCCGGATCTCCTCCGTGGGATCTAGAGGCCAAGGTGCTTGCTCAGGCCTACCGCCACAAAGTTGAAGCCCGTACATCGGGGGGAAACTCTGCGGTGGTAGAGGTAGATTGGCGGAGAGCAGCTCAGTTGGAGCTCCTCCGCCAATGGAGGCGGCGGCTGGAATCGCCCAGCGCAGGATTCTGGACAATTTCAGCCATCCAGCCCATTCTCCAGGGCTGGGTCGCCAGGAGGCATGGGGTCCTCACCTTCCGCCTGACACAGGTACTTTCCGGACTAATAAATAAAAGAATGATATAGCAGAAACTCGTGTATTGATAGACTGACATTTGTGACGCGAGACGACGCGTCCGCCGCTCGTAATTGTTGTCCCACCCGCACATACATATACATTACACCTCCTTACTAAATCTAGAACTTTAAGTTAACAATAACGCAATTCCTATATATAATCTTAAACTTACTGTCTTACATGTATAAAATAATTTACGCTAACTTATTCTATTCTAAAACGAACAACAGGCTTGCGCTCTCTTTTAGGACGCTCATTTGGATACGACGGCGTCGGTTGTAGTGTCGGTGATAATGAAGTCGCAATGTCATCTATTTCAGTACCGGTAAGCTCGCTAACCGTTTCTAACGTATCTATTGTTTTGGGCGTGATAATATCCGGCACTACAACCGTTTCCTCGACCGCATCCTCACCCCTCACAGTTATCACTTCTTTATCTGGACAGGCCACGTCGGATAACCTGGATCTGCGTCTGATTTGATCAACGTGTCTCGGCAATAATCTACCCTCTCCCCCATCTACAATATATCTACGCGAATCTTCCTCTTTTAAAATTTTTCCTTTCACCCATTTTCCATCCCTACCATAGACTCTCGCCCATACCGGTTCGCCCTCCAACAGAGTTCGCGACACCCCACCTGCGTATTTCTCTTGCCTACGATGTGCCTCATTTACTCGAGCCTCTTGTTGCCTACTAGACCGCAATAAATCTAATCTAGATCTCAGAGACCGTCGTTGCAGCAACATAGCCGGGGTATCGCCCGTGGTATTATGTACGCTATTTCTATACGCCAGAAGGAACGTTTGTAGTGCTGTATCGACATCAACGCTGTCTCTTTCTGCTTTTTTAATTGCTCGCTTACATAATTTTACAGCATTTTCTGCAGCACCATTCGATGACGGATGATATATAGGAGAGTGTAACTGTGAAATTCCGTTAGCATCTAAAAAATTTTTAAATTCAATACTTGTAAACGGAGGACCCTGATCCGAAACGAGTTGTTTTGGTAAACCAAACCGCGCGAAAGTGGCCCGTAGCACTTTAATTATCGCGAGAGCATTAGTACGGTGCATTTCAAAAATCTCTATCCACTTACTACTAGAGTCAACCAGGACAAAAAAAATCTTTCCTTTATATGGGCCTAGAAAATCTACATGTATTCTACTCCACGGTTCGGGCGAGTACGGCCACGGCGACGGTGGGGCTCTAGGTGGCGCCGCTGCCTCCATTGCACAAGTCTCACAGGACTTACACAAATCTTCTACGTCAGAATCTATAAGAGGCCACCAAACGTAACTTCGTGCGAGTGATTTCGTTTTAACGATACCCATATGACTTACATGCAATTGCTTTAAAATACTACTGCGTAAAGGTTGCGGCACCACAATCCTATAGCCCCACATAATACAACCACGATCGAGATACAGTTCATGACGTCTCACAAAATACGGTTTGACCTCTTCCTCGGGGCACGTTGCCGGCCAACCCGATTGGATGTACAAAAATATTCTGCTTAACAATTTATCCTTGTCAGTTGCTATCCTTACGTTGTCATTGGTTATGGGCAAAAAATTTTCAACAAAATTTAAATATGTCAATTCCTTGATATTGCTAATTTTAGTTTTCTCCTGTGGTAGTCGAGATAAACCGTCGGCACAATTTTTGTCCGACGGGATGAATTCTATGGTATAATTGTACCCCGATAAAAGAATCGCCCACCGTTGTATTCGTGAGGCGGCCATGACAGGTATACCTGTTTTATCGCCAAATATAAATGTCAGCGGTTTGTGATCCGTTCGTAAAATAAAATGCCTCCCATACAAATATTGGTGAAATTTCTTGACACCATACACAATGGCCAAGGCTTCCCTATCTATTTGAGCATAACCGCGTTCAGCCGAGGTTAAGGTTCGCGATGCAAATGCTATAGGACGTTCACCCTCTCTAGTGAGATGCGATATGACAGCACCCACTCCCGAGCCGCTCGCGTCGGCCGTCAATACGAGCGGTAAATCCGGAGAGTAGTGTACTAAAACTTTACTCGACCCTAGTAGCCGCTTAATTTCTGAAAACGCAACTTCACATTCCCTTGACCACTCGAACTTAACGCCTGCACGTAGCAAATGATATAGTGGCGCTAATACGGTACTTACATTCTTAATGAATTTCGCGTAATACATTATCATCCCTATAAAAGCTCTTACCTGAGAAACATTACATGGTGTAGGTGTGTTCGTTATCGCTTTAATTTTATCCGAGCAAGTATGAACACCGTCTTTGCTGATTACATACCCTAAATAATTTATTGACTCGGAAAAGAATACACATTTATCTTTCTTAACCCGTAACCCATGCGTCTGCAGTCGGTCAAACACCTTATGTAAATTCGTTACGTGTTCCTCAGTGGTTTTGCCGGTAATAATAATATCGTCTAGGAAGACGCCTACGTGACACAGATCAGCAAATAACGTTTCCAATTTTTTTTGAAATATCGCAGGACTCGACGCGAGCCCATAAACTAACCTATTATACATAAATAAACCTTTATGAGTATTTATTACTGTACATTTTTTTGTCTCATCAAGTTCAAACTGTGCGTATGCCTGCGAGAGATCTATCTTACTAAACCGCATTCCCCCATGTACACGCGTCAAAAGATCCTCCACTCTCGGCAACGGATATCTGTCTATCTCAATATTTTTATTTAACGTGATCTTATAATCAGCGCAGATCCGAACGCTTCCGTCCTTTTTAATTACCGGCACGATCGGCGTGGCCCACTCGGAGCGGTCGACGGGGGTGAGGATGCCGTCGCGCACCAGCTGCTCGAGCGCGCGCTCCACCGGCTCGCGCAGCGCGTACGCCAGGGGCCGCGCGCGCACGAACACGGGCCGCGCGTCCGCTCGCAGGCGGATTGACACTGTGCCGCCGGTGAAACGCCCCAGCCCGTCCGCGAAAACCTTATAGTACCTGGAACTAAATTCCTCTAAATTAAAATCTTCACAAGACATATTATTTATCGAACAGTCGAAATTCGGTAATTTTATATTAAGTTCCATCAACCACTGTCTACCCAAAAGATTAGTTTTGCCGTTTCTGATCACATACAAGTCCAGATTTTTTTTCTTTCGTTCATACCTAACCAACGGCTTTAGAACTCCAACTGGCGAAACACATTCTCCAGTATAATATCTTAATTGCAATTTACTTTTGTATAATTTTAAATCACGAAAACTTTCTTTGTATCGCTCGTAACTAATACACGACACGGCGCTGCCCGTATCGCACTCCATCACCATATCTTTACCGTGAATATTTAAAATTATTGAAATAGGTTTACATTGTTCGATTAATAAATTGTTTATGTTTGCATAAATTACCTCATCACTATCTTCGCTGTCGTCAGATGCCGCTTGCGAAGCGGCCGTTACGTCCACACTGTGCTGCCCCGCCAAATACGGACAGACACGCCTCAGGTGTCCCTGTTTATTACATACACGACACACATATCCGCGAAATTTGCAAGAAGTAGTGCTATGTGCCCGTCCGCACACTCTGCACGCCGGGGGTTGCCGGCGGCTGGCCTGCGCGCCCGCTGCCGCTGCCTGCACCTCACGCTGCGCCCGCACGTCCGTTCGCCCTGTATGGGCAAAGCCAGAGACATGTTTATAGCGGCCACGGGCCGCCCCGCGCTCCGCTGGATCCACTCCGTGCTCGGTACCCCTCCGGCGCACTGCCTCTGTGATCTCCTGGCATTCCACGACCCGACCCTTGCTATCCGACGAGCCTGAAGGTCTTTCTACCATAGCGGCATTTTTTTCCGCTGCTTCCATCGTTATAGCTAAGTTGTAGGCTTTCCCAAAATCCAGCTTGTCTTCCGCGAATAGCCGTTGTCGTATTGTTTCACTTGTAATTCCACATACGAATTGATCACGCAGACTATCTTCTAACCAATTTCCAAATTCACAAGTTTTCGACAAACGTTTTAACACGGCTACATACTCTGCTATACTCTCACCTTCATTTTGTTTCCGATGTCGAAATTTAAATCTTTCTGACAAAATACTCGGTTTCGGCTGTAAATGTTTTTCTAAAATAGTAGTTAACTCTAAAAAACTTTTCACAGTTGGTTTCATAGGAGTGCATAAATTAACTAAAAGTTCATAACACTCAGCTCCCATGACAGTTATTAGCGTTGGTACGTGTAACTCACTAGGGATTTTATTTACCAAAAAGTATTGTTCTAAACGCTCCACATACAATTTCCAATTATCGTTTTGAATGTTAAACTCCGAGATTTTCCCGATCGACATTTTAAATGATTGCACTAGGTCTAATCCCATCCTCGTCGCCATTAATAAATAAAAGAATGATATAGCAGAAACTCGTGTATTGATAGACTGACATTTGTGACGCGAGACGACGCGTCCGCCGCTCGTAATTGTTGTCCCACCCGCACATACATATACATTACACGGACATGGTTGTTTCGGGGGGTATCTGTGGAGGGTGGCCCAGTGCGAAGCGTCTGGTGTGTGCCACGAGTGCGGCGCTGAGTCTGATACGGCGCTGCACACCCTCGCGGACTGCCCTGCTTGGGCGGTTCAGCGGGCGAAGCTCGTGGCAGAGGTGGGGCACGATCTCTCCCTGCCCACTGTGGTTCGTGCCATGGTGGACAGGGAGGCATCGTGGGCTGCGATGGCCTCCTTCTGCGAGGATGTTATCTTGCGGAAGGAGGCGGCGGTACGGATCCGGGAAGTCGAGTCTTTGGATCCGATCCGCCGCAGGCGAGCGGGGCGCAGGCGACTCGCCGAAGTCCGTCGCATGCCGCCCTAACGGGGACCTCCGAGCGTTCCGAACGGGGTTAATCGGACGCTCGCTGGAGTTAGGTCCCCAAGGCGGTCGATGCATCTGGTGCTCCCGATGCATCGATTAGCGGAGGGAGGGGCCACTGCTTAGAGAGGCCCCGACCCGGAGGTGGCGCTCTCCGGGGTACAGAGCTGCTGCTGGAGGGGATGGGGGTAATGTGTCCAACGATACCCTATCCCCGCCACTAGCAGCGTGGAGGAGCACTGTCAGGTTTTTAGTCGGTGCGAGTCCGACATACCCACCGCTCGTCCCCGTCGGGCGGTGATGACCCATAACGGGTTTTCCTGACATAAAAAAAAAAAAAAAAAAACATTAGACGCGTGGAACAATTTATCGAACTTAACCAAATTGATGATCATTTGAAGGTAGCCACTTTGATTACGTTAGTCGGCGAAGCCACATACGACTTAATGTGCGACCTGTGCGCACCGAACAATCCAGAATCGAAATCATTTGCTGACTTAGTGAGGTTAGTCGGTGAACATCTCGAACCAAAAAGATCCGACATTGCGGAAAGACACGTTTTTCGTTTGCGCCGGCAGAGGGCCGGCGAATCCCTCAGTCAATATCTTCAAGAGCTAAAACATTTGGCGAGCACTTGTAATTTTCGATCGACGCTCGAAGAAAATTTGAGGGATCAATTCGTATCCGGCCTGGCGAACGATGATATGAGATCTCGTTTATTCGCCGAACCCGAATTGAATTATAAAAGAGCCGTGGAGTTGGCCTTGGCATTGGAAGCGGCGGACAGGCACGCGCAGGCGAGCGTTTTGAGCGAGGCGGGCTCCGCGACGGCGGCGCACGCGACGGAGCCGGTGCATCGAGTGTCGGCGGCCCGAGCGCCTCGCGGCTCCGGCGGCGGCGGCGCGGGCTCGCTGGCGGCCGCGGAGTCGGCCTCGGCGGCATGTTGGCGTTGCGGGCGGAATCATCGCCCCGATTGGTGTCGTTTTAAAAATTATTCTTGTGATAATTGCGGACAAAAGGGGCATTTAAAATCTATGTGTCGAGTGAGAGGTTCGGAGCGACGCCTTGAGGGCGACATTAGTGAAGGTCGGGTACGGCGTAAGAACCATAATTTTCTAGATAGTGATAGTGATTCTGAATGCGATTTATATAGCCTAAATGTGAGCGGAGTTGACGACCGTCCTTATTGTGTGAGCGTAGAAGTGAACGGATTGTTATTAACGTTCGAGCTGGACACTGGCAGTAAGTTAGCTACTATTAATTTTGATTGTTATATGCGATACTTTAAAGATATTATCTTGCATAAGAATAACATTCGACTGCGTTCGTATACGGGAACTTTGATTGAGCCCGAGGGTTATTTATTAGTCGACGTTGTTTTGGGAAAATATAATGCAAAGAAACTAAAATTATTTGTTATAAAAAACGGGGGTCCACCTCTTATGGGCCGTTCCTGGTTACACCATTTAAATATAAGTACGGTGCAAATTAACGATTTTTTGTGTCACTTTAACGATGAAAACTTCGTGGAAAATCTCCGTCAGGAATTTCCTACTGTGTTTTCTTCAGGATTAGGAACGTGTACGAAAAGATTATCATTAAAGTTACGAGACGAAGTTCCCATTTTCATTAAGGCTAGACATTTACCTCTGGCGTTACGCGAACCGGTGGAAAAAGAATTGAATCGTCTCGTGGCCGAGGGTACGATTTATCAAGTTGATTATTCTGAATACGGTACACCTATTGTACCGGTTATTAAGAAATCAGGTGAAATACGCATTTGCGGCGATTACAAGGTTACAATTAATCCTAAATTAGCACGCGAGCCCTACCCTTTGCCACGAATCGAGGAACTCTTTGCAGCGTTGACCGGTGGGGAACAATTCTCTAAGATTGACCTCACGAATGCTTATCAACAATTATTACTCGAAGCAGATTCCCAACCATGCACGGCTATCACTACCCACTTAGGCACGTTTGTTTATAGACGCACTCCGTTTGGTTTAAACTGCATCCCGGAAAAATTTCAAAAGTTTATGGAGGAAACCCTCCGCGGTTTAAATGGTGTTGTAGTATATCTTGATGATATTGCCGTGACGGGTCGTGATCGAGCCGAGCATATTCATAATTTGAAATGCCTTTTCGAACGGTTGCGGAATGTCGGTCTCAGAATAAAATTCGATAAATGTTCATTTATGCAGGATAGTATTAATTATGTTGGTTTTATTATAGACAAGCATGGATTACATCCTGATCCTTTAAAAGTTAAGGCAATAGTGGATGCATCAGCTCCAACTAATGTGTCACAGTTGCGCTCATTTTTGGGGCTTGTTAATTACTATGCTAAATTTATCGCAAATATAAGTACAATACTTTTCCCCCTACATAACTTACTTAAGAAGAGCGTTGTTTGGAACTGGTGTACTAGATGTGAGAATGCATTTCAGGATGTTAAGAAAATTATTTTAAGTAAAAAAGTATTAGTTCATTATGACCCTAACTTACCTTTAGTGTTGTCTGTCGATAGTAGCTCGTATGGCATCGGTAGTATACTAGCGCATCGATATCCAAACGGCGAGGAACGTCCCATTTGTTTTGCTTCTCGCACTTTAAACAATGCCGAGCGCGGATATAGTCAATTAGATAAAGAGGCGTTGGCAATTGTTAGTGGAGTCATTAAACACCATCATTATTTATATGGCCGTCATTTTATTATTAAAACGGACCATAAACCTCTTCTGTTTATTTTTGGCTCTAAAGCTGGTCTACCACAAACAGTTGCTAGCAGAATACAAAGATACGCTGTCAGATTAGCGGCTTATGACTACGATATAGAATTTGTTAAGTCTAAAGATAATTGTAATGTAGATGCATTATCACGCCTGCCTTTGCCGTACCAACGAAAAGAATCGAAACTGGATCCGATCACTTACATTAATTATGTCGAAGCATCGTTTCCCATTAGTGCTCACGAAGTAGCACAAGATACGCTAAAGGATCCAATTTTAAAAAGTATCTATAAATATGTCGTCAACGGATGGCCTGCTGAGGTAGCGGAAGTTGAAAAGCCATACTTTCATCGGAAGGATAATTTGACGGTAGACAGGGGCTGCATTCTCTATAACCATAGGGTGGTCATACCGGACGTGTTGCGACGTCGTGTACTGAGTGAATTGCACGAAGGCCACCTTGGAGTAGTTAAAATGAAATCAATTTCTAGAGGGTATGTATATTGGCCACAATTAGATATGGAAATAGAAACTTTGACTCGTGAATGCAGCGCGTGCTGCCAGCAGCGGGACGCACCGCCGCAAGGTCAGTTACACCCGTGGGCTTTCCCTGCACACCCTTGGAGACGGCTGCACATCGATTTCGCTGAATTCCAAGGTAAGCGATATTTGGTAACAATTGATGCTCATAGTAAATGGATCGAGGTACAGAAAATGACTGGTACCACGGCGGGGGCTACGATAAACATGCTGCGTGAGTTGTTCGCCCGTTTCGGATTGCCATCTCAAGTCGTAAGTGATGGAGGCCCACCTTTCACTTCTTTCCAATTTACAGATTATATGCGTAAGAATTTAATAACGCACACTGTCACTAGCCCGTACAGACCGGCAGGCAACGGCGCTGCTGAAAATGCGGTTAAGTCTGTAAAACGAGCCATGAAAAAAGCACTGCATGAGGGATTGGATATAGATACGGCGATAAGTAAGTTTCTTTTTCAATATCGTAACACAGAGCACGCAACGACCGGAGTAGCGCCAGCGGTAGCGTTACTGGGCCGCCGGCTGCGGGGACGCCTCGATGCACTGCGACCTGGTACCACGGACCGGGTTGAAGTTTCACAAGAACGATCCGGACAAAACAAACCGGGTTTTGACCGGAGCGTAGAAGTGGGCAGCACGGTTTTAGCACGGAACTATAACCCTCGTCAGGAAAAATGGTTGCCGGCTGCGGTAACTTCTCGGGAGACGCCGTGTACTTATAAGGTACGTACATCCGATGGTCGTGAAATGCAGCGCCATATTGACCAGTTATTGCAGACTGGTAAATCTAATCGATATTCTTTGACTCCCGTTATCAACGAGTCGCCATCTGATGAGTCACCAACCGATGGCCAAGAAATAGACCAAGAACTAGTGGATAAGTCTGATCCCGATGACTCTAAACAGTCAAAATCTATTTTGCTTGATGAGCCCGGTCCAGTTTCGATATCAAAAGATGATACCAGAATACTATCACGTACACGCTCTAAACGTAATTGCGTAAAAAAAAGTAGTAAAGTAGCGGCCTGTTAATATCCCACTGCTGGGAATAGGCCTCCTCTCTCCGTTTCTGGAGAGAAGGGTTGGAGCTAAGACCTACCACGCTGCTCCAATGCGGATTGGTAGGTTACACATATCAACAGAATTCTCTAGTGATATGCAGGTTTCCTCACGATGTTTTCCTTCACCGAAAAGCGTGTGATAAATTGCAATTATGAATTAGACACATGAGTTTTAATAGAAAAACTCATTGGTGCCTGCCCGGGTTTGAACCTATGTTCGTCTCTAGAGAGTCGCACGGTCTCACCATTGGGCTATCACAGCTTTGTAATTGCGTGTTTACCGGTAAATATGGAAAATGTTAAGGTTGCAAAATTTATATACTTACTTAATAATATTTTGTTTTTCTCTCTCTCTCTTTCTATACATTAACTTTAATTTTATAAGTTGTACCTAGTATTTAGTTGTGTTTTTTTTTCGTTTTAGACTTAAGTTATGAATATGTTTTTTTTTAAAGAGGGACGTGTTGTGTATGTAGGTAGGTATTAGTAAAAATAAAACAGTTGTGTCACCGACTCGGTTGTTTAATTGTTGCTCCGCCACATATTATGCATTAAATATTACAATATCTAACTCTTATATTAATTATGGTTAAAGTGGGTTAACTTTAATAGCTAGACATATGCTGTCGCGGACTTTTATTTAGAAATTTTAGAGAGGAACATTTTGTGATATATGATTTTTGAATAACTTTTACCGTTTACTTAGCGCACGCAAGAAAAGTTTTAAATTTTGCCATTTACGCAATATTTTTTATTGCTATTCCTCTTCTATTCATCTATGTGTGACGTTATATAGTCTATAGCCTTCCTCAATAAATCAACCATGTAACAGTCAAAGAATTTTTCAAATCGGTCCCGTAGTTCTTGGGATTAGCGCGTTCAATCAATCAATCAATCAATCAATCAAACAAACAAACTCTTCAGCTTTATATATTAGAAGATAAGAAGATTAATATTCATATTTAGCTCTCTTGGACAAATTAAAACATGTTTACTTATAAAGTCGTAGAATTTTTGCATTTCTAGTGTGAAAATGCAATTCAAAATTTTTAAAGTAGAACTCATACGCTGCCAATTCGGTAGCGCAACGCGATTCACTTTTCGTGACCAATATGAATGTGATACAATTTGTCAGGCTCATGTGGTTATTTGTACGTGCGCAGGTGCGACATTTCCCCGTATAATAATGACAGATTCGAGTTCCTAACTCTTAGCGAATGTTGTCCGAGTTCGTAGCCTCGTCGCTTTAGGCTTTGCTTATATAAATTGCACTTTCATAACTAGTAGTTCGAGCATCGACTACGATTTAAGTTTAGAAAATTATTCACAACTGCGAATCGTGTTTCGTAAAAGCTATTTGCTATATTCGTTTGCAAATTTTTACTCTGATATTTCTGATAAAAAAGTTATGAAAAATTTACACCCTGGTTATTTAGTAATGTAATTTAGTAATAGCAATGCAGGACTAGAAAGTAACATAAGTTACTTATTATCTCTTACTGAAAATAAAAATATTAGCAGAAAAATTGAGTGCAAGAGCTACTTACAAGTTATAATGTAAGATTCTATAATAAAATTTCACAATCTACTTTAACTTTACCATTACAGCAGTTTAAAAATACTATTAAAAAAAGGCTAATTCAGAAAGCCTATTATACTATTGAAGATTACCCAGACGATAAGAATGCGTGGACATAGCTCCTCTTCAACTCTGTACAAGACATTAATAACTATATGTAACTAGTGATAAGAATTATTGTTTGAAAAGAGCAACCGCCGAGTTTCTTGCTGGCTTTTCTCGGTAGGAACAGCTTTCCGAACTAGCAGTAGATGTTGACGATTCAAAAGCATTTGTTTACAAGTTTACTTAAATAAAGAATATTTTGAATTTGAATTCCGGAATTTTTATATCTTAAGCTTCAACTTACGACTGTGTGTGTGTCAACTCCAGTGTTGACCAAAAATAGTAATGTCACTTCTAACCATTTAATTATCTTTATATTACAAATGATCTGATGCTCCGAAAAATGAAAAGGATCGCAACAGTTATTATCTGTAAATATTTTTTCGTTTGTCATTTTAAGTAAAAAAACTAATAATACTTACTGTTCAAATAAAAACTTTGCAAACGTAACATGCCTTTGTGCATATGGCATTGAAGATTGTGAAGGTAATATGAAAATGAAGATTTTGTGAATTTTCCACCGTTATATTCCAATCTCGAATTCTCAATGTATACTCGCGTATGGAAAATTTAATAAAACTCTGTCGCATTTGGTTAGAAATCTGCTCTTAATCGAAGTACCACTTTATATCAGGGTAATCTGTTACTTGACTGAATATTTACTTAGCTTGATTGATCTGCTTTTGATTGAGTAAGGAATACATATCCTTGAAAAGTATCAATCAATTTGGTTTTATAGTTCTGGGGAGATTGTGTTGTTTACATAACAAGCTTAAAGTTCATTGCGAGTTTACCCACATTTAACTAATCAAATCAAATCAAATCAAATCAAAATATTCTTTATTCAAGTAAACTTGTAAACAAGTGCTTTTGAATCGTCAACTTTACTGCTGGTTCGGAAAGCTGTTCCTGCCGAGAAGAGCCAGCAAGAAACTCGACGGTTGCTCTTTATAAAATATAAATCTTAGAACTAGTTACATTTATTTATTACTGTCTTGTACAGGGTAGAAGTGCACCTATATCCACACATCCTTATCATCTAAGTAATCTTCAACAGTATAGTAGGCTTTCTGTATCAGCCTCTTTTTAACTGTGTTTTTAAACTGCTGTAATGGCATGACCAAAATTGATTTCGGAATTTTATTATAGACTCTTATACCCAAACCCACAAACGATTTACGTACTTTTGCTAGGCGCAAAGCAGGAGTCGCAAGCTTATGTCGGTTCCTACTTTGTCTATTATATACATCACCTATCGTTTTATAATTCTTTATATTTTTATGTACAAAAATTACGTTATTTAAAATATACTGTGAAGCAAATGTTAGAATACCTGTTTCCTTAAACTTCTCTCGCAGGGAATCACGCGGACTTAAATTGTAGGACTAAAAGGGTTGGTTATCCCAATCACTAACCTTCGTTTGGCTGGCCTGGTGGCGTGGGTGACAGTGACCCTGCCTTCAGCTTCGCGGATCGTGGGTTCGATTTTCAAGGGAACGAGGCACAAAATATTAGAAATAATAAGAGAAATAGTGGCGAAGAATACACGACAAAAAAATCAAGAAAAAAAAGCCAAAATTTTTGAAAATAAGGATTGCTTTTGCTTTAAAAACTCGAAATTATGATAAGAATTGATTACGTGTTAAAAATAATTAATAAATCTTTATAAATTATTTCGTTAAAGTTGATGTTTCAAATCACAATTTTTATTACTTGTAAGTCAATTATTGGACATTCAGTTAATTTTGAAAATTGTTTAAGTCACAGCTTTTAAAACATTTTCCTATGAAATTCACACAAAATTTCTTATCTATAATTCATTAATCAAACTAATAAAATTATAAATTGAAATCTTGCATAATGTTAAGTATTTATTAATTTATACAAATGCGTATCATTAAACATCTTGAAGCAAGAAATATATGACTTCGACCCCTTTCATAATTATGGGCACATTTATTCTTTGCATGTTTATACGCTGAAACCCTACAGGAAATGTGCTTGTCATTTATTGAAAAATATACTAGCTTCACTATTTAAAGTTTAATTAGCTATTACCTTAATTAAGTTTAGATATTAACTACTAAGGTACACATATTCTCCTGTAGGCCTACCATGAACTTTTAGATAACGATTCCATTCAAAGTCAGTACCTAAACCGAACCGCTTTCTTTTCGTATCATGAAGTGTGGATTGCACTGGAGTCGTAATGTTTGAAAAGGAAAACGTTATATGAACTTTAGATAACTCTGTCTCTTTTACTGACATGTTTTTAGGAGCTGCTCCGAACGCTTATTCGGTAACGACTTAAAGTGTGCGTCTTTAAGACGTTATGGTATGAAAAAACAAAACAATTTAGTTTACGTCTTCAATTGAGTCACAATAAAAGTTCATGGTAGGCCTGCTGCACTTAACCCACTCTTAATTGAGGTCTGTGCAACATATTTTTATCTTGTTATATGATTTGGCAAGGTAATTTACGACCGACCGTCTGCCTGACGTCAACTTACCTAAGTCGCCTTTTACGACACCTAATAAGTCAACTAAGATACCTAATAATATTTTAGTAACATAAAACTTAATCAAATAAATATTTATTACATAATTGCTACATCACTGTTATTATATAACTATATAGATGAACTTCATATACAAATCGAGTTATTTCCTGTTTGTTAAGAACACAATATGCTTTGTAATAAACAGAAAATAACTGGAGTAAATAGTACAAACAATTTTTTATTATAATGGGCATCTTAGGTGTATCTACACTCTATTATTCCTACGTCTTAGACGCTTCGAGATGTATTGTACGGTATCTATAGCTGCAGGCAATCGTAAACAACATTGTGATTCACAAGAGAATTACATATACCAGGCTTGTGTGTATATATAGCTCTGAGGACAAATATGATTTCTTGTGGCTAAATATCAAAATCCGATATCTAAACAAGTCGCAATTTGAGTATTTTGTTTATTCTATTCATATGTCGGCGTAGGCATGCTGTTAATACGTATGAGATATAACGTATAAGTTATGATAGAATTATTTTTCTATAATCCGCATTTATTAAGAAAATCTATATAATGCTAAGTTAATCCTAATTGTGCTAATATTTGGAGGAAAATCAATGAGTGTTGTTGAACTATTTGTATACATATAAGATTACGGCGCATTAGGATTTTGTCGTTGAGCCTATCCTTATGGTGGTGCTTCGGTTTTTGGGGCGGAACGATCGAAAGACCTTTTGCTTCCTATGAGGGAGTTATGGGTTGCAAACCCCAGGCAAGCACCAATGAGTTTTTCTATTAAAATTTGCAATTTGTCAGAAATACGAGTAATTTTTTTGTTTTTAAAATTAAGCATAGATAATTTAAAAACATAGGTATCAAATAACCATACACGCGATATAACGTGCGATGGCACGGTCGATATGTCAAATTTTAAAATGTAGAGTCACGTCATGGTAGGGTGTGATTTATTTTTAATCAGTTTTTCGCCAATAACTCTAGCCTCGTCGTGATATTGATGACCGTCAGTGTCTGCTGACAGTTTATAATTTCGATCAGATATTGTTGTAATATATAAGTATGAATAAAATATTTAAATAGCTATAATTTAATAAACATATGATAGTTGACTGGGCCGTTGGCGCAGTGGGTAGTGACCCTGCCTTCAGCTCCGCGGGTGGCGGGTTTGATTCCCGCCGTGGGCCAACATTTTCTATAAACAATTTGTTGGTTCTTCGAGCCTGGGTGTGTATTTCTGTGTTTAAGTATTGTTAATTCAAAATTATATATGTAGTATATACCAGTTGTCCGTCACCCATAACACAAGTTTTAAGTTACTTACTTTGGGGACGGACGACCGTGTGTGTAAGTGTCCCATATATTTATTATTTATTAAATCGTATTGAAACTGTGAAATATTTGTTTGAATCTGAATCAAAACATTACTCTGGGACTATTTCACAAATCTATATATCATTAAAACTGCAATTACGACTCAGTTTTATTTGAAAAATATTGCTTTCTGTGTCAATTAGATTAATATAAAAGTTGCCTTATCCGGCGCCTCGATAATTCAGTATTCGAATAGCGATCAGCAGAGAATTCGGAAACTAAACAAATGATATAACTAAACAAATAGTAACCTCGGCTTACTTTACTGGACTCTGGACCTCTGTGTTTGTTAGTACTGAAATTTGTACTGAGAAGCATAAATAAAGTTTCTGTAGGTGTCACAAGGTGTTTTCCATCAAACCCACAAATCCTTTACGTAATAGATATATTTATGTTCTTTACTGGATTTAGGTGACTTAAGAGAGCCTACGCTACGTATGTAGTTGAGTCGTTTCGTAGCTCGAAATTTAATTAGAAAATTTCCGTACTCAGAATCAACTGACGGCGATGTCTTCACGTATAAAAGGTTTCTAGTAACATTACTTTTCTTTTTTGTATGGAAATCATCGAGGTGTTACATCACACAGTGGAAATACAATAAAGCACATGTCACGAGCCGAATCCGAGTCGACCGTTGTCGCCAGACTCGCACGCCGGCTGAATTTCAATTTCTTCCGTTTTCAACCTAAAAATTTACGTGCTGTGAAAATATTTGATTTCGTAAAACTTATACAAGTCTGCAGTCGTACAGAATTAGTAATGAAGTCCATGATTGTTAAGTTGTTGTAACGTTAACTTTATAGCTAGGACTCAACGATTTTTAAATTTAAACTATTGTGAGTGGTATTCATAGTTAATGTGTAGACACCGGATATACTGAAGTGTAATTTTATCTAGTTTTGAGCTCATCCGGGGCACATGTTCATGAGCTCTTTGCACGACATTATCGCTCAAATCGCAACGTTATCGATAAAATTAGATGTAAGTATAACCGGTGTCTACACGTTAACTAGGACTCAAAGAAGGAATTAGCGAGTTCATGTTTCAAGTCTTCAAGATAACTGCCTATTATTTGCATTGTAGGGCAAAGATTTGACTCCGTAGGGAGAAGTATACATAGCGATGCTACAATGCGGATTTGTAAATTACATAAATACTTACTTACTTTTTTTATGGTAAAAAAGGGGTAAGTAAATACTAACATTTCTTCATAAACATTTAAATAACATTTCTTTTATAAAATTATACTTTAGATTGAATCTTGACTACAACAGATGCCAATTTGAAATACTAGACCGTTGTAGTCTAGGAGCTATCGAAAAAAATATTTTATAGAATATTTTTTATTGCAACTTTATATAACATTATATATTGTCAAAAGTTGCGTTGATTATTCAAGGGTATTTCTCATGCGCTGAAATAACCAGAGAGCTGCAATTTAAATAATTCATAGAATGACTTTGCGAGTCATACAAAAGTAATGATAGAATTATCCACGATTCTTAAAGAAGTCTATATAATAGTCAGTTTATCCGTTCACAGTCCGTTCTGACACCTTATATATGGATGAGCATGTAACCGAAACCACCACCATATTACAGAATCGCTGCACACTTTCACCAGGACAACCTCAACGATCATTTTACTTTTATGCTATGGAATCAAAGAAATGGCTTCTATAATATTTTTTTATTTTATTTATTTAATTTTACAAAATCCAGCTCTTAATATATGAATTTAGAAAATATTACTTAATTTTAACTTACAGCCAATTACGGATTTTAATTTTTTTAACTATTATTAAATACTCTTATAATAATAAGGACGCCAGAGAAGTGTGTGTATGTATGTATGTAGATGTGTTGCATGTGTGGAGAAGTGTGTGTATGGTTGAGTGCATTATAATAAATGACATTTGTAACATAATGTACTAGTAACACGGTTAACGTATTTTCCTCACTGGAATAACAGATGGCGCCGTTAGTACTTTGCTTCGCGCTATAGTAGTGCTTTTGTAATTACCTAAGAAGTCACCATACAAATGTTTATGAACCTACCCGGCGAAGCTTCTGCGCTCGCCCATCCCACCGGTGACGCTGTAAAAGCCATTACGGCTAACAGCATTAGACACATTCGAAAAAAAAAATGTTTATGAATCGACATTGACTACCAATTCCGTTCAAAATGTACCTACTAGAACACTAAGCCTAAGCGACTTTGTAAACGGTGCATCTTCTGGTACATCCATTCTTGGAATGCTGTGAAGGACCCGTTCGCAATGCTCTCTGTATAAGTGACAATGAACCCTGTGTGTAAACACTTGTATGTATAATCTTTCCCCGTCCGTCGGGGTCATCGCGTTATACATTTATATTAAGTAAATTAGAAAAAAATATCAAGCAGTGAAAAAGTCATCAGGGTCGATGCATATAGTTTATCCTAATAATAATACCTTGATGGAGTCGATACTCCATCGAGGCAATGTTATATTATTTGAAAATAATATGAGTATTTACTCATTATAAGTTCGATCGGTGTCCAACTGTTCATATTTTTGATATTACCTCCCAGACTAAAGGCCAACTTATTGCGAGTTTCGGTTGGGAATCTGATGATACAGACCCTTTTGAAGTTTAATTTAATTAATTGGAAACTTGATTATTAATTTCTAGCAATTAGTCAAGGAATTCCTAGAACTTACTTTTCATAACGAAGTCAAAGTGGGGTATTTAAGTTATTCGTCAAATTATAAAGTTTCTATAGTTAATCTGTTTCTCATTTAATTATCAGGTACAATATTTGTTTATATTCATATATTTATGATTATTACTTATTGCTTGAGTTTGATTTGATGGTTAATTAGTGGTATCCGCGAGTCTGTTCACGCCAGCTTAAGCGTTTAAATACCCTGTATAACTTTCTTATGCTTTGCGATTTTGTCATGAAATCTATCTCCTGGTGATACTTCGGTTGTGGGGCGAAACGATTGTTGAGTTTATACATTTAGCATTATATATATTTTCTATCTTGTTTATCGCAGATTATATCAAAATATTATTACTTTAGTACCGTGTACAATTCAATATGTGTTTTTTCAAAGAAATACGGAAATTTATATTCGTCACGCTATCTACCAGTCTGCATTTAAGCAGCCTGGTGGGTATTTTTTTATAACCTATCTCTCTAATCGAAGGGGGGGGGGGGTTTATGCCCAGCATTGAGAAATTGAGAGGCCGTTACTTTATTTTATGTATAACTAGCTCTGCCTGCGGCTTCGCTCGCGTGGTAATTAATGTGTCATAAAGTTTTCTCGCGTAAATCCATTTAGAGTTAAATTGTTGCCGAGTTGTTTTATAATTACTATAAATAAATTAACATAAAAGTAGTTATTTGGAGTTATACAGAACGGAGAAACATAAGAGATAGAGACATGCTATATATCCTAGCAGGCAAGTTATTTTCAACTGCGCGACCTCTGGAATACAATTTACATAAAACGTAATGTACTTTTAACTTAAACATTCCAGTAGATTGCGCTACCTTTTAGTGAAAACCGTACAAAAATCCGTTTAGAAGATTTAGAGAAAATCGATCAATTACAGACAGACAGACAGCTTGGGGACTTTATTTTATAATAAGATTAGATATTGTTATAGATCAACGCTGTTAAACGTGCTTTTCTTATGTTTTGAGTGCAATTATACGTTCATACAGTGATCTTAGGTGCAGTAATTGGTTAATTATTTCTAGGAATGTAGTTAAGGTGTTAAACCTAACGGCCTTTTACATTGTCACTGGGCGAGGGAAGTCGTCTAGAAGCGATCTGAGGCTGTAGCAGAAAGCCGTCTAAACTCTATAATTTTCTCAAATGTGAAAAGGAATTCCCACAGCAATGATATGGAAAAATGGAATTAATCAAGGATTTATTGTTATAGTTGGCAGTGATTCTGCCTTCAGCTCTGTGGGTCGCGGGTTCGATTCCCACCGCGTCTTCACAATGTTAAAATGTTGGCTTTTCGAGTCTGGATGTATGTTTATATTTAAGTATGTATTTAAAATTGTATATGTATATATGTTGTCAGTTTTCATACCAGTTGTCTGTCATAACACAAGTTTTAAATTACTTTGGAGACGGACAGCCGTGTGTGTAAATGTCCCATATATATGTTATATATGTTTTATTGTCTCATACATTTATTTTTATTATATATTTAAAAAGAAATTGTCTAGCCCACTGGCCCTGTTGGCAGTGACCCTGTCTGATATCAGTTCCCCCCCCCCGAGGGCCTACGTTTTCTAACAACAATTTGTTGTACATTCTAGTTTGGGGGTATATATATTTACTTATTTATATAAAATTATGTGTATATTAATTAGTTGTGTGTCACCCATAAACCGAGTATTAAGTAACTTACTTCGGGTTGGACAACCGTGTGCCACATATATCATCATTCTCCTGCCCTTATCCCACTCTAAGTGGGGTCAGCGCAACATGCTACAAACACGTTGTCACATGGTTTATAGAAGCAGGCGTTACTTTGCGGAATTCCATATTACAGACACTATAACAAAACTACCTCGCTATAATCCGCACGGGTTAAGCGAATGCATGCAAAGCTAACGTGTATGAAGCAGGCAAAATCTACGAACCTTATACATGCGGGACAAGCCACCACACGTACCCCAAGGCTCCTCCACGAGCAACAAAGCACACAAGCAGCACACACACCCACCACCACAACAATCTCGACGATCGTTTCGCTCCGAAACCGAAGCATCATGAGGAGGATAGGCTCCACGACAAAATCGCAATGCAACGTCGTCACATGATTTGGCTACGCATTTTACGACCGGCTGCCTGCCTGACGTCAACTTACCTTAGTCGCCTTTTACGACACCTCGGCTAGAAATGAGGTTGGTCTATTCTATGCAGCCGGATACCACACGGCACATACCTTAGTCGCCTCTTACGGCACCTCGGTAAGAACGGAGGGTGGTCTATTCTATTCTGCCGGATACCACACGGCGTCGTGTGCCACATATATATTTATTTTTTTAAAAAATCATTTTATTTAATGCTATTCTTTCTTCATAAAATTAAATTATCACATTTCGTAAGATGTCGAAAAATTAGATGCAATAATTTATAATTATTTTCCTGTATGTAACTGTAAATGTTATTCTTTTCTTTGGTTGACATCTGAACAAAGGTGAAAGTAAAATGTTGAACGAGGCAAATTGTGAAAACCCCTGTAGCGACTTTTCGGGTCGTCATACAACTTGCATGAGAACAAATGAAAACATACACATTCACATAGAGGCTGAGTACAATGGGCAACAAAAGCTTTTGTTATGAAAAGTAAATTTCTTTTGTATTACGACTATGTGTTCAAAGCCGATTTGCGATATCTTACAAGTCCAAATTTGTTCTCGGGGTGTGTCAAAATTTTGATATGTATTCGATGTATATCATTTATATTTAACAAGATTGTAACTAATAAATAATAAATTTCAATTCTTATTTCACCACGGCTAGCCGTATGGTATCCAGCAGAATAAAATAGACCACCCTCCTTTCTTAACGAGGTGTCGTAAAAGGCGACTAAGGTAAATGCCGTGTGGTATCCAGCTACATAGAATAGACCAACCTCATTTCTTACCGAGGTGTCGTAAATGACGACTAAGGTAAGTTGGCGTCAGGCAGGCGGCCGGTCGTAAAATACGTAGCCAAATCATATGACAACATGTTTGTAACATGTTGTGCTGACCCAACTTAGAGTGGGATAAGGGAAGGAGAATGATGATGATTTCGCCACGGCAGAAACCTTGTTACAACAGGGTAATTTAATTATTTAATAATGTATATATGTCTGTATTACTTTCAGTGGGGTAAAAAAAATGAGTTATTTGGGCTTGTAAGAGAGTGGATAATTTGCTTCAATAGTGTAGGTTTCTGTATGGAAGTTTTCCCGGAATGGATCTTTAATTATGCTATTTCTTTGGGAAAAACCGTTCATTTAGAACTTATATTAGTGAAGTATATTTTAATAACATATGTGTCAATTTAGTTTTTACTAAGGGTTAATCTAACATAATTCTGGTGAAAATTAATGGATATTTAAAAAGTTTAGATCTAATTTGTTTTTTGATGTTGTTATCTCAGGGCTTTTCCAGAGATATATACGTTTTCTAAAAATGTTTCCTTTGACCGAAAAAAACGCGAGGAATAGACATTTCATAGGTGCCTGCTTTCAAGCCGCGATTTCTTGGTCACACGGTCTCATTATTCAGTAATCACATTATTAGTGAAGTTAGTTGATAAAAATGTTTAGGTAATATTAGTAACAGAGTTAATAGACCACTTGAAATGCATAACCTTATTTATCTTGACTTCAAAATGTACATTAAATATTCAGTAAGCATTTTAGCCCTCGATTGTACGATCACTAGTATACAGTAGAGTAGTATAAAAGCGAGTAGTGTGTAATTTATGAGCTGGCGAGGCTTTGTGGTCGTTGAAATAAACGGTTTTGTTTCCGACCCGAATGTTTCTATATCACTTCTAGACACATCGGTAATGGTGCACATTTTTGTTTTAGTTTTTCAAGTTCTAAGTTTAAGAAAACATAATCTTTCTATCTATAATCTAAATTAAAAAGTCTATAATTTGAATACGTTGATAAGTTGACTTACGCCCTTTTATTTGTTTAAACATAATAGGCATTAGGACTGCCTAATTTACATGGTGAATATTTCAGTGAATTCGATAAGTATTTTATTTCGCACATACAAACTTTTTGATATTTCGACTCGCTGAAAACAGATACTAAACGTAAACCTATTTAGCCAAGTTTAGAAATTATCTCAAAACGATGCTGCTACATATGCTGCTGCTACAGCTTACTATACAATCGAGGATTATTTGAGTCATAGTAGCATATCTTGACTGCAGTCATCTAAGCACTAAGCTGCAACGATCAACTTGTAACCATCTATCAAATTGTAAAAAAATTTATTTGAAAAGATTATCCGTCGAATTTCTTGCTGGTTCTTCTCGGTAGGAACAAACTTCCGAATCAGTGGTAGCTTTACGAAACATTTAACGATTCAAAAGTACTGAAATCAGTGTGGACTGTTGAATGAATAAAGAATACTTTGAATTTGAACTTGAATATGGCTGCCCTGAAAAGTTTGCGTTTTGGACTTGTTAAGTTATTCACGCCTAAAACGGATATATCTTTTGCTAGAAATAGAAATTTTGTAGCAATTAGTATTTTAGTAGTCATAACTAATAGTGAACAGTGAGAGTGTGTGAGACTCTTACGTAGAGTTCACTGATTCAAAGTATATAACCTACAATTGTATCAAATTGTACATTATTATTGTGTATAGCATTAAAATAAAGAGAAGACAAATGAGGGTGTATCTGTCTGTCTCTCTTTTGTATGTGTGATTAGACAAAGATATGTATACGAGTTTAATCTTGCCTCTCATTATTTATTGTGTCACTCTCACAATGCCTGCCTGTGGCTCCCCTACTAGTATAACAAGTCTATGCCTTATGTTTATTCTAGGTTATCTCTTTCGTCTAAGTAGTCTATGTATCTGAATAAGTAAGTAGGGCTGTTTAAGTGTAGTAAGTTATTAATGGCAGCTATCACGTCGCGGCTTAACAGTTTAAGTACGGTCGGATTCCGTACTTGGCCAAATTATGCACCTTCCACACCCCAGACAAACAGCTCCGTTTTAAATTAAAAGACCCTAGTTAATAGACTAATGTCGTGCTAGTGTTAATTTATTTCGGAACTATCCTTTTTTGTCGGTTGTATTTAGGACGGGTTTTGTGTATATGACTTCCCTATGAGTCGTTACTGCAGATTGTTCTTCAACTTTATGACTGTTACGATCAATAGAACAATGATAGGTGTTTTGCTTAATGTAAACGTACCGTCGTAGCCAGTGGTGTAGCTACTGAAGGGCTAGAGGAGGGCAGTGCCCGAGGAGCTTAGACCCCTCGGACTCTGACTTACAATAGTGATTATTTCTCTTTTATTCGGAAATAACAATCTATCTATCTATATCTTTCCTTATTATAAAATAAAGTCCCCAAAGCTGTCTGTCTGTATGTAATCGATTTTCTCAAAATCTACTGATCCGATTTCTGTACGATTTTCACCAAATGAATAGGACAATACTTCCAGATGGTTTAGACAAATAGTACATACCGGTATTATGTAAATTGTGGTGAAGAGATTGCTGGGAGCTTTAGTCACGCGCTGCGTATACCGGCAGATATACTCTTAAGTAATATACTAGAGAATTGTAGATATATAAAAATACTAAAAAAATCGGTGATAGCTTGTGTCTTTGTCTCACAGTTAACTCACAATAACTACTTTTATGTTCATATTTTTGACAATCGGGAAAAGTTTCGTAAATCACTGAATTCCACGCGGGCGATGCCGTTATTGGCACAGCTAGTACTTATTATAAAACAAAGTTCTCTAAAGCCATTTGTATGTGATCGATTTTCTTAAAATTTACTGAACCGATTTTTATACGGTTTTTGCTAAAAAGAAAGTGCAATTTTTTCGGAAGGTTTAAGTTAATCGTGCAATACGGTGTTATTTATGTATATTATGTTAAAGAGGTCGCGCAATTGTAAAAATTTCGTCTGCTGGAAGATATAGTCGCGTGTGCCACTGAAACCAACAAACACTAAAGTAATTTAATAAAGAATTGTAGATCTACAAAAATATTCGCGACAATATTTTTTTACCTGCATGACGCTTATTTATCTATTTATTTATTTCTTTATTGCACATACAGAATAATATAAAAAAAGAAAGAAGAAAAAAGAAAAAAAAGGATATTTACAAAAGCGGACTTGTCCCTAAAAGGGAACTCTTCCAGTCAACCGTCAGTAACAGAAAGAAAGGTCAAGAAGTTAAATATGGATAATGAAAAATGGAAGGAAGAAAAAGAAAAATTACGAAACACTACATACAGATTAATTTTGAAAAATGGTGCAATATAAATAATAGTGATTATTTGAATTTATTAAAATTTTATTAAGAGCTGTGATGGCCCAGCGGTAGTACCGTGCGACTCTTTCGTTTAAACCCCGGGCAGGCACCAATGAGTTTTTCTATTAAAACTTATGTGTCTAATTGTTATTGCAATTTATCACAGGCTTTTCGGTTAAGGAAGACATCGTGAGGAAACATGCATATTTCTAGAGATTTGAGGAGATATGTGTAACCTACTTGTACTGTTCGTACTTCCACCCGACAGCGTTATATCGGCTCTCTGCTCCACACACCGCACGCGCGTCCGTCCTCACCCGTGGTCGTAGTGAAAGTGAGTAATTCTCTTCCCTCGCCCCACTACTATAACGCGCGGTGTGCAGGCATGAGACGACAGAACCTCTTTTATTATAAATCTACCTTCCATCAAAACTTCTATTCTTATTCACATACACTACACTACTAATCCACAGTGGAGCAGCGTGGTAGGTCTTAGCTCCAACCCTTCTCTCCAGAAACGGAGAGAGGAGGCCTATGCCCAGCAGTGGTATTGTAATAGGCCGCTACTTTACTATTACTTTTGTGTTATTCGTCGATCTCCAAAGTAACACCTAATTCGTTATCCGTTATTTTTTACCTAGCCGACTAGGACTTAGAAAGGATAAAACCGATTTATACAGAAACACGCCCATTCGTCTTAATTACGCGTGAGGAAAGTTTTTACTCCATTTGACTTTTAAATTTTTAGCGTTAATTATTCTGAAATCTCGAAATAAAGTCAGTAGTTGTGTATAACTCAAAAGACGTTACGGCAAATTAGATTCACAGCTCAGCTGCGACTTGCGACTTATTAATAAAATAGAAAACATTTGCAATGCAGATGATCCGTCTCAAGACTCCGTGATTACTTTAGCGACTGTATCATCAAATCTTCCTACAGTTTCTTTTGACTCATGCATTTAACTTAACGGAATGGATAATTGATAACGAATTACTGTCAAATGTGAGCTGTGATAGCCCAGCGGTGAGACCGTGCGACTCTTTCGAGGGGAACACGAGTTCAAACCCGGGCAGGCACCAATGAGTTTTTCTATTAAAACTCTCTAATTCTAAAAGTCTCTAATTGATAATTGCAATTTATCACACGCTTTTCGGTGAAGGAAAACATCGTGAGGAAACCTGCATATCTCTAGAGAATTCTGGAGATATGGAATTTAACTGTACGTAATTAGTATCGGGCCTTAATAATCTAGTGATTTGTGAATAGGATCAGCTATTATCGTCTCCTGAAGCGTAATAGATCGATATTGCACAAGTTGAGTGAGGTAGGGCAATTTCGGGGCTCTGGGTTAAAGGCACTCGTAACATGTTTGATACTGCATTAATCTATTTTCTTTGGACAGTAGTAGAATGTATTTATCCTTTATTCTGTACTAGCGGTCTGGCCACGATTTGCTGTGGCTCAGTCTGGTTTCGAGTTCTCGAAACGAAACTGTCATTAACAGTTCATAAAAGAAGCTTCGATCGCGACAAACTACATAATAATCCACTGGGTCAATCAAAAAGTTTGTTTGAAAATTTTACGGGAACGTAAAAAGTAAAGTAACAGCCTGTTACTATGCCCACTGCTGGGCTAAGGCCTCCTCTCTCCGTTTTTGGAGAGAAGGATTGGAGCTAAGACCTACCATGCTACTCCAATGCGGATTGGTAGGTTAAACATATCCCTAGAGAATTCTCTAGTGACATGCAGGTTTCCTCACGATGTTTTCCTTCATCCAAAAGCGTTTGATAAATTGCAATTATCAATTAGACACATAAGTTTTAATAGAAAAACTCATTGGTGCCTGCCCGGGGTTTGAACCTATGTCGTCTCTAGCGAGTCGCACGGTCTCACCGCTAAGCTATCACAGCTTCGGGAACGTAATGTGACGTATCAATTAAAATTTTAAGTCAATACATAAATATATATTCTTAGTAGCTTATGGGGTAAACGTTGTTTTACCATATAGTGCTAAAAATCAAATACATATGTTGACTGGCATTGAGGCTGGTATGATTTAGATGACCAATTATGTATTATCTTTGAGATATTAATGCAGTTAAACCAATGCGAGATTAGAAAGCAAATAGTACGGATTGCACTGACTTAACTATCTGATTGCAGTGACAGTTGACTTAGCAACTATAGCCTGGTGTTAATAATTGCCTGTGAGTTGATTAACACCAGCGACTGGTATTATTTAGTAGCGATATTATGGTTTAGGATTAAAAGTTTAAGGTTTTCTAAATTTGCTACATATCCAGATAAAATGAACAAGAGTGTTCTCAAAATCAAGTCACATCGAATTAATTCAAAATATTTTTTCTCAGAGCTGTGATAGCCCAACGGTCAGGCCGTAGGACCCTTTCGAGGGGAACACGAGTTCAGACCCGGGCAGGCACCAATGAGTTTTTCTATTAAAACTCATGTGTCTGATTGATATTTGCAATTTATCACACGCTTTTCGGTAAAGGAAAACATCGTGAGGAAACCTGCATATCTCTAGAGAATTCTGTTGATATGTGTAACCTACCAATCCGCATTGGAGCAGCGTGGTAGGTCTTAGCTCCAACCTTTCTTTCCAGAAACGGAGAGAGGAGGCCTATTCCCAGCAGTGCGATTGTAACAGGCTGCTACTTTACTTTTACTTATATTTTTTCTCAAATAATGTTTTTCAATAATTCATTGTTTTATTAAACCTCGTTTACATAAAAAATAAGAAAATAATATTTGAAAATTCAAAATAGCTTTTAGATTATTATATTATATATATAATAATTAATATCTGAATATTCTATACAATATGTGCCCGCAGCTTTACCCGCGTGGAAATCATTGTGTCACGAATATGTATTTCAGTCAATTTACATATAACGATAATGTATAATGCAATTACCCCCAAACATTCCTCAAGAATTGTCCTAACTTTTACTAAATACCGTAGATAATCCGTTCAGAGGTTTTGAGAAAAACTATTACATACAGACGGACAGCTTTTTGGGACTTCGTTTTATAACATGTATAGATTTTCAAAGCCAATTTAGTAAAATTACGTATTCAAATTAATTCATGTTTACCGTAAATAATCAACATCAACAGTTCAATAGATCGCGATCCCTAAATGCTAACGGTTGGAAAATTGATGAAACATAAAATTAAATGTATAAAATCAAAGAGACAAGCTGTCTGTTCTTCCAAATAATTGAAGAGAGCCCCGCGGAGTGTTTTCGATACACTGATCGCATTTTTATCGTGTTTTTTTTGGGTCGCTGAGAAAACATCCTGTTTTTTGTATCATATGCTACAACTTAATTTTGTACATAACGCTTTTACATGCAATCTCATTTTTAGTAGAAGATAGACCAGACCAGTAATAATTGTCATCATTATCCTACCCTTATCTTATTCAAAGTGGGGTCGGCACTAACAAGTTTTAAACATGATGTTAGATTATTTGGCTAGCTATTCTACAACTAGGCGCCTGTCTGATGACAACTTACCTTAGTCGCCTTTACGACACCTTGGTATTCGGCTAAGTAGAATAGACCACTATTCTACTTAGCCGAATACCACACGGTGGATCAACTAAGCTTAGTCGCCTTTTACGACACCTCGGTAAGAAATGAGGGTGGTCTATTCTACTCAGCCGGATACCAAACGGCGGGTCAACTTACCTTAGTTTCCTTTTAGGACACTCGGTAAGTAATGAATTCCTTATGAATCTGAAAAGCGCATAGAAGTCCGTCAAAAGGTTATAACTTTTTGAGTTTATCCCGAACAGACTGACGCAGTGTGGGACTTAGTTTTATTATTTGTTAGTTTAGTTTTATAAAAGGATTAAGATATATGTTAATTTAAAAAACACTTGTCTGTGTTATACTTTAATAAATTTCTTATTAATTTATATCCATATATATATATTTTTTTAATTATAATTTATCTCTCAGTGTTAGTTATAATTATAGTTTTCTAATGAGACGACCGCAATCCTTATATATACCGTTTGATTTTCATTTTTAATTCTAACACTATTTACATTGTAAAATGTACACTTCGACTTATATGATGTCCGTTTTGTTACTAAATATATCGCATGCTTAGTATTAAACTGACCTAATTCAAAATTACGGTCAATTGAGTTAGTTACATTGTAATCCTTACTTCAATGCCATCTATGACATCACGCGAAAAACTAAAAAAAGTTAGTGTTTTCTTGATCTTCCAATTACCTAATGGATTTCTTTAACACTCGACGAGTTTTATACTCGCTTTGCTATACTTTGTAAATAAATAAAATAAATAAATATATGGGACATTTACACACACGGTCGTCCCTCCCCAAAGTAAGTAACTTAATACTTGTGTTATGGGTGACGGACAACTGGTAGATATACTACATATATAAGTTTAAATACATACTTAAATACAAATACACACCCAGGCTCGAAGAACCTGGTGTTTATAGAAAATGTTGGCCCTCGGCGGGAATCGAACCCGCTACCCACGGAACTAAAGGCCTTACTTATACTAAAGGGTTTTTATACTAAAGGGTTATACCTTATTTTATACTAAAGGGTTACTACCCACAGCGCCAACGGGCCAGTCAGTTTATTGCAATTTGCCATAAAACAACACTTTATGTATTAGGTCACTTTAATACTGTGTGTGTGATAAGTTTCTTGGGCAAAATAAGACCGGATCTGTCGAGTTTGATTAAAGTTAAAAGAGGTAAGGAGAAAATCACGCACGTATTTCACTAAGTAAAGAGACTTGAGTTTTCAACGCAGTGGCCCGGAAATGAGAGATTGAAATGTGATGCGCGTTGAGAGCTTATGTCGAGAGATGCTTTCATTATTTAATTTTATACTTTTCAATAAAAAATATTGATTTGTTACTTTTAAAATTAATGCTGGTTGGCAAGGCAAGTTCGCAAGTCCGCGCTATATTTTCGATGTGCTATTAAATTTTTTTAACTTCATATAGCGCATGATGATTGTAAATATCATTAGATCAAAGCTCATTTTTTAAAGAACACTTACTCGTACGTGTTTCATCTTGATTTAAAACTATGAATTGTTGCAATCATGCTCTTAAACGGCGCAATTTATGCGCGGCTTGGGAAATCAGAAATATTAAAAACAATTCAAATTCAAATTCAAAATATTCTTTATTCAAGTAAACTTGTAGACAAGCGCTTTTGAATCGTCAACTCTACTGCTGGTTCGGAAAGCTGTTCCTACCGAGAAGAGCCAGCAAGAAACTCGGTGGTTGCTCTTTTCAAATAAAATTCTTATAACTAGTTACATTAAGTTAACAGTCTTGTACAGCTATATCCACACATTCTTATCATCTACGTAATCCTCAATATAAATGTATAGTAGGCTTTCTGTATCAGCCTCTTTTTAATAGTGTTTTTAAACTGCTGTAATGGCAAGGTAAATTTGATTGTGGAGATTTCTTATAGAATCTTATACCCAACGCCACAAACGATTTACGTATTTTTGCTAGGCGCAAAACAGGCGGTTCCTACTTTTTCTATTATATACATAACCTATCGCTTTATAATTCTTTATATTTTTATGTTCACAAATTAATTTAAGTTAAATGGGAATGAACTCCAAAAACAACCTGTGACAGCCCAGCGGCGAGCTCGTACAACTCTTTCATGAGGTCACGGGTTTATGGTCGAGGTATGTAATGAAAAAAAATGTTATAAAAACCAACGAGTTTTTCCGTACAAACTTGTATGTCTATTTGATATTTGAAATTATTTCACGCTTTTCGTTGAAGGAAAACATCGTTATGAAACCTGCATACTTCTAGGTTCTAGGGATGTGTAACCTACCATTCCGCATTCGAGCATCGTGGTTCCAAAAACGGACAGATGAGACTTATGCCTAACCGAGGGATAATAGGAGGCCGTTATTTTAATTTTTTGAAAGTTGAAGTTGGTTTTTGTTAACATTACAAAAAATACTTTGTACGTATATTGAGTTTTCAACTCAGTGAGCCAGAGACAAGAGATAAAACAATATGTTGCATCGACCTCGCACCGTTGAGATTCACGATAATATTTAAAAAAGCGAATACCGTTTATTGTTTTTTATTTATACAATTTATTAATGTTTTCGTCTTTCAGAAATAATTATTACTTTTCCCGTTACAATGATTGTCGTCTATTTAAAAGTTATTTGTTTTTAAAATTCTTTAAAAACTTGAGAATTGTAGCTCTAAAATATTCTACAAAAAAGACCGCAACAGCATGTGTCTCTTATGATTAACTAACGATAATTAGTTTTATATTCAAAATTTCACAGCTCGCAAAACACTATAATAACGCAACGTTTTCTTAATTTTCGTTACGTTTTTTTGGAAACTTACAGTATTCAAAGAACTGCATATTTTTCATATGACTATACACAAAAATATTTTTATAATTTTTATGAGTCGGAGTTGGAAAATGCATTACGACATCTTATATAGTCACTAAAAATTAAAATTTTCCATCCTGTCTACTTATTACAGAAACTGTTTTGTGAAAAATGTTTGTTAAGAAAGGTTTCAGTGATCAACTCCACCTGGGAGATAAATGATTAAAATGTTTTCGGGCATCGGGGGCACCCACGGGGATTCGCCGTAATTATTTTTAAAAACTTTACTTTCCTTTTTTTATTTTAGTGAGTAATTAATTCTATTTTATATTATTCGGATAAAATGACACCAACTATACTTAGGAATATTGGATACTTACTTTACTTTTATTACTTTAATTACTTGTCTCTATAATCTATCCAAGTAATTTTAAGCATTTATGCGCCTCATCTTGTTATGATATGTATAAAGTTTTCTAAGCAGCGAAATTATTGGTAGTTCCTTACCTCCTAAAAGTTGTTATTTTATACTAATCTGAGCCTCAAAAAGTTATGACTCTGTGAATTTTATTGACACATGTAGTTCGCAAAAGTAAGGTATTCTTATAGTATGTTATTATGCTGTTTCAGTTATAATATAAAAAGTCTAAATCGCAGACTTACTTTTGTATTAATTTTTATTTATGCTTTTCATGTTGAATTCAGTGAAGTTTTCGAGATGTCAGGGTATAAAAAAATTCATTTCATATAGAAGTAGAACAGAAACTATTAAAATATAAAAATTGTAACGAGTAATGAGTCAACATAATATTGTTTTATCTTACGTTATTTAGAGCTCAAAATGTCAGTTTAGCTCGTTATTTTATACCCTCATATATGCGTTAGCATGGAACAGCAAAGCAGGAAGCGTATAGGAAAGTTGTTACTCAATGTAGGTTAAAACGGTATGGCATTACGAGTGAACAAATAGCTATAATTTGGCCCGCAACTGCTCCGTGGAGACTCATACGCGTTAGCTGAACTACGTGCCTTCGAGTTTACTCAATAAATTTTATAACTCAGTAAAAAGTATCGCATCCATATAAACCATTCAGAATACTTAATAACCGTACAAGAAGTTTACATATGTTTTTGCATAGCGGTTATCACATACGATCAATGAGGATTGGATAAGTTTGCCTTTTGCGTGAATTAAGATGATTTCCACCGTTACTTTAGTGGGTAATAATTTGTTACAACAAAAACAACCTCCTTCAAAAAGCTAAGATAGTAATATAAAAGACATTGTCGATGTCGTTGTGATAAGTTGTTGAACGTGATTAAATGAGCTGACTTATGAGAAAATTGGTTCTTATTTATTGAATAGGTATTAAGGAAAAATATAGTTGTTATAAATTTATAGGCAATCAAAAATTAAAAATATAATCAAATATACATGATATAATGACTTTGTAATTAGTCACAGCTCACAAATCTGTATGCGTAGACCGTTGGTATACTGAATTCGATATCAAATTCAAATTCAAAATATTCTTTATTCAAGTAAACTTGTAAACAAGTGCTTTTGAATCGTCAACTTTACTGCTGGAAAGTTGTTCCTTCCGTGAAGAACCAGTAAGAAACTCGGCGGTTGCTCTTTTTAAAATATAAATCTCAGAACTGGTTACATTTATTTATTACTGTCTTGTACAGGGTAGAAGTGCACCTATATCCACACATCCTTATCATCTAATTAATCTTAAACAGTATAGTAGGCTTTCTGTATCAGCCTCTTTTTAACAGTGGTTCTAAACTGCTATAATGGCATGGCCAAAATTTCGGAATTTTATTATAGAATCTTATACCCATACCCACAAACGATTTACGTACTTTTGCTAGGCGCAAAACAGGAGTCGCAAGCTTATGTCGGTTCCTACTTTGTCTATTATATTCATTACCTATCGTTTTATAATTCTTTATATTTTTATGTACAAAAATTACATTGTTTAAAATATAAAATATACGAGAATAATAAATATTCGAGATAAAAACATCGTCAAGCTTAAAAGTGACATGCACTTTTAAACTTGATTAATGTATAGTAACCAGTTGTACTCACGTGTTATTTTATCGGATGAGCCCTATTAGTTTCAAGCCCATATGAGGTTCTTATTTATGAGTTCTTTATACGGCATTTTCACTGCGGGAATTGCTTGTAGCAACTCACTGGGGCGGGGAGAGGTACAGTAGCGACGATGGTCGCATGTCTTCTATGAAACCCTGGTCACGGCTCTGATATTCTTCATCGGATGCACGGTAGAAATTTGTTTATACGACGCTTACGGTCTGGTTCTAATAGGTCTTTAGTATTACTTACAAAATGCAAAGAATAAATAACCACGCTGTAACCGCTTTATATACATTCATGATGTATTCACTATTGTGAATACATTGTTAAAATTCAAAAATTGCTAACTTTGAAACTTCTCCACTACCTGTACTCTAACTGTTTCTCTGCAAGGATTTGAATGAAAGGCAAAGATAATTCAGAAGCATTCTTAGAGGAAATTTATAATTTATACAACTTTGCGTTCCTCTCTAACTAGTGAAGGTTGGCTCTACATATGCCTTCTTGGCTAGATGGTAGAGTTAACGAGAAATAAATAATTTATAGAAATAGGCGGTACTTTGTGGAGATCCATAATACAAAAGTAATAATAAAATTATTTGGCTATAATCCGCTATACAGTAAAAAAAAAAAAAATATAGACTCCACGACACGACGGCTTTGTGATTTTGTCGTGGAGTCTATCTCCTGATGATGCTTCGATTGCGGGGTGAAACGATTGTTGAGTTTGTGATAGTGAACGTGTGTAGTACTTGTGTATTGTGGTGGCAGTGGTGGAGGTGTGTGCATGTGTTTTTACGAATCCTGCATGTAACGGGTATGAAAAAATGAAATGTCCACTATACATTTAGCACTATATATATTTTCTATTTACTGATAGCGGATTATAGAAAAATATTTTTGTTATTACTATTGAGAAATAAATACCTAACATAGCGAAAAACGCTGAAATCTTAACTCCAAACATTTATATGAATGATGAAATACTTATCTGGATGCCGTGTGGTATCCGGCTGAGTAGAATAGACCACCCTCATTTCTCATTGAGGTGTCGTAAAAGGCGACTAAGGTAAGTTGATCCACCGTGTGGTATCCGGTTGAGTAGAATAGACCACCCTCTTTCTTATCAAGGTGTCGTAAAATACGACTAAGGTGAATTGACGTCAGGCAGGCGGCCAGTCGTAAAATAGGAAGCCCAATCATCTAACAACATGTTTATAACATGTTGTGCTGACCCCACTTAGAGTGGGATAAGGAAAGGAGGATGATGATGATAAAATTCTTATGTCAAATTCAGTAAAGTAAAGCAGTAGGGACTTTCAATATTAAAAGTTGGTAACAGTTGGTTAAACACGTAGCGGAATCGACATTGCTTTTAATTTTTTCAATTCCTGATGCGAATATATTGCTAGGCGCCGTAAGTGATATGGGCTGTTTCACGGTCGGCCGCACCAGAGACAAACGGCACGACGTGCGGGACTGTTCGGACGGAATGACTGCGTTACATGCATCGGCGCCTTAACACGTCCTTCCTTTATAATTAATATACTACAATTACAATAAATAATGTTACATTATGTACGGGCTAACACGCGCATTTGCACCGTCGGCATTTACGCCATATTATTAATATCACTTAATACAAATTTGAAATCAGTACGACGTTAGCGGCCGCGCGTGCTCAACATATCAAATCATTACTATCAATCATTATAATAACTATCAATTAGATAACTATATCAATTAAGCGTCGCAGCTATCAATTTATCAACAAAAGATAGTACAGGGTAGTAGCAGCCCGTACATCTTTTTGGTTTACTATCAAATCATTATAATTTATATCAATCAAATAAATGTATCAATTAAACGTTGCAGTTATCAATATCATTTATCAACAAAAGATAGTACAGGGTAGTAGCAGCCCGTACACATTATATAAGATTAATATGGTATGGATATTTCATGAGGAGGGACGAACATCGTGTTTAAAGACTGTTAAACACGTATTTGATGGAGAGAAGAAGAGAAGAATAGAGAAAGAGAGAGAAATAGGGAATAGAAATAGGAATAATGTTCGTACAGTAATATACTTTTTGCGCGGAAAAATATTTACTTATATAGTAAAAATAGTAATATGAAAGACAGACAAGACAAACCGACATAAACTTATGACTCCAGAAGGTCCGAAAATCATTTATCGGTCCCGTTACAGGTTTTTATAACGAAATTCCACAACATTACCTAGACTTGGTTTTTCACAAGTATATAAATTATTTTAAAATGATGCTGCTACATAAAGCTTACTATACAAGATTATTTTAATAATAGAAGCATATTTAACTGCAGTGAGTAAGTCTGCAACATGTAATCAATTTATCGAATTGTATAATTTTTTTTGGAAAGATTATCCGGCGAAATTTCTTGTTAGTTTTTCTCTGTAGGAGCAAATTTTTGAATAAGTGGTAGTTTCTTTACAAAGTCCGTGCGTGTGTGTGTGTGCGTATGTCAAGTGACTAAATAGACGCTGAATAGGCGGATTGTGTGAAGTATGACATAAATATAAACCATTTATCTAAACGCAGTTCAATATTTCTGCATTGTTCATAGAATAAAAGAAGTTTTATTTTACGTGTCTCGAAATTTGAATTAAAGCAAAGTTTCTCGTTAGATATATTTGACTTTGAAAACAAGATGTGCTTGAGTGTTTACTTAAATCATGTTGCTGTATCATGTGGTTTTAAGAATTAAGAAGAACAATCATTACCAAACTTTGCTTATGACTCACATTTGGTTGTAAAATTAACAAAGTTTTCACTCAAGATACACAAGATATGTTTTATTTATTTCGAACAATCCTCCAACAAAAATATGTTCGCGAGATTAAATTTTAAACAATAATAAAGAAGTTTTGAGAACAAGCAGTGTTTACGACTGTTTCATATTGTGTACCTCGAAATAAGCTTTATTTTGTTGGGGAATACATATAGAATTTAATATAAACAGGTGAAGTTAAAAAGCTTTTTACAAAATTTCTTATCCCTACTGTTGACCGTTGAGTCCCGCTGTCTGCAGTCAATCCTGATCAATCCAGCAGCATCAGGTCACGATTATCATAACCATGCATTGTCACCGACACTGGGCCTGTTTATATTGTATAATCAGTTCAATTGGCCACCGGGAAGTGGGTCAAATTTGACTTGCAAGATTCCACCTTCACATCATCTATACTTATTATCAAAAAAAATACTGGGCTAACAGATAAAATCATTCTCGTTTTGCTTCGTTTACAAAAATAAAACACATAATATAATTGAGAGTATTTTAATATTGAACTCAACATCGTGATTATACCTTTTCTATACTTATTATAAAGCAAAGCCCAAAAAAGCTGTCTGACTGTATGTATTCGATTTTCTCAAAATCTACTGAACGGATTTTTGTACGGTTTTCACCAAAAGATAGTGCAATACTTCCGAATGGTTTAGGTAAATAGAACATATTGGTATTATGTAAATTGTATTGAAGAGATCGCGCAGTTGTTAAAAAACTTGCTTGCTGGGAGCTTTAGTCGCTTGCGCTGCATAAACCAGCTCTCTCCATTATTTTAGTGTATAGAGATACACTAGAAAATTGTAGATCTATTAAAATACTACGAAAAAGTCTGAGATAGCATGTCTCTATCTCTTATGGTTAAACTACAATAAAAAAAAATATGTTTAAAATTTGAATTCTAGAAAAAAATTGTGACACGCTGATTTTGACGCGAATCCGCTGTCATAGCTAGTGTTAAATAAAAGTATTTTAAAAATAATAAGATTTATGATATTTGAAGAAGGCAAAAATAAATTTTATAGTGAAACATATATCGACACTAATGCAAAGCAGCTGTTGATTGATCATTGGTTAACAGGAAAAAATAACAATAAGAGAAGATTATCAAGCGATTGGTTTAAAGGTCAATTTACGGCCGAAATTAAAAATCAATCTAACAGAATTTTTTTACATTTTAGATCGGCAATAATCTTTTGATGATCAATAGTGTGCTTGTAAACAATCTGTAATCTGCAATTTCAATCCATCAAACCGATCTATCTAAGGAAGGACTAATCTCAGATTGAGGGTTGACCTCTGTTTGAAAATGACAGTATGAGCCTGCCAATAACATACCAGTTACATTTGTGATAGGTATTGTAATCTCTAATTGGAATCTTAAAATTTCAAGTTAGAGACGTTAATAATAACCAGTTCGGTTATTAGACAAGGCCGTTACAGAAATAAAAAAGCGGTAATTGTGCTTTCAAAGTAGAAAAAGTTAGCAGCAGATAATAACTTAATACTGTGATGCAGAGTAGTTTCATAGTCGGATGCTTCCGAGACAAGCGTCATATCAAGCCAATCGGAATGATTTTGTCTCACGCATGGACACCCCGGCATGGGTGTGGTTTCTAGGAGTTTTTAAGAATTAAAGACCACTAGATTTAACATGAAGTTATTTTTATTTTATTTATTTTCTCCTTTACATGAAGTAAAAAAAATTTTTTTTTGAAAATAATTCAGCCAAAGATATGACTTATACTTTGAAATTGTAATTGTTTTGTATAAGTTAAGACATATTTTACTGATTTGTTTTAGTCCTGTAATGTTTAAGTGTACTTTGAAATAGTATTAACAATTCTCTATTGCTACATAAAACAAAACTTATAATTGTACATCCCAGGGGTCAAAAGCATAAAATTTTCATAAGGATATTTCATCACGCTTTATCAATTGCCTACATCTTTCGGACGACCAATAATTAACGACAAATGTATTATGTAATTGACTTTTGTAAATACTTTTGATTTATGAAAAAAAAATTATTCCTTAGTTACGAATTGCAAATGGTAATGAATAAGTTTTATTAGTTTCAACACTTTTATGAACACTTGTCTAATTTACATGATTAAAACTGAACTATTTATACTGTTGGCTCAGTGAGTAGTGACGCTGTCTTCAGTTTCACGGGTCGCAGGTTCGATTCCCACAGAGTTCCAACATTTTCTATACACAATTTGTTGGTCTTTCGAGCCTGGATGTATATTTGTATTTGTGATTATATATGTAGCATACTTACCAGTTGTCCGTCACCCATAACACAAGTATTAAGTTCCTTACTTCGGGGATGAACGACCGTGTGTATAAGTGTTCCCATATATTTAATTTTAAATCTGAAGGTATAAAGTTGTGTTTCATATTAATAGTTTGGTATTATGTGTAACTTTACATTCTTTAATTTAATATTATAATTACCATTGTAAAACTAGATATGGCAGCTTTGCTTTTGTATTTATATTGTCTGTCGCTTACTATGGTCGTCTATATATCTGAAAGATACGAGTCTCCGTGGAGCCATACCGGATCGAATTATAGCAATTTGTTCACTCCTAACTGCGTATTGGTCCAACTTGTATACAACGTGCTTGTTACACAGGTCCCATTCGCCATTTTATAGCGGAGCTGTGCTATGTATAAAACTGGAAATTTTAACTATAACTGTTTGTAGGTTGAAAATTGTAACAAAAATATATAAAGAGAATATGAAAATCTTGCCATAGCGTGTCTGTATCTTTGATGACACATCTTGATTATTACCCGCATATGAATTTTATATAAACGCCCTGTGGTATCCTGCTGAATAGAATAAACCACCCTTCTTTCTTATCGAGGTGTCGTAAGAGGCGACTAAGATATGTGCCGTGTGGTATCCGGCTACATAGAATAGATCACCCTCATTTCTTACCGAGGTGTCGTTAAAGGCGACTAAGGAAAATTGACGTCAGGCAGGCGGCCGGTCGTAAAATACGTAGCCAAATCATATGACAACATGTTTGTAACATGTTGTGCCGACCCCACTTATACAAAAAAATCCTTCACTAGAAAAATTTAAAATATTAATTTATATTATTCGTGCATCTTAATAATTTTACACAGACATTGATGCATGCCTCTCAAAGGCATAGTCTTTCGACAAAACAGGAACCGCATAAGAAGATAGCTATCATTTAACTGTTTCGAAATCGAGCCCACAAACTCTGATACGTAGACCTGATAATAAAATTACTGCGTTATGGAACCCGTTAAAATTTCTAAAGGTGAGTCATTATTACATTGATGATTAACTCATAAATTGTTATCGTTAAGTGAGACTTTAGATATTACAACCTAGTAAGAACATTTTGTTATCTGTAACAAACTGTGATAGCCTAGCGGTGAGACCGTGCGATTCTCTAGAGGCGACATAGGTTCAAACCCCGGGCAGGCACCAATGAGTTTTTCTATTAAAAAAAAACTTGTGTCTAATTGATAATTGCAATTTATCATACGCTTTTCGATGCAGGAAAACATCGTGAGGAAACCTACATATCTCTAGAGAATTCTAGGGATATGTGTAACCTACCAATCCGCATTGGAGCAGCGTGGTAGGTCTTAGCTTCAATCCTTCTCTCCAAAAACGGAGAGAGGAGGCCTGAGCCCAGTTGTGGGCATAGTAAACGGCTGTTACTACTACTACTACTACTACTACTACTACTACTACTACTAAGAACATTTTGATCCAAGACGATGATTATCTTAAAATACAAACATCAAATTCAAATTCAAAATATTCTATATTCAAGTAAATTTGTTTTACAAGTGCTTTAGAATCGTCAACTCTACTGCTGGTTTCGGAAAGCTGTTCCTACCGAGAAGAACCAGCAAGAAACTCGGCGGTTGCTCTTTTCAAAGAATAATTCTTATCACTAGTTACATATAGTTATTAATGTCTTGTACAGTGTCGAAGAGTAGTTATATCCACGCGTCCTTATCGTCTAAGTTATCTTCATTAGTAGAGCTGTGATAGCCCATCGGCGAGACCGTGCGACTCTTTCGAGGGGAACACGAGTTCAAACCCGGGCAGGCACCAATGAGTTTTTCTATTAAAACTCATGTGTCTAATTGATAATTGAAATTTATCACACGCTTTTCGGTGAAGGAAAACATCGTGAGGAAACCTGCACATCTCTAGAGAATTCTGGAGATATGTGTAACCTACCAATCCGCATTGGAGCATCGTGGTAGGTCTTACCTCCAACCTTTCTCTCCAGAAACGGAGAGAGGAGGCCTATTCCCAGTAGTGGGATTGTAACAGGCCGCTACTTCAATAGTATAGTAACTTATTATTAATCGGTTTGCAACATACATGTTAAGTAGTGAAATTATCCGTTAAAATAACATATAATTGACGGCCCGTTAAAATTAAGTCCTCTCCTCACACTTTAGTGTACTTTTTCAAAGCAATAGCGTATACAGTCTTTGCATAATGTATGTCTGAAAAGACTACAGGATATTGCTTTAAGCAAACAGCTGAACTCAAAGAGGTTGTTTTAAGCAAGGGTATATATTAATTACGAACCGTCTCGCCATGTTGAGGCTTAACAAACAAAATATTCACTCTTGCTTCATTATACCGTCAATGGCTCTTATAATACACGATAAAATATATTTGATATATAAATATATTGTACAAGAGTAAAAATAAAATTATTTTGCTATAACCCGCGATACAGTAAATAGAAAATATATATAGTGTTAAATGTATAGTGGACTACCCGTATTTTCATACCCGATTCGTGCAGGATTCGTGAAAACATATGCACAAACCTCCACCACTTCCACCACTATACACAAGCACTAAACACGTGCACTATCACAAACTCAACAATTGTTTCGCCCCGCAACCGAAGCATCATCAGGAGATAGACTCCACGACAAAATCTCAAATATATAATGAATGATAAACAATATAGAAGACTTTTTTAAAATTTAAACTATCGTGTTCTTGCACTGATCAGGAAATTCTTCTATTAAACTTCAACAATAAAAATTGACTTCTATATTAGTTAATGTAGACGACACCTGCTTTACTCACGTCTAATTTTATCGGACGAGCCCGACTAGTTTCGAGCCCGTTCGGGGCACTTATTCATGAGCCCTTTACACGATGTTAACGACGTTATAAAGGTCACGCAATAACGAAACGAAATTAGTTGCGTGAACCCGATTAAATTAGACGTGTATAGCCGGTGTCTATACATTAACTAATATAGAAAACATTTTCTTTTGTTTAAGATTAACAGAAGAATTTCCTGTTATTTTGTTTAATAAGACACTCAAGAAAAGTAGAAATTTTTTGCTGTTCTATAAAAAAAGACATATTTCCGTGTAGTGTGTAGAGTAGGATGTCCAATAAAGTTACAAGCGTTTTCATCTGCACGATTTTATCTTCGAGTCCATCTACCAGTGACATTTCGGTGTCAAAGAAAAAGAAAGTGAGCGCTTCGGAGCGAAGAGTTCATAGAAAGAATGATTTAAGTTACACTTTTCTAAAGAAACATGGTAATTATAAATGAAAATATTTTTGATTTAAAGAAAAACCGCTGTTTGTCGAGTCGAAGTCGTGTCGTTTGGTGCAAAATCAATTGAATGTGAAATGTACCTAAGTGCAGAACGTTTGGATTGTGAACAGATTGTTCACAGTGGCTTATTAACTGAACTCTGCTTTTCACATTAATAGAAATCAGACGTCCTCAGTTTGTCTGTGTAGGTTCTATTGATTAGCTTTTTTTAAAGTCCTTTTTGTATTGGATAACCAAATAAAAGAGGAGAAACTTTACCTCTCCTTCATTCTGGCAGATTCGATGTTAGCTATCCTATTTATAAAATTATATAATAAAATATCCACTATTCTTATAAAAAATACTCTCGCGACCCATTGATATTAAGGTACGATCACGATCAACTATGTTCAGTAACAGTTCCATAGATATTATAATACAGTAAGCGAGCAATTAAGCTGCGATTTTTCATTTGTAGATTTGATACTACTTTGCTAATCTAGTACCATTTTTTCAATTGCTGTACATTAATCTCGCTATAATTGGATCAAATATTTGCTTAAATCTATTAGGTCTAACTATATTTCGAAAATTTATTAGAAGGTAAGCTGTGACAGCCTAGCGGTGAGACCGTGCGACTCTCTAGAGGACCACATGGGTTCAAAACCCGGGCAGGCACCATAGAGTTTTTCTATTAAAATTTATGTGTCTAATTGATAATTGCAATTTATCACATGCTTTTCGGTGAAGGAAAACATCGTGAGGAAACCTGCATATCTCTAGAAAATTCTAGGGATATGTGTAACCTACCAATCCGCATTGGAGCAGCGTGGTAGGTCTTAGCTCCAATCGTTCTCTCCAAAAACGGAGAGAGGAGGCCTTAGCCCAGCAGTGGGCATAGTAACAGGTCGTTACTAAGCGAGGAATAGGCAAGCCTGTAACTGAGAGTATCACAATAAATACTGGAAGGCAATTAGAAACTTGTATACTTATCTTTGTCTAATCACACATAACAAAAGAGACAGATAGATTATTTATTTATTTATTATAGTGTCATTTGCTTATTCTTTATTTCTATTTAAAAAGGCCTATTTTAGGCTGGCTTCTCTACTAGTCTCTACTACTACTACTACTCTATACTCTCTCTATGAATAGTTCACATTATTAATTGACTTAATACCAAATTTGCATTGAATAGAACTTAGTGCTGACTCTCTCAGGGGCAATCACTTGACACCTTCGTATTGCGACACGAACCAAACGTCGTACCTTATGTACTTGTTAAATAATTCAATATTGATTCCTTTGTTCTGGTTTATCGGCATTTCGTGTTGATGAAATTACACAGAATAATGCAGTTGTGGATAAAGCGAATATGTACAGCATATCCTTATGGGATTTTTTCTCTATGATTCCCATAATACTAAAATATATGTTTTCTTCAATATAATAGAAGTAGTTTTATAGTTATACAGGTTGGTACCGATGACACGACATTAAATGAATCCACTGAGCCCTTGAACGTATAACTTTGGCATAAGCGATCCTTTTAAATCTTGTTTTAAAAAAAATATTTTCGAATAAAATAAATATATAATTTATAGAATTAGGCGTTACTTTGCGGAGATCCATAATACAAAAGTAATAATAAAATTATTTTGCTATAATCCGTGATACAGTAAATAGAAAATATATATAGTGTTTAATGTATAGTGGACTATCAGTATTTTCATACCCGATACGTGCAGGATTCGTAAAAACACATGCACAAACCTCCACCACTTCCACCACAATACACAAGCACTACACAGGTTCACTATCACAAACTCAACAATCGTTTCGCCCCGCAACCGAAGCATTATCAGGAGATAGACTCCACGACAAAATCGCAAAGCGAAGCGTTATCCAAACAAGCGTTGTTAAATAGTACTTGGTTCATCCCCACCCTTTATTTTACCTCGGAACACGTGCAACAAGCTTGAACTAGAGACATTTATCTGCTCGTTAATGAGGGTGCCATTGTTATGCTTAATGATTTCTAATTGTTCCAAAATATTTAATTTCAAGCTTTTTTCGCAGGTGTGCAGTATTTCGAAACAATGGTCATTAGGAACTTTATGACAGCTTTCTAACAAATGTTTAGCGAAATGTGAATTTTGTGGCTTATTATTCCTGAAAGCGACCATATGTTCTTTAAAACGGGTTTCAAAATTACGACCAATCTGACCCACATATGTATCATTACATTCAGGACATGACATACAAAATAAATATAATTTATTTGAAATCTGGCTTTGTTAGTAATGGTTCACTGACCTGGCCTGTGTTATGTAGGGTGCTGAGGTGTGTAGGTACCTAAAATTTAAAATTAATGTCGTCTGGTCTGTACAATCTGTATAGCACGTAGATAAACTTGCACTACGTTAAAAGTAATGCTGGTTTCATTCTTGAGAAAAAGACAGATTTAAAGACGATTCTTTGCTTTCGTTGGCGCTGTGGGTAGTGACCCTGCCTTCAGCTCCGCGGGTCGCGGGTTCGATTCCCGCCGAGGGCCAACATTTTCTATAAACAAATTGCTGGTTCTTCGAGCCTGGGTGTGTATTTGTATTTAAGTATGTATTTAAACTTATATATGTAGTATATCTACCAGTTATCCGTCACCCATAACACAAGTATTAAGTTACTTACTTTGGGGACGGACGACCGTGTGTGTTAATGTCCCATATATTTATTTATTTCAACGTGACGAAAACTTCTAGTGCTTGAACAGAGTTAGCTATCTTTAATAAATACTACACCATAAATTTGAATCATAGTATGTATAATGTTCTTTGATTCGTATTCTTTTGCATATATGTACATGCAAAATTCGAAGCATGTGTCTTAGAGGGATAATATTAAAATTGAGGAGCTACTCTAAGATCTAAATCAATTTGAATGAAATTAGAGCAAGCCTATACAAATATTAAATTCAGGGAAAAACTAGCGCTAATTCAAGTACAGAAGTCCAGTCAAAAAACCTTACGATCGAATCGAAAATATATTCTAAAGAATAGAAGTCTTTCCGAATAGCAACGCATAAGCGTCCCTGTCAATTTTATTAAGGATTACTTTTTAGGCTTTTTTGACTTTAAGTAAACAACACAACTTATGCTTATACTTTTTTTTACTAACTGTGCTTCTGGCTTCAACCGCGTGGATAAGAGTGTATTTAACTAGAATTTCGAACATACAATTTGTAGATCTACATATTTAGTACATTACTTTAGTGCATCTCTGTTGGTTTACGCGACGCACGCGACTAAAGCATTTTTTTATAACTGTGCTACCTCTTTAACATAATTTACATTAAACCGTTATGAACTATTTACCTAAACCTTCCGTAAGAATTCCACTAACTTTTAGCAAAAACCGTATAATAATATGTTCAGTAGATTTTTTGCAAATCGATTACATACAAACAGACAGTTTTTGGGGACTTTGTCTTATAATAAATATAGATATTACCTTGAAAAGACACTCATTTAATATCACTAAGTGCTCAAATTTTAATTATAATTTTTTACATTTACATTTAATTTAAACTTAAGTTATGAGCAAAATTCGATGTATTGAGCAAATATTAGAAATATACACTTGTCAAATGCAACTGTGAGGCAGAAAATCGGGCCTTTGCAGAGTAACGCATGCGTGTTCGACGTTGAAATGACAGCGTGTGCCGTATTTTGCATTGCAATTTGTGGTGACCAAAATTAGACTGATGAGCTGATTACGCTGAGGTTTTCGCATGGTAAATCGCTTAGATGGTTCTATATGGCACAGCTCAGTTTTTGTCTCATTTATTTGTATATATATAAGGATAACATATTATGTATAACAAATTATACAAAAAAGTCAAATTGCGAATTAACTTTAATCCCACAAAAATTGACGAGATTATCCCTGTACCAAGGCAGTGAATGGAAGATTTTTTTCCGAGAGTTTATGCATGAGTTGTTATACGTCAGCCGACTGTTAGCACTCCAATTCGATCTGACAGGAGCTTTCAACGTGTGTTTTCACAGAACTTACGAAAAAAAACGGAGACCAAATGAGTGAAAACCAAAAAAGTGATAATTGTTTTTTGTTTGGCAATTTATTTTTCAAAGTCAAAGTATAATAAACATAAAAGTTTTTTTAAGAATAATAGAAAGCTAGCGTATACGGAAAGATAAGATAATGAATATAAATATAACACAGCTACAAATGGGCAGAAAAGGGTCAACCACTTACCTTTACAGGATCGGGAATCAATTCTGGACACTCTGGAGTCTTTATAAAAGGTTTTGGTCACAAACACAGGTTTTTTTTTATAATTGCAGTTTCTGCGCGCACGTTGCGTTTCGCGAGTTTGAAGCGGTGTGAAGGGGTAGGAGGGGGTAGAAGGGATAATGGCGGGTGGTTGCCATTAACCAATCAAACGTGATCCTCAAACATCCAAGATCGGATACATTAACTATATAACAAACACGGTCGTTCGTCAGCAAAGTAGGTAACTTAACAATTGCGTTATGGATAACAGACAACAGTTATATTTATACATATATTAATTAAAATCAATAGTTAAATACTATACACTCAGAGTCGGGTAACAATTTAATTAAATAAATTTTACAGCGGCTAAAAAATCAATTCGTGTTGAGTACAGGATTGCGGTACGCGTCCGTCAAGTATAGTATATATTAGGGATGTTACGGAGGTGGGTTTACCGGAACCGGAGATTTCATATTTGAATTATCGGAACCGAAGTCGAAATCGGAGTCGGAGGCGGAGGTTTCTACTTCCGCCTTCTTCATTATTAATTTAAAATTGACCCGTAAACTGTACTTAGACAATATGACCACCACGATTTAAATAATTGAATACTTAAGCGTCTAACCATTGATACTGAAAATAAACAAACGAACGAGAGTTGCGCGTGCGAGGGGAATACCCCCGCGCAACAAGTAACAACTTGTAGCTGCACGTTTTGTCCGAATTCGCATGACAATTTCACCTTCGTTATACCTCCAACTAAAATTTATCAGAGCCGGAGTCGGAGTCGGAGGTGTGAATTCAATCAGAGGTTCCGACCTTTCGGAACCGAAGTCGGAGCTCCGTAACATCCCTAGTATATATAGTATAGTAACTTTTCACACTTACAGCGTTATACGTTAAAATCATGTTTTGAGGACGTGGACATTTTATTTAAATAGTAATAATAATGTAATAATAATTACAAATATTGTTGTGTTACGCTAGACATAGCGTAAACAAGCGTAGCGTTAGACCAAACCGCAGAACCGTGTCTCACATAAAAAAGTATTATCCAAAACGTGTTTGCTCTGAAACCACTTTCCGCAGGATATGAGTATATCCAGAAGGTAATTTTTGTAATATCGCTTAGTTACCGCGAGTAGTCGTGAGCTTTCACGAAAATTGTTTGTACAAGTTCAAATAATAAACTTCAATAAAGTAACTATTTAATAGCACAAACAAATAACGCATATTTATTTTTTATTTTAAAACTATCGTGAGTAGTATTCATAGTTAACATGTAGACACTGGCTATACTCATGTCTAATTTTATCGAGTTAGCCCGACTAGTTTTGAGCCCATCTGGGGCTCATTCATGAGCTCCCTACACGACGTCGACTCACTCACAAGCTCATGACTCGTCGTGTAAAAAGTACTTATTCATGAGCTTTTCTGACATTGTGATACCTTCTAATAAAAGTAGTAAAAGTAAAGTAACGGCCTGTTACGATGCCCACTGCTGGGCTAAAGCCTCTCCTCTCTCCGTTTTTGGAGATAAGGATTGGAGCTCAGACCTACCACGCTGCTCCAATGCGGATTTTTAATTCGAATTTTTAACTCCAACCTTCTCTCCAAGAAACGGAACGAGGAGGCCTTAGCCCAGCAGTGGGATAGTAACAGGCCGCTACTTTTACCATAGAGTACTTACATTTTCTCACGATGTTTTCTTTCACCGAAAAGCGTGTGATAAATTGCAATTATCAAATAGACACGTAAGCTTTAATTGAAAAAATTCATTGGTGTCTGTCCGGGATTTGAACCCATGTCGTCTCTAGAGGGTTGCACGGAGTTACCGCTAGGCTGTCACAGTTTACCTTCTGATAATTTTTCGAAATATACTTAGACCTTAGATTTAAGCAAATAATTGATCCAGTTATAGCGAGATTAATGTCTAGAAATTGAAAAAATGGTACTAGATTAGCAAAGTAGTATCGAATCTAGAAATGAAAAAGGTTACACGATGCTTTGTTTGTTAACAGAAATGGGTAGATACAATTACCATAAATCAGTTCGGATTTATTTCATTTAAATTCGTGGAAAACAAATATGTGAGCGCTTTATATATTTTCTGTTCTTTAGTTATTTTCCATATGATTTAGAAATTCAAATTAATTAATTACTGACATTAATTAATTGACTGGCCCGTTGGCGCAGTGGGTAGTGACCCTACCTTCAGCTCCGCGGGTCGTGGGTTCGATCCCCACCGAGGGCCAACATTTTCTATCAACAATTTGTTGGTTCTTCGAGCCTGGGTGTGTATTTGTATTTAAGTATGTATTTAAAATTATATATGTAGTATATCTAGCAGTTGTCGGTCACCCATAACACAAGTATTAAGTTACTTACTTTGGGGATAGACGACCGTGTGTGTAAGAGTCTCATATATTTATTTATTTAATTAAATAAAGCCTAAACAAATATGATCAGACTTTTTCCGGTTCCGACATATCAAAATTAATTAGCATTCACATGTTTGAAATCGTGCAGTTACTGTAAACAAGGCTTCTTTGGACAAAATTAACATAAAGTCCGTGGTCAACATTTTGGCTTGTATCTGTTTTTAATTACCATAATAACTTTGCAATTTTGTACAAAATGGACACTTGAATTAATGCGAGGTTCCATTTTAGCATTTTGTGTGATTTTTATAGTTTTAGAAAAAATATATTAGCGTCAATAATGGGCAGCTATTACTTTGTAAAGGCGTATTTAATAGAAGCTCAGACTTACCACTAACTTAACTTTTAAGCGTTTAAGTACCCTCAATAATGAAATCAAAAGAGAAATGATTTTTTTATCATATATTAGCTGTGCTCGCGAGTTGAAATTAGTATATCGCGAAGTTTTTCTCGTGGTATATTTCAGTCAACTTTCATAAATCCCTAATGAACTTTTACATAAACTTTCCTCAAGAATTGGACTTTCTTTTAATAGAAACTGTACAAAAACCTGCTCAGTAGATTTTGAGAAAATCGATCACATACAGACATACAGCTTTTGGGGACTTTGTTTTATAATATATCCTATATGTTACACCGGTGTATAGGTGGATGAGCTGTGACAGCATAACAAATAGATATACAGATAGACATTTTCATTTATAATATTTACAAAATTCAAATTCAAAATATTTTTTAATCAAGTAAACTTGTAAACAAGTGCTTTTGAATCGTTAACATACCTACTGCTGGTTCAGAAAGCTGTTCTTACCGAGAAGAACCAGCAAGAAACTCGGCGGTTGCTCTTTTCCAACAATAATTCTTATCACTAGTTACATATAGTTATAAATGTCTTGTACAGGGTTGAAGAGAAGCTATATCCACGCATTCTTATCTTCTAGGTAATCTTCAATAGTATAATATGCTTTCTGAATTAACCTTTTTTTAATAGTATTTTTAAACTGCTGTAAAGGTAAAGTTAATGTAGATCGTGGAATTATATTATAGAATCTTATACCCAAACCCTCAAACGAATTACGAACTTTTGCAAGGCGCAAAGCTGGAACCGCAAGCTTATGTCGGTTCCTACTTTGTGAATTATATACATCGCCAATCCTTTTATAATTACTTATATTCATATGTACAAAAATTAAATTACTAAAAATATAGTGTGAAGCCAATGTAAGAATACATGTTTCATTGAACTTCTCTCGCAGGGAATCGCGCGAATTTAAATTGTAAATGCCACATTACATACATTAGTATGGATATATTATATTTAAGAAATTTAATAAACCACGAATTGAAAAATGTTTGTCCGTAAATATTTTGCTCGTTTTCCGGCGTGCAACACGGCTTACTGGAGCAAATTTGCATAATACCGCGTCGACGCAGTTTTGGTACCAGTTTATATCCATTTTTCATTAGCATACAACCACTACTCGAATATTAGGTATAACGTACCAGCAAAAATAAGTATGCCAAATATCTATAAGCATTTCAGTAGTGGTAAAGGCCACTTATTTCCTTTGGAGAGTAGAATTAAAGCGATCATTAAGTTAACGAAGTTGGATGTCGGAAGTTAACGCCGTGTGATATCCGGCTGAGTAGAATAGACCACCCTCATATTTTACCGTGGTGTCGTAAAAGGCGACTAAGGTAAGTTGACGTCAGGCAGGCGGCCGGTCATAAAATACGTAGCCAAATAGTGTGACAACAGGCTTTATAACATGTGCCGACCCCACTTTGAGTGGGAAAAGGGCAGAATGATGATGATTGGATGTCGGAAGTTAATGATCGATTAACGAAGATACAAGTTTAGAGTTGCATTTTAAAATTCCTTCTTACAGAAGCTTTAGCATAGATTGAGAAATGCTGCTATTTGAAAGTATTTGTTCAGAAAAAAGTGACGTGTTCTTTACTCGCGATTACGGGTTCCGATGAGGTGCAAATTTTATATTATTCAGACTCAGTCTTCCGTATCGAGGAAGTCATTATAGTGAAATGGTTTGTGCCTAATTGGTAGTCATGATAGATTTAGATTTGCAATTACAGCAGTTTAAAAACATTGTTAAAAAAGGTTGTTACAGAAAGATTTTTATACTATTAAGGATTACTAAGATGATATAAATACGTGGTTATAGCTACTCTTGGACCCCGTACAAGGCAGCAATGATTAAATATAACTAGTTATAAGAATTATGTTTTGAAAAGAGCAACCGCTGAGTTTCATGGTGGGTCTTCTCGGTAGGAAAAGTTTTCCGAACTAGCAGTAGAGTTGACGATTCAAAAGCACTTGTTTACTTGAATAAATAATATTTTGAATTTGACCTTCTCCTTTCAAAGGAGTTCGAACTGTAATCATTGTGAATAAAATTTAACCCAAGTAGGCGTTGAATTGGCTAAGTTGGCTGGATCAGTTAGCGGAATTAGTGACTGTGGTGGAAGGTACATAATACATGTGTGGTGTGGTAAAAGTTGTAGTACTTAGAAACTTAATTGAGACGGCGCTCCAATGAGTTATTTATTATAGTACTCGGCAATAAACAATGCACATCGAGGCTTAAAGAAAGAGAAAATCGGCTAGTTCTGCTTCATAGAGCTTTGTCTCTGTCGCACAGACTGACGAACTAACTGATACATACTAACTGAGTGACAGAGCCAGCGCTCTACGAAACCGAACTGGCCGGCTGTTTCGTTCCAAACATCGATGTGCATTATTTAATGCCGGATACTATAGGCCAAATGCAAATCGAAACGCTCCTAAAACCACTTGTATCAATAAACATTTGTATTTAATTGTTCATAACAAAAAGAGTTCATTAAAAAAGACGTTTCATTAAAAAGTTTATAAATATTTTTCCGGTTTACCATGACTAGATGGTTAAATAGAGTTAACGAAATTATTTCGCACAGTGAGGTGGTGCCTTAAATAACTCGCGCCTGCAGACTGGGATTATCATAAGCGGCTACGCTTATCTGCCCACTAATGTTTTGACTTCGCTCCTCTGCTGAGTTAAGCCAGTAAGTATTTGTGCATGTATTAACAGACAGAACTTACACATTTCAGCACTTTATTGATATATTTATTTTGATTTTCCGCCGTGTAATATCCGGCTGAATAGAATAGACACCCCTCATTTATTATCGAGGTGTCGTAAAAGGTGACTAAGGTAAGTTGAACTGCCGTGTTGTATCCCGCTGAGTAGAATAGACCATCCTCATTTCTTACTGAGGTGTCGTAAAAGGCGACTGAGGTAAGTTGACGTTAGGTAGGCGCCCGGACGTGAAATTTCTAGCCAAACCATATTACAATATGCTTAAAACATGTTGTGACGACCCCACTTAGAATGGGATAATGGCAGGAGGAGTATAATGTCTATTGTATAAACAATTGTAAATGATTTAAATTCATATGCAGTATGACATATTCAATGTATTGGATAAATTTTCAATTACCCAAAAGGAAAATATCAGGCGCGCGTCTTATAACTTGGTTTGAAACAACCCCCGCAAAAATTGAGATATTATGCTCGAAAAACCTGTTTGCTCGCAAACATCTACGTCGCACACAATAACAGTTTACGTTGAGAAGGCAATTTTCATAATGTAGCTTGCCACCCTAGTCTTGTGTCTTTCGAGGAGGCCATTTTCGGTTAGCTTTTGCTTTTGTACGCATTCCGCACCTTGTGTTATGGTTTAAAAACATCAGTACAACAGAAAATTTAAAGATTACCCTTGTTCTATCTTGTTTTAGATTATCGATCTTAGCTCCCTTATCACTCCAGTTGAAAAGGGAAGGAGAGGATAGGATAGGACTAGAGAAGAGTACACGAGTCAAGAGACATTCAGACCATACTGTTCAAATGCGAATTTTAAAGACATCTTAGTTATTTCTGTTTCTTTCGCATACTTATTCTTCATTCGCATGACGAATTATTTATTTATTTATTAAGTATTTACGGCGTTATTACGGTGTGCATTTATATTCATGCAAAAAATTCACATGATTTGTCTACGTATTTTACGACCGGCTGCCTGCCTGAAAAATCGCAAACATTTTGCGATTATGTCGATTCCCTTTGCGATTTTCATGTGGAGTCATACTTCGGTTGCGGGATGATACGATTGTTAAGTTTGCGATAGTGAACATGTGTAGTGCTAGTGTATTGTGGTGGCGGTGGTGGAGGTTTGTAGTGCACGTTTTTGCAAATTCCTCATATGTTATGTATGAAAACGATAGTCTGCACTGTATTTAGCGTTATATATTTTATTTACTTTATGTCGGGAAAAATAGCAAAATATTTTTATTATTACTTCTATATTATGTATTACGCAAAGTAACACCTAATTCCAAAATTATTCAGAACTCTTCTAGGGCTTCAACTTAACTTTTTAGGAAAAATCATTAAGAATTAGTAAGAACTCTAATAAGTATTTGTTACGTTGGTACTATGTAATCAAAGCTTTTCATTTGCATACTGTAATATATAACAATTATATACACAAAGAACACTGTTACGTAAATAGGTTTATCACAGTTAATAGTTGTTACGTGTGAAATAGATGTTTTCTCAGCAAACACGTTTTGGCAGCACAATATCTCAATTTATGTGAAGGCTTCTATTAACCGAAATTCTGAAGCCTCTAGATTGCTTTGTACAGGTTGATTGGAAGTCTGACAATATCTTATACCTAAGGAATTTGACATAGAGTGTTTACCTGCTTAGTCAGGCATATTATTAGATAACATGGGTTATTGGGATGCTTTGACCGGCTTCGATGCCCAGGCTTTGTGGTTTTATGCCGATATCATAGTGTTATTATAAGGGGCTTCTGACTAAAGAGCCACTTTAAAAGTTTGAGACTATGTCCCTCATACACAATATGTTTTTTTGTATTCTTATAAAATGTATAGTTAGAAACCTACTTAGCCTACCTAAATTAGATACCTATACTTACAGTGGGATAACGTAGCCGTGTGGTATCTGACAGAATAGAATAGACCACCCTCCTTTCTTACCGAGGTGTCGTAAGAGGCGACTAAGGTAAATGCCGTGTGGTATCCGGCTACGTAGAATAGACCACCCTCATTTCTTACCAAGATGTCGTAAAAGGCGACTAAGGTAAGTTGACGTCAGGCAGGCGGCCGGTCGTTAAATACGTAGGTAGCCTAATCATATGACAACATGTTTGTGACATGTTGTGCCAACCCTACTTAGAGTGGGATAAGGGCAGGAGAAAGAAAGATCTTTGTACTGGTGATTTATATCAAATATGTTTTGCATAATTTTGTGTTAAAGCATATTGTCTAGTTAACTATTTATTTGATATCAACGATGCGAATTGCATTAAGCTAATCGCACTCTACACTACAATTGCAGACAATCGTGCTAATTAGAGTCGGTGTTAGAATCAATTATTGATGAATTAACCTATGCACACTCTATCTAAAGCGATTTCGAATATTCACTAATTAATAATCTACCTTTGAGTTCAACGTGTTAGATTATTTTGGCAATACCTGTATAAATTATTAATAATAAAAAGTAGTAAATTCATTTGATGCATTGGTTTTTATTTATTCATGCTGACCAATAAATAAGTCATTGTATATATGGGCGGCTAGTCTTTTGCGTGATAAAATAAACTTATAGTCAATTTTATGTTTAATTTTTAATATTAATGTTAAAAATTGTAACTATTATATGATAAAAATTTTTATTGTATAAAATTAATTATAATAACATAAAAATATTTCTATCTGTATGTTTAATGTAGTATTAATTTAATAGTAACTAAATGTTTATTGAATTACGCAACTCGTCTTGAGAAAACGCTATGACGTAAGGGGGGGGAAAAATGGCGGGATTGTTGGTGACTTATAAAATAAGACTGCTTGCTGTTAGGGACAGAGCATTTCTAATCGTTGTGTAAGGTATTACGTTGTGAAAGCATACTCTGCTGGAATAAAGTTTAAAAAGTGATAAATACGTAAATATGGATAATAAAGACTGTGTCGATGGTTCGGCGCCGACATATATATTCTCAAGTTAATTCGGCAATTTATAACAATTTAAAATATTAAAATAATTCATATGTAATATTAATTTTGTCATTTGACATTGTTTTAATTTACTTTTGGAGTTATACCTCACAAACAAATGAAAAAATGAGTTTGAGCTTCAGATACAAAGTACATTTTTAATAAAAGATATTTGTATATAGAAAAGCATTATTTACTCTATAAATGAAAGAAATAAATTCCACAAAGAGGTTTTTTGGGTATATTTCCTTTCTTAGTAAAAAAAGCCTTTGATAAATACATTTATCAGAAGTAGCTTTCATACAAAAACGAATGGTTGTAATAATATCAAATAGAATTCACACAATACAAATGTTTTCAATATCCAACAATAAGCATATACACAACTTTTACCACTCCAAATAAGTACGAAACTGCTATGATGTACACTATGGTATTTTTTTTGAAGATAACTACAGTTCATAATATTTTTGTGTCTATATTAATAATATGCTTCTAATTTTCGTGTGGTATCCGGCTGAGTAGAATAGACCACTCTCGTTTCTTACCGAGGTGTCGTAAAAGGCGACTAAGGTAATTTGACCCCTCGTGTGGTATCCGGTTGAGTAAAATAGAACATCCTTATTTCTTACCGATTTGTCGTAAAAGGCGACTACGGTAAGTTGACCCGCCATGTGAAATCCGGTTGAGTACAATAGACCTCCCTCTTTCTTACCGAGGAGTCGTAAAGTATGACTAAGGTAAGTTGACGTCAGGCAGGCAGCCGGTCGTAAAATACGCAGTCAAATCATGTGACAACATGTTTGTAACATGTTAAGCCGCCCCCAATTAGAGTAGGAAAAGGGCATGAGGATGATGATTGTTGAGAATATGCTACTATACTGTGATACTTTGTACCCTACGAAGTATAAATAAATGCACAGGTGAGCCATGTATTAGTGAATTTTGAAATTCAACATTAGTTTAATACAAATTTATATGCTTGTTTCTGTAAAATATAGCTTAGTTTAATTTAGTGAAAATGTCACATGTTTAATATTACTTATGTGGTAGCTTTTAAGAAGTGTTATAGGTATATATATTAGGTCCTTACATATGAAATTGGCGTTTTCTATGGGAGGAACATAAAGTCGTTTTTTTTTAATGAAATATATTTAATTAATCTAAGTATGTACCATTGCTAGGGTATGCACTTTTGCCATCTCATAGGTAGTTCATTGATCCCCTTACTAGAAAAACCATTCGGGCGGGATTCAATAAAATCTTTGAAGGCGGTTTGGACTGCCCCATCGGAGTTGAATTTTTTTCCTTGCAAGTAGTTATCCAAATTGCGAAAAAAAAAGTAATCTGTTGGAGCAAGGTCCGGAGAGTACGGTGAATGTCTAAGACATTCTAATTGAAGCTCCTCTGATTTGGTAGCCGTCTGTTGTGCAGTGTGTGGTCTAGCGTTGTCCTGAAGCAGCAGTGGCCTAGAGCGATTGACCAGCCTCGGTTGTTTAGCAGCTAGCTTTTCCATCATGGTTTGCAGTTGCTGACAATAGATATCTGCCGTAATCGTCTAGCCAGATTTAAGAAAGCTGTAGTGAACGACACCGGCACCAGTCCACCAAACACTTACAAGCAACTTTTTTTTAGTCAATTTTCGCTTAGGGCAGGATTTGGCTGGTTCGCCAGGGTTCAGCCATTGCGATGAGCGCTTCCGATTATCGTAGAGGATCCACTTTTCATCACAGGTAATGATTCGATTTAAAATTCTTTCATTATTGTGCCGGTTGAGTAACGTAACGCAGCAGTCGACGCGCGTTTGTCGGTTTGCTTCACTCAATTCATGAGGTACCCACCTTTCAAGCTTTTCACCTTCCCAATTTGCTTCAAGTGGATTAGAATAGTTTTATCATTAACACCGGAGCCTGCAGCTAACTCGGACGTGGTTTGCGATGGATCCGCTTCCACAATAGCCTTCAATTCTTCATTATCAACTTTGGTCTCCGGCCGTCCACGAGGCTTGTTCTGCAGGTCGAAATTTCCAGAACGAAAACGTTGGAACCAAAAACGCACTGTGTTTTCTTTTGCGACACCGTCATCATACACATCATTAATCCTTCGAGCCGTTTCTGCAGCACTGGTGCCACGGTGGAACTCATACTCGTAAATAACGCGATATTTCATGTTTTCCATTTTGTAAACAGAGTGACACAAAGAAAAAAACAAAAGAAGAAAAAACAAATGAATTAGGGGGTTTGAAACACAAATGCATGAGTAAATAGCTGTATGAATTTGAATTTGGAATTCCTAACCATAAAGGTACTATTTGAGATCAAAGTGGCCAGTACGACAAAACGCCAATTTCATATGTCAGGACCTAATATATTATCTTGTGACTTACATTACATTGTGACACTGACTATATACAACAAATGTAAAAAAAGACCAAGGCACCTTGAGGCACTCGTAAGACAAAAATAGAATCTCCGTGTTTCTCGAGTACTCTTTAAGAACCATTCTATTTGTAACCCTTAATAAAGATAAATCACTTTTTAGAAGGAACCATAAAACAAGTTTGCTGAGGTGGAGATTATAAAGGCAAAATATCAGTTGCAGCTTTAGAGTTAAGGGTACTATTCGCCACAAATGTATACATACTATCAAATACACTCCCAAAAACCTATCTGTCTGTCTGTGAGCGATCTTTTACACCGATTTTTGTACGGTCTTTACTGAAAGATATTTCCTGCAGAAGTTTTAGGTTCATACTGCATTCTCCAGAACAGCTTTAGCGATTTTGATGGATATTTCACTGAAAGTTAGAGGACGTTGTGCAACAACATATAGGCTAAGGTTTTTTGTCCTAGAATTCCCGTAACATCGGGATTTTGGCGGGAAATACTGTTTTCAACGCGGGCGAAACCGCAGTGACGGCTAGTAAATTATAAATAGAATTTGGCTTAAGTAGAGTTTGTTAAACAATAGTCAAGTTTCACTCAAATCGAATAAACGTCAAATGCGGTTAGACTGGCTAGAAACTCTACAAGCTAATTCCAAGATTATTAATTTTATTACCTGTGTTCAAGATACTCATTTCATGCAATTTAAATAGAATGATATTATGGTACATATATATAAACATGTCAATTTATGTATTGCTAGTATTGATAGTACAATACATAATATATTCATATGTACATATGAATCTATGTATTGTACAATCATATGTTTTTATTTTATTAAACAAAATCCAAATTAATGTTACGTGATGTTAACAAAATAAAAATATGAAATTAAAAAGTCGACATTGGCAAATGGCGTTTTAAATGCGTGTTTAGATTGGTAATCTATAACCGAATGTTTTTGACGTTTTTATTTGCACCCTTTTGAAACCTTCAGAGTTTGTTGTTGTCGCTTTAATTATTTTATATAATACTAGCTTTGCTAACGGCTTCGCCCGCGTGGAAATCAGCGTGTCACAATTTTTTTCTAGAATTCAAATTTTAAACATAAAAGTAGATATTGTGAGTTAACAATAACAGATAGAGACATGCTATCGCAGATTTTTTTTTTGTATTTTTATAGATGTACAATTCTCTAATACATTACTTTAGCATATCTCTGCTGGTTTACGCAGCGCACGCGACTAAAGCTCCCAGCAAGCAAATTTTTTAACAACCGCGCGATCTCTTAAACACAATTTACATAATACCAATATGTACTATATACTTAACATCTGGAAGTATTGAAATATCTTTGGTGGAAAATGTACAAAAATCCGTTCAGTAGATTTTGAGAAAATCGATTACATACAGACAGACAGCTTTTGGGACTTTCTTTTATAATAAGTATAGATATAAGTTGATTCAACTCATTTCCCTAGAAGTCCTATAATGCGTTAAAAAAATCGGATTGGTAAGTGCCAAAATTTTTGTTTATACACATTCTAATTCACATAAATACTCCGCAAATTTAGCTTGGGCGGTAAGCCGTGATGAAAAAAGTTTTGCTTTTACCAAACCAATAATTCTTAAAATTCCTTATAGTATGTAACTTATTAAATGATTTTTTTTTCATTTATAACAGAATATACAAGTTATGTCTGTCTCAAATTACTTACGCTAGTACTATACAAATCTTCCCCACGTAGAATGGTTCAAGAATGCTGGCAGCGTTTCCGCGTTGAATCGCTAAGATGATTCTTTGTGCGAAAAAAGGGCCAGCCCTCTTTTCAGCTAAAGGGGCAATTAAACGAGATGTTAAAACGGATATTTATTTTGCAATTTGACTCCATGACTTTAAATGTTAATATAAATCATTCAATACATTCTCACAAAAAATTAGTACCATCTCCAGCAAAATTTCATGGAGTCGCAAAATAAAAAGCCATACGTTGACTTTACGAGCCCACGGAGCGGCAAGTAATTTCGCTTATCCGTAACCACTGACCACTTAATTCGGCCTCTTTGCCATTTACAGTATTTCACGCTCCCGACTGTAATTAAGTTGTAGTTTTTATGGGTTTTAAAGTATGATATGTGATAATCTGTTGGTATTTGCAAATTACCTCTGATTAACTCGTTCGCGTAGGGTATCGTATAGTATATAGAAAATTCGTCTTAGTATAAGTTAAAAGTAAAGCTTCACTTTCAGTTTTATTGGTTACATTTTTTTCTGAGATTATTATTACTTTATGGGCTAGAGTTCATTATCAACTTCAGCTATTTCTAAATACTACGTTAAAATAATACGACGTTACTTTTCAAGGATGTTAATAATTTTGGGCGTAATTATTTCCTTTTAATATATCAAAAGGTATTCATATCCCTTTGGTTATTATTTACGGTGAGACCGTGTGTCATGGGCTCAACACAGGCAGGCATCAATGATGTTTTTTATTTAAACTTATGTGTCTAATTGATAATTGCAATTTATTACACGTTTTTCGGTAAAGGAAAAAAATCGCGAAAAAACCTACTCATCTGTACAGAATTAATTATTATTATAATTATGGATATGTGTTATAAGACATGTCAAACCAAACCGCATTGGAGCAGTGTGGTTGATCTGCTTTAACCCTTCTTTCCCAAAACGGAGAGAGGAAGCCTATACCCAGTACTGGGATACTGGGGGGGTACTTTTTAGTTGTGTTTTTTGTCGATGTCAACGGTGGGAATCATTAATTACTAATTTCAGATAATAATTACAATCGTTTTAAATTATTCTACCTTTTGTCACTGCTTTTTGTACCGGAATCTCAAATAGACTTCCCATAAAAGGGAGCGACTAGATTCAAATGGTATAAAACTGTTTAAAAAAAGGCACATAAAATATGAAACAAAACGGTATGGAAACCCTTTGAAAACCAATTTACAAACCATTTAGACAGTTTGTTTTGAAATAAATTAATACCGTAAAAATTTATCGTGAAAATAGAATACGTTCTAAACAAAATATAAACCGGACATTCCAGTTGTTTGCTTCGCAGTCGAGGCTGGACTTAAATTGTATAAACGTCAAATGCGGTAAGAGTGGACGCGGTGTAAAGTGGTACAGGAAAACCGAAAACACTAAATTTCACTCACTATTTGCTTCACGTTCAGTGCCGTTATTTCATTCAGAGAGATAAACTCATGTCACTAAATATTATTACATTTCTGACGGTTGAGTCTCGATTAATTGTTAATGTCTAATATTTTTCGTGATTAACAACTAACAGTAATAGTTTGATTCTATATAGTTATTTAAAATAAATACATACAGTCATCATCCTCCTGCCCTTATCGCACTTTAAGTGGAGTCGGCAAAACATGTTACAAACATGTTGACACAAATCACATGATTTGGCTTCGTATTTTACGACCTGCCTGCCTGACGTCAACTTTAAAAAAAAAAAAATTATACAGGAAAAATCCCTTTATGGGTACCGCCGCCCGACGGGGACAGACGGCGGTTATATCGGACTCGCACCGACTAAAACGACCTGTGTGTTCCACCACGCTGCCAATGGCAAGGTCAGGGTATCGTTGTACACATTGCCCCCATCCCCGCTGACAGCAGCTCTGATCCCAGGGAACACCTCCTCTGGGTAGGGACCCATCGATAGAGAAGTCCCCTCCGCTAATCGGTGCATCGGGAGCACCAGATGCACCAACCGCCTCGGGGACCTGTAAGTCAGGCGTCCGATATACCCCGTTCGGAATACCCGAAGGTCCCCTGACAGAGCGGCAAACGATGGGCTTGGGCAAGTCGCTACCACCTGGTCGCTACCAGCAGATTGGATCCAGAACAAAAGTTCCCGGAACCGCTCCGCCGCCTCCCTCCGCAGGGCAGAAGAAGAAGGCCATCGTGCCCGCGATCGCTCCCTGCCCACCGATGTTTCTTGTTACGGTGGACAAGGAGAGACCGCGCCCCAGGTAGGGACCCCTACATCGTCGTGGTGGGTGTTCCCGCCCCCACCGGGTAATTTTTTATAGAGGTTTTTTTCCTCGCTGCCGGACGTCATCTTACCTTAGTCGTATTTTACCATCCCTCGAAATATAAGCCTTATTTCTAACACTTAAATGATAACAGAAATCTTAAACGTTAAAACGACTAAGGTAAGTTGACCCACCGTGGGGTATCCGGTTGAGTACAATAGACCACCCTCTTTCTTACCGAGGGATGGTAAAATACGACTAAGGTAAGTTGACGTCCGGCAGCGAGGAAAAAAACCTCTATAAAAAATTACCCGGCGGGGGCGTAGAAAACTGTAGTTTTTTACTTACGTGGTAAAAGTAAAGGTGCCGACTGTTTCGTGGCATTAGTTGCTGTCGTGGGAATACTATTTGAGTTTTATTAAAGTATATACTTTTTTGCCTTTTTTACACCAGTTATTACTAATACATAGAAAAAATGAAAAACTTTTATGATCTTATTTTTTACTCTACCGCAATAGTGTTTCTGTAAGGGTCTTTTAAAAACACAAACAATAAATTCTACAAATATAATCAAATTTTGTATTTGTATCGCTTCATAATGCTAAACGTATACGGAGTATATTTGTGTAAGTTTCAACTTTCTACTTATAGTAATATCGAATAACGTAGACTTCTTTTAACCCTCGGAATATTTAACAAATTATTCAGATGGTTCCCCAGAAAGTAAAAAATAATAATTTTCCTATTTACATGTACTATTTTACTTCTTAAATAATTAGAGTTCTAATTATATCTATTCTTAAAATATAATAAGTAAGAGTAAGTCGCCTGACATTGTAAATGCAGCACAATAATTTTCCATGAAGCGATCATGGCGATTGCTATGATTTTCGTGGGCGGAAATTTACATTAAGTGGTATTTAACCCCATGAGCCGGAAAACATTTGGAAAATTTTATCTACATCTGATTTTGTCTGTATCTTATAGTAATTTATTAAATATTTTTTCATACATTAACAAAAAAAATACATACATATTATAGGTACAGAAATATTTGCAAGAACTTGTAAGGGCGGTCCTATGTCCTACAGCAATCTCTATAGCATCGATATGACATCAATATAACGCTTTAAATTATCAATGTGTGAATAGTATTGACATCAAATGTTGATTCAAAACTACAAAATATTTTTTTATGTAATTCTATATGAAATTGAAATTCTCCAGCTTTATTCTCCAGCAGATTTAGTGTCCTGTCTCTTAAAAAAATATACACGTGAAGCCTCAAGTGTTAATTTTAGCTTTCAATTGTTCTAAATGCTAAAGGTACTTTACCAGTAAAAATGTTGACTTGGTAGTAACGTACTCGTTAGGGCAAATGTGTAAATCATTTGAAATGAGCCATTAGGTTAACTTATATGGCGGGACTAATGCACTACACTCAGTACCTCGGCCTTTGTTGGTACTTAGATTTCATCCTGTTTCTCAATTGTGTAGAAATTACACATTGTGCTCACGAAATTACGTTATTTACAGAAGTTAAATGAGCATCTCGCTGTTGAAGGTTGAAATAACGTCGGTTTTTGGATCAATTGCTACATTAATAGTCAAAAATGTTTAGTTTATTTCTCCAATTTCTACGTTAAAAAAACTTTTAACTAAAGATTTAAGGTTTACTAGTTATAGTATACCTATATAGTTATAATAGTTATAAATAGTTTACCTATAAAAACAGCATCGTTGGTTCTTATCCATACCCATCAGCCATCAGTGAGTTAGCTGTGAGTTCAATAATACTTTTAATATTATAGAAAAAAAATTTATAAACATCACAAGTTCAGCGATTGGGCCACAAATGGCATTTATAAGAGTAGAAATAAGTTATTTGATCTGTATGCAGAAAAGCAATATAACCAATATCCCACTTTCTTATAATACGTAAAAAAATATTCAAATAATTTCGCAATGTCTGCTCACAGGCCAAATCACTTCAAATTAAAAATAAAATAATAAAGTCCGACAATAAAATAAAAACAACTTGGGATGTTATAGGTGATGAAATAGGCAGACATAAAATGCATAACTCTGCCATAGAGCTTAAAATTGGGAATGAGATTACCAATTCCGATGCAGCAGTGGCAAGTGCATTTGAGAACTTCTTTCAAAATATACCTATTTCTACCACTAGCTCAATAAACTCATCCCCAATGGAAGCTTTCAATATATTGAAGGGCAGCGTCATGGAGTGCAGTGTTAACTTTGAGTTAAAACACATTACCCCATACGATATTATTAAAACTTTTAAAACTTTAAACATTAAAAGAACTTTAGATTTGTGGGGAATGTCCGTTAAATTAATTAATAATATTATTGAAATTATCGCCCCAATTATGGCCAAAATCTTTAACAAGTCCGTAGACACAGGGATATTTCCAAACTTAATGAAATATAGTAAATTGATCCCAGTCTTTAAATCCGGTGATAAGAGCGACCCTAACAATTACAGACCCATCTCGATCTTGCCAACTCTTAGTAAGGTTTTTGAGAAAGTCATTTTAAATCAGCTGCTCAGGCACTTCAATTTAAATAACTTACTGCATCCTGAGCAGTATGGGTTTACCAAGGGTCGGTCTACAACGGATGCTGGCGTGAGGTTATTGAAGCGTATCTTCGATGCGTGGGAGAATTCACAAAATGCCATAGGAGTATTTTGTGATTTGTCCAAGGCATTTGATTGCGTTCAACACGAAACTTTATTGCTAAAGCTTGGCTATTATGGTGTTAATAACAATGCGTTTCGTCTCGTTGCATCTTATCTTCACAGTCGGATTCAAAGAGTTTGCGTTAATGATGTGCAGTCATCCGGGTCGCCTTGGTTATGGGTGTGCCCCGAGGATCAATCCTTGGTCCCTTTCTGTTTTTAGTATATGTAAATGATCTACCATATTTTATTAATAATATCTGCGATATAACTCTGTTTGCTGATGACTCATCTTTGATATTTAAAGTTAATAGAAATGACGAAAATATTGACGAAGTAAACAGTGGTTTGTCGCAAGTAGCTCGTTGGTTCAGGCTATATAATTTGGTACTGAACTCAATCAAAACAAAATGTATAGAATTTGCATTGCATAATACTGCTAAAATAGCAAATAAGCTTTTTATTAATAATATACCGCTAAAAACAGAAGAAACAACTGTATTTCTGGGAGTGACCTTGAATTCTAAACTCTAATGGAGCACACACATAACAACTCTCGCTGGGAAACTCAGTTCAGCGGCTTACGCTGTCCGAAAGATAAGGCGGCTTACAGACGTTGAAACAGCCAAACTTATTTATTTTGCTTACTTCCATAATATTATATCTTACGGAATATTGTTATGGGGTAAATGCGCGGACATTAAAAAATTTTTGTGTTACAAAAAAGAGCTATACGCGGCATTTACAATTTAAATTCGCGCGATTCCCTGCGAGAGAAGTTCAATGAAACATGTATTCTTACATTGGCTTCACACTATATTTTTAGTAATTTAATTTTTGTACATATGAATATAAGTAATTATAAAAGGATTGGCGATGTATATAATTCACAAAGTAGGAACCGACATAAGCTTGCGGTTCCAGCTTTGCGCCTTGCAAAAGTTCGTAATTCGTTTGTGGGTTTGGGTATAAGATTCTATAATAAAATTCCAGAATCTACATTAATTTTACCTTTACAGCAGTTTAAAAATACTATTTAAAAAAGGCTAATTCACAAAGCCTATTACACTATTGAGGATTACCTGGAAGATAAGAATGCGTAGATATAGCTTCTCTTCAACCCTGTACAAGACATTTATAACTATATGTAACTAGTGATAAGAATTATTGTTGGAAAAGAGCAACCGCCGAGTTTCTTGCTGGTTCTTCTCGGTAGGAACAGCTTTCCGAACCAGCAGTAGATGTTGACGATTCAAAAGCACTTGTTTACAAGTTTACTTGAATAAAGAATATTTTGAATGTGAATAATTCACATTCACCTTTATTCCATAGTGAGCCAAATTACTTCCAACAGCTTCTGCCCAATGTTCATTTTTAGAGACAACCTGCAGCCATGAACTCTTATTGCGACTCAATTGAAGGCGTAAACGACGACCGCGAACCGCTTTCTTTTCTTACCATGAGGTGTAAATTGCATTAGGGTCGTAATGTTTGAAAAGGATAACGTTATATGAACTATAGATAACCCTGTCACTTTTACTCACATGTTCTTAGGACGAATTCCGAACGCTCATTCGGCAACGACTTAAAGTGTGCGTCTTTAAGACGTCGTCATGGTATGAAAAAGTAAAACAATTTCGTTTACGTCTTCAATTGAGACACAATAAGAGTTCATGGTAGGCCTGCTGATCTGAGTTGGTTAGCTTCAGTCATAACCTCATCCACAAGGTATTAGTGTGTGGTTCAGGGAGGTAAATGCCAATACAAACTCCAACTCTCTCCCATCCTTCCCTTAAAAGTTGGTAATTACTTAGTAACGGCTTGTTACTATCCAACTGCTGGGCATAGGCCTCCTCTTTCCGTGTTAAGAGACAAAAGTTGGAGATAACACACATAATGTTGCTCCGATGCAAAATGGTAGGTTACATTTTCTTGAGAATTCAATCCAATGCAAATTGGTAGGTTACATTCTCTAGAAAAATTTTCTAGAGATGAAAGCGTGTGATAAATTACAATTGTTAATTAGACACATAAGTTTTTAACAGAAAAACTCATTGGTGCCTGGGGTTTGAACCCATAACCATCTCTTGAGAGAGCCTCATCGCTAGGCTATCACAGCTCTAGTAATAATATCGTTATGAAAAAAACTTCAAACTTTCTGCTACATTAACTCCAATCATTAAATATTTCTGAAATTGACAAATCCAAGTACTTTGACAATAATTTTCCTCCCCATTAATTTTTTTGCTCGTTAGAGTGTTTTCAACATATTTGATTGTATCTCGTTTCATATCAAAACATTTGTATGATCCTTATCAATAATTGGCGATGTTGACAGTTTGAGAAATTTGTAAAATAAATATGTTTAATACAGTTAAGATAATTTGTCATCTCTTGACTTTATTCAAGACAAAGTTTAATTTTTGTGGTATCCGGCTGAATAGAATAGACCACCCTCATTTCTTACCGAGGTGTCATAAAAGGCGACTAAGGTAAGTTGATTGAAACCAAGTAATAGCCCAGCGGTGAGATCGTGCGACTCTTTCGAGGGGAACACGAGTTCGAAACCGGGCAGGCACCAATAAGTTTTTCTATTAAAACTCATGTGTCTAAGTGATAATTGCAATTTTACACGCTTTTCGGTGAAGGAAAACATCGTGAGGAAACCTGCATATCTCTAGAAAATTCTGGAGATATGTGTAACCTACCAATCCGCATTGGAGCATCGTGGTAGGTCTTAGCTCCAACCCTTCTCTCCATAAATTCAAATTCAAATTCAAATTATTCTTTATTCAAGTAAACTTGTAAACAAGTGCTTTTGAATCGTCAACATCTACTGCTGGTTCGGAAAGCTGTTCCTACCGAGAAGAACCAGCAAGAAACTCGGCAGTTGCTCTTTTCCAACAATAATTCTTATCACTAGTTTCATATAGCTATAAATGTCTTGTACAGGGTTGAAGAGAATCTATATCCACGCATTCTTATTTTTTAGGTAATCTTCAATAGTATAATAGGCTTTCTGAATTAACCTTTTTTTAATAGTATTTTTAAACTGCTGTAAAGGTAAAGTTAATGTAGATTGTGGAATTTTATTATAGAATCTTATACCCAAACCCACAAAGGAATTACGAACTTTTGCAAGGCGCAAAGCAGGAACCACTTTTCGGTGAAGGAAAACATCGTGAGGAAACCTGCATATCTCTAGAGAATTATAGAGATATGTGTAACCTACCAATCCGATTTGGAGCAGCGTAGGTCTTAGCTACCTTTCCCTGCAGAAACGGAGAGAGGAGGCCTATTCCCAGCAGTGGGATTGTAAAATGCCGCCACTTTACTTTACTTTTTTACGTAAATCTTGAGATGTATAATAAAAAACGGGTAATAGTCACCTATGTCCATTTTTGTTGAAGTCAGTGCGGATTACAATGTATCTAACTCAATTAAGCCTGATTTTGTATTCGGTCAGATTAATACTAAGCGTGCGATAAATGATAATTTTTTAAATGAAGCACTCGTAATGCAAAATTGACTAATGTCCTTAGTGAAACAACGAACTTAATCGAGCTTACTACACGCCCGCGGAGGTAATCATTTTATTTCATTATGGGCACGCTGTAACACTGGATAATGCACTTACACAGTACAAATGATTAAACGGTTACTGCATTGCAGTTTACTAAAGCAATTAAGATGGAATCATTTTTTAGCCAATTAAGATAGCAATAGACAATGATCCTTGAACATTACTTATGGAGGGGAATGAAAAATATCCATCTACGTATTCAAATCTAGTAAAGCGTTAATAGCAACTATGCATAATTTGGAAACGATTGCGAAAATTATCCAATGAACTAGTTGTGCCAGCGGCTACGCCCGCGCGGAAATCAACGTGTCAAATTTTTTTTCTATTATTCAAATTTTAAACATAAAAGTAGTTATTGTGAGTAATTAATAAGAAATAGAGACATGCTATCGCGAACTTTTTTGTAGTATTTTTATAGATCTACAATTCTCTAGTGCATTACTTTAGCGTATCTCTGCTGGTTTACGCAGCGCACGCGACTAAACCTCACAGTAAGCAAGTTTTTTAACAACTGCTCGATCTCTTCAACACAATTTACATAATACCGATATGTACTATTAACCTAAACCATCCAGAGGTATTGCTCTAGCTTTTGGTGAAAACCGTGCAAAAATCCGTTCAGTAGATTTTGAGAAAATCGATTACATACAGACAGACAGCTTTTTGGGACTTTGTTTAAACCATATACCTTTAAACCATAAATAATGGAAGTGCACTGCTGGGATAAGATATGTTTAAGGCGCTGAACAGAGCTGGCGTAAATTCAGATTTCGGCATATAAGCCACGCCCACAATGTCTGCGACGGCGTAGCGACAAACTTAATTTTTTAACACCCATTGTAGGTGTACACTATTTTATCCAGACTTTTTTTGTACAATTTATTTAAAAAACTTATGTCTAATTAATCTTATAAAACTAAGTATGCTGAAACTATAACTAAACACCTAAAAAAAGACATATTATCAACAAGGAATAGTCACAAATGGCGGCAGCTAGCGACACACGTCCGTATAGCAGCGCGCCTCAGCGATCACTGTCTATATTCGTAGATGTAAAAGAGAAGCGAGACGATGACTCGTTTCAGTTTTGCTATTTTCTAAAAAATATTTAATTTGAATGAAATATCTTAATTAATTCAAAATTTAAATCTTACATTCTCTTTATATTATAATGATTTATTAGTCTTATTAATTTTACCAATTTTTGTTTATAAATATTAGAGATATTTACGATAAAAGTAAAAATTAGAGGTCTATTTACCAATTTTTTTTATCGAAAAAAAGTATCGTAATCATGTTTTGAAATCTTACATTTTCTCTGAGATATGATGTATATTAACATATATTTTTCTTTTAATCGTCATCCCTATAGCTTTTGTTAAAAACGTGTTTAAAGTCAGCCTATTTGACTCTGTTCAGCGCCTTAAGCGGTTTCCAAGTCTCACAGCACCATCATCAATCACCACGCTTGGCATGCGGGTTAGAGATCAAAGTGCTGACCATGTTGCACCGACAGTGCTGCTGCCCACTGTCAGTATTTGAATCAGCTACGGGAATGGTTATACCGCCATTAATCGGTCGCCAAAGCCTCGTTATCTGTGGGGTGCACCACAAGCAGGTGAGGTTGGTAGTAAAAGATACAGACTGGGACGAGCCTTCCCCTTACACCCCGACATTTACTTAGGTATCCCATAAAAATATATATATATTCAGAAATTTATAAACTCCACATCGAACCATATTCGTTTGATATAACTCCCTTTAACTTTATACAAAATGCAAAATATTTTTCACGATTTTCGCTCAACATTTGTTCGAGTCAGTGATCGATTGAGCACCAAAACAAAGGGTTGTGCAAATATTTACGAAAGTCCCGGAAGACGTACCGAACCGATCAGTAACAAATAATATTTTATGAAAAATAACAGCATATGGCATAATAAACTCCTTTCATTTGTAAAAATAAAGACTTTTCTTAACTGATTATGAATTAAAATGAATTGTCGTGAAATCTATTCTTATTATAAAACAAAGTCCCAAAAAGCTGTCTGTCTGTATGTAATTGATTTTCTCAAAATGTACTAAACGGATTTTTGTATGGTTTCCACCAAAAGATAGTGCAATACTTCCGGATGGTTTAGGTAAATAGTAAATATAGGTATTATGTAAATTGTGTTCAAAAGATCGGGCGTTGTTATAAACTTGCTTGCTGGGACCTATAGTCGCGTGCGCTGCGTGAACCAGCAGAGCTGCGCTAAAGTATTGTACTAGAGAATTGTAGATCTATAAAAATACTACAAAAAAGTCTGCGATAGCATCTCTATCACACGGTTAAAACACAATAACTAATTTTATGTTAAAAATTTCGGAAATTCGGGAAAAGTTTCGTAAATCACGGAATTACACGCGGGCGAAGCCGTTGTTGGCACAGCTAGTATTTTACATTATACTTTAAAAAATGACTTGTCTGTCTTTATCTGTTTGAAAACAGTTGAAAAGAACATAGCCTTAGCATGTCAACCAGTAGAAATTAAGTAGTGATCATAATCAAGAGGTTGTTGATTAGAATAGGCATTGTTTTAATTACCTACTTAATATTTACTTGAAATTTAAGTAAATTTGGGGAGTGTATCCATAATCTTTCAAAGGTTTCGGTGGTTGATATGAGAAACTTCTCTCAATTCACCATTGACAAAACTCATATCCCATCCATTCATTTATCGATGAATCTATCGATCCAATCATCGATTTATCAATAGATCGGTCATACATCGGTTCAACTCTGTTGATGCGCCTAGTGTCAGTTCTTTGATCATAGTATCGATCGATGGTTAGACGATCGGTCCGACGATTTCTATGTTGATCTGACCAACCTATTTAGAACTTCATCACTCGTCTTGATGATTTCTTATATCTCTTTATTTAGAATGAACAATTTCTAATTGTATAAATACAGTAGAAAATTTTTATTATAGTGTATAACGCGTATTTGTTAAACTGTTGAACGGTGTTTAATTTCAGGTCTGTTTAATCATTACGTCACTATCTGCAAATTTAATATGTTTTGTTCGTGCTATTTGCACTTCCACTGTTCTGCAGGTATTATTACAGTTTATGTATACACGACAAGTAAATAAACCGAATCGAGTCCACAAAATATATCGCTGTGTTTGTTGACGGATAGAATACCGGATACTTATAAAGTTGATGCTAATAATGTGAAGGTCATGCGCTTATGAGTTTTATATTCTTTTTTCCTTTATTCCACTTATCGTTCCGCAGTTGTCTAAAAGCCGGTTTACATCAGGAGAGCGAATGCTAACTCTATCCCAACTCTATCAAATTCCGTTACTGTAAACAAAAACAGCGCATTCTTTCGTTCTTTCTGCGTTCGCAAAGATTCTATGAAATATATTTAGGTGTAAACCACCCTTTATTAATAGACACCACAAAAAAACTACAAAGTGGCGCATCAAGCAAGCACCCTACATACAAAAAATCAGTTCATTCTGTGATGTATTTTAGCCACAGGAATTATTTTACGTTTCTTAAAAAATAAACACGATTTATAGAGATCAATTACCGTACCCTAACACACCATTCCAACCTTGGTTTAGACACTAACTACGGTATTACTAAACAGGTGCAACGGATATATCTCTGAATAATCTGCTGTTTTTGTATATTACAAATGCGCCGCGCCAGGTCAGTCACCCATTACTAACATTTTTCTGTTGTGCTCGCTGTCATTGTAAAATAATATACCTGCACTAACTTATTATTAAGAATACTTTGTTATGATTTGGTTTATTTTATGTATAACGTAATAATTTATTTATGTTTGTATTCAGATGAGTAATAGTTAAGAGGAATGTGCAATAATCAGACAAGTCGGCAAGGCTTATGGATATGAAGAAAATAAATTGTAAAGTGTTAGATGTAATTTGAATAAATAAAAAAAAACAAAGCCAGATCTCTAATAAGTTATATCTATTTTCTTAGAAAATACATTTTTTAAACGATATTTAAGACGATAAATAATAATTCATAATAATTTATCGTCGGTACGATCCTGCATATATCGTCCTAACTAGAATGCTGCTCCTGCTCTCTCCAACTACTAGCCCACTTTTTCTCAAACTTGTTTCATATGTCGTCAAAAAATATTTTTATTGTAATACTAATACTAGATAATTTTTACTTTCTTTTGCTGTCCTTTTTATAAAGTTGCTATGTAATATCAATATGCTTAAGACCGACTGAATTCCTCTCAAAGTTGTATTGAATAAATATGTTACCAAGAAACGCTGTCATACGCATTGTGCACTCCAAATCTGGTGCTCACTGAAATGTAGGGTGAACATCTTTTCATTGTCAAAAAGTTTATAGACAAATATGTTTTTTTTTGTCTATTAGAAGAGTCTATTAGAAGTTGTCCAGGTTTTAAGGTAGGAATTACTGATTAGAGTTCGCGACAGACAATTTGTCTTGTAAATGTGAGTCGAATTTGTTCAGATCATCGAGTCTTATTTCTGATTAATGTGGTTTGGAGTCTTGTTGTCAAGTGCTTTGCGCTACATACTCGTATGATGAAGAATGATTCTATGAAAAGATTAAGTTTGGCTTTTTTGCAGATAACTGATAATCATCATTGTTCATTGAACAGAAGACGACAAATACTCCCCATTTAAAAATATTCATACTAAAAATTGAAAGGATCTGATTGAATTTCATAATTATAATCCAATGTCTCCGTGTATATGGAAGATTCAATAAATTCAGAAATAATTAAAAAAGAAAAAGTACATTGACGACACAATCAAAATTGGTAGATTGATCTCAAAACCTAAAGTAAAGTCTGTTTTCCGTCTGTCATTAAATATATTTAAATTTACTTTATGCATGTTGCTAAAAATTTTTTTTAGTTTGCAATTGTAAAAAAACATATATTTAATTCATTGAACAAAAATTAATATCATTTTCTGATCTTGTTATTAAACATTTAAATGTAATATATAAAATATTTCCTCTTTTTCTTTTCAGGAAAGAATGGCACCCTGAAAAAGAACAATTTGTATTTGTATGTATCGAAGTGCAGTCTATAAAACTGTAACTGAAGGCTCGAAAGGACTTCAATATATTTCAACACTGTATTCTTACGTAGAAATAAATTTTATACTAGAGATTTTTGTTCAGTATGTACTTTCTATAGGACAAATTATAAAAACTTATATAAATTAAGTAAAAATACAAATTTTTCAAATTTTCGTTGATGACGGATTTTTGATTACTAAGATACATTAATGTATAGTTAAGCTATTCATCATTTTATTTTTAATAGTAAGCGTCCAGTGGCAAAAAGTGACCCAATATGAAATAAAATTTTTCTCCGTTTCAAAGTAGCTTTATATTTTAAAAAAACAATAACAATTTTTTTAAACATGACACTCAAGGTACGAGTATCACTCAAGATAATTTCACCATTTGATAGTTTGTGAATTTACATTAATTTTGTTATAGGAAATATATTCTTTCTTTGTCCATTTCAATATGTCAATTCAAATTTTAATTTCAGTTTTAGGCATAAATCAAAAATTATTTGGTATTTGTAATTAATTGGGATGACGCTCAGAAATAATATTTTTTAAAATCAATTACTTGAAACATATTTATGACAGAGTATACATTCTATTATTTTGCACTTCTTCGGAACTCTTTTTTGTATTGATTTTGAAAATTAAGAAAACGAAACAAATTTATATAAATGAAAATTTTAGTTAATTTGAACACGTTTCCAAATGTCGCTGTAAATTTTAGGTTTTTACTAAGTTGTGTGTTTTATATACATCGTAATTGTCCAATCGAATGTTAAGGAAGTTTTTCGAAGACATCCCCTCGATACTGATCTATATCTTTAATAAAATACTTTTCAAACATTATTACAGCGAACATAAACTATCGAAGTCCTAAACAGATGTCTTTCAAACAACTTCCAACTACATGATTTATAAGAACGACAAACAACTTGTTATAGAAAAACTAACCATTTATTCATAACTAGCTATGCTTCATAAAACATAATACATAAAACCATACTCTATTATTAACGTAAGCTTTCCGTAATTATTTGGGGAAAAAATTGCAGTAGAATGTGAATATATTATCATTTTAGGTTATGTAACTTTTCTCTTTATACTATCTTTTCAATATATAAACTATCTATTATCTTAGTTTAACTTGATATTAATAAAATATTACGTTAAGCAGTAACAATTATATCTCTTAATTATCTTATATGTAAACATGATCATCAATTATATTATGCATATGTTACTGTCAAGTGACAGTAACTATGTAAATAATATTGTTGTTACATTTGCGTGAATATTATATTTTCTGGAAAGCAATAGATACTATTATAACTTTATATGAAATCACTTTAATAATTTTCATTGATTAAATTATTAAATTCGTCGGTCGTATAAAGGTCGTATGTAAATTCCACTTCTAAAATTGTTATTATCGTAAATTTATTATTTGACATTTTAAATTTCTATATATAAAAGAGCAAAGTACGTATGTATGTTCCTCATGGACTCCAAAATGGCTGGACTGATTTTAATCAAATCTTTTAGAAAATCTTTACATTGACCCAGTAGATATTTTTGTAACGTTTGGTGGCGACTGTAAGAATTTTTTTAAAAACTGTAATAAATTCATCTTTAAATTAATCTCGTCGAAGCGGGCATTGTATGCTATTAAATTATAAAATGCAATTTGTCGGCTATAAGGAAATATTACCAGTAACCGCAGTATTTTTTTGTCGTTACTGTTATCTCGAAGAAGTCCGTCAACCGGCAAAAAGATAAAGTTGACCGAGTGCTGCTTTCGTAAAGTTCTTCTGATTATTATTTTTGAAATGCTTCATGTTACCAGTTATTTATAGAATGAAATATTTGTATCTCATAGCATACTATTAAAGTATTAAGTTATAGGTTCATTGTGTACGATTTATTTTAGTATCTCATTATATATGGTGTTAGTGTATGAAAATAATACTACATGATGTGTTCCCCATATGGTATGTTGACGGAGAGTTCTAGAATAGTTTGTATAAGAACACTCGATTTGTTGTGTTTTGTTTTTAAAACAAATGTGTTTTGAGTAAATAAAAATACTCTCCTAAATTCTGTGACCTCCTGAGGAAGAAAGAAGGATCTTTCCATTTGTCTCTTAGTGCTATCTACTTAGTATTATATATATTTAATCTATTGAATAAAAATAAATGTCAAACAAAGCAAAAACCGATAATGAAATTATTGTGCTATTATCCGCGATTAAGTAAATAGAAAATATATACAATGCTAAATGTAGAATGGACTATCCGTTTTCATATCCGATACATGCAGGATTCACCCCAACAATACGTAAGACAAGTAAGAAGTACACATTCACTATCACAAAATTAACAATCGTTTCGCCCCGGAACCGAAGCATCATCAGGAGATAGACTACACGACAAAATCTCAAAGCGTCGTCGTGTTCGTAAAGCGCCGTCACCCTCGTCTAATTGTATAAATTAGTGAAAATAAAATATTACTTATGGTTGGGATCGAAATATAACCTCAAGAAAAAATATACATGGAGTGAATAAAAACTTGAAGCAATATAACAGAATTAACTACTTTGCTATAATCCGCACGGGTTAAGCGAATGCATGCTAAGCTAATGTGTATGAAGCAGGCAAAATCTACGCACCTTATACATGCAGGACAAGCCACCACATGCACCCCAAGGCGTCTCCACCAGTAACAACGCACACAAGCAGCACACACACCCACTACCACAACCCCGACGATCGTTTCGCCCCGAAACCGAAGCACCATCAGGAGGATAGGCTCCACGACAAAAATCGTAATGCATTACCCATTATGCGGATTATAGCAAAGTTGTTAGTTCTGTTATATTGCTTGTAATATGGAATTCCGCAAAGTAACGCCTGCTTCTATAAATCATTTAAAAACTTGAACTTGCAATGAGGTTAAAAGTGCTATCGTTAAGTTTCCCATGCACACAATAATAGACCAAGTGATAAAGTATTCAGCGCGCTCAAATATAAAACTCATTCCATGTTTCAAGTAACAAGTTTTCAAACTTAAAGGTAAGAAAACTTTTTGTATTCGTTCCGAAACGAATATTGTTCTCCGATATTACAATATACTTCGATTTCAAAGACAAAGATTTCGTTACAGTTTTTTTCTCTTTGAACTATTCTAGTTTACAGGGCGAAAAGCAATTTCAGTGAGATGCTGAGAAGGAAAATAATAACAAGCATTGGCCCCTGCTTGTTATTATTCTCAACTTTGGCACTAAATAATAATACTTTTGATAAAAACCATATGTCATTATCTGTCATTTGTTTGTCATGTTCAAAATTTTAGTTATCGGATATTTACTACTATCATCCGGCAAAATTAAAGGTTATAGTTAATTCGCAGTGTGAATGTGGTTTTGATTAAGATGCAACTGATCATATTGTTTTTAATTCTCCTAAGCTCAAATATTATTTGTAAGAAATTCTTCCATTCGAAATTCATCGTCTTACAAATATAAAGTGCTTGTTGATGTTAGTGACTGAACCATTTGTTAAAATGTAAATTTATTGTTGATAATAAGTTTAAAGTGTAATCATTTTTGTTACTTCCTTAGTTTTATTTCATTTCATAATTATATGTTTTTGTACTGTTTTAGGTAGTTAGCTAATTAGGCGCATATCTTCTAGACAAATTTTAAATTCCATTACTCGTGTGTTTTCTATTTTACGCGACACTGTGTAGTGGACGGATTTATTTTATAGAAATAAAATGTCGTGTAAATTTTGTTATAATTGGTTTTATTGAAACCTTTATTCGTCAATGACGTGTTTGCACGCCCAGTGGGAACAGAAGAGTGGGCCGACATAGCTACGTTTTGACATTAACAATTGCATGGATTAACTAATAATTGTTTACAGATAAAAAACTCTTATGTGCATATATTGTACACACTGGCAGAGTGATTTGCGCCTAATTTGCGCTGTACAGACCATCAAGAAATATAATAATAATTTACTACTATTATAAGCTAAAAGAAATATAGTACAGATCATACAGAATATCATATTACGAACCAAACTGCTTATGTATTCTGGGTAAGGCTTTTGGGCGTCTACAGCCTTTTGCAATTTATGGTTGTCGCTATACGGATATTGCGAACTGCAACAAAAGGTTTCCGTGTTCAAAATTAAAATTGTGTACAAAATCATATATGTCCCTGCATTACCTAGAATGCTAATAAAACGTTTAAAAATATAAATAATTAACATGTAAAATTGCTTCAACGTATATTTTTATAGAATACTTGTTTTCAGAAAAAATAATTATCCAACTGAAATTTTTCTATACAACAACAACAAGAGATTTTCTCATTTCTGCAGGCAATATCATCATCATCATCAATACATATAATAAAATCGTTGAGATGTCAAATCTGTACATTTAATATTAAAAGAAAAAAAATAGTGTAGTCGTCTCAAAATACGCTCCTAAACATGAAACAATAGTTTTTAAAATTTTTGTCGGTTTATCTGTTTGTCTGTTTGTCGGTTTGTCTGTATGTCTGTGCGTTTGTTCCCGCTAATCTCAGAAACCGCTGATCCGATTCGGACGCGGTTTTCACTAATATATAGTCGGAAGTCTCACTTAACATATAGGGTATGTTTTATTCCAATCGGTCAGCAAATAAAAAAGATATGTCAATTTTAAGGTGAAAGGTCGTATACTTTAATACTGGTACAGTAGGCCCAATGGAGTCTCACATTGACTGATAAACTGAAAGACGCTGCTGTCCACTAAGAGAGGTTTTACAAATTTCTTATGGTTTTGATTGAATCTTTCCAGTGCAAATTAATATCTTTGTTAAATAACAGTAATGGCATGAAGGAAATTAAATTTAAAATGGAGTAGTAGATAGTAGTAGTATTCGAGTAACGTAACAATTGTCATAGGAACTGCTATTTAACCCCCCGGATCGATTTGATTTTTGTGATGGAGATATTTGCAAGGTTGGATACCGATAGAAGCTATTGAGTATTACAGAACTACGGTCCACGCGGACGAAGTCGCGGGTAAAAGCTAGTACAAAATAAATCTTACAGCTAGGTACAGTTACTTAAATTTAGCCTAAATAATTAAAACAAAAAACTCGCATAAATGAATTGGCCTTCGATTCTGCATAAAAGCAGCGTGATGCATTTGGCCAACCTCAAGCGGAGCTGGTTTTCCTAGTGACTGACGTCAACTTACCTTAGTCGTATTTTACGACCCCTCGGTAAGAAAGAGGGTGGTTTATTCTACTCAACCGAATGCCACAGGGTGGGTAAACTTAACTTAATTGCCTTTTACGACACCTCGGTAAGCAATGAGGGTGGTCTATTCTACTCAGCCGGATACCACACGGCGGACGCTCCGAATAAAACATCTAATTATATAAAGTACCAAAAGTTCGTTTACATTTCAAACGACCATTTTAAAGAAAATAGTTATGTGAAATAAAAATTGTGTTTTATTAAAGAACACAAAACGGGGTTATATTTTTAAGAAATTACTTTATCCATATGTGATCATTGACTATTTTGACATTCTGCAACCTAGAGCAGAAATTTTCTATGACGGCTTCAGAAGCCATTCGTAAAATGTTTTCGAGGAAATCTCTCGAGTATTTTACTAGGGAAACTGATTTGCTGTGGAAAACTTTACTTTTAAGGCAACCTTTAAGAAGGAACTATGTCCGAGCTAGGAGATGGTTAGTTAATATCACCTATCTTGGGTATCACTTTTTGTTCAATAATTTTGCGAACAGCACTTATGTGTCCTTGGAAGTGTGGTATGTTGCTCAATTTTGCCGTTCCATTTATATAACTAAGTATCGATACGTAACTTTCTACTTATGATGTAATATTTGCGCCGTGGTTTAAACTGCGGAGAACAGCTTATATTACATTTTCAATTAAAAATAAAATGTTGATTAAACAAATTGATGAATTAAACAGTCGATTTGAGGCCCTGTACCAATGTAATAGATTGCTACAAGCTGTCGAAACAAAGCTTACCAATGTATATTTTTACCGTACATTTAAATACTTTTGATATTTAAATTTCCGTTTTATTATACGAAACTCCAGCTGCACGCGCTCCATACTAATTTGACCTCATTGTTGCCAAATTACCACGAACTAATTCCTTTATCGTTCTCACTATACGATAATGGCTTCTAGCCAGATAACTTAACCATATTCAAATTAGATTTCCTCAAACTGAGGTGAAATTACTTCATATCTTCGAACGTGTAATGAAAGTTGAAGTCAGTCTTCATAAACGTCGAGCTTTGAAACTATTTTATTCTCGAATACGAGCGCATTGCACCATTTTATTTCTTAAAACGTACAACTACATACGTGGCCATATTTACACATATATAGGGATCGGAACAGTCGTAAGATTTAGTGATGAATACAGTTATCAAATAATTCGTAGACTTAGACCTTACTTTGCGGAGGTCCATAATACAAAAGTAATGAAAATATTATTGTGCTATAATCCGCGATAAAAAGCAATATATGTAATGCTAAATGGTAGAGTGTACTACCCGTTCTCATTAGTAATACATGCAAGAGCACTGCACACATTCGCTACAACAAACTCAACAATCGTTTAGGCCCGGACCAAAGCATCATTACGAAATAGACTCCGCGACAAAATCGCGATTTTGTGCAGTGCTTGTGTATTGTTGTGTTGTTAGCGGTAAGTAGTGCATGAGTTTTACGTATTCTGCTTGTGTCAGGTTTGAGAATGGATAATACACCTTACTTTAAATATACCTATTGACTTTTATCGCCGATTATAGAAAAATATTATTTTCATAACTTTTGAATGCAGTTGTTTGTTGCCGTCGGTATCAAGCAAAAATTATATCTCTGGTGTTTAGGTACAGTTTTGAAAATTTCCATTTGCAAAAGGTAATTGGCGAATTTGCTACAGCAGCTTGTGAGCTATGCGTCTGGCAGCTAGCTACTTACATTGAGGGTAAAAAATACGAGTATTTCTAGTCTCTTAAAAAGTTATCTTAGCACCGCAAGCATTTGAAAGAAATTTCTCCGCCTTCTTAGGTTGTAAAGCGAATACGTTGCGCATATTAAAAGTGTTTTTTCTAAATAAATAATATGTTTATTACGCCAAAAACATCTTTATAAATTTACCTTTACATATTTTAGGCTTCTGTAACTTTACTAAGTTTCAATGTATCTCGATAAACGGCGCCCTTCCGGTAATTCATTATATTTTATTATTGTAAAAATTTAATAATGAAACTTTAATTTTACAATTATAAAATTAAAGTTTTTTTTATTAAAGGTTTGTTCTATTATTAAAAATTGTTTTATTATTGAAAGTGTTATATTAATAAATGGTAAAATAATATTCAATTCTTAAAAGAATTTAAGTGAATATTTTGAACAGTGTTTTAGGGAGTTATTTGTACGTTTCCGATGCAATCGTCGATTTATAGTGCACAGTTTACAGCTTTCGCTTTCGATTTATCGTAAGAGTGTACTCAAGATTTCTGGAAAATATTTTTAAGAGATTCATTTTATTGTATGCCAGAGAAGGGTGAATGATTTCTTGTCAGCTATTTCATATCACAACAGATATTTATCTTTTGCTTATATATAAAACGAGATAGTGGTGACATACGTTGTTTACATTTTGAACACAACTGTTTTAACCATTAACAAAGTCATTTTGCCTAACTAAAATAGTTATTACTTCATTAGGATCTCATACTTTATTAATAGTCGTGCGATTGAGACACGTCAGCATCCTTTAAAATAAAAGAGACTAATAAATAAAAAAAATATATTTTGCTATAATCCGCGATAAAGTAGATAGCAAATATATATATTGCTAAATGTAGAATAGGTATCCGTTTGCATACCCTATGTATGTAGGATTCGCCAAAACATATGCACCGCCCCCACAATACACAAGCACTACTCACGTTCACTATCACAAACTCAACAATCGTTTCGCCCCGCAAGCGGAGCATCATCAGGAGATAAGAGTCCACAACAGAATCCCAAAGCCTTTGGTTTGCGATTGCGTTTTTATGAATCTTACGTGTATCGGGTATGAAAACGGATATTTTACTCTACATTTAACTGTAATATTTACTTTAACGCGTATTATAGCAAAATAATTTATTAGACTGTTATTTATATAATTCTCTGCAACTCTGCGCAAAAATATCAAGCTGATTCTGATTAAATTTGTCATAAATGACTGAATAAATAACTTGACTTTCTACTTACTATATATTAGATACTTTTTATTTCGGTATGAAAATTTACGCAGACGATTATTATTTAGTTACTCGTAGGTATATCGGTATTTAGATCTATTAACATAATATGTAAAGAGACCTGTATTCCATTATGGCGTTTAAAGCTTTGAATCTTTATATATTAAAAGTTGTAAGATATAGTATATTTGTTCATGGAGTCATCAGGATTTTTTCGTTTAAAAAATTAAATATAAGAGCTCTGCTGGGCAAGGCCTCCTCTCTCCGTTTTTGGAGAGAAGAGTTTGAGCTACCACAGTGCTCCAATGCGGATTGGTAGGTTACACATATCCCCAGAGATCTATAGAGATATGCAGGTTTCCTCACGATGTTCTCCTTCACTGACACGAGTGCGATAAATTGCAATTATCAATTAGATACAAGAGTTTTAACTGTAAACGTTTTGTTTATTTACATAAGTAATATTACTTAAGTATTGTTTTTATGTTGAACATCCATTTCATTGTTTATTAGGATTATGGTGTACAATAAAGTATATTCTATTCTAAACTTAAGTATCTAAATGTACGTAGGTTGTTATTAATAGTGATGTAATATTAGTCTTTTTACTTCAAAGTATCTATTACGAAATAGTGTATAAATTACACTATAACACGTGCGCGGAGTTGATATTACAACTATTATGTTTTCCTTCGTACGTGAAAGCTAAAATAACCAGTAAAGTTACGCAACCGTTCTCTCCAGATGTTCGAAGGGGTCCTTTTATGTCACAACTTCGTATAGAGGGCGAAAGCTTTGATATTTTTACCTTGAACCTTTTGAAAGTTTCCAGGGTTATAAATTCCTGGTATGGATATACTTTTCATTGATTTATTGATAGTGATGATAAATGGGAATATTTTTATACGACGATGAAGGGATTCAATTTTGGATAGCTTACATTATGGACTAACTTGAGATAAAAACTCAAAGTAAACAGAATAAAGTGATGTTGATCTTTCTCAATCGCTACTTTAAGTAACTATTTCATTATTTTTTCCTGCTGAATATTTCATTGAGAACTGATTTTGTATACTATATAAAAACCCCTTTATGTTAAATCCTTCTTCGAGCGATAAACATTTATTTAAAGTTACCCTTGTAAATAATAATTGTCCTTGATTCTTATATTCATAAATAAATATATGGGATACTTAACTTGTGTTAAGGGTGACGGACAACTGGTAAATATAAACATAAATAATTTTAAATGCATACTTAAACACAAATATAGTTCTAACTAATAAATTGTTTATAGAAAATGTTAGGCCAACTGCGGGAACGAAGGCAGGGTCACTGCCAACCGTGCCAACAGGCCAATCAAATGATATCATTAAGCTGTAAATGTCTGAAGCTTAAGTTAATCGAATCTTAAATGTTCTGTAAACTGTCACATTGCTTGCTAATATAACTTAAGCAGTGAATTGTGGTACTCGATTCCTAGATGCGTAATTACCAATGGCCGTTAATGAAGCTCAAGCGCTGGGAGTGCAAACACAACAAATGAAATCTATTAAAGCTGCAGACAGTGACGTGGTAATCAGCCGGCTCTGTACGCAAACACCGTCCACATACAATTAGTTCCCACCAACCGGAATTGAAACTGCATTTACCTTATAAACTGAATTCCGCTATGGTAGATTCGTATAATGTATTATCATAAGGTTTAAGCTTTAGCATTCTTACAAGATAAGAAAACAAGTTAATTAAAAAAAATCTTTTTACAAGACTTTATAGAATTAGGCGTTGACACAGTAAATAGAAAAAATATATAGTGCTAAATGTATAGTGGACTATCCGTTTTTCATACTCGTTACATGCAGGATTCGTAAAAACACATGCACAAACCTCCACTTCTGCCACCACAATACACAAGCACTACACACGTTCACTATCACAAACTCAACAATCGTTTCGCTCCGCAACCGAAGCATCATCGCTAAATTTTGCAATTAATGTTACTAATAACTATTAAGTAATTTAATTTAAAAAATTAAATAAATAAAACGCTTGCATTACAAACTTGCTGCTACAATACACAAGCATTACTAACATTTACTATAACAGACTAACCAATCGTTTCGTCCCGTAATAATATATATTATTGAACTATGAATAAATTTCTATCTGTATTATAATATATATATATATTTTAACTAAATATATACTAATTTGACTTTTATCTACGAGCGATATGCAATCAGCTTTAGTATTTGCTCCGTAGATAGTAAAGATGATAGTATGGCATCAGTGATGAGCATTATAATTATCTTATGTTTTATTTATGATTTGTATTGTTATTATTTAGCCCACTTAATCATAGCTCCAATCTCATTTGAAATTCACTTTGACATTGACCTTGTCTACTTCTGTTTTAATATTGTCGCGTTCGGTTATTATTTTTTGCTTTAAATTTTAGAAATCGTTTGCTCGTAATTCTTTTTATTTAATGATGACTTTACTTTTACTTTGAGGATTACTTAGATGATTTGAGCATGACTTAGATAATAAGAATGCGTGGATATAGCTACTGTTCGACCCTGTACAAGATAGTAATGATTAAATGTAAGTAGTTTTAAGTATTAAATTGAAAAGAGCAACCGCCGTGTTTTTGCTGGCTCTTCTCGGTAGGAACAGTTTGCCGAACCAGCAGTAGAAGTTGACGATTCTAAAGCACTAGTTTATAAGTTGACTTGAATACAGAATATTTTGAATTTGAATATAGTGTAATATAAAAACACATTTCGTATGCAGACAACGTAAAAACTCAGAAGAACTAATGTACACTGGAGAAAATTGCAAATGATTTGTAAGCAGATTGAATAAAAACGATGACGTAGGTGTTCACTTGAATATAGTTTACGATCCAACATTTTTGTGATCGTCTCTATTTTTATGAAGTAAATATAGAAAGAAGGAATTCAATTTCGAGTTTCGTGATTGATTCAGCTTCTATGAGCTTTTATTTCTATTAAAGAATCGTTAAAATTATTTTAAAATAAGGAAAGCATTTATGTATACAGTAACACTATTATTGTACATATTTTCCGGGATTTCTTTCATCTAATAGACTTTCCATATTTCTAGAGTGGTCCGAAGTAGATTCCATATTAATATAGCGGGTACTTAAGGCTCCTTAAGGATACGGTTCCTTAAGGAAGGAAAGCCTTTTCCACCCGCCTTTAGAGTTACCTTTAGAGTTAGAGTACTAAGCATGATGTTATTGCTCTTTCCGCACGCTTAATATTAATGTGACCTAATTCAAAATTAGGCTTAATTGTGTTAGATACATTGTAATCCTTATTTCAATGCCATCTATGACACCACGGTACGAACTATTAAAAAAACTAGTGCTTTCTTGCCCGTCTAAGTTATTAGTCGCTTAAACTATCACGTGTTATGAAGGCGCTATGCTAGGCTTTATTGAGTTTTGCCACAAAATAACTTTTTTGAATTAGGCCACTTTAATACTAAGCTTACGTTTTGATCAATATGTTTTAAAATTGAATACAATGGTTCCTTATTTTAAATAGCGCAGCTCCTACAATGAATAACTTTTAAGTTTTAGGATTCGCTAGTATTGAAAAACATTAATTTACCTTTGATACTGTATAAATAAATGTCTCTCAAACAAACATAACAACGAATACAAAGGAAATTTTGAAGAGGCTTTGTTATCTACTTAGGAACTTATTGTGTAAATTTCTATGAAATTATTACAAATCGGTGCTTGGAAATCGGGTTACGGTTCTTTGTTATATTTTCATATAAATTTTACCACCTTATACAGGTGGTACGGATAGTACGACTATTTTTAATTTTTTTTAAATGTAGGGTTACCCTACAAGAAGTACCCTACAGTTAATTAAGCAAAGTTGATTAGCTACACGAATTATTTTTCGTTTTTAAAAAAACACGAATTAAAAGGATCAGTTACCGTACCCTATTACGACACACAAAACGAATAAACCTTGACCAAAAAACAATATGTACTGTATAGTTTTCTCCTCTTTTCTGAACAAGCCGGCCGTGAACCATTGCCTAAAAAACAGATGTCAATTAAATTATATTTATTTTTATCGAAAATACATTTTATTTTATTTTAAAAAGATTGAATAATGCCAAAATATCTATTACGTACAAATAATCAGTGGATTCATTTAATTTCGTACAATTGGTAACACCTTGTATAACATAGAGACAGGTGCTTATAAAATATTATTGTGAATGTATTCCAAATAACCTTTTGTAAGAGCTTTGTTATTCGTAAGCGGGTTTTGACATGTTTTCTTACCTCCATGTCGCCTGTCGGCTCAGCTTATTTTTCGCAGATTTAATATAAGGTACCATCTATCTACATAGATTTATGCCTTTGTGTCTATTCATTTCCTTTCTGATTTTCCACTTGAGTGCATCGTGAATCTTATTGGTAGATTATACTAAAAACATGTCGATTTATTCACTCAGTGAGCGAATACCTTTTAAACATTGGTGCCTCGTTGAACTTTTTATACATTTATTTTTAATCACAATCTACAATTATTATAAAATTAAGTCCCTAAAAGCTGTCTGTCGTATGTGATCGATTTTTTCAAAACGTACTAAACAGATTTTGTACAGATTATATTAAATGTGCAATTCTGGCGGAAGATAAAGGTTAATAGAACATTCACCGGAATTTTTATGGAACTTTCACTCGAAAATAAGGAAGTGGAGCAACTTATAGGCTACTTTATATTTAGAATTCCAGCCGGTAAAGTTTTCTAATACATTGATTTCCATAAGTAAAAGCCGCGTGATCAGCTGGTAATAAATAAAAATATGGGACAATTACACAGATGTTCGTCCGTCCCCAAAGTACTTGTAACTTAACAGTTGTCTTAGTAAAGACGATTGGTATGTATTATCCGTGTATAATTTAAAATACATACCTACTTAAAACATATATACACTCTGACATGATGAACCAATGAATTGTTTCGAGAAAACGTTGGCCCTTTCCGGGAATCTAACCGTGACCTGCGGAGCTGTAGGCAGGGTCACTCCTACATGCGCCAACAAGCCACTCAAAATTTAATAGAAAGTTTTGAAAATATTATTTTCGTATACTAAAATAATATTATCGTTGATCAGTAGAAAAGCCACTGTTTTCTCTTTAAAGATAAAGTTTATACCGTACTAAGCGATTGCTTTTAGTTGGTTGTTGTTCAATACAAACTTGGGTGTTGGAAATGCAAGTTGTCTTCCAAGTACTTCAATGTAAGTCTCTATGAACATTGCTTGAACCCTAATCTTACACGTATATATAATATTACTCCCTAGATGTAGATACAAATCGAGCGGCAAACGAAACAAGAAACGAACATATACACCTGAATCTTTTTCAGTAAACTTGAGATCAGTAAGTATTAATACATGATGACATAATATTATTATGTCATCAAAAAATGAATTTTATGCAAACTTGAAAAGGGCTATACAGTTCGGCATACATCGGCGGCGGTCACATTGGCAATGATACTCGGGACCGATTTTCAGCTGCAGCCTAGGTGACAACACGAACAACTGAGTACACCAAAATAATTAAAAATAATTCAACAATTACAAAATTAAACAGCTTAAATAGAAAAATAATAACAATAAAAAATAATGAAAAGGGATAACAATGATATAAGAATAAGTATCGGCCTGTTTCAATCCCACTGCTGGAAATAGGCCTCCTCTCTCCGTTTCTGGAGAGAAGGGTTGGAGCGTGGTAGGTCTTACCACGCTGCTCCAATGCGGATTGGTAGGTTACACATATCCCCAGACCTATCTAGAGATATGCAGGTTTCTTCACGATGTTTCCCTTAAACGAAAAGCGTGTGATAAATTGCAATTATCAATTAGATACAGATCTTTTATTCTAAAAGTGCACGCCCCTCCAATGTCTTTACTCACACACAAAAAACTTATGTACAGACGAAACACACGCAAACTTGTTATTCTAATTGGTTACTCAGTTGCAGGACAGACACGATCGTAGGAGCGCGCATCGATTATTGCCAAAAGTACAGTTAGCATGTCATAAAAAGAGGATAAATAATTTTTATTTTTTATTTTAAATAATAATTAGATAAATATTTTTTCTTTAATAGAAAAATATGAAGAATTTTATAAAACTATGTGGCGAAAAAAAACGGGCAAAACTTATCATCTATCATTATTTCATCATTAAAGCCATTGCTTTAATTAAGGAACGAATTGACATGATTGATAGAAATATGTGGGAAAATACGTGTCGAAATGTAAATGATATTGAGATAAAATATATGAACATTTTTGAATTTATTATTAATGTTGAGTCTGAATCTGAAGATAGCGACGTGAGTGAACAGCGTTAGATAGTAAATATTTATTGCGGATTATTTTTTTTCTTTTTTACTAATAAAATAAATGAACAGACTGTACATTACGTTTTATTTATCATTCTAATAGTTGCATAATGAATATATGATATGATCTTTATTAAATTACTTAATGCAAGCTAGCTCTTGATTGCGAATTCACCTGATGGATGCCGATGTAGTTTAAGTTTCTTGAAAGGGTTTGGAGATTTTACACGACATCGTACCTGAATGCTAAACCACTTGGTGGTACGTCTTTGTTAGAAGGGTACGTCGGAAGTATCTATCTAGTCAAGACCAGGGATAAATTTTAGAAATATACTAATATGTTTTTTCTAGGATTCGAATGCGGAACTTCCCTTCTACAATCCACAGCGCTTACTATTACTCCAGGGAAAGGTTAAAAACTTACTTTTTATTCTAAAGAACTTTCAACATAAATTTGATTATAAATATGAAATTAATTTTATTTTTATGCAAACGTTACTCGTAATCCGTGTAACCGGATTGGTTGGTCAACCAGTGCACAAATGATAGGAACGCGTGACAGAATAGACGTGTTGTCTCATACAAAGCGTGCATTCTCCGCCATATAAATGCTTGACTTATACCAGTCGAGCAATTAGTTGACCTTTAAGTGCGTGAATGAGTCGAGTCAACTTTGAAATTGCTGCGCGCACACATATGAAATAGTACAGTCAATATTATCTCTCACACATAAAATAATGTAATTGTGTGGAGGGGCGTGCACTTTTAGAATGAAAGATCTCCGCATGAGTTTTAATAGAAAAACACATAGGTGCCTGCCCGGGTTGGAACTCGTGTTCCCCTCGAAAGAGTCACACGGTTTCACCGCTGGGCTATCACAGCTCCATAAGAATAAAGAATTTTTTATTTTATTTTATTTTAAGTTATACCAACAGCAATTATAACACTACAGAATTGATTTAATAAAACATTTGGACAGGGAACGTTACAATCACTTATTACAGTATAGAATATACACAGACATATATATAAATTATGGCTGTCTAATATGTTTAAAAATAGTGACTAAATAGTTTGCATTAAAAGTAAAGAATTGGTCTTTCATTAATAGGGCAACTAAGATTAACACTGTGTATTAAGAAAGTGAGTATTAAATTTGAGTTTAAAAGTAGTGGCAGTATATTAAATATTCATTTGATATCCAATATTAAAGTTGTTTAATTTTATTCATTAATATATATTAATTAATATTATATATTATTTAAAGGGTCTAAGCCTGCGTTATCAATATCAACGGACGCATACAAAATGCGTAGCTGATTTTTAACATTTGATCCTCAGAATTATTTGATGTTTATAAATTGTGTAAATTGTGTGATGTAAAAATGATAATTTAGTACTAGACTATATGTAATTGATGATGCAGTTTACTTCCGAAATGCGATAATATAAGAGGAATAAATGAAGCCATTAATGTTTTAAAAGGACATTTGAAATGGTTAGTGAGTACATTCAACTAGAAATAGGTTGGTAGCAGGTAAGTCGGAAAACTTTGCTGATAGTACTCGTTTGGTGAATCCTGCGACAGCACTCTTGAGATTCACGGAGCTTTAGGAAAGTGCATTGAAACTAAGCCAGCGAGATTTTATCTAGAAAAGATTTAGAGGGATTATTTTCTACTGGCTTTTTTTCAATTCATATACAGAGTGGTACCGACGATACCACATTAATTTTAATCCTATATAGCTACACACTTTTGCAGCCTTCATAAAAAAAAACAGTTTATTTTATGAATTGGTTTAGCCACAGGAATTATTTTACGTCTTTTAAAATATAAACACGATTTAAACAGGCCATACCCTATTACGACACATGAAACGAAAAATAACCTTGACCTAAAAGCTGCTGATGCGAAGGAGAGAAAACAACGAAAAAATGTTATTGTTTTCGTTTTTTAATGTTACAAATGATCAGTGGATTCATTATTCATAGAGTCTTTTAACTTTTTCTGGCTCCAAAAACCTTTTTTTAGTGTAGTCAGTAAGAAATATTATTTTTAAAGCTTTAAGGGTATATCACTTCAGTAGATTAAACAAATATAGAACTTACATTTCACCAGCTTAGGTTACATATAAATTGTATCGGACAATACACAAGCGTATAAAGCAATCACAGTGTACGCGATCGATTTAATTTTTAGTTCATTGCTCTGTGTATTAGACGTTAGCAAACCCACATTGATTGGAATTCTCTTCAATATTGTCGTCGCAACAAATGTCTATATAAAATTAGATTCCTGAGTGTAATGAAAAACTCTTTTAGAGGCTTCTTATTTTAAAACAGCATTTTTAAAGTGCATATTGGAAAGCTTTTTCACGGGTATGCATCTAACAAGACTAATTTTGACTAACAGTCAATACGGAGTAACAAATCGATGTTTTTTTCGATAAAGAAATGGTTAAATGTTGCAGAGTGAGATAGGCTTATGATTTGTACTGAATTAAGAGATTGGCTTGTTTAAGTAGGTATTTCCATTTTGTCATAATTTTTTTGGTTACTAGCTGACCGGACTAACATTATTTTTCCATATTAATTATTTTAAGTGATTTTCAATGTACATTTAAAAAAATAAAAATCTTGTCCAAAAAAAAAATGTTGTGGTTGGACAACCCTTATCACTTGGGGTATGAAAAAAGTAGCCAATGCTGCTCAGATCTACTGAATATGCATATAAAATGCATAAAAATCAGTCAAGCGGTTGTGACGTTGGGTTGAGTAAAAAAAAAACCGACGACTCACCAACTCGATAACAAATTTATTGTGGGCCGCGGGAGTCTACTGCCCGTTAATGCAATTACTTTTTAATACGGTAGGTGTGCACTAGGTACTGCCCTGGCTTTGCCACGAAGCGAAATATGTTGCGTTGGCAAACAACAGGTGCTCGAACCCAATATTTGCTTGTTGAGGTCACGTACTTGTTCCCAATATGTGAGAATATAAAACACATAGTAGATTTAGAAGAAATCTAGGCTGTACCTGTCGATCTTTGAAGAAAGGGTCACGCACCATAGACATCACAGGTCATTAATTATGCCTGTAAAAAAAATAATAATAAACGTGCGCACTCCGTCGACTCAGAAGGCGAACAGGGCTAGGTGAGGTTCGGGGCAGTTCGAGTGACTGACACCGTCGCGCGTTGAATAATTGTTTTAAATAATAGACTATACATAGTATATACGTTTAGATAATATATATACATAAATAAAAGTACGTATTTACTTTACACGGTTTGGGGGTGTATGGTAACTAATATTGTGACACGAGAATTCTGTATACAAGATAATACGGTAACGCTTTTGGTTTTAGGGTAAACACGTTTTTCAGAACTTTTCAGAAGATGTAAAATATTCATAGTATATTCATGAAGGGAAATTTAAATAATAGTTCATAGCGCTTGCTACTGCCAGCGGACCCGGATAAGTGTTGTTTAAAATCGTCCCGCCTGTGATTCCTTCAGTAAGCCACTCACGTATTAACTCTGTCCACCTGCAAGGGGAAAAGTGATGGTCCAAACTATAAACTTTGGTATTAACTTTACCTTGAGTTGTTTTAGAGTAAAATTTACTATTGTTAATTGTTTCTATTACATTCGTGAAGAAAACGTTGTGAATTTGCTATTTCGTAGTATATTAGAGATATTGGTACTAGAATATGGGCGTTGGGGACCGACTCCTATGGGGTACAGCGGCTGATATTAATAGAAAAAACAGCTATTCGTGGTACCTATTTATAATATGAAAATTTGTGATTCTCTTAGGGAGAAATTTAAAGAAGTAGGCGTCATGACTGTAGTTACAGTAACATACTATTTGTGCGGAAAAATATGGACTTATAAAAAATAGTGATTAATATGATGGACACATTAGAAACCGGCATAAAGTAATGACGTTGGACGATGATATTGGACTTTCAAGATTTTGAAAATCATTTGTGGGTTCGGTACATGTTTTATAAGAAAATTCCTAAATATTATCGTGACAATTGCCTTTACAAAAGTTTAGATATTATCTTATACACGCTGGATGTTGCTACATACATCTTACTTTACAATTTACTGCATCTACGCACCAATCTGCAACGATTAACTTAATCAATCAAATTGTAATGTTTTATAAAGATTATTCGCGGAATTTCTTACTGGTTTTTCTCGGTAGGAGCAAACTTTTGATAAACATTTGACGATTCAAAAGTACTGACAACAGTCTATTTGAATAAGTAATATTTTGAATTTGAATATATTATAAAACGGAAAATCTGGGCTGTTATTTATTAATTTATCATTAAAGTATTGCTGATTTTTAACAATAACAAGTAAAGTACACACGAGTTAAAGTCGTGGACAACTTTTACCCCTAGTGCTACTGTCGTCCACAAGAAACGTTGATAAGCCACAAGCAGATTTGATTTCTTAATTGGCAGCTCATATGAGCACTTGTACATTTGGAATGTCTTTAATAACAACTAAAGTTGGTAAAAACCTGAGTTTATACATTCATAACCGGAAAAATTGGATGTCTCTTTTATATTATACGGATAAAGAGGCTAATAACTAAAAACGGTCTTAAAATTTTATAGGTTTCTACGACATATACTCCCGTTTGCTCTAACGCTCATAATTATTTTAATTCAACAAATGACTAGTCCGCAATAAGTCGAATTCACTTGTGTTGTCTCCCTCGCAAGATATTTATCTTGTTGTTAATATTGTATTGTTTGGTTGTCAACTGTAGTTATTTCCCGCGTTTTAGTTACACCCAATTTCATTAGCGTCAACTAAAGAATTAAAATAATCTCAATTATTTAGAAATAAAGTTAAGTAACAAGTTTTCTGTTACCGAATGTAGACCGCGATTTTTTTAGTCTTTATATAAGCTTTTAGATTTTTATGTTACTTTCATGAAAGACTGTTGCAATTAAAATATAAGTAATTTGTTATTTTTATTCATCACTTGGACCATACACCATTGTTTCTGTAGTATACATAAATATTTATGTTACTGGCAATGTAGGCTACGTTCTACATTGTTTTACCAAAGCCTAGAGACAAACATATTCAAGTTATCTTAAAGTTTAGAATAAGTTAAGTAAAGAATAAGTTTTTGTCATCTATGTGATGGCAAATATATTTGCCATACCGTTATCATATAGATTAGGTAAAGAACAAAATTGGGTGTAAAGGAGTGTTTTATTTTATTTTATTTAAGTTAAAAACTTTTGTGGATTACATATACGCGCGCTAGAATCTTATAAGAAGTTATTGGTTCAAATTTCTAGATGAGATCTCAAAGTTTTTTTCAATTAAAACTAACGTGCTTGATTAATATTTACAATTCATGACGCACGTTTAAGGAAATTGTGACGAAAACTGGATATTTCCATAGATAATTTCTAGGGTATGTTTAAACCATACTCGCGTTGAACAGTGATGGTCTTAGCTTGAATCTCTCTCCCCTAATGATAGAGGAGTTTTTTGCTTAGGAGTGGGGCAGTAACGGGTCACTACTAGAAACATTTGTGCGTGCTTATTATAACTCTATTTATTTATTATTATTAATAACCATAAAATAATTATTTTTTAATTCTAATTTAACCATAAATTATTCAACCATAATTTGTATCCGCGACTTCGTTTGCGTCAATTTGAGCGTTAAAATAATAAAAACTTTATGATGTAAAACATTTTTTTTTCTTATTTCTGGAGGAAAAACGCAATTTTTATTCAATATTTTTTTAAAGATTGTTAAAATTGGATTACGCGACAACGCAACAAACAGGCAAACTTAAAATTTTAGTATGGATATGAATTCACTAGTATAACTGCGTATCAAACACATAGGCCATAGTAATCAAATAGATGCATTAATTACGTTTAGTCACTCGCAATATGTTAATAATCAATAATCAGTTATTAATGAAGTGTAATCAATTGGAATGGTAATCAAATTAAATGTCAGTGGAAAGGAATAATGAGATTCATGTTGATTTTTAGGGCACACGCTCTTTGATATCTATTGCATATTATTTATATTGGCCCGACTATATATAATATATCGACTGGCCCGTTGGCGTAACCCTGCCTTCAGCTCCGCGGGTTGCGGGTTCGATTCCTGCCGAGAACCAACATTTTCCAAAAAAAATTGTTGGTTCTTTGAGCCTGGGTGTATATTTGTATTTAAGTAAGTATTTAAAATTATATATGTAGTATATCTACCAGTTGTCCGTCACCCATAACACAAGTATTAAGTTACTTACTTTGGGGACGGTCGACCATGTGTGTAAGTGTACCATATATTTATTATTATTTATTATATTTAAAAGTAATTAATTTCACACTTGAAAACTTTATTTATGGTACAAACTGTACGTTTGCGTCAATCTAATTAATGATATATCCTGTAACGTAAATATTTTCATTTGTTTATAAATAAAATATTTAATAAAACCAAATATAAAATGTTATTTATTGTAATAACGGAGTATTATATATTAAAGTCAGTCTTATTTTTAAGGCAAACGCGATCCAATTATTATGAGTTCTGCATGCAGATCCTCCTCCTCCTGCCCTTATCCCACTATAAGTGAATTTGGCGCAACATGTTACAAACATGTTGTCACATGGTTTGGCTACACTCTGTAAAAAAGAGTGTAATCTATTCTACTCAGACAAATAACACACGGCGGGTCCAGTTACCTCAGTCGCCTTTTACAATACTTCGTTAACAAATAAGGGTTGTCTACTTAGCCAGATACCACACAGGTCAACTTACCTTAGTCGCCTTTTATGACACCGTGGTAAGAGTTGAGTGTGGTCTATTCTACTCAGCCGGATACCACACGGTATAAGTCCTGTATGCGGATGTTAAACGTTAATTTTGGTCTTCGTTTTAATTAGAAACAAAAACATTATTCAAACTTCTTTCTTCTGTTAAGAGCTTTTTCAAGCAAATAAAACCGGTTCACGAACATTTTCTTGTAAATATATTCAGCGTAATTAAAATTTTAATATATTTTAGAATCAACTACAGACGTGGTACATCGCATCCGCGGTTTACGGTCCGTAGAGCTGTTAACAATCGGACCGTAAATTCTATGAAAATGCATAATGGAAACATTTAATTAAAATTGATCGTTGTATCAGTTTGAATACATTTTCTGTTTAAAAAATATCAAATTTACATAAACTGTTGCATGTTTCAATGATCACTGATATTAATACTGTTTAATTATGAATGCGCCATAATACGGGGAATTTTTATCCAATTTATTCTGTTTGTCTACACCAAATATGTTAAAAAGAACTGCACAGGTATTTGCAGATTTAATAAATGTATTTTACACAACGATTTATCATCGTACTAAAACCAAAATTCTGGTTATAAGCCTACATAATCCTTAGAGAGAAAGATACCTTGCGTCTGTAACGTTGATAGATAGTTCACAAAAATCACAAAAAATAATATATTTTATATTATTATAAGACGATAACTAAAAGTAAATTCTATTAAAACGAAGGTAATTAAAATATTAATTTGCTATAATCCGCGATAAAAGAAAATATATGTAATGCTTATTGTAGAGTGTACTCGTACTATCCGTTTTCATACTTGATACATATGTAATTCAAAATTACACAAGCATACACACATTCACTACCACAATCTCAACAATAAATTGGATCTCCGCAAAGTAACGCCTTATTCTATAAATTAGTTAATTCTATAAAAAAAAATAATTTCATTTATAAAAATGCCTAAAATATAATAATTATGTCTTAGGTAACTTTTCAGTCTGCCATCAAATCCAATTAATAATTACGGGACGCAGACTTTTTCGCAAGTAATTTGTAGGTCAATTTATTTTTAACGAATCGAAAGTTACCAATATTTTTTAGAGTATAAATTCAAAATTAATTGGCTTATATTTTATCGACGATAAGGAGAGACGGCACTTTAAAGCCATAATTTGAAAGACAGACAGGAAAATAGTCAAAAAAGTTGCAGAGTACGTATGACAAAGTTTGTTTATGGTATAAAAGTACTTAGTTCGAATTATTTTAATGTACTTGATCGTGTTAGCGTAACTCAAATTTCTATGACGCTTCAGCAGCGAAATCTAGTGATAACTGTCCAGAAACTCGCAGTAATCATGGACCACTTTAGCAATAATGCAACAGTATATAAATTTGAAGAGAAAATTCTTATAATTAATTATAATGTAATTCCTATAATTGTAAATTAAAAAAAAGCTAAAGCTCAAATTTCTTGCTCTTCTCGATAAGAGGTAATAAAAGAAATAACGGTAAAGTTGATAATTCAGAAGTATGATCAGAGTGTTTATTTAAATGAAGTCAATTTTATGTTTAGTTCTGCCATCAGCTTATAAGTTTTCTAGGAGATATATTTCCAGGTAATTTTCTCGGAAATTTTTCAATTTCATTTCTCATACATAACACCATTTGCGTCACATAAGTTGTGGGGGAAACAAAAGCTATTGTGCTCTCTTGGAGCGAAGTTAAGTATATAGCTCAAGATAAAGCGGAATGGAGGAATATTGTACCTGCCCTTTGCCCCAACATCAAGACACAATTCAAAGAGAGAATGGAACAAATAGCTAAAGAATCTTGAAAACTAACAATCATCTCAAACACAGCGGAAACCGCAATATTAATTCTATCTTTCAATTTCTCGAGCGTATATCCTATCCAATTTACTGTATACTTTTCCAATATCTTTAACTTCGTAAAGTTTTGTCTTCTTAAGAGCTCTTCGTTGTGTTCAAAGTATTGAATAACTAGCTGATATAAGAAAGTACGTCTTAACTATTGTGACTATACTATTTATATTTACTATTAATTAGACCAAGAAATACTTTTCACCACTGACTGGTATGTAGATTAAAGTTTTTAAGGAATGGAGTGATCTTTGAATGAGGAATCTAAAAAAAACTTTGTTGAAAAAAGAGATGCTGAAAGAGCGCAATAATCATTCTTCTGATTTTATCCCACTCTCAGTGGTGTCGGCACAACATATTATAAACATGTTGTTGCATGTTTGCGACTACTGCATGCCCTTCGATAGCAACAGTTGATGAGCGTAATCAGGATAGACAGACAACCGGTAATTATTGACAAATGACCTTAAATGTGGGGCTTCTTCGTAGGGTATGGCGTCTACGCAACTCTGGCCGGAGTATGTTAGAGTCACTTATATTCGTAGAATCACTAACGTTATTGTTTTTCTGAATTGTAATGTATACAGCCACAGAATTATCTTTAAGATTTCGTGTACATTTATTTATCCGAAAGTCCACCCAAAACCGATATTTACTATAATACATAGCGAGTGCCGAGTTCACCGTGTTGCGCAGCCGACCGATATCTCTTTGTTTTCCTGTGACTTTTGACCACCTACCCGCACCGCCTCAGGTGCAGCAAGTCCCAATTACCCTCGGAAAAAATTTCCCGAACATTGCATGTTTGGCCTTAGTTAGGCATTAGTCGCCTTTTACGACGGTATGAAATAATGGTGGTCTATTCTACTTAGCGGGATACTATTTTTTTCTATTTCAATTACCAACCCTAATTAGGTATTGAACCTATAATTTTATTGTTATAGGTGTCTTGAAAGTAATTCCTTTCACGTACAAAGTGGCTCAATGTTGCCTACATTGATTGATTGCTACTGTAGTTAAAATAAACATACGTTCAATATCGATATTTCCCCGATTGAAAATGTAGTAAATCGGATCTGTGAAAACAATTTTCTTAGCGAATTGTTGATATGGAGACGAGGGAGGCGATATTTTCGACACCATTTCGCTTTGGAATGTATGAAACTGGGACGTGACTGCGTGGCGGCTTGGATTAAATTTTGGTTATGCTGAATTTGACATCAGTTAACGTTTGCTAAGCGAAACTCTGTAGTTACTGATACTACGTAGAAATATTGAAGCTCTGCTTATGTTACATGTAAGATGTGTTTTAGGTTTATATAGAATAAAAATGATAGTCAATTAATATAAAGTCAATTTCACAAAAACTAAAATGCCAACAAAAAGTCACTGATAAACTGACTGAAAAAACTGAATGACTAAAAATTCATCGAATGAATTAACACTTTATATGATATACACCAGCCCTGTCAAGTTATACTCTATAGCAAAAATCATATAAATCCGCACCTTAAATGTGAAAGAAGTAAAAATAAAAGCGCTCTTCCATCAGCGCAACATTTATTATAAGTATCGATATTAAACAAAATGCGTTAATTATGCAGTCATCATCATTCTCCTGCCCTTATCCGACTCTAAGTGGGGTCGGCACAACATGTTAAAGCATGTTGTAACATGATTTGGCTAGTTGTTTTACGACCGGTCGCCTACCTGACGTCAACTTACCTTAGTCGCCTTTTACGACACCTCGGTAAGTAATGAGGGTGGTCTATTCTACTCAGCCGGAAACCACACGGCGGGCGTTAATTATGCAGTATAAACATATATCATAATGAATAGATCGTAAGAGAGTCTGTTAAGCAAGCAAAATTTCATTCATCAAGAGTATTTAGTAATCTTGGCAACTAGAAGATAATAGCCTAGCAACCAAAGAGATCTAATGCATTAGAATGATACAATCATTTTAGCTTACCAATGTCATAAAAACCACGTGAAATTATTCGAGTGACCCTCTGTCATAAATCAGGAATGGATAGAATTACTGCGACTGTATTTTATGTGGCAAGGACCGCCTGTGTTGATATGAAATACGATGTACTCGGTCAAAGTAATACTTATGGCGAATTAATTTTTAAATGATTGTTTGTCATATACCTAGTGAGTTTTTAGCAATCTATTGTTTGATTTTGTCTACAAAAGCTACGAATAATAAAAGAATCGTCAAATAATATTAAATATAGGTACTTTTGATGGACATATATAACAAAAATAAATAAATGCCAGTATGTATGTATCTACCATAAATTTTAAGTTTTAACTTTTTCTTCGTCCTACTGACAAAACTGCCTCCATTAGTTCTTCTTCTTCTTCTTCGTCAACTGATGGACGTCCACTGCTGGACATAAGTCTCTTCACGGGATCTCCACACCATACGATCTTGCGCCGCTTGGATCCAGCGGCTCCCCGCGACCTTTTTGAGGTCATCTGTCCCCCTCGTTGGGGGTCTGCCGACGCTGCGCTTTCCGGTGCGGGGTCGCCATTCTAACACCTTGAGACCCCAACGTCCATCGGTTCTCCGCACTATGTGCCCCGCCCATCGCCACTTCAGCTTCGCGACACGCTGAGCTATGTCGGTGACTCTAGTTCTTCTACGGATCTCCTCATTTCTGATTTGATCACGTAGAGAAACCCCGAGCATAGCTCGCTCCATCGCCCGATGAGTGACTCTGAGCTTTCTTATGAGGCCCATAGTCAGCGACCATGTTTCGGATCCATAGGTTAGCACTGGCAACACGCACTGTTCGAAAACATATATATATTATACACATATTTTTATTATAATTTTTATGACAAGAAGGAGTAGAAGAAATATTGTGATATACGTTCCATTTTTATCCAATGCACTTTGTCTGTCCCTTACATTAGTAGGTACAGACAAAGTACCTACTTTATTTGTTTTAGAATATTTCTAATAGATTTTGGTGCTGGCCTACCAAATCTGGATTTCAACCGCCGTACACATAAAGTATCTTTAAAATAAAAACTAAACAATTAAAAGTATTGTCGAGAACGTATTCGATTTTCAAATCAATCTGTATACTTTCCGTGGTATTTGGATAAATAAAAACGACGCGTTTGCTTTCGTCAATATATTCCACAGCGTCCGTAGCCGTTCAAATACTTTCAACATTCCGTATTTGCTTACGTCGATTTTATCCAATTGAATGAGTGGATTAACATATTTTAATTGATAGCTTTTTTACCGAGATTTGTTTGGTGTCAGTTGCGACGTGAAAATTTCCAATATTTCTAACAAATTCAAAGCGATACCTATCAAACGACGTTTAATCAGTCGCGCGTATCAGTAGAAGCAAATAATATAATTTGTATACCTATTCTGTTCTCTTTGCGTTCAATTACAGTCCAATAAATACGATGATTTTTCCACGAAGCTGAGCGTTGCCTAGCAATATATTAAAAGATGGTTGCCATATCACGATATTATCGGAAACTGATTCGATATCGAGAAGCGATATCAAGCGCTATCTATAAATATCAAAAGTTAAAATCTTTATTTCAATTCTTTATACAGGGTGTAGTTAGTTTGTGAAATACATGTTACTAAACTTGATCGTTGATAATTAGGTGAAATGTTTTTATTGAATTAATTTTGTCTTCTATTCTTTCTTCTTCAGTTTTAAAATACTAACTGCTATACTAAGGAGCTTCAAGAGATACGTTACACAATCTTTCGATCGCTTGGCTTAGCCCAGATTTAGTTAGGGGGTTTAAGATCGCTGCTTAAAATTACGAGACAATGCGTTCTGTGGTTCACCCATAGTGTTATTATACTTAGATTAGGGGAGTCATAGACAGGCCTGTAAGTGACAATGACACAAAATATAGAAGGGGGAAAATAAAACTCGTATACTTCATCTTTGTCTAATCAAACATAAAAAAGAGAGACAGATAGATCACTCTCATTTCCTTTCTCTTAATTGTAATATGTCACATTATAGGCTGGCTTTCCCACTCTAGGTACAACTCTATGGGTTTACATTCTTTGTGGACTATAGATAAGAAACACAATAAAGAAGGCAAAGAATCTAGCGTAGTGCTGTGCTCCCACAAAGCCTACGTCCAACAGCGGACTATTACTATTAAGTAGTGTAACAATGATATCGAAAACCACTGTGTGGTATCCGGCTGAGTAGAACAGACCACACTCTTTCTTACCGAGGTGTCGTAAAACACGACTAAGGTAAGTTGACGTAGGCAGGTAGTCGGTTCTAAAATACCTAGCCGAATCATGTGACAACATGTTTATTACATGTTGTGCCGACCCCACTTAAAGTGGGATAAGGGCAGGAGGATGATTTTTTTTTTAATTTATTTAGGTTTACTTACAAATTGCTTACACTAATATCATAAATTCTTACTTGCTAAAAACAAAAGTTAAGTGTAACAATTCACTTAAAAGTAAACTCCTCTAGCATAAATTTTATTCTTATTACATATGTATATTTCTTAAATCTTACAAGTCAGAAGCAGTGTTAAGTGTATTTAAACGAATGGTTTGATAAATGATGATGGATAATGATATTGAAAACATAATTAATACAGATATTATAATCACTTATTATTTAATAAAATAATGAATAATATATACGCAACACGGTTTTGGAAAGGATTGTATCCACAAAACCGATTGAATAGGCTCAATTTTATGAACATTGCGTAAGCTTTCCCGCATGATATGGCTTATGGTAATGAAGCCCCTTGCCCGCAACAGAAATTGAATTTTAGACTGCGGTGGTTATCTTAGCTAGAAAGACAAGCTATAATAAAAAATCAGGTTTACAGTGAGTTGCTCTTTGAAAATCCTTACAGAAAGTAATAAAATTATCCTTCCAGAAAATGTCAGGATTTTTTAAGCATTAAAATTAACGACAAACAAAATTTTAATATTCAATGATAATATTGTTAAATGATGATGTTGTTCTGAAATAGTCTCATTGACCCACCGTGTGGTATCCGGTTGTGTAGAATATAACACTCTCTTTCTTACCGAGGGGTCGTGAAATACGACTAAGGTAAGTGGACGTCACGCAGGCGACCGGTCGTAAAATACGTAGCCAAATAATGTGACAACATGTTTATATGCATATATGCTTTGCGATTTTGTCGTGAAGTCCATCTCCTGATGATGCTTCGGTTGTGGGACAAAACGATTGTTGAGTTTGTGATAGTGAATGTGTGTAGTGCTTGTGTATTGTGGTAGAAGTGGTGGAGGTTTGTGCATGTATTTTTACGAATCCTGCATGTATCGGGTATGAAAATACGGATAGTCCACTATACATTTAACACTATATATATTTTCTATTTACTGTATCGCGGATTATAGCAAAACAATTTTATTATTACTTTTGTTTGTAACATGTTATGCCGACCTGTTGTGATAAGAGCAGGAGGATGATGATCGTGTAACACTATGCTGATATTTTAGTTGCTCCTTAAGTTGAAATCATGACTTAATCGATATAGGTTTTAGCTTAGCTATAAGTAAATATCAACGCGCTTTCAAAACTTCGCCAACCCCTTTTAATGTACTTAAAAATATCGTATGCGCCCCCTCACGGCAATATTGGGTATAACGTATAAATTGAAATACTGGGAGTGCTAATTCAATTTCTGGAGGGACGAACCCGTGAGGGCGGACCGTCTGCCTTATACTGCCAATTAAGGTACCTGCGACACGGGAAATTAACTGCGTTAGGCGTGAATCGTATACAATTACGCTATGCTAACACTTTGAATTCACTTTGCGAGTATGAGTTTATGGACCACAGTATACTCCACATAGTATACAACAGTACTCCAAGCATGTTATCAAAATTCTATAGATGCAACTATACCTACGGCTTCGTCCGCGTGGAAATCAGTGTTAAACACGTAATAGTCGCAAGAGTCTCTGCAGGAAACTGGCTCTCTGATACCCTACACCGCTTTTTAATCCTATTCCCCCCTTTTTTTTTCATCCAGAGAGGAAAAATCCCTACGGACTTCGGCCTCAAGGAAGAGTGTGTCCGACTCGCACGGACTAAAATAACCTCCAAAAAACTGCAAGATTGCAATGCATTATTTCACGTCAAACTATGTGAACTGTCTATGTGAACTGCTTTTGCCTCTCGCTGGTCCATTATTCTCCTCAACATTTCTTCGTTGTGCCATTCTTCAGCGCTGGACAGCATGCGTGCCATAGGATTACTGGCGTTAACCTCTGCATTCGCACCCTGGGCAGCTGTCCTTAAGTCCATGCAGGACAGACATTCAAAAAGAGCATATCTTGGGGTGTTTACTTCTCCACAAAACATGCAGGCTTTTTAGATAAAGAACCTACCATTACTCACCTCTTTAAACATTTTTCGAAATCTTACTTTGAGAAATCTGAGGTACACCCGAACCCCCTTATTTCAGTTGCTTCTACCTACATCCCAGTTAGGTCTGACCACCGAAAATATAGGCGTCCAAAAAGCGTCCTCTTTGACCCTGACGATCAAATAACGATCGCAAACACAAAAACACGTAATACACACACACAGCGTCTTCGCCGGCGAAGACGAGGTCCCAGTTTTCTGACTTCGGTCGGTCGTGGCTTCTCCCCACCCTTCCGACGTCGCAATGACTAATCAAAGTCCTACATCAGCCTTCCACTATGCGTCGCCCTAAGCTGTGGTCCGGCCTCACAGGAGGCACCCCTAGGACGACGTTCCCTGACTCTAGTAGAGCTTCTGCGCTCTACTCTCTGCATTTCGCAACCTCGACGATGCTTCTGCGCTCGCCCATCCCGCCCGGTGACGCTGTAAAAGTCGTTAGGGCTAACAGCATACAGTCAGTTCGAAAAGAAAAATTAGATGAAACTATTTACTACTTAAAGTGATCAGTTGAAAAAAATAAATAAATCTTGGAAAGTAAGTCTTACTGCAAAAGCAATCGCCAAAAAAGCATCCAATGGGTAAAAAAATATTCCACTGAGAGCAGTATACGGCAATCATTTTAAACAATTTATACTAACCTATAATTGAACTGTTGATAACGTCTTGTAAGATTTAAGATTTACTTAATATTGATTGAAAGACCAGATATATGTGGGACTAGAACATACTATAAATATATATATTATTGTTCCTCTGTCTGTTGGTGCACAAATCATGTAAAATTCTTAAAAGAATCTCACAATGTTTTCCTTTACTAAAAAGCGTATAATAAATTGCGATTAACAAACAGACACATAAGTTTTAGCAGAAATACTCGTTCGTGGCTTCCCGGGTTCGAATTCGTAACCCCCTCAAATTCGTGTCACCGCTGGGTTATCATAGCTTTCGGGTAATCTAGCATTATTTCATTTCTCTCATACATATCATTGATGTGTACAAAATTATTTATTTTAATCCACACTCAACAAAACCAAACAATAATGTCATTAATCTGTGTTAATAATGAGATTATATGACAAAACATATTGGTTTGTTTGCGGTGCATTAATCAACGGGTCTTTCGACATACTTTGTGGGTATGAATTATGTTTCCATTTGTTATTAGTTTGTGATATGTTAGAATTTAAATAAAATTAATTATTTTATTTTAAATTAACTTAATGATAAGAGTAAAAAATGGCATTTTTACTGTTATATTTCAAAATAATTAATTATTAATTGTAACATCGTTATGTTAGTTAGTAGGTACGTTGGTACGGTTTTCTCATGTATTACTCATTCGGTGTGATAGCCCAGCGGTGTGACCGTGCGACTCTTTCGAGGGGAACACGAGTTCAAACCCGGGCAGACACCAATGAGTTTTTCTATTAAAACTCATGTGTCTAATTGATAATTGCAGTTTATCACACGCTTTTCGGTGAAGGAAAACATCGTGAGGAAACCTGCATATCTCTAGAGAATTCTAGGGATATGTGTAACCTACCAATACGCATTGGAGCAGCGTGGTAGGTCTTAGCTCCAACCCTTCTCTCCAGAATCGGAGAGAGGAGGCCTTAGCCCAGCAGTGGGCATAACAACGGGCTGTTACTTTTTACTCATTCGGTAATAGATGGCGCCACTAGTATTTTACTCCGCGCTATAGTGGTGTCCCCATACATAATGTTCATTGATCGACATCGCCTATCTTTTGGTTTAAAGTGCATCTTGCTGGAACACTAAACGAAAACTGTAAACGGTTCATCTTCCAGTAAATGCTGTGAAGGATCTTTCCGCGATACTCTTTATATAAGTGACAATAAAGTTACTATCCTCACTGTCATTTATACGAATTCTTTCCCCATTCGTACGTCCGTCTGGTTCGACGCGTCACATAATCAAAAATATAGAAATACTAGCTGTGTCGCCAGCGTAGAAACCGTTGTCACTAAGATTTCCCTCGTGAATCTCGAACTGGTGGCAATTTTTATATAATGTATTGGAGAATTAATTTTACCATAATAAGATATAGGACCTGTTTAGTTTTAAAAAGAAGTTGCTGTTTTCTAAAGTCACAGAAATATTTTATATTTTAGATTATTCGAATTACCGATTACGTTTAATAAAAAGCTTATAGAATTTCTTGCAATTTTATCGTTACATATTCATATAATTTATCAACTTTAACATAATGGACCATTTTTGAACGTTCCTCAAGAATTAGCTTCTAGTATCAGTTCAGTAGATTTTTAGAAAATCAACCACATACAAACAGACCACAAATTGTAATTGCGCCATCTTTAATTTTGGTAACATTCTTAGTAACTATTCATTTATTAATTATATTATTTAATTTTTTAGTTAGATTTATTTTGACAGCATTCTAAAAGATTGCTGTCAAAATAAAAGAATAAAAAGTAAAATTGGCTATTATTCATTTAAGTGACTTACGTAATAAGTTTGATAAAAAACGTTGTTAATACCTCCTTTGGTCAAGGTTTATTAATAATTTTGTATTTGTGTTTTAATCTGCATGTCGAATTCTTAATAACATTTTAATGGTATTAGGCAAAACTGATTGGAGAATAGAAATTACAAATCATCATTCTCATCATTCTCCTGCCTTTATCCCACTCTAAGTGGGGTCGTTACAAGTTGTTACAAACATGTTGTCACATGATTTGGCTACGTATTTTAAGACCGGCCGCCTGCCTGACGTCAACTTTCCTTAGTCGCCTTTTACAACACCTCGGTAAGAACTGAGGGTGTTCTATTCTATGCAGCCAGATACCACACGGCATCGAGATTAGAAATTACAAAATATCCAATTAATTTAAGCCGCCCGGCGATTATTGCTGTTAATATAACATTTAACACTAAATTTTAATAACGGCTCAAAATATAACAACAAATGGCACATTGTTTTTTTTTGTAGTACATAGTCAGGTGATAGAAAGATAAATAATGACGTATAGTCTTGTTATAATAGCATGTCAATTTAACGCAAAACAATAATCGATATGCCTTCTAGCATACGAAGTCAATATTCCGCATACAGAATGTAACCAAAGGTAAATGTCAATAAAATGGGGAGCAGTGTAACATTGCTACGAAAATACGACCCAAACTTTAGTCAAAGTTACCCTTCTAACATGAAAAATGCATTTGGTTTCCACTACGAGCTGGCTACTGCGATAGAAAGATTCAAGTGGTCGCGGCACTTGAATGTTTCTTTTTTTACTGCAATTTCTAAACGACTGAATATTGAACTTTTTTTATTGCTTAATACTGTTAATCCATACATTATGAATGGGACTGAGTGTTGTGCATATAAGAAGGTATATAAGGGCATGTTTTCTATTTACCATATTCCAAAGTAATTGTTTTTGGATAAGGTAATTTTCTCTTATATTGCTTTTAACAATGAAAAAAACCTACAAATGAAACAACAACGTTAAACCTTTAGAATAGATAAAAAAAATAGGAAACTTATATATAACTATCACCATAGTGACGTCCAATGTTCGTACATTGAGGAATAAACATTGTATACGGGGTTTTGATTCTGGCTGTAGTGCCAACATTCTGTTGGCAAACTACTATCTCACCAGGAGATAGCACGTACGAAAATAATGTCTAAAATCCAAAGGAAATCAGCGAAATATTATATATTCCGAGAACTTTATAATTACTTCTATTGCATAATAAGTCGATAAAACGGATTGAAATAAAATACTGAGCAAAATTGTGAGTCAATCCAAGGTAAAAAAAAAACTTTACATGTCCTGAACATATTTTTTGTGTTAGACTATTCTGCGTATTCCTAAACATACTACTCAAAATGTACTAGGGAAATAAAACCCAGCTTTTGATTTCAAATGTGTTTTACCAAATTGTGGATAAAGCGATCTTACACCGGTTTCAGTCACCATCGATTCGCCTTGTCAAAGGAGACTGTGACGTTGCGATCAATTTCAAATCATATTATTCCCATTTCGGATGCTGTCCCACATTGAGAAACACTTTAAGATACCCAATGATTGTTCTTGAGGAAATATTAGTTTATCTCAAACTATCTGATCCAATACCACACTAAGTATCTTAATAAATTAGTGGTACGCATAATATTTACTTAGCAGTTCCAAAACTTAGTGTTCGCAAGTTTTGAAACTTAGACGTGATTCTGTGACAAGCCGCTAAACCTCCTTTCCAAACTTTCTAACTTCGTTATATACACCTATGTAATTGTAAAGTTAACCAGAAATGTAGCTTAGAAAATATTATGATAATTTTTTTTTGTGTGAAGGCGCTTAGTTTACAAATAAGCTGAATTGAATCTCACGTTTATGTATTACACGTGTTCTCTGTAAGTATAAGTCTATATATAATTGTTAGAAATAAACTATTATCTGTGATATAAGCTGTGATAGCCCAGCGGTGAGACCGTGCGACTCTTTCGAGGGGAACACGAGTTCAAACCCGGGCAGGCACCAATGAGTTTTTCTATTAAAACTCATGTGTCTAATTGATAATTGCAATTTATCACACGCTTTTCGGTGAAAGAAAACCATCGTGAGGAAACCTGCATATCTCTGGAGAATTCTGTTGATATGTGTAACCTACCAATCCGCATTGGAACAGCGTGGTAGGTCTTAGCTCCAACCCTTCTCTCCAGAAACGGAGAGAGGAGGCCTATTCCCAGCAGTGGGATTGTAACAGGCCGCTACTTTACTTTTTACTTTAAACTATTATCATCCACTGACACTAAAGGTCACATATATGTCGGAATAAAACATGACTTGGAAAATTGAGCGAGCGAAATTATTTCTGTTATCATATAATTATTTTAAACTGCTATAAACTAAACTGGGAGCTATTGATTTAAAATGAAAACAAAAAGAGTCAGTAATATAAAAAGATTACCAACACATCGGATTGTTTGTTATCATAAGACATGGGATAAGGAATTATCCCTGACTATTAATAATAATAATTATTAATATTGATCATCAGGTGATAAAAAGCATGTTTTTATTTGTTAAATAGCTATATAAGCATTAGTAACAGAGTAGTATTTTGAAGTCTTACCTAGAAAGAGTTATCTACGCATAAAACTGAGGTTATTATATAATTCATGAAAAACCCTTTGGGAATAAAATGAATTCTGAATTGTGAACTCGCTAATAGCATGGTAATTAGGATTTTGGCGTTTTCAACGAAATGCGAAAATTATGACCAGAGTGTGGTGGGCAAATTTTCAATTCCGCCTCCTCCAGTATAATTTTACAAAATTTCGTTTTATGTCAAATATACGAGTATGACGTTAAAATTTCATAATATTTGTGAACCGTAAATTTTGTTTCATTTGTGTTATAAACACCTAAACAACACACACACACGGACACACACACACACACACACACACACACAAATTATAACCGGAGTGTGGGTGGGCCACGTTTTCTATTCAACCTTCTCCATCACAAATTTACTTCAGTTTGTTTTATTTCAAATTAGCTGTCCGGCAACGCGTTACTGTGGCTTAGTCTGGTTTCAAATTTCCCTCAAAACAGAATTCGAATTCTGCTTAATTCAAAGATATATGAAATGCTCTGGTCGCCATCAAACTTTACAGGAACATTTGCTAGGACAATCTAAAGTATATCTGAAAATGTCATTAAAATCTTCGAGGCGTTTCGGAGTCTATAAGGGACTTACAGACAAACAAAAATGTTTATATATAAGACGATATACGAGTATAATGTTAAAATTTCATAATATTCGTTAACCGTTCGTTTCCTTCTCTCATTTGTGGAGACTGAACACACTTTGGAAACATTAAAATGTGTTGTTACAATGTTAAACTGTAGACATTTTCTTTTTCAATTGTTAATAATTGCTCTTAGACCTTTATAGGATTTTACAGCATTCTCTGCTTACAAAATATAATATTTTTCTTATACAGAAAACTGCATGTTAAATTGTTTTAATGAAGAATGTAAAAAAAATCCTTTTTGATTTTCATGTTCTATCATATCTCTATCATGATGACTGTGTAAAAGTATTTAATTAATGCAGATTTTTATGTAAGGAGAGTGAAATCCATTAAAATTTTCTTCGCAAATCTGAAGAATGGATTGATAAATAATTCATTGCTCCCGCATTACTTAGACTGAGTAGGCAATATTTCACATCGGCAGCAGCGACCCTCGCGTAAATGCGACATAAAATACAGTCGCGGTAATCCTATCTATTCGTGATTTATATAGAGTCAACGTGAAAATATGCCAGTTGCCATATGAAAATGAAAAAACCTTTAGCTTAGATGCTTTGACTTAATTGAGAAACTTTTAAGATTTACTTTTTCATTTTAATCGCTTCAGTTTGGTATCTTTTACTTAAGCTTACACTTAGTAAACGATTTCTTTTCTTTTTTTAACTTTTATCTATCAGCTGTTGTATGTTTACATACAATATTTTAAATTATTAGACAAAACTTTCTATGTAATGGGTAAAATTTACTTTTGTGTTATTAAAAAAATAACTAAAAATTAAAATTAGGCCTTATCATACTCTAAGTTGGGTCGGCATAACATGTTGTCACATGATTCGGCTGATTCATTTAACGACCGGCCTGACTTAAACTTACCTTAGTCGCCTTTTACGACACCTTGGTAAGAAATGAGGGTGGTCTATTCTACTTAAAAAAAATAGGTAATAAAACAATTAAATTAGATTTATTTTTATGTATTTGTATATTTCACGATAGCACATTTGTGGAATAAACGATTTTCATTTAATTGCATTTTCATTTCATGAGTCCTAATAAAGATATAATAAAGAACTATGATTACATGTAGTTTAACCGTGTATTTTCATTAATTTTTAAGGAGTACGGTAAGTTTAATGGTAATATTTTATTAAGTTAGTAACGTTCTCGCGAATTAATATTGTCATGCCTAAAGTTTTCTTCGGGACTTGATCTAATTTACTAAAACGGAGAAACTTACAAAGGAATTACTTAGAATCACTATGTGAGAAAAAAGTATTGATAAGCAATTACTATGTTACTGGAATTAAATTAAATAAAACAACTAAAACGAAAAATCTAATTATCCAGGAGTATTCCATTAACTAAGACGGTCGTCCACCTCGCCTAAGTACATTGGTGCACTCCACTAATTCCAGTTTAATGCTCCAGTATGTTCACCAATATAATTAAAGGACGAAAATAGACACAACCTAAAACCAAATATATCTATCTATACTTATTATAAAACTAAGTCCCAAAAGCTGTCTGTCTGTGTGTAATTGATTTCCTCAACGGATTTTTGTACGGTTTTCACCAAAAGATACTTCCGGTTGGTTTAGATAAATAGTACATATCGGTATTATGTCAATTGTGATGAAAAGATAGAGCAGTTGTTAAAAAACTGGCTTGCTGGGAGATTTAGTCGCGTGCGCTACGTAAACCAGCAGAGATACGCTAAGGTAATGTAGTAGAGACTTATAGATCTACAAAAGTACTAGAAAAAAGTAAGCAAAACCATGTCTCTTACTCTCACCGTTAACTCGCCATAACTTTATTTATGTTGAAAATTACGAAAATTCGGGAAAAGTTTTGTCAATCACTGAATTCCACGCGAGCGAAGGCGAAGTGATAGGTTAGCGGTGAGATCGTGTGACTCTCTCAAGAGGGTCACTCGAAAGGGGTCAAACTCCGGGCAGACACTAATGAGTTTTTTTGTTAGAACTTATGCGTCTGATAATTGATAGTTACAATTTATCACACGCTTTTCGGCGAAGGAAAACATCGTATGGAAACTGGCATATTTCTAGAGAATTCTGGGGATATGTGTTATCTTAAAATCCACAGTTGAGAATCGTGGTACGAACAAATCATTCCCAGGTGCAGTGGTCCCAATAATGCTTGTAACTCCAGACTTCGGACTGCCAGAAGAACGAATTTATCAATTTCCAAGGTACTCCACATTTAAATTAGGCCCTCAATTATCTGCCTGCAACGAGTCGTTAAGTAATTTAGCCATTTTGCGCGTAAGGGTTAATCTTGAAAAGATTGTCATCGCCGGCATAATCGAGGGGAAGAGACCAAAAGGGCGTAGTCCAATGTGAATTCGCATCACTCATGAAAGCAACATGTACGAGGCCATTCATGCTGTTTTCAAGAAACCCCGTTGGCGCAACATGTTCGCACAAAAGTGATCCGCAGTGAACGTCATAACCCTCAGCATTCAGGAAGACGACTCTAGGATGAAAAACATACTGCGTTATCTGAATTAAATAATAACATTAAAAAATAGTTCATTAGTATGAAAGGACACTCGGCAAAGCAATCGAATTATCCGCGACGGTATTCCATTAGCCCGACGTAAGACGCCGGTCGGCCAGCGTGTCTAAGTGCATTAGTGTACTCGACTAATTTCAGCTTACTGCGCCAGTATTTCGACTAACGTAATCAGAGGGTGGTGTATAGTTTCTAAATGCGCCAATCCGTCCTAAAATCGTTGAGAACATACGAAAATTATGAAGGAAAATAAAAATCATTATGAGTTTTTAATGCTTCATCTATATACTTATTCTAAACAATGTCTCCAAAAGCTATCTGTTTGTATGTAATCCATTTTTTCAAAATCTTTTAAATAAATGATTGTACGGTTTTTACTAAAAGGTAGTGCATTTCTCTTGGTAGGTTTAAGTTAACAGTAAATAAGGTTGTATGTAAATTGTGGTGAAAGGGTCGTGCAGTTTAAAGAACACGCACCTGCTGGGAGCTTTAGTCGCAAGCGCTACGTAAACCAACAGAGATATACTAAAGTAATGAAACAGACAATCGAAGATGTACAAAAATCTAACAAAAAGTCTGCGACAGCTTGTCTCTATCTCTTATGGTTATCTCACAATAATAACTGTTATGTTCAAAAAATAAAATAATATGAAGGGATTTAAACGGAAAAAAAATTTGATATACTGATTTCCACGCGGTCGAAACCTTATACTTTACTGGGACTAATTTTATTTTATTACTTCCTTAATTTTATTTGGGTTCATATATATAATCAAAATATAACATCAGACAGAGGAACATTATTAAGAATTCTGATATCCCTGTTGTCATGGCGATGTCCCTTGGCAGCTGATTAGCGAGAACGATTTGTAATAGAATCCAGTAGATATAATATTTACGATTTTCAATTACAGAAGTGTAGCCATAACAGAAACATCAATTATAATGCCTATTATTCCGATAGTACGTTTATTTTTGCTTAATAGTCAATAGACGTAGTCAAGTCCTAATTGCCACCATTTCTTCTTGCTAGTTCTTTCTCGGATTCCTATGCAATACAATATACTGTTGAACCTAAAAGATTTTACAGCGTCACCAGTCTAGACAGGTGAGCACCGAAGCATCGTCGAGCTTGCGAAATGTGGAGAGTAAAGCGTAGACGACAACCGACACTTTAAGATTTTATTATTGTTTAAATTTTGTTACACATCTACTATGAAAAATAAAGTTCTGTTAATAAAATGTGCCGCAGTAAAGCATTACTATTGCAGTATTTGAACACCGTTGCAGTGACAAACATTGAAATTGCTTGCGGTTTACAAATTAACCCAAATTGTGTTGTACTTCTCTGATGACATTTAATTTAATGATCATTTATATTTAATTTGTATACACTTCATTCGCTACGATTAAAGTAAATATTTATTTTTTATTAATATTTGCCATTGAATAATCATGAATCATGTTGTTTTACAAATACTCGTTTATAGCATTATTATGTACTGGAAGTTTCTGATTATGAAGTTATTATATTATTATTACTAAAAATGAATTTCAGTTTAAAACTTGATTAGCACATTCTTTACAAAAAAGATTTTGTAATGCAAAAAGTACATTTTTTCCTATTAATTTTAGTAATAAATTTTAATTTCAACAATTCTGGAGGCCGCAGTAAGTTTTTTTAACTTAGATTTTTATTTGTTATTAGTTAGATGTTTATTTTATTTTCCGTTCCGTAACGTTTTCTTAAACACACTTCCACAGTTTTTTTAATTCCATTAATTTTCAGTAGTTATTAAATTATATTAATATAAGCTTAATTTATAAATAAGGCGGTTTTGGTATTTGAATATACTATATTATTTTGCTATACTCTGCGATAATATATATGACTTATGCCAATTTTTTTCCCTTTTTTTCCAACTTATTCCATTTTTTCCACGAGAAATTCTTTAAAATACTAGCATTTTAACACTGCAAACCAACAAGACCATCATCACAAAAATAAATTAGCACTAGCACTAACATATTCACTATCGCAACAATCGCAAGGCAAGAAAAGCTTTGGAATTTTGTAATGGAGTCTATTACCTGATGATGTTTCGTTTACAATTATTGATATTTTTGTTATTTTGTATATATTATGATTTGGTAAAAATAAACTAATAAACTTAATATTACTTTAATTTCTTCTATTGTTATGACAACTTTAAACTTTGAGACGTATTTTTATCATTTAAAATATTTAAGTCTAGTATTCGTTACTGAGCCCAATTGTCAGCAAACTTAGTCGGAATTTCCGGAATAGTCCAAAATTCAATTACAGTTGCGGGCTGGCGGCTTTATTAGCATAAGCTTTATCATGCGGCGAGGGTTATGCAATGTTCATAAATAAAGTCTATTGAATTCGTTTTGTGGACGGACACAATTGGTTTTTGTGTTATAATAAAAAAGTAAAGTAGCGGCCTGTTACAATCCCACTGTTGGGAATGGGCCTCCTCTCTCCGTTTCTGCAGAGAAGGGTTGGAGCTAAGACCTACCACGCTGCTCCAATGCGGATTGGTAGGTTACACATATCTCCAGAATTCTCTAGAGATATGCAGGTTTCCTCACGATGTTTTCCTTCACCGAAAAGCGTGTGATACATTGCAATTATCAATTAGACACATGAGTTTAATAGAAAAACTCATTGGTGCCTACCTGGGTTTGAACTCGTGTTCCCCTCGAAAGAGTCGCACGGTTTCACCGCTGGGCTATCACAGCTCGAGTTATAATAGTGTTAGATAAATGTTTCAATTTTATGCAGATGACTTACAACATAATGTGTGTATAGCAATTATTGTTATGATATAAATATTATTGATCGTACGACTTCTTACTTTTGCGTTCTGGTTGATGACTTTATGGTTTCAGTACATGTGATTTTGTAGCAAGTTATAAGAATTGTATTTGAAAAGGAGCAACCGCCCAGTTGCTGGCTCTTCTCGGTAGAAACAGCTTTCCGAACCAGCAGTAGAGTTCACGATTCAAAAGCACTTGACCAACATTTTACTTGAATATTTTGAATTTGAATTTAATCTTATAGCTATTCTACACGTATTTAATTGGAAGGTTTGTAAAAATATTTGTGTTTTTTTTTAATAACCGTAGTAAATAAAAAATTAGGGACATATTCATCTTACACAAAATGTCAGTGAGAAAGGTAGGCAAATAAATATGATACTAAAAATATTATTTTGTTAATTTTACTACTTAATTTTTAGTATGCATATTGTTATGGAGAGCGGGGCTTTCTGACACAGGTGTTCTTACACTTAAAAGAAGGTCCCAACCTTGATATTGTAATGCTTATATATTTAACGAAAAATAAATAAATAATTATTAAAAAAAAATTATTATTAGAAATGTTGAAAAAAGTTAACTTTATTCTCTAGCAGTAAACGCGTTAGTCTCCCTTGCTTTATATTTACTTTCAGCATTGGATGGAAAAAATTAGAGAATATTAAAGTTTCGAGCTTTTATTCATAGTATTAAGTTTTTGTATTACAATGTTGTCATATCTGTTGTGTGTTGCTAAATAAATAAATAAATAAATAAATAGTTAATGGTCTTTCTTTCTTTGTAATTTTTAAAATCTTTTATTTTTTCTGAAGTAAACATTTTCGTTATGTGAAGTTTATAGGAATCGAAGTAAATTTAAGACTGGAGTTTCGAACCACAGCAACTTGGCTCCGCTCCATGACAAATAGTCAGAACGAATTGTGCATAACATAAAGTTTCTTCTACAGGCAACTTCGTGCTGTCCAAATAGTATATTCCTAGATTTCACTACTTGTTTTGATGATCTGACTGTTTTGATGTCTCTTTTGGATTTATGTTCCTGTCACGGCATCAATTTTTACAGAATTGAATTTGAAAGGTCAAACAAAAGGTTTAAGATAGATAACTCGGTTGATACCGAGACAGTAAAAAGACATCAATAGAAATGTAAATTTCAAATATACAGACGAACATATATAAATAAATGGATCAAAAGCTCTGTGCAAAAAATCATTAATTATTTCTAAAAATTCAAGAATTTTCTTAGCCATCCTAAAACATAAAAGCTTTGTTTAAAGTGTATATAAATATATAAAAAAATATTATACATAAAAAAATAGATAGATAATAAACAATTTTAAATTATTTTATTAGTATAATTCAGTTTTAGTTAATCATAGTTCTCAAATGGAAATTAGAAAGAAATTGTTAAGGATGAAGAACTTACGAAGTACTCCACTAATGATTTCCGATTTTAGGTTAATTGAGAAAATTTGTTGCTTTATTGTCAATAAATATAAAAGACCATAATATTTCATACTAATGTAGACAACCGCCGATTTTCTTGCTGGTTCTTCTCGGTAGGAGCAGCTTTCCGAACCAGCAGTAGATGTTGACGATTCAAAAGCACTTGTTTACAAGTTTACTTGAATAAAGAATATTTTGAATTTGAATTTGAATGTTAGCTAAAAAATTTGATTAATGTGAGTTGAAAAATTTGTATTATAATGTCTTATTTGGTCATTTATATTTGCCTATATAGATATTCAAATTGTTAATATATTTATTCATTATAATCTCTTTTTAATTAACCGGTTAATATTTTTCCTTCTCCCATCGTAGTTATCCGAAATTGGATCTATTATTTAATTAATTGTTATTTTTAATAACTCTATCCTGATTCGAAGCGCAGTATTCAATCCTACTTAAGTTAGATATTTTAATATCCGAATTAGGCTTACTAAGAAAATAATTTGTCTTTTAATCTACGTACGTGTGAAATTTACCTTTACTCTGACGAGTTTTTGCGAGCTTAAAACCGTTTACGAACTTTTGATTGTTTCTGTGCTTTCGTTGTTTACTTTTTCGAGAATTCGACATTGGAATTAAATTGAAACTTTTTACATTAAGACTTTCAAGAGTTAAAAAGGTTTCGTGAACTGTCGTCCTTTTTCAATTTCATTATAATGTTGCCTGTAGTAGATATATAATATAAAAAAATATAATATTATATAATATGAGACTTTAAGACGTGTTGCGAATTTTTAATTTATAAACAATTTATTATGAAAAATATTTATTAAACCCTTTTTTATTTGATAATGAAATTAAGTTTTTGTTGAATTTTAATGGTATATTAATGCCATTTGAATTTGATCTTGATTTTTATATTTGAGACTGAACACTGAATTTATTTCTTGAATTTATATTATTATAACTTATTTACTGAATTGGCCTGTTTTTAAGAATTTCTATTTGTGAACATTGTAACTAATCCATAGAGTTATTATACTAGAGTTGGGAAGTACTCTTTATTTGCGCGTGCGTAGTGGCAAATCTCATTTTGAATTTGTACTAAAAATTATACAACTTGCAATGTATGTATGTGAAGGTGGAATCTTGCAAGTTCAATTTGACCCTGAATTTGAACTGAAATTTTACATACTGGTCCAGTTCCGATGACAATGCATGATTATGATAAGCATGACCTGATGCTGCTACCAGGATTGGCTTTAGACGAGGGAATTACTCAACGGTTAAAAGTATGTCATTAATAAAATGTTGTTAATAGCTTTGTTTTTTTTTAAATTTACTTGTTTCAATTAGAACGCATCAGGTATATTTTTACGCATGTGCAATTTTACCTCTCATTATTTCTTTTGACATTTTCACCGCAAGGTCTGCCTATGACGCCACTACTCTAGTATGGTCACTACAAAAGTGCGTAAATCGTAATAGGATTACAAAGACATCCTCTTTTGTCGAGGACTATATAAATGACAAAATTCTGACACTGCACAAAATAGCAATAATGAAATGTTATTAAATTAAATATGGTGAAAGAACAACTTAAAAATTCTCGCCGGCTCTTCTTGGCATGATAAATTTTGTATTATTAAGTTGCTAATTCAAAAGAACTTGCAGAGTCTGTTGAGTATAATTTTTCTATCATACTGTATGATATTACTGGACGCCTTGTGGTATCCGGCAGAATAGAATAGACCACCCTCATTTCTTACCGAGATGTCGTAAAAGGCGACTGAGGTCAGTTGACGTCAGGCAGGCGGCCGGTACGTAGCCAAATCATGTGACAACATGTTTGTAACATGTTGTGCCGACCCCACTTAGAGTGGGATAAAGGCAGGAGAATGACTGATGACTGTATGGTATTACTGGCAGAAAGCAACGTAAACAAAACAAAAAAGAAACAAATAAAAAAGAGAAGAGATTTCAATTTTAGAAACAATTAAAATTTACATTAAGTAATATTTAATAATTTTCCTCCCTCATTCTAAGCTCGAGGCAGCGTAACGATCTGGGGAAATGCAAGATTCAATTTGGCCTTGATAGCTAATTTATTCCCCCATCGTGTAGACGTGCTCACTGAAATGAAAAAAAAGTGAAAAAAAAAATGTTTGTATTTACCTGTGTATATTTGGTTGTGTTTCTAGTCTGTTATCTTCATTACTTTTGTTTATATAGAGTCAAAGTACAAAGACATTGAATTGAGTATCATTTTTCAGTTCGCTTATGGATAAATCATATCCAAAAAACATCGATTATGAGTCCTTAATCTATTCCAAAAAATAGCGAAAGCCAACAATTCAGAATAAATTAATTATCCGGCTCCAAGGATCAAATGTTTCTTCTTGAGCGTTATGAAGACAACTAAATTGTTGCTGACACGGCACCTGTGAATAAAAAATAAACATATTAATAAAAATGTAATATATAATAATATATAATATATAATGTAAGATATAAAATAATATATAATATTGTTACTTAACATATATACTTACTTGTAACGCCTTCTGTGGTTATATTAAAGAATTACGTAGATAATGCGGATACAAGGCAGATTAAATATATATATTTTGTTCATAAACGTCAATCATTTGTCATAATGATGGTCTGGCCCGTTGGCGCTGTGGGTAGTGACCCTGCCTTCAGCTCCGCGGGTCGTGGGTTTGATTCCCGCCGAGGGCCAACATTTTCTATAAACAAATTGTTGGTTCTTCGAGCCTGGGTGTGTATTTGTATTTAAGTATGTATTTAAACTTATATATGTAGTATATCTACCAGTTGTCCGTCACCCATAACACAAGTATTAAGTTACTTACTTTGGGGACTGACGACCGTGTGTGTAAATGTCCCATATATTTATTTATTTATTTTTTATATTTATAATGCCCTTTGTAGTTTGTAGTCGGTCTTCATACGTTTATCCTTGTAGACGCACAATCGAGTTTATATCTATCTTAATGTTTTTCTTTCACCTAAATCAAACGAAATCACGCACCATCGCCTTCCCCTGGCTCCATCCGGCACATAAATATTCAAATTTACGTTTAATCTTTGAAATTAAAATGAAAAACTTCCACATCATCTTCGATATTCATGTGATATGCCGAATAACCAATAGATGACTGGGTTTCATGTTAAACTATTGCTTAACTCCGTTGTAATCTCTAGTTCTTCATGGATACGCCACTGATAACAACTAGAATTACGGCATTTGACTTTGTCCTGTTTTGACGGACATGTGTTGATATCTTAAAAATAATAAATATGTATATCGATTATATGTTGATCCTACAAAACCTTTTCTATTTACTACAACATATAGATCATTGAAGTTTGAATTTTATTATGGGAAATATACAAATACACTTATACAATGGCAACGAACTTTTATTGCAGTATGTCAATTTGTTAAATTTTATGTCAATGCCCGCCCCATTAAAATTAAATAACAAACATTGTTTGAAAGAAAATATGATACTATACTAATTTATGTAACTTTTTAAATACGTACTAAGTATTATCATTATTATTAATGAAATTTTTAGAGAGCGGCTATAATCACGTCTTATTTTATGCCGTATGGGCTTGAAACTAGTCGGGCTCATCCGATAAAATAAGACACGAGTATAACCGGTCTCTGAACATCAATTATAAATACCACTCGCGATAGTTTAACTTCAAAAATTAATGAAATGACTTTATATGACCGTATTTGATTGAAACATTCATTTTAAACTAAAATGATAGTGTTAAACAATGAAGGAAAGTATAAAAAATTTCATTGTCTGCAGATTATGCGAATATGAAACGAGCAAAAGATAAAAACTCCCCCTGCTTACCGTTGGAATCCATTTCCAAGTTCAACAGATCTTTTTATTCGAGTTTTTTCCACGAGTAACAGTTTCGGTGGCATTTTTAAGGAACATTAACAAAGTTTCCTCGTTTAACAACTTTATGAAATTATAAGAGAATAAGATTAGATGCATTTAGAAGAGATAATGGTCGAAATCTCGACAGCTTTTGCCAGTGTTAATTTTGCTTGTTCACCCTCAACTTTAATGGCAATATAGGCAGTTTAAGTTACGCTATTTTGCTTACGCACTTTATTAAGTTGGAATTGAAGGTCTGTCTAATTAGGATGCTTTCTAAGTTGTATTAAGTTATGAGTTACGTAGATTTGTTTATTAATTTTATTATGTTCCAAATTTGATTTATGTGTGTTATGAATTAGTGCTCACTGTTCGTATGGACCTAATTAGGCAAAGTGCTTATCCAATTAAAAGCCATATGAAATGTGAGTATTACTGATAGATTGACGAGCATTAATTAAACGAATTAATGGTGGTATAACAATAGAGTTATTATACTAACATAGCAAATGAAGCGTAATGAATCTACCTTTTATGCACGAAGAAGCAAACATCATTTTGAAGGTGTACTAAAAATTATTTTTAAATTTAAAACGCTCTATGAATATTTAAAATACTTAGCAATAAATTTATTACAGGTCCTACATATTTCATAAAAAAAACAGCACGATTACTGTACGTTCATAGTTGATTTTTAATATTAATTTGTATTTTGATTATTTCCCATTTTATAAGCAAAAGTAGAATATCTTTCTTGAATTGTAATAAGTCTTTTTTTTATTTCTTTTAATTTTTTGTTTTTGATATAACTTAGTACAACGTTATTCAGCTTATTTTATTATACATGCTGAGTTAGCCTTTAAGTGTAATATATAATAGAAAACTATAATTTACAAATGTATATTAGTATTAATGAAACCAAAATGTATATCATCTTGGTTTCCAATAAAAAAAATTCTATGCACGCGTATGATTAGAGAAAGATAAGTACACGAATTTAATCTTTCGTCTCATTATTTATTGTGACACTCTCACTTACAGGCCTGCCTATGACTACCCTACTCTAGTATAATAACTCTATGGGTATAACCATTAAAACTACCTGACACATATAATACTGACATATAACGCGCTGTAACTTTAACTTTAATGCAATAGCCTTATTGCAATGAACGCTTCAATTTAATTGTTTTTTTATCTATTAAAAGAGCGGGTTTAATATTTTTTGAATTCAACGCTGAAAAAATCGTCCATTTCATGTGTAATATAATATTTATATTACCACCCTCATTTCTTACAGGGGTGTCGTAAAAGGCGATTAAGGTAAGTTGACGTCAGGCAGGTGGCCGGTCGTAAAATATGTACCTAAATCATCTGACAACATGTTTGTAACATGTTGTGCCGACCCCACTTAGAGTGGGATACGGGCAGGTGAATGATGATAATATTTATCTAACACAATGGTTTTTTTGTATACTAAATTAAACTTTATTAATGAACTCTTTCATTTCTATATTATTACAATTTACTCGTATTATATAATCCAACATATATAAAGAAAAACAACCCCTTTTACACATTTCTCACCAAATACTTGCAGTCCCTTGATATCCGCTTCCTCTTTGACTGCAAAGTTAGGATGCTTTACTATTTACTAGAAGTTCAATAATAGTTCAGAAGCAATCATGCGGATTAACTTCATTGTGATCTATGCAGTGGAATAAACAATGTTTGACGTATTATCTGCTGATATGCAATACTCATGCCTAACCAATATACATATATAATAATAATATACACTAGCGTGTTAGTAAAATCGTAGTAGTAGTAGTAGTAAAATCACATAACTTGTATATTTTTGTCGTAAGAAAAGCCCTTTAACTTCATTCCATTGCAAATTCTATTAGGAAAATAAGACTATTAATTAATCAGTTAATAAGGCAATTATTGACCTCTGCAAAGTAACGCCTACTCTATAAATTATATTTATTTTTCCTTTTTTAGTGGTTTTTATTGTCGTATGTTGTCTTATTATAAAATAAAACAGCTGATATCTGAATAAATATTTTCATAAAACTCGCTTTACTTACGATTTTAAATTTGATACGTGACGCCACTCGCTTTTCGACAATTTTAAACAAACCCATATTCTTACTATGACTTCGTAATATAATAATAGTAGTATATTCATGTGTATCCATTCATGTATCACAGATATACCAGAGGTCACAAAAAGCTCGTAATCCCTGCGTCGCGACTCAGCAGAGTTAGCAACTCATTCGTTGGACACGGTACTCGCTTTTACAATAAAATTCCGCAATCTGTATTAGAATTATCTACAGAAAATTTTAAATTAAGTGTTTAAACTATGCTTATACGTAAGGCATATTACACAATTGAAGATTATTTGAATGATAAAAATGCTTGGATTTGAAAATCCTTTCAGCTCCAAACAAGACTGCAACTAAATAATGTAAATTTAAATGTTTAAAAGATTGACCGTCGAGTTTCTTGCTGGTTCTTTTCGGTAAGAGCAACATTCTGAACCAGTATACATAAATGATTTAGCATATTGTGTTCAAAATATTTGTGATATTGTGTTGTTTGCAGATGATACCTCTTTTATTTTTAAAGTAGATCGAGATAAAGACAATTTTGACGATGTAAACAGTGCTCTATCTCAGATATCAAATTGGTTTTAAGTAAATAATTTACTTTTAAATGCAAATAAAACCAAATGTCTGCAATTCGTGTTACCAAACGTAATTAGGTCAGACATAAAGTTAGAGATTAATAAGCAGATACTTCTTCTTCTTCTTCTTCGTCAACCGATGGACGTCCACTGCTGGACATAGGTCTCTTCACGGGATCTCCACACCACACGATCTTGCGCCGCTTGGATCCAGCGGCTCCCCGCGACCTTTTTGAGGTCGTCTGTCCACCTCGTTGGGGGCCTGCCGACGCTGCGCTTTCCGGTGTAGGGTCGCCATTCTAACACCTTGAGACCCCAACGTCCATCGGTTCTCCGCACTATGTGCCCCGCCCATCGCCACTTCAGCTTCGCGACACGCTGAGCTATGTCGGTGACTCTAGTTCTTCTACGGATCTCCTCATTTCTGATTTGATCACGTAGAGAAACCCCGAGCATAGCTCGCTCCATCGCCCGTTGAGTGACTCTGAGCTTTCTTATGAGGCCCATAGTCAGCGACCATGTTTCGGATCCATAGGTTAGCACTGGCAACACGCACTGTTCGAAAACCTTGGTCTTCAGGCACTGAGGTATCTTGGACGAAAAGATCTCACGTAGCTTCCCGAACGCTGCCCATCCGAGTTGGATTCGGCGACTAACCTCTTTCTCGAAATTGGACCTACCCAGCTGGACTGTATGTCCCAGGTATATATATTCGTCTACAATTTCGAATGCAGAGTTCTCAACGATGACTGGGTGGAGCGGAACATGCGAGTTTGACATAATTTTCGTCTTACTCATGTTCATTTTGAGGCCCACCTGTTGAGATACTCTGCTGAGGTCGTCGAGCATTGTGTTAAGGTCCTCCAGAGACTCTGCCATAACGACTATGTCGTCGGCAAATCTAAGGTGAGTGATGTACTCGCCGTTGATGTTGATGCCGTATCCGTTCCAATCCAAAAGCTTAAAGACATCCTCCAATGCAGCGGTAAACAGCTTCGGGGAGATGACATCTCCCTGTCGCACACCTCGCCGCATTTGGATTGGTCTCGTAGTTTTGTCTTGGATACGGACAGACATTGTGGCGTTTTCATACAAACACTTCAACACTTGGACGTACCGATAGTCGATTCGGCATCTCTGGAGCGATCTTAACACAGCCCATGTTTCCACCGAATCGAAGGCCTTCTCATAGTCCACGAACGCCAAGCAAAGTGGCTGGTTATACTCCTCGGTCTTCTGTATAACCTGCCGCAGCGTGAATACGTGGTCTATGGTACTATAGCCTTTTCGGAAACCGGCTTGTTCGGGAGGCTGGAAGTCGTCGAACCTACGAGCGAGACGGTTCGTTATGACTCTCGAAAACAACTTATAAACATGATTCAGCAGCGCGATGGGTCTATAATTCTTCAATAGGGTGTTATCACCTTTCTTGAAGAAAAGAACCACCACGCTCCTGTACCATGCTTCCGGCAGAGTTCCTTCGTGAATGACGGAATTGAACAGTCGCTGAAGGACTTTAAGTACCGGTTTACCACCCGCCTTCAGGAGTTCGGTAGTGATTCCGTCGTCACCTGGAGCCTTGTTGTTCTTGAGTTGTTTGAGAGCCATACTAATCTCGTAAAGGCTGACGTCCGGGATATCTTCGGTGTAGTGTCGGGTCAACTTGGCTCGAGGATCTTTTGCCAAATTGACAACAGGCTGTTGTGTTGAGGTGTATAACTGCCCATAGAACATCTCAACCTCTCTCAAAATCTCAGGTCGAGACGAAATGATCTACCAGTATCGGTCTTCAATCGCGTCAGCTGCCTCTGCCCAATAGACAAATCTCTTGCGAACACTTTTGAGCCCCTGTTACGCTCAATGGTACCACGAATGTATTCGGTGTTGAAGTGTCGCAGGTCACATTTCTGAGCCTTAGAGATTTGTTTATTGATCAGACGGTAGCGCGTCGCGTCCACTAAAGATTGTAGCCTCATTTCGTTCCTCTCAGCCATGAGCTTGAGAGTCTGGGTCGAGAATTTATTAGTTCTCTTACGGTGTGTCTTATAGAATGTTGACCCCACCGAATGGACAGTTTCCACCAACCTGTTGTTTACATCGTCCACAGAAGCGCAGTCAGCTAGGCAATCAAAACGGTTCATCAGCTCGAGTTGGAAATTCTCAGGGTTTTGAATATGAGCTCGAGTTGGTCGGAGCGTAGACTTCACTAGTCTGGATCTTTCCAGCTGTACGCATATATTCAATGAGCCTCTGACCATGCGGTGATCGCTCCCCGTCTTTACGGTGTTGATCACAGAGACATCATTGAATATATGACGCCTGGTTGACATAATGAAGTCAATCTCGTTTCTCGTGGAACCGTCAGGACTAATCCAAGTCCATTTTCGATGCGGCTGTTTCTTGAAGAAAGAATTCATCATATAGAGGTCCTCCCTCTCCAAGAAATCGGCCAGCATCTGGCCCCTATGGTTCCGTTGCCCGTATCCAAAATGCCCTACTCTCACCTCTGTGCCGCTTCGTGTGCCCAGCTTTGCGTTGAAATCCCCCATCACAACAGTGTAGAAGGTTTTAGAGGCATGCATGGCTCTAGATATATCCTCATACATGGCCTCCACCTCTTCGTCTCGATGTGCCGATGTCGGTGCGTAAACCTGTATGACCTTCAGCGAATACCGTTTGGTAATTCTGAGTATAAGGAACGCGACCCTGCTCGACACACTCTCGACTTGAACAATGTTGTTGACAAGGGACCTGTGGACGAGAAACCCGATACCACCTTGGGACTGTTGGTCGCCCTCCCGGTAGTAAAACAGGTTGCCGGATTTTAGAATCATCGTGTCCTCCCCCTCTCTTCGGACTTCAGATAATCCTATGACATCCCATCGCAACTTGCTTACTGTTTCTTCCAGCTCGAGTATCTTTTCGTCTTCCCTCAAAGTGCGTGCGTTATATGTTGCCAGGTCAAGTCGTCGGGGTTGGCAGCGGAATCTCTTCCAGAGATTCTTGACACCCCCTGCCCCACCGTAACCCGAACCGCTGCCAGAGCTGGGAATAGTGGGGCTGCCGGGAACTAGGGGCTGTGGTTTATTGTGTGTATCCATGAAGGGTTTTGCCAGTTATCACCACGCTTGGCATGCGGGTTGGTGATCGCAGTGCTGACCATGTCGCACCGACAGTGCTGCTGCCCACTGTCGGTCTGGTAATATTTAGGTCAGCTATTTGAATGGTTATACCGCCATTTGTCGGTCGCCAGAGCCTCGTTGGTAGATCTGCAGGGTGCACCACGTGCAGGTGAGGTTGACAATTAAGGAGACTGATTGGGACGAGCCTCCCCCTTACACCCCAGATACTAAAGATAGAAAATACAACAAAATTTTTGGGGCTCACTTTGGATGATAAACTCCAATGGGGCACCCATATATCTGTCCTCGCAGGAAGACTTAGTTCCGCCGCTTACGCTGTTAGAAAAATTAGACATTTAACCGATGTTGAAACAGCGCGACTTGTTTATTTTGCTTATTTCCACAGCATTATGTCATATGGAATAATGCTGTGGGGTAAAGCGGCCGATATAGAAAAGATTTTTGTTGCCCAAAAAAGAGCCATACGGGCTATCTATAATATGAAGCAACATGAGTCCCTTCGCGAAAAGTTCCAAGAAATAGGCATACTGACTGTAGCATCACAATATATATATAGTAATATTCTATTTGTACGGAAAAATATAAGTACGTATAAATCAAAATTTGATGTATATCATAGACATACGAGAGGTCACGAACAGCTTGCGATACCTGCGTCGCGACTCAGCAGAGTAAGCAACTCATTTGTTGGTCTCGCTATTCGCTTCTATAATAAAATTCCTCAATCCATTCTAGACCAGTGTACAGAAAGATTCCAATCAAGTGTAAAAAATATGCTTATACGTAAAGCATATTACAAAATTGAAGATTATTTGGTTGATAAGAAAGCCTGGATTTGAGGATCCTTTCAGCTTCATACAAGACAGCGGTTTGATAATGTATAATTAAAAATATTTAAAAGATTGACCGCCGAGTTTCTTGCTGGTTCTTCTCGGTAAGAGCAACATTCCGAACCAGTTGTAGCTTCATTAATCATATTGATGCTTGACGATTCAAAAGTGCCTGAAATGGTTTATTTGAATAAAGATTATTTTGATTTTGATTTTGATTTTGATATAGCTTATTAAATCTAATTATTGATCCTTGACGATTCAAAGTGTTTGTAAAAAGCCTACTTGAATAAAGATTATTTTGATTTTGATTTTTTTGATGTGACAAAATATACAAAAAATTGCGATATTTGTAAAACGAAAATTAGACACAAAGTCACCGCCTCCAGAAAGTTTATGAATACTAAAAATACACTTGCTAATAAAAAAGTTTGTTTTTTTATATAATTGAAGATGTAAATCTTATAAAAATTTGGTTTTTACTTTCAACTAGCTAAATTTAAACCTAAAAATGGCACTTTCCAGACTCGCAATTAATTCCATATGAAAAATCACATCGGCCTTCGGCATGTTCGAACATGAGAAAGGAAAAATGTTTATTTCTCCTTTTAGTTGTAATATCAGTATGGGCGTAAACATGTTCAAAATTTACAGCACGGCTAAAATCCTAAACGAGTTTGTTCATTAGTTGTCGCAAATAAGTTGCAAACTTTCTCTAATTATATCGTCGAGTTGGGAATTACCATTTGAACCCAAAGCTCCACGAATAACAATTTCGAGTAGTAAAAGGTTCCGTGTAATGATACAGACAGATTTAAATAGTGGACTATGTAATATTCTCTGGCATAGATTGCTGGTTTTATTTTCTTTAAAGAAAACAGAATATCAAATCAGGAATATAGAGATTAGGAGGAAAATAAAAATGACTAAATACATCAGATTGTGAAGTGCGAAACACAGGATCGATGTGCTTTGGGGTGTTAAGATATAAAAATGTATAAAAATGTTTCAATACCTCAAAAAATCTCAGAGAGCCGTTGAATACAACCGGCAAAAGATAGTGTGGTATGGAAATCTCCTGAAGAACTAATGTATAGTTAAGCAGTGAACGTCCATCAGAAAAGGACGAAATAGAAAAATAGAAATATATAATGACGGTGGAAACTTAGTTTTAACTTGTTCTGATTTAAACTTATAATATCAACCTGTTAATTTAACATATAACATCTCATATCAAAAAGGAAGATGGGGTGCACAAAACTGAAGAATATGAGGTAAACCGGTTCAAATTGTTAGACTTATTTAGAAAAATTTCAATTAAGTGTAGGAACTATGCTTATACGTAAAGCATATTAAACAATTGAGAATTATTTGAATGATAAAAATGCTTGGATTTGAAAATCCTTTCAGCATCAAATATGACTGCGGTGAAATAATGTAAATTTAAATGTTTAAAAGACTGACAGCCGAGTTTCTTGCTGATTCTTCTCAGCAAGAGCAACATTCCGTGCCAGTTATAGCTTTATTAAATCTAATTGATTCTTAACGATTCTAAAGTGCTTGTAAAAGCTTACTTGAATAAAGGTTATTTTGATTTGATTTTATGAAATCTCTTGTGGCCAATGAGATTTCCTTTTAAAATTATTTGCCTAATTGATATATACACTTTATCGCACGTTTTTCAGTGAAGAAAAACTACAGAGAGAGAATTCTGTGAATATTTGTAACTAGTACGGGCTACGCCCACTACGCTGCACCAATGCGGATCCAACCCTCCTCTCTAAAAAGAAGAGAGGAGGCCCAGCATTGACATAGTAACTTATTATTAGTATTTTACTTTTTAGTTCACTCAAAAGTAATAATAAAATTGTTTTGCTATAATCCGCGATTAGTTAAATAGGAAATATATATGAAGAAATATAATGCTAGATGTTGAATGGACTATCCGTTTTCATACTTAATACATGCAGTCTTCGTAAAAACATACGCACAAACCTCCACCAACGCCACCACGATACACTCGTTCACTATCTCAAACTAAACAATCTAATCGCCTCGCAACCGAAGCATCATCAGGATATACACCCGACGACAAAATCGTAAACCTATAAATTTTTATATTTAATTCTATAAATTATGTTACTTAACTTTTTATAACAATGTAAACGTTTTAGGTAATATAAAGTTCATTAGTAGAGTGAGCTATAAATACAAGCTTGTGCGCCGTAAACCTCAAGTAACCGCATAACATTAAGTTGGAATTAGCCCCAAACTGCTGTTGCGATGTTGCTGCCGGAACTTTAAAATGGGTCTAATAAAACGTTTTATTTAACTAACTTACTTCAATTATCACGCTCAGTCATCATCTTATTATCAACAAAGACATGATCTCAAGGTGGTAGTATTTTTTGGCATTAACAGTATAGCCAAAGGTCACGTTGCATATACTATAGCCCCATAGTGCCATGATAGCGGAAGGATCAAATCGTATCAACATCGTATAAACAGGTCGTCAGTTTAAGCCGTCTATGAGTTTTCTGGCAAAAAACTTATATGCTGGCTTTATAGGGTAAATTCTGTCTAATGTGGATTACGCATAGAGCTTTTATACTAGAGTAAGGGCACATAGACAGGCCTGCAGGTGGAAGTGTCACAATAAATAATGAGAGAGAAGATGAAACTCATATAGATATCTTTGTCTAATCAACACATATAAAAGGGAGACAGATTGATACACTACTTTGCTTCTCTTTATTTTCTCTTTATTAGTAATAGGGAACATTAAAGGCTTCCCTCTAGTATAATAACTCTATGTGATTACGTCATAGTAATTCAATTGTTCTGCAAGTCTCGTAACTTTAACCTAAGCAGTATTATCTTCTTTTGTCGATGGAAAATAGGCAAAAATTGAATAAAATTTGTATAACCGTAAAATGAAATTATTCCAGGGCTCGTATCCGGGCCTAACTCGTTGAATTTTATGCGTGGAACAAAAACATTGACGTTATGTTATTATACGTGCCCACAAATGTCCAAATGGATCCAGTGGCTTGGATACAATGCGTACAAAGTAAAGTAACTTATCAAAATTGCTTTATAGAATTAGGCGTTACTTTGCGGAGATCCACAATACAAAAGTTATAATAAAATTATTTTGCTATAATCCGCGATACAGTAAATAGAAAATATATATAGTGTTAAATGTCTAGTGGACTATCCGTATTTTCATACCCGGTACATGCAGGATTCGTAAAAACACATACAAAAACCGCTATCACAATACACACGTTCACTATCACAAACTCAACAATCTCAATCAACAATCACGACAAAATGTGTGCAACAAGACGTGGAGTCTATCTTCTGATGATGCTTCGGTTGCGTGTTTAGTGCTTGTGTATTGTGGTGGAAGTGGTGGAGGTTTGTGCATGTGTTTTTACGAATCCTGCATGTATCGCGTATGAAAATACGGATAGTCCACTATACATTTAACACTATATATATATTTTCTATTATCTGTATCGGGGATTATAGTAAAATAATTTTATTATTACTTTTGTTTTTTTTTTATCTAAAATGACCGATCACGAAACTTAATATGGCAGACCAAATTCCACGCGGGCAAAAGCTTGTAATTTATAAACCAATCAAACAAAAAAAATAAAGCATTTTCTTTTTTTGGTTCTAGTCTAATTTAATATTAACAGATAAAACTTTCAAGTTTTTGGTGTCAATTTATCCAGTCTGTAACTCCCAAGCATAAAGTTAATTAAGATAATTCAGCTGTCTAGTTAATTTATCAAGAGATCTTAACGCTCTAGAAAATATATCTTAATTGACATAAATATTTTGAAAACATACTAATACTATCTCTGTTCGCAGCTTCGAACGCGTGGAAATCAATACGTCACTTTTATAATAAAAAGTTTATTGTTCTTTCATTTCCTCTATCTTCCATTGAATCTACTATTAACCCATACCTTCCTGAAGAATTGTACTATAAAATTACAAGTAAACTGTATTAAATCCTTTCAGTAGATTTTGAGAAAATTGATCCTTTTCAGACATAGAACTTATGGGGACTTTTTTTACTGAACAGTACAAAATAGTCTCTGAAATAAAGTAATTTTAATTGAAATTTTGTAATAATTGTAATTGTAAATATTGTGGGTTAACCCTTCCGCCGTCGCTGTGCACCACGTGCACAAATCGTTATGTAGATTTTTTCACATTTATTTTTGAATAATTTTTTTAAACTATTTAATAATTATACCTGTGATTAGAATACCATTTTCTTCGTTATAAGATTCCCCCTCGAATGCAACCAAATATTTTATAATATTAATTAAATATATTAATAAAGTAAGTTACATTTATCATTGGTACTTGCTCATATGTGCACATGGTGCACATATAGTGGGTTAAGAGATTAAATATGTTTTGGCCATGCCATTACAGCAGTTTAAAACCACTGTTAAAAAAAGGCTGATACAGAAAGCCTACTATACTGTTGAAGATTACTTAAATGATAAGGATGTGTGGATATAGGTTCACTTCCACCCTGTACAAGACAGTAATAAATAAATGTAACTAGTTTTAAGATTTATATTTTAAAAAGAGCAACCGCCGAGTTTCTTGCTGGCTCTTCTCGGTAGGAACAGCTTTCCGAACCAGCAGTAAAGTTGACGATTCAAAAGCACTTGTTTACAAGTTTACTAGAATAAAGAATATTTTGAATTTGAATTTAAATTGAATTTATTGTATAATTAAATTTTCAATAGCCAATAAATATAGTATTGTATCCTTGCAGCTATTAATATTTGATATTAATATTTGCTTGATATTAATATTGACATGAAATATTGTGTTTCTTTATGTGAATTTACGTGAATTTGATACGAGATTTTATGGATCATATTTTAATTTTGGAAAAATCAAAATGTTTTCGTCACCAACGATAAATTATAAATATGATTATTATTATACAATGATTTATTGTATTCAGTGGGAAATTTTATAACAAAGAAAATGGTATATATATACGTATGTTTATTATATGGTAAATAACATGATCTAAAAATGGATGTCAAAAATTTGTTTTATGATCACCTAAGGGAACCTATCGTCCGAAGGGTTAACTATAAGGGATAGAAATATGCTGTCGCCTTTTTTGTAGTCTTTTTATAGATCTACAATTCTCTAGTACATCATTTTTAATTCATCTCTGTTGGTTTACGCGGCACACGCAATCAAGCTCCCAGCAGGCGAGTTTTGTTACAACTGCGTGACCTCTGCAACACTATTTATATAAAACCGTGTTGTATTGTACCTTACCTTACCTTCCGGGGGGATTGCAATACTTTTTAGTAAAAACCGTACAAGAATCCTTTCAGAAGTTTTGAGAAAATCAATCACAGACAGACACTTTTTGGGGACTTTGTTTTATAAGTATACATAGATAGATGCTACAGTCAAAGGATACTTTTAGGATCCAAAGTAGGATTAATAAAAAGAGAACAAAATTAACACGTATGTAACCATACAACGCAATAAATAAATGAGTCAACTAACAGAGCTTCCGCAAGCAAGAACCGATCCCAAAAGAGAGAGAGAGAGCTCTGTTTTTCCAAGACTAACTAATGCTGTTAGCCCTAATGGCTTTTACAGCGTCACCGAGAGAGTGGGCGAGCGCGGAAGCATCGTCGTAAGAGCTCTGTTAATGACCTGGACACTTATATACCCCTGGATGGGCGGTAACTATAGTGTTGCTAGCAATAATAAATTGAGACACTGATTAAAAATAGTTGCTGTCTATATTAAATATTGTTTTTGGTCAAAATTGACTGTGCCACCACTACTATTTGTGCACTTAATTAAATCTAGGTATATGAAATTTACACATTTAACGGTTAAAATTGTCATCACTAAAACGATAGTTTATTAGTGAAAAATTCATCGAAACAACTGCCATGGAAATAAATTTTATATTTGACTTTTTTAATATGATACACGAAAAATAAAATAAAAATGCAGCATTTTACTTTGATAGAAAATATATTCGTCATTCCCAGTTTTTAATATCGAGTATATTAACTCCGATTCTAACTTTATTGAATTTCGCCCAATGATTCTTTCAATCAGTTATATTAATATTGATTGTTTGATGAAACACTTGAAAGAGTGCCGGTCGGAGTATGAAATGTTTATTGAATTGGAAAATTGACTTTTATTACTAGCTCGGGGAGTGGGGTGTAAGGCTAAGCTCGAACTCCTCGTCTATCTCCCTGTCTGGTATACAATAATGAACCAACCAGATTTAAGTCAATTGACGAAGAGCGGTACTACTTATTTATTTATTTATTTCTTTCTTTATATTTATTCTATATATTTATATAAAATATATAATATATTATATAGAAACATCAGGAAGCTTTTTAAGTCGGTGCAGGCTATTGTCCTCCATTGTGGATGCGATATTGGCAGGACCTCGGAAACAAAACCACGTTCGTAAGATGCAACAATTAATTATTCGGTTCCAATACGATATAAGCCGAAATACAATACTTAACACCAGATGGAATGAGATTAAGAGTCAATAGATTAGAACCCGCGCGTCTTCTCATAACAACCCACGTTGCCATGCCAACGTTGAACCACTCTATTCGGGGTTACCCGCTGTTAATGTTAATTTCTCCTTAGCACATCCTTTTAGTTTAAAATAATCATTGTTAAAAAAAATAACAATCTCATAACTATTTATAATAATTAATTATTTAAATCAAATAACTCTGTGCACAACTTAAAATTTCTCCACGCGCCGTCATATATATATTGTATTTATTAGTGTATAAGTTAGGATATTAGTACCATAACTGATTAATTATAAATTGTCTCACTTCGTAGGTTAGCTGGTAGAGATCTCTGTCTAAGGGATAAGTTGACCGTTGTACTCTATTTTTTTATTGATAATGTTTGTCTTACGTATTTTTTTCTTTATGGTACATAAACAAATAAATAAATTATTTAAAAAATAAAGACAAAAATAGCACACATGTGCTATTCCGTCCGCCTTTGTACATTACAAAGGCGGACTTATCCCTAAAAGGGATCTCTACCAGCCAACCTTTGATTAACAGAAAGAAAATGACAAGAAGTGAAATATGGATAATGAAAAAAGGAAAATAGAAAAAGAAAAAGAAAAAAAAACGAAACACTATAAAAGAGTAAAAGTAAAGTAACAGCCTGTTACTATGCCCACTGCTGGGCTAAGGCCTCCTTTCTCCGTTTTTGGAGAGAAGGATTGGAGCTAAGACCTACTACGCTGCTCCAATGCGATTGGTAGGTTACACATATCCCTAGAATTCTCTAGATATATGCAGGTTTCCTCACGATGTTTCCTTCACCGAAAAGCATGTGATAAATTGTAAATATCAATTAGACACATAATTTTTAATAGAAAAACTCATTGGTGCCTGCCCGGGTTCGAACCCATGTTCGTCTCCAGAGAGTCGCACGGTCTCACCATTGGGCTATCACAGCTGATTTTGAGCTGATTTTAGTGATCATTAAAAAGAATTCTAAATGTGATTTATAGAAGCAGGCGTTACTTTGCGGAATTCCATATTACAAGCAATATAACAGAACTAACTACTTTGCTATAATCCGCACGGGTTAAGTAAATGCATGCAAAGCCAATGTGTATGAAGCAGGCAAAATCTACGCACCTTATACATGCAGGACCAGCCACCACATGCACCCCAAGGCGCAATTCACCAGCAACAACGAACACAAAAGCAGCACACACACCCACCACCACAATCTCGACGATCGTTTCGCCCCGAAACCGAAGCATCATCAGGAGGATAGGCTTCACGACAAAAATCGTACTGCGCCGCGCTACCCATACAAGCAGTCTTAAATAGTTCAACTCCCACCAATACCCTCCCCTCCGAACACATGCAGTAAAACGGAATTAGATACATTTACTTGCTCGTTAATTAAGTGACCATTGTTATTTTTTATTATCTCAAGTTGCTCTAACGTATTGAGTCGGAGTCCCTTATCACAAGTGTGGAGAATATGAAATGAATGGTCATTAGGCACTTTATGAAATACATATGTGGGTCAGACTGGCCGAAGTTTTGCGGTTCGATTCCGGTTTTGTGGTTTATTATTTAGGAATAATAAACCACAAAATTCTAATTTTGCAAAACATTTGCTAGAAAGCGGTCATAAAGTGCCTAATGACCATTCATTTCATATTCTCCACACTTGTGATAAGGGACTCCGACCCAATACGTTAGAGCAACTTGAGATAATAAAAAATAACAATGGTCACTTAATTAACGAGCAAGTAAATGTATCTAATTCCGTTTTACTGCATGTATCCGGCTGAGTAGAATAGACCAACCACCCTCATTTCTTACCGAGGTGCCGTAAAAGGCGACAAAGGTAAGTTGACGCGCAGTGTGGTTACGGGCTGAGTAAAATAGACCACCCTCAATTCTTACCGAGGTGTCGTAAAAGGCAACTAAAGTAAACAAACTTAAAAAAAAATAAAGAGAAAAAAGTAATAATAAAATTAGTTTGCTAAAATCCGCGATAAAGTAAATAGAAAATGTATATAATGCTAAATGTATAGTGGACTATTCATTTTTTCATATCCAACAGGATTCGTAAAAACACATGCACAAACCTCCACCACACTTTATCGCGGATTATAGCAAAGTAATTTTGTTATTGTGTGGCCCTTTGGCGCAGTGGGTAGTGACCCTGCCTTCAGTTCTGCGGGTTGCGGGTTCGATTCCCGCCGAGATCCAACTTTTTCTATAAACAAATTGTTGGTTCTTCGAGCCTGGGTGTATACTTATATTTAAAATTATATATGTTGTATATCTATCAATTTTCCGTAACCCATAACACAAGTATTAAGTTACTTTGGGGATGGATGACCGTGTGTGTAAGTGTCCCATATTATTATTACTTTCATATTATGGATCTACGCAAAGTAACGCCTAATTCTATAAATTAACCCAAAGTACATTTAATTTTGTCATTTTAGTAATGAGGATTTTTTTGAAACCACTTTTGCTCTCAATACAAGCTTTCTTGCAAACATAAATCACTTTAGATTGCGACGCGACAAATAAGAAGTGGGTCAGCTTCAGATCAGGCTCGCTCTTGCCATTATGGCTGCCTACTTCAGTTCAAGGGCTCTTAATTCTTCCCTCAGGCGAATTTTTATAGATGGCAGCTCGCTGTGTTCAATATAATTCCTATTTGTTATCTGGTTATAGATATCAACAAATATTTATCATAGAGTTATTATACTAGAGGATTCAGTATAGCGCTTTATAGCGATTATAGCGCAGTCATTGTCAGGCGTGTAAGTTTTTTAATTTTTTTATTTATTTCACAAATTTGTCTTAAATTCAAATACAAAATTTAAAATATTCTTTATTCAAGTATACTTGTAAGCAAATGCTTTTGGATCGTCAACTATACAGAAGAGCCAGCATAAAAACTCGGTGGTTGCTCTTTTAAAAATATAATTCCTATAACTAGTTACATTTAGTCATTATTGTCTTGTACCAGGTAGAGGTGCAGGTATGTCGACACATTTTTCTACACATATTATATTTTAAACTGCTGTAATGGTAAGGCTAAAACTGATTGCGGAATTTTATTATAGAATCTTTTACCCAAACTCACAAATGGTTTACGTACTTTTTCTAAGCGCAAAGCAGGAGCCGCAAGTTTAATTTGGTTTCTACTTTGTCTATTATATACATCGCCTATCGTTTCATAATTCTTTATATTGTTATGTTCAAAAATTAAATTGCTTAAAATATACTTTGAAGCAAATGCCAGAATACCTATTTCCTTAAACTTCTCTCGCAATACAGTTGATGTCAAAATTGAACATAAGTGATCGCTCACAATAATTTATGTCGTCTTGATGTGAACCAAACATGCTTACAGGGTAGTATACATCTTATATTAAAGTAAAATATTACAAAATATTACTAAGGCGTATAAACAAAGCGAAACTTGTAAATTTCTATTTTTTAATTAATTTAACTTAAATATCTAAATACATGTACATTAACAACGCTTTTTCCTTTTTAATATTTTTGCAACAAATAATGAAAGGACAGATGAAACTCATATCTTAGTGATAAATAATTAGTCACATTTGCTTTCTCTTTATTGTCCATAATTACATTTTAGGCTGGCTCCCTACACTACTGTTATAAGTCTATGATATTTGGACGGGCCTATTTTTAGCATCAACTTTAATCTTACAATACCCACAATTATATTTTTTTCCTATATATCAATATGAATATGAAAAAATTAAAGATGTTCAGTTTTTTTTTAACTTCTAATACTTCCGATGTCTCGTTTATATCTACTATTGTTATTCCTTTATATTATTTTTAGTATACTGCTTCATGTAGAAACATTCCTAAGCATATACAGGAATTAATGGATGTATATTATATAAATACACTACAAAATAATAGAACTGGATACTGGTCTTTTTAGTGAGATGAAAACGGCAAAAGATTGATAAGTCTATTATATTAGCTTGCTTCATTCCTTGAAGTATCTCCACAAGATATCGCTGTAATTTTATTATTGCCTTCGGAAGTGAAAGGCTTGGAAAAAAAAATATTTTCACAGTATTTATGATTGAACCTTATTATAAAGGTTTCATCAACCAATCCTAAGCTATAAATTATAAAATTAAATTAATTACAACTTGAAACGCCTTGCGAACCTCAATACTCAAATAACCTTAAGGCGTAAATGAAATTACTTGATTAATGAAGTTGTGAGATTAAAAAACTTTTCTTTTGACAATAAAACTCGAATTAGAAAAACAAGCGAACGTGAAAGAAGTTTAACAATTTTATAAAATACTTTACGTCTAAACGAGGAAAAATTGGATTAAGCTACAATGATCTAATATAAAAATGGTATGGAAACAAACAATAATTTGACTCGAAGTATTCACTTGAATGAGATGGTTGTTACAGATATGAGAGGTATTAAAAGCAAACTTGTTTTATGCCAATAAAATGAATGCTTGGCACAAATTTTATTTGCATAAAATAAAGCAATTTAACTAAATAAATAAAAAACAAATGAATAATAATAATTGTAAGGAGAGGCTTACTAGAAGTATAAACCAGTGCCTGTACTCGAACACGAAGGTATCGGATTATACTGGGACCGGTCGATAATTATTGATAAAACTATTTTTGCCAACACGCCTGACGTTTTGGGTGTGGATCGAGCATAATTACGTTTGTTTTTAGTGGACATTACGATCCAGTTTGAGGAAAACGTCGTGAGAGCCGAAACTGACAAGAAACTTAAGTATTTAGATCTAGCACCCGAGGTTCCCGCAATGTGAGACGTGGCGTCCTCTTATCATATACCGTTCTTCATATCTGCGAATGGACTGATGCCAACGAACGTCACTTACCCTCTTAGGCAGCTGGGTTTCCGTGGCTCCCCTTTCGTGACTCGGCCAGGTTAGGTCGTCGTTTCCTCGAACTATCACCCTGACTCCTGTCTGGTCTCCTCTGTATTTCCTCCAACCATTCTTATTTATTCATATTTTTATATATTAGTATATTTATCAATATAAAATATAATAACTCGGGCGTGGGTATTGGCAAAATAAAAGTAATAATTTTGAGCTTGAGTTTTTTCTCCGCTCCCTGTGGATACCGATTTTTTTATATTTTTAAATGTTATTTTTATTTTTAAATTTATTTAAAAATGTATTGAAATCTGTGAATAAAAAAATTCGTCGTACTAATTTCAAATTCATACGATATTAAAAATATGACACCGTGTGGTATCCGGCTAAGTAGAATAGACCACCCTCATTTCTTACTAAGGTGTCGTAAAAGGCGACTAAGGTAAATTCACCCACCGTGTGGTATTCGGTTGAGTAGAATAGACTACCCTACTTTCTTACCGAGGGGTCGTAAAATACGACTAATGTAAGTTGACGTCAGGCAGGCCGCCAGTCATAAAACACGTAGCCAAATCATGTGACAACGTGTTCGTAACATGTTGTGCCGACCTCTATTAAAGTGGGATAGGGGCAGGAGGATGATGATGACGATATTAAAAATATGGATTAAATGCTGATGTTGTAAATGTGTTAGCCCGTACAATAAAGTTAAATAATATATGTTATTACAAAATATAATGCCTATCAAATTTGCCCACTTCAAAAGGATTAAAGAAAATTGCGAAAACAGATAATTTCCTTTCACCAACCAAAAAGGCCTGCCAAAAGTTTTAAGATTTATGACTTTGAAGCTGACAACTTTCCCGTCCCTTCAAACGTTTCTGTTTATTTTTCCCGACTTTTCTTACTTATTCGGTAACTCTTTTAAATATGGTTCATTTGAGAAGCTTATGTAAATTTCGTGCGGTGATAAATATTATTTTATGAACAAATAAATATTTATAAGAATACCATACTCACATAAGAAATTCTCTTTTACCTCACATATAAACGTATATATATATAAGTGCCGTGTGGTACATTTAGCATTATATGTATTTCCTATTTACTTTATCGCGGATTATAGGAAAATAATTTTATTATTACTTTTGTCCGTGTGGTATCCGGCAAAATATAATAGACCTCCCTCCTTTCTTACCGAGGTGTCGTAAGAGGCGACTAAGGTATATGCCTTATGGTATCCGGCTGCATAGAATAGACCACCCTCATTTTTTACCGAGGTGTCGTAAAAGGCGACTAAGGTAAGTTGACGTCAGGCAGGCGGCCGGTCGTAAAATACGTAGCCAAATCATGTGACAACATATTTGTAGTGTTCGCTTTGATGTATTAATATACTAATGTTGAATGAATATAGCACAGGTTCAAACACGCACTACAAGTAACAACACGTCCACTCTCACCAAAGGGCTCCCGTGTACTACACGTGTGTGCGCTTGAGACTGTGTATGTTTATTTGTACATAAGTGTGAGAGTGAGTTAGTGTGAGGATATTCATGTATATGTCTTGTATATAAATATATAAGGTAAGATACACACATATCAACCCACATACACTACAATATTGTAACATGTTGTGACGACCCCACTTAGAGTGGGATAAGGGCAGGTGAATGTATAAACGTATATATATATATATATATATATATATATATATATATATATATATAAATATATATATATATACATATGTCGCAGTCATGGCAACCATCATTGAAAATAAAACGCGCAGCGGTGACACATTGCGGACAGCGCATGCGTGAGATGAAGACAGATGCGTGTCATGTTTCAATATGTACACTGTAGTCTTTAGTGTCATGGTGCAGTTGTGAAGTGGTCGAGATTATAATGTCGAAGAAAAACCGTGTAGTTCTTTCATATGCACGATACCCCTATACCACACCCACTAATGTCTAAGAATAATGATTCCCACTAATATGGTGGATTCTTAATGGAATTCTTAATATATTATGATGGAACTTAAAATTACTCTTAAATACTCTAATTATTTTAATTTTAAGTTGTGCACAAAGTTATTTGATTATTTTGAGCTAAAATAATGTACTAAGGAGAAATTAACATTGAGAGCGGGTAACCCCGAATAGAGTAATTCGACGTTGGCATGGCAACGTGGGTTGTTATGAGAAGACGCGCGTGTGCTTATCTATTGGCTCTTAATCTCATTCCATCTGTTGTTAAGTATTGTATTTCGGCTTATATCGTATTGGAACCCAATAACTAATTGTTGCAACTTACGAACGCGGTTTTCTTTCCGAGTTCCTGCCAATATCGCGCCCACAATGGAGGATAATAGCCTGCACCGCCTTTCTATATATATAAGAAGCTATGCTGCGATATTGATTCGATTGAGAAAGTAGAACAAAAATACACTGAGATACGTTCGCTTTTATAATATAATATCAGTGACTTAATAACATAAGTGCTGTGGTTAATGAACTACTAGTTTTTTTCTAAACTAGTAAAAAACTCAAACTTATTTGAAAGTTCCGAGTTCTGAACTACTACAAACTCGTAAGTAAAAGCTATTCATGTAAAGCGCCGGGCGCTACCGAACTCGTTAGCATGCGGATAATTTAAACGGTTCCCTAACTTTTTCCAAGCTTTTGACATGGAAATATTATACAGTCCTTCAGTTTATATATCATTGGCAAATATTACATTGCAAAAGGCGACTAACGTAAGTCGACCCACCGTGTGGTATCCAGTTGAGTAGAATACACCCTCATTTCTTACCGAGGTCTCATAAAAGGCGACTAAGTTAAGTTGACGTCAGACAGTCGCCCGGTCGTAAAATACGTAGCCGAATCATGTGACAACATGTTTATAACATGCTGTGCTGTCAAGTTGTGTGCAGATAAGTTTTAATAAATAATAAATACATGTTGTTTCATGTGAACATACAAAGAAAAACGATAACAGAGTGAAATAAAATACGAGAAGCAACATCAAGTTGGTGCAGCTTCCTGTAGGTATTTGTATGTAAGCTTACAAAAGTGGGCGTAAGGAATGAGAAATCACAAACTCACTACCGCTTTTACATTAATATACATTATTAAATAGTTTTATATAGCGAATAAAAATTTATATCTTTTCTACACTGATTAGGTACCTAATATAGGCTTCTAAAACAACTATAGTGTGTGTTACTTTTCTATAACATATTTTTGTATACCTTCGTTAAGTTGTGAAGAGTGAATAAACTAATATGTATATATATAAGGGTTTTCATTTTTTCTTTTTTCATTTTAAATTTTGTTTTTCATTTTAACTTTTAATTTTAAGTTTTTTGTATTTGTTTTAATTAAGGCGCTGAACAGAGCTGACGTAAATTCAGATTTCGGCATATAAGCCACGCCCACAATTTCTGCGACGGCGTAGCGACACACTTAATTTTTTAACACCCATTGTAGGTGTACACTATTTTATCCAAACTTTTTTTGTACAATTTATTTAAGAAACTTATGTCTAATTAATCTTATAAAACTAAGTATGCTGAAACTATAACTAAACACCTAAAAAAGATATATTATCAACAAGGAATAGTCACAAAAGGCGGCAGCTAGCGACACACGTCCGTATAGCAGCGCGCCTCAGCGGTCACTGTCTATTTTCGTAGATGTAAAAGAGAAGCGAGATGATGACTCGTTTCAGTTTTGCTATATTCTAAAAAATATTTAATTTGAATGAAATATCTTAATTAATTCAAAATTTAAATCTTACATTCTCTTTATATTATAATGATTTATTAGTCTTATTAATTTTACCAATTTTTGTTGATAAATATTAGAGATATTTACGATAAAAGTAAAAATCAGAGGTCTATTTACCAATTTTTTTTATCGAAAAAAAGTATCGTAATCATGTTTTAAAATCTTACATTCTCTCTGAGATATGATGTATATTAACAAATATTTTTCTTTTAATCGTCATCCCTATAGCTTTTGTTAAAAACGTGTTTACAGTCAGCCTATTTGGCTCTGTTCAGCGCCTTAACAGTAGGCAGTGAACCATCGAAAAAATGCTGTGTACATCTATAATTGGTGCATGTATCAGATGTTTTCTTATTTTTGTATGTAGCCTAATCAATTTTTAATACGTGTGCTGTTGATGTTCCTTAATAAATTAAAAAAAAAAACTAATTTTTTTTGTTAAATATATATGGGATATTTACACAAGGTCGTGGGACCCCAACGTCGCTTATTTATTTTAGTTATAAAACTTTATTGCATGTTCCAACAATAAAACAGATGCGGAGCAGATGAGAAAAAGACAATAGAGATAACTCACATTTTTGCAAAGGCAGCTGTATTGCTATGAGCAACCTAACTCCTAACTGGTAACTTAATACTTGTATTATTAATGACAGACAACTGGTAAATATATACAATTACAATGTAACAAATACAATGTCGAAATTGTGATATTAGTTTGGAATATCATGATATTTATTTATTGTCATTGTATTGATTTTCTCTTTGCAAAGTAGTACAAATAGTATGACTATTGACTGGCTCGTTGGCGCAGTGGTTCCCTGCCCTGCCTTCATTTCCGCGGATCGCGGGTTTGATTCTCACCATAGGTCAACGTTTTCTATAAAAAACTTGTTGGTTCTTTGAGTCTGGGTGTATATTTGTATTTAATAATAATAATAATAATAATCATTTATTTGGATATGGTGTTACAAACAGATACTTAAACTAATGACATACCTGTCTGTAACACCATACCGAATAGGTCACAGCTCAGCGTATGTCCTGCCTAGGCGCTGATTTTCAGCAGTAATCCGAAATGGCAATGTATGGCATCAGTGCCTTACTTTGGGGACGGATGACCGTGTGTGTAAGTGTCCCATATATTTATTTATTTATATTTATGTGGTTTTTGAACTTGACTTTGTCACTTTTTGCCAATCTTCCTTTTGTAGACTTTTAGAAAACATTTTTTAAGAAAAAGTTTTTAAATATCGTTATTGATACTCTGTACGTATAAGTCCACTCTAGAGACAGCTCCGACTAAACCCGAGGATCTCACCTAATACCATGACTGAAATAAGGCGGTTGCCCCTTTTGCACTCACTTCCCTTTGTAGTCAAATTTGTAGTCAAAGGATGACCCATCAGTTAAGCACATTAAGGCACCAAATAAAAACGTTAAAACTCAGGTATCTTACATTATTATTCTAAAGTTACTGCAAGTTGAAAAATATACGCGATTGTAATGTAAGTATTTTATTCCTGTAAGACATTTTTCGAAAAATAATAAAAGGCCCTCCGTTAAGCTCCCCTTACCGTAATAAACTGTTCGTTTGAAAACATACTCATAAAATAAAGATTCGGACCCTCTATAAAAATACCTAACTCTTCTTTATAGTGTCCAGCCATTTTTGCTTATATGAAATTCTTGAGTTTTGTATTTTTTTATTTAACTTCCACCTGTGTTAGAAAAACTAGTTTTAAGTTTTTGTCCTAAAGCTTTGCTTCTTTGACACGTTTGATTCTGCAGAATAAAAATATCAAGAATTAGAGGTTAGTTTGCAGAGGTCCACAATATAAAAGTAAAGAAAATATTATTATGCTATAGTCCGCGGTAATAGAAAAATATATGTAATGCTAAATGTAGACTGTACTGTCCGTTCTCATACCTGATATATGCAGAATTCGTAAAAATTCATGCAGTACCCACCACCAACAAAACAACAAGCAGTACACACTACAACATTCTCAACAATAATTTCGCCCTGTGACCGAAGCCTTCGTCATGAGATAGACTACACGACAAAATCGCAAAGTGACGAATCGTCCAAGCTCGCAGAGTTATATAGTAATGAGTTAAATCCCCATCGTTTATTTTGCCTTCGAACACGTGTAGTAAACTGGAACTATCAACAATATATAGATGTACTGATTAAAGACATGTTCTTTTTATGGCAAGACCTTTGCTTGCTGGATTCCTGCGTAATTAAATTTCAAACAAAGAGATTTGTATAATATGAACGAAAAATAAGTTTCTCACATCAGTGAGCTTTCTACATGTTATGTTATATACGAATATACATTACATTGACAATGTCACATTTATTTAGGTAACAAGTTTTAACGTGTCTAATTATAACTATCATACTGAATTAAACACGTAACAGTGTTCTTAAAGCGTGCTGTACAAAAGAAAATAATATCAGTTATAGAGAAAAAAAAACAGACACATTTCTCAAATCTACGTCAAGATAAATGAAAAGCAACTCATAGCGAGAAAAATACAAATGTTTTCTCACGCCAAGATTATTAATTACATTCGTTTGAGATAAAAATATGATTTTCCTCTTTAAGGGAAACTCTTACCACGCTTTAAATGAACGCTGGATGATAATCATAAAATATGGTAAGAAAAGTATAGTATAGTATGGTAAGTAAAAAGTATTCATTTATATATTTAACTAGTTACATTGTTTAGTGATGCGTTTACTCACATTAGCGTTGATTCTGAGCTTACTAATTGGTTTGAACTAATAAAACTAGTAAACAAATAAATGTAAAATTCTAATACGATGCACTTAAAAGCACATGAAAGTTTAATGTAATAGGTAATATTTTTTGTCACTTTGATTCTAATAATTGACTATTTATACCCGCGACTTTATTCACGTCCACTTTAGTGGTAAAGTGTGTACATAACACAAGATTAGGGTCACTTTACCACTAAAGTCTATATGTTCCTGAAGGAAAAATGGGAATTTTTCCATACGGTAGCCAGGTATATAAGCTTCATTTATACGTAACAAGTTGTGCTAAAAACGGCTTCGCCCGCGTGGAATTCACTGATTTACGAAACTTTTCAGGAATTTTGCGAAATTTTCAATATAAAAGAAGTAGTTGTGAGTTAACCGTGAGAGATAGAGACATGCTATCGCGAACTTTTTTGTAGTATTTTTATAGATCTACAATTCTTTACTACATTACTTAAACGTACCTCTGCTGGTTTACGCAGCGCACGCGACTAAAGCTCCCAGCAAGCAAGTTTTTTAACAACTGAGCGATCTCTTCAACACAATTTACTTAATACCGATATTTACTATTTACTTAAACCATTCGGAAGTATTGCACTATGTTTTGGTGAAAACCGTACAAAAATCCCTTCAGTAGATTTTGAGAAAATTGATTACATACAGACAGACAGCTTTTTGGGATTTTGTTTTATAATAAGTATAGATAAGTATAGATATCATCATTAAATAGACACATACACCTAGTTATCATATTACCATGTACTAGGAAGCGTTTTGATAACATTTACGTTTTAATTTAGAAATATGACAGTATACAAAATAGCATCTTGGACCGTAATCCTTAGGTTACCCTTCTGTAAAATCGAACTACGGCTTAAAATGATATATATGTAACTTATATAATAATTCAAGCATAATTATGACTAGTGTTATCGCTGTACTATTTCAGGAAGTTACAGAAAGACGTTTGTGTATGTGTTTGTTTAGTAATTTGACCTACATATTTGTATAAAGAATTATTCGTTTTTCTATATCTTTTTCTATTATGTATCCTGGTTTAAAGAATTATATCAGTTAATATGAAAAATTGATTGCCATTTTGTACTGAAAGTTAGCGTACACGTAAGCCTTTACACATATTTATTTTCAAACTTATAGATCTATGACAAAATTATTTAATATCAATGCGAGGCCTTAATACCGATATGACAATGCGGAGATATTTCGACACGGTAACATCTGGACAGTGAGTACTCCGCAAAAAATCTAACCGCAGCGAATATTGTGCGGAAACATTCTGAAAAAAAATCAAGATTATTTTCGAAACGTGCAAAAATTCTATTCTGTCCTCACGTTACCGTGATTCACAATAAAGATAAACGATTGTGATCCTACGTTATTTTGGCAACGAACATACGTTTCAAATGTTGAAGGAAGAAGAAGAAAGAAATTATTTATTGCTCCACCATATGAATTATAATTCACTTCGTTAATTTTATTAATTAGGATGCCAAAAAAGAGATGGTTGGATTGTGTGAAGTGAGGCATGCATATAAAAGGGGTACCAAAGTTGGCGAATGATGGAACAGAAGCGAAAAACATGTTCTACTTACACCACTTGGAGTGGAGTAAGTGCAGGCGAATTTTGAGTAATTTAAAATAATAATAGAGTTATGTATAAATGGTTATAAATTTTCGTAAAAAAATATTATTTAAAATTAAATTCTATAAAATAACAGCTAAAAAAGGTAAATGCAATTTGACAGTGTGCAAATGTTAGATTTTTTCTTCCTTTTCTTAGAAATTTCGTATTGGAAACCGTTTGCGTCGCAAGCAAGGAACTATTTTGCGACGAGTAAACGGTTTCGACAATTTACTGGATTTTTGCCAATTCTGTTTGGAGAGACACTTCACTAAGCTCCTTTCCCGTTAAACTATTTCAACCGCCGATTTACATGTTAATATTAGAACTAATATCTCGCTTTGTATAGTTTAACCGACTATTAGAATTTTATATTTGCAAGCAAAAACTACGGGGCGTTATGTTATTTGTAAGATGGTTTCGTTATTATAAAAAAATTATAAAATGACGGATTTCTTAATGGAAATATATGTTTATTCATAATTATTTCCTTCACAACGAATTGTGATGAATGGCAAATAAAAAAAAATGGCAAATAGGTATATACAATATTACTTGTCTATAAATCCAGGGTTGGAAATCGTGACTGCTTTTAAAGCGCGCTCTCCATTTGGTATTCACGTTTATTGACATTAGCTTAAACATGAAAGGTTTATTTTAATTTAATTTAAATTTAAAAGCTGCTGCCTTGAAATTGTTTTCAATTTCCACTACCTGGGATATGTTCCGTGTAGTTAAGCGATTGCAGACAAATTTTATGAAACAATTTCAAAATTTCCACTGGAATAGCTTTAAACTGTAGGTCGAGAACGTTTTCTTAGCGACAGTTTACTGGAATGGAGCCAGGACCACACAGTGCGACGATTGAGGTTTTTCGCTATCTAGCTTACAAAATAGTACTCGAATTGTAAAAGGAGCCTTTGTCTGTTTTGCTTAATCTAATGTATTTTTTTCAACCGCGACTTTTATAAGGATATTAATTTACCTTAGATTTTTACAAAAGTAATAATAAAATTTTGAAATTAAAAAAAAACTAGAAACATTTATCTGCTCGTTAACTAACTAACGAGCAGATAAATGTTTCTAGTTCAAGCTTGTTGCACGTGTTCAGAGGTAAAATAAAGAGTGGGGATGAACCAAGTACTTTATAACCATGCTTCTTTGGTTATTGCTTCGCTTTGCGATTTTGTCGTGGAGTCTATCTCCTGATGATGCTTCGGTTGCGGAGTTAAACGATTGTTGAGTTTGTGATAGTGAACGTGTTTAGTGCTTGTGTATTGTGGTGGAAGTGGTGGAGGTTTGTGCATGCATTTTTACGAATCCTGCACGTATCGGGTATGAAAATACGGATAGTCCACTATACATTTAACACTATATATATTTTCTATTTACTGTATCGCGGATTATAGCAAAATAATTTTATTATTACTTTTGTATTATGAATCTCCGCAAAGTAACGCCTAATTCTATTAATTACTTAGATTTTTAGTTACTCAAAATATGCCAGATCATCGAGTGATTATGAAACGGGAATTATAAAGTGAATGCACTTTCAGTCAAAGTTACTTTACTCCAGACCATAATAAAAATGTCTTAAAACGACAGAATCCAAATAACCAATAGCTTTGGGACTCATAATTTATGTCTTATAATCGTAAATAATTTATTTTGAAACAAAAACTAAGTATGTGTGAAATTGTTTCAATTGGTAGAAAACTTTAATGTTTAGACCGAGGGTTAAAAGTGAAATGCTGAATGGTATGAAATAGCGGTGGCTGGACGGGCTAATTATCATATGTGTTCTTGAAATGATAGGAACCCATCTTTAAAATATAGACTTAGGCTATCGCAGACTTTTCTGTGGACTTATAAAAGTGGTATAATTCCAATAAATTTATTCTTATTCCCTAATCGATTCCCGATCGATTCGAAGCTGTGATAGCCTAGCGGTGAGACCGTGCGACTCTCTAGAGACGACATAGGTTCAAACCCGGGCAGGCACCAATGGGTTTTTCTATTAAAACTTATGTGTCTAATTGATAATTGCAATTTATCACACGCTTTTCGGGGAAGGAAAACATCGTGAGGAAACCTGCATATCTCTAAAGAATTCTAGGGATATGTGTAACCTACCAATCCGCATTGGAGCAGCGTGGTAGGTCTTAGCTCCAATCCTTCTCTCCAAAAACGGAGAGAGGAGGCCTTAGCCCAGCAGTGGGCATAGTAACAGGCTGTTACTTTACTTTTTTACTTTTACATTTTTTGTTTTATCACTAAGGAATTAAGCAGCACTGTTGATAAAAGCTCTCAGGTGGTTTACTTTTCTGATGTTTTCAAAAATTTTGTTCCTATTCAACGAATTTCCATAAAAACTTACCAAATTATACATTTAAACCTTTGTCATGAATCGCCTCGTCTATTAAAGAAAACCGAATAAAAACTTGTTCAATAGTTTTTGAGTTTTTCCCAAACAGACAAACAGAATAATAAACATACAGACAAACAGGCAGCGGAGGTTTATTTTAATATGTATTGATAAAGACTTTCATCATCATCCTCCTGCCCTTATCCCACTCTACGAGTAAGTGAGGTCGGTACAATATATTACATACACTATAAACATGTTGTCACATGATTTAGCAACGTATTTTACGACTGACCGCCTGCCTGATATGAACTTACTTTAGTCGAATTTTACGACCCCTGGGTAAATAGAGGGGCTCTATTCTACTCAAGACGGATACCACACGGTGGGTCAACTTACCTTATCGCTTTGATCAAGAAAATGCTTCCCATAGCTTTGTAACTCAAAAGAAAAACTTTCATATATACCAGTTCATTATTTCAAATAACTTTCCCGTCAAAAACACTTCAAAACTTCACGTAGACGAATGAGCCGGAAAGTTCTAGTAGTCTGGCTTCACTTTATGTCTAAAAGTTCATCTTAACCGTATTATAACTTATCGAAAGTATTTACGTACTCATTTCATAGCTCTGTGAAATTCAATCAGGGCCAAAATTTTGTCTAACTTATGACTAGTAAAAAGTAAAGTGTTTCACTTTACTTTTTTACTAACCCTCTACTAGGCCTAGGCCTCCCTTCTCCCTTTTTAGAAAAACGTTTTGGAGCTTAGACCCACCACGCTGCTCCAATACACATTGGTAACTTTGTTTGTTTACAATCTCTTTATTGCAATAAAAGTGCAACGGCGGGCTTATTCCGGAATTGAAATCGCGCCACCTGACTAACGTCAACTTACCTTAGTCGCCTTTTACGACACCTCGGTAAGAAATGAGAATAGGCTATTCTACTCAGCCGGATATCACCCGGTGCAAAACATTATTAATAAAAAAAGTGTACAAAGGACAACTCATCCTTTTGACTTTTTAATTTGACACCAGCAGGCCTACCGTGAGCTGTTATTGCGACTCAATTGAAGACGTAAACGAAATTGTTTTGCTTTTTCATACCATGACGTCTTAAAGACGCACACTTTAAGTCGTTGCCGAATGCGCGTTCGGAATTCGTCCTAAGACATGTGAGCAAAAGAAACAGAGTTATCTATAGTTCATATAACGTTATCCTTTTCAAACATTACGACCCCAATGCAATTCACACTTCGTGGTACGAAAAGAAAGCGGGTCGCGGTCGTCTTTTACGTCTTCAATTGAGTCGCAATAAGAGTTCATGGTAGACCTGCTGAACAAGGATTGGGCTTCCATTTTTTTGTGCCATATACAACATATATAAACAATTGCTAAAATTTAACTCCAATTTTGCAAGCCGAGATAATTTCATTGAGGCACATGTTGGATACATTTAAAATATTTGCGTTTCAATTAAATGAAACCGAAATCCGTTTCATTCAAATGCGAATATAATCACATCGCAATAACAAACCTATTCAACACGTTTTTCATGTGTAATACGCCGTCCGTAAATTTAAAATTTAATAATGAATGTTTTGAAAGTCTTTGATATCGTAAGCCAATTTTGTAATGAATTTTGGTTATACAATTATCTTTGTAAATGAAATGTAATGTACAAAAGTAATGATGAAATTATATTTGCTAAAATTGAACTAATTAGTATATAAATATGCTTGGATATTACCTATAATAGCTTTGCGATTTTGCCGGTTTTGATTTTTGTGTTTGCGAAAGTGAAAAGTGTAGTGCTTGTGCATTGTGGTGGCGGTGGTGGATTTGTTCATGTACTGATATATTCCATTGGTAAACTAGCGTGTTGTTCAGCTATGTTTACAGACATCTTTAAAAATGTAGCTATCGATGCATAAAAAGTATTAGAATCTTTTGACAATAGATAGAGCGAACGTCTTTTAATAGGTAAGAAAAGAAGAATGAGAAGGAGTTTATGCTTTGATAATCAGGTTTTCACTATTCGCGATAAATTGAAAGAGATTACATATACGCGTATTATGTTAATATTAAATTGTCAAACAGATTATGTATTAATTGTCAAACAGATTATATATTGTATTATGTTAATATTAAAACTCAAACAGATTATATATTAATTGTCAAACAGATTATGTATTAACTTTCAAACAGATTATACATTGTATTATGTTAATATTAAAACTCAAACAGATTATATATTGTATTGTTAATATTAAATGTCAAACAGCAAACGTCTTTTAATAGGTAAGAAAAGAAGAATGAGAAGGAGTTTATGCTTTGATAATCAGGTTTTCAGTATTCGCGATTATTGAGAGGGATTACATATACGCGTATTATGTTAATATTAAATTTTGCTCTACTTACTCGATGATCTGCCGCCGCTTGCCATGTAAATGCAAGAAGTTTGATCTATTTAAATTTGCATTGTATCGCATACGTCAAATTTACGTTGAATGTAGTAAACAATCTTTATCCATCACAAAATCTTTAATCCATTTTTCTCTATACAATCTTGGGTTATATGTTTGTTATTAATAATAAAACTTCAGATATTAATATTTTAATCAATATAATAAGATGAGATTAAGATAGTATGGACATATAATGCGGAAAGTTGACGACAATGTGACGAAATGAGTGTGAAAGTGTTAAATATTAGGTCCTTACATATGAAATTGGCGTTTTGTCGTACTGACCACTTTGATCTCAAATATTACCTTTATGGTTAGGAATTCCAAATTCAAATTCATACAGCTATTTACTCATGCATTTGTGTTTCAAACCCCCTAATTCATTTGTTTTTTCTTCTTTTGTTTTTTTCTTTGTGTCACTCTGTTTACAAAATGGAAAACATGAAATATCGCGTTATTTACGAGTATGAGTTCCACCGTGGCACCAGTGCTGCAGAAACGGCTCGAAGGATTGATGATGTGTATGGTGATGGTGTCGCAAAAGAAAACACAGTGCGTTTTTGGTTCCAACGTTTTCGTTCTGGAAATTTCGACCTGCAGAACAAGCCTCGTGGACAGCCGGAGACCAAAGTTGATTATGAAGAATTGAAGGCTATTGTGGAAGCGGATCCATCGCAAACCAAGTCCGAGTTAGCTGCAGGCTCCGGTGTTAGTGATAAAACTATTTTAATCCACTTGAATTGGGAAGGTGAAAAAGCTTGAAAGGTGGGTACCTCATGAATTGAGTGAAGCATACCGACAAACGCGCGTCGACTGCTGCGTTACGTTACTCAACCGGCACAATAATGAAGGAATTTTAAATCAAATCATCACCTGTGATGAAAAGTGGATCCTCTACAATAATCGAAAGCGCTCATCGCAATGGCTGAACCCTGGCGAACCAGCCAAATCCTGCCCTAAGCGAAAATTGACTAAAAAAAAGTTGCTTGTAAGTGTTTGGTGGACTAGTGCCGGTGTCGTTCACTACAGCTTTCTTAAATCTGGCCAGACGATTACGGCAGATATCTATTGTCAGCAACTGCAAACCATGATGGAAAAGCTAGCTGCTAAACAACCGAGGCTGGTCAATCGCTCTAGGCCACTGCTGCTTCAGGACAACGCTAGACCACACACTGCACAACAGACGGCTACCAAATCAGAGGAGCTTCAATTAGAATGTCTTAGACATCCACCGTACTCTCCGGACCTTGCTCCAACAGATTACCATTTTTTTTGCAATTTGGAGAACTACTTGCAAGGAAAAAAATTCAACTCCGATGGGGCGGTCCAAACCGCCTTCAAAGATTTTATTGATTCCCGCCCGAATGGTTTTTTTAGTAAGGGGATCAATGAACTACCTATGAGATGGCAAAAGTGCATACATAGCAATGGTACATACTTTGATTAATTAAATATATTTTATTAAAAAAAAGCGACTTTATGTTCCTCCCATAGAAAACGCCAATTTCATATGTAAGGACCTAATATAAATGTGGATATATATATGACTAGAGAGAGCTCGACAAATAGATTGTTAGATTGTATGAAGTATGATATGTTTACAAAAGGAGTACTGAAAGAGTAGACGAACGATAGAAGAGAAAAATGTGTTGTGCCGACAACAGTTAGAGAGGGATAAGGGTAGGAGAATGATTGAATAATACCATGACTCACTTTTTGTGAAATAAATTATAACTAATATGAATGAGAGTATCGTGAAATTAAAGCAGTCGAAGATAGTCGTTTATTGCGAATGGATTTTGATTCTATTCAGGACTGCACTGAGAGTAACAAAATGACTCTTAACGCTTCAAAATGCGTTCATATAAAATTCACCCGCAAGAAAAACATGATCTGCTCAGTATATTATTTACATAGTCAGCAACTTCAAGAAGTCTCGGTCATTAGAGATCTCGGTGTTATGCTCGATAGCAAAGTTACATTGAATGAACACTTGAATCATATACTCTCAAGAGCATGGATGTTGGTGGGGTTCATAAAACGCAATACCACTGATTTTAGGAGAACCGAGAGTATAATCGCGATTTTCAACGCACTGGCACGTAGTATCCTTGAATATGCAGTCCCGGTATGGAACCCTCACTATAAAAGCCACATTGCTAGAAAAGAAAATGTTCAACGTTCTTTCACGAGATACGCCCAGATAGATGATAGCCTTTAAGGATAACTCTTGCCCATATGGAGCAGACTCAGGACACGTTTGAACCACTTTAAGATGGACTCGTTAGAGAAACGTAGATTCATGAGTGATCTAAAAATGCTATACAAAATTGTTCATAATTTTGTAGACTCTCCCGATTTGCTGTATCAGATCAACGTAAGTGTTCCTTCCCGGCTTCTTAGACATCCTCTTAAGAAATCTTTTTCACTTTGTTCTTCCAAAAGTAATCTAGCCAAATTTTCTCCTATTAATTGAATTAAAAATCAATAACCTTTTTCACAGTATCGCGCCGATGGTTTCTATACAAGTTGGCAGTAGTCTGCGTCTTCATAAACTTTGATGAACGCCATGTGGTCTCCTTTAAACGAAATTACGAAAGAAAAACTTTCCTGTTCAAAGTTTTAAAATAGGATTTTTACATTTTCAACCAGTACGTGCCCAAGGCGCTTATATCTGAATTATGTGTTAAGTATTAAAGTTTAGACTATTTAATAATTAAATTTATATTTTAACAATTTATCCTTAAATTAAATTCATATTTTAATAATTTATCCTTATTAAAATATGATACATTTTAAAGGATGGAATGCCGTGTGGTATCCGGCTGATTAGAATAGACCACCCTCATTTCTTACCGAGATGTAGTAAGAGGCGACTAAGGTAAGTCGACCCGCTGTGTGGTATCCGGCCGAGTAGAATAGACCACCCTTATTTCTTACCGAGGGGTCTTAAAATACGACTAATTTAAGTTGACGTCAGTCAGGCAGCGGGTCGTACAATAGGTAGCCAAATCATGTGATAACATGTTTGTAACAAATTGTGCCGCCCCCCTTATTGTGGGATAAGGGCAGGAGGATGATGACATTTTAATGGATGGAAATTATAATGTAATAGGAATTTTTTTTATTCAAATTGCGAAGACGCTTTCCAATTAAGGAAGGAAAAATCAATAATACTTAATTTTCTTCTTTATGTTTTTAGGTTGAAATATACTTCGATTTCCAATTGCCTTTTTAAATATTCTTTGTAAAATCGTCGACACTCATCGTAAATCAAATTTAATATGGACTTTCGTGTAGCGTAATAAATGCAATAAGAACTGCTATTTAACCCCGGATCGGTCTGATTTTTGTGATGGAGTTATTTGCAGGGTAGCGATAGAAGCTACTGAGTATTACAGGATTACGGTCAGCGCGGACGAAGTCGCGGGTAAAAGCTGGTTTGTTATATATGTGTTATATCGCGTAAACTTTATTTGCGCCGTCAAAGAACAATCGCCAACAAAATATTTTCAGAAATAATACTGCTACCGAACGAGTACCTCGTAAAAATATTTACGATATGCCGATAGTATTTACTAAAACAAACATGTTTGTTTGCATATTTGTATAAACCATGTATTTATCGTATTGTTTTTCGAGATTGCACACAATAGTACTCGTTATACTTTATAGTTTTTTATACTCTGGTATTGATATGATTCAAACGGAAACGTGTAAGAAGGAAGGTTAGTTTCTATTTACTATTAACGAATTTAAATACAAAGATAGGTAGCATTTTATGTTTCAATGTACCTATATTTCAATTTTTATTACTATATATGCTTATTTTTAACATGTGTATAAAGTAAAATTGACTGGCTCGTTGGCGCAGTGGTTAGTGACCCTGCCTTCAGCTCCGCGGGTCGCGGATTCGATTCCCGCCGAGGGCCAACACTTCCTATAACAACTTGTTGGTTCTTTGAGCCTGAGTGTATATATGTATTTAAGAATGTATTTAAAATTATATATGAAGTGTATTTACCAGTTTTCCGTCAGCCATATCACAAGTATTAAGTTACTTACTTTGAGGATGGACAACTGTGTGTGTAAGTGGCTCATATATTAAAAAAACAAAGTTAAGTCACGCCCTGTCACTCCCTTAGTTATTCCTTAGTTATCCCTTAGCTGGCTATAGACCTCTTTCCGTTATTGACGAGAATGGTTGGAGCTAAGACCTACCAGAGTAATTCAATGCGGATTGGTAGGTTACACATATCTCCAAAATTTTCTGAAGATATGCAGGTTTCCTTTGATGTTTTCCTTCGCCGACATTATTTTCTGACACCAACATTTGTATGTTTATTAATTATTTTTAGAGATATTGATGATATTTAACCACGACGAATTAGTTCATAAAACGTAGATTTTTATTATTTTTAATCTTAATCTAATACTTAGTTAAGACGCCTACTATTAGATGTGATATTATTAAAAACTCAGTTACAAAAATTGAATAATATAAAACAATTGATGTTATATTTTTTAAATTATAGCCTTAAAACGTAATTTACCCTCAACATGGCCTTGTGATTGGAACAAGGGTATCATACCATTTGCTTTCAACTTCTACATTATCAGCAAGTATCGCATAATTTATAACTTATCTATTTCGTTTATTTTTGTTTGCTGTTCGATATACGTTCCTTCATAAGTCACAACATAGATTATCTTAACAAGCGCGGGTTATAGCAAAAATATTATAAAACAAAGTCCCCGAAAGATGTCTGTCTGTATCTGACGGATTTTCTCAAAATCTACCGAGACCGTATGGTCTCTACTAAAATATACTGCAATTCTTTAGGTTTGAAGGTTTAGGTTAATAGGGAATACCCCGTAACGGCTTTGAAGAGACATTCACTGGAAGATAGAGGAGGTGGTGAAGAAAAATATAAGGTACTTTTATCCTAGGTCAGGATTTACGTGGGAAAAACTTAGTGACACACTCATTACTATGTGGACAAAGCCGCGGGTACGGCTAGGAGCAAGATATTTTTGTCGTAACTTCTATACTATGAAATTCCGCAAAACAAAGTCGCGCCTCTATAAATCACATGATTTTGAATTTGAACTTCTAATTCTAGACTCAGAGCGTTTAGTAAACGTTGCTAATAGAGGTATAAAGCATTTAGAGAGACGCTCCTGTTTGAAGTTCCAAGAACGTGATCCCGTCGAACTTGCAAATGACACAAATATAACATATCTCTTTTTCACCTTCTCTGATGTTTTGGAGTTTTGCTGCCTACCCGTATCCTCATATTACAGACGGCGGGTATGAAATATTTAATAGATATTCTTTGTACAATTCCCTAATTTATTCGCCGCATGTTTTTTTTCTTATTGCTGGACACAAACCTCCTCTTTCCTTTGGAGAGAAGGATCACAGATTAGACCGACCAAAAAGCTTCAATTCGGATTGACTGGTTATACATAAGAGTTACATTTATTATGCTAGTGCTGGTAAAAGGCCTTTTCTCTGGAGCTTGAATAGGTGCTTGAAAGCGTCCTTCACCACGATGGAGATTGGTGATGATTTTTCCAGGTATGCAGATTTCCCTACAGCGTTCGACTAGTAAATATCAACTCAGCTAGTACGTTTTCAAAACAACTCATTGGTTTTTTCAAGGTTTAATCTCTCTTTTTATTCATAATGGCCGTAAACGTGCAATCTGTTGTAAGAGCCACACGGTTACAGTCGTTATATGCGGTTTGCCATATACATACATATAGGAATTTTGGTAGACATAAGTTTTCTCATGTTTTCCTGGCTAGATAATGAGTTTCCAATCTGTTGTAAGAGACACATGATTTACGGTTGTTAACGTTTAGTATATAACTATAGATGTAATTTAAATAGACATGTTTTCTCATGTTTTTTTACGGTTTATAATAAATATCTTTAAAATTTATAGTTAGGTTTCATTAAAATTTCATGAAGAGATATATTTTTAGATTGCAATTATTGATTGAGACATATTTCCATGAATTTCATTTTATAATATAGCTTATAAATTCGACAGAAATAGGGTGTTGTAATATTCTGTTCTATGAGCAACTTTATTTGTCTCCAGGTTGTGTTGATCACTCCACTGTGTACCCATCCAGTACATGTCGCCCACGCTACGCTACATGCTTTAGGACTGACCCATAAGAACCGACAACCTTTCCCGGCTGAACGTGCCCAAAAAGTTCTCTTCATTAATAATTGTACTGCCAAAGACAACATATTATAACAATATCCTTGTTTGCCTTCTTCTTTTTCAACCGATGGACGTCCAACGCTATAAAGTTTGTCTCTCTGTTACGATTTCACGGCTAATCTGCTGGATCCTCCACAATCCAGAATCTTAATAAAATTAGGCACATTTCAAGCTCATATTGATCTTGTTTTATCTTATTTAATGTCGGAGACGCCTCTCGGTACTGGACGTGTGGTCATCTTCTGGTACGGACTATTCAACCCCTTTTCTTATGTTGGGACATGGGTTTCGTTGCTGTCATATAGAAAGCTAAAATATAGTATCCAACATAACCGCTTTTATTTTGGGAACAGGGCAAAACACTTATTTACTTTATACCGGCTATACTCACGTCTTATTCTATCGAGTTAGCCCGTATAGTTTTTAGTTCATCCGTAGCACTTATTCATGAGCTCTGCTCATGAGGTTATTTATATATTTTTTATTTATTTATTTATAATAGGATTACCAACAGGTTACATCGATTAGGATGTAGACCCACTTAAAGGCAATCACACCTTGCGCTTTGGTTGGGTCTATAACTTTCACACAGCATATATAAATTAAGTTAAATTAATACAAAACAACACGACGTTAGCAGTTGCCGCCGCGATAGCGTCGTATAAAGAACTCATGAGTAAGTGCCCCAGATGGGCACTTACTCATGACTAGTCGACCTAACCCGATGATAGAATAAGACGTGAGTATAATCGGTGTATATACATTAGCCTATGAATACTACTCAGGATAGTTTAAATTCAGTACATGCTCTAATGGCAATTGTATGTATATATTCCTTATATAAGAAGAAATGGCGTAAGAATCCTTTCTTACGCCACCATATCATGTGCCGCTAAGATTAAGAAGCCTCTAGAATCTTTTTTAGGTCACCTGTCCACTTATTGGGCAGTAGTTTGGTAGAACCCCTGCCCAATTGTGATTAAGGTTTGTTAGACTCAAATCCCATTCTTTAAGCTATGTTCTTCAAAAGTAATAATAAAATTATTTTGCTATAATCCGCGATACAGTAAATAAAAAATATATATAGTGCTAAATGTATAGTGGACTATCACGTTTTTTCATACCCGTTACATGCAGGATTCGTAAAAACACATGCACAAACCTCCACCACTGCCAACACAATACACAAACACTACACACGTTCACTATCACAAACTCAACAATCGTTTCGCCCCGCAACCGAAGCATCATCAGGAGATAGACTCCACGACAAAATCGCAAGGCCAAAATACATTTAGCACTATATATATTTTCTATTTACTGTATCGCGGATTATAGCAAAATAATTTTATTATTACTTTTGTATTATGGATCTCCGCAAAGTAACGCCTAACTCTATAAATCAATTAGCTATCTATGTTCTTAATTACCTCTTATACATTCTCTTTATTCTAAAATGTTTTAATGGCGTTAATTATATCACGTAAGAAAATACTTTAATATTATCATTTATTGAACAGCGGCAATATAAAGTGAATTGCGATAGAAATTGAATCCCAAGATTGGTTTGTGTAACAAGTAACAGCAAACAATATCGTAGAGAACTTGGCATTTCTTTTATTTCGCTCGTGATGTAGTAGACATATTGTATTTCCAAATACATGTACGTGTTTTATTGATATTATTGTGTTGAAATCATAATTTTTACGTAACATTTGAAATATATGAATGAATATCTTTTATATTGTATTTCTTTTATAGACTCCGAAGCGGCTGGACCGAAATTAATGAAATTTTCAGATAATCTTTAGATTAATCCGAGCGGATGATCCTGTAAAGTTTGGTGGCGATCGGAGCCTTTTTTTAAGCTGTTGAGTTCTATTTTGAGGGGAATTATATACTAGACTGAGCCACAGCAACGCATGACAGCTAGTTCGACATAAAAATAATAAAATAAATATATGGGGCAACTATATATACGACCGTCTGTCCCCAAAGTAAGTAAGTAATTTAATACTTGTGTTACGGTTGACAGATAACTTTTAAAAGATATTACAAATATCTATATTTATTATTAAATAAAGTCCCAAAAAGGTGTCTGTCTGTATGTAATCGATTTTCTCAAAATCTAATGAACAGATTTTTTTTACGGTTTTCACCTAAAGATAGTCCGGATAGTTTAGGTAAATAGTACATATCGGTATTATGCAAATTGTGTTGAAGAGTTCGAGCAGTTGTTAAAAAACTTGTTACGCGTGCGCTGCGTAAACAAGCAGAGCTACGCTAAAGTAATGTAGTAGAGAATTGTAGCTCTATAGAAATACTACAAAAAAGTCCTAGATAGCAAGTCTCTTTCTCTCACGGTTAACTCACAATAAATTTCAAAATTTCGAAAATTCGGAAAAGGTTTCGAAAATCACTGAATTCCACGCGGGCGAAGCCGTTGCTGGCACAGCTAGTACAAATATAATTTACACATACTTAAATACTTGTATATATGTATACTCAGACTCGACGAACCAACAATTTTTAGTTAGAAAATGTTGTGCCAACGAGCCAGTCAAAAAATCAAATAACTCTAGTTTTAACTACTTTTGCTCAGATTCTCATCCAAATTTGATTACAGAATAAATTCAAACAACAATAATTCATAAATCTGATAAATTTCGCTCTAAGCATAAATAAGTGTCAATACAAACACCGTGGCTGTTTCTCTGAGATAACATTAATCAAATTTTGGTGGCAATCTTAAGTTACCGTTAATTGTTTAGAAGTATTGCGGTTGATGATGTAGAATTGAGTATCCCAAAAGCGTTCTCTCGAGCGCCCGAGTATCTCTCGACTGATATATTTGTATCCAATAATAAATTGTTATATATTTACTTCATTGTAACTGACTGTAAACGCTTTACTTTATTATTATACGCTTTAGTTGAATATCTTTTAACAGCCTTTTAGCGAGCCTAACCTTGTAACGAGTTTTTAAACCGTAGTGTATAGTACTAGCTTTTAAGTGCAACATCGTTCGCGTGGGTTGCAGTCTTATTATTTGAGTAAACCATAACACATTAATTATGGTTAAAGTGGGTTAATCTTAAAAGCTAGTCATATGCTGTCGCGGACTTGTGTAAGAGTTTTTAGGGGGAACAATTTTGTAATACATGATTTTTTTAATAACTTTCACCGTTTAATTAGCGCACGCAAGGAAAGCCGTTTGAATTTTTCCGTTTGCGGAATATTTTTTATTGCTGCTCCTCTCATGTCATCAGGATACAGGATACATATATGCCGTCCTCAATAAATGGACTGTCTTACACTCAAAGAATTTTTCAAATCGGTCCAGTAATTCCTGAGATTAGCGCGTTCAAACAAACAAACAAACAAACAAACAAACAAACAAACAAACAAACAAACAAACAAACAAACAAACAAACAAACAAACAAACAAACAAACAAACAAACTCTTCAGCTTTATATATTAGTATAGAAGTAAAGATTGTCGAACTGTGATAGCCCAGCGGTGAGACCGTGCGATTCTTTAAGGGTCACCGGTTCAAACCCCGGGCAGGCTCCAATGAATTTTTTATTAAAAACTTAAGTGTCTAATTGATAATTGCATTTATCACTAACTTTTCGGTAAAGAAAACCTGCATATCTCTAGAGAATTCTGAGGATACGTGTAACCTACCCATCCGCATTGTAGCAGTGTGATATTAACTCTTACCCTTCTTTACGTAAACGAAAACAGGAGGGCTATTCCCAGCTGTGGGATAGTAACAGGCCGTTACTTTTATATAGTATTCGTTTTCAAAAATATTTTTCGCTTTACTAATATTAGCCGAAATATTTTATACTTCTTGAAACACCCACCTTAATTCATTTTACATTTTGGTGTCCACACAGTTTATTTGCACGGTTGGGCCACGTATTACGTTTAGTGTTTATTGGGAAAATTTTACCAGTTAACTGAATTTCATCCCTATAGTATATTGTCATAAGAGTTAGTTTTGAATTAACAACGTGTTCACTCGAAATATACCTATCAGAAAAAAGTTGAAAACGCATTCATAAGTTATGCAAAAATATTTACCTGTCGGATAGCTCTTACAAAGTCAAATGAGATCGGAAAAATTGCATTCATTATTGATTCAAAAGGTCAATCCGCTCGTACTGGAATATAAAATTGAATTTATCTCGAAATTTACTACGAGTGTTTTCTTTAAACTTACGTATGTACATATGTTGTTTATTCAGATGCTATGAGATTCGATACAAGATTTTGTATAGAGCGTTATTGAGTTTGCAATGGTAAATTTTAAACTTTCGCGATTTATACTTCGTGACCATGGCGGATGCAACTCTGCCGAAACGTCGAACCTTGTAAAAAGTAACTCGATTTTGCCGCGATGTGACCCGTTTATTTATATAATAATAAGTGTTATTGAGTTCAGGCCAGCTTATTATTAGCCTCTTCAAAAGTGCCAAAATATGGAAACGAATGACTTTACGGATTTCGGGTTTGCACCACTTATGAATTTTGTATAAAAACTTTATGAGCATTTATAGTTCGTAACAAGCTGTATGGTAAATGGAAAACGCGAGGAAATCTGCCTATTACTGAAGAATTCCTAGAATACATGTAACCTTCCAAACCACATTGAGTGCCATGGTGGGTCTAAGTTCCAATCATTGTTTCCAATAGTAAGAGTGCTACTTTTATGGGAATCGATATGGTTCAATGTCGACGGAAATGAAAAATGGGTTCCAAAGAATTTAATATAAATAATTGTATACAGTTCTAAATAACTCAAGCAAAAACTTTAGATAATTTTATTTATAGAAGAAGGCGTTACTTTGCAGAAACCCGAATTACAGGAACTGTAACAGAACTACCTTGCTATAATGCGCACGGGTTAAGCGAATGCATGCAAAGCTAATGTGTATGAAGCAGGCAAAATTTACGCACCTTACACATGCAGGACAAGCAACCACACGCACCCCAAGGCTCCTTCACCAGCAACAATGCACACAAGCAGCACACACAACCACCACCAAAATCTCGACGATCGTTTCGCTCCGAAACCGAAGCATCATCAGGAGGATAGGCTTCACGACAAAATCGCAACGCATTGCAATTTTGTCGTGGACAAATGTCCAAAATGTCCTGCATGTGTAAGCTGCGTAAATTTTGCCTGCTTTTTTTTAACACGCTGTACGCTACAATATTCTTATAAACTTAAGTATTAAGATCGAGTCACATCAAAATAATTTTTAATCAAATAAGGTCATTTTTGAATCGTGAAGGATCAATATGAATATGTTGTATTTTCTATGTACTGTGTTTCTACCTGTTCCTGTTTCTAAGAGAAAATTGTTTTTTTACCTCTATATTAAAACACGTATAAAACTTATGCTTAACTTATGATTAATTTCATCAATATTATTAGCTTATTCAGATAAAAGTCTAACTAACAGATGTTCCCATTTACGTTATTAGTGTGGATGTTTAAGTCAATTACTTTATCTATCCTAATTTTTAAGGCTAGGATATTTTCAAAATTTTACAATGATACTTTTTGTTTTGATTTAAAAAGTTTATATAAGTTTATATAAGATATAGTTAGTTAAAGAATTGAACATAGCTAATTCTTATCGCCCTCCTCAAAGAGTTCAAAGAGTAGCGAACAGAACCTTATTGTATATTTTATATACCTCATAGTATACCTCATAGGATATTTATTATTTACATTGCTTTTCTTTAACATTTAAAGTTTAAAACTGCTAATAAATTAATAATTTGGATGTCTATTTCATGCAGATTAAATGCTTTATTTCAGAATTGCTTCAGAAATAAAAATAGAAGCACAATCGACATTTCGACCCAAATAAATCACGTTTCTTTGATCCTCTAAGATATAAAAAGCGCCGTATATTTAATGAAACAGTATTTTTGTTATTACAGAAAGGAATGCAACGTCAATATAAGTATATCATTATAGGGATACGCATATTATATAATTTTTATTATTATTTAATTAATAAAATATATAAATTATTAAAAAGACTCCTCGAAATGGATCAGCGTTTTAACTTTTAGCTTGTTTTGTTTTATTCATCATTAATTAAGTCTTTAAGTAGTATTAGTATCTTTATCTACTCTGATACTATAATACAAAGATTATAAAACTGAAAACAAAATTCTTATGACAAACATTACGTACAGGCCAAAAATAAAAAAATAAAAAGTTTCATTACGATACAGGTCTTGTATGGACACCTGTATCATAATGTAACTTTTTTAATCATAACGATACACCTATATAACTTCCAGCTGGACCAAGGAGGTTGAACCTCTACCTTAAAAAAAAAGGTTTCAATGAAAGGGTCCGCAACACGCATGCGCAATCGATGTTTGCGCCTTGGCGCCAATATATGACATTTAAAAAATCTTTTCAATATTTAAACGAAGTTTAGTTTTGTTTGTAAAAAAATAAGTTTTTGTGTAAAAACATGTCTGAGAGCGGGGATAGTGGTAATTGTACACCACCAGATATTCTGAAAGCTGCGTCAAACATGACCGTGAACCTGTCGTCGACGAAATCTAGGAGCAACTATATTAAATGTTACCACGAGTTCATGGAATGGAAACGTACGTTTTACGTATTATAGTATGAGAGTAGATAAAGTAGTGTATGATACTGTACGTAACTTGGTCTTATAACACTCGTGTGACACTATAAAAAAACTCGCCTGCGGCTCGTTTTAAACCACACTCGTGTTATAAGAACCCTTATTATGCAACAGTATCATAAACTACTATTTATTATGACTTAGTTATCATTTTAAAAAAAGGGCAATTATTGTTTTATATTTATATTATTCGCTCATTTATTCATTGACAAATATTATATTATATAATATTTATATTATTATTAATTAATGTTAGGAGACCGGCTATACTTACGTCTTATTTCTTATTCCCGCCGCGATAACGCCGCGTAAAGAGCTCATGAATTAGAACCCCGTATGGGTTTGAAACTTGTCGGGCTCATCCGATGTAATAAGACGTGAGTATAGCCAGTCTCTCAACATTAAATATGGATACCACTCACGATAGTTTAAATTCAAAAATATATTATCATTGTTTCTTTTCGGTTGAAATTTCACAATTATTTGAGCTATCTCCAACTTAACGTGTTATTTCTATAAACCAAACAAAAAAGAAGTTTATATTTCTTTTTATAGTTCGCCTCTTGTTTTAGTGAAAGGTTGGAATTTGATTTTGAATTGGAGTTAATTTGCGCCTTAAAACCCCAACTACGAGTTATATGTGGTTTTAAATGCACTTTCGCTCACTTATTAAGCAAAATTTATCTGCGTTGCTCATTCGAATTAGGGAAGTTTAGTTGATCGCACAAGTTCTTGCAATCAAGCGGTGTTTAAAGTTCATATGTTTTAAATGACTAAGATTTTAATAGTTTGTAGATATCCTACTATAGAGTTTAAAGTTGGTAACTGCGTATGTGTTTTTACCGTTTTACCAACAGCTTCATAGACTAGGTGTAAATTTTTTCATGCAGTCAAATGTAATCCTACAATAACCCTAGAGATATTATTCATGTTATAGAGATGCTAGAGGTATTGTTCATGGTAGCCCAGGCCTACCATGAACTCTTATTGCGAGTCAATTGAAGACGTAAACGAAATTGTTTTGCTTTTTCATACCATGACGTCTTGAAGACGCACACTTTAAGTCGTTGCCGAATGAGCGTTCGGAATTCGTCCTAAGAACGAGAGTAAGTGAAGAGAAGTAATTAAAAGAGACAGAGTTACCTTTAGTTCATATATCGTTATCCTTTTCAAATATTACGACCTCAATGCAATTTACTCTTCATGGTACGAAAAGAAAGCGGTTCGCGGTCATCGTTTACGTTTTCAATTGAGTCGCAATAAGAGTTCATGGTAGGCCTGCTACAAGTGAGTGTCGCAACAAAAAATGAGAGGGAAGATGAAACTTATATACTTATCCTTATATGATCACATATAAAAAGACTGATGAATAATAAGGCTCATTAGAATTATCTTTATTGTCAACGGACACATTTTAGGCCTATACTAATAACTGTACGATAATAACACATTTCTTCCGGTAACATCAATGGTCACTCTTTAATATTTATGAAGATGTGCTTTTTTGATTTGCATTTAGATCATCATCAACCTGTACTTATCTAATGTTGGACATAAGATCTCTTCCATAGCACGCCATTGGGACCTTTTATTAAGATAGCGGTGTAGTTTTATTTCCGGGAAAATATTTTATTTATTACACCAGAGATTGCGAATATTTGCAAAAAATTATAATAAGAAAGAGTCTTATAAAAATGTGGTTATGTGTGACGAAATTCATTTTTCTCACCAAGTCCACGTTAATATAGACGAATGATTTGTAGCTCATGGTGGGAAAAATACAGCTGCTTCCTGGCACCATGATTATTAATCAAATGCGTTTCAGCCGAGAAAAATATGATTTTCTCTTTTAGTGTTCATCGTTTTAAATTAAATGACGCTCCCGGAAAACTTTCTTACTGAGTGAAATAAAATTTCATTACTTTAAAAGAAATATTTGAATCTCGTCAACAAGCTTTCTAAAATTATCAAGGTATTTAATCTATACTAATATCATACATTCGAAAGTCTTTCCGTCTATCTGTCTGTGACACTTTCACAGAAAATCCACTGGAAAAAAATTGACGACATTTGGTACTTGTTTACCGAGCCAACATATATATTTTTTTTAAATCGTGATTTTTTGGGAACAAAAAAAGACACAACTGAAGTTATTTTAACGCTAAAGTCGACGCGGATCAGTTTGCAACTAGTGCAAGTCTGCTAGTAGACTGTATTGCTGAAGCTTCTTTTCAATAAAAACAATTCATTGACAGAAGTCAAGCCAATCAAGCCATCTGACGATCTGACATAATTTACGGGACTAATAACAATACCTGAAAAATGAAATGAAAAATGTTAAGAATCTTTTAATACACGTGTCACGCAAAGGGTATTTCTGGAATGATAAATTCTCGTACACAATTTCCTTAAGTAAGTACAATTTTTTAAATAAAATAGTCCAATATTTTGAGCTGTAAGTTTAATTATGTGATAAAAGTGCGGCAATTATACACATGGTCGTCCACAAAAGTAATGTAATTTTTTGGTGACCAACAATTGATAAATATGTAAATATACAATTTTTAAATTAATATATAAACAAATTTATCAGAATACAGAATAAGTACACAATTGAATAACCCCACCGAATCGCACCCACGACCCCCGGAGCTGAAGATAGTCACCTTCGCCTACGTGCCATTTTTCAGTTCCAAGTATGTTCAATGAAATTGCCTTTGAAATTACGTTATTTAAGTCCTACTTTGTAACTTTTGGTGTGCGTGAAGCATAAATTACTAATTGAAATACAAGTTTACCACATTATCATGACAAACGCGCGGGAATACAAATTGTACAGAATTGTGTATTTGCATAAATTGCGCTGTTTCAGTACTGGAATTATAGACATTGATATTGCAATTATATTACATTCAACATTTCTGACTTGTACTGATTTGTATATAATCAGGTATACTTTTATATCCTACTAGCTTTTAACTACTTCGTTCTCGTGGACTGCAGTCTTAATATTTGAGTAAACCGTAACACATATTATTTATGTTTAAAGTGGATTAACCTTAAAATCTAGATATATGCTGTCGCGGACTTTTATTAAGAACTTTTGGATGGGAACAATTTTGTAATACATGATTTTTGGATAACTTTCACCTTTACTTAGCACACGCAAGGAAAGCTTTAAATTTTGCCCTTTTCGCAATATTTTTTATTGCTATTCCTCTCCTATTCATCTTAGTATATAACCTATGGCCTTCCTCGACGTGATAGTATACAGCCTATAGTATATAGCCTTCTCCAATAAACGGACTGTCTTACACTCAAAAAAATTTTTTAATCGGTCCCTAAGTCCTGATATTAGCGCGTTCAAACAATCAATCAATCAATCGAACAAACAAATTCTTCAGTTTTATATATTATTAGTATTGATAAGCTTTTACCCGCGACTTCATCCACATGTGCTGTAGTCCTGGAATGGTCGGTAGCTTCTGTTACTCTTGAATCTTGCTAATATCTCCAATACAAAATACAGATCGATCTAAGTATTAAGTTGCAATTGGCTGTAACATTTCGCAGAGACTAAAAGAGAATAATGGTTTTCCCGAGGGCATAGTTTATTTATTTTAGTAAATAAACCGTATTGCTTACAAAAGTTTTTTCTCCTGCCCTTATCCCACTTTTCGTGGAGTCGGCACAATATGTTATAAACATGTAGTCACATGACTTGGCTACGTATTTTACGACCGGCCGCCTGCCTGACGTCAACTTACCTTAGTCGCCTTTTACGACACCTCGGTAAGAAATGAGGGTGATCTATTCTATGCAGCCGGATACCACACGGCACATACCTTAGTCGCCTCTTACGACAACTCGGTAAGAAAGGAGGGTGGTCTATTCTATTCTGCCGGATACCACACGGCGGAAAAGTAATAATTTTTTTTTTTAATCCGCGATAAAGTAAATAGAAAATATATATAATTCTAAATGTATAGTGGACTATCCGATTGTTTGTATCCGTCGTTCGTTTAAACGGATAGTCCCCTATATATTTAGCATTAGAAATATTTTCTATTTACTTTATTGCGAATTATAGCAAAATTATTTTATTATTACTTTTGATAGATCTCTGAAAAGTAATGCCTATTATTTAATTTATTATTCTATAAAATATTTAACGTATTATACATTCGAGTTATTATACATTGCAATAGTTTAAAAGGTTAATGTATCCAGTAAAAAGAAACCAAAATATATAACAACTTTCTTAAAATATCTTTTTCTATGTACGTTTAATAACATGATATAGAATCTTCTTTCAATTACAGACTTGACATATCTGGAATAAAAAAAGCTTTGATAAGTTGATAAAAGATGGTGTCAATGTAATTACTGCATTAAATAGAATTTAATCAACTTGAATAAATGAAAATATTTAGGTAATTCTATACATAGATAGATAAATAGGTGTACTTAAAAATGGATCTTTTTCCAATTAAATAAATTCGTATATAATAAGAACCTTTTTGGTTATAAACGGTACTTCTTAAGAAAGTTCTAATTGGATTTTATATTTACAAAGTTAGTGGGAAACGTCCATTGTGCAATTAGTTAGGAAATAGATCCCTCAACTTGACTGCAAAAGTTCTGACCTGACCGAGTTGAATTAAAACATTACGCTCCAGTTACTTAGCTAGCTTCTTGTTTCTTGCGATCAATTGCGGTCATGCCATTTTCTTTAACCTAATTATATAATCAAAAAAAGTATATCGTTTATCATTTTTCCACTTTTCCTGCCATAACATAAGAAATAACTTACATAATCTTTTAAATTTTCGAATAATATGCCTACTGCTGGGCATAGTTTGACGAATTTTACATAATAGTAGTTGTAGTAAACAATATTTTTGAAAACTTAATAACATTATGCCCCTATTTTATGAGTACCTCGGAATTATGATGTTGACAACTTATGTCCTTTTATGTTTAATCATAATAGGCATTATAATTGCCTAACTTATATGGTCAACATTTTAGTGAAGTCGATAAGTCTTCTATATCGCACATACAAATTTGTGGCTATTTAAATAATTTTCTTAAAGGTAAACTAAACGTAAACTTATTTATAGCTGCCCTGAAAAGTGTGCGTTTTGGACTAGTTTAGTTATTCATGCCTAGTACGGATGTGTAATGTGTAAGCCTTTAGTACAATATGTACTAAAGGCTTACACATTACACGACTGTACACCATAAAATTAAGTATAGTAGAGTAACGGCCTATAAATATCCCACTGCTGGTTATAGGCTGGCTCCAACCTCCGTTTTTGGAAAAAGGGTTGGGCTAAGACCCACCAAGTTGCTCCAATACGAGTTGGTAGGTTACACATATCCCCATAATACTTTAGAGATATGCAGGTTCCCTATCCTATATATGTTTGAGACGTTCTGAATTTAATGAGAAGTGCCATAGTAACTGGCTAATATCGTATTTAACTTCTATACCCAATTTTAATTTTGCTTTATTTTTTTTTAATTTTGCATGAAACATGCTTAAGTATATTTATCATTATTGAAATCAGCGGCCCGGCCATGCGTTAATGTGCTGTTTCGATTTCCCTCGAATCAAAACTGTCATGGGATGGTTAAAAAACAATCCAATCGCCACAAAACATTACAGAATTATTGGTTGGGTCAATTTCAAGATCGCCTATAAATTTCATTTAAATCGGTCCAACAGTTTCCGTCGGTGTCTATAAGTAACACACATACCTCTTTTATATATAGATAACTTATATTGAAAGGAATTTTCTTGACCTGACCCGAGTTCTAGAGGTCAGAGCTCGACGAGATCTAGAGAAATGAAGTAGAATTGAAGCATTACTCTCAACAAGTTTCTTGACTCGCAATCAAATAACGTCAACATTTTATTACTGTGGTATTATTTACTTTATAGAAGACGTAATATATTTATAACTCGCTGCTCGCCCTTAAATGGCTAGATATTACTTTTTCAAAATGGAGAATATTCTATATTGGCAAAATGAATTCGTATTTCCCAATCAAGTCTGATTTAAAAATCATTGCATACCGATCAAAATATTTAGAGAATAGCAAATAAACGGAAAATAGACTTTAATTGCTAGTTTCTCAACAGTATTCTATTGCACACATTTCTTGGTTATTTTCACGTCCAGAAACAGACGCTGAAAGATTTTACTTGTCTCATTTGTTAGAATTTTAATCGGTGCAGTTTGTTGCTTATGATACCCTAGAATATAAATAGATCTAGACATCGCGGATGTTGTATATCATGAAATAATAAAATCTACATCCCTTATCTCTAGATTCCGTCTGCGTGGGTTTCAGTACCGAATAATCTATGTAACTCTCCAGATATATCATCCTTAGCACCAAAAACCACTCCAAGCTCCATATATGTATACTTTTAAATTAGTTTAGCGTATATTTTATTAAGGTTTTATGTAATTTGCTTGAAATATGAGGTTGGTATGTATTGGAAATCATAAAACAGGATTTATCGAAAATAGTACTTAATCTAAGATATAATGTTATGTGATTTAAATTATTAGATAATAAGTTATTGCAGAATAATAACTTACACGTGTAAAAATAAACTAAAGCACTGGTATGACACTGTTTAAAAATTTGTGACTATAAAATGTTTTCTTTTACTGTCTTGATAGTTTCGGTATCTAATGTTTTCTATAATCGTAAACAATACTAACGCTGCAGTAAGCAAGAAATGTACATTGCAGTACTAGTTAGGGCATAAATGTCTTGACCTGACTGCAAGAGCTCAACTGACCATCGTAGTGAGTTAAGAGCTTTATTTCTTCCTTTTTCATCATTATTATATTGCAGTGAAGAAAAATATTAGTAAACGAGCACAATTGAATAAAAATACGACCGTAGATAGATGTGGTAGCTATTTAATTTATTATATAAAGTTTACTATCGTAATCTGAACTAATATTATATCTGAGAAAGTCTCTCTGTCTGTTACTCTTATACTATTGGACCAATATTGATAAAATTTGGTATAGTTAAAGCTTATAGACCGTGATAATATATAGGATAAAAAAAATTGTGCCAAATAGTTGCATTATTAAGGGTACTTAAGCGCTTAAGTTCGTCTATTATAATCATCATCCTCTTGCTCTTATCTCACTTTAAGTAGGGTCAGCACAACATGTTATAAACATGTTGTCACATGATTTGGCTACGTATTTTGCGACCGGCACGTGGCGTGCTCCACCACGCTGCCGATGGCAAGGACAGGGTATCGTTTTACACATTACCCCCATTGTCTGGAGTCAATGCTCCAGACAAGGGAATTCCTCATTGGTTAACAGTAGGAACATTTTTACATTTTTACAATTTTGTAAAGAGATTTTTGTAATGCTTTTTTAACTTCACTTGATATTTATTTAAAGAAAAATAAAGTCGTATTAAATTATTATTCTTATTATATCGGGTCAGTCAGACTAGTAAAATATTATATTATAGGTAATTATAATATAATGAGACCTGAGTATAGCCGAGTTCTACACTAATTATGAATATCACTCACGGTAGTTAAAATTCAAAGAAATATGTTGTAATTTAATTTAAGTTAAAACTCGAAGCAATTTGCCTTTTAGGTAACAAGTTTAAATCCACACTTCTTATAAATTTGAGCACGCCTTTAAGTCCTGCACTTGTAACGAGTTTGCTCATTAGCTGTCGCGAATAAGACGCAAAGTTTCGCCCAGTTAATTACTTGCCGAATTAACTTTAATGCTGACGAAAAAACCACGTTGATATCGTGATGTAAGACACACGGTCGTCCATCCCCAAAGTAACTAATTTAATACTTTTGTTATGGGTGACGGACAACTGGTATATATACTACATATATAATTTTAAATACACACTTAAATACAAATATACACCCAGAACCAACAAATTGTGTTGGCCCTCGGCAGGAATCGAAAACTCGACCCGCGGAGCTGAAGGCAGGGTCACTACGCACTGTGCCAACGGGCCAGTCAATACATTATAACATTTACAAAATATGAATTTCATAAATGTATTTTTTTTTCTAATGTAACCCACTACACTATGTTTATGTATAAGATTTGTTCGCTTAAAAGGGTTGTCTGAAAGAGATCACTAATCAGTTTATAAAATTAAAAAGAGGCTGTTACAGAAAGCCCACTATACTGGTAATGATTACTTAGATGATAACAATGTGTGGTTACTAGCTACTCTTTACAAGACAGCACAAGACAGCAAGAACTAAATGTCACTAGTAGTAAGAATTATAATTTAGCAATTTATAAAAGAGCAACCGCTGAGTTTCTTGCTGGCTCTCCTCAGTAAGAACAACTTTTCGAACCAGCAGTAGAGTTGAAGATTCAAATCACTTGCTTAAAAGTTTACTTGAGTAAATATTTTGAATTTGAGTTGGAAAGTGATAAGACCGCCTATTGAAAGCTTTATCTCATTAGAAAAAGTAATTTGTTACCAATTTCACAATTTATTACCTACTTATACTTGTTGATACGAAAGATAAGTTTTGTTAATAGATTGTACCTTCATAATTTCTAAAAAGCTTTTTGAAATGTAATTGAGAAACGGCTTTTATTAAATTTTGTTAAGGTTAGTTATTACAACGCATATTATTGACTGAAAGAACGTCGTTAATATTAAACGCCTAGACATTTTAATAGCTTTGCGTATCATTATATTGGGTATGCGTAAATTGTCTTTAGAGAAGTGGGATTTACGAGTAAGGATCATAGCACATATATTATATTGACTGGCCCGTTGGCGCAGGTGGCATTGACTTTGCCTTCAGATCTAGGGGTCTCGAGTTCGATTCGCGGTCGGTATTTATGTATTTAAGTATTTATATAAAAATATATATGTAATATAAACCAGTTGTCTGTGATCCCTGACACAAGTATTATGTTAGTTGCTTCGCGCAGACAACCCATGTGTGTAATTGTCTCATAATTTTGTAAATCATATTGGACAGTATTTTTTAATCGTGATAAATTTACAGGTTCGCCATAGCGATTAAACTGTTTATTTATTTACAAATCTGCAAAAACTGTTTTGTTTTAAAATGAGCTTATAATTTTAATTACATATTTCTTTAGTAAAATATTTCTATTTAGTGGCTGCCGCGGCCTGAATTTCCATTATAGAGGAACACGTGAAGATAAGGTTTGAAATTGCAGTATAAAAGTATAGATGCACCATTCAGAATCCGTACACCAGTAAAGTGATCCCGATGAAGTTTTTCACGAGTTGCGCTAAAGTGGTTTCTTTCTAAATTCGTTTCAAGACCGCAAGACTTTATGAAAGAGTTACGAGGAAGTATGCTTTCACAAGTTTTAAGAAAGTTCTAAAGAAATAAAGTGGAAAGGTACACTTTACTTGTATCTAGAAGTTTTGGTGGAAACGAATAAAATATATAAGCACTTTATTATATGAATGTACATAGTGGTGAGCTGTGATAGCCCAGCGGTGAGACCGTGCGACTCTTTCAAGGGGAACACGAGTTCAAACCTGGGCAGGCACCAATGAGTTTTTCTATTAAAACTCATGTGTCTAATTGATAATTGAAATTTATCACACGCTTTTCCGTGAAGGAAAATATCTTTGTGTAACCTACCAATCCGCATTGGAGCAGCGTGGTAGGTCTTAGCTCCAACCCTTGTCTCCAGAAACAGAGAGAGGAGCCCTATTCCCAATAGTAGGATTGTAACAGGCCGCTACTTTACTTTTACTTTTACATAGTGGTATATGTGATTTGATGATTGTGCTTTTCGATGATATGATATGATATGATATGATAGCCCAGCGGTGAGATCATGCGACTTTCTAGAAACGTCTATGGTTTCAAACCTCGGGCAAGCACCAATGAGTTTTTCTATTAAAAGTTATGTGTCTCATTGATAATTTTAATTTATCACACGTTTTTTGGTGAAGGAAAGCATCGTGATAAAACCTGCATATTTCTTGAAAATTCTGGGGATATATGTAACCTACTAATTCGCTTTGGAGTGATGTCGTGGGTCTTAGCTCAAAAATACTCAACTTCGCTCAAAATATACAGTAATTTAATGGTCAACGGAAGACTATTGTTAATACAGCCATTACCATTAGTATAAATACCAGTATCTTTTATCTTATTATATAATATTGGTATTTGCGGAGTTCAATTTACTATCCATAGATCAATTCCAGTGACCGCACAATATTGCATATGACCGCTGATAATGTCTGTTCTGTTGCAGACAAGAGAGCAGCGAACTGGTAGATAAGTAAATTCTCATTTGTGAATTCCGGCAAACTATCAGCAAAACCCGTTGATATTGGTCATTATTTACCTCATTACGACAGAATACGACGTTTGTTTTGAAATTTTAGATTCGGTTAACCTCTATGGCATTTCGTTGCGTTACATCGCATAAAAAACATGCTAGTTTCTTATTTATTTTATGTTTAATGATTACTTAGGTATCCAGAAAATCCTTATCCATATCCTTACTTTTCTTACTTTCCTTATTTAATATTATAAATGCGAAACTCTGTCTGTCTGTGTTGTTTTCACGGCCAATCCGCTGAATAAATATCGATGAAATTTGGCACAATTGTTCCTTATACACCGGGGTAACATATAGGCTATAGAAATCCTGTTAATTCAACAGGAATAAAATGACGTTTAAAAACGCCATCTATAATAAACATAATAGGATATTTTTATTTACAATTTGTCATAGTTACTAATATATTAACGGCCTGGAATCGAGTCCTTTAAGTCCAATCTGTAGAAGTGAGAGTTTTTATATTATTTGATTTCTTTTTACTGCATAAATGTAATGTAATTAATTATTTATAAATTTGAGAGCTATAACAACGTATAATACATATAAGTAGTACGCGCTATTTAATAAAATAAATAATAAAGTAAAAAATAATAATAATAAAATATGCTTACGAAAACACGATAAATCTCTCTGTCTTCCCGAAATGTTACAGCCGATTGTGAGTATCATACAGAAATGCAAACCCGGAAGCTATTCTCTTAATATGAATAGCGTTTCACTGCTCGCTTTCATTTTTTGGAGTCTAGATCTTTCAAAAGTTCAATTCAGCATGTATCCGAAGATTACAGCAGATTGTGTTCTACACACTCAAATGCGAAATTCGGAGATATTCAATCAATATAAAAAGCAATTAACTGCATATCACCGTTGTCATTCAAAGATAAAAGCTTGAAAAACAGTATCAAAACAAGACTCATATAGTCCGTGATCATCACACCGATAAGCGGGCTTCCGAAACGTACGTGCAAAATGAGGGGCAGTTAAGTGCGAATCGCATACGCCATTCGACTTTTCCAGGCAATTTTAGCTAACGTTAAATTAGCACACGTGTATATTTTTATCTAAAAGGGTGGGTCTACAAATACAAGATTCAAGCTTCAAAATCGCACAAAAAGTACAAAGATTCGAGTAACTTAATTTTTACTCTCTTAGGGATTGCAATTCATAAAAGGATTAACTAGATATTGTATTATTTCTGAAAATAAAGTAATGGTAATGTCATCATATTCCAGTTGGATTAACAGGATTTCTACAGCTTTCATATTACCCCTGTGTATAAGCATTTATTGTATCAAATTTTATCGATATTGGTTCAGCTGATTTGCTGTGAAAACGTAACAGATAGACTTTCTCATTTACTTTTCGTATTACTTACTTTTGTTGTAATAGCTAAGTTAAATTTATTCAGTAAACAGAAAACGAAATATGAAATCTCTTTTAAATAACAGATTTGACTTGGTCTTAAAGGACTTGATTCCAGGCCGTTAGTAAGAAACTTTGACACTTTGTGAATAAAAAAAAACTTATAGTGTTGATGACAGATGGCGTTTTTAAATGTCATCCTATGCCTGTCGTATAAGCATTAATTATCCCAAATTTGTTACTCTTTCACAGGAAAGCCGCTGAACCAATATCGATGAAATTTGGGAAAATTATTCCTTATATACCGGGATAACATATAGTCTATAGAAATCCCGTAATTCTACAGCAATAGACATTTAAAACGCCATCTATTATCAACCTATCAAAGTTATTTAATTCACTATGCAACAAAGTCGAGTCAAATCTGTAATTAAAAGGAGGTTCTTTATCACGTTATTTAGCTTAAGTCGAATGAGTTATTTTAAGAAGAGTTTTTATAAGTTTTAGATTTTAGTTTACACGATAATTTTAACTTATCACCTACATTATATAACAAATCAAATCAAATCAAATCAAAATAATCTTTAATTGTAAGTAATACGCGTTATTTACTAAAATAAATAAACTATGTTTTAGAAAAAACGTTAAATTTCTTAGTCTTCCCGAAATGTTACAACCGATTATGAGTATCATACAGAAATGCAAACTTCGAAAACATTATCTTAATATGAATAGCGATTCATTGCAGATCGCTGTCATTATTTGGAGTCTTGATATTCCAAAAGATTAGCTCAGCCTGCATCCGAAGACTACAGAAGATTGTGATCAACACACTCCACTGCGAAATTCGGGAGACATTCACTTAATATAAAGAGTAATCAAATGCATATCACCGTTGTCATTCAAAGATAAAAGCTTCAAAAACGGTATCAAAACAAGACTCATGTTAGTTCGTGTTCATCACACCGATATGCGGGCTTCGGAAACGTTCTTTTAGCAATTTCAGCTAACATTAAATTAACGCACGTTTTTTATTCAAAAGGGTCTGTGTACAAAGACAAGATTCAAGCTTAAAAATTGGAGAAAAAGTACAAAGATACAAGTAACTTAATTGTACTCTCATAGGGAGTGCCATTCCAAAAATGATTCACAACATATCGTATTATTTATGAATATAAAGTAATCGTAATGTCATCGTATTCCTGTTGCATTCACAGGATTTCTATCGCCTTTATGTTACCCTGATGTAAAAAAGTTAATCGTGCCGAATTTTATCGATATTGGTACAGCAGATTTGGCGTGAAAACGCAACAGACAGACGGATTTTCGCATTTACTTTTTTGTATAACTTATTACATTAATTTTAGATTTTAATAGCTCAGTTAAATTTATCCAGTAAATAGAAATATTAAAACCTTATAATATATTAAAACTGTTTTTTAAATAACTCTTTCGATGAAAGTCAAACAACGTATAACCTTCTTCAAATTACAGATATGACTGAACTTTAATAGGTTGATAAAGGATGGCGTTTCCTAATTTCGTGTTATTCCTGTTAAATTAACAGGATTTCTAGAACCTATATCACAGTTAACCTGATGACGAATATAAGCATTAATTGTGCCAAATTTCATTGGTGTTGGTTCAAGAGAAGTATTTTATATAAAAAGTAAAGATTATGCTAAAAATTTATTAAACGAATGTTTAGATTTTTTGTGAAAAAATTTATATCATGTTTTTAATTTAATTAGAGGAAGACTCTCACAGTAACAGATAAACTGAAAGATGCTGCTGGCCACTTAGAGATGTTTTACAATTTTTTTATGGTTTTGTTCGAATCTTTCCAGTGTAAATTAATATCTTTGCTAAATAATAGTAAAGGCATGAAGGGAATCAAATTTAATATGGACTTTCGAGTAGCGTAATACATGCAATAGGAACTGCTATTTAACCCCCCAGATCAATCTGATTTTTGTGATGGAGATATTTGCATGGTAGCGATAGAAGCTACTGAGTATTACAGGACTACGGTCCACGCGGACGAAGTCGCGGGTAAAAGCTAGTATTTATAATATTTCAAAGTTCGAATATGCTTGTTCAGTTAAGACTTTATATGGGCAAAGGCAACGCTTTGTATGAGTTTGAAACGTTAGATAGAAGAATGCGTCAAGCACTGACTTTTGAGAAAATATTAATCAAAGAAGCAGTTGAAAGGGCATTAGTATTGGGTAAATCCTTTAAAATATATCTGTTTTTGATGTTTTTAAGACTTTGGAAAAAAAATTGCTAGTAATTATAAAAAAAATATAACTGAACCATATGGTTCAGGATTCATTTATATTTATATAAAAATAATTTATGGTTCAGGATCTTTTCATGAATGGTAATGCTATTTGAATTTGGAAAATTTTTTCATTAATATTTTTGTTGTTTATGTAATTATGTGTTTATTTAATTATTTAATTATTTATATGTAATTGCGTTCGTACGTCCGGACGTAGTTCAGGATTTTATTTATTACAAATATCATTTTGTCATGATATTAATTTATCTGTATTTGTATGGCCATTCTGCAGCCAAAACCCCTTCAACTCTATAGTTTTCCATTCACATGATTCAAAGCTTAACTTAGCAAGTTTAATTAAGCTTTGAATCCTGTTTGGTATAAACAAATCTTGCTTAAAAGAAAAGATCGTTATCCAGTTTTTTAAGTGTCAGCTATATCGAAACAAATAGTTACTAAACTCGACCGAGGAGCTGCACTTCCGAAGCAATTTCCATCTTGAGTCGATACAATCCAATAAAAAAGGAAAATGAATCTAAGAAGAAGCTCGCCGACTACTCGGCTGCATTACAGTGAAAGTAAAGAACTCTCAACAATATGCAACTCGGAGATGTAATAATGAAATACTTTGAAATCCGTTTGTAAGACATAAAGTATTTTAAGATTCACAATAAAATGATATAAGGTATTGAAGTAACGGCCTGTTATAATAACAGCCCACTGTTGGACCTCCGTTTTTGGAAAGAAGAGTTGGAGCTAATATCACCGCTCTGTTCCAGTGCAGATTGGTAGGTTACACACACATGCTAAGAATTCTCAAGGGGTTTTTTGCGAAAATTTGGTTTTGCCAGTCATTGTCGCGTACATCTTTGAAGTTAGCAAGGTTCACAGTTGATGAAATACGTTAAGGAGGGCATAATCATTTGTGTACATTATAGTAATAATTACACAAGATAATTTTGGTCGTAACATGCTACTATGAGAGTATAAATACCTGTCTCTTTTTATGTGTTCAATTTGATTTACGTCAACTGAAATTAAATAACAAACGCTCTTAGTACGAGGCTATTTTTGCGGCTTCACGTATTATGATTAACCCGAGGGTCACTGTCGGTATCATCCGAACATGAGGGAATAAATAAATTAGGCTTCTCCCATTGACCCTCCTCAACCCTTCCCTACAAATGGAACAATTATGCGTCAATAATATACGAGTATATGTCCGAGGAAAACACAAAAGGGGAAAATATAAGCATCGAGTACGAATTGGTCAATATTGTGAACGACATAATTCTTACGGGCCTAAATAACAAATTAATACAAGTATTATAGTTTGACTGGGCCGTTGGCAGTGATCGTGCCTTCAGCTCCGCGGAATGCGGGGTCTATTCCGGCCGAGGGCCAACATTTTCTCACAAACATTAACAAATTGTTTGTAGCAAATGTTGAAATGTTAAAAAACCCAGAATCGAAGAACTAACAAGTTCTTAAATCTGGTTATTTAACATTATACAGGCAACTGTGCTGAAGCTGTGATAGCCCGGTGGTGAGACCGTGTGACTCTCTAGAGACGAACATGGGTTCGAGCCCGGGCAGGCACCAATGAGTTTTTCTATTAAAACTTATGTGTCTAATTGATATTTGCAATTTATCACACGCTTTTCGGTGAAGGAAAACATCGTGTTCTGCTGCCTATCTCTGCATATCTCTAGAGAATTCTAGGGATATGTGTAACCTACCAATCCGCATTGGAGCAGTATGGTAGGTCGTAGCTCCAATCCTTCTCTCCAATAAACGGAGAGAGGAGGCCTATTCCCAGCAGTGGGATATTAACAGGCCGTTACTTTACTTTTTTTTAAGCAACTGTGAGTGTAACTGTCCCATATATGTATTTAATTAATCTTCTTTATCAACCTTTTTTTGACATATAGGTTTCTTCATGGGATCTCCATACCACACGGTCCATGCCGCTTGAATACAGCGGCTTCCCGCGACCTTTTTGAGGTCGTAGAGGTGTCATTCCATCTCGTAGAGGGTCTACCGACACTACGTTTTTTGGTCCAGGGTCGCAATTCCAATATTTTGAGATCCCAACAATCACCTTTCGCTGATTTGATCACGTAGAGATACTCCGAGCATTCGCTTCAGCTCCGGGTATCGCTCCATCGCCCGCTAAACGACTCTGAGCTTTCTTATGAGGCCCGCAGTGTGCGACCACCTATTATCTTTTACTATTATTTATTTGACTACTAACAGACCTTACTCTGTCGAAAACATTATTTCCAAAAAACGACTAAGTATATAAATATTATTTGACTATTTCAGATTTTGCCGTTGTTATTTGGTTTTAAAATAGCATATAGACGCAAACATTTGAAAATGTTTTTCAATTTCTCTTTTCCATTTTTATTACAACCAAATAAATACTCGTCTAGACATTTATTTACATTTCAATTTCCAACTTTCGACTTATTTCTGACAACACGAGATACATTTTATATATTTTACTCATCGTTTTATTACTCTTATCTTTATGTTGCGGCGTCGCATCTTATTCTCGAAGGAATCAATTCTATCAAAGGTTTCGAATTACGAGACTGATTTGAAATAGTTTTTGAAATAATAAAATCTGTCTTTTAACCTGTCAGCTGATTCAGATTATGTTTATATGACAAGTTTTTTTATAAATATAAATATAAATAAATATATGGGCCACTTACACACACGGTCGTCCGACCCCAAAGTAAGTAACTTAATACTTGTGTTATGGTTGACGGACAACTGGTAGATATACTACATATATAATTTTAAATACATACTTAAATACATATATACACCCAGGCTCGAAGCACCAACCAATTGTTTATACATAGAAAATGTTAGCTCTCGTCGGGAATCAAACCCGCGACTCGTAGGGCTAAGGCAGGGTCACTACCCACTGCGCCAATGGGCCAGTCAATAAAAGTAAAGTTTAATAAGAACTATGTTAAGCGTTTGGTCACGATAAAGATTATAGTTTGATAATACTGTATAATTACATATACATCATCATCCTCCTGCCCTTACCCCACTCTAAGTGGGGTCGGCACAACATGTTACACACATGTTGTCATACGATTTGGGTACGTATTTTACGACCGGCCGCCTGCCTGACGTCAACTTACCTTAGTCGCCTTTTACGACACCTCGGTAAGAAATAAAGGTGGTCTATTCTATGCAGCCGGATACCACACGGCATTTACCTTAGTCGCCTCGTACGACACCTCGGTAAGAAAGGGGGGTGGTCTATTCTATTCTGCCGGATACCACACGGCTTATAATACTGTATAATAACATGATGTGAAAACGGTAATTCTAGAATATAATTTTGTGCATTGATAACGGTGTATCGTAATTTCTATTTTCGTGTACAATGAAGTGTTATATAAGCTAGCGTATAGCATTTTTTTTAGGATATTCTGCTAGCCCTAATCTTTTACAAGTAGGGAGAAACGAGTGATCCAGAAGTATTGTAGTAACCGTGTGGTATCCGGCGTGGAGTAGACCACTCTCATTTTTTACCGAGGTGTCGTAAGAGGCGACTAAGTTAAGTCAACCCGGCGTGTGGTATCCGGCTGAGTAGAATAGACCACCCTCATTTCTTACCGAGGTGACGTAAAAGGAGACAAAGGTAAGTCGACCCGCCGTGTGGTATCCGGTTGAGTAGAATGGACCTCCCATATTTCTTATCGAGGTGTCGCAAAATAGGATTCGGGTAAGTTGACATCACGCAGGTGTCCGGTCGTAAAATACGGAGCCAAATTATGTGACATGCTTGTAACATGTTGTGTACACCTCACTTAGAGTGTAATAAGGGCAGGAGGATGATGATGATAATTCATTTTAACTTCAAATCTATTAGAATCTGAAACTGTATTTTACTGAACCATAAGTTATTTAGTGCGGAACTGTATTTCGCTAAGCGGAAATGCACTTTGGCGCAGTGGGTGCCAAGGCAATCAATCACTGCTGCACATCCGATACATGATAAATGCAAACATTTACACAACCCCGCGCACTGAAACATTCAGCATGCATCCGTTTCAATAAATCTGGTTTCATTACGGTTGGTACTTTAAAATTTATTAAAATTCAAATCAAAGTTGATGTAGGTAAGTTGCCAACCTTAGTTATTACAGGCACACATTGACGAACAAATTGACAACCATCTATATCTATACATATTATTATACAAAGTACCCAAAAGCTGTCTATCTGTAAATTATCGATTTTCTTAAATATACTGAACCGATTTTTGTACGGTTATCATTAAAAGAAAGTACAATTTTTCAGGAAGGTTTAGGTTAATTTATTTATAGAAGCAGGCGCTACTTTTCGGAATACCATATTACAGACACTATAACAGAACTACTTTGCTATAATCCAATTGTGTTAAGCGAATGCATGCAATGCTAAGTGTATAAAGCAGGCAAAATTCACGTATCTTACACATGCAGCACACGTATCGCAAGACGCCTCCACCAGCAACAATGCACACAAGCAATACACAAACCGCCACCAAAATCTCTACTTTCGTTTCGCCCCGAAACTGAAGCATCATCAGGAGGATAGGTTCCACGACAAAATCGTAATTCATTACGATTTGCCCTGCTTCATACACTTAGCATCGCATGCATTCGCTTAACCCACTAACCTACGCGGATTATAGCAAAGTAGCTGTGTTAAAGTTTCTGTTTAGGTTAATAGTACATTTCTCAGAATACCGTTATCGTGGTTCATCTACACATGAAGAATTTATAACTTCACCTTTTCAGGGACGTATACAAATAGATGTCCACCGCGTAATGCATAATTGTTCCATTAGTCGGAAAATGCTGAGAAGGGTCCATGAGAGTCCCATTTTTATTCTGCTATTTCGGTCCTGTGTATGACCTTCGCGTGAGTCACTATAAATTATGCATAAATGTCTAATGCCTTCATTATTATTTAATTTATGATTTTTAGTCTTACCTTCATAACATTGAATAGCGTAAAAATCATATTATATCTTGGTAATTAAAGTGACATGTATTTATTTAGGGGGAAAAACTTCAATATAAAATATACATATTAATTTTCCTAAAATTCCCCCGTATTGACTGAGTAGAGTCTTATCGAAGTGTCGTAAAAGGTTACTAAGGTAGATTGACCTGCCGTATGGTATCCGGCTAAGTAGAATAGACCACCCTTATTCGCACCTTTATTTGTCGCCTTTCACGACACCTCGGTAAGACCGAGGTGTCGTGAAAGGCGACTAAGGTAAGTTGACCCGCCATGTGGTATCTGGCTGAGTAGAATTGTCCACCCTTATTTCTTACCGAGGTGTCTTAAAAGACGACTAAGGTAAGTTGACCAGTCGTGTGGTATCTGGCTGAGTAGAATAAACCACCCTTCTGTCTTACCGAGGTGTCTTAAAAGGCGACTAACGTAAGTTGACGTCAGGAAGGCGGCCGGTCGTAAAATAACTATCCTAATCAAGTAACAACATGTTTAAGTCATGACGCCACTTAGTGTGGGATAAGGGTAACAGATTTATGATTAAATTTCCTCAATTTCCCATGATATTAAAATGAAAACAAATATACATTTATATATATCAGATGACATGTTTCAACGCGTCTATCATCAGAATGTGCAGCCTAAGCAGATGAGGTTGTCAACTAAACAATAAAATAGAATTAGCTTTTATACTCCCATAGTAGGGTTATGCAATGATTTAATTGTGAAATAATATAGTTATTATGTATTGTAGTAATATTTTATTCTACATGAGGTTCAGAGCACTGAAAAATTGACTGGTCCCTTGGCGCAGTGGGTAGTGACCCTGCCTACAGCTCCGCGAGTCGTGGCTTCGATTCCGGCCGAGGACCAACATTTTCGATAAACAATTTGTTGGTTCTTCGAGCCTGGGTGTATATTTGTATTTAAGTATGTATTTAAAATTATATATATAGTATATTTACCAGTTATCCGTTACCCATAACACAAGTATTAAATTACTTACTTTAGGAACGGACGACCATATGTGTAAGTGTCCCATATATTTATATTTATTTATTCATTTAAATCAACATTAGTGCATAAAATTGGAATACGGTATATTCAAACAGAAAGAGTCAAACTAAATAAAAACTAATGGTGAAATCTCGAGCAATCTAACACTGTCTTAGCGTCGTCAGCGAAGAAATTGAGCATTTATAGTGCATTAGGAAACCCATTCGCTACTCGAGATTTCCGCGGAGATTTAACTTCGTCTTTTGTAAAGTAATCTTTATTCTAACACACAAAGCATGTATATCATAGAGGATACAAATTGTAAATATATGTTATCGTTTCTTTATCTTAAAAAAGTTTATCTTGAAAAAAGGTAAAGACCCGTTATTATCCCACTGTTGGAAATTGGCTTTCTCTCTAAATTTTTCGGAGTTCAAGGTTGGAGATAAGAGTCACTACCCTGCCCCAATGCAGATTAAACACACACACAACAAACACACACACACACACACACACACATACACATGTGTATTTGGTTACACATTACCCAAAATACTCTACAGATATGCATGTCTCCTCACAATGTTTTCCTTCATCGAAAAGCGTGAGGTAAATTGCAAGAAAAACTCATTGGTGCCTGCCCCTGGTTTGAATCCGTGACCCTCTCAAAAGAAGGACACGGCCTCACAGCTGGACCGCCGTACTATTTTAATAAATTAAAACTTGTTTTTTTATTAATAGACTTTCATAATGTAAATCCTTAAACGCTTACTCAGAATCATAGCCTTAATACGATCAAATATTAGAAACTAGCGGCATCCGTAAAGTCGTTCGCGCAACTTGAGCATATCAGTACAGCCAATAATGTTATTTTTTTCTTGTTCCCAAAAACAAGGGTACTTTTAATCGTATATGTTATCACGGTGTAGACTCGTAGGTTTTAATTGTGCCACAGTTTATCAATGTTGGTGTAACGGGTCAGCCGTGAAAGCGCGAGAGACAGACTTTCGCATTTATAATACTAGTATGGAAGTATCAATAAGGATTTCCAATTAACTTAGTCATTATTTATTTATTTATTTATTTATTTTTACAAAATTCACAGCTGTGTATGTGTGTGTAGATGTGTTGCATGTGTGGAGAAGTGTGTGCGCATGGTTAAGTGCATGTTTATGCTATGCGTGGAAATGCTTCAATTTGTCTATATATTTTATTAAAGTTTTACATATTCTGAATAGTATCCAGAATTTTTTTCTTAAAACATTCCTTTGAATAATTAGATATGTAATATACCTAGGTGTAATTGAGATTATAGATTCTTAACAGTCGACATACTATCGATTATACATATAATCTCAGCTTACAAACTAAAAACAACAACAAACCAACAACGAGACTTCATTTACGTTCAACAATAGACACGACACTTTCAAATTTCCCTCAATTGTTTTATCTATTTTTTCCTTTCTACATGGTAGTCAGTAGTAATAAACTTCAATAGTGCAGATGTTTTTGTACATTTATGTTAGTTCAGTTTATGAAGTCTTTTATGTTTCCTCTTTTTTCATTTTTTTCAAACTTTTGCTTCAGGAACATAAAAATAAACAAATAGAATATAACCAAAATACCGTGAAGTAATAAGTATTGTATATATATTCCATTCCATCTAAATATATAAAAATGAATGTTTGTCAATGAATGTGCCTTATCAACCGCGAAACGGCTGGACTTATTTAAATGAAATTTTCAGATGATTTTTAGATTGACCCAGCGGATGTTCCTATAAAGTTTGATGGCGATCGGAGCATTTTTTTTACTGTAATTCATATATCTTTGAATTAAGCACTGCGAAGCAGGATATACTAGTTCCTCTTATAACATCTATACAAGTTAATTACAGTTGAATAAAATATGAGAGAAGCGATATCAGTACCGTTTGATCTGATTGCGATGTACTTTAACGTATTGATAAACATCTTATCCAAGTAATGACACTTGTATGACTCAATCATGGAAATCGTTTCTAATATCCAATGGTAACAGCACTGTCCTGAATGTTACATAAAAATTAATTCCTGTTCCCTTTGTATCGGCGTAACTGCAAATAGCGGCCATTATGATATTCGTTTAACGAGATAAAGCTAATTGCTGGAATCAGTAATGAGGACATTATGCAGAGGAAATGAAACCAATCTGCGTTTCAAATTTAAGCTGATTTATACCTATATGTTTTAATAAAAGTATAAAACAAATTGAAGTTTATGTCATAATACAGTTGTTGCTTGATATTATTTAACTCATAAAATAAACCTTCTTTAAGTTAATTTAATATATAATTTTTATAACAACTTTTTGACTTTATTTTTCACAACACACCCACACACACACATAAATTAAAAGCGATTCTATATTGTTATGTTACTTTACTTATGGAAGAGCGAGACCTTCTGACACAAGTATTTTCCACGCTTACAAGAAGATCTCAATCTGTATTTTTTGAAACGATTTATTGGTATGAAATAAATATTTTTGTATTTGTGTTTTGTATTTTTTTTTATAATTTATTGAAATAGTCGTTACTTTGCGAAGTGACTTTTAATAATATTGTCCTAAAAAATATTTTATTTATAAGTCGCAATTAAATTTTTTTGTTATTTACTCGTCTAGGTATTCGTATGCCACGTTATAAAAAACATCTTTATTCAAATTTCTGTTATATTATATATAAAAATGAAGAAGAAAAGATCCTATTGTATATTTAACTGTTTGGACAAAGTTATTCTCTTTAATATATCATTGAGATTATCTCTAAATTAAATCGTTCTCATAAACAATGATACATATTATCTATGAAATATTACCAGATCCAGGATACAAAACATTAAGCCTCGCGTATTCCAACTTGGAGTCGAGTCACGTGCACAAATGCCATTACGTTAGTATTGGAGAATAATTTCAAAGCAAATACTTCCCGTAATCCATCCGTTTAGAGTTCTTCGTTTATTTGCTCGGACAAAAGACACCAGTATAAAGTAAATTATATTAAAGTATATTTCTTTTTCTATTAAATAGAATTATGTATTTAAGAAAACAAAGGGAAGGCTAGTTTTAATCGATTTTACGACCATTTAACCGTGCATCTTGTATAACGAGAGAGAGATTGTTGTGACCGTCTACTGATAGTAAAACCAGACACGCTTGATGATCCTGTCATTATAATAATAAATAATAATAAAATCTTTAGTTCGCACCGCAAACTAATAATCTTAACTAACTTAATTAAATTGTACAAAAATGATGGTTGTGGATTGCTGGTGCCTATGGTAGGTTAGAAAACGCGTATTACAGGTCACCAGGTCTCCACCCCTCGTAAGCGTTACAATCAACTTAATTTAAAGTTAACAATTGTAACTATATTATTTTTGTGTTATGTGTGATGCGCAGTATATAAGAATCACATGCATTATGTGATTGTGTGGCACGCGCGTGTTGAGTATAGAAGTGTGTCTGTGTGTTTGTTTTTTAGTGTATGTTTCTTTGTTGATGTATGAGATTGAGAAAAGTATGAAAGGATGAGTGGGATTCTTTCTACTTATGGACCTATGTTTATTTGACTACATCTAATAGACCTTCCGTAACAGTATAGGATTGCTGTAGAAGCCAATTCTCCAATATTATTTTGTATTTAAATCTATTTAGGCTATGTAGTGAGAGGATTTTATGTAATTTGTTACATATTACAATTGGCGAAATATTAAGAAGTAGTTGTACTTGTTAAAAGCTTTAATTTACCCTACCACGTGTGTATGTGAAGGTGGAATCATAGAAGTTAAATTTGGTCTACTTCCTGGTGTCCGATTGACCTGAAATTTTACACACTGCTTCAATTCCGATGACAATGAACGTTTATGATATGATGCATATCTATGATGATTTTATGCTGCTGCCAAGATTTGATCCTAACGAGGGAACTCCTTAACAATAGGGACATGAAATAATGTCAAAGGATATTTTAACTTGACTCCTTCCAATCTTACGTTTGGGGCAATGTCCGCCCTTTGTTTAAGTCGACTGACTGTATTTATTCATGTGATTTAATAAGTTTCATTTTTTCCTTTAGAAATATGTAATTTTTCTCAGGATATTAGCGTATTTGACTAAAGCCCTAGGATACTTTAGCAAGATGCACTAAACCGATATCCTAGATTTATCGTTTCATTTCGCCCTAATTACATGTAATCTATCAGCCCGCATAGGCAGAACTCGTTTAGTCAAAGATCTATATATAGTAACATTCTACTAAACAGTAGAGAGAGAATTATGTACAAAAATGTGGTTACATAATTTCTATAAACAATAACGTGTATGTTGCAGTCTCACTGTATCATACTGGATGCTTTTCGTGGATTTGCGGGTTAGACTAATTCATAAATACCATGACAATTATGATATAAAATATTTTTTTTATAAATGCAATATATTTATTAATACAATAAAACATAAAAAAATCATAGATTGAATTCTAAATAAATCTGCTTCTATTATTAGTTTTGAGCGATGTTTTTCATCAAAATATATATTTAATAAGATGTATTAGTAGATTTATTATTATTAGTCCGTATTTAAGTGCCTGAGCAAGACAAATATCAAATCCACCCGACTTACATGACAAAATATCTTATATTTGTTTCTGATTATGCGCAAAACTACTACTAAATGTATAAAGCATACAATGTTTTTACCTCACTATTAAATTAAAGATTTTGACCATTTTTCAGTTTATATAGTTTCCATAAACTTATGTATGCTATGTAAGTGCCTTTGCAGTCAAATATACTTATTAATATTATACTTTTTAATCCCTAGTACTTTCAAATGTAATTTTACTCTTCACCGACTATCTAGTATGTGTGATAACGAGCTATCTTTTTTGAGATTGGAATTAAAAATATTTCTCATAATTATTTCTCACGGTTTGTACTAAAGTGACCTAAATCAAGAAACATTTTTTTCTGGTAAATTGCAATAAAGCATAGCGTAGCGACTACAAAACCCTCGTCGCATTGTCGAGAAGATAGATCTTTTGTTGCTATTTGAGTGAATTCACAAAAATAGCCCATTGGACTATCTGTTATGGCTAAATTCGGGTTTTAAAGTAAAGTAAGTTGTTGTAACACCATCATCGAATTGGCTAGCTGTAAAGGTTAATGCTACGTTGTTAAATAATTAAAATAAAAACTCGTGAGTGGTAAACAGACCCATAACTTGGAAGAGCATAAAAATCCAAGTTTTTTCAATAGTTCGTATGTGATGTCATAGATGGCATTGAAAATAAGGATTTAATATATTTATCTCGATAAAACCTAATTTAAAATTCGGTAACTTTAATATTTAGCGTGCGATTTGTTATTGTCTTTTCTGTTTGTGAAATCACTTTGGCGAGAGGTGACATATTATTAAGCTAATTCAATTTAATTCAGACATCGAGGTCGTTTTACGTAATGTTGGATAATTCATTTCCGCGAGTGAAGAAATGGGAGTCGCTCGTTTATCTTACTCACGAGGGCGTGACTCGGTTTAGCTTTACGTTTTAATTTCACTCGACTTTTAATAAAGTTTAAATTGCGTGGGTCTGTCTATACCGTGTTTATTCGTATGGTTAAGACAGGTGTTTAAAGTTGTACACTTGATTTCTTTGTACTACATGTTTTGTTTGAAAAGTACTAATGAATTTATTTGGTAATAAATCGCAATTAAGTAAATAGAAAATATATATAATGCTAAATGTAGAGTGGACTATTCGCAAAGCTTTGCAATGTTGTCATGGAGTCCGAGTGGAATTAGGCGTTACTTTGCGGAGGTCCATAATACAAAAAATAATAAAAATATTATTTTGTTTTAATCCGCGATAAAAGAATTTATATGTTATGCTAAATGTAGAGTGTACTATCCATTCTCATATCTAATACATGTAGGATTAGTTAAAACTTATGCACCACACACAACCGATACACAAGCAATGAACACAACTACTACCATAATCTCAACAATAGTTTCGCCCTGTAACCAAAGCATCATCAGGGGATAGACTCCGCAAATGCCTTTTCAAATCACGAATTCTGCATGTATGAGAACGAATAGTACACTCTACATTTAACATAACATACATATATTTTCTTTTATCGCGGATTATAGTAAAATCATATTTTCATTACTATTTGGTATATCTTGCTCAGTTACGCTGAAATGCCATTAGAGCTTACATCATACTGTATGTTCGAAAGAAGTTAAAGAGCATTGATTTATGCAATTATTATATTTCGTAAGCAGTTTTATTAAACAGATATCTTGTATCATTGAATTAAGGCGAATAGATAAATAGAAAGACTTTTGCTCTTTTAATATTAGTATGGATTAGTTTGGATTGCTGATATTCTTGAAATTAACAGTGCCGAACTGAAATCATCATCATCCTCCTACCCTTATCCCACTCTAAGTTGGGTCACCACAACATTTTATAGACATGATTTGGCTACGTATTTTACGACCGACCGCCTGCCTGACGTCAACTTACCTTAGTCTTATTTTACGAACCCTCGATAAGAAAGAGGTTGGTCTATTCTACTCAACCGGATCCCACACGGTGGGTCAACTAGCCTTAGTCGCCTTTTACGACACCTCGGTAAGAAATGAGGGTAAGAACTGACGAACCGAAATATAACAATAATAATTATAAAAAAAAACTCAACATAACTTATTTTAATAATTGTCCCAGGCCTAAAATAAAAATAAATGTTTCCATGGTAAATATGGGGCGAGAGTTTTGCGTTTTACTGTTGTAATTTGTATTCATTTCGTGACTAAAAGCTTGTGGCTATAAAATATTTACTAAAGTGATTTATATTCTGTATGATTTTAAACACTTTTCTCGATATAAAAGATAAGCTTGCGTTCAATATTTTAAAGTAAACGAATCTCTTACGGTAAGCTTTCTCGTGCGAGCAAGAATTTATCTTACGAGTAGATCTTATAAACTTGCAAAATAATGAACACTTTCATATTTTAATATTAAGTGGAGTAAATATTTTATTTTATGCAAATTAATACGTTTTTATACGCACAAAAAATATTGATTAATATAATATATGCATGATATTAGGTCCTTACATATGAAATTGGCGTTTTCTATGGGAGGAACATCAAGTCGTTTTTTTTTAATGAAATATATTTAATTAATCAAAGTATGTACCATTGCTATGTATGCACTTTTGCCATCTCATAGGTAATTCATTGATCCCCTTACTAAAAAAACCATTCGGGCGGGAATCAATAAAATCTTTGAAGGCGGTTTGGACTGTCCCATGCGATCGTGTAATATGTGATATACCTTCGGTTTTATTATTAGTTTAGATTGTAGATCGAGACGATAAATTTTACAATGCTAATTTGTTTTAAAATTATTTTATGTTTTATACGATTTCTCTCCTTTCAATCAATAAAAATGCATTTTAAACAAAGGTATGTCTTCAAGGAACTCAGCGCGGTTTAGAAAATCGCGCTGAGTTCCTTGAATACCTCTGTTTAAAATGCATTCTTGCAACAACCGCCTGCAACCAATTTGAAGATCATCTGTCCCATTAGTTGGGGGGTGTACCTATCACTGGATATTTTAGTGCGACATCCCCATTTTGACATCTCGAAATCCAACATCCATCAGTTTTAAAATTACCTATCATCATTTCAATTTCCCACTTGAAAATGAGTTAAGGAAACTAATATGACAACATCTTTCAAATATATTTAATTCCTTTAAAAGAAATTTCTCATTTATGAAGTCGTATACAGAATAAACAGATGCAAAGTTTCTTCAGTGTACTTATTATAAGAACTCGACAAATGCAGTAAACAACTTGAAATAATGTTAACACAAACAATTTTCAATGTTTCACATAGTGTGGTTGCGCGACTGTTATTTCATTTTTATTTTACACCCAATATACGATCGCAACTTCTATTTACTTCTCTTTAACAAAAATTTGTTCCTTTACGAAATATTTACGCCTTGCTATCATGATCCATTGTGATCCATAGGCTTCCTTTTTAGTTTGTTTGATTCACTTAGCAAGGTCTAACGCTGCGTTAGTGTCTGGATGCAAACATTATCGGACCAAAACGCTTTATGTTACCGTAGCCTCGCGACTATAGTTTAGATAAGATGGAAAATTTAAGTAATTTTGATTACTCTACGGATTTTCTCAGTTCACATTTCTGTAGCAGAGGCACTTCAAGCATTACTCCATCGCCAGCTGAACTGTTGTTTAGGTCGTGAAGTTTGCTGTATGTCATGGGGTCGTAGGGAGCTAACTAGGTATGTTTTATTAGAAATTTCATTCTTCTGCTTTATAGCCTTTTCATCGCTGAAGTTGTGTCTTAACTGGTAAACCTTAATTGCATAGTCAACTAGTTGTTTCTACGTAACACTTTCTTCTACATATTATAGACAATTAATTTACAATTAAGAAATTTTATTCATTCATTCGTGGTTTTGATGCATACCTTCCAATGTGCCAATGATTTACGTTACTAAATATCTTCTTCTTCTAAATAAGAAGAATTGTTGAGAAGAGAGCTTGAAGAAGAGTTTTATGCAAATTAGGTTTTCAGTGAATGGCAGCATTTCGATCTGGTATATGGTATGCAATCGTTCTGGTGATTCTAATCCAAACTTAATTATAACCCAACTATTTCTCGTCCCTTGACAATTTATTGTAAAATCAACTGAAAACTGATTGAGTTGAATTTGGAGTTGAAATTAAACTCAACACAAATTTGGTCAAAATGACTATCTGTTTTTTATTTTTTTATACCATTACCTGTTAACTGGTTTTAGAATAATGATATATCAGACTTCACGAACTTAGCGAGTTAAAATTCGTAGCTATTAGGTAGAAAAATATAAATATAATATTGTCACTACATATTTTTCCAATGTAAGTATATTAATAAAACATTTTCAACTGTAAATCATATTCACTTCATATAGTGAAAGAGAATCAAATCGCAATTTATCTCCGTTCAGTCGTATATCAACTGCATCTGTGCTGCGAAAAAACTAGCTTCCTTCCGATTTTATGATATTGCAATATCGTCTCTTCATATTTTTTTTACTTTATTCAATACATCTTCTAGTTTTTCTAGCGAGGGTAGTTGAAAACGCATTAGCGTTCATATGTTTCGCATTAAGTGTCACTAGTATAAGCGACTATCTATGAAGTATCTACAAAAAAATTGGAGCATATCGCTCAATCTTTTTAACCTTATCAGAACACGATCTTGACATAATTTAAGAGGATAATTCTGTTCGTAGGCAGTATACTCTCAACTTGTTTGTCTAAAGTTCAATTTAGAAGTAACTTTTACATCTTACAGATCGGGATGGTTAGATAAGAGTGTTAATATATTTAGGAAAATAAGAGTAACAAAGTGAGTTAGTTAGCTAGTTCTGTTTAGTGAAACATGATGATCGATCATGTCTGAACGGTGAGATCACGTGACTCATCGCGGGTTCAAAGCTCAGGTACCCATGAGATTAATAAAACATTGCCTAATTGATATTTTTCAGTGAAAGCTTTTCAGTGAAAGAAACATCAAGAGGTAAAACCAGATATACATTGATGGAATTAGATGTATATTTGAAATTTCTTTGGCGTTACATTCGCATGTATATTTTAAAAAAATATTAGTCAAGTATAAGTATATAATAGCAAAATACATTACTGTATTTATGATCAGATACATTGACGTAAACGTCGGCTTATAATGTGTAGTATTAAATCCAAGAAACAGAAACTTGTGTGGGGATATAATTTTGTTGTTGAAATTAAAGAAAGAAAACTTATTTATAATCAATTTTAATGATTTTTTTTAAAAAGAACGATAAAATGTGCGGCAAAATTAAGATCCAAAGTGATTTGTAATCACTTTTTCTCCACTTAGCTCTCTTCAATATCTTAAAATCTTATTGAATTTAGCCAGTAGACTAGACATAATAAGACGTAAATGGATGATCGACTAATGGGACGGGGCAGGGCTCAGCTACTCTAAATGAAAGAAAATTATAAGTGACCGAAAACCATTTCGAATATTTATTATCAAACTTAAATTTGTACGTGAGTAAATAAAGACGATTTTCTAAAATTGTAAAAAAAAGTGTATTAGAGAAAAATATTTATACGTGTTTTTTTTTCGACCTGACTGTATGCCCTAATAGCTTTTACAGCGTCACCGGGCTGGACGGGCGAGCGCAGAAGCATCGTCGAGGTCGCGAAATGCAGAGAATAGAGCGCAGAAGCTCTACTTAAATCGGGGAACATCGTCCTAAGGGTGCCTCCTGTGAGGCCGGACCACGGCTTAGGGCGACGCGTTGATGGTATGACTTGGATTAGTCATTGCGGCGACGGAAGGGTGGTGAGAAGCCACGACCGACCGACGTCAGAAAACTGGGACCTCGTCTTCGCCGGCGAAGACGTTGTGTGTGTGTGTATTACGTGTTTCTGTGTTGTCGATCGTTATTTGAACGTCGGGGTCATACAGGACGCTTTTTGGACGCCTATATTTTCAATGGTCGCACCTAACTGGGATGTACGTAGAAGCAACTGAAATAAGGGGGTTCGGGTGTACCTCAGATTTCTTGAAGTAAGATTTCGAAAAATGTTTACAGAGGTGAGTAATGGTATGGAGATCGAGGTTTTATAACGGGTGTGTTACGCGGTTCAGTCAGTACGCTGTAACAAGTCGGCACGAGCCCACGCGCTCACGTCGTTTCTTTCGAAACTTTACCTATTTATACTCTCTACCTTATTTCTTGAAGCATGGAGTGGAACAATGAAAAAACTCTGTATAGAAAAATACAGTGAAGAACCAGTGTTGTGGAACCCAACAAAGATCCCAACACGACCTCGCTGTCGGATATCTTGACTGAGAGTGACTGGAGCACAGAGCACAGAGCACATAGATATGGAGCACAGTGTTGAAGCGAACATGTTACGCCGACTTTAGAATACACCGTAACGTGCTCGATGCGGAACATGCTCGATGCGAACGTACATTACACTTCGTAACGTTGGTCAGTACCCAGTTGTAGACTGAAAAGATAAAATACAAGTAATTCGGAAAATTGAGCGAAGGATTATGTGACTAGTTGTCTACGGCAAAAGAATTAGTATGGACTACGAGATTCTTAGTATAATTAATAGAATTAGGTTTTGAAACGGTTCATAAAACAAAAGTAATGAAAATATTATATTGCTATGATCTACGCTAGAAAAAATATATATAATGCTAAATGTAGAGTGAACAATATGTTCTTATAGCTGATACGTGCAGAATTGCACTTGATTACAATTACAATTGTGGCAATTGAGTAGAAGAGTAAGAAAAACTAAACGACATTGTTTTTATAAATTGCTTCTTTTTTTCAACATAACATACAACAACTGCCAACGTTGATAATCAATCAAAAAAAGTTTGGTTAATAAAGCATGAAACTCGCATTTCGTGTATTACGCCTTAAAAGCTTACTAGGGCAAGAAATGAGAAGTGCTATTTTTTATATAGCTGACGATATATATCTTTAGATAACGTATGTAACGCTCTCAGCTTTCTAAGCTTTAAAAATTTCTAAAAAAGCTTATTAAATAACTCGAGTTTACATTCCTCAGTGTTTGTTCAGTGTTCATTGAAATTTAAAGCTCTAAAAAACGTTGTCGGCGTATAATTTAGAAATGCATTTATGAATGAGGTTGTTTGATAAGTTTTTATGAACTAATAATTACTGAAAATATGAAAGCCATGTCTTTTTACCAACCATATTATTACCGAGGGTTAGGATCGCTATCATTCCTACATGACGGAATAAATAAATTAGGCTTCTACCTCGACCCTCCTCAACCTTTCTTGACAAATAGAACAATTATGCATCCTTTGCGGCGGACATGTATTTATTATTGACGTAAAAAGGCGCTATTGTGCTGCCTTAGGCACTGCTTTTTAGATAGACACCTTAAAATGGTAAGATTTAAAGAAGATTCTTTGAAAGTCAGACCCACATATGAGATTTCTTTTTTTGCATAACTGAAGTGTCAATAGGCACATAGTTTAAAGGAACCATTGGCATAGAGGTCTCGATCTGTTCTAATGGCAACCACGCACTGGAAAACGCAGTGTCGGTAGATGCCTAAAGTAATTGGCAAACGAGCTTAAAAGTATTGGACAGTGGTGGTTAGGATCTTGATGTGACCTGTCACAAAAGAGCAGCAATGGGTATCAATCTAAAGAGAGAAGAAGAACGTGTTCGGAATTTTGAGAAAACAGGTCTCCATCATATAGCTGCAAGCTCTATATACTCACTGTTAAGATGAGAGAGACCTCAATTGAAATTAACATTAGCAAAGTCTACTTATAAATCAAGTTAAAATTGGTAGGTTAAAAGGTAACCCTGTCGAGTCTCCGGTAAAAGCCACTCCATTCACAATAGGTAAATGAGTCGTATTGTCTTAAATGATGGCTACCCATCCGTTTTACTCAACCTTCCTGTATCTAATAAATATTATATAATAATTCAAATTAAATCAAAATAATGTTTATTCAAATAAGTTCTTTCAAGCACTTTTGAATCATAAAGGATCAATATGATTAATTGAGAAGAGGAACCAGCAAAAAAGTCGGCGGTCAATCTTGAAGCTGAAAGGATTTTCAAATCCAGGTATTTTTATGCTCCTAATAATCTAGAATTTTGTAGTTTGCTTTACGTATGAGCATATTTGTTACACTTAATTTAAACCTATCTTAAGATTTTAAGATTTACCTATTTTAAGATTTAATATGAAATATTTATAATCCAGTTTCAGGTCAGTGACTCCCTTATATTCAACCGTGCTATCTGCTAACTTTGTTATTATTTCCGTTTACATTGCAAATATTTGTATACCTTATGAACTCGTTACACGTAGTTTGGTGAAATTGAGCGATCAAGTTTAATAGTGTTGACTGCGGTGATACCGTTTTGAGTACGGGTTCGTTCACCGCTAATAGAGGAATTTTAAAAATCCCTATAAGCGCTTTAAACAAGGGATAAAAGTTAATCTGAAAGTAAACTTACCAGGTTGTCACAAACGATATTGGAAATTTTGAGGCAGTTTCTAACAAAGAAAACATGGCCTTCGTGGCGCAGCGGTTTGTGTATGACTGTGTGTGTGCCTTGTTGTTGGATGTCCCGGGTTCGATTCTCAGAATGAGATGCGATGAGATGAGAGATTGATATATATTTTTTAATAATTATCTTGGTGGCTCGTTACGACCCTATAGCTTTGCGGTAGGGTCGTAACGCCTAAAGATAATTTGAGTTAACTTTGAGTTCCGTTGGAATGATAGGTGGAAATGTTAAAATACCACTTCCAAATTTACGATTATCATCAGTTACCTTCAAGTGAGGTAAAAGTGCAAAATCTATAAAAATCTGATATCAAAATCGCCAATAGAAATCTCCGTGAAGTCACGAGTAACAGAAGCAGACACGGTTTTTTTATTTTCGCTTAGCTGTACAAAGCTATTTGTAAACAAGGCAGAGCTTAAAACATAATTACGCGCTTGCTCTTCCCAACGCCGGGTTTCTTGTTTTACTAAATAACCTTTTGCACGAGTCGCCCGTAATTTCCTTTGAATTAAAATGGAAATAAGTATTTGATTTATGAAAACTCTTTACAAATATTGACAGGATTTTTCTTTATTGAAGTGTATTTTTTAAGTACTGTCAGCGTATAGAATAGACAAAGATAAGTATACGAGTTTAATCTTCCCTCTAATTATTTATGGTGACACTCTCACTAAAAGGCCTGCATATAGCTTCCCTACTAAGGCATATTAACCGAAAAGAAAGCAAAACTCTACTCACTGACGCAATAAAAAATTTACCTATCAACTTTCATTTCGATATTACAAATCTTATTCTATTATACATATTATTGGCTGCGATGTCGCGCCTGTCTGAGAAATCTTTCAAAGTCCTATCTAGCTTGCCATTTGCAATACTAAATTGCAAATTAGGGTTTACATGTTCAGATTAATAGAAAAGCACGCAATTTTATCCGCGATAAACAAATTAACATTTAAACCGTTTTCACCCGCATATCTGCATAACAAAGAGTCGCCGTAACGAATGGGACGTACTATAAATAGGGGCAGATAAGGGTAGATGGCCGTGATATCTAACATATAAAGGATTTGATATAATTTACGGTCAGTTAGCTCCAATCTAGAATTTAAATGTAGGAAATCAAATTCAAATTTTGATTTCTCATACAGACGAATGTCATATATTATTTCTCAAGTAATCCAATAATAATAATAATGTTTAAACAGTCGTGTATCGTCTGCGATAAGTAGACATAAAGCAAAGGCGTTTGTTTTGCATTTTTGGCGAAAGCTCTCAGACGCCTTGACTTTCCCAGACGTTTACCACCAATTCGCACATAACCTTTGCAAATCATACATCAAAATCTGCTTCAGTAACCAAAATTCTTTTTTTTTTTTATTTCGATAATTTATTACGGTAAGACAAAAGGGATAGAATATGAAGTGATTATATTTTTATCTTTCGATATTTATTCTTCTCAAACGATTTATGATCATGACTTTTCTTTCGAATATTTAGTCATGATGCGCAGCCGTATGTCACATTCATAGATTCTTTGGGATCTTTAGTGGTCTATTACGTTTAATCTATAGCACATGCAAGGCTTGACTCAAGGGCCGCTATTCAACCCAGGATTCCAATGTTCAGAACTTCCATAGGCACTTTGTAATATTAGCTCTGCTACTTGAGTTTATGAAGCTGTAATCTCTACTTTCAACTCATCGCTTGCTAAGTACAAATTACTTGATAAATCATCGTCATTCTCCTGCTCTTATCCCACTCTAAGTGGGGTCGGCACAACATATCATGTTACATGATTTGACTACGTATTTTACTACCGGCCGCCTGCCTGACATCAACGTACCTTAGTCGTATTTTGCGACCCCTCGATAAGAAATGAGGGTGGTCTATTCTACTCAGCCGCATACTACACGGCGGGTCGATTTACCTTAGTCGCCTCTTATGACACCTCGGTAAGAAATGAAGGTGGTCTATTCTACTGAGCCGGATACCACACGGCGGGAAGGTCGATAAATAAATAACAGCAAATATTATTAAACATGTTTATTGATATTATTTACATTACGACACTATAGGCAGATGTTATTAATTATATTGTTTTCTACATGAACAGAGCTGTATTTTGGCTTATTTTTTCACTATATTTACATAACATTCCCTAAAACTAAATAACGCTTACGATAAAGAAATATTTAGAACGGGCATAATCTCATCATTTGTATATTAAGATTATAAATTTATATAATTTTAATACCCTAATATGCAATTGATTTTTTAAAAATAAACATACTCTCTTGCATAAATTAGTTAATAATACAATGAATTGAAATACCTATATCTTGAAATTCTTAGTTTTATTGGCTTATCTTTATGAATAACTAATATTTACATATAAAATTTACATATTATTGATATGCTTCGTTAAAATAAGATATTTTGTACATATTAGGTTAAAACATGACATATTTATTGTAAAATATCTATAATATAAAAATGAATTGCTGAATGTGTTTAAGCGCAAATCTCGAGAACAGTTGAACGGATTTCGCTAATTCCTTTTTTTGTATTATTGTTTGAAGTACGAGGATGGTTCCTACGGAGAGAATAATATCAAAAATTGCCACAAAAAGTATAAAATAACACAAAAGTAATAATTAAATTGTTTTGCTATAATCCGCGACACAGTAAATAGAAAAATATATAGTGTTAAATGTATAATGGACTATCCGTATTTTTCATACCCGATACGTGGAGGATTCGTAAAAATACATGCACAAACCTCCACCACTTCCACCACAATACACAAGTACTACACACGTTCACTATCACAAACTCAACAATCGTTTCGAACAACCGAAGCATCATCAGGAGATCTCCACGACAAAACCGCAAAGCTTTGCGATTTTGTCTTGGGGTATGAAAATACGGATAGTCCAATTTACATTTAACACTATATATATTTTCTATTTACTGTATCGCGGTTATAGCAAAATAATTTAATTATTACTTTTGTATTATGGATCTCCGCAAAGTAACTAGGCGTTACTTCTATTATATATAGAATAACTATAGTTATTCTAATAATTATATAAAATACCACTTTTCTATATTCCCATACAAACGATTTGTAATAATACTTAAAAGTCAGTTTGAACTTCATTACCATAACATAATGTTCACTTGTTAGTGGAGGGGTTCCGGGGAGGCAAAACAATTGATATAGACATAATTGGATAGATAGAGATTTTCGAGCGAGCGAACGAAGTTGCGGGTAAAAGCTAGTTTATATGTTTTGTATTACTTAACCAGATGCTGCTGAAATATATTGTAAAGAGAAAAAGAATTGAGTAACCTCGAAACAGTATAGACTCGGCTTTATTCTTTACCTCAAGGATTAAACAAAAAAGGAAGGTTCTAGAATGTTGTTTCTTGCAGCGTGCTTAAATTTAATATTTTTTTAAATAAATGAGCCAAATAAACACGTTTCTCGGAATATGAAAGCAGATGTCACGTCTGTGGCGTCAATACAATACACAATTATTTTTTTTATGATAACTACAAAATATACTTTTTTTTAATGTTTGACAATAGTATAAGCAATGTAAAAATAAATAAATATATGGGACATTTATACATACGGTCGTCCGTCCCCAAAGTAAGTAACTTAATACTTGTGTTATGGGTGACGGACAATTGGTACATATACTACATATATAAGTTTTGATACATACTTAAATACAAATACACACCCAGGCTCGAAGAACCAACAATTTGTTTATAGAAAACGTTGGCCCTCGGCGGGAATCGAACCCGTGAACCGAGGAGCTGAAGGACGGGTCACCACCCACAGCGTCAACGGGTCAGTCAATATATTTCATATTTCCAAATAATTAAAAAAAAACTGATATTCACGTTCATACATTACATATCGACTGTGAACTGGCAATATATCCTATCTCTAATTTTAAGCTAAATTACTTTTTACGGCATTGGGTGCTACTGCCCATTATTTATCATATCAACATGTATAATCTACAAGAAAATTTGTAAATAAATAAACATATTAAAAGTCACCTGTTTTTTTATTTCATAAAAATGATTGCGATTGTATTAATAATCATGTTTTTCTTCTCACTGAAAAGTTGTCAAAAATAAGATAGGACAATTTGCCAGTTCACAGTCGATATGCTAAACTCATTTATAGATATCGAAATATTAACCTTATCCCAAAAGCTGTACATAAATTTTTTATAATTCTTTTTTATAATTTCACAGATGAAATTATAAAAACATGAAATTATATGACTTGCCACTAAAGTTTGTGACTCCTTGAAAAATTATGTAAGTGAAGCCAGTCTTTCTTAACAAGTAAAATCTGCAGTCTGAAACCGCGGTGATAAGAAGGAGGCTAACTCTAAGGAAGCTGCCACAAACTTTGCGGTAAAACTTAAATACCTTTGTCTACCTTGCAGTTGCACAGGATAAAGATTTTTCTTTTAAATCTTTTCCTTTAATGCAATTTCGTTACAATTTCACAACCCCTTTGACAGTAATGTTGTAAATTTATTAACACAATTTATAAAAAAATAAATGATTCATAAAAACATAAAAATATAATCACTCTTTATTGTTTTTTTTATTAAGTAAGAAGACTATATTCGACGATGACAAAAATTTGCACAAGAGATCGCGATTATTATGGAATAATGCAAGTTTTTCATTATATACTTCAATTTACATTTTTAAAACTATTTTTAGTTTCTTACACCGCATTAATTTTCCACACCATCTATCTGTATCCCGAATCTTACCAATGGTCCAGCACTACGCATTAAAGTTTTTTTGATTATTGCCTGCGATCTTCGGACGCATTACATTAAGAAAGCCTTAACACCATATTTTACAAATAACATCGTTAACATACTAAGATGAGCGAAACTATATTACTTTACTTATTTTTGAAATAACATTATCCTCTGTAAAACATTAAATTGACACATATTTTATAGTCCTAAACTTATCATCTTTCACCGCTAATTATTAGTTTATAGCTATGTTTAGATACAATTGTGAGCATTTGTAAATTACTTATATAATATACAAGGTGTGGCAACACTGCCATTATTGCTAGAGTGGGGATAGGGAACGGTTGCTTGATGACGCTCTTCGAAACCACAGTTGGTTGCCAGTTGTTATCGAGGACTGATTGTTCTAACACGTTCTGCATTGTATCTAAATGAAAAATAGAGATTTATAGAAGCAGGCGTTACTTTGCGGAATTCCATATTACAAGCAATACAACAGAACTAACTACTTTGCTATAATCCGCACGGGTTAAGTGAATGCATGCAAAGCCAATGTGTATGAAGCAGGCAAAATCTACGCACCTTATACATGCAGGACCAGCCACCACATGCACCCCAAGGCGCAATTCACCAGCAACAACGCACACAAAAGCAGCACACACACCCACCACACTTCGTCGAGATTGTGGTGGTGGGTGTGTGTGCTGCTTTTGTGTGCGTTATTGCTGGTGAATTGCGCCTTGGGGTGCATGTGGTGACTGGTCCTGCATGTATAAGGTGCGTAGATTTTGCCTGCTTCATACACATTGGCTTTGCATGCATTCACTTAACCCATGCGGATTATAGCAAAGTAGTTAGTTCTGTTGTATTGCTTGAAAAATAGAGAGATAAGCTGGCTTGTGTACAAGCCTAGAGACTTTATGAAATTTAGTATTTGTTATTTTTATTTTATTACTTCATCACATTTAATGCAACTAGATTAAGTAAATAATATTATACAATTACACACGTTACACCAAATAAATTAAGGTATTTTTCTATTCCCGGTTTTCAATGGGAATCATAAGAAATAAATGAAAAATTTACACTAAATTTAAATAATTTGAAATTTATTATCGTCTTTATACTTTTCGCTTTGGGATGTTATCTGTTGTCTCTTCGTTTGAAACATAATTGTAACACTTCTTACTCGGATACTTGGAAGAAAACACACCTACAAATTATTTACGGGAATTATTGTACAAGACAGTTGAGTTCAAAATTGAATAACGTTTTATTCATCCTCATTTTGGGATTCTATCGAATAATAAATGCCAAAGCGCCTTTTATTAATACTCTCCTTAAAATTATATTTTGTATTTAAGGAAATAAGGAATTAACTACCTTTTAAAAGTTACTATAGACATATCTCAAGGGTACATATCCATAGTAGACATATCTCATACACATATCCCTTTAACCAATCAATTCGAAAACAAAAAACGTATCGTGAAACAAATATTATAATCAATTATTATTTGTAAAGCCAATTTCTTTAACTCAAACAGTGTTGTTCATCTGGAATACTCAGTTATGATCTAGAAGCGCGATTTGTTGTTTTTGTTTAAATATTTTAACTCTTACCGTAAGTCGTAACATCCGGCGTGTAAAATTTTTGCTCTGCTGGTTGCAACGGCACCACGAAATCTGTAGAGAAATTGATTTTAATTGTCAATTATAAGTACAAGGTATGGGCGTAGCGAGGTACTAACATTGAAAACTGTAACACTTAGAAACTGAAAACTCACAATATAGTGAAACTATGTAAGGTCGCCGTGTGGTATCCGGCAGAAAAGAATAGACCACCCTCCTTTCTTACCGAGATGTCGTAAGAGGCGACTAAGGTATGTGCCGTGTGGTATCCGGCAGAATAGAATAGACCACCCTCTTCTCTTACCGAGGTGTCGTAAGAGGCGACTAAGGTAAATGCCGTGTGGTATCCGGCTGCATAGAATAGACAACCCTCATTTCTTACCGAGGTGTCGTAAAAGGCGACTAAGGTAACTTGACGTCAGGCAGGCGGCCGGTCTTAAAATACGTAGCAAATCATGTGACAACATGTTTTTCACATGTTGTGCCGACCCCACTTAGAGTGGGATAAGGGCAGGAGAGTGATGATGAGTGAAACTTTGTAAGGCTTGTATAAGATTTATAAAGTACCTCACCTTCATCAATAATGTGAGCTACTCATATTTTAAATACCAATACCAACATTTCAAATACCAATAATTAAAAATATAGTCTAGCTTTTCTGAGACAAAACGCCCTAATAGAATTCTGTCACGACGTCCCGGATGCACACGACGACTTCTATCTACTTATGGATTAATTAATTATTAATCTAATTAGGCGGATCCAGTCTCATTTAGAGATACCGACGTTCCCATGGTTCCACTGTCTCTTAAAAATGAAAAAATATATACATATATAATCAGTGTACGACGGCGGGCTTATTCCTGAATTGGAATCTCTTTAGGCAACCAGATAATAACTAAATTATAAAAATTAAAGTTAAATAAAAAAAAATTAATTAAAAATCATTAATTAATAAAAAAAAATAAAAACATGTAGTATAGCGCTAGTTTTCAAATTTAGCCACTTCATTTCACTTAAATCTTAAATTAAATCTCTGGGCATAATTTTTAGTAACCCCTTTATATCTGAAAACAATCCTTCAATATATCGTTTTTAATCATTTAGATCAAGAGTTGTCTATCAGTAACAACGTTATAAAACAATTACATTTTAATTCAAATGAAATCACCAGACTTGAACAAAAAACAAGAAAATCGGAGCTGGGAAAAGCAAACGCGTAATTAAGTTTTGAGCACTGCTCTGTTTACAAATAGCTCTGTACAACCATTCGTAAGATAATTTATTCGTGAATATAAAATAAATATCTTTTGTCTATTACTAACTATTACATCCGTCTTTGTATGGCGCACGTTACATAAGGGTTCGTAATTAGTTTGCTTCTGTATATACAACGCTAGTCTCTCTATTCCAAAATAAGTCGTTCATTTCGACTTCTATATCAAAGGCTATCTCCTATTTATTCAATTAAGGGATCTATATATAATATACATATAAAAATTACATGACGTTTGATGGTCTCGCTAAAACTCTAAAATGGCTGAACCCAAATTAGCCAAATGGCTAATTTTGGTCTCTAACTATTTTTAGTTGTCTAAGGAGGGTTAAAGGAGTGATAAAATATAAAATAAGAAAAATTATTAAAGTGAACTACTTTATTTACCTATACAAAGTGTTCGTACCTGTCAAACATGGTGAGTTTCGAAATTAAATATTAAGCAAGAAAACTTAGTCTGTGAATATAGACCATAGCGTGCTCATTCAAGGCGGTATGAAGTTCGCCGGGTCAGCTAGTAAATTATAAAGAATTAAGAAGAAACCTTATTAGGGAAAAATAGAAGTTTACATTTATACCTCTCATATTTCATGTTTTCACATTTCATAATATCGTAATTAAAATTAATAAATAATAAAATCTTACGATGTTGAGTTGTAAATTCTGTGGTTGTCGACGCAGGTGTGGTTGTCGTGGTTGTGGTTGTTGTAGTAGTAGACGTGGTTGTCGTGGTCGTTGTGGTTATTTTTATTTCTGCAACAAAATTCGTTTATTAAAATCTGCTACTACGTTGTTTCAATAGATTGAGATGAATTGTATTCCCGCAATTCCTGTTAGTCTTTGACACGAAGCTGAGGAAAAAAATTCAATTTACCTTATACTGACTATTTTAGAATCGACGAGATCGTGAAAAGGATTTCACTACTGTACTTTGAACTTACCACGCAAACCATTACAGATTGTTAGTTAACGCATATCCCGGAATTCTCTGAAGATAAACGGGTTGATAAATCAAATAAATAATGTTAAGGGACATAAATTTTTATAAAAAAAAATGTAACCCATGACATTTATTTAAAAGTCATTTTTATCACTATTTGGCTAAAATGAAAAATTAAAGTACGATTAAAGTAAAAATATCATTTATTGATAAATATTCATAAAATATAATCATTTAGTCATTTCATAATTTTTAATGAAACTATTAATCTTAGTCACACAAATAGTGTTTCACAAAATATACAAATTAAAACATTGTAAAAGCTTTCTTAAAAAGCAATTTACTTTGTTCTATGAGGAAAGCTTTACGTGATCGCGTGATCGTTTCGAAGAGATTAATAAATCTCCCCCTACAATTTAGCTAACATTGTAAAATTTATATATTATTAGGAAATATACGGGATTCAATCTTTATATAGACTAAAATAAGTCGATACCTGTATAGTTATGCTAAATAATAGTAAGACAATTGCATGAGATCGCTGATATCATAGCAATTTTTTATTTAATAATCACGTACAGGGTGTTTGTCTCAGATAGTCGTATATTATTAGCGATTCGTAAAGAAAATATTCCCTTGACAGTAAATTAATTATGACATTTAATTTTTTTTTCGCATCTTATTAAACCAAACGAACGACTTGCAGATAGACAGTCAGGCTGTGAAAAAAGCATGAAATTAAATATTTTGGAACGATTAGAAATCATTAAGCATAACAATGCCACCCTCATTAACGAGCAGATAAATGTTTCTAGTTCAAGCTTGTTGCACGTGTTCAGAGGTAAAATAAATGCGGATGAACCAATTACTATATAACAATGCTTGTTTGGATAATGCTTCGCTTTGCGATTTTGTCGTGGAGTATATCTCCTTATGATGCTTCGGTGCATGTGTTTTTACGAATCCTGCATGTATCGGGTATGAAAAAACGAATATTCCACTATACATTTAACACTATAAATATTTTCTATTTTCTGTATCGCGGATTATAGCAAAATAATTTTAGTATTACTTTAGTAGACAGTCAGGCGTTCGTATTTAAAATATTATTATGAACATATAACGTTCAAAACATACTCGTAAATGTAAAATGTCTCATAGTTAAACAATTATTTATTGCGGCGAAACTAAGTGTAGAAATATTAAATTTAACGGTAATTAGGAGTCTGTTTCATATTATAATTTATATACGTTAATAATAATTAGAGGGTATTATATAATTGTGAAATATACGGAGCGTTTCTGACGACTGAAATGAAATTTGCAAACGGTGTTTTGATGAATGGAAAAAAAGGACAAAACCACCGCCAAGGCTTGAAAATTGTACTGACATTGGAAATATTGACCAACCAATCAGAGCGGTGCCTGACTCACTGCACTGGCAAAATAGTGAGGTTGAAGTTTATGTCATGGGGATTGAGTAAAGTTGACGATTCAAAGTACTTGTTTACAAGTTTACTTGAATAAAGAATATTTTGAATTTGAATTTGAATTTTGAGATAAATGGCATATGAGGTTACTGAAAATATTAGTGGCAAATTCAATTCGTATTTTTTTGTTTTCTTTTCTGATCCATTGGCACAGGTGGCAATAATAATGCCTTCAGCTCCGCGGGCCTCGGTTTAGATTCTCGCCGAGGGCCAACGTTTTTATAAATTAACAATATTTAATTATGTATTTAAAATTATATCCTATTAATTTAATATTATAAATGCGAAAGTTTGTGAGTATGGATGGATGTTTGTGACTCTTTCACGAAAAAACTATTAGATGGATTTGGGTGAAACTTTATGGTTATATAAGTTATACATCGTAATAATATATAGACTACAATTTGTAGTGATTTTATGTAATATAACGATAAATGTCAATAAAGTCGGTAAAAATCTGGCCTCTGAGAGCTATCTCGGCGTATGCTGCCTAAACCATTAGAGTTACACAAAGATGATGTACCGTAGTATTGTTTGTCTTTAATAGTTCTAAATAAAAGTCCACGACAGCATATATCTATCTTTTATGTGGAAGCCATTATGACCAAAATTGTGAATCACAAATTTTAATTAAATTAGATACTGTGATAGACCAAATTCCTCGCGAGCGACGTCGGGAGCAAAAACTATTATGTATATATTTACCAGTTGTCTGTCACCCATAACACAAGTTACTTACTTTGGGGACGGACGACTGTGTGTGTCATATATTTGGTTCTTTTTTTCACGTATGAATGGAAAACCGATTGATGTGATTTTTCCATAAGGTTTATTAAAAAGCCTGGAGAGTTATATAAGTTTTCTTTCTCTGTAGACCACGCAGTTAATATTGCGGCCAAAAGCTAGAATTGAATTATACAAAGTAAGGAACTTGTAAAACATGATTACCATATAATCTTAAGGTTCCCTCAGCTTTCCCCATTGTATTAGTGGCGACGCAAGTATAGGTACCAGGGTCTTCATCACCAAACTCTGCTATTGTGAGAATCGTCCGTATCTGATATGATGATACTCGGATTTCACTGATGTCGTGTTTTCCCCTGTAAAAAATATGATATTACAACACTTCTTGACGAGAGTATACGAACAAACAAATTTGGCTTTCATATAATCGGAATATTGGCATAAATAGATTAAGACATTATAATTTGAACACATAAAATAAATATTTTTGAATTTAGAGTATTGTGAGTGATATTCATAGTTAATTTATTGGGTGAGCTCGACCAGTTTCAAGACCCTTATTCATGAGCTCTTTATGCGGTGTTATCGCGGGGACTGAGCGGGAACTCACTTCCTGGTCAGTTCCCGCCTTGAAACTAGTCGGATCACCCGATAAATTAAAACATGCGTATAGCCGGTTTCTTTACATTAACTATAAATTTAATACATTTTGGATGTAAACAACTTTACTCGCTTTTACAATAAAATTCCGCAATCTGTATTAGAATTATCTACAGAAAAGTTTAAATTAAATGTAAAAACTATGCTTATACGTAAGGCATATTACACAATTGAAGATTATATGAATGATAAAAATGTTTTGATTTGAAAATCTTTTCAGCTCCAAACAAGACTGCAAATAAATAAAGTAAATTTAAATGTTTAAAAGATTAACCGCCGAGTTTCTTGCTGGTTCTTCTCGGTAGGAGCAACATTCCGAACCAGAGTAGCTTATTAAATCTAATTATTGATCCTTGATGATTCAAAAGTGCTAGCCTACTTCAATAAAGATTATTTTGATTCGATTTGATTTCCTGACGTACGTACGTACGTATCCTAAAATATGGAATATCCGCTCTACATCTGATTTACTACGCTCATGAATACGATGCTATCAAAACAGAGCAGAAGATATATGACTGAGGCATAGCGATCTAAGACTGTATTATTGCTTTTCCAATAAATAATAACAGACTAAGTTAAAATTCATAAACAATACGTGAACATTAAATTATTTAAGATATTACAACAACATAAGCTGTGATAACCCAGTGGTGAGACTGTGCGACTCTTTCAGGAGGGTCACAGGTTCCAACCCTGGACAGGATCAATGAGTATTTCTATTTAAATTATATGTTTAATTGATTCATTGATAGCGATTTATTACACGCTTTTCATAATTGGCAGAAATAAGCGTTACTTTGCGCAATTCCATATTACATAAGTTGTGATAAAATTATTTTACTATAATCCGCCTTTGTACAATACGTTTTTTGGTAGAGGAAAACAGGATGATTGGTAGAGGAAACTTGGATATCTCTAGAGGATTCCAGGGTATGTGTATAATATACCAATCCACATTGTAGCAGCGTGGTACTTCTTAGCTCCAACCCTTCTCTCCCTCGAAAAACTTAGAGAGGAGGCCTGTCATGGCCGTGCTATACCGTGACTTTATTTCAACTAATTCTTATCAAATTCGATCGAAATTTTTATTTCATAGAAAATCATCTCACTTACATACCCAGAGAGTATCATTTCCTCCCCACCCTTTAGCCAGTAGTTGATGGCAGGAGGAAAAGCTTCTACTAGACACTCCATCTGTGATTCAGAACCTGTAGGTACTCCTATCACCTTTGATGCTATCATTATTGAAGGCCCAACTGCAACAAAGGAAAAAGTTACTGAACATTTTGCTTTTCTACAACCATTCTCTTTAGAGGGAATTTTGCCTACCTAAATACGATTAATTCAAACCCAAACAGGTTTCCAATGACGCAACCAAGTTAACACCTTAACAAGGAAAGTTAAATATTAAATATAGAACAACATCAGAATGTTTCATAAACAACAAAGTTTTAGACGCCGTACACAATATTGTTTTCAAAACTTTTACGTATATTCGTACTCACAAGTTCATACAGCTTACATTGGAATGAAGTTTCTCAAACTCTTCAAGTTATTTAGGTTTACATAAGGGATTATTATAAACTTGAATTAGTTTTGGTAAATAAATTGTGTGTTATTATAACTTCGATGCTGTATTTTATATTTTATATTGCGTAAGAAAATTACTACTGTGCATTGTCGTGCTATAGAAATCATTACATCCAAGTCCCAAACATAAAATGCTATCTAGAAAAAATTTTGTTCATCGCAAAATTTGCACTAAAAACCATATTAGTGTGCCTGTCGCAAATAAATACGCCTCAATATATAGATATGACATCAGACAATTCCCCTGATACGGTTATGAATAAACCTCAAACCACGTAATTCTCATGGGTATTTGGTATAGTCGAGAGCCGACTTCAGCGATATTATTTTCTCCCAAAAGGAAGGGAAAGGAACCCTTCTTCTCCATTTAATTTAAAAAAATTAAAGTTTTATTTGTAATTAACTTTCGGTGATAGGAGTTAATATTTGCAACACACTTAACTTTTTCGAAATAAGCTTTATCAATGTACAAAAAGAAACAGATTTTCCGCTTTTTGGAAAGTCCCAACAATGTCATACCTAGGAAAGACTAACAAAATAAAAGATTAACTTAATTAAAACATTATCGTTCAATGATTTGAACTCAAACTTAAAATGTTCTTTATTCCAGTAAACAAGTATTCTTGAATTGTCTACAAAAATAATAATAATAAAGCCTTTATTTATTCCACTAATTAATGTTTTTTCTATATTTTGTGTTGTCAGTAGTGTTAATTGTTGTTCCTTAATCTATCTTAATATTATTCGTTTTATTATTTGTTGTGGACAACTTTTGTCTATAGGCCTCTTCCAGCTCTTGTCACGTGGTTCTACTTTGGCAATTTTTGTACAATCAATTCAAATTCAAAATATTCTTTATTCAAGTAAACTTGTAAACAAGTGCTTTTGAATCGTCAACTTTACTGCGGTTCGGAAAGCTGTTTCTACCGAGAAGAACCAGCAAGAAACTCGGCGGTTGTTCTTTTTAAAATATTAATCTTAAAACTAGTTACATTTGGTTATTACTGTCTTGTACAGGGCAGAAGTGCACCTATATCCACACATCCTTATCATCTAAGTAATCTTCAACAGCATAGTAGGCTTTCTGTATCAGCCTCTTTTTAAACTGCTGTAAATAAAAAAATGTTTAATGTATGCTATGCCATAGCATAAATTAATTTCGGAATTCTATTATAGAATCTTATACCCAAACCCACAAACGATTTACCTACTTTTGCTAGGCGCAAAGCAGGGGTCGCAAGCTTATGTCGGTTCCTACTTTGTCTATTATATACCTATCGTTTTATAATTGATTGATTTGTCAATACTTACAAGTTATGTTCTCAAGTACTTACAGTTGACGCTGAGCATTATCCTCTTGCTCACAGATGGCGGTACATCATTGGACGCTATGCATAAGTAGGCACCCATCTGTCGACGTTCGACCTTCGTGAGATTCAGCGATGACCCCGTATACATGTCCACTATAGCAAACAATATTTTGTACAGAAATATAGTTACAGTTAGTTTTTTTCTTTTTTTAATATGTGAGAAAAATGTACAAGTTATGTATATTATAGTCGTATATCTTGAATTACTTACACGCTACTACTATACAAATCATGCCCACGTGGAATGGTACCAAGAATGCTGGCAGCATTTTTGCGTTGAATCGCTAAGCTAATTCTTATCGAAGCTGAAGCGAAAAAGGAGCCATCCCTTTTGTCACCCGAAGAGGCAATCAACCGAGGTGTTAAAATGGATTTTTTTTTAATCATTTTTGTTAAACTTCCATTACAACTTATAATTAATCAGGGGTTATACATTTTTGTTATAAATATAATATTACCAAATTTCATTACATATAGCGCAATAAAACTAATCTATTCAGTATAAATGCGAAAGTCTATTTCAGGTAACAATTTGTTTTTGAAAGTTGTCTGTAAGTTACCCTTTCGTGAGAGGGTAATTTCTTCTTCAACATATTTAGAAGATTTTATACATAAAAAATGATTTTTGTATATCTTATTTATAGATATTTTTTTAAATAATTTATAGAATTAGGCGTTAATTTGCGGAATTCCATAGTACAAAATTTATTATTGTTAACAAAAAAACGCAGAGTATAGAAAAATAATTCTATGATTACTTTTTTTGAAACAGGTTGTATTAGGGCGGACCGAGTTGTCTGGAGCTGGAACAATACTACATAACTACTATTCATCTCAGCACTGAGAGAACACCCATTACTTTTGTACACACTCCCCTTGGAGTTAAATATATTATTGTGGCCACGATATACTTGGCACTCTAAGCGTTCCTTCTTGCCATCTGCCACAGATAACTTTCGGGAAATTTTATTCGACAAGTAGAGATTTTAAAAAAATTAGAATAATTTTCACCAAAACATGACGCCCTCAGACCAGAAAATTAGGGGACAACTTTACAGGGAGTTAAATCTGTATAGCAGCGACATTTACAAACGAATAACAAGTTACCAAAACGTGAGCGCGTTTACAATCGTTCATAAAAAAATCTTTCCCCTAATTTTATCTTCTACGGTATGACACGAATTTTCATGTCCGATTTTCGTCTCTCATAATGCAGACGAGATATTTTTAAGCCGTATTTTTAATCTGTCCGGAAACCGAGCTTTGTATATCTCGTTGTGGTAGAACCGCTTCTCAGTTGTGCGGTGTTTTAATTTTTTCTCATTGTAGCTCATATATGGCATTTTCGGCTAAAATATAAAATCTCTGTGAAGCAAGTTTCTGTTGAAGTAAAATTTTTCTTTTTATTGCAATACTTCACCTAAATTAAAATAACTTAGACTCAACGAAATACTGCCGAAAATTTCTTTATGAAATTCGAATTAATGAAATTCTTATAGAGAATATATATGAAATAAATACCAAAAAGAAAGATTAACTTTTTATTGATGTCGTTTGAGTTTTATAACGTTTTTAGTGTCAAATATTATACTCCAATCACTTTAAACGATACACTATTGCTATATACTTCCTTCACCTAAATTAAAATAACTCCGACACAACGAAATAACGCCGAAAAAAATTCTAAAGAATAAATGAAATTCCTAAAGAGAATATATAAGAAATAAATACCTATAAGAAAGATTGACTTTTTATTGATGTCGTTTGAGTTCTATAACGTTTTTAGTATCAAATATAATTTAAACGCTACACTAATATATGTCTTTACCAGTATAGTTACAATTTCAAATCTCACCGGCCCATGGAAGGTCCACTTCTGGGGGATTAAGAAGGTCTAATAGCAATATAACAATATTATCATAAACAAATAAAAGGTAGAAACAAGTTTAGCACTTTAACATTTCGAACTAGTAGCTTCATTAATAATATTTTTTATAAAATTAGGCGTTACTTTGCGGAGATCCATAATACAAAAGTAATAATAAAATTATTTTGCTATAATCCGCGATACAGTAAATAGAAAATATATATAGTGCTAAATGTATAGTGGACTATACGTTTTTTCATACCCGTTACATGCAGGATTCGTAAAAACACATGCACAAACCTCCACCACTGCCGCCACAATACACAAGCACTGCACACGTTCACTATCACAATTACTGTATCGCGGATTATAGCAAAATAATTTTATTATTACTTTTGAATAATATGGTTCCTTGCCGATCCAAAGTGCTTGGAAAAGTTTATTTGACTAAACATTAATATATTTGATTTAGCTGCTACCAGAAGCGCAACTGCAAGATTAGTGCTATTGACCACCATGGCTATATAAGCATCCACAGAAAGTTATAGACAGCTGTGAACTTTTATTAATTAAGTAAGTAAAGTAACGACCTCTTACTATCTTGGATAGTAACTCTCCGTTTTAGGAGAGAAGGGTTGGAACTTAGATCTACCAATCTACTCCAATGCATATTGATAAGTAGATATGCAGGTTTCCTTATGATGATTTCCTTCACCGAAAAGCGTGCGATGAATTGCAAATATTAATTAGACCCATGGTCTCACCTCTGTGCTATCACAGCTTTTTTTTTAAATTGGGACGATAATATATTCACGTTAATTTATTTATGGACTTTTTATCTTACTCAGCACTTTCTTAACCGTTAACGAGAAAGGTAATACGTGTAAATTTCAAACCTTAATTCCTCTTAAGCTTGTTCGAGAAAATGTGGCTCAAATTATTATGGGAATAAAGAACTCATTATATTGTATGGTTTTTTTTATTATTTTTTTTCAAATTCAAATTCAAAATATTCTTTATTCAAGTAAACTTGTAAACAAGTGCTTTTGAATCGTCAACTTTACTGCTGGTTCGGAAAGCTGTTCCTACCGAGAAGAACCAGCAAGAAACTCGGCGGTTGCTCTTTTTAAAATATAAATCTTAGAACTAGTAACATTTATTTATTACTGCCTTGTACAGGGCAGAAGTGCACCTATATCCACACATCCTTATCATCTATCATGTAATATAATATCCTTATCATGTAATCTTCAACAGTATAGTAGGCTTTCTGTATCAGCCTCTTTTTAACAGTGGTTTTAAACTGCTGTAATGGCATGGCCAAAATTGATTTCGGAATTTTATTATAGAATGTTATACCCACAAACGATTTACGTACTTTTGCTAGGCGCAAAGCAGGAGTCAAAAGCTTATGTCGGTTCCTACTTTGTCTATTATATACATAACCTATCGTTTTATAATTCTTTATATTTTTATGTACAAAAATTACATTGTTTAAAATATGCTGTGAAGCAAATGTAAGAATACCTATTTCCTTAAACTTCTCTCGCAGGGAATCACGCGGACTTAAATTGTAGATGCCACGTATGGCTCTTTTTTGTAATAACATTTGTTTAGATCTATCTAGTTAGGTAGTAAAAGAATATGTAGGAAATAGAAAAAAGTTTTTTGCCTTATACATTTAAACTAGTAATCAATAACAATGCAATGATTGGCCTGTAGTTAATTACGTAATTATTACCGAGGGCTTAAGTCTGGATACTTGGCGTTTTCTTTAAAAAATCTATTCAAAATGAAGACGTTGATAATTGATATTCAAGATGCGTTTATGGTAAAATAAAGGGTGGTAAACATTTGCATTGCTAAAGACAATGTCTGGGTAATTTGCTAACAGACAACTCTGTTCATCATCATTCTCCTGCCCTTATCCCACTCTAAGTGGGGTCGGCACAACATGTTGTCATATGATTTGGCTATGTATTTTACGACCTGCCGCCTGCCTGACGTCAACTTACCTTAGTCGCCTTTTACGACACCTCGGTAAGAAATGAGGGTGGTCTATTCTATGCAGCCGGATATCACACGGCATTTACCTTAGTCGGCTCTTACGACACCTCGGTAAGAAAGGAGGAGGGTCGATTCTATACTGCCGTATACCACACGGCGGAACAGACAACTCTGTTCATCGTTTCAAATTATTCCAATTTGCCTATAATGAATTGTTGCCATTATTCGTACCCAATAGACAAATGTCCGACACCATGTTTGGCTCAGTAGTTTCATACCGCTTGAATCTAGCGTTTTCCTGTCTAAGCTAATCTTTCCGTCTGAGGTGATTCCTGTATGGACGTGATGTATTCAAAACTGAATCGTCAAACTATGCGATTCATCTTCCGTAATTTAGGCTTTGCGAGTATTTGAGCTAGAAAGTCAGTAAATCTAGTATCTTGAGAGATCTCGTCATATGAGATATGATCACATCAGAGCTCATTTCGAAGACACTCTACACATAAGTTTTTTGACTGGCGCGTTGGCGCAGTGGTTGGTGACCCTGCCTTCAGCTTCGATTCCCACCGAGGGCAAACATTTAAACAATTTGTTGGGTTTTCGAGCCTGGGTGTATATTTGTATTTAAGTATGAATTTCAAATTATATATTTAGCATATTTACCAGTTATCTGTCACCCATAACACAGTATTTACTTACTTTAGGAACGGACGACCGTGTGTGTAAGTGTCCCTTATATTTATATTTATAGTTATTTCCTGTCAAATAAATAGGAGTTTTCTAGATTGTTTATGCTATTATCGGCGATTAGGTTTATAGATCATAATGAATACATCGCACGCTTAGTATTAAAAGTTAGTATTAATTGTAATTCTTATTTCAAAGTCAACTATGATATTATGCTACGAACTATTAAAAAGAGCTAGTATTTTCTTGCTCCTCCAAGTTATGGGTCTCTTTAACACACTTTTTTGTAGGCGCCATGCTACACAATATATTTACTGCTTTTTGTCTCAAAACAACTTTTTTGAATTCGGTCACTTCAATACTCATTATCATTCTCCTGCCCTTATCCCACTCTAAGTGGGGTCGGCACAACATGTGAAAAACATGTTGTCACATGTTTTGCTACGTATTTTAAGACCGGCCGCCTGCCTGACGTCAAGTTACCTTAGTCGCCTTTTACTACACCTCGGTAAGAAATGAGGGTGATCTATTCTATGCAGCCGGATACCACACGGCATTTACCTTAGTCGCCTTTTACGACACCTCGGTAAGAAATGAGGGTGGTCTATTCTATGCAGCCGGATACCACACGGCATTTACCTTAGTCGCCTCTTACGACACCTCGGTAAGAGAGGAGGGTGGTCTATTCTATTCTGTCGGATACCACACGGCGGATAATAAATGATATAAAATAAAACCTATTAAGTCTTTAGCGTGTTAAACTTTTACAAAAAACCACTGAGGCATAGACAATTTTGTTTTATATGGGCCATCCAACCGGGGCGGAGTTCCTTGTCATGTTCCTGAATATTGGTCGGCTAAGTAAAATTTATTACAAGTCACCAGAGTCATCAGTTTCACTTAAGATACTTTGTCAAGCTATTGCATTGTTAATGAAGTTAAACCTAATTCCTATATGAAGTAATTATATGGTTTTACTTTTAAAATAATTTTGTAACTAAAGTGTTTTTGAGAAATTCAAACCTGGAATCTTTTTTTAACGAAAGTTGATCCAAAAGAAAAGATTGAGTAATACTAAGTATAAGTTTCTTTAAATAAATTATATGTTTTTTTAATGTGTCAGAAATACTATATCCGTCACAGTCGTTTAAACAATCTAATACTTGAAATATGATTTAATAGATTTGTGGGTAATAGAGAAATTTTGTTTAATATAGTGAAAGCTAAATCGTGCGTCTTATACAATAAGCGTTTGACCGCACAACGTATTGACTTCAAATGAAAGCGCGAGCTCTAGACTACGCTGAATAAAAACAAAGGAGCATTTCTTTTAAAAGCTGGTAGTTTTAATTTAATAGTAAATTTTACGCAACTAAGAAAAATAATAATGTAAAGCTGCGGTAGCCCAGCGGTGAGACCGTGTGACTCTCCAGAGACGATCGTGGGGACAACCCCAGGCACCAATGAGTTTTCTTATTTAAACTTGTGTCTAATTGATAAGTGCAATTTATCACAAGCTTTTCGGTGAAGGAAAACATCGTGAGGAAACCTGCATATTATAAAGAATTCTATTCTATATGTGTAACCTACCAATCCGCATTAGAGTTGCGTGGTAGGTCTTAGCTCCAATCCTTCCCTCCACAAAAACGGAGAGAGGAGGCCTATGCCCAGCTATGAGGCAGTAACAGGTCGTTACTTTAAGAAAAATAAACAATGATATTGTAATCAAATACCCGGCAATAAATAATGCACATCGAGGCTTAGAGAGAGAAATCGTCTAGATTCTGCTTCATAGAGCATCGTCTCTGTCGCACAGACTGACGAACCCGTGTGTGACAGTGACAGCGCTCTACGAAACCGAACTGGCCGGCTGGTTCGTTCTAAACATCGATGTGCATTATTTTACGCCGGGTACTATACATAAATATTTCTTAATGTAAATTAGAAAAGAGGTATTGCTATAGTTAAATTCAAACATTTACTGTCGTGTACCAAATGTTTAAATTAATTAATTGGTGACGTTGCTCTTTGATGTTGAAATGTTGTGTACACCTGTAAGTAGTGTCTTATACCGTATTAGAAGTAAAACTAGTTTTATTTAGGTAAGCGATAGAATTATGTACACGCTATTGGCTTTACCTTTTTAAAAGAATAATAAATTAGATAGTTGAGTAAGGTTTCCTATCCCCAAGACCCATTATTTCACAAAAAATAGAGACACCGTAAACAAAAAAAGAAAATTAAAAAGTAATTGATAGAAGCGCTTCAGATTGTCAAAGATTTGGCATCCGGTCTGAGATAAACTTTACTCACAAAATAAATCGTGACGCAATTGTGTTGACGCCATACAACGAAACGTTTGCGGAATACTAAGTATGACGTGCAAGATATATGATACGTGAACTGTGTAAGACGAGTAAGGGTAGAAAAAGATACCTGTAAATGCTTAGACGACAAAGTGACAAAGTGGTCCAGTAAATTATGTCCAAGGCAGATTAAATTCTACCGAATTACCAAATTTTTGAAAAGAATTGTGAAACATAGAATCGACTCATATTACGTGAAAGAAGAAAAAAAATTGTCAAGCATTGACATACGTTTATAAAAAAGGACAAAAAATAATATAAGAGCAAAAGCTTTGACGGCCTAGCGGTGAGACTGTGTGACACTCTAAAGATGATCATGGGTTCAAACTCGGGCAGGCACCAATGAGTTTATCTATTAAAACTTATGTGTCTAACAGACAATTGCAATTTATCACACGCTTGTCGGTAAAGGAAAACATTGAAGGAAACCTACATTTCTCCAGAGAATTCTGGATATATGTGTAACCTACCAGCCCGCATTGGAGCAGCGTGATAGGTCTTATCTCCAACCTTTCTCTCCAAAAAACGGAAAGAAGAGGCCCATGCCCAGCAGTGGGAACTTAACAGGCCGTTAATTTATATAGGAGCACAAATGGTACTTGGGGATAGGGAATGAGATTTGGAAAAAGAAAAGTAGTTCAACAGATAAGATCGCACCATCTAGTTTGAACAGATTCTAAATAAGAAGGTTTAAAAAGACTATTGAAATTTAAGATTAATATCTATATACAGGGGAAGAACTGACTTCTGAACCACGGCTTCGCTAGTTCAGAAGCCAGGGTTACATTGAAGAATATCATTTAATGGTTATTTAATAAAGAATAAAAGAATTAAATCGTCATCATCCTCCTGTCTTTATTCCACTCTAAGTGGGGTCGGCACTACATGTTACAAACATGTCGTCACACGATTTAGCTACGTATTTTACGACCGGCCGCCAGCCTGACGTCAACTTACAAAGAAAGAGGGTGATCTATTCTACTCAACCGGATACCACACGGTGGGTCGACTTACCTTTGTCACCTTTTACGACACCTCGGTAGGAAATGAGGGTGGTCTATTCTACTCAGCCGGATACCACACGGCATAAATAAAAAATTAAACAAAGAGTTTCATTTTCTTATCCGGTTCGAATACTAGACTTTATGATACATGCCATTGAAATTATTTGAATAACAAAATGAGACATACCTTTATGGAGCTCGCCATCTTCTCTTCTCAACAGTATGTTAGTTCCGTCTTCTCTCCTCCACAGGATGCGAGGCAACGGTCTGCCGTCAGCTTTGCACGAAATACTAACGTAAGTTCCTTCTCTGGCTACAATATCTCCGCTAGTTCCTTCGTCAACTATGTTTGGTGGAACTGTATAAAAAAAACAATACTTGAATCTATACTAATATTATTAAGTCCGTCGTGTGGTATCCGGTCATCATCATCATGTCATCATGTCAATCATGTGACAACATGTGACAACATATTTACAAACGTGTTACTTGATTTGGTTAAATATTTTACGACCGGCTGCCTGCCTGACGTCAACTTACCTTTGTCGTATTTTACGACCCCTCGGTAAGAAAGAGGGTAGTCTATTCTACTCAACCGCGTACCACACGGTGGGTCAACTTACCTTGGTTGCCTTATACAACACTTCGGTAAGAAAGAGGGTGGTCTATTCTACTCAGCCGGATACCACACGGTGGAACTTATGATTTTAACTGATATTTAAAAACATGTAAATTAGTAGAATTACACTTCTTTAACTGCATAATTTTATAGAGACCAGACCGCAGTCTCACCGAGGCCACGATTTATATAACTAGGGCGATATATCAACAAATAAAACAAACTACAGTGATCTGTACCCGAGAGCAATTTATCGTCTTAGAATAATTCAAACATAAAATCGGTAAAGATAAGTTATGTTAAAACTTTTCCTAAATAAAATTCGAATACGTTTTAAAATGTGTTTGAATTGGTTTTCCGCGGGATTTGATATGTTCCATTGAAATTGCATGGCATTAAAACAATGGCCGTTAAGGGAAACAGTGGTAATTTAAACATCATAGAATCGTTATTCTCGCCAAAGGAAATAAATTCCAGCGAGATAATTTACGTTTTATTCGCTTTTTTGGTTGAAATGAACGCATAAATCTACGGATAAGGATCTCGGCATAAATATTTAGGGCCTTAAAATTAAATGATGAGGCACGACAATTTCTAATGCATATTGTATTAAATTCGAAAGTCATCGTTAAAAACAACCTGTTGATTAAAAGTCATGATTTTAACAAATGCTTTTATCAAAATTTAACGTTCGTATTATTAGCCGTTAGAGCTGTGATAGCCCAGCGGTGAGACCGTATGACTGTTTCGAGATGGTCACGGGTTCGAACCCCGGGCTGGCACCAATGAGTTTTTCTATTAAAACTTATGTGTCTAATTGATATTTCATTTCATCACACGCTGTTCGGTGAAGGAAAACCTGCATATTTCTGGAGAATTCTAAGGATATGTCTAACCTACCATTCCGCATTGGAGCAGCGTGGTAGTGTTAGCTCTAACTCTTCTCTCCAGACACGATAAAAATCGGATTTTTATCTTGGTATTATAAATATCGCTTAAAATCATAACTTATTAGAGAAATTTTTCCTGTCAAAGATGATAGTGCCAAGCAACACAAACACACTTTTGAACAACATTAATATAGCTATGATACGATATTTTTAAAACCTTTATTCAACTTGCCGTGTATGTAGGAATATGGCAAGTTAAATAACTAGTGGCTCGATAACGATGCATATTTATGATAAAGCAGGAAATGGTGCTGCTGCCAGAATTGACTCCAGACGAGGGAACTCCTCAACGGCTAATAGTAAAGTAACGGTTCTTTACAATCCCACTGCTGAGCATAGGGCCTCCTCTCTCCGTGTCTGGAGAGAAGGGTTAGAGCTAACACTACCACGCTGCTCCAATGCGGAATGGTAGGTTACACATATCCCTATATAAGGTGAGTGTTATGTGTGTTTGTGTGAATTTGACAGTGTTTTAAATTGCATATCTATTGTCCTTGAATGATCTACCAAAATTGTACAAAATGAAATATCTTTTGCCCGAGAATATATTAAAATAATTTTATGCATGTATTTGCGTAATGTACGCTTAGCTTGTTTACTATCAATAATAAAATGTACAGAAATATTTTATTTTAATATTAGTGTTACTGATTGAAAAATTTGTAAAATTTTAGCCGACCTTTTAAATGATTTATCTCAATACTGCGTGGGAAGCTATAAATCTCAATCATAATATTTCAGACAACATTTTTTCTTAGATCTAAAAAAAAGACTTAGTAAGACGTAGCCGTAGTAAGCCAAAGTAATTTCATTTAAATTTGTTCATATAGAATAAGGTATGTCTTTCCGGGGGTCTATAATAGATAAGTAATAAAAATATTATACTGCTATAATCCGCGATAATTGATCGTGATAAACGATATTTTCATTACTTTTGTAAAGCCTAAGGCAAAGAAAACTAAGATTAACGTAACATAAGTCCCACGGGAAGGTTGCGAATTAAAAAAATGATGTCTCACAGAAATAAGCGTAATAATATAAACATTATAGAATTATTATACTCGACCACGGGAATAAATCTGGTGGAATAATTTATTTTTTATTCGCCTTTTTGCGCGAAATGAACGCATAAATCACCGGATAAGGATCCCTGTATAAATATTTATGCCCTTCTTAAAATTAAATAAACGACAGCTGAACGGCCATTTTCGTCATTATATTCGTTTTTTACTTGACGTTGAGTTGTATAATTAAAAAAATATATACTTATCTTAAATGTTGGTCTTATGATATTTTTATACGGAATTTCCGAGGTATCGTAAAAGGTGACTAAGGACTGTTGACGTTGGCTGGTCATAAAATAAGTAGCCAAAACATGTATCAACATGTTTTAGAAGATTTTGTGCCGTCCCCACTTAGATATGATAAGGGCAGGAGACTAATGAGTAGATCTGTATATAAGTAAGGAACCTGTTTCTTTATCTTTAAAAGCCTTGTTAGGTCTCGCTCGTTTTTAGGCAGTGAATCGGAGACCAACCACGTTGTTTCTATGCGAGGCTAGACACATTGTAAGAATTTTCCAGTAAGCTGTAGCGAAACCAGAATATTCGGACATTTTGCTACAATTCAATGGAACTAAACATGCCTGATGCAAATGATCATAATTTTCAGTAAGAAAGTACTTAAAGGGCGATTCACATAAGTTTTTAATTTGGTCCTTCACACAAAATTTTTCAAACACTCCTAATGTAACGCAATTGAAGTTCAAGAAGAGGACAGTCATATTGCTTGTAAATATGTTCTTTAAAAAAAATGCTAATAATTTTTTGACAGAAATCAAAAAAGTTAAATGAGTGAGGTGTAAAAGTTTTATATTCCTAATACAGAAACGTTCGATAACATTTTCAGTTAAATGAAATAAGTTCCTAATAACTTTCTAAGTTAGAGCATGTTTTCTCTTTGCAGATCATTATTTACCGACCTTTCTTCGCAATAATATCCTTTGATGTCACCAACTGTTCTTTCAACAATTTATTTTACGTCAGCAAGACGCTTCAAAGTCTATTCAAAAATACACTTTATTTATTCAGGCCAGAATAGCTCAATGTTACAGATGTAATCTTAGTCACGATGACTTCCATCTCCGAACCTATTTTTTGGCTATTGGTGATTACCATTGATCTATAAGATCATTTTTTATCGCAGCTATAAGTAAATATAGTTAATGATAGAAGTGCGCAAATCTAAAAGGTTTACAACCTTTGGTGGTTTGACCATAGTATTGTAACATGACATCCAAATATTTTGCAATACAATGATAACTAACCATGGGCCTACTCGGACTCTAACTAGAGAAAAATAGGGACGATAATTTGGATATAAAAAAAGATTACAAACTGAAAATCAAACCCAAGAATTGAAGTAACTAGGGGTAATCTCTTTTAAATCTTTTTTAGGGGTTATCACCACGCACTGTATCATGGTAGATACAGGATGTAATCTCGCAAAAGAAGACGGCGGGGCCGATCCGGGAAGTCGAGCCCTTGGATCCGATCCGCCGCAGGCGAGCGGGGCGCAGGCGACTCGTCGAAGCCCGTCGTATGCCACCCTAACGAGGACCTCTGGGAGTTCCGCACATCTGAAAAGGTCCCCGAAGCGGTCGAGGCATCTGGTGCTCCCGATATATCGATCAGCGGAGGACGGGGCCACTGTTTAGAGAGGCCCCAACTTTGTCACTTAGTATTTGTAAAAGAAAATTTGTTCATATCTTAGAATCTTTCAATATTATTTATCCACACCAAACTAGTGACGATGCCACATAAATTTTGGTAAACTATGGATCTCATTAGAAATCCTAGTGGCGATAGAAAAAATATGCCTCTAGTGTTTTTGAACGAATAAATAAAAAAGAAGGTTTTTAGAAAGAGAAACAAAGCAAAGATGACAAAGGTGGTGATTATAATAGTGTTATTATAAACTCCTATCGGTGGACAAATGATCTTGAAAATATACTAGGAAACAGCTGGACTAAACGCCACAACATCGTTTCTTGTGGAAATTCCTTAAAGGAAAATATTATTTCCAAATGGATTTCTGGTAGTGGATAACAAAAGAGAACGGAATAATATGTATGAGCGCATATAAATGTGACTAAAAAACCACATATCTATTTTGTCGCAGTCTAAATCTGTCGTTCCGTAACAGTCAAAAGAATTTTGTTAGAAATAGAATGTGGAATTCAACTGTAAATAAATTTCCAACAATAGAATATTCCTTACAATTTATTATTCACCGCGAATTCCAAGCGAAACAGTTCTTTGAAGTCACAACTCCCTTCAATTTATTTCCTGTCGGAAGCACTCCGTGATCCACGTCATTGTGGACAATACAAAAGCTATAATTCAACATCAATCGATAATCACTTTTGGAAACATCATAAAAACATCTGTTTACTGTTTAGCCAATATTCAGATTTGTACGATACATTTCTTTGCAGTATTAGTAAAAGCCTTGATTAGTTTCACATACGAGTAGTTCAGCACATAAATTTGTCAGCGCCACAAATTTATTGTTTTTAATTAGAACTGACCTAAACGTGAGCAAACGAACTTGATAAAGTCAGTTATACATAACAGTAAATAAAGTAATTTCTACCAATCCACATTGGAGCAGCGTGGTAGGTCTTAGCTCCAACCCTTCTCTCCAGAAACGGAGAGAGGAGGCCTATTTCCAGCAGTGGGATTGTAACAGGCCACTACTTTACTTTTACTTAAATAAAGCAATATTCGAAAAATCAAATGAACTCTAATGCAATTTAAGAAATGTCACTAATTTATTGAACTTAACCACATGAAAAGTAAGTAGTCTCATTTATTTTAGCAATCACTTCTTGATGTATGTGTTTACAATATTGTCATAATTTGGTATCATTTACATATTTTTAATTTTATAATTTATTTAAATTATGTACGCGTAGCTATTGCATGCCGTGATAATCTATGTATAATCAAGTCTAAATTTAATTAAATAGTTTGTAGAGTATTTTATAGTATTAATAATGTAACTCTTGTAGGTTATCGTCAATAAATAAAAATATAAATAAAATAATGTTTTCATATTCTTATTAATTTTGTTTTGTACAAATTTCAACCATATTAGACATAAAATATCATAGTATATGACTAAACATGTTGATACTAAATGTTGCTTATATCTTGTTACAACCTTTTGTTAAATATATTATACGGTGTTCTTAGCAAATAAATAACTTTTGAATTTGAATTTTTATAAGGCAACGAAAGTTATGAGAACTATAAGACTACCTAGTAACAACTGCTTTAAAGTTGACGTGAAACTCATTTTAAAAAACTAGGCCTAGATTCAAACAAAAACCAGTAAACATTTTAAAGGTATTTTGACACTGTTGACGCAAACAAAGCGGCGGGTACAATAAGTTATTCATAAACTTAGTTTGGATATAGGCTTAGCAAATACTCTGCACACTTGCATATATAATGATGTATTACCATACAGAGCAGCATTTAATTGTTTTGATTGGATCGATGAAGCGCATTAGGATTTAATGTTGTGGAATGGCAGACCGACAGCTATTAATTGGTGGATTTCATTGTCTATCAGTACAATGAATTACTTCAATTGGAGCATAATCATTCTGAATATCACTGATGCCTAAATGAATAGGATTCAATAAAATAAATAAATATATGGGACACTTACACACACGTTCGTCCGTCCCCAAAGTAAGTAACTTATTACTTGTGTTATGGGTGACGGACAACTGGTATATATACTGTATATAATTTTAAATTCATACTTAAATACAAATATACACCCAGGATAAAATATTATCCTATATGTTTCTTTGGTGTACAGGTGTTATTGTGCCAAACTGTATCAATATTGGTCTAGCGGACTAGCCGTAGTTTAACAGACAGACAGATGATAGACTTTCGCATGTATAATGATTATTAATTAGATTAATTCCTACAAAATATCGTGGTGTGCTAAAAGTAATATAATAAATTGGATAATGTAAAAAATTTTGGATTTAATGTTGTTATCTGATCAATTCAACTTTATTATGTTTCGTATAATATAAAGTAAAAATTGGTAAAATGGAGCATAAATATGTGAACTCAAACACAGCTTGAACAAAATACATACTAATAAAATATTGATAAAGTATTGATAATATTTTTAATTACAAAATAATATTATTACTTCTATATTATGAACCTCCGCAAAGTAATGTCTATTTCTATATATAACTACGTACAGTATGTACCTATGAAATTGACAATATCTACATAATATTAAATCCTGTATGTGATTTAAGGGTTGGATGCGGGCCCGTGAAGCGTGTTCGGAAACTCGTGACTAGAAAACATGAGATATAAGAGCCTAAAAGATTAATCTTAACCCCAAAGGTGTATGAAATGGTCATATATTTCCTTGTTAGAAATAATATTAATTTCCAGAACATTCGTTCAGGAACTATACTCATATTATAATTCTCTCAATGTATTTGATTCTAAGGTAATAATAAAATAAAAGTAATAATAAAATTATTTTGCTATAATCCGCGATACAGTAAATAGAAAATATATATAGTGCTAAATGTATAGTGGACTATTCGTTTTTTCATACCCGTTACATGCAGGATTCGTAAAAACACATGCACAAACCTCCACCACTGCCACCACAATACACAAGTACTACACACGTTCAATATCACAAACTCAACAATGGTTTCGCCCCGCAACCGAAGCATCATCAGGAGATAGACTCCACTACAAAATGGCAAAGCAAAGCATTATCCAAACAAGCATTGTCATATAGTAGTCGGTTCAACCCCACCTTTACGTCTGAACACGTGCAACGAGCTTGAACTTGTGTAACAAGCTTGAGCTTCACTTTTCACTTTTTACTTTTGTATTATGGATCTCCTAATTCTATAAAGTAATAATAAAAAATATTTTGCTATAATCCATGGATAATGATAATGTATCGCGGATTATAGCAAAATAATTTTTATTATTATGAATCTCTGCTAAGTAACGCCTTATAATAAGTATTTATTTATCTTTTATTACACGATTTATTTTTTGTATGAAGATATTTGCCAGACAAAGATATTGCATACTTTTTCATCATGACACTTGAGTTTTCATGGATGAAATCGCGGAAAAATAGTAATCTTTGACTGGCCCGTTGGCGCAGTGTGTAGTGGCCTTGCCTTCAGATCCGCGGGTCGCGGGTTCGATTTCCATCGGTGGGCCAACATTTTCTATAAACAATTTGTTAGTTCTTCGAGCCTGGGTGTATTTTTGTAGTTAAGTATGTATTTAAAATTATATATGTATAAATTTACCAATTGTCCGTCACCTAACACATAACACAAGTATTAAGTGTCCTATATATTTATTTATTTATATTTAATTTAAACAATTTGAACCATTGAATTTGAAACATTTGTTTTTCCTTTATCTTGAATTAACTATTATTTCATTATATTTCACTTCTCTTACTGGTATGTGACTTACGTTATAGCTTTGATATTGAAATCTTAATTTTTTTTTGTATAAAATTTATACGGGACAATTAAACACACTTCTGCTCGTCTCAAAAGTGAGTAACTTAATACTCGAGTTATGGGTGACAGACAACTGGTAAATATATACATATGTAATTTTAAATACATACTTAAGTACATAAATATACCCAAATTCAAAAAACCCAACTCGATCCCACGTAGCTGAATATATCTTAAGAAAGTTTAAATATCTAATACGAAAATTCTATTCTCCTAGAATTCATTAAACGACGTACTAGATTATCTAACACTTGCTACAGAATGTTTCTGAAATCAAATTTTGAACGAACCACTAATGTGTAAACTAAATTTAAATGAAATGATCAATCACATGTCAGTGATATTCAAAAGTAATAATAAAATTATTTTGCTATAATCCGCTATACAGTAAATAGAAAATATATAAAGTGCTAAATGTATAGTGGACTATGCGTGTTTTCATACCCGATACATGCAGGGTTCGTAAAACAAACATGCATAAACCTCCACCACTACCACCACAATACACAAGCACTACACACTGTAACAAACTCAACAATCATTTCGCCCCGCAACCGAAGCATCATCAGGAGATCATCATCGCAAAGCCTTTGCGATTTTGTCGTGGCTTTGTGGTTTGTGCAAGTTTTTTTTACGAACCCTGCATGTAGCGGGTATGAAAAAACTAATAGTCCACTATACATTTAGCACTATATATATTTTCTACTTACTGTATAGCGGATTATAGCAAAATAATTTTATTATTACTTGTGTATTATGGATCTCCGCAAAGTAACGCCTAATTCTATAAATTATTCAGTGAGATTCAGCTGTTAATGTTTTTTTAAAAGCTTGCCGTTTAACCTGCCGTGTAGGTATTTGAAGATGTAAGATGGAATTTTGCAAGTTAAATTTGACCCACTTCCCGTTGTCCGATTGATCTGAAATTTCACATATCTCTTCCGATGACAATGCATATTTTTGATAAGCATAAACTGATGCTGCTGCCAGGATTCGCCCCAGATGAGGGAACTCCTCAACAGTTAACAGTAGAGACATAAAATTTTGATAAAAGTTTCTGTTAAAAAATATATATTTTTTAATTAACTTAATTTATTGTCACTTTCTTTAAAAGTATTTATTAATGTTTAATGTATACAACTAAATTATTTACGTTTAATCTGTATCTTTATATCATCATCATTATCCTCCTGCCCTTATCCCACTCTAAGCGAGGTCGGCACAATATGTTACAAACATGTTGTCAAATGATCTGGCTACGTATTTTGCGACCGGACACCTAGAAAGAAACGAGGGTGGTCTAATTATGTATCTTTAAATAAAAAAAGTAATAAAGGTCATAAAAAAATCGTAAATCAGTATCAATGAATTTTTCCTTAATAGACGGTCCAACAGTGATCTGGTTGGTGGCTGTAGTCTGATAATAGCAACAATCAATTTAGGTGACATTTCCTTCACAATAGCTTATCAATAGCTATTGTATAATGAATGCGAATGGTCGGGTGTCTGACTCGTGGCTTTTCATGTTTTTGTGACTGCGGTATTGAAATTCCGCTTCGGAAAATTCGACAAACGTTTTTAAGCCTCGGTACATTTTTTTACCAAAACCGCAGTAAGTTTTACAAGATAGATAGGGCATTGAGTGTACTTCTATACATATTATAAAACAAAGTTCCCAAAAGCTGTCCGTCAGTATGATTTTCACAAAATTTAAAAACGGATTTTTGTACGGTTATTATAAAAAACATTAAGTTTATGGTGTTAGTACATTCTCCGTAACGGCCTATCTGATTTCGATGGGACTTTCACTGAAAAATAGAAAAGGTTGTGCAGTAACATAATGGCTGCTTTGTATTCTAGCGTCCCTCGAGGTCGGCATTTCCGCCAGAATAACTTTTTGACACACTTCTTTCCACGCGGGCGAGTGCAGCTAGTATTATACAATTAAAAGTATTATATAAATGATTAAATATATATGAAATTATATAAAATGCTTATTTAATAAAAATTTAAAATGAATTCTATATTTAAATAAACTCAAAGAAATGACTATACAAATGATTTAAGTAGATTATATAATACTGTATGTTTTATATATCTCTTTTTAAAAAGAATGACCGGCGATTTTTTTGCTGGCTCTTCTCATTTACCGATTCCACAATGCTTAAAAAATTATTTGATGAAGTATAATTTGAATTTGAAGACTCTTTAGTGAATATGCATATGTAATCTTTTTATTGATTTCTTTGAGACGGTTAGTAGGCCTGTTTGTGGCTCATAGTTCGTTGAGGACAAAGCTCTCCAATTTTCTCATAAATATTAAATATACTAGCCCGTTGGCACATTGGTTAGTTACCCTATCTTCAGCTCCGCGGGTCGCGGGTTCGATCCCCGTCGAGGGCTAACATTTTCTATAAACAATTTGTTGCTTCTTCGAGCCTGGGTGTATATTTGTATTTAATTATGTATTTAAAATTGTATGTGTTGTATATTTACCAGTTGTCTGTCACTCATAGCACAAGTATTAAGTTACTTACTTTGGGGATGGACGACCGTGTGTGTAAGTGTCCCATATATAAAATAAAAAAAACATCATTCTCCTGCCCTTATCCCACTCTAAGTGGGGTCGGCACAATATGTTAGAAACATGTTGTCACATGATTTGGCTACGTATTTTACGACCGGCCGCCTGCCTGTGGTCAACTTACCTTAGTCGCCTTTTACGACACCTCGGTAAGAACGGAGGGTGGTCTATTCTAAACGAATAATATAAATAAGTATGAATGTAAACAACTGAGTGCTTAAATATTTACAAAACTCAAAGCTATCAGGGGTATTGAGTGTAAATTCACTTAATATAGATAATGAATACCGAATATACATACCTAGTACATCGACACAGCCAATTTGTTTTTTCATTGTGCTCGTATTGATTTGGCACATGTAACACCCCCTGTCCTCCACTTTTAATGGTCGGATGTGTAGCTGCCAAGACCCCGGGGAGTCGTTGGCGACCGCGTAACGTGTACTGTGGGTCACCAGCCGTGTGTGTAACGTCAGAATCGTCTGATCATCTGCCCTGATCCACGCCACCTTCGGAAAATTAGAATAAAAGTTAATGTTTGGTAATTTTCTCAACATATACATACATCATCATCATTCTCCTGCCCTTATCCCACTCTAAGTGGGGTCTTCACGACATGTTGTCACATGTTATTATATATATATAAACGGGTCGCATCGCGGCAAAATCGAGTTACCTTTTTACAAGGTTCGACGTTTCGGTAGAGTTGCATCCGCCATGGTCACGAACTGACTGAGTCAGTTCGGGACCATGAAACTCGATTTTGCCGCGATGTGACCCGTTTATTTATATAATAATAAGTATGAATCGCGAAAGTTTAAAATGTTGTCACATGATTTGGCTACGTATTTTACTACCGGCCGCCTGCCTGACGTCAACTAACCTTAGTCGCCTTTTACGACACTTCGGTAAGAAATTAGGGGGGGGGTCCATTCTATGCAGCCGGATACCACACGTCTTTACCTTAGTCGCCTTTTATGGCACCTCGGTAAGAAAGGAGGGTGGTCTATTCTATTCTGCAGGATACCACACGGCGTATCAACATATTCATACAACAAAAGTAATAATAAAATTATTTTCCTATAATCTGCGATAAGGTAAATAGAAAATATATATAATGCTAAATGTATAGTGGACTATCTGTTTTTTAATACCCAATACATGCGGAGTTCGTAAAAACACATGCACAAACCTCCACCACCGCCACCACAATATACAAGCACTACATAAGTTCATTTTCACATACTCAACAAGCATCATCAGGAGATGATGCTTGTTGCTCCACGACAAGAACGCAAAGCTTTGCGAATGATTTTTAAGACTATTCAATTTCGCATTATACGCCTTGTTAAGCACATTACATATCAGCATAATTAAAGTTCATATATTGAGAAAAATAATAAGATTGTTGAAATGAGTGTATTAATTTTTGATTTGGGATGTCTGATTTATGACCAATGAGTATAGCTAGTATAGTACCCGGCAATAAATAATGAGAAAATCGGCTAGATTCTGCCTCATCGAGCATTGTCTCTGTCGCACAGACTGACGAACCCGTGTGAAACGTCGCATACTAACTGAGTGCAGTGACAGCGCTCTACGAAACTAAACTGGCCGGCTGTTTCGTTCTAAACATCGATATATATTATTTAATGCCGGGTACTATACATACTTATACGTGATATACCGCGATATAACATTATTTTTTTATTTAATTCCTTAATTGAAGACGGGAACGCTATGACCGTATTTAGGATTTGATTTGATTGAACTGAATAGTTATACATAAAAAAATAATAAAATATTATATTATATTACGTATAATTCTGCAGTCTTCACAGCTGAACGATCCTATAGCCTACCCGAGCAAGTTTCTGTATTCTTGAATGCTTTCAAATTCTACTACGGTTCAGAGTTATATTTACTTATCATTACCATTCTTGCCAACCAAGCTGCCTTTAGATATAACTTACGTTTTATTGGAGCGAAAAAATTACAGTTTGAAAAAGGAATATTACGATGTATATTATAATAGAACTTCAAATATTATCACGTCTAATAACTGACGTTATATAATACTCTAATAATAATCAGAAATCCGACCTGCTACTCGTACCTTCGACCTTACAAAGCGAAATATCCCAAATAAACCAATTGCTATTGTTCCCGGGGTCAGAAATCAAGTGAAATCGCATTACTTTAAATTCCACGAGCGGGAATCTCGCCGAAAAAAGAAAATTACTTATTCTATTACAAGTCCTTTGTACTTCTTCCAGTTCAATTTAATGTAATATTACAGGGGCTTTATACGCACGGATTCGCAATTGCCGAAATATGTAAATGATGTCAGAAACATTTGGCAGTAGAGGCTGACCTTTCGTTCAACCTTGACTAAAATGCCCTTATCTATTGCACATTATATCTACAATGTTTTGCAAAGATTGTTAATGTTCAAATTATAATATTCAGGCTGGGTTTTGGGTAAATTATAATATGATTTGCTTTATCCACCTATTTATCTATCACCCAGTAACTCGTTTATTTGTAAAATTATTATTAAAGCCAAATATACCAATTAAATTTCTATAACAACAATAAAGAAAAAAAATCAAATTCAAATTCAAAATATTCTTTATTCAAGTTAACTTGTAAACAAATGATTTTGAGTCGTCAACTTTACTGCTGGTTTGCTGTTCCTACCGAAAAAGTCAGCAAGAAACTCGGCGGTTCTTCTTTTCAAAATATAGTTCTTATTACTTATATCAACGCATCCTTCGTAATCCTCAACAGTATAGTAGACTATCTGTATCCGCCTTTTAACAGTATATGCATTTTTTCCTCTTTTTTTGAAACCGATTATAAGCTGTTAGCCCTAATGCTTTTATAGCATCACCTGGTGGGTTAAAAAGATTCTCTTACAAGATCCAAGACAAGATAAATTTCATTAAATTTATTAAAGAAAGTATGTTGAAATTGAACAATACTTCAAACTAGAGAGTAGAGATAATCGCGGTGCAAAGAATAGAAACATACAAGCTAGTTGGAATAGTATCCTATATTAAGCACTTTCAATGAAGTCCCTTTTAATATTCAACGGCAAAACGATGTCAAGTGCGCTGACAGCATACAAGTAGAAAATTGCAAACGCAAGGAGCTTTGTGAAATAAAACCAGGAAACGAAGTAGGTGCGCCGAGCCATGCCGCCTTTATGAACATCATCTTATGACCGTATTAACAGAAATCGTATATTTCAATCTGGAAAATGATATTATAATCTCAATTTTGCACATAAATGTTGGATATAATATACGAGTATCCAATGCATACGTATTTATTACTTTAATGTTTTCAGAATATTGATCTTGAATCATGATTAATTAGATAAAAAAGTAATGATAGTATTATTTTCCTATAATCCGTGATTAGATAAAATCTTATTAATACTAAAAATAGACTGTATTTGTGAAGAGTCGTACACCACACAACGCTACTAGCACTGCACATATTCACAACCACAATCTAAATCATCGCATCGCCTGATAACGAAAGCATCAACAGAATATACTCGTAGACTCGACAACAAAATCGTAAAGCCACATAATTATTATTAAGTTTAGGGTTGTATGTACTTTCAGAATTTATTTTCCGAAATAGAGAACCCATTCTTATTTTAATAGCCAATAGGAAATAGCCAATTCACTAAAAAAAAGTAAACCTTATATTGAGGAATTATACCCAAAAAGAAAGCACTCGTAGGAAATAAATATATCAGACAATTACATACGGCTGATTACATATCGGGGTCAACCACGATCAGATAGATACGACAGAGCAACTAATAATCTTATGGAATCTGCGTTCAGAGCGCAATTAACTAATTCTTACAACTACGCTCTTTTCTTCTTTTTGTGTCTATTTTTAATTAAACAAACCAACCAAGATTATTTGGCCATTTGATATTCACATGAATTACGGTTAACTCTTAAATCTTAACATAAGTAAGTTACTACCATAATATAAAATACAGTACAATTTATACTGTACTGTTTTAAGTTACGTTTTTAGAATCACTGCTTAATAATATATAAAAGATTACTATTCAATAAAATAAATCTTAGCAGGTTTTTCGTAATCAAAGAAAATAATAATGTAGAACTTATACGCATACACTGTTAAATGTTTAATAACAATTGGCCAACAAGCTTTGCAGGCCAATTTTTTCTATTGCACGTCCGACATAACAGGTATCTAGTTCGTTTAAAAATAATTCAACACAAATTCGCGTACGAAAACATAACGAACAAATCAAAAGAGCGTTGCTTTCTGGAACGTGCAAACCTGGCAGTTAGCTCCAATTTACTTTCAATTCGAGCTTTGACCAACCAAGCAGGTAATTTCTGCGCATTACAAGCTTCTATCTTTTATCATACTTTTCACAAAAATTGAAATATAATTGGTATTTTCTAAAGCATTTTAAATATTTTGTTGTGGTGGTGCGGCTATACTTAAGGCTTAAAGGTTTCTATAATCGACATTGATTTGTTCAACATATCTTTAAATAAATTAAAGTGTCATACGATTAATTTCTCCCTGCCAGCTGGTAAGGTCTTAATATTTCATGTTTTCTCTTTTTCTTTTTTATAAAAAAATGTAATTTAACTTGTCATCTGTATATGTTCCTTTTTTTCTTTAAATTTTTTTTTTCGTGAAGATTTTATTGGTTTATAGTTTATCTTGTTTTTCTTATATTTCTGTTATTGTACTACTGTTATTTATGTTATATTATAGTTCCTAATAAAAAAATAAATACATTTTATGTGGACTATAGTTATTTGTACTCTGAAATAAATTTAAAGGCGTCCGTCCCAAAAAAAAATTGAATCGTTGTTTTATAATTATTATTGAAGTGAACATATCATGCCTGACATGTCATATAATCCAATATACTAGATTAGACTACAATCAATCAATTAATTCGATTAGATGGTTACGACATCATGATGCATTATTTATTAAAGATTGATTAACCTTATTAATCAGCCCACTTTAGTTCACTGCTAGACATAGGCCTCTCCAATAACTCGCCACTTAGCCCGATCCTGGGCTTTCTGCTTCCATCCACTGCCCGCTGTCCTACGTATGTCATCACTCCATTGAGTCTCATGGTGTCCTACAATACGTTTTCCTATTCGCGGTCTCCACTCCAGAACACGTCTACCCCAACGGTCATCGGTTCTGCGACAGATATAGCCGGCCCATTGCCACTTCAGCTTGCTTCTGCGCTGAGCTATGTCGGTGACCCTAGTTCTCTGACGAATTACTTCGTTACGAATGCGATCCCTCAGAGAAACTCCTAGCTCTTTCCATCGCCTGCTGAGCGACTTTTAGCTTATGGACCGCCTTAACTGTTAGTGTCCACGTCTCGGCACCGTAGGTCGTGACAGGTAGGACACACTGTTTGAACACTTTAGTCTCGAGACTCTGTGGGATGGATGACGAGAAGACTCGACGTAGTTTTCCGAATGCTGCCTAGCCTAGCTATTCTTCTCATAATCTCACACTCGAAATTGTTTTTACCTAGTTCGAGCGTCTGCCCTAGGTAAATGTACCTGAATAATAAAGTCCTATTCAATATTTAAAATAATGCGAATTTGCTATGAAAGGCGTATTAAAATAATACTTTTAATTGAAGTTGTTAAATTCAAGCTTGTCGGCTCTCAACAAAATACCTACCCAATTGAAAACCGATAAGGGCTCTTCGTTGTACACTCGTACAAATAAAGTTACCTCTAATGCTATTGTTGTTATTATAATCAAGCTCTCTCTTATATTTTCTGTTTACAATTTTTATCAAAACATGAAATTTGAAATGCCGACTCGCGTCCCTCAAAACATTACCAAAACAGCCTCAGCTTTGTTCTCTAGCTACAAATTTCGATGTAAATTAACAATTATGGAGCCTTCAAAATGATTTAAAAATTATTTTCGTATTTCACAGTCTTTAAATCATAAAATTAAACTAATAAAGTGCTGTTCGTACACAATTTTGGGTATTAAGAATCGGATTTCACATTTAAAATAAGGCCAACGAAATATTAAAAAAACGTGTCCAGCTGTTTTATTATCAGACAAAATAAAAAATATAGTCACTTAGTAAGTAAAATATGAAATAAGTATATAAGGGGAAGTCTGAAAGTTTCGCTCATTATTTATTGACTGGCCCGATGGCGCAGTGGGTAGTGACTCTATATACAGCTCAGCGGGTCACGGGTTCGATTCCCGCCGAGGACCAACATTTTCTAAAAACAATTTGTTGGTTCTTCGAGCCTGGGTGTGTATTTATATTTAAGTACGTATTTAAAATTATATATGTAGTATATTTACCAGTTTTCCGTCACCCATAACAAAAATATTAAGTTACTTACTTTGGGGATGGACGACCGTGTGGTGTAAGTGTCCCGTATATTTATTATTATAGGAAAGAAGAGAAGTGCAAGATTGAGATGGTATGAACATATAGGTGATGATATATAAGACGATAATCATGGGCCCAAGCGATTAATAAATATGAATGGCCGTGGACATTTGATTAGAGGGAGATCTAAAAAGAGTTGGATTGTGTGATTTATGACTTCATATAAAAGGAGTAGCGCCAGAGTTGACGAAGGATAGGAGAGAATGGAAGAGAAAAAAAAGTTGTGCAGACACTACTTAAGAATTAGTAAATAGTAGTAGTCAATAATCGTTCATGTATTTTTAAATATTTTTGCGTATTTATATCATTGCTACAAAGGTCCAATGTACTTCATTCAAAGAAAAGTATTAGCGTTATCGTCCTAAAATTTACGTGTATAAATAAAGTATAATATTAAAAAACAAAGTCCCAAAAAGCTGTCTGTCTGTTTGTAATCGATTTTCTCAAAATCTATTGTTCGGATATATGTAAGGTTTTCACCAAAAGATAGTGCAATACTTACAGGTATATAGTATATATTGGTATTATGCAAATTGTGTTGTAGATATCGCGCAGTTGTTAAAAAACTTGCTCGCTAAAAAACGAGCAGAGATACGCTAAACTCTAAAGTAATGTACTAGAGAATTGTAGATCTATAAAAGTACTACAAAAAGTCTGCAATAGCATGTCTCTAACTCACAATAACTACTTTTATGTTAAAATTTCAATTCTGGATATATCTTGTGACACACTGATTTCCACGCGGGCGAAGCCGCTGACATTGCTAATAAAGTATAAAGCGACTGAATTTGACCACTTTCGATCTGTAAATCCTTTTCCATTTTTATAATTTTACCATCCAATAAATTGATTATAATAGTCCCAACAAGCACAACAGCTTACAATTCATTTACATATTCCAAGAAACGTTAATGGAAACTAAGCAAAGAGGGTGAAGTTTATTAAGGTAACGCCCAAAATGCTAATAAATTTGCCACTCGGTTGATTACAGTCAAGAACAGATTGAAAGTAATTTGAGATTGACAGTTAAGTTTGAGTGTGACTAAAATAAATTGGGTAGATTTATTATCAAATTGTAAGCAAGCAAAACTCGACAGTAAAGGTTCGTACATTCAACCTTTAAATATACTGTTTTTTATATCCTTGTAGATTAGGAGACGTGGTTATCTCAAAGCTGTGATAACCACGCATGCTAGGCTCCAGTGCCCCGTCGGAATCTAACTTAAAAGCTATAAATTGAAGTAATAAAAACTTCTCCCATATTCAAAATAATAATAAATGCCGTGTATATGACAGAGAAGAATAGACCACCCTCATTTCTTACCGAGGTGTCGTAAAGTACGACTAAGGTAAGTTGACGTCACGCAGGTGGCCGATCATAAATACGTAGCCAAATCATGTGACAACATGTTCGTAACATCTTGTGCCAACCCCATTTAGAGTGAGATAAGGGCAGGCGGATGATGGTTCAGACTATTAATAAACCAGATTCCAGGAACGCGAGTATAATAATGGCAACTTATTTAAAAAATATGAATGTTTAAAAAAATTCTAACAAGTCTCTTTATTAAAACGAGTTTGGATTACATCAAATTCGGAACATGACGAATACGAAACAAATGATATTAACTAGTTTACTTAGGGCCTTAGTTTATTATTTGCCAAGGGCCTTTTGTTATCTAGCTACGCCGCTGACTGTAAACCACTGATCACAGGCGACTTAAAATGTTCTCTATGAATTTATCAGGGATTGAATCAGGGATAACATTGAGCGGTTCATAGCTGTTTTATGTACGCAGTAAAATTTGCTATTGTATTATATGAGTAAAGTCATAAATTCAGTGCTCATAGATTATCGGGGCGATATCAAATATGTAACACAAAGCGAAATAGGCGATGGGTAGGCTTGTTTGATATTATGTTTTATGCTTAAATATGCTAATAAATATTGATTATAAATCTATATTTTACTAGTGAGAAAGTGACTTGAGTGAGTGCATTGGTCATAGATATATTATACTAGAGTAGAGAGATCATAGGCCTGTAATGCCGGATCCCTACGCAGCGAGAGATCACCGTCGAGTCGTCAGCGACTTTTAGCTTTTGTGTACACATTATAGCGATCGTTCATTGCCCATTTGTCAGTAGATGTGAATGGACCCCTAAAGTAACAGCCTGTTACTATGCCCACTGCTGGGCTAAGGCCTCCTCTCTCCGTTTTTTTTTTGGAGAGAAGGATTGGAGCTAAGACCTACCACGCTGCTCCAATGCGGATTGGTAGGTTACACATATCCCTAGAATTCTCTAGAAATATGGAGGTTTCCTCACGATGTTTTCCTTCACCGAAAAGCGTGTGATAAATTGTAAGTATCAATTAGACACATAAGTTTTTAATAGAAAAACTAATTGGTGCCTGCCAACGTCTCTAGAAAGTCGCACGGTCTCACCGCTAGGCTATCAGCTTTTTGAATGGACCCCTGCGACGTTTTAATGAAGTTTTCTTTTTATAGTGTGCTTCGTTATTTGTAATGTCTTTAGAAAGGCAACTTCGTTTCTAATCATCCACAATTCCGGTAAATTTCTGTACAGTTCTATAAATTTGGCTACAAACCATGTTTAATTACGAAAGACCGCCATTTTTGTTTCGCAAATTGACATTAAGTAGCGGCGTGCCATATATACTACGATCACACGGCAGCGATATCGCTGGCGACCGGTGACTACAGAATTACAGCGATTGGGTCGCCACAATTGTCGCTATTAATATTCACGTCCATATGCCAATTTCCAGTCGCCAGCGAGTAGCCGGCGATCAAAGTCGCTGTCACGTGATCTACTTTAGTGAGAGTGTCACAATAATTAATGAGAGGGAAGAAGAAAAACAATATTATTCGATTCTTATAGACTGTTTTCTTTTGTAATGTCGTTTAATTGAGGACATTCTAAGAACGTTTATTAGGGTAAAGTGGTTATCCATCAGTTAAAAAAGATAATTACAATTCGCCGGAATCATTATGGTGATAAAAAAGTTCTGCTGACGTGCGATATTATAGTTATTTAAAAAAAAGAGTTTCATTTCATCTCATTTAATGATGAGGCATTTTGGACTTAACTTCATTTAAGGTATGTATATTCGTCTTAAGGGTGCCAATCACAATTTTTTTATTAAGAATATATTACACACACACACAAACCACATACACACACACACAAACCACATACACACACACACGCAATTAAGTGCGTGAGCGCAAACACACTCAATCAAACACATTCATCCTTTAATACGTCAGATTGATAATATAGATAGATATGATGGCAGAGCGGAGTCTTTTGCACAAGTATCTCCATACTTAAAAGAAGCCTCACCTTATTTCAACGTTTGTAACTCTGAAATAAAATTTTATTTTGTATGACATAAAATTTATGAATGAATAAATGAATCACACGCTTAAAGTTTGTTAAGAAAATTCTTTAGAACTTTCTTCGTTTGATTCGCCTAAGATTTAAACCCAAGATTAGTTAAGATTTACGTATACTAACGACTTAATTCCTTGATAGCCTTACGATAGAGATATTGGGTCACGTCTCTCCGTCGAATTCGCGATAAGTTTATGTAAGCTGAATTAATGTTAATTGAGTGTCGTTATCTTATATCGTTGATAGAGCAGTTCGTGTATCTCTCACGTATAATAACGATTTGAGTTTCTAGAAGACCACTTCGGAGTACCCTGGGAGTTTCCTGAGACTTACTGGGTTATTTGTGATACCAAAAGATGCATATATCCAAAAATTTATTTTAATAAATCTGCTTTATAAGAAAAATGCGTAAAAATATAAAAAAAAATTAAGTACCCGCGATTTTATTCACGTCTTCTTTGAATACCCACAAGTGTTCATTTTTCCCTGTGTTTGGAGGAAAAACAGATCTTTAAATACTGTCTAGCCATAGTATATAAGTTTTAAATTTGCCGTGAAAGTCTGACAGAACGACAGGGAGTCGTTTTTGTATTTATATTATTAAAACCATTTTAACTACAGTTAAGCAACGTGGAAGATTCTATTAGTTCTATGTTATCTCGAATCACCCAAAAATTAACGTTACCAATTGGATTAATATCTTTTGGTTTAAATATCTTTGGGTTAATATCTTAATATTACTATAATATATTAAAACTTTGGGTTAATATATTTTACATGCAAATTCGAATGAACGGTGTCATATATATATTAATATAAAGAAAAAATATTTTCTTCAATTTGAATTAACCCGTCAGCAAATGTCAAATTTAATGTCTAAACCTAATCAAGCAATAGCTTCGGCATCTATGGAAAGAGACACGGGCTAACATGAATCTTATAAAATAAAATATATACAATTGTGATTTAGGAACAGACATAATAATAATAACATTAAATATTGTTTCTTTTCACGTATGTATATATTATTACAAACTTATATTTCCTTTAAACAATGTACATTAAGAAGAGACGCAATAAATCTTTACTTTACAGAGAAGCTCAGTTGTGTTAATTCATTGTGTCATCTAATTCACACAAATATCGATAATAACCTATACTTATTATAAAACAAAGTCCACCAAGCTGCCTGTTTGTATGTGATCAATTTTGAAAATCTACAGAAAGTTAGGGAATGTTTAGGTTCATAATGAATCACGGTTTTTTGTAAATTGTGTTGAAGAGGTCGCACAGTTGTAAAGTAACCTACCTGCTGGTAACTTAAATCACGTGCGCCGCGTAAACTAACAAAGATTCGCTAAAGTAATGCACCAGAGAAGTGTAGATCTACAAGAATACTACAAAAAATTCCGCGACAGCATGTCTATATCTCTAATGGTTAACCCACAATAACTACTTTTATGTTCAAAATTTCAATTAAATACACCGATTACCACGCGAGCGAAGCCGTATGCACACCTGAGTTTTCTATATATATAAAACAAAGACGGGTTTGTTACAACACTTATAACTCGAGATCTGCTGGACCAATTTCATAGTTTTTGATTCGTTGGATTTGGAAAAAATCGAAGAATACATAAGTATGAAAATAAATAAATGTTCATTCGTTTCGTACCTGTCAAACATTTGTTGTCATCCTGTCAAATAGTGTAAGTAATTATTGACATTTATGCATGCGTTCAGAAATGTATATTGTGTAAACTTTTTTAAAAGGATGAATAAACTATTGTCTGTATTTTATTTTAATCAATTAAAAAGGTTGAAAGTGCATTAAGCAGATACATAGAAGTTCCTCAAATATTCATGCGCGCGTACAGAAATAATGACAAATGACATTTACGTGCGCGTTTAGAAATTTATTTTTTGTCTTTGTAATACGTTCATCAAAGCCTAAATTAGTTCAGTTAAAAGGTAACACATTATTCATTGACTATTAGGCAGTACAAAGTTCGCCGGGTCATCTAGTATAAATATAAACCACAATCTTGTCTAATTACATTTTGTTAGATTCAATTGTCAAATCCAATTAAAGCCTCCATATTGTTCTCCGTAGACAGTTAAAAGTAATACCTAAAAGTGAGCCCGTTTAAAAACGAATAGCACACAGTCCGTTTCTATTTCCTTTCTGAATACTGAAAATGCATTTAATGCTTTGCGAGTGCAAATTTCATAAAAAATTTCAAGCGGGCTAATTTCACGTAATAAAAGCAAACGGCCTGAATGGTCTTTGTTTTCGCTGAGTCGACGAGAATTACAGCTACTTCACTAAAATGTAATTATTGTTTACCATCATTAAGTGGGCTGGTATTATATTTTGTGTAATGGCAGGTTTGGCGTTCCCAAAAGCTATGTTTAATTATAATTGTTACTCTAATGGACATGCCGTGTGGTATCCGGCTGAGTAGAATAGACCAACGTCATTTGTTACAGAGTTTTCTTAAAAGACGACTAAGGTAAGTCGACCGCCGTGTGGTATCTGGCTGAGCAGAATAGACCAACCTCAATTGTTACCGAGGTGTCGTAAAAGGCGACTAAGGTAAGTTTACTCACCGTGTGGTATCCGGCTGAGTAGAACTGACCACCCGAATTTCTTACCGAGGTGTTGTAAAAGGCGACTAAGGTTAGTTAACTCACCATGTGGTATCCGGTTGAGTACAATCGACCAACCTCTTTCTTACCGAGGTGTCGTAAAATAAACTATGGTAAATTGACGTAAGACTACAGGCCGGGCACCTGCTCGGTCGTAAAGTACGAAGCCAAATCACGTGACAACATGTTTGTAACATGTTGTCACGTGAGGGTTATCTATTCTATACAGCCGGATACTACACGGCACAACCTTAGTCGCCTCTTACGACACCTCGGTAAGAAAGGAGGGTGGTCTATTCTATTTTACCGGATACCACACGGCGTCTACACTTAGGATTACATAGAATTTTTTAATTAACGCGGATTGAAGCAAAATAATTCTATCATGACTTTTGGATTTGTATTTAGATTTAAATTTTATAAATAAAACTATACAATAAAAAATAGATGTTTTTTGCGATATAATAATTAAATTCTTGTTCCTCCAAAGAGAGTTCGATTATGCGGTACAACTCGCAAGTCACGGGGATCATCGGTAAAATACTGTTTAAATGTCATTAGATTGATCGATTGCCTCAAGACGGTGCCTCGTTTGTCATTTGTGATACTAAATCGGTCCGTTTTAGACAAGGTTATTTACGGAGCACTTTCCTCGACGAAAAAAACGAACGAGTAAATCTTGAAGATTAGATCTACGTTGGAGATTCCATCATTAATTTCGTTTAATTTGCGGTCCACGTTAGTTCTATTTACAGATGTTTGTAAACAAGTGATATATTCATGGCCGTTTGTTCTTCTAAATAAATTATTAATGTTTTGATGTTCTTCGGACTTTAGATAGGTAAACCAAATTTATTTATAACTCTTGACAGTCATGTATCTTATATAAAAAGATTTATCTGTTCTTGTTTGAGCCCTATTATATTTATAATGGTTTTTACTTGTAAGCTGTTACAACCCAACTTTTTTTTCGATGACTGTTGTTGTTGTTTTTATGTGTCTAATTGAATGACCCGTCGGCGCAGTTAGCAGAGACCCTGCCTTCAGATCCACGCGTCGCGGTTTCGATTCTCGCTGATGGCCAACACTTTCTATAAACAATTTGTTGGGTTTTTTCGAATCTGGGTGTATATTTGTATCTCAGCGCCTATTTAAAATTATAAACGTAAATATTTACCACTTGTCTGTCCCTCGTAACACAAGTGTTAAGTTACTTTTTTTGGGAACGGACGACCGTGTGTTTAATTGTCCCATAACAATTTATCACACGCTGTTCAATAATTAACAATAATCAAGTTCAATATTGTGAGAAAACCTAAATATCTTTAAAGAATTTTGGGGATATGTGTAACCTACCAATCCACGTTGGAGCATCGTGGTGGTTATCTCATCTTATCTCCAACTTTTCTATCCAAAAACGGAGAGAAGAAGTTTATGACCAGCTGTGGGATCGTAACAGGCTTTACTCTACTAAATCCGTTACAGATATGGCGAAATCAAATTCAAGTTCAGTATATTCTTTATTCAAGTAAACTTGTAACCAAGGGCTTTATATGTCGCTGGTTCGGAAAAACGACCTAGCGAGAAGAGCCACCAAAAAATCGGCGGAGCTCTTTTTAAAAAAGACTAGTTACATTTAGTCATTGCTATCTCAGATAAGGTCAAAGAGTAGCTATATCCACGCATTCTGATGATCTATGTAACCCTCAACAATATAGTAGGCCGTATCAGCCTTCCTGTCACTGTTTCTTTAATCAAAACAAAACTACCATAATATAATAAACTTTTGGAATAACCAAATCGATAACAATGACGTGGTATTATTATATTTCTTCCAACGAAAGTTCGATTATAGGATTACAAGCTGTTAGTCATGAGGACCGCTAAAACACTGTTTTAATGACATTACAATGATCGATTGCCTTCAGAGAAGTGGCTCGTTTGTCATTGTAGACACTTAATCGGTGTTATATAAATTAGATTTACAGAGCACTTTCTAAGGAAAAAACATGCTAAAGTTTCGCCTTGGATAGTCATTAATTTAATTTACTTCACGACCTACTTTGTTTTGAATTTGCAGATGTTGGTAAATCTGTTTTTAGTTAATTAATTTGCCTATCTCTATAGAGCGTGATATTTAAAATCCAGTCGACATTATACTTTAATTAAATGTAAACTCTTTTTCAAATCATTAATGGCTTTTCCCTGTGTAAGAAAACAACTTAGGCGTGAATGACGTGAAGGACTGATAAAAAAGGGACATTTATATTTTAATATTCTACTTGATTTTAAATCTTGCAATAAGGTAGCGCAATGAAATTTGTACTTTTTAATTTAATAAAAGTATAATAATTACTATAAATATTACGATTGGGATGCAAGGAAGCAAAATTCCATCGTAATATTCCCAACGACCTGGTCGTAGTGCATCTGATCAGCGAACGAAGCTCTGGCGACCGATTTATAGCGGTATAACCATTCCATCTAGGCGTTGTTAAATACAACAGACCGGAGACGGGCAGCATCGTTACCGGTGCAATAAACTACGCCCTGCGATCACCAACCCGTCTGCCCAGCGTGGTGACTAAGGGCATAACCTCCAATGTCACACACAGAAACACAATGATCCCTAATGAGCTTAGTGGTATGCAATGGGAGAGACCTATGTCCAATGGTGGATATGAACAGGTTCAAATGAAATATTACGCGGTTAAAGTTATTGCGCAGGCCGAAAGTTACACTGATGTAATAGAGGAACACATAGAGGAGTGCAGAAAATATTTATAATATGTATAATACGTATTATACAATACCCTAAACGTTACAAGATAATAAGTCAAGTGTAAAAAGTTTTATCTTTGACTGCCTCTATTTAAAATGTCGCGTCTGAAAAAGAAAGAAAGTGATTCTCTGAATTCTATATACTTAATTTGAAATTTAATGTATAACAACATAATCGTAAAATTGACTTAAGGGATACTTTCCATATCACCCTCATAAGCTAAAATCTTGAAATAAGTATACAGTTATCGCTCTATATTTGGTCCCTAGTACTATATCATCAGCTGTGATAGCTAAGTGGTGAGACCGTGCGACTCTCTAGAGACGAACATGGGTTCGAACCCGGGCAGGCACCAATGAGTTTTTCTATTAAAGCTCATGTGTCTAATTGATAATTGCAATTTATCACACGCTTTTCGGTGAAGGAAAACATCGTGAGGAAACATGCATATCTCTAGAGAATTCTGGAGATATGTGTAACCTACCAATCCGCATTGGAGCAGCGTGGTAGGTCTTAGCTCCAATCCTTCTATCCAAAAAACGGAGAGAGGAGGCCTATTCCCATCAGTGGGATATTAACAGGCCGTCACTTTACTTTTACTTTTTTACTATATCATCCACTCAGAAACATATATAGTTGGGTAGGCTGAATTGGTAGGGGTTGAACCAATTAATATATACCTCTGATTAATTGGGTGATGCTTCGTTTTTAGATTTCGTCTATGAGTGATAGAGTTTTTTAGTGCATGCGGATTGTGAATTCTGCATGCATAAGTTATGAATATGAAAAAGTATATTCTACATAGAATAACATTGCATAGATTTTCTCAAATCGCGGATTACAACAATATTATATCAATATTAGCTGTGCCAGCGGCTTCGCACGCGTGGAAATCAGCGTGTCACAATTTTTTTCTATAATTCAAATTTTACACATAAAAGTAGTTATTGTGAGTTAACCATAAGAGATAGAGACATGCTATTGCGGACTTTTTTGTAGCAGTTTTATAGATCTACAATTCTCTAGTATAGTAGTAGTAGTAGTAACGTATCTCTGCTGGTTTACGCAGCGCACGCGACTAATGCTCCCAGCAAGCAAGTTTTTTAACAACCGCGCGATCTCTTCAACACAATTTACATAATACCGATATGTACTATTTACCTAAACCATCCGGAAGTATTGCACTATCTGTTGGTGTAAACCGTACAAATATCCGTTCAGTAGATTTTAAGAAAATCGATTACATACAGACAGACAGATTTTTGGGACTTTGTTTTATAATAAGTATAGATTACTTTAGTAGTTTAATAAGTTTGACGCCTCCGAATAATGGAACGCATAAATGGGAACGAGAATGAAATTTTTCCAATTCACTTTGTTTCAAGTTAGCCGGAATGGCGCTGTCGTATTCAATACTGGGAAAATAAAATAACGAAAGTTAAAGGAAATTATGTAAATTGCCTTGACGGTATGATAGATTAAGTCGGTATCAGACGTTCCTCGGATTTGAATAATTAACTTTGTTGTTGAAATATATTTCAAAACTAATTAAGAGTATGGTAGAGTTTATAGGGTAGATATATGATGGCTATAGATTACAAAGCCGAGAATATTGTTTGTACTATGAAACATTGGATAGCATTGCCAGCGGTCTTTGAACTAGAATATCATGTTTGAGACTTTATAAACAGATCTTGTTACATATACAGCGTTATTATTCTGTTATTATTGATTTCGTAGTAAATCATAAACAGAATAGATCTATCTATACATTTGTTTCTAACTAGCTGTCCAGCTACGCGTTATTGTGGCTCAGTCTGGTTTCGAATTCCAGAACGAGAACGCAACAGTTTTTTAATACTCCGTTCGCAACCAAAATTTACAGGATCTGTTAGGTCATCCTAAAGATTTCCTAAACATTTTATTAAAATCGGTCCAGTTGTTTCGGAGTTTGAAAAGAATATAGAGACAAACACTAATTTGTATATATTAGAAGATTAGAACGTCATTAACTGACCAAAACGGATAGAAACTTTTAGTATAATCTCAACTCTCAATCCGGACATGTCTTAGTCCCTATTTGTAACTTATTTGATGATTTTCAACCGAATGACCTCACAAAATATTTGTCTGCGTTGAAGATCATGTTTTCATTTCTTTCCTTCCTTCATTTTCATTTCATTTCATTTCTATTTTGATTCTTCACCAAGATTACATTGTAACTTCATATATTCTTTATGAGTAGGAAATTTCTTTAAAAAGTTTTAGATCGTGTACTTTAGACGAGTATACGAAAAAATGTTTTCCTAACGCCTAATATTTTAAAATTGTATATAAGCCTTTTAATAAGTAAAGAGTGAAAGATGACAACTTTACAGATAGAAAGGAGTATTGGGTTTTTGTTCTTATCATAATTTGAACCGATTTGCCGTGTGGTATTCGGCTGAGTAAAAAGGAGGGTCTCCCTTCATATCTTACAGGGTAAAAATTGTAAAAGACTAAGGTAAGTTGACCTGCCGCGTGGTATCCAGCTGAGTAGAATAGACCACCCTCTTTCTTACCGAGGGGTCGTAAAATACGACTAAGGTAAGTTGACCCACTGTGGTATCCGGTTGGGTAGAATAGACCACCCTCTTACCGAGGAGTCGTAAAATTCGACTAAGGTAAGTTGACCCGCCGTGTGGTATCCGGTTGAGTAGAACAGACCCCTATCATATCTTACCGAGGTGTCGTAAAAAACGACTAAGTCGTAAAATGCCCAGCCAAATCATGTTACAACATGTTTACAACACGTTTTGCCGGCCCCACCCTGAGTGATATAAGGGCAGGAGAATGATGATGGTGATCAAAATTTGAATCGAAAATTAGCTAATGTATATCTTAATGGCATACCTTATAATCGCCGATGTCAGATACAGAACAAGTAAGCACTGCTTCTCTGCCAAGTGGTACAGTCACGTTCTCGATAGGACCAACGAAGTTGGGCTCAGTATCACGTAGGGACACTGTTGGGCCGACTCTGCTCAGCGGTGATGTTGTCTGATAGCGCATGCTGGTTTTTACAACTGCAACAACAAAAAGAGCATTTGATCATGAAATCTTTAAATTAATAAACGAAGCGTAAACTTTATACTCCTTTTTAATGTTAAATAGCTGTTCCCGCATCATCACTCGCGTGAAAATCAGTGCTTCACCCGCGTAGATTCCGACTCTGCGGGAAATACTATGTAATGTCATCTAAATCTCCCTCAAGAGTTTCACTATCTTTCACTAAAAAAACTGAACGAAAATCCGCTCAGACACTCACCACCACGACAAATTCGACGATCGTTTCGCTCCGAAACCGAAGCATCATCAGGAGGATAGGCTCCATGACAAAATCGTAATGCGATTACGCTTGTGTGCTTTGTGGCTGGTGGTGGAGCCTTGGGGTGCGTGTGGTGGCTTGTCCTGCATGTATAAGGTTCGTAGATTTTGCCTGCTTCATCCACATTAGCTTTGCATGCATTCGCTTAACCCGTGCGGATTATAGCGAAGTAGTTTGTTATAGTGCCTGTAATATGGAATTCCGCAAAGTGACGCCTGCTTCTATAAATTATTTGAGGAATATAAATCGCATTATATACCAGGAATCGAACCAAAACCTTCACTAATAAGGTCGGCATTTTATTCCCGTGTTCATCTTAAAATCTCAACACGCAATCCTTAGAACTCTTAACTATTTGGAAGAGCGTTATTTTTATCATCCTTCGCACAGGGCCTAAGCCCTTCAGTGATATCATAATAAATTTACTGGAAGGGTAAATGTCACAGAATCGGAGTTCTTATAGGATACTAGCAGTTTCCGTCCGCTTCGCTACTAGGCTTAAGGAAAATATTATACGTCATTCCAGTAAATAGTAAGGTTTTTTTGAGCGAATTTATGATAAAAAATATGAAATGGCGTATAAGACGCGATCTTATAATCTTAGAATGTCATAATATTAGGCTTTTGCCTGACATCGATTGCGGTTATAACTGAACGATAAAGATTTATACCCGGAACCATAATCCAGGGTGTAAACCCACACATACATATGGGTATTTTATTATAAATAAAATAAATAAATAAATATATGGGATATTTACACACACGGTCGTCCATCCCCAAAGTAAGTAACTTAATACTTGTGTTATGCGTGAGAGACAACTGGTAAATATATACATATATAGTTTTATAGTTTAATTACATACTTAAATACATATATACACCCAGACTCGAAGAACCTACAAATTCTAAATAGAAAATGTTGGTTCTCGTCGGGAATCGAACCCGCAACCCACGGAGCCGAAGACTGGGTCACTGCCAACTGCGCCAACTGGCCAGTCTACTACTTTATTAATATGACAATTGTTCAAATTCAAATTCAAGATAATCTTTATTCAACTAAACTTGTAAACAAGTGAAACAACACACACAAAACAACTTTTTTGAATTGGGTCACTTTAGTTAGTACTAACTGAGCGATATGTAATGCGTTATAAATTTTAGAGTTGATAAATTATATGAATGTGTAAAGATAAAATTGCAAGAAATTCAATAAGCTTTTTATTAAACGTAATCGGTAATTCGAATAAACTAAGATATGAAATTATTCAGTGACATTAGAAAACAGCAACTTCTTTTTTAAAAATAAAGAGGTCCTATATCTTATTATAGTAAAATTAATTCTCCAATAATAAATTATATCTAATAGGATATTAAGATTATTTTATAAATTTTCCAGAGTTTGATTTAACGTAAGAATTCCGAGACAATTTTCACAGAATTTTTACGCTTTCTTAGCCAAGTTTTGGTCGGATAAAAGACTTCCTTTTTAATTAGTCAAATATTTAATTTATAAAATTGTAATTGGAGGTAGATAGATTAAATTTAGAGTCAAATTATTTCTTTTCTTTAAATCAAATTATAGATTAATCGTTATCCCGGTAAAACTAAAATTGGTGTATCAAGATATATCTTTTCGTGTACTTTTAAGAAATTCGCCCTTTTTATCACTGAAGTAAGGGTTCTAGAGTATCGATGTTCTTGGTGTCCCTTTTCTGATTTCACGTGTGATTTCGAGACGTAATTCAGGATTTTTACGAGTCTTTTTTATGGCTTACGACAAGCTAGTGTGTTAAATTGTGATTGAGCTAAAGTTCAGACAATTTATTATTTGGGAGCTGAGATTAGATGGCAGCTTATCTGGCTGTGTGGTTACAATGAAAGAGCGAATTATATTTTTGTTTTACAGATAACAATCTGGAATTACAAAATAAATAGTATGATTTTTCTTCTGTACTTTCCAATGGATAGAAGATTACTTTTGGACCAAAATGTCTTTTAAGGGTTTTTTCAGACGGTTTTGAGCCGACCCTATGTCTTCGTATATTTTGAAGATTCTGAATAGACTCTTGACCATAACAAAGAAGAATCGTCTTTTCTATATGAAACACCATTTCAGTATTCTGACATGCAATCCATTTTCATTCTGGACAGTTGTCTTTCCGTTGAAATAACAAAAGACTTCCCATTTTTAAGATCTTCCATCGCTTCTTGTTCCATCACATTAGGCGATAAGAAATATTTTTTTATAAGAAATATTACTCATCTGATGATTATATCTACAAACCTAGACAGTACGTGACCCTCCTCACTTATATATATTTGTAGACAAATTGGTGATCCCATTTACCTAGAAGTATATTATTAAGCATAAAAAAATTTAACGTGTTTTAGTGTTTTATGTCTTTTATACGTACGAATCTATTTTAGTATTAAGGTCTTGTTGGTTTTAGACCTTATTAAGGCAGAAAGGAGTTATATAAGATTCACCATTAATTTCTAATTTATATAAAACTTTTGCAACCCTCACACAATATTCTATAATACAGAACACTTGAAACATGGTCTTGGCCCTGAGCCAAATTTAGTTACCTTGTATCGTCTGCCAAATAAGGTGTGTTTACCTAAGTAATGAAACATACATTACATTCTAAGCTTAGTATAAATTTCCGGGACAAATGCTTTGAAATCCCCTACACTATAAACACGATAAATTGTCACGTAACCAACATCCCCAAGAAACGTAAAAATAGGACCGCATGAAGTAGGTAACCAATAAGTTCGTTACATTATTGTTTTAGACTAAACAACTTAATCCGGAGCCAAGTAAGCGTGTTCTTTATAAATTAAGTTGGACGTATATACTTGCAGCGTTATAGAATAATTTTCTGAAGAAAAAGTAGTCTCTCTTTGCTATCCCATTTGGAATTTCCACTATCCTTTGAGATGATTGGAGTTTGGGCCACCAACGCTTCTCCAGTGTGGATTAGCAGGTTATATATGTAAGTGCAATTCTTAAGGGATATACAGAATTCCTCATTATGTTTTTTTATCATAGTGAAGAGCGTTCTGAATTTTAAATATTATATACGAGTTGTCGCCATGTACCCTGTTTGGTACATCACGAAACTGAGTAATCTTTCAAATGTACAATATAACACATATTGATATCTGATTTATCTGAATAGCTACATGTATCGTATACTGATTATATGACTGATAGGTAATACAGGGTCTGGTCCCCTGCTGGTATTACCCTCGGGGTCTGTTCCCCGGACTGATTTAACACACAGGGTCTGTTCCCTGAACTGATACAACACACAGGGTCTGTTCCCTGGACTGATACAACACACAGGGTCTGTTCCCTGGACTGATACAACACACAGGGTCTGTTCCCTGGACTGATACAACACACAGGGTCTGTTCCCTGGACTGATACAACACACAGGGTCTGTTCCCTGGACTGATACAACACACAGGGTCTGTTCCCTGGACTGATACAACACACAGGGTCTGTTCCCTGGACTGATACAACACACAGGGTCTGTTCCCTGGACTGATACAACACACAGGGTCTGTTCCCTGGACTGATACAACACACAGGGTCTGTTCCCTGGACTGATACAACACACAGGGTCTGTTCCCTGGACTGATACAACACACAGGGTCTGTTCCCTGGACTGATACAACACACAGGGTCTGTTCCCTGGACTGATACAACACACAGGGTCTGACCCTGGACTGATACAATACACGGGGTCTGTTCCCCTGATATTGGCCTCCGACCTCCCCTACAGCCACCCCATGCCTCGCTTTACTTGTATGCTTTAACCTGATACTTTAAATCTCTGATTCCGATGCTACACTCATAACTCTGAATATCTGAATTCCCGTTACACACACAATATCAAATATAGATCTGAATATACAACAATAAGAGATAAATCTGAATCACTTACATAGTATCACCAGTACTGCCTCTAACACAAGTCACAACACTACTGCCCGCTTGGCGCGCTCGCTTGCCATACCGGCTTGCTACCTCCCTTCCCCTCTGACGTCTTACTATTTATCTTATTTTTATTTCGCGACTACCTACTAAATTCGCGACACTCCCCCCGAGACAAAAAAGAAACAAAAGATTTGATTAACTGATCCCTTTATTGAACTGAATTATACTGCTTTATCTAAATAATCGACTATTTAATTTATACACCTTGAAACAAATTAATCATTAGCTGTGAAGTCCAAGACTTAATTTTTTCCCGCGCTTTGATTGCTGAGCAGCGGCTTGGTCGTTTCTGGGCTGTTCCAGAATTTGAGGAAGTAGTTGGTGTCTCACTGATATCAACATTGCCAATATCTAGCATTTCTGAATCTTCACTCGTCTCACTATGAGACTGACCTCTTTGGACTGATACTGGATCTACTTCGTCATCGATCTCTAATGGAAAGAGGTGACCGACCGAACGAGTCAGCGTCTCTCCTGCTGGTGTGACTACTTTCGCCACCCTGATCTCACCATCCAAACCCTTAACAAGTTCAGATATTGTGCCAACTTTCCATTTGATCCTATTACCATCTGCTTTTATCTGAACTTTCTCACCTAGTTTTGGTTTCCTGTTAACTGTGACTCTTGGTTGCCTGTGCTTATTACTCCGCTCTCTAAGACTGTTCAAATATTGACTGTTAAACATTTTACCAAACTCTTGTATAATAATTTGTCCTTGTTTCCAACCATCCACTAAATTAGTTTTAGTTACAGTAGCGGACTCAAGAAATTCACGGTCAGAAATATCACTCAATATAGGTCCCCCTACTCTTAAAAAGTCTGAGGGTGTTAACACATGTTCTGGTTCAACACCCACTGTTGTCAGTGGTCGGGTGTTTAGAACTGCCTCAACCTCTTTTAAAATTGTATGCAACTGATTAACTTTGAGTAAATGCTTATCTAGTGTCCTTCTGAGACTATGCTTTACTAATCCTATAAGCCGTTCATAAAATCCTCCAAACCATGGAGCTAATTCGGGTATAAATTTCCAGCGTATTTTATTTTGAATACAATAATCAGACGACAAAACCTCTCCTGTTAGTTTAAACTGCGTGGCATTATCGGATATTATGAGTTTAGGCACACCTCTTATTGCCACGAATCTTCTTATAGCTAACAAACATTCTTCCGAGGATAAATCCTCTACAAGCTCCATATGTATTGCTCTAATAGTTAAGCACGTGAACAAACATACCCAACATTTCTCTTTAGAACTGTCTACAAAAAGAGGGCCAAAATAATCTAAACCTGTATAATGGAAAGGTAGACTGTACGTTACCCTCTCTGGTGGCAGGTCAGGCATAACTGGTAACTTAAAAGGACCACCACCATATTTTAAACATTGTGGACACTTTTTAATAACCTTCTGTACTATTGTTCTTCCTTGAGGAACCCAAAATTTCCTCCTCAACAGAGCCAATGTATGGGATACTCCAACATGATAGTTACTCTGATGTAATTTCGTTATTAATTTATGTGTAAAGTCCGCTGTTTTAGGAAGCAGTATGGGCTCTTTCTGACTATGTGTCCAGTCAGCATATTGAAACCTTCCTCTACATCGAAGTATTCCACTGTTATCCTTATACACCCCAAGAGATCGGGAAAAGTCAGTAATATCACCATTCACCTCTTTCGGAAAATATTGAGCTTGGAGTTCTAATATCATTTTTAATTCGGTTTCATCATGATCATGCATTTCTGTAGAACAAGTCTCTTCTGTGTCTAATCTGGTGTTACTATCGTCAGGAGTTATATTCAGAAGATCCTCCCCGGCTAAATTGATTTGAGTTTCCGCCTTATTTTCAGATTCAGGAAACCATTGTTCTGAAGTTTTTAACAAAAATTCAGGACCTTTTAACCACTTATCACAACATTCAGCTTGATCCGATCTAGTTCCTATATCGGCCGGATTTTGTTTTCCTGGTACATATCTGATTATAAAATTGTTATCTTGCTTAATCTCTTTAATCCTTCGCGCAACAAACGGCGGTAATAACTTATCTGTTTTATACCAACTCAAAACAATTTGACTATCGGTCCATAAAAATAGACGTTTAATCTCTAATCTCAAAAACTTAAGTACATAACGTAACAGTCTGCTTCCTATAAGTACCCCCAACAATTCTAATTTTGGGATTTGTAATTTATTATGGTCCTTAACAGGCACTAATCTAGACTTGCCAATAATAAAACTGACAATATTACTACTGCCCAAAGAACTACGCAAATATACACATGCCGCATAAGCGTCATTTGAAGCGTCAGCAAAACAATGCACTTCATGTATTACCTTTTCTTTATTTTTAATATTATTTATGCTGCTTAAATAGTATCGAGTAACACAAACATTTTTCAGATACTGCAATGCCGACGCTACCTTTTTCCACTCGCTTAATAAATTACTGTCTAATTTACTATCCCATTCTATTTTCTCCTTCCACAATTTTTGAAAAAATAGTTTTGCTGGTAACAAAATTGGAACCGCAAATCCACAAGGGTCGTAAATTGAGGCAATTACTTTTAAAATGCTACGTTTAGTATAAACTGAATCTAAATTAACCCCACTGATATCATAATTTAGCTGTAAAATATCACTGTCCTTATCCCATATTAGTCCTAATACTTTAACAAATTTATTGTTTGCTGCGCGAAATTTCTGTGGTATAAAGGAAATAAACTCTTTGGAATTTGAGTCCCAATCCCTTAAATTCATAGATAAGCTGTTAAATGACTGTTTGCAAATATCGTAAATCCTTTTCGCCTCTACGACTGTTTTGGCGCCTGTTACTATATTGTCCACATATATATCCTCTGCTATTTGCTTTGTTACTAAGTCATCTGACTTTATTAAATGATATTTAATTGTTGCATTAAGTAGAAAGGGGCTTGATATTACACCAAAAGGAACTCTACAAAAGCGTAAGTGTAAAATATTATTCATATCCACTTTGGAGTTTATATTCTTAAGCCAAAGGAATCGTGTCACATCTTTATCTGGTTCTAAAAGACCTAACTGTAAGAACGCCTTCTCAACATCAGCGATAATACCAATTGAATGCTCTCTAAACTTTATAATTAGTCCCGTTAAATCTTCCAATAATAAAGGTCCTCTATATAAGCATTCATTTAAGCTCTGATTTCCGACTGTTTTTGCCGAAGCATCATAAACAATTCTAACTTTATCTGGTTTATCACTACTAAAAACGCAGTGATGAGGAAGATAATGAACTAAACGAGACTTTGAATCCGAATCATCTTTAACAATTTCGATGATACCGTTCTGTAACTGTTCATGAATTATTTCATCATATGATTTTAATGTTGAACTATCTAAGCGCTTTAATAAGTTACTAAGACGACCACAAGCTAAACCAAAATTGTTCGGTAAATTAGGTGGATATTCAGTCCAGGGCCATTTGACATAGTATCTATTATCTTTAAATTGAATGCTCTCATTGAATTGTCTAATTGCTTCCTCATCACGGCAACATTTAGGTGAATCCGTAATTCCTATAGATTCAAGATCCCACAGTCTTTTAACATCATCAGTTTTTAATGGGAGGTCTGGTTCATTTAATTTAGTATCAAAATTTCCGTTTGTTTGCAAATAAGTCAGAACCGAAATCTCATCGCGTGTGAAATTTTCATTAATTTTACCGGACCAAACCCAGCCAAAATCCGATTCAACTAAAAAAAGGTCTGTAGAAATTGTTAACTTTCTATTAGACATAAAAGAATGATAATAATCATTGCCAATTAGAATGTCTATGTTATCCCTAGCAGAACCATCGTCAGCTAACGTTAGATCTTTAAATTGACTATCTTCTAATAATTTATTTAAATCACTACAAACTGAGAAGTCTATACCATTTGTAATATGAGGAACTACGTTTGCATATATTTGCCGCATAACACCAGTTCGAGTATTTATTAGGAAATTTACTACAGGGCTGTCAATTTCTTGTGGGGTTTTTTTCCCGAACGTAAAAATGGACAGATTCACACTTTCTACGATCGGCATATTCAAACTATTTGCAACAGATGACGTTATATATGTCCGTTGGCTACCACAATCGAGTAATATCCTACACTGTACTCCTTTCCCTTTGTCATCTGTATTACTGATTATCGCTATACAAGTTTGTAACAATGTAGTATTTGTTTTTAAGTTAACATGTAAACTATTAGTTTTAATAGCGGCTTTCCCTGGTAAAAACTTAGTCGGACACAACGCGCGATTATGTATACCGAATTTACTGCAATGCCTACACTTTCTTTTAGAACGACAATTGTCAGATCTATGCCCTTTTCCTAGACAATTATAACACCGATTACCTAAACATGATTTTCTTTCTTGTAAAGTTTTATAATTCTTGCATTCATCATTGAAATGATCTTGTTCACAGAAAATACATTTTTTCACTAATTTCTTTTGAGGTGGCTCTTCTTCCCGATCAGATCTTTCATGTACCCTTTTTCGCAAATATCTTTTAATTTTATTACTTTCAAGTGGTTGGGTGTTATAAGGTCTGTAATCTATCCTAGGTAGCCTCCCTGATGTGCCCGGAAGTTCACGCCGTTTTTTGTATTCTTCAGTTCTAATATGTAAAGCATCGACCGTAAACTGATCTTGATTTCGTTTACTATCGCTAAGTGCAGCTTCCGTATTTCGACACTCTGAATCTCTTTTCAATCTATTAGACATTTCTCTTGCTGAAATTATGTACTCTAAATTTTTTCTAATGACATCAATTGATTCATCTTCCTCAGTCATTTTTAGCCTTAACTCATAAATTAAATCTTCTGGAAATTTTTCTATAATCATCACTCTTAGATGATTATGATTGACATCCTCTCCTAAAGAACTTAACACTCTTAGATGTCTTTCTATCTCATTTAACACCGAACGACATTCCTTAACGGATTTATTTGCTGCTTTGATCCTGTATAATGCAACATAATGAGCATCGATAATCGTGTTAGGCTTCCCATACCGTTCCTTTAACGTATTAATAGCTATTTCATAATTTTTATTAGTGGTGTCTAACCCCTCTATTGCCTGTTTCGCATCACCTTCCAGCACTGACTGAAGATATAATAACTTGTCCACTTCACTAATGTGACGATTATGTACATTTGACGAAAATTGATCCCAGAATTGGTACCACTTGAGAATATTACCATCAAATTTTGCTAATTCCATACGCGGCAATTTATCAGAAATATTTAAATTATTTGCTGAAGTTGAAACTTTCAATTTATACCGATTTTGCTTTATACACACATTTATCTCAGCTATTAAATTTTCAGCTTCTATTTGAGTTTCTGTATATTGCCTAATTTCATCTAAATTTTGTTCGGTATCCAATTTACAAAAATTCTGAATTTCCGAAACAAATCTCTCAGTTGCACCTTTTAATTTAAATTCTATCAACTCTAATTTATTTAAATTTTCATCTTCAATTTTTTGTTTTATTGCACACTGGCCTGAATCAATACAGGACAAAACTGATTCGTAAATTAATTTGAGACGGGTTCGGATGGCACTTTCCATTTTTTTTTTAAAAACAATATTAGAGGTCAGTCTTATCTAATAATTAACTGTAACAATTAAAAAAATAATGAAGGTATAGAAATAATTGTGAAACTTCATTAAAAAAAAACAGTAACTAAAATAAAATGTTGTTCATAATTCATAATTAAGTCAAAAGTTTTATTTGCCTATTATCTGAATGTAACTGTAAAAATTTATTATATGTTCCATATAATAACTACTACATAAACTATTGCCTAACCATTTTTTCTTTGTATAAAATAAGATATGAAACATTAGTGCACAAATTTCTTTAGCTATTCGAATCATAATTAATCATAATTTTATAAATCGCAAACCCAATAATGAATGCATAAGAAGAGCGACTGATATCTTTATCGTCGTATACTTTATACGAAAACTTTAATCACGCAACTGCATAAATAAAAGAAACTAAAATTATGTCATAATTTCATAACTAACTGTAACTGCAATAATATTAATACTCGCGTGAGCGTTTGTTTACACTTATTGTATTATCACCAAGCGATATGAAACTACCCACATTTAAAAACATATTAAACATTATTATTTAATTCCCCGGCTCAGATCCCAGCATCTCCACCATGTCGCCATGTACCCTGTTTGGTACATCACGAAACTGAGTAATCTTTCAAATGTACAATATAACACATATTGATATCTGATTTATCTGAATAGCTACATGTATCGTATACTGATTATATGACTGATAGGTAATACAGGGTCTGGTCCCCTGCTGGTATTACCCTCGGGGTCTGTTCCCCGGACTGATTTAACACACAGGGTCTGTTCCCTGAACTGATACAACACACAGGGTCTGTTCCCTGGACTGATACAACACACAGGGTCTGTTCCCTGGACTGATACAACACACAGGGTCTGTTCCCTGGACTGATACAACACACAGGGTCTGTTCCCTGGACTGATACAACACACAGGGTCTGTTCCCTGGACTGATACAACACACAGGGTCTGTTCCCTGGACTGATACAACACACAGGGTCTGTTCCCTGGACTGATACAACACACAGGGTCTGTTCCCTGGACTGATACAACACACAGGGTCTGTTCCCTGGACTGATACAACACACAGGGTCTGTTCCCTGGACTGATACAACACACAGGGTCTGTTCCCTGGACTGATACAACACACAGGGTCTGACCCTGGACTGATACAATACACGGGGTCTGTTCCCCTGATAGTGGCCTCCGACCTCCCCTACAGCCACCCCATGCCTCGCTTTACTTGTATGCTTTAACCTGATACTTTAAATCTCTGATTCCGATGCTACACTCATAACTCTGAATATCTGAATTCCCGTTACACACACAATATCAAATATAGATCTGAATATACAACAATAAGAGATAAATCTGAATCACTTACATAGTATCACCAGTACTGCCTCTAACACAAGTCACAACACTACTGCCCGCTTGGCGCGCTCGCTTGCCATACCGGCTTGCTACCTCCCTTCCCCTCTGACGTCTTACTATTTATCTTATTTTTATTTCGCGACTACCTACTAAATTCGCGACACGAGTAGTAAAAGTAAAGTAAAGTAGCGGCCTGTTACTATCCCACTGCTGAGAATAGGCCTCCTCTCTGCGTTTCTGGAGAGAAGGATTGGAGCTAAGGCCTACCACGCTGCTCCAATGCGGATTGGTAGGTTGCACATTACACAAAATTCTCTAGAGATATGCAGGTTTCCTCACGATCTTTTCCTTCACCGAAAAGCGTGTGATTAATTGCAATTAATTGGACACATGAGTTTTAATAGAAAAACTCATGGGAAAATAAGAGGCCGTAACTTTTATTGTATATCTTTTGCGCAGATATCACTTTTAAATAATTAGAGAGATATTGTTAATTTAATTAACTACTAAGAATTTATTAAATTTCAATTCAATTCACACACACTCGCACGCACTCCACACGCGCATGCAAACCACACGCACACACATGAGCACTCTTATCTTTATATTTTAGTATATAATTTTTTATTTTTCATATTTTTTTTATTTCTTAAAACTTGGCATGGCATTTGCGGCAGAGTCTATAGTATTGCAATTCTCGCAAAATGAACTCTTTCAATTAATTTTGAATTGATTTAAATATAATATAAATAAGTAAAATAAAATTAATCAAGTGCATCATCATCCTCCTACCCTTATCCAACTCTAAATGGGGTCGGCACAACATGTTACAAACATGTTGTAACGTGATTCGGGCGACTTTTTTATACAGGAAAAAACCCCTTATGTGTACCGCCACTCGACGGGAACAGGCGGCGGTCATGTCGGACTCGCACCGACTAAAACGACCTGTGTGCTCCACCACGCTGCCGATGGCAAGGACAGGGTATCGTTGTGCAGATTGCCCCCATCCCCGCCGACAGCTCTAATCTCAGAGAACATCTCCTCTGGGTAGGAACCCCTCGAAAGAGAAGTCCCCCTCCGCTAACCGGTGCATCGGGACCACCAGATGCACCGACCGCCTCGGGGACCTGTATTCCCAGCCGTCCGATATTCCCCTTTCGGAACACCCGATGGTCCCCGTCAGGGCGGCAAACGATGGGCTTAGGCAAGTCGCTACCACCTGGGAGACCTTTACGACACCTCGGTAAGAAAGAGTGTGATCTATTCTACTCAGCCGGATACCACACGGCGGAAAATTAATCAATTACATAAATACTATAAACGAAGTTTAAAGCAATGAAATTAATTCAAAGTAATGTTGTTTAGATTGAATTATTGACTAAACCATTTAAGAACAAAACTATTACGTGTAGGTTTAAGGTGTTTGACTAAGTAATTAAGCATTATATTACTCTCTAAACTTGTTTAAGTGTTGTTGGTCGTTTGAGGGTCCAATTTATAGTATCAGGCGTATTACGTCTGACACGTTAGTTGACTTTGATAGAGGTTATTAAGGGTAGAATGAACCTTTTATGTAACTAATTCTGCATGTATTTGAGATAAAATTTTATTTGGCTACAAATTTCAGTGTGTTATTGAAATGGATTAAAAGGTAAGTTTTAATTGGCCATATACATGTACTTTATGAATCTATAGACAAAAGAAAATTGTTAAGTTAACTAAGCCAACTAAGTTAAACTATTAAACTATAAAACTATAAGTTTTATAGTTTAATAGTTATAATTGTAATTGTTTTACTTAATTATTAATACCAAATATCAGTTTTTTTTTATTTATTTAGATTACTATATTATATCACTTAGCATTAATTTAGAATTAGTTTTTCATTGCAACAAGTTTTTATTTCTCTTTTCAGTACATGAACATACAAGTTTTGGTAAGCAACTTCATTATAAATTTGAAAAATATGTATACATTTTAGTTAATAATCGTGTTGTAAACTGTTTTGTTTGTCTAATAAAATAAAATAAATAAGCCGATGATGGTGCCATTAAGGGGTTGAAGGACTGCAAAAGTGTATTATTTTTAAGCAAATATAAAGGAGTACGCAGTTGAATAGTAATAAAAAGCTTTTAAAGAAAATTTTATGTCCCTACTGTAACCATTGAGGAATTCCCTCGTCTGAAGCCAATTCTGGCAGCAGCATCAGGTCATGCTTACCATAAACATGATGACAATAAGGAAGTTGATGATAAGGACTGGGACCAGTATGTAAGATTCCAGCTCAATCGGACACCGGTAAGTGGGTCAAATTTGAATTCCAAAATATCACCTTCACATACAAGCATCAATACACAATACATAAGATCGATATGTATATTGTGATGAAGTTTTGAATAAGATAAAAATACATAAATTACACGAGAACAAAAACATGTATTGACTAATTGTAATATGAGCATATATAATGACCGTCCCTTTTGAAAGATGGGAGGATGAGATAGTGGAAAGGGCAGGAAACCAGTGGGTATCTACAGCTTCGGACAGAGACACGTGGAGACATATGGAGGAGGCCTTTACTCGTGAGAGGTCCTTAAAATAACTATAAATTAGACATGAAATTATGAAATAAATTTAGTTAATTTAAAAAATAATTATTATTATTGTATTGTTCAAAATGCATTTAAAATCCAAATTGTGCAAATGTAATGTAAATCATAATTATTGTACAAAATTTTTTTTATGTAATATTATATGTTATCTTCCAAGGAATCAAAAGTAATAATAAAATTATTTTGCTATAATCCGCGATACAGTGAATAGAAAATATATATAGTGCTAAATGTATAGTGGACTATCCGTTTTTTCATATCCGTTACATGTAGGATTCGTAAAAACACATGCACAAACCTCCACCACTGCCACCACAATACACAAGCACTACACACGTTCACTATCACAAACTCAACAATCGTTTCGCCCCGCAACCGAAGCATCATCAGGAGATAGACTCCACGACAAAATCAATTCGATCGACGATTTTGTCGAAAGCATTAGCTTTGCGATTAAAAAAAAAGTAAAAGTGTTGTAAGTAGTGAAAGTGTCGTAGTGTCGTAAAAGGCGACAAAGGTAAGTTGACGTCAGGCAGGTAGCCGGTCGTAAAATACGTAGCCAAATCATGTGACAACATGTTTGTTGTATTGTGCCGACCCCGCTTAGAGTGGGATAAGGGCAGGAGGATAATGAGTGTATATAATGACCATGTCTATAAGATGTGATGCGATGCCGAATGATTAGAGAGTGCGTCATTTACCAGAGACTTCGGTTGCAAAACCCCGACACCTATAAGGTTTTTATAAGAAACTATATGGCTTAATTCGATGCGTTCGATGCATTGATACGATTTTAATATTCATCAAAGATGTGACCTGAAATGAGACGAAAAAAATAACGTTGACGTAACGTAACGTTTAAATTTTATTAACTTCGTCGTAGCCCAATTCCACCTTTTTTGAAGATCTATTGCGAACTATACGAAACAAAGATATGAATCATATCATCATCCTCCTGCCCTTATCCCACTCTAAGTGGGGTCGGCACAACATGTTGCAAACATGTTGTCACATGACTTGGTTACGTATTTTACGACCTGTCTGAGGTCAACTTACCTGAGTCACCTTTTACGACACCTCGGTAAGAAATGAGGGTGAATGTGAATTAAATAATGACTTTAAAAATTAACAGTACCTAGTTAATATAAATACCGGCTATACTGACGTCTAATTTTATCGGATTAGCCCGACTACTTTCGAACCCGTCCGGGGCACTTATTCATGAGCTCTGTAGACGACGTTATCTCGGGGGTTCCCGCCGGTCTGGCTAATCCGATAAAATAAGACATGAGTATAGCCGGTATCTATATTAACTATGAATACTACACACGATAGTTTAGACAGTAACCAAATCATCCATATCCAGCTTAATTAAAATATAGTAAAACATTGATATTAATTGGTATCAACCGCATCAGCCATATTATGTTCGCAGAGAGAGTTTACCAAACTGGAACAAATACATGCCTGCCTATATTAGTCTGTATAACGTATGAACAATAAAAATATAATATAAGGAAAATCATAGCAATAAAATTGTTCTTGTATCCAGACAATTGTTTCAGACTCTTTGTCTCGAAGTGGTTTTGAAATTAATTAATTTTTAATTAGCGAACAATTTATTATCTACCAATGACTCGTGTGTATTATTAATATTTGTCGTTTCGTAGAGATAATTAGGCGGTGATCTCATAGATGGTTCGCAACCGGAAACACATCAATATTTAAACCTTATCAAAGAGTTGTAATAACTTTATTGTATCCTCTCCCATAGTGACCCATCCCCAACGTCACCCTCCCCCTGAAGGATTTACCTATCTCAGAATGCCGTATGGTATCCGGCAGGGTAGAGTAGACCACCCTTATTTCTTACCAAGGTGTCGTAAAACGTGACTAAGGTAAACTGGACGATATGACCTCAACGACACCGCTGTACTTAGCAGTAAACTTTACCGTGTGGTAAAACGTATTGATGATAATCTTTCGAAATAATTATAGACTCGTCTTCTTTCACCTGCCCTTTTCCCACTTCAAGTGGTTCGGCAAAACATGTTGTTCTCTTCCATTATCTCTTATCGTTAGTCAACTCTGGCCCTACTTCTTTTATATGCATGATGGTTGGATTGTGTGGAGTATCACACAATCTAACCATTTATTTTTAAGCCTCCCTCTAGTCCTATATTCACTAATAAATTATAGACTATACCTCCAAAAAGGTTATGAATAGAATTAAAAGTGTTTGTTTGGAGTATATTGAGCTTTTTGAATGTGGGAAACATTCCAGGGTTGCGCCATTTCCCATTAATCTTGGCGAACGCGTGATGTATCACGTGAACTTTCAGCGTATGTAATTAATGTGTGGCCAACACGAATCCTAACATGTTGTAGTTAATATTTACAGTTATTTATATTTAATGTTAAATACTCTTAAATAGTAAGAATATTTATTTAAAATCTTTCATAACCTATCAAATTCAATACTAATTGAGAGAACAGAGTGTGAAATTTCGTAGTTGTTGGTCGTTGGTAGTGCTTCGTGCTTAAAGTGGTTCGAGCTTGTAGCTCGAACCACTTTAACTCACTTTTGTTCAAACAAAACATTTATGAATATTAATACAATAAGTAAATAAAGTTAATACTTAATTTTTACGTCGATAACGAAAATAAGTATTTTAAGTATATAAGGGGAAGCCTGAAAGTTGCGTCCATTATAGAAAAGACGAGAGGTGCAAGATTGGGATGGTATGGCCATGTAATGAGGAGGGATGAAAATCATGTGATCAAACAAGTGTTGAGTATGTATGTGGATGGATATGTGATCAGAGGGATGCCTAAAAAGAGATGATTGGATTGTGTGAAGTATGACATGCATATAAAAGGAGTAGCGCCATTGTTGACAAATGATAGAAGACAATGGAAGAGAAAAACATGTTGTGCCGACCCCACTTAAAGTGGGATAAGGGTAGGAGAAAGAAGAAGAGAAAATAAGTATTTTCTTTAAATAACTATTCTTAACAACAAGATTTTTGTAAAAATTTTAATTGACTTTTTTCGGTACATATAAAAATAATGAATAAAATCAATAAGTAAGCTGCCTTTTAAAACAAACGACTTTTCAAATTTGACAAAGACCTTTGTTTTCGGTATAAGGGTTTTCAATTGAACTGCTTTAATAACAATACTAAAATAAGCTTTACGAAAGTAGTATTTGAAGGAACAAAAACAGTTGACGATGCAATTTCATTCCTAATCAAGACAAGGTTATATTAGTGAAGAGATTAATTACCAGGTATTCCTCTGGCCATTACTCTTGATAAGTACTCGATTTGTCTGAGCGAGCTTTCAACGTCCGAAATAAACGGGTAGCCATCACGAAAGTAACATTTCGTAGAACGAAACGTTTGTAAATTATACGGGAAATGTATGATGATCTTTAATCGTTGTATAATATAGTTCGTCTATATAATGCTAGCTAAAATATAATTTATTCAAGTAAACTTGTGAACAAGTGCTTTTGAATCGTCAACTCTTCTGCTGGTTCGGAAAGCTGTTCCTGTTTTACGAATCCTGCCATGTATCGGGTAAGAAAAAAGGGATAGTCCACTATACATTTAGCTCTATATATATTTTCTATTTACTGTATCGCGGACTATAGCAAAATAAATTTAATTATTACTTTTGAAAAATATATTGAAAATATATGACCCTAAAATCGTATTTCACGAACAATAACATTTTTATCTAGATACATAACATAACCATAACCGTAGCTCATATAATGATGATGTTCGGATAATATCAGATATCGTATCCAATATGAGCGCATTTAGTTAGCAAAATTGTGAAGCACCATTATCCCGTAGCAATAAAAACGCAAAATGTCTATCACATCTGTCGAAAGCGATCGCTGTATTGCCCACAATTGCACGAAACACGACATAATACAACGTTAGGCCGATGATATTTCGTCGTTACTATTATGATCATGAGCCTATTATCAATGGATCGTTTTGTTTGTACAATCTAGAATATACATCTTGCTGTCATATAATAACAATATTGGCAACTAAATTTTTTTTGTTTATTATTTTAGTAACATAGACAAGATTTTGTCGTAATGCGTTATGAATTTGGACTATGCAGACTATTTGTTATTTTAACTCTAGAAACTTTATTTCCTTATTCCTTTTAACAGATACACATTCGGATAAAGACCATATATTATTATTCTATCTAAAGTGAGATGGAAGTCTGTTCTCTAGCTGCCTTGTTCTTGAGCCTGCGACTTCATGTTAAGATCATTTGTCCAAAAATTGACCAACTAATGCCGTATTTTTCAATGCGACATTGTCACCAACTTCTGAATATCCTTACGCCTTCGGTTCTATACAATATATGAACCGTCCATTACCACTTTAGTTCTGCGACAAGATTACCCTTGTCAGTCACTTTGATTTTATACATTTATTTGAATTTATCTTTTTTAGAACTAAACAATTTACAATCACATATTTGTCTACCAAACTGCCAGTTTGCCAGCTTTCTCTTCGTATTACCCCTGGAACCTGATTAGATCTATCTTTGAAAAACTTCAATCAAACTCAATTCGGATCCAATAAACTTTTGTGAGTCCTATAAATGTATCAAATTGCATCGCTAACACAGAACAGTTTTAAAGTATGTTTCCTACGATTTCATGATTCCGTAAGAAAGTTTAAATGAAAATAATTTATCGATTACAGTTTGATTTTGATAATTTTGTATCTATCATTGTTGTGAAAATACTTTCACGAAAGTTTTAAATTTTTGTTACCGCTTTGCGGTAACTTTGCTCATGTCATTCTTGTACTATGAGCAAATTAATATGTTAAACCTATATGCCCATTAGTAGACGCGTGCGTCAACTCCCAAATGATATTTAATTACTAAATAGTTGAACGTTTTAAATGTTATATTGCGAATAATGGAACCGTAATTAGTATCCCATTTCAAAATCATTTGCATTTTATACAATTATTCCACTATTAATATAGTAATTTTAGTTAAACATATTCATAGATTAAAAAGTTTTGAATTTAAGATAATATCATAAAATTGCTTTTAAAATTGGAGACTGAGAAGTAGAAACAAAAACTTTTTCATTAATAATATTGAAAATTTCTATTCCAGACAGCAGTGACAAATTTATTGTTTGCTAATATTTATTCCAGTATCTTAACACCACTTAATGAAACGAACGTTTCAAGCCTACAAACGATTAAATATATTTACATACATATATCTACTTTTCACGTAGACAAAAAACTCTTCCACAACGTAATGGTTACTGTGCCAACACAATACAATACATTTAAACATATCACATCAAATCCGACAAGGCTCATCCAATCCGAAGAAACAAACGAAATCTATCATCTAACCAAGACAGAGTAGTTATCGATTAACCGTATCGAGACTACGTTCAAAAGAGAAAGTCACATTCTGTCATTACAGCAGTTTAAAAAACTACTAAAAGTAGGCTGTTACAGGAAGCATATTGTTGAGGATCACTCATAGATGATAAGAATACGTGGATATAGCTAATCTTCGACCTTATGCAAGATAGCAATGTAATATATAAATATATGGCACTTACACACACGGTCGTCTGACCCCAAAGTAAGTAACTTAATACTTGTGTTATGGGTGACGGACAACTGGTAGATATACTACATATATAATTTTAAATACATACTAAATACAAATTCGCCGTGTGGTATCCGGCAGAATAGAATAGACCACCCTCCTTTCTTACCGAGGTGTCGTAAGAGGCGACTAAGGTTTGTGCCGTGTGGTATTCGGCTGCATAGAATAGACTACCCTCATTTCTTACCGAGGTGTCGTAAAAGGCGACTAAGGTAAGTTGACGTCAGGCAGGCGGTCGGCCGTAAAATACGTAGCCAAATCATGTTTGTAACATGTTGTGCCGACCCCACTTAGAGTGGGATAAGGGAAGGAGAATGATGACATACTAAATACAAATACGAGTATACACCCAAGCTCGAAGAACCACAAATAAGATGTAAAAATGTAAATAGTGTTAAGAATTATATTTTGAAAAAGGCAGCAGCTGAGTTTCTAGCTGGCTTTTCTTGGTGGGAACATTTTCCCGAACCAGCAGTAGAGATGTTGATTCAAAAAATCTTGTTCAAAACTTCACTTGAATAACGCATATTTTGAATTTTGAAAGCGGGACATATTTCAATACAATTTCCAGACTATCGATGATTAAATCGATAAGTGAAAAGTTATCGATTTAATCATCAAGAGGGGACATTCCTGAGATATAGCAAACATAAGTTTTGCTATCTATGCCTAGTTATTCTGAATTTACTACAAATTAAATACAAGCATAATATAAAGCCAGTGTCTTTGTGACTTAGGGTTGTATTACAAAGCCTGTGCGTTTTGAAAAATCAAAAGATTTATTGAACTATAGAATACGTGGATTTAATTAATGAAACCATAGGCACATTAATGAATTAAGGTGTGAATGAGAAAATGAATTCAATGGATGACCTATAAACAGAGGCCTTAGCACAAAATGTGTGAAAATATGCATAAAGCTTTTGACCTGACCGAGTTTACAGCTTATGTAGTTTAAACCGAAGCCCTTTTGATAGATGTGGGAATTATCCAAACAAGAGGTTTTCTTCTGGGTGACTATTCCATTTAAAAGTCTATTATTGTCATTTAATTGGAGTTGACATATAGAGATTGACCTAAAAACTATGAACACGATGAGATATGTCAGATTTAAATGCATCATCTAAAAAAGAGCATCATCCTCCTGCCCTTATCGCATTCTAAGTGGGTTCGGCACAACATGTCATAAACATGTTGTCACACGATTTGCCTACGTATTTTACTACCGGCCACCTGCCTAAGATCAACTTAGCTTAGTCGCCTTTTACGAACCTCGGTAAGAAATGAGAGTGGTCTATTCTACTCAGCCGGATAGCATACGGCGAGTCAACTTGTCCTGTATGACCCCGACGATCAAATAACGATCGCCAACACAGAAACACGTAATACACACACACAGCATCTTCGCCGGCGAAGACGAGGTCCCAGTTTTATGACGTCGGTCGGTCGTGGCTTCTCGCCACACTTCCGACGCCGCAATGACTAATCTAAGTCATACCATGAACCCTCCACTACGCGTCGCCCTAAGCCGTGGTCCGGCCTCACAGGAGGCACCCTAAGGACGACGTTCCCCGACTTAAGTAGAGCTTCTGCGCTTTACTCTCTGCATTTCGCAACCTCGACGATGCTTTTGCGCTCGCTCATCCCGCCCGGTGACGCTGTAAAAGCCACAAGGGCTTACAGCATACAGTCAGTTCGAAAAAAAAGAGTCAACTTACCTCAGTCGCCTTTTACGACACCTCAAAAAATAGATATGAGACAGAAGTAGAAATAGTACCATCTGTTAAGAAAATTGAATGATTTTTACGTTACTTTTGGTTACCTATTAAACACAATCTATACAAACATATACAAATTTAAATAAATACTAAAATACATACACCCAGACTCGAAGAACCAACAACATTTTTATATAGCGCGAATCGAACCCGCGACATGCAGATCTGAAGGCAGGGTCACTGCCACCCGCGTCAACGAGCCAGTTCCAGCCAGTTTCAACTTTTGTAATAAGTTTGCTCAATTAAACACGACCAGGTGCATGAACTCCTCCGTAGAAAAACTTTTAATTATGTAACATGGTAATTTATAGAATTAGGCGTTACTTTGCGGAGATCCATAATACAAAAGTAATAATAAAATTATTTTGTTTTGCTATAATCCGCGATATATCGCGGATTATAGCAAAACAAAATAATTTTATTATTACTTATGTAACATGGTAGTTAACTGTTACTTTATGTGTAGGTCAAACAAACAATTATCGATGCATTCGTATTTTTGTATGTTTCCGAGTCAAAGCCATTAGTTCTGCACTGAATTAAATTCTAGCAACCTGCGAGTTGTTATTCGAACTACAAATGTGTAGTTTTTAAAAACCAAATACTCGTGTTTCGCTGACATTTTTACAAGTTTGTTGTTGTTTGGAATTTGTTTAGCGCAATCTAATTTAATAAAGCTTTGCGTAATAAAGTTTGCTTAGTGTAAAGTACTTCATATGTTATTCGAAACTGCTAAAAAGTCGTCCGTTCTTAATACAGCGGATTACTAGCTAAAAATAAGCCCATACTAATATTATTAATGCGAAAGTCTTATTCAATCCTTGATTTTGAATAAATCTATGCCGAGATTATAATTATTTCATTTTAATTGGACGACTCCATGGGTTGCACTCGAACGGGATGTAGGACGGCCGATGAATTAATAACTCACAACTATCTGAAAACCTCTATTTGTTATCGACTTTACCAACAATTATTCTTACACTACTCGCGGTGCAAGATGACTAGCTTACGATTTAACTATATTAGGTAGGATTGAATTGAATTTTGAAAGGGGTAATACTACAAATCGATCTCTTATAAACATCATTAAACGATTCAAACGATGAGGTATATTTTACGATGCAGTGCCATCTAGATTCATTCGTAGTACAAACTTAATTGCGTCACAAATGTATGATATACTTATTATAAGACAATGTCCCCGAAAGCTTTCTGTCTGTGTGTGATCGATTTTCACAAAATCTACTGAATGGATTTTTGTACGGTTTTGAATAAAAGATAGTGAAATTCTTCCCGAAGGTTTAAGTTGATAGAACAGTACGCTTTTATGAAGATTAGTGTTGAAGACGTCGCGTGTTTGTAAAAAAACCTCGCCCACTGGAAGCTTTACTCGCACGCGCTGCGTAAACCAGCGGAGATACACTAAAATAATGTACTAAAGAATTGTAGATCTACAAAAATACTGCAAAAAAGTCCGGGACAGTATATTTCTATCTCTAATGGTTAACCCACAATAATTACTTTTATATTTAAAATTTCAATTCGGAAAAATTTAGTGACATTCATTTCCATGCGGGTGAAGACGCTGGCACAGTTAGTTCATTAATATTTGCAAAGCATAATTGTATGTGTCATAAAAACTTAAATAAAATATTTAAGATATATCGCCAAATAGTAAGAGAAAGCAAAATAATAATAGACGCTTATTCAAAATGTCTACCGAACTTAATTGCATATGTCTATAGGGAGTGCTTTCTATAATAATAAAGCTCAAAATGAAATATTTATGACGACATGTTGTGATTAATCAAAAGGGATTTGTATTTAAATAACAAAAGATAGCTAATCTGATATAATACATTATATCTTTACAAATTGGTTATTACTTAAGCTAGATATATGATAAACGCTGTTATGATGTAGACCGTTAAAGCGCAAACTGCCATTGTTAGCATTTCCCAGGGACTGCTACAGTAAATGACATAATCAAATTGTCTCGCACATCTGGACTAAAGGGGAGAAACAATAGCTACGCACGAATACCCTCGATAATAGCGTTGATACATGCGGGGACAAGGTGATTTATTACACCTTAAACGGATTTTCGGTGCATATACGAGATATTTGTTCGATAGTCTCTGCTCTATGGCGGGGACGGTAAATGATCGCCATTATTCGAAATTTCTGTGTCAATCTAAATGTTTAGTCCTTTGGGATTTATTAGTAGTGTGCTATACGAAGAGTTCGAGCTTGTGATCCATACTTCGTCACACCGTTGGTCAACGCGCAACGCAACGCTGAACGCGACCGCTGTATTGTACCGTATTATGCGCAATTACAATTAGAAATTAGAGTTGGTGCTGGCGACATTTTGGGATACGTGTGGTGACTTGTTCTGCATGTAAGGTATGTCAATATTGCTTGCTTCATTCACTTTAACAAAAACCAAGTTTCATCAGTCAAGTACACGTAGCATTACATAGATCCTCTTAACAAACGCGGATTATAGCAAAATTATTCTATTATAGCTTCTGTACTTTGGAATTCCGCAGAGTCACGTCTGCTTCTATAAATCATAAAAAATTACTTCGATCTTCGATCGACTTTAATTCATTTTGTAAGCCAAAATAGTCTTTCAAACAAGCACTGGAAGGTATGAACGAGTCTTAGCTGATAATGTGAATTCATCTAAAAACACACGGCTTACGCAACGCACATACTCACGCACACACTTTCAAACACATACAAATATACATACTCATATACTAAGGATACTGTTGATTTTTGTTAATGTTTTATATGGTCTACTTAACGAACAACCAAAAAATTTGTGTAGTTAATAGTGTCTATAGTGTGTTGTGGTTTTCGGCAGAATAGAATAGCCACCCTCCTTTTTACCGAGGTGTCGTAAGAGGCGACTAAGGTGAGTGCCGTGTGGTATCCAGCAGCGTAGAATAGACCACCCTCCTTTTTACCGAGGTGTCGTAAGAGGCGACTAAGGTAAGTGCCGTGTGGTATCCGGCAGCGTAGAATAGACCACCCTCCTTTTTACCGAGGTGTCGTAAGAGGCGACTAAGGTAAGTGCCGTGTGGTATCCGGCAGCGTAGAATACACCACCCTCATTTCTTACCGAGGTGTTGTAAAAGGCGACTAAGGTAAGTTGACGTCAGGCTAGCGGCCGGTCGTAAAATACGTAGCCAAATCTGACAACATGTTTGTAACATGTTGTGCCGACCCCACTTAGAGTGGGATAAGGGCAGGAATGATGAGTGTCTATAGTGTGTTATGGTGCTTTGGTTTAGTTAATATTAATAAGTATTAAATAAGAATAATAAATAAATAAATACTTATTATTGTATACACATACGGGTCACATCGTGATAAAATTGAGTTACTTTTCTTTAAGGTTCAACGTTTCGGTAGGGTTCCATTCGCCTTAATCACGAACCGAATGGTCAATTAGTCTGTTTTGTTAACATTTTTCTTGGAAATAATCAATAAAACAGATTCCTACTCTGAATTATTTCATCTTAATAACATTTTTGGAGGCAGACGCATTTACAAATAAATCTCCAGAATGTTCGGAACCATCTGTAATAAGACGTCTAGTAATAAACATTTATCTCATTCCACAAGACCGATGATTAATAGCGAATCGATAAAATAAATTAATCTGAAGCATATTTGTTAAACGAACTCATATATCTTATTTCGAATGAATCGAAATATTTTTCCCGTTTTTCGCTTTTGGCTTTTCTTTTGCCAAATCTACGTGTCCAGGACCATTCCTGAACACGTTGATTTGGGGGAAAATGGCGCGGGCAAACATTCCGACACTGGGGTGGATGAGAGGGAATAAATCTAAGAAATAAAGAAATCCCGGACGGCAGCTAAGGGAAACGGATAGTCGTTTATAATTTAAGGAATATAGCAAGGGTGAACCTCTTTAAAAGCAATTACAGTACTGCCAACATGGGGAAACAGAGGGGCTCGTAAAAAATGATATCGCTTCTGTGGACAACAATACGATTTATAAACACAATAGTTGGCGATGATGGGATGACAGGCGCACACATACGGTACTAGTGATGGACGTTGATAAGAAATATCGACAAAATGCAGAGCAATATTTAACCCCTAAAATATAGGCATCGTTAGTTCGTCGAACCGTTACAATATTGATATAACACTAGCCGATCCAATATTTATTTTGTAACGAAGAGAATTCTGTATACAAATGGGGTAATGAACGTGTGTACGCGATATGAATAAAAAATATTTACATATTTTGGTATATACAAATTTTCATAAGATTTATGGCAATGAAATAAAATAAATGAAAACCAATGTCAGAATGGAAATTTCTGTGATAAAACTTCTAAAAATTTTACTTAAAAAGTTATATCAACTATATTACACATTTAACATTGATATATTTTTACAGAAAATAGTAAAATCCTAATATAAAGTAATCAAAATCGAATTATCATTTTTGTTAAATAGAATAAAATGAGTCATCATCATTCATCATTCTCCTGCCCTTATCCCACTCTAAATGGGGTCGGCACAACATGTTACAAACATTGTCGTATGATTTGGCTACGTATTTTACGACCGGCCGCCTGCCTGACGTCGACTTACTTTAGTTGCCTTTTACGACACCTCGGTAAGAAATGAGGGTAGTCTATTCTATGCAGCCGGATACCACACGACACATACCTTAGTCGCCTTTTACGACACCTCGGTAAGAACGGAGGGTGGTCTATTTTATTCTGCCGGATACCACACGACGAAAATAGAATAAAATGAGTATTCGGGTAATTTTACTTTTAGTTTGAATTTTTAGTCAAAATTATCCAAAATATAAATAAAAACAAATAATTTTTGCGTCATCGAAGTAGCTACTATTTAAAATGTCAACTTAATTTACTTTATTATCTTGTCATTTGCCAAACAATAAAAAGATAAGCTTTTAATTTTCTGTATATTTATAACAGAGAGCTGTGACAACCAATCCGTGACCGTGTGACTCTTTTCAGGGGGTCACGGGTTCAAATCCGGGGCAGACAGCAATGAGTTTTTCTGCTACATCTTATATGCGTATTTCATATTTGCAATCACGCACTTTCCGATGAAGGAAAACATCATGAAGAAATCTGCATATCTGTGGATACTTGTGACCTGACAACCCGCATTGAAGTTGCGTGCTGGGTTTAAGCTCCTACCCTTCTTTCCAATCACGAAGAGAGGAGGCCTTTGCCTAGAAGTGGGATATAATAGGCCGTTACTTTACTTTTTTATTCATAACAATTTTTTACAATATCAATGATTCACTACGATAATAAAAAAAATAGCGGGCGAGTTCCAAACAATAAGTACAGTACATATTTATTTGCTATCTGGATCCTATCTTGGTATATTTTAACAAAATATAAACCAATTTACTTTCATTTCAAACTCGACAAAAATCGATAATAAATAATAGGTTACACTGAAGTGTCACAACACTACTACCGGTGTATACTATTAGGGGAGATAAAAGGGTCGATGTGCGACGTAAAATGTGCAAACAATTAGAACAAGATTTTTATAGCATACCCATAATGGCACTTTATGGTGACGAGAGCTCGTTCCCGTTTTAAATATGCGTTTTAAATATTGGCAACCCCATTAGTCGAGTGTACTAGACATCTGCTATTTTCACACCGTTTTAAGTTATACGAATTTTGTAAAAAAAAAACTGCATAATGGATGCAACACAATGGATTGTGTTCATAACTTAAACATTTTTATATATGTATGTATAGGGCATATAAAACTTTATGTGGATACGTATGGACCAATTTATAACATATCTTCTACATGACTAACACCCGCTAACACACACTAGCATGGGAACGCACAGTGTTTAGGAACGCATAGGGTACTTCAAACCAATTCATAGACATTACTTGAGTGAAATGTTCTACTATGCGTTTGTCAAAATCGACGCACAGCTAAAATAGATAAGGAGCTACTTTAGCGAACGCATAGTGTTGGTTAATGACAAAATTATTTATTAGTTATCTATTTATTATATTTTGTTCTTATAATCATTTTACTTTGTCTAGTAAATAATATAAGTAAAAATATACAATAAAATTATAATACAAAATAAATTAAAGAAAAATAGATCTACCTCTTAAGAGTTGCAGTGCTTGCATTTAAATCCAAAGTCGAAGTTATTATACTAAACTATATTTTATTTACACCGCACAATACACAAAATATCATAAAAAAAAATATTAACACGTAATTTGCAGTTGATCAAGTGCAAATTACGTGAATACCAAAATAAGGTTATGTTTGTTTGTTATTAACAGCACAACAAATTGTTAATAACATTGACATTTGTCAAAAACGAGACCAATCAGAGGGCGAAATTGGACGCATAGCGCTCTTTTAGTTGAGTGTAGCCTAAGTATTGTTTATGAAATGGAAGGCTTGACACGAGGAACGCACAGTGATCTAGCCTCCTTTGCATAGTAATTTGTACTTAGCTAAATATGCTTCTTGAATACGGGTGTTACAATGTAAACTAAGCAGGACCTCGATGCAGGGCATTTATTAGTTGAAGCGAGTCTGCGCTCAAAACGAGACTACCGTCACTACCTCTACCTCTACATATTCATTGATATAATACTGTTACAACGTGTTTTAGATACAACGTCCTTCAGATAGTAAAGTCATTAATATAAAAAATTTGTCGTCATCAACATGATACGTTGTCGAAAAACAATAAATGAGCTGACTCTTGAGCAAATTGCTTCTTTTTTATTTAAGGAAAAATATCCTTATTATAATATTTATTGAAAATCTCTAACGATATTCTTGCATCACAAATAACTAGAAAGTAATGGAACCACAAAAATATTTCCATTAAACTAATCACTGCATCGTTTAAAATAATTTACGCACCTTACACATGCAGGACAAGTCACCACACGCACCCCAAGGCGCCTCAACCAGCAACAATGCACACAAGCAGCACACACAACCACCACCAAAATCTCGACGATCGTTTCGCTCTGAAACTGAAGCATCATCAGGAGGATAGGCTGTCGCGGAGCCTATCCTCCTGATGATCTGTTTTGCCTGCTTTATACACATTAGCTTTGCATGCTTTCACTTAACCCGTGCGGATTATATCAAGGTGGTTCTTTTGTTAGTGCCTGTAATATCGAATTCCGCAAAGTAACGCCTGCTTCTATAAATCATTTAAATATATCAGGTAAATTCATTTAAAACATACAGCGAGTACTGCAGCAAGCAAAACTTTTCGAGCATTCTATACAGAGTGTTTGATCAGCTTCGCTTTCCCAATTTACTATATCGAGATTACGTACTCGTAGCGCAGTTAAAGTTGAGAAGCCCACTTTAAAATCAAGCGTATTCAGACTGTAGTCGACCATGCAGTTATCCTTGGTTATGGATGTGAAAATACATCGATTATTATATTAATCTATTATTATATTCGATTTTTGTACATTTTAAAAATTTATTTTTCAAATATCGTTTATATTGTTTACGCTCTTTTTTACTCTCCTTTTTCTTGTTTTTAACATAAAGTACGCGGTGTTGGTTTAAATCAATGTACCCAAACTACACATTTCAAAAGAATTCTGAAAACAAAGTTTCTAAGTTATTTTCTAATTATACTAGTCGACTTTAATTAGTCATTATTGTAAATAATTATTTAAATGAAAAATAAACATTGTCAACTATTCAAAAAAAACAATTATTAACAATCGATTTCTTCGATATGAATTAATCGATTTATTTCGACGGGAAAAATTGATCACTTGATAATTTTTTTCCACCCCAATTGACATCCCTATCCTTGGTAAGTAGTATTTTAAAAGGATTTATTACGTACTGCCACTTTCTATCGTAAGTATTGAAGTACGATCGCAACTTTCATTTTATTCCTAAATACATTCAAACAAGCATTTGAACAACACCGTGAGTTCTCGCCTTAGGCGAACCTATTCGATCTCATGCATTTAAATTCAGAATTAGTGAAAAGCTTTGTCCACCGATTGAGTTTTTTTAAAGGTATGCAAACAAGTTATTTGAATTCATCCCTACGGCATATTTATTAAGGACGTACTCTATTTAATAACTGTTCAACTTAAGATTAAGCAATATTTTTACATGTTTGCCAAGCTTTAAATTAATTAAATTTCAACAAACGAATTCAATCAATTAAAAAAACAATAAAAAAAGTATCATTTATTAATTATTCCAGAAGGTGGGTAGCTTCTTGTTATTCGATATTCGATATAGAATAATTAACCATTGCGCATGCACGTCACCTATGACGTGACAACGTCGTCTAGAATCATTGTACTAGAGTAGGGAAGCAAGCCTAAAAAGTACCCTATTACACCAAAGAGAAAGCAATTGAGACTTTATCTATCTCTCTCTATTTTATGTGTGATTAGATAAAGATAATCTTCCCTCTCATTATTTATTGTGACACTCACTAACGGCCTGCCTATGCTACTTAGATCAGCAGCCAACGCTGTTCGAAAGATAAGACAATTTACAGATGTCGAAACAGCAAAACTTGTTTATTTTGCTTATTTCCATAGAATTATGTCTTATGGAATATTGCTGTGGGGTAAATGCGCGGATAGTGAAAAATTTCAATCATCTTCAATTTAAGTCCACGTGATTCCCTGCGAGAAAAGTTTAAGGAAATAGGTATTCTTACATTTGCTGGAAAGTATATTTTTAGCAATGTAATTTTTGTACATAAAAATATAAAGAATTATAAAACGATAGGTTATGTACATAATAGACAAAGTAGGAACCGACATAAGCTTTCGACTCCTGCTTTGCGCCTAGCAAAAGTACGTAAATCGTTTATGAGTTTGGTTATAAGATTCTATAATAAAATTCCGAAATTAATTTTGGCCATGCCATTACAGCAGTTTAAAAACACTGTTTAAAAGAGGCTGATACAGAAAGCCTACTATACTGTTGAAGATTACTAAGATGATAAGGATGTGTGGATATAGGTGCACTTCTACCCTGTGCAAGACAGTAATGACTACATGTATCTAGTTTTAAGATTTATATTTTTAAAAGAGCAACCGCCGAATTTTTTCTGGCTCTTCTCGATAGGAACAGCTTTAAAGCAAACCAGCGGTAAAGTTGACGAATCAAAAGCACTTGTTTACAAATTTACTTGAAAAAAAGAATATTTTCAATTTGAATATACTAGAGTCGTAAAAATGCCTGTCCCCCATCTTTTGTCAGTATTATGGTCTACTTAGAGTGGGCAATATAACTATTTGCTCATTAGACAGGTATAATATAGGAAGGTAAAAATAATTTAGGATTTTTTTTTATGTATTAGATACAAATATCCTTTCCGGATCATATTAAAGATCGACCTTTTCGTCGTTTGTGATTACTTTGCATGCTTCGACGAACACGAAACATGTTCACTCAACTTGAGATATTTACAATTATCATTTAGAAACAGTTATAGTAAGTATAAAGACTCTTGGAAATTTTACGAAATATTGTCTTTTATACAATAGAATTATTTCGTGTTGATAATGTGTAAGCCTTTAATTGTATTAGAATAAAAAAGTAATAATAAAATTATTTTGCTATAATCCGCGATATAGTAAATAGAAAATATATATAGTGTTATATGTATAGTCGACTATCCGTTTTTTCATACAGGATTCGTAAAAACACATGCACAAACCTCCACCACTGCCACCACAATACACAAGCACTACAAACGTTCACTATCACAAACTCAACAATCGTTTCGCCCCGCAACCGAAGCATCATCAGGAGATAGACTCCACGACAAAATCGCAAGGCTTTGCGATCCTGCATGTATCGGGTATGAAAAAACGGATAGTCCACTATACATTTAACACTATATATATTTTCTATTTACTGTATCGCGGATTATAGAAAAATAATTTTATTATTACTTTTGTATTATGGATCTCTGCAAAGTAACGCCTAATTCTATAAATTGTAATAATAATAATAAACATATGGGAAACTTACACAGACGGTCGTCCATCTCCAAAGTATTAGCTAAGTATTTTAGCTAGGTTTGAAGGTTTCCTTAGGGAAATTTTAGATATAAATTTCCTTAGTTTTACTTTCCTTGGTTTTCCTAGGTTTTACTTGAGAAATAACTCTTCAAAAAACATGAAAAAATAATCGATAGTTTAGTGATGGAAATTTACATATTTGTATTTATATCCTGCAACACGCCTTTTCTTCCGTTCGAACTGATAGCAACGCAAGCCATTTTCAGTTGTTTATTTAAAGTTATTTCTGTTTAGCGACTAAAGTGTGTTTACACAAAGTGTAATTTAATTATTGATGTGACTTTAAATAAGTGCCTTAACGTTTAAAAAGTACATAATTTGTGTATATTATCTTTATATCTTTCTTTAACATGAACATTTTACAATGTTAAGAATATGTCGATGTTTCAACTAAAGTCATATCTTGTCTAATCTATCTATGATGGATATTGGTAGAAAAAAAAACAGCATAGCAGTTTTTATATCTTTATTGGCTCTACTAACATTTAAAGTGTGTCAATTAGCTATGTTTCATCAAGATTATCTAAGCTATATGATGACAAAATAACATACGATTTGATGGGAACGTTGCAGAATTGGTGGTAGGTAATCAAAATAAGTTGATGAAACAAATAAATTGATCGAAATTTATCGGATACGAAAGTCGTAGATTATCTTTTTACGATATTTTCCTGTAATCAGAAAATCAGGAAGATGATTGCCATTAATCTTTCAAAGTTTCGAGGCATAAAAATGAAATTGAAAGTTTCCAAGTTAAATTACTTTTTAAATACTTTACCTTCCTCCATTGACGAATCCATTATACAAGTCCGTTAAGAACCTGAAGCGTTTCGCATTGTTAAACTAAAGTCACAAAACTCTAGTATTAACATTGTTAAGAACATTGTACAAAGGCACAATCTGAAAACAAATGTACTTTGTTTAAGGATTTCAGTTACCATTGTCTTCCGGGACAGCTATGAGAAATTCTTTTTACAAATAGATTTAATAGAATTTTTTGCTCGCCGGATTTTCACATAGCTCGCATATGCCTCCTCTCTCCAGAAACGGAGAGAGGAGGCATATTCCCAGCAGTGGGATTGTAACAAGGCGCTACTTTACTTTTTTTATATTTGAATGAATATGGATCGATGTTGACTAGAGTAGGAGGCAAAAAGAGATGGAATTGTATGATTGTGTGACATGAATATGAAAGGAGTAGCATCAAAGTTGGCGAATTGTGGGAGCGAATGTAAGAAAAAAAATGTTGCGGCGTCTCCATTCAAAGTGAGATAAGGACTGAAGAATGATAATTAGAGTAAAGAATTTTGTTACAAGGAGTTTATTTATAAAGAGTAAAAGTAGTAAAGTAAAGTAGCGGCCTGTTACAATCACTGCTGGGAATAGGCCTCCTCTCTCCGTTTCTGGAGAGAAGGATTGAAGCTAAGACCTACCACGCTGCTCCAATGTGGATTGGTAGGTTACACATATCAATAGAATACTCTAGAGATATGCAGGTTTCCTTACGATGTTTTCCTTCACCGAAAAGCGTGTGATAAATTGCAATTATCAATTAGACTAATGAGTTTTAGTAGAAAAACTCATTGGTGCCTGCCCGGGTTTGAACTCGTGTTCCACTTGAAAGAGTCGCACGGTCTCACGGCTGGGCTATCACAGCTTGTTATGTTTAAAGAGTACAAAGAGTTTATTTACAAAGAGTACCTTTTTGTGTTTGTCATATTGAACGTGTATTAGCGCAGTGCTTTTTTGAAAATTCTGATTAATCTCGTCCAAGTGTTACAGGACCATTAACGGCGTGCAATGTTTCGCATTGTTTGCCCAAACTCGGATAATATAAACTGCGATCGGGTAATAATTTAGCAAGTTTTATAGCTTACATCGAAACCCCTATTGTGTGCTGAGCTAAATTGGAATCGTTCGTTTGATACATATCGATTAAGCTGAAAATACGTAACTTTACTGAGATTACTTATCGCGTTTTGTAAAGCTTCTTAATGGCTTTTATATGTATGTACTGGAAGTACCTGTGACTATGATTGGACAAATTTGAGCGTCTAAATACCTTCAACAAGGCAATATGTGTTTATTCTCTTCTATATATTAACCCTGGTGTATAAGCCTTAATTGTGCCAAATTATGTCGATATTGGTCAAGTGGATTTGCCGTGACATAGTAAGAAACTGACAGTCTTTGTTTTCAAATTCAAATTCAAATTATTCTTTATTCAAGTAAACTTGAAAGCGAGTGGTTTTGAATCGTCAATACCTACTGCTGGTTTGGAAAGCTGTTCCTAAAGAGAAGAGCCACCAAGAACCTCGGTGGTTGGTCGTTTTAAAGAATAATTCTTATTACTTTGGATATTAATACTAATATTACAAATGGCTAAGTCTATCTGACTTTTTGTCTGTTACACATTCACCACTAAACCGGTTGACCAATGTCAGATTAATTTGGTATAACTGATGTTTATATACCGGGACAGCACATAGAATAAATAAAATACTTTTTCCATTCGGTAAACAAAACTCGATAGTGAAAAATTAACGCAAATAACTTAACTGAAACGAAGTCGCGGTTACTAGTTTTAGTATAAATCCGTTTATCCTACCACAAAAACTTACCTACATCAAAAACCACCTACATTACTTTTTGACATTGACAAAATTCTACCTCCTAACTCCCGGGACATCCCTTTGTGGCAGCCATATTTCCTTCATTGTAATTGCAATTTTTCCACTCGACAGGGGTCGCCACTTGCTATCAGCATACTTTCCCGCGGTGAGAGAACGTAAATAATCTATCTAGAGACAAGTCGCCCTTTTCGAGCGTCGGAAAAATGTATTTGCGACATAAAAGGTAAGGGAGTGGTTCGTTACGTTTTGTCGCTCCCTTAGGACACCTCGGGAAGCTCCAACTACATGAATGTTTTACGCTTATGTCACAGTCCTGATTTGTAACCGCTAGGCGACTGATTTTATGGCTGTTGTTTTACATTTCACGTTAAAGATCACTCATTGTGTTTATTTTATTCAAGGTTCGATAGAACATTTTTTTTGGATACCAGATTATTGCGTTGATGATGCAGACCTCAAAACATATCTCTATATCTTATAAAACAAGAATGCTCTTGACTCAGTCAATGATAAATCCAGAAATCTCATCAATTCTTGAAGCATGTAAGGCACCACTTCGATATAGAAGTTGCAGATTTCGGAACTGCATTCAGTTATAAAAAGGTAACTCGATTTTGTCGCGATGTGACCCGTATCTTCGTATATTAATAAGTATGAATCGCGAAAGTTTAAAATCTACTATTGCATTCAGTAATGATGATGTCCTCCCAGACGTATCCGTCGACGGCGACACACTGCTTTTAACAATTAATTGGACGATCGTGAGCGCAAATGTGACTCGCAAAACCGAATTTGGTTTTAAATATTCGGTCACAGAGAGCGCAGTGTAGCTGCCCGCTATCATTATATGTGTAGTTATAGGAGGGCTTGGGTCGAGTTTTCAGATGCTGGCGTTTGGCGTCAAGATGTTCGACGCGGGCGCGCTCAAAATTATTAATGCCCATTTTGACAGCATTACGCCACTCCGGTCTCTGAGTAGCAAGCTCCTCCCAAGAATCGCAAGATATTCCACAGGAAGTTAGGTGGCGTTTCAGAACATCTTTGTAGCGTAAATATTGTCCTCCGGGTTTGCGCTTTCCTGAGCTAAGCTCTGAATAAAATACTGACTTTGGCAGCCTTGAGGAGTCCATACGCACTAAGTGTCCACACCAGCGAAGTTGACACTTCATTAGCAGACTCTCCATACCGGTCATTTTAGTCCGACGAAGAACTTCAGAGTTAGAGACACGATCCTGCCATTTCAAACGAAGGATGGCACGGAGACACCTCATGTGAAAGACGTCAAGACGTCTGATGTCACCCTTGTACAGACACCATGTCTCCGAAGCATACAGAAGCAGAGGTAGTATAATTGCAGCATTCAGTAAAGTGTCATTCCATGTGACACGCATGATTTCTGTATATTTAGCAATTTGTCTCAATTGACACTAATTAAGGTTGATTTATAAGCTGTGATAGCCTAGCGGTAAGACCGTGCGACTCTCTAGAGACGACAAGGGTTCAAACCCCGGGCAGGCACCAATGAGTTTTTCTATTAAAAAACTTATGTGTCTAATTGATAATTTCAATTTATCATACGCTTTTCGGTGAAGGAATACATCGTGAGGAAACCAGCATATCTCTAGAGAATTCTAGGGATATGTGTAACCTACCAATCCGCATTGGAGCAGCGTGGTAGGTTATAGCTCCAATCCTTCTCTCCAAAAACGGAGAGAGGAGGCCTTAGCCCAGCCGTGGGCATAGTAACAGGCTGTTACTTTTAAGGTTGATTTTGTATTTGGAGAGTCGCAATCGTGCATATACATATACTTGGATGCTATTTTTTCTGATATTTCTGATATATATTTTGTGAAAATTTCATTAAAATCAGTCCAGCCGCAAGGTATCTGAATAAGGATACAGACAAACATTCATTTTTGTTTAAGATTAGAAAAAACAAAGTCGACATAATTGACACGTTTAACGATAAATTCCTTAATACAATGTTCTTTTATTTCGTACGCGCGCTTGACTATTCTAATCACAATATATTGAAACATGTCAAAAAATTTAGGCTATGTTGTAAAATGGTATTGAATTTTCGATATAAGATAACATTTAATATGGCACACAAATATTAACGCATGAATAAATTAAAAAAAAAAACTAAGATCTGTATCAAATAAAACTAATATATCCTTAAACCTGATAACTTTGTGCGAAGCGCAATTAATTATTATCGCGTGTAACGATATATCATCGTTAATCATCATCAATATATTAAGCTATTTCGCAAAAGTTACAAGAGCAAAGATAAATTATGAGGATAACACGGTATCTAAGTATGAAGTACTATTTTTTGCCCGCGGCTCCGCTCGCGAGGAATTTGCCCTGCCACAGTATCTAATTTAATTAAATTTATGATTCACAATTTTCGTCATAGTGGCTTCCACATAAAAGATAGATATATGCTGTCGCGGGCATTTATTTAGAACTATTAAAGACATACAATACTGCGGTACATCATCTTTGTGTAACTCTAACGGTTTAGGCAACGTACGCCGAGATAGCTCTCAGAAGCCAGATTTTTTTCCGACTTTATTGACATGTATCGTTATATTTTATAAAATCATTACAAATTGTATTCTATATGTTATTCCAATATATAACCTATATAACTGTAAAGTTTCATCCAAATCCGTCCGATAGTTTTTTCGTGAAAGAGTGACAAACATCCATCCATACTCACAAACTTTCGCATTTATAATATTAGTAGGATAGTAGGATGAAATGTGTTAGACTGCAGTATTATTAAACCATACTACAAATAACGAGGTCATAAAAGTGTCAAACAAGACAAAGTTTCGTAATTTTACGAGCGTGACAGTTTTGGACGTTACATTTTTAAACTAAGAGCGTAACTGAGTATCTATGGTTGTTATATTTTTACATTATGGTCGTTATATTATTATAATGCCGTGTGATATCCGGCTGCGTAGATAAGAGGACTCTCATTTCTTACCAAGGGGTCGTAAAATACGACTAAGGTAAGTTGACTTTAGGCAGGCAACCGGTCGTAAAATACGTAGCGAAATTATACGACAACATGTAACATGTTGGGCCGACCCCACTTAGAGTGGGATAAGGGCCTGCCCTTAGGATGATGATGATGGTTATTATATCTTTAAATTTTACCGATTATTCAGCATAGATATATTATGCTTACAGTAGAGAAGCCAGCTTAAAATGTGACATATTACGATAAAGAGAAAACAAATGAGGGTGACCTATATGTCTCTCTTTTTTATGTGTGATTAGACAAAGATGAAGTATAGTACCCGACAATAAATAATGTACATCGAGGCTGAGAGAGAGAAATCGGCTAGATTCTGCTTCATAGAGCATCGTCTCTGTCGCACAGACTGATAAACCCGTGTGTGACAGTGACAGCGCTCTATGAAACCGAACTGGCTGGCTGTTTCGTTGTAAACATCGATGTGCATTATTTAATGCCGGGTACTATATAAAAGTGGCATTTTGAGCGTTCGGAATTCGTCCTGAGAACATGCGAATAAAAGAGACAGTGTTATCTATAGTTCATATAACGTTATCCCTTTCAAACACTACGACCCCAATGCAATTCACACTTCACGGTACGAAAAGAAAGCGGTTCGCGGTCGTCGTTCCGTCTTCAATTGAGTCGCAATAAGAATTCATGATAGGCCTCTAGTTACCGAATAAAGTGATTAGTGATTACAGCTTAGTAAAGTGTTTACTCGTAATTGAAAGGATCCAGGCTTGGGAGGGTTTTTGTTCGAATGCAAAAGTTTGCTTTGAGAAAATATAAGAAATGATAAGCTTTATATACATTCTTAAACTACACAGATTCAAAATAAATATATTGTACAAGTTAAGTATGGATAAGAAAACTTACCTTTAGTACTCTCAACGACATCGTCTATCCTCCATAGAAGTACCGCACAGTAAACCGTCAGAAGCATCTTGTAGTTGCAAAGTTCGACTTTATGGACCCAACTCATCTCTTCGCAATCCCTTCGCTATTACGCCGTTAACATTTGACGGCAACATTAGAACGTCCCTAGTAACAGAAATTATTATACCCAATTTCACAACATTTATGTCCAATAAAAATCAACTCAGTGTCAACTGTGTGAGTTACTATAACTTCATATCTCAAAATTCTCGATATTTCAACTGTAAATATAGTATATATACGATGCTAAATATATTATGTAGAAAATAAACTTGAATAATAAAAATAAAATTTTTAGAAAATATATCAATTTTCTAAAAATTTGAAAAAAAATCTACGACATTTGGTTATAGCGTCTGATAAACAAAAAAAATCTAACGTTTTCGGAATGATTAAAGACCTGCATGAAGTACGAACATATTACAAAGAAATTGTGAAAAGATGAGCGGCTTTCAATTACATCAGTAACGCAGTCCCGTATCACCAACTGAACCTGTAACGAAAAACAAATTATTAATATTGTTTATTGTAAGAACTAAAAGTTTTGGATAACTTCCTGTAGGTAAGTATACGATTATTTGAGATAAATAAATAATGAGTCTATTCCTGAATGCCCTATTCTTTTACAATTGTATTGTTTATATGTGTGAATAGATATAGATATTATATAACATAAAATCGGTAGCAAAACCGGATACCGTATAAGCAGTTTCTATTTCATTTATAGAATTACCGAGCTTCTTGCTGGTTCTTCTCAGTAGGATTAGCTTTCCGTACCAGCAGTACAGTTGACGATTCAAAAGCATTTGTTTACGAGTTAACTTGAATAAAAAATATTTTGTATTTGAATTGGAATTAGTTGTTACTTTGCGGAGATCAAAAGTAATAATATAAGTAGTTGTTTTGCTATAAATTAAATAAAAATTAATATATATATGCTAAATGTAGAGTGGACTATCCGTAAACGGATATTCTACTCTAGCTTTAATGTGGATTACAGCAAAATAACTTTATTATTACTTTTGTAGTTTCTACTTCATTCTTTTCCATACAATTAAAGGATTGCCCATAACAGGTTTATTATGTCAATAACTAATCTCATATTAGCAACTTTGCAGTCTCATTCTAAAAGTAACAATAATGGATGGATTATCGAATTGTGTAATTAAAATAAATAATTATATGAGACATTTCCACACACGATCATCCATTCCCAAAGTAAGTAGCTGAATACTTTTGTTATACGTAACAGACAACTGGTAAATATATACTAATATTATAAAAAGCAAAGATTTGTATGTTTGTTTGTATGTGTGTATGTTTGTAATGTTTTCACGCAAAAACTACTGAACCGATTTCAGAAATTCTTTCTCCGTTGGAAAGCTGCTTCTTCACTGAGCAACATAGGCTATATTACGTTAAAAAAAATAGGGATCCCTAATAAAATTGTAATAAGGTGTGACAAATTTATTCGTAAAATCTTTCATCGCGTGCGCTGTGGAAACTATTTATGATAGAACAAAAAAATGTTCTACAGTATTATAGAACATATCAATTTCCACAAAAAAGTCCGCGATACCATAAATATGTCTATTTATTATAGTTATACGAATATAACTACTACTTTACTACTTAACTACTTTTTTACATTGTTAAAGTTGATAAAATTGCCGACAATAATCTAACAATTTTACTCATATTTTTTTTTTTGTCAGGAAAACCCATTATGGGTCCCGCCGCCCGACGGGGACGAGCGGCGGGTATGTCGGACTCTCACCGACTAAAAACCTGACAGTGCTCCTCCGCGCTGCTGGTGGCGGGGACAGGGTAACGTTAAACACACTTCCCCCATCCCCGCCAGCAGCAACTCTAGACCCCAGAGTGCGCCACCTCTGGGTCGGGGCCTCTCTCAAAGTGGGCCCCTCCCTCCGCTAATCGATGCATCGGGAGCACCAGATGCATCGACCACCTCGGGGACCTAACTCCAGCGAGCGTCCGATTAACCCCGTTCGGAACGCTCGGAGGTCCCCATTAGGGCGGCATGCGACGGACTTCGGCGAGTCGTCTGCGCCCCGCTCGCCTGCGGCGGATCGGATCCAAGGACTCGACTTCCCGAATCCGCCCCGCCGCCTCCTTCCGCGAGATTACGTCTTCGCAGAAGGAGGCCATCGCTGCCCACGATCTCTCCCCGCCCACCATGGCACGAATCACGGCGGGCAAGGAGAGATCGTGCCCCACCTGTGCCACGAGTTCCGCCCGCTGAACCACCCAAGCTGGGCAGTCTGCAAGCGTATGCAGCGCCGTATCAAATTCGGCGCCGCACTCGTGGCACTCACCGGACGCCTCGCGCCGGGCCACCTTCCACAGATACCACCCGAAACAACCGTGTCCGGAGAGCACCTGCGTCAGGCGATAGGTGAGGACCCCATGCCTCCTGGCGACCCAGCCCTGGAGAATGGGCTGGATGGCTGCAATCGTCCAAAATCCTGCACTGGGCGATTCCAGCCGCCGCCTCCATTGGCGGATGAGCTCCACCTGAGCTTCCCTCCGCCAATCCACCTCTACCACCGCTGAGCTTCCCCCCGCTGAACGGGCTTCAGCTCTTCGGTGGTAGGCCCGAGCGAGCACCTTGGCCTCTAGGTCCCATGGAGGGCACCCGGCCAAGGCGCAGGCCGCCTCACCGGAGATGGTCCGGTAGCCCCGCACAAGTCTGACCGCCATAATCCTTTGCGCCCCGCGCAACAGGGGCAGGGATTTAGCGGTCAGCCGCTCCGCCCATACGGGGCCCCACTACCACGAGATCGGTATGGAGGCGGGTGAAACCGTGGGGCATTGCTAGTACGTATATAATTTCAAATACGTATACACTCAGAATCGAAAAACTAACAAATTGTATTTAGAAAATGTTGGCCTTGGCGGGAATCAAACCTTCGAGCCGGGGAGCTGAAGGCACTTCACTGCCAAGGAAGTTCACTACCATCCATGCCACTGGACCAGAAAAAAGATAAGCGTAATAAAACTATAAAAGAATAATTATGTACCGGATATACTGATTTGTTATGCTTTGTGAAAAAATCTGTACAAGAATCAACCGTACTAAAAATAAACTAAATTATAACACAAACGTAATACAAACATTGTTTCAACTCGCAACAAAAAGTAAACACATAAAGAATGCCTCACAACTCGTTGATGTCTCAGTCGAGGGATAAAAGGGCGTCGTATAAAATTTGAAAGGGCTCATTGAAGCTGTGAAAACATTTCTTTTTACTTTCAAAGACGTCATAGAATGGTTTATGACATTAAAGCAAGGATTCCGTTACAGCGGTGACGCTACTTACTTGAAAAAGGGCTATTTTCTTCTGAACCGGCCGTGCCGGCGACTTCGCTTGAAATTTGAACATATTAACATAAAAGTTGTTATTGTGAGTTAACCATAAGAGATTGAGACATACTATCCCGGACTTTTTTGTAGCATTTTTGTAGATCAACTATTCTCGAGTACATTACTTTAGTGTGTCTCCGCTGGTTAACGTGGCGTATGTAACTAAAGCTCCCCGCATGCGAGTTTTTGTGCAACTGTGCGACCTCTTCAACATAATTTACAAAAATGGAAATGTACCATTAACCTAAACCTTCCGCAAGAATTGCACTACCTTTTAATAAAAACCGTGCAAAAATCCGTTCAGTAGATTTGTAGAAATTTTTTATCCGCCGTGTGGTATCCGGCAGAATAGAATAGACCACCCTCCGTTCTTACCGAGGTGTCGTAAGAGGGGACTAAGGTATGTGCCGTGTGGTATCCAGCTGCATAGAATAGACTACCCTCATTTCTTGTATATATAATATAGATATCGTAAAAGGCCCCTGCGGTAAGTTGACGTCAGGCAGGCAGCCGGTCGTAAAATACGTAGCCAAATCATGTGACAACATGTTTATAAGATGTTGTTCCGATCGACTTAGAGTGGGATAAGAGCAGGAGAATAATGAGATTTGAAGAAAATTAATCACATACAGACAGGCTGATTTTAGGGACTTTTTATTATAAGAAGTATATATAGAAGGACCACCCTAAGTTACTAGTATGCGTGCACTCAAGGATGAGTTAAAACGGGTGCTTGTGTTCTCCGAATTTGGGCCTTAAATAACAAATTCTCAAATCTTTCGCCTCTTGGGATCGCTAGATAGTAGAGTGTTGAGTACTGAATTTATATTATACTCATATGTAAAAAGCTTTTTTGCCTTCCTTGCATTCCATGGTGGATAATAAATATGCTCTATTAAAGTTATCTATTACATAACTTATAGCTTTGCGATTTTGTCGTCGAGCCTATCTCCTTATGATGGATTATGATGGGATCGGTTACGGGGCGAGTGATTTAGATGCGTTGTGAATTTAGATTGTGGTAGTGAATGTGTGAACATTCACTATCTACTATGTCCATAACTAAAATGTTTGAAATTGTCAATAGTAAGCAGATTGGTTCTAAAACTAACTAAAATTGACATTAAATTTAGATAACATTTACTCGAAGCTCCCAAACTAGGTAAACCTGTGTTTTGGGTGGCTAAGAGTTTGCCTTAAACGCTATAAATATAATTAACATTATCAAAACGTCACATGTTCTTTATAATCAACATTGAAACGAGCAAAATTTATATTAAAACTTGTTCAATATCGAGATATCTTTGGGTGTGAAGTCATTTAATTATTACATCTTATCTGGTTTTGATGGTAGGAATTTTATATTACATTGTACTACTACCTTGTTGTATACATATGCAACGGTGCTTCGGTGGTAGTGAAAGCAGTGCTTCTATATTGTTGTGTTATTGATGTAGTGCAGTTTTTACGTCACATCAGGTATGAAAATGTATAGTACATACAAGTGTGTGTAGTGGTGTTTTTAGTTGTTATAGTGCATCAGTTTTTACGAATCCTGTATGTATTAGGCATGAGAACCGATATTGCACTGCGCATTTAGCATTACGTATTCTTTTATCGTAATTTATAGCAAAATACTTTTTTGTTATGTAATAAGTGCGCCAGATTTATCTCCATGTAAACAATATGTTTATTATTAATATGTTATTAAATAGTTATTAAATAATGTCGTTATATTATTAAAAAAAACTCAACATGGTACATTTTAATCTTTCGCTATTCATTTATTTCACTTATTAATATGTAAAAATACGGGTCACATCGCGACTAGTTACCTTCGTGTAAGGTTGACGGCGAACCCATATTTTTACGTTTTGAAAACTCAATATGTTCAATCGCGCTAACAGTTGCTTAAATTCCTCAATCAAAAACACTTATAATTATATTTTCATAATACATGGATAAAAATGAATATTATGTCAATAATAATATAACCAATTACGAAATTCATAAGGCATTACGCAGAACGAATTAATTTGAAATACGCGAAAGCGTAATGCGATTTCAATTTTGCAGCTTACCCCATCAGAGAAAGGATTTAATTGAAAGTTGGCTTCAATGTTCTACATAAAATTACGCTTTCTTTGAATAGTATGAGGAAATATCGCACGCTGAGTATTAAAGTGACTGAATTCATAATTAGGGTAATTTTTTTATTACATTGAGTCTATATATTAAATTGAGTTAGTTACAAAGGTATTATTAAAATAATTTGCTAAATATTAATTAAATTGAAAATATATATAACTAGCTGTGCCAGCGGCTTCGCTCGCGTGGAAATCTGCGTGTAACAATTTTTTTCTAGAATTCAAATTTTAAACACAGGAGTAGTTATTGTGAGTTAACCATAAGAGATAGAGACATGCTATGGCGGATTTTTTTGTAGTACTTTTGTAGATCTACAATTCTCTAGTATATTACTTTAGTGTATCTCTGCTGGTTTACGCAGCGCACGCGACTAAAGTTTGAACAACTGCGCGATCTCTTCAACACAATTTACATAATACGGATATGTACTATTTATCTAAACCATCCGGAAGTATTGCACAATTTTTTCATGAAAACTGTACAAAGATCTGTGGAGTAGATTTTGAGAAAATCGATTACATACAGACAGACAGCTTTTTGGGACTTTGTTTTATAATAAGTATAGATAATAAATGTAGTTGTACTATCCGTTTGCACGACACGACATTGAGATTTTGTTGTGAAGTCTGTCTGCTGATGATGATGCTTCGGTTGCATAGCATAAGAAAAATTATAATTGATAGTAATATAATAAAATAAAGAAATTGAACTAGACCTGAAGGAGTTTGTGTAACCGACAGTCGCCGCCCATATTATAATTCGCGTGTCATTCGCCAGTCGAAATGCTCTAAAGAGTCATCGAAAATTGGACTTAATGGATGGACCATCTGAGAAGAGGCCGCGGCCAACAATTGAAAGACATAATCTTCAAAAAATGCCGTGTGGTATCCGGCAGAATAGAATAGACCATCCTCCTATCTTACCGAGGTGACGTAAGAGGCGACTAAGGTAAGTGCCGTGTGGTATCCGGCTGCATAGAATACAACACTCTCGTTTCTTACCAAGGTGTCGTAAAGGGCGGCAGGCGGCCGGTCGTAAAATACGTAGCCAAATCATGTGACAACATGTTTGTAACATGTTGTGCCGACCCCACTTAGAGTGGGATAAGGGCAGGGGATTGATGAGTCTTCATAAATAAATGCCAAAGAATCTTCTTCCAAATGGTAATAAATATTCCCCATTACATTACCACCTCGAAATGGATCACCCCATATAATAAATAATTGAACATTATTATAACGTATCCGCTTGTTAAGTTTTATTTTGAATATTATGCGATAAAATTGTGTTATAAAAGAAACAGTGTTTAAATTGAAAAAGTGACTGTATTTATAATTTACATCTTTTAATATTGTTGATATTGATTGACAGTGGTAGTTAAATCGATTTTATGTAGCATGAATTAGAAAATGGATCGCTACCAACCAGTGGTGGTTGGTAGCGATTATGTTTAAGAAATGCACCGACTGGCAATAGAATTAAACTAATTTAAAGCGCGTTTCTGAATTTTAATTTAATTGCGTGATAGAGTTAATATGGACACCTAAACGCTACTGCCGATACACACACACAGACATGACGTCCTATGCCGCCTAGACGAATCAGAAAGCGCAGACATATATTTTCGCCGTGCTGTAGAAAGAGAGCTGGATACTTCCTCTCCTACGCCGCGCTGTTGGTTTACTCTCCTTCTATTTTACGAATTTTCGATCAGGACACGACCTGACGCGAGTTTAACATTTTACTTATAAAATTCCCTTTTTTCTTTCGAAAAAATATTTGAACATTTAAGTTGACGCAAACGTAGTCGTAACAGCTTGTAAAGTATACATTAAAATATCGCATATTGTAGCCTACTTACTGCCTCATGTAAATTTTAATTAGGCACGTATTTTTTTAACCTATAAATGCATGTACGGAGTTTTCAGTATTCAAGAGAAATTACACGTTCCATTTCCAAAGCTCACGCAATATAGCAAGTATTTAGCCATTATGTAAGGTGTGTTAAATCTACGGTGAATCAAGTCCTGGAGCTGCGGTGGAAATGGCCGAATATGGGAAGCGGCGGAAGTATGCATCTATCATCGAGAGTTATATATCTGTGCCGTTTTCAATTAAGACTCTAGGGCCATGGAGTTGAGTTGCAAAAAAAAACTGTATTTTTATCATTACTTTTGTATTATGGATCTCCGCAAAGTAATGCCTAAATCTATAAATTATTTTTTATCAACAAGAGGGCTGGCTCCTTTTTAGCACAAAGAATTAGGTTCGTGATTCAACGCGGAACCCCTCCTAGCATTCTTGGGACTATTCCATGTGTACAGTACTAGCATGAAAGTAATTTTAAATAGACATAACTTGTACATTTTTGTTGTTTATAAAAAAACGGCGAATTACAAAGATTGTTAAACATAAAAAGCCTCGGTAAATTTTAAACTTTCGCGATTCATACTTATTATTTTATAAATAAACGGGTCACATCGCGGCAAAGTCGAGGTACCTTTTTACAAGGTTCGACGTTTCGACGGTTCGAAGCTATATCGCGTGCAAATAATATCAGTGTGGTGTACAAGAGACCTTACGTGGATTGTGCGGCTCAAGTGAGGGTAGATAAACAAAATAATGACTGTAGTACTCAGGAATGAAGACGCCGCGGCGCTCCAGTCAGTTCGCAACCATAGCGGATGCAACTCTGCTGAAACGTCAGACCTTGTAAAAAGGTACCTTGATTTTGCCGCGATGTGATCTGTTTATGTATATAATAATAAAAAAGCCTCCTTTCTCGAAACTCCTGTTTTAATCGAACATCACGATACTCCAATATCAATTAATTTGTAACTTAGGAATTATCTAGGGACAAACAGATTTTTCAATGATCTTAACCTTATATGTAAATGATGAGGTGAAAGTTATAAGTAAAAGTAACGGCATGTTACTATCCCACTGCTGGGCATAGGTCTCTTTCTCCGTTTAACAAGAGATGTGTTTGAGCTAAAATCTACCACGCTGCTCCAATGTCGATTGGTAGGTTACACATATCCCCAGAATTCTCTAGAGAAATGCAGGTTACCTCACGATATTTTCCTTCAACGAAAAGCATAAACACCAAATATAAATTAGACGCATTTTTTTAACAGAAAACTTATCGGTGTCTTCCCGAATTTTGAATCCCCTCGAATGAATCGCAAGGTCTCACCGCTGGGCTATCACATTTTTGGAGTAATAAGTACTCTTATAGAAAAGTTATAGGTATCCAACCAGAGATTATACTCAAAATCTTTGGTCAAGGACAGAATAAAAGTATGACGATAATCAATAAACAACTAAAGATTTTTCAGTTTTAAATCTTAAGAAATATTTTTATAAATTCCTGACAAAGAAATTTCAAAAGTAGTCCAGTAGGTATTTAACAAGAAGCGAGTTCTTGAGGACAATTTTAAACAATGTTAATTAATGTAATTAACTGAGCTCCTCCGAGTAGAGAAACACGCGGCGCAGGGCGTGTAATAAGACAGCGCAGGTAGCTTTGAGGCTATTCACTTTGCATACATTTTCTGCTCATTAAAACAAAACAAATTATTCTGGAAAACTTTATCCATTATGTAGTGGATGAAAATAAAGAATAATATGCAAATCATAAGGATGCAATACAGAGCAGAAACGTGGTCACTGACTTTGGGTCCCATAAGAAAGCTCTGAGCCACAACGAGCTATGCTTGGTGTATCTCTACGTGATCAAATCAGGAATGAGGAGATCCGTAAAAGCACCAAACCGACATAGCTGTCGCGAAACTGAAGTGGCAATGGGCGGCGTACGTAGTACGTAATACCGATGGGCGTTGGGGTCCTAAGGTGCTGGAATGCCGACCTCGAACCGGAAAACGCAACGTTTGAAGACCCTCAACGAGGTGGACAGACGACCTCAAAAAGATCGCGAGGAGCCGCTGCATCCAAGCGGCGCAGGATCGTGTGTTATGGAGATATCTTAAGGAGACCTATGCCCAGCAGTGGACGTCCATCGGTTGCAGAAGAAGAAGAAATCATAAGGTTTGTGGCGACATTCAAATTCAAATCAATCTTTATTCAAGTTGACTTTTACAATACAAGCGCTTTTGAATCGTCAAATTACAAAGAAGCAACGATTGGTTCAGATAGGTTCTTATTAAGAAGAACCAGCAAGAAACTCGGCGGTCACTTTGTGCAAAAATAAATATTTCATTAGTATATAATTGTTTACAAATTAAAAATTACAATACGATCTAGTGCGTAGCTGGTTGTAACTTAAATCCAAGCTTTCTTATCATCAATATTTAGATATTGACGATAAGAAAGATGATGATGATGACTTCCAACTATAAACCTTACAAACATAAGTGTTTGTAAGGTTTGTAGCTGGAAGTGTTTGATCGTAGGTAAACAACGTATAGTACGCGGCAATAAATAATGCACATCGCGGCTTAGAGAGAGAAATCGAATAGATTCTGCTTCATAGAGCATCGTCTCTGTTGCACAGACTGACGAACCCGTGTGTGACAGTGACAGCGCTCTACGAAACCGAACTGGCCGGCTGTTTCGTTCTAAACATCGATGTGCATTATTTAATGCCGGTTACTATAACCAAGTTTAACTAGTTAGTTTAAGTTCATTTAACTAATTAGTTTAAAGAAAAGAAACGTTCTTTCAGACAAATAATTAAGTGATTATTAATTTATTACAAATTATATTTAAAATCAAAGAGTTTTTATACGCTTTTGTATTAAATAAAAAAATAGGTAAATCCTTAATAAAACAGTAAAATAATTGTATTCTGTATAACATAGAATGTTTTACTTGATAAAGGAAAATCATGATTTGGTCATTTTTCAATGCAGATTTTCTCAAGATATTTTAACTTGATAAATATATACTAAATATTTTTTTTAAAGAAAATAGTCTTTTCAGGATTTGAACCCATGACCACGATGTACAGAAAAGACATTTTAAATTTTGTGTTAAATTTAAGGAGATTGAATACAGGAAAGTATTTAACGAAGGAACATAAAACCTTTTATTTCTTCCTGCGCCGAACATTTGTGTTTTCTAACACAAAGGGGCTATATATTACAGCGCAGGTACACCCGTGAAACCCGTAATATATTTTATGAGATTACACCACTAAATAAAACCTGTTGGCATTATTTCGCTACTAACTGGTAATATTTTGCAAATATCTAAGCATTTTTATCTTTAAACACAATGCTTTGGATTTAAGATAACTGTTCAGTTAAGCAGAAAAGCGACTGGATAAAATAAGGAGCGTAATATTATTTTTTAAATAAAAAAATTGCTTATAATACTAATTATAATCACTTTTCTACGATGGGTACCACGCACCTATTACCCATTGCTATGTTTTTTTCCTGATTTCGTTGTCTGGAAGAGATCGCTATATAGCGATAAGACCGCCAGATTATACATTTTTTTTAATTTCTAATATGCCTATTTTGTATATGTTGTTGATGTACGACATAAGTATAATTTATTTATTCATTCATTGACCCGTTGGCGCATTGGGTAGTGACCCTGCCTTCTGCCCGCGGGTCGCAGGTTCGATTCCCGCCGAGTGACAACATTTTCTATAAACAATTTGTTGGTTTTTCGAGCCTGGGTGTTTATTTGTATTTAAGTATGTATTTAAAATTATATATGTAGTATATCTACTAGTTGTTCGTCACCCATAAAACAAGTATTAAGTTACTTACTATGGGGACGGACGATCGTGTGTGTAAGTGTCCCATATATTTATTTATTATTTACATTTACCTGCCCTTATCCCACTCTAAATGGGGTCGGCACAACATGTTACAAACATGTTGTCACATGATTTGGCTGCCTATTTTACGACCGGCCTGACGTAAACTTACCTTAGGCGCCTTTTATCTTGGTAAACCTCGGTAAGAAATGAGGGTGGTCTATTATATGCAGCCAGATACCATACGGCACATACCTTAGTCGCCTCTTACAACACCTCGGTAAGAAAGGAGGGTGGTCTATTCTATTCTGCCGGATACCACACGGCGTATATTTATTTATTATTTATAAATGTTAAAAGTTAAATACGTAATACTCGTACCTGGCTAGACTTAGTCTTAGTTTAGTCAATACGCAAACACCAATGAATCGATGACATTTATAATAGCTGAATACGTAGGACTTCTAACTCGAACCAACAGTAAAGTTTCATTAAGTGTAAAAGAATGTATAAAAGACAATTTGAATACATAAACACATTACCATTCAATTTGAACACAAAAACCTAAAATGCTAATGTTCTAAATTAAAAATATCAAAATAATCATCAACACTCGCAAAATTACAACGAACACCGTCATTTAATATAACATACAGACACCTTCGTAATTGCCCTCATGTCATTTACAGACTTTAATTTATGATGAACGCACACAGCTCGACCCGTTTCGCTGGAACCATGGACCGAAATAAAAAGAAAATGAACACATAAATGATTCCCAAGGGAGTGATTCCCATTCCTGTGTTTTATTCTTAGATAATTAACTCTTTGATGCCGTGGACATCTGTTTACACTGACGCCAAATTTATATGATGTTTAAAATGAATACAATCGCCTAATTAGACACCTATGAAATTATGTAGCATCATATTTTGAGTACGGTCTGTTGGAGCAAAATGATTTGTTAGCCGCTTTTATTTGTTAAAATGATCCTATATGTCGCTGTTCTAGAGATTTTTTTAAAATAGTTAATGTAAAGTAGTAGTTTTACAATTTTTTTTTCTATGCTTTGTACAGTCGCGTCATTATTCTTTTGGTTCAGTGATATGTTTATTCGGACTCTGGCTCAATTTTAAATATAAATTATTTCAATTTTAAAGAGTGGCAGTGCGATTTTTGTCGTGGAGCCTATCCTCCTGATGATGCTTCGGTTTCGGGGCGAAACGATCGTCGAGATTGTGGTGGTGGGTGTGTGTGCTGCTTTTGTGTGCGTTGTTGCTGGTGAATTGTGCCTTGGGGTGCGTGTGGTGGCTTGTCCTGCATGTATAAGGTACGTAGATTTTGCCTGCTTCATACACATTGGCTTTGCATGCATTCACCTAACCCGTGCGGATTATAGCAAAGTAGTTAGTTCTGTTATATTGCTTGTAATATGGAATTCCGCAAAGTAACGCCTGCTTCTATAAATCATTTAAAGAGAGATTTATCGCATATTATTTATTTTACAAAATACATATTTCGTGAAGACGCCGAAGACCGTTTTATGTTTTCCATTAATTTCCAATATTTATATTATACTACTGTGGTATCCAGCTGAATATAATAGCCACCCTAATTTGTACATAAAATTTTTGTACATAAAAATATAAAGAATTATAAAACGATAGGTAATGTATATAATAGACGAAGTAGGAATCGACATAAGCTTGTGAATCCTGCTTTGCGCCTAGCAAAAGTACGTAAATCGTTTGTGGGTTTGGGTATAAGATTCTATAATAAAGTTCCATAATCTACATTAACTTTACCTTTACAGCAGTTTAAAAACACTGTTAAAAGGAGACTGATACAGAAAGCCTACTATTCTGTTGAAAATGACTTAGATGATAAGGATGTGTGGATATAGATGCACTTCTACCCTGTACAAGAAAGAAATAACTAAATGTAGCTAGTTTTAAGATTTATATTTTAAAAAGAGCAACCGCCGAGTTCATTGTTGGTTCTTTTCGGTAGGAACAGCTTTCCGAACCAGGAGTAAAGTTGACGATTCAAAAGCATTTGTTTACAAGTGTACTTGAATAAAGAACATTTTGAACTTGAATTTGAACATTTCCTTCCGAGGGGTCGTATAAGGCGACTAAGGTAGGTTGACACACCGTGTTGTAACCGGTTGAGTAGAATAGACCAGCCTCTTTCTTACCAAGGTGTCGTAAAATACGAATAAGGTAAGTTGACATCTGACAGGCGGCCGGTCATGTGACAACATGTTTACAACATATTGTGCCGACGCCACTTAGAGTGGGATAAGTGCAGGAGGATGATGATGACTCCTGCTTTAATTTCACTCAAGTGAGGTCTTAATTTTCCATTTTCTCCTATTATTGTTTAACTCTGGGATCAACTCATTTATATATGTCATACTTCACACAATCCATCCATTTGTTATTTGGAGTCATTCTAGTAAATGACACTTACACACACGGTCGTCCATCCCCAAAGTAAGTAACTTAATACTTGTGTTATAGGTGAAGGCCAACTGGTAAATATATAATTATATAGTTTTAAATACATACTTAAATACAAATACACACCCAGGCACAAAGAACCAACAAATTGTTTATAGAAAATATTGGCCCACGGCGGGAATCGAACCCGTGACCCGCAGAGCTGAAGGCAGGGTCACTACCCACTGCGCCAACGGGCCAGTCCAAACAGGCCAAATACATACAATATACAAAGGTAACTCGATTATAACGCGATGTGACCCGTATGTGTATATAATTACAAATATCTTTCTTAATAGCGGCTCATCATCATTCTCCTGCCCTTATCCCACTCTAAGTGGGGTCGGAACAACATGTTACAAACATGTTGTCATATGATTTGGCTACGTATTTTATGACCGGCCGCCTGCCTGACGTCAACTTACCTTAGTCGCCTTTTACGACACCTCGGTAAGAAATGAGGGTGGTCTATTCTATGCAGCCGGATACCACACGGCTATATTATATTTTTTAATAGTGGATAAAAGCTAGAATACTTACCTAATACTTTGGGGACAGACGAGCGTCTATGTAAGTTTCCCATATGTTTATTATTATTACAGATCAAGGGATATTACAAGAAATTATTTGCGCCAGTGTTGGCGAGGATTATAATCATATACAACTATTCACGGTACACGGGAATTAGTAAACCCTCGTCAGAAGTTTATTGATTACTTAGTTAGTATGGTAACACTTAGTGTGCGAATTACATTTGTTTTAGTTAACTAGAGGAATGTAATTTCGGGAACTGTCGAGTTGAATTCTGTTTGATGAGGGAATCTTAAGGGTTACCTTCTTAATTTAACATGTAATTATTGTAATCTTCTTTAATATTAACGCTTAAATATTTTAAAACTGTTTCTAAGAATATTATTTGGTATTTTAAGGAATTCATTCTATTTATTTCTTTCTAATTGTCTCTTATCTTTGTTTCTTAAATAATTGATAATACTTTTGATGTTTAGTTATTATAATGTCATTTGTATTTTATCTAGTGTTTATTTAAATTAGATAATAGTTAACTTAAGACTACCATCGTAAGCGTAACATGAGAATAATATAAACAATTTAAATTCATGAGTTTTGAATTTAAAAATATTAAATATTAAAATTAAATATTCTTTATTCACGTAAACTTGGAAACAAGTGCTTTTAAATCGTCAACATCTTCTGATGGTTCGGAAAGCTGTTCCTACCGAGAAGAACCAGCAAGAAACTCGGCGGGCAATTAAGCATGCAATACTTTTGTCAAATGGCGGAAGGTGCTCACACCATAATCTGTAGCCATTAAATAACATTGTATCAAATCTTGGGCATGCTTACGACATTACGACATACCAGTAGCAATAACAATATGCGGTCAAATAGTGAGCGTAATCATATACAGGAAGACCTAGTAAGAAGTTTTTCAATTATATTTGTTCGATAACATACGTGAAAATGAATAAGGCAAAGTTGGGAAGGAAACTTCCCAAGTAATCACTGTATCTGAGTGACGGAACTGAGGAAAGGGTTGTCTAGTTTGAAATTAGTTTTGCAAGGAAAATATTGTTTTATAAAATTAACTTGTTATCTTACTTCTCGCGATGATTTAGTACCATGATCAGGCATTGGATGAGTTTGTTCCGGTCAACGGAAGGAAGCTATGATAACAAAATTAGCACTTTTTAAATAGTAGTTAATAGAGTAGATACTGTGTTGCTTCCGAGCAAAGACCTTCTCTCTTTCTGGAGTGAAGGATTGTAGCTTAAAGCTATCACGATGTTCTAACTTGGATTTGGAAGCTTTTTCATAATCCAAGAACTCTACAAACCTAATGATTTTTTCCTTCACCGCAAAGCACATGTTTAATTGTGAAAAAAAAATAGCTACAAAGTTTTTTAGATAACATAATGTATATAGGTTACATTACTGATATTGTTATATTTACATCTATTTAAGTTTTAAAGTAAAACATGTTTTCACTATTCCAAAAATTAATAAATTATAGAACTAATAATGAACAAAATACTGTAAATTTATCTAATAAATTATTGTTATTAAGAATCGTCCAATATAATTGCTTGCTAGATATAAGATGAAAGCACTGTTTACAAGTCACAATGTATATTGTGGTGCCCATCGCAAGGATATACTTTTCAAAAGTTAAATGATTTATAGAAGCGGGCGTGACTTTGCGGAATTCCATATCACAGAAACTATAACTGAACTACTTTGCTAGAATCCGCGTGGTTAAGCGAATGCATGCAATGCTATGTGTTTGAAGCAGGCAAAATTCACGTACTTTACACATGCAGGACCACCACCAGTCACAACATGTATCCCAAGACGCCTCCAACAGCAACAATGCACACCAGCGCTACACACAACCACCACCAAAATCTCTACGATAGTTTCGCCCCGAAACCAAATCATCAGGAGGATAAGCTCAACAACAAAATCGTAATCGTAATGCCGTATCGTAATGTAATCTATTTTGTCGTGGAATCGTCGGATTATAATAAAGTAGTTCTGTTATAGTTTCTGTTTTCAAAAGTTTGCTGATAACTTAAATTTTCTATTTTATAACCTCTGCCATATAATTATTAATTAAGTTATGGGTTATTGAATATAGTCACCGTGGAATTTTCAAACGTCAAACTTTCGCCTTAACTAATACATATTACAAAGTTTCAAAGATATAGATCAAATTTAATTGACATGAACAGAACTGAAACAGAACCTGACAGTGTAAACGTTCTAGTAGCATCTACCTAATTATTGTTTCAAATTAATAATTTCTAAGAAAAGGCAAACTTTTGTCAGACTAATGGATGAATACCAATTTTTTTTATCTTTTTTCGACAAAATTAATGTTAAAGTAGATTGACAAAAATTAATTCAGAGAAGAGTATTGCTTTGTCGTATTGCTGCGATGGCAAAATAGCCAACTATACTAATTAGCGATCTCATTTAAACGGGAATTGACTTCAAAATTTGCTTTCCATGTAATTATAAATTTACAAACAGACTGAACATTTCATTAACGAGATTGTTTCGTTGATTGGGACTTTTAATTAGCAATTCTACATTGAAACATGATATTTTGGCAGATGGAAATAATTTGAAATATTTTAATTACGACCCATTCTTTCGTAAAGAATCGTTTAACAAATATGAGAAAATTTCTGCATTAAATATGAAGATCTACACTAAATATGAAAGTATGGACAACTTGCTAAGTAAATGACATGATAGAGTTTTTTAATCAATGCTCGATGTGGTCAATTACAAGTATATACCATTACATGCCTACAGTTAAACTATTAGTCTACTAGTTCTTCTACATTTGAAAGCACCTTTCCACACCGGTGGTAGTTTAGGCTGATTAAATAATATAATATTGAATTTATAATATCTAGCCAAGAGAAACATAAGCAAATATATTTTTATATTCACTCAGTAATAAAAATAAGTGATTTCAGTCAAGTGATTTTCTTCAATGATATTCAACATAATGTTAATATTATTTAAATATAGATTAAAAATGATTAAAATAGGCTATGCTCGATCAATTAATACCGTAATGTCGCTCTTTACGAAAATGTATCCTAAGGGAAATTGGGTAATTTAAACCAATTTCATAAATCTGCTCGCGGCATTTATTGACACGTCTCTTTAGAGATTGTGATACCAGAATAATTTATAAGCTTGGCGATGTAAAGGCCTCAGATTTAATGCTTTATGTATTAAACTTACAAATTTATTTACTCAGTAACTTTGATCACATTATATGATATAATCACAATGCAAGAAGCGTAAGTAATTTAACCAAAAATAGATAATGTACTTATTTTACCACTGTAGTGTTTTTAGTTACAATTATTATATAACAATGATCATACTTTATGGTCTTGTGATATTTGAATTCAATTTTCAATTTCCACAATTCTCGGTTTTAAAACGAGTTTCGAAAGATACTATTTTGGTTATTGGATTTATGTCTCTAGGTATTTATTTTGAAGCATCGATAATTGTAGATCGATTTTCAAATTCCTTTGTACATTATATAGATATAATTTTTTATTTATTTTGATTCGGTTTCATTCCAATATATGGTGGAACGTAAAGTGTCTTTGACGTACTTCATTACTGGCTATAAACCCTGACTAAACTCTTTAGAATGGCGATAGCTAGCAGCTACTTGGCAAATACATGTCATACATTCGCGTCAGAAAAATAAATTAAACGTATAGAAAACGTTTTGCAACGAAAAAAGCAGTACCTATCGCCTTACTAACTCCTTAATGTAATGATCATATCCTAGACTCTTCGCCTCGCTTGACATCTATAGTCAGTCTTCAGGAATTTCGACTTTCACCCTAATATAAGTTTCGACGCAATTTAGTTCCGCGTCTATTTTTCGCACCATTAGCTCAAACATCAAAGCCGATCTGGTAGTTTATGTTAACTTTGTGTGGCTTGCCATAAAAAAGCTACGCGTCCGACTTAACGCGCTTTAGCATTTACTTGGACTTTTATAGCAACATTGTCATTCTTATTAAAATTATCGTCAAGTCGGACACATACGGGAATGAACTTTAAATTCTAACATTATTTGTATTATAATTTTGCTATATCTGTTTCAGAATTTTAAATTCCAAACAGTGTCATTTTACATGGATAAGCTGGACTATTTATAAATATAAATTAATTAAATTCTGCTATGGGTTATTTCATATACCTGACCTATTTACTATGGATATTACCAAGTGCAACATGTATATCTCGGCGCGTAGCTAGGCGGCCTATCGGCGTCCATAAGTTTGTCACACAATTCAATCAAAACCACAAGGAACTCAATATAAATTAGTTTAATCTTATTCACAATCCGAGTTTTCTTAATAATAATCGTTACTTAGCAACCAGCGGTTCCTTTCCTAATTCATGCTATTTACAATTGATTTAATTACAACTTTCTCAATATAAATAGTATTAACAGATATAAATTATAAATACAGTCACTTTTATGATTTAAACACTTTTCTTTTATTATACAGTTTATCTCATAATATTTAAATATTTTATTCAATATAAGACTTAACAAGCGAACGAAAATGCGTCATAATAATGTTCAATTATTTATTATAGAATCCAAGGAAATGCAAAGTATTGTTTTAAAATATAAAGCCGCGATTTTAAACGAAATCGCGGTAAGGAATGAGGGTGATCTATTCTACTTAGCCGGATACCACACGGCGGGTAAGCGAGAATTGTTTTATAGGGTAAATAAGTTTATACATAAATGTAATGCATATACACTAATAACACAAAAGACAAAGCGAATAAATAAATGAGGCTCAGAACCTGGCCACTAAATATGGTAAATCCTCTTTTACATTTACCAATGCATTCATAAGTTGTTTTAGTTTTGTTTTGTTTAATTTATACTTGTTTTATAAGCTAGTTTCTCTAGGTTTAGGTGGGTTTTAATTTAAATTGTGGACAGGGGCATTGTTGTATAGTAATTTTAGTCGTACATTTATCTCATATATTATAGAATTCTCGTGTCACAATGTTAGTTACCATATTACAGGCACTATAACGGAACTACCTCGCTATAATCCGCACGGGTTAAGCGAATGCATGCAAAGCTAATGTGTATGAAGCAGGCAAAATTTACGAACCTTACACATGCAGGACAAGCCACCACACGCATGCCAAGTCTACTCCACCAGTAACAAAGCACACAAGCAGCACACACACCCACTACCACAACAATCTCGACGATCATTTCGCTCCGAAACCGAAGCATCATCAGAAGGATAGGCTCCACGACAAAATCGCAATGCGCCGCGCCACGCATACAAGCAGTCTTAAATAGTTCAACCCCCACCACTACCACCACCACTGGTGCGGATTACAGCGGGGTAGTTTTGTCATAGTGCCTGTAATATGGAATTCCGCACAGTATTGCTTTTATTGCTTCTATAAATCATTTAAATTAGTTACCATACTTTCAAATTTTATATGCATATTCAGTAGGTCTGAGAATCTGCAGTGTGGTATCCGGCTGAGTAGAATATACTAACTTCATTTCTTACCGAGGTGTCTTAAAAAGCGACTAAGTTAAGTTGACGTCAGGCAGGCGGCCGGTCGTAAAATAACTAGCCAAAACATTTAGCAACATGTTGTTCCGATCCAACTCAGAGTTGGATGGATTCAGGAGATTTAGGAAGGCCAGGAGAATGATGAATGATGAGAACGTCTGAAAATCGGCTACTATCTATTATTATACTCCTAAGCGATAAGGGTTTAGGTAACACCTTACATTTTTTTTGACGATTTTTTTTATAATGTACATTATAGATTTCCTAAAAATAATTTATATGGAAAAACAACGTTTACTGGGTCAGATAGTTATTATATAAAATGCATAAAAATTATATTACAAAAAAAAGATCAGCAAATAAATAAACTAAATATGTAGATGTTGTACCTTTCAAGCCTTTCATTGCTCAATTTAAGTTGCCGACAGTGTTAGATCAACTTCACTTGCAAAGCTAAATAATCATTGTTCTTTTGTAAAGCATATCATTTATAAATGTCAAGAGATGTAGAGGACCCTTCTTTGTGTTATACGTATTAAAAATGACCAGTCAAAACGCTTTGTACGGATTGGTGATATATTGATTGTAAGCCGCTCACGGAGACTATTTATCCCGCTGTTAGAGGGTGATGTAGGGACAAATTTTACCAATACTCCCAGTGTGAAGTAAGTGAAGTAACGGCTTGTTACTATGTCACTGCTGGGCTAAGGCCTCCTCTCTCCGTTTTTGGAGAGCAGGATTAGAGCTAAGACCTACCACGCTGCTCCAATGCGGATTGGTGCATTGCATGCTTTGCTTTTGCATGCTATTATTTATTAGCGAAACATGTTGCTCTTTTATTTATAAGCTTATTTAATACCGTGTAATACCGTGTTTCATGCAAAATAAAGATTTGATTTGATTTGTTAGGTTACACATATCCCTAGAATTCTCTAGAGATATGCAGACTTCCTCGTGATGTTTTCCTTCACCGAAAAGGGCGTGATAAATTGCAATTATCAATCAGACACATAAGTTTTAATAGAAATACTCATTAGTTAAAATTATATATGTAATATATTTACCAGTTGTCCATCACCCTTAACACAAGTATTAAGTTACTTTCAAGGGGATGGACGAGCGTATATGTAAGTATCCCATATATTTATTATTATCATTATTAGTATTTGAACTGACTGACTGAATCAGTTGACCGTTGCGTTGAAGTCACCATGGTGGATGTAATTTCGCCAAAAAGTCGAACCTCATATGTACTCGACTTTAACACGAAGTGATTACATAATAATAGGTATGAATCGCGAAAGTTAAAGTCTACCAAGATATTTATAATGCCATATATTGCATTTACTATGCGTTCACATATCTCCGAAATGCACATAAATACGCACACAAATCCATTGTGATAACCTCAACGATCGACTCTAATAGAAATTCCAATATCCACCTAATTAACCAACAAGTAAACGTTTCCAACTCCACCTCGCCACAAGGTTTGAAGACAAAATCAATGGTGGGGGTTTATAATACTGTACTGTACTATATGTGTATAATAATGATTGCGTGGGCGATGCGACGTATTGCTATTTTGTCCTGGAGCCTATCTCCTGATGATGCTTCGGCTACTGGGTGAAACGATCGTTGAAATTGTCGTAGAGAATGTGTGTGATGCTTGCGTAGTGAGCTATTGGTGGCGGTGTTATGTGATACATGCGATAACTAATCCTGCATGTGTAAAGTATGAAAACGGTTTTTGCTTGTAACACTTAGCATTACATAGATTTTTTAAACAAACGCTTTTGCATTTCCAACTTTTTATTATCCCTATTTATCTAATAGGGATAATAAAATGTTGATAATGTTTTTGAGTCCTTTGAGTTGAGTATCTACTCAAGATGACTTGTAACTCAAATAACTATTCCCGAATTCCTCGTAACGGATTTTTCTTTGTGGTAAGAACTGTCGGAAAAATCTAATTGAAAAAGTTTTCAGTTGGATTGTAATAAAATTCATGTTTGATAAAATAAATTGTTCGACCTTATTTTATAAGTATAACTTCTAATACATGATTAGTTTGTAATTAAATTAAAAATAAATTAACGATCTACATGTGTATGCTGTAATGAAGTACTTAATATTAACTAAGTAGAAATCACACGCGTATTATTTAACTGACCTAATTCAAAATTAGGCTTGACTGCGTAATATGCATTATGACATTAGGCTACACATGACCCAGGAACTATAGTTATCTAGGAAAATGCAAATTTTCTAACGATACTTTCCATCACTCCACTTAAAGCACATGATTAATTGGAAATATCACTTAGATCCTTTTTTGCAAACAAATATTAATCTCATCACCTGCCGTGTTTTGAACCCATGATCCCCCAGGCATACGTAACTCACCGTTCTGCTATCGCATACGAAGAGACGTAAAGTAAAAAAAATCTTTTTTTTTTTCAAAGAGACGTATTCAGAAACAATTCACTCGTATATATCAATAAAGCTCTCCTACTCATATAGCTTATCTCTTTAAACTTTTAAAGCTCTAGACATATGCAAGTTTCCTCACAATGTTTTCCTTCACTGAAGAGCGTGTGATAAATTGTATTTATGTAATAGTGCCTGCCCGGGTTTTGAACCCGTGACCCTCTAAAGAGAGTCGCATGGTCTCACCACTGGGCTATCACAGCCGCCGCCACTTATATACCGCGTATATATGTTGTCTAAATTTCTAAAAAGACATTACATTAATCAATAATTTTGTTTTCCAAATTTTTAAAAAGACAATCAATCATTTACTTATTTGATTTACCATCAATCAGCAGAAACAATTTATTTTAATAAACAGGATGTCTAAACTAATATATAAAATTAATAAATACCTTCGTATTATCCTTATTATTCGTGGTATATAATAAAATGATATTATGGTACATAACGTAGTTAAATGTGTAATAAATCTATATTAAGAAGTTGCTGTAAAAACGCACGTCATCTCTTAGTTTATCCTGAAAAAATCTTACGATGTCATACCGAGAGTAACTAGAAAAATGTAGCCTTTATATCTAAATAAAAAAAAAGTAAAGTAACAGCCTGTTACTATGCCCACTGCTGGGCTAAGGCCTCTTCTCTCCGTTTTGGAGAGAAGGATTGGAGCTAAGACCTACCACGCTGCTCCAATGCGGATTGGTAGGTTACACATATCTCTAGAATTCTCTAGAGATATGCAGGTTTCCTCACGATGTTTACCTTCACCGAAAAGCGTGTGATAAATTGCAATTATAATTTAGACACATAAGTTTTAATAGAAAAACTCATTGGTGCCTGCCCGGGGTTTGAACCTATGTCGTCTTTAAAGAGTCGCACGGTCTCACCGCTAGGCTATCACAGCTTTTTTTTTATATCTAAATAAACTTCGTAAACTTACTTAGTAAAAACTAAAAAAATCCACAGCATCGCCCAAACTTTCACAGATATTTCACTAACCCACAAACAAAACACGTACTAATTGAAATATATCTGTCAACACTCAAATTTCTTCCGGCATCGAACAGTTTTAGACTTCGCCACGTAACATTTTACGACGAGCCACGAACATCGAAACGCGTCCCGGCTCCAAAAGGTACTGGAGACATCTAAAAAATCTGAGTCCTGGAAGCTTATTGCCGTGCCTCTGTGTGTCAGAGCTTCGCTATAAATCGAACTCTTTTAATTAGAACCCTACTTTAAGGTACATAAGGTTTATATCTGACAAAACGTTATGGAACCTTTTAATTCTGGTTTGTATAGATAGGGGAAGCAGCACAGATGCTGCGCGCATGCGATTTCGACCATACTCTCACACATGTTGAGTTGTGTGTAGGTGAATGAAATACGATGTTACATTGTTTGAATCCGCACTGGACACTATTGTTAGGGCAAGTGTTCCCTCATCTTCCCTGAAGGGAAATAGTATAAATCTGTAGGTCGCTTAAAAGATTTCTATATTAAATGTCATTGACAAAATTATACTATATTTTTCCTTTCACTTTCTAATTTCACTTAGACATAGCACATATAGCTTTATTCATGTAATGTTACAAGATTGGGATTTTTTTCGCATTTCATGACCACCGCTTTGAATTTTAGCTATTTCGACAAATTAATCGATGTCTTAATAACAACATGTGTAATGTAAGAGTTGAATAATTAACACAATGTAAGTCCTAATAGTAAATAAGATATATTGAATCATAAAAGGAAAATTATAGTGGATCATATGATGGTTGAAAATTTAAATTAATAAATCTCAAATTAGTTATATGTTATTTTAAAATGTCAATAATATTATTAAAATAATGATATAATACACGTTAAAGCATTAATAGTAGCTTATCGGCTTCCAGGGTGCTATTGTTATGATGGCCTAACAAGACAAAACTAAATAGAATTCATAAAACAAAATGTCATGTCCTACGTTTTTTGACATCTTAAGTAAATTCCAATTACGTGTGACCAAAAAATGTGTTTGTAGTTGGAAAGTTAAATTTTTGATTATCCAGTCGTGTATGAATTCAATTCAATTAAAAAGGTGCTTTAAAGTGCGAGATTCAATACTAAACAGTGATCTGAATTAGCACTTGTAAATTTGATATGGCTTGTATTTAGTACCTACTGGAGCTACTTTGTTTATAAGAACTTCAGCGATGTAACCATGTATGGATTCCCTTTTGACAAATTAATCGTAATTTAGGAGCACCTTTATGTATAGTTAGTGACACCACGACAATTACTTCCCTTCAAGGGGAAGAGGCCTTTGTCCAACAATGATAATAATGATAATAATAACGGGTAGAAGAAATAAAGAATAAACACACATACAGAAGTGCAAAGGCGGTCTCATCACTAAGAGTGATCCGTACCTCTACAGTAATGATATTAATAGACATGTGATTTACCTCTATTAGCTATTTATTTCAATTTACCGCCGTGTGGTATCCGGCTGACTCATTTCTTACCAAGGTGTCCTAAAAGGCGACTAAGGTAAGTTGACGTCAGGCAGGCGGCCGGTCGTGAAATACGTAGCCAAATCATTTTACAACATGTTTGTAACATATTGTGCCGACCTCGCTTAGAGTGGGATAAAGGCAGGAGGATGATGATGATAGCTATTGATTTCAACATATTTGTCGCATAACTTTGAATCAATCGGACTGTTCGCGATGAATCACATTTCACAATAAAAAAAACTATTGATTTTATCTAGGGTAATCATTTAATATATATAGTAATTAAAAATAACTTAAAACTTTCGAAAATAACTGTTCATCTAAATAAGTGTTCGCCTGTAATATATATGTTACTTTATAAACTTGGCATTATTAAATTAAGCCACCCTTTACTGAACACATGTCGTCTAATGTTACAAAATAAGTATACGACGTCATAGGAAACACATTTCAGGCGATATCTTGACTCAGAGTCATCTGTCATTTTCAAGACTACGAATATAAACCTGTTAGTAAACGTATGTTTTACAGCTTATAAGTGACATTTACATTAAACGATTGTACGACATTATACGACATATCGGATTCATAGAACAAGAGGCAAATAAAAAATGGCTGATGCAAGTAAACATCTAAACACATTATGATTGTCTTTAATGTAGCGGACAAATGTGCCTAAAAGGTTCGTGGGTGTGTACCCCGCTGTGGACATACGTTTTTTTGAGTTCATCGGTTAAAAAGGAAGAAGAAGAATATCATATTGAATACATAGTAACAGGTAATGAATAATATTTAGAAATGCAGTACCGGATAGTAAGTAGGCCGGATTGACGAAGAATCAATTAAAATCGAATAGAAGGTATTTTCTTACCCTTTTCTTATGCTATGTATATGTTCGGTTTTAACCTGCAACTAATGTGTATCCTTTTTTTTGGGACTATTTAAGTGGAATGTGGTCAAACATTGGACCTTCGGAGTAAAAATAACCAAATACTAAATTAAAATCCTGATTTTTTGGCAATTCAAGACACATGTACTACTGGATATTTCACCGCGGTTGCAATACTTTAGAAAGCTGACCTTTCACTAGAGAACCCCATGGTTAATGTATGGCGAGTTTTGCGAACATTGGATACGATGGAGAAAGTATAATAATTTTTCTAGTAAACTGATTTAAACTTAAATTTTTGCAAAATGATAAATGAATCAAACGATTTCAATTGATGAATTGACTTTACTTTTTTAATTTATTTATTTCAAAATCAAATGTACTAGGAACTAAATTAACTTCTATTAAAACGATACTTACACGCGGCAATAAATAATGCACATCAAGGCTCAGAGAGAGAAATCGGCTTGATTCTGCTTCATATAGCATTGTCTCTGTCGCACAGACTGACGAACACTGTGTGTGACAGTGACAGCGCTCTACGAAACTGAATTGGTCGGCTGTTTCGTTCTAAGTTCTCGATGTGCATTATTTATTGCCAGGTACTATATTTAGAGATCAAAATGTTCTACATGACGCAATATCTGATCGTTATCGTTACGTTGTTGATTTATGAAGGAAACCCTTGTGGGTGAGGACGAGGTGTCAGTCGTTTTACGATCTGCCACGTCTCATGATAAACAAATTATATATAGACATTACAGCTTGAATATTTCCATACTAATATTATAAAGAGGAAAGATTTGTATGTTTGTTTGTATGTGTGTATGTTTGTAATGTTTCACGCAAAACTGGATCGATTTCAAAGATTCTTTCAACATCGGAAAGCTGCTTCTTCACTTAGCAACATAGGCTATATACATTTTCAAACAAATAGGGATCCCTAATGAAATTATAATAAGGTGTGAAAAATTTAGTCGTAAACATCTTTCATCGCGTGCGCTGCGGAAACTATTGATGATAGAACAAAAAAATGTTCTACAGTATTAAAGAACATATCAATTCCCACAAAAAAGTCTCAAATACCATATGTCTAACTTTTATAGTTATACCAATATACCTACTTTTTTACATTGTAAAAGTTGATAAAATTGCCAACAATAATCTAACAATTTTATTCATATCTCTGTATTAATTCTTATCCCATTAAATGATATTTTATTAAAACTGTTTTTACTGTTATAATTAAAATCCGACATCTGAATCAAAAGGTATTATGAATTTAAGAATATAAATCGAAAGAAAATAATGCCTTAACAAATTCAATGTAGCGACAGTTATAGCAGGGCCCGCATTTGGTGAGTTAGCTCTTATTCCAAGAATACTAATGATACCCATTTTTTATAATTAAATAATCTACAAATAAATCTATAGTCCGACTTCGTAGACTTTCCACTACCACGAGATCGGTATGGACGCAGGTGAAACCGCGGGGCATTGCTAGTCAATAATAAATATATAAACTACCTGGTAATAAGTGCAAGCATAGTAAATAATTCAGGAATCAACAAAAAAAAGAAAGTAATAACAGTTGACGTGTAAAAAAAGTAGCGGTCTGTTAATACCCCACTGCTGGGCATAGGCCTTCTCTCTCCGTTTTTAGAGAGAAGGATCGGAGCTAACAGACCTACCACGCTCCTCAAACCCGGATTGGTAGGTTACACATATCCCAAAAACAGAGTTATTCAGGTTACCTTACGATATTTTCCTTCACCAAAATGCGTGTGATAAAATGCTATTATGAATTAGACACAAGTTGTAATAGAAAAACTCATTGGTGCTTGCCCGGCGCTTGAAACCATGATCGAGTTAACGTGTGTGATGATGCTATTAAGCTATTGTCGTTTTAAAGTAGTTTATTCGAAAAAAATATAATATAGAAACTATATAAGACTATAAATAAATAATAACTCGATTGATCAAAAAGGAACAACTGCTAAAATCAAACCCAGAATCAGTCAGTCATACCACCAGCTCTCCTATATATTTCACCCTACGTTACGGTCCTTCCTCACAGAAGACACCCTCAGGACGACAACGTCTAATGTGAAAAGCTTTTGCATTCGACTGAACTTCGAAGATGTTGGCCGTTGCCCAGTCGGTGACGTTTTAAAAGCATCTAGGAGTAACAGATGATCGGTTCGAAAATAGAGTGATTAGTAATTGGGACGATAATGCAGACCCGTCGGTGTAGAAACAAGACTTCTATCTGTTTGAAAAGAGCAACCGCCGAGTTTCTTGCTGGTTCTTCTCGGTAGGAACAGCTTTCCGAACCAGCAGTAGATGTTGACGATTCAAAAGCACTTGTTTACAAGTTTACTTGAATAAAGAATATTTTGAATTTGAATTTGAATCTATCTATTAGAGTTTCTAAAAAAGGTTTGGTTTTCTAAAAACTGATTGGGTTTTTATTAACTACTTTTTTCAGTTTTTTAAATCTCAAAAGAGTATCCGTTTCAGAATTGAATCGTTTCAATAATATGTAATTGTTCTAGTTTTTCGTTAATTACCAATAAATTATAAAGATTCCTAAGAGTTGCCTTACTAAGAAGAAACTAGTACAATTCGTGTACAATATTAATACGGCGGATATACTCAATCATTGTTCAATTACACTTAGGCACATTACATTAATCTTAAGTGCAAAGAGTGTATATACGAAGATATAATATATTTGACTGGCCCATTGGCGCAGTGGGTAGTGACACTGCCATCAGCTCCTCGGGACGCAGGTTCGATTCCCGCCGAGGGCCAATATTTTCTATAAACAATTTGTTGGTTCTCAGAGCCTGGGTGTGTATTTGTATTTAAATATGTATTTAAAATTATATATGTAGTATATCTACCAACTGTCCGTCACCCATAACACAAGTATTAAGTTACTTACTTGGGGACGCACGACCGTGTGTGTAAGTGTCCCATATATTTATTTATTTTTGTTCAATTTTAAGATGGCAGATATGTATATTAATTCATTTCTCAATTCCAGTGACACCTAGGCACATTACCTTAATCTTATGCGCAAAGAGTGTATATACGAAGATATAATTATATCTTTCTTAGGTTAGATCACTTAAGACTCAAATTAAATCGGTCAATAAACCACGCATAAATAAATACTCCAATACAAAATATTTATAGGAAAGTAATTAACAGTAACCACGAAATAAAACAAGCATACATTATATAGTATTAAAGCGGCATTATAATTTCAAAATTCGGGGATTAATATTTCAAATGGCATTAACGAATATCTCCACACATGTATATTCATTACGAAGCTGAAACCGATTGTTTGTTTGGAGAATTGAGGTATCGTGATTGGATAGAATGGTCGAACAAATAGCATACCCACACAATTTGCAAATATGAATATCAATTCGCCAACGGCATAGTCTTTATGATACAACAAATGGCTCTATATTGCTGCAAATTTATTGAAAAAATGTAACTGTCTTATCACTAATACATATAAATTAAAAATAGCTTTCGTGGCTTCTCCACACTTCTGATGGCGTGATGACTAGTCATAGTTATGTCACCAAGCCCGTCTCTACACGTCGCCCCAAGCTGTGGTCCGCATTACAGCGACGTTTCTCGACGCTAGTAAAGCTTTTGCGCTTCACTCTTCGGGATTCTCAACTTTGACGATGCTTCTGGTCCAATCCATTCAGTTTGATGACACTGTTGACGATGCTTCTGCTCTTGTCCCTTGTCCTCAGCCTGATGACACTGTAAAAGCCGTTATGGCTAACAACATATATTCAGTTAAAAAAAAATACAATGGCTTTCCATAATCACGTTTCAACTATCCTACCTACCATCATGACGTACAATCTCAACTTGGTAACGCAATATAGCTTAAATGATAAATAAAGATCTAATTTGCAAAATGCAGGCCAGAAAGATCAAAAGATCTATGAAATTTGTTTATAAGATACCTTGCCTACATAAGGAGACATAAAAAGTACGTAATATAATACATTCACAAGTCTATTATATATAACTATAAATAAGATAGATGAATTACTGTGTAAAAATTATAACAGGTTTAGTAAAAAGTAATCCATTTCTTTTGTATGAAATTAAAGGTTTTATCTTGTATAATTAAAATAATCCGATTTAGGTAAAATATGCAACGTTTTGCTTGATAGCTTGTTGCAATTTTGAAAGTAATATTATGCCTTTCTCATCCTCTTTGTGTTCTTTTATAGTCGTCTTTTAGTAAATGATTAAAGTCATAAAAGACTTCATTCGGACATCATACAGTTCTTAAAGACGTACGAATATTTGATAATTTAATAATATAATATAATAAATATATAGGAGTATTACACACACGGTCTTTCGTCCCCAAAGTAAGTAAGTAACTGTACTTGTGTTATGGGTGACAGACAAGTTGTAAATATATACTTATATAATTTTAAATACATATACACCCAGACTCAAAGAACCAACAAATCTTTGTTAGAAAATGTTGGTCCTTGGCGGGAATCGACCCCGCGACCCGCAGAGTTTACAGCAGGGTCACTAACGACTGCGCCAACGGGCCATACAAAGTGTCAAGTCGAAGCCAAAAGTAAAAAAAATCATTTAAATAAATTAAGTACTCAAAGGTTTTTTTTTATTTTTATCAAAATAAATAAAAAAGTGATATTAATATAGTATAGCGATATTCAGTCTCAGCGTCATATTAATATTATAATAAAAGGATGTTTAAATATAAAATTATTCATTACATAAACTTTATTAAATAGAAGTCATTCCAATATAACTCAATTTATATTAAATTGAATTAGAGCCTTCCTATTAGATGTCATGTAATCTGAATGTACTGCTTAGAACACTTAAAGCCTTATCAAATAACTAGTCGGCGGCATCTGTATTACAGAGATAGAAATGTTAAATCCGTTCTCAATGGGATTTGCAAAATATTCGACTCCAGTTTGATAATTGATTACACTGAGAACAATATCAGGTCGACGAAACCATGTCGCCTTTTAGAATACGAAAATAGTTCGCCTGTAATATGTTATGAAAAGTTTATTGCATGTAAAATTTCGTCGTACAAAGCGGTGCTATTGCTTATGCGAATCAGGCGTTCGCAACTTATTTTTATGAACTTCTTCCGTTCTTCGGCAAACTTCATAAAAATTCTATCGAGCGTTAAAGAGTTTCAGAAAGTTTAGAAAACTGGTTACGGACGTCACTATCAGACCATCTTTCACGTCCCTTGCCTTTGTTAAGGTGTCAAATGTTTGGCGAATTTGCCCAGGTGGATTCAATGGTACCCATTATTCGTTTAGAAAAGTGTGGTACTCGATTCTCAGCAAACTTGTTTAATTAAAGTTCTCGCACTCTTTTTTCCTTTAGGCGGGGAAATAATCTCTGCTCTGGAGCACAGTGATGTGTAGAGAATACTAATTTTATAATTTAATGTTTTCACATATAACAATGCAATAAGTAAATAATAATCAACAAAGACAAGAGATCATAAGTGAATTTTATGCAATAAAGTAAGTATTTAAAAGATGATAACACTTCTTGAATCATATTAATATAAAGTAGATAATTTTACACATACATTCATCATCATTCTCCCACTCTAAGTGGGGTCGGCAAAACATGTTTGAAACATGTTGTCACATGATTTGGCTACTTATTTTACGACCGGTCGCCTGCCTGACGTCAACTTACCTTAGTCGCCTTTTACGACACCTCGGTAAGAAATGAGAGTGGTCTATTCTATGCAGCCGGATACCACACGGCACATAGCTTAGTCGCCTCTTACGACACCCCGGTAAGAACGGAGGGTGGTCTATTCTATTCTGCCGGATACCTACATTAACAGAGTAAAGAGCAGTCGGGGTTTTGGGTGAATTATTAGCAACGGCAAGAAATCAGAAGACTGACTTGTACTTTACTAAAACGGAACCTATTTAATATATTTTTGCCCCTTAAAAATCGGTGCAACTCGTACTTACGTAATAATAACTCCGAATTCGGAAAGTTAAACTCAATAACAATTAAAATTTTTCTTAATTAGAATATTGACTTTTAATTTTTTGTTGATAGATTCACATTAAAAAAATGTTTTATAATTTTTATAGAACATCGGCGACTCTATAACATTTTATAATCAAAGAGCGTGCCAAGTTTTTGTACTCAGTATTTGCTTTCGGGATTCGAGTTTGAGTTCCAATATGGCGGAAAGTATTCTTGCATTCGCATATTCGGAACAACCGGTAGTAAGTTTCTCTATCAGAATCTAAACTTTGCTTTGGGGAATGAGTTATACTTGGTAACCGTAAATTGTTAGCTGTTATTTACTGACTACAATACGGCAATAAAATTTGACGATTTACATATCCGATCTAAAACGATAAAAGTGCCTCAGTAAAACTGTATATTCATTTTATTTATTCGTTTTTATAATCATCTACATTGTACTTAATAATATGTACATATAGTTTTATCTATATATGTTTACGACGAATGACACAGTAAAAATAAATCGACTAAGCGAGACCAAATAATATGGGCTATTGAAGAGGATTGTTAAATTTCCGAAAACTAATTAGAACAGTTCTTAATTAAATTGAAATGAGATTGCTACAAAGATTCTCTCAGCAGATTAAAATACTGTCAAGAACTGTTAATTTTTACTAACAGATACTATCAAAAGTTTTTATGATGGCTCTCGTCAGAAATATTAATTCCAATAGAGTTTTTATGATTTATTACAATTGAGTAGATTATTAAATCTACTTACCCGTAAATCTACTTACTGTGATAGCCCAGCGGTGAGACCGTGCGACTCTTTCGAGGAACACGAGTTCAAACCCGGGCAGGCACCAATGAGTTTTGTATTAAAACTCATGTGTCTAATTGATAATTGCAATTAATCACACGCTTTTCGGTGAAGGAAAACATCGTGAGGAAACCTGCATATCTCTAGAGAATTCTGGAGATATGTGTAACCTACCAATTCGCATTAGAGCAGCGTGGTAGGTCTTAGCTCTAACCATTCTCTCCAGAAACGGAGAGAGGAGGCCTATTCCCAGCAGTGGGATTGTAACAGGCCTTTACTTTAATTAACACCCGGTACAAAATATGAATATGCACATATAAATCGAGCAGTCATATTAAAATAACGATTTCATATTAAGAAGCCACTAATGATATTACACCAAACCGTCACGAATGAGTAGTTCAATGTTAGTAGTTATAATCTAACAAAATGATCTCATAAATGAGATCTTTACAAGATACATACAATCAATCTCAATTTATGCGAAATAATGTCCAATAGCGGATCCATGAATCCACGTCTAATCCACGTTTAGAACTGAACCGTTTTCAATAAAGTATCCTTCGGTAATATATATAAATAAATAAAATTTAAAACAATAAAATTCGCAAACAAAAATAGATATATTCAGATCAAATATCAGGCTTGATGATGTAAATTTTATTTTGAATTTAGCAATTTTTTCTTTTGAATATTTTTTGCTTTAAAATATTTTCTCCTCCTTAATTTATGTTAGTGACTAGACTCAAAACAATTAATATTTCATTGAAATAATATATAACGAATAGTAGTTGAAATTTAGAACGTAAGGTGAATAAAACTGAATTTATAATTAGTATTTCGCTGCGATGGTTTAAGAGAATAATTTTGCCCAAACTAAATTAATTTCACATTGATATTTGATAAATAACGAAATCATTAGAGAACGGAATGAAATATTAAAAATCTATGTATTTACACATTTTGAGACTTAAAATAATTTGTGAAAAATTAATTAAGGGGGCGATTAATTTATTAATTTACTTACTTTTTACAGCTTTTGCCTGCATGGTACTTATATCACGGAATAAGTACCCTAGTTTATAGATCTTCAGAAAATCTCCATGCCAATCATTATAAAACATAGATCCGTATTGAAACTTAAACTTGACAATATGCTATGTAATTTTACGTAAAGTATCTTATTTTTAAAATTCTATATAAACTTTTTTTGTGATATTAATTTAAACATATGAGTAGATAAAGGAATACTGTATAACATTGTCTACCTAACTTTACTTATTCTATTACGGAACATGTACATCTAAACTACAAGAACATCAGAGCTGAGCCTTTGTTGTGAGGAAATATATATTTAAAATAACATTTATTTCAAGCTTAGAAACTGAAAGCACCAAAACATAAATCTGCTTTCGTATGATATTTCCGTTTCTAATGTTCTCTACGCTAATTTTTTTACATGAGAGAAATAAAAGTTGGAGATTTTGTGTTGAACAAATAATATCAGGATTTTTTTTATTAGAATAGAATAGAATAGAATAGAATAGAAAAAAAATTACTACATCAGAATATTATTTATATCAAATATTCCTGTGTCTCTTGATGGTGATTTGGCTTAGTCGTTTCAGAATACATTAAATGATTATCATATTGTAACAGTGGTCTAAGTAATTGGATGAGTAAACAATATTTGAAGTTTATGCTACATTACATTATATAAATATTTCATTTGCAAAGTCGTTATTGTAAATTGAACTCAATCTCAAAATATTCCTTATTAAATAGGACTGTTTTCAGTACTTTTGAATCGTCAAATATTTTTCAAGAAGCCACTTCGGTTTTTTAAGAACTGATTCGGTAGTTTGCACCTATTGAGAAGAATTAGCAAGAAACTCGGGGACTAATTTTTTTTATTATTATTTTTTGCCAAATTACCAAATTATTGTATGGTATGACTAACTTTAAGTGACTTAATCTTTCGACTATTATGCACCCCAACTTGTTCTATAACGCAGTTCATTAAAGAACATGTTAAAAAGAAGACTTCTCCTGATTACTTTATTGATATTAATGATAGGCATCGAATTAATACTTGGAATGTACTTAGAGAGCAAAACGGCAACAATTTCTATTTAAGAGATTCTCCGAACCAATACGAATTTCAAACGAAAAAGCTTTAGCTAAATGAAATATTTTTAGTTTTCTGATCGTACAGCAGTGGAAAGCGAGTGATAGTTGCTTTACTGATTTTAGATTCGACAGCGTCGTTTTCTTATTCGTGTATTTAACGATTAAAATTCCAATTTCGAAATTAGCAAAATCACCCTCATGTCACAAACACAACGTGAAAAAAACATGTATCCAAATATAAGCTATAAGTCTATATTGTAAACCCCATAATTGGGTAATACAATATTAAAGTAAGCATTAAATTAATATATTACTATGCCACTGCCTGGGAAAGACCTCCTTTACTTTGGAAAGATAATTTTAGACTTAGAACCACTACGCTGCAAATTGGCAGGACACATCAGGTAGTGAGTGAACTGTAAACATTCCACTACCGTTCAGAGAGTCTTTTCTCCCACCTAAAATAAAAAGATAAGGGCTTGAGCCCTACAACGCTACGCCACACGTATTGAACATAGCTTGATATTTTAAGAAGTTTAAAGAAGGGTATTTTTGAGCCGGATATGTAGATTTAACATATTAAAAAGAATGATGGAACCCTTCTTATTCTTGTCTCTTTTCAACCTAAGAACCCGCAGTAGAAAATATAACAACGAAGTACACTGGTGTTGTAAATAGAACACACTTTATTAAAAAGAAAACTATTCTTAGCTACATTCAAGTCACACTACAATAGTCTCAACAAAATAAACCGTCCTTTTCCTGACTAATAAAACAGGAACAACGGAAATAATAAAGCAAGTTCTATAGCTAGACAATGGTGAAGCCATCAAGATCTCCCCGCTTCAGTGTGTGCCACAACGGACATTCTTGGCATTTTATTGGAGCGCTGTTTTCGTCTTTTGATTTTGTATCTGAGTAACTATATTGGTGTTTCAAAGAACGTAACAACTTCATTACAAATTAGAACTTAGCTCTAAGTTTAACAAACAATTTAAATACTGTGACTGATCGATTACTCGAATCATGTTATATTTTGTTTTTGAAATATTTTGTTGATATTGTTACGTACAGGGGTTAGTGCATTTGGATGAAAATACCTGGTGACTCGTTAAAAAACACTTTATTCAACTTTTTACTACAAACTTAGTACTTACAGTCTCTATACAGTTCGTTGTCCAATAAGAATGCCGAGGTCAATAATAATTCACTTTTATTTTCTTGCTTGCTTATTCGCTCTTGACCGCTATTGACAAACTGCATCTCGAGGCGCACGATACGTCAGCTTATATATCGAACGAACCGATTTCGAGAACATTCCATAGCCTTGAAACGATCGTAAAAATGTTTACCGATAAACATGTTTTGATACACGGCGAATTTTCCAGACAATTAGCTTTAAGTGAATTTGAACTCAATGACATATAGTTTACGAACTCTTTTCGCATGTTCGTAACACTGCCACCGTCCAATTTGAATTCTATGGCAAACACGTTACGAACTCTTTCCGCATGTTCGTAACAATATGTTAATGCTAGTTATCATCTCTCGATAAAAAGAGCGCAGGCGACGAGCAATGGTAGTGATGAACGATCTAGGCTTGGAGTTTACTTACATGATCGAATTAGAGACGAAAGATATGATTAGAAGAACTAAAATTACAAATTTAGTTTGTATCACAAAGCCGGGGTGGCAAGAGACGCACAAAGTATCAATTATGGATGGATGTTTGGGTTCTGATATTTTGAAGTTAAATAGCGGTGCGTAGCTAGTACTAAATGATTTTATCATTATTTTTAATTGTTAGGATTCTCAAAACAATTTCTGTCGTGTAAGATGTAAAAGATTTTTAAATTTTATTTAAACTATTGTGAGTAGTATTCATAGTTAATGTGTAGAGAGCGTCTATACTCACGTCTAATTTTATCGGGTTAGCCCGACTAGTACGGTAAGGTACGTTAGGCGGGTACTCACCGCGATAACGTCGTGTAAAGAGCTGATGAATAAGTGCCCCGGATGGGCTCAAAACTAGTCGGGCTAACCCGATAAAATTAGACGTGAGTATAGCCGGTATCTACACATTAACGATGTAAAAGATGTTCATAATGCAGTATATAGATCACCGGTTGTAAGTTCAAAATTTGAAATATAGCCAAAGAATGCACGTAGCTGTTATATATTGAAAATTACTGGTGAGGTATTCCACTTTTACCATAAAAGCTTAGATGTTTTTACTCATCCTTATTCTAAGAAAATCAACGTCACTAAAGAATAGTTTTGTGGAGTTTATTAGGCGGATTTATAGCTTGACGCGTAACGTTACCTTTTATATCACTGCAGAAGGTTATTAAGGTCACAAAGTTGTTGTCTCTTTATATTTTGTCGTTTAGTTAAAAAAAATTAAGAGAATATATTTGTTTTCATAAAAAAAAGACCAACTTCTTGAGGCATATGCTTTAGTTTTTAGAAGTACTGAATTTTTACAAGGTGCGAATGCTTTTTAACAAATAAATTACAATAGCAATTTTAACTTAAAATATATTTAACTGTTTGCTAAACATCAGGCATAGATTAAAAAAAAGGAAGATAATAAATTATTTTTTTTATCTTAAAAATTGGACAAATACTAAACTACATAAAAAGCTGATACTGTGATATAATAGTGTTCATCTAATTGGGTTAGTTGTTTACCTAGTTTTCGGCGGGATAGTTTTGAAAATGATTCCATCATTATTTTTTTTAATTTTATCATTTTGTTTTTGACACTACGTGCGTGTTAAGTAGTGGGTACATCATATATTCATTAAGAAAAGCTTTACGTCGTTACTTACTATTTATGAGACTAGTTCTATTTTCACACTGTTGCTTCTACTTTGCATAATAAATACATCTACAAACAACTTGCAATTTATAAATGCCGTGTATGATGTAAATAGTGCTTCCCCAGGGCCTGAGCTACGTACATGCAATAAATGGAAAATGAGAGTTCTAGTAAACCTATTCCATCCTCAAGTAGAAACTATGCATTTAATACATTATTATACAAAAATGAAAATTATTTTAAATGACATCAAAGAGTTATTAATACAAGAGTAATGGAATCATAGACTTCGTCTTGACTGACCCGTTGGCGCAGTTGGCAGTGACCCTGGCTTCAGCTCCGCGGGTCGCGGGTTTGATTCCCGCCGAGGGCCAACATCTATACTTATTATAAAACAAAGTCCCAAAAAGCTGTCTGTCTGTATGTAATTTCGTAACGACTTTCTCAAAATCTACTGAACGGATCTTTGTACGGTTTTCACCAAAAGATTGTGCAATACTTCCGGATGGTTTAGGTAAATAGTACATATCAGTATTATGTAAATTGACGTTGAAGAGATCGCGCAGTTGTTGAAAAACTTGCTCGCTGGGAGCTTTAGTCGCGTGCGCTGCGTAAATCAGCAGAGATACGCTAAAATAATGTACATGAGAATTGAAGATCTATAAAACTACTACAAAAAAAGTCCGCGATAGCATGTCTCTATCTCTTATGGTTAAATCACAATAACTATTTTTATGTTTGAAATTTGAATTCTAGAAAAAATTTGTGACACGCAGAATTCCACGCGGGCGAAGCCGCTGACACAGCTAGTTTTCTATAAATCATTTTTTGATTCTTCGTATTTAAGTATGCATTTAAAATTATATATGTATATATTAACCAGATGTCTGTCACCCACAACACGAGTATTAAGTTACTTAATTTGGGACGGACGATCGTGTATGTCCGTCCATATATTTGTCGTCCCATATATTTATAATTCATCTATAGGCAGCCCTGTAAGTGATAGTGTTACAATATATAATGAGAGGGAAGATGAAACTCGTATACTTCATCCTTGTCTAATCACACATAAAAAAGAGAGACAAATAGATCACCCTTATTTGCTTTCTGGAAGCCGTGTGGTATCCGGCTGCATAGAATAGACCACCCTTATTTCTTATCGAGGTGTCGTAAGAGGCGACTAAGGTAAATGCCGTGTGGTATCCGGCTGCATAGAATAGACCACCCTCATTTCATACTGAGGTGTCGTAAAAGGTGACTAAGGTAAGTTGGCAGGCAGGCGGCAGGTTGTAATATACGTAGCTAAATCATTTGACAACATGTTTGTAACATGTTGTGCCGACTCCGCTTAGAGTGGGATAAGGGCAGGAGAATGATGATGATTGTAATATAGACTGGCTTGTCTACTCTAGTATAATAACTCTATGATACAGTATTCCTCTGTCCATATCCCACTCCAAGTGGGGTCGGCACAACATGTTTTTCTCTTCCATTCTGTCCTATCTTTATTCAATTCTGGGGCTACTCCTTTTACATGAATGTCATATCCAACCATCTCTTTTAAGGCCTGCCTCTAGTACATATCCATCCACATTCATATATGACACTCGTTAAATCACAGATTAATATTAGTATGTAATCATAATGTTACGTACTGTTTTTAGTCTGTGATTTTAAAAATCTTCGATGAATATGAAGCTTCACAAAATTAAAATCACCAGTTGAATGATCGCAATTCAAAGTAAATTGAAATGTTCATTATGACAATGAATTAGAAAACAATGGAGACATTAGCTCATTTCCAAAGCAGCATTGCTGATTCAACTCAAATAAAATTTCTTTATTACTTAAGTTCTCTTTGTTGGGATAAAGATAATCAACTCGTACGTTGAGGCATTTATTTTCTAATGAAATTACAGTTTTGTAAGTAAGTAAAGAAATAGTAACAATAAATATACTATGTGGGATGATTACACGGCTGTCCGTCCCCAAAGTAAGTAACATAATACTTGGTTATGTGTGACAGATAACTGGTAAATATATAATGTAATTTTAAATACATACTTAAATGCAAATATAAATAATAATTAATTATAAATACACAAATATTGAAAACATTAAACGTAATAGCCAACTAAAATTTGGAAGTACTTACGAGAGTTTGAACTCATGAATAATGGATAAGTACTATGCACTGTAATCCCAAAACCATCAGTTATAAAATAATAATAGCTCGCTTAAAAGTTGAAGGAATTAACTTAGAAACCAGAATATAATTCAACATAAACTCTTGTATTATCAATGGAAAAACTTGCGCAATAAAGCGGTTTTAAGTAGTTTAATCAGTTATATTGCTTTAGAAGTCACCAAGCAAATTCAATGTACTTTGGAAGTTTTTATCTGCGCATTCATTGCTTGTGGTGAGCGCATAAAACTGGTTTATATTATCTTTATCTTCTGATAAATCAAATAAATTGTTAATATTTTATGGTCGACGCTTGGTTCCATACTAAAATGAATAGCAAGCAGACTTTCGATAAATATATCTGATACAATTTATGATATAAATGCGTTGACTATACTGTATTTTTACTTTTTCGCAGTATCTTTGAACTAGAAAGTTGAATTTCGTCTGAAACAGCGCACGAAATAAGATGAAATTAGACATGAGATTAAATGGGTTAAAAAATATTTTTTGTCTAACCGGGATTATCTACAAAAACTTATAAAGTTACTACTTATAAAGTTAATGAACTTGTCATGGTTGCCTCTGCATTGACATTGAAATTATAAGTCTTTTAAACACCCTGGTTTTTAAATTGAAGATTTACATATTATCATTCAATTGTCAAGAAGGTAAGGTTAATGAGAATTTACTGGTACCGGCAGTGTAGCTTACATTTTAAATATTGGTTTGGTTGTATAAACCTATTTTCATTAGATCCAGAAGAAGATTCTAAATCTTCTATCCTGATAGAGATCAAGTTTCCCTGAGTCCTGTACCTCAATTGACACAAAATACGGTTTCTGTCAAACATTCATCTATGGAACATCTCAAAAGATTTTAAAATTTAACACTTGTCACATTTAAGAGGTTTCTAACTTATTAGTTTTAGATAGTGTAAGCTAACACTCAAACACTAATTCATCCACCATGAATTTAAAGAACTTTGTGAACAAGGTAAAGGCTGGAATGACTTCGATTAAATTCAATAAGGTTTCCTAGATGAATTCAACATAGGACTGTAGGTTGAACTGAAATTGATCATCATGAAATGATCCAATATTTTGAATGATTTATAGAAGCAGGCGATACTTTGTGGAATTCCATATTACAGGCACTACAACAAAACTACCTCGCTATAATCCGCACGGGTTAAGCGAATGCATGCAAAGCTAATGTGTATCGCATTGCGATTTTGTCGTGGAGCCTATCCTCCTGATGATGCTTCGGTTTCGGAGCGAAACGATCGTCGAGATTATTGTGGTGGTGGGTGTGTGTGCTGCTTGTGTGCTTTGTTGCTGGTGGAGGAGCCTTGGGGTGTGTGTGGTGGCTTGTCCTACATGTATAAGGTTCGTAGATTTTGCTTGCTTCATACACATTAGCTTTGCATGCATTCGCTTAAGCCGTGCGGATTATAGCGAGGTAGTTTTGTTATAGTGCCTGCAATATTTTGAACTTTATTAAATTGGAATTTAATACTTGAGGCGATAGTAACCGCTGTCATTGATAGTCAGCTCTAGAGGTCTAAACATAGTTTGTCCCTGTAATTCACCCTCGTCAAGAACAATAATCCACAGCGTTATTACTTTATTTAGGCCAACAAACAGTTTAAATAAGTCCCTGTGATTGACAGCTCCATTTCTATGTTAACTAGTATAACTAACATTATTAAAAGTTTTGTTGATTCTACGCAAAATGAATTTAATCTGAATTTAAACTTTAACTAGGTAGCTTCGACTTTTATATAAAATAATATTATATTCTACTCACCAACTTTTCATTCTATTAAATATCGGACTTTTAAGCACTATGGTGCATCAATACGATTTAGCACGTAGGACCAAAAAAAGTAACCCATCATAAACTATCAAGTATCTATCCCACCATCGGGCGTAGACCTCCTCTCTCTTCATTTGGAGAGAAAGGTTTGTAGCTTAGGCTCATCGTGCCACTCCAATGTGGATTGGTGGGTTTCATATATCCCAAGAATTCTCCAGAAATGTACTGGTACCATGAAAATCAATAATAATTACTTAATTAACAAATTAAGTAACAATTCTTATATAAACTTTATGTTTATATAAGAATTGTTAAGACTTATATCATCCACATATTATAGCATAACTGGGTGTATTTACATCGTATCTATATATAAAATTCTCGTGTCAATGCCATGTGGTATCTGGCAGAATAGAATAGACCACCCTCCTTTCTCACTGAGGTGTCGTAAAAGGCGACTAAGGTAAGTTAACGTCAAGCAGGCGGCCGGTCGTAAAGTACGTAGCCAAATCATGTGACAAACATGATTCTGCCATGTTGTGCCAATCCCACTTAGAGTGGGATAAGGGCAGGAGAATGATCATGATATAAAATTCTCGTATCACAATGTTAGTAACCATACTCCTCTGAAAGGGCTTGATCGATTTTCATGAAATTTTATATGCATATTCAGTAGGTCAGAGAATTGGCTACTACTTATTTTTCATACCCCTTAGAGATAGCGGTTGTCCATTCCTCATATATTTTAATAAAAAAAAATTAATATAGAAATATTAATAATAAATAATTTATATGGCAAAACAACGTTTGCCCGGTCAGCTAATAATCTTTAGAATTAGGCGTTATTTTGCGGCTTCCGCAGAACAAATGTCATTATTAGGTTATTTTGATTTAATCTGCGATGAATTAGCTTTCACGATTATTTTAATACCTTGAGCCACGTATATGTTTAACTATATAAAGAGGTAACACTGCCAGTATTTTAGGAACCTTACCTCATCGCAGTAGATTCAGTGGTTTCGATTGAATGTATATGTAAGTAGGTACTTCTGACCACCGAAAATTTAGGCGTCCAAAAAGCGTCCTATATGACCCTGACGATCAAACAACGATCGCAAACACAGAAACACGTAATACACAGACACAGCGTCCTCGCCGGCGAAGACGAGGTCCCAGTTTTCTGACGACGGTCGGTCTTGGCTTCTCGCCACCCTTCCGACGCCGCAATGACTAATCAAAGTCATACCATCAGCCCTCCACAACTCTCTGCATTTCGCGACCTCGACAATACATCTGCGCTCGCCCGTCCCGCCCGGTGACGCTTTAAAAGCCGTTAGGGCTAACAGCATACAGTCAGTTCGAAAAAAAAAAGTAGGTACATATTATTAGTTTTTTTATTTATCATTTATGTTCAAAATATTTTACCATAATTTATTAAGTGTTTAATTTGTTTCATGTATTTCTTTTATTTATTACATAAAATCTTAAATGATATTACAATATTTGATACGGCATAGCATAAACTTATAACTAGTTTTTCTGTACACCAGGTACACAGGTGCGTTGTTGTAAATAATATTATTCCGAAATACGCGTAGTTTAGTTAATTTTGTGATGAAACTGCCCGGGTGAGAAAGAATGACTAAAGCGCATTAAGACATTATATATTTGATTTTTAGAAAGAGAATTGATAGAATAGTGAAATTTTATATAATAATAAATACATATATTTCGTGTACATATGCAAATCTATATGTATGAGTTTGATGTTACAGTGTATGGTATTCAATGTGATAAATAATAAACCTTTATGTATATATCAAATATTACGGAATTAATGTTTAAAATAGATTTATAGAAATATTTTTTTTTATATAAATATATGGGACATTTACACACACGGTCGTCAGTCCCCAAAGTAAGTAACTTAATAGTTGTGTTATGGGTGATGGACAACTGGTAGATATACTACATATATAAGTTTAAATACATACTTAAATACAAATACACACCCAGGCTCGAAGAACCAACAATTTGTTTATAGAAAATGTTGGCCCTCGGCGGGAATCGAACCCGCGACCCGCGGAGCTCAAGGCAGAGATTCTACCCACAGCACCAACGGGCCAGTCAATTATATATTATATATTATCCACAAATCGAATAAAACAAGCGAACATAATATCTACAATACGGATCAGCCATTTAATAGTTCGGTCGGAACTGTTGAACTAACGGCTAACTAATTTAGCTTCGTTGAAACCAGCTTTACGGCGAACATCGGTGTATGAATTTTGCTGCTAAGCGGCAAAATTAATACCCCGATGCCTTACCAATAAGCAAATATTATTGACTCTGAAAATAAAACCCAGATTAATATATCGAATAGCAAATATAAAACAAGAAAAATATCTATTATAATATAATATGTATATTATAAATATAAAAAAAATAAAATATTCGAATTTTTCTTTATTATTATCATATAATTATCAATCCGATGCTACCACTTGTTCAGAAATGAAAAATTTCTGATTGATAATGACTTTTCTATCAATATCAATTTTTCATTTTATTTCTAAAAGAAACACAATGGTTGCTACTATTGAGAGTAATAATTACAGATTGCATAATTGTAGATTCTGTTAACAAGTCTATATTTATCTAAGGAAAATCAGCCATAAACATCAACTTAGACATTACAGCGTCTTTTTTTTTATGATAAGGCTAGCGCTGATGGAAAGCGAAAGATTCAGCCTAAGATGGACCGCGCTTGCCAATTAAGTGCCTATTTACTCTTTTTTTTAAGCTATGCAAGTCGCAATAATCCAGGAAGGTAGATGTAGGAAGGGAATCCCATACTTTAGCTGTACGCATTAGAAAAGATGAGCTGAAGCGCTTAAAACGCAATTTTGATATATTAATTGTATACCAGGCGCCCCTCACGGCGTCTGATTTTCCGGTTATAAGACGGTGAGGAAGGAATCAGAACAAGTAGATCTGTGGCACACTCTCCGAAATATATCCTGTTAAAAACAGAAAGCGATGCGACTCCACGTCTATGCTCTAGAGTAGAGACTATTAAACCCTAGTCTACTACTAAACAGCAAAGGCAATCAATAATTAATACTTTACTTTAAATTTGACTTTTCTAATTTCAAAGTATACACAAACATTTTATGATTAAACTTTACTTATATAAACAGATAACGTAAACAAAACCATAAAGAATATGAAGTTAATACAGTCTTCTTGATTGCAAATTTAAACCTTCTAATGAAATAATAAATTGTTCTCATATTATTATATAGTGGTATCCGGATGAGTAGAATAGACCATCCTTACTTGTTACCGAGGTGTCGTAAAAGGTGACTAAGGCAAGTTGACCCACCGTGTGGTTTTCAGTTGTGTAGAATAGACCACCCTCTTTCTTACTGAGGTGTCGTAAAATATGACTAAGGTAAGTTGACGTCAGGTAGGCGGCCGGTCGTAATATACGTAGCCAAATCATGTGACAACATGTTTGTAAAATGTTGTTCCGACCCCACTTAAGAGTTGGGATAAGAGCAGGAGGATGATATTGCATCTTAATCCATCCTTTATATAATAAATACCTGATTAAAGCAAAAAAATAATCGCCATGAATTCAACTAACGTATACTAACATAATATCTATAATAAAGACCAACTATTAGTTTGGTCGGAATTGTAGAACTAACGGTTAACTAATTTAACTTTGTTGGAACTGGCTTCAGAGCGAACATCGCCGTATCAATTCTGAGGTTTCGCTTCATTGATAATCGAATAGAGACTATAGCAAGCAAAATACTGGTTTTTAAATACACGCAATAATATGATCTGATGAGTCAAAAGATAATCAGAATATAATAACACTGTGTAAAATAAATTAAATAGTAACAATTGTGGCATATTCAAATATAAGGGCTTAAAATCGTGTTTCATTTTAATAAAACAATATTTAGATGGGCCCTTGAATAGTTCGAGGTCACTTAACAGAGGATTAATTGTAATTTATAGAATTTGGCGTTACTCTGCGGAGATTCATAATGCAAAAGTAATAATCGTACCCGATATAAGCAGGATTGGTAAAAACACATGCACAAACCTCCACCACCGCCACCACAATACACAAACACTACTACACACGTTCACTGTCACAAACTCAACAATCGTTTGGCCGCAACCGAAGCATCATCATTAGATAAACTTCACGAAAAAATCGCAAAGCTTTTGTTATAGTAGCGGATTATAGCAAAATAATTTTATTATTACTTAGGATTAATTGTAACTTACCTTTCTTTCACGAAGTTGTTCTAAAGGAATAAGATGACATTGAAAAGCGCCATCTATTCAAAGTTTTTTTCAATTTCAAGTTTTCAAGTCAATTCTGTAGTAATTTATATGGCAAAACACCGTTTTCCGGGTCAGCTATACTATATACCTATACTATATGTACCTATACTATATACCTACTCAAGCAAAAATGAAGACCACCCATATCAGAGAACAATGTTCAAGCGAGCGGTCAAACACACAATTACAAAATAACATTTTTATCTTCATTCTTCAGTATTCCAAACCTCTAAATTAAAATTTTGTGAAACCCTGTAAATTAGAAGCCTAATGAGAAGTGGCTGGCAGCCAAGAAAATACTGTCGTTGTTAAACATTCGTACTACGAGATAAATTAAGCGCATTGTAGTTCTTTTAACAAACGAAATGCATTTTTTTTTGTTACAAACTAAACTTACGTGTCACTAGTACAATAGTAAGGAAATACTGTGAAATTTAGCAATTGTAAATTTCTTCAATGAGCATTATATAAAAATATAAGGAGTTTGTTTGTTTTTTGTAATCTCTTTATTACACGTATTTATATTGATACAAAAATGATAAAAAAAAACAAAATAATAAGAAGTACTAGTACTAGTATGTTACTAAGTACAAGTTATTAATTACTCAGTAAATATGATATATAAGCTGTGATAGCTCAGCCGTAAAATCGTGCGATTCTTTCGAGAGGGTTCGCGGATTCAAGCTCCGGGCAGGGACGAATGAGTTTTTCTATTAAAACTTATGTCTATAATTTATCTTGAGATAAATTACAATTATCAGTTACATGCACATAAGTTAATTCGATGTTTCATTCCTACGATGTTTCATCAAAGATCAATCTTTTCAGAGAAGGAAACATCGTGGGGAAACCTATATCGGTAGAGTATATTAAGGATATGTGTAACCTACCAATCCGCTTTAGAGAAGCGTGGTAGGTCTTAGCTCTAATCTTTTTGTCCAGAAACGAAGAGAGAAGGCCTATGCCCAGCAGTGCGATAGTAACAGGCCGTTGCTTTTACTATTGCCAGTCCATAGATATAATAAAAAATAATTACTTGAAATACAGATACTATTATACAAATAAACTAGCTGTGCCAGCGGCTTCGCCCGCGTGGAAATCTGCGTGTCACAATGTTTCTAGAATTCAAATTTTAAACATAAAAGTAGTTATTGTGAGTTAGCCATAAGAGATAGAGGCATGCTACCGCGGACTTTTTGTAGTAGTTTTATAGATCTACAATTTTTTAGAACATTACTTTACCGTACCTCTGCTGGTTTACGCAGCGCACGCGACTAAAGCTCCCAGCAAGCAAGTTTTTAACTGCTCGATCTTTTCATCACAATTTACATAATACTGATATGTACTATTTACCTAAACTATTCGGAAGTGATGCACAATCTTTTGGTGAAAACCGTACAAAGAGCCGTTCAGTAGATTTTGAGAAAATCGATTACATACAGACAGACAGCTTTTTGGGACTTTGTTTTATAGTAAGTATATACACATTAAATCAAAAAATCATAAATAAAACACTGCAAGGGGATTTTCAAAATATTTCTTCAGTTTCAATTCAATACGTATTATAAAGTAACACTCCTTCGCATGTAAAAAGAAATTTTGGCAACAATAAGGGAAATTTTATCCCCTCGTTCAAGCTAACTACGGGTTAAGACGTGCGCGAGAAGCTTATAAAGAGTTATGCCTCATATTTTATAGAGAAAGCGAGGATCTGCATTCATATGTTCGTTCAGACGATTAAATTTCTACCATTATTCTTATTTGCCATATCCCTGGACATATGCATTCCGCCGATAACGTTATAAAATGGATAGAAAATCTTATATATCCAACTATTCTTTTCACAATAATTTATTTAAATAATTATATTTTATTACAACTGTAAGGTATGTATATAATCAAGCACAAATGTTATTTCAAGCATTGACACTGTTTTATACAAAAAGGGAAAAAACAATAAATATAAAGAGAAAACAATATCGTGAAGGAAATGAGATTTTTGTAGAAAGATTTTGGTGGCTAGATAAAGCATCTAATTTGGACAGATTCTGAATAAGGAAAATAATGTTAAAAATCAATAAATTTTATTTATTTATTTTTTTAATTTATTTATTTACTATTTATCTCTAACAATATTTTCGTGTAACCCACTTTTGCAAGATGGTACTAACAGAAAAGTAACAATTTGGCCGTTGAAGTGGGAGAACATCTGACTCCTAACTTGAGAATCTTGTGTTAAGGAATATCAGTAATTCTGCAGACTTGTTTGTTTTGCCAACTTTGTAATTTGTATATATATGTTAAAGACATTTTTAAATTAACTAAGACATTGCATTGCCAGACATGCTAGGATGGCATTGCGATAGTATAAAACTGTGTTGCATATGCTATCCTCACAGTAAAAATAATTAAATTAATATTATAAAAACGAAAATAAAATATTACAATAAAGAAAGTGTCCACGTTTGTGAGTGAGTGTGGTCATGTACTATTATGTTGAATGTGTGTTACAAACAGACATTAATAATATATTGTATTATTAAAGATCAAAAACGAAGTAACGTATAATATTCATAAATCACGCCAATTCAATTATTCAAGTTGATACGCAATTCAATATTAAATTGCATCACAAAAAGGCGCCTTATTTGTTCTTTATATTATCTTTACGTGTATGAACGATATGTAGATGTAATGTGTTCAAAAACTAATAATATTCCTCCAAATAAAATGGCTATGATGAATTCTATGGACGGATTCAGGCACTTTTCTTTATAGGTGTCATTACTCAGAGGGAAAGGTACGCCACCTGAGGTCCTACTCGAAATCTTTCCTGCATTGCAGATTGTAATATGGGACACCTGAGGATAAATTTAGGTAAATATTGCTTAATATATAGCATATAATATATCGTTAGCTAACAGTTCATACAATTTTTTACTTATATTTCGAACTATACTGGTACGAGCCATTTCAGTTGCATCAACGTAAGCGTTTACGTACTCTCTACAATGCAATATGTGATTTTCCCCGAAATATTAATTTTTCATACTATATTTAAGCTCGGTGTATTAACTTTGATATTGGTTCACACGGAATACCCACGAAAACATATCAGACAGACAACCAAACTATCGTATTTATTATATTAGTATAGATAAGGAAGTCGACAAAAAGTAGGGTCCTTGCTTGATTTGTTTATATTTTGAGAATAATTGCAATTTATAACTATGAATTATTTAATATTTTTTATTTGTCTAATTAATTATATAAATAAATATATTATATAATAAGCTTACAGTTGGCATGTAATTTTAAAAAGATCATAGCGGACCCTCCCTTTCTCCTAGTATAGAAAGATCCTAAGATTTAATAGAGAATAATGGGATCAAAGCTCAAGTTTAGGAAATTCGTCAAGGGAATAAATAAAATAAAATAAAAAATAACTGGTACTTGACTAGTAATCATTTTAATAAGTGATTACTTTTTTAAAAACTGTTTAAATGAAAACGACAGCAAAAATACTTTTTAAAAATACGTGTATATTTCTTCAAATAACAATATTTCAAAATACCCACCCTCGTCCAATTTGTCGAGTAAATAGTAGAAATTGCGTCGATGTGATATAATAGTTCAATTTACGTCCTAGGCAGGAAAAATGATTTCTCTGAAATACCTTTATTGCTTTTCAAAATGGACATTCGTGATTACGGGTAAAATTTTTAAGATTAGATTAAGAAATGTGGAATGGTAAAGTGGTACAAATGTGCTAAATTTCTGAAATTCGTTGGAGTTTATTGAAAAGCAATCAATCCCTGGCAATCGATTTTTATAATAAGAATCCCGATATAGAATTTATGTAAATATAAATAAATGTATGGGCACACACACACGGTCGTTCATCTCGAAAGTAAGTAACTCATTACTTGTGTTATGAGTGACGGACAAACACGGTAAATATATACATATATAGTTTTAAATACATACTTATATAAAATATACACCCAGGGTCGAAGAACCAACAAAGCAAACGAGCTTATTCGGCTTCAAAATGCCTTAAGCGATAATGCGGAGGGTAGGAGAAAATTTACGTCAGGTTCTTGAATTTTAGTAATAATCTGTAGATGCCAGAGTCATTTGGTAATACACAGTTTTCGCACAACAGTGGATCGGAACTGATGTGTATTGATTGTATTAATAATATTTATTGACACCTAGCTGTCCGGCAATACGTTGCTGTGGCTCAGCCTGTTTTCCAATTCCTCTCGAAACAGGATTCAACAGCTTAAAAAATGCTCCGTAAAGTTTGGTGGCGCAAACTTTACAGGATCATCCGCTGGGTCATTCTAAAGATTGTATAAAATTTTGAATTGATTGTAAAAAAGTCTATAAGGACATACAGAAATACAAAGTTTATATTCATTTTTATGTTACTATAGTTATCTTTTTCAACTAGACTAAATCAAATATTATTAGGAAAACAATTTCTAAAGCAATTAGAAAGCAATTATCAGCTATCAAAAAAAAAAATATTTTCAAATGTCAACAAGAATATAATGAAAGAGATAATAGTTCGTAATAACGTTTACTGGAAATAAAAAGTCCTTAGTATGAATAATCAACAATAGGCATGTAATAGCCAACAATTTTGGCTTCGTTTTTAATAAAGCGTCAATAAAAATACTTACACTAAGAAATTAATAAATTCATCATAACATAGACTGCATAAAGATCTTGTATAATGCAGTGCGAAGTATACTGGAATATGCAAGTAACATTTGGTCCCCTTGTTATCAAGTTTACTAAAACTAGAGTCAATTCAAAAGAAATTTGAATTTAACGAAGGCGCGTATAATTACTATCAAATTGACTTACTAGAAAATAGTCCAAAAACAAAGTAACATTTTATTACTGCAAGCAATCATAAGTGGTCAAATTGATTGTCCTGATCTCTTGTCACAAATATTTTTCAGAACCCCTCCCTACAGAAACCGGCATACACCATTATTACAAGTGCCTAAATCAAAAACGAATTATGCTAGAAATTCTATTATACTATTATATAGTATTATACCGCGTATAGCTCAAACATATAATAAAAAAATGTCTAAATTAGACCGTTTCCATATAACTAAACGCAAATTAAAAAAGAACTAATTAAAATTAACCGGAAACAAAGATTGTGAAATTATTAGGGGCAAAAAAAACCACATGCATGCAGCTCACCTACACACACACACACACACGCACATCTAATACCTATTACAACTTTTTTGTCATATCTATATATCCTTGTTAAACATAAGCAAATTTAAGTAAGTGTAATCCACTCCTGGCCTTATGATTATTATATATAGTACTTCAGTAAGAATTTTGGAAACGCTGTAGGATTACTGAATGAATAAATAAATAAATCACTTATTAATATTCTTATAAATAAAAATGAATGTGAGTCTGTGTGTCCTTTATAGACTCCGAAACGGCTAGCCCGGAGTAAATAAAATTTTTAGACCATTTTTAGAATGACTCATCGGATGTTCCTATTAAGTTTGGTGACGATCGGAGCATTTTTAAACTGTTGAGTTCTGTTTCAAGGGGAATTGAAAACAGACAGCCACAGCAACGCGTAGACAGACAGCCAGTAAATTATAATTTGATTGTTTATTATTAATATTTGTTTATAAATAGTTTACTCCTGTGGTTTTCTCCGCGGTGCAAAGGTTATGTTTTAAATGAAATGGTTGCTTACAGGGACCTAGTTATAGAAGAAGATATTGTTATTTTTGGGACCAAAACCGAGCCATAATAGCCACTGTTTCACGCTAGAATTAAAATACAATTAATCTAGGACCAAAATTTTATACGTACCCGTTAAGCCCTCACTCATTAAAGTTTTAACTTTGGATTACATTGTATGTTTGCTTAAAATTGTTGTTTGGGCAAAGAAACAACTGTGCCAATCAAGTAAGGTAGTAAATAAGTGAGGAAAAAATAATAAGAGATATGTTTTATATTTTAATACGACTGTTGTATAAGGTAATTTAAGAACAGAATACATTCAACAAAATTTTCGCGAAATTAGACTGCTTCATAATTCTGTCTTAAAGTACAAATCACAATATCAAAGGGAATCTACAACGATATGACATATCAACACCCCTTAATTTTAATTTTCCGAGATATCATGTTGACAGTTCAAGAAATATGGAACGACGCAAAACACTTTCTTAGCTATTAAGCCAGGGTTGTAAAACTTAAGATTCTCAATAATTATGATATATTCAATTAAATATATTCCAAATTTAATTAAAGAACTTTTGACTTTAATTGAACTTCAAATGAAATTTCAAAGTCGATTACAATTTGAATTAATACAAAATAAAATTGGCTATTAAAGTAAAATACAGAATTATTTAAAATAATACGATTTCAAAAGAAAAAAGATTCTGAAATCTTCTGTTAAATTTATAATAATTATTATTTTATTTAAATCAGACATTACGTCCATTATGTTAATAATAAATTAAATATAGGAACTTAAAGACTGTTTTAATACATAATTATTTACAATTCACTAAACTAAACTATAAAGTAAGCCATAGTAGAGGTCCCTTGAACATGGGATGCTGCTAAGGTGTCTACACGTGTAGCATCCCAAACAAGTGACCTCCCCAAATTCCAAGGAATGAGAGTCCTACCACCAGGTCTCTTGCCATCGCTACGAGCCAAACCATTTGGTTCCAAAATAGCAGGCACATTAACGGTGGCAAGAGCCTTCCGGATGATCTCATTTAAATTGCTATGGCGAGAGTGACGACCAGCACTTTTTGGGTAATATTTATTTTACACGAAATATCGTGTACAACACTAAAATTAATATTCACTAAATAATATTGCTTTATAGTATTCTATGAAGCAATATTTTTTAGTGAATATTTTTGAGGAAATATGACAAAATAAAAGCAACGATAATAAACTTAAGCGAATTGTGATGTTCGGCGTAATAAGGAAAATGATACGAAAAACTAAATGAAAGCCATACTTGTAACAGTTGAAACAACCTCAACCGACTCGTATGTCGGTCACGATAAGTTCACACATTAACATTTTACTAAGTAACCATTTTATTCCTTTGGCTTTATCTCCTTTTATATTTAAAATTACGTTAGAGTTTCCGAAAGGGTAGTTAGTCATGATGTAGATAAGAATTTTGTTTATATAAATGATGACCAACCACGCCAACTCAAGCTTTGAAGTACCCTCAATAATGCAATATGTTTTATCTCTGTTCCTAAAGCAAAAACGAACATTTTTTATAATTCTTATATGTTACCCCAGTGTATAAGCCTAATTTTAATTATGCCAAATTTTACCAATACTGATTCAGTGGATTAGCAGTTAAACCGTGATTGACACTTTCGCAATTTTAATATTAGTAAGGATTATTAAATTAATTGGCATATCTCAGGCCCGGACAGACAAAATTTACCTCGTTTTGGGTGTAGAATAAAATAGAGAAATCTATAAGATTGAGATTTTAATGATAATAATAATCTTTATTGCACACCAAGTAATATATAATAGACTAAATAACAAGAGAAAAAAAACGAACATATAGAACTGCAAGGGCGGTCTTATTACTAAAAGTGATGTGAGTACTTAAATACTTAGAATAGATGAAATAGGATCTTTCGTAAAAACCATACCCGGAGCGACTTATTGATCAAATTTTACGACAAACTGCTCGAAGATATTGAAGCCCTTTACGGTGACGACAGAGGAACGATAGCAGTAAAATGTCACGACCGGTAATACTTCTTGCCAGATGACATGAATCTTTTGACACAATGAGCCTCAACGGTGAGCATCAGGTTAAAAAAGGAATTGTTTTATGAGCAAAGTATAAATTGTCGTTTATCTTATCTGTCCGCGGTAAATCCTACCGTCTAATGAAGAAGGTTTGGACGACCGACTTTAATATGCATAGTAACTCAGCCAAATTGTTATGAGCCATAAAGAGCGACAAAAAAGTGTAAAAAACGAGTAACAAGTAAATTGTAAAGTTGACAACCCTTGTTCATGTATAAAAAGAAATAGCATTCGCTATGACACTATAGTCTGATTTGAACCGCGTGTAATAGAAGATTATACAAGACATATAAGTTAAATTTGAGTTTTATGTGATATCAATATAATTAGCTATTTGTTAACAATATTAAAGTTAAATATTATGGATATACCCGACTTTAATGAAATTTTTAAACAGATCAAAATCAATTTCTGGTTAATGGGTATACCTATTTATGAACCTGGGATAAACATACGCTACTTTGTCATGCTGTTCACTCTATCACTTGTAGTTGCTGAGGAGATAGCATTCTTTTTTTCCAAATTTTCGTTTGAAAACTTTTTAGAATTAACTCAGTTGGCACCATGTACTTGCATCGGGATATTATCGATCTTAAAAATAATTTTCATCGCTATGAAAAGGCGGAATATTTTCGATTTAATTCTTTGCCTCAAAAAATTGTACGAAGATATCTTATATGATACAAATAAAAGAGAACTAATTAAAAAAGATTTCAGGTTTCTTAAATATTTAGTTAAATACTTTTTCATTTTGAACTGTATTTTGATCAACGTGTACAATTTTTCTACACTCCTATTTATATCATATCATTTTTATATGAAAAATGTAATAATCTATACCTTGCCGTATAATGTACTTTTACCGTTCTCAACCGACACGTGGTACACTTGGTTAATAGTGTACGTTCATTCTATAATTTGCGGTAAGTGTTCATTGCAGAATTTTAACCAAGCAAAAGTGCCTGTAAGTAGTTACCGAAAACAAAAATAGCCAATGTTATTATTATTCTAGATAGACCTACCTGTACGCAAAATTTAGTACAAATTCTAATAGCCGTTGGATTTTTAAAGGGTACAAAAACTCGCTCTCTCTCTTTCAAACACACACACACACACTTACGCCTTATAATATTAATATTATGTAATATAAATACATGTTTTAGGTTTTATCTGCGTATTATACTATACGACCGTGGACTCCTTGTATTATATAATGACGTCGCATATTTGTGCTCAATTTGCTCTGCTGAGTGACGAGATACAATCGCTGGACAAAAATACCTCTCACAATCTTAGCGGAATTGTTCAAAAACATCAATATATTTTAAAGTATGTTTCTTTATTCCATATATTTGGCTTTCGTTTCCTCCTCTGTTACATAAATTATATTTGTAAATAGCGTTCTAATGTAAAACTCAAGTTAAAAAAATAATTCAGTGTAATAACTGTATTACCTATTAAATTAAGCAACCTAAGCAAATGAAACAATATTATGAATATGATATCATCATTTATATATGTAATTAAAAAAATGGGCCTAAGGTTGACCTCTGAGGTGTTATATAATATTCATAACAATCCATACAAATAATGTTAGTGACTTTGGAATTCTATCTATCTCTATCTCGCTCAAGCTGTGATAGCGGTGAGACCGTGCGACTCTCTAGAGACGACATGAGTTCAAATCCCGGGCAGGCACCAATAAGTTTTTCTATTAAAACTTATGTGTCTAATTGATAAAAGCAATTTATCACACGTTTTTCGGTGAAGAAAAACATCGTGAGGAAACCTGCATATCTCTAGAGAATTCTAGGGATATGTGTAACCTTCCAATCCGCATTGGAGCAGCGTGGTAGGTGTTAGGTCCAATCCTTCTCTCCAAAAACGGAGAAAGAAGGCCTTAGCCCAGCAGTGGGCAGAGTAACAGGCCGTTACTTTACTTTTACTTTACTATATCTCTCTCTTTGCATACAACATATAGATGTTCACTGTTGGACATAGGCCTCTTTAAAGATCGTCTACACCACACGATATTGTGTCCCCTACATCCAGCAGCTCCCAACGATTTTTTTGAGGTCGTCTGTCCACCTCGTCGGAGGGCTGTCTACACTGCGTTTTCCGCTGCGTGATCACCACTCTAGATTTGAGACCCCAACGTTCATCGGTTTTTCGAACTATGTGCCCAGCTTCTTACCACTTTATCTTCACGACCCTTTAAGTTACGTCCGTCATTTTGGTATTGCTACGGAATTTCTCATTTCTGTTGATGACGCATAAACACTCCGACCATAGCCCCTTTAATCGCCCTCTGTGCGGCTCTGAGCCTTCTTTTGAGATTTCCAGGAATTTAATTGTATAAAAATAAAGTACATTATTGAATTGACTTAGTACGAGTTAACGTTAACGAGTACCCGGTAGGATAGCTTTTATCCTGTCTTTTAAAATCCCCATACTAATTTGCTATCGAAAATATGTTGAGTCAAATTATTAAAAGAAAGAACTTTTTCAGATTATCACAAGATCTAGAAGAAATCTTTCAAGCACCAAATTTATTTAATGTCCTTATCGGATCCATTGAAATATGCGCTCTTGGATTTAATTTAACGGTAAAATGTAATTCAATTTACAAAAAACTAAGTACATCTGTTTTTAATATACTCGTAATAAATAGAATTCCTTTTTTGTTAGATGGGACAGTGGTCAAAAGTACCAGGAGTTGTTTTGTTTCTGATGTCAGTTTTAATACAGATTTTGATGATCAGTGTGTTTGGGGAAAGTCTCATACGAGAGGTAAGCCTGAAATATCGATACTAATATTATAAATGCGAAAGTCTGCCTGTCTGTCTGTTACGCTTTCACGGCTTATCGACTGGGCCGATATTGATGAAATTTTACACAATTCAAGCTTCTAAACCGAGGTTAACATATAAAGTAAAAAAAATCGTAATTTTCTTTCGGAAACAAGAGAAATCATAAACACATATTATATTATTGAGAATACTTAAACACTTAAATTGGTGCAAACAAAATATAAATTTACTAAAATTTTTAAGTATCTATAGTTAGTAAATATACATTGAAATGAGAAAAACATAATAAAGTTGATGTTTCTCGCTAAGAAAAAATTTACATGTGTATTTTGTATTAAGCTGAACTGGACCCTTAAACGAAAAGCAAGCTTTAACAGACACTAAAGGAACATAACTCAACAACATGTATATCTGGAAAGAATTTATTTCTCAAGCTTCAATCGTTATATTCGTTATACTTAACACCCTCAATGTTTGGTGCTGACACGTCTGGTATCTGGTAACCCCACTGATTTGAAAAAGTCAATAGAGTTTTTTATAACTTTTTAGGAACACCAAATATGCCGTGTGGTATCCGGCTGAGTAGAATAGACCACCCTCATTTCTTATCGAGGTGTCGTAAAAGGCGACTCAGGTTAGTCGACCCGCCGTGTGATAGCCGGCTGAGTAGAATAGACCACCCTCATTTCTTATCGAGGTGTCGTAAAAAGCAACTCAGGTTAGTCGATCCGCCGTGTGATAGCCGGCTGAGTAGAATAGACCACTCTCATTTCTTACCAAGGTGTCGTAAAAGGCGACTAAAATAAGTTGACTGACCGTGTGGTATCTGGTTGAGTAGATAAGACCACCCTCTTTCTTACCGAGGGGTCGTAAAATCGACTAAGGTAAGTTGACGTCAGGCAGGCGGCCGGTCGTAAAATACGTAGCCAAATCATTTGACAACATGTTTGTAGCATGTTGTGCCCACCCCACTAAGAGTGGGATAAGGGCAGAAGGATGATTTCAGGAACACTAAATATTCAATTTAGGTATAAACTACTTCGATAAAGTGTGTAACCTATAACGCACTTTTTTAAATATGATAATTGTTTACTTTCCAGTCCTTTTTCTTTTTATTTTCTTAAAACTTACCTTTTATTGCTTTCTCCGTTAAATAGGTAAGTGCAAGAAATTATTTTGTCTTTGTTTTTTCGCTTTCTTTGAGAATGCGATGTAAGGTATAGTTGCGTTGTACTAATGACTACATTTGACATCTAGAGCAGAAGAGTCGGCGAAGCAGCGTTCTTATGCAAGTGGTATGAAATGAACAAAACGGCCAAGAAAATAATTTTCATTATAATGTTGAGGTTAGTGATCTCATTACTTATTACACATTGTATACAAGAGAACGTAATATTGAATAATATTAACTTTGAATAAAAATAGAAGAATGATAAATTTATAATAAAATATAGAATTAAAGCTGTGTGACTCTTAAGAAAAGGGTCACGGGTGCAAACCTTAGTAAGTGACCTAAAGTTTTTTCTGTTAAAACTTATGTGTCTATTCAATAATTGCAGTTTATCACACACTTTTCACTGAAGGAAAACATCATGAGGAAACCTGTACATCTCTAGCGATTTCTAGGGATATGTGTAACCTACCAATCCGCGTGGTAGGTCTTAGCTCCAACTCTTCTCTCCAATAACGGAGGGAAGAGGCCTATGCCCAGCAGTGGGATTGTAATTAATTGGCTGTTACTTTACTTAATTACCATAGAAATATAAATGAACTGTTTCAAAATATAAATGTTTAATACTAACAAACAAAACTATATGATTTATAGAATAAGGCGTTACTTTGCGTTACCTTGCGATCCATAATACAAAAGTAATAATAAAATTGTTTTACTATTATCCGCGATAAATTTAAATGAAAAAAAAATTTTACTACCTTAATGTATAGCGGATTACAATATTAATACTCGTATACACTTTTATTTTCATTTAAAGAAAAATAAAAAGTACCATTAAATTCTTGGAAATTCATATCTTTTCAGATCCAATAAGCCACAAAAACTTACAGCATACAAATTCTCCGTAATATCTTATGAAAGTTTTACAAAGGTAAGAGTACAAGTCTCGCTGAATGAGTTGCGGAGTATTCGAGTAAGCGACATGAATTCAAGAAAAGTTTTGCAAATAAAAATTACTTCTATTTTTCATAACTTACCATATTCATTGTGTAGTGTATGTTCTTTGAAGTGTGTGTATCTTACCTTGTATATTTATATACAAGACACATACATGAATATCATCACACTAACTCACACTTACACCAATGTACAAAGGACGCATTACACTAAAACACCTACCGTATACCCCAATTAAATTAAAAAAATTACGTCGTAGAATCCATCTTGTCTGCCAGCGATCCCAAAGTAAAACACACTTCAGAAAGAAACAATTCGCCTCACAATCGTCTTTTCTTTACAACTAGTTAAATAGAAAATTTAATATTAGGTCCTTACATATGAAATTGGCGTTTTCTATGGAAGGAACATAAAGTCGTTTTTTTTTAAATGAAATATATTTAATTAATCAAAGTATGTACCATTGCTATGTATGCACTTTTGCCATCTCATAGGTAGTTCATTGATCCCCTTACTAAAAAAACCATTCGGGCGGGAATCAATAAAATCTTTGAAGGCGGTTTGGACTGCCCCATCGGAGTTGAATTTTTTTCCTTGCAAGTAGTTATCCAAATTGCGAAAAAAATGGTAATCTGTTGGAGCAAGGTCCGGAGAGTACGGTGGATGTCTAAGACATTCTAATTGAAGCTCCTCTGATTTGGTAGCCGTCTGTTGTGCAGTGTGTGGTCTAGCGTTGTCCTGAAGCAGCAGTGGCCTAGAGCGATTGACCAGCCTCGGTTGTTTAGCAGCTAGCTTTTCCATCATGGTTTGCAGTTGCTGACAATAGATATCTGCCGTAATCGTCTGGCCAGATTTAAGAAAGCTGTAGTGAACGACACCGGCACTAGTCCACCAAACACTTACAAGCAACTTTTTTTAGTCAATTTTCGCTTAGGGCAGGACTTGGCTGGTTCGCCAGGGTCCAGCCATTGCGATGAGCGCTTCCGATTATCGTAGAGGATCCACTTTTCATCACAGGTAATGATTCGATTTAAAATTCCTTCATTATTGTGCCGGTTGAGTAACGTAACGCAGCAGTCGACGCGCGTTTGTCGGTTTGCTTCACTCAATTCATGAGGTACCCACCTTTCAAGCTTTTTCACCTTCCCAATTTGCTTCAAGTGGATTAGAATAGTTTTATCACTAACACCGGAGCCTGCAGCTAACTCGGACGTGGTTTGCGATGGATCCGCTTCCACAATAGCCTTCAATTCTTCATTCAACTTTGGTCTCCGGCCGTCCACGAGGCTTGTTCTGCAGGTCGAAATTTCCAGAATGAAAACGTTGGAACCAAAAACGCACTGTGTTTTCTTTTGCGACACCGTCACCATACACATCATTAACTCTTCAAGCCGTTTCTGCAGCACTGGTGCCACGGTGGAACTCATACTCGTAAATAACGCGATATTTCATGTTTTCCATTTTGTAAACAGAGTGACACAAAGAAAAAAACAAAAGAAGAAAAAACAAATGAATTAGGGGGTTTGAATCACAAATGCATGAGTAAATAGCTGTATGAATTTGAATTTGGAATTCCTAACCATAAAGGTAATATTTGAGATCAAAGTGGCCAGTACGACAAAACGCCAATTTCATATGTAAGGACCTAATATTTATCCGTTGACGCGCAACAAAGTAAAACATATAATCACAAGTTTTTCTTCAAGGCTCTACTATGACAGTACGGAAACTTTAATCTATTAGACACGCATATAAATAGTTACACTCACTCATTCATACACATACATAAACATTCACACATGCAAACACACACACACTAACACACGCGCGCTTGTGCATGCAGGCACACGTACAAACACTCATATAAGTCCTATATATGTATATTGAGAAAGAAAATCTGAAATTTAATCTATAGTTTAATTGTCTGGTTGATATATAATTTACATGTCTTGGTGGATGAGCGGGGCACCCATACTAGTTCACCCTAGTGCAGAGACCCTAGCTTGCCTTGGAAATGGAATACTTTCATTATCATTTTCAAACATTACACTGTCTCAAAAGCACACACGTTAGTACACGAGAGCCTTTGGTGAGAGTAGTAGTATAGTAACTTACAGTTTCTTCTGAGTTCGTGTTTGAGCCTGTGCTATATTTATACGACAAACGTACATATTAATACAATACAAGTGAACACTACACATTGCTATATTATAAACTAGCTGTACGTGCGCCTTCGCCTGCGTGTATAGTATATTTCATTAAAATGTTGAACATAAAAGTAGTTACTGTGTGTTAAACATAAGAGACACGCTGTCGCGGACTTTTTTTGTGGTATTTTTGTAGATCTATAATTCCCTAGTACATTACTTTAGTGTGTCTCTGTTGGTTTACACGGCGCACGCGACTTAAACTGCCAGCCGGCGAATTTTTTTACAATTGTGCGAACTCTTCAACACAATTTACATAAAATCGTAAAATCGTATCTAGTATGCTTGCGTAACTAATCAGTTCGATCAATATTGGTGAAATTTGGTACAATAAAGATATTGGATACAAAATATCTGATTCGACGATGTCACAGCTACAGTAATTAAATTAAATGACTAAGATTTATGAACTGTAGACTTGAGGGTCCCGAAATGTCAGAACAATAAGATATAGGTCATAAGGTAAGCTACGAAGGGAGTAACTGAATATAAGAACAGTACAGAATAGTGAAATAAAATAAACTTTACATTAAACATATGATACTTCAGCAAACAAACTCCCTCCTCCTCCTCGAGTCGTTCTCCTCAATGCTGAGGATCGGGACCCCACCATCGATCACTTTGGTGCGCCAACGGGGTCTGTTGTTCGCACCATTAATGGAATCATACATTCTGCTATACACATCGTAAAAAACAACCTATAAACATCGTAAAAAACTTTTGCGATACCTAAATAGCCAGATCGATTATATTTGTATTAATTATATAACAAGCATTATAAATTTTTTTTTTAGATTATCAGCACGTCTTGGTCATATTTTACAATACTGAGAAAAGTTTATACACCACCCAACACAAAGGGATAGATTATAAACTATATATCCGGCGTAAATAACTTATCAAGTCCATTTAAGAGAACTATTTAAATATTGACAAGTTTGTATGTTCGATGTAAAAGACTTATCGCCTTCACTGAAATACCACCACACCATCTGAATCAGGCAATCCTAATGCTTAATATGATTAAACATTAAACGACGTAAGTCGACTTAGCAACGTTTGTATTACTATAGATATTTTTATTTTCTAAAAACTTAGGACGCACAATATTAAAAAATAAATCAGTACAAAGGCTATATGATTTTATAATTTTCATTAGGTTAAATAATCACAAACTCTTAAAAAATAAGGTGACTAAAATGTTTTAAACATAATTGTAAGGTTTATAAGGTTAGTAAAGAAAAGTCTAGTGTAGAAAAGAAAATTTATTAGCATAGAAAATGTAATAAATAATAAACAAATTCATTTCTATCACTAAAATTTAAATTATATATATATATATGACTTTGTTAATTTGTCTACATTTTTTCTTATTAGCTTTTTTGCAGCTAAGAATATGCTGTAAGTCGTCTTTATTTTCATTAAAATCCATTAGAAGGGGTATCTTCGAGCAGTGTTAACGCGGAATAAGCCAGATCTGTAATAAGGAGATAAAAGTCAATAGTATAGAAATGTAATTAGCGAATCTTTTTTGTTTCAAGCGAATCACGTATCGATAGCACATTCCACATGTGATGCCAACAATTTACCAATACTATCATTGTCTTTGAAAAATTTAATAATATTATCTGGTATATATTATTAAATTTTCAAAGATTATTATTAGTAAATATTAATAATATTATTATAGTATATAAGAGGCATTTTTTGCATACTACACATCGGTTAAATGAGCAACTAACTTATAATCTGTATATATAACTTAAAAAACTCAAAATCAATCAATAAAATCATACATTATCTATTTTGCATATGTCGCTTAGTCGAATGCAAATGAACAGCCGTCAGCTAATTTCATTAAAACTAGCGAAGTTTAAAACATTTTGGTGAGGTTATTTTTATCCTCAAAATTCTTAAACGATTCTGCCAATGCAAAGTACTACAGTATTACATGTGTCTACATTTTGATTTCTAATAGTAGACTAAGACATCTCTTCTCGAGTTATCTTCTTCTCTTAACGAGTCTCGAGTGGTGTCAATTTATTTTAAGATGAGTAAACTTTGTAATCACAATTACTTAGCCCTTAATAAAAACCAATTTTTTTTTGTTTGATTAAAAAGATTTTAACACTTACCCTCTTTTATTTAAATACCAATTGCCCATATGTAGATTGGCTCCGCTACAACTATTAGAGTTGACCTGTCCCATATCATTGCATCGTCTTCCCACAAGATGGTTTCGGGTCACTGTTGAAGCGAAGTATTCCCATGCCCTATTGTGGTCACATATCGGAGTATAACATCCAGGTTGAGATCTGCCGCCGTTAGGGAAGAAATCAGCGTCGCCAATGGCAGCCCCGAGACCAAGGCCTACTATACCACCATTTGTGTGAATACCCTCTACGTAAACACCATCAGTTCTACGTATACGGTTGTTATTATCGCCCCAAAGGGGTCCAGCGGGGTCCAAAGCTATTGTAAAAACATTATATTTTAGACTTTCCTTAATGATACAGGAATATACTTCGTTATCATATCAATTTATCATACCGGTAACACGGGCCGCTCTTCCACCAAGTTCCCTTCCAGCGTTGCCAACAAGATGGGAACCCAAACTAAAGCCAACAAGATGCATGGTATTGAATGGTGCGCCAGTTACTCTGTTGAGAAAGTTAAGGAATTGTCCAAGGCCACGCCCTACGGCCGGCACACCTCTAACTGCAGTCGGATACGGAGTTATTGCCAATCTTCTCCAGTCAATTATAATGACGTTTGTTGCTGCTCTATTAAGATACGCTAAAAAAAGGAAGTAAATGAAAAGTAATATATAATGAAATATAATTATTTTGCTATAATCCTTGTTTTTTTATTTCTATCATTAATTATGTAATTCCGCTAAGTAACGCCTACTTCTTTATTTAAAGTAAAATAAAATACATTAAATTGTGATAAATATTGTAATGTTTGGGAATTTATTTTAATTAATAGATTCACGCATCTGATATCTAAGTCAATTGAACCATATTTTAATATTTCTACGTAAGTTAAATTACTTAATGTTATTTATTATTTATAAAATCTTACCCTTCAGAAGAAAAATAAAACAAAGAAATATCGGCTATATTTTGAAAGCACTTGAGAGTAGTCTTCCTATTGAAATTTAAAAAGTACCTAATACTAATCACTAGATAACACCAAAAAAATATAAGAGATGATAAAATTATAGTTATCAAATGTTAACATGACACGATTCCACTCAACTCAAATCACTCAAATCTTCGGAAAAATCAATGAAATCAATTTATAAAATGTATGTTTTGTAACAAATAAATTGAAAGTAATTTTACAAATATTTTTTCTAGTTCTTTCTTGCATAATCCGTAATTAACGTCTTGCGTCACAGATAAGATTATAACAAGATAATATCAGAAGATGTACTCGTATGATAAATATACAAAATAAGAAAAATATAAAGTAACCGCCTCCTATTATCCCAATGCTGGGCGTAGGCCTCCTCTCTCTGTTTTTGGAGAGAAGGGTTGGAGCAAAGACCTACCATGTTGCTCCAATGCAGATTGGTAGAACACATATGTCCAGAACTCTCTAGAGAAATGCAGGTTTCCTCACAATGTTTTCTTTCACCGAAGAGCGTGTGATAAAATGCCTATCAATTAGGCACCTAAAATTAAATGGAAAAAGTCATAGGTGCCTGCCCTTGACCTCCTGAATCACCCGTGTCCTAAAGAATCACGTGGTAAATAATAATTACCTACATACTACTGAATTCTATTTATTTAAGTTTCGCAATAAATATTAACGCATGGCTTTAAGGTAAAAGATTATTCTACTATAGTTACTATACTTATTTTCATATTCAATAACAATTTAAAAGTACATAAATTAAATCAATTTAAAACAGTCATGGATTTATTTCATTAAATCGCATTAGAATGACAATAAATTATTTACTATTTTCAATAAAATTAGATGGAAAACAAAATTGAAAAAAAAAAAGAAATTCAATATTACCATCTCTGATAACTGGGTTGAGGTTAGTTTTCTGGTTGCTGAGCCACCCGTGGGCGATGACCACAGTGGGATCTCTTGGGTTAAAATTCGATGAAGTGATACTGTTAGCATTGTTGATTATGAGTCTCTGATGTGAAGTAGGATTACGCCTAAAAGAATTTGAAAATATTATGTGAAATCTAAAATGTGAATTCCATAAAGATCTTCCTACAGTTTTTAACTATTTACCTTGTGAAAAGGTGGTATTCATTATTGTCAGGGTTTCTCAGAAGGTCATCCAAAAGCTCCTCATCAACAGGGGCCAGTAAGTCGCCTTGACGGATAACTCCATCTTCATCTCGATATTCAAAGAAACGGGGGTACTTGCCATCGATCAGCTGAATTTGCCCCGCGATGGTGGTGCAAACTAACCAAAAAATTTCTTATATACTGAGAAATTGGAATAAAGAAGCGATATGCTAAAGCGTAAGGTGATGATCATCATAATACGATACGCATTTCATTTTTTATTAAAACATTTGTTTTTAATTTAAACTCTCCGGAACTATCTGTGATCCTTCAGTCAATGAACTTGCAATATACTTAATTATTCATACAATTAGAATAAAAATGAAAATGAAAATATATTTATTAATAATAATAAAATTGCACTACTATTATAACTACGCACTTATACAACAAAACAAAAAGTTCAAATATACAGATAATAGCAGTGCAATGCTATAAAATGGTAGCTACTCAGTCATAGTTGAGCTGGGAAGCCCAACACTGATTATCAGTAGCAGCCAAAAACTAATTCTAATACAAATACTAATACGTCCCAACGTCAGTTACAACATAACAAAGAATAAAATAGACTAACAATATAAATATAGAATAAAAAAAACCACAATAGGAATATCCTATATAATAATAGTAGAAAATCTGTACATGTCCCTGTGACTTTAAAAATATTAACAGGCTAGTGTGGCACAACGATAAGAAAAATATGTGTAATGCAGCGAATATTTATAATAATATAAATATATATTTATATTATGTAAACATATTTTCAAATATCTACTAGTTCATGTTTAATTTTTTATAACTAAACGGATGCAAGGGATATATGATTTTAATATATCGGACAGCGCTTTCTATAAAACTCATACTCTTTAAGAATTTAAAAACGCAAAACACGATAAATTACAATCATCTCCTGCCCTTATCCCACTCTAAGTGGGGTCGGCACATCATAAACATGTCACATGTTCGGCTACTTATTTTGCGACCGGCCGGACGACGTCAACTTACCTTAGTCATATTTTACGACACCTCTGTAAGAAAGAGGGCGGTCTATTCTAAACACAAAAAAATTACAATACTTCCTTTAAAAATTTTATGATATCTCTTTAGCTAATTATTATGTTAAATAAATAATTAAAAAAAAGATATCTTTTTAATAACTTATTGCAATTGTCAGCTTTATTCAAAATACTGTTTTTCAAAATTAAAAATAAAGTATGAAGTACAATTGTTCAAATTGTAAAAAAAAAGTTACGTACCCACCATACACAGAATACACAAAACAGTCTTCATGTTCTAAACTGCTACTGGTGGTTTTCTTAATCATTTCCGAAAAATTTAATTTTATATCTTTGCAATTCAACACGTTTTGCCGATAATTTTAATTTATCAGCTATTTATCCAGTTTATCTTTATAATTACTGTATTAAACATTTACATTTAATTGACTTTGTAATTAGAATCTTATTGCGCATTTTAATGACACCATGTCGTAAGTGTGTGGTTTATTACAAAAGTACGTATTTCATTTGTGGGTAATGTTTAAGATTCTATAATTAAATTCCACAATCAATTTTAACTTTGCCATTACAGAAATATAAAAAAACGATTAAAAGGAGACTGATACAGAAAGCCTACTTTACTATTAAGGATAACATAAATGATAAGAACGCATGGATATAGCTACTTGACGACCTTGTATAAGATAGCAATGAAAAAATGTAACTATTTGTGTGAATTATATTTTTTAAAAAGGGCAACCGCCGATTTACTTGCTGGGACTATACTAAACAGTTACGTTGTAAAGCACTTGTTTACAAGTTTACTTTAGTAAAGAATATTTTAAATTTAAATGTTACTTATTTATCAAGTATACCTAAATTAGCTTAGCTGCATAATTTAGAGGTATTTTTAGTAAAAGCCAGTCGGCCCTATCACAACACTTTCACTTTACTTTTATCTCATTATTAGTATATCAAAAATGTAGCTTAAATATTAGATATTGAAATCTAAACTAGCGTGAGTGATTTTCATAATTGAAGTTTAGAGACCGGTTATACTCACGCCTTATTTTATCGGCTGAGCCCGAGTAATTTCAAGTCCATACGGGGCTCGTATTCATGAACTCTTTATGCGGCGTTTTCACGCAGGGAACTTGTAGCTTGTAGCAGATCGTTGGACGCGACTCCTAAGCGGCGGTAGAAGGGACGGTTGCTGCGGTGGTCGCGCGTCTTCTATGAAATCCAGCAGGCCTGCCGTGAACTCTTATTGTGACTCAATTGAAGACGTAAACGACGACCGCGAACCGCTTTCTTTTCGTACCATGAAGTGTGAATTGCATTGGGATGTTTGAAAAGGATAACGTTATATGAACTATAGATAACTCTGTCTCTTATACTCACATGTTCTTAGGACGAATTCCGAACGTTCATTCGGCAGCGACTTTAAGACGTCATGGTATGAAAAAGCAAAACAATTCGTTTACGTCTTCAATTGAGTTGCAATAAGATTCATGGTAGGTCTGCTGGTCACTACACTAGTCTTCATCATCAGATGCACGGAAGAAATTTGTAAATGCGACGTTGTCGTTGTCTACTTGTTGTCTGGTTCTAACAGGTTTTTAGTAGAACAGGTACAAAAAGTCTCTAAACATAAAATCTTGAAATCTATAGACCACGAATAATTTTATAGATTTTGGACACTTAAAAAATATTATGTGATTAAACATATCGTCCATCATTGGCTATCTGATAACAAGTTTGTTGATATGCAATGTAGGTTGCTACCTAATTGAATGCATTTGTTATTTTCATGTATTGCAATATAATAATGACCTAGAACAATGATAGTCTGCGTTTAATGTCGTTTCAAATGCGTTTTGATATGATTCACAAAACGAAGGTATGTTTCGACATCCATATAGTTATTATACTAAAATAACTACTAAAATGTGCCTTATTAAAATAAAGGGAAAGCAAATATGACTTATTATCTGTCTATATTTTTTATGTGTGATTAGACAAAGATAGTTATACGTTTCATTTTCCCTCTCCTACTATCTGTTACGACACTCCCACTTGCAGTAAAGTAGCGGCCTGTTGCAATCCCACTGCTGGGAATAGGCCTCTTCTCTCCGTTTCTGGAGAGAAGGGTTGGAGCTAAGACCTACCACGCTGCTCCAATGCGGATTGGTAGGTTACACATATCCCTAGAATTCTCTAGAGATATGCAGGTTTCCTCACGATGTTTTCCTTCACCGAAAAGCGTGTGATAAATTGCAATTATCAATTAGACACATGAGTTTTAATAGAAAAACTCATTGGTGCTCGAAAGAGTCGCACGGTCTCACCGCTGGGCTATCACAACCCACTTGCAGACCTGACTATATCTCCACTTCTCTATGTCGACTACGCAGCAGTTGATCTTGCACTACATATTAGGTCGGGGTATATTATTAGACTGTCCAGTACAATCAATATATATGAGTGATTAAGACGGATCCATCCATCCATGAGAATTTCCCCAAAAGACAACACTCTACAAAGTTAAACTAATAAAGTCCAAAGTAATTGACTGTTGCTTCAAGTCGGAGACACATAGATAATATCTCTTATGGAGAGTAAAAATGCTGAAAATGAGGGTATGCTCCTTTAAAGATATTTTTTCGTGGTCTTAAAAGGGACTATAGAGGCAGTCCTATTAAGAATTGTGAAGTTATTTACACAAGGTCTACACAAGGACATTTCAACTTTAGAAAGAAAGGTTACATACTTTTACTAAATTAAAACACTTTATGTAAATTTGGTAAATAGTTTGGAATATATTTCCCGAATTCAAATCAGGTTTTGCAGACGAAATCATTGCGTACTAGGCAACTGTTTTTATCTATTTTGCTTTAAACCTAGACTGGAGGCTATTAAAAAGTATACGAAACATTTTGATACCATTTACCTTAAATGTCTACGGTCAGTGCAGTATATCGAATTATGTGTAAACGGTAAGGACACTCAATAATACAACATATGCTTGAAACCAAAATACTTTATTAGAGATAAGAAAAATTTAAATTGACATTGTGAGTAGCAAAATAATGCGATATTATTTCTTATGTAGTTGTTTTATAAAAGACACATTATTACGTGATGTTATTGACAGTGCTGTAAAATATTTAAACCAATTAAAATCACATGATCATGAATTATATAGCGTTTCAAAGACTTTATTTTTAATATTTTAAAAAGGATATCTTCTTGCAGTATTGACTCGGAACATACCGGATCTGAAAAAATAGTAATATCAAATTAGACTTCTATAAGAAATGAATCTTTTTTTTACTGTTAGATGTTCTTTAAATCTATACATTCTATCTTTCTCTCTATACATTATCTATTCTATCTATACATAATCTATGATCTATCTCTAAAAGGAATGTTGTATTGCGATATATGTATATGTATATGTGCGATATATGATATATGTTTTTATTGCGACAATGTTTATCAAAAGTCGTCGTTGTGCGTTTGAAACTTACACACGCGTGTTTATTAAATTGGCCTTAAACTGATACATAACAGCTATGGGTACACTATTCTATATCGGAAGTATACATTGGGGTTTACTTAAAATATAAAATCTTTAGTTTAAAAGTTTTGATCGAGGTCTAATTTTGGCTAAGAACTTTTGATCGATAAGAAATACTTTGCTTCAGTTAAACCATAGTTAACAAAAACAATTTTGTACGCAAATTTTGTGTTCTGCGGAATATTATTGTACAAGCGACCAGCCAGCCCCACGGGGCATTTGCTCTTATTGAGTAACAATACAGGAATCACAAGGGTTACAAATATCATAACTCGTTAGTACATAAATCTTGATAAACGTTCTAGCAGTTAACCCACGGATTTAATCTCATGATCAATCAATATAATCACGAGTTCTCACGATTCAACTATCACGGCAATTATGCTTTACTTCTAGAAAGAAGGGTTGTCCCTAACTTTTTTTTACTATTTTTTTTTATAATGTACACTAGAAATTCCCTAAAAATATTTTATATGGCAACACAATTTTTGCCGGGTCAGATAGTATACATATAAAAGAGAACATATATATGTGTGTTCGTTATAGGCTCTAACTCGGCTGGTCCGAAGCTGGTTTATGAAATTAACAATCTTTTTATTGATTTAATAGCTTACCCTGTCTTATTCAAATCGCTGTTGCCCATATTCAAAGTACTGCCGCGACAGTTATCGGTCGAAACCTGAATCGAATTACTGCACTGTCGGCCCACAAGATGGTTGCGAGTCACAGTCGAAGCAAAAAATTGATAAGCTCTACTGTGATTGCATAAACTCGTTAAGCAACCAGGTTGAGAATTGCCTCCATTAGGGAAAAAGTCTACATTGGCGATCGCAGTCCCAATACCTAAACCAGTTACACCGCCGTCAGTATGAATAGCCTCTACATAGACACCATCAGAACCACGAAGACGGTTAACATTCGTCAGCCATAGAGGACCTGCAGGATCTAAACCTGTGAATTAAAAAATTATATATCTCTCCAGTAGCTAGAATATGCCCGATCGTCGACTTTCATCTTTAATGCTTTCTGATTGCAAATTGATATGGTAATTTCACGACCTTACGGTATTATTAGCTAAGTAATCTCATTAAAGACAGCTGATGACCTTCATCAGTCCAAATACTTCAGAAAAACTTAACTGTTACTTGCTAAGTTTTCACATTCTTAATGAGATTTGAATTTATTGCAACTATGACCATAGTATTGGGGTGTTTTAAAATTTTATTTAAATTTGCTTTAAGGCAATGTACAGTTCTAAGCCAAATACTGTTTCGCTATTTAGCAGCAGATAATATTGAATATTAATATAATTAAGTTGGGAAATCTTACGAAAAAAAAGTAAATAATGGGTTAAAACTACCATAGTGTTAATTACTAATTTCTTAATTTTCTTCATTTCATTAATAGAAATAAAAAATGGCGTTTTAAATCAAATAACAGTTAATAAATTTAATTAAAATTAATCAAAAAATAAGGAGTTCGAAGGCCTAGAAACTTTAATTAAGAATAAATTAATAGGTACCTGTTACACGTGCTGCTCTTCCACCTAACTGTCTACCAGCATTTCCCACTACATGAGCGCCCAAACTAAAGCCAACTAGATGCATAGTATTAAAGGGAGCTCCAGTAACACTATTGAGGAATTGCAGGAATTGCCCCAGGCCTCGACCTACGGCTGGCACTCCAGCAACAGCCGTTGGATAAGTCGAAGAAGCAAGTCGTCTCCAGTCCATAATAATAACGTTGGTATCAGCTCTTCCAAGATACGCTGTAACAACAATAAAACGAGGTGCTTAGACAATGTTACTCATATGACTTAAAGGCTTATATGCTTCCCACTAACAATAAAAATTAATATCGTAATTTCTATAATATGGTCTGTGAATGTTGTCTTTCATACACACTCACATCCTCAAATCTTGCTTATCTACCTAATCGTACTAATCATAGCATATTTCTGTGGCTTTAAAACTTTATTTTATATTTAAGTCATATCTTACGTTCAGTTACGATTTAGTCGTGTAAAAACTCTTTTGATCTATCAAAAGAGTTTTCTAAAATATACTTGTGTATTAAACTGAAATATAATTATTATACAAATAAACGGTTCACATCTGAAATATAATGCCTAAAATGACGTCGAAACTAATTAAATAAATTTTTGTCGAATTTTACAAATACAGTTTCTTTTTAGTTTATCGATTAATTACTACCGAATTAATCTTTTTCAAAACCAAAAATACGGTTCCTAAAATAAGTGTTGTTGAATCGCAAACTTCTAGAAGGAATGTGATTTCTTGATAACTTATCACAATCCCCTGTTGCTTAAACTGATTTGAATGCATTTAGTTGCTAATAAATAATAATTTATCATTAATTAATTCAAAATCATCGATTTATCTTATCGAATTCTAATTATCTATAATTAAGTTAATCGCATTAATACTTTAAGCGCTAGTTAATAGACTTATTTGATTTAATGTTTTTGTTTCCGCGGGATTAGTTTTATTTTCATAACACCGGTTAATAAAGTGAAACGTGGGTTGTTATTAACCTACGATTAACGCTTTGTGCAATTGATTAGGGTCCAAGTCTATTCCATTATTTTCCATCTCGTCTATATATATCGCGTTTTTATGCTCTGACTGCTGCGGGCAACGTACGCCATGGAACGCCTCTAACCGATATTGTGCATGACTAGTAAACTCTCACTTTACAAGAACGCGATACTTTACACAACTTGCATCAGACCCAAAATGTCTTAAGCGACCATATAGCGGGCGTATAGAAATCACCTTTGTGTTCAAAACCAATTCTTGCCAACAGGTATTGGCTGTTCGTGGTTCGAGCGCAACGCGAATCTCCATAGAGACCACGACCCACGATAGCCGATCTTTTCAGATGATTCTCGAAGGCTTACTACGAGAAAGCGTCCATCCACCCAAATCCCCTTATATTGGCCGCGTTCAACTATAAAGTCTTCCCCAACAAATTTCACAGGCGCCATTAGAGCGTCCTAAACGACCCTGACGATGCTATAACATCCTCAAACGAGATGGTCTCAGAACACATACATAGACACACACATAAATAGACGTCTAAAAATAGTAAATCTTATTTGTAATAAAGAGTATGAAGGTGATACGTTATTGCTATAGCAATGTAGCAGTGTAAATTTTCGTTCATACCATTTCTAACAGTTGGGTTGATATTCGTGTTTTGATTGCTCAGCCAACCGTGAACTACTACCACTGTAGGATGCCTGGCATCAAAGTTGGATGATCGGATACTATTTGCGTCATTTATAACCAGCCTCTGTTGTATTCTGGGGTTACGCCTAAAAGTTCACGATGTAAAATGTATATTGATTAACATTCTTGACATCTCGTTTTACGTCATGTCAGTAATTTTAATTAAAATGATAACAAATCTATAATAGGAGCTACTGCGTGAAGTAGCATTATTAAGTTTTAATAAATACTCGTTCTTAAATGTCTAAAAAAATTGTCTTTATTATTTGCTCTCCCGCTTCGTCCTTTAACTCATAAACGTCCATGGTGTGACATAGCCCCTTTTAAAGAATTTCCGTACATACAATAAAGAGTTCATCAAGAGTTAAATGTACTATGTATATACATAAAACATGTAACTGAACATGGAATATGTAAATGAAGTTACATGTTCTATATAATATACACGAGGCATACATATGACGGCGCGTTGAGTAATTTTAAGTTGTGCACAAAGTGAGTTTGATGTAAATAATTAATTATTATAAATAGTTATAAAATTGTTATTTTTTATCAATGATTATTTTAAAATAAAAATGTACTGAGAAATTAACATTAAGAGCGGGTAACCCCGAATAGAGTAGTTCGACGTTGGCATGCCAACGTGGGTTGTTATGCGAGAACGTGCGTGTTCTAACCTATTGGCTCATAATCTCATTAAATCTGGTGTTAAGTATTGTATCGCAGTTTATATTGTATTGAAACCGAATAACATGTAACTTCATTCTTTGGATGGAACTATGGCTCCAAATATGCCCAGTTGAGGCAATTACATCTTTCGACTACATTGCTAATCGATTCTTCCTTTATCTACATTTTCTGATCTGTTTTGGTATTTTTGTTATTAATGGTAAGCAATGATACAGCCTAAGTTGGTACGCGCATGCCTAGAAGATGCCTATTCACTCTAGCTTTAAAAATACCCATATCGGAATCATTGGGAAAGACTGATGCCGGGAGAGAATTCCATTCTCGTGCTGTGCGCAACAGAAATGAAAAATTGAAACGCTAAAAAGTAATACGACGGTGGTCAACCTATACAGATTCACCATCAAAACCAACCGTCTTACCAAAACAATATGACACATATACACATACAAAAATATATATGTTGATTACAAAATATATAACAATATAAATCAAAATACCTTGTATACAGAAAGTAAGCATTATTAGCTGGATTTCTCTCAACTTCGCTCAATAGTTCTGTATCGACAGGTTCCAATAGATCCACAGTATGCATAACTCCTTCACCATCTGGCATCTCCATGAACCGCGGATACTTGCCCTCAACCAATTCCGCATGTTCTGCTGTTGCAGAACACACTACAACTAAATATTTAAAATTTATGTTAGTAATAGTTAATAGAAAAAAATCACTTTTTTCCATTAATCAAATGTTCGCTCCAAAACATATTTGTAAACTTTGTATCAGAATGCAATAAAAATATAACCATTCACGATAAATCTTACAGTAAATAGTAATAATAATTATAAACTAATAAAGAATAATAACAATAGAGTTGCAGAAAAAGGCTTTCTTTGATAAATAATAAGCATTTATTATGTATTCTCACACTAATAACGTTACACAAGAGATAAAATATTTTTTGTATCCCAAATACGTAAGTAAATATAAAATAAGTTTTATATAAGAATACAGCAAAACATGGTTTAATAATAAATTTCAATTAATTTAAAAGAAAATTATACGAAGCCGACTAAGGAATAAATATATTACTACAACTTCCAATACATCTAATAAAATCTTCATCTTGTCAATTTTGATTATTATCAGTAACATTGGATAGTAAGTTGTTCATGTTAAGTAAAATCAAAGATAGAATACGTGACACTAGTTTCACATCATATAGGTAAGAGTAATAAGCAGTACCAAGTTAACCAGGGATATGCTAGATCAAGATTCGAATAAAGTAAAAGAAAAAAAGTAAAGACTTGAAGTTTGATAATAAAAGTTAATTAAAACTGATAAAGGATTCGACACATTTCTAAGAACTAACAGCAATGAGAAAAACAATGGAATATCGCTCCAGTGAAACAAAGAGAATACACACCCGCAACACACAATAAACACAAGACTGTCTTCATGCTTCGTATTTCGTAATGGGTATTTCTTTTTTTCTTAGATGTCAGTTTTTATAGCATCAGATTTGGAATAACGAATCGATAATGTACATTTATCGCTACATTTTTTTTTTCAAATTTGATGATTGATTAGCGTATTATTGACCACAAATACTACCGAACTTCTTTATCGTTGGTTGGAAATGTTTTATCTACAGTGTTGTCGACAAAACACTTCTGGAAATTACAAAAATAAATATAAAATTAAAACATTCTCAGTCTGTTTATAAATTCATACATAGATTATAAGTTCGTATTGAACTTGACATTGATCTTTTAATAGTTGTTCTCTGCCTAACAAATAGCAATTGAACAAAGGAATTAAAGGAAGATATTCGATTTTAGTCCAAAATTAATAATTTATCCGTTATTCAAAATATGCTTTTATCGAAAATATACGTCAATCTATGCATCAATCTCCTTTCTACGTTCTTATAACAAAAAAAAGAAACAATTTCTAGTTTTCTCGTGTAATCCGTAGATACCGTAAATCCCTTTTCTCTTGAACATTTCGTCTTACATTACATTAGTTTCGTCTTAAATTTGACTTTTTGCATACTAACTTTATAACTATTTAATAAATAACAATTCTACAAATGCTTTAATTATTTATGAAAGTAATTTTAAAAATCTATCGCCTATTAAAAAAAGACTTCTATACATATAATAAAACAAAGTCCCCAAAAGCTGTTTCTCTAAAATCTACTGAACTAATTTTTGTACGGTTTTCACTCAAAGGTAGGGCAATTTTTCTGGAAAGTTTAAGTTAATAGTGCTTTAAGATTTATGTAAATTATGTTTAATAAGTCGCGTAGTTGTTTAAACAACCGGTCTACTGGGAACTTTACTCGTGTGCGCCCCGTACATTAACAGAGATACACTAAAGTAATGTACCAGACATTTGTACATCTATAACAACACTACAAAAAAGTCCGCGATAGCATACCTCTATCTCTTATTGTTTACTCATAATTGGTTCTTCAGGTTGAGATTTAAATCGTCAGATTATGTATTTGCATACTTGGCAAACAGTTTGTTAATAAATCCAAAGATATTGGATTAGATCTATTATTAAATGCAGTCGTAAAGACTCGTCGGCCATTGTTCTTTTATCGTTCTTAACATTAAGTTGTTGTATTGTTGAAATCTAGTGACAATATTTGGACAGATAGATTTATTTCATTTCTATTAAAATGCATAGTCTCGGAGATCAGATGGATTTCGCTTCACGTAAAATCATTCGGGCTCTGTTGTAGAGACAAAGTAAGCACATAGTGAAAAATTTTTAATAATAAAAATATGGTTTCAATTCAGGTATAAGTGAAAAACATTCATAATATTTATGCTAATAATCTTTAATCATTATAAATATGGGTAATTCCTTTCTGTGTTCCCTCGGTATAAGCCGGATCTGTAAAAAATATATTTATAGAATAAGGAGTTACTGCGGAGGTTTATAATACATGCTCTAATTCGCGATAAAAGAAAGAAAACAATATGTAAAGCTAAATGTTAGTACTACTGTTTTGTCTGTATTTAAACTGGCTACGACATCATTTATTTCTTTAGATACTTCTGAGTTTTATAATCTTTTGAATTTTACTAACGTAGACTAGATAGATAGATCTGAAAAGTCCAGGTACATATCCAACCAGTATAAGATCATTCCGTTGTGAAACCACGAAATCTATACTCTGAAGAGGGCATCCGACGATTTTGAAGAGAATGAAAGTATTGTATTATAGACTGTTTAGCTATGCACAATCGTCGGTTAAATATCATTGAAATTTATTTACGAATTAACAAACATATATAAAATAAATTTGACTGGCCCATCGGCTCAGGTGGCTGACCCCGTCTTCAGCTCCAGGGGTCGTTTGTTCAATTTCCGACGTATGCCATCATTTTCTATAAGCAATTTACTTTTTACTTTTTATATACAGTATTTACCAGTTCTCTATCACTCATATCGTAAGTATTAAGTTACTTTGACGGAAGACAGAGTGTGTCATTAGCGCATATATTTCATCATCCTCCTGCCTTTATCCCACTCTAAGTGGGGTCAGCACGACATGTTACAAACATGTTGTTACATGATTTGGTTACGTATTTTACGACCGGCCGCCTGCCTGACGTCAACTTACCTAAGTCGTATTTTACGACCCCTCGGTAAGAAAAAGGGTGGTCTATTTTACTCAACCGGATATCACACGGTGGGTCAACTTACCTTAGTCACGTTTTACTTCGTTACTTTTCATTAGACGTATATTTATTAACAAAAAAATTACCCTCTCTTATTCAAGTTATCGTTGCCCATGTTCAAATTGCTTCCACGACAACTGTTAGTATAAAGCTGTATTGAGTTACTGCAATGTTGGGCTACGAGATGGTCGTATTTCACGGTAGCAGCAAATAATTCCCAAGCTCTGTTATGGTTGCAAAAGCTATCACCGCAACCAGGTTGCCAGCTGCCACCGTTGGGGAAAAAGTCAGCATCGCCAACTGCTGATCCAATACCAAGGCCAAGAACACCACCGTCCGTGTGTATAGCTTCTACATATACAGCGTCAGATGCACGCAGACAGTTTGAATTTCCATACCACATTGGACCAGCGGGATCCAAGCCTGTATAAAAGAAATCTCTTTCAATCATTAGTTTTTAATTACAATTTAAATTATTAGTTTCTTAGTTCAACTTCACCCAGTACAAAATTTACATGATTGTGTTTTGTTGAAAAATTAAAAAAAACTAAAATAACGGCCTGTTACTACTCGCACTGGTGGGCAAAGACTTCTTCTGTCCTTTTTGAATGTTTTACGCTTCTGAAATTTGGTTGTTAAGCTATATATATTCTCAGAACCCCCAAAAAACATGTTTCATCACGATGTTTCCTGCGTATGATAATAAAAATATCAATTAGGAAATATCTGTAAAATATATATAGAGCTTGAAACCGTGACCCCCCGGAAAGAGGCACCGTTTTGCATCACAGCTTTAATTAAAGATAAATAATTCCTTAATCCTTACCTGTAATACGTGCAACTCTGCCGCCTAATTCTCTTCCAGCATTTCCAACAACATGAGCTCCTAAACTGAACCCAACCAAATGCATATTGCTTACAGGTGCCCCGGTAGTTTTACTTAGGAAATCAAGAAATTGTCCAAGGCTGCGACCAACTGATGGCACATTAGTGACGGCATATCCATAAAGAGCCACGGCAATATTACTCCAGTCCAATACAACAAGGTTCACATTACTTTTCTGAAGGAAAGCTGTAACAATATGTATTTAGATATACACGATCACCTATTTTTCTAATTCAGTACTACTTCTGCTTTAGAATGAGAAAGTAGGGAATTTAGGTTTTTTCCCAATTTTAAGTGGTTCTTTGTGGGTGTTTTGTGTACCACTGGAGAGAATCACCCAAATTGTGGCCAAACGCATCACAGGGCAGACGGCGTCCGAATTCAAGTTGTAATGAAAAGGAATGAAAATAATGACTTGACCAAAACGAGCATTAATTATGAATTAAGATGGATACTCGTATGTGTCTAGAGGGAGGCTCAAAAACTGATGGATGGATTGTGGGAAGTATAACATGATGCATATAAAAGGAGTAGAATTGTTAGAACAGTAGTTAACAAATGAAAGAAGACAGAGGGAGAGAAAATCATGTTGTGCTGACCCCACTTAGAGTGGAATAAGAATTATGAGTCTATTTTAGAATTATTACTAATTATAATTGTAAGTTCTATTAATGTATATAAATAGAGGAACGAACTGACTTCTCCCTCACAGTTAGCGCTTAGAAGCCAAGGCTACATTCAAGTGTTTAATTTAAATGGTTATACAATAAAAAAATTATTTATTTATTTATTGATAAACACTTCAAACAAGTTTTAAATTTTATTGAAATAAAGATTAGAAAAGTAATGGCTGTTCATGAACTTGTTTTTCGCTTCAAGTTTGCGTTACTGCACTGAGATATGAGCATGTATATTTATTTTTAAATTATGAAAGCGACTTAAAAAACGTAAACACAAAATCCAATATTTCTGTCCGATATATTTCAAAATTGAAAATTTAAAATTTATCTCTATATTTTATACAGTTTTTTGGTTAATATATTTTGTATATTAAATCTTTTAGATTGTTCTTTTCACACCGTCGGTATGCATAGGTTTCGATTCATTGTATTAAACTGACAAGCAATCTAAACTATGATAAATTTTACTTTGATGATTTTTTAAATGCGCCAGCATACTTCGTCATATAAGAATTAGCATCATATCTTACCATCTCTTACTACTCCATTGAAACTAGAATCCATATTATCGAGCCAACCGTGAACGATGACGACTACTGGGTTCGTGGCATCGAAATTTGATGAAGTGATGCTGTTTTGATTATTCATTAGGAATCTCTGTGCTGACGTAGGGTTGCGTCTGAAATTTTTCCAAAGTTCAAAAAATAATACGTAATATCTTTAGCAAGATAAGATTTTTTACTGATATCAATGTAGATAAATATTTCTTTCTAGTTTCAGTAAATGTAGAAATGTTTTGGCTTAACGGTGGTTCACCGCATTGTTTTTGAATTGCAAACAACAAAAACTATTACTTAAGATCTTTTTTGTTAAAGAAAATACAGTTGAATTGAAACAAGTATTTAACTAACTTACTAATGTAATAATAAAATTATTTTGCTATAATCCGCGATACAGTAAATAGAAAATATATATAGTGTTAAATGTATAGTGGACTATCCGTATTTTCATACCCGATACGTGCAGGATTCGTAAAAACACATGCACAAACCTCCACCACTTCCACCACAATACACAAGCACTACACACGTTCACTATCACAAACTCAACAATCGTTTCGCCCCGTAACCGAAGCATCATCAGGAGATAGACTCCACGACAAAATCGCAAAGCTATTCTATTAATTAACTTACTAATATTATAAATTTGAACGTGTTTTGTTTTGTGCGTTTCTTCTTGTTTCATGTCCGAATTGAGCAAACTGATTTATGGGAATTATTTCAACTTATATAAACAACAATATTAACTTGAATCTAAGTAAATCTTTTTAATTTAAACAAAAACTGTCAATTTCACAATTTTTTCATTAAGTTGGTTCATTTTTTATTATGTTATAACATAAGCTAGTGCTTGTTCACATTCAGAACTAAAGAAAAGGAATGATACTATGATTATGATTATTGTAGTGCACGTGCCTAAAACATATCTATGAGAATTTTCTTTAGAATTTATCTACATTACATCACGTAGCATCAAATACGAATACCATATAAGGATTCCACACTTAGCTGGACGCACAAAACCAAAAAACTGAAATGTTGGTATTATTTTCTTATAACATAAATGTTTTGTACCTTGTATACAAGTAAAATTGGATATCTGCAACGTTTCTCTGTACTCCTGTCGAACGTTGCATGTACATTGCCTGCAAATCCGCTTCATTTTGAACAGTTTTGCCTTTCAGGTATACGCCCGGTAGAGACGTAGTCTCCCCAAGCACTGAAAAAGCTAAAAAAAAAACAAAAAGTAAGATCAAAAAAATTGTATATGTATCGCACCTAACTGTAATTTTTTTTGCGCTAAATCCGATAAAAAATCTGTAAATCGCGTTATAATTTTATGGACTCATAATACGTACGTATACTTATGTTTGGATTTCTTATTCGTAAATATCAAGATATTATAAATTTTTCTTTCTAAGAAAAAGACTTAATGTACAAGAGAGTTGAGCCAAAGAGTGAACCATCGCGCATCCGCCTTGCCATTTATGGCAGACCTTGGAACACCTTTGAAGAAAACAATAGAATAACGCTCCACTGGCAACAAAGAGATACCTACCCACCACACACAACAAGAATAGACCCGTCATGTTTTTACTTTCCTGGTGGTTTTTTAATTTATATTCGCACATCCACTTATATACTTGGATTTACTTGTCCGATAATACAGTACTATCGCACATTTATTGTTAGGATTAATCAATAGCTTGGACCATTTTAACTACAGGTTCTTTTCGCGACTCTACCTCAAGAATTACTATTTATAATCCAATATATTGAATTAAGATAAGAATACAGACATATTTATAATGTTTTTTTATGTTTTCATTGTTCTTTGGTGTTTATCTTTAGGTTTATAATTGTAACATTGTAATTAAGAATGATGTTATCTCATAATAAGTACTATATATATTATATTACTAAATATATATGGTAATTAAAACTATATGGGATATATGTTGGATGATTTATCGTGTAATGTTGAAGCTTCGAATAAATAAATAAATAAAGAGAAAACAACATAGTGGTACTGTTTGCACTATAAAAGTAAAAGCTTTATGATGTATTTGCAAAGCTTATGTCATGATATGATGCCGTATCATACCATGGTATTGTGATACAGTCATGTAAATTGCTGTGTTTGACAAAATGAACAAGTAATTTGACATGAACTCGTATGAACCTTTTTACATATAGCCAAAGAAGATGATGAAACTCACTTTAATCATGTCTAATCATAAATAAAAAAGAGAGACATCACCCTCATTTGCTTTCCTTTATGTAATATAGCAAATTTTAGACTAGCTTTCCTACTCTAAGTATAATAATTCTATTAGCCAAGGTCCCATTTGAATAAATAAAATAGATAAATTATAGACAAATATCACCACCATCTGATATAAAAATAAAACGCGTAGATTTTTCGATATAAGATTGATATTCTTACATATATAGATACGATATAAATAATGACATAGTCTTGAGTAAAACAAACAAAACATTATTAGAAAAATGTTATTATTTTTTATCCTGATAAAACTGATACTTTTTCGATTAATCTCACAATGGTTTATGATGCTATAAATGTTGTGACTAAAACACGTGTGTAGAGGAAGTGAAACAAATAAAGAAGTTATGATAAAATTATTTTGCTATAATCCGCATTTGTTACCAAAATCCTATGTAATACTTAAAAGGCTTCTTCACTCTGAAGACAAACCGCCTGGCCAATGTGACGTTGGTCAGGCCGACCATTTTTTGTATTTGTTTCTACACGGTCACGTGTGATGTGGCACTCTTACGCTATTCCAAGTGAAAGTATTATATAACCTACAAATATTGACTGTTTTGTATGATATATATGAATTAAATTTATTTTTATTAACAATAATTTTGTCCAGTACGTCTTAAATGTAAATACAAAAATTTATAGATTTTTGCGCGGATCGGAAAAACCGCGTATTATTGCAAAATAATTCAATCATAACTTCTGTACTATTCCGCAAAATAAATGCTTCTATAAATTATTTGAAAACAATTCGTTGTTTATGTGTTTAATATAATTTATTATAAGGTTTGATAAAAAAATAATATTATAGTATTGACTTTTAAAAATAGTATGAATAATAAAAAAAAACAAGGGACGATTTACTTACTATAGAGAGTTTTAGGAGCAGCGTCTAGTTTGGACAAATTTTGTATAAAAATGAGATATCCAAGAGAGGGAGGCTGATACGAAAAGCCTGATATTACTATTGAAGATTATATAGATTAAGAATTATAAAAATGCGTGGATAGCTACTCCTCTACCCTGTACAAGATAGTAATGATCAAATTGTATATTTGAAAAGAGCAGCCACCGAGTTTCTTTCTCGCTCGTTTCGGTAGGAACAGCTTTCCGAACCAGCAATAGAGTTGACGATTCAAAAGCACTTGTTTACAGGTTTACTTGAAAAAATAATATTTTGAATTTTTATTTTGAATTCTATGTAAGAGAATATTTAACGCAAAGGAAATACTAAAGTAACAGCCTGTTAATATCCCACTGCTGGGAATAGGCCTCCTCTCTCCATTTTTTTGGAGAGAAGGATAGGAGCTAAGACCTACCACGCTGCTCCAATGCGGATTGGTAGGTTACACATATCCCTAGAATTATCTATCCTAGCCAGTCTGCTCCGACTTTCGGTACCTTGGCTCGCTTCTACAGGACAACGGTGAAATTGATCGCGATGTGAGGAATAGAATGAATGCAGGATGGATGAAGTGGCGACAGGTCTCAGGGACAGTATGTGACCCCCGAATGCCCCTTAAACTTAAAGGGAAAATTTATAAATCGGTCGTAATGTATGGATCAGAATGTTGGGCAATGAAAAAGATGGATGAAAGAAGAGTGCATGCAAATGAGATGAGAATGTTAAGGTGGATGTGTGGTGTGACAAGATTGGATAAAATAAGAAATGAGTATATAAGGGGAAGTATGAAAGTTGCGCCCATTGTAGAAAAGATTAGAGGTGCAAGATTGGGATGGTATGGACATGTAATGAGGAGGGATGAAAATCATGTGACTAAACGAGTGTTGGATATGAATGTGGATGGATATGTGACTAGAGGGAGGCCTAAAAAGAGATGGTTGGAATGTGTGAAGTATGACATGCATATAAAAGGAGTAGCGCCAGAGTTGACGAATGATAGAAGAGAATGGAAGAGGAAAACATGTTGTACCGACCCCACTTAGAGTGGGATAAGGGTAGGAGAAAGAAGAAGAAAGAAGACATATCCCTAGAATTCTCTAGAGATATGCAGGTTTCCTCACGATGTTTTCCTTCACCGAAAAGCCTGTGATAAATTGCAAATATCAATAAGACATATAAGTTTTAATAGAAAAACTCATTGGTGCCTGCTCGGTTTTGAACCTATGTTCGTCTCTAGAGAGTCGCACGGTCTCACCACTGGGCTATCACAGCGGGAAAGTACTAACAGTATAAAAAAAGAATGATTTTCTTTTTCATATAGAGTTCGAAAGCTAGAGTTCCTTATTGTATGATAGTTAATGGTACTGACAGCTCGCTTTTCATCACCACAAAGGTGTCCTAATTCTTAACTACTTAAAAACATAAATGTGTAATGAGAATCATTAAGATACATATCCTATACACTCATACATAATTTTTTATCAGCGATAAACTTGATCTTGGAAAACTAGATATAGATAACCGATATACAACGACAGTCAATAAAAGAAAACAGCGTAATTTATGATAGTATTAACATATGGACATTATAATTGCTTGAAACTTATTTTCGATTAATCGGTTAGTGTTCGTTGATATATGAAAACGTGTTAAAAATTAGTTAGGTTTATTTAATAGTCAGTGTAAAACATGTAGATAGGGCACTAAAATATTCCTACTTACACTTTTATAACTTTCAATTCATATTCAAATTCAAAATATTCTTTATTCAAGTCAACTTGTAAACGAGTGCTTTTGAATCGTCAACTCTACTGCTGGTTCGGAAAGCTGCTACTACCGCGAAGAGCGGCTAGAAGAAACTCGGCAGTTGCTCTTTTTAAAAATACAAATCTTATAACTAGTTACATTTAGTTATTACTGTCTTGTACAGGGTAGAAGTGAAGCTATATGCGCACATTCTTACCATCTAAGTAATCCTCAACAGTATAGTAGGCTTTCTGTATCAGCTTCTTTTTAACAGTGTTTTTAAACTGCTGTAATAGGAAGGCGGAATTTTATGATAAAATCTTATACCCAAATCCATAAACGATTTACGTACTTTTGTACAAAGCAAGAGTTGTAAGCTTATATCGGTTCCTACTTTATCTATTGTATACATCACCTATCGTTCTATAATTCTTTATATTTTTATGTACCAAAATTAAATTGCTTAAAAAATTTTCAATATCTTCGAACCTGAAAAAAAAAATACGTGTGGCACTCGGAGACTGCCGCGGTAAAGCTGTTGCATAGCATTTTTTATCAACTTATGCCATTACAATTATATATTTATATTATTTATGCAGTATTTTTTTTTTCTTTGTTTTATTTTCTTTGATATTAATTCAAGTTACACTTTGAGCATGGTGACCGATAAAAAAACAATTTTCTTTCTTTTATTAAATAAATGAAATGTTAATATTGTTCAAAATATTTTTATTATCTTTCAATACATGTCGGTTTTAACGGTAGTTTTCCAATACAACCACCTATAATCTGAAATGATCGAGTTAAGTTAATTCCATTCAAAGCGAAAGTAAAGTAAAGTATCGGTCTATTACTTACCCACTGCTGGGCATAGACCTCTTCTCTCCATTTTTAGAGTTAGGACCTACCACGCTGCTTCAATGCGGTTTGGTAGGTTAAGTTCAGAATTCTCTAGGAACATGTTTAATCACGATGTTTTCGTTCACCAAAAAGAGTGTGATAAATTGGAGTTATCTATGAGACACATATGTTTTAACAGAAAAACACATTGGTGTCTGCCTGATTGAACCTGTAATCCTCTTGAGGGAGACGCAGATATCACAGCCCCCCCCATTAAATCCCATTTAGAAGAATAGAAATAAAGAATATTCGTCGACTCTTCAATTTTAACATTATCTAATCGAATAAAGCAGATCCCGATTTAGATAAAGAAGTAAATGGTGTAAATTTGGTCTAATCAAAAGGGTGTAAATTTATGTGGTCTAAATTCTTCAGTACCTGAGCATTAAAATCGTCAAGCAGTCAACTTTGTCAGACATGACTTATAAGTAATGTCACTCTTACTCACTTGGTTACGCGTTACGCAAAATATACACTCAAATATAGTATGTTCAAAGTTGTATGCTATTTACACGACCGTTCCTAAAAGAAGACAGTGTAGCCAAAATATATTTAAATAAGCAAGGAACTATATAAAATAGCACGAAGAACAAATCCTTAGATAAAACTGCAGAGCAATTTCATTTAAAATTCAAGTGACCTATCAAAAATTCATAGCTAAGAACCATATGGGTGATTGCACTTATAACTAACTTATAATATTATATTCGATATACGTGTTCCCAAGTATGTATTAGAAGGTTTCATATCATTTTATAACAAAAATTCGACAGTCTCGCTGTGGATCCATGTTGAGTTGACTAAAAAAGCTTTTGACTGTGACTTCTTCTTTCCTATTCCTACATAAAAAATACCTCGTGTTAATTTCAAGCTATTCTACTGTATTATTCAAAACTAGTTGTGTCGAATTCATCATCATCCTCCTGCCCTTATCCAACTCTAAGTGGGGTCGGCACAAAATGTTAAAAACATGATGTGACATGATTTGGCTACGTAATTTACGACTGGTCGTCTGCCTAACGTAAACTTACCTTAGTCGTATTTTACGACCTCCCGTTAAGAAAGAAGTGGTCCATTCTACCCAACCGGATACCACACGGTGGGTCAACTTACCTTAGTCACCTTTTACGACATCTCCGGCGGATCTCTTATCATGATCTCGTTATTAATAAGTAATGATGACATTACCCATTGCATGTAGATTACACAAGCCCTTTGTTGTGCAATGTTTTAGACGGCAATCTCTTTTCTTTTCAAACAATTCTTCTCATTAAAAGAGCTATACAAATATCTTATTTTTAATTAATTAACCTCAGAAGTTGTATAATTAGTAAGTCCTTCCTAGAGCCCTATTTTTTTAACAGATACGTTGCGTGAATACTTATAATTTTTATAGTGTCCCGGTTCACTCTAACATGTGGTTACTACAGTATTAGAGCAAGATCATTACCAATGCATAACAGCGGAGACTTTGTGTCCCGTGCATCCAAATATCTATTAATAATTGAGTGGGTTAGCGCCCACGCTTAACAAAAACGATTTTTTCTTTCTGTGCTTTGGCTGTGCTTCTATATTCTCATGAAAACTTAATTTAAACATTGGAAACTATTTAAATAATAAAAATGTTATCTTAGAGGTCAGAAATGACCGAATGCACTAGTCTTTTTATACCCAAACTTAGGTGTGATAAAAAAAATCTTAGAATATTATTATAAATTTATCCTTAAAAATCTTAGATTTAAATTTGCATTTAGTTTATATTAGGTTTCTATTAGGTTTTCATTTCTTCCCTCAGTTGTGAAAGAAAGACGAACAATTCTAGATTAAAAAAATGTTCTTTTTAATAAGTATATACAGGTATTATGTAAATATCATGAGTAGCAACATATTATGTTTTTTTTTTCATTATAGAGGCGGAGATATAATTCCATCATTATATATAATTTTTTTTATATAAATAGATATATATGGGAGTATTAGACACACTTTCCTCCGTACCCGAAGTAAGTAACTAAGTGCTTGTGCTATGTATGACAGGTAAAAGGTTAATACATGCATATTTAATTTTAATAAAATACTTCGATACATATATACACCCAGGCTCGAATAACCAACAAATTGTTTTTAGAAAATATTATCCCTGCTGTTTATAAATTATAATTATAATTATAAGCTGTGATAGTCTAGCGGTAACACTGTGGGACTCTCTAGAGACGATCATGGGTTCAAACCCCGGGCAGGCACCAATGAGTTTTTCAATTATAACTTATGTGTCCAATTGATAATTGCAATTACACGCTTTTCAGTGCAGGAAAACATCGTGAGAAAAACAGCATATCTCTAGAGAATTCTAGGAATATGTGTAACCTATCAATCCGCATTGGAGCAGCGTGGTAGATCTTAGCTCCAATCCTTCTGTCCAAAAACGGAGAGAGGAGGCCTTAGCCCAGAAGTGGGCATAGTAACAGGCCGTTACTTTACTTTTTTATCCCTGGGCAGGTATCGAACCAGCTACTCGTGGAACTGAAGGCATATTCCAGTGACCACTTACGCCAACGGGAAAGTCTTACTAATTCAAATTCAAAATAATCTTTATTCAAGTAAACTCGTATGAGTGCTTTTGAATCGTTAATACTTTAATCATATTACGATTCAAACCAGCATAACCATTCAAATGAGTATAATAAACGTTGAGGTACTCCTCAGCTCCGTCGCATGCCGCCCTAACGAGGACCTTCTGTGCGTTCCGAACGGGGTTTATCGGACGCCCGGGGCGGTCGATGCATATGGTGCTGCCGATGCATCGTCCAGCGGAGGGAGGGGCCACTTTTAGAGAGGCCTCGACCCAGAGGTGGTGCACTCTAGGGTTCAGAGTTGCTGCTGGCGGGGGTGGGGTCAAATAAGGTACCCTGCCCGCGCCACCAGCAGTGTGGGGAGCTTACAAGTCGTTTTATCCGGTGCGAGTCCGACATAACCACCGCCTGTCCCCTTGGGGCGGTGGAACCCATAAGGGGTTTTTTCCCGTATAAAAAAAAATCCTCAACTTAAGCTGTGGTGTTCCAATTCGTAACGTCACATTTCTGTAATTTTGTTTTTAATTTTTACTCTTGTCAACTTTACTGTAACGTTATCAATAAAAGGTTTAATATATTATTATGACTATAGAATAAAAGTTGTTCTCTCGAATCACACAAAAGGCCGTCTTAACCCGCTTAACTGCTGTTTCATAGTTTTTGTAGGATTCCAGTGGGAGAAATTCGAAATCTTTAGTATTAGTGAAGCTATTTGTCGGTCAGTTCGCGCGTCTACAACTTTTCTAATCTAAACTATTGGTCCGAGCGTTCAGTCTTCGGAAACTTGTACACCGCCCGTTATTAAACTGCTCTAGTATCGATATTAATGACCGCGATATTTATGTTATATTTTTTCATATTTTATGCTTCTATTTATTTGATTTTAGCCAAGTAGTAATAATTATTCGTAGGAAACAAATATTAACTGGTATAAAATATGTACTAGTAATAATGATACTACGGGCCTCTATAAAATGCTGAGAGCCTTTACTGTCCAGGCGAGCGATGGAATGAGTAGAGAATTCTGAAGTTTATTTAAATCCAGGTTTCTTTATCATCATCATCCTCTTGCCCTTATCTCACTCTAAATGGGGTCAGCACAACATGTTACAATCATGTTGTCACATTATTTGATTTGACGTATTTACGATCGGCCGCCTGCCTGACGTCAACTTACCTTAGTCGTATTTTACGACCCCTCGGTAAGATTATTCTACTCAGCCATATACCACACGGCATATCCAGGCTTTCGTTTTTAATTAGAGTCATCTATATATAAAAATGAACGTATGTCTGTATTTCCCTTATGGAGTCCGAAACGGCTGGACCGTGGAAACCGTTTATAATGAAATTTTCAGGTTACCTTTAGATTAATCCAGCGGATGATTTTAACCGTTGAGTGTTCCTAGGGGAATTCGAAACCAGACTGAGTCACAGCAATGCGTGGCCGGACAGATAGTTAATAATAATGTAGTAACGGCCTGTTACTATGCCCACTGTTGGGCTATGGCCTCCTCTCTCCGTTTATGGAGAGAAGCATTGGAGCTAAGACCTACCACGCTGCTCGAATGCGGATTGGTAAGTTACACATATCCCTAGAATGCTCTAGAGATATGCAGGTTTCCTCACGATGTTTTCCTTCACCAAAAAGCGTGCGATAAATTGCAATTATCAATTAGACACATAAGTTTTAATTGAAAAACTCATTAGTGCCTGCCCGGATTTGAACTCGTGTTCCCCTCGAAAGAAATAGTCGCACGGTCTCACCGCTGGACTATCACAGCTCTGTTAATAATAATATAATATAATAAATAAAGTAGTACCTTCTTGCTGCAAGACATTTTTATAATTTTAACTTTATTTTCATTGATATATGATTGAAAATAAGTTGCTTATGATTACTTGCGTCGATGTGAGAATAGAAGTATATATTTCTCAAATCTACGGTCTCAAAGCCTTTTGTAAGGCGGACGATAGTCTGTATTCATCAGTCGACCTGGTGTCGGGCAACGGACCATGATAAGCTCTTAAGCCCTCTCATTAACAAAGGCGAGGGCTTTTGATTACAGTGGCCGATAAATCGAGCTTCACTAAAGCGATGGTGAAACTGATGAAAGGCTGTACAATTAGGTAATCCAGCAGTTTTTAAGCGCTTAAACTGCTAGATGATTTAATCGTATTTTATGACATTATTCATGGTGTATAAGAAATATGTAGGTCTTCTAAAACAGTGATTGATCTTCTAATACAAAATTCTTAAGAAACAATCAGATACAAAATGTGTTATTTAAGAAATTATAAAACACTAGTAATGCCCCGCGGTTTCACCCGCGTCCATACCGATCTCGTGATAGTGGAAAGTCTACGAAGTCGACTATTGAGTTATTTGAAGATTATTTAATTACAAAAAATGGGTATCATTAGGATTCTTGGAATTCTAATTCTAATTATAGCTAACTCACTAAATGCAGGCCCTGCTATTACGATCGCTGCAATAAATTTGTTATGGCATTATTTTCTTTCGATTTATATTCTTTAATTCGTAATATCTTTTGATTGGGATGTTGGATTTTAATAATTTAAAAAGTATTTTACAGGTATTGATATAGTTTTTAATAAAATATCATTTAATGGGATAAGGCAATTCTATCAACTTTTACAATGTAAAAAAGTAGTTATATTGGTATAACTATAATAAATAGACATAGGGTATCGCGGACTTTTTTGTGGATATTAATATGTTCTATAATACTGTAAACCAATCTTTTGTTCTATCCTCAATAGCTTTCGCAGCGCATGCGATGAAAGATGTGTACGACTAAATCTTTCACAACTTATTACAGTTTTATTAGGGATCCCTATTTTTTCGAAAATATCATATAGCCTATGTTGGTCAATGGAGAAGCAGCTTTCCAATGGTGAAAGAATTTTTGAAATCGGTTCAGTAGTTTTTGCGTGAAAATATTACAAACATACACACATACAAACAAACATACAAATCTTTCCTCTTTATAATATTATTATAGATTAAGTCATTTAAGAGCGTTTATTGATTGATAATTGTGTCAAATCCCCAAACTTTTTTAACACTATTGTTGTTTGTTTATTTATTTAATTATAGATTAATATTTTAATTATGATTAAAAACCTTTTAATTTTTCTTTATAAAAATTATTTAAAGTTATTGTCTTAACCGACTGCTGAGCTTTTTAGTAAGTTTTTAAGTTCTAATTTCAAATTAACTTATATTTTTACAGAAGACGTGATTCTGTTGCGAGATCTACAATTAAACATTTTTTATTTTCTACTGTAGCTCGTAACTAATTAAATCCACTTTTCGAAATTTAATTCTTATAAATAGTTAAATTTTTTGATTGTCATATTTTGCAATTTTGGAAAATAATTCAATTTTCGCACTTTTAGCGATATAAAATTGTGGAATAGAGTTGTATAGCAAACAAATGATTTCCGTTCTTTTCGAGGTGTAAATCAAGAACTGAATGGTTGTTAATATCTTTAATAGACATGGATTTTTTTAATTTTTTCATAAAAAGTATGCTATGAGTATATTGCTAAGAATTTTTTGGTGGCTATTTTCGAAAAGATTAAAAAAATATTAAGCAATAATAAAGATAAATTAGAAAGCCCGTAAAAGAGTGGTGTTTACAAAATAAAATGTCCTGAATGCAATGATACATATGTGGTTGACCCACTGGTCGTAATTTCGAAACCCGTTTAAAGAACATATGGCCGCTTACAGGAATAATAAGCCACTAAATTCACATTTTGCGAAACATTTGTTAGAAAGCGGTCAGAAAGTTCCTAATGACCATTGTTTCGAAATACTGCACACCTGTGAAAAAAGCTTAAAATTGAATATTTTGGAACAATTAGAAATCATTAAGCATAACAATGGCACCCTCATTAACGAGCAGATAAATGTTGCACGTGTTCAGAGGTAAAGGTGGGGTTGAACCGATTACTATATAACAATGCTTGTCTGGAAACCGCTTCGCTTTGCGATTTTGTCGTGGAGTCTATCTCCTGATGATGCTTCGGTTGCGGGGCGAAACGATTGTTGAGTTTGTGATAGTGAACGTGTGTAGTGCTTGTGTATTGTGGTGGCAGTGGTGCAGGTTTGTGCATGTGTTTTTATGAATCCTGCATGTAACGGGTATGAAAAAACGGATAGTCCACTTTACATTTAGCACTGTATATATTTTCTATTTTGCGGGTTATAGCAAAATAATTTTATTATTACCTTTTCTGGCTATTTTCATTAGGAGCAATTGTCCGACCCAGTATTAGAGTTAACGATTTAAAAGCACTTGTCTAAAACTATACTTAAAATATGTACACCGTGGTAACTTTATTCTATAAATGTGCATAATTGAAATACGTGCTAACATACAGATGAGATGGTATACGAGGTTTAATAGGTGATCGTTTATTTGAGGCGTGTTGTGCAAGTCTCACAACGTCGGGCTAATGTGTCGCAGGTGCTGTTGACATCACGCATACTGCCAGCCGCTAATTGTCCTTTGTTTATGCCAACTAATGTAGATAAATTTAAGGCAATTTCAAATAATAATATTTCGATAAATAAAGAGCATGCAATATCTGTATAATATAACTTTGATAGCTGTGATAGCCTAGCGGTGAGACCGTGCGACTCTCTAGAGACGACATAGGTTCAAACCCGGGCAGGCACCAATGGGTTTTTCTATTAAAACTTATGTGTCTAATTGATAATTGCAATTTATCACACGCTTTTCGGTGAAGGAAAACATCGTGAGGAAACCTGCATATCTCTAGAGAATTCTAGGGATATGTGTAACCTACCAATCCGCATTGGAGCAGCGTGGTAGGTCTTAGCTCCAATCCTTCTCTCCAAAAACGGAGAGAGGAGGCCTTAGCCCAGCAGTGGGCATAGTAACAGGCTGTTACTTTACTTTACTTTACTTTTATAACTTTGATGTCATTTATTTTTCCTTAAGTTGTTTATTATTTGCGATTTCGTCAGGAGTCTTTCTTCTGATGATGATCCGGATGTAGAACCGTTTAAATTGTATATATAGGTACCAGGATACATGAATTTGGACACATTAAAAATGACATTTATTTTTCCTTAAGTTATTTATTATTTGCGATTTCGTCAGGAGTCTTTCTTCTGATGACGATCCGGATGTGGAACCGTTTAAATGGTATATATAGGTACCAGGATACATAAATTTGCACACATTAAATGTATTGCAAATTTTCGGTTTTGATGACGATATAACGAAAAGACTATTCATAGAACATATCATTTAGACATTAGTAGATTAGATAACCATCAGACGTTGCTTGCAATTTATTATACTTTATAACTTTTTTTTGTTTATTTTCTTTTTATTGGAACAATGCTATATCATATTGAAACTAAAACATTAAGAAAAGAATAAATCATTATTTAAATTATTTAGAAGTATATAAAAGATCAATGGAAAGCACTCTTTAGCACTGATTATTAACATTGATAAATTTAGCGTAGAAAAGAAAACAAATGATTACCATTGATAATGCTAATCAACGAGTATATAGATAAAAAATTTAAAATGCGCAAACGATTAAAGTACGGCCGCCGTGTGGTATTCGGTTGAATAGAATAGATGAGCCACATTTCTTACTGAGGTGTCGTTAAAAGGCGACTAAGGTAAGTTGACCCACCGTGTTGTATACGGTAGATTAGACTGTTCTAATCTACCGTATACCATCCTTTTTCTTACCGAGGGGTCGTAAAATACGACTAAGGAAGTTGACTTCAGGCAGGCGGTCGTAGCAAAATAATGTGACAATATGTTTGTAAACTTCGTTACAACTAGTAAGCAAAAAGAATAAGCAGCATAATATGCCACTAGCCTTTTTAAACAATACATTAAATGATTTTTTTAAATTTATTTAAATGAAAGAAATAATATTATCTGGTATATAGTAACTTAGTGCGACTATTACTTATTAAAATGGGGTATTTGTAGGTGCTTAGCACCTCAAATTTAAATAAATAAATCATAATTAAAAAAAAGAAGCTTTTGTAAGCAAAGTCGAAATATAGTCATTAACGGATGAAAATATATTTAATAGACGCATTAAATTTTGATTCACAACAGAACGCAAAATTTATGCTTTTGAAGAAGCCGAATTGAGCTACCTCAGTTAGTCAAGAACTCCACTTACACATTGACAATAATCTATTAAACGACCGAACTACGTGGCGGTCAAGAATTCCTTTAATTTCAATATATTTTTAATAAAACTCTATAGCATACAAAATCAAAATTTTCATCAAATCAAACATTGCTGACACTAGTTCGCTAACAGTTTAATAATCTTGTTAGCAGTATCAAATATTAATTGTCTATTAATTGTTGACATCGATCACGGTATCAAAACATTAATAGATTCCTGTTTATCGACAATGTATAAATCATCAATCAGAAAAATATATTACATATCATAACTTATGGTAATTGACCATTTTAGTAATTTACTTAATCCAATTACGTAAAGTCCTTAAAAGTTCGTATAGTAGTCGTAGTTATAGTACGCGGCAATAAATAATGCACATCGATAACTTAGAACAAAACAGCCGGCAAATTACAATACATAATTATTTTTGACATCATTACGTAACTTCGCCAAAATAACAATATTCTGAACTAACTACTTTAAACGTCGTGCCTATTATAGAAAATATGAAGAAGTACGAAATAGGTTCATGTAATGAAGAGGTTTAAATGTCATGTGACCAAAAGAGCTTTAAATATGAACATGCATATGACTAGAGAGCCAAAAGAAAGATTGTGTAAAGAATGATATTTATATAAAAGGAAGCACTTCAGGAATGAAGAAAATGAAAGATAAAGATATATTACCAATCTACTTTGAATGGGATAAGGGTAGAAAAATAACGACGAAGAACTTAAAGTGTTTACTCTCTTGTGGACCAAATAAAATAAAAAAAAGCCATTAAAGCTCTTTTTACAACTTCACACGGTAAGTATCCATTAATTTGACCACAGAACAAGTCTCGTTAAACGACGGTAATGTGTCGCACATATCATTAATAACCCACAACGTCAGCTAAATAGCTCTTGTGTGCCCGAGCAAATAATATTAGGTAATTTTATTCCGTCATTAACACTGTCTGGAACAATATTTCTTGCAACAAGCTTTATACTTATAAGGATAAAAAAAATACAAATGAATATCAGGATTTGATTGATTCTTAATTTTTTTGTATATTCACTCTTTTTATAAATGTGATGAATGTTTGTTTATTTTTTTAGGCTTATGTAAAATCGTATTCGTTGTGATTATTTGTATTATATTAGTTCATGCCCCGAACAATATCGAGAGTACTTAAGTTTTATATCTAATACTGAAATTTACGCGGGTGCAGACATAAGATGACATATAAAAAAATATATAGGACTTGTTTACTTTTACTTTTATACACTCGGTCGTCCGTCCCCAAAGTAAGTAACCTAACGCTCGTGTAACTTGATCGACAACTGGTAAAAATATACATATATAATTTAAAATACATTCTTAAATACATATACTCATCCGGAATCGAAGAACTAAAAGTTTGTGTTTAGATAATGTTGCCGCTCGGACGGAAGCGAACCGCGGAGCTTAAGGCAGAGTCACTGCCTTAAGCCAACTGCGCCAGCGGGCCAGTCGATATAAAATTAATGGTATGATAGGAAATGGTCTATAGTATATTTTTAAACCAAGACTTTAACTTATTATTATCTTTACTCATCTATACTTATTATAAAACAAAGCCCCAAAAAGCTGTCTGTTTGTATGTAATCGATTTTCTCAAAATCTACGGAACGGATTTTGTACAGTTTACACCAAAAGATAGTGCAATACTTTTCGGATAGTTTAAGTAAATATTACATATCAGTATTATGTAAATTATGTCATCAAAGCATTTCTCAACGTCTATATGAACAATTTCGCTACACCAATTATTCCACGCGTTTCAGGTTTGAAAGCTTCTAAGAAGGCTCTTGTCAGAAAAGGGAAAAACTCGTTAGAGACTCCTTAACGAAAACTTTTACGGCATAATATTAGGGGCATCCAAAGTGCTGATAACGGTGAACTTAACGCGCTACATGATTCTTTTGATACAAGTTTCGCTACGGCGCCCTCACTTTTCAAAGACTTCCATCCATTTTATTCATTAGTGGTCTATCGACTTTGTAATAGCTTTATTCATGTACAAGCTTAATTGTGCTTCATCACTTTATAAATGTGAAAGTCATACTACTAAAAAAATTTTTTTTAATAAATCTGCATTATAATAAAATTGAAAAGATCTATCTAGATGTTTTATTAGCCTAATTTTAATGGCCCTAAAGTAGCGGCCTTTTACAATCCCACTGCTGGTTATAGAACTCCTCTCCCCGTTTCTGGAGAGAAGGGCTGGCTGGCTAAGTACTACCACGCTGCTCCAATGCGGATTGGTAGGTTGCACATATCTCCAGAAATCTCTAGAGATATGCAGGTTTCCTCACGATGTTTTTCCTTCACCGAAAAGCGTGTGATTAATTGCAATTATCAATTAGACACATGAATTTTAATAGAAAAACTCATTGGTGCCTGCCCGGTTTGAACTGGTGTTCCGCTCGAAGGAGTCGCACGTTCTCACCGCTGGGCTATCACAGCTCAATAATGGCCCTAATTTCTTTATATTTATAGCTTGTTATTATTTAATAACATAATATATCGTATATTTTGTTAAGGAAATGTAGAAATGTTTCGGTATCTAGATTGCAGATAGAATTGGTAATTTTCTTTGACTCGCTTAAATCTTTTCTATATACATTGACAAATATCGAAACATTTAGTTTAATTTAACATACTTTTTTTAAGCATTTTTGGAAAATTACATAGAAAATACACACAAGGGTATGTAATTTTTTCAATTCAATTGTGTGTTAATTAATTTATTTGAAAAGTGTTTGTTAGATAATATTTTGAGTTCAAGAACGGAATAACTATTTATTTTAGGTAACTAATACAAATGACTTAATATAAATAAAAATTAAGATGCGTTCAGTTATTCATGTATATGATATAACATGGTTCAATCAAAACACAAAAATAAAGTTTCATATAAAAAAAAATAATCAACGTCTTGACAATATCATTGAGAGATAAATAGCAATGAGAAAAGTGGCCAAAATGTGATCTAATATTATCCCACAGCTGGGAAAACGCATTCTCCCTCTTTTGTAAACGGAGATTGGGGATAGAGAAGGAGAGTAAGAGGAAGTAGAAGCTTAGACTGGCGATAGAGAATCCTTCGAAGAGGCTAAGAGGAAATAGCAGCTTAGAACTACCATGCTGTTTCATTGCAGATTACATTACATATATCACAAAAATGCTTAAAAGATGTGCCAGTTTCCGGAAATGTGAAAGATTTGAACTTGCAACGCCCATTGTAATATTTTTCGCGCCATAGCTGTAATTTCAGTTAATAAGTTTTAATTATTAGACAATACTAATGTATATTTTAAAAAAGAAACTTAATTTTTTGTAATCAGAATAGTGTCTGATAAGAACAACGAGAAAATGTTGAATTAAAGATTGATATAAGGCGATATGAACGAAAATAAACAGCATCGTATCACAAAATACATATAGCAAATGAAATCTCGTACAATTGCTGCGAGTATCATCAAATATCGCCAAAGCGATCATATAATAAAAAGCAATAAAGGAAACGGGAATCGAAACAGATGCTTCAGCAATAATGACGCCGAAAAAATGTTATATATGTAACAGCTCTCCGTATTCAAGTGTACGCTGGTATGTAATAAATATCTATTTAATTGATTTTTATACATAATAGGAATAACTTTCCCGTGTGGTATCCGGCTAAGTAGAATACACCACCCTCATTTCTTACTGAGGTGTCGTAAAGGGTGACTAAGGTAAGTTGACCCACTGTGTAGTATCCGGTTGAGTAGATTAGACCACCCTCTTTCTTACCGAGGGGTCGTAAAATACGACTAAGGTAAGCTGATATATGGCAGGTGGTCGGTCGTAAAATACGTAGCCAAATGACGCGACAACATGTAACAAACATATTGTGACGACCCCACTTAGAGTGGGATAAGGGCAGGAGGATGATGATGACATAATAGAAATAACTTCACATCTAAAGATGTAAATATAGAAAGGAGCATTAGAAGCGCGTATGAGGAGATCATAAAAGGCACGTTAATACATCATAAATGCTGTAGACATTTCACTTGATATCTGCCGCTAATTAATTAATTATGCCTTGTTTATGCGAATATATTAACGTCGAATTATGATTCACATATGTCTACGGTTGCCAGAAATATTATTGTTATTATTATTATTAATGTTTGATGGAATTAGGCGTTACTTTGCGAAGATCCATAAAACAAAAGCAATAGATATATATTTATATAATATTATATAAATATATGCTATTACTTTTGTATTATATTATAAGTATCTCAGAAATAGCCTTAAAATAATGCAAAATACATTAAATATTTTAAAAATTTATGCCACTAATGGACAAGTGTTTTTTTTCCTTTTGGGGACAAGGATTGGAGTTTTGACAAACACCATTAATACAATACGACTGTGGGTTCAATATATATATATATTAAAAATATTAAAATTTTTCGTAGAGTCAATATTAAATTGTAGTGTCTATTAATACAGTATTTTCTTAACCCGCATAAATTTCTTACAATTTATTTGGTTTTTTTTTCATTTATTATATACATTAGAAATTCCATATAATGAAATAATTATAAATAAAACTAATATTGTTCATGCATTCAGCTACTGACTTCAACAAAGAAGTATTTCCCTTTATTACTGTACCAATGCTTTTGAAGGATTTTAATAGAGAATAATTTGATTTAATTTTCTCGAGATAAAGCTTCCTCTTTGACACGAGTAATATGGTGGAGTTATATATAATACCTAGTATACATATATTCAATAGTAGAATATAGTTGCGTGTGAAACTATGATGTCTTTTGAAGTGAAATCCGTTTGCATACGCAGTGGCGTAGCTGAGCAATGAAAGTTAGTGGGGTAAAAAAGGTAACCAGGGCCCTATCTAAGCTGTATAAAATTATTTGTTTCTTATTTCGTACATTCATGGTGCTCCACATTCGACGATCTCCAATGGCGGGTTGGAGGTCAGACTCAGAAGGGCCCCCCGGAGCTTGTGGGCCCCTAGGCACTGTCCCGTCCCTCCCAATTCCCCCCCGATAGCTAAATCGCTATGTATACGTCACTATAAATTACATTATTAGACTGAGAATAAAAGGTACACTAGGTCGAAAACAATTACAAATCATTACACTTTCATTTCGAAACCTTTTAAAAGTTCTCAATGAAGCCTGCACGAGTTTCGCCTTTAAAAGCGAAACTCGTTATACTCTTTACCTAAAACTTTTTCGGTAGAATGTGGGCATCCGAAATGCTGATAACGGAAAACTTGACGCGCTACGTGATCCTTTTGACACAAGTTTTTCGCTGTGTAGACAGTTTCTTAACATTTCATCCTTTTTCATTTCGAATGGATGTAGACAAAGTGCTTGGGGCCGAATGGGGGGGTTATGCTGTTGAACATTGAATTGGGTGTGAATTCAAATTACTTTTGTTTGCAATTTTTACTTTGTTATTTTACAACAGAAAACACCAATATATCAATAACTAGCTGTATTGGTGACTTCGTACTCGTCAAATATTAATGTATGACTTAAAACCTTCTCCTATAATATAATAAAACTATAATTATTTTTCTGATGTTGTGTTTATAAATGAAAAGTATATATATTGTGGATATTAGACCTATTCTAGACCAGTGTACAGAAAGATTCCAATTAAGTGTAAAAAATATGCTTCAATTTTGTAATATGCTTAAATACTTAAAGCATATTACAAAATTGAAGATTATTTGGATGGTAAAATAAGCCTGGATTTAAAAATCCTTTCAGCTTCATACAAGACAGCGGTTTAACAATGTATAATTGAAAATATTTAAAAGATTGACCGCCGAGTTTCTTGCTGGTTCTTCTCGGTAAGAGCAACATTCCGAACCAGTTGTAGCTTCATTAATCATATTGATGCTTGACGATTCAAAAGTGCCTGAAATGGTTTATTTGAATAAAGATTACTTTGATTTTGATTTTGATTAAATCCACTTCACACAAAAAATACTTACGTGTTCACAAAACTTGAAATTTTAGCATCTCATTTCTACGTTAGTGTTATCATACAGTTTGTATCCCAAAGTTCTGCAAGTATGGGACATTTAGAGTGTTAATTATTACCGATTCAAGAATGGCTATTAATCTGAAATTTCTATTTTTTATAAGTAAGCAGCTTTTGAAAATTTGTGTTAACTATTAGAAGGGGTATCTGAAACCCGAAAGCAGTAAACTATGACTATAACAAATAAGAGCAAAGAACTGTGATAGCCCAGCGGTGAGACCATGCGACTCCTTCGAGGGGAACACGGGTTCAAACCTAGGCAGGCACCAATCAGTTTTTCTATTAAAAGTAATGTGTCTAATTGATAATTGCAATTTATCACACGCTTTTCGGTGAAGGAAAACATCGCGAGGAAACCTGCATATTTCTAGAAAATTCTGGAGATATGTTTAACCTACCAATCCGCATTGGAGCAGCGTGGTAGGTCTTAGATCCAACCCTTCTCTCCAGAAACGGAGAGAGGAGGCCTATTCCCAGCAGTGGGATTGTATTAGGCCGCTACTTTACTTTTTACTTTTATAACAAATAAGTGACATTCAAAAACAGGCAATTCTAGACAATTTAAGTCATTTCTTACTTGGCCAAAATAATTAAATTTTATCATCCATTACATTGTCACGTCCGGTCTTAATCGATAAACACTTAAGTTGGACTTCTGTATTTTCTTTTTGAATTAACTCGGCTGGGTTTTTTCACCGGTTTTGTGGTTTTGTCAGAATAAGACCGAAATCTGTAGTATTAGTGAAGTAATTTGTCGGGCGATCCGCGTGCCGGCAACTTTTCTAATCTAAACTGTTAGATCGAGCGTTCAATCTTCGGAAAACTCGTTCGCTGTCCACACACACTGCTGTTTTTCTACTTATGAACGAGGTTATTGTCTCTGTGTATTTTGAGCGTACAAAAACCTGATGGATACAGTTTGTAAGGAAGCTTAAACATTACTATCAGAATATATTAAAAAATATAACTAGAAAAATTCAATATTCAAAAAATTGTAAGATAATGAAACACTAAACTTAAATTTTTACCTTCAAGGGTAACTTTACCCAATTTATAGAATTAGGCGTTACTTTGCAGAGATCCATAATACAAAAGTAATAATAAAATTATTTTACTATAATCCGCGATACACTAAATAGAAAATATATATATAGTGTTAAATGTATAGTGGACTATCCGTATTTTCATACCCGATACGTGCAGGATTCGTAAAAACACATGCACAAACCTCCATCATTTCCACCACAATACACAAGCACTACACACGTTCACTATCACAAACTCAACAATCGTTTCGCCCCGCAACCGATACATCATCAGGAGATAGACTCCACTATACATTTAACACTATATATATTTCCTATTTACTGTATCGCGGATTATAGCAAAATAATTTTACTTTTGGTAACTTTACCCCTGAAAATCAGTAAGATAAAAAAGCGCCAAATCAAATAAAAAGCGTTTTATGCATTCGGACACATTGTAAAACAATTTTAAAAACTAAATAAGGTCTTTTGTTACATTAAAGAACCTTAATGTTTCTAAAGGCCGAGTTCCACAAATATTGTATCTAGTTTTATTCATCAAAAAATATAAAATGTCTATTTTAACTGAAGAATTCAGTTTTAGTTCCTCGCTTTTATTTAAGCTGAACCTTTAAAATCTTTTTTTACTTATTGCGCGGTTTGTAATCCTTTGAAAATTCACGCTGAAGGCATTCATTCGAATTTTCCAAACAGTAGCAACTAAGTTGCTTACAAGTGTTTTTTAAGGTTCATTTCACCAAATAGGCGTCAAAGATAATCCTAAATCAGGTAAACTTCAACATTTTTGTGTTTCAAAATCAGGTGTTTTCGCTAGGGGCGCTGAAGTGACGAAATTCTATATTAAATTTTTTCATATTATATTTTTTTAATCGATGAGTACTCATACTAGGGCTATTTATAGGTACTGTCTAAGTCACTTGCTAGAATATTGATGTTTAAATTCAAGGCAATTTTATATTTGTATTTTTCACGACTCTATATTTATATAATTTTATTAATGTGTTTGTTTGTTTCTCCTTCTGCCACTTTTGTTTATGTTATTTTTAGTATCACAATCTGTCTAGTCAAGTGTCAAGGTCTAGAGAGTCATAAGCTTTTTAGCTGGTGGACTTCATCGACGCAGACAAATTCGCTCGCAGAAACTAATACTAAATATTAAATTCTAATCAATTAACATTCGTCCAGGTTTGGTCAAGTATTTTTTCATACGCATATATAAGTGCATGCTTCGGAAAGTACATCAATGCCAGTCTCAGTTATTTCAGTTTTATTACCCAAATTTTCTTTTAATTAACTCATAAAATCAGCATCACAATGAATCAACAATCAATATTTAATATACCATAACGCTCTTTACATTACAAAAAATTGGCGATGTACTCGTACATATTATAATATACATAGGAAAGCGACATAGGATTGCTTTTACTTTGCGTCTTACATAACTACGTAGGTCGTTTGTGGGTTTAGATATAAGATTTTATTATAAAATTCCGCAATCAAGTTAAGTTTTGCCATTACAGCAGTTTAAAACATTAAAGGAGGCTGATACAGAAAGTCTACGTACTATACGGATTATATAGATGATAAGAGTGCGTAGATGTAGCTATACTTCGACCCTGTACAAAATAGTCATGACTAAGTCATCATCCTTCTGTGTTATCCCCCTCTAAGTGGGGTCGGCCCAACATGTTATCACATGAAGTATCATGCGATAACATGTGTGTAACATGTCGTAAAATACTTTGGCTAAGTTAGCTAAATATTTTACGACCGGTCGCCTGCCTGATGTCAACTTACCTTAGTCGCCTTTAACGACACATCAGTAAGAAATGAGGGTGTCTATTCTACTCAGCCGGATACCACACGGTAAGGTAACGACTCAATGTAATTAGTTATTAGCATTTTGACAAGAGCAACCTCTGAGTTTCATGCTGGCTCTTCTCGGTAGGAACAGCTTTCTGAACCAGTAAAGCATACTTGAATAAAGAATATTTAGAATTTAAATTTGAATTACATTATCAAATATTATCGCGGGTACGTTGTTTGACTTTATCATTCTCTAACAATGAGCTCGTGCCACAAACTACTAATCAAACACGTGTATAAAAAACTTGGATATCCTCCTCTTCCTTTAGTCGTATGCTCATTGCTCACATCGTGCTGGTCCCGATATAATTGGATATACCAGCGACTGAATTACCCAATCGCTACCACCAAGAATTTTGTTATGTCACGTTAGTTGAATCATCTAAACTTATTTGATAGGATGTTATCTAGAAAAATTTAATCCCAGGATTGTATACATAATAAATTAAATCGACTTCTAACAATTTAATTGCTGATAGTAATCATCAACGCAGCTACGTACGTCGTAGTACAAAATACAATTATCGTGACATATTCGCTAAAGAATTAATTCTGGATTTAAAAGTGATAACTGTTACAGTTATCAAATAATACTTATCAATAGTCTTAAAAAATGTCATTCAATATATTATCAAATATTTTTTACGGTGAACTTCCTTTATAATCCTAGTCTTAAGTAGGGTTGCCTGAAAGAGATTACCTTTTATTTATATGGCCGCCTATGCACTACTTACAATTATTTAAAGATTATTCGTATCTGTTCTATTTTAGTTTGTACCATAAAGTATTTTTATTGTTATTCTGGTTTCACCGCTACTCAGCCCTTTTTTGCAAAAGAGAGCTGAGTAGCGGGTAGTAGGTGCGAACAAACGGCTAGAGTTCAGGATGGTAGTGTGAGAATCGACTTATGATTCTGGCTTTATCGAGAAGTACTGCCTTCTGCAGTACCTGAGTACCTTAAGACCTGAATTACAAATTGCCAACCGTGTGACGTGTGCGACTTGTTGGGATCGATCCATTAAGATATGACTATCGGAATAATATTCGTATATACCACTCCTCGTATCTCTCCTAGCTCAAGAGCCTCGATATTTTAATTTTTTGACAGATTCAGCCTTTGCAATGTGGTCATCATGAGGTATAGCTATATCAACCAGAAACACTCATATTACTATTATTATTATTATTAATAGTTATAGCATTATATTTTATGGAATATTGCTATTGTAAATACGCGGATAATGAAAAAAGGTATTACAAAAAAAGGCGATACGTAGCATTTACAATTTAAGTCTAATTCCCTGCGAGAGTTTAAGGAAATAGGTACATTAGCTTCACAGTATATTTAAAAAAATAAAAAAATAAAGAATTATAGAACAATAGGTGATGTATATAATAGACAAAATAGGAACCGACATAAGCTTGTGGCTCCTGCTTTACGCGTCGCAAAAGTACGTCAGTCGTTTGTGGGTTTGGATATAAGATACTATAGTAAAGTTCAAAAAACTGTAACTGTACTGTTAAAAAGAGGCTGATACAGAAAGCCGTGCGTGGTTATAGCTACCCTCCGACCCTGTACAAGACAGCAATGTCTAAATGTAATTAGTATTAAGAATTATGATTTGAAAAGAGCAAGCGCCGAGTTTCTTGCTGGCGCTTCTCGGTAGGAACGTCGGCTTTCCGAACCAGCAATAGAATTGACGATTCGAAAGCACTTGTTTACAAATTTACTTGAATATAGAATATTTTGAATTTGAATTTGAATTTTAAAAAATAAGAAAAAATGATAAAAATTAAGAACATAAGAACTCGAGCTGCACAAAGAACTTTGAGGCTAGATATGTCCAAAACAAGTCATGAGTGAACATTATCAGCCATAAAATTCACAGTAACAGACAAAAATTTTAATTTTATAAACTAGTGATAAAAATATAAGCGAAGCAAAGTTAAGCGAGATGACTCCTCAAACTGAAATATGTAATACTATACTTTATATTTATATTGGTGTATAACTTTGCTTCCGCCGTTTTTCGATGGACGGCTGCATCGTTGAGGACTGGTCAAAACACATAGGTCAAAATAGCCATAAAGTGAGTTTGTACATTTGTAAACATATTTACATCGCGTCATCAGTATAATTTCTTTCTATTTTGAAAATTTTTTCGATATAAAATGTCTGTTTTCGAACCAAGTTCTCGTCATATGCGGGAAGTTTTGATCTTCTGCTTTCATTTGAAAAAAACTGCAGCTGAGGCTCATCGAATGCTTTCAAATACTTACGGTGAGGCTGCTCTTAGTGAAAGAACGTGTCGCGAGTGGTTTTAACATTTTAAAAATGGTGATTTTGATGTCGAAGACAAAAATGGCGGTGGAAGAGAACAAATTTTCAAAGATAGTGAACTGGAAGCACTGCTTGATCAAGATTCGTGCCAAACGCAACAAGAACTTTCAGATTCACTGGGAGTGACTCAGCAAGCCATTTCGAAACGCCTTATGGCCATGGGCATGATTCAAAAATAAGGGAGTTGGGTTCCATATGAGTTGAAACCGAGAGACATTGAACGGCGTTTATTCACATGTAAACAACTGCTTCAAAGGCAGAATCGAAAGGGATTTTTGCATCGAATCGTAACTGGCGATGAGAAATGGATTCGTTACGATAATCCTAAGCGCAAAAAATCATGGGGAATGCCCGGACATGCCTCTACGTCGACGGCAAAACCCAATATTCATAGCGCCAAAGTTATGCTTTGTATCTGGTGGGACCAGCTCGGTGTAGTGTACTTCGAGTTGCTGAAGCCAGGCCAAACTATTACAGGAGACCTCTACCGAACGCAATTAATGCGTTTGAGCCGAGTATTGAAGGAAAAACGGCCACAATACCAAGAAAGACACGACAAAGTCATTCTTCAGCATGACAATGCTCGACCACACGTCGCTAAAGTAGTGAAAACATATTTAAAAACCCTCAAATGGGAGATTTTACCCCACCCGCCGTACTCCCCAGACGTCGCTCCTTCTGACTACCATCTCTTTCGTTCGATGGCACATGGCTTAGCAGATCAGCATTTTCATTCATATGAAGAAGTTGAAAAATGGATTCAATCTTGGATTGCACTGAAAGACACCTCCTTCTTTCGCGATGGAATCCGAAAATTACCTGAGAGATGGGCGAAAATTGTAGCTAGCGATGGGCAATACTTTGAATAACGTATCTCTAAGTATTTTTTGAAAATTTATCTCAAAATTCCAGAAAAAAAACGGCAGTAGCAAAGTTGTACACCTTAATATATATACAATAAATAAATAATCTATATTACGCCTATTTCTAATATTAAGCTACTATAATCGTAGCTATTAATAATAATTTTAAAGTACAAAAATAATAAATCAAAAATTATTTAACAAAAAAAAAATCAATCAACAATTTGGTTACAGATAGTTTAAAATACAAGTTCTAAATTAGTCTAATGGACACCACAATAGTTTGAGTGAAATATTGCTGTCAAGAGATAAGCAATAGATAAATAACTATTTTATCGTTATATTTATTCATATAAGCTTCAATTGATTGATTTAGTATTGTTTCGGCTTTTAGAATATTAAACACACTAATATTAGCAAAATAGATCTGACTATACTATGATGCTTTTATTTATCCATTGTAAACAATAGAGGGGGGAACACATTGAGACTATTCTCTTACCGTTGTTCTTTTTATAGTTTCTCCCATAATTCATTATGCGTTATTAAACGAAATACAAGTAATCTAATATAATGTAGTTAATAATTTGCTATTCTATATTTTATTATAATACAAGCAATATAACAGAACTAACTACTTTGCTATAATCCGCACGGGTTAAGTGAATGCATGCAAAGCCAATGTGTATGAAGCAGGCTAAATCTACGCACCTTATACATGCAGGACCAGCCACCACATGCACCCCAAGGCGCAATTCACCAGCAACAACGAACACAAAAGCAGCACACACACCCACCACCACAATCTCGACGATCGTTTCGCCCCGAAACCGAAGCATCATCAGGAGGATAGGCTTCACGACAAAAATCGTACTGCAAACGTGAAGCCTATCCTCCTGATGATTTTGTGTTCGTTGTTGCTGGTGAATTGCGCCTTGGGGTGCATGTGGTGGCTGGTCCTGCATGTATAAGGTGCGTAGATTTTGCCTGCTTCATACACATTGGCTTTGCATGCATTCACTTAACCCGTGCGGATTATAGCAAAGTAGTTAGTTCTGTTATATTGCTTGTAATATGGAATTCCGCCAAGTAACGCCTGCTTCTATAAATCATTTATTATAATAATTTATTAAAACCTAGAATACCAGAAAAAAAACACCAAAAAAATATAATACATATAATGCAACTTACTGCCTTGAGGTTTCTTATATAGCTTAAAACAATTAAAAGAGTATCTTAAAAACCAATATACGCTTACATTTTATTATAAGCTTTTCTATGTGTGTTGTTTTTTAAAGATTAATTATTTATTTATTTGTATTATTAAATTACTTTCAAAGTAAATTTACAAGTAACTTAAAGGTTCGTAGATTTTGCCTGCTTCATACACATTAGCTTTACATGCATTCGCTTAACCCGTGCGGATTATAGCGAAGTAGTTTTGTTATAGTGCCTGTAATATGGAATTCCGCAAAGTAACGCCTGCTTCTATAAATCAATTAAAATGTATCATTTTTTATTAATAAACTTAAAGCAATATAGAATTCATGTTATTCCTATTCGTGGTACATTTTATCCAAGCGCGAGCGCTAATGCAGTACTTTGAATTTATCTTGTCTTTTAATCACAACTGATTGTATATATATTGTTATAAAAAGAAGTAAAAAATTCTCATAGCTAATAAAATAATATTAAATAAATAAAATTACGTCTACAGTAAAGATAAAAGTTATAATAAATATTATTCTAACATTACTTAATACATTTCTTCTATAGAAGGCATTATTTGTTCTGGTACTTGTGAATCGTCTATGTGTCGTTTTCTGTACACTGGAGCAATAACTGTTGCTTTTACGTCGGATAGATTAGTTTCTCTTTTGCCATTTCTCTTTTTATTTTTTTTGCCAGCTTTCTTTCTAGACTCGGTTATAATTAAATTAGCATCGGGAGATTCACATGAAAAAGATTTTTGGACACCATACACTTGACATGTTGTCAGCGTTTTGGTTTTATTGTACTGATCTAGGAATGTGTTTGTTTCTTTTATTTTGAGTGCATATATTCTATCATTGTTGTTGTACTTGGTGATAGTGACAGCTTTATTCTTTTTTGATCTCGGTTTTTTAGATTTCCTTTCAGCTTTTGCTTCTAAATTTTCTGGTTCAGTTTTTCGTTTGTCACGTCTATTTCCATCATGTATATTTAAATCTTCTTGAACATTTTCAACACTAATACGTGGATCCATCATATGGTTATGTTTTTTATGGGCTTTTATAGCGCGTTCCATACAAACATAACATCCTCTACAAATTGGGTCCATATATATTGACTGGATGTCGCTTACTTTATTAGTTAAAGAAGGAGCATTTTTATTAAGGATAATATTCTTTCCGATAGATGGTTTTCGTTTAATTATTACCGTATCGTTAAATCCTGAGTCATATGTGAATTTGATACTTGATTTAGCTGCAAAAATAATAAATTAATTATATACACATTACTGTCCAACTTACAACAATAACACTACTGGAAAAATACATTTTAAAACACGATCTAATGCTACTATAAAGTCGATTAATTTATACCTTGTATACATATTGATTCATAATTTATTACTTCATATTTACCATGAAAATAAAATGATAACAACAGATAAAAACTTCACCTGTGCTATTTTGAATTGTGTCGCTGTAAGAATGAAATGTTATATACTACAGAATGATATATAAAGTAAAAAAGTAAAAGTAAAGTAACAGCCTGTTACTATGCCCACTGCTGGGCTAAGGCCTCCTCTCTCCGTTTTTGGAGAGAAGGATTGGAGCTAAGACCTACCACGCTGCTCCAATGCGGATTGGTAGGTTACGATGTCCTCACGATGTTTTCCTTCACCGAAAAGCGTGTGATAAATTGCAATTATCAATTAGACACATAAGTTTTAATAGAAAAACTCATTGGTGCCTGCCCGGGGTTTGAACCTATGTCGTCTCTAGAGAGTCGCACGGTCTCACCGCTAGGCTATCACAGCTTAATGATATATAACTATGTTATATTACTTTGGTAAAATATAATTACAAACAATAAAGAAACCACGCGGTACGGTAAAGTGTCAGATAATTTTAATTAAGCTTCGTTTGAATAAGGTAAACGAAGCTAAACGTAAAGTAAATCAACGCGAAGTATCTCACCTAAAGCTTGCGGCAAAAATGCTACAAGAGCATATAACAACAGGGAACTCATTAGTTCCATTTGCTCGCACCTCGCTCAGAAGGTGTCTTCGCTGCAGCTGACAATCTCCTTACAAAAGTACGCTAACAAGCTTCGTTACAGCGCTGGAGTTTTACAAAACGCACACTCTGTTGCTCACGCCGTCTTGTCTCAACAAGCGCTTCAGCCTCCCTTAAACGTTTTCAAGAGCTCCCGAGTTTATCTTAAGCGCATCCGCGTTATATAAAACAAATTACACCCTTGAAAATTTATAATTTACACTTATAAACGATGTTTACATTTAATTTTAGAACTAAGTTCAAATAAAATTTTGTAAGATTAAAGTGTTCGTTGAACAATGACGCTCTGGGCCAGAGATGCAATTTATATTGACGGCGTTTCGAGTTAGTGGAGCGCGTATGCGACCGATGTTTACTCGATTCAAGGTGTTTACATGGGGGTAGCCGTTCGACAATCGAATGTTTGACTTCCTCCAGCCTCGAGTCGGCGCTATTGTGATCGTGTTTATATGTTTATGTTTCGTGAGCGATAACAGGATAGTCGCATCCGTACACTGAAAAGTTAGTTCATGTTGTTACTCGTTGTATGTAATGTTACGCAACATTCCTAGATTATACGCAACATTCCTGTGAGGTACACCCGAACCCCCTGATTTCAGTTGCTTCTACCTACATCCCAGTTAGGTCCGACCATCGAAAATACAGTCGACCAAAAAGCGTCCTGTATGACCCCGACGATCAAATAACGATCGCCAACACAGAAACACGTAATACACTCACACAGCGTCTTCGCCGGCGAAGACGAGGTCTCAGTTTTCTGACGTCGGTCAGTCCTGGCTTCTCGCCACCCTTCCGACGCCGCAATGACTAATCTAAGTCATACCATGAACCCTCCACTACACGTCGCCCTAAGCCGTGGTCCGGCCTCACAGGAGGCACCCTTAGGACGACGTTCCCCGACTTAAGTAGAGCTTCTGCGCTCTACTCCCTGCATTTCGCAACTTCGGCGATGCTTCTGCGCTCGCCCGTCCCGCCCGGTGACGCTGTAAAAGCCATTAGGGCTAACAGCATACAGTCAGTTCGAAAAAAAAAAAAACATTCCTAGAGTAAACTTAGTAAGTGTGTGATGTCAATAAATATTAGATTTTTTTACAAATAATTATATTAATCATTTTTTAATATCATCATTTACATAATTTATAGAATGAGGCGTTACTTTGCAGAGATCCATAATACAAAAGCAATAATACAATTCTTTTGCTATAATCCGCGATAAAGTAATAGAAAATATATATAGTGTTAAATGTATAGCAGAATATCCGTTTTTTCATTCGCCATACATGCAGGATTTGTAAAAACACATGCACATATCTTCACTACCGCCACTATAATACACAAGCGCTACACACGTTCACTATCACAAACTCAACAATCGTTTCACCCCGCAACCGAAGCATCATCAAGAGATAGACTCTGCGACAAAATCGCAAAGCAATTTTGTAAAGCAAAATATATATTTTATAAGCACTATATATATTTTCTATTTACTTTATCGCGGATTATAGCAAAATAATTTTATTATTAATTTTGTATTAAAAAAAACACTTTCCTAGTTATCAAAATATCGTCGTAAACGATACTTTAATTTATTTATAGCTAATATTAAAAATATATTCTAGAAATTGACGAAAATAACTCTCATAATGTTTTAGAATTTTGTCGACAAATACTGCTTCATTTAAGTTTTTGTAATAAACCGTGATATTGTCCCGGACGATAATAAATTGAATTTTATTAAACAAGAGGCGTATTCTTTTCACAAAATAAGCAAATTGCGTACCTTTATTAGATTGTATGAAGAATTTAGTTATATTTTTTATATTTACTATATTTAACGCAACGCGAGTAATTAGCACTTACAAATATAAAATTAAATGAAAAAGCCTTTATGTCTTATTGGATTTCACAACGAATTCCCAGGAGCATTCATAAAGTTTGGTACAAATTAAGTTTATATATAAAAACTGCCGAATGCTAGGGTTAATAAATTACCGTTTAGTCTCTAAAAATACATTTTTAATGAGGATACTTTAACACTAAAGTTGACATGAGCGAAGTCGCGGGTAATTTGTATATTCTGCAGTGGTACCTTGAGATACGAGTGTCCTGACATACGATTGTTTCGAGATACGAGCAATAGAACCTGCACCGCTGAATACCACCCCGTCCTGGTCGTTGACACTGATGTGTGCAGCGTCTTACAGTTTCTCTTATCTCAGACTCGACCTCCGTCTGTATGCTTGCTTCTCTCGCTTTAGGTACATTTTTGATAAGTTGGGTTCCCGTATTTTGCTTTTTGTACATTTACGAAACATTATCACATTTATTTTTATAACCATGGGTCCGAAAAAGAAGATGATGTCTATTAAATTAAAGCGTGAAATCATAGAATAACACGAGCAAGGTGTTCGCGTATTTGACTTTGCGAGGATGGTAGTACCATTCCAGTTAATTTCAGTGGGGAAAATCTCTTTGAGATACGAACAATTTGACATACGAGCAAGGTTACGGACGAATTAAACTCATATGTCGAGGTACCATTTTACTTGTAATGCACCTAGCATATCTTTAAGAGTAATAGGAATGAGAAAGTATTTTTTTTATTTAAACTATCGTGAGTAGTATTCATAGTTAATATGTAGACACCCGCTATACTCAAGTCTTATTTTATAAGGTTAGCCCGACTAATTACGAGCCCATATGGGGCACTTATTCACGAGCTCTTTACACGATGTTATCGCGGCGGGAACACTCCCAGTTCAGTACCTGCCGAGATAACGTCTAATATAGCCGGTGACTACATATTAACCGTAATTTTTTTCTTGTGATTTGCATAGTATATCAATCCATATTCAAAGAATCAGAATTAGCATTATCATTTACCTAATTTAAATTACCTTTAAATTCGAACTTAGTTATCCGAAAATATAAAATATTAATATCAGCGAAAATTCTTAATAAAAATTCAGCTCATTCATGTTCACAGATAACTGGGTAGGCATCAAAGCCGGCTGATAAGCGAAATGAGCTCAAGCCGCTGGGAGCCCGTAGTTTGGCCTGGGGCCTCGGGAAATTCATTTAATTTAACGGCGCACTGTACATTTTTATACACATGCAGGAAACGAGTTTTCCGGTCTTTGTGGCGTCGTATCTGTTTAATTTAAAAACAAAACATGTTTCAAAAAGAAAATTGTTTGTATGCTGTTTAAAAATTGTTTACGCTTTCACAGAATTATGAAATTGCACCGAACGCTGAAAAATTATAGGTAGCATTTAGCTAGATATTGTTTTTAAGAGTAATGCTATTTATTTCGAATTAATAATACGATGTTAGCTCTAACGGCTAGTACAGCGTTACGGGGCGGTACAGGCGAACGCAGAATCATCGGCAAGGTTGCGAAATTGCCGAGAGAAGAGCGCAGAAAATCCATTTGCATCAGGAATTGTGCCTCCTATAAGTGCGGGCTACAGCTTAGGGTAACCAGTTGTAGTGTATTGGTGGTATGACTTAAACTAGTAGATACACCTTCAGTAGGCGTGGTGAAAAGCCGGCTGAATTCAAAACACTAGAACTCTAACCCTGGGTAAACAACTTTAGTATTTAATAATAACTTGTGCGCTTTATATCGTATTTACGTTTTTCTATAAAGGAAAATATCGTCGGGAAACTTAAATATCCTGAATAAATTCTCGGAATGCTTGTGAGTCCCCAATTTCCATGAAGGAGGGTTTTCGGTTTAATTTCCTCTCCTTCTCTGTCTAGTCATGAACATGTTTTCAGAAGAGAATCCCAAAAAATCTACTTTACTTATACTTTACTTACTTACTTTTCTTTTTAATTTTATTATGAATCTTACGTAATAAATTTGAATAAATTGTAACAAAACATTTTCATTACATTAACTAATAGCATAATCAATCGATGTTTCATTCTCAATCAAAATAAACATTTGCTTCTTCCTATTATGGTTGTAAATTAAAAAATTTAACGCGCACCAAGAGTATACTTTTCTTACAGTACGAGGAAATTTATAATCTGAAGAGCCTTTGAAGTTTATGCTACTCGTAGTTGCATGCGAACAACGTTACAAAAAAGATTTACGAATCTCCAACTAACAAAAGAAAAGGTGATTACAGTGTATAATTTACAAGCGTAAATTGGCAAATTGGCAAACGGTAAATAAATCTAATGAAAGATTACGGACGGTGATTTTAGAATGGTAAACAATTTACACAGATATTTCTTAATAGAGATTGGCTATATTTACGTTGTAAATATCGTGTTGGCCTACTTATATTGTATCTATCTGTGTTGGTAACACCAACATATTAGTATTAAGAATTTAGTTTAATTTGGTTAAAATTAACTTCAGTTTTACTATTATGCATATATTTTGTAACTGTTTACGTTTGTTATATTGTTCATATATACACATATTCACAATTGTAACCTTTGCGTACAATACTTATAAGAATTTTTGTATAATATATGTTACGTTAAGAGGTTAAAAGTAGATATTGTTTAATTTTGCTTTATATAAAGTTATTATATGTTACAACAACCCAGATGGGCAGTATGTTGACAACACCAACATGTTAGTAGTAAGAATCTGTGAATTGTATGTAGCAATACTCTCTTCTCTCTTGGATGGCGCAATGATTACACGCGTTACGAAGTGCTCCGATATTTTATTGTGCCGTTGTATCAGTTTTACAGTCCGCTAACGTCCCAACAATCTGAGGTTCTTGGTCATAAACTCTTTTTGCGGCCCTAGTACTAAGTTTTACAAAATGAAGTCCGAAGGCACTATCAAGCTACTAAACGGATTATTATACTGTTTTCTCTTAGACACAGACGTAAGGAAGGAATAACTAAGCTTTTGTCTAATTTAGTTCAAATCTGACGGTTGTTGTTAAAAATATAGGAGAAAGTGAAACCTCTTGGGAGATTTCGTCGAAATTTTGCTTACCAAAAGATATACCATAACATGGTATCGTATGACTATCGAGAGTTATACAGTTGTATAGTTGTAGTTGTGGTCGTGTAGACGACGACCATGAAATAAAAGTGGAAAAAACTTCTTATCCCTTCTTACACCTCGGAAAATTGCCTCTTCAGGTGATAGGGGGCTGGCTCCTTTTTTGCACAAACAATCCGCTTAGCGATTAAACGCAGAAACGCTGCCAGATTTCTTGGGACCATTCTTCGTGAGCATTATTTGTATAGTACTAGCATATAAGTAATTTAAGATATCCATAACTTGTTTATTTTCGTTGTAAATAAACAGGTCTTTCTTTTTTGATTATTTATTTTTATAAGTCTATATGGATTGCGTTGGGGTGTAAACAGCTTTTGAGGATATCTAAAAAAAAAACAAAAGTTTTAAAAATCATTCCTGAATATTGAGATGCAATTAGTAACAGCAATATGGGATCATGTATATCTTATTTATGCCGTGTGGTAGCCGGCAGAATAGAATAGACCACCCTCCTTTCTTACCGAATTGTCGTAAGAGGCGATTAAGGTAAATGCCGCGTGGTATCCGGCTGCATAGAATAGACCACCCTCATTTCTTACCGAGGTGTCGTATGAGGCGACTAAGGTAAGTTGACGTCAGGCAGGCGGCCGGTCGTAAAATACGTACCAAATCATGTGACAACATGTTTTAACATGTTGTGCCGACTCCACTTAGAGTGGGATAAGGACAGGAGAATGATGATGATGTATATTTTATTTAAAATAAAATTGATATATTAAGTTACATAGTTTTGTCATCCAATTGCTCAATTAAAAATTTCTAAGCAGAACAGTTGACGCTTACGCGTCACGAGCAAAGTCGTAATTATTTGAACCAACCCTGTATTATTGAATGACGACTTTAGCTGATTATATTTTTCAGTCGTAAATATTACTTAACATTCACATTAAAAAAGGAACTTGGAGTGAAAATTTTAGATAGCGAACTTTGAGCTTTTATTTAATGTTGTGAATTTCCTTGTACAAACTTCCTAGACATCCATAAATCCTTTTCTCATTTTGCCGGACGGTGTAAGGTCATTTATTCGCCTTACATTGAAGAACGTGGCTCTTCGATGCTATTTATTTCAAAGAGCAGTCTGGAGATGAAATCAACACGTTTTCGATGCATTTTAAAGGAAATTTTTATAATTTTTTTGAATTATTTGTATTCGAATAACACGATTATGTATTAAGAATGATTATTTAAACTTGCGTTCCATGAATTTCTGCGATTTTTAAAAGCTTATGTAGAATCTTAGACAATCGAAAAAAGTTATCTTCCTGCCCTTATCCCACTCTAGGCGAGGCCGATACATCATGTTACAAACATTTTAGTCAGTATACAGCGAACAAAAGAAATGCAGTTGTCAGGTTGTAAAACCTGCATTTCTCTTGCGAGGTCCAGTAGGCCTACCATGAACTCTTAGATAACGATTAAATTCAAAGTCAGTACCTAAACCGAACCGCTTTCTTTTCGTACCATAAGGTGTGGATTGCATTAGGGCGGTAATGTTTGAAAAGGATAACGTTACATGAACTATAGATAACTCTGTCTCTTTTACTAACATGTTTTTAGGACGCATTCCGAACGCTCATTCGGCAATGACTTAAAGTGTGCGCCTTTATGACGTCATGGTATGAAAAAGCAAAACAATTTAGTTTACGTCTTCAATTGAGCCGCAATAAGAGTTCATGGTACGCCTGCAGGTATACGTGGAGTCTGCCAATCTGATTTGGAGCCACGTGGTAAGTCTAAGCTCTGTGGCTCCCCATCTTAAAAGGAAAAGGAGGCCTTTGTTTAGTGGTATGGCAAATAACTGCTATTACGGTGAGTTTAAGATTGTTGTTTTTATATTTATTTATATAAAGACACACCAATGACATGAACACAGTTGCAATAGTACAATTACATATTTAGTATATAAGTCTTGGTTCTGTGTGAACACGTTACTTAAAGACATTGTCAAATATTGATCAAATTAATATTATATTATATTAAAATAATATTTCGTCATCATCATTCTTCTACTCTTATCCCCCTCAGAGTGGGGTCGGTACAACATGTTACAAACATGGTGTCACATGATTCGGCTACGTATTTTACGACAGACCCCCTGCCTGACGTCAACTTACCTTATTGGTATTTTACGATACCTCGGTAAGAAATGAGGGTGGTCTATTCTACTCAGCCGGACACCACACGGCATTATATTATAAACATATTTATAGTACAGAAATTATACTTTATTATGTCAATTACATGTCAAAGAAATAAAAAGAATACGAAATTATAATGTCAAAAATAAATATATAATTACAAATAAAGAAGTTTGTTTTTTAGTGATAAAAGAATTCGAAAATATATCAATGTCTGATGACCAGTAAATGTTGCGTTTTTTCACAATAAATTATTATGAGGACAAATATAACACTAAAATACTTGCGTTTTTAAAATCCTTAAGACTTCTTGCACTCACAAGAACGCTATCAGCCGATAAAAGAGCTGATATCATGATGAATGGCCTTAATCCGGAGCGCGGATCTGCATCCATCATGTTCCTCCTCATTCCCTCGCTCTATATTTCATTTTTATACTAGAAAAATCTTTTATTCGAATAGACTGACTGCATTTTTCATTGATTTGCGACTTTAGGCTTTCGTACATGGTAATGTTCAACGCGCTTGAATTGAAGCTTTTACATGGGTTAACATTTATTAAATCAAACTCCCGTTTTTTTTTATCTGTCAACTGGAAAAAGACATTGGGAGACATTTCACACCAAAGTTGATTGGATCAAAGGTGCAGGATCAATTAGTGTTATAAAATTTATTTATGAATTTATTTTTTAATCCAAATTTCAATTTTGTTATAAATTTCTACTTCAACCAATATATTTAAAGCAATTAATCTAACGCCTTGAATAGATACAAACTTGACAGACTGACAGACAGGATCTACGAGTATATTGAATTTCAGACGTATGCAAATAGTTAACGACGTTAAATGATAGGTCACTTTATATCCAACTGGCCCGTTGGAATTGCTTTCAGCCCCTTGGGTCGCGGCATCGATTCCCGAGGACCAACATTTTTTTAAAAACAATTTGTTGGTTCTTCGAGTATATGTCGAGGCGAGTGTATATATGAATTTATTTAGAACTATTTAAGTAGTTACCAGTATATTGAAATTGTACAAATAAAGTTACGTCGAGAAGCTAGTAATTTTACAAAATAATTTCATTTACACAAAGGTAAAATTTTACTACGCTGCTAATATCTTGAAAATGGTTTTTACTAACAATGAGGCATTAATTGGCCGCTATTCAACTCTGCAGCAATTTTAAAACGAGCTACAGTTTTAATTTTTTTTATAATAGCAGTAATTTTAGTCTTTTGTTACGTACTGATCAATGAGTAAAGTTCGTATAGTGAAAATCTGCTGACGCGAATCTAAATTGGAATTGAAAGTTGCAGCTTACATTTTTTTATATTTTATACCTTACATAGAAAGTAAATTATAATAAGTAAATATTGATGAAAACGATGAATATTTAAACTGAAATTTATACTATAAACATAGAATATTAACTATTCATCGCGCAAACACTGCTAGCATTCTTGGGACCATTCCATGTAGGCATTACTTGTATAGAATTAGCGTGTAAGTAATTTAAGATAGATATTACTTGCATACTTTTATTGTGAATAAATTATGCACGATAATATATGTATATGAAAAGGTGAAACTCAAGCGCAACTTTAAAGTTATCCAAAATTGAGGATAAATACAGGCAATAGCTTTATTGAGCCTTTCTTTAATAGAGCTATTGATGTTATAATCAATTCGGATAATATACATAAAATGACCACCAATATATTGTCATGCTAATAAGATGAAGTATTTAGTCGTCTGAAATATTTTACAGTAATACCTAATTAATGTGGGAAGATTTTGTAAAATATAATATAAAAGAATCAGTCCCACCGTGTGGTATTCGGCTGAGTAGAATAGACCACCCTCATTTCTTACAGAGGTGTCGTAAAAGTCGATAAAGGTAAGTTGACCCACCGTGTAGTATCCGGTTGAGTAGAATAGACCACCTTCTTTGTTACCGCGGGGTCATAAAATACGACACCGCGTAAATAAGTTGAAGTCAGGCAGACGGCCGGTCGTAAAATACGTAGTGAAATCATGTTAGAAACATGTTGTGCCGACCCCACTTAGAGTGAGATGAGGGCAGGAGAAAGTGAATACGAAAGAATCAGTCTTATACCATCATTTTGTTGTTACTCTTTTGTTGCAATCAGATTCTACTCTACGAGTAGGTAAGTTAATATAATCCGTTTAGTCGCATTCTTTTGAACAAACAGAAATAATAACGTTGGGAAAATTTATTATTAATTTGAAATTGTTCTCCCTGTTTCGACATCTTAGATAGCAATATTGATCTCAGTATATTATATTAATTTTAAAAATTATCGATGACATCAAATGTTTATGTAGAATGCAGTAGTTTATTTCTTAATCCCAAATTTTCCTAGTTTACAAAGTCATTGTGGATGAAGATAAGTATTTACAGAAAGTTGTGATTAAATTATGTATTATGAATAACACTTAATCCCAACTTATTTTGTTAATATTGCCAGATTACACTAGATTGGTATTTCCAATATTATCTTATCCGTAAAATTTTATATAATAACTCCGTATTTAGTTTGTTTTGGTATAGTAATGGACAGAGATAGATCATACGTTACTTTTGTAACAGTAATTTTTTTTTAAAACTCAGTACTTAAGAGTAAAAGCTATTATTTGAACTAAATTTATTTAAGAGGTATACATGTACTTTGCTAATAAATTGAAACAACGATACGGGAAAACTCGGATCCTTTTACTAGTACAAGAAAATTGTTGATCGGAGAAATTGCCAAAATAAACACTTCAAATTAAGAGACTTCACATGAATAGCATTAAACGTTATGCTAATAATTTCGACAACCTCACAAAACGATAAACGACTCGTCTCATATGAACGTATCCACGATATTACTCAATATTAAAGGAATATCAAACGGCAAATAAGAAAATAAATTAAACGTTAGATGTTAGTATTGCTGAGCAAAAAACTTCTCTATTTCGTCTCTAAATTCGGGTGGCAATCGCGTGGTAGAATATCAATTTTCATTTCGATTCGGGCTCTTGCATAAGGAGTTGTGAGAAGCGAGTGTTTTTCACGGTCTCATTATGTGACGATTCGTATTCGAGGCCGGAGTGAAGTCCTCTCGACTGAGAAAGGTTCAAGAGTATCGTAGCACTCATTCAAACCTACGATGTTGTCATCATCCACTGACTTAATAGAATTTTGAATTGAATCTTACGATGAATAACAGGGTGTTCGAGCTTAGCCACAGGCCGGTGGCGATTGTAGTTTAAGGTTGCATTATGAATAAAGGTTATACCAAAGATAGGCAACAATCTTTGAAATTAATATTTTGATTACAAATTTTTCTTTCTTTTTAACATATTATTACTTCCCCTACTCTGATACAAACTCGACTTCAATATCTTTGATAGCATCAAAGAGGATTTTATAGGGTTGCAGAGATTAGATTAAGCGTATTATAAAAACGTAAATCAAAATCTCTAAATCTCTTGTCTAAATATTAAACTTTTAAAATATATAAACTAGATTTTTTTAAACATTCAATGGTTTTAAAAAAATTTAAGTCAAACTATAAAAATATAATAATAATAAATATATGGGACACTTACACGCGCGATTTTAAATCTCTAACTTAATGATTGTTTTATGGGTCACAGAGAACGGGTAAATATATACTTATATAATTTTAAATACATACTTAAATACAAATACACACCCAGGCTCGAAGGACCAACAAATTGTTTATAGAAAATGTTGGCCCTCGGCGGAAATCGATCCCACGACCCACGGAGCTGAAGGCAGGGTTACTACCCACTACGCCAACGGGCCAGTCAAAAATAACTTTTACCAACGTTATTATTTCTGTTCATTCAAAAGAACGCGACTAAACGGAAAATATACTTACCTACTCGTAGAGTAAAATCTAATTGCAATATATAAGATACAGACTCGAAGAACCAACAAATTGTTGATAGAAAATGTTGACCCATTCGATAATAATTACAAAGATAATATAGTCGAATATAAAAAAAATTATTATAACGAACATTGCAACCTACATTTTCATTGATTTAACTAATTTTGCAATGGTACTCGGTCCAATACAAAACCACTAATAAAGATATCGGCCAACTCAATTTCATTGTGTAAAGTAACAGGCACTTTAAACATTGAAATACTTAAACTTGTCAAGTTTAAGACTACTTGTTGTTCACGAAACAGTTACAAAGCTTGCCACAAAAAGTACTGACCTAGATTCGAAACAAGCACCTCAACATTTAATGAGGCTCGTTATAAAATGTTATGAAACAAATATTGTGAACTGTATTATTTGTTATAAAATTTTATCAAGTGTTCATTATAAAAAAGATTTTAAAAAAATCTTTTTTTCTTCTTTGCAACAGAATTCCTAAAGAATCATGCAGTACCCGCCACCAATAACGCACAATACACAAGCACTACACGCGTTCACGACCACAATTTTAACAATCGTTTCACCCCGTAACCGAGACGTCACCAGGAGATAGACACCACAACAAAACCGCAAAGCATTTACGATTTTGTTTGAATTCATATCCTATACATGCAGATGTATAGGGTATGAGAACTGATAGTACACTCTACATTTAGCATGGCATATATTTTCTTTTATTGCGGATTATAGCAATACCGTGTGGTATACGGCTGCATAGAATAGACCAACCTCATTTCTTACCGAGGTGACGTAAAAGGCGACTAAGGTAAGTTGACGTCAGGCAGGCGGCCGGTCGTAAAATACGTAGCCAAATCATATGACAACACGTTTGTGACGTGTTGTTGTTGACGCAGGAGAATGTATGTATTGCGGATTATAGCAAAATAATAATAGTTTTTTAGAATAGAATAGAAAAGAATTTCTTTATTTCTTTTCTACACACAATACAATTAAAGTTACACAATTAAAAGTAGAAATTAACATAAATATAACAAAAAAAAAAGTAAATAAAATAAAAACAATTTGAAGACTTTTAAATTACGTTGTGTAGCGGTGTGAAGAAAAAGAAATAGGATAACCACTCAGACTGAAAAGGACAGTGAATCCTACGCTGATTTTCAGTGGTCGCCCTAGGGGTTACGACGACAGGTATAAATACATAATACATAGATATTATAAATATTTTACTTTATAAATATAAAACAGTAATTCTGCATACAAATCAAATATTCGGTGGAATAGATAATCCAGTACATCGGATTATCTAACACACTTACACGCACAACTTATAAGTCACTGTCTCAAAAATTGTTAATAATATAGCTTAATTATAAAATATATACAAGCCAAATTCAAGCCTCATAAAATCTTCACAAGTTCAGTAAGTAAAAATATGTTATGAGGAAAGTACTCTTAACGTAAGGCACAATGTAGGTGTATAAACAAATGTATATATGTGAATCAAGAACGGGTATCGTATATGTTTCTTAATCTCGAAAAGCACCCAATAGCTCTTTTGCACAACGCAATGGGAACAACGAGACGCATCTGCTAAAAGATTTCTAAGATACTTCACTATGAGTAAGTTCTCATGTTTGTTATTTCAAAACTACAGTATGAACAATTATAATAGCGCGTGTGGATTTGCTAGTTTTAAACATTCTCACAAGTAAAAGTAGATTGTAAGTTTCAATCTATTTATAAACGTGAATTACAACAATATGTTATAGATTTTCAACTAAGCGTGATGAGTTAGTGCTTATAGAAATACGTGCGGCTTCGCCTGCGTGAAATTCAGTGTTTAGCATGTTATAGTCGCTCGAGTCTCGGCATGATAACCCACATCGCTTTTTATACCTATTTCCCCCTCTAAACTACAATCGACACCGGTTTGTTACTACCCTCACTAAAAACGATCTCTTCAACTCAATTTACATGTAATGGTTATGTGCTATTAACTTAACCTTTCGGAGGAATTGCGCTACCTTTTAGTAAAAACCGTACTAAAATCTGTTCAGTAGAGTTTGAGAAAATCGATTACATACAGACAGACAGCTTTGGAGACTTTATTTTATAATAAGTAAAGATGCAGTAGAGTGTGTCAAATATGAACGTGGTAATTACATTTCATTGACAAAAGTAATAATAAAATTGTTTTGCCATAAATTCCGCGATAAATTTTGTAGTTTATCGCGTTAGTTTATCGCGGATTATAGCAAGATAATTTTATTATTACTTTTGTATTATGGATCTCTACAAACTAACGCCTCTATAGATGCTTAATGACGAATGATGAAATCTATCTATACTTATTATAAAACAAAGTCCCCAAAAGCTCTGTGTTTATGAAAAAGAGTTTCTCGAAATTTACTGAACGTATACGGTTTGATACTAAAAGTTCGTGCCATTCTTTTGGAAGGTTTAAGTTAATAGTACATTACGGTTTAATGTAAATTTTGTAAAGTTGCCTGCTGGAAGCTGTAATCGCGTGCACGGCGTATGTATCGGGCATGAAAAAACGGATAGTCCACTATACATAACACTATATATATTTTCTATTTACTCTATCGCGGATTATAGCAAAATAATTTTATTATTACTTTTGTATTGTGGATCTCCGCAAAGTAACGCCTAATTCTATGAATTACACTAAAGTAATTTACTGGAAAATTGTAGATCTATAAAAATTCTACAGAAAAGTCTGTAATAGCAAGTCTCTATCTCTTACGGTTAACTAACAATAAATACTTTTAAGTTTAAAATTTCAATGATTTATAGAGGCAGGCGTTACTTTGCGGAATTCCATATTACAGACACTATACCAGAACTTTAGTAAGGTAGTTCTGTTATTAAAAATATTACGCTATTCTCGAGACTGTTTTTGTAACGCATATCGACTTGTCAACCGCCAAACAACAGTTTGGTCCAGTCATTTGATGTAATATTCAGACAATCTTTAGGACCCAGTGGATAATTATGTAAAGTTTGGTGGAAATAGAAGCATTTTTCTTAAGTGTTGAGTTCTGTTTCGAGGGTAATTCGAAACCGGACTGAGCCACAACAACGCGTGTCCAGACAGCTAGTAACTATTTAAATGTCAAGTATACGCCTAAATTAGATACACAGCGATTTTAATACAAAAATCCATTTATTACCTTCTCATCCCTGGGTATAACGTTAATTAAGTCGCTGTGACTGACATTAAATATATTGAAAACGTAATTAACATAGTAATGAAGTTTTCATTGGCAAATGGATTATTTTTTAATGCTTTGAGTATGAACCATATCTCCTACGGTTTAAAGAAGATCATATCGTACCGTAAGATCATATCGTATCTTACGTAATAAAACCTTTTCATCATAGTTTCCATTATCGATTTAATCGAATTTATGTAAAGACAAGCTGTGATAGTCCAGCAGTGACGCGTGTGATTTTTTCGAAAAGGTCACAGGTTCAAACCCCGGGCAGTCACCAATGAGGACTCTATTGGAATTAGTAATGTGCCTTATTGGTATTAGTAATTTATTACACGCCTTCCAATGAAAGAAATCCTTGTGAGGAAACCTGCATATATCATCATCATTCTTCTGCCCTTATGCCACTCTAAGTGGGGTCGGCACAACATGTTACAAACATGTTGTCACATGATTTGGCTACGTATTTTACGACCGGCCGCCTGTCTGACGTCAACTTACCTTAGTCGCCTTTTACGACACCTCATGGTGGTCTATTCTATTCTATGCAGCCGGATACCACACGGCGTGAAACCTGCATATATATCTCTTGAGAATTCTGTGGGATATGCGTAACCTACTAATTTGCATTGGAGCAGCGTGGTAGGTCTTAGCTAAAACCCTTCTCTCCTAAAACGGAAAGAGGGGTTAAGCCCAGCAGTGGGCTATTAAGAGTCCATTATTTTACTTGAAAACACAAATACACATATGTTCAAATTCAAATTCAAAATATTCTTTTTCAAGTAAACTTGTAAGCAAGTGCTTTTGAATCGTCAAAATCTACCGCTGGTTCGGAAAGCTGTTCCTACCGAGAAGAGCCAGCAAGAAACTCGGTGGTTGCTCTTTTCAAATAAAATTATAAATAGTTGCATTTGGTCATTACTATCTTGTACAGGGTAGAGGAGTAGCTATATCCAATTTTATTATCTATATAATCCTCAATATAGTAGGCTTTTTATATCAGCCTCCCTTTAACAGCGCTTTTAAACTGCTGTAGTGGTAAAGATTAAATCGATTGCGGAATTTTATAGAATCTTATACCAAAATCCATAAATGACTTATTTACTTTCGCAAGGCGCAAAGCAGGAACCGCATGTCGGTTTCTACTTTGTTTATTATATACATCGCCAATCCTTGTATAATTATGTATATTCTTATGCACAAATATAAGATTGCTAAAATTCCTAAATAAATCCTTTTGTTTCCATCCTGAAGTATCAATTTTATTTAATGTTACTTTTAGTAGACTGCTTAATTATTACTTAGTAGAATTTAAAATGTTTGCGATGTTTGATATTTTTATTACAGAAAATCAGATTTTTCATAATTCAAGTGCTTGTTATATTTCAGTGCCATAATATTTTTAAGTTATGGAAACTTGCTGCTATACTCTATTATAAATGTTTGCTATTCATCATAATTTTGACTGTAACATTTGGCAAGAAAGTCAGCGATGACTTTATGGAAAACATTATTTGCTTATATTTTAAAAGTATAAGCGAGCTGTGATAGTCCAGTGAGACCGTGCAACTCCTTTGAAGGGATCGTGGGTTCAAATCCTGGGCAACCGCCAATGAGTTTTTCTATTAAAACTTATGTCTCATTGATATTAGCGATTTATCACACGCTTTTCAGTGAAGGAAAATATTGTTAGGAAATCTGCTAGAGTATTCTAGGGATATGTGTAACCTAACAATCTCCTTCGGAGCAGCGTGGTAGGTATTAGTTCCCTTTACTCCAGAAACGGATGGAGGAGGCTACGCCCAGCAGTGGGATAGTAACAGGCCGTTACTCTCGTACCAAAGTATCTAAATATAGCATGATTTATTATTTCTGTAAATTGTATCGGAACTATTTAATACTAGATTTACATTTTTTGTTTATTGCTCAACAATAATTCACTGAATTTTTTTATTAAAACGTGCTTTTCTGAGAATACTATCTATTGGATATTTCAGATCTACGAAAGCAATATACACTTTTATAGAATTTTTAATAAGACTATAAGAAAATACAGCACTTATTTTCGTTACTAAGATCTCGCTGACCCCGTCACACAGACGTGTATTGATGTATCGCACCCTTAATATTAAAGTGACCTAATTCGAAATTAGGCTTAATTAAGTAAGATAAATTGTAGTTCTTATTTCAGTGCCGTCTATGGCACTTTACGAACAATTTATAAAAACAAGTGTGACTGGAAAATACCGACCCTCCCGGTTTGTTAGACCGGATGATATTACTAGGCTCTAGTTAAAGGACCTATGATACCTGCACGAATGGGTGATATTTATTGGCACCTGTCTCTACAAAATTGTTCATTCGACTTATAGAATCTTTGTTGCACAACCGATAGCGTGGGCTAATACAGTACAGGGCCACCTAGTTCTCAACGTGTAAAACATTAAATATTTATTTCGCCGATCGGTCATGAACAGTTATGGGTCTCTTTAACAATCACGAGTTTTTTATTGTAATTAACCACAAACAACTTTTTTTTAATTCGGTCACTTCAATACTAAGCGTTCGATATATTGTATACACCTTCTTGTAAGACACAGGCACTTTCAAAACGAACCAACGTAGGTATTAAAAATCATTATGGCTTCTTCAAAAAATCGATATTTCTATTTGAATAACAATGAGTTCCAGTTAAACTTCTTGATGGCCAATAGAATTAGCATTAAACAGCTATTATTCGCCCGAACGCCCTCCTTATAAATACTCTCAATTCTTAGTAGGCATTAAAATCTTATACACTTTTTTAATTTCAGTAACCTAGATTTCTTATGTATCAAAGCAATAGGTATAACTGAACACAAAATAATTCTTGAACAGTCAAGTACCCTTAATTACTAAATTTAATTCCCTTTAATCCACAGTAGTAGATGTCTAAAGCAATCTACATCAGCACCCCAAAAATTTTCTAAAACACTCCTAACAAGTGATCCGGTCCGTACATAAAATCTTCAATATACTACATTAACAACTGTAGAGTGTATCTCAACCTGTATTAATATGTCAACGTATTTTGAAACAAAAAGATTGCTAGGCAGAAATAACATGACTGAAAATCTGATTTAATAAAAGCCAGATAAATAAAATACTAAAAAAGATAAAAGAGAGATAAAATGATCATAAGAATTTCAATTTAAAGAAACCTTAAGAAAAAGTCGAGCGGTGAGACCAAGCGACTATTTCGAGGAGATCACAGTATCAAACCCCTATAAGTTTTTTTATTAAAACTTTGTGTCTAATTCATATTTGCAATCATGCAAACACAATCACATTAAACAACCAGTAATACATTGTAAGGAAATCTACACATCTCTAAAGAATCCTAAAATATGTGTTATCTACCATTGGGGTAGCGTGCTAGCTCTAAGCTCCAACCCTTCTCTCTAAAAACTAGAGGAGGCATACGCGCAGCTGTGAAATAGTAACAGGGTGGTACTTTATTTTACGTCATACTTTTAAACGAATCTATGTATAAAGCACTTATCAATAAATATTTTTGTAACGTAAAACTATCATTCTCTAAAAGACCCGTAGAAGTATTGGTTCATTTTTCATAGCTTTATTGCATACGGCATTGACAATATCTGTCATAGTGGAACTATGAAATATGTCTCCGAGCTTTACAATTTTTACTGTTATTATTGGGTTAGAGCATCAATTTTTAGCACATTGTGAAATATATCAAACGCTTAGCCTTAGCTGAAAACGTAGATAAAGCAGTTACCAAAAAACAGTGCAATAACTATATACTATCTTTTGACACGACAAAAGAAAACCACCAGATGACGTTGGAAATTTAACGCATTAAATGCTTAATTCGATTATTTGATAGGACTCCATCTTTCTTTTTTTGCTACGCTGTAACAGAAAACTGTTTTTGGAGAGAAGGATTGAAGCTAAGACGTATCACATTGCTCCTATAGTAAGTTATACATATCCCCAGAATTTTCTAAAGATATGCGGGTTTTCTCAACATGTTTTCTTCACGGCAAAAGCCTGTGATAAATTCCAATTATCAATTCGACACTTCATCAAGTTTTAATAGAAAAACTCATTAGTGGTCATCACCACCGGGCTACTACAGTTTTCAAAGCTGAGTTAGTAATAATATAAAAAAAAAATTCTAAATTTTACACTGTAATATCAATATCATCAATATATCAATTACATACTTAATCTATCAGGTAATTTTAACAGGTTCAATTTTTATGTTACGTTTCAAATGGTAAAGTTCAAAGTGCCACGTCACAATGTACATGCAATCCATCACAAAAGCGTGGGGAGAAAATGAAATGTCAGAACGAAATTGTAACGAGACTTTCAAAAGTACTACATCACGTTTTCAATACAATTGAAAAGATCCTTACAAAACAGTATTACATACTTCTATTGTAGTATTAAAATTAGGTCTTCATTGACCTATTATGTTACAATAATAAAAGTTTCATATTGTTTCAGTAGATGGCGCTGAACGGAATTAGCCCTCGCAATAGAGATGATGGCTACAGTCATACTCGTACTCGTACTGGTCATAATTAGTACTTTAACAATGCTATTCATTCTTTCATATTTTAACAATGGGAAAAGTATTTATAGATCATGTATCAGCAGAATATAGAAAACTGTGGGGCTATCGATTTCCATTATTTTATTAAATTATTAACTCTCGGCCTTGTATAAATTACTTAAAGAATCGATGGTATGATACTCGTTAAAAGCATCGAGCAGAAAACCTTTAAGCCCTTTATAATGAACAAAGAATATGAAAGGAGAAGAACAAAACTAAATCCCGGATAAAACAAAAGAATGATCGGAAAATGTGTGGGATGAGTTTTTGCAAGGTTTTAATTTCATAAAAATGATTTATAGAATTAGGCGTTACTTTGCGGAGATCCATAATACAAAAGTAATAATAAAATTATTTTGCTATAATCCGCGATACAGTAAATAGAAAATACATATAGTGCTAAATGTATAGTGGACTATACGTTTTTTCATACCCGTTACATGCAGGATTCGTAAAAAACATATGCACAAGCCTCCACCACTTCCACCACAATACACAAGCACTACACTATCGCAAAGCTTTGCGATTTTGTCGTGGAGTCTATCTCCTGATGATGCCTCGGTTGCGGGGCGAAACGATTGTTGAGTTTGTGATAGTGAACTTGTGTAGTGCTTGTGTATTGTGGTGGAAGTGGTGGAGGCTTGTGCATATGTTTTTTACGAATCCTGCATGTAACGGGTATGAAAAAACGTATAGTCCACTATACATTTAGCACTATATATATTTTCTATTTACTGTATCGCGGATTATAGCAAAATAATTTTATTATTACTTTTGTTCATAAAAATGATTGAAGCCTATAAACGTTGAGTATGGCGAAAAATTTACTGATAAAGGAACTTATATAAAGACAAGCTCACATGGCGTGAAAACCATCTTCCTCGTCAAGATGTTTTTCAACAACCTGTGTCCAATAGTGGACATATGTTTGTTGAAAAGAAAGTAAAATACAATCTGTGAATCGGTTCATGCGCTTAGTTCTAAAGATCGATCGATTCGTGGAGGAAGAGGCTTCCTTTCTCACAATTTATTTTGCAACGTGTGGTCACCGTCTTATTACAATATTGTTAGTGGAATGTTCAACGGTCTCGTCTGGAAGCTGCCAGAAAATCTTTGTAATGTTTTTTATTACAATAAGCTTGGCTACTATTTCGCGTGATGGAAAGCGAATGATACAGCCTCTCCAGAAAAATAGATGCAAGAAGGAATTTTCCACAATTTCCAAATTCCCAAATTAAACTATTAGATTAAAAAGATTCGCAAGTTAATCAGTAGAAGAAATACACTTTGTATTTCTTGTGTAATTTTTTATTATCTGCTCTATGCGTATCTGCTATTTAACGATGATGATTTCAATATTACTCATACAAACTGATTACTTGCGACGTGCCTAAGCGGTTGTCTTGCAAATATAATTTGATAGATATTTTGAAAGTACATTTGTAATACATCTTATCAGGTGTAACATCTTAATTAAGTACTTCTTCGAACTGGCTCATGTTTCGAATAAAGTATTGGGCATATTAACAATGCTAGTTAGAAACGCAACTAGATAGCTTTTTTAGGAAAGTTTTACTATTTATACTGTAAATTTAAATTTTAGCTAGACGTAATTATCTGTTGTATACAAAAGAAATACGTTAATATAAGTCTATACTTATTATAAAACAAAGTCCCAAAAGCCGTCTGTCTGTATGTAATCGATTTTCTGAAAGTTTACTGAAAGGATTTTTGTACAGTTTTCACCAATAATTCTGGATGGTAAATAGTACATATCGGTATTATGTAAATTGTGTTGAAGAGATCGCGCAGTTGTTAAAAAACTTGTTTGCTGGCAACGTTAGTCGCGTGCGCTGCGTAAACCAGCAGAGATACGTTAAAGTAATGTAGTAGAGAATTGTAGATCTATAAAAATAAAAATAAAAAGTACGCGTTAGCATGTCTCTATCTCTCACGGTTAACTCACAATAAATACTTTTATGTTCAAAATTTCGAAAATTCGGGAAAGTTTCGTAAATTACTGAACTCCACGGGGGCAAAGCCGTTTTTGGCACAGCTAGTAAAAATAAATACGTTTTAAATTGCTGTGTAATAAACAAGACATATATGTACATATATATAATATAGATGATTAGTACAAATATAGATTGTTTAACATTAAAAATACTCTAAATTTGTTTGTGTAAAATATCAAAGGGTCTCTTTTCCCTTCCACAAAACATTGCCAAATAATTTATCTACATTTATAAAATTAGCGCTACAAGGGCCTACCTGTAACATTAACTCCTTTGTAACATAGATATCGGATATTTAATTAACTCTACTTCAAAGCCCGGTAAAGGGTCAATAGGCTCTCGAACGGTACAAAAAGGGTAGACTTAATGAAATTTGGAACTTCAGAATGTTATAGTATGTTTCCGCTCAGATTTTAACACCAAAATTATTCTACGGCATTAAACTTTGTCGAAGTAAAATTATCTTTGTTATCGCTGTTAACTGATTCGAAACTTGTTTATATTAAACCTTTTGGACTGGCGTAAATCTGACGTGAGGTATTTAAAGAACTATTATTATAATGTGAACAATATCTAATTTGCCGTGTAGTAGCCGGCAGAATAGAATAGACCACCCTCCTTTCTTACCGAGGTGTCGTAAGAGGCGACTAAGGTAAATGCTGTGTGGTATCTGGCTGCATAGAATAGACCACCCTCATTTCTCAAGGTAAGTTGACGTCAGGCAGGCGGCCGGTCGTAAAATACGTAGCCAAATCATAAGACAACATGTTTGTAACATGTTGTGCCGACCCCAGTTAGAGTGGGATAAGGGCAGGAGAATGATGTGAAAATATCTAATTTATAGAACTAGGCACTACTTTGCGGAGATCAGAATTACAAAAATAATAATAAAATTATTTTGCTATAATCCGCGATAAAGTCAATATATATAATACTTAATGTAACGTGGACTATCTATTTTCATACCTGATACATTTTAGTGTAACATTTTATATCATCATTAACAATTGAACCTTATTATAAACTAATTACTTACTGAGACTTAAAAAATTCGCTTCAAGCACTCAGCTCGTTGTTCTGTACAAATAAAATAGGTAATAGGAAATATACATCCGCTAAGACCGGAAAGGCTTTTAAAGAAACCGGAAACAGGATGGAGCATCTTACGTTTACTGAGTAATACCTTAAGTAGAGAGACATAAAAATATACAAGACAGAAACCCGAGTTCAAAAAGGTAAACAAGGACGCACATTAAATATATTCATTTGGATGAAACAGTACAAGATAGACCGTATGACAAAATATCAAATTTGAGCTTCAGTTAAACTAAAACGTGGATACCTAGTATATGTTTAATAGCGCTGTTAAAGGCTGGCCGATACAAAAAGTCTACTATACTATTGAGGATTAATAATAATAATAATAATAATATTTTTTATTGATATCAGACATTACATCCATTTTGTTAGTAAAAAAAATAAAGTATAAGAACTTAAATACTATGTTATTAGTAAAACAAATTAAAATTAAAATTAAAAAATATAATTCAACTCAAATTAAATTCTAGTATAACGACCATTTATGAAGCACTGGGAATGCATATGTATTCGAATCCAGTGCTTCATAAATAGGCTATCAAATTTTTCATAAAGTATTTTCAGAATACTGTTGGAGCTCCCACGCAATCTGTTCATCATTGATGCTGTTCTTTTCCTCATGATTCTGTAAAAATCATCTGTTCGAGCTTCAGCAAACATCAATGACGCACTACAGAAACGTGGCAATCCCATTAGCATTCTGAAACCATGATTATATTGGGTACGCAGTTCATTATAAGCCTTCTGCGTATATGTTACCCATAGGCTGCAGGCATAAAATGTTTGGCAATATGCCTTGAACAATATGAGCTTTATTTCTCTATTGGAGCGTGCAAACCTACGGGCTAACATATTGCATCGAACCGCAAATGCCCTACGTTCCCTTTCAATGTCTTTAACATCAGAGAAGTCGTCTGTAACAATATGACCGAGATATTTAAAATAATTGACTACTAAATAGATGATAAAAATGCGTGAATGTAGCTACTCCTCTACCCTGTACAAGATAGTAATAGCCAAATGTAACTAGTTATAAGAATTTTATTTGAAAAGAGCAACAGCCGAGTTTCTTGCTGGCTCTTCTCGGTAGGAACAGCTTTCCGAATCAGCGGTAGATTTTGACGATTCAAAAGCACGTGTTTACAAGTTTACTTGAATAAAGAATAATTTGAATTTCAATATATCTTTAATTTGTTGCAGATCACTAAGGTCAACTAAAATAAAGCTAGGATCAATCTGGACATAGGTCCTTTCTTATTAGGTTCAAAATCAGTAATTAAGTTTCGGTTCCAAAGCTAATAACAAAAAACTCACCGTGCTTATTCTCCTTGACTTTAGCAATGCTTTCAATTCAGTCGACTTTGACGTACTGTTCGGTGTACTCAGTTCTCTTAATATTTCTCCACCTGCAATTGAATGGCCGGCAAAGAGTGTGTTCTAATGATGTTTCCTCTGAGTGGGTTGAACTTTGTACCGGCGTACCACAAGGCGGCGTATTATCTCCTCTATTATTCTCTGTTTTTATAAACGAAATATCCAATGTAATTACTTCTCACTACCATCTCTTTGCAGATGATTTGAAGCTTTATAGGCACGCTACTGTTACTGAACTTGCTTCTGCAGTGCATGAAATTAACATGGACCTATCACGAATAAAGAACTGGGCTGATTCTCATGGTCTCATTGTTAATCCATCGAAATCGCAAGCTTTAATAATTGGGAGTGGGAGGTTGCGTAGTCTAGTTGACTTAAGCAATCTACCGATGATTAAATACGACGGTACACAAATATGCCTAACAAATCACGCGAAAAATCTTGGACTCATATTTGACTGTAACCTACCTACCTATCATGGTCAGCTCATATTAATGAAGTTAGCAGACGTATGCATTTCTCACTTCACTCATTGAGACGATTGCAGAATTTCCTTCCTCTTAAAACCAAAATCATGTTAGTACATTCTCTTCTGCTTCCTCTCCTCGATTATGCTGACGTGTGCTACTTGGATGCAACTGAGGAGCTACTCAACAAACTCAAACGTCTTCAAAATTTGTGCATCCGTTTCATATTTGGACTTCACAAATTTGATCATATATCTCAATTTCGATGCAAACTAAAGTGGCTCCCTATTCGCCTTCGCCGGAATATTCATATCCTCACCACGCTTTTTAAAACTCTTAATAGTTCTTCACCTCTTTATCTTCGTGAGCGCTTTCACATAGCTCCCCCTCGTGTAAGACCTGCACGCTCTTGCGTGGCAGTTAAATCATTGGCAGTGCCTTCTTATAAAACTATGTTTTTCTCTAAGTCTTTTACAGTCCTTGCATCCCGTCTTTGGAACTCTTTACCAGATAGCATCTTTAAAGACTCTCCTTCTTTGCACATTTTCAAACTTAGGCTAAAGCAATACTACCTTTCCTCGCTGTCATAACTTATATCTATGTAGGTTTATTATATTTTGTATTAGTATTAGTGTATTATCTTGTATTATATATATGTATTCTATTTTATGATCATAAGAAAGTAAGTTTATCCAAATTTTATTTATAATTGTTTTATAGTGTTTTTAATAATTTATATTTTACTATTAATGTACCTATACTACGTTTTCACTTACTTTCAAACCACCAAGGCTCTCTGGCAGAGATCTCTTATAGAGATAAGTAATCCTTTGTACTTGTTTTCTTTACCTGTATTTTCTTATATATTTTAATTTTGGTACATAAATAAATAAATAAAATAAAATAAATAATACTTAGCACTGTTCAAATGGTTTGGTCTTCAAATATAATGCGTTTTTTTTTCTATAAAAACATATCGAAAGTAATGAAAATATTATTTTCCTATAATCCGCGATAAAAGAACATATATACCATCCGCGATAAAAGAACGACCAGTACTAATTTGCTTTCATTCTGGATGTATGTTACGGGAGCTGTAGATTCTGGTTCGCAGGTTGATGCTGCATATTTTGATTTCCAAAAGGCCTTTGACACCGTCGATAACGACGTGCTTCTGAGTAAATTTGCTTCTGTGGGATTTACTCCTTTATTACTTAAGTTTTTCGCCTCATATCTTCGAGATCGAAGACAGTATGTGCAGCATGAGGGATACCGATCGGATCCCTACTTTACTTATTCTGGAATAAGTCAGGGAAGCAATTTAGGTCCACTGGAATTCTTAATAATGATCAATGATTTGCCAAAGGTAGTCACCCAGGCGAGTTGTCTCCTGTTTGCGGATGATTTAAAGCTTTTCTTTGCCATTCATTCACAGTTTTTCCGAAGCCTGTATTTTTCAGAGTGATATTGATAATGTTTTGCAATGGTGTGGCCAAAATAAGTTGTTTTTCAATGATCAGAAATGCTCAGTCATAACATATACTCGTAAAAAAACACCTATCATAATGAATTATCAAATTAATGGAGTAGCGTTATCACGTGTAGCAGCAATTAAAGATTTGGGAACAGAAATGTCTGAAGATGTGACATTCCGTACACACATAAAAAATATTTGTGTTAAAGCATATAAAACCCTAGGTTTCAGGTATTGCGACAAGCGCAAACTTTTAATTCGGTAATAGCTATAAAGTTACTCTACAACGCTTTTGTGCGAAGTAAATTGGAAAACAATGCACTTATCTGGAACCCATATGAATCAAAATATATAGACATGGTTGAAAAAATTCAAAAGAAATTTTTACGATGGCTGTATAGAAAGCAGTATGGATATTGTGTCGGATATCCTACAATATATCCCAGTCAATTCTTGCTGGGTATGACAGGATATGACACGCTTGAATTTAGGCGTGCTATAACATTGCTGTTATACGTGATAAACGTCATTCAAGGCAGAAGGTGTAATTCAGTAGTATTGGCATCAATAAATCTGCACGTGCCGGACGGGTATGTAGCTGCACGTCGCCGCACTCTGTTCGCGTTACCGCAATGCAGGACAGAGCTGGGCAAACAAGCTCCGCTTGTTCGTGCGCTGCGCTTGCTTAACGATTTGGTTAAGGAGAACTCGGTCTTGGATGTATTTCACACTCCACCGCTTCAACTTATAAAATTAGTTAAATTTAGTGTACAGAGTGACGAAACCTAATACATTTATTAGTATTAGTTTTTTCTTTTGTTTATTTTATGTATCGCTTATTAGATATAGTATTGCATGTTTACTTTTCTTATTATTATTATTATTATTATTTTTTGGTTTGTTTTGATGAGTTTTTTGTAAAATGTATATTTTTGTTCCCACAAGATGAATTGGGTCACTGTAAGGTCTTGTGGGTGAAGTTTTTGATAAATAAATAAATAAATAAATAAATATCTAAGCTAAATGTAGAATGTACTATACGTTCTTGTACCTTATACATGCTGCTTTGCGATTTTCCCGTGGAGACTCTCTCCTGCCGATGCTAAGGTGCTGGGGGCGAAACGATTGTTGAGATTATGGTAGTGAAAATGTGCAGTACTTAGTATTGTTGTGTTATTGGTTGTGGGTAGAGCATGAGTTTTTAGAAATTCTGCACGTATCAGGTGGCAAAGATATTACATTTTTTTCTTCGTCACGGATTATAGCGAAATAATATTTAAATTACTTTTATGTTATGGACCTCCGCAAAATAAAGCCAGATCCAGATCAGATATAAACCATTTAAAAATATATTGAGTAACTTCTTTTACGCTGCTAAGTTAAATTACCAAGAAATTTGTTAACTACGTCTCTTATAAATTTAGATGTACTCATAATTGTAACGCCCCAGTAACGTTCTATAGTCTTTTAAATTAATTCAATATAGAAACGTTACGGATTAAAATTAATCGATTTACAAATCTTTTTGTCGATCAAACGAGCGTGATATAGTTGACTATAGAATAAGTCTTCGATCTCATTTTATTTCAGTAACCCATAAGCCTAATAGACTAAACCGATAATTTGTATAATTTATAGAATTAAGCGTTACTTTGCGAAGATCCATAATACAAAAGTAATAATAAAATTATTTTGCTATAATCAGCGATACAGTAAATAGAAAATATATATAGTGCTAAATGTATAGTGGACTATCCGTTTTTTCATACCCGTTACATGCAGGATTCGTAAAAACACATGCACAAACCTCCACCACTGCCACCACATAACACAAGCACTACACACGTTCACTATCACAAACTCAACAATCGTTTTGCCCCGCAACCGTAGCATTATCAGGAGATAGAGTCCATGACAAAATCTCAAAGCGAAGCATTATCCAAACAAACATTGTTATATAGTAATCGGTTCAACCCCACCATTTATTTTATTTTTTAATTTGTATCGAAACGGCCCACATGTGAGTGATATAAAGGCATGAGAAATTATTCTAATTTGCTGGCTATTGTACGTTCTCGGTCACGAGTTAAAAACTTCTGTGTGTAGGAATAGTTGCATCAATCTTCCTAGACAATAATTCAACCCCACAAAACATTCCGAAAGCTACTGGAAAATTTTGTGAAATTTGTTTATGTGTAAAACGTTGTAGGCCATAAAAGTAGAAAGCTAAATTTCTATTTAATTATCTAATTAAAAAGAAGAAAGAATTAAGAGTAAACGATATTTTGCCAATTTCGATTTCATTGCGGTATTTATAATTATATTATTAATTTTAAAATAAATTATTATTATTTACCCGCAGAATACGCTCTCAGCTCTGTTTACTACGGTTTCGGCTACTACCGCTTTCAATGAAAAACGTTTATAATAAAAAAAGTTTCTTTAATGTCTGAATTAGTTTCATCTACTACAATAAACGTTTTTTTTATATATTTCCAGTGAATGTTACATGTATTATATCAGCTTTTTTTGATGATTAATAATTTAAAAGTAAATAAGACCCACTTTTGAATTTAAAGACAAATTTAATTAAAGATATAGATGTTATACGTATTTTATACCATTCATCTAAACTCCCAGAATTAAATAAAATGTTTTAACAAGCACTATAACAGAACTACCTTGCTATTATCCGCACGGGTTAAGCGAATGCATGCAAAGCCAATGTGTATGAAGCAGTCAAAATTTACGCTCCTTACACATGCAGGACAAGCCACCACATGCACCCCAAGGCGCCTCCACCAGCAGCAATGCACACAAGCAACACACACAACCACCACCACAACCTCGAGGACAGGCTCCACGACAAAATCGCAATGTCACAAAAATGTTTTAATGTTTGTTGCAAGCAATACGCAATAAAAAAAATGCCAATAACTTCATCATAGAACCCTACACAGTAGCTTCTACATTCACTACACATTTAACAATATGTCTCAAAATAAACGTGAAAAGTGCACACTGAAGCGTGGGCTTATGAGGTAATTTTAAACTCCAATGTGTCATCTGAAATGACCCATTTACGTACGTGACAGGAAATGCTCGTACATTATTCTCTTATTTTGGAATTTATTTTATTGAGTTTTTCACAGCAGTCAAGCCAGTAACACACAAGTGCTGTCCTCAATGCATATTTTTTCTGAGTCAAAACTATGATTTTTATAAAAACCGTTGGCCTGAAGAAAACTTGAAAAAAGCATTATAATTTGGTCATGGAGCCTATCCTCCCGATGATGCTTCGATAAGGGGCGAAACGATCGTGGAGATTATCATGGTGAGTGTAGTCTAGTGCTTGTGTGAAGTATGCCTGGTCCTGCATGTATAAGGTATGTGAACGTTGAATTGCTTGAAGTTGCTTCATAACTTGATTCATTACATAGATTCTCCAAACAAACGCGGATTATAGCAAAATAATTGAATCATAACTTTTGTAGTATATAATGCAGCAAAGTAACGCCTGCTTCTATAAAATGTTTGAAGAAAACTCTTTAAGAACCCTAAATGTATTGGGAACTATGCATCGAATCTGATACATATGCAAATATAGCCGGCCGATATTTAAATAGCTGAAGAGCTACAGTGAAGTCCGCAGAGACTAAGTTTTGGGTAGATATGACTCTTTCCCGTTCATAACAACAATTACAAAGATATGTTGGGAGATACATTCAATAGCTTAAAGATCAGGAGGTATTCCTGGTACCCCTTAAGCACTCAAACCCGTGGACGTGTCATCCGTTTTTGACTGACTGTATGCTGTTAGCCCTAACGGCTTTTACAGCGTCACCGGCCGGGACGGGCAAGCGCAGAAGCATCGTCGAGGTTGCGAAATGCAGAGAGTGGAGCGCAGAAATTCTACTAGCGTCGAGGAACGTCGACCTAAGGTTACCTCCTGTGAGACCTGTTATCCGTAACGGTTAATCCCAATAACCTCAAATCCTTTGACGATTGGTTATGTGCTATGCACTGTGACGAACTTCCCCGATATATTCCGCGTTACATGCAAATTTGAAAGTTCCGTTTTTCCACAAATTATTTTTTTTATTATTATTATTTATTTGGAAAATGAACAGCTTAAGCTAGTAATAAATTTCCACATATAAACTAATTAATAATTAATAGTCCATTTGAATACAATTTGTAAACAAAAAAACAGAGAAGAAAATAGACCAGTCAATTTAATTTTATGAGAATCGAGTCAAACCACATTCCAGCCATATGTTTTTTATTGGATTAGGTTTAAACGTAAACAAGTCTATTTCAAGACAGTTCACTAATTCGTTAAACGCTGCTGATGTATGACAGAAAAATGAATTTCTGCGATAGTTAGTGGAGAAAAGCGTGACAAATAAGTTTTCAAAGGGTCGTCTTGAGATAAGCTTTTTAGGCGTTAAGTTTGATAGAAGATAACAACTGTGGCGAGTGTATTTTACTTTGAGCAATAATTACCAGATAAATAACATCAGCAATGTGTCTCACGACAAGAAGAAGTATATGATGTCTTTGACATCGCATTTCGTAATTTTTTAAACGTTTACGTTAACGTTTAATAATAAGGAAATCTACAAACTTTGGTAAGGGAACCGTTCAATACCTAATTCCCCGCTTATTAAATAATATGGATTCTACTTTTAAAAATAGCATAAACAAAAGTAACATTAAATCTAAATTGAAAACATATTTTCTGACCAACCTGTATATAACTAAGTGATAGCTGTTTTTATAATAATTTGTTTGAGTCGCTCACTTTATCTATGACGCATGGACGCTAACTATAGTACACAGCAGACAAATCTCGTCGACTCTTGGTATGTAAACTTTCGCGATAGTAAAAATATAATAAAAAAAAAAAACAGTGTCATGTTGACCCCATTTGTATTGTAAAAATGTTATCACACATAAAGCCAACTCCGTAACTACGACAAATAGCTGTCTTTATATTGCCGATCTAAACTTTACACTAACTTGTGTCAGAATTGTGAAATTTTTCTATGACAAAAGTTTCAATACAATAATTTTTCTCTCTGCGGAATTTTGAAATAAGTATTTGAAGCAATGTTTAGATGTGGGACATACTATGGAATTCAGTAATGTGGATTTTATTCACACCTTTATTTACAAAATTGAAAAATTAAAGACATAATCTGATGAATTGATTATAAACTCTTGTGCTTTTTTTTGCAAGAATATCATTGGTGTCGCTATTAAACAAAAGTTTAAATTTTTATGGCTATTCATCGATAGCCCACATTATATGCAACTAATGGTCCTGAGATTAGCGCGTTCAAACAATCAATCAATCAAACAAACAAACAAACTCTTTGGCTTTATATATTAAGTATAGATATAGATAATTGGCTCGGTAATTTTTACATGTGCATATAACCCTTTGTGGTGGACACGTTATTTAAGGGTAAGCTTGCGCCTAATTAATTTAAAAACAATGTATCCCTTTCTGCACCTTAAAATGAAACAGATATATTTATGGGAAATTATTTAACTAAGCCGGTATATTCGACAAGTGAGAGCACGTATCTTTGCCGAGGATTCGCGAATTTAGCGTTATACTTCTACGGGCACCATAATTTTTTGTGTAATAACGCCCGAAATCCCTCGTATATTATTATTATATATGCGATTATAGGAAAATAATTTTATTATTACTTTGGTATTATGGATTTACGTAAAGTAATTCCTAATTCTATAAATTATTTTGAGATTATATCTAGTTTATACATATATATAAACTAGATATTTAGACCTCGGTTGATCGCCTCTTCGGGTGACAAGAGGGCTGGCTCCTTTTCCGCACAAAGAATCAGCTTAGCGATTCAACGCGGAAACGCTGCCAGCATTCTTGGGACCATTCCACGTGGGCATAGTTTGTATAGTAATAGCGTGTAAGAATTTAAGATAGATATAACATGTAAATTTATGTTAAAAAAATATATATATATAAATAAATATGTCATAAATATATATATATATATGAAGTAAATTCTTTAATATAACATTTCTTTTAGTTTAACATCGTGTGGATTTTGTAATGATGTGCAACATGGAGGCATTAGTTTCCGCAAGTTGAAAGTTAGACCGAAGTGCAAGAAGTAAGTTGCGCTGCCGTCCGCTACATCCGATGGGATATTAATAGTTGTTGTCCGTAACTTGTTTCTTAGCTTTAACTTTCTATACGTGTTAGTGCAATGTGTGTAAAAACATAGTTTCCCTATTGGCTAAAATTTTAAATGAGTTATCAAATGATGTATTGCACAAATGACACAGGAAACGTATTATAAATATGAAAGTCTATCCCTCTGTTAAGAACATTCTACATTTTCACGGCAAAGCCGCTAGTGTAATATTTATGTAATTTAATAAAATTTAAGATTATAAGTACGCTTAAATAGCATAAAAAATCCCGTTTTTCTTCCGAAATAGAAAACATAAAAAAAGTAAAGTAACGGCCTCTTACTATTCCACTGGGCATAGGCCTAATCTCTTTATTTTTGGAGAGAAGCACAGGGCTACCCAGCCCACCACGCTGCTCCAATGCTGAATGGTAGCTTACATATACCCCCAGAGTTCTCTAGAGGTATGGTAGATGGTATCATAAATTGCAATCATCAATTAAACTCATAAGTTTTACATAAAACTCATTGGTGCCTGCCCAGGATTTGAACCTGTGACCTGTGTGAAGTCGCACCGCTGAGCTATCACACATTTGAAAAAACACATAATTAAAAGTATTTTAATGCATAAGTTGACGCGTAAGAAGTTGCAAATACATCTAGTATATAATAATAGTGAGTAAACAAAGTAATAAATAATAGACAATGATAACTTATCAGTGACTCTAATAATGTCCTCATAAACTTTCTTGTCACGTTCAATGTACCACGTTGTTGTAATCAGCGGTTATTGTACAAACACCGAGTCAAACAACAACACTTAAAATTTCCGAAACACTTCGGAGATTCATCCCCTTTGTAAATTCAACCCATCTGCATGTAAGAAGGCTGAAAAGAACAAAACCTTTTGAGTTAGTGTATTATAGTGTTAGTGTAGTGCTAGTGCTTCTTAAAACAACACAAGAACAAAGTGTCTCATATAGCAAGCAAGACTAAAATGGACCTATTCTTAGATATAAGTTAATTGATACGTTTAGGTTATCTTTAACTAACTTATTAGCGTTTTGGCCAGATTGTAACATTAATAAAGTAAATGATTTATAGAAGCAGGCGTTACTTTGCGGAATTCCATATTACAAGCAATACAACAGAACTAACTACTTTGCTATAATCCGCACGGGTTAAGTGAATGCATGCAAAGCCAATGTGTATGAAGCAGGCAAAATCTACGCACCTTATACATGCAGGACCAGTCACCACATGCAACCCAAGGCGCAATTCACCAGCAACAACGCACACAAAAGCAGCACACACACCCACCACCACAATCTAGACGATCGTTTCGCCCCGAAACCAAAGCATCATCAGGAGGATAGGCTCCACGACAAAAAATCGTACTGCGCCGCGCTACCCATACAAGCAGTCTTAAATAGTTAACCCCCACCAATACCCTCCCCTCCGAACACATGTAGCAAAACGGAATTAGATACATTTACTTGCTCGTTAATTAAGTGACCATTGTTATTTTTTATTATCTCAAGGTGCTCTAACGTATTGAGTCGGAGTCTCTTATCACAAGTGTGGAGAATATGAAATGAATGGTCATTAGGCACTTTATGACCGCTTTCTAGCAAATGTTTTGCAAAATTAGAATTTTGTGGTTTATTATTCTTAAACGCAGCCATATGTTCCCGGAATCGAACCGCAAAACTTCGGCCAGTCTGACCTACATATGTATTAATAAAGTACTTCCTTTTTTCCCCGTAGGGTGACGTTCATCACTGGTAGAACTTTCGCGCTCTACTTTTTTGTACACTTTACACACACTTTGCACCCTTAACCACACTTCTGGCCACGGTGTATCGCAGTAAATGATAGAGACAGCAGCATACAACTTCACCATATGTGTAAAAGGGACGAAATATTTTGTTATTATTGTTATTTTTTAACTCCATGCTGACTTTGACGTTTGCACACAATAGACGTTGATTGTATTACAGTGTGATCGATAGATCGGACGTGACAAGAAGGTTTAGAGGATTACTGGAATGAATGATGGCTGGTAAATAATATTTTTAGGTCATTTTTGTTTGACCTCGTTCTTCGGAAGATCTATCATCGCCTGATTATTATTCCTTACTTTAATAATTATAGAACAGATTTAGACTATATTATGAATAGATCTTCAATACTTTATTGAATGTATTATACACAAAAGTATGTAAATACACGCTGAGTATATGATTTTATAATAAAATTTCTACAATAAATTTTGCTGTGCTATTACATCAATATGAAATAACTCAAGGAGGCTTCTACAGAACTGCTATTATATTATGGAGGATAAAATTAAATAAAAAATAGTTTCTCTTTAGATTTGATTTAAATATTCTTTGACCCTGAAAAAATTAGCAACTATTGACAGGAATTTTATTTTGAAATGAACAATCGCCAAGTTTCTTGCTATCTCTTTTCGGTAGGATCAATTTCTCGAACCAGCAGCAACATACTTGCCCTTGTTACAACTTGTTCACAAGTTTATTTAAGACAGTACGTAATGGACAATATTTTCAAAGCTTTACTGCTAAAAGCATAACAATAGGCGAATATAATCCTGTAAACATTCGCACATGAAAAATAAGCTGTCAATTTGACATTTCATTTTCTCCGCACGCCAGCCGTGACAGATCGCAGGTGCATCATACACGGCACCGCATTGAGTTGTGCCGAATTTCATTTCTAGTGTCATATTTCAAATGATCTAGTACAGGGTAGGCTCACCTTAATGCGGGTTGGAGACCGAAAGCTAAGCTACTCTGAAGCTAAACTAAGCCGGCATTGCTACTTAAGCGAAGCTTAAGTATGTCTTTATCGGGGTTGCGAAAAATTAAAATATTTTAATAAAAATATTTTAAAACTTAATTTCATTCAGTTCATTGCTTTTTTATCACTACTGTAATTTTTAAAAAGCACTAATGAAGGACTTATACCAGCTTATAACTCATTGTATGCCATTCTAATACCCTCATTTCAAGAGCACATAATGAGAACATCGCATCCGCACCTTTAATAATGTTTAGTCAATGTATCCGATCTCGGATGTTTGAGGATCACGTTTGATTGGTTAATGGCAACCACCCGCCATTATCCCTTCTACCCCCTCCTACCCCTTCACACCGCTTCAAACTCGCGAAACGCAACGTACGCGCAGAAAAGGCAATTATACAAAAAAACCAGTGTTTGTGACCAAAACATTTTATAAAGTCTCCAGAGTGTCCAGAATTGGTTCCCGATCCTGTAAAGGTAAGTGGTTGACCCTTTTCTGCCCAAATTTGATCCTTCTTTGCCGGAATTCAAAAAGTCACGTACGCCTACCGCGGCCATAACGTTTTCATTTTGAAATTATTTTAATTTTTTATCGTTAATTACCGAAATATGGCAAAAACTAATCAGATGCTGGTAATGAAATTCGATTTTTACATTGAAAAACTAGTGAGCATATATGAATCAACTACTTCGAGTAATTTCAACGATTCGTTATGTATTGAAAAGTTCAAAGTGAAATGTTCGTTTTTAAATGAAATAAAACATAACGTCGAGGAATGTTATTTAAACTTAATAAATACTGTTGCAAATAATCCGGAACAACTACAAGTTTATAAAGAAAAGTATTTAAAATTCGAAGACCAATTTATCGAAGTAAAAATATTATACGATTCACTTGTTCCGGATTCAAATGCTACTACTAAGTCTAGTATACAATCGTGTAACAGAGTTGATAATATAAGTTTACCAAAAATTAATCTACAACAATTTTCGGGAAGTTATTGCGATTTTCCAAATTTTATTAACCTGTTTGATAGTTTAATACACAACAATCAATCGCTGAGTCCTGTCCAAAAGAAACATTATTTACTTAGCTGTCTTTCATACGAGCCTTTAAACTTAGTTAAACACTTAACTAATACACCGGAGAATTATGAAGTGGCCCGTTCAATTTTAATAGATAGGTACGATGATAAAAGAATGATAGCCGACTCACATCTGAGCGCAATGTTGTCGTTATCTACTGTTTCCGTAAAGAATGTTTCTCAGTTACGTAACTTCGTAAACATTATTCAGGAAAATACGCGAGGCTTAACTAGTCTAGGCTTTCCAGTGAGCGAATGGTCTTTGTTGTTATTACACATATTTGTACGAAAACTAGACACTGATTTACGAACTAAATTCGAAATTACATATCAGAACGTAAAAATACCTACCTTTGATCAATTAATAACATTCCTAGATAATCTATGTAAAACGCTGGAGACTTCAGGCCTTTTCCAGGCCCAAAGCGGGCCTAAATCTATGCCCCACTGCAAAGGTCACATACACAAAACATCACTGACGTCTACTGCAGACAATCAGTTTACAGCAGGCAGTAACACGAAACCGAACTACAGCTGTCCATTATGCAATAGTTCACACTATTTATTTAAATGCACCAAGTTTATAAACATGGACACAAATTCACGATTAAATTATGTTACAAAAAGTAATCTCTGCTTTAATTGTTTACGGCCTCACAGGATAAACAATTGTTTTTCTAAGTCGCGGTGTCAACTTTGCAAACGCAAACATAACACATTGTTGCATACTTCTGATGAACAGACGTCCGTAAATACTGTTCATTACGAAAATATAAACAATAATATGCCTTCTACTAGTTCGTCAAATAATATAAATCCAAACGCAGGTAGTTTCAGTAGTTCCGAAACATCATCGGAGTCGCGTAAAGAGATACCTAGTAGCTACGTAGATCCCTCCCTTTCGCACTCGTACCTCTCGCACGGTTCTGACGGCGCGAGCGCGCGTCACTCGTTGCTTGCGACCGCGATCATAGACGTTGCTATTACATACAACGGCCGCACGCAACCGGTGCGTGCATTACTCGATCCCGGCAGTATGACAAACTTTATTTCTGCTAATTGTGTTCAAAGACTTAATGCGAAGTGTGATAAAACGAACATATCTATTTCAGGTATAGGGGGAGCGACTAGTTTTAATGCTAGGGGTCATCTAAAACTTTATTTAAAGCCCCACAATAATGAGTCATTTTTATGCATCGATACATTTGTTTTGCCGCGCATTACGTCCGACCTACCTATAGCTACGATACATAGCAGTCTACTCGAGCGCTTCAAGAACATAAAACTCGCAGATCCGCAGTGCAATATTAGAAGCCCGATAGATTTGTTGTTAGGGTCGGGGGTGTGTGCCCACATTTTTCAAGGCAACAAATTAGTGTTTGGGGATAACTTACCGACAGCATTTGACACATTATTTGGATGGGTTTTAATGGGCGATTTTAACGGCGACAATTTTAATAAGGAACCGGTCTGTGCTGTTTCGTCGATTAATATTGACGAAAGCTTAAAACGTTTTTGGGAAATAGAAGAGGTGTCACAAACAAACATACTACATCCTGATGATGTCTATTGTGAGACCCATTTTAGGCAGACACATTCGCGTACCGATGACGGGCGGTTTATAGTGCGCTTGCCCTTCAAACAGGGTGACCATAAGTTAGGTGAAACTAGGACAATAGCAGTGAATAGGTTACATTCGCTCGAAAGAAAGTTTAATCGCGATCCTAATTTAGAGCGAAAATACAAAGACTTTATGCGAGAATATCACACTCTGGGCCACATGCAGCCAGTTGAACCATCAACTGCACAACGTTCTCCCAAATACTACATTCCACATCACGGGGTGTATAAGAAGGAATCTGAAAAGATTCGCTGCGTTTTCGATGCTTCTATGAAAAGCAGTACGGGAAACTCATTAAATGATGTTTTATTAGCTGGTCCCAAATTACAACGAGACATTGTAGACATTATTCTCCACTTCAGGTTGCACGAAATTGTATTTTCCGCAGACATCCGCCAAATGTATCGGCAGATTTTAGTTCACCCCGATGATCGCAACTTTCAGCTAATCCTATGGCGCGATAATGACGGTACAGTTCGGGATTATCAGTTGAACACAGTGACTTATGGCGTCACTTCAGCTCCATTCTTAGCGATGCGTTGTGTACACGAGCTCGCTAGCTTAGGTCACAGTACTCACCCCCATGCCTCAAAGGCATTACAAAATGATATTTTTGTAGACGATGTAGTTACGGGTGCAGCGTCTCTCTCCGAAGCTCGTGAAATTAAAACCGAGCTCATCAACTTATTAGCGTTAGGGGGGCTAGAACTACGTAAGTGGACTAGTAACCACCCGCAACTGCTATCGGATTTGCCGTCAGAATTTTGTGAAATTCAGTTTACAGACGACAAACAGACATCACTTAAAATATTAGGGTTTAAATACAATCCTGTAACAGATAACTTTAGTTACCAGGTTGCCATAACTTGTACAAAATGCACGAAACGAGAAATACTATCAAAGATTAGCGGAATTTATGACCCTAACGGCTGGTTAGCTCCGTGCATTATTAGTGTAAAAATTTTAATGCAACAACTCTGGAAATTGGGAGTACAGTGGGATGAAATTCCATCCAATTCTATCACTCGTGAGTGGCAATCATTTTGCGATAATTTAAATTACCTGACCAATTTAAATATACCTCGGCAGGTATTATATAACGATGTCGTATATTTCGACTTACACGGTTTTTGCGATGCCTCTGACGCAGCCTATGCAGCATGCGTTTATATACGATGCGTACACAAAAATGGTAGGGTGACCATACGTCTTCTCATATCGAAGACTCGTGTCGCACCTATCAAACAAAAACTAACGATCCCAAAGTTAGAATTATCAGGTGCTCTTTTATTAGCTCAATTAATTAAACGGGTTTCCGATAGCTTGAAGCCTAAAACAAAATTGTTACGGAACATATTAGCGTGGAGTGACTCTTCAATCGTATTGTGTTGGTTGCGAACAGAACCACACCTACTTAAAGTGTTCGAATCTCATCGCGTAAGTGATATACAAAACACGCTATCCCCTGAGTTCTGGAGATACGTGCCATCAGCATTAAATCCAGCTGATGCTGCATCCCGCGGTATATCACCATACGAGTTAGTGCACCACAATTTGTGGTGGGGTCCAGCTTGGCTACTTGAAAATGAGTCGACATGGCCAGAACCATGTGAACAGCTAAGCTATGACACATTACCTGGTTTGAAAAAACCGAAGAGAGTCACTGCCATTACCTTAGAAAACGATCAAATTGATTGTGACTTTATACTTAAATTCAGTTCGTTTAGTAAACTCAAACGTGTTACGGCTTGGTGCCTGCGTTTTAGTAATAATTGTAGGAAAAAATGTAAAACTACTGGCTACCTATCCACTGAAGAGTTAGAGAACAGTTTAGTAACCCTAGTCAAGGCCGTTCAGCGTCACTATTTTGCAAGTGACCTAAAACTTATTACAGCGAACAAGTTGTGTAGTACTGGGTTAAGACGTCTGCATCCATTTATTGACGACCAAGGCCTATTACGAGTGGGGGGTAGATTGATCAATTCATCACTGGCTTACACAGCGAAGTTTCCATTAGTTTTACCATCTAACTGCCATTTCACTTCTCTTTTGGTGGACTATTATCATATAAAATTCTTACATGCAGGACCTAACTTACTTATGTCCTTACTAAGAGAAAAGTTTTGGATTTTATCAGCTAGACGCGTTATACGTACAAGAATCTTTAAATGTTTACGGTGTTTTAGATTAAAATGCCAACCACCAGAAACCATTATGGGGAACTTGCCCTCCGGTCGCGTCACCAAAACTTATCGGCCGTTTCTATCAATCGCAATCGACTTTACCGGACATTTTAACATGAAGTGTAGTTCAGTAAGAAACGCGAAAATTAGGAAGGCTTATCTCTGTGTGTTTGTCTGTTTCACTACTAAGTCTGTTCACTTAGAACTTGTCAGTGACCTAACATCGGAAGCATTTTTGGCGGCATTGAGACGATTCGTAGCTAGGCGCGGTTTACCTAAAGAGATATTGACGGATTCTGGAACTAATTTTAAAGGCGCATCTAATATTTTAAATAAATTTTCTAAAGAGATATCGAAAGATCGTATTCTAAATCAATACTTAAACGATCATTTTATTACGTGGAATTTTTCTCCCCCACTTAGCCCTCATTTTAACGGGTTGGTTGAGTCTGCAGTTAAATCTTGCAAAACTCACTTGAAGAGGGTTGTAGGAGAGCGTTACCTAACATTTGAAGAATTAACGACGGTATTCACCCAGATCGAATCCATTCTAAATTCCAGACCGTTATGCCCCTTATCTAACGATCCTAGCGATCTGTCAGCGTTAACTCCGGGTCACTTTATCATAGGTGCTCCTCTTGTGGCAGTACCCGAACTGCCTGTTAATAATAACCTAACATTAGTTTCCCGGTGGCATTTGCTACAATCGATCGTAACCGATGTGTGGAAGAGATGGAGTCACGAATATCTCCACACTCTACAGCAACGAAATAAGTGGAATTCCACCAAATGTAACGTAAAGATTAATGATCTTGTGCTTCTTAAGGAAGACAACTTACCACCATTACAGTGGTGTATGGGACGAGTGGTTAGAGCGTTTCCTGGACAGGATTCCGTTGTTCGAGTTGTTGAAGTTAAGACGGCGAAGGGCACGTTTATTCGATCGTTATCGAAGCTTTGCCCCTTGCCTTGTAACGAAGATTAATTTTATTACTATACTTATATTATCAACATTTAATTTTTATTTTAATAATTATTTTATCGCAACAAACTTTATCAATCTAAATATTTAAATTTCATAAAACCGAACATAAATATAAGATTTATCAATACATTTAATTTTTTTTATTGTTTTCAAGTATTACAGTCCACTTGATACGTCATAAGATATAACATTCAGACATGAGCACAGGTATTCAGCCTGCATCTTACCAGCATCTGATTATCGAAATAGTAAAAGGGGTATCCCCCTTTTGGGGCGGGATATGTTTAGTCAATGTATCCGATCTCGGATGTTTGAGGATCACGTTTGATTGGTTAATGGCAACCACCCGCCATTATCCCTTCTACCCCCTCCTACCCCTTCACACCGCTTCAAACTCGCGAAACGCAACGTACGCGCAGAAAAGGCAATTATACAAAAAAACCAGTGTTTGTGACCAAAACATTTTATAAAGTCTCCAGAGTGTCCAGAATTGGTTCCCGATCCTGTAAAGGTAAGTGGTTGACCCTTTTCTGCCCAAATAATAATTACCGAAATTAAACCTCATATTTGAAAATTACTTAACGTACCTACTGGTCCAGAAGCAGTATTCTTTATAAAGGCTTTAGTGACCATCAATGATATTAAAAATGAATTAAAAGTAATAATTTCATTACTTATTTCCAAAAGTTTGTAGTCGCAACTGATTAAATTTTATACCTCAACTAAAGTCGGTTTAAGATATTATTAATTGTAATTACAGTTTTATTTGTAATAATTACCATAACTCGGTAGGCTGTTAGTTGTTATTATATAAAAATACGGGTCACAACGCGAGAAAATCGAGTTACCTTTGTATAAGGTTCCACGTTTCGGCAGAGTTGCATCCACCGTGGTTACGAAGATATTTTGACTATATCCAACCGATAAGACTGATGGTTTGTATACCCTATGCCCTGGCTGATCAATGGTATATGATCCATCTAGCTCTAACTATTGGCTAGTTACAATAATAGCCGCAAACCACAATGCACGATTACGATTCACGAGTACGATCGACTATACCGTTTATTATGATTCATTGTAGAAATTGGAAGCGGTTTACCGCTAGTTTGCGTTTTTCTTACACTGTATAGTCGATTATCATCGTTCGGAAAACAATCTAGAGCAGTGCTTCCCAACTTAAGCCCCACACCCCACAAGTGAGCATTTTAATTGTTTGGGAATTCGAAAATGAGCTCAATAAGAATTCAAACCTTTCGCTCCGAGCCCCTTGAATGCAATGCTAGATTTCGGTAGCAAACCTCAAATTTTAAATTCAAGTTTCTTAAGTGAACAATTTTAATAATAAAAGTTAAGTTAAGTTACATAAGGGGGTATATGAATTAATATCAGGAGATAGAATTAATTCACGACAAAATCACAAAACCGTGTCGTGTCGTATAGTCATCACATCAGGATACTTTAGTTGCGGGGCGAAACGATTGTTAAGTTTGTGATAGTGCACGTGTGTAGTGCTTGTGTATTATGGGGGTGGTGGTCGAGGTTTGTGCATACGTTTTAACGAATCTTACATGTTTCGGGTATGAAAACGAATAGTCCACTCTACATTTAGCATTATATATATTTCCTATTATCTTTATCGCGTATTTTAATGATTATATTAAAATAATTTCATTATTACTTTTGGGTGTTAGAATTTTAGAAAGGATTACATGAAGCATAGCACAAAAGGTTGGAGGAGACTGGTCTAGAGCAAACCCGTAACCGATAAAACATTGCCCGATTGCAAATCTTTCATGCTTCAGGAACAGTGGTTTCTATAAGCAGTGGTTGGTGCAAGATAAACTGAATGTAATTGGATTAAAAGCTGCCTTCAAATATCGCCATACTAACACGAAATGTCCTTACATAAATCAATCCAATCAATTAATAATAATCTTTATTCAAGTAAAGTAAACTTGTAAACAAGTGCTTTGAATCGTCAACTTTACTGCTGGTTCGGAAAGCTGTTCCTGCCGAGAAGAGCCAGCAAGAAACTCGGCGGTTGCTCTTTTTTAAAATATAAATCTTAGAACTAGTTACATTTATTTATTACTGTCTTGTACAGGGTAGAAGTGCACCTATATCCACACATCCTTATCATCTAAGTAATCTTCAACAGTATAGTAGGCTTTCTGTATCAGCCTCTTTTTAACAGTGTTTTTAAACTGCTGTAATGGCATGACCAAAATTGATTTCGGAATTTTATTATAGAATCTTATACCCAAACCCACAAACGATTTACGTACTTTTGCTAGGCGCAAAGCAGGAGTCGCAAGCTTATGTCGGTTCCTACTTTGTCTATTATATACATCACCTATCGTTTTATAATTCTTTATATTTTTATGTACAAAAATTACGTTATTTAAAATATACTGTGAAGCAAATGTTAGAATACCTGTTTCCTTAAACTTCTCTCGCAGGGAATCACGCGGACTTAAATTGTAGATGCCACGTATGGCTCTTTTTTGTAATACGAAATTTTTTTCACTATCCGCGCATTTACCCCACAGCAATATTCCATAAGACATAATGCTATGGAAGTAAGCAAAATGAAGTAAGCAAAATTAAAAAGTTTCGTCAAAAAACATATTTATTTTTACGGCAAATATATAAAAATTTTTCGTTGCTCATTTATAAATGATAATTAACGTAGTACGTAGGCCGGGGTTTAATTTTATTTTGCTATATAAGTAACAGAAATTTAATTACCTTTTTGGGACTTCAAAGCTCCGTTACAGGTTAATGGGCTCGTGGGAGGTCTCTTTTCATGATAAAAAGGGTATTTTGAAACATTTGTAAGTAATCTAATAGTTATATTACACACAGGGTCCAGATATGAGGGTTTTATTATGACCATGTTTTTCTCCTAATTGTATGAGTAGAAATAAAAATGGACACAATACGGACAAGCACGTACCTACCAAACTTATATTACACTGATAACAATTACCTTCTCAGGTCAAAAACGAACTCGCAAGACTATATCTGTCTGTCTTAACAAGGCAAAGGCTAACACAAACCGTGACTTAAACGAGAGTGTATCTAATAGACGTATCGAGTCAATGTTTTTAACGAGACTTACATACAGCATTTTTACATAGAGAATTACATAGCAGCGCTATTTGAAGAAAACATCTTACACGCACACCCCACTTTCGGTATTAAATAACTGAACAAATGTCGATTCCAACATAAGCGTTAAGCAATCCAGTTTAGAATATAAAAACAAACATATTTTTTACTAGATATTATTATTACTCTTCTAAATCTGGATTCCTATACTTAATAGAAAACAAAGTCCTCAAAAACTCTCTCTCAGTATGTGATCGATATTCACAAAATTCACATAACCGACAGAGCAAACATGTTATGGCACCTAGTTGAAAGAATTAAGGGACTTTTGATAATTTGGAATAACGTATCCGCGTTGGAATACCTCCTTTTAGGTGGACGGATGACATTAAACGACGACCGGAGATCTCCTGGATGCAAATCAAAATCAAAATCAATCAAATATTCGACGTCGTAACAATCCCTTGAAAATAACTACGTGCATATCACACAGATCACATATATGTAGGTACGTATACACAGTCTCGTACACTCACGTAGTCCTACTAATCGATTTAATTTTAAAGTATTGTTTATTTTGTGTGTATGTTATATATTATAGTTTACTTTATCAGTAACTTAGTAATTTAATACCGGAGGCGGGCGTTGATATTTGCGACACAGTTTTAACTCCTGCAGTATCATCGCTACGCGACTATTTCCGTTTCTAACAATATTATTTATTATTTATATATTATATACACTTTTATACATTTATATATATCTATATAAGTTGCCTCAGTCGTCAATGTCAACGCGTTTGCAACAATCTGGAGGCTGCGGATTATCAGCGCTGAGACAATCGTCATAGCTTAAAGCTGAGCAGTTATCCATTTACAGTACACTATTGGCAAATAATGGTGGCATCAACATCTGTATTTTTAGTTAATATGTTCTCGCATTCTTATAATTATTTTTTATAGGCCGCCTGCCTGATGTCAACTTGCCTTAGTCGTATTTTACGACCCCTCGGTAAGAAAGAGGGTGGTCTATTCTGCTTAACCGGATACCACACGGTGGGTCAACTTACCTTAGTCGCCTTTTACTGTGTCGCCTGTTACTAGTGGTAACTTCTTGTAAACATTTGACGATTCAAAAGTACTGTAAACAGTCTACTTGAATAAAGAATATTTTGAGTTTGAGTTTGAGTTTGAGTTTACGACACCTCGGTAAGAAATGAGGGTGGCTTTTCTACTCAGCCGGATACCACACGGCGGTTTTACTTTTCTTATAAATGTAATACTTTTTGTTTTATTTATTTACTCCTTATTTGTTGTTAGTGTATGTTGTAAATAAAGTTTTTCTTTCTTTCTACTATCGTACAAAAACAAGTGGAAATGTTTCGTTATAAATAAATTTCATTTCATATCAACTTAGTCAAATAGTGGGCGATCTTTCGTTGAAGTGTGAGAAACAGCTCATTTTAATAATTTAAACAGTTCTACAGAGTGTTACAATTCACTGAACGACCGAACAATACGTTTCAGATTTACATAAACTCGTTGCTGGCGTTGGTTTAGCTCGTCTTCATTAGCATAACTATAAATCGTATTAAGTGTGAAATTATCACTTTGGCCACATTCTCCAGCTATTCGTTTTGTACAATAAGATAAATATTCGTTTATATTTTTCATACTCTTTATTTGAAGATATTTTTACGCTTTTTTTTCAACCTCCTGTTCAATAGCCCAATTCAAAATGTTTTGATTACCATTATCCTCAACATCTTTGTAATAGATTTACGAAATTTGAAATTGTGGGATTATAATTTTGTTATATCCGACTAAGATATTCCCTAGTATTTATGCCGTGTGGTATCCGACTATGTAGAATAGATCACCCTCATTACTTAACGAGGTGTCATAAAAGGCGACTAAGGTAAGTTGACGTCATGCAGGCGGCCGATCCTAAAATACGTAGTCAAATGATGTGAAAACATGTTTGTTGTGCCTATCCCACTTAGAGCGGGATAAGGGCAGGAGGATGATGATGATGCTGATGATGATGATGATGATGACGTAACGACGTCATAACGATGATATATGTCATTGTCATAACGATGACAGTTTTGTTATAGTGAAACTTCTTTACGAGTACCAAACTAAATTAGTTGCTTATTATATTAGGTTACAGAAAGAAAGGACGTAAACTCGAGTTATAACAAGAAATTGATATTATAATATTTGCTTTACCAATTACTGTTTATGAGTAAAATTCTACAATTACATTTTTAAAATATTCTTTTTAGTATCTATTATAAAGATTATTTAGTAACATTACACAAATTATATAAGTGCGATAATCTGACCTTTGCTACACACACATACTTTTACGCTCTTATTCATAGTTCATCATCATCCTCCTGCCCTTAACCCACTCTAAGTGAGGTCGTCACAACATGTTACAAACATGTTGTCACATGACTTGGCTACGTATTTTACGACCTGCCGTCTGCATGACGTCAACTTACCTTAGGCGTATTTTACGACCCCTCAGTAAGAAAGAGGGTGGTCTATTCTACTCAACCGGATACCACACGGTGAACAAACTTACCTTAGTCGCCTTTACGACACCTCGGTAAGAAAATGAGTGTGGTTTATTCTACTCAGCCGGATACACCACGGCATTAAAGTTTAATATTTAAGATGTGTAATGGAATGTAATGAAAGAACTGTAATGTTTGAAACGAGTATTATTGATGCTATCTAGTAATATCCAGCCATTGCATCGAACAAAAATTGTAATAAAGAATTTAAGAAAATATATTCATCATTCTCCTGCCCTTATCCCACTCTAAGTGGGGTCGGCACAACATGTTACATACATGTTGTCACATGATTTGGCTACGTATTTTACGACCGGCCGCCTGCCTGACGTCAACTTACCTTAGTCGCCTTTTACACCTCGGTAAGAAATGAGGGTGGTCTATTCTATTCTGCCGGATACCACACAGCACTTACCTTAGTCGCCTCTTACGGCGCCTCGGTAAGAAAGGAGGGTGGTCTATTCTATTCTGCCGGATACCACACGGCACTTACCTTAGTCGCCTCTTACGGCGCCTCGGTAAGAAAGGAGGGTGGTCTATTCTATTCTGCCGGATACCACACGGCACAAAATATATACATATATTTAAAAATAATATATGTAATAATTTAATTTATTTCCTTTAATTGACTTAACCTAGAAACGACCACACAACCTCAATTCGCAACATTATAATATAAATGTATGAACACAGGTTCGCAATTTAAAAAGAAATATCCTCATGAAAGTCAATTGTACATTAATTCCGATCATTCCCTGTTTCATTGGGGAATTTAATTTTCATAGCTCTTTTCGTATTGGCTATTCATCATATCGGAATTTATTATTTCCAATGCAAAATTCAATAAATACGTAGCGTAATTCACTGCGAATATTCTTTAAAATTTCGATATATTACTCATATGTGGACTCGGGGGTAGAAAAAAGTAAAATAATACTCTGTTACTACTTTATTTGCTACGAAAAATAAAGAATTAGGCGTTACTTTACGGACATTCATAAAACAAAAGTAATAGTAAAGTTATTTTGCTTTAATCCACTATAAAGTAAATAGGAAATATATTTACATATATGTATATATACCTGAAACATGCAGGATTCGATAAATCACATGCACAAACTTCCGCCACCGCCACGTGAATACACAAGCACTACATACGTTCACTATCACAAACTCAACAATCGTTTCGCACCGCAACCGAAACATCATCAGGAAATAGACTCCACGACAATCGCAAAGTTTTGCGTGTGTAGTGCTTGTGTATTGTGGTGGCGGTGGTGGAAGTTTGTGCATATGTTTTGATGAAAACGAATATTCCATTCTACATTTAGCATTATATATATTTCCTATTTACTTTATCGCGGATTATACCAAAATAATTTACTATTACTCTTGCTACTAAAAATTAAGACATCTTTAAAAAGAAAAAAGAAACTCTGACTGCGAAACTTAGGCCCTTTAATCAGGGTCAAACACCTTTATTAAGGAACTACAACCCTTAATAAGGACCTACCGCTCTTTTTGGTATGAGTGGTTTTACTATTTCTCCTTCAAACACCATGTAACCGATTAACAATGTGGTTAATTACCGATGTAATTTTAATTAGATAGACATCAATGTCTATCTAAGATCTGAACATCTTAATCCTTGATAAGAATCACACCGTCTTGCCAATAAGCTATGTGTCATTTACTGAGAATATGGACACAAAGGAGGAAGACAAATTTTAATACAATAAATGAATTATATTTTAATATCTCTTCCTGAGTATAATATTCTACAATATAATTTGGCAATTAATTTTAGCTTTGCCATAACAGCAGTTTAAAAGCTCTAAACAAAGGCTTGTACAGAAAGCCTAAAACTATACTATTGAGGATGACTTAGATGTTAAGAATACATGAGCTCTACTCTTTGACCCTCTACAAGACATTATTGACTAAATGTAACTAGTAATATAAACTATATTTTGAAAGAACAACCGCCGAGTTTCTTGCTGGCCCTTCTCGGTAGGAACAGGTTTCCGAACCAGCAGTATATTTGACTATTTAAAAACAAAACACTCGTTTACAAGTTGCCTTGAATAAAGAATATTAATACAAATTCAAATCAAATTATTTAATATAGCCTATAAGGGGGGGTTTTAAGGTAAAACTTGTCACACTATATTGCCTCATTCACTAATTTCACCATTAACATTTCAAACTGGAAAATCTTACTTGAGCAAGTATACAGTACTAATAGGAAGAAGTCGAAACGATATAAAATTTTGGATATTCAGAGAATACAAATTTAATCATGAACAAGAAACTTCGTAGCAACTTATACAAAGTTAAGTATACGAATCGTGGCTTGTGTAAATCAACTTCATAATTACAATTACTGAGAAAAATCGCGCACAAACGACATTGATAAATTTGTTATTAAAATTTTCTCTTAATAATTGTTTGCAAAATAATAATTAAAAACACGCTTGTCGAGTAAACACTAGGCCGTGTTAAAACAACTTTTACTGTGTCACTATTTGTGATGTAAGCACGATGACTATGACAAAAGTAATAATAAAATTATTTTGCTATAATCTATATATAAAAATTATTATATTATATCTATATATAAAAATAAATGTAACAAAATAATTTTATTATTACTTTTGTATTATGGATCTCCGCAAAGTAAGGCCTAATTCTTTAAATTACGATGACTATGACGTTAACTAGTTTAGATTCTAGCGCTTTATTTTTTATAAACATTACTCGTATTTAGATTTAAAATGTTAAAGTTTTAAACTGAAAAACTTCAGCCATCACCATACCACATATTAACCCCGCACGCGACATGTTAGCTTATCTCAGGGTCTAGATATCAGCATCTTATGGTCGCTAGAGTCTCGGCAAGAGACTGGTTCTGTGACAACCTACTGAAAAGCATATAGGGTACGTCATCCCCATTATCCTCCTGCCCTTTTCCCACTCTAAGTGGGGTCGCCACAACATATTACAAACATGTTGTCACATGATTCGGCTACGTATTTTATGACCGGCCGCCTGCCTGACGTCAACTTACCTTAGTCGTATTTTACGACACCTCGTTAAGAACAAGGATGGTCTATTCTACTCAACCGGCACCACCACACGGCATGGCGATCCATAATCCATAATCGGCGATTCAACTTACCTTAGTCGCCTTTTATGACACCTCAGTAAGAAATGAAGGTGGTCTATTCTACTCAGCCGGATACCCTACGGCGGGTCGAATTACCTAAGTCGCCTTTTACTACACCCCTGTAGGAAATGAGGGTGGCCTATTCTACTCTATATACTTATCTTACTTAAAAAATCATTTTTTATAGTAATCCTCGACGCAACTATGTACTCGCTCGTAATATAACGAAATCTTTATGGCAAGTAAGAAAAAGTAACGTCAGCGAAGAGTAGACATCAAAGCCCTTTGTTTGATAACTTCATGTATAAACAATTACATTTGTCTCATTAATCTTGGGCAAACTTGTGCGAGATCTTATACGTCTGGCAAATGAAATTTTGGCGAAGCTAATGTGCTTACCTAATGATGATATGCGAATTTGTGTGATAACTTACTCAAGCTTTGTCCAAATAAAGTGTGTTACATATCGTTACTATATGTTATACCCTATTTCTACATCAAAGGCATAGAACATATTGTATCATTTGGTGGCTTTAGATTGCGTACCGGGCTTTATTTTTATAGTATACAGCTATGTTCATCTCGCTTTGTAGGGCTTAATTGAAAGATATATGAATTACAGATATAAAAAAGTATGCGAACGCAACCAAACTTTAGACGAATACCGCTTGTCAATCCAAAGATTGTCTGAAAATATCATTAAAATCCGTCCAGCCGTTTTGGAGTCTATACAGTCAATCACAGTCTATAAAGGGATGACCATGACGTTGCGACTTCTTTGTCAAGTCGCAACGTCATGGTCGTCTATGGAGTTATCAATATCCGAGGGTTTCTCTAGAGATATATAACCTATATATCTCTAGAAACCCTGGGATATGGGAGAAACCCTAGCAATATTTTCCGTCAACTGTAGCATCTATAATCTTTGAGTTACAATATGTCTCTTCGCTTAGGCTAATACCATCTTAGAAAGTATCATTACTCCTTACTAGATATGATTGGAGTAAGCGCGTATGAATCTATACGAGTATATATATAAATAAATATTTGTCTGAATGTCCCTTATAGACTCCGAAACAATTTTAATGCAATTTTCAGATAATCTTAAGATTGACTGAGCGAATGTTCCTGTAAAGTTTGGTGGCCATCGGAGTTTTTTTTTTAACTGTTACGTTCAGTTTCGAGGGGAATTCGAAACTAGTAATGCGTTGCCGCACAGCCAGTTCATTACTTAATTTATACTTTTTATGTTAACGGTATTATATCACAAAAGTAATAATAAAAATTATTTTGCTATAATCCGCGATACAGTAAATAGAAAATTTATATAGTGCTAAATGTATAGTGGACTATTCGTTTTTTCATACCCGTTACATGCAGGATTCGTAAAAACACATGCACAAACCTCCACTACTATCACAAACTCAACAATCGTTTCGCCCCGCAACCGAAGCATCATCAGGAGATAGACCCCACGACACAATCGCAAAGCAAATGCTTTGCATGCATTTTTGGGAACGTGTGTAGTGCTTGTGTGGCAGTGGTGGAGGTTCTTCATGTGTTTTTACGAATCCTGCATGTAACGGGTATGAAAAAATGGATAGTCCACTATACATTTAGCACTATATATATATTTTCTGTTTACTGTATCGCGGATTATAGCAAAATAATTTTTATTATTACTTTTGTATTATGGATCTTCCCAAAGTAACGCCTAATTCTATAATTAGGTTTTATATCAAATTAACCAAACGACCGATATTTTAGAAATTCATTTATATTTTAACGCTTTATCAGATTGTAAACATGAAGAAGCTTATTATAGGAGAATTTCTCGTTCAGTCTGTAATTTATATCGCACAGTTTTCGCCTGGAGGCTGAAATAAATATTGGTAACATGTAAAGATGGTTACCAAAGAAGCCTTGATTACTTTGTTCGCAACATGTTATTAAGTTTACAGTCTCCTTATACGACCAAATTTTGGTCGTTTAATCAAGGACTGCTTATTACTACTACTTACATAAAAAATTCTTCATACAAAAAAGAACTATAATATATAAAAATCATGTTTTGTTTTCCTTTTTTTGTTTAAAGGTATTTAATAGTAAATTTTAATTAATATAAATGTAAGACCTTTTTAGTTTAAAAAAAAAGTATATTTTCATATGTCATAGAATCTTTTATATAGAATTCAAATTGTTAGAATTACCAGTTACGTATAATAAAATATCGTAGAATTTCTTGCTGTTTTATCAATACTAGGTTTATAATTCAATAACTCTAACAAAAGGACTTGTTGGAGAGATTGTTTAGGCAAATTTTTGGCTAACTTAACGATCATTACATCAATTTGAAAAAACTGTTAAAGCTAGGCTGATACAAAAAAACCTACTATACTGTTGAGGATTGCATAGATGATAAGAATGCGTGGATATAGCTACTCTTCGAAAATCGAAATCAAAAATGCAAAAAGAGTTCGTAAACTATATCTCATAAAGTTGAAATTCGCTTGATGCTAATTCTCTGGAACTTCCACGCTGTTTACGAATTGTGTTCCGTATCCCCGCTACGACTTGTGAGTAATCGAGAAGCAGAACATTCACGAATAATTCGTTCACTCTATAAGCGGTCGTATCGCGCACCTCGGGATTCAGTTTGTGAATCAAGAACCAATTAAGAGGTGAAAATAAAAGTGAAATAGTATTAACCTCTGCTTTGTTATTGAATAACTACATGATCGTAACTACTAATTTTACGGTGGAAAACTGAATAAAATTTTTTAACATGTCACCAGGTATTTTTATCCAAATCCACGAAACACTGTACTTACCAATATGTGGCGGAAGGAAAAGAAGGAAAGCAGAAGTTGTAGCATAGATACGTGATGATAGCTGCGGCGAGGTGTGGAGAGGGGTGGAGAGGCGCGAAGAGGGGAGGTGCGAAGAGGAGAGTAGTGGCGCGTTTTGACAGGTAGTAAAAAGAACTGATTGTACTGACTGACTTTTGAGAAAATCGTTTCAGATTTATTAAATAAATGGAAAAATATCGTTGTAAAACATATTTGTTTACATTTTAAGGTATCTTTATGACATCCCCATGTGAACATAATACGGCCCATGAAAATTTGTAAAGCTCTAAAACTAGGTGCGCTGATAAAATATTATGGAACTAAAAGCTTTTGCGTGTAAAATATTAATGCGTCTATTGGTTTTCTGTGGTTCGCTAAGATGTCGATCATTTTATAAATAAAAATGAATAAATGTTTAACTAAAAAAATTTACACGTAAATGTTGCCATGATTTTTTCCACATACGATAGAATATAACCTAACCTAACCCTTATTATAATACTGAAATGAAATAAAGCATTATTTAAGTTAATAAGAATTGAAAAAACCGTATCGTACGTGACCATTTTCTTAAAATAGTAGGTAAGTTATACCTAAAAGATAATTTATGAACTTTCTACAAACCTATCCTAACATACAAATTCGTAATATGTTTTATAAAAAGCTCCTATGCTTTTCCCTTTTCTAAGTTTTCAACTATTTTTGTCAGTTTGGAAGCAATTCAAACAAAACTTAAATAAATTAAACGCCTAATCCTTCCTCGTAAAAACTACATGAAAAACCGTCCAGTAGCTTTTTAGTTTATCGTGAATAGACAGACAGAAGCTGCGTAAGGTTCTTTTTCATAATATGTAATGACAATCGAATCAGGAATATTGGTCCTTCAAGCCAGATACATCTAATGCACTAATAGTTCACATGGGTACGTTTTTAAAAATACTAGATAAAAAAAAGTCGTAACTAAGATTTTGTTGCCTACTTCCTTACTATATTTTGGAAAAATTACAATACGACAGCAACAATACAATAAAATTACTAAATTATTGTAATTTATATATAAATATTTTATGTATATCCCAGTAAGCGACACCGTCATAGACACGCGCACGTGCGAATATAAAATGTGACCCCTTAAAATCACGTGTATAAGCGTTATGTGTAAGGGGCTGAAAGCTTTTGGGTGTAAAACATTAATGTGAATACTGCCTTCCTGCGGTCCCTTTAAGCTCTGTTGAACTCGATCGGTTTTTGCTTACGGCTGTTTATTTAGCAGCATTTTACACCTTGCTAAAATCTCTTTAGCGAAATAATCTCACCCTCTCAATAAAATTCATGGCTTACTAGCATCTTGAAGTATTTTATAGAATCATATTTTAATTATTATATAAACATACGGTTTTAATTATTATACAAACATCGCGATTAAATGGAGTTACCTTAGTATAAAGTTTGAGGTTTCGACAGATATGCATCCACCGTGATCACGAACTGACTGGAGCGCCGCGGCGTCTTTGTTCCCATAATGATCAGTATGAACCGCGAAAATTCGAAATCTACCAATCATATTTCAATTTAGTTCTGCTTCGTTCAGGATTTGTTATCACCCTAATCACCTATCAAGATGACGTTTTATGAGTGAGTCTTTTTCTTACATATAAAATTAAGATTACAAAAAAATCCACAAGCAAAGGCTTCATCACGTGAACATCTAGACTAGAAGACTAAAAAGGACAAAATCTTTCGAGTTAGTATAATATAGTGATAGTGTACGGCTAGGACTATTTAAAAGAATACAAGAAAAAGTTTCTCTTATAGCAAGAAAGACTTTACGTCGCTGGACTAATAGGTCTAGAAAGAATACTTAGATATATGTTAATTTATAAGGTTAGGTTATCTTTAATTTACTTATTAGCCTTTTGGCTAGATCGTAACTTCAATAAAGTACTTCCTTTTTTTTTAACTTTATATAAGTAAATAAATGAGGTTTTTATGAATTCTTTAGTTACCCAAGGCAAATTTACTAAAAAAAAATGTAAATAAACCCTATTAAATGGGAGAAAGTCATCAAAAAAATTCACAGGGAGTCTGGAAATCCTTTGAAAAGACCAATGTCGAACTACTGAAATAGATGTTATTACTTTGGCTTCACAGTATATTTTTTGCTATTTAATGTTTATACATAAAAATATATAACATAATTATAAAAAGATTGGCGATGACTATAATAGACAAAGTAGGAACCGACATGAGCTTGCGGTTTCTGCTTTGCACCTTGCAAAAGTAAATAATGCGTTTGTGGGTTTGGGTATAAGGTTCTATAATAAAATCCCGCAATCGATTTTAACTTTACCACTACGGCTGTTAAAACGCTGTTATAGGGAGCCTGATACAAAAGCCTATTATAACTATTGAGGATAATATAGATGATAAAATAGCATGGATACTGCTCTACACTGTACAAGAAAGTAATGACTAGTTATAAGAATTATATTTTAAAAAGAGCAACCGCCGTGTTTCTTGTTGGCTCTTCTCGGTAGGAACAGCTTTCCGAACCAGCAGTAGAATTGACGATTCAAAAGCACTTGTTTACAAGTTTACTTGATAAAGAATATAATATTTTGAATTGAATTGCTGGGTGAACATAGGTCTACATTTATTTAAAACTAAACCTTATACGAAATTTCTACTAAACTATCCTTATATGCAGTAGAAAACAATTTTTTCTCTAATATATGCGAGTTGAAAATTTCGCTTCATGTATTCGTATATCCTAATCCATTCCCTGAATGGAGCGGGTAAAACCATTTAAAATTACTGCTTTTTTTCGAGCGCTCACCTCGCGCTTGAATGAAGGGTAACGACCAGACTTCTGATATTTATGACTAACGAGCCTATTCACGTACGCTCGGCGTCTAAATGGAGATTTATGAAACTGAAAATGTAGAATAACGTATGTCTTGGAACACAATTCGGGGACGACGTTACTCAGTAGACGTGCGTGCTCTTATCTCTATTTCATAATAAAAAGCCTTCAACTGGGCCAATGGAATACAGCCGAAGCAGACTAAAATAGAACATATGATACTTATTAGTTTTCCTTATAAAAGTAACGGCCTGGTACTATCCCACTGCTGGGCATTCTCCGCTTTTAAAGATAGGGGTTGGAGCTAAGCCACCACCACCACAATACTGCATAAATAAAATAAATATATAATTGTAATTGCATAAGTTGATAAAAAAATGCTATGCAATAGCTTTACCGCGGCAGTCTCCGAGTGCCACACGTATTTTTTTTTTATTTAGTTTTCCTTATACTACGACGATATTCAAATGTAAAATAACAACTGTTAACGTTAAATAATGAATTTTTTTTCACATTAATATTATATATATAATAAATAATGAGACAGAAATGGCATTGTAGAGTAAAACCATAATATAACACTGCGTTATGGAAATTCTTAATCAACTTCAAATTCAGTGTTTTAAACTGCTGTAATGGCAAGGTTAAAATTGCTTGCGGAATTGTATTATAGAATCTTATACCCAAACCCACAAACTATTTACGTTCAAACATATAGGTGATAATGTCTTAGAAAGGTCAGAATTTGTAATCTTTTGATGGAGGATTCTTTTCTCATTTAACAGTATAGGAAGGCAAGATCCAAATTTGTGGTCACAATATTGAACAAATTAATGATAATAATGTTATTTTTGAATATTAATAAAATATTTAGTCTGTATGAATTATCAGTCTGAATTCGATATTCTGTATTTTAAAAAACATTTATTCACTCACAAAGTTCTTCATGACTGTGTTGAATCTTCTTCCTATTTCAATATATTCTTTACATTAAGTACACTCGTGTCAGAAGGTCCCGCTCTTCTATATTTAATGTGTGATAATCTTTATTAATCTCATAAATTTTACAAAATATGACTTAAACTATGAATTCCACATTAAGCATGCTTGTATCGTGGAATTCGTTCTTATTATGTTACCACTTAATTATTTTGTATCAGATGTTGCGGGTACGCCGCATTCACATTATCATAGATAGAATTTTACCCATTTATTTTTCTTTAAATTAACGATAGTCGCTTATACACATGTACCTAAATGTAAATTAATTAAATAAAAACATATTTACTTAAAGATCACTTAATTAATACGATAGATTTTCAGTATATTTGTAATTTATATTAAGTAGCAACGACATGATTTTTTAGTATGTGTTCGTTTGCGTGTGTGTAGCTGTGTATAACATATATGAGCGCATGCGTATGTTTGTTTTATGAACAAAAATATAGAAGTCTATTCGAGGTTAGTTTTCACTTCATTTGACACTGACAGGATATCCAGTAAATTTAATTGACCGTTTAAAAGCAATATAACAGAATAGTTCTGTTATATTGCTTGTCATATGGAATTCCGAAAAGTAACGCCTGCTTCTATAAATCATTTAAATGACCGTTTAAAACTACCCATTAGGCTTTGCATTATCATTTTTATATACACTAATTTCTTATTAATATCAATAATATTAACACAAAAAACTTTTGGTCTAACAAGGTTAAAATCTGTCAATCTTTTGTTAATTGTTAAAGGTTTCATTTCTGTAAACGCCTATATAAAGATACTTATGATATAAGTAATATTTATGGGTAATATCTTATTCCTTACAGAATGGGAAGAAAGGATGGTGGCCATAATCCTAATATCCCTTTAAATGGAGATTTGTGAGACAGAAAATTGCCATAATTTTGAATAATATAATCGAACGATCGTAGAGGTTGTCGTAGTGAGTGTGTGCAGCGTTATGTGGTGTGTTGTTGGTGGCGGCGTTTTGTGACACGTATGGTGACTGGTCCTGCATGTATAAGGTATGTGAACGTTGTCTGCTTCCTTCACTTAGCATTACATAGATTTTCTTAACAAACGCGGATTATAGCAAAATAATTATATCATAACTTCTGCTTATTGAAATCATTTTGAAAACGGAACTGTAATCAAATGAAAATTTAAAAGAGTCTAAACTAGCCGTCTTACAAAATACGAGAATCGCTATTTCCAAATACCAATTTACTCGCGAGTTACATTAAATACAAAAGCTTTCAAAATACCTTGCCGTACCGGCGAGGATCGTAAAAGGATTTTCAGATTTTTCTGTTACACCTTCCATTCCATTAAGTTTTATTGGCAACGATAAAATGACACTTCATCGAGATAATTCCCATTTGAAATAAATGCCATTTACAGCGCCTTAAAACATTTTAATAATAAAAGCGAGCAGTAATTATATTTATTGATAGCAAATTATTTATTACTAAGATCCCAACAAAGTTCGGAAACAAACTTATTGATAATTTTGTAGTGGAGCCTATCCTCCTGATGATGCTTCGGTTTCGGAGCGAAACGATCGTCGAGATTTTGTTGGTGGTTGTGTATTGCTTGTGTGCATTGTGGCTGGTGGAGGTGTCTTGGGATTATGTGATGATTTGTCCTGCATGTGTAAGGTACGTGAATTTTGCCTGCTTCATACATATTAGCTTTACATGCATTCGCTTAACCCGTGCGGATTATAGAAAAGTAGTTCTGTTATAGTGTCTGTTATTTTTGTAAGATTATTTTGTACTTTGTTTGTCCTTGTTTGGCATGAAGCTAATTGAAGGACTAGAGAGTTCCTTAAACTATTTCTTTTTATTTTTGTATTTTAAACCGTATGGCATTTTATTTTAGAAGACTATAAGCGTTAGTTAATAATAACAAATGACAAATATTTTTATGTTAAACATGGAAATTCACAAAATTCAAAATTTAACTAAAGTCTACGCAGTCCAAGATGAAAGATAATAGTTATCATATAAATAAACCTGTGTTATTGAAGCAGACTGATTTTAAAAGAGTGCTTTTCTTGCAAGCGTGCAACACACACTTCAAATACGTTGTCTAAGAGGTAGGTTGGTAGTCAAACACGAGTTATAAAACTCATCCTACTAAAAACACCCCGTAAACAACTTTGCGACAATAATTTCAAGTTTTCGTAAGCATCAATCAAGTTACCGCCAGTAGCCTACAGAGACTTAGTGACGTAGAACAGTTGACAGTTATGTTAACAATTCATCTAGTTGAGACGTATACAAATGGGAGATTACTCAGAGTTTGCGAACCCTTGACAAATGTCGCATCCACTCAGCCGTCTGGCGAACCATAACGAATGCTACTTTGAAAGTGCTATCATGCAAATATCAATCACAGGGACATTGATTTATTCGGTATGCTTGAAGAAGTCGAAAACATTATAATTCCGAAAGCATATTTCGCAGATTGACGATTTACTTCGCCATTGCTCTACGCAAATTAAAACAAAGAAATAATTCGTCTTAAAAGCGCTATTATGAGCTTTCGTTCGAAGTTTTAACAACTTTGACATACTTTTATTAGGCTTAGTATAAGAATATATACTTATAACAATCATTTGTATTTTTTTACTTAAAGAAAGATAGCAAATTTATAAAGATAACATATATAGTTTTTAATAAACAAAAGAATTTAGACGAAACAATTTTTTTTCCCGGTGTTCACCCAACCGTTAAAATTCATACAACTTTCTAAAAGATCCAGGCTTACATTACACCGATTTTAGTGCTCCAGTGTTTTTTATAGCACGTATTTTATCTGTACATATTATAAAACAAAATCCCTAAATCGATCTGTCTGTATGTCAGCGATTTTCTCAAAATCTACTAAATGGATTTTTGTATGGTTTTTCAAAAGAGTAGTGCAATTCCTGAGGAATGTTTAGATTTATATAAAATTACGATCAATATCCCACGAAGTCGAGATTTAAGCGGGAAAACTTTGCGACACACTGATTTTCACGCGGGCTAATCCGAGTGCACAGCTAGTTTTATATAATATTGAATTCAAGCATCATATTTGTAGAACCGTTATGGGAATCAGTTTTTCAGATTTTCTCAAATAAGATTTAGCCTTCTGTATGTTGCTCTTTATTACATGATTTCTTTAACCTTACTCTTGGTAATTTTTAATTTTTTTTATTCCCAAATTATGGACCTACTTAAATGTGTGATCACAATTATTGTGGCGTTCCATTTCATCACGGTAATAGTCCTGAACGAATTAAATAAAATAGCTCTTACCATCGCCCATTGTATGACTCGGAGCTGTAATTTTAAGATAGTGGCTCAGTTTCAGATAGGATTTGTGGATATAGCTATTTAAACCACATCTATCTATACTTATCTATTATAAAACAAGGTCCCAAAAAGCTGTCTGTCTGTATGTAATCGACTTTCTCAAAATCTGCTGAACGGATTTTTGTACGGTTTTCACCAAAACATAGTGCAATACTTCCGGATAGTTTACGTAAACAGTACATATCGGTAAAGTAATGTACTAGAGAATTGTAGATCTATAAAAATACTCCAAAAAAGCCCGCGAAAGCATGTGTGTTTTATGTTCAAAATTTTGAAAATTCGAGAAAGTTTCGTAAGTCACTGAATTCTACGCGGGCGAAACCGTTGTTGGCACAGCTAGTTATAAATATATAAATGTAATGATCAGATAGTAGGAAGAAAAACATTTTTGGGTGTTAGATAATTGAAATTATCTATCTGCACTTGTATATTGCCCTGTTGGCGAGTGGGTAGTGACCCTGAATTCAGCTCCACGGGTCGCGGGTTCGATTCCCGCCGAAGGCCAACATTTTCTATAAACAATTTGTTGGTTCTTCGAGTCTGGGTGTATATTTGTATTTAAGTATGTATTTAAAATTATATGTAGTATATCTACCAGTTGTCCGTCACCCATGACACAAGTATTAAGTTACTTACTTTGGGGACGGACAACCGTGTGTGTAAGTGTCCCATATATTTATTATTATTTATTTATATATGTAATATATTTACCAGTTGTCTGTCACCCAAAACACAAGTATTAAGTTACTTACTTTGGTGACGGCGACCGTTTGTTTAAATGTGCCTATATATTAATTTACTTTATTATTCTATGCTTCTGTGCCAAAAATTATGTTTTGAAAAGAAGTACGAAGATTTATCAATATATAATAATTTTTAAAACATTTGGCTTTCAATTAATAGTGTCCCAACCCCAAATTACCTTTTGCATGCAAACTATGCACGAGCTGTCTCTGCCAATGGCACCGTAGTTCGCATCGGTTAATTGATATTAGCTCTGATAACTTACTCGTAGACATACCATTTAATATCCTACAAAAGTAATAATAAAATTATTTTGCTATAATCCGCGATACAGTAAATAGAAAAAATATATAGTGCTAAATGTATAGTGGACTATACGTTTTTTCATACCCGTTACATGCAGGATTCGTAAAAACATATGCACACATATGCAAACATATCCACGACAAAATTGCAAAGCTTTGCGATTTTGTCGTGGAGTCTATCTCCTGATGATGCTTCGGTTGCGGGGCGAAACGATTGTTGAGTTTGTGATAGTGAACCTGTGTAGTGCTTGTGTATTGTGGTGGAAGTGGTGGAGGTTTGTGCATATGTATTTACGAATCCTGCATGTAACGGGTATGAAAAAACGTATAGTCCACTATACATTTAGCACTATATATTTTTTCTATTTACTGTATCGCAGATTATAGCAAAATAATTTTATTATTACTTTTGTATTATGGATCTCCGCAAAGTAACGCCTAATTCTATAAATTATTTAATATCCTGCCAAAGTTCAGTTCACATTGCTTATTAAGACTAAAGTCAATATAAGGTATAGTACCCAGCATTAAATAATGCACATCGATGTGTAGAACGAAACAGCCGACCTGTTCGGTTTCGTAGAGCGCTGTCACTGTTACACACGGGTTCGTCAGTCTGTGCGACAGAGACAATGCTCTATTAAGCAGAATCTATCCGATTTTCTTTCTCTAAAACACGAAGATCCTTAAACTGCACAAATCTAGCTTTATCAATAAATTGATGCTCTGATAGCACAGCGGCGAGACCCTGCGGCTTTTTCGAGGAAGTCACGGATTCAAACCCCTGGCAGACACCATTGAGTTTTTCTGTTAAAACATATGTCTAATTGTTATTGGTAATTTATCAAACAATAGTTTTACAGTTTTAAAACTTAGTCTTAGCTGAAAGGATTAAATACTATCGAAGATTGGGCAATATCATTTTTTAAATGTTATTCTAGAAATTCTTCAGATATAAAAGTATTAATATAATCTGTGATAGCTAAGCGGTAAGACAGTACGACTATTTCGAGTGGTCACGGATTAAAATCCCAGCAAGCAGCAATTAATTTTTCTATTTTAAGCTTATGTGTCTAATTGATAATAGCAATTTATCACACGATTTTTGGTGAAACAAAACATCTTGAGGAAAACTGCGTATCTCTAGAGAATTCTGGGGATATGTATAACCTAATCCGCATTGGAGCATTGGAGCATGGTGGGTCGTGGGTTCAATCCTTCTCTCCAAAAATGGAGAAAGAATGAGAGGCAATTACTTTCCTATAAATATCTAAGTAAATACTGACTTATGGTTCAGTGCCACACAACTATAATCGTATATCTGATGAGAACAATTAGACGGTGTGAAATGTCTATCGCCTCGGCTTCATCTACAAACGCCTATTCAATTAGACGAAAGAGCAACAAGCCATCGCTTTGCTTTGAGTAATTGCAAATCCAATGAGACGACAAACGACGGGGCATGATCTTGAAGATGGATATGTGGATTATAGACGGAAATACAAGTTTTTTTTTCTATATTCTAATGTTCCTCTAAATTTACAAACTTTGTTTAAAAGAACACGCCGTGTGGTATCCGGCAGAATAGAATAGACCACCCTCCGTTCTTACCGAGGTGTCGTAAGAGGCGACTAAGGTATGTGCCGTGTGGTATCCGGCTGCATAGAATAGACCACCCCCATTTCTTACCGAGGTGTCGTAAAAGGCGACTAAGGTAAGTTGACATCAGGCAGGCGGCCGATCGTAAAATACGTGGCCAAATTATGTGACATGTTTGTAACATGTTGTGCCGACCCCACTAAGAGTGGGATAAGGGTAGGGGTATGATGATGATGTTTAAAAGAACATTCTCCTGATAATAATCAACACAACAAAAAAAAAGGTTTATAGAATTAGGCGTTACTTTGCGGAGATCCATAATACAAAAGTAATAAAAAAAAATTTTGCTATAATCCGCGATAATGTAAATAGAAAATATATATAAATCTAAATGTATAGTGGACTATCTGTTTTTTTTTCATACCCTATACATGCAGGATTCGTAAAAACACATGCACAAACCTCCATCACCGTTAAAACAATACACAAGCACTACACACGTTCACTTTAAATTTCAACAATCCTTTCGCCCGGGAACCGAAGCATCGTCGACTCCACGGCAAAATCGCTTTGCGATGAAAATGAAAATGTGCAATGCTTATGTGTTAATGTTTTATTGATGGTGGGTAGGATGGCATGAGCTTTTAGGATGCATGTATCAGGTGTCAAAAATATATGTTTTACATTTTTTTTTCATCGTCACGGATTATAGCGAAATAATATTTTCATTATAGTATTATGGACTTCCGCAAAATAACGCCAGATCCAGATCAGATATAAATTAAAAAATATATCGAACTCTAAACTTCCTTTACAATGCTAAGTTGAATTACCAAGCAATTTGTTAACTACGAGCACATTAAGCAATATATATATTTTTTATTTACCTTATCGCGGATTATAGCAAAATATATTTTTTTATTACTTTTGAAAAAAAGAAGAGTGAATTTGTCTAATGCATTCGCGCGTGCATGGGCCAAATAGAGATACATTTTTATATAGATTAAATAATTGTTTTGATAAAAAAACAAAATTAATACAAATGTACCACTGGGAACTATATTAATATTTACGAAATATGATATACACCAGAGGTATTTAAAAACGTTGAACTAGACTAAAGTTGTGACTTCTACATATTATAATTTTATAATATACAGAGTTACCATCACAGTTAGTTTAAAAAAAGTTAAAGTAACGGCCTGTTATTATCCCACTGCTGGGCATAGGCCTCCTCTTTCCTTTTTCGGAGAGAAGGATTGGAGCTAAGACCTACCACGCTGCTCCAATGCGGATTGGTAGGTTACACATATCCCAAGAATTCTCTAGAAATATGCAGGTTTTCTCACGATGTTTTCCTTCATCGATTTTGTTCAAGCGTGTGATAAATTGCAATTATCAATTAGACAGAAAATATTTTAATAGAAAAATTCATTGCTGCCAGCCTGGCGTTTGAACTCGTGACCTCCTCGAAAGAGTCGCATTACTACAGAAGTTTAAAAAAATAAATGGCTCGATCTGCAAATCTGCAGCTTCGGAATTTGTTTTAAAAGAGCACCGAGTTAGTTGATGATACTTCTCGGTAAGAGCAGCATTTTGAACCAATAACAATGGATAATTGAAGTAATGCTACCAGAATACTGAATAATATTTTTTACTTTATATAATATTTGAGATCTACCCTCCAATCCTCATGTATCCCTCTTTCAGAACAGACTTGTAAAATAGATTCGGGCAAACTAGAAAAAATCCTATTATAAATCGGATAACATTCAAATTCAAAATATTCTTTATTCAAGTCAACTTGTAAACAAGTGCTTTTGAATCGTCAACTCTACTGCTGGAAAGCTGTTCCTACCGAGAAGAGCCAGCAAGAAACTCGGTGGTTGCTGTTTTTAAAATATATTTCCTATAACTAGTCATTACTGTCTTGTACAGCGTAAAGGAGTGTCCACGCATTTTTATCATCTATATTATCCTCAATAGTTATAGTAGGCTTTTGTACCAGCCTCCCTTTAACAGCGTTTTGAATCTGCCGTAGTGATAAAGATAAAATCGATTACTGCTGCATTAGAAATAATATAACGTCCCTTTTTAAATCGGTTGAAAATCAACAACCACAATCACGCACTATCAGATAAATATATATTACTACACAAGGAAATTTTATTGGCACCCTTTCACTTTATGTCACGATTAAGCCTCTTTTATGGCCACTTTTACGCTATTTGTATCATTTATTGGCAAAAGAAAGCGTTTGCAAATAGGAATCGCTTACTCAGCGATGTTTTATACTTTAACAATACAAAATATAGCAGTATTGATATTATAAATTTGAAAGAAAAATATAGCGCACGAATAGTCATAGATAGATAGACACTAAATATACATAGACACTAGATATACATATACAAATAGCAGTTTCAGTTCGAAAGAAAATTTAAAAAAAGATGTTTCCATAATGTTATATAGTTTTTTTTTTTTTTTTTAATCTTTATTTAGGAGCTTAATCTTTATAGATTATGCCGCTCCGTACGACGACTACAGAATTTTACTATATCTAATTATTTTAGTTAATTTTATTAATATAATTTTACTAGATTTTAATTATTTTAGCTAACTGTAACAGAGCCTTGGTCTCGTCCGACAAAGGCACGGCCAATGCGCTGTTACAGCCGCCAGTCTCCCTCAGCAATGAGAATTTCTCAAAGAGTTTGCGTCTCAGGGATTCGTTCCGAACACATTCTAGTAAAATATGGTACACGTCCTCTACCTTATTACACATTGAACAGTTGGAAGAAGAGACTATCCCTATCATGTGTCTGAATTTATTTAATGGAATGTGTCCGGATCGTAGTCTCATTAAAAGGACCGTATCTGTTCTATTCAGGGAGCAGTTGCTTACCCATGAACTTATTGGTTCAGACTGAATGGTACGATACCAAATACCTTTTTGTTTTGACCTCTCGTCAAAATACTCTTTCCAGTTATCTAAACACTTAGACTTTAAAACGCTGAAATATTCGGTATAAGAGGGGGTTACTGCAACTAGAATACCATCCTCAGTAGCCTGGTTCGCTAACTTATCTGCCATCTCATTACCCCATAACCCTATATGGGACGGGATCCATTGAATTTGGATAGTTTTTTTGCAGGATATGAGTTTAAGTATCAATTTAATAATTTCGTAAGCTATAGATAGTCCTCGAAAAGTCGAGTTACATCTAGCTAAGTGTTGAAGCGCACTTTTAGAATCAGTCAGAATTACAAATTTGTTAAAATCAAGCGAATCAATGTAGGATAGTGCTTCAACAATAGCTAATAGCTCCACATGCATGATGGAAACTTGAGCTTTAATTTTGAATTTAGCTTGCACACCCTTTTGTGGATCAAAAAAACTAGCGCCAGAACCTAAATTATTCTTGGAACCGTCTGTATAAATTTCATAAAAGTCAAAAAACTTATCGTTTAAGTAATTTGCGCATATATTATGCAATGTTGTGGTGTTAAATTTAGTTTTACTTTGACACATTCCGTCTATATCTATATGCAAAATATCACAGAGATTTATTTGACTGACCCACAAATCTAAGCTATACATTTCTAACTTAACACTGGAATAAATCATTAAATCTTTCCACTGACTGTGAACTACTGTAAGTAAGGGTTTGGTTTTTCTGTTCCATCGATTAGCCATACATTGGGATGATAATGACTCTAAGCAGTCTATTATATTTGCTTTACAAGCTAATGATTTGGTTTTAAGCCAAAATTTACCTGCTATAAATTGTCTCCTAATACTTAATGGTGGCAAATTTAATTCAGTTTCCATAATATAGATAGGAGTACTTCTTATAAATCCTCCTATTACTCGCATAGCCATATTTTGAACTCCATCTAGTTTATTCAACTGAGATTTGCTGCTGTCAGAGTATAAGAAACAACCATAATCCAATCGACTTCTTACAATAGCTATATACAATCGTCGCAAATGACGAGGATGAACTCCCCAACTAGACCCTGCTAAGATTTTAATTACATTTAAGAATTTTAATGATTTAAGTTTAATCTCATCAATATGTCTTCCCCATCTTAATGAACGGTCTAACCACATACCTAAATATTTAATTTTATCTTCCGTTGCTATAACTTGATTATTGATTTTGACTATTATAGGGGTCCTGTTCGTTCCCTTTTTAAAAACACAAATTTTACTTTTAGGTATAGAAATCTCGAGACCTATATTTGACAATAATACATATAACCTATTTAACGCTTCTTGAACCTTTTTAACACAGACATGTATATTTTTACTCGTAAAATATATGACAAAATCATCGGCGTAATGAGAGATAGTAACATTGTCTATCTCAGTACAAATATCAAATGTTGCAACATTAAATAATAACGGTGAAAGAGAATCTCCCTGTGCTAAACCTTGACTAGTACTCCGTGATATACTGTGATCTGATTTTATTTTTAAATTACGTTCCCTTAAAAATTCCCACAAATAATTACATATATTAATACCAACACCTAAATTATCTAATTTTTTTAAAAGTGCATATGTATTCAAATTATTGTATGCATTATCGATATCAACAAAACATGCTACTGTTATCTCGTTTTTCGTAAAACCCATTTGTATATTACTTACTAAAGTACTTAGGCCGTCTATACACGAGTAACTTTTCCTAAAACCTAACGAGTGTTTCGAAAATACCTTATTACGTTCCATAAACCATTCCAAACGTTTATTAATAATCGAGTGAAAAATCTTACACAGACAAGATATAAGAGATATGGGCCTGAGTGATGAAGCATTGGAAGAAGTTCGGCCAGGTTTGGGGATAGGCACAACATCAATTTCACGCCATTGTAACGGCACAAAGCCGTTTGCAAGAAATCTATTATATAATTCTACTAGCCATTTTTTAGCGACAGAAGGCATATTATTGATCATGGAAAAAGAGATATCATCACATCCTGGAGTAGTATCTTTAGATTTTATAGACTTAGTTAGTTCTTGTACAGTTATGGGTAACTGTAATATAGCATTATTAGATTTAAATTGTGGCTTAGACTGTAATACATAATCAGGACATAAATTTCTTAACATAATTTTAGTTTTTTCAGTATCCGGGTGTTGGCGGGAACATTTATAACCTTTCAACCAACCCATTCGTTGCCACATAATACTTGATGACGTCACTTCATCAATTGATGAACAGAAGTTTCTAAATGATGCAGTTTTTGCTTGACGTATAAGCTTCTGAGATTCAGCAACGGCTTTTTGTAATTGATTTAAATTAAGAGGAGTTGGATTTTTCCTAAATTTGCTTAACATTAACCTTCTCTTAGCCACTGCTTCAGAAATATTTGTATTCCAATATATTTTTGGTTTAAAGTTAGTTACCGGATTAAGTGATACCTTAATGTATGGAATATGTAATTCTGCTGCCCTATTTATACTATTATGAAACAAATTATAGGCTAATTGCAGATCCTCAGGTAAATCCAATTCTGAAAAAATATTTTCTAAGCATGTATTGTAACTCTCCCACTTAGCTAATTTGAAATTCCTTTTTTTGTTAATTTTCACATGTGAGTTATATACGGTGCCTATCTTTATCATAATATGATCGCTACCTAACAATTCTTTTGTTACTATCCATTTAAAACTTAAAGCAACATCAGATGAGATTAGAGTAATATCTGGTGAGGATTCCCGTAACTGTCCGTCAACTAATTGAATCCGAGTTGTTGAGCCATCATTCATTAAAATGAAGTTACTTCCACTTATTGAATTAAGTAATTGATTTCCCCTAGTATCGGTCTTGCATGACCACATAGAATGATGGCCATTAAAATCACCAAGTATAATAGATTTAGACTCGGTTATAGAAAGTATTCTATTCCAGTCTTCTTGGGTTGTTCTAATATATGATGGACAATACACACAAATAATTCTTTCAATTCTATCACAGTTAGCTACTTTAACTTGAATTATCTCTATACCAGGATTAATAATAGAATCAATCTTACACATGGATCCCCTCAGAGATTTGTGCGTCAGTACAGCTACACCTCCGCCTAACTCATCCCTATCACAGCGAAATATGTCAAAGTCCTTTATTTTAATGTAATCATCGTTACCAAGCCATGTTTCAGATAATGCAGCAACATGAACTTTCTCTTGGATAAGCAACTGCTCTAAAGATGTTAGTTTTTCTTTAAGACTACGTGCATTCCACTGAATAATATTAAAATTAATAACTTTGTTTTTGTACTGGTTCATATTAAGTTAATAGATGTATAAAGTTTTTAAACAAAGGAACTTTTGTAATAACGTCTTGAAATACTTCTATAACCCACTGATATAAACACTTAAACGCCTTTTTAATTGTGTCCGTCCATGAGTCCGTATTAACAGACTCTAATATTACAGATTTCAACTTATTAATAAGCTTTCGTAAATATACACGCCACTCAATACCATTCGTATCACTCTCCTTCAACTGGTTAACACTACCATGCACCTCGCTTCTTTTCGAAAAGACACTATACTCTGAATCAGATTCTGACACCGACCATTCCATTTCTTGATCCTGATTGTCTACTCTAAAATGAATTTTTTCTTTCTTCTTTTTCTTTTTCTTATCTTTCGGTTTGGGTTTGAGAATGGACATATCCTCTACGGGTGTTGCATTTTTTTCAAGAATGTTCTCGGTGTCCTTCGTCGAAGAACTAGGTATAGGCTGCTGGTTATATTCAAGGTTTACTTTAGATCTTGGGGGTGGAGATGGAGGGACATATAATGTTAATGCCTTCGTGTAAGAGCAATTAAATTCAGACATTAGCCTTCTAATTGTTTTTTCTTTTATAAATACTGGGCATAATTTTGATAAGCTTATGTGATTCCCACCGCAGTTACAACACTTAAAGATTTCACGTTCACAGTTGGAGTGGTTTTCTCCACATTTTGGGCATTTCACTCTATTAGATGGACACATTTTGTTAATGTGTCCATAACGCCAACACTTGGAACATTGAGTGACTGGAAATATGAACTGTTCAACTCGAGTACGCAGATGATGTAGATATAAATATGGCGGAAGTCTAGATCCCACAAAACCGACTCTTACCTTTTCACATGGTACCCAAGTCCCATCGTCAGCTCTTCGATTTAAGCGTTTCACGGAAATAATTGCCTCATCTGCTACCATATTTTCTAGTAATTCCTCATTAGTTAAATCCACTTCTATATCTCGTACCAAGCCATAAGATACTCCTACGTCCCAAGTTTTTTGAATCCTCCATCCCAAGTTTCTAAATTCTCTATGGTTGATAAACTTTTCGGCATTGATTTCTTTTTCAAAGTCAAGCAAAATCTTAAATGGATTTACATACTTCACACGACTGATACCTTCAATCTCGTTATGTCTCAAAAGTTTTGCTAAGGCAAACTGCTTGGGTAATTTATCTTGGTGTGTAATGCAAACTTGAATGTTTATATCTGTATGAGATTGTTTATCTCGCAATTTCTGTTTCCTTTTTGCATCTCTTCCTACTGTCTGCCATTCTCCATCACTGTTATCATGTTCTTCTCTTGACCTCTTATTACTCGAGTCCTGGGTTAAGTCCATCACCAAATCTGTCTGTTCACAAATGGCCTCATCTATGCTATATTCAGATATAACGTCCTCACAAAACGCCGCCGCTTCTGCCATTGTATATTCACTACTTTAAAAGCCTACGTGACTTAAATACCGGCCGGCGCGCCGGCCGGCTGCCGATAACACAAACAAGAAAAAACAATTTAAATAACACGACTATCTCTCACCGCGTGCAACTCACAACTGTTATATAGTTAATGCTTAAAAGTTTATTTCACGTATAATTATAAAATTGATTATAATGGTCAAATTTCGTTACTTAAAAAAGCATAGAGAATGAAGAAGCACAATGAATCGGAGTCAAGAAACTTGACACTTTCTTTTAAATGAAAAGACAGCTTGAGAAGAATTTATCAGAAGTATAGTACCCGGCAATTAATAATGCACATAAGCCGAAAAAATCGGCTAGATTCATTGTCTCTTCCGCGCAGACTGACGAACCCGTCTGAAACGTCACATACTAACTGAATGACAGTGACAGCGCTCTACGAAATCGAACAAACAGCCGGCCAGGCTGTTTGGTTCTAAACATCGGTGTGCATTATTTAATGCCGGGTATTATATGTGGATGCGACTGTAACAATGTACCTTAATATAGGTTCTACATTAAGCTTAAAAATTGTTTTGTTTATTAACTTCTAGTTGGGCCCGCGCCTTAGCCGTAATGTAGTATGAATTTAAACCTTCGTCAAGAATCACCCTATCTTTTAGTAAAATCCTTAAAAAATACATAAAGCAAATTTTGAGAAAATCGATTAATCGATTAGAGAGGCAACTTTTGGGGACTTTGTTTTATAATATGTATAGATCGCTATTCGCTGACATACCTACAAACAGCCTGAAGAAGTCTTATTGACTGAAAATAGTACAGTAGCGAATGCTAAAAATAAAAAGAACAACTATTTGATGAAAACATGAATCTCGAAACATAAGGAGGAGTATTACTTATAAATATTGATATTAAACTACAATACAATAATAATTTTTCAAATTAAATGACACAATAAGAAGACGTTCACGAGATTGTATTTGGGTGGTAACCTCTATAATGAAAAGACATTCGACAATTGCTTCCAAAAGCGATTTTCTTTTTGAACTTTTAGTAAGCTTTGTTAGGTAGAGAAATACCAACGATACCATGATGTCCTAAACCGATATAAAAACGATTAAAGCAGCATGATGCAGAGGGATATATTAAAATTTTGACACGTTCAAAGTAGTCGCCTTAACTTTAACGCTAAACATATACACATATCGCTCATAGGCTGCAATAGTGGCACAACTAAAAAAAAATATTTTTTGTGATTAATGGGTTTAACGTTCCCATCGCTGAGAAAATGCATAAAGAGTGCTTTAGTTTGCTTAAACGAATGGCCTAATATTCAATGATGAGTTCTACTGGTATCGCCGCTGAAAATAATGTGTATTTTAACATCTTTACCTATTCTCAGTCTTAAACACGTGTTTTTTTACGCACATAAAATCAAAACAAAACAATAATACATATAACACTGTGTGAGGCTACAATATTAAATTTGGCTTTGCATCACATGTGCTGGCTTCCCAAAATATAAAACAATTGATGACGGATAGATAATTTTAACTTGATCATATAGGTAACATAAAAAAATAAGGCATTATAACAATTTACAGTTTTCATTTTTTTATTGCTTTTATAATAACGAACTTCTTTTTTTAATGATAGAAGTCCATTGCTAGTGAAAAGTCTATTCGAGAGGTTCCATGGCATCAATTTAGTGACGCTAAGATCTAGTAGCTTTTTTGTGGTCTATTTTGGTGGCACCTACCCACTTAAAGGATTTATCAAGGCTTTATTTATGATGCAGTTCGTTTGCATTAAAGTTCTAGATGCCATTCCAACAAATTGGGCTCCCGGCACCAAACGGTTCATTTAATTTTTGAACCATTTATGTGTGTCATAAACTGAACTGTCAGTAACATAAAAAACTATCTCTACTTAACTATATCTATTTAACTATGCAAATTAAATATACTACAACTCATATTCACGTCATACTGAATCAATTTATATCAACGTATTAAAAATACTACTAATCTTAAAATATTATACAATTGAGATCTGTGAGAAAATGAAGTTGTTTCTATTTCGAAACAAAAGGGAAGTTTAGTAGTTTATTACGGCTTAATCCCGCAATCAAGAAAGGGCTTTTCTCTTGAGTAGATCATTAATAATGGCCGTTAGGACTGTCGGTTCTACATTTAAAATCTTTATTCCAGTATTTATTTGGGTATATAAGACCAATAACATAAAATACAATCTTGTTACTTTACGAAATTCCATGGCACAAAAATAATAATGAAACTCATTTTGTTTTAATAATAAAAGATCCCTGATGTGTAGTTTACTATCCGTCCTCATACTTAACACGTGAAAAATTAAAAAGTAATATTATTTTGCTATAATCCTCAATGAAGTAAATAGAAAATATATATAATGTTAAATATAGAGTTGACTATCCATTTTTCCGAAAAACACAAAGCAGAACCCAAGCAAGCATAGTAATTAGTTGAACCCCCACAATTCATTGTTCTTCCGAACGCGTGTAAAGGCAAAATAAATTGCGAACTGCACTGTAAACCTTCATTACTCTTTAGTAGCACTCCACACATTGACTTTGACAGTTTTAGTTAGTTAGTTTTGCCGTTAATAGAAGCATAATCGGGATATAAATTCCTTGAAGAAAGCGTTTTTATTCCACGACGGGAGGGGCTTAGTCCGAAACACTGGAACAGTTCTTACTTACTATGTTCTTATCGGGTCCTCAGAGTTTCGTAGGTTATTCAACTTTAAGCCAATGAACCAAAAATACAAATGCTAATATTTCATAAGATTTAAATCATGTTTGTCGAAATATATATTTGTGAGTAAAATGAAATATATATTTCTGAAGGAAGTGAAAAGTGTGAGTGTAGTTTATTGGTGTGTATATATGTATAATACTTTTAATATGATAATATACATGTAGACTAATAATGTCTAACAATAAGGTTATGTGAACAAAAATTAGAAAGCTTTGGTAAACATTATTTACGGTGAAAAAGAAATGTAAATAATTTGCTTTGTTAAAACACGTATGTAATAAAAGGCGGACAATAGTCTAGTAAACTTTTCCCGTAACCACAAAAACTTAATGAACATCTATAAAAGCACTAAATGTCGATGTAATTACATCTTGTCAGTAATGGCAACAGTAAGTATACTATACAATTATAAAAAAAACTGCTTGATTTGGCTACTATATTAAAAATACTCAATACAATCATTTATTTTTTAAATATGGTAAAAATTACAAAGGTAATAATAAAATTATTTTGCTATAATCCGCGATACAGTAAATAGAAAATATATATAGTGTTAAATGTATAGTGGACTATCCGTTTTTTCATACCCGTTACATGCAGGATTCGTAAAAACACATACACAAACCTCCATCACTGCCACCACAATACACAAGCACTACACACGTTCACTATCACAAACTCAACAATCATTTCGCCCCGACACCGAAGTATCATCAGGAGATATACTCCACGACAAAATCGCAAAGCGAAGCATTTTGCGAACAAGCATTGTTACTGTATCGCGGATTATAGCAAAATAATTTTATTATTACCTTTGTATTATGGATCTCCGCAAAGTAACGCCTAATTCTATAAATTATGGTAAAAATTTATGTCTATTTAATAAATATCATTGACAACGAGGAAATATTGGACTATATAGATATAATCTATAGATATAACATCTATTCTAGTTTATCTCTGACAAACAAGATGACGAAATAAGTATTTGTATATATCGCGCTTTAGTATTTTTGTTATCTTTGCATCTATTTAAGGCATAAGAATGAAACGTTGGATGAAGGACAAAGTTGCAGAACTTTAAAGCATTAGAAATTTCGATTAAATAATTATTTATTATAAATTCAAAACTTTATATGACTGAATAGTAGAAATATCATTTGGTAACGGAATTATTCATCACTCTTGATAGACCAATGCTATTGAATTCTGCTCCTCTAAATCCCAATGCTAGTGTTCTACGGAGATAGCGCGCTCTTGCTAATACTCGCTAAGCTGGGACCGACATGAGCGCTGACAAACTAAAAGCAGATGTAATAGAACATATTCGAATGAAACGAGCCGCTTAAAGTTTATTGAAACTGCAATTATATAGGCATCTTTTCATCTAAAATATTATTGCTTTCTTTTATTTATTTAGGATAACCCACAAGACATTATTAATGCTAAAGTAAGAATAAAAATACGTGTGGCACTCGGAGACTGCCGCGGTAAAGCTATTGCATAGCATTTTTTATCATCTTATGCAATTACAATCATATATTTATTTTATTTATGCAGTATTTTTTTTTCTTTTTTCTTTTTTTTTCTTTGTTATTAATTCAAGTTACACTTTGAGCGTAGTGACCGATAAAAAAACATTTTTTTTTCTTTTATTAAATAAATGAGATGTTAATTTTGTTCAAAATATTTTTATTATCTTTCAATACATGTCGGTTTTAACGGTAGTTTTCCAATACAACCAATGCCACCTAAAGGCGGGTTGCTAAACTAAAGAGACAAGCGTGATATTTCAAAAAGTCATTAACAAATTCAAAAGTCAACTAGCGTGTGCGCCCCGGGGCGCACAGATCGCTACTGAAAAGTATCACCGCTGTGCCGGTCGGAGTGGGAGGTGTTAGGTTTTTTCGTTAGGGAATTTCTGGATTCGGTCTCCACGCTCAAGGCCCGCGATAGAAGCTATGCAATAGCTTAAAATTATCTTGCAATAATCCGCGATACAGTAAATAGAGAATATATCTAGTGCTAAATGTATAGTGGACTATCCGTTTTTTCGTACCCGATACAAGCAGGATTCGTAAAAACACATGCACAAACCTTCAGCACTGTCACCACACTGTATCGGGTATGAAAAAACGGATAGTCCACTATACATTTAGCACTAAATATATTCTCTATTTGCTGTATCGCGGATTACAGCAAAATAATTTTTATTATTACTTTTGTATTATGTATCTCCGAAAAGTAACGCAGTAATTCTATAAATTATTATTAATGCTATAAGATACTTTACAAACTATTTGATTAACTATAGTCTTCATTATAGGTTAGTACGGCACGCAATAGGGACGCGTACATAATTAGTATTAAATAGCAGGTATTTATAAAAAATATTAAAACTCGTTTAAATGTTTAATATTATATTTTACTTAATCTGGTCAATAATCACAATTGCGACATGAAAAATGTCATAAAATCTCGATCTCTTTAAAGGAAGATAAATATTTTAATTCAAAGAGAAAATTTCTTTATATTATTTAATTAAAATTAACTTTTAATACTTTGTATTTTCGTAATTGAAGTTATGGTAACTGTGACGAAAAAAAGAAAATTACTCAAAATAAATTTGTTAGAAAGAATAACAAACGGCTTAATTAATACCTATTTAAAACAACTAAAAACAAGATACGATTGTGTACCATTGTACATGACTCTATGTTAGTGTGTAAGAATTACAATCTAAAATGAACTACTGTTTTTTATTTGCCCGCTCTTCGCGGTCATAAGCTTTTTTTCAGAGTCCCAGTAGAATCGATGAGTCAAAACAACTTCAATAAAGTGAATTAAGAAATTCAGTTTGAATGAAAACCAAGAACTTGAAACGAAATTGTACGACTGGAGATAAACTTTAAAATACTGTTGACGAAAAAACCCGTGAAGCATGTCCGAATACTATTGAACTTCACTTTCCCAAATCCCTAATACCCATCTATACTAATATTATAATGAGGACAGATTTGCATGTTTGTTTGTAATGTTTTCACGCAAAAACTACCCAACCGATTTCAAAAATTCTTTCACCATTGGAATGCTGCTTCTTCATCGAGCAACATAGATTATATGACATTTTCAAAAAAAATAGCGATCCTTAATAAAATTGTAATATGTTGTGAAAAATTTAGTCGTAAATATCTTTCATCGCGTGCGCTGCGGAAACTATAGACGACAGAACAAAAAAATGTTCTACAGTATTATAGAACATATCAATATCCACGATCCAAGTCCGCGATACCATATGTATAAAGTAGTTATATCGGTATAACTATTATATTTATACCGATATAACTACTTTTTTACATTGTAAAAGTTGTTAAAATTGCCAACAATAATCAAACGATTTTATTCATATCTCTGTGTTATCCTTATCCCATTAAACTGTTTGAATACCTGTAAAATTCTTTTTAAATTATTAAAATCCGACATCCCAATCAAAAGATATTACGAATTTAAGAATGTAAATCGAAAGAAAGTAATGACATAACAAATTCATTGTAGCGACCGTTATAGCAGGGCCTGCATTTGGTGAGTTAGCTCTTATTCCAAGAGCTCTTATTCCATGTTACCCATTTTTTATAATTACATAATCTACAAAATAAATCTATAGTCCGACTTCGTAGACTTTCAACAACCACGAGATCAGTATGGACGCGGGTGAAACCGCGGGGCATTGCTAGTATTCTATAAAGATAGCGCGCTGTCACTAATACTAGTTAAGCTCAAGGCGAGCGCTTGCAAACTGTCAGTGGATGTAATGTACCGTCATCATTCATCATTCTCCTGTCCATAAGGACATCCCACTTAGAGTGGGATAACCCACTCTAAGTGGGATAACCCACTCTAAGTGGATTGTGGTCGATACAACATGTTTCAACATGTTGTCACATGATTTGGCTACATATTTTACTACCGGCCGCCTGCCTGACGTCAAATTACCTTAGTCGCCTTTTACGACACCTCGGTAAGAAATAGGGGTGGTCTATTCTATGCAGCCGGATACCACACGGCACATACCTTAGTCGCCTCTTACGACACCTCGGTAAGAAAGGAGGGTGGTCTAATCTATTCTGCCGGATACCACACGGCATTGGATGTAATGTACCGTATACAAATAAATTAGAACACGTGTAAGTTCATGATCTGCCAAATATATTAAGGTCATCTTTTATTCAATATATTTCATTCTATCGAATAATCGTCGTTTCCTTTCGTTTTATTGTCGACATATCACACAAAATGTTATGAGCTGTTTCTCATATCATATAATGTTTTATTTGTTTTATTCTCTGTTTTCACGTAAATTATTGGATAATCAAGATTAAGAATGCATATTTTTTACTTGCCATAAATTAGCAGTATTTAGTCTGGTATTGCCCGTTGGGCATCTATTGCTAGACACATCTATGACTAAATCTCTTCAGTGGATTCTAACGCCCAAACCCATATCTCTGACCATCACCGAGGAGGAATGCTGATCTTTCTTATGAGACCTTTGAGACTGGCAATATTCACTGCAATAATAATCATCAGTAGTTAGTCAATTAAGTCTTTACAAAAAGTCTACAAATAAAACTTTAATCATTTTAAAGCAAAACTTACAATAAATTTATATTAAATTTTCGTGATTCAATAACATTAAAATTGTGAAGTGTAAGATGTTAGAAACACGAAATTTGTTTCGTAATAATGAAAAATTCAATAAAGCTATATATTTATTAAATAAGGAAAATTTTAACGTATGTTAGATCAATAATGTAAAATGCTGATATTTGCCTACGTTCCCAGTCCAAGTGTTCCCGGGAGATAGCGCTTGCTAATACCCGTTAAGCCGAGTCTGGCTCAGAACTTCCCGAAAGGCGCCAATGGAGATATCTAAACTCCAGCTGCTAGGTAAAATATGCGCCATTATTCATTTAGATGTATGGGTAAGTTTGCTTTGTAATATTTATACATTAGTTGGACTTTACCTAAAGCTTATGTTACCCTAACGAGACCTCCAAGAATAACTTAAACATATTTTGAGGTATTCAGCGCCCACAGGATAACAGGTATAGCTCTTCTTAAACGAAGGAATATTCAATCCATCACACTGTCCGAGTGCAGTTGTTGGGTGATTGATACTTTTGCCAAAATGTCTGAGATATTTGAGACATTTTCCTTCCCCATAAATTACAATAATTGAATTTTAAATATATATTAAACAAAATTAATACGCTTTAGAAACTAAAGCTTTGCTAAGGTAAAAAAAAGATCCATTATTGGATTATAAAGGTGATATACGTCAATATCAGTTTTATTCAATTATTTACTCGTTCGCATTATTGAATAACGATTAAATTTGTGATTCGAAGCGAATGAAGTTGATAAACACCCTTCCTTTTCTTTATTTTTCAAATTAACCTTATTGAAATACTCTAATTTATAATTTTTAGATTTATTACTTCTGGAAATTAATGGGTCAGCTTAATATAAATGAGAATTTCTGTTCTGAAGAGCAAATTTATACAAAGATGCATAATAAAATGAAATATATTATATAACTAGCACGCCAATCCAAGCCGCTCTCGACAATCAAGCGCACATGTCAATACAAACCTGAAAAAAGTGTTAAGTGCTTAGTGAAGTCTTTACTTAAAAAAGGACCTAGAGTTAGGAAAGGGTTTGTCCACACTTTTTTCACATTACAAAGCTTATACAATGCATAACAATCACTACGTTGAACATCAATTATGTCTGCCACGATCAAACCCTGTCCTTGAGAGTCATTTGTAAGCGTCACACCTTGCAAACTATTATCAAGGAAGCATAATCTTTATTCACTTAGGTTAAGGTTGTTTATCCCATAACCGTCAGTTTCATATAGCGGTTACAGAGAAGCCATTAATTAGAATAGACCCTGAATTAATCAATATTAGCCGATCATTAGTAAAATAGCCATATGTCAGCATTAAGTCTACTAAATATTTGATGAGCTTAATAATAAGCTTATGGACTAAACAAAATTTTCTCAACATATTTTTATAGTATTTTGGAACTTCCGGCAATTATATTGCCACATTTAAAAATGACAGAACCAGTAAAATTGATTTAGAACTTGTATACTTAGAATTAGAGTTGTCTGTGTGTTAATTGTCTGTGGTTTTGACAAATCACTATCTATGTCTATTGATTCGTCGACGTCGACTATCACTATGTAGTAACATTAAAATTAAAATAAGTAATTTAGACTAATACTAATGCTGTTAAACCATAACATAACAATGGCACCCTCATTGACGATAAGATAAATGCTTGTTTATCTAAATAAAAAGCTTTTTACTGTGTTCGGGATTAAAATGAATGGTGGAGGTTGAACCAATTACTAAATAACTATGCTTTGATGCGTCGCTTTGGGATTTTGTCGTGGAGTCTCTCTCCTGATGATACTTCAGTTTCGTGACGAAACGTTTGTTGAGTTCGTGACAGTAAATCTGTGAACTGCTTGTATAATGTAGTGGCAATGGTGGAGGTTTGTATGTGTTTTTGCAAATGCGGCATATATCAGGCCTGAAAACGGATATTCCAGTTTACATTTAGCATTTTTTATATTTTCTATTTACTTTATTGAGATTATAAAGAGATACAAATATACTTCTAATATACATACAGATACGTTGTGTCCCACAAATACACGTACGCCCTAACAATTACGTGCCTAAGCAATTATCGACGAGTGTGCCTGAATTAATTCAGTCGATAAGGACAAGAAGAAATTCGTTAAATATCTTAATATAAGTAACTTAAGTTATACCTGGAATAGCCCACGTAAAATACAAAAATTGTTTGCTGTATACGTACACTATTATAATACTGTATTAAAATTCTTATTCGCAATCATAAAGCTTTGTGATTTTATCACACTCACTACTTTTTGTATTTTAGAAAATTATTTAACATACATTATGAAAATTATTTATTTATAGTTTTAGTGAGTTTTAAATTCTCTTTTCAAAAGATAAGAGCTTATACATAAAATAAATGGCGTAGACGCATACTACGTCGTAAAGGAAATGAGCTACGCTGATATCGTACACTTCTAGAGCCAGTAAAGTCCAATTAAATGAATATTAATATTTTTTAAAGAATTTTTATTACTAATATTTAAAGTTTTTTTTAAATAATAATTTTATTTAACAATAACAATATCTTTATAATACAGCGCGTGTGATAATGAGAATTAAATTCACTAATTAAGAAGTATGCTGGTGAAATTATTTATTATTATTTAGTAGTAACGTTAGCATATTTCGTAAGTAATCTTAAGGCATGTTTAATTCGCTATCTCCAACAACTAGTTTATATTAACTTAGTATCCTTCAGACATTTGGAAGACCTAACAAATATCCCCTTCAGGGATATCATAAGGTTTGTAAGAGCAACTGGTAGGTTTGAGCAGGTGACACTGTCTGGACAACAGTGAGACCCTTGTCCCAACATGAGGGGAAATGGGTGGAATAGTCCAGAATTGGAGCTGACCACCCGCCTTGTACCGACAGGCGTCCCCTACCCTAGATTAGATTAGATTAGATCCTTCAGACATTCTAGAACTCTAAATTAACTTTTCTAAATTAGTATGAATATTAATAAAAATTTTAAACATTTATATTTAATAATTACTATTATCTTTATTGCATCTTTATTTATCTTTTGCGTATAATGTACGAACGTTTATTTATATAATTTATTTATTATCTACATTTCACTTCTTGTCCTTTTCCTACTGCCACTCTACAAGGTTGACTGTAAAAGATTCCATTTAGGGACAAGTCCGCGTTTGTACATGTGCCTTTTTTTCTTTCTCTTTTCTAAACAATATGTATGTACAATAAAGAAATAAATAAACCTTTTGCTATCACTATTAACTATTTTCAGTTTGTGTCAAAGAAAATAACATTCACTGACGGTTTCGTCCCAAAATTCCTTCTTGTTAGATATAATCAATAAAAAACTCCGAAACCTGTTTAACTCACTTTAATATGATTCCCTTTTCGCCGAAAGTAGAAAATTGTCACTCGTGTATTTTAAATGGAGTCGTAGTGGAATAATTTAATTCAAAGTTTTATAAACAGAATTGTTACTCAATAGAAATGACAAATCTTTATTAATTGTTCGAGTTTTGTAGCAAAATTTCAAATAAAACTTTAACCTAAAATGTCACCTTTGATGATATAAACCACCGATAAACCAGCGTGATTGACAAAGTGACACAAAATCGTTTCGATATTGAAATATACTACATACAGTCATACAAAACAATACGTTTACAATATATTGTAGCCGTAATAAGGAAAACGATATCTGTAGCTGCTTTATATACAAGATGCTAAACGCTTCAAAGGTGACTATTGCTAGAGCGGCAAAGGAATATATCCGTACCAGATGTGAATACAATAAGAAGTCAACTTACGCCCATTTAATATTTAATCATAATAAGCATTAGAACTGCCTAATTTATATAATGATTATTTTAGTGAAGTCGATAAGTCTTTTAAATCGCACATACAAACTTGGAAATAAATAACTGGCTGGCCTGTGGCGCAGTGGGTAGTGACCCCGCCTTCAGCTCCACGGGTCGTGGGTTCGATTCCCGCCGAAGGCCAACATTTTATATTTCAAGCCTGGGTATTTAAGTATGTATTTAAAAATTATATATGTAGTATATCTACCAGTTGTCCGTCACCCATAACACAGGTATTAAGTTACTTACTTTGGGGACGGACGACTGCATGTCTAAGTGTCCCATATATTTATTTATTAATTTATTTACAATAACTCTTTTAAACATACTACTACATACTAAATGTTAACCTTTTTATGGCAGCCGTGTACTCGTTAAGTTATTAGTGCATGATACGGATATACAATGTGCTGATATACATTACGTAGTAGCATGTGAAAAAAATTATCCACTCGAGGACAGAGTCTAGCCACGACCACGATCTTCAGTATGAAGAAACGACCAGAAAGAGAGATACATTGGCGTATTGTGGTTATTAAGCTCCAACCCTACTCTCCCAAGAAGTACTCCTTTGTCAAGATTTCATATTATATTACCTTAATACCGACTGTCTAGTCTAAAAGAACTAAATGTTTGATAGTCCGCATTCACTGAGTAGAACTAGCAAGAACATACTATTAAAAGAAAACAATGTCGATATGAATCTACTGGCCGATCATATCAAATCTACTTTCAATATACTCCAAAACTTCATTTCAGCACGCCATTTCGATCTGATAACAGTTTTGTCAAACAAGAAACTACACTTTTTTGTTTAGCAAAAACAAATATCAACAACACTTGAGACCCAGACCCTAGAGCACCTTATAGTCATTACGAATCCATGTACTCTATATAAAATAAATAAATAAAAAATAAAAATAAAATACATTTATTTCGACTTTATATAGGTACAAGTCATATTTTGTTAGTATACACACAAACTTAAACTAATGTTAGTAATCTTAACCTAACTTAACTCTAAGAACTTATCTAGGATAGGCCCGATTTGTCAGCACGTGAATCATGTGACAATGGTTAAGGTACTGACAATCAAACCTACCAGCAAATACTTTCAGGATGCTATTATTACTGGTCCGCACTGAGCGCACCAGGGATTTGCATCTTTTGCGCATAGTTGCATAGAAGCTTGCGCTACAGTATCGAGGCATTCCTATTAGCATCCTGAATGCATTATTATATTAAACACGCAGGGCATTGTAATGTTTTTGCGTATAATCCATCCACAGGCTGCTCGTGTAAAAATTGGTGCAGTAAGCTCTGAATAGCGTTACTTGAACGGGCACGGAGCAACGAGCAAACCTGCGTACAATCATATTCGCCCTAACAGACACTGCCCTGCGCTCTCTCTCTATATCAGCATCATCCTTCAGGTCAAAGGATACCAAGGTATTTAAATTGAATAAATAAATAAAGCAGTTAAATTAGAAAGGAGGAAATTCGCAAAAGTCTTCAATATACCCGGATCCAGCTTAAGGCTTTTATTTAGTAATAATTATACTGTCATGCAGTATTATTAAAATAGTAAAGCTTTTATTTTAAAATAATTATACTGCTTTACATAGTAGTAACGTAAAATAAAAAAAGCGTATGTCCACTTATCGCGAAAACCGTATGTCAGTTTAAGGTTTATTCTGTAAAAAGCCTTAGCGAAGTTAGCTAACTGTTGCGAGGCTTTTTTCAGAACACGAAAAATGCATTTGTGATTCCATCATAAACGTTCCTTCGACGTATGTCGTACGTGTCTTATAACTTACGCAGTTCTTGACGTGTCTTTTGTAGTTATTGTTTCTTTTGCTTTTCCTTGAGGTCGGGTGTAACAATAAAGCTTTGTTGTGAAATACAGCAATGGAATTCTTTCAAAGAATCATAAATATCTTACGTTTAATATATTTTGCATATTTCTTTTATATATATAACAAGCTTTAGCCCGCGACTTCGCTCGCTTGGAATTTGCTATGTCACATTAAAATACTGCGCATATTAAGCACTCTATGGCACTCCATTCAATTCAATCATATCGTGATAACTTTCAAACTATTTGGCCAAATTACTTAGTGAGAAAGACAAACTTTATCTACATAAAATACTGAACGACAAATATTTTTTTAATAACAGTTTTATAAGTATACTAAAATGTGCATTGTAAAATAGTATCAAATTTAATTAAAATTATGATTCACAATTTTGGTCATAGTCGCTTTCACATAAAAGGTAGATATATGCTGTCGCGGACTTTTATTTAGAACTATTCAAGACAACGTACACAAGATGTACACGTAGTACAAGATGATGTACTACGGTACATCATCTTTGTGTAGGTCCATTGGTTTATGCAGCGTAAGCCAAGATAGCTCTCAGGGGACAGATTTTTGCTGACTTTAGTAACATGTATCGTTATATTACATAAAATCATTACAAATTGTAGCCAATATGTTATTCCGATGCAAAACCGATGTAACTGTAGAGTTTCATTCAAATCCGTCCAATAGTTTTTTCGTGAAAGAGTAACAAACATCCATCCATACTCACAGACTTTCGCATTTATAATATTAGTAGGAATTAGTAGGATTAGTAGGATTAGTAGGACTAGTAGGATATGCTATCATTTGCAATGATCATAAGGTGGCGCCGACGAACTCAAAAGCATGAACGAGGTTGTAAAATGAGGAGAATAAAACACATTTTTTTATAACTGACAGTATACTGTAAGCCCAAAAGGCTTTTATAGCATCACCGGCGGGACGGGCGGGCGCAGAAGCATCGTCGAGGTTGCGAAATATTGAGAGTAGAGCACAGAAGCTCGGGGAAAGTCGTCCTAAGGATGCCTCCTGTGAGACCGGACCACATCTCAGGGCGACACGTAGTGGAGGGCGGATGATATGACTTTGATGAGTCATTAAAGAATAAAACACAGAGCTCGAGTAACATCAGCAAATGTCTGTATCAGCTATGTTATATCTAATCAGCAATGTTAGTAAATGTATCCTCCATGCACGAAGGTACTGCATGTAAACTATATACGAGATGATATCCTTGGCTAACAAACTGATTAGTTATAAAAAATTGGAGTAGCGAAACTTATACCGCAGAATAGAGAGAAATAAACTAAAATGTGGGTAATGTATACGCGAGACACGTCCCACGGATGCAAACATTGTTACCTGTATTCAATTAGCTCGCCGGAGTTGAATTGTAAATCCGTGAGATCACGTCCCATGTCCAAGCTACGTGAGAATATAGCAGTTTTGTGTTTCTATTAGTGAGAATGCTTTGTAAAAAAAAATTTAAAAAAATTTCATGTCCAACTTTTAACCGTTAAGGAGTTCCCTCCTGCAGGCCTACCATGAACTCTTATTGCGACTCAATTGAAGACATAAACTAAATTGTTTTGCTTTTTCATACCTTCCAATCTTAAAAACGCACACTTTAAGTCGTTGCCGAATGAGCGTTCGGAATTCGTCCTAAAAACATGTGAGTAAAAGACACAGAGCTATCTACAGTTCATATAACGTTATCCTTTTCGAGAATTACGACCCCAATGCAATCCACACATGGTACGAAAAGTAAGCGGTTCAGTTACGGTACTGACTTTGAATTGAATCGTTACCTAAAAGTTCATGGTAGGCCTATAGGTAGCAAGTAGCTTTAGATCATGTTTATCATGAACATATATTGTCATCGGGACTGAACCAATAATTCACCTCAATCAGACCCCAGGAAGTGTATCAAATTTAACTGGCAAGATTCCATCTTCATAAACATAAAGTAGCGGCCTATTACAATCCCACTGCTGGGAATAGGCCTCCTCTCTCCGTTTCTGGAGAGAAGGGTTGGAGCTAAGACCTACCACGCTGCTCCAATGTGGATTGGTAGGTTACACATATCTCCAGAAGTCTCTAGAGATATGCAGGTTTCCTCACGATGTCTTCCTTCACCGAAAAGCGTGTGATGAATTGCAATTATCAATTAGACACATGAGTTTTAATAGAAAAACCCACTGGTGCCTGCCCGGATTTGAACTCTTGTTCTCCTCGAAAGAGTCGCACGGTCTCACCGCTGGGCTATCACAGCTCCTTTATATATATAAGTTAAATAAAAAATTTTAAAAATAACTTTAAATCGAAACAATAGTTAAGATAGTGTAAATAATAGCCTGATACTATCCTACTATTGGTCATAGGCCATCCTTCTTGTTTATGTGACTTACTACTTATTACGGAAGAGTTACCAATTACTATTAAACTCAGACCCGCTATATTGAGCAATTTTGCCTGCTTCATACACATTGGCTTTGCATGCATTCGCTTAACCCGTGCGGATTATAGCAAGGTAGTTCTGTTATAGTGCATGTAATATGGAATTCCACAAAGTAACGCCTACTTCTATAAATCATTTAAAAAGATTATTTAACTATAATCCGTCATTATAAGCGGATGAAACATAACTTGTATTTATGAAAAATAACTTTTTTACAATCCATTTTACGCATCGGTTGTAACACAATTATTATATTGTTAGGTACAGGGGTTCGCGGATTTGGATGAAAATAACTGGTGACTCGTTAAAAACACTTTATTCAACTTTTTACTACAAACTTAGTACTTACAATCTCTATACAGTTCGTTGTCCAATAAGAATGCCGAGGTCACTAATATTTCACTTTTATTTTTTATTCGCAAACTGAATCTCGAAGCGCACGATACGTCTGCTTATATAATCGAACGAACCGATTTCGAGAACATTCCCGAGACCTTGAAAAGATCGTAAACAAGTCTTTTGTAAACATGTTTTTGATAAACAAGTCGAATGCTCCAGAAAATTACCGTTAAGCGAATTTGAACTCTAGGACATGTACTTTACGAACCCTTTTTGCATAATCGTAAACTGTCCTGTCCAATTTCAACTTTATGATATATGCATTACGAACTCTTTTCGCATGTTCGTAACACTGCCACCGTCCAATTTGAATTCTATGATATACACATTACGAACTCTTTTCGCATGTTTTTAACACTATGTAAACGTACGATGAGAATCCAGATATAGATTTTAAAAAATGTATTCGTTATTTCTATTTAATGCGTATTGTTTTTTTTTTGTTAAACCAGAAACCTCTGTATCTCTGTAACCTACCTTGATCCAACAACAAAGCGAGAGCCTCTTAAGAAGTTGAAGGTCTTTGCGATAAGCCCGTTAAACAAAACAACAATGCTTTATTATACTCTTTACTGATTATTATGCTCATTTATTCGCATAATATATTAGACACTTTTCTTTTAATATGATTAAAATTTATATGAAATACAAAAGTAATAGTAACATTATTTTCCTACTATCTAAAAATAGAATACTGAATGTAGAGTGCGTTATTCCTTTTCATACCTGAAACACGCAGCATACGTTAAAACACATGCACAAACCTCCACCACCGCCACCACAATACACAAGCACTACACACATTCACTATCACAAACTCAACAATCGTTTCGCCACGCTACCGAAGCATCATCAAGAGATAGACTCCACAACAAAATCGCAGATCATGTGTTTTGACGAATGCTGCATGTTTCAGGTATAAAAACGAATAGCCAACTCTACTTTTAGCATTGTATTATATATTTTTTAATTACTTCATCGCGGATTATAGCAAAATAATTTGACTATTACTTTTGTGTTATGGATCTCCGCAAAGTAACGCCTATTTACATGAAATGTTGAAAGTAATAGAAGTAAAATAATAAAAGTAATGGTATGTTGTTATTATACAGTCATCACAAACAACAATCATTTCAAACAACAATCATTTTAACAACAAAAATCTGAAGCTACTTTACCGGAAACATGACAAGTACGAGTATGTGTAATTCGGGAAATGATTTATAGCTTCCACACTGGAAACGTAACAGCGTATATGAATAGAAACTAATCAAGTTATCGTGTATATGATATCTCTGCAATAATTAGCTCTTGTTATGAATCATGTTTCCCTCTTGTAATTCCGTTACAGTGATTTACTAGTTTAATAATTACGACAAGAGCTTCTATTTTATCATCTGATATTATTCAACGCGTACAATTTTCAACACATATTCTTCTTTGTCAATTCCTGCTCCCATGATATGATGACAAGTCTCCTCACGTATTTATGTATGTATATCTACATGAGTATATATTTATGTGTTCGTATCATCATCATTCTCCTGCCCTTATCCCACTCTAAGTGGGGTCACCACAGCATTATGTCATATGGAAAAATGCTGTGGGGTAAAGCGGCCGATATAGAAAAGATTTTTGTTGCCCAAAAAAGAGCCATACGGGCTATCTATAATATGAAGCAACGTGAGTCCCTTCGCGAAAAGTTCCAAGAAATAGGCATACTGACTGTAGCTTCACAATATATATATAGTAATATTCTATTTGTACGGAAAAATATAAGTACGTATAAAACAAAATTTGATGTATATCATAGACATACGAGAGGTCACAAACAGCTTGCGATACCTGCGTCGCGACTCAGCAGAGTAAGCAACTCATTTGTTGGTCTCGCTATTCGCATCTATAATAAAATTCCTCAATCCATTCTAGACCAGTGTACAGAAAGTTTCCAATCAAGTGTAAAAAATATGCTTATACGTAAAGCATATTACAAAATTGAAGATTATTTAGTTGATAAGAAAGCCTGGATTTGGAAATCCTTTCAGCTTCATACAAGACAGCGGTTTAATAATGTATAATTGAAAATATTTAAAAGATTGACCGCCGAGTTTCTTGCTGGTTCTTCTCGGTAAGCAACATTCCGAACCAGTTGTAGCTTCATTAATCATATTTATGCTTGACGATTCAAAAGTGCCTAAAATGGTTTATTTGAATAAAGATTATTTTGATTTTGATTTTGATTTTGATTTTGTCACAAACATGTAGCCACATGATTTACGTATTTTACGACCGGCCGCCTGCCTGACGTGAACTTACCCCAGTCGCCTTTTACGACACCTCGGTAAGAACTGAGGGTGGTCTATTCTATGCAGCCGGATACCACACGGCACATACCTTAGTCGCCTCTTACGACACCTCGGTAAGAAAGGAGGGTGGTCTATTCTATTCTGTCGGATACCACACGGCGTATATTTATGTGTACGTGTATCATTTATTTAATTTTAAAAAAAAATAGTGTTATGCGCATGTTTTTCTTTTTGTTTTGTTTTTATTAGACAGTTGAGCGTGCACTCGCCAACAAACTATTGTATAGTTTGGCGAGATTATTTGTACTATAACAAAATGTAAATAGTGAAATAAATAAATAAAAAAAACTCTTTTGCGCAAGTTTGGACAGTCTTAACTGGGAAATTATGTTAACCCAATACATAATTGGATTAATATGATTGATAAAAGGTTCCCTTTTTTTCCACCAGCAACAAGGAAAAGCACGGAAGTATTTTCAAAACTAAACTACATAGTTTCATATAAAGTTACATCATAAAGAGTTTCCCTTTATACGGTTTTATTAAACAATTCACGGTTCAAGCGGTTCGTTGGTGGTAAAAGTTTTTTTTTAATTGTTTAATAGGCGAGCGATGATAGGCGACCAGTTTAAGATGGAACGCCTATAAAATGCCTATTCACTCTTGCTTTAAAAGTTATCATAAGTGTTGGGAAAGATAGGTATATAAAGATAGATAGATAGATACCAGGAGAGAATACAGTTCTTGTGCTGTATTAGTAAGTATCCCGTGTATTAGTGAGTATTTATAGAGTAAGTATGATTTTAAAAACACAACGAATATTTAAACAAAAGGTACGGTAACATTTGAATAAAGTTTATGACTAAATTAATTAGGACGAATTGAAATGAATATATAATATAGTTGGTAAGTTTTAAATAGTCATTGGCTGACATAACCTTATATTAATTATATATTCAAGGGTACACTTTCGTTATTGACGGTTTGTGGAGTTAGAAAGGTTTGTTTGGAGCAAAGTACGGGTCGGTCACGTACCATCGCTGCGATTGAAATATTTTAGTTTGAATGATTAAAACAAACGAATATCAAAACCATAAAACGTGTATGACATTAGATATAAACAGCTGAAATATTGATGAATCTTTGTTTACTTATTATTAATACTGAATTCGTTATATTAGCAACTGTTTGCCGGCCCGTTGGTGGAAATTGCACTGTCTTTAGCTCCACGTATCGTTAGTTCAATTCCCATCGAGGGAACCAATATTTCCTAAAAACGACTTGTTGGTTTTTCGAGTCTGAGTTTATATGTATTAAAGTAGTTTTTATTAAAGTATTATTAGGTGTATGGACAACGATGTATGTAATTGTCCCTATATTTAATTAAATTCACGATAAAAATATATCAATGACAGCAGTTTATAAATAAATACTAGATTTAGCTGTTTCGGTTCTTTTTTGTTTGCCGTTTTCAAACTCTGACCATCAACTAAGTCTACTTGTATTAATTAAGCCCCTCATTTTATTCTACATTATTAATGACTTTATAATGATACAAGAAGCCATAAAATGATGAAATTAAATATCCTCTGTTCCCGTCACCAGCCATAATTTCTTTGTGGTTAAAGCTTTGAGATCGTTAATTGAAAAGATGCCCTGCAGCTGCTTCAAACCACAAGTCATTAACACATAATACTTATATAACGTTGAAGAAAACTTTCTGCATTTTAATTATAGTTCAATCAAGATATTCTTGTAGGCTTCCCTGAATAAATAAGAAACTAAAACAAAAGTAATAATTAACTTATTTTTCTTTAATCCGCGATATAAATAAGTAGAAAATATGTATATAATGCTAAACGTAGAGTGGACTATCCGTTTTATACCAGATACACGAAGAATGCGTAAAAAAACATGCACAAACCTCTACCACCGCCACCACAATACACAAGCGCTAAGAAAACGGTTAGTCCACTATTCTAAATTTAGCATTATATATATTTTCTATTTACTTTATACCGTGGATTATGATAAACAAAATTTTATTATTACTTTTGTATCTGCTCTGATCTGCTAAGAATCTTTGGACGAGATTCCGTTGCCAACCACAAAGACAGGAAAGACAGTGATGACTTACTGATCTGAAACGTGGTCGCCAATTATGGAATCATAGTAAAGGTCAAAATCACTCTGCGGGTGATAGCTATTCTGGGAGTATCTCAACGCTTTCTAATCAATAATGTAGAGATCTGTAGTAGAATCTAAGTTACCAACATAGCTCGACGTGACGCATAACTGATAATTATTATTATTATTATAGATCTCGGCGAAGTAACGCCTAATTTTATAAATTAAGAACATAAAAATTATCATTATTCAGTCAATAATTCTAACCACTTTATAGTCATAAACTTTCAACTAGGATCAACTTGTAAATAAGGAATATTTTTTGCAAAGAGGACGAACAATAAATAAATAAATCATTAAATAAATAAATATAGGGGACACTTACACACACGGTCGTCTATCCCCAAAGTAACTTAATACTTGTGTTATGTGTGACGGACAACTGGTAAATATACAACATGTATAATTTTAAATACATACTTAAATTCACCCAGGCTCGAAGAACAAATTGTTTATAGAAAATGTTGGCCCTCGGCGGGAATCGAACCCGCGACCCGCTGAGCTGAAGGCAGGGTCACCACCCACTGCGACATGTCTTCAAATGTAATATTTTTTCGGACAATGTAATAAACAAATAATGTCGCATGTATTTTACGATGAGTATTTCCTTTGAAATGCAATCCCTGTGCATCTGTAATTACGGTAAGTATAGTTTATACTTTGACGTCTTTCCTTCACGACAGACTTAATGTTTAAAAATAAATCAACTGTTTCTGAATCTGAAAGCATTATAAAATACAATGTTGCTGTAAACTGATTTTCTTAATAAGATATCTTTACAATGATGCGGTCGTTACAAAGACGCTAGCAGTTGTAGATTTAGCAATTCATAGATTCTAATTTATTTTCCATTTAAGTTTTCACGCGGTACTGGCAAATTTTGATGTGCCTTTTTTTATTTATTTTGCTCTGACTTACTTTTATTTTATAATGACATTCATTTCATCTATAGGTTCTTAACTTTTACAACATTTATCGACGTTTTGGTCGTCGTTAACTTATTCTACAAAAAAAATAATGATAGTACTAATAATATTCACTAATAAATAATAATATTAATATTTGCTTTTCTATTAGAGATCTCTGCAAATTAGCACCAAAATGTATTAACTATTTACTGTACATCATCATACTCCTGCTTTTATTCTGCTCTAATTGTTTTCGGCACAATATGTTTTTCTCTTCACCGTGTGGTATCTGGCTGAGTAGATAGACCGCCCTCATTTCTTACCGAGGTAAAAGGCGACTACTAAGGTAAGTTGACGTCAGGCAGGCTGCCGGTCGTAAAATACCTAGTCAAATCATGTATCAACATGGTTAATACATGTTGTGCCGATCCCATTTGATGTGTTGATTGACTTGATGATGATTATGATGATGTTTTTCACTTCCATTCCCTCCGAGTTGACGAAAGATATTCGTCAGCTCTGGCGCTACTCTCTTTATATGCGTGTCCATCCTGCAAATAATCTTTTTTTAGGTCTGCCTCTAATTACATATCCATCCACCTTCATATTTATCACTCGTTTGGTCACATAATTTTCAACCCTTCTCATTATGTGTCCGAACCATCCAATTATTTAGTGTACATTTAAATAAAAACATATTGTGATAGAACAAACAAAACACGTTCAGGTACACTACACTATCAGTTTACTCTATACTTGATAAGAGGCTTAATTATGAAGAGAAACATAAAAGTTTGTAGTATGTAGGCGTAATATTTGAAACAATACTGTCTGGCGTTTGCCATATGCTATTAATTGCGAACAATTCAATTTGCGTCAAAACTTTTGATTAATATATGAAATTTCAAGCAGTTATTTTAGGGACTAAATTTGATATTAATTAAGAAATAAAGGTCCGTCACAGAAGATTCCCATATAAGTTCATTAAATAAGCCTTAATGCCAATTGGTAAGAAGGCGTCACTGTTATTGCACATGGGTTCTAACACCGTACAGGCATCTCTGAAGTTTATATAAAAACTTATACCTATGTCAACTCTTGAACATTTTAATAAAGATTTTATACTTAAATATTTTTTGATTCCTTTAATATTTCGTATGCTTTAATATATTTTTTAATCCCATATAGTTTTTTTTTAATTTCCTATAACATTTGGTATCATTATTTTTACATTAATAAAAAAATTATTATGCCTTTGTGAAATTTCATGAAAGTTGATTTACGATGTCAATTTTGTCAGATGTCATTGTAAATGATTTTATGCTGAAACTCCATTATTTTTACTATCCCATAATGATTTTTTCACAAGGACCTCTTAAAGGGAGGTCAGTACGGCATTTGAAGTGGTCATAAAAACCTTGAAGTATGCTGAGATAGTCAACGGGTATAACCTTAGGGTATTAAATCTTGCTGATAAGTAAAAAGGCATACTTTTAATCTTTTCTTTTTAATGCAAATCATAAATGTATTACGAACTTAAAAGAGGACATTAAAAAAATTATGATATCCGGGAGCGCTTTTGCAACGACTTTTTATCATAACGCATATCATAAAGTAGCGGTCGGTTACTAACCCACTGCTGAGATTGATTGTGACTTAGACAGTTTGCAGAATGTATGTTAGCCATTAAAGCCAGAGAATTTCAATTAAAATGAAAATGTCATACATGTTTTTTTTTATGTTTTCAAGATCTCGTCTATTTACATACTATACACTCGTATGTACTATACTTTGTTCTTGTTATTTATTTACCGTATTAAGCATTCAATAGTTCAACTGTATTGTATTGCTCCCTGTATGTAATCTGTTTATTTTGTGTTGTGTGAATGAATATATTATTCTCTATTCTAATCTATTCTAATTTATTTATACACTACCACATAAGAACTTTGATCCGTTTATCTGTACGAAATCGAAATTAAAACTGGTCTATATCACCCTCGAAGCCTTCACCTATCTCTGTGCTACATATCAAATGCCCCATTCAAACCAAAAGAAGGACAAAAACAAACAATATATCACATTAAAAATATAAATATTAATAGGTTCACATGTCACTAGCAAGACTCATAAAAAAGTTTTGCTAATATGTTTACAAAACAGAGTTATTATACATAGAGTAGGGGAGATATAGGCAGGCCTGTGGGATATCGTAATGCGATTACGATTTTGTCGTGGAGCCTATACTCCTGATAATGCTTCGGTTTCGGGGCGAAACGATCGTAGAGATTTTAGTGGTGCTTGTGTGTATTGTTTGTGTGTATTGTTTGTGTGTATTGTTGCTAGTGGAGGTGTCTTGGGATGCATGTGGTGACTTGTCCTGCATGTGTAAGGTACGTGAATTTTGCCTGCTTACACTAGCATTACCAGAACATTGCATGCATTCGTTTAACCCGCGCGGATTATAGCAAAGTAGCTCTGTAATAGTTTCTGTAATATGGAATTCTGCAAAGTAACGCTATTCTATAAATCGCTTAAGAAGGTTTTTCGTTTTTTTTCAACATCAGATTTGATCCAAGAAACTAAATGCAATCTTTAGATAATGCGTAAAAAGAGATACACAGATAGGTAGCGTCATATGCTTTCTCTTTTTTTCGATAGATACATTTTAGGCTGGCTTTAGAGTTATTATGCTACATAGATTCGGAGACTCTCTAGTCTACTGTAGGTTAATACCTCTATGTTAAAAAAACATATCGACTGTGAACTGGCAAATTGTCCTATCCTATTTTTGACAACTTTTCAGGAAGAAGAAAAAACGTGATTATTAACAAAAGTAATAATAATTTTTTTTTGCTATAATCTGCGATACAGTAAATAGAAAATATATATAGTGTTAAATGTATTTAAAGTATGAAATATGAAAACAGAAGCTTTATTCATTGCGTTACTTTTACTCTTAAAATGCAATCGTCTGAAGTGAGACCCAAAGTAGCGATATAAGAAATGAAGCAGCTTTACGTAACGGAGGGTGAAACAAGGTAAGTGTTTTTTCCTTAAGTGTTTCGACTGCTTTAAAAGGCGGCGCAATTCATCTCATCGCTTAAACAGTTTTTCTATTAACATTCAGGCAAATACTTTTATCTCATACAACGTGTTAATCGCCACTTCATTCGCGTGACCTTTAGTGCTACAAAACAGTTAATGATTTACTATTAGTTTTTTACTTGTTCCCGAAAGAAAAACTGAAATTTTCTTAACTTGTATTTTAGCTCTATAAATAGGCTATTATTCTGATAAATTTCATCAATATTTAATTTATAGAATTAGGCGTTACTTTGCGGAGATCCATAATACAAAAGTAATAATAAAATTATTTTGCTATAATCCGCGATACAGTAAATAGAAAATATATATAGTGTTTAATGTATAGTGGATTATCAGTATTTTCATACCCGATACGTGCAGGATTCGTAAAAACACATGCACAAACCTCCACCACTTCCACCACAATACACAAGCACTACACACGTTCACTATCACAAACTCAACAATCGTTTCGCCCTGTATCTGTATCGCGGATTATAGCAAAATAATTTTATTATTACTTTTGTATTATGGATCTCCGCAAAGTAACGCCTAAGTCTATAAAGTGATTATTAACGCTTTCGTAATAATTTTTATATATTGACTTTAAATATGTTTATTTATTTACAAATTCTCTGGTCGATAATACATGTTGGTATTGTAAATAATGGATAGTAGTACCCAATGTCCTTAAAAAGTGATTTGGCTTAAAATTGAAATGATTGAGAACTGTGAACCTTGTATATTGTCGGTTCACAGACGATATTTATTAACATCATTATATAAACTGATATTTATAATTAGTTACAAGCAAGAAGCCTACAGAGGTTATAAAAGGCAGTTTTCTTTGAAATAATTCGATAACGTACAACCGCTTTGTGAAACCACGAATCTTAAAACGTCATTACTTACGCTAACCGCATGTCGGGTTTTCTTAAAGCCCGAAAGGAAGCGACGATGTTTGCGATTTAAAAGGTTTTAGAACTGAAAGATTGCCTCGCCAACGTTTTACACTAGATTATATAGGATTTTCTTTACTTTGCACTTCATTAATGGTATTTATTTACACTCCATTTATGAGCATTGCCTGTCGTTTTGTGACTTTCTGAAATTATTGTTTTGTATAATTATAACTTCAGAGCAACCGCCGAGTTTCTTGCTGGCTCTTCTTGGTAGGAACAGCTTTCAGAACCAGCAATAGAGTTGACGATTCAAAAACACTTGTTTACAAGTTTACTTGAAGAAATAATATTTTGAATTTGAAATTTGAAGTGCCGTGTATCCGGCTGAGAAGAAAAGACCTTCCTCATTTCTCATCGCGGTGTCGTAAAAGGCTACTAAGATTATAAGTTAACCCACTGTGTGGTATCCGGCTGAGAAGAATGAACCACCCTCATTTCTTACCGCGGTATTGTAAAAGGCGACTAAGGTAAGTGCCGTGTAGTATCCGGCTGAGTAAAATAGACCACTCTCATTTCTACCGAGTTGTCGTAAGAGGCGACTAAGGTAAGTTGACGTCAGGCAGGCGGCCGGCTGTAAAATATCTAGCGAAATTTAAATTACAAAATGGTTAAAACATGTTGTTAGAGTGGGATAAGGGCAGGAGAATAATGTATATTACTATTACTTTGAGAATTATAATTTTTTTATAGAAAAATCTAAAAACTTACTCGGAATAAAATATATCCTTACGGTGAGCTTACTGGTATATTTTTGTTTAAGTTATTTTTATTGAAATTTTTCGTCTATACATAAATATTTAACTAAAACAATTTTTTTTTGCATTACCAATAAAATACACGTACCTTATATTAAATTACTATGAAAAACTTAAATGTAGTGAAACATACACACATAATGAACTGGGATGTAGTATGTACTAGTAATATTATATAATATTAACAATTATTAACAATCAGTGTCAAGCCTCACTCAAAAACCAATACCCATTTCTTCTATTGAACAAATTAAGAAATAGCAAATGGCATTGGACAATTCTGATTCCCATATATGTTACCTTAATTTATCAGCCCGATAAAACAAACACCTTCTAACCTTGTTATTAACAATTGCCGCCGTGTGCTATGGCGATCCTCTAAATTATTTACTTTTGTTACTTGAATTACAGACAAGATCTCGTTGTTATCAGTAATGTACGTTGTTTAAATTAGTTTTCGGTAACCATAGGTCTCTAAACTGTATTACCACAGATTTACGTTATAAAAACGAAATGCTCTCTCTTATTAAGATAAGGTTTTTGTATTTTTAAACGACTATAATGACGCCTTATAACGATACTAAAATGAACATTAACCACTATTACTATTAAAATAACTGTGGCTATTTGTGTTTTATTTTAATTGTGATTGGTTAAAAAAAGACTATGGGAATCGCAATGTAAATGAGTGGTATTTTAGGAAAACTTGTAGAAGTGCCAAATAAAAAGGTAACTGGTACAACGAACGCTTACCGCACATTCAAAAAGTTACTTTTAGTTTTAATGGGCACAGGGACCAACACTACTATAACGTAGTTAAACTAAACGCAGTTAAACCTAATTGTTACGTAATAAAAACAACCGCTTTTTAGGTGATATTGCGTTGGAAATAACTATGCAAACGTGTTAAAATTTTAAAAAAATTGTTATAATATCCTTATATTTTAATCTTTCAACTATATATGCTACACAATAAAATAAAATGTATAATAACTATTAAATTAAAAGCATATTTGTACAAAGTTGTCTGATAATAATAAAAATAAGTCAAGTTAATGTAGATATTTGTATAATTACTCGAGTACACTTTAATTTTGTAGGTTGTAAAATATAATTCTATATATTAATATAGATAATATTATATTTTAACTACGAATAAATTCAAAGAATGCTTCCAATGAGAATATCTTTACTTACTGTGAGTATCTCTTCACTGTTAATTTTTAATTCCACAATGCCATTACTTATTATCTTACTTTTTCATCATCCTCCTGCCCTTATCCCACTTTAAATGGGATCGGCACGATTTGTTACAAACATGTTGTCAAATGATTTGGCCATTATTTTACGACCGGCCGCCTGCCTGATATCAACTTACCTTAGTCGTATTTTACGACGCCTCAGTAAGAAAGAGGGTGGTCTATTCTACTCAACCGGATACCACACGGTAGGTCGACTTACCTTATTCGCCTTTTACGACACCTCGGTAAGAAATAAGGGTGGTCTATTCTTCTCAGCCTGATAGACCGCAATTCAAATTTAGAATTCAAAATATTCTTTATTCAAGTAAACTTGTAAACAAGTGCTTTGAATCGTCAACTCTACTGCTGGTTCGGAAAGCTGTTTCTACCGAGAAGAGCCAGCAAGAAACTCGGCGGTTGCACTGAAGTTATAGATATACAAAACAATAATTTCAGAAATTCAGTAAACGATATGCAATGGCCATAATGCAATAGACATCTTTTCTACTCAGCCGTATACCACACGGCATATTGTTATATTTTTTAACATGAATAAAAAGCATCAAACGATACTCTTTATTAAAAGTAAGCATATTGTGAAGATTAACTTGAGTTAAAAGTAAGTATATTATCAAGGAAAGTATTATTGTGTTGCTGGGAACGTATAAATTTGGGAACCAATGGCCGTGACTAAAATCCGATACAACCTTAAGAGAAAGGTTAATGGGAGCAAACCGAAACAAACGATGTCCATTCATCTCCCTTTACTAGAACGCGCACCTGAGATACATTTCTATTTCAGAACAAGTTTATCTTAGTACTATTGAAGTTTTGTTAGATAACTAAATAGAATTTTCCTTTATCCGGCCTGTATTTTAGGTGTAAGATATTCTCAAAATATGTGATAGTCCAACGGTAAGAACGTGTGTCAATGTCGAGCTGTGATAGCCCAGCGGTGAGACCGTGCGACTCTATCAAGGGGAACACGAGTTCGAACCCGGGCAGGCACCAATGAGTTTTCTATTAAAACTCATGTGTCTAAGTGATAATTGCAATTTATCACACGCTTTTCGGTGAAGGAAAACATCGTGAGGAAACCTGCATATCTCTAGAGAATTCTGGAGATATATGTAACCTACCAATCCGCATTGGAGCAGCGTGGTAGGTCTTAGCTCCAACCCTTCTCTTCAGAAATGGAGAGAGGAGGCCTATTCCCAGCAGTGGGATTGTACCAGGCTGCTACTTTACTTTTTTAAGGACGTGTGACTCTCTAGAGACGATCACGGGTTCAAATCCCGGGCACCAATGAGTTTTTTTATTAAAAACACATATGTGTCTAATTGATGATTGCAATTTGTCACACACTTTTCGGTGAAGGGCAACATCTTGAGGAAACCGACATATCTCTGGCGAATTCTGGGTATATGTGTAACCTACCAATCCGCATTGGAGCAGCATGGTAGGTCTTTGCTCCAACCAACCCTTCTCTCCAGAAACGGAGAGAGGAGGCCTATTCCCAGCAGTGGGATTGTAACAGGCCGCTACTTCTTTTTTTATTCTCCTCGGCAAGATACCACACGGCATACTCTTTTGGTTAATTATACCGCATAATGTAAACTGTTACACAGAATAATAAGCTGATAAGAGCTCAACGTATTTTATGTACCTGTTATAAAAGTGAAGGTAATTATTCTCCTTATAGCAAAACATGTTTTTTCTTCCAATCTCTACTATCATTCATCAAAGCTGGCGCTACTCCTTTTACATGCATGTCATACTTTATGCAATTCTACGGCATTTTTATCGGCCTCCATGTAGTGACATATACACATTCATATTTCAACTCAAACTCAAAATATTCTTTGTTCAAGTAGACTGTTTACATTACTTTTGAATCGTCAAATGTTTTCAAGAAGCTACCACTGATTCGGAAGTTTGCTCCTACCCAGAAGAACCAACAAGAAACTAGGCGGCCAATTTTTTTTTTTTTACAATTTGATTGATGGGTACAAATTAATCGTTGCAGCTTGGTGCGTAGCTGACTGAAGTTAAGATATGCTACTATCACTAAAATATTCTTCAATTGTATATTAAGCTATATGTAGCAGCATCGTTTTAAGATAATTTCTAAACTTATGTAAAGGCAAGTTGAGGAATTTTATTATAAAAAACGTGTACCGAGACGGACAAATGATTTTCGTAACTTTCTGAGGCGCAACCTTGGCGTCATTTTTAATACGTTTAGTCACATACATTATTTTCAGCCCTCATTTAAAAATAAAGGTAAATGACGATTAATTTAACCTGTATGACGGTAAATAGATGTCGAAATAGGCAATTATAGGAGTATGTTATCACATACGCTTGACAGAAGACAGCTATGTTAACTCCCTCCGGAACGAGGCGTAGAGGGGAGCGAGTGTTTAATTAGAGCAGTTACGCTGATAAGTTCCTCGTTCGCTAATTGATACTTCTAAAGTAATGGCGATTGATGAAAGGGGACTTAATTTATATATTTATTTACTTGTAGTAAGGTAAAGTAAGTAAAAAAGTAATAATAAAATTATTTTGCTATAATCCGCGTACAGTAAATAGAAAATATATATAGTGTTAAATGTATAGTGGACTATCCCCGCCGTGTGGTATCCGGCTAAGTAGAATAGACCATCCTCATTTCTTACCGAGGTGTGGTAAAAGACGACTAAGGTAAGTTGACCCACCGTGGGGTATCCTGTAAAGTAGAATATACCACCCTCATTCTTACCGAGGGGTCGTAAAGTACGACTAAGGTAAGTTGACGTCAGGCCGGTCGTAAAATACGTAGCCAAATCATGTGACAACATGTTAACATGTTGTGCCGACCCCACTTAGGGTGGGATAAGGGCAGGAGGATGATGATGATGATGTATATCCGTTTTTTCATACTCTATACAAGCAGGATTCGTAAAAACACATGCACAAACCTCCACCACAAGCTTTGCGATTTGCTTTGGCGTGGTGTCTATCCCCTGATGATGCTTCTGTTGCAGGGCGAAACGATTGTTGAGATTGTGATAGTGAACGTGTGTAGTGCTTGTTTATTGTGGTGGTGGTGGTGGAGGTTTGTGCATGTGTTTTTACGAATCCTGCATGTATCGGGTATGAAAAAACGGTTATTCCACTATACATTTAACACTATATATATTTTCTATTTACTGTATCGCGGATTATAGCAAAATAATTTTATTATTACTTTTGTATTATGGATCTCCGCAAAGTAACACCTAATTCTATCAATTATTTTAAAAAAGTAACTAACGGCCTATTGCTATCCCACTGCTGCGCATAGGCCTTCTCTGTACGTTTCTGGAGAGAATGATTGGAGCTGAGACCTACCTTGCAGCTACCATTATTAACTCACATTAGCTTTACCATTACAGCTTATAGCATATTATGTTACTGTACTGAAAAAGAACACAAGAACGAAGTATCTCCTATAGTAAGAAAGGCTAAGATATGCCATTGGACCTGTTCTTAGATATAAGTTAATTTATAAGTTTAGGTTAAAATTAAGTTGCTTATTAGCCTTAAGACTAGATTGTGACTACAATAAAGTACTTCCATTGTGACGTACTTTATAATAGAGGAAAATATCATTGCAGCTGTTTAAAAAAATGTAAAGGGAGGCTCATACAGAAAGCCTACTATACTGTTGAGTAATACAAAGATGATAACGCGAGTATACAGCTACTGTTCGAATAAATAAAGAATAAGAATTATTTTGAAAAGAGCAACTGCCGAGTATCTTACTGACTCTCCTTAGTAAGAAAAGCTTACCGAATCATCAGAAGAGTTTACGATTGAGCTAGCTTAAATAAAGAATATTTTGTATTCGAAAAATGTTATTTAAGAAACTCCTTAAATCATCATTTATTCTCTAGCCCTTATCCCACTCTAAGTGGGGTCGGCATAGCATATTACAAACATGTTGTCACATGATTTAGCTACGTATTTTACGACCGGCCGCCTGCCTGACGTCATCTTATCTTAGTCGCCTTTTACGACACCTCGGTAAGAAATGAGGGTGGTCTATTCTATACAGGCGGATACCACACTGCATTTACCTTAGTCGCCTCTTACGACAGCTCGGTAAGAAAGGAAGGTGGTCTATTCAATTCTGCCGGATACCAAACTGCATAAATATAAAAATATTTATACTAAGAATATGAATTTGAATAGACAGTTAAGCCTTTAAACACCGTTTTATATAGTTCAAAGTGAAGACGGCGGAGTCTACAAAATCGTTAACGTAACAGTTTAATTTACGCTTTGTCGGCAGAGGAGCGTGGAATGGTCTAATTATGTAGATTTAGAGTCACACTGAGATCGTGGCGCATACCCACTGAAATGGTGAGCATGTTTCTTCTAAGGCTAACCTGGTGTCAAAAATGGAGTCAAAAATGGAGTTTTTCATGGTGTAATTGGCAGTAGGTTTTATACAAGAAATGATTGATAATGCTTATCTTTTTTTTTTATATTCAGTGAAGTCTATGCTTACACATAATAACACAACGTAATGTATAGGACATAAGATATCATCATCCCCTGCCCTTATCCCACTCTAAGCGGGGTCGGCACAACATGTTACAAACATGTTGTCACATGATTTGGCTACGTATTTTACGACCGGCCGCCTGCCTGACGTCAACTTACCTTAGTCGCCTTTTACGACACTTCAGCAAGAAATGAGGGTGGTCTATTCTGCTCAGCCGGATACCACACGGCGGAGGACATAGGATATCATATAGGTTGAAAATATACCATTTTTAAAAATATTGTCGTGTTAAAATTTATTATTATTTATCTCTTTAAACTGAAATTGAACTTTTTCCTATTATCAATCTTATTCATACTAATTTCATAAATGCGATAGTCTGTCTTTCTTTCATGGTTAACCCGCTGAGCCGACATTGATGAAATTTGCACTGGAGTAACGCATAAAGTAAGTCCTTCTTTTATTTCTGTAACACATATTGCATTATTACGGTTCCTTAAACGCTTAAGTTGGCGCGATCGTAGTCACGTATACCGCTAGTCAATGTATATAACAAAGTCATGAGTAATAAATCTATCAATGCCATTAATGCGGCTTAACATAAGTAATTACAACGGGATATGATTTACGCAACAGCTTGATTAGATTCTATTCACAAATGCTGTCGCGGTTGCATTCGGCGGACAATTAATTAGTTTGAAGATAACATACGGCTCGTGATTTCATAAACGTGGTTTGTTATTTTATATGTAATTATTTTTATTTATTTATTTATACACTTTATTGTACACCACAACAAGAAAAAGAAAGTAAAGTAAAGTAGCGGCCTATTACAATGCCACTGCTGGGAATAGGCCTCCTCTCTCCGTTTCTGGAGAGAAGGGTTGAAGCTAAGACCTACCACACTGCTCCAATGCGGATTGGTAGGTTACACATATCTCCAGAATTCTCTAGAGATATGCAGGTTTCCTCGCGATGTTTCCTTCACCGAAAAGCGTGTGATAAATTGCAATTATCAATTGGACACATGAGCTTTAATAGAAAAACTCATTGGTACCTGCCCGGGTTTGAACTCGTGTTCCCCTCGAAAGAGTCGCACGGTCTCACCGCTGGGCTATCACAGTTTAATCGAAAATGGACAGAATAAAACAGCAAAAAATTAATTGTACCGTACAAAAGGCGGTCTTATCGCTTTGTAGTTATCTCTTCCAGACGACCTTAGGGTTAAGGAGAACTGTAGCGACTATGTCGGTGGTGCACTAATCTAAACTTAAATACATACAAATCATCATCATTCTCCTGCCCTTATCCCACTCTAAGTGGGGTCGGCACAACATGTTACAAACATGTTGTCACATGATTTGGCTACGTATTTTACGACCGGCTGCCTGCCTCACGTCAACTTACCTTAGTCGCCTTTTACGACACCTCGGCAAGAAATGAGGCTGGTCTATTCTATGCAGCCGGATACCACACGGCACATACCTTACGACACCTCGGTAAGAAAGGAGGGTGGTCTATTCTATACCGGATACCACACGGCGTACTTAAATACATATAAATAATACACACAAATACAAAAGCAAAATATTAGATGTCATAAAAATATTAAAAAAAAGAATATATATGAGATCTATAAACTAATAAATAAATATTATGTAATAAATACATAACAATCAATTTAAATATATAAAAATAATATGCATTAATTGACTAGACAAATTGATTAGACAAATAATATTGCTTAACAGATTTTTTAAATAAGTCTAATGATTTGGATTCTTGAATATTATAGTTCTGTCATAGTTAAAATTAAAAACGATCGCTAATTTTTTTCCAATTAATGGATTTATATACATACGGAGAATCTTTGCTTAATTTGGGCACATCGCACACAAATCCGGCAACGACCTGCAAAAGCCTATTGTCACCGCCAAGGTCGATAGCAAGAAATCAAGAGGATGCAAACGCTGTTCAGATCAGATCCGCACCACATTCAAAACAACAGTCTCTGTATCCATTTACGCGGCTAAAAGAAGGAAGAGCTGGAAGACCACATCAAGGACATGATTTCGTAAAAATGACCCCCATATAGGCAAGATTTTCTATAAAAATCTGTTGGTTCTTGGAGCCTAGGTGTATATTTGTATTTAAGTATGTATTTAAAATTATATATGTAGTATATCTACCAGTTGTCTGTCACCCATAACACAAGTATTAAGTTACTTACTTTGGGAACGGACGACCGTGTGTAAGTGTCCCATATATTTATTTATAAGTTTTTATTAACACATTACCACAGACTTCCTTACATTCGTTTCAACTAAGACTAGCATAATGTAAACATGTATTACATGTAAACACGTAACGAGGGCGTCTGACAAAAGCCTTAAATAACATAAGTAAGATAAGATTATTTTGCTATAATCCGCGATAAAAATCGTGAATAATGCGGACTGCAAATCAATATTATCGAAGGTGAGTAAAATAGTGTATCAATCTTTACTTTTGTCCTATAGATCACAGCAAAGTAATGCCGAATTCTATAAGAACGCCTTAAGTAACTTAATTTGTGCAAACGATGCTATATAGTTATTTCGAGAAAAGTATGGATTCTTAGAATATATATAGTCTATAGCTAAAATGCAATCAAGTTTTAAATAATTTATAGATTAGGCGTTACTTCGAGATGATTCATAATACGAAAGTAATAATAAAGTTATTTTGCTATAATCAGCGATAAAGTAAATATATATATAATGCTAAATGTATAGTGTAATGTATAGTGGACTATCCGTTTTTTCATACCCAATACATGCAGGATTCGTAAAAACACATGCACAAGCCTTCACCAACGCCACCACAATACACAAGCACTAAACACGTTCACTGTCACAAACTCAACAATCGTTTCGCCCTGCAACCGAAGCATCTTCAGGAGAGAGACTCTAGGTTTATTTAGCATTATATATAGTTCCTATTAAGTTTATCGCGGATTATAGCAAAATAATTTTATTATTACTTTTGCAATCAGTTTTATCAGTATAAATAAAGTCAATTCGTTTCTTTAAAGAGAATTTTCACTAAACAATTTGAATGCTTTCTCTCGGAACTCAACTTGTAAATTGCATGCTATGATTCTCCCTTGTAATATAATTAGAATTCAATGGATTTATTGCTAAAGAGTATAATAAAAATTAAGGGCGTAGTCAAATCAGTATTGATGAGGTATCGATCTTCGAAACAATAGCGTCTGGCGTCTGCCACGCTATCAAGTGCGGACGTTTCGTTCCCAATTAGGTACCTTAATGAGGCTGGGCATACTTTTAGTTTTGATGAAACGGATCTCTGCATTAATTACTTGATTTTTCATCAATCGGCTCGTTATTTTGACTATACAAAGTCCACGACTCTGCTTAAACTTAAATTTGATTGCTAAGTTAAAATAAAATTGAATTTGTTTAGAACTTTTATTTTATAGTAACAAATATATAATACAATTTTAGGTATTTGGAAATTATAGTTATAACCCGTTTTTTATAAGAACCCACAACATTCAAAGGCAAATAATATATGACCGATATATGAAACAAATAAAATAAAATCAATTCAATCCGCAATATTTCGTTCACGTAAATACTTCTAAGTCATATCCTTTAGTAGAATTAAATAAAAACTATAATATAAAATATGATAATAATTAGGAAACTTTCATAATATTTATAGATTAATTTGAAATTTAGGTATGTATATAATTGAATTTGGAGCATCATCATCCTCCTGCCCTTATCCCACTGTAAGTGGGGACGGCACAACATGCTATAAAACATGTCGTCCAATGATTTGGCTACATATTTTACGACCGGCCGCCTTCCTGACGTCAACTTACCTTAGTCGTATTTTACGACCCCCCTGTAAAATAGAGGGTGGTCTATTCTACTCAGCCGAATACCACACGGCGGGTCGACTTACCTTAATCGCCTTTTACGACACCTCGGTAAGAAATGAGGGTGGTATATTCTACTCAGCCGAATACCACACGGCATATAATTAAATTTGAAGCACAACGTACGTGATATCATTCAAAGTGGTATCACTTGTTACAACGTATATACGAGTACATGATTTTAAAGTAATAAAAATCTCATTGCAATGATTGATGAATTGTAATGATAATTACAATATTTCATTAAAATATAAAACGTATAATATTTAACATCAAATTAAATGATAAAATCTTTGTCTATTTTTGTATCCTGTATGATAGGTTTCATATACAGAGCAATAACCTAGTCAGTATATATCGCACGCTTAATATTAAAGTGACCGGATTCAAAAAAGTTGTGGCAAACTGCAATAAAGCTTACAAAACCGCTTACAAAACCGCCGGATACCAAACAAACCAAAACAACGGATACCAAACGCCGTGTGGTATCCGGCAGAATAGAAAAGGCGACTAAGGTAAGTTGACGTCAGGCAGGCGGCCGGTCGTGAAATACGTAGCCAAATCATGTGACAACATGTTTGTAACATGTTGTGCCGACCCCACTTAGAGTGGAATAAGGGCAGGAGAATGATGATGATAACAAAGCTTACAAAAGTCATGAGCGTTAAAGAGACCCATAACTTGGAGGAGTAAGAAAACCCTAACTTTTGTAGTAGTCCGTAGCGTGATGTCATAGTTGACATTGAAATAAGGATAGCAATATATCTAACTTAATTAAGCCTAATTTTGAATTCGGTCACTTTAATACTAAGCGTGCGATGTATAATCAATTTGGGCCTTTCATTGTTCTAAATTATTAGAATTTTAGACTTAATATTTTAGTGAGCAACAAAATTACAGTCGTTAACGTACCCAATCAACAAACTGTTTACACAAATGAACAAGAAACTAAATCCCATTTGGAACAACAAATCTTGGTCTAGTTATAATAACTTTCAATTCCCAGTACGCAACACAATCTAATAAGCCGCGTGAAGCCTCGAGCCTCTGAATTAAGCACACATTAATTGACAATATGGCGCTCGTTAATTCGACCCAAATCCACCCAATTCGCTGTGCTCGAAGGAATATTATTGACTTGGGAAAATGCTAACTACGTCCCAACTCGCCGCTTTTGTTCTACAAGTACTAGTAAAAGTAAAGTAAAGTAAAGTAACAGCCTGTTACTATGCCCACTGCTGGGCTAAGGACTCTTCTCTCCGTTTTTGGAGAGAAGGATTGGAGCTAAGACCTACCACGCTGCTCCAATGCGGATTGGCAGGTTACACATATCCCTAGAATTCTCTAGAGATATGCAGGTTTCCTCACGATGTTTTCCTTCACCGAAAAGCGTGTAATAAATTGCAATTATCAATTAGACACATAAGTTTTAATAGAAAAACTCATTGGTGCCTGCCGGGGATTTGAACCCATGTCGTCTCTAAAGAGTCGCACGGTCTCACCGCTAGGCTATCACAGCTTTCAAGTACTAGTAATCATTATTAAAACCTTTTTATTTAACTTGCCGTGTATGTCTGTGAAGGTGGAATCTTGCAAGTTAAATTTGATTCACTTTCCGGCGTCCGATTGATTTCGAATTTTACATACTGCTCCAGTCACAATGGTAATGCATGTTTATGAAAAGCATGACCCGATGCTGCTGCCAATATCTACTCCAGACAGTGGAACCCCTTAACGGTTAACTAAAGCTTATTTTTAACTTTTTTAACTCTACTTGTTTTATTATATACTAGTTGTGCCACAATTTTCAATCAGCGTGTCACAATTTTTTTCTGTAATTCAAATTTCAAACATAAAATTAGTTATTGTGAGTTAACCATAAGAGATAGAGATATGCTATCGCGGACTTTTTTGTAGTATTTGTATAGATCTACAATTCTCTACTACATTACTTGAGCGTATCTCTGCTGGTTTACGCCGCGCACGCGACTAAAGCTCCCAGCAAGCAAGTTTTTTTTTAAACCGCTTAATCTCGTCAACACAATTTACATAATACCGATATGTACTATTTACCTAAACCATTCGGAGGTATTGCTCTATCTTTTGGTGAAAACTGTACTAAAATCCGTTCTGTAAATTTTGAGAAAATCGGTTATATACAGACATACAGCTTTTTGAAACTTTGTTTTATAATAAGTATAGATTCTGATACAAGAGAGTAGTTTTCTCCTATAAAAGCTAATAACTTATATTTCTTATATTTATAAATAATACGATTTTTTAGTATCGGTACTAACTTTAATTATAAATATCCATAGAATAGATTTGGGTTAAGCAACATACTGACTTAGATTGAGACGCTAGAGAAGAATGATTTATGTACGTATATTTTTTTCAGGTTTTCACGTCTTTTATTTATTATATAATAGCTGTGCCCGCGTGGAAACCTGCGTTTCACAATTTTTTCAAGAATTCAAATTTTAAACATAAAAGTAGCTATTGTGAGTTAACCATAAGAGATATGCTATTCCGGATTTTTTGTAGTAGTTTTAAAGATCTACTACATTACTTTATCGTATCGTATTTCCAATTAGTGGTGTTTCATTTTTTAGGTTGTTTAAAGTTGTGGGTTCTTATGAGGAAATAATAACTTGAAATGAACAATCGATATGCTTGAGCATTTTAAAATTACTTATCCTCTTTACAAAAAAAGTAAATGTTCTCAGAGGATCCTAGTCTCTGAATTAAAATACATAAACCTACATTACTAATTTCACTTCAATGCTGTGATAGCCCAGCGGTGAGACCGTGCGACTCTTTCGAGGGGAACACGAGTTCAAACCCGGGCAGGCACCAATGAGTTTTTCTATTAAAACTCACGTGTCTAATTGATAATTGCAATTTATCACACGCTTTTCGGTGAAGGAAAACATCGTGAGGAAACCTGCATATTTCTAGAGAATTCTGGAGATATGTGAAACCTACCAATCCGCATTGGAGCAGCGTGGTAGGTCTTAGCTCCAACCCTTCTCTCCAGAAAACGGAGAGAGGAGGCCTATGCCCAGCAGTGGGATTGTAACAGGCTGCTACTTTACTAATTTCACTAAAGCTATTAAAGATTGATATTGCTTACGAAGATATAAGAAAAAATAAGAAACTAAATATTCCTGAGACACTTGATAACCTTTCGATTGTTCTGAAGCTTTCTTCAAAATAAGTTCAGAAACGAAATCAATGCAATCTAAAGATACAACTGAAAGTGAAATATTTGTCCGATGAGTCGGGAACGAAGGGCTGAAGTGTTTTCAATTTTCTGGTACACTGGCGAAGACACGGGCAACTGTTAGTGATTAATGAGATGGCTCAATTGGGAAACCAAGTTATACCTATTGAACGGATTTATATAGCAGTGGAAACATTTAAATTATCCGAAATAGGACCATTTGTTTTTTATTATAATCTCTTACTTACAAAGTAGCATTATATTATATGATTTTTAAGGATTATAGTTTTACAACTTTATTTTTTAAATTTTATTAATTTAATATTTAAATGTCCTTCCTTTTCTTACTTCTTTAGGAGTATCTTATTATAAAGTTTAATTCTTGAGCAACTTTACGCTTCAACGGAGTTATTCGCTAAATTGCATGTGATTTAAATCTCAGTTGTAATATTTACGATTATATTCAGTTACAATCGTTAACTGTCATACGAAATATAATTTCCACAATAAATTATTTCAAAATCGATACGTATATCGGTAGGCTTACGAATGACACGGAATTGTGTTTGTCTAACTAATTTGGATTCAGTCGTTCGGAATCGATCGACTGAATTTTAGATCATTGATTCGATGGAAAAAAGGTGAATTACGCGTTTTCTATTCAATTTAAAATGGATATAAGCGTTTGAAATATAGCTGGCGTTGGAGAAATACTATTTATCAACAATACGGTCGTGGATGAAGATATTTTGTTGCTGCTTTAGATCGAAACGACGACGAATTTTAATTTTAATAATGTTCCACTATTTCCCATATGCATGGGATAATTGTAACAAATACGTATAAATTATATTACGTTAATAGATTATTACGTTAATGATACGTTATTACTTTACGTTAATAGATTTTACAAGGTCGTAAGACTTGTCAACTCTACTGCTGGTTCAAAATATTTGAATTGTCGGGAAAGATAGGTTAGCGAAAAACTAAACGTGTGTTTATAGCGCATTTTTTATTTACATCAAATTGTTATAAGTAATTAACAAGTTCTAATTAACTCACAAGCTATAATTACACAATTACTCTTTACGTGGAATGGTAAACAAGAACTGTTTTTTTTTCGAACTGACTGTATGCTGTTCGAAAAAGAAAAGAACTCTGTATATTTTTTATTGCCTTTGATCTATTTTAAATTTGTATTGTCCCTCAGTTGTAGATCGTCGCTGTAAAAAGTCAGCTGAGTTTAGCACTTGTGACGTCCGCATCTGGACTCGCTGGGGAATAAACTCGGAATAAACAATTCAAATGTAACACTCGTCGTAAACCAACCGAGAGACTATTTGGTTAAGTGAATCTGAGTCATCCCTTCTAAGCATCTACAATTTAAATCATGCTGACAATTTTTTACAAAACTCCCGCGTCCTTAGAAGTTCGCTACCATACCTTATATTGTATTTTATATGTCGGTACTGGTGTAAGTTGATATAAATGTATAAGCGGGGTTTGAGATTGAATGGGATGCTTTCAACGAAAGACATGCGGATGCGAAACTTGATGCCTGTAACACCTTTATTGTAAATCGGTGCTCCTGTTTAAAAATCAGCCTCATACGTAGCTTTATATCTATATATTTTTAATTGTACTATGGTTGGACAGAGGATAATAAATGCGATTTTTATAATTAAATTATATGATTTTTCTACAATAAGCAGTGATTATTTGTTTCTTATAAGTATGAAAAAAAATTGCAATTAGCAACTACGTGAAATAAAAATGAATAAAATATTTAATATCGTTTTATTCACATGCTATGTATATAAAGTTCTTCTATATTAAAAAAAATAATTGATAATTTCATCGTTGAATTTTTTTCTTAAGTTAATTTGCTTAGCTGGTTCGCAGCCGTAAATATACCATTAGATTAAGTAAAAATTAGATGTGTTATTTTATCACACAAAATCAAAATCACACATAAAAATTACACAAACTTCAAAGTCATGACCCAGTAACGACTTGGTGCTGCAATGTGTAGTATATGTTTTGAAAGTACACATCTCATGGTTTATTTTAAATTATCTTACCTTTCATCTTAGTTTGGTTTCCCCTTATCCTCTTAGCACTCGCTGTAACCTCGAATGCAATTGGCTGGGGAATAAACTTGCAATCAACAATTCACATTTAACAGCGGTCGTAAAGCCAACATTGTTGTAAAAGTGTTATGCGTTACATCGCTTTAAGTACATAGCATTTTATGTTGATACTTTATTCAGATTGAAATTTCGCTACTCCACTAAGCATATCGACGGTTTAACTTGCCCTTTTTAAATAGGGAATCAGAACGGTCGATGAACTTCTTGTAACAACTCGAACATCTGATGATCTGTATCGAATTTAAGTCATTCTTCTCTAAAATTTCTGCTATTCTTAATATAATAATTAATGACATCGGCGTGCTTCGCACGAGTTGATGTACGACAGTAAGGAACGCGGAACAGCAGGCCTACCATGAACTCTTATTGCGATTCAATTGAAGACGTAAACTAAATTGTTTTGCTTTTTAATACCATGACGTCTTAAACTTGACCCGCCGTGTGGTATCCTCCTAAGTAGAATAGACCACCCTCTTTCTTGCCGAGGGGTTGTAAAATACGACTAAGGTAAGTTGACGTCAGGCGGGCGGCCGGTCGTAAAATACGTAGCCAAATCATGTGACAACATGTTTGTAACATGTTGTGCCGACCCCACTTAGAGTGGGATAAGGGCAGGAGGATGATGATGAAGACGCACATTATAAGTCGTTACCGAATGACAACCTAAACTGGATTGCAAACGTATTTCATTGGCTCTTTTTTCATACCATTAGCTATGTAAATAAATTAACTGATTAATTAAATTTCTTAATTTAATTTTTCTGAATTTTAATTCTAATATAAAATATATAAAACTGTGTTTTACGTGGATCGATAATAAACAATACAAAACAGAGTTCATTGTTATGCACTTTGCTTATATTCTTTGCAAAATAGAGTTAACTTATAATATTTAAAGATGAATATGACGAAAAAATTAGTTTTGGAATGCGCCCAAAAAACATTTGAATTTAATGACAAGAAAACCTTTTCTTGTTAAATAGTGCGATAATAATGAAAAGTTATTAACAGAGATTTTTGTATTGGAATAAAACCCAAAAATTTGTATGACAAATTTTTTATTGTACACTGCGGTGGATTAATGCCATTGTTTCTTTGTACAATGAAATTTCTCAATATAATGTCATCTTCTATAATTGTACTTATTGCTTTACTAAAAGCGACAAAAGTTAATTAATTTTATTTTACAAACTGCTGTCTTTCTTTATCTGTGGCGTCGATGGAAAATCTCATTTAATTTTTTTCAATATTCCAAAGTTCAGAGGAAAAAAGTAAAGTAACGATCTTTTGCTATCTCAGACGTAAGAAAATACTGTGTCTCGTCTTGAAATGATTGATAGTATCTGTACTAGGGATGTGACTTGAAGTTGAAAAAATCGATTGCCATTTACGTTTTTTACATTTTTTTTAGTAAAAATCAAGTTGCTCTTTCTCATATGTAATAATAAAAATACCTAGCCTTATCAAGCCCTGATGTCGACTCCATCTCTTCGACCTACTGGCTACAGTTTGGTGACCTTTTTGGGGAAACTGAAGATTTTGTCTGTGCAATTAATGACGAAGTTATCAAGACGAATAACTACCGGAAACACATTATGAAGGATGGCACGCTTGACGTTTGTAGAGCGTGTCACCGTCCTGGGGAATCACTCAGGCATATTGTTTCCGGTTGTTCTTCTCTTGCTAATGGTGAGTATTTGCACAGGCATAACCAAGTAGCCAGAATTATCCATCAGCAACTAGCTCTTAAATACAACCTTGTGAATATCGAAGTGCCTTATTACAGATACAGTCCAACTCCGGTTCTAGAAAATGATCATGCTCTGCTCTACTGGGACCGATCTATCATAACTGACAGGTATATTGCCGATATACCTGTCAGTTATGATAAATAATCTAATAATCGATAATCTCATAAAGGCTGAAAAAGAAAAATTAACCAAATGCCTGTATCTAGCTCATGAGATTACCGCAATGTGGAATATTGACTCAACAGTTCCTATTGTTGTATCGGTCAACGGTTTACTAGCGAAGAGTCTCGACCAACACCTCAAGAGGCTCTGCTTAGTTGTTGGATTAAGGGCAAGATACAAAATGCAGTGTTGCTTGAGACGGCACGCATTGTGAGGAGGTTCCTCACTTTGTAGTCCTAACCACCGGGAGCTTGGGTCCTATCTCCGCTCTCCGTGGACGGCAATTTTTTTATATTTTTAAATGTTTTTTTTTTCTGTGTGTTTTAGAAAATATTTAAAAATGTAATTTAATTTGTAAATAAATAAATTACATTTTTACATAAAAAAAACCTAGGATTGGTATTTTATAATTTAATAGACGAATAATAAAAGTAAATATGTACAAGTTATATCTATCTTAAATTACTTACACGCTACTACTATACAAGTCATGCCCACGTGGAATAAAAGTAGAATGGTAAATTTAAAAAATTACGCAGTTATTGTGTTTTCAAAATACGATTAAAATGTTTAGTTTGGCTACATTAATTTCATCTAATAACGCATCGCAATTATAAACAATCGATTAAAAGAAAATATTATTCGATTGATCATCATCATTCTCCTGCCCTTATCCCACTCTAAGTGGGGTCGCCACAACATGTTACAAACATGTTGTCATATGATTTGGTTACTTATTTTACGACCGGCCGCCTACCTGACGTCACTTACCTTAGTCGCCTTTTACGATACCTCGGTAAGAAATAAGGGTGGTCTATTCTATGCAGCCGGATACCACACGGCACATACCTTAGTCGCCTCTTACGACACCTCGGTAAGAAAGGAGGGTGGTCTATTATATTCTGCCGGATACCACACGGCGTAAAATAATATTCGATTGATATAAATATTCATTATTTTTACGATGATTACGGACGGTATCTTCATATCGGATTCAACACTTCCGCACACAAATAAAGTAACCACAAACATAATTTGACTTTTTTCGGTTCCAACTTGGGCATGTGGTTAAAAGCGTACACTAATAACATAATGGCCTCTATTTATATTCCTTTCAATTTACTCTAATTTTGTTTCTATACGACCTAAATGGATTACATAGAGGATCAACATGTTTACGCAACGTGGTTTACATAGTTTTAGTACAAGGATTACCATACATATTACTCGCTTATAATCTTATTTGACATAGACTTACTATTGACCCAACAATATTATTATTAGTATCTATGCTACTTAGTTCCGTAGAATGTTAAATCAGAATAAAATTAAGGCGCTGAACAGAGCCAAATAGGCTGACTTTAAACACGTTTTTAACAAAAGCTATAGGGATGACGATTAAAAGAAAAATATATGTTAATATACATCATATCTCAGAGAGAATGTAAGATTTCAAAACATGATTACGATACTTTTTTTCGATAAAAAAATTGGTAAATAGACCTCTGATTTTTACTTTGATCGTAAATATCTCTAATATTTATCAACAAAAATTGGTAAAATTAATAAGACTAATAAATCATTATAATATAAAGAGAATGTAAGATTTAAATTTTGAATTAATTATGATATTTCAATCAAATTAAATATTTTTTAGAAAATAGCAAAACTGAAACGAGTCATCGTCTCGCTTCTCTTTTACATCTACGAATATAGACAGTGATCGCTGAGGCGCGCTGCTATACGGACGTGTGTCGCTAGCTGCCGCCTTTTGTGACTATTCCTTGTTGATAATATGTCTTTTTTTAGGTGTTTAGTTATAGTTTCAGCATACTTAGTTTTATAAGATTAATCAGACATAAGTTTTTTAAATAAATTGTACAAAAAAAGGTTGGATAAAATAGTGTACACCTACAATGGGTGTTAAAAAATTAAGTTTGTCGCTACGCCGTCGCAGAAATTGTGGGCGTGGCTTATATGCCGAAATCTGAATTTACGCCAGCTCTGTTCAGCGCCTTAATACACGATTAAATCCACTTTTTCAAAAGCTTTTATTCGACTTGCAATGTATGTTTGGTACCCGGCATTAAATAATGCACATCGATGTTTAAATTTGTACAAGTTAAATTTGACAAACTTCAATGCATGTTTATGATAAGTATGACCTGATGCTGCTGCTAGGATTGGCTCCATATGAGAGAACTTCTCAAAGGTTAACAGTGGGGACATGAAACTTTGTTAAAAGCTTTTTTAATTTGACTTACCAAAGTAATAATAAAATTATTTTGCTATAATCCGCGATACAGTAAATTGAAAATATATATAGTGCTAAATGTATAGTGGACTATCCGATTTTTCATACCAGTTACATGCAGGATTCGTAAAAATACATGCACAAACCTCCATCACTGCCACCACAATACACAAGCAACGTTCACTATCACAAAACTATTTTCTGTTTACTGTATCGCGGATTATAGCAAAATAATTTTATTATTACTTTTGTATTATGGACCTCCGCAAAGTAACGTCTAATTCTGGGAATTACTTAATTTGACTTGTTTGAAGTTAATTACAATTTTAAGAATTTGAATTTCAAATATTGTTATTTCTCTAAATTAAACAGCTTTGGGATTTTTGAGTAAATGTAAAATCAATTATAATCGTAATTTATTGTATAATAAAGTGTAATGAAATTGATTCTAACAAAATCGCCTAAGAACCACAAAATTAATAAATATAAATTTTTTATACAAATATTTATTCACTTATTTAAATTAGTTTTAAATCAGTTATATGATTGTTTCTTTGACTAATATAAATAATAATAAGTATTTTTGATTGAGTGATCTAATTATCTTAATATATAAAAATTAATATTTGTCTGTATGTCCTTTACATACTCCGAAACGCCTGGACCGATGACAATGAAATTTTCAGTCAGTCTTGAGAATGACCTAGCGGATAATCCTGTATAGTTTGGTGGCGATCGGAGCATTTTTTAACTGTATTTTTTTCGAAAGGAACTATACTGAGCCACAGCAACGCGTGGCCAAACAGCTATTTTAAAAAAATTATTCGAAAGGTAGACACAGTTGTTATCCTCAAGGTCTCAAAATTATAAAAGCAAAAAAGAACCCCTTTAATACTGTGAAATATAGAACGTACTTTATTTAAAGTTTCAAACCAAAATATATCTAATCCAACAAAATAATCCTGCCCAATATAAGTTGTGATACGCCTCTTAATATTTTCGAGAGTTTATTAGTGCTTCTCTCAAAAATGACCATAGTGTTAATATTTAATCATAAAATTAGATTTAAGTGTTATTAGGTTACGATGGGGCTGACATATATCTGTAGATATTTAAACCCCTTAAAAATAAAGACATAAAATATATATATATATATATTTTCGAAAATGTTATATCAATTTTCCGTTCGCGTTGCATATAAATTCCAATTTCAAAGCTACCCTACATCAATGTAACACGGCGACAGGCGTTACTTAACTTCACTATACTCTGTAAACTCACACCATAGTGCCAGCCGCCTGGAGTGAAATCAAAACTCTATTTGAAGTTATAATTGAGTAACAAGTATTGTACGTATGTACGTGCCATCGCGTCCCTTTATTCAGTATACCTCTCTCTACACTTTGCTGTTCTGACACTTTCCGTTAGACTAACTGGTGTTAGAGACCGTTGACATATTGTCAGAGAAAGAATTTAAATTTAGATTTAAAGTCTCTGCAATAGCTGTGCATTATTTAATTGTACGTATTTTACAAAAAAAGTGTTTTACAAAAAAAGTGAGGAATAGAATGAATGCAGGATGGATGAAGTGGCGACAGGTCTCAGGCACAATATGCGACCCCCGAATGCCCCATAAACTTAAGGGGAAAATTTATAAATCAGTCATTAGACCTGTCGTAATGTATGGATCAGAATGTTGGGCAATGAAAAAGATGGATGAAAGAAGAGTGCATGCAAATGAGATGAGGATGTTAAGGTGGATGTGTGGTGTGACAAGACTAGATAAAATAAGAAATGAGTATATTAGGGGAAGTATGAAAGTTGCGCCCATTATGGAAAAGATGAGAGGTGCAAGATTGGGATGGTATGGACATGTAATGAGGAGGGATGAAGATCATGTAACTAAGCGAGTGTTGAATATGAATGTGGATGGATATGTGACTAGAGGGAGGCCTAAAAGGAGATGGTTGGAATGTGTGAAGTATGACATGCGTATAAAAGGAGTAGCGCCAGAGTTGACGAATGATAGAAGAGAATGGAAGAGGAAAACATGTTGTACCGACCCCATTTAGAGTGGGATAAGGGTAGGAGAAAGAAGAAGTATTTTACAAAAAAAGTACAAAAATGTAAGCGCTACATGCATTTTAAGGTGTTTTACTAATTCTGAAATATATCATTATGCAAAATTGGTAAGTAAAGAATTTAAAATGAGCTGGTCAATGCTACAACAAATCTTGCTCTTTTTAACTAACAATGTGGTTTTACGCCTTATTATATTTTTGGGATAGAGGGGAGCTGGTCATCCCAGAAGCTATCCATAAAGTGCTAATGCGGATCTCGCCCGCAAATGCTGATTTAGCAATAGACTAATTGCTGTAAACTAGCAACCCCTTATACAAGCTCTGTATGGAAGCAAATTTTAAAACGACTGGTCTACAGCAAAAAAGCGAAGCTATTGTTAGTACAATATAGGCGCCCTTGTCATCAAGCGTGAAGTGAAAAGAACTTTAGCTACTTTGTTCATACACTTTAAGTTTCAATTATCCGTATGTTAATTTTTTCTTAGCTATTTACTAGCTGCTTACGACTTTCACTGTTATCCGCTAAGCATAGAGGCATTGTCCGCAACTTTGTCCTAAATATTCAAACTATTATGCAGACAATGGCTTTTTGATTGTCAAAAATTAGAAACTGATTGGAAGGCAATCAAACTTTTTTAAATAAATATTAATTTATTTAAATGTTTAACTTTTTTGACAGCATATTATATTTACAATTCCATTTTTTTATTTTATACAATTCCATTTTTTGTTTTATTATTATGAAGGTGACTAATATTCAGAGTGAGTTCGCGCTGGTTTGTCCTTTGCAGGAGATAATATATCATTTAAACAGCTCATGCACTATTTAAATCTAGATTTTGGTTTTCTTGTTTTTTTCCTCTTATTTAAATTTTAAAACACAATGTTGTCAGCCATTCGTACAAGGCGTGGGCTGAAAAGCAGCTGAAGCTGAGTCCCACAACCTTTTCACGATACCATTGTTAAATACGTAATTTTAAGTGTAAAATATAGTTTTCATGAATAAAGATATTTTTATTATTATTATTTAACGAAAACTCACTCACGCCCGAGTTATATATGTATATATATTTATATATATATAATTTAAATAAATATAGATAGTAAGTATACGTAAAATTTAAATATATAGATAATAAGAAAGGGCGGAGGATCATACCCCGGCAGGGGAGTACCATACGGCCGGGGGTCAGGGCGACAGGTTGAGGAAACGACGAACTATCCTAGCCGAGTCTAGCAGTACCGCCTTCTGCATTTTCGCTGCGAGCGAACTGCCACGGAAGCCCAGCTGCCTCAGATGGTGAGCGAGGCTGGCTGGGATTAGTCCGTTCGCAGATATAACGATTGGGACGATTTCAGTGGACGCCACGCCCCACATTGAGGTAACCTCGTGTGCTAGATCTAAATATTTACGTTTCTTTTCAGTTTCAGCTCTCACGAGGTTCTCATCAAACGGGATCGTGATGTCCACTAAAAACACCCGCGACTGTTCCCGGTCCACTACCACTATGTCAGGCTTGTTGGCCATGACAGTTTTATCTGTTATGACCGATCGGTCCCAGTATAGTCGGACACCGTCGCGTTCGAGTATCGGCGCCGGTTTATACATATAATAAGGCAACCTGTGCTCCAAGAGGCCATACTTCAGAGCAAGCTCTTGGTGGAGGATTTTAGCTGCTTGGTTATGTCTATGCAGATACTCAGTGTTAGCAAGCGCTGGGCAACCCGAAAGCACATGTCTAAGTGATTCACCAGGATGGCGACAAGCTCGACAGATATCAACAGTGCCATCCTTTAGAATGTGCTTTCGGTAGTTCCGCGTCTTTATTACCTGATCCTGTATCGCACAGACAAAGCCCTCGGTTTCTCCGAAGAGGTCACCGAAGCGCAGCCACTGGACGGACGCTCTTGTATCCACATGAGGCTCGTGTAGAGCTTTGAAAAAGCGACCGTGCAGCTCCTTCTCCTTCCATACGGCCTCCCGGTCAGAAGTGCTTAGTATCGCCGGTCTGTGCCAATCATCTTTGGCCAAGGATAAGGGAGTAAGCCCTTTGTCACTTTTTATAACGTCCCTATGCATCAAAGAGTCCTTTTTCGTCTCAAAGTAGGTCCTGAGTCTGCATATCTCACGATTGTGCATAGTCTTAGCACTTAACAGCCCGCGACCGCCACATTTTCGAGGGATATATAGCCTCATGACTGATGATTTAGGATGATGCATACGTTGTAGAGTCATAGTCGTGCGGACTTTTCTATCCAGGGATTCAAGTTCCGTCTGAGTCCATTTGAGTACGCCAAAAGAGTACAAGAGAATAGGAATAACCCAGCCGTTGTAGGCACGGACCTTATTGGAGCCCGACAAATGGCTCTTAAGAATTTTTGTCAAACGTCCAAAAAAGGCCTCGCAAACTGCCTTTTTCATATCAGCCTCATTTATTCCCAGACCCTGTGACTATTATTATTATTATTATTATATTTTGCATTTTGATACGAAGGTAAAAGGTTTTGTAAACCTTTACAAAACTATATAAGACATGAGTCTTGAAAAAATTACGAAAAAATCATTTACTCTGTCACCAATCAGCAATCTAGAGCGTTGATTTAACTGTAATAAAAACCTAAAATAACGTTAAAACACCATATCGAAACAGTTCAGCCGCTTTCGCAACTTAATGCCATTGAGATATCATATAAACGGTCTCCTGAAATGCGTTTGGGCTAACTGCCGTATTGCAGGGGTTTCCATTACAGGGTAGAGCTAATTTACAGCGGTTTACTCAAAGGTTGATACGTTTTGATTTTATGAAAAGTTGCTCACCTATGAGTATTTATATCTTTAAGGTGCTTGTTGGATCAATCTATTTATAAATACAAAAGTAATAATAAAATTATTTAGCTATAATCCGCGATACAGTAAATAGAAAATATATATAGTGTTAAATGTATAGTGGATTATCCGTATTTTCATACCCGATACGTACAGAATTCATAAAAACACATGCACAAACCTCCACCACTTCCACCACAATACACAAGCACTACACACGTTCACTATCACAAACTCAACAATCGCTTCGTCCCGCAACCGAAGCATCATCAGGAGATGGACTCCACGACTCTCTATCTCTATCTCCTGATGGATATATAGCATTACATAGATTTTCTTTTATCGAGGATTGAAAAAACAATAGTATCACACTAACTTTGTAGTGTTAAGCTTAGCAATTTGCGCGGCGAATATGAGTTATCGAAAGTTTGTTGTACGGCACTACATTTTCTCATACAAAATAAATTACGTTCAATGACGTTCTGCTTTTGATATGCCGTTTGGTATCCGGCTGCATAGAATAGACCACCCTCGTTTTTTACCGGAATGTCGTAAGAGGCGACTAACGTAAATGCCGTGTATAGAATATCTGGCTGTATAGAATAGACCGAGATGTCGTAAAAGGTGACTAAGGTAAGTTGACGTCAGGCAAGCGGCCGGTCGTAAAATACGTAGCCAAATTATACAACATCTTTGTTACATGTTGTGCCGACCCCACTTAGAGTAGGATAAGGGCAGGATAGAATTTTTTGATAAAAGTGTACAAAACCTAACGTGGACCGGTGCGATCCAAAAAAATTTAAAGTTATACGGCACAATCATGTAGCTTGAAGGAATTATCATTAACTTCAGTCGTTCATGCACGTTGTTTAAGGAAAGATATTTTTTGCCGTCTGTAAACGTTGTATCAATTAGCGTTTATCAAAATCAAACGTTGCTTCGATCAAAGTGTTAATGGTCTGTTCATACAGCCTGTTATTTCCAGGGCATTCATTTTTGTTACTTTAGTTCTACTTTATCAAAATTTCGTTAAATGTTGACGTCATCGTAGATATGGAGAAGTAAATAAAAAATGTACCATTTTACCGTTTTTTCTTAAAATTTTCATAATTGTTATGGACAGTTTTGATCTGTATATTCTGTAATTACACTTTTTCAATTGATAGCGTTGATGAAATTACTGCTCGCATTCGTATTGCCAAAATGTTTGTATCAAGCTTTATTAAAATGTTTTCATCAAAACATTGAAATAGAATCCTTAGAACATTATTTGAGAAAATAATTATAATATTGTGCCTCATAGAACATTTTATTACTATACAATGTCACGTTATTTTGCTGGTAATCCAAGGGCTGGAATCAGTTGACCCGTTTCACCATAGGCCCCCTTTCAAGTCACGTAGGAATCTGGCCTTTGCCTTATTACGCACGACTGACCCTAACAGAAATCCTCAGTTTGTTTTGTACCAACGTGACCTTTTTGAAAATAAATTAAAAGAGCGCTTAGTACATTACTTAAGAGCTCGCTTAGAACTTTAAGTAAGAGACTATTGTTATGGACTTGCCTTTGATAAACGTATCTCATAAAGTAATTGGGTGAATTCCTTGCGGATTTTGCTTTGCCTATTACGTTTAAAATTGATATATTCGTACATTTACATTGACTGAGATTCTAGACTCATCTATCCTAGGGACACTGGAAAATCTGTTGTGCTATATTGTCATTTCCAAAAAAAGCAGCCTAGTTGATTATTCAAATTTCATTTATAAATGCGAAAATGTTTGTTTGTGAGTTTATTATTCTTTAACATCCTAAGAGAGCTACAGATTAATGTGATTTTGACATTTGAGTGGAATTCATAGAATTCGACTCATTAGTAATATGAATGAATGAATGGCGTCGACAGAAAATGATTGTGTTCAAAAAAATTTAACATATAATAGACTTATGCATATAAGTTACGTAAAGGACATCAGAAGACGTTGGTATAACCACCTTAGCACGAGTTTACCGCAATTATCTCAACACAAGTATCTACTAAGATGTACCGTCTCATGAATTCAAGACTTCTAGAAAATTTAATTTGAGCTTAGTTGTTTATCGAGTATTAAGAAATTGAGGTCTCTGTGTTAAAAATAAAATTATTTTTTTAACGTAAATGTTATGTGCTTTCTATCGTGGAGTTATGTAAATGTATGTCACGATCAGATAAAGTTCGTGGAAATAATCTTTGAGTAAACAGTCCAATATATCATCTTGCGACTCCTTCGAATAATCCGCCATCATGACCGTGCCAGGATCCGAAGTTTGGACGTGTAATATGTAGCAAGGTAGTACGAAACATATTTTAAAACTTTCCACATTACTTAACCGCAACTGGCAGAAACTTTAAGATTTAAAATGTGTCTAACAAATGTGAAATGTAGAATTTCGGTATTCATGCATAACTGAAAATAAATTCGAACAATTCTTTAATCAAGTTGGCTTTTATAAGCACTTTTAAATCGTCAATTTACAATAAAGCTACGACTGATTCCAAAGGATGCTCTTAACGAGAAGAACCAGCAAGAAACTCAATGGTCACTCTTTTCAAAAAAATACCACGAATTACAACATAATATCGTGCGTACTTGTCGCAACTGAAATTAAAGCTTTCTTAACATGAACATAGCTTTCAGCAGCTTAATAAATAATAAAAATAAGTGTATTTTTATTTGCATTTTTGAAATTAGTCTAAAGACAAGTCCAAAATAGTTGTGGAATTTTATTATACCGAAGCCTACAAACGATCTACGAACTCTCTGAAGCCACTGGCGCAAAAAAAAACAGTTTACTAGCAGTGGCATACCTATCGGAAGGCTATTTTGACTAGGGCCCAGGGCCCCCAAACTCTTGGGGCCTCTCAGAACAAACGAATTTTTATAGTGAAGTTGGGTCCCTAGTTTATTATTTGCACCAGGGCTTTTGATCTAGCTACGTACTGCTTAGTAATGTCTCAGTGGTTGTAAGCCAGTTTTTTAAGGAATCTTTGCAAAACCGCTGCATATCCTTAAAACATAAAAATCATATGCTCCTTCAAAAGGTTTTTCACATATTTGAAAGGAAACGATTTGAAATTCTGTTAGAAAAGGCCGAGTGAGTGATATTAGTGTGTTGTAAATGATATTATTATTACTTTTTGAACTATCACCGAAATTGTTAGGAAATTTAATAAATTAAAAAAATCTCTAATCTAGTTTATATTAAAAAGAATTGTTATGTAGATTCATCATAGTTTTTTCGAATTCGATTGACGTTGAATGAAAAATTCTTTCATCTCTTTCTTGCATTTCTCTTATATTGATCTACACTACTTTCAAAAGACAACCAAACGTAACATTTATCTAATGCCCATATTAATATTATAGATGCGACATTCTCTCTGTCTTTCTGTCATATTTTTACGGCAAACCACTCGACCAATATTAATGAAATTTGGTATAATTAAATCTATACTACTAATATAGCTGAAGCTGAAGAGTTAGTTTGATTGATTGATTGATTGTTTGAACGCGCTAATCTCAGGAACTACTCGACCGCTTTGAAAAATTCTTTGAGTGTAAGATAGTTCATTTATCGAAAAAGGTTAAAGGCTATATACCATCACGCTAAGATGAATAGGAAAGGAGCAGCAATAAAAAATATTGCAAAAACGGCAAAATTTAAAACTTTCCTGGCGTGCGCTAGGTAAACGGTGAAAATTAGTAAAAAACCTTGTATTACAAAATTGTTCTCCTCTTAAAGTTCTTAATAAAAGTCCGCGGCACAGCATATGTCTAGCTTTTAATACCCACTTTAACCATAATTAATATGTGTTACGGTTTACTCAAATAATAAGACTGCAGTCTACGTCAGTGAAGGTGCGCTTAAAAGCTAGTCCTATATACATGTAGGTTAGGTAAATTGGCGTTTTTCATTCAGGAACTTAGAAATAGACATCGCTTTTATGGCTTGTTTAAAATAATATTTATTACAAAATATAAAATCACGCACAGGACGCACAGCACAAAAGAGAAGTTCAGCAAAAGGGTATTATTTGACAAAACGGGAACAGTAACTCAATATTGTCAGCGCTCCAGAGGTGGCAGGGAAATAAAATATAAAACACAATATTCTGCACTGGAATATTATTTTCTTTCGCGTACTTGGCAGCAGCTTAAGATGCGCTGCCAGTTTCAGATACGAGCACAAAAGTCAAGATTTAGAGCTTTTAATGTGTTTTCTATTTTTATATCAGTTCAGTAATTATTGAATTTAATTTTGAATAACTTTTATTAAGTTACATAGTAATTATATATTTAATCTGCATAAAAAAATAATCATTCTCGTTTTAAAACCAATTCATGTTGGTAATAAGAAAAACCAAAATCAACAGGACTGAGTTAATGACGTCATTTAGATCTATATTTCTTATTGGAGATACCTCAACGTATTTTATCTCTTTTAAACAATGAAAGTAAAGTTAATATCCCAATTCAGGTCATAGCCTCGTTTTTCCGTTTTTACATAGAATGCTTGGAGATAAGAGCTACCACGCTGCTCCAATGCGGATTTGTAGGTTACACATATTTCCAGATAGCTATATGGTTTCCTCTATGCTTATGGTTTCTTCACGATGTTTTCCTTCAACCGCAAAGCGTGTGATAAATTGCAATTATCAATTAGACACATAAGTTTTAATAGAAAAACTCATTGGTGCCTGCGCGGGGTTTGAACTCGTGACCCCCTCGAAAGAGTCACACGGTCTCACCGCTGGGCTATCACAGCTCATTTTCATACAATACTATCATTTAAAATAAATCGGTTAGGAAAGTATTTACAGTTGTTTTTCCGTTTCGCTCAAAACCATGCAATTGCGTCCAATTACTACGTACAAATTACATAGCTATTGCATTGTGCAATCAAATCTGAATCGAGAGCCGCAAAAAGTGAGTCAATTTTGGCTATATAACTGGACGGAACTACTCACACATGCAAAACCAATTCTGGGAATAAACACACTTTCAGTTTCGATTTTGTAAATACAAAAAAAGAATATCTACAAATTCAAAGTTCATAATTAAAATTTCAGCGTCGAAGTAGTTTAATACTTTAATACTTCAATGCAGTGCGACTCATGCATTCCGAGTTTCTACTATGCTGTAAATCTATGGCGTAAACTATTAATGTGCAATGAATCAGGCTGGTGAGATTTTCATTTGATTTAAACTTCATAGAATATCATTTTAATTTAACTTCATAACTTAATTTAATTATGAATGCCGTGTGGTATACGGCCGAGTAGAATAGACCACCCTCATTTCTTACCGAAGTGTCGTAAGAGGCGAATAAGGTAAATGCCGTGTGGTGTCCGGCTGCATAGAATAGACCACCCCTTATTTCATACCGAGGTGTCGTAAAAGGCGACTAAGGTAATAGACGTCAGGCATGCGGCCGGTCGTAAAATACGTAGCCAAATCATGTGACAACATCTTTGTGACATGCTGTGCCGACCCTACTTAGAGTGGGATAAAGGCAGGAGGATGATGATGATGATGAATCAGGGTGGTGAAAAGGGCCTTATTTATTTATATATACAGTAAGTTTAGGCCTTCAGCCGTCTTATAAAAAGGCAGCTTACTAATCTATATATTATAAAACAATCTTATTATAAAACAAAGTCTCAATAAGCTGTCTGTCTGTCTGTATGTAATCGATTATCAATATCTACCGAACGGATTTTTGATACTTTTGAATGGTTTAGGTAAATCGTGTTGAAGAGATTGCACAATTGTTAAAAACCTTGTTGGCTTTAGTCGCGTGCGCTGCGTAAACCAGCAGAGACACGCTAAAGTAATGTAGAGAATTGTAGATCTTTAAAACTTCTACAAAAAAGTCCGCAATAGCATATCACTATCTCTTATGGTTAACTCACAATAGCTACTTTTATGTTTAAAATTTGAATTCTAGAAATTGTGACACGCTAATTTCCACGCGGGCTAAGCCGCTGGCTCAGCTAGTCGAATTATATAATTTTATATCTCTTGCCTTAATTACATCTGAGAATACTTACTTAACTATAACTTTATTATTTGATAAATTGTTAACTCCTAAAAATATATTTTATCATTTGTAAATGGTTTCCCTCTGTTTTATACATGTGACCTCATTTACAATTCAACGATGTTAGGTGTGTTGATTGAATGTAACCAGCAATTACCATGACAACCTTTATTAGAATTTACATCTTGATTTAAAACTTAAATAATTTATATACTTATTATTCGATCTATTACGTAAATAATGAAGATTTTAAATAGTTTCTAGACTTGTGCTAGTTCTTACACCTTCTGGTGACTACTTAGTCACCAAGAATGTTGTGAGATATACTTATATCTCACAATTGGGCAATTATTTTGCATCAATGTAAAAATTATCAGGTAAATGAAATGAATATATAAACTTGAATATATTATTTTATGCTATTATAAGTTGCTTCTTTTTTAAAAAAATGCTGAAAAAATTTGAATTTTTGGTATATATATATAAAACTATATCGCAAGATACTTTTGTTATATTAAGCATCAGGTTTTCGATATTTTATCGTAAAAGGTAAAGAGAAAAGGAATTGTCGAATCGTATTATTTTACGGGCATTGAGATTTCCCAAAAGAAATCTTGACATTGTAATATCTTGTGAGAACAATTCTTGGTTTTTATTTTGAGATATTTTCTCTACTCACAAAGAGTAGGTAAGGTTCTTTGAAGTCCCACACAAATATTGGCGTAGTGAAAGGGCTCCATAATCACGAAATCAGAAATAATATTTTGCCGCGATTGATTTCACAATAAAATAATTTCTAAGTCGATAATGAATTATTAGTCTTTTACCCAATATTTTTTTGTCATTTAGTGGATTGATATTTGTAAATTTATTTTTTTAAAATAGATGACAGAATTTTCTCATTTCTCCGCTATATCTATCTGATACGTTAGCCTCGTCCAATATCAGGGAAACGGCGTCAAGACTTGGAGCTGCGACGAAAGTATGCATCTCTCATCGAGAGTTATATATTTGTGCCGTGTGCAGTTGAGACCCTAGGGACATGGAGGCAAAATGTAAAAAATTTGCAAAAAAAAATTATCCGTTTTAACACCTCGGTGGATTGCCTCTTCGATTGACAAGGGGGCTGGCTCCTTCTCCGTACAAAGAATCAGCTTAGCGATTCAACGCGGAAACTCTGCCAGCAATCTTGGGACCATTCCACGTGGGCATAATTTGTATAAAAAGTGTAAGTATACATATAAATATATATATACAAAAAGAAACACTTTATCATCATCACATCCTTTCAGTAAATAAATAAATAAATAAATAAATAAATAAATATATGGGACATTTACACACACGGTCGTCCATCCCCAAAGTAAGTAACTTAATACTTGTGTTATGGGTGACGGACAACTGGTAAATATACTACATATATAGTTTTAAATACATACTTAAATACATATATACACCCAGACTCGAAGAACCAACAAATCCTAAATAGAAAATGTTTGTTCTCGGCGGGAATCGAACCCGCGACCCACGGAGCCGAAGACAGGGTCACTGCCAACTGCGCCAACGGGCCAGTCAGTCGGGCCAGTTTTCAGTGAACGAAAACACCGCATTGGAGCAGCGTGGTAGGTCTTAACTACAACTCTTCTCTCCAGAAACGGAGAGAGGAGGCCCAGCAGTGGGATTTTAATAAATTCTTAAAATATATAAGTTACGTCTTGGACGTTACTTACATATTTAAAGAAAGTCATGCAATGTTAGGTGCAGAAAGCAAAAATCGCATATCTTACATATGCAGGATTGGTTACCGCATTTATCATAAAACACCACCACCAACAACACACTACACAAGAAGTACACACATTCACTGCGACAACCTCAACGATCGGTTCGCCCTGTAACCTACTCTAGTTTAATAACTCTATTTATAATAATATTAAGTTTATAAGAGCAACAACATGAAGTCAAAATTATAATAGATTAAAATTAATAAGAAATTCAAAAAATCATTAATTTAACATAATAGTAAATATAAGACACTATATAAAGTGAAATTGTCAACAGTCCATAATAAATTGTATACAAGTTGTAAACAAAATTAAAAAAATAAGCTTTGACAAAGAATAGATGAGAACAAAGTGTTAGATCAAAATGGTAACTCAAAACGTCATATAAAACACATGTAAAAGATACAGAAAAAATACAGCATAGTTATATATAAAATAGAAAACTGGGATTAAGTCTAAAGCACTAGACATACAAAATAATGTATAGTAACTACATAGTTAAGTAAAAGGGAATAATAAAATTATTTTGCTATAATCCGCGATACAGTAAATAGAAAATATATATAGTGCTAAATGTATAGTGGACTATACGTTTTTTCATACCCGTTACATGCAGGATTCGTAAAAAACATATGCACAAACCTCCACTACTTCCACCACAATACACAAGCACTACACAGGTTCACTATCATTATCACTATCACTTTCATTATCACTATCATTTTTTTTACGAATCCTGCATGCAACGGGTATGAAAAAACGTATAGTCCACTATACATTTAGCACTATATATATTTTCTATTTACTGTATCGCGGATTATAGCAAAATAATTTTATTATTACCTTTGTATTATGGATCTCCGCAAAGTAACGCCTAATTCTATAAATTATTTAAATACTCTGTTCTGTTCTATAATTTAAGTTACTCTGACTGACTCTGACCCCAAAAAAATAAATAAATAAAAAATAACTGTCCTACTCTAGTATAATAAGTCTATGGTTAAAGGACGTATCAACTCTATGATAATTATACTATGACGCGCCGACACTTGTCGTTGATGTCATGCTCGTAATTCATTTCGGACGAGCTAATTGCATTCAGGAAACGTTGTCAGGTGCACGAATATGCTTGCATAGTTTATTTTGTGTATTTCGCGCTTCGAGAAAGTCAATTAACTTTTCGCTGTTATCACATTTTTCGTGAAAATGTAAAGATGGAATACACAATGAAAGTGTTTTCCCCCGCAAATTTTGCACGTAAACGAAAACTTTTGTCGTCATCGCTATTTCCATAAAAACTTATCCCTTATTCATAAAAGTTTATGACAGTGTATAAACATATTATGGACGAATAGGCTTCCTGTTATTTCTACTCATTTAAAATGTACAATGTAAAGACACTAAAATAATTATGCCAAAAAGTAAAAATTGAGGGTATATAAAATGTGTCGCATGAAATAGCTAAAACATACCATTTTTGGTTTCGATAATATTCTATATAGTAGCCGCCGTGCGGTATCCGGCTGAATAGAATAGACCAACCTCATTTCTTACCGAGATGTCGTAAAAGGCGACTAAGGTAAGTTGAACCACTGTCGTAAAATACGTAACCAAATCAAGTGACAACATGTTTGTAACATGTTGTGCCGACCCCACATAGAGTGGGATGAGGGCAGGAGGATAATGATGAATATTCTATATAGTAGTTGTGATGGCCGAAAGTATAGAGTACGAGCAACTTACCAAAGGTTTACGGGTTCAGATTCTGAATGGCAGTTGCAAAATGTACATGCCGAACCTCCGTAAGTTTAAATAAAAATAAAATTGCTAACTTCTCATGAAACGCAGGTTTATACCCAGACATAACATTGTAACTGGTAATTGTGATATGAATTGAAAATTTGCCTTTTTGTAACCAAAGACAAGTATAATGTAACATTACGTAAAGATTTTTACAGCAATCTACATATTTTTCTTATAGGAAATCTTTACGTCATAGATACAAGAGGTATAGGGCGAAATAAGTAAATATATAGAGAAAAACAAATATACGATTAGAATAGAGAACTATATATACATGGATAATAGAATGATTATTATTATACACATAGGTAATAAAATGATTACAGAATATATAATGTTAACATAATATATTTCAACAATTATTTGCTTCAGTTCAGAGTCATATCTCTAAAACGGTAATTTCTGTTATATATTATTCAGATAGACAACAGTGTAGTAAGATATGGAGGAAAAAAAGCTTAAAATATTGTTATGATCCGTATCCGGTGGAGTAGAATAGAATAGTAAGTATAGTAATTATAATAGTAGAATAGTAATTTCAGTAAGAAATGGCCTCATTTCTTACTGAGGTGTCGTAAAAGGCGATTGAGATAAGTTGACCTACTGTGTAGAATCCGGTTGAGTAGAATAGACCACCCTCTTTCTTACCGAGGTATCGTAAAATACGGCTAAGGTAAGTTGACGGCAAGCAGGCGGCCGGTCGTAAAATACGTAGCCGAATCATGTGTCAACATATATAAAACTTGTTTGCCATCCCCACTTAGAGTAGGGTAAGGGCAGAATGATGATGATGATGTTTAATAAATAGTAGAAATAAATAATTAAAAAAAGGGATTAGTGACGACCTTATAAATAAATACTTGGGCACTCCTAAACTCATAACTCGCAAAACACCACCTATCTTGACTGACCCGTTTGCACAGTGGGTAGTGACCCTGCCTTCGGCTCCGCGGGTCGCGGTTTCGATTTCCGCCGTGGGCCAACATTTTCTTTAGACAATTTGTTGGTTCTTTGAGCCTAGGTGTATATTTGTATTTAAGTATTGTAAAATAATGTTCAGAAGTGAGTATTAATGTATCCTCAATCTATAATTCTCTCGCAATTAATACAATAATACGATAACACGCGCCACATCACATAAGATGGCTGCTTGTTATTCCGTCTCCATGGCAACCACTGTTCTTAGGCCTTGCCTTGACAACGCCATCGGTTGAGTTCCTTATTCATCGGCTGCACTCGTAATACGCACGATAGCAGCGACCTCTGGTAATTACCCCTTACAGTATGTATTTAAAATTATATACGTAGTATATCTACCAATTGTCCGTCACCCATAACACAAGTATTTAGTTACTTACTTTGGGGACACGACCGTATGAGTATAAAAAAATTTAAAAAATGAGTCCAAGCATGTCTATAAGTGTAATATAAGTGTCCCATATATTTATTTATTTCCCTTTCACTAAATCTATGTATGCAGGAAACTCGGTAGTATGTGGACTGCTTAGAAACTATAATCTCAATTACACCCAGGTTGATATGTTTAATAAAGGAGTTTTCTAATAAAATAATTCTGGATCTAAAACCTGGAGCACCAATCTTAATTACATATAACGTTCAATATAAAAAATAATCACACTCCAGCTGTTATCCGTATTACGAATCATTACGTCCATTAATTAAACATAGAAATAGATCTGGTAAATAAGAAAGCAATAAATCCAAATGATGAATAGCAAAGCTCGACCGCTGATCAGAATTGTAAATTGCTTGCGCATGCCTATTTGTGGCAAGGGCTTACCGATAAAATTGGACTGACTTACAAACTGATAGCTTTAGGGGAATGCCGGCTTTAAATATTTAGAATATAAGTAAAACTAAAACTGTAAAGTAGTGGAAATCGTAATTTGTTCTGTCAGATTTTAATCTGACTTTTATCCCTTCCAGTATCCAATTGGCACAAGATAGTGTATTGCGATATATGGTAGAGCTGTGATAGCCCAGCGGTGAGACCGTGCGACTCTTTCGAGGGGAACACGAGTTCAAACCCGGGTAGGCACCAATGAGTTTTTCTATTAAAACTCATGTGTCTAATTGATAATTGCAATTTGTCACACGCTTTTCGGTGAAGGAAAACATCGTGAGGAAACCTGCATATCTCTAGAGACTTCTGGAGATATGTGTAACCTACCATTCCGCATTGGAGCAGCGTGGTAGGTCTTAGCTCCAACCCTTCTCTCCAGAAACGGAGAGAGGAGGCCTATTCCCAGCAGTGGGATTGTAACAGGCCGATACTTTTACTTACTTTAGTGTATTGCGAAAAAAAACTTTATGAGAACTATCACCGTGAGTCATCAATACAAAAGAAAAAAAAGCGGGATTATCATATTATAACCATCGGATAAGAAGAAAATATCATAAAATATCATCTGCGTGCAGTGTTGGAAGAAATACAGCCAGCCATTATTACATTCTTGTAATAATGGGTTGCTTACCTTAAATATTACTAACTAAGTATATAAATATATATAGAAACAGTCTCGACAATAATGTTGTAAAAAAATATATAATTATTTTAATTACAATACTTCGAAATACTTATACAAAAATGTTTGCTTGTTTCACAAAGTACGTTATTTCGACTTTATACTTGATACTGCATATTACAATCTCTCGATAGGAACAGCTTTCCGAACCAGCAGTAAAGTTGACGATTTAAAAGCACTTGTTTACAAGTTTACTTGAATAAATAATATTTTGAATTTTGAGTTGGAATTTGAAATACATAAAACATTAAAATCACATAAATCCTTTTTTGAGTTTATCAGCAGAACGTCATGACGGTCGCTATAATATAAGAGAGCGGGTAACGGAGCGAAGTAGTGACCTATAAGAACACATAAATATAATAATAGTTATTATATTTATGTGTTAAAAAAATTAAAAATTCACAACATTTAATCAAAATGTATCTTTTGAGTGGTCTATAGACAACACCTATTAGAATCATAAGTGACTTATAATTTTTGAGCCCTAAGATGTTGAAATAATTACATTAATCTCGCATATTATTTACTTTGTTTGCAATAATAAAACATTGTAAACAAAAACAACTTGTACAAGAAATTGAAAGAAAACTCAAAACTATTTAAAGTATGAAATATGAAAACAGAAGCTTTATTTATTGCGTTACTTTTACTCTTAAAATGCAATCGTCTGAAGTGAGACCCAAAGTAGCGATATAAGAAATGAAGCAGCTTTACGTAACGGAGGGTGAAACAAGGTAAGTGTTTTTCCTTAAGTGTTTCGACTGCTTTAAAAGGCGGCGCAATTCATCTCATCTCTTAAACAGTTTTTCTATTAAAATTCAGGCAAATACTTTTATCTCACACAACGTGTTAATCGCCACTTCGTGACCTTTAGTGCTACAAAACAGTTAATGATTTACTATTCGTTTTTTACTTGTTCCCGAAAGAAAAACTGAAATTTTCTTAACTTGTATTTTAGCTCTATAAATAGGCTACTATTATGATAAATTTCATCAATATTTCTCCAGTGGATTAGCCGTGAAAGCGTTAAAGATGAATAAACCTTCCAAATTTACATATGGTGAAATATTTCAAATCAAATCAATATAATATTTATTCAAATAAGCTCTTTCGAGCACTTTTGAATTGTCAAGTATCAATATGATTAATTAACCTACAACTGGTTCGGAATGTTGCTCATTATAAGAAAACAGAGGAATCAACAGGAATTGGAGAAAAACGTTTAGGCACGTTTAGTAAATCTACTTGATCGAAACAAAAACGGGTATATTCATAGTAATACTAGAATGACTAAAGAAGGTCTTCTAAAAACTATATCATCATTCTCCTGCTCTTGTCCTATTCTAAGTGTTGTCGGCACATGTTTTTCGCTTCCATTCTTTTCTATCATTCGTCAACTCTAGCGCTAGTTCTTTCATATGCACTTCTTCACACAATCTCACCGTCTCTTTTGGGCATCCCTCTAGTTATATATACATCCACATTCATATTATGCCGTGTGCTATCCGGCCGAGTAGAATAGACCACCCTCGTTTCTTCACCGAGGTGTCGTAAAAAGCGACTAAGGTAAGTCGACCCACCGTGTGGTATCCGGTTGAGTAGAATAAGACCACCCTGTTTCATACCGAAGGGTCGTAAAACACAACTAAGGTAAGTTGACGTCAGGCAGTCGGCCGGTTGTAAAAGACGTAGCCAAATCATGTGACAACGTGTTTGCAACATGTTGTGCCGACGCCACTTAGAGTACTAAGGGCAGGAGGATTATGATTCATATTTAACACTCGTTTGGTTATGATTTTCATCCCTCCTCATTATATATACATATCATCTTATCTTAATCTTCATTTTGTCAATAACTGAAATTAATTTTGAACTTTTTTACGAAACTTTAGAAAGTTCTTTAAGAAAGTTAGCTTACGGATGTATGTTACGTAATAAGCAAGCGAAGCAACTCATCGGTATTAATAGTGGTTGGGATTACGCTAGATAGAAACCCGATATAACCTTAAAGGATAGGTTAATGGGAGCAAACTGGAACAAACGATGTCTATTTATCTCAGTTCGCCGGAGCGTGCACCCGAGGTTAAAATAATTTTGTTGAAGCATCGAATAGATTTCTAATTATCTGTACTAATTGAATTTTTAAAAATATTATATTAGAAGAGTTATATGTTCTCAAATATTATACAATACAAAAATTTATGGAGTGGAGAGGGGCGGCGAGGAGCGGAGAGGGGAGGTGAAGAGAGTGGAGACGCCTAACGTAGGTGTTTTTTTTGTGTGCGCGGAGTTAATAAGCAGACAAAAAGAAAATTTGTGAAAATAATATCTTATTTATTGAGCAAATATAAAGAAAACATATCGTTGTAGTATTTATTTATGAATTTTATGTTTGTTTTTATTTTTAGTTATAAAAATATTTAGTGTTTTATAAAGTTACAGGTGGGTCAAGGACTCATCTCTCCTTTTAAGCTATGGTAAAAAACGCAAGTCTATTGCGTATTGGTAGTTTACAGATCCCACAATTTATCCATCTACATTCATCCAATCCAATTTATCGATCTACAGGTTTCCTTACTATGTTAACCTTTATAAATGCAAATCTATATTTGTCTAATTCGTAGAAGCACGTTGATGGGACGGTTGTAGGTTACATACCGGCTAACATAGAGGATTAAAACAATCCCGTTTTTCTTGAGGCATAGGAAAAAGCCTATTGAATTTAGTAATTCCGCAGTTCTACTTATACAGAGGGACTGTATAGTTAAGTAATTGAAAAGTAGGTAAGAAGTAATTGATATTGGGGATAATTTTACATTGAAAAATATAATTAGATGCAAAGAAGTACAGACGACTATTAACGTCACTATGGGGACACGGCTGAACCAGAATGGTAGAGTGCTACAACTAATTTTCTACTGTGACCATATTCTTAAGATAGATAGTATAGGTATAGATAGGTATAGGTAGCAGCGCAAGTGCTGCAATGCGCTGCCAATGTCATATCTTTATTTTTCATTCTCGAATATTCTTGTTGGGGACTACAAACTGTGACTTAACTTACTTAAACTTAGAAAACGATAATAAATAATCTAATAATAATAAACGATATAATAAATAATAGATTTATTTTCTTTTTAAAAATATGCTTTTTTATTTTAATAATTAATTAGAGTAATGACTAATTAAAGTGGACAACTACGAGAAAAAAATAATAAATGCGCTGTTAGACAAGCAATAAAGAGGGTTAAAAAATCAATTATTGTGATAAAATCATCGACCGATTAATATAAAAATTTTCATTTTTACATCCCTACAGACTTATCTCTTTATTTGAAGCCTAAACGCGTTGCACTAAAACAGTTTAATTCTTTAAATACTAAAACAAAATGTCTAATTTTGTTGTCTAAAAAGTAACAACCTGTTTAGTCCCACTGCTGGGCATAGGCCTCCTCTCTCCCTTTTAAAAGAAACGCTTCTTTAATGTGGATTGGTATGATACACAAATCCCTAGAATTCGGTAAAGATTGATGCAGGAGATGCAGGTTTCCTCGTGATGATTTCCTTCACCGAAAAGTATGTGATAAATTGCAATTACTAATTAGACACATTAGTTTTAATAGAAAAACTCATTGGTCACTTGGTTTGAACTCGTGTTCCCCTCGAAAGAGTCGCACGGTCTCACCTATCACAACTTTTCTAATTTACATAAACATAAATTACTTGTGGACAAATGTTTCATTTTGTTTTAAACAACATGTTTCCTAATAATCTATCAAAAGAACTAAAATCACAAGACAGTGTATTTCATAATTTTTATTTAGTTTTTTTTTAATATTTACAAAAATGATATTAAACTAAACGACGTCCGCACTGAAGCATTTCATTTTGCACTGGTATGATTTCTGTGCAGAGGCGTTGCTATGGAGCGAATTTTACAAAATATTGCTAAATATAAATTATAAACATTTCCTTCGATTACTATTGAGGTATAACGGATACATCCACAGGCAATCTTATTAATAAATGCAATAACAACCTACACAATGTTAATAAAATATAAGATACAGTTATGTCAAAATGCATTACAAAATATATTACATTAAAAAAATTACGCCAAGAAAATACAAAATTTACACCGCGTAATAGAAGAAAAGTTCATCAAAAGAAAAGAAAGTTGGGTCATAATTTAATTTCCAATTATATTTGTACATATTTGACTGACCCGTTGGCGCAGTGGGTAGTGACCCTACTTTCAGCTCCGCGGGTCGCGAGTTCGATTCCCGCCGAGGGCCAACATTTTCTATAAACTATCCGTTGGTTCTTCGATCCTGGGTGTATATTTGTATTTAAGTATGTTAAATTATATATGTAGTATATTTACCGGTTGTCCATCACCCATAACACAAGTATTAAGTTACTTACTTTGGGAATGGACGACCGTGTGTGTAAGTGTCCCATATATTTATTTATATATAGTATATTCTGTACCACACAAAATGTCTTAAAATCAAAACGAAAGTGACCCAAGTGAAATTATTGGTTTCTGACGAGCCTTTAACTATTTATACAAGCATTTATAAAAATGAGGATATACAAAAACAATTTTACGTGAACGAAGTCACGCATACTACTAATATATTACCGATATATCCCATCGTTTCGCGAAGTTGAAATACTAAAGATTGGAGCAAAAACCGATGGACTTTGAGGTCCTGAGTGTGGAACTGGCGACCCCATACTGGAAAACACGCCGTTGTTAACCTAACCAAACCTAACTCTCCATTAATATGGAATCTACCAGTGTGCAGAACTGTGCAGCCCTGTGAATGCACAGTGTACGGCACAAATGTTTACTCTTGTCGACTCACTCAAGCAAACATTAACAAATTGCCGCGAATTTTCAAAAAATGTTCGAGCACATCAATGCACATTTGTGCGCTTACGCTTGAAACAGTGGACTCACGTCGACGTGTACGCACTCGTTGTTCACGAACTCAGTTTTGCTTCCGCTATGGAACGAAATCATTTGTTTGTACGCGCACATCTTTAATGAGGAGTGGAGGAGTGAAAAAAATATTAAGAATAATTTTATAAAAAATGTCTAGAAATATATTGTAAATTTGTATATAATTAATAAGTGAAATAATAATAATATAGATTATAAAAATATTTCTAAACGAACATGTTCGCGCACATGTGTGCTTCACTGTGCGCTTACACAAGTTACACACAACATTGCCGGTGGAGATAGAAGCTAAACGCGATATCAGCTTAGTACGTGTAGTGCGAGAGCTTTGTACACAAACTTTGTAAACAAATGTGCTGCACACTATTTTGGTGGATCCTACCTTTAAGTACACAGATGACATCAAAATAATTGTGCGGCTTGGTAATTCATTGTTACCGAAAGCTATTGTCAACCTTTGTTTTGTTTCGTAAAAGGAATACTCAAGTTTCACTTACGAGTAGTTTAATTCCTACAGACATTTTATATGATATAGGTTTATAAATGCACCAAAATAAAAAACTAAAAGTAAAGTAACGACCCGTTACTATCCCACAGCTGTGTATAGGCCTTCTCTTATCATTTTTGGAGAGAAGGGTAGGAAGCAAGACCGACCACTCTACTGCGATGCGGAATGGTAGGTAACACATATCCCTAGAGTTCTCTGGAGATATTAGGTCCTTACATATGAAATTGGCGTTTTGTCGTACTGGCCACTTTGATCTCAAATATTACCTTTATGGTTAGGAATTCCAAATTCATACAGCTATTTACTCATGCATTTGTGTTTCAAACCCCCTAATTCATTTGTTTTTTCTTCTTTTGTTTTTTTCTTTGTGTCACTCTGTTTACAAAATGGAAAAAATGAAATATCGCGTTATTTACGAGTATGAGTTCCACCGTGGCACCAGTGCTGCAGAAACGGCTCGAAGGATTAATGATGTGTATGGTGACGGTGTCGCAAAAGAAAACACAGTGCGTTTTTGGTTCCAACGTTTTCGTTCTGGAAATTTCGACCTGCAGAACAAGCCTCGTGGACGGCCGGAGACCAAAGTTGATAATGAAGATTTGAAGGCTATTGTGGAAGCGGATCCATCGCAAACCACGTCCGAGTTAGCTGCAGGCTCCGGTGTTAGTGATAAAACTATTCTAATCCACTTGAAGCAAATTGAGAAGGTGAAAAAGCTTGAAAGGTGGGTACCTCATGAATTGAGTGAAGCAAACCGACAAACGCGCGTCGACTGCTGCATTACGTTACTCAACCGGCACAATAATGAAGGAATTTTAAATCGAATCATTACCTGTGATGAAAAGTGGATCCTCTACGATAATCGGAAGCGCTCATCGCAATGGCTGAACCCTGGCTAACCAGCCAAATCCTGCCCTAAGCGAAAATTGACTCAAAAAAAGTTGCTTGTAAGTGTTTGGTGGACTAGTGCCGGTGTCGTTCACTACAGCTTTCTTAAATCTGGCCACAGACGATTACGGCAGATATCTATTGTCAGCAACTGCAAACCATGATGGAAAAGCTAGCTGCTAAACAACCGAGGCTGGTCAACCGCTCTAGGCCACTGCTGCTTCAGGACAACGCTAGACCACACACTGCACAACAGACGGCTACCAAATCAGAGGAGCTTCAATTAGAATGTCTTAGACATCCACCGTACTCTCCGGACCTTGCTCCAACAGATTACCATTCTTTTCGCAATTTGGATAACTACTTCCAAGGAAAAAAATTTAACTCCGATGGGGCAGTCCAAACCGCCTTCAAAGATTTTATTGATTCCCGCCCGAATGGTTTTTTTAGTAAGGGGATCAATGAACTACATATGAGATGGCAAAAGTGCATACATAGCAATGGTACATACTTTGATTAATTCAATATATTTCATTAAAAAAAAAACGACTTTATGTTCCTCCCATAGAAAACGCCAATTTCATATGTAAGGACCTAATATTTAGGTCATAAAACACTAAATTAGATAAATGTTAAATTTTTGTAGGAATATTATAAAACACTATTACAGATGTTGTTTAAGTCAAAAATTTAATAGACGTATAGCACCAAAACTGTTTTGTATTTTTATTGGTATATACCTGTCACAATTACAAATAATTGGTAAACCTTTAATTTAAAAGAAGTTCGTAATGTCCAAATTAATTTGTACGAGCGCATACGAACTTAAACCTAATATAAAGTAAAGTAAATATTTTTCGATCGTACATTTCAAAAGCATATTTGTTTTCAATAACTCATCGTTATAAGAAGCAGGAAATGTCATACAAAAGAACCTTTATATGGCAGTTCATTTTACAGATCTACATTAAATCATTGCAATTTCAGTATTCTACGGAAATCACTTTTACGTTAAATCGATTAAGTCAACAAACCATTTTTTGGGCAATTTTTTCCCGTAAAAAACATTAAAAATCATTTTTGTACGAAATCATGTTTAATATAAACTTTAGAATCTCAAATTTGTGTATACTAATTAGAGCTAAATTCAAGTTATCATAGTAATAAATAATTCACTTAAAAATTGAGATATTATTTAATTAAAACATGATACAAATTAATGGTTACTTTGCAACGGTTAAAGATAACACAAATATATTTATTTTTAAGACTGAATAAGAATATTCTTGTCTAAAGAATTATTGACTTGAATTTCATTGGCTTCGTTACGTGTTTATTCTAATTTTTACTAAGTGTAATATTTAGTGTAGGAAGTTAATGTGTGATAAAAATATAAAAGTTTATACTGTTTCTGATAAATATATCGTAAAAATACATAACGCAATAGTATCTGATTATTAGTAGTAATGATATGGACGAAAAATTATTTCTAAAGTTGTTTACAAAATAGATTTTACCTAACCTCAGCCTGATTGTAAATCAGGTCCTGAGATCAATAAGTCACGATAAATATTAAATATATTTTGTTAAATAGTAAAGTAAAGTAGTAAAGTAGCGGCCTGTTACAATCCCACTGCTGGGAATAGGCCTCCTCTCTCCGTTTCTGGAGAGAAGGGTTGGAGCTAAGACCTACCACGCTGCTCCAATGCGGATTGGTAGGTTACACATATCTCCAGAATTCTCTAGAGATATGCTTTCCTCATGATGTTTTCCTGCACCGAAAAGCGTGTGATAAATTGCAATTATCAATTAGACACATGAGTTTTAATAGAAAAACTCATTGGTACCTGCCCGGGTTTAAACTCGTGTGCCCCTCGAAAGAGTCGCACAGTCTCGCCGCTGGGCTATCACAACTCTAGCTCTTGTTAAATAGGTTTTTTATTTATTATAAAGTAAATGTTGAAGTCTAATCGCGAGCTTTTTAAAAAATATATACATAAACGCAAGCTTTTAAATTTACCAATACGATAAGAATTCCATTAATCCAATTTATAATCGGCTATTTTTGTGTACTGAATACTTTATACATGCTTGAAATATGTGATTTTTTTGGAATTTTATTTGATAAATTACATACTTTGGGGAGGATTGACCATGTGTGTAATTCTCGCATACATTTATGGTGTATTTATTTATTGCTTGCAAAACAAGACTTAGATAATGATTTCACTTAGGTTATGTTTTGAGGCATAAGCTATAGATAGTCTTAATAAAAACCGATTTTATGGGCCAATTTCTCACTGATAACAGATTATTGCTTGACTAAACCAACGCGATAATGAGGGAAGACACTAATTTCCTGGGAAAAACTGGGAAGATATAGCCACGGCCAAATCGTCCCAGTTTCTTACTTAAATTGAACGCATGGATTTTGCACGTTAACTTATAATAAAAATCGTACGGATTTTATAACTCAGGCCTTAATTTGTTTGCTCTTAATTTCATGCCTTTTTAAACTACGATCCACAACTTCTAGTCTCATCGCCAATATATTTTTTTATTGAACATAAATATATACACAATATACATAAAGTTCCTGATTTATAAGTTTACTAACCTCGTCTCGAAGTAAAACCCTGACCCGAAAAAAAATTTGATGGCTGGCTGCTTACCGCGATTTGTTTGCGATTCTTAAATTTGTAATATGCAATTGGAATTGGAAAATCTCAAATATACTTAATTAGATTTACAAACAAAGGAATGAGGTTAAGTTAGACTATATACAAAATATCACTGAGTTATTATACTAAAGTAGGATAGGTGTAGGACTGTGAGTATTGTAAAAATGAGAGGGAAGATGAAATTCGTATATTTATCTTTGTCTAATCACATATAAAAAAGAGAGACAGATAGATAGTCTCACTTGCTTTCTAATTATTTCTCTATATTGTAACAGGGCTCATTTTAGGCTGGTTTCACCACTCTAGTATAATAACTGTATGCAAAATATCGAACCATTTTACTTTAATTTATGTCAGTATCACAAGAACACCTCAATTTTTACATTAGTACATAATAACATAATTGATTTGTCATTTTTAACTGTCCATTTCATATCAACTCCGTATTTCGATAGTGTAAATGTTATTTTTATATATACGTTATCTTATTCTATAGTGATTTAATTATTCAACAAAATTGCCTAATTTGTGCGAAGATTTCATAACTGCCTAACTACTCAATCGTAATGATGGGCCTATTTTGCTAATGTTTATGAATTTTAAGCAAAACAAATGTGGATTTATACTCACGTATGTTTGGTATTGGTATTTCAATATAAAACTTATTAGAATTAGACGGAATTAGTATTGCAGGGTGGTAAAAAATATATATTTTTTTTATCATTAGTATCATATCGAGTACGATACAATATACCAGCCCATCACTACGAATTATTTTAATACGCCCATATTTATAATAACATGGCACCATACGAGATTTTATATTGTACTATTTTTTATTTTTGATATCGCACTGTAAGAAAGAAAGTGACTTATTTATTTTATTTGTATTAATTCATTTATTTTTAATCTCATATAAAAAATATTATAATAGATAAAATATTGTGCGTAAAAAACTATATTTGATATTATATTATACTATGTCGTTTTAATTTCATCTATATTTTTAGTGGAAGTTAAAAATTAAAATTACAGTTTCAATACTTTAAATTTGTGAAACATATTATCTTGTTCTTTATTTTTATTTTTACTTTAATATTTTTAATTATATATTTTTCACTGGTCCTAGTTAAGTTAGGGCGTTGAAATATTTTTAATAATTTTCTTATCACACTTTATCACAAAATGTCAAACTTAATGTAAAAAAAGAAGTTAATATTCATGTCTAAATTAGTCCAGAAAGACAGAAGTCTCCTGTATCTACGCAGTACATAAATGATTTGAAATCCATTTATTTATTGACTTTAATATTTTTAGTTAGTTTTGAATAAGTCACCTTCATTCTGTAGTGCAATAAATCGTTGTTCAAAATATGACTCTACCGACATCTTTAACTAACATTTAGCACCTGTTCATAAAATTGTTTTAAGTACTAACAATTAGACATACAATTGCAATTTAGAATATACCGACGGCATAAACAATTTTGTAGTTCGTCAATTTCCTAACTAACTAGGCTATAAATTGAATCACGGAGATATAATTTCATAACCCAAATATAGTCCAAAATAAAGAACGAAAATTTTCTAGCTTACTTATACATCCACGAAGATTTAAAATCTCATAACCCGAAAAAATAGCAAAAATCAGAAAGATAACAACAAAATATATATGGGCGTCACTTAAAAATTTATTCATTTAAAAAGTTTAAAAAGTTAAAAACCAGTAAGAAAACTTTCTATTTTAACCCTGTACACGACTTTAATACAAGGAATTAAGATCACGTTCATTTAATAAATACATTTTAAAACATATTAATTCAATAAGGCGTTGAAGCTACGTATGTTTTGTTACGAGATCAAATCAGAGAATAGTAGATGACTAGAACTACCGGAATAACTCATCATAATGATGTCCATGAGGAAAGTAATAAATATAGAAGTTTGTTTTGCATAGATCAGATTAAAAAAATATCCTACTCAGCTTTACAAAGCATTTCAAACAACAAAGGGTGTTTTGAATAAAATGACGCGCGCGACGCGACCGGCAGGATCAACGACCTTTTTATGCATTCGATTGCCGACGCGAGCGGCCGACAGTTAGTGACGTTTCGAATACGATAAGGACAGGCCGCGTGCGCCTGTATACGGCATCCTTTTTATAACGCACACGTATAATTTTGCGTTTCGGGTGTTATTCTCAGTAGTGACACGACTTTATTGACATTTGAGACTGATATAAGTATTTATTGACGCGTTTAACCAGTGAAGCGTTTGAGAAGACGCGACCGTCCACGGTTTTAGTGCGCGTTGGGTTACTATTCCCCGATATAGGGACGATTCAATAACGTGTGACCTTACGAAGGTTGTGTGCACACCGGGTGTTATTTAACCGATATAGTGAAGTGTATACTCCGGAAGAAACAGACATTACGTGTCCGTGGAATAGTGCAGAGGCGAGCCAACGGTTTTGGGAATCGGCCAAATACATACAAGCACACACACACGTACACATATACACGCAGTGACTCATGAGGCCGGACCACATACAGCTGACGGCCGCATAAGGTAGGTTGAGACGCCGAGACGACGGGCCCAGGTCCCGGAGGTTGTTTCATCCGTCCGCACGGAACAAAGGGAATAATAATATATCACCAAATTATTCAATTCAATTTAATTCTTGGATTTATGGTCACTAAAAACTTGCAAACGATGGAACTATGGAAACTTGCAAATTTTCACAGGACATTGAAAACCTATCATCAAATTCATGCCTACAATCTTCCGAAGGAAACCGACGAACTACAACGGTATAAATATTGAAAATTTCCAATTGTCAAAGGCCACATAATTCAAAGAAATTTCCAAACGATATCTCATAATCCGCGATAAAGACTAATAATTGACATAGAGCTATGACTCAGTCGACCATTTTTCGTGTAACGCTTTCAAATGCGCGTGTGCGCGTTTAGTAATGTTCAAAGTCGGTTCAATTTCAAGCAAACCATTTTCACCGATCAAACTAAGTCCAGCTAATCCTAAATAAGTGTGCATCGGGTCCGTACATGTGTCCGGCCATTTTGAGAAACCTCCTACAACACAATCCTGAGTTTCGTAGACGTAACCTCTGTTACTTGCGTAATGCGATAGATGTAACGCGTCAAGCATTTTCAGCGAGGCCCCTACCCAAAAACTGTAACACGTGTCGACAGGTTTGTTGGGCCTGCCTTGAAAACCGTCTATTTGCCTGTAAAGGAGCCAGCGTTTTAATCCTTCTATTTGGTCTTCTGTCAGTTTGTCCAATTGGTTAGTTAAACTTAAGGTCGCCAGTGCACAGAAAGTTGTACCACCGTGAGATTCTAATTCTGGACATTGTGCGATACCGTAGTCGTAACCCTGGAATAATAAGCAAATGATTTATAGAAGCAGGCGTTATTTTGCGGAATTCCATATTACAAGCAATATAACAGAACCAACTACTTTGCTATAATCCGCACGGGTTAGGTGAATGCATGCAAAGCCAATGTGTATGAAGCAGGCAAAATCTACGTACCTTATACATGCAGGACAAGCCACCACATGCACCCCAAGGCGCAATTCACCAGCAAGCAGCACCAGCAGCACCAGCAGGGTGTGTGTGCTGCTTTTGTTTGCGTTGTTGCTGGTGAATTGCGCCTTGGAGTGCATGTGGTGGCTTGTCCTGCATGTATAAGGTACGTAGATTTTGCCTGCTTCATACACATTGGCTTTGCATGCATTCACTTAACCCGTGCGGATTATAGCAAAGTAGTTGGTTCTGTTATATTGCTTGTAATAAGCAAATCTTCTTATCATCACAGACACTATAACAGAACTACTTTGTTGTAATCCACGCGGGTTAAGCGAATGCAAAGCTAATGTGTATGAAGCAGGCATTCACGTACCTTACACATGCATCCCAAGACGCCTCCACCAGCAACGATGCACACAAAATTGTAATGCCATTACGATTTTGTCGTTGAGCCTATCCTCCTTATGATGCATCGATTTAGGGCGAAATGATCGTCGAGATTTTGGTGGTTCTGTATTGCTTGTGTGCATTGATGCTGGTGGAGGCGTCTTGGGATGCATGCAGTGACTTGTCCTGCATGTACACACACAATGAGTAACTCACCTTAGTCGCCTTTAACGACACCTCGGTAAGAAACGTGGGTGGTCTATTCTACTCGTCCTGATACCACCCGGCGGGTCGAGTTAACTTAGTCGCCTTTTACACCTCGGTAAGAAATGAGGGTGGTCTATTCTACTCGTCCGGATACACCACGGTGGGTCGCCTTTACTTAGTCGTCTTTAACGACACCTCGGTAAGAAACGTGGGTGGTCTATTCTACTCGTCCGGATACACCACGGCGGGTCGACTTCCCTTAGTCGCCTTTTACGACACCTCGGTAAGAAATGAGGGTGGTCTATTCTACTCAGCCGGATAGCATAAATTCTTTTTATTAGTTAAGCATTTTTTATGTTATTTCAAACTCACTATAGATTTGACGATGTAATCTGTAGCACGCTTTATATTGAATCCGGACCAGTCGTTAAGTATGTAGCTAATACAAGCTGCACAGTACACGAAACGCATATCCGATTCGCATCCCGACAGCGTCGCTGAGAAGTTACCCTCCTCAGTTTGTAGTGCTTTAACTCCTAAATATAAAATTTATCGTAAGTTCTGTGCACTGTTAATGTTTGAAAATTGTGCTGCAAATGCATATTTAATTATGTTCTTTTAGACGTCTTCTATGTTTTGGAGAGAAGAGTTAGAGCTTCACTATCCACACTGCTTCAATACGAATTGGTAGGTTTCACATATTCCCAGAATTCACCAAAGATATATATTTTTTTTTATTTATTTGGAAAATGAACAGCTTATTTTTTAAGCTAGTAATACATTTCCACATATAAACTACTTAATTAATAGCACTTACGGATAAAATTTTTAAGCAAAAAAGAACAGAAAAGAATATGGATCAGTAAATTTAACGAAGTATGGGAATCGAGTCAAACCACATTCCAGACATATGTTTTTTTATCGCATTAGGTTGAGATGAGAACAAGTCTATTTCATGACAGTTTACTAATTTGTTAAACGCTGCTGATGCACTATAGAAAAATGAATTTCTGCGATACTTAGTGGAGCCAAGCGTGACAAATAAGTTTAAAGGTATACAGGTTATCTCACGATGTTTTCCTTCACCAAAAAGCGTGTGTTAAATTGTCAATTAATAGATTAGACAAATAATTTTTTATAGAAAAAGTAAAGAGTTTTAAATATTAATATGGATGAATATATGACTAAAGGGAGGCCGTTATAAAGGTGAATGGATTGGGTGAAGAATAATATGCATATAAAAGGGGTAGCACCAATTAATAAAAAATTATTAAATGTAATAATTAAAAATAAATAAATAATTAAATGGTGCTAATTAATTGGTGCTAATAAATAATAAATATGTGGGACACTACACACACCGTCGTCCGACCCCAAAGTAAGTAACTTAATACTTGTGTTATGGGTGACGGACAACTGGTAGATATACTACATATATAATTTTAAATACATCAAAGAACCAGCCTGTTACTATGCCCACAGCTGGGCTAAGGCCTCCTCTCTCCGTTTTTTTTGGAGAGAAGGATTGGAGCTAAGACCTACCACGCTGCTCCAATGCGGATTGGTAGGTTACACATATCCCTAGATTCTCTAGAGATATGCAGGTTTCCTCACGATGTTTTCCTTCACCAAAAAGCGTGTGATAAATTGCAATTATCAATTAGACACATAAGTTTTAATAGAAAAACTCATTGGTGCCTGCCCGGGGTTTGAACCTATGTCGTCTCTAGAGAGTCGCACGGTCTCACCGCTAGGCTATCACAGCTTTTAAATACATACTTAGGAACCAAGAACCAAGAAATTCTTTATATTAAATGTTGGCCCTTGGCGGGAATCTAACCCGCGACCCGCGTAGCTGAAGGCAGTCACTACCCGCTGCGCCAACGGGCCAGCCAAGAGTTGACGAATGATAGAGAAAAATGGAAGAATGGAGAAAGTGGAAAAAGGGTAAGTAAATGATGAAGTTTTAATTTTAAAAACTCATTGGTGCCGCTCGGTGTTTGAACCTAACACCCTGGAAAGACTCACGGTCCCACGCTTTGACTATTCCAGTCAGATTTTGTTTGAAAAGTTCTATTAAAGTTATTAATAAAGTACCTTCTATTAACGCTCTTCTGTTAACCCTTGTTAGGTCGTCACCCAGAGCCAAAAGAATACACAAGCCAGTATAAGTCATGGCCAAGTGACCGCAACGGTAATGGCTCTGTCCAGAATCAAACTCAATATTAACCGTAGAGGAACCCTGGAAACCGCACGCTGACATATCACCGTCTGCAACGAATAAAGAAAAAGATTAAAACAAATCCAAATCTAACTTCAATCCAAGACTGGCCCGTTAGCGTTGGGTCGAGGGTTCGATTCCCGCAGAGTTTGTTGTTTCTTCGAGCCTGGGTGTAATTAAAAGTAAATTCGTATTTAAGTATGTATTTAAAATTATATATCTATACTTATTATAAAACAAAGTCCGAAAAAGCTGTCTTTCTGTATTTAATTGATTTTCTCAAAACTTCTCAAAATTTTCTCTACTGAACGGATTTTTGTACGGTTTTCACCAGTGCAATACTTCCGGATGGTTTAGGTAAGTAGTACATATCTGTATAATGTAAAAGAGATCGCGTAGTTGTTAAAAAACTTGCCTTCTGGGAGCTTTAGTCACGTACGCTGCGTAAACCTGCAGAGATACGCTTAAGTTATGTAGTAGAGAATTGTAGATCTATAAAAATATTACAAAAAAGTGCGCGATTGCATGGCTCTATTTTTCACGAGTAACTCACAATAACTACTTTTACGTTCAAAATCTCGAAAATTCGGGAATAGTTTCGTAAATCACTGAATTTCGCGCGGGCGAAGCCGTTATTGGCACAGCTAGTGTAGTATATTTACCAGTTGTCCATAACCCATAACACAAATATTAATTAATTACTTTGGGGATGGAAGACCGTGTGTCAAAAAAAAATTAAATAACGAGTTCAAGCACATGCCAACACATGGTCAACAGTAATCCTTTTATACAATACATTCGGAGATCTCTACTCGAATGTTTCATATGTTTGGGAACCTCAATAAGAAATTTATGACAATCTAATTAAAAGAGTCCATAAATTGTTTGTTAAGCATATTAAATATAGAAATTCAAATAATTTCGGTACCTAGAAAGAATCTACCCTTCCTCTTCCATATAATAGAAGGATAGAACGGGATCAATTGTTGCTTTATAAAATACTGCGCATCAAAGTATACTATGATTATTTTGACTCAAAAATTAAATTTAATTGTCCTACTCAGTGTAGGACTCTAAATACAAATCAACATTTAACATCATTTTTCAAAATTAAATACGCAGGAAATAGGTTTATTAATAGAAGTTGCAAACAATATAATTAACTGAATTCAAAAATTGACATATTTCATCTTAAAATTTACATTAACAATTAGAAATTTAATAAATAAAAAGGCATTGAGAAATTTTCTTTGTATAATTATATTTTTGTATCCTCATAATTTTTTCGTATATTTTTTTAAATTACTTAATTACACTAATGCTATAATCTTATGCTATATGCTATACTCTTGTTTATATGTATTTATAGTTATAGGAAACTGATAATGGTTTAAGTTGTTTTTATTGTATTTTACTTATTAAAGTTTTGTAGCACTGTAAGTTTCTAAAATATTTAAATAAAAAATAGCGGCATTGTATGTGGAAACAGCATATCTTTATCTCCTCCAAAAAAGGAAAAGTGCGATAGGAAATGGTTAAAAACCCATATTATTTCTTGGCGGACGACACTATCGGCGAATATCGATGATCGTGTGATCGTCTGTAAAGGCACGATCGTCATGCAAGTCGCCTCATCCGAAGAATAAAGTATCATTTCCTATGTTTATACATATGATATGTAACTTCGAATTCTTAATTCTTCGAATCGGGCGAAAGGTCCACACGTTCGTCCGTATTATCCTACGATTATAGAATTATTATAGTAGGGGAAACATAGGAAGGCCTAGAAGCGAGAGTGTCACTAGGTATGGCAGGCAAAAAGTGCTGGCTCGCGGAGATAATATTGTTTTAGTGGCGTATAATTTTATTCGTATAATCTTTTAAAGTATTTATTTGATTCATAGGACAATTTTGATCTATATTAAATAGCTAAGTTAAGGAACGAACATTTATTTAGATAAGGCTACTGAACAGGAGAAAACAGTCTCGAAAATAATATTTTTAATTGAAATTTCGATCATATAATAAGTTATTGTGAGTTAACCGGTGTCGCGGACTTTTTGTAACATTTTTGTAGATGTACAAATCTCTAGTAAAATACTTTAGTTAATCTCTGTTCATTTACGCGGCGTACGCGACTAAAGCTCCAAACAGGTTAGTTTTTTTATAACGGCGCGACCTCTTGAACACAATTTGCATAAAACCTTAAAGTACAACGGTCAGAAACGATTAATAAAAATTACAGCACGATCGACCTCTTAAGATGGACTAATAAAAGATTGTATAAATACAAAAGACCTTATACAAACGTAACAATAATGCTTGTAGTCAAGCCGACAAGCTTACACAAGGTTAAGATTTTTTGCACTAACGAGGTTTTGTTTTGCTTTAAACCTGCCCTCTTATTTACGATTATTAATATCGACCTTGTGCAAAAAGAAGCTCAAGGTTTATTCCACCTAAATAATGCATCTCGTTTATATTGTTATGCAATCTGCGATGACCATCTTATGCATGAAAATGAAAATGAAAATAATTTATTTATATAAAATTTCATTATAAACTAATTGCAAGGGCTCCTGCACTAGGTGTGAACCCGTATTGCTGGGTGCCCCGCTCATCCACCAAGACAAATAAACTTATCAAAAACTAGTAAAAAATAGACAATTAAACTTAAAATTAGGTACATTTTTTTAATATATAATACAACAATATATAATACAAAGTTATATTATTGTTGGAACTTGCGTGTGTGTGTGTGTGTGTGTGTGTGTGTGTGTGTGTGTGTGTGTGTGTGTGTGTGTGTGTGGGTGTGGGTGTGGGTGTGGGTGTGGGTGTGGGTGTGTGTGTGTGTTAGTGTGTGTTAGTGTGTGTTACTGTGTGTGTGTTTGTGTGAATGCATTTTTGCGTGTAAGTGCTTGAATGTGTATATATATGTATCGCTGATTGTAATGTTGGTTATATTAAAATTTATCATATTATGTTGATGGTTAATATTTGCTCAGTTTCATGATAGTTTAATGTTAGCAGATGGTGTGTAATTGTACGTTTTACTTCATTCAATTTCAGGGGGTAAATAGTATATTTTCTGTTTAATTTCCTATACATTAATGATGATAGGAAATCATACTGTTTTTGTTTAAATTTTGTTTTACACGGTGGGATTTGACAAATACTAGTGCTTCGGCGATTTTTTGTCTGCTTAGTAATAAAAGGTAAGTGTCTGTGAGTTCTCAAAGTACAATTCAATACGTATATTTGACGAATGGTCAATAATTTATGAGAGTTATACAACTCAAATGTTGAGTAGCGGATTGGTTTAAAAAACATCAATTTAAGCAGTAGTCTCTGAGCCCTTTCCAAAATTATTAAATGTGACTTTGCAGCGCCGCCCCAGACGGGTATGCAGTAACTTAATACCGACTGTGCAAGAGCCTTGTAAGTGGTGATAAGCGTCTTTTCATTTGCAACATACCTAAGTTTTTTGAACACCCAAATGAGCTTCCTTGTCCTGTCAGCAATACTATCTACATATGCATGTATTATATGTTCGCTATAGACTTCTACAGAAACTTTTTGTGAGTGCCCGTGTACGTGCGTGAGTGCGTGCGTGAGTGCGTGTACGAGCGTGCGTATGCGTGCGTGCGTGTGCGCGCGCGCTTTGCAGACCATGACAACAGAATAGAATTATTTTAACAGTTTCCTTAACTGTAACTCTACTACGTCTCGACTCTTGTAAAAATAATTCTATTCAGTATTTACTAGGTTTTTTTAGTACTATATGACGTGCGCTTGCCTGCTATCTTGCCAGATGGCAAGCAAATTATGCAGTCTAAGATGGGCTGCGCTTATCAATATAGTGTCTTTTTACCTTTTTTTTAATTTTGTAGGTTGTAGCCTGAATGGAATACTATATAACACTTTGTGCGATTTTAAGTATCGGTTAATCGTTAAGCGGTTGACCTTTTCTCGGCCTTTGATAATCCATCATACATCAACAAAATATCAATAAAATTCAAAATGATCTATTCGTAAAACAATTTGAACCTAAGAACAACTGTCATCTTTACCCTTCATCAATATCACACAATATATATAACAAATTATCTGTAATTTATACTAAGAACAAACAAACAAATGAAGTTGCATTGAAAAATGTTGAACAGGTGTAAAACGATCGACTTTATTTATGTTCTTTGAACCACTGTCTTGAATAGAATAAAACATTACGTATATAGTTGTTGACACAAAATAGAAAGATAACATGTTTTATATAAATGGGAATATAAATAAATATATGGGAAAATTACACATACGGTCCGCCCCGAAAGTAACTTATACTTCAGTTATGGACACACAACTGGTATATATATATGTATAGTTTTCAATAAATACTTAAATATATATACACCCAAAAATTTGACAAAGTACAACGAATTTTTTTTCAAGAAAAAGCTAGGCCTCCACGGGAATCGAACCCGCGAACTGCGGAACTGTTGGCAGGGTCACTGCCACCTGTGTCATCGGGCCAGTCAATATGAATATACGGATAGTAATAATACTATCCGTACATTTGTAAAGATCTTTCATTCTAAAAGTGCACGCCCCTCCAATGTCTTTACTCACACACAAAAAAATTATGTACAGACGAAATACACTCAAACTTGTTATTCTGATTGGTTACTCAGTTGCCGGACAGACACGAAAGTAGGAGCACGCATCGATTATTGCCATAAGTACAGTTAGCATGTCATAAAAAAGAGGATAAATATTTTTTATTTTTTATTTTAAATAATAATTAGATAAATTTTTTCTTTAATAGAAAAATATGGAGAATTTTATAAAACTATGTGGCGAAAAAAAACGGGCAAAACTTAACATCAATCGTTATTTCATCATTAAAGCCATTGCTTTAATTAAGGAACGAATTGACATGATTGATAGAAATATGTGGGAACATGAATGATATTGAGATATGTGTGGAAATGTGAATGATATTGAGATAGATTATATGAAAAATTTTGAATTTATAATTAATGTTGAGTCTGAATCTGAAGATAGCGACGTGAATGAATAGCGTTAAAATAGTAAATATTTATTGCGGTTTAATTTTTTTCTTTTTTTACTAATAAAATAAATAAACAGACTTCTGTACATTACGTTTTATTTATCATTCTAATAGTTGCATAATGAATATATGATATGATCTTTATTAAATTAAGTTGGCAAGCTAGCTCTTGATTGCGAATTCACCTGATGGATGCCGATGTAGTTTAAGTTTCTTGAAAGGGTTTGGAGATTAAACTTGTAACCATTCAGGGTTTTTACACGACATCGTACCTGAATGCTAAACCGCTTGGTGGTACGTCTTTGTTAAAAGGGTACGTCGGAAGTATCTATCTAGTCAAGACCAGGGATAAATTTTAGAAATATACTAATATGTTTTTTCTAGGATTCGAATGCGGAACTTCCCGTTTACAATCCACAGCGCTTATTATTACTCCAGGGAAACGTTAAAAACTTACTTTTTATTCTAAAGAATTTTCAACATAAATTTGATTATAAATATTATATAATATTAATTTTATTTTTATGCAAACGTTACTTGTAGTCCGTGTAACCGGTTTGGTTGGTCAACCAGTGCACAAATGATAGAAACGTGTGACAGAATAGACGTGTTGTCTCATACAAAGCGTGCATTCTCCGCCATATAAATGCTTGAATTTTACCAGTCGAGCAATTAGTTGACCCTTAAGTGCGCGAATGAGTCGATTCAACTTTGAAATTGCTGCGCGCACACATATAAGATAGTACAGTCAATATTTTCTCTCACACATTAAAATAATGTAATTTGATGGAGGGGCGTGCACTTTTAGAATGAAAGATCTCTATGTATCTATGTATCTTGTATTCTATGTATCTTGTTCACATTTATATGTGAACACGACAGTAATGATTGAATGTAACTAGTTATTAATATTATTTTGAAAAGGGCAACCGCCGAGTTTCGTGCTGGCTCATCTCGGTAGGAACAGCTTTCTGAACCAGCAGTAGAGTTGACGATTCAAAAGCATTTATAAAATTAGGCGTTACTTTGCGGAGATCCATAATATAAAAGTAATAATAAAATAATTTTGCTATACGTGGCTTTGCGATTATGTCGTGGAGTCTATCTCCTGATGATGCTTCGGTTGCGGGGCGACGATTGTAGAGTTTCTGATAGTGAAGTGTGTAGTGCTTGTGTTGTAGTGGAAGTGGTGGAGGTTTGTGCATGTGTTTTTACGAATCCTGCACGTATCGGATCGGGTATGAAAATACGGATAGTCCACAATACATTTAACACTATATATATTTTCTATTTACTGTATCGCGGATTATAGCAAAATAATTTTATTATTACTTTTGGATTCAAAAGCACTTGTTTACAAATTTACTTAAATAAATAATATTTTGCATTTGAATTTGATACAGGTATATGATTTTTAAAATGCGTAAATGAAAATGAATTGAATAATCATGATGATCTCAACTTAAAAATTATCCAGTTAAAATGCGCTGGCAAAAAACCTTAAATCAAATTGTAATAACCAATCATTATTCTCTTGCACTTACCTCACTCTAACATGTTGTAAAATAATTTAGCTAGGTATTTTACGACCGGCCGTCTGCCTGACGTCAATTTACCTTAGCCGCCTTTTACGACACCTCGGTAAGAAATGGAAAAGAACGGCGGCAAATTGTAATAAGCAATATTTTAAATTAATTATTCAAACTTGAACTTTTGTAAGAATAAGAACTTGTTTGCGACTCGGATGGAGTAAGATATGACGGATAAGATTCCTGTTTGGGTAATTAATGAATTTTAAGAATAATGATGATGGTTAAGGCTCAAGTTAATAACTTATACATTTAAAATGATGCACCTTATTATATATAAGTCTAGATAATTGAAAACAATTTCAAAATAAGGACATTTATGGCTTCCGACGAGTCAAATGATATAAGACGTTTGACTCGTCGGACAAACAAGGAAAAAGTTTCACATAACAGGCTTTTTGTAAATTCAAATACAAACATTCCATGACATTTTAATAATAATTTTTGAATTAGGAGTTCATTAAATTCGTATTTGGTCATTCTATGAAGACAACGATCTCTGATAATAAAATCAATATAATATGAATGGAATTATATAAAATTTTACATAATTATATTTAAAAAAACCTATCAAATTACTCCATTTTAATATTATAAATACTAAACTCTGTATGTCTGTTACTCTTTTCCGACTTACCCGCTGGTTTTTTATATAATAGATTTTCTTAGGAACGCCGTCTTTCTTTCGGGAACGGTGCGATAGACTCAAAAAATTGTAAATCTTGAAATGTTGGAAAATAGTTTAATTATTAATTTCAAATGTTAAACCTACTGTTTAATTAAAAATTTACACCTTAAAATTTGTAAACAAAAAATTGAGAAAAAAATGATTAAGTAATTGATGATGTTATACCTACAAAATCAAACCACAAAATATAGACGAGTGTATACATATTAAAACTAAATTGCGTAGATTTAAATATATTAAAATACCAGATTAAGTACGTTTGTTAATATTTTATACGAATTCGGACAACCGAAGGTGACTATCATAATATATGTACTAACTTCAGCCCACGACTTTTTCTGTGTGAATTGAAGGTACAAAGCATATCATTGTCCATCCTCAACCATATCCATACCTGACAGCGATCCAGTCATGAAATAATGACAAACTTTTGACATTCGCATTTAAGATATTACTGTGAATTAGCAATTCCCAGCTTTTCTCGCACGATTAAGTAATCAAAATATAGCACAAATTATTGACACTTTCGCATTTATATTACTGAGAATTAGCGATTCCCACCTTTTCTTGCTCGATTAAGTCATCAGCAAACATAAGAATATAGCACAAATCATAATTTTACACGACAACAAGACAGCATATATTTTATTAGATAACTTTATAGTGAAAGAAAGATACTTTGCATAATACACAGTATACAGTAGAAAAGCATTAATTAAGCGCTGATATACTGAGTTATCCTGACTGGCCCGTTGGCGCAGTGGGTAGTGACCCTACCTTCAGTTCCGCGGGTCGCGGGTTCGATTCCCGCCGAGGGCCAACATTTTCTATAAAAAACTTGTTGGTTCTTCGAGCCTGGGTGTATATTTGTATTTAAGTATGTATTTAAAATTATATATGTAGTATATCTACCAGTTGTCTGTCACCCATCATCATCATCATCATTCTCCTGCCCTTATCTCACTCAACTTGTTACAACAACAACAGGTAGTCACATGATTTGCCTACGTATTTTGCGATCGGCCGCCTACCTCACGTCAACTTACCTTAGTCGCTTTTTACGACACCTCGGTAAGAAATGAGGGTAGTCTATTCTATTCTGCCGGATACCACACGGCGTAACCAGTTGTCTGTCACCCATAACACAAGAATTAAGCTGCTTACTTTGGGGACGGATGACCGTGTGTGTAAGTGTCCCATATATTTATATATATATATATATTCTTTAAAAAGGTATTTTCAACTATTATCTGACAAATGAAACAATTGAATTGTAAACATATTAATAGGTTGTTACAAGTTATTGTTAAAAATTTTATTCATTTATTACCTTGCGAGATTTGAGTCGCACATTTTAATCCACATTGAAACCATTCGTAATAAAAGCGTATTTATTTTCCTCAAATACTGTAGTGTAACTAATATGTTTATAATAAAGTATATTTAATAAATTACCTCTGGGAAAACTCTTATCACAATGTAATAAACCGTTTAATTAGTATAGCTTACAAATTGTAAAGGAGTAGATAAGAAACAGTAGAGATACTCGCTGTAACTTATTTACATAGGCTACTGCAAATTTAATTTATTTAGTTACTTAGATTAATTTTACGGTTGTAAGAGACTTGTTTTTTTCTATGACCTTCCTATGGGTATATTTTTATTACCTCTCTAGTGCGGAAATCACGAGAACGCGAAGCGATGACTCTTTCTTCAGTAAATAGAGATTTATAGGCTAACCGTTTAACTCAGACATCCCCTGCGGCCGCACCTACATCAGTCCCCATTTTTGTCTTGCCGCTGCGACCTTGTACCGCAAGAAGGGTCTAATCACATAACTCTGATTATGCGATTAGACTTTAAGCATGTCTTTTTTTTTACTTTGTGTAATATAAAAAAAAATGCTATCTATGTTTAATAGTTAATTAAAATAAATAAAATATGAGAAATACTCTTATTTTTTTTTAAATAGTCACATGGTGTAGCTTCGAAATGGCGACTTTAAAAATAAAGTTATATTTAATGTACTCATGTTGAATCATCGTGAGGTTTTTTTTTGGTCAGATCTGGCACAATGGTTTTTAGACAAAGAGTAAATTAGGATATTTATTAATGGCTGTTTTGTTCCAATAATCACATTTTTACAGTATGTCTCAGGAATTGTTCTCTTAAACTTTCTTTTAATACACAGGAGCAATCAAGTACTGATGTCTTTAAATGCTAGATTACTAAGATAAAAGCAATGTCATGAAGAGATAAATAGCCCAATCAGTTCTATATTATAAATCATATTTATAATACAGAACATGTAACTTTATTCTTCAGATGGGGTAATTTATCCAGTTTCTAAACTTGTATTGAACAAATCCTGTAACCCAGAGAGATTTTAATACTGCACATTAATTTGACATCGAAACAAAACAAGATTACAAGAGTTGTTAATTTTTGCCAAACAGGTTTCCTGCACATTTCTTTGACTAACTGTATAAGATGTTGGCCCATGGCGGGAATAGAACCTGCGACCCGCTGAGCTGAAGGCAGGGTCACTACCCACTTCGCCAGCGGGCCAGTCCATATATGCACCACCTTTGATTTCTTAATATTTATTAAAACAGAGTCAATATTAACATATTAAAAATTAAATAAAAAAATATTTAACAAATATTAAATATAGCATATATATAATTTTTGTCTATGTTGCATATAATACACTAAAGAATTATCGTTTAATTTTAACATGAATTCTACATTTTAAAGAAAGCTAAATATCCACTTACTTTCTTTGTTTGGATGAACTTGTAATCCATAAAGCCATTCTATTATTCTAGACTGTAGATCTATTGATATGGAAGAAACTGATCCTAGAACATCTAATCCTGATACTGAAAAATATGCAATAGTGACCCTAGAACAAATAACAAAAACAATTATAATGTTAAAAATCAGTTTTATGAAGGCAGAAGAATATGTATTCAAAACTCACATTAATTGTAATTTATAACTATTTATCAAAAATATTCTTTTTGAAATGTTACTATATAATAAAATCAAATACAATTAAGCATTCATTATTCAGTTAATACACAATTAACTGCATTATCTCATAAACTTCCTACCATTAAATACAATTTAGTTTTATATAATTTTAATTAATCATTAACTATAAGATATATGATATAAATATCAAATATATATGAGGACGTTTGTAGTCAATAATAATTTGTTTTATATTAACCAAAGAATCTCTTCAAATCTGAATCTTACTGAGTAACAAAGACTTTTCTCACTGATAATGATAAATAACTATAAATAGCGTAAATTTGAAAAATACTTCACCTTGTTGTATCATGAGACGAAAGAGACGATGGTAATACGTTTAAAAACCTCATAAAATATTTAACATGCTGTCTGTGAGCCAAAATTTTATTTTCTTCGTTGTTCATTATTTACTTCCGCTCAATATTTTTTTAATTATTAATTAATAAAATTATTTTCAAATACTAGCTACCAATCGAATTAATTTACCGTTATCATCTAGTTATTAAAAAAAAATATTACACGATTAAATCACGATTTTTTAAAACCGCACTTTAAAATTTACTGCATTTTTAATAGTAACTTTGAAGATTGTAGTTTGTACTGAATGAATGAGACAGAATTTAGAAGTGTGATAAGGTTACAATGTCCAATGTCATCTATCTGTGAATGTCACGATCATAGACGACTAACCATTACCCCTAGTATACATGAGAGGTTTTTTACCTGGCGTTAAAAATACGTCGATAGGAAACAAATACAAATCTCTGGGTATCTGCTCACATGACAGCGCATTTTAAACGCGACGTCGTTTTTTATCGCGCAGTGTTTCATTTTAGGCGGAAGGGCGTACGGTGTTAAGCCGAATATACCATGCGAATGCAACCATGATAAAAATATAATTTATAGAATTAGATTTACTTTGCGGAGGTCCATAATATAAAATAATAAAAATATTATTTTGTATGAATGTACGCGATGTAAGAAAATATATGTAATTGTAAAGCGTGTTAAAAGTTCTCATACCTGCTACATACCTACCTTTAACACAACAATACACAAGCACTTCACACATTCATTACCACAATGTCAACAATCGTTTCGCCCCGTAACCGAAACATCGTCAAGAAATAGACTCCACGACAAAATCGCAAAGGGTTTGGTTGGTTACTATTTTTGTTAGTTTTGTTTACTACCTTGGAACAAGTTCTTTTCTGGTAAGGATTATTTTTAAAAAGCCTACAGATAAACAGCCATTAATATGTTTTATATAAATATGCAAATCTTTGTTATATCTGTATCACATCTATATTAAGTTATTTGTCCTTCTTTTTAATCTGTGTGGTTCTTTTTCATGGCTGACGTTCGAAGGAGTTAGCTGCAGTGATGAAGGTTCTCAAAAGTGTTTATTATTGTACTATGTATATTATTTTATCATGAAATAAACCTAGTACTGATTTAGTTACACTGTAATTAATTTATTATCTAACAATTTTCGAAAATGTGTTGAGTGATTATATTTATAAAGTTGGCTAAATTTTCGTGTTACCAAAAAATGAAACTCGTGCCCAAAATACATTGTTTTATTTGGACGATAGGTTAATATCGTGATGTTATAAAGTCTTTTTATAACTGTACCTTATCGCTACGTATATCTTCATTATACAATCAGTGTTTCTATCGTGTTATAACCTTATTTCATTGTTTTAGCTGAACGTATCTTTCCCGGCAACGGGATGTCAGAAGTTATTCGAAGTTGTAGATGAACATAAACTTCGGATCTTCTATGAAAAACGCATGGGCGCCGAAGTTGAAGCAGACCAGCTAGGAGATGAATGGAAAGGTTACATCTTGCGCGTTGCTGGTGGAAATGACAAGCAGGGCTTTCCTATGAAACAGGGTGTCCTTACTAACAGTAAGTTTTGTTAACATAAATAATACCATTAAATAATGTAGAATGCATAAAGTTTGCTTAACATTATAACTTAAATTCAAAATAAGTTTTTGCTTTAACATATTTTATAGTAGGACAACATTGGATTTTGCTGGTAAGCTAAGAAATTCATTATTTGGCTCTAATATATATATTCAGCAGTAAATATAAATAACACGAGAATTTTTGGTATTAGTAAAAAATTTTTAGTATTGTGGCTATTTAGGTAACTAAATAAATAATACTGATAATAATAATAATACTTTATAAATTTAATAATATTAGTACTGTGAACTTTGTGTCAACCAGTATAATAAAACTTGTACTTATACGTAATAAACTTAAAACTGTCTTAAGAAAATATTAGTATCATCAGAAATATATTTAAATTACCTCTATACTCACAAAATGTGAGAACAACTTTACTACTAAAGAAAAAAAACTTCATTTTGTTTTCAGGTCGTGTTCGCTTGTTGATGTCTAAAGGCCACTCTTGCTATAGACCACGTCGTGATGGTGAGAGAAAAAGAAAGTCAGTTCGTGGGTGCATTGTAGATGCTAATCTCTCTGTACTTGCTCTTGTCATTGTTCGTAAAGGAGCCCAGGTATAAATTTCATTAACTGAATATTAAATTCTTTTATTAAAAATTGTTTTTGATTTGAGGCAATATTGAAAAATTTTTTAATAATTTAAAATATACTACATAATTTCTTTTTTTATATAACGTTATTAGTGTAGATAACATTTCTTATAATTTTTAAGATTTTAAGAGTGTTTACAATAAAACTTTATACCAATTCAGTTGGTAATTCTATATAAAATTGTGTCTGCTTCCTAGAAGCCATAATATCTCACAGTCCGTATTGTCTGTTCATTTATGTCTTAATTTCAAGAACATGCATAATTTTAAACTTTAATGTTTTAAATCTGGGTTAAAGCAATTAATTCATATTAATAGTGCAAGTCAATATGCATTGGGATTAGAGGTTATTAACTTTGTTAATCCTCATATATAATGCTTGTAACTCACTGTCACAACTTTGTCATCTTAAATTTTATTTGTACTTTTTCCATACCTATCAACTTAAATATATGTTATGAAATAACAAATATATTATCCCTGTACTTACTGTTTCTCAGATATTTAATTCTGGGTAATTATATGCAGCAGGGTATAGAAAATGGATGCCAGATATGCCACTTCTATAAAGTTATGTTGTGGATTTCTTGTAAGCCATACATTTTTATTTTGACTTTTAAAAAAATTCTGCAATATCTAGCACACTACTTTATTGAAATATAAAATGAATTTTTAGGAAATTCCTGGACTCACTGATGGTAATGTACCCCGCCGTCTAGGTCCTAAGCGTGCGTCTAAGATCCGAAAATTGTTCAACCTAACCAAACAAGATGATGTCCGTCGCTACGTCGTCAAACGTCTTCTTCCTGCTAAAGAAGGAAAAGAGAATGCTAAACCCAGATATAAGGCAAGTATTGGGCATCACCCTAATATATACCCTGTATTTAAAATGTAAAAATTTTTAGACCTAAGTTGAACTGGATTTGTTTTTAACTTTTACAATTCTCATTTTGAGCTTAATTTATTTTGTGACACAAAGCTTTAAATCTAATGTAAGGCTTGTATTATTGCATATAATACAAAAAAATGTATTTGCATATATATATTTATTTTTAGAATACTTACCTATACAAAGCTTTAAATTAAATGTAAAGCTTTTACACATGTTAAAAAATAACATATAGTAAATGTATTTAAATCTATATTTTGTTTGTAGATGGGTGGTACAAAGTACATAAAATATGTAATGTAAACATAAATTAAACTTGTGTTGTAAAATCTATATAGCTACATTAATTTCATATGTTTATGTGTGTGTGCGTCCATAATTTTTCGCCTTCCTGCTCTGAATTATCCCTGACAATTTTCATAGAAAAACTTTGTAATAGTTTTTCATTTATGTTATTACCAGGGTAAATAAAATTAGCCCTGAGCAGCGGTTTCAGGCTCATGCCTGACAACTTTTACAGTGAGCTAAACATGTTTTGTATTTATAGTTATACTACATTTTCACTACTAAACTCAATATGAGATTTTAAAAGGTTGCTTACAGCAATAAGACTGCCTTTGTAAAGTGTAAATTTTCCACTAATAAGTTACTTGTATGATTATTGTTTTTAGATTTAAAGAACTAAATAAATAAATTCTAGGGGGAAAATTAATTTAAAGTAAAATCAGTAAAAAAAAATTGCCTTCAAAATTTTACTATTTAAATACTTGATGAATTATAAATACATAGTAAACTTGGGTGTTGTTGGAGGCAAACAGTAAAAACTCTTTTACAACAGTTTGTTTCTATAATTGGTTAATATTAATTACTAACAGCCTAAACTAGCCTTCACTTTACTAAATCTTCAGTATAAAAAAAAATTATTAAAACGACGCCAATTTATAGCTATGTTATTTATTTATAATAATTTTTACAGAAGCTACTTGTAAGATTGATTCTTTAATTGGATTAATTTTAAAAACATTTTTTTTCTTAGGCCCCAAAAATCCAGAGGTTAGTGACACCAGTGGCTCTGCAACGTAGACGCCACCGACTAGCTCTGAAGAAGAAGCGTCTCGCCAAGCGCAAGACTTCTGAAGCAGAGTACGCTAAGTTACTTGCACAAAGAAAGAAGGAATCCAAGGTAAGAAAATAAACCCTGAATTAATTTTAGTCTTAACTCTTTCTCATGTTTCTTTTGAACAGAAATAAACATAGAATCGTTGCGAGTTCAGAAAAAAACACCAATGGAATGTTCTCTGTTCACAGTAACTGAATTTTATAGGGTGGGTATATGCATTCTCTCGTCTGATGTAAATTCTACCTTTTACTTTCATATTCCATTGAGAAACCCTAAGTTAAGTAATAATATATATAATAAAAAAATTATACAATATTATAATTTTTATTTGACTAAATAATAACATAATTTTAACAGCTTGTATCACATAACTATATATATATTTATAGTAATTGTACTAAGCTGTAAAAGTAAGGTGCTGTCTCTTACCCCTTGACTTTTTTCTGTGTAAGTTAAGGTATTAGATCAGCGACAAATTAAACTTAGCTCTATAATTAATTGAAAAAGAAAAAAACAATATCTAACATTAATTAATGAGGGTTTGTTTTTACAGGTGAGACGTCAAGAGGAGATCAAACGCAGGCGTTCAGCTTCCATGCGCGATTCTAAGAGCTCAAGCCAGAGTGCGCCCCAAAAGTGATACTTTTACCAATAAAAATCAGTAAAACCTACAAATAGAATTTTATTGTCTACTATCTATGTATCTTTATTCTATATCTATACATATAAAGAGGAAAGATTTGTATGTTTGTTTGTTTATATGTATGTTTGTTATGTTTTCACGCAAAAACTACTGGACCGATTTCAAAAATTCTTTCACCGTTGGAAAGCTGCTTCTTCACTGAGCAACATAGGGTCGTTTTCAAAAATAATAGGGATCCCTAATAAAATTGTAATAAGGTGTGAAAAATTAAGTCGTAAAAATCTTTCATAGCGTGCGCTGCAGAAACTTTTGATGATGAAACAAAAAAAATGTTCTACAATATTACAGAACGCATCAATTTCCACAAAAAAGTCCGCGATACCATATGTCTAACTATTATAGTTATGCCAATATAACTACTTTTTTACATTGTAAAAGTTGGTACAAGTGCCGACAATAATCAAACCATTTTATTCATATCTCTGTATTAATCCTTATCCCATTAAATGATATTTTATGAATAACTGTTTCAATACCTGTAAAATACTTTTTAAATTATTAAAATCCGACATCCCAATCAAAAGATATTACGATTTTAAGAATGTATATCGAAGGCAAATAATGCCATAACAAATTTATTGTAGCGACCGTTAAAGCAGGGCCTGCACTTGGTGAGTTAAATCTTATTCCAAGAATACTAATGATACCCGTTTTTTATAATTAAATAATCTACAAAATAAATCTATAGTCCGATTTCGTAGACTTTCCACTACCACGAGATCGGTATGGACGCGGGTGAAACCGCGGGGCTTTGCTAGTTCTATATAATCTATAAAATTTCATTTTTTAAGCTAAATTTTCCCCAAACTTACGATACATATTGTAAATGCGAAAGTATGGCTGTCTGTCTGCTACGCATTCTTGGCTAATTCTCTGAACCAGTATTGATGAAAATTGGCACAAATCAGCTTATATACCAGAGTAACATACGAACCTAAGCATACTAATATAAATGCAAAAATCTGTCTGGTACGCTTTCATCGCTAATTTGCTGAACCAATATTAATGAGATTGGCAAAAATAAACTACCAAATACCTGGATAAAAAAATCCGTTTCTCATCTAAGAGGGAAAAACACTTAGATGTTATTCAACACGTTGATTGCGGCGCTAATATTTCTGATCTTTTCCCTCGGCCGGCAAAAGCGGTCGGTATCTAAGCAGGTGATTTAACGCATTTTGAAGTCGTTAAAAGTATTTTTTTAAACATTTATTCGGATTACATTAAACTTTAATACTGTCGATCCCATTCAAAGTGTTATGACATGGACCTGGGTCTAACGTGTTAACTTGGCACAAGTGCGTTGTCGCGGGTACCACTAGTAATAGTAAAACGAGAGACATTTCATCTTCAGATAAAATACAGTTAAATAAAAGCCTCAATTTCAATAACTAAAAATGTATTAGACATAATTTATAAAACATTATACAAAAGACAATAAATTAACAAAATAACATCACAATTTTGTCAAATCATTTAGTGGGTTTGAGCAACCCAAGACCAACATATCGCGCCATTACACGAAGGTACGACGGATTTAGCTTTTTCCTTTTTTCTAAAAGCGATTTTAGAAGTCGTTCAGAAGACTCATCGAAAGGTCTTTGGTAATCAGACGCCTGAAATTAAATTAGAGCTACATTTAAACGTTTCAAAAATCTACGTTGAAAGCTTTTAATTCCATTACTTTACAGTACAGTTAAACGAGAAATTTTCGTTTTTTAGTTCTAAAAATAGAACGGTTCATTTAAAACACAATCTTTGATCATTTTTTTCGATTTTACGTTCCTTGTGGGATCTGAACCTATTCGTGATTTATATTTTGGATTACGTGCCACTTTTTAAGTGCCTATATTTGTATAGAGAGAGATTGGATCTAAATATCTCACGGTACAAAAGTAATAATAAAATTATTTTGCTATAATCCGCGATACAGTAAATAGAAAATATATGCATATCGCAAAGCTTTGCGATTTTGTCGTGGAGTCTATCTCCTGATGATGCTTCGGTTGCGGGGCAAAACGATTGTTGAGTTTGTGATAGTGAACCTGTGTAGTGCCTGTGTATTGTGGTGGAAGTGGTGGAGGTTTGTGCATGTGTTTTTACGAATCCTGCACGTATCGGGTATGAAAATACTGATAGTCCACTATACATTAAACACTACATATATTTTCTATTTACTGTATCGCGGATTATAGCAAAATAATTTTATTATTACTTTTGTATTATGGATCTCCGCAAAGTAACGCCTAATTCTATAAATTATTTATCTCACGGTAGTTTTAGCTATCCATTGCAATTCTTCTAACAGATTGTTATGATTTTCCTCGGATGCCGGTAAGTAATAAATTCCCTCGTACTGCAGACAAAAAAGAAATACGTCAGTGCTCAGATCCAGACTGCCAGTATACGAGTATTTTTTAAGTGCTGTTTACCATAACGGTGTTTTGTATGTACATCCTATGGTAGGTACATGAGGAATGACGTCGTTATGACGCGTCTACTGAAGAAGCTGGACTTAATATCATACACCAGAATAAACTATTAAAAACATAGTTCGTAACACCAACTAATATTTAACCGATAAATCTAAATACCCTCAATTACGTTTTACTACCTGATATATATCATGATGACTATAATTTACATTTGTTTTTATGAATATAGGGGACACTTACACACACGGTCGTCCGTCCCCAAAGTAACTTAATAATTGTGTTATGGGTGACGTACAACTGGTTGATATATATAATTTTAAATACATACTTAAATACAAATATACATATATATTATATTATAGAAAAGATGAGAGGTGCAAGATTGGGATGGTATGGACATGTAATGAGGAGGGATGTAAATCATGTGATCAAACGAGTGTTGAGTATGAATGTGGATGGATATGTGACTAGAGGAAGGCCTAAAAAGAGATGGTTGGACTGTGTGAAGTATGACATGCATATAAAAGGAGTAGCGCCAGAGTTGACGAATGATAGAAGAGAATGGAAGAGAAAAACATGTTGTACCGACCCCACTTAGAGTGGGATAAGGGTAGGAGAAAGAAGAAGACTTAAATACAAATATACACCCAGGCTCGAAGAACTAACAAATTATTTATAGAAAATGTTAGCAACGGCGGGAATCGAACCCGCGACCCACATAGCTGAAGGCAGGGTCACTACCCACTGCGCCAACGGGTCAATCAAACATTTTCTTGAAGAATTCATTTATTTTCTACTAAAGCATAGGTGGCCTTGAAACCTTCGTAGAAACGATCATCAGCAAAATAAGTTAAATATAATGTACTAGACAACAAAAAACTATAAATAAATAATTATATCACCTGAGAAAATGTATTTAAATTTTCTCTTTCAATAACTTCCGTTTCCATATCAAGTTCTGAAGCGCTTGTTATTCTATTAACGGCTATCCCTTGAAGAATAACGGGCCGATAGCGCACTAAATTAGAATTATCCTTTTTATTCGCTAGAAGTAGCACTAGCATAGCTTGTCTAGGTGTTATACAGGATATCCAATTATTCATCTGAAAAATAACGTGTCGTAACGAACATTACTTAGCTTTAATGAAAATATTATTTTGCTATAATCCGCGATAAAAGAATACATGTAATGCTAAATGTAGGGTCTACTATCGCTTCTCATATCTGATACATGCATATTCCAAAAAACTTATGCACTCCCTTCACCAATAATACAAAAAAAGCTGTGATAGCCTAGCGGTGAGACCGTGCGACTCTTTAGAGACGACATACGTTCAAACCCCGGGCAGGCACCAATGAGTTTTTCTATTAAAACTTATGTGTCTAATTAATAATTGCAATTTATCACACGCTTTTCGGTGAAGGAAAACATCGTGAGGAAACCTGCATATCTCTAGAGAATTCTAGGGATATGTGTAACCTGCCAATCCGCATTGGAGCAGCGTGGTAGGTCTTAGCTCCAATCCTTCTCTCCAAAAACGGAGAGAAGAGGCCTTAGCCCAGCAGTGGACATCGTAACAGGCTGTTACTTTATTTTTTTTTTTACAAGCAAAAAAATCGCAATCGCAAATTTGTCGTGGAGCCTATCTCCTGACGAAGCTGTTGAGATTGTGGTAGTGAAGATGTGCAGTGCTTGTGTTATTGGTGGCGGGAAGTTCATGAGTATTTAGGAATTCTGCATGTATCAGGTATGAGAATGGATAATAAACTCTACATTTAGTTTTACATGTGTTCTTTTATCGCGGGTTATAGCAAAATAATATTTTCATTGCTTTTGTATTTAGCTTTACCTCTTTTACTGATTTCATAACCTTTCCCTCCACATTTCCATCAAAAACGCTACTCAAAGTTCTAGCTGAACCTAAAGCTACGAAAAAATCCTCAAAATTTTTAATTTTATCAAGCGCAACGCTCGATCTTTCATTCGATATGTTGGACATTGATTTACATTTCTTGTGTGTTTTGATAAAACTTCTTTTCTTATTTTTCATGTGTCTTGTACAATACTCCGCTCCGTTTTTAGATTCTTCTACTTTATCTACTATACTTAGCTTTTCTTTTTTCAAAATTATACCACTTCTAACTCTCATAAAATCTTTATCATGGTCTTGAAAACCATTATAAAGAGAATCCACTTTTAGATTTCCATTGATACAGCTTACTTTATCCCGATCATTGGACATTGACAATCTTAAAGTAATATCGTTATCATAGGAGAGAGCATTGTCATCATTCATTAGTGGTATAATTATATGAGCATTAAAATTATATTTACTCAGTATATCTATTATTATGTCATTTAAGTCGAATTTTCTATAAGCTGGAACAACTTGTCTTTCCGAATACGGATACGGTTGTACTTGCATATTTGAGTTATTTTTTATGCTTTTTCGACAGCAGTTTTGCTTTGTAAGCATTGTGTGTTGAGATTTGCAAATACGTAAAATTGGCTTTATTTGGCAGCTTAATATCAGGCCTATGTTAACATTCAGCATAAGATCGTTTATTAAAGGCGAAAAAAAGTCTTTATTAGAGTTTAAGCATATTTTATCATTAATTATGGATATATTTGAAAATGTTCCCTGCCACAGATTTTGAAAATCAGGCGAGGTATGAACAGGATTAAAACGTTTTAATGATTCGCCGCTCTCACATCTAGTCAATTCGGCTATAGTAGATAAATGGGACTCAACCTTATCAACTATTTTCGGAAGAACTATGCTAGAGTTGACAATTTTTCGCATTATCTTAGGTAAAATGCTACAAAGTTCAGCGGGAAGCTTTGCGTTTACAATAGTTGTTTCCGATTTAAATATTATTGTCTGACTTTTTGTAACTTCCACTGGTATACATGACATTGATTGTTTCATATGCAACACATGGTTTATATCAGATGTTAACGCAACATCGAACTGTACAACAACATTAGTAATGCAATGCTTAATTGCAATTTGTTTTTGATTGATAGATTCAATTTGTAAATCTAAAAGGCTTTCATCAAAGCCAGGAATTGATTTGAGAGCATCTTGTGTATCATTAATTGTTAAAGTGGTATTCGCTTTACGTTTACAAATTTGACAATATTCGACTCTGGTAACATCCATTTCAGTTTGTACAGAATTGTGCTTTTTCACTAAAACGAAAATCATAAACACCCATAAAAATCAAAACAATAAAAAACGATGAGGATTCATTACTATAAATTAACTTACAATTAGTATCCTTGGTGAGATGTTTTTCGTCCTGGTTATAGTAAACTCCATTTTTAATCTTCTTGATAACATTCTCTATAAATTCACTAGCCCACTTAGCCTTTGCCCACTGATGCTTTACATTAGATTCATATTTGAGCATCTTCACTTTTTTAATTAAGTCGTACTGCTCTATCGGAGGACCTAAATCGATCGAAGTACCGACATCGTACTGCTCCGATAAATCGATCGAAGTACCGACATCTGCCGAATTACCCGATATCCGTCTTTGCTTAGTGACGTCGTTTGGAAAACCTTTACTATCGCTAATAACATCCACAGTTGGTTTCTTACATAGATATTGTAACATTCTATCTTTGAACTTTCGGATAGGTTTATTTTTAGGGACTTTGTTATTAATATTTTCTATCGTTGGAATTGTTTGAACTTTACTTTCATCGCTCCATTCCAGTTTTTTTATTTTGTTCTTAGCATTCAAAATACTATTATCATTAATGACAATATTTTTTATATCTTTGTTATAATCTACATTACAATAGCCATTCTTACTAAGAACAGTTTTTTCATTAACCCGATTATCTTCTCCTGTATTATTTTCTACGCCTTTACTGTAATCGCTTTTACACCAATTTCGCATAAAGGGCCAGATATGTTCATCTAATCCCGAAAACTGCGGCGGTTGATAATTTATGACTTGAAACGTAGAGCTGACCTCTTCTTTAGTCAAAATAATTAATGGAAATCTTATCCTAGCTAATCTTCGTTTTATCTCAGTTTGAGTTAATTTAGGAATTACTGCTGCCCTAGGCACGGTAGTTGCTATGCGTGGTTTACGTTTCAGAGATTCAGCCTTTTTAGTTAAAAATATATTTTGCCCTTTGCTTAAAACGACTTTCGTTATACCATTTAATTGCAAATGTGATTCACTAGGATTCAGCTTATCGAATTTGTTGTGACCTAGAAAATTAAGTTATCATGTATAGTTGAAAAAATATCTCATCTTTTAAAAATTAAAAATCTCACCTTCGTAATCACCCGAAAGATTTTTTATTATTTCGCCATTACTAGAATCGGAATTCCAACAAAGGATATCTTTGCAATTGTTTAAATCATCGTTGTATGTTATAGTGCTGTTAATATTATGTTGACAGGAAATACTTCGATTATTACTGGCCACCTCTGTGAGCGTTGTTTTATTATCTTGGCTTTGAACTTTACTCTCTAATTGTAAATTGTTTATCGATATATTCTGAATTTTAAATTTATGACCTATTTTTTCATTGTCACCTTTATCTCGAACATTCTTTTGTTTTGCTCCTGCATGCAATTTATTTTTTGTGCGTATTTTTATTTTTGATTTCTGACTTTTTTCTGTAGATGGAATCTTATTTTCAATAAACTTTTGGTCTTCACGAATTTCTTGATAGTCGTCCTGTCTATCAATAACTGTAATACGATCTATACTTGATTGTGAATTGTGCGGAGTTTTATCAACCAAACTAGAAATGTAAGTAAGTTCCGTTCTACACGTTTCGATAAATCTAAAATATAAATTTAGTTTGAGAATAAACATTAAATAACGGCAAAATTAAATATAATAATTCAAGTTTTACTTTGTATCCTTGTTTTGAAGTTTATTTTGATATTTTGTTTTCTTGACTGATTCCACACTATCTTGTGAAGGAGGCGGTGAAGGTGTAAATGGAAATCTGTTCATATTCCTTAGCACAGTCCATACATCGTGAGGATTAATAGTAGACGTTTTCTGTGACTTTTGCCGTTTTCTGGAACACTTTTTTCCATCACCCGTAAATTGATTTATCATGTCAGTGGAGCTACTATCCAAAGTAATATTAACCTGCGAGCAATAACGTGCATCTCTGTCAAATATGTCAATTCCTTTACTTTTAATACGCGGCTTTCTATTGGTCTTTCTCTTTTTCATCTTTTGCTGTCTTTCATCTTTAATTTCGTTGAAATATTCCGAATCGTTCATATCGCTTACAGTGCACACTTGGGGAATCGGTGTTGGCTCGTTTGGTAGAGTCAGGACGGATTTTTTCACTTTTTTACTCTTTTTTAACGACTTAAATTCGTCTGAGTTAGCTTTATAAATATTAACAGCTAGTGGAAACGATGAAACGAAATCAGTAGTATTTTTGCGCATCAGCCTTTTTTCGGTTATTCTTGAAAGCAACTGAATTCTGTCTTCCTTGAGATAAGGCGACATACTCTTTTTTTTCTTTGATTCATTTTGCTTACAATAGTCACTGGTACTATCAGCCACGTAATCAATTTTCTGTAAACGACCCGAACTTGCATTCGAAGATTTTGAACATGATTCAGGAGTAATTCTATCACATAATTTTTCATTTGAATTTATTGCCATAATCAAAATATCGTGTCTGATCAAAAGATCTGCAATGATTAGAATTGTGTGAATTAAGCTATGTATTAGATTTTGAAGTTTAAAAATGCGCAAGTTACGCGTCGCTTTGCCTGTTTTTACATTCCCCTCTGTATATTTGGCACGCTTTAGTTTTAATTTTAACATAACTACCAGCATATTTATTTAAATTATATAGTGTAACTGTCAAACTTAATTTTATAAAGATGAATACTGTATCCGTTTAAAGAGCATTCCAATTACCGCATTGTACATGAATATTTCTTAGAAGTTAGAATAGTGTAATTCTTAAAGGATAGATTTAATGTAGGGCATACAGGACAGCGACTTTAAACGCCGGCCGCTGGCGATTTCGATTCCCGCCGAGGACCAACATTTTCTATAAACAATTTGCGTATATTTTGTAAGGATAACAATTCAGGCTATGCCGGAAATAAAACTCCGAATACCCGGTACACAATATATTCCCAAACAGCTGCACGGTTACATGATATGATATTCCGCCCGTTTTAAAAGCGGCGCCAGTCCCGTCAAAAATTATGTGTTTCCGTCTTACTTTTCTGACGGATATCACGTGACGGATATCAAGTTATCCAACAATTTGTATTTAGGTATGTATTTATAAATAAATAATATATGTAGTATATTTACCAGTTGTCGGTCACCCATAACACAAGTATTAAGTAACTTACTTTGGGGACGGATGACTGTGTGTGTGTGTCAAAAAAAAAGTTTACAGCGACTAAGCACTACAATTGCGGCGACCCGATCGCTATCACTTGATATCGCTGCTGTGGTGACGTAGTGTATATGGCATGCTAATTAATATCGGATAATGGCGGACTTTCGTAATTATTGACGTGACTTTGTAGTGGACTTTATTGAACTTAAAGAAATGTACAGGCGTTGCCGATGATTAAATCCAAAGTTGCCTTGCTAAGGGTATTACAAATAGCGAAGCAAGCTCAAACAGAAAAAAATATCAAAGGCCATTCACATCTACTACCAGATGGACAATGAACGGTCGCTTTAATATAGACACAAAAGCTAAAAGTCGCTGCGAGTCGAGGGCGATCAAATTCACTTTTTTATAATCCTTTTAAAATATTACCCCTACCCACTTTTTTTTTAAACTATTCACCGATTATACTTCTAAACTAAACGCTAGAAAGGAATAACTATTTGATAAATTTGAAATAAATAAGCAGTGGGAAGAAAAGTAGTATTCCGGACTAGGATAATAAAAAATAGGAGGCCATTCTTTTTACTTACCCTAGGCTGCAAAGAAGGATTTGTCCACAGTAATTTCGAATTAAAAAACCTACAAGACTAAAACACTCCTACATTGAATTAAACTTATTATAGCAGGAAAGTGGTTTAATATTAACGTAAAAAATTATATAAATTAGGCCATTGACATCAAATTGACATCAAAATAAAATTATTGATGACAAAATTTAAATACTTTGTTTTTCTTTACCGAACAGTTATTATAGTTAAATTTGAGGATAAAACTTTTTTGTATGTCCTGCTTCGTGAGCGGTTACACTATTTTATCTATATGTGTTGTAGGAAGATTGTTAAACTTTATAGTTATACAGAATTCTAACTGAAAATATTTAGATATTTTACAATTAAAGGGTATTAAAATAACTAGTTCAGAAATGTAAAAAGAAATTGTATGTAATGCACTTGTATTTTTATGTAGTGTTAAAAATAAGTCTAAATCAACATTTTTTATTCATATAAATTTACATAGGTAAATTGTTCTCTTTAAAATCAGGATTAAGCTTATACGTTTCGAAGATGTCAGTAAATTAATTCGTAATTTTTAAACGTAAGAATTACAGCTGTATTTGACTTTGACACTTTTATTGTTTTGACATATTATGTTCTTAAAGTAAACGAGCGATCAATAACAAAATTTTCTTCATGAATTACGTATTAAAAAAGAATTGTCTTGAAACAAAGTAATAATGACGACACCAGAAGCTAATTCAAATATAATACAGTATGTCCCATTTACATCGTTTGTTCATCCATCGTTTTGGCACAGTCTAACTGATTTAAAATTGAATGTCGACAAATTAAATGAGACGACAAAGCAAATTTACGGAAGATTTTGTTATCGCGATGATATTGGTTCCGTATTTGAGGTCGATGGTACCTCTTATAACAAGTAAGTAATATGATTATTATTATTATTAATGCTGTTCTATTCATTATGTATTAACTTGGTTATTTAGCTTTTATGTCTCGGAAGACAAGCCATCAGGCCTGATTATTGCTCATAAACCCGTGGACTTCAAATGTAGGACACAAGTCTCTTGGATCCAGTTGTTCCCCGCGACTTTTTGAGGTCGTCAGTTCGAGTTCTACAGGGGCTGCGTTTTCGGATGCATAGACGCCCTTCTAGAACATTAGCACTCCAACGCCTCGATTCTAGGTTTAACGTATCCTGCCTATTGCATCTTGCTGAGAGATGCTGAGATATACCCTGTTTTATTCATGTAGAGATACATCATGCATAGCTCTCTCCATCATCTACTGAGTTGTATTTGGTAATCAAGGTCTTAGTTCTACTAATTTTGTTTCTACTATCTTTGCCTAAACTCATCTAAATCAATTTAGCAGTTTATGTGAAATTGTGTGGCAATCAAACTTTGTCATTTTAATAATAGTCGTAAGATATACTTACCATTGAATTAATAAATAATATAAAAATAATTTTAGTTTTTTAAATGTATTTTATAGTGTGCCAGAAACAGAACTACTTTATGTCAATATAATGGGAACACTTATGAACAAAAATACTATAGAAGATTTCAAATCCATTGACAAAGCAATGCTGCTCAACAGTGTTGGTGAAATGATTTGGGCTAATATAAAGACTAGATCTTGGATTGGTAATCCTAGTAGCCTCTTGAATTTTTTTATACTTTCATTTGCTGTAAGTATGTATTACATTCAAGACTACATTTTCATTTTAAGTGTAAAAAATATAAAAATATAACAAGATTTATAGAATTCTAGAACATGTCACATCAACAACAAAAATATTAAATTATTAAAAATATTATTATTATACAATTAATAGAAATTACTAATAATGTTAATATTAATAATAATATTTTTGTTGTCGATGCAATCTCAACAACGGAATCTGACTATCAGTTAGTGATCACAGTGGATGCAACTCTACCGAAACATCAAACCTTATACAAAGGTAATTTGATTTTATCACGATGTGACCAGTATGTTCAAAAAATAATACAGTGTTTGTTTATATATGCCCTTAAACAGAATATGAAATACATGTTAAAATATCACATAAAAAGAAAAAAAATCTTATAATTTAAAATAATATTCTTAATAAAGGTTTAACTGAACTGTTTTAATTATTGGCATTAAGTTTTATTTGTTTTGTAACTTTCAGGATCTCAAAAAGTTTCATTATTATTACTGGTTTGCATTTCCCTCACCAAGTCAACCTACAGTCTGTTTAAAAGAAACAAGCCAAATAACAACACTATTTAATGAAAAACAGTTAAAACAATTGTTACAAAGCTACAAACTTTTAAATGAAACCCAGAAAAGCTTCTTCATGTTGAATATAAAAAGTGATAATGTACAAGTTGAAATTCTATCAAAGTTGTTTGATAAAGCGAATGATAAATTAAGTATTGATTTGTCAAATACATATTTTGCATTTACGGATCCTAGCAATAGTGTGAACCCTGGATGGCCGTTAAGATTGTTTTTGGCGGCTCTGCTGGAGTATAGTCCTACTTTATTTGGAAAAACAATCAACATTATAGGTATAAGATGCACCAAAGATGGTGGTTTGGGCAGCAGTCGAATTTTTCAAGTTATAATTCCAGAGGTTTGTTTCAAATATTTTTTTTTATTGTCCTGGGTAAAGATTCGACCATTATACCCTTAAAAATTTGAGTAAGGTATTTAAACAGTCGGAAAAACTAAATTCGTTGTTATAGCTGTGGTACGACCTAATCTTAACCTTAAAAATCTTAAATAACCAACTATAGTTTTTTGTACATGATTTAGTTGTCTATGATGAGAATATTTTATCTTATAAATAACTTTAATTTTGAAAATCAAATGAACTTGAACTTTCGTTTCAGAACGTTCAGTCGTCGGAGAATTTTGGTTGGGTTGGATGGGAGAGAAATGATAGAGGGAATTTTGGACCAAAACTAGCCAATATGTCTGCATCCATGGATCCTATTAAGTAAGATTTAAAACGGCTGGAAAACTATATAAAAACTGTGTGGGTTGCGATGTATGATTATTACTTAGTATATTTATATAAAGATACAAACATATCATACATATATCAGTATTCTTACACTGTACAAAAGTAATAATAAAATTATTTTGCTATAATCCGCGATACAGTAAATAGAAAATATATATAGTGTTTAATGTATAGTGGACTATCAGTATTTTCATACCCGATACGTGCAGGATTCGTAAAAACACATGCACAAACCTCCACCACTTCCACCACAATACACAAGCACTACACAGGTTCACTATCACAAACTCAACAATCGTTTCGCCCCGCAACCGAAGCATCATCAGGAGGTAGACTCCACGACTAAATCGCACTATACATAGTCCACTATACATTAAACACTATATATATTTTCTATTTACTGTATCGCGGATTATAGCAATATAATTTTATTATTACTTTTGTATTATGGATCTCCGCAAAGTAACGCCTAATTCTATAAATTATTCTTACACTGTCTCAAGCACACCGCGTCAGTAACATCAGAGCCGTCGGCGATAGTTGACGTGTGACATACATATTGATTTGTGTATGAGCCGTTCTAGACTCCTAGACACAAGTGAACTCATACACCACACTGTATATAAAAATGCGATAAATAATACTTAAAAATAATCGTACCATGTACAAGTTATTATAATTATAGGTTAGCAGACACAGCCTCTGATCTCAACGTAAAGTTAATGCAATGGCGTCTAGTGCCCGATCTCAATGTAGATGTTATGAAAGAAACTAAGTGCCTTTTGCTCGGGGCTGGTACTTTGGGGTGTCATGTAGCGAGAGATCTCTTGGTACGTACTCTATAGTAAAGTAGCGGCCTGTTACGATCCCACTGCTGGGAATAGCCTCCTCTCTCCGTTTCTGGGGAGAAGGGTTGGAGCTAAGACCTACCACGCTGCTCCAATGCGGATTGGTAGGTTACACATATCTCCAGAATTCTCTAGAGATATGCAGATTTCCTCACGATGTTTTCCTTCACCGAAAAGCGTGTGATAAATTGCAATTACCAATTAGACACATGAGTTTTAATAGAAAAACTCATTGGTGCCTGCCCGGGTTTGAACTCGTGTTCCCCTCGAAAGAGTCGCACAGTCTCACCGCTGGGCTATCACAGCTCACGTACTCTATAGTATATTATAGATAATATACCCACGACGAATATGTAGTAAACCCCTTGACTGACTAGAAGCAGGGGAGTGTATGAATTTTATTTTCATACTCTTAGCTCATGCTAATCACTATATTTGTATACCATTGTCTTTGCTATAAAATTCCCTATTATCCACAATCAATCATTGTATAATAATATCATCATTTTCCTGCCCTTATCCCACTCTAAGTGGGGTCGGCACAACTTGTTACAAACACGTTGTCACATGATTTGGCTACGTATTTTACGACCGGTCGCCTGACGTCAACTTACCTTAATCGCCTCTTACGACACCTCGGCAAGAAATGAGGGTGGTCTATTCTATGCAGCCGGATACCACACGGCACATACCTTAGTCGCCTCTTACGACACCTCGGTAAGAAAGGAGGGTGGTCTATTCTATTCTGCCGGATACCACACGGCGTCAAGCATTGTATAATAATAACTTACATTTATTGTTGGTGACAAAAACATTTTGATTTTTCAAAATTGATTTTGTGCACATGGTGCTCACTAGATGTTTGTGTACTAAGAGTAAGATGGATACGTAGATTACATACGAAAAGTGAAAAGCGTTTTTTTTTAATTTTCTTAAGAACCTTCACCAAAAAAAGAATAAGCAAATTGTTCCATTACCGCGTGATGTGATGTAATGTAAAGATGTAATATATACATATAGATTTATCTTTTTTTGTTGTTTATTTATTAGGAAGACACACAGTTACATAATACATAAATATAATACAAGAACAATATAAACCATAAACCAATCAAGTCTTCACAACAAAAAACTTAAAGAGAAAAAAAAAGGAACATATACAGATGACAAGTTAAATTAAATTTATTATTATATAAAAAGGAAAAAGAAATATGAAATATTAAAACTTACAATTTGGCAGGGAAAAAACTCATCGAATGACACTTTAATTTATTTAAAGATATGTTGAACCAATCAATGTCAATAAAAACACTATTGTGACTGTTATAATACATATATAAAGTTTCGGATTGAAAAAAAGATGACAACATATTTATTTACTTATTTACTTAAAATTTTATTTATTTAAAATATTCACTTTACGTGACACTGGCGTGATTTGAGCCTATTTGCGCTGTACAGGCCATACAGAAAGAAAATAATATTTATAAGTAGATAATAATATTATTAAGTTTCACATATTTATCATTAAATTTTATCACACACTAGTATGACTAGTCAGTCATTCCACAATGCCTTGATTACACTTAATTTCACTTTGCGCTAAGCCATGAGATCATGGCTTATTATGGCTATACAAAAAACATGCTTAGGACGATATATCGCCTCGATATATGATACGCAACTATAACAATGCTTCTTTTTAAGAACGTTGGAATTTAAACAAATTATCAATACCAAAAAAAATAGTACAGCCTAAACGGAACTTAATAGTATGATGGATTACTTTACTTAATTACTGCAATTTAATCGAAATATTGAATTTCATATGATTTTTGACTCTAGGTCACATTATGTTACAAATTAAAATTAAAAAATGTGTTATATTTGTCAGACCCATCAATAACTTCAACATCCAATGAAGTAAATTACAAAAAAAATGTTGGGCTGTAGTAAGCCCAATAATAGTAATAGAAATTTTCTATACTTCTTTATCGATCTCGGTAATATAACGTTCAGTTAAATATACATTTCATTATTTAATAGGCATGGGGTTTCCGTCACATAACTTTTGTTGATAACAGCAAAGTATCGTATTCGAATCCAACCCGGCAAGTATTGTTTAATTTTCAAGACTGTCTAAATGGCGGTAGAATGAAGGCGGAAGTGGCAGCGGAAAACTTGAAGCTTATACTTCCTTCTGTGGTAAGTTATCACTATGTCTCAAAGTAATTTAATAATAATAATAAATATATGGAACACTTACACGGTCGTCCGTCCCCAAAGTAAGTAACTTAATACTTGTGTTATGGGTGACGAACAACTGGTAGATATACTACGTATATAATTTTAAATACATACTTAAATACAAATACAAACCCAGGCTCGAAGAATCAATAATTTTTATAGAAAATATTGGCCTTTTGTATTAATATTACATTAAACATACAGATAAAAATCATATTATGTTATTATAATTAATTTTATACAATAATAATATTTATCATATAAACTATTATACTATTACACAATTACTATTACTATTATACAATTTTTAACATTAATATTTGAAAAATTAAACATTCAATTGACTATAAGTTTATTTTATCACGCGAAAGACTAGCCGCCCATATAACCTACCTGGTATAAAACCTAAAAACAAGTTGTTATGTTGTTGGAAATTTTCTTAAAGTAGCGGCCTGTTACAATCCCACTGCTGGGAATAAGCCTCCTCTCTCCGTTTCTGGAGAGAAGGGTTGGAACTAAGACCTACCACGCTGCTCCAGTGCATATTGGTAGGTTACATATATCTCCAGAATTCTCTTGTTTTGCTTGTATTCTTTCAAATAAGTTGCCATTATTAAAGTTGTATTACTGGAATCTAGTTAATTTATATTAGGAATTCCGGAGAAATTTTCGCTAGTTCAAATTGTAGTTTATAAGTCTGCAAGGCCCCCGGGCAGGCACCAATGAGTTTTTCTATTAAAACTTATGTGTCTAATTCATAATTGCAATTTATCACACGCTTTTCGGTGAAGGAAAACATCGTGAGGAAACCTGCATATCTCTAGAGAATTCTAGGGATATGTGTAACCTACCAATCCGCATTGGAGCAGCGTGGTAGGTCTTAGCTCCAATCCTTCAGTAACAGGCTGTTACTTTACTTTTACTTTAAAGCGCCCTGAGCCTTAAAGTCCCGGGGAACCGCCCCATCTATCCATTCGGTAGCTACGCCACTGATTTATATTTCAACTAGCTAGATGCCTTTTTCATTTAAACTCCAACTCAGTCTACATAAATATCGTTAACATAAATCATCCAAGAAACTATATATTTTAGCAAACAGAAGGCCTAGTTCTTCATATACCAATGCCCGGACATCCGGTAGGAGAATCTCTTAAGGACGAAACAATCTCTAATATACAACGGCTTACTGAAGCTATATCTAGTCACGATGTTATATTTTTACTTTTGGATACGCGAGAAGCGAGATGGCTCCCAACACTTATTGCGGCAGAGTCGGGAAAGGTATTCATTTATTTAATATACTTTATTGCACAAAAAAAAAAAAATATATATATATATATATATAACAGCAGGCCTACCATGAACTCTTATTGCGACTCAATTGAAGACGTCAACGAAATTGTTTTGCTTTTTCACACCATGACGTCTTAAAGACGCACACTGAAAGTCGTTGCCGAATGAGCGTTCGGAATTCGTCCTAAGATCATGTGAGTAAAAGAGACAGAGTTATCTATAGTTCATATAACTTTATCCTTTTCAAACATTACCCCAATGCAATTCACACTTCACGGTACGAAAAGAAAGCGGTTCGCGTTTACGTCTTCAATTGAGTCGCAATAAGAGTTAATGGTAGGACTGCTGTACTCCTTTGCTATAATCCCCGTGTGCTAAGCGAATGCAATGCTAAGTGTATGAAGCAGGCAAAATTCACGTACCTTACACATGCAGAACAAGTAACCATAAGTATCCCAAGACGCCTCCACCAGCAACTACACACAAGCACTACACACCACCACCAAAATCTCTATGATCGTTTCGCCCCGAAACAGAAGCATCATCAGGATAGGCTCCACGATAAAATCGTAATACATGTAGCAAAACGGAATTAGAGGAGATAGATAGGAGGATTATCATCAGGGAGCATCATCAGGAGATAGACTCCACGAGTCTATCTCCTGATGATGCTCCTTGATGCTTCGGTTGCGGGGCGAAACGATTGTTGAGTTTGTGTTAGTGAACGTGTGTAGTGCTTGTGTGTAATCCCCGCGGATTATAGCAAAGTATTCGCGCCCAGCGAGCTGCTACACGCAGTTCCCGCCGTGATAACGTCGCGTAAAGAGCTCATGAATAAGAGCCCTGTATGGGCTTGAAACTAGTCGTGCTCATAATAAGACCATTTTATACCATTAAAAATTTATTATACAATAGAAATATCATCAATAAAAATATGAATATTTGAATATTCATTATTAACCTATTAATAACTTAACTTATTTCTATTCTATTTCTGTACTAATATTATAAAGAGGAAAGATTTGTATGTTTGTTTGTTTGCTTGCATGTATGTTTGTTACGTTTTCACGCAAAAACTACTGGACCGATTTCAAAAATTCTTTCACCATTGGAAAGCTGCTTTTTCACTAAGCAACATAGGCTATATGTCATTTTAAAAAAATAGGGATCCCTAATAAAATGTTAAAAACTTGGTAAAAATTTAGTCGTAAACATCTATCATCGCGTGCGCTGCGGAAACTATTGATGATAGAACAAAAAAATGTTCTACAGTATTATAGAACGTATCAATATCCACAAAAAAGTCCGCGATACCATATGTCTAACTATTATAGTTATGCCAATATAACTACTTTTTTACATTGTAAAAGTTGGTAAAAGTGCCGACAATAATCAAACCATTTTATTCATATCTCTGTATTAATCCTTATCCCATTAAATGATATTTTATGAATAACTGTTTCAATACCTGTAAAATACTTTTTAAATTATTAAAATCCGACATCCCAATCAAAAGATTTTACGAATTTAAGAATGTAAATCGAAATCAAATAATGCCATAACCAACCTAACCTACCGTTATAGCAGGGCCTGCACTTGGTGAGTTAAGTCTTATTCCAAGAATACTAATGATACCCATTTTTTATAATTAAATAATCTACAAAATAAATCTATAGTCCGATTTCGTAGATTTTCCACTACCACGAGATCTGTATGGACGCGGGTGAAACCGCGGGGCTTTGCTAGTTATTTATAATTTTTTAAACTATATTTTAACTTTTGTCCTCAATTTCGATTATTCTAATGTTACGTAGTTATGTATGTACCTATTTGTATCCTGTACATACTACATGTAAGTAATAAGTATTAATGACGTAATGGGTTTGAAATGATTATTTTTGGAGCCATCTACTTTTACGTAAATTTTTCAATCCTTACCATTGAAATCCCTGAATGAATTCTTTGAAACTCTTGATTAAACTTTGTTAACTTAAAATTTTATTGTTGAGTTATTACTTTCATTACGTATAAACCAATGGCATTCATAGATATATCATGTAATTCGACATAAATACACTTTCTCGTTCCAACAGTATGTTGACTGAACATCCCACTTTCACTTTCTTCTGCTGGGCAATAGCCTCTTATCTCCTCTGTAGTGAAAAACGTGAGTATAGCCGGTATCTCAACATTTATTATAAAGTATTTCTGTTATAATTTCTGCAATATGGAGTTCTGTGTGTATTGTTTGTGTTTTCGTCGTCCATTGACGATGGCATATCGACTGTGAACTGGCAAATTGTCCTATCTTATTTTCGACAACTTTTCAGGAAGAAGAAAAAAGTTATTTTTAATACATTCGCAATAATTTTTATGTAATAAAGAAACAGTTGAGTTTAAATATGTTTATTTATTGATAAATTTTCAAGTAGATAATACATGTTGATATGGTAAATGATGGGCAGTAGTACCCAATGCCGTTAGTAAGTGATTTAGCTTAAAATTGAGATAGGACATATTGCCGGTTCACAGTCGATATGCAACACAGTTTTATACTATCGCAATGCCATTCTCGCAAAATGATGTTGCCATATTTAATTTTAAAATGTTATAAACATATAAATATGTTAAAAATAAATAAATTGATAGAACATTTCGTTCAGATAGTAATAAACGCGGCACTGGGCTTCGATAGTTACCTAGTAATGAGGCACGGGGTTAGCTCGTCTCTCGAGAATAAAGCCAACAGTGGTCACGTTGCTGGCGATCAACTCGGTTGTTACTTTTGTAACGACGTCACTGCTCCGGGAAATGTAAGTTATTGAATTAAGACTTATACAGAGTGGTTTCCTTTATCATTTATTATTATTATTCTTCTTCTTCTTTCTCCTACCCTTATCCCACTCTATGTGGGGTCGGTAAAACATGTTTTCCTCTTCCATTCTCTTCTATCATTCGTCAACTCTGGCGCTACTCCTTTTATATGCATGTCATACTTCACACATTCCAACCATTTTTTTTTTTAGGCCTCCCTCTAGTCACATAACCATCCACATTCATATCCAACACTCGTTTAGTCACATGATTTTCATCCCTCCTCATTACATGTCCATACCATCCCAATCTTGCACCTCTCATCTTTTCTACAATGGGCGCAACTTTCATACTTCCCCTTATATACTCATTTCTTTATTATTATCATTTTTATTTATTTTTAATTCAGACATTAGTCCATAACGTTAGTAACAAAAATCTTAGCCTATGTTAGTAAGTTACGATATTTACAAAATTTATTAAGGTGGACTTCATTCCATGTCCTCCATAGAGGACTATCCCATTTACAAGCAAATGTTTATATAATATAGTTATAAATTTTGGCCATGCGTTTACAGCAGTTTAAAGACACTCTTAAAAATAGGCTGATACAGAAAGCCTACTATACTGTTGAAGATTACTAAGATGATAAGGATGTGTGGATATAGGTGCACTTCTACCCTGTACAAGACAGTAATAAATAAATGTAACTAGTTTAAGATTTATATTTTAAAAAGAGCAACCGCCGAACTTCTTGCTGGCTCTTCTCGGTAGGAACAGCTTTCCGAACCAGCAGTAAAGTTGACATTTCAAAAGCACTTGTTTACAAGTTTACTTGAATAAAGAATATTTTGAATTTTATATGTGTTTAATGTTTCAATGAGTTGTTTAACTTTCTGCAGTCGTTGAAGGAGCGTACATTAGACCAACAGTGCACAGTGACTCGGCCTGGTGTGGCCGCGATCGCTGGAGCGTTGGCCGTAGAAATACTTATGGGTCTTCTCCAGCATACACTTAGGTAATAAATTCATTTTATAGAAAAAGTTTCGGTCTACCTCTCTACATTATATTCGATAGGCATTTTTGAAGCGTAATACAAGTATAAGTGATCAAAAAGTAGATTGAAAACGAGGAAATATGAACTTAATGCATTTGTTTAACCCCGAATTACCGCTATCGGCATTGTTATATCCTACAGTATAGGATGATATCATATATAGTAGAGGGTTAGTAGTTTATGATACTGTTGCATAATAAGGGTTCTTATAACACGAGTGTTATAAGACCAAGTTATGTACAGTATCATACACTACTTTATCTACTCTCATACTATAATACGTAAAAAGTACGTTTCCATTCCATGAACTCATGGTAACATTTAATATAGTTGCTCCTAGATTTCGTCGGCAACAGGTTCACGGTCATATTTGACGCAGCTTTCAGAATATCTGGTGGTGTACAATCACCACTATCCCCGCTCTCAGACATGTTTTTACACAAAAACTTATTTTTTTACAAACAAAACTAAACTTCGTTTAAATATTGAAATGATTTTTTAAATGTCATATATTGGCGCCAAGGCGCAAACATCGATTGCGCATGCGTGTTGCGTCGCCGCGGAGCCATTCATTGCAACCTTTTTTTTTAAGGTAGAGGTTCAATCTCCTTAGTCCAGCTGGAAGTTGTATAGGTGCATCGCTATGATTAAAAAGTTACATTATGATACAGGTGTCCATACAAGACCTGTATCGTAATGAAACTTTTTAATTTTTTATTTTTGTTCTGTATGTAATGTTTGTCATAAGAATTTTGTTTTCAGTTTTATAATCTTTGTATTATAGTATCAGAGTAGATAAAGTATATTATAGTATAGGTCCTTTAATAGGACCTATACTATCCTACTCATACATTATCAATAGCAGCACGCACGGCTAGCCTCGCTTATTTTCCAAGATTCGTTAAGACATACTGAAATTCATTTATTCTTGCTTTCATATAATTTTTAAGGGAGAAATCTATACTTATTATAAAACAAAGCCCCAAAAAGCTGTCTGTCTGTGTGTAACCGATTTTCTCAAAATCTACTGACCGGATTTTTGTACGGTTTTCCACCAGAAGATAGTGCAATACTTCCGGATTGTTTAGGTAAGTAGTTCATATCGTTATTATGTAAATTGTGTTGAAGAGATTTCGCAGTTGTTAATAAACGTGCTTGATGAGAGGTTTAGTCGCGTGCGCTGCGTAAACCAGCAGAGATACGCTAAAGTAATGTACTAGATAATTGTAGATCTATAAAAATACTACGAAAAATACTGCGACAGCAATTCTCTATCTCTTATGGTTAACTCACAATAACTACTTTTATGTTCAAAATTTCTAAAATTCGGGACAAGTTTCGTAAATCACTGAATTCCGCGCGGGCGAAGCCGTTGTTGGCACAGCTAGTATGATATAATAAAAGCAGCCTGCTGTACTACAATTCGGTATGGTGTTACAGACAGGTATGTCACTTTAGTTTAACTATCTGTTTGTATTGAATGATGAATTTTAATTAATATAAATGTAAGACCTTTTTAGTTTTAAAAAGTATATTTTTTGTTAAAAGAGGTTTTATGGTTAAAACAATTTCTCATTGATTTAGGTGAACCACAAGAATGTGTTAAATTATTTATAGATAATCATGCCGCAATTAGATTAATTAATTTTAAGATTAATCCTGTTCTTCATCAGAGATCAAAACATATAGATATTAAATATAAATTTTTACGCGAGAAGGTGGCACGAGGTTTTATAAATGTCCATTATGTGGCAAGTTCAAATCAACTAGCTGATTATTTAACGAAACCTTTACCTCTTAATCTTTACCTTTTAATTGTTTGTCTTATTTTATAAGTTAATGTAAAATTAGTGGGAGTATTGAATGATGAATTTTAATTAATATAAATGTAAGACCTTTTTAGTTTTAAAAAGTATATTTTTGGTTATGTCATAGAATCTTTTATATAAAAAAAATTTAATTGTTAGAATTACCAGTTACGTTTAATAAAATATTGTAGAATTTCTTGCTGTTTTATCAATACTAGGTGTATAATTCAATATCTCTAACAGTTTGTAACACCAGATCTGAAGAAATGATTATTATTCTTTATTTATTATTATATTTCAGGGCCCAAGCTCCTGCGGTATATGACATAACTAAGGAAGATCTTGAAACACAGGAACAAGGTGTATTAGGTCCTATACCACATTCATTACGGGGTTTCTTACATTCTTACCAGACAGTGGTACCAACATGCACAAGATTCAAACAATGTATAGCTTGTTCAGATGTGGTCATAGACAAGTATAGAACAGATGGTATGAACTTTTTACTGAAAGTTTTCAATAGTGGAACGTATTTGGAGGAAATAACTGGGTTATCAGAGTTGCAGTTAACTGCGGAAATGACTGATGTAAGTTGTATGTAGCATTGCAATGGGATAATTGATTTCAAGTCTATGAACAAACCTGATTTCTAGTCTATGAACAAATCTGATTTCTAGTCTATGAACAAATCAGATTTCTAGTCTATGAACAAATCTGATTTCTAGTCTATGAACAAATCAGATTTCTAGTCTATGAACAAATCTGATTTCTGGTCTATGAACAAATCTGATTTCTAGTCTATGAACAAATCTAGTCTATGATAAATAAATTTGAGAAGTTAGTACAAATAAATAAATGATATACGTATTTGTATGAACTTTTGTATTTATATTTCAGATTCTTACGTTGTCTGATGAAGATCAAGAGAGTAATTGATAAAATCGATTTATATGAATAAATTTAATCTTTAATTCAATGTTGCTTATTTAAGAAAAACCGTGCCTAACCTCAATGTTGCTAGCTAGTGCTGTGAAATAATAATGGTGTTGCTATTTTATTAATATAACTATGAAAAGCATTTATTTGTGACCTAATTAATATTACAGGCATCTATTTTATTTATAAAATATATAAAAATGTAAGCATGAATAATAAAAATATGTACTTGAAATAAAATATATTATTACAATTTAAGTTTTTTTTTTTTGTGTTAGGAGATTTTTAGATTTGTACTATTATAATTTACTAGTCTATCAGCGTTTATCACTCAGATTGGCGCAAAATTACATTAAAATCGATTGAGCGGGGATTAACTTAATGAAAAAAAATTGAAAAATTACATACAAAGACAAGCCTACTTTTGGCTGCTCAAGTCAAGTTACTTAAGTAACCTAACTACTACCATATTTTAAACGAAATTTTATTCATAACCGAATTCATACTAACTTTTGTATGTATTTCCATGATTGTAGAGTTTATTTTTTTTTTACTTTAATTTTTTTTATCTACTTATATCTACTTAAGAAAAACTTTAATTTGAAAAAAAGGGTTTAATTAAAAAATATTTATATTCTACACAATCAGTTTATTAAATAAAAGTAACTTATGGATGCATTTTCAAAACTATAGCAGGTAGGGGAAATTTGTTAGGGGCGTGTATTTCTTTAACCGGTTTAGGGGGCTTGATCTTCCTGCCGTGCCTTCCGTCTTTTCTCTGCCACAAACCTGATCTGGGCCGGTTGCCGAGCCATCTGTTACGTTGTGGGGAACCAATTGGTGTATCACCATGGTCTATATTCGAGAGACGACCTGAAAACAGTAGAAATTAGTTAATATAGAACCTATCACCGAATAAAATAAATATAAATATATAAATATATGGGACACTTACACACACGGTCGTCTATCCCCAAAGTAAGTAACTTAATACTTGTGTTATGGGTGACGGATAACTGGTAGATATACTACATACATATATAATTTTAAATACATACTTAAATACAGATACACACCCAGGCTCGAAGAACCAACAAATTGTTTATAGAAAATGTTGGCCCTCGGCGGGAATCGAACCCGCGACCCGCGAAGCTGAAGGCAGGATCAGTACCCACTGCGCCAACGGGCCAGTCAAAATGATTGTTTACAAATAAAATGTAACAATTTAAATTATATTACACGACCTGACCCGACGGAATTGTCCTGTCTTAACAATTGACTTTAAAAAATTCCTAAATTACCTAATGTTCCTAACTTTGTAAAATTTCTTCTATAACACTTTTAAAAATAATTAACACGAAAAATAAGAACGAAATTATTCCATCCGTTCATTCGAGATACGATGACCAAGGGAATTAGATTCATTTTAATATATACAAGATTATACTATCTAGGGACATTAATTTAAACTTTAGTTACTCTATATAAAAAATCTGTTAATTCAACGAAGTATTTTAGCCACAGTTATTTGAAGTTTTTTAAAAAATACACACGATTTGTAGAGATCAACAACCGTACCCTATTAAGATACACGAAATGAAAAATAACTTCGACTCAAAAACTAAATAGTACAGACGAGGGAGAGAAAACAACAATGTTATTATTTTCTCCTGTTTTACGAACAATCACTCCGCGTCAGGTCAGTCAACCATTACTAACAAAGCCAGATCTCAATTAAATTATATTCATTTTCTTAGAAAATATATATTTTAACGATATTTAAATTATGCCAAAGTTATGTTCTTCTCCTGCCCTTATCCCACTCTAGGCGGGGTCGGCACAACATGTTACAAACATATTGTCACATGATTTGGCTACGTATTTTACGACCGGCCGCCTGCCTGACGTCAACTTACCTTAGTCGCCTTTTACGACACCTCGGTTAGAAGGAGAGTGGTTTATTCTACTAAACCGGAAACCACACGGTGGGTCAACTTACCTCAGTCGCCTTTTACGACACCTCGATAAGAAAGAGATTGGTCTATTCTACTCAACCGGATACCACACGGTGGGTCAACTTACCTTAGTCGCCTTTTACGACACCGCGGTAAGAAAGAGAGTAGTCTATTCTACTCAACCGGATACCACACGGTGGGTCAACTTACCTTAGTCGCCTTTTACGACACCTCGGTAAGAAAGAGAATGGTATATTCTACTCAACCGGATACCACACGGTGGGTCAACTTACCTTAGTCGCCTTTTACGACACCTCGGTAAGAAAGAGAGTGGTCTATTCTACTCAACCGGATACCACACGGTGGGTCAACTTACCTCAGTCGCCTTTTACGACACCTCGGTAAGAAGCAGAGTGGTCTATTCTACTCAACCGGATACCACACGGTGGGTCAACTTACCTTAGTCGCCTTTTACGACACCTCGGTAAGAAGGAGAGTGGTCTATTCTACTCAACCGGATACCACACGGTGGGTCAACTTACCTTAGTCGCCTTTTACGACACCTCGGTAAGAAAGAGAGTGGTCTATTCTACTCAACCGGATACCACACGGTGGGTCAACTTACCTTAGTCGCCTTTTACGACACCTCGGTAAGAAAGAGTGGTCTATTCTACTCAACCGGATACCACACGGTGGGTCAACTTACCTTAGTCGCCTTTTACGACATCTCGGTAAGAAAGAGAGTGGTCTATTCTACTCAACCGGATACCACACGGTGGGTCAACTTACCTTAGTCGCCTTTTACGACACCTCGGTAAGAAAGAGAGTGGTCTATTCTACTCAACCGGATACCACACGGTGGGTCAACTTACCTTAGTCGCCTTTTACGACACCTCGGTAAGAAAGGAGGGTGGTCTATTCTATTCTGCCGGATACCACACGGCTATTATGCCAAAGTTATCTATGATGTACAAATCATTTTATGTCGTATCGTCGATACCACTTGTATATGGATGGCACACATTCACTACCACAATCTTAACAATCGGTTCCCTCCGTAATCGAAGTACTTTCAGATCTCCAAACATTCGAGACAGTGTCCTATCGTCTTTAGCACTAGGTAAAACAACAAAATATACATACCAACAACAGCCATGCAACGCTCGTGGAAACTGAAAAGCCTTTTTGAAGGCATCTGCACTATAATCCGGTCGTCTTGTCTCCTCAATATGGTACCGTAGGTGCCTGCTGCATGTATATACAACCCGCCCATGCCTGCAAACAATCACAATCGTAAATAAGGTCAGGCCATGTGTTGCTGTGGCGCAGTCTACCACAAGTCTGTTCCGCACAAACGTGCGGGCGGATTAAACAACCTCCGAGACCTGGGCCCGTCGTCTCGGCGTCTCAACCTACCTTATGCGGCCGTCAGCTGTATGCGGTCTCATGAATCACTGCGTGTATATGTGTACGTGTGTGTGTGCGCTTGTATGTACTTGGCCGATTCCCGAACCCGTTGGCTCGCCTCAGCAGTCTTCCACGGACACGTACTGTCTATTTCTCCCGGAGTATACACTTCACCAACGCGGTTAAATAACACAAATAACACGCGGTGTGCACACAACCTTCGTAAGGTCACACGTTATTGAATCGTCCCATATCGGGGAACATTAACCCGAACGCGCACTAAAACCGCGGACGGTCGCGTCTTGTTAAACGCTTCACTGATTGAACGCATCACTAAATCTAAAAACCACACCCAAAACGCATAATTACGGTTGTGCGTTATACAATAAAGTCGTATACAGGCGCGCGCGCGTCCTGTCTTATCGTAATTCAAAACGTTACTAACTGGCGGACGCGACCGGCGGCGAACGAATGCCCAAAGGTCGTTGATCCGGCCGGTCGCGCCGCGTCGCGCGTCAATTTATACAAAACACAGTCTGTGGCGAAACTATCATTGTCACTTAAAATAAAATATAAATAAATGCTTTTTGCTGTGATAGTCCCAGCTAATTGATTATTGCAATTCATCACACGCTTTACGGTGAAGGAGAACATCGTGAGGAAACCTGCATATCTCTAGAGAATTCTGGTGATATGTGTAACCTACCAATCGGCATTGGAGCAGCGTGGTGGGTCTTACTTCCAACCCTTCTCTCGAGAAGGAGAGAGGAGGCCTATTCCCCAGATTGGGATTATAATATGCCGATACTTTACTTTTACTTTAGCCTGATATGTTTATGAAATCGAAATCTTATTACCAGTTAATATATCTAGGAACCAATTTTATATACCTGGTTCTTTTTCAACACAGTGTACTATTGTTCCTAATGGCAAAGCACCCAATACATAGGCATCACCTTCATTTGCTCTAACTGGAAAAAAATTATAACATATACTTTACTATATTAATGTACCATATTGAATGATAAGGTAAGTTGACCCGCCGTGTGCTATCCGGCTGCATAGAATAGACTACCCTCATTTAGCACCTTACCGAGCAGTCGTAGAAGGCAGCTAAGGTAAGTTAAATATACGATTAGAATAGAGGACTATATATACATAGATAATAGAATGATTATTATTATACAGAATATATAATGTTAACATAATATATTTCAACAATAATTTGCTTCAGTTCAGAGTCGTATCTCTAAAACAGTAATTTCTGTTATACATTATTCGGGTAGAGAACAGTGTAGTAAGATATGGAGGAAAAAAGCTTAAAATATTGTTATGATCCGTATCCGGCGGAGTAGAATAGTCTATCCTCATTTCTTACCGAGGTGTCGTAAAAGGCGATTGAGATAAGTTGACCCACCGTGGGGTATCCAGCTGAGTAGAATAGACCACCCTCATTTCTTACTGAGGTGTCATAAAGGTGACTAAGGTAAGTTGACCCACAGCGTGATATCCGCTAGAGTAGAATAGACCACTCTCTTACCCTGAGGTCGTAAAATACGACTAAGGTAAGTTGACGTCAGGCAGGCGTCCGGTCGTAAAATATGCAGCCGAATCATGTGACAACATGTTTGTAACATGTTGTGCCAGCCTCTCTTAGAACGGGATAAGGGTAGGATGATGATGATTACATACATTCAGTATGTACATATAATTACAGTGTAATGCTCTACTAAGGTTATACGTCCAACTAACTTATAACTGTATTATTATTTTATTGTTTTAAAATAAACTAGTTTATCATCAGTTATCGGGTTTTTTTAATTTAGTGTTGTTATTAAATATACAATGTTTATGAAAACAAAATTATAAATTATTGGCATAGTATTAAGTTAGTTTAATGTCAGGAAACAAATAATGTTCTCACCATCTCATTGTATCCACCACATTAGAGCAAATAAAAATTATGATTATCAAGGCACTTGATTTTAGATATTAATTTCAAATATATGATGGTATAAGTATAAAAGGCTTAAGGTAACTAAAATATATAAGCTGATAGAGATTAATACTGCATTCATTTAAATAGCTTTTTAATTATTGCATTATCTGTTATAATTTTCCAAAAAGGGGGCTATCTTTCTTTGATAGACACAAATATGCCATTGTAGGCTTTTCTGTACTATATAATAGGAATAACCCCCAACATACATTGTTTTGTTATATATTAAAGGGATTTGGCAGGATTTGGATTTTTAATTAAAGGTCCCATGCATCATCACTTTTTTCGATATTTACAATATACATTCGGATTCATGAGTCAAATGAAAATTGGTTTTATCTAACCTAAAGAAAATTTAAGAAAAGATATGTTATTGAAAAAAAAATTTTTAGAAGCCTTTGAAAATAAAATTATATAAATACGATGGTTATATACCTGGTATCCTTGGCAAATGCCGAGATGTCTTCAATATATCACCAGCCTTCATATTTTCGGTAGCCAGTATATATTTCAATTGATCACCCACCGCTACCAGAGCGACATGTGCGGTACGACAGCCACATTCTAATACCTAGAATATAACATAATCTAAATTTAAGTATCAAAAATTAATAATCTTTTATTAAAATAGGTTTCCTTATATTAAAAATAAAGTTATACATACACTTTATATATATTATATATATATATATATATATATATATATAGTTATCCCTTCTAGCAGTTGTTTGATCAAGCGGTACGTATAATCAGTTCTAAGTTGATCCGTTCGGATTTGTTGATCCAGGCCCGATTTGTTGATCCAATACAATTTTACATCACATTTGTTGGCTCCGCTTCGGATCAACAAATGATGAATACTGTTTCTCTGTAAGTACTCAATAATTATACAAATCCACTCCGTAGTTATTTGATCCGATTTAAACGCGCCAATCACAGAGCAGATCGTCACCGAACGTACTCCGTACTTTGACCCCGGCATTCAAGGCTCTTTCAAGGTTGAGTTTGCAGTACATTATTAAGCATGCAGATTTCAAAGAAATGTAGTTGAAGGATCTGATGGTTCTAATTGAAATTACAACGTTTGGGAATAAGTGACCTTGAATAAGAGGCTGAATTAATATTAAAAAATATCCCTAAAAATCTCTCCTTTCTGCCTAAAAGAAAATCTTATAATAAGTACATGTAAAAAAAGTAATCATAGAAATTATTTTGTTATAATACCAAAATAATTTATATTATTACTTTTGTATTATGGAATTCCGCAAAGTAGCGCCTACTTCTAGTTTTAATTTTTAAGTTACTAGTTTTAAGGGGCTCCAGGCGAGGGTGTAAGAGGGAGGCTCGTCCCACTCAGTCTCTTCAAGTGTCACCTGCTCGTGGTGCACCCTTCAGATAAACCAACGAGGATCTGAAGACTGATTAACCATACGATTATATGATTAACCAATTCGGTCCTGCTGGGCATACTAGTAGCAGCCTGTTACAATCCCACTGCTGGGCATAGGCCTCCTCTCTCCGTTTCTGGAGAGAAGGGTTGGAGCTAAGACCTACCACGCTGCTCCAATGCGGATTGGTAGGTTTCACATATCTTCAGAATTCTCTAGAAATATGCAGGTTTCCTCACGATGTTTTCCTTCACCGAAAAGCGTGTGATAAATTGCAATTATTAATTAGACACATGAGTTTTAATAGAAAAACTCATTGGTGCCTGCCCGGGTTTGAACTCGTGTTCCCCTCGAAAGAGTCGCACGGTCTCACCGCTGGGCTATCACAGCCCAGCGGTGAGACCGTGCGACACATTTCGGTCCAGCTAACCCAAATACCAGACCGACAGTGAACAGCAGCACTGTCGGTGCGACATTGTCAGCACTACAATCGCCAACTCGCATGCCGAGCGTGGTGATTACTCTCAAACCCGTCACATGATGTTATCACAATATAAACCACAGCCCCTAGTTCTCAGCTCTGGCAGCGGATTAAATAACGACAACGGCAAAAAATCCGCTGCCAACCACGAAAACCAAACCTTGCACCGTAAGACACACAAATTTTGAGGGAATAGAAGATGGAAAAGATACTTGAGCTGGAAAAAAAGGTAAACAAGTTGCGGTGGTGATAGGATAATCTGAAGTCGCGTTCCTTATACTCAGAATTACCAAACGGTATTATCTGAATGTCATACAAGTACGCACCGACATCAGCACATCAAGACGATGATTATGCATCATGATTATGATTTGATGCATGCCTCAAAAACCTTCTACACTGGGTAAATTCCCCCATCGAAGAAGCTCTCTTCTTCGATGGCAGAATTAAACGCAAAGCTTGGCAAGTGAAGCGGCACAGAGGTGAGAGTAGGGCAATTTGGATACGGGCTACGGAACCAGATAGGCCATATGTTGGCCGTTTTTTTGGAGAGAGAGGACCTCTACATGATGAATTCTTTTTTCAAGAAGCAGCTGCATCGAAAGTGGACTTGGATTAGTCCCAATGGTTCCACGAGAAACGAGATCGAATTCATCATGTCGACCAGGCGTTATATATTTAATGATGTATCTGCGATCAATACCGTAAAGAAACTCCCCTTCTTCATCACCGTATAGTTAGAGGCACATTGAATATATGCGTACAGCTGGAAGATCCAGACTGGTGAAGTCTACGCTCCGACCCATTTGAGCTCATATCTAAAACCGCATGAAGTTCCAACTCAATCTAATGAACCATTTTGATTGCCAAACTGACTGCGCTATGACTGTGGACGATTTAAATAACAGGCTGGTAGAAACTGTCCATACAATCAAAACTTTATAAGAAAAGCCGTAAGAGAACCAATAAATTCTTGACGTAGACTCTCAAGCCCATGAATGAGATGAATGAAATGAGATTAGTGTTCAGTAGACGTGCTGAGCTACCGTTTGATCCATAGACAGATTTCTAAGGCGTAAAAGTGCGACCAGCGACAGTTCAACACCGAATACATTCGAGGTACTATAGAGCGTAACAGGGGCTCAAAAGTTTTCGCAAGACATCTGTCTGTCAGGCAAAGGCAGTTGACGTGATTAAATACCGATATTGCTATCATTTTGTCTCGACCTGAGATTTTAAGAGAGGTTGAGAGGTTCTATGGACAGTTATACATTTCATACTGTTGTCAATTTGGCAAAAAATCCAAGAACCAATTTGACTCGACACAATACCGAAGATATCCCGGACGTCAGCCTTACGAGATTAGTATTACTCTCAAACAACTTAAGAACAACAAGGCTCCAGATGATGACGAAATGACAACCGAACTACCTGTCCTGCAGCGATTTAATTCCGTTATTTATGAAGGTATAATGCCGAAAGCATGATACAGGAACGTGGTGGTTCTCTCCTGACGTCTTATTGAAGAATAACAGACCCATTTTGCTGCTGAATCTTGTTTATAAGTTGTTCTCGAGAGTCAAAACGAATCGTCTCGCGGGTAGGTGCGACGACTTCCAGCCTCCCGAACAAGCCGGATTCCGAAAAGGCTAAAGTACTATAGTGCCACATATTCACGCTGTGGCAGGTTATACAGAAGACCGAGTAGTATATCCAGCCACTTTGCTTGGCGTTTGTGGACTATGAGAAGGCCTTTGATTTGGTAGAAACATAGGCTGTATTAAGATGGCTCCAGAGATGCCGAATCGACTATCGGTACGACCAAGTGCTGAAGTGTTTGTACGAAAACACCACAATGTCTATCCGTATCCAAGACTGCGAGATATGAGACAGAGAGATGTCATCTTCCCGAAACTGTTTACCGTTGCATTGGATGATGTCTTTAAGCTTTGGATTGGAACGGATATGGCATCAACATCAGCGGCGAGTATATCACTCACCTTAGATTTGCCGACGATATAGTCGTTATGGCAGAGTCTCTGAAGGACCTAACCTTGAAGGACCTTAACATAATGCTCGACGACCTCAGTAGAGTAACTACACATATGGGCCTTAGAATGGCTCAGAAGATGTTGAAGATGATTGTGACTTGTAACTTATTTTGATAGTCTATATTATTACGAATTATTAAGTATTATTAATAAAAATAATTTTGTTGTCTCTCATTATTCAAACTATAACTAAGTATGTAATACAGTATTATTTTAAAATTTAACACCGTTTGAAACCATATTTCGTTTCATTTCATGCAAAAAAAAGCAGTCCGGAAATATTTCTTACTAATAAGTAGTTTCGAATTTCAAATATATGTCAGACTGCTCCGGACGATGTTAAAAATAAAAATTTATATTAGATCAACTTATGCCTATTGATACAGAATTATATAGTAGCAATGACCTCTGGGGCCGACGTTGACAGGTGAGGCATTTCACTCCTATATATTAAACATGGATCAAAAAGTGTCTAGAATGTATTGGATTTTAAGATCAACTAATGCTTAACGAAGACTTTAGCAAAAACCGTTAGCAGGAGCCACAAAATACATAAAAAATATTAACAGAAAAATACAGAGTCTACTAGTACATCACAAAATATGAGTCAGTGACACGATATGCCAACCAAATATATCCTTTTTGTCATTGTGAATACAACGCAGGAGCCATTTAAACAGCTAATTTAAGGGGATCAAACAAGTACTTAGGAAATTCGCATGATCAAACAAGTAGCAGAAAAGGACTATATATATATATATATATATATATATATTTTAAATAAAATTTCTCTCTCTATTGCTATCTCTATTGCTATAGTGGGTTTATTTATTTACTTTACTTTACTTTACTTTACTCGAGATGTTACGGAGGTGGGTTTACCCGAACCGGAGATTTCAAATTTTAATTTTTGGAGTCGAAGTCGGAATCGGAGACGGAGGCGGAGGCGGAGGTGAAGGCAGCGTAGAAATATAAAAACTGATAAATTTATAAATTGACCCGTGAACTGCACTTAAATAATACGATCACCACGATTTAAATAATTGAATACTCAAGCGAGTCTAACCATTGATACTGAAAATAAACAAATAAACGGGAGTTGCGCGCGCGAGGGGTTATACCCCCGGGCGACGAGTTACATGACAATTTCACCTTCGTTATACCTCCGACTAAAGTATATCGGAGCCGGAGTCGGTGTCGGAAGTGTGAATTCAATCGGAATTTCTAATTTACATCCTTAAAAATGACGTGAGTTATTATACAACTGTGCTACCTCTTCATCGCAATTTGCAGTAAACCTTATGTAAGTTATCCTTAACCTTTCAGATGAATTGCACTAGTTTTTAGTAAAAAATTGTACATTTTGTAGATTTTGACAATATCAATCACATACAGCTAGACAGTTTTTAGGGACTTAGTTTTATAAAATGTATAGATTTCCTATATATATCTCTGTTATGCTGTGATAGCCTCTTTCTGGGGGGGTCACAAACCCCAGGGAGGTACCAATGAATTTTTCAATCAAAACATATGTGTCTAATTGATAATTGCAATTTATCATATGCTTTTTCAACATTGTGATTAAACCTGAATATCTCTTTAGAATTTTGGGAATATGTGTAACCTACCAATCCACATTGGAGCAGTGTGGGAGGTCTTAGTTCCAACCCTTCTGTCCAGATACGGAGAGAAGAGATGATCATGACCAGCAGTGGGTTTATAACAGACTGTGGGTAGGTTAATAACAAGTGGGTTACTTCACTTCCTATATATCAGAAACCAACACAGCTTTCAAAGGTATGTAACATTTGGTACTGAAAATAATGACCTTATTGAAACAGTCAATAATATATGAATAAAAAATGATTATACCTGTATTACTTTTTCCTCCTGTGGAGGACCTTCTGCAGGTCCATCTCTTATCCATGCAATCCAATGATACTTGTGCTTAATTCCTCCTCCAATACCTTTTGCCACAATTCTTCCTAAAATATCATCACATAATATTTACAATTGTTTAGTTCATTTTAGTTCATAATAGGGTGTTACCAAAGTGCTTAATATCTTGTTGGCACATTCTAAAAACTTATACTTACTTACTACTGTTAGAAAATTCTTTGTATTAAAAGACTCTTTAAGATATTGATTATTTAATACACAGAATGGATAACTTTAAACACTAACAATTACAATATTTATTTCTATAACGACTACTACATCAACTACGCACTTCGAACTGTCTGGACTTTTTTTATTTTTTTTTCATTTGTTTTTTCTTGGCATTTTCGCAAGCAGTAATTTATATAAAATCTCATTTAACGTTAATTAAATTTATATCAAGAGAGAAACCTTCATTATCTCCTTTTCTTAAATTCTTAATTCAAAATATTATTAGCAATTACAATTACATACTCTAACAACTCGTCCATCCTGATAACATTACACGCCCTCGTGTATCTATTGTGATGTTTGTTATAATAAAATTACACCTTACGTCAATTGGTATAGAACATTTCGATAACAACAATAAATAACAAGCTTCGTACATTATAATAATTTGCACACTTTGTGTTCTAAACTTTGCACACTCTTTGCTCTAAAATTAACACACTTTGTGCTCAAAACTTTACACACTTTGTGCCCTAAACATTGCACACTTTGTGCCCTAAACATTGCACACTTTGTGCACTAAACACTTAATGTCAGGTCATAAAGTAATAATTAACACAATAATTAATTATATTAAAAATAACAATAATATTATCTAATTTACATTAAATTACTTTTTCAATTATAATTTTGTATAACTTTTTATTTTATTTTATTTATTTATTTATTTATTTTTTATAATTTAGAAGAAACAACTTCAGTGACTGCGTTTAAATTCTAAATAATTATCGTGGAAAATGCCTAGATCGCACTGCTGTCCAGCCAAAGTATTATAGAATGTCGACAGTCGTGGCACAGGAGAGAATTTACCTAGGTTAGTTCTTTTAACACTATGGTAGAACAACTTACAGGGATATCGAGGATTATTACTACGTGGTGTATTAATTTTGAATTTTGACAAAGCTCAGGACAATCTATATTATTATTAAAAAGTTTAAATAGAAACATCATTGCAGCAATCTTTCTTCTCTCTTCAAGACTGTTTCTCTTGAAAAAATTGAGCCTCTCTTCATAACCTTTTATATTAATGTTGTATTTATAGGTAAGGTGGTGCAGAAAACGTTCCTGTACCTTTTCAAGCCTTTGGATATTAACTTTAGTATAAGGTGCCCAGACTGTGTAACAATTCTAACCTACTACGAACTTAATAACGAAATAGTTTTATTAAAGTTGAACTTCTCTTGAATTTTTTTGAACACCTAAGCACAAAACTTAGCGATTTATTGGCTAAATTCAATGTTTTATTAACATGACAATTGAAACTTAAACTCCCATCAATGATAACTCCCAAATCAATAAATATTACCGACTTCGGTCAACTTTCTGTCATTTACATAGTATGCAGACTTAATCTTAACATTATCAGACTTAATCTTATCAGACTTAATCTTAATCTTAATCAAGTAACACTTGTCAACATTAAGAAACATTTTATTTTTCCTACACCAGTCAACCAATCTCGTCAAATCATCTTGTAATAATAAGACATCAGATTGCACACTTTGTGCTCTAATCATCACACACTTTGTGCTCTAAACTTCGCACACTTTGTGCTTAATATAAAATACAGAGATTACAAAATGAACGTTACAAAAAATAGAACATTTTGATAATAACAATAAATCACAAACTTTGTACATTATAATAATTTGCACACTTTGTGCTCTAAACGTCGCACACTTTGTGCTCTAAACATTGCACACTTTGTGCTCTAAACGTCGCACACTTTGTGCTCTAAACATTGCACACTTTGTGCACTAAACATCGCACACTTTGTGCTCTAAAAATCGCACACTTTGTGCTCTTAACTTTGCACACTTTGTGCTCTAAACATTGCACACTTTGTGCTCTAAACGTCGCACACGTTGTGCTCTAAACATCGCACACTTTGTGCACTAAACATCGCACACTTTGTGCTCTAAAAATCGCACACTTTGTGCTCTTAACTTTGCACACTTTGTGCTCTAAACATTGCACACTTTGTGCTCTATACTTTGCACACTTTGAGCTCTAAACATTGCACACTTTGTGCTCTAAACTTCGCACACTTTGTGCTCTAAACATTGCACACTTTGTGCACTAAATATCGCACACTTTGTGCTCTAAAAATCGCACACTTTGTGCTCTAAATTTTGCACACTTTGTGCTCTAAACCTCGCACACTTTGTGCTTGCTGCCGGTTTCTGGTTGCCGCAGTCAGCGTTGCTGCTACTGGCGGCGCTTTACCGTCCGTCGGTGGCGCTCGCCGTTGGGATACCGGCCGCCGTTGGTGCCGCCCGCTGCTCTGCTTGCTGGGGTGTCGACCGCTGCGCTGCTTGCTGGGGTGATGACCGCTGCGCTGCTGCCCGATGCTGGTGATGCAGCCCACTGCGCTACTGCCGGGTCCTCTTTCTGCAGCGATCCAATAAATGTCTCGAATACCGAGCAACAGGCCCCTTTCGTCCTGAATACCTGGCAACGAGTCCCATACAATTTGTCCAGATTACCCGGCACCAGGCCCCTTACGTCCTGAATACCTGGCGATAGGCCTCATACAATTTGTCCTGAATACCCGGCAACAGGCCCCATATAATTTACATGATTAAATTAAACAAATTAATTCCTGTAAATATCATGATTATATCTTGTTGTGTATAAAAATATTTTTAAAGTACAGACATATACATGTGTCTTTTTGTAATCAATATGATTACATTAAACATAAATTTATTCCTGTAAATAATTTACACATCAATTAAATAAAATAAGAGCATTCATTAATTGTTATGATAATTATTAAACAAATCATGAATTAATTCCTGTAAAGATCAGTATCATATGAAATTGCATATAAAATATATTTTTCTAAATATTGTATAATTTATACACGTATCTTTTTGTAACCAATATGATTAAATTAAACAAATTAATTCCTGTAAATAATTTACACATCAATTAAATAAAATAAGAGCATTCATTATTTGTTATGATAATTATTAAATAAATCATGAATAATTCTTGTAAAGATCAGTATCATATGAAATTGCATATAAAAGAATTTTAAATTATTGTAAACGATATAATAACTTTAAATGATTGTTAAATAAATCGTATTAATCTGCTCTTTTCGTCAGATTTAACAATAGATTCACCACTTACATTTGTTCTTAAGATAAGTCATAAAGTTAAGCCATGGTCTAATTTATCCAATTGCTACAAGAGTAGAAAAGCGTCTACTTTGTTTTTTGTCAGTGGGGTATCTTCAATGGAAAAACGATCATGATCAACGAGAGCTGTGATCTTATAAGGACCTTGATATTTTAGTACAAGCTTATTACTCTGTCCCGTCGCTGCCACTTGTCGCCCTAAACGTAGCAAGTGTCCAACTTCATACGTCGGAGGTTGGGAGTGACGTTTATCGAAAATTTCTTTCGGCTGATGATTTACGTTTGTTATAGCCCCTAATGTCTTATTAAAATCCATAATTATATCGCTATTTATATAAGGACTACTGTCCCTCGGCGTGCATACTTCAGAATGTACGCGCGGAAATTTTAATGGTTGCGTATTACAATTATTGTTATTAAACTCTTTAAAATTATCAAAGCGATTATCAAAAATTATTAAGGCGTTGCGATTCACATATATGTTCATTATTGTTGTCAACTAGCACTTCCGTTGCCAGATCTAGCACTATTTTGACTAAAATCCGATTTTTATTGACTAACAAAAAAAATAAAACCGCGCATGCAATATCATAACGCTTTAGTTTTATTCTTTATTTCTGAGCTGTACATAGTGTAGAAACACCAAGTAGACTATGACAAAATAGTGTAAATAATAAAATAGCGTAGCAATACTTGATTAAGGGATTCTCACATTAATAGAGTTATTAACTAGAACAGAGGAACCAAATAATTTTACCTTTTTTTAATTTGTAAAAGGATACTTTTTACAGAGATATATTTTATTTAAATTTGCTAATAAAAATTTACTGTAAATGTGGATTTATTTCATGTTCACTAAAACAAGCACTGTTTTTGAGATTTCACAACTATCTAGCACTTTCTAGATTTTCATTTAGCATCCACCGGTTGTATCGAGTTGGCAAACTCACTCCGTGAGCGCCTTCGTTTTTCTCTTAGTTCTGAACGTTGTGAATGAATCAACCTATTTCTATTACAATGCTTTGACGTACCTCGATCTTGTGACTTACGCTGCAACATGGTATAATATGTAGGAGATTGCTGCGACAGCAATCGTGACCGCGACCGTCGTCGGTCAGGAGTCTCACGAAGCCGTCGAGCCCCGGATCTCTTTCGGCGCCTCTGCGGCGACTTCGAGCTTCTCTCGGAACGCGAACGGCATCGCGATGTCGACCTTATACGAACCATTTAGATTATTTTAAATCCGCTGTGAACATTATTTACAGACAATGTCAAGTTAGGCTTCGTTAATAATTTTTTAATTCGCCTTTTGTTTGTACAATAAATAAATAAATAAATAATATTATCAAATAATCATCATCAATATCTAAAAGACATATGAGAAAAAAAATAGTACCTTAGTGGTATAATTAAAGAGATAAGTAATTAACACGTGGCAAGAAAAAATATATCTAAAACATATAAAGACATTTTAATAATTTGTTCATAATTAATTAAAAACATGGCGCAATAATTTAATTTAACATTCATTATTATTTTTCTTTCTTTTAGAAAATATTAATAAAAGCAAAACATAGTAGAAGTTAAACTCACCTGTCATCCAATTTTATTAACAAATTCAAACCTGTACTGTTTAGAATGGCCTTATCCTGTAATGATCGCGTGATTCATTCCCTCTTCGGATATGTTAGAAAATTCTTTGTATTAAAAGACTCTTTAAGATATTGATTATTTAATACACAGAATGGATAACTTTAAACACTAACAATTACAATATTTATTTCTATAACGACTACTACATCAACTACGCACTTCGAACTGTCTGGACTTTTTTTATTTTTTTTTCATTTGTTTTTTCTTGGCATTTTCGCAAGCAGTAATTTATATAAAATCTCATTTAACGTTAATTAAATTTATATCAAGAGAGAAACCTTCATTATCTCCTTTTCTTAAATTCTTAATTCAAAATATTATTAGCAATTACAATTACATACTCTAACACTACTTACTTACTTGGTACTTGCTACAAACAATGCCAATAATATGAGAATTAAATCTAGGACACTTTCATAGTAATTTCATTTTACCCAATGGGTTGTTAAAAATAGTACATACGGTTGTGAAGAAAGTGTTCATGACAATCCACAAAAGACGCCATTGAAAGTAATTTAAAACACTATAAAATTTAAGCTGGCCAATCCTAATTTAAAATTTATAGAATGGCAGTAGTTACGGTAACTCTAACAAGTTAAATTTTACCGGAAACAGGATCTCGCCCAGCTAGGTTTGTTACTTCTAAAGGTTTCACAGTGTACTCCTCAGGAAAATGTACTATTCTTCGATAACTTTTGCCAAATCCAGGTTTCGGTTTAACGATATTTGGCTTACTGGCATGAGTGATAGCGGTGACATGCAATGTCCTCCTACCAACTATACTCGGCTTAAAAGCGATAGTTAAACCTGCGAATAGCTTATTTAAAGCCATCGCTATGTAAGCTTAAACTAAAAAATAAATTCTATAAATTTTAAACGTAAATAAATAACTTTAACAACCTACAAAAATCACTGACAGAGCTATGAAGTTTTATTGACAGTAACGACAAAGTCCAGAAACTTTGGTCGCAGCTATGTTAATAAGATTAATACAAATAATTCGTTGTATATAATTGAAAATAATATGATTCATTTCTCAAGCAATATATAAATTAAGATTAAAATATAAATTAATTAAAACGATCTAAAATATTGTTATGAAACATCATAACTTACCTTTGTCTATATAATTAATTTAGAAAAAAAAGGCAAAGAACGACCCCTAGCGGCACTTTTCTGATAAAAATACATCGTGAATGTGGCGTGTGTTGTTTGGAATATCGTGAGTCGTAAATAAAAATGTATTCAATATACTGGTATTCCGTATTATAAGTGTACTTCATATGTGTTAGAACTATAATCTACCTGAACAACTTCTATGAATAGCGAGAAGAGAAGTTAAGAAGTGGTTTACTTTTGGTATTTTGTCATATGTTGCACGCCTGCCTTGGACTCTTGATGAGGACAAAAAATAATCAGTAATTCCGATGCTAAATAGATAATGCAGTAAGTTAAATATTTTTATTTCAAGTTTATCTGATAGGTAGTGAATATAAGTGGATAATTAATGTAAAGTTGAGAAGTATTATGCATTTATAATGAGCAGGTTACTAATGTTTCTACGTGCTTTTCCTCAGTAACGTAACCATTGGCGCCTGCAGCTATTATTTGTAAACATATCGAAAATATTAAAAGCCTCTTCACGTATATACATCTCATACATAAAATATGTATCTTAAACACACTTGGTAACAAAGTATTTCTTTTTGTTACAGAAATAGACACAACCAGTCTTCCGGCACGTTATTGCGCTTTCTCGTGACGATGCGGTGCCTTATGAGTGAATATGATATCTAAAGTAGTCATTTAATCTTGTTAAAATTCTTCATAATGGTTTTGAGAGCTGGATAAGAATAATATCAAAATGAGTCACAATCTGGCAGGTATTCCATCATACAGGCTGCCAGGCCCAGGACTAGGGCCTCCAGACTTTAAACCTCCGATGGATACCCCTACTCCTCCAGCACCAGCACCGAGTAACCCAAAGAAGAGAAGAAAAACTTCAAATGCTAATAATGCCTTAACACCTCCTCAGCCACCACCAACTGCACAAGACTTATTGCCACCTCCTTTAACTGGATATGGAGACACTATTGTTGCTTCAAACCCTTTTGATGATTCTCCATCAACAATATCACATAATGGTCCAATAATGAGTCAAAATGGGCCTATGATGAGCCAGAATGGGCCTATGGGGATGATGGGACCGATGGGGCATAGTATGGGTGGACCTCCAATGAGACACATGAGTCCTTTACCTCACTCTATGAGCCCTATGGGCCAGCAAATGCCACCAAGAGGTGGAATAAGTCCTATGGGAAATATGAGTCCAATGGGTCATATGGGTGGTATGTCACCAATGGGTGGTCCTAGTATGGGTATGAGTAACCATAACATGGGTCCTGGTATGGGACCAACATCAAGATCTATGGGTAGTCCAATGAGTCCAATGAATTCTATGCCAATGGGTTCACCAATGTCATCAGGTCCAATGGGTAGTCCGATGAATATGGGTTCAATGGCAGGTAGTCATATGAGTAACAGTCCAATGGGGCCACCTATGCATAGTCCTCTTGGTGCAGGATCTATGAATGGTCCAATAAATGGACCAATGGGAGGTCCTGGCCCGGGTATGAATGTGCCTCGCATGAATGGTCCAATGGGGCCTAGTTGTTCCAATGGTTCTATGGGCCCAAGCAGTTCAATAATGTCACCAAGCCCAATGCAGACTGGAGGAATGGGTCCAGGTCATTGTGGAGGAATGAGACATGGCAATCCAATGGGTTCAAGTTTAGGAAGTGGTCCTATGGGTGGAAATGGACCAATGACCTCAATGGGACCTGGCCCTCCATATTCTGGGAATCATATGGGGCATGGAGGACCTATGGGTATGGGTGGCAATAGCTCAATGGGAATGGGTCCAGGACCAGGTAACATGGGCAGTTGTGGACCCCTTGCTGGTATGAGCGGAATGTCAATGGGAGGACCTGGTGGACAAGGAGTAGGTCCAATGGGCCAAAACATGAGTATGTTTGGACCTAAGCCAATGCCAGTAAGCGCAGGGAAAGTCTACCCTCCAGACCAACCTATGGTGTTCAATCCCCAGAATCCAAATGCTCCTCCAATATATCCCTGTGGAGTGTGTCATAAGGAAGTTCATGATAATGATCAAGCTATTCTTTGTGAATCTGGATGCAACTTTTGGTTCCATAGGTAAGAATTATGAATACTATTATGTAAATTATACACCTTTTTTAATACAATCATTCTGTCTTGACTATAAAAAGTAGGTTTGAAATTAATTATGCTAAGCTAGAAACGGGTTTTATAATTATGCAAAATAATTATATTCTAAGTTATATGAATGTTTTTATTTCAATTTTAAGAATTTTATTTTTAAAATTGGCCATCATAAGAAGTTTAACATTTGATAAAAAACTTTTATGAAAAGTTGACTATAAGAATTGAATATTAATAAATTTTCCAAAAACTGGTATTTACAATATCTTATATATAAAATTCTTGTGTCAGAATGTTAGTTACCATACTACTCAGAAAAGGCTTGACCAATTTTTATGAATTTTTTTATGCATATTCAATAGGTCTGAGGATCGGCTACTATCTATTTTTCATACCCCTAAGTGATAAGGACTGTCCACACCAAAATTTTTTTGTGCAAATTTTTTTTTTAGATATTCACTACAAATATTTTATATGGCAAAGCAACATTTGCTTGGTTAACTGGTATAATCTTTATAATGCAAGTAGATAGTTAAAGAATGTGTAGAACAAAATGATGGTTGATATTGTTATAAAAAGTAAAGTAACAGCCTGTTTTTTTTTAAATTCTATTTTGCAATAATTGTGTACAATAAAGTGCTACAACAACAACATGTCAAGGGGCGAGACCTGGGGTGATGAAAAATGATGTAAAGTTAATAAAGTAATGTAAAGAACAGCCTGTTAGTTTCTCATTGCTTGGTATCCTCCTCTCCCCATTTCTGGAGAGAAAGGTTGGAGCTAAGTCCTATCACGCTGCTCTAATGCAGATTGGTAGGCTAAACATATCCCCAAAATTCTCTAGAGATATTCAGGTTTCCTCAAGATGTTTTCCTTCACCGAAAACCGTGTGACAAATTGCAATTATTATTTAGACACAAGTTTTATTAGTAATATAGTTATTATAATATATTATTAATAACTATTTCATTTATTAATTGTAATTACATCATATGCAATTGCTATTTATGTTGCTGATGTAAAATTACTCAATTCAGTTGAGTAAAGGCTTGTCAGTGATTTCAGTTTCATAGATGTAATATCCCATTGTACAGATTACAGTTAATAACAGTAAAAACTTACCTTATCTAAAGTAAAGTACCATTAAAATTTAGGTTTTTTTAGATTTAATTTTAAAGTACATATTCTTTTCATTGCAACAAAAGGTACTCTTTCCTATGTAAAAGCAAATACTTTGGTACCAAAGCTGGGCCTGTACCTTGTTCCATGTTGTAATTTAAATTTATCAAAGACAATAGTCTTTGATAAATTTAAATTATATGACATGAAAAAAAAATATCCAGATATTATTTTTAAAAATATTATTATTACTCTTAATAACTTTTTCAGAGGATGCACGGGCCTAACGGAGCCTGCTTTCCAGTTGTTAACAGCGGAAGTCTATGCTGAGTGGGTGTGCGACAAGTGCCTACATTCTAAGAACATACCACTAGTGAAGTTTAAACCATAGCGATTACCTACCAACTACATCCCCAACATATGAGTGGACATCTACATCCATCACAAGTATTTATTTCACTTTATCATGGACTAATAAAATTAATTTATTGGATTGATCAGTCAAATTAAGAAGGATCGCATGGGTAATTAAGAAGCATGATATTTGAATGAACGACTCAAACTAACTTGATTATACTTAAAGAATCAAAAGAGATATAATTAATATTATAACTCTTTGTTATTACAAACAGTCAATGATAAGTCTGTATGCTTTATTTCTACAAAATTAAGGTATATTTTGTTTTAAACAAACATTTCAAGTTATAATCTGACACTACACTTAACTACGAAAAGGATTGATGTTGTATATAAAGTCTGATACATATTTGATTAAGTGTGAGAAATGCAAAATATTATTGAGTGATTTGAACAGTATTTAAATAAAATACTGTTCAAACTGTGGTTAAATTTTTATGTACTTACATGATACAAACAATAATAATCAAATGCCCAATATATGATTAGTATATTTATTTCCTTGAACATCATTAATGAAATAAAAAAATGGGATGCACATAATGTACTATTAAAAAAAACAATTATGACTTAAAAAATATGTATTGACGATTGCATTCAGAGTTCCTAGGAACCTAGTTTCCTTTTAGGAACTTTGAAATAAAGGTTATTATTTTTATTAATTACTGTTTAATTAATCTACATAAAAGGTTTTAACTGCTATTATATCCTTACCATACGTGAATAACTTAACAAGTCCAAAACGCACACTTGTTAGGGCAGGCATAAATTGTTTTACGTTAAGTGTATGTTTAAGAGAGTTATTTAAATATTAAAATTAATATTAAAAATTGAAATATAATAAAAAGGCTTATCAACTGAAATACTATATAACATAGGCAATTCTAATGCCTATTATGATTTTACATATAAAAGAACCTAAGTCGACTTATCAACATATTCACGCCTGGTAAGGATATACTAGTAGTAACAATAATTTATTTGATATTGTGTAAAAACTATAAATTGTGTAAGTATGAATACAATGTGCTTAAAGCATTGAAGCAATTAAAGCAATAGAATGTGATTTTTATAAAGATATCTAACAGTGACGTTATTTTTTTTTCAAGAAGTCATGACTATTAATGCAAGCAAAACCCTAGTCTCAAAACTTGAAAGTGTGTTTATATATTGGCTTAGCTTTAAGTGCTTCATGCTTACCACAAATGATTGTGTCAAATACATATTGTCCAGCACAATGATAGTGACAAAAAATAGTATTGGATTAATACATCGATGATATATTACGGACTTCTTGACATGTCACTAAGTGTCTTATGAAATTTATAAATTGGCATATCTGACCATGTGGCTAGTCCATAGAGTTATTGTAGAGTAGAAGAGCCATATGCAAGCCGGTAAGTGAGGGTGTCACAATAAATAATGAACTCATATACTTATCTTTGTCTAGTCATACAAAAAAAAAGAGACATATATACGGTCTCATTTACTTTCTCATTATTGTGATATAGCACATTCTAGGCTTTTCCTACTGTATTATAATATCTCTATGATAAATATGGTAGATTATTGATAGAGTAGAGGAACCATATGCAGACCTGTGAGTGCAAGTGTCCGACCAATAGTAAAAGTGAACATAAGTGACCCATTATCTTTGTCTAATCAAATATAAAAAAGAGAAAAAGATAGGCAGTTTCATTTTCTCTTTTTTTTAGATGGAATCATTTTAAACAGGCTCCCCTATTCGATTATAATAACTCTATGAGATTATTCTATATATCATGATATATGTCTTATCAGTCACTCGTGCTAGGGCACCTAGTCAGGTGTGCCAAACCATATTAACACTGCCGTTATACGTGACAACTGGAATCCTATTTATGTCCATTGGTTTGCACTTTTAAGGCAGAAGTCTGCAACTGTTAAAAGTATGATAGCACTCACAAGTGTCTCAAATTCAGCTGAGCAGCTATGGTAAAATATGGAACAAGCAATATAAAATTGCTGGTTATTTCGTGGCCTGTCGTGTTTGTCGCTTTATTGTTTGTTAATATTGTAAATATATTCTAGAATAATCTTAAGTATAAACTTCCGCCTTATAATAAATGTGAATTATAAGAAATTTGACGAGAATTTTTAACTGGAATTAAGGAAGGCCCTATTTATTTTCACGTTTCATCGAATAATTTGCTAAAAAGTATCATCGCAAATCTATAGTTTAAATCTTTTTTGTATTTAAACTATCGTGAGCGGTATTCATGGTTAATGTATAGAAATAGGCTGTACTCCCGTCTTATTCACTCGGGTGAATCCGACTAGCTACAAGCCCATCAGGCTCACAAATAAGGGTCCCTAATGGGCTTGGGCCCACCCGATTTAATTATACGTGAGAATAGCCGGTTTCTGTACATTGACTAGAGCTAGATCCATAATTTGTTTATCAAAAGAATACCGGAAAGGTTTTGAGCTTTACCGTCGATAAAAATAACATTGATGTCCTTTAGCACATTTTATCATTATATCTTTTACACACATGGAAGTGGCAACTGTGTCATATTTCTATAGCGATGCGAGGTTTTTTTTACTAGAAATCATGTGAAATAATCTTAAGGGCCTTGAATTAATGATAAAAAATTTATGAACGAAGAGAAAAATTCAATATTTTTAATTGGTTCTTTGCGAGTTATAAATTTTTGTACTCGAATGTACTTTAAAGATTATCAATAGTCTTTTAAGGTATTTTTGTGGATTTGTGTTTTGGAAGCTTTATATAACTGGTATTTTTTACAGTTGTATATGTAACTCATGACATTGCTTTGCAATTTTGTAGAGAAGTCTGCAAATAATGGTGCCTTACCTTTAGGATAAATATAGACATTTATTTGGGTTACGAGTGAAAAATTGAAAAACCCTAGTTAAAGTTTATATCTACAAACTATCACACACTTTTCGTTTAACGAAATCATCGTAAGAAAGCTTGAAATCTCTGACGTCGACGAACGTGTCAGGTCCGATCTCGTAGAGCTTCTGCGTTTCGTACTCTCTGCATTTCGCAACCTCGGCGATGATTCTGCGCTCGCCTGTCCCGCCCGGTGACGCTGTAGAATCCGTTAGGGCTAACAGCATACAGTCAGTTCGAAAAAAAATACCTCCCTCCATAAAAGAGAGTTATCGACGTACTTCTAGTTTAAACATATATTTCACTTAATCGAGTGTTCATTTCCGTTTTTGTATTTTAATCTGAGAGAATTGCGTGCGCAAACAAAATTTGCTACCGTTTAAAACTTAAAACTTTGCAGAATTTCATTTCAGTGTCAAGTGCATATCACAATTGTATAAAATATAATTAAATAAGCTCGATAAAAAGGCCTTACATAGTGGTAATACTAAGCCGATAATGTAAATACAAATTACGTAAAGCTACTGATAAAACTGTACTTATTATTTGGTGCCCTAGTTTGCGTGTAACATTTCGCGTTATCTTAACAATATACATGTAAATACGATGAATCCATACGCTTTGTTAATTATAAGAGTGTTACGTGTTTGTCAATTTAAATTTTGATATTTTCTTTGAAGTAAAACTTCTTTACGCACGCTTGACTTGGTGCGTAAGATGATGAACAGCTGCCGCCCCCTTACACTGAAACACTAGACTAAACTGTAACACTGGGAAACTGTGAACTCGCAACATATTGACACTATAAAAGGCTTGCATAAGATTTATTATGCAGCTGACCTTCATTACAAGAGCTCCTTATATTTTAGATACCATGATTACGAAAAAAACATAGTCTAGATTTTCTGAGACAATTTTGACCCACCCCCCTGTATAGAATTCTGGCTACGCCCTTGGCTCGCACATTTTCATTCTTTCTTCCTTTCATAGCAAGCGCATGAAATATATATCGCACGATTTCTATTAAAGTGACGGAATTCAAAAAAATTGTTTTGCGCCAAATTGCAATAAAGCATTACGTAGAGAATACAAAACTTGTGAGTGGTACAGAGACCCACAACTTGGAATAACATAATAATTCGTAGCGTGATCATCTATATAGGTGGCATTAAAATAAGGATTACAGTGTATCTAATTCAATTAAGCCTAATTTTGAGTTAGGTCACTTTAATACTAAGCGTGCGATATATGTTTTTAAATGATAAAAAAGGTGAAACTTGAAAAAAAAAATTGGACAAGTGGAGCTTGATCTTCGACTATTTCACTTCTCTAGACCGCCCGTTTACCAATTGAGCCACTATGACTTTGCAAATGATAGCGTAATTAACCTTTGCATTCTCTTAATATTTTATCAGTTTTCAATGGCTGAAAATAGGGATAGAACAACATTTTTTTTTTAAATAAAACTTAGCTAGATCTATCTTTCGCCCCCGAAACTCCCAACATACTAAGTTTCATGAAAATCGTACGAACCGCATCTGAAATTCAAATTCTATGTATATACAAGATTAAGTCATTTAAATATAAAAAAAAACCTTTATATACATACATATAGACGGAGTTAAAGAAGTTTTACTTCACCTGAGTGCTCTAAAACGCACCCGTTTCTTTTTTTAATAAAAAAAGGTAACCAATAAGCATGTAAAAATAAGGTATGTACATACAATTGTAAGTTTTGAGATATTGTATTGAGATTATATATAACGCGGAGTGCAAGGGGATCGACTAACATTGATAAAATAAGCACAATCATTTCATATTACCTTTCACATGTACTCTGGTCAACAATTTGAAATGAGAGTGATTCTGCAGCTATAATTATTATGATTGTTCACTAAAGAGTTATTATACTAAAGTAGTAGATCCATAGGCAGGCCTGTAAGTAAGAGTGTCATAACAAATAATGAGAGAGAAGAAGCTCGTATAATCTTTTTCTAATCACACATAAAAAAGAGAGATAGATTTAGTCTAACATGCTTTCTCCTAATTGTAGAAGGGCACATTTTAGGCTTACTTACTTTAGTATAATAACTCTACGATGTAGTTAATTAAAGAATATGTTTCATCTACTAATTGAAGTCAGATTTTTAATTGTGATGTAATAAAGGTTCAATCGATTTGGTTAATTTTTCTCCACGCAAATTTTCATTGCTCATTTGACAGCATTTTCATACTACGAAGTTGATTCGTTTTAAAAACAGATATATGCATTAAAATCAAAACAATCAGTATTCCATACTGATGAATTATATATCATAAATCGAATACTAAAAGATCGGTATATAAATTATTAGTGATTTTAAATCGATTCAGCGTGATATTTAATTGAATAATTCGGATAACGAGCAATATAAGTACATATGATTGACTGAAATTAAATCATCCTGAAAGGTACATTGCAGTGTATTTAATACAATATGAAAAGATTTAATTTACTTTTATGTAGAATGAAATCTTTTATGAAATATGTAATATGTAATATGTTATATTATATTTATTTTCCTATACATACTTAACAATATACACGAGCCCAGTGTCAGTTTTAAATTGTATATATTTATGACGAGTGAATTGACCCCAAATATATAATTATTACATGAATACTTAATTTATAAGTAAATAAGGTAAAAACGCAGCAAAATAGTGCCTAAGCCATATACAGTGATTTTTGATAGCAACTCTTTATTTTAACTTAACAAAATATGAAATGAGATTTATAAACCTATTTATTTATTTTATACTGAACACCATGACATATTTTAGTAACGTAAAATAATAATATGCAGTAGATTAAATGTTTTCATTCGCTTCACATCGTCTTCAGCTATTAAAATTCAAAATATTCTTTATAAAAGTAAATTTGTTTTACTAGAAGAGCCAGCAATAAACTCTGCGGTTGCTCTTTTCGAAATCGGAATGAATGATTAAATTAAGCCAATATAAAAATTATGGATCAAAAATTTGTGTGCGTGATTTGGTGGCGGTTTTGATTGGTTTATAAAAGAATTATTCATAATAAAGCATTTACTTTAAGTATTGACCCTTAATCAGTAGTTAAAAGTTAGGGTCGAACCATAAACAATCTAGTATTCTTTAAAGATAAAAAATTCAGGGTTGTCTATTATTTCCGTTTGAACGTCACTTAACCTTGTGTTAAATTTGTTTACTGTGTTTGGCAATAAACAGTAAACATTGTAAACCTTGATTTAAGTAATCTTTAGTACGAAATAATAAAAAACTCATGTTATTTAAATTACTTAACCATAATTTAATTTACATACTTAATATTCTGGAAAATATTGTTTTACATATTTAAAAAAAAACTATTTTATCGCCCACGCTTTCGGCAATTACTCTTTAAAATGAACTATTCGTTACAGATGTTCTCAAATATATATATTTATTGCTTTTTTTACACCATACACATTCAGTTCACGCGTAACTTAACAAAAAAAGAAATTACGAGGATCTCTTAATCTAACTGTAAAGAACTGATTCTGTATAATTTATTTACTTACATAATAAAAATAGAAATAATAAGTGATGGATTAAAAACAATTAATTAAAGGTTTTTAAAATTAATAATTGTATGTTAATCTTACTTTTTAATGTATTTATTCTACGAACGTTACTTCTGAGTTAAGTAGCTATAGTTTTCATTTTTGGTTACAATTTAATTTGTACTTATTAGTTCAAATTAGAAACTCAGTCATCCACGCAGCAAAATAGGGTATTGTATCAACAGATTTGTGCACAAAACTACTGTAAAAGTAATAATAATATTATTTTAAAATAACTAATTTTGGTCTATAAATTTGTTATAACTTACTATATTTATGTGCAATTTGTACTGTTTGTTTCCCAAATACAAATAAATAAATAAATTTTGATATAGTCCACGATAAGAGAAAATCTATGTAATGCTAAAAGTGTATACTGTCTGTTTTCATTCCTTATATATGTAGGATTCGTAAAAAGTATACACTACATACAACAACACCACCACTTAGCACTGCACACATTCACTATCACAATCTCAACCTGTAACCTAAGCTTTTGACATCGCGGATTACAAAATAATATAATCATTGCCATTGTATGAAACTCTTCAAAGTAACGCCTAATTCTATAAATTATAAATACACATTAAGGTATGGTTGAATCTTTTCAACGTTAAAAATTTTTGTAAATCAATTGGACAGCGTGTTATTTACTTTTTATAACAATTTTTATCCTTGCAAATAAGCGACATTCATACCTTAGAATGGGATATGATCATACCTTAGAAATATATATTGGGTAGAATCGCCATTTGACTATTCTTAATGAGTTATGTGAAATACAAATATATCTTATCATATATGATAGGATATGAAGTAGGTTGTCTTTATCAAAAAAAAAAAACGATGCGCCTCTAAAAAAGTGTACGACTCCTTGAATTTTGCAATTTTTATTTCTTTGAAATGTTTTTAATGTAGGTATGGTACGCGGCAATAAATAATGCATATCAAGGCTTAGAGAAAGAAATCGGCTATATTCTGCTTCATAGAGCATTGTCTCTGTCACACAGACTGATGAACCCGTGTGAAAAGTCACATACTAACTGAGTCACTGTGACAGCGCTCTAGGAAACCGAACTGGCCGGCTGTTTCGTTCTAAACATCGATGTGCATTATTTAACGCCGGGTACTATAGTTTTAGTTGCTTAAATATTTGGCCGATGAGAGAACTTTTTTAACTTTTTGTACATATATTTAATGAATCGAGAATTAATGCTAAATTGTACAGTTATAAATTAGGTATCGATTAACTAGAATATGCGGCCATGATTGTAATAATATTGTCCTGAGAGCATCACAATTATTTAAGTGAGACTGCTGCTGTGTAGTTTACACGTGTTATGTATCTTGTACATTGGGCCCTACGGTATATGAAATATGATTCTAATGTTTTACGTTATGAAGGTGCGACTGCTATGCGTTGAATATTGGCTACGATATTGTATAGAGCAAATCTATTTGGTCTATGTGTGAAAGGGCTCTATGCACCGTTGCGTATAAAACTCTTATTTTGAGTCTAAAAAAACGTTTTTTATACGCAACGATGCATAAAAATAGGATTGAATTTTGTTAGGTTAACATGAATCATATTTAGCTGTGGCATATTGAAAGAAAACGCATACATACAATAACCTAGTACCAAAATAACAAAGATAAATTCTAAGATTATTTTTTGAATGTTTTTTTTTACCTTTTTTAATATTAACATTTTTTATATTTATGACATCAATTTCGCAGTTTCAATCAATCAATTATTATACTTAGAGTAATACATTTACAGTACGACACAATAAATGATAAGAGGGAATATGAAATTCGTATTCATCTTTGTCTAACTACACGTAAAAAAGAGAGACAGATTAGATCACTCTCACATGCTTTCTCTTTATTGGAATGACAAATTTTAAGCTGGCTTCCTTACTCTAAGTATATTAACTACACGATATGATGACCATACTAGTGATATTGTCAAGTAAAACTGTCGAATTTTGGCTATTCTAGAAGTGCCAATTTGGGGCTTTATTTACGACATTTGGATAACTGTTTTAAAGTATTGTTATAACCTAGGCTATGCTATAGGCTATAACAATTTGATTTTAACTTTCGCTCTGTACATATAAATTGTTCGGCCCACGGTACAAGCGACACGTAATGTGATTGCAAGTTTTGTAATACAAAATATTTTATAAAATTACATCAGTGGTCTTAAATTTGTGCATAGTTTATTTTGTATCATGTGAATAATAACAAGCAATAATAATATTGTTATTGAGGATCTTTTATTTTATTCTAATAAATTCCCATACCAATTAATGCGCACTATTAAACGTTAATTCTGCAGACTGAGAAGATAGTATCCCTTCGACGAGATACAAAAGTTAGGAGAATCGTCCCAGCCTGCTTTTTTGACATAATTGCAAATATATTAATAATAATGTTTCAATGTCGAGAAAAATAGATAGGAGAAAGAAAAAAAAAGTAATATTGATGGAGATCATCATCTAGAAACCATGCCGTGTGGTATCGGCTGAGTAGAATAGACGACCCTCATTTCTTACCAAGGTGTCGTAAAAAGCGACTAAAGTAAAGGTGGATCAACACCCACCGTGTGGTATCCGGTTAATTAGAATAGACCACCATCTTTCTTACCGAGCGGTCGTAGAATATGACTAAGGTAAGTTTAACGTTAGGAAGGCCGCTGGTCGTAAAATACATAGCCAAATCATGTGACATGTGCCGATCCCACTTAGAGTGGAATAAGGGCAGTAGGATGAGGACTTAAGAACTCTTGAGTCATAAAATTTATATTGGTTATTTTTATATGCTAGTTGATTAAAAATGGATTCAAGTACACTTATTTATATACAGGAAAACTTCGATAAGGGAATCCATCAAATAAAATATTTTAAGTTATCGAGGGCTTATGGCGAAGAGGGAGAGGGGGTCGTTACCGTGAGTTAAAATTTTTATCGATGTTTTCTGAAGAGTGATCAAAAATTAATGAATAATCCGAAAAGTTATTTTAAACGCCGCCGCAAGTACAGACTTAAATGGTTTTCAAGAAACAATAGGTAAACTCGTGCAAGCTATTAATTCAGAGACTTTTATATTTGCACATTTCATTCGAAATTACTAAAATTGGCAGATAGTTTAGTAATTAAAGTGCGTCGAAACATTTCTTATTCAGGGTTAAGATTGAAATTATTAATTTAAGTTCTAGAGCTTTCTTACTTTAAATATACAACGTATTTAAAAAACTCTATAACTTTAAATACACAACGTATTTACTTAAAGTTTTAGGGTCTGAGAGAACACTGTTTACATATTTTAAACTGCAGCGTTTTTATGAGTTACTGAGGACACTCGCCCACAGACAGAAGCTATTTGCAACGACAGCATTGCTAGTAACGCGTGTAGGTTGCACTTACAACGCGCTAGGGCTACTGAATCGCAAGCAATTTATAAACCGTCAAATATTACATTCTATAAGTTCTGAATAGAAGATCATAGTTTTATAGTATTTTAAACTTTATCCGATGTTATGCAAGAAAAGTAAGATGTCGCTCCGCAACAAAGTGACACTCTACAAAACTTGCATAAGACCAATAATGTCCTATGCGAGCGTTGCGTTCGCGCACGTTTCAGAGGTCAGATTACTCACGTTTCAAACACTACGGAACCGATTCATGCGAACAGCCACTGGTTGTCGGGTTTCATGCAGAACGTTGACCTCCATAGAGACCTCGACCATTATTCACCTCTTTAAACGTTTTTCGAAACCTTACTTCGAAAAATCTGAGGTACACCCGATCCCCCTTATTTCAGTTGCTTTCACCTACATCCCAGTTAGGTCTGACCAACGAAAATGTAGACGTCCAAAAAGCGTCTTGTATGACCCTGACGATCAAATAACGATCGCAAACACAGAAACACGTAATACACAACCACAGCGTCTTCGCCAGCGAAGACGAGATCCCAGCTTTCTGACATCGGTCGGCCGTGGCTTCTAGCCACCCTTCCGACGTCGCAATGCCTAATCAAAATCCATACCATCAGCCCTTCACTACGCGTCGCCCTAATCCGAGGTCCGGCCTCACAAGAGGCACCCTTAGGACGACGTTCCCCGACGCTAGTAGAGCTTCTGCGCTCTACTCTCTGCATTAACGGCTATAAAAAGTAATGTTAAATAAAAATGTCCGAGACATAACGTTTTTAGAAAACAATACACATTTTTTGTACCAACATTAGATCCAGCTTTGTTGATAATACACTTGGTTATCGTGCATGCAGAATGTACAATAGAAATTGTAAAAATTTAGATGTTATGCACGATAAAATGTTTCCTTTAAAAATATTGCCATTTCTTAGTTTTTGTAATATCAATCAATAAGTGATATATAATTATTATTTTATGCCTTTTTTTAGAGATATTTTTTCTTATTGGATATAATTTTATTTTTTATACTTCGATGGGGAATTTTATAATGAAGAAAATGATATGATGATGATGAACACCTATCATAGGTATAATTATTATATAGTAAAAACTGTTCCAAAAAGCAACTAGATCATGGCTACGTGGTCATAACTAGCGACAGCTTTGAGTTACTGCAGCGCTATAAAAAGTCCCCATAGGCGTAGGAACTTGCCAGTTTATCACATGGACATGGCGAACTATTATTTTCGATACGATTTATCTTTATCCGTTTATAATGGATAAATATAATGAAACACATTTTTTCATTTATAATAATATTAGTATGAATTACGAGTCAGGTAGAGAGAAAACAGTATTTGTTATAATATGTATATACTTTATTTATCCTATGTCTTTTATGGCATACAATTCTAAAACTAGAAACGAGTCGGTCCATTACTCTATTTTTGTTAAACTACATTGCACAACAGCAAAATTATACATAAAGTCTTACATAAATTAAATAAAATTCGAGTACAAAATAAAATATAAATTGTATAAAAATATTTCACTTATGTAGCAGAATTGGACAAACAATGCATTTTAAAATAAATTCGGATAAGCATTAACGCAGGGAACTCGTTAAATAATAGTTTTTATTTCAGATATCAATAATAATAAAATCAACAAAAATATTCTTACGGCGTACTGAAAGCAGTACAGTACGATAAAACAAAGCACCATATGCCATATTCTGTGATGAATTGTGATGTAAAATTACAAAAAAATAATATTTTAAAATGTTTAAATTGTAGTAACTATAACTTCTTTTTCAAACGAAAGACTACCACTGCTGAACTGGGATTTCTATGCCACAAATTTTTAAAAGGCTTCACTCAGCGACTACTTCTGGCCTTTTTGGAATCGTCTGTGGAGGTTCTACGATCGATGTGTTTTCCAGTGCGCAACACTTTGGACCCTAGCGTTTATCGGTTGTTATAACTATGAACCACACCCACCCCCATATAAGATTTACCACCCATTGAGCTTAGTCAGTCACATTGGCTCAGTTCAAAACCCAGTGAACGAGTCTAACTTTTCTTATAAGGTCCTTAGCGACTAAAGTTCAGATCGGCGTCATTATTAGCGATACGCTCTGTTTGAATACTCTTCAAAGGGATTATATAAAATATCTCATAACGTCCCGAACGGTGCTCAACCTAATTGCATTCAACGACAGACCATCACAAAATTGGTCCTTTCTAGCCGGATCGTGTGTCCCATGTATAAAACTCAGCAATTAACATACAGTTCGATTACCGATTTATAATCCACGCTTCATCCACAACTTGATATGAACTATACAATTATAATTTGTACTTTTTACTGACGTTTAATTTAGATGTATCTGTTAAAAATAATATCACAATACACTAACGCACCTTTACGTCTCAAACCATAACCGTAATTATAAATTTAATTCAATCACATTCATTTAAAATCCATAAAATATTTTACAACTCAAACATTAGCATAACTAAAGATGAACTACAAATATTAAATACACATTAGTTTCGTTATGCAACATCTTTGGATATCGCTTAAACTCAGTACCAGTTACAAGTTTTCTATGATGATTGATATAGTAATTCTTTACTTTGGATATGCTCATAGAAAATCAATGTAAAAACCTTAATATGACCCTTATTTATAATTCACAAAACTTCTGCAGAATCTAGCAACTTTGCAGTTCCATTCAAAAAATTTCACTTTACTCCATGTTCCATACAAATTGACTTAAAATGTAAATGCAACTGACCTAGATCAAGGTATATTGTAATTACACAATTTGTTAATAATCAAGTATTATATATCAATAATTATAATACTTTTATCATAACCTAATATTAGAACCGTTATTGTATACAAATTAATGGAAAAATATGTCTGATGTCATAAAAATATTTCATATTTTTGAACGATAGCTGAAATAATAATCTAAGTACCAACAATACCACTGTGGTTTAATTTCTATCAGTATTTTTTACATTTTAAAACATTGCATGTGGTACAAACTAATTGCAGAGCATTATGGGACCAATATTCAAGAAACAGTGGTTTGAATCCAATAGGTTTATGAAATTCTAATGTGTGTATAATATTTATAATTTATCTTCTGTACAAATTATTAGTAATATAAAATTCATAAAAAAATTAAGTTGAATTTAATTTTAAAATAAAATATGTTTTATTCTAACATTCATTATTCAAAACAAAATTGAGTTTCTTTGTTCGCCCCAATAAACTTTTATTATTTTAGACAGACTTATTGAAAATGCTTTACTTGGTAACAAATAACAATTACAATTATCTTGATAATTAGCAGATACATCGCACACTTAGAATTCAAAATTAGGCTTAATTGAGTTAGATACGTACACTGTGATCCTAATTTCAATGTCATCATTGACAACAATCACACTGATATGAAAAGCTAGTTATTCCTTGCTCTTTCAATTTTTGGGCCTCTTTAATACTCACGAGTTTTGTAAGTGCTACACTAATACACTTTATAGCAATTTGCCACAAAACAACTTTTTTGGATTTGGTACCACTTTAATTCTAAGTGTGCAATATATCTATATCTACAAAAATGTGACATCAATATTCTGCATTACTTGCATCAGTAGGCCTACCATGAACTTTTAGATAACGATTCAATTCAAAATCAGTATCTAGACAGAAACGCTTTCATTTCGTGCCATGAAGTGTGAATTGCATTGGGCAATTTGCAATTTGTGTTGCAATGTTTGAAAAGGATAATGTTATATGAACTATAGATAACTCTGTCTCTTTTACTCACATGTTTTTAAGACGCATTCCGAACGCTGATTCGGCAACGACAAAGTGTGCGTCTTAAGACGTCATGGTATGAAAAAGAAAAAAAATTGTTTATGTCTTCAATTGAGTCGCAATAAGAGTTCATAAGGTAGGCCTGCAGAAAACTATGATTCTACTTATACCAGGTTTTAGGAATGACTATATGTACCATATATTTTTTTAATTATCCATAGTCAGTCCCATATGATGTCAAACCTTTATACTGTATGGCGAATGACACCGCTGCATCTAGAAAATCATAATGATTGCTCACAACATTATTATCACTTGAATTTATATTTTCATCTCCATCATATTCTGTATTGCTACTGTTTGGGTTATCAGATTCACTAAAATATTGATATGAAAAATTTGATGTATCAGGATAAAATGATACAGGTAAATCATTACTAACACTTTGTTTGACATCATTTGCTGAGGACCAAGCCATATCAAAATCATTGGAAGAGTTGTCATCGATCTGATTTTTTTTATTAGTGCATGGGTTGGCTACTTGAACAGTTTCATCATCTGAGGGAAGCGGGCTGCTTGGAGGAGATAAAGTTAAGCTTTTGCCTGAATAATCACATTGTGCTAAATTCTTTTTTTCATTGCTACTTGAGTTGGAGTTATTTTGTAAGCCATGGGCAGATATTGCCATAAGTATTGCTTCATTTTCAATACTGTTGTCACTAGGTAGGTTATTGATAAATTCTGCTGCATCCAGCGCAAAAACTCTATTGTTGTCCATATCTGCCGGCAGAGGTGTAATCATCCAGTTATCTAAAACACGGTTTATTGTATTGTCCACAAAACACTTCGCCATCTGAAATCAAAATTCTGCATTGTATAACTTAATCAAATAATGAGTGTAAAAACCATAAACATTCCTCATCTCGAACATCTCAATAATCATTAATGCTCCCAAGACACTTGGATAACCAATTAAAATACTGAAATTGATATTGCACATAATCATTCAAAAACTAAACTTATTGTTTCAATACTATTATTATAAAACAGATCAAATATAATAAACTCAAATTTTGAACATTATTATATAATTTAAAAAAATAGTCCTTAAAAGACCTCTCTCGAAAATGAACAAAGCTTTATTTAACTGTCACTATTGATTAGTTTTTATCAGTCCGTAAAATCATAACAGGTATTATGTATTTTCATTTCAATGAACTTATTTTTACCTGTCTAGCTTGCCATCTTGCTATACATTGGTCCTCAACATCCTTATTAGAATACACCATTGAATTTGAGACTACTGAACAATCATTACTACTGCTTGCACTTTCTCTATTGTTTTCAAACCAAGTAACATATCTTGGATATGGTACCTTTTCCGTTGATATGGTCGTGCTGGGTAACAATGCATTACTATCAGTTATTGATTCCAACGTATTAAAGTCCTGCTTTAATAAATAGTCACCTAAAATTTCCAGATTTTGCTCAGTATTACCAACTAATTTCGGTTCGAGTTCCGACGAAGTACCGGCTCTAGATGTATCCGCTTTCGATTTGCCCTCAGATATTTCATTTCTCAAATGATATTTGCCTTTTACTTCCCAAGCAAAACGTGCCTTTTTTAATGGGCGTTCAGGCTCTTTGCAGTCGCCATTTTCTTGTCGTTTACACGAAGACTCTCCAGCGGTTCCAGGTAGATTCATGGCAATATGTTTATCAAAATAGTCATTAGTAAACAAACACTGACATCATTAATTACTACCATATGATTGAATGACAAGTTGTTAATTATGCAGTTTTATCGTTTGTTTTTTAATGTTTTTATAGACGAATATTACAAAAATCCCCAAAAATAATGGAGGAAATCTAATTCAAACAATGATGTGATTAATTTGTATTCAATGTAATTTAATAATATAAAATCGGAATTCTCAATGAATACAATTATACTCGCACAAGTATTTTGTGACCCGATATTATCTGTGGTTGGAACTGTGAAGTAGCTACTAGCTAGTGACAGCTTTGACGACAGATGACATACCTATTTTTATTTTTTTAGGTCGCGCATATACCTACTTAAGTTCTTAAAATAACTTCTTAAAATAAAGTAACTTATAATTAATATTCAAAATTTCTCTTATTATATACAAGTTCCCATAATTAACGTTCAGAGTTAATTAGTATGTTATAAGATTTGATTTATTCAAAGAGTCTAACATTGTTACCATTTAAAAAGTAAAAATGATTCAAAAGAATGTTATTCAATAAAATTAAAATCATAATTTTTTTATCGCGCCACTGTATGAATTAGAATTTGAAGTATATAGTGGCTCATAACTTGAGCATAAACTTGAAAGAGACTGTAAACTGTTACCTGTGGCTGTTACTACTATTAAATTATTATTAAATTGAATAGTAATTAAATAAAAATAAATGTACCTACCTACCTAATAAAACTAAAATATATAGACATAGCAAGGCAGCGTAAGTCGGTATCTAAGTAATAAAAAAAATATATAATGTCAATATATGTAAATTTTAAAGTTAACCACAGACTATACTTAGTCAAGTACTTAGTAAGGAATCATACGACTACAAACAGGGAGCACAATGCCATAGGTAGGTATTCGTTATTAAACTGATTTATTTATTATTATCTCAAATATGAAGTTCAGTCGAATAGTGTTGTGCTTGTCGAGTTTCCTAATATTATTATCCGAAAAAAATCAATGTTTTCTCTGTCAATGAACGTGCTGAACCATGATTGGATGTTTTAAGGGTTTGCGGTTTAATAAAAGTTTTCGCTTACCTTATTATTATTAACGAAAAAAAACATAGTATTGATTAAAGCTCTGATGGCTTTTATGTTTGGATACTGATCTAACTAGAGTGTAGGTGAAAGCCACTAATATGAGCTGTTTTCCAATTCCAAAAACTTACGATCTAAGTATTTGTTCACTACTAACCTATTGTAGGAAAATTGAAAATGGATGTATTACAATATAACGTCAATTGGTAATGAGCACTCACGTAAAAGAATAAATATAAAAGTTGTATTATACGTAAACAAATAACTTCTGATCTATTTTCATTATTAAAAGTAGTATGTAGACTATCAAAATACATTGTACACGGTACAGTAAACTAAAGTTTATAAAAAAGTAAAAAGGATTGCATGCCCGCTTATCGGTTTCAACTTTCAATATTTAAACAATGCAGTTTAACTAGAAAAACGATGCGTGAGCTCAAATGTATAACAAAGAGCGGACAAAATTCGTAGTAACGAGATATTGTAAGACACATTGACGCCTAATCACCGACAAGGGGAGGGAGTCCAGAATAAGTTAATTGGATGATTGTCGCCAGTCCCTATGCGTCGGCCGTGCGTTACCTAAATAATATTCGTAAATTTAATAAATATACAATACACTCCGCGCTACTTCTTTACATTTGTGATAGTACCAGGACATTAGCTGGGTGGAAAATGCAGGTATTTATTATGTTAAAGAATGTTATTGTTATGACTCATTCATAAGTAATAAATGCTGTAAGTTGTATGTTTTATAAACATTTTAAGGAAAGTCTTAGTATGACGTATCTTATCTGGAAAATATTAATGAAAACTAACTTTAATTTATTAAATTATAGTATTGATAGCATAAATAAAATATAATTGATTCTTTCTCTAAGCTACGAAATATTTAAACTAATATTTCTTAGTACTGTATTTAAGTTTTAGAGTATTAAGCTTAATTTAAATAGATTGAAACTTTTTATCATTCTATTTAAATTAAACTGTTACTAATAAATTCGCATTAAATTCTTGTATGTTTTTTAAAGGATTGAAATATGTATCCCGTAATAAATATCCTGAATTATCTCTCTAGTAAACTTTTCTCTGTGTATATCTGTTACCTATGTATGCAATCGATATTATTGTACATAAAAAACTTATATAACATGACCTGAATAATTTGTAACAGTGCATGTATTTCAGAGTTCGTGCATATTAGCCATTATCATAGTTCTGTTCACATCCACGACATCAGCGTTGCAGATGACAGATTTTCAGTTAGAGAGAACGTTGGCCGACCGTGGGACAATGCAGCGTCACATCAAGTGTGCATTGGGAGAAGGACCTTGTGATCCAGTTGGAATCAGGCTTCGAAGTAAGATACATTTATTATCTAGTTTTTTTTTAAATTTATCAATCTGCTATTAGCACAAAATATTAACAGATCTAAAACGGAATGCCTAAAATATTTATTTATAGTCAATTTTTTAAAACATAAAACATTTCAAAAATATTCCGTGTTAGTAGAAATTAATATTTAATGTCATTTTTGTACGCTGAAGATTTTTTAAGGTTAGTAAATTAAACAAAAATAAAATTTTACTTATCCGAAAAAGTTACTCCAAAACTTATAATCATAAATCTATACTTATTATACCCACAAATTATCGATCTCACTTCTGAGAATGACTCACTGAAGAACGTACACTTCAGTAGTCATAAAAAACTAAAAAAATATATTAAAATTAATAAATTTATTAAAAAAACCAATAAAATTATAAAAACCAAGAACTGCATTCAACAGTTAGGAAAAAGTAAAAAAGAACGGATACACTTAATCAATAAAATAAAATCCATAAATGATAAATTACAGTATCGAAGACATATATATGATAGTGAGACCTTGCAACTTCAAAGAAAAATAGAAAAATTAGAGATATCACTAAAAAATATAACAGAGTTATACTCGAAGGCTCAAATTCTAATAAATGAACATATAAAATCCTTTGATGGTTTATTAGAAATATGCAATGACAACATGGAACGTTTTGTATCGTTGTCAAACAAGTACAAAGAGTCTGAAGATAATAAATGTCAATGCTCTTTGAAGAGGCAAGGTGAAAATAATTCATCGTCATATATAAGTGCTATGAATCCTGTAAATAGTTCAAGTAAATCTAATAAAAATGATGTAAAATCTGAGAAAAAAACCATAATTTTCTCAGATAAATTGGGCAAGGGTTTTGGAGCAGTTATAAGTCCTTACCTTACACAATCAGTAATTAACTATTGTTCTCCAGGAGCAACTATTGATTATATATTGAATAACTTAAATTGTAATGATCTTGATTATAACACTACAGTTATATTGATGCTTGGTGACAGCCTAAATATTAAAAGGCCACAGATAACAAAATGTATTGAAAAATTATTACTTTTAAATGAAAAATTTAAATGTAAATTTTTTATATGTGCCTTTCCCTACTCTAATATGTTGAACAATAAACAAAATGAGCACATATATAATCTAAATATACATTTGTATAATTTGACATGCCGTCATAGTGACGCTATATGTTACTTTGACATTAATAAATTTATTTCCTCGTTTAAGTTAACTAGAGATACTATGTATCTGTCTAAAAAATGTTACAGGAATCTAGCTTCACTGCTAGCCTATAATTTAAGTGATACAGTTACATCTGTTGTAGCTAAGTCTATTGACTCCTATACAGATTGTACAATAAGTACAAATTTTTCATATATTGACACATGTACTAGTAGTAGTACTAATAGTATATCAAGTAATATTTTATGTACGGAAAATATTACTTTAAACTAGGTATTAAGACAACAGATAGACCTTGTAAATTGAATATTGTTCACCAGAACCTGCAAGGTCTATCTGGCAAGGAATTTGAAGTTGAACTGTTTATGAATAAATTTAATGTAGATATTTTATGTATAACCGAGCATTGGTTAAACAGTTCCAACTTCCTGTTAAATATAAAAAGTTATAATGTGTCCAGTGCGTTCTTGAGGAAGACCGTCATTCGTGGGGGATCTTTAATACTAGCTCACTGTAAATTAAATTGTAAAGAACGGAATGATATTGTCGGTCTTTCTGTGGAACGTACCATTGAGCTGTCTTGTGTAGAGTTGGAGCGCTATATTATAGTTTCTGTGTACCGCCCACCCTCCAGTGATTATATGCTATTTGAGAGTGTTATGGAGGAAGTTTTAAAGAAGACATGTAAATCTTCAAAAAAAGTTTTAATCTGTGGAGACTTTAATGTTGACATACTAGTGGATACCAGTACTCGTTGTAGGTTGCTTAATTTATTTCAATGTTTTGATATGATTAATGTATTTAACGAACCTACTAGGATAACTGCAGACTCGGCTACCGGTATTGATAATATTTTTACTAATTACAGCTGTAATATCTTAGAAAAATCTATAATAAGTCGCTTAAGGTCTGATCATAGTGGACAAATTATATCTGTTCCCAACATTATAAATAACAGAAAGCAATTTATTAAATTCAGGCCTATCACGTCTCATAAAATAAAGCGATTTCAAGTAAAAATATTATCAAAATTACCGCATATTGACAAAAGTTGCGGTAGTCCAGATGATCTTTTTAATGCTCTCTTTGGAATTATTGGTAGTGAATTCGATAAGACATTCAATATTATAGAAAAAGAAGTCTCCAAACATCTCAGGTTTAGCGATTGGGCTACTAATGGCATTTATAAGAGTAGAAACAAGTTATTTGATCTGTATGCAGAAAAGCAATATAATCAGTCCCCCACATTCTTAGAATATGTAAAAAAATATTCGAAAATGTTTAGAAATGTCTGCGCACAGGCCAAATCACTTCACATTAAATGTAAAATAATGAACTCTGAAAATAAAATAAAAACAACTTGGGATGTTATAGGAGATGAAGTAGGCAGACATAAAATGCGTAATTCTGCCATAGAGCTGAAAATTGGGAATGAGTTTACTAATTCCGACGCAGAAGTGGCGAGTGTATTTGAACATTTTTTTCAGAATATACCCATTTCTACCACTAGCTCAATAAACTCATCCCCAATTGAAGCTCTTAATGTTTTAAAGGCCAGCGTCATGAAGTGCAATGTAAATTTTAAATTTAGACACATTTCTCCGCACGATATTGTTAAAACTTTTAAAAGTTTAAATATTAAAAAAACAACTGATTTATGGGGAATGTCTGTAAAGTTAATAAATAATGTTATTGAAATTATTGCACCTATTATGGCCAAGATCTTTAACAAGTCTGTAGACACAGGGACATTTCCAAATTTAATGAAGTACAGTAAATTGATCCCTGTTTTCAAATCTGGTGATAAGAGCGACCCTAACAACTATAGACCCATCTCGATCTTGCCAACTCTTAGCAAGGTCTTTGAGAAAGTTATTCTAAATCAACTGCTCAAGCATTTTAATTTTAATAATTTACTTCACCCTGAGCAGTATGGGTTTACCAAGGGTCGGTCTACATCGGATGCGGGCGTAAGATTGTTGAAGCATATCTTTGATGCGTGGGAGAACTCACAAAATGCCATAGGGGTATTTTGTGATTTGTCCAAGGCATTTGATTGCGTTCAACACGAAACTTTATTACTAAAGCTTGGTCATTATGGTATTAAGGATCATGCACTTCGTCTCGTTGCATCTTATCTCGATAGCCGAATTCAAAGAGTGTGCATTAATGGTGTGCAGTCATCCGGATCGGCCTTAGTTATGGGTGTGCCTCAAGGATCAATCCTTGGTCCCTTTCTGTTTTTAGTATATATAAATGATCTACCATATTTCATTCATAATATTTGCGACATTGTACTGTTTGCTGATGACACATCTTTAATATTTAAAGTAAATAGGAATAACGCTAATAATATTGACGAAGTAAACAGTGGATTGTCGCAGGTAGCTCAATGGTTCAGACTAAATAATTTGGTACTAAACTCAAATAAAACGAAATGTTTAGAATTTGCATTACCTAATACAGCTAAAAAAGCAAATGAGCTCTTAATAGACAATGTACCACTAAAAACAGAAAATACAACTGTATTTTTGGGAATGACGTTGGATACAAAACTCCAATGGAGCACACACATAACAGCTCTCGCAGGGAAACTCAGTTCAGCAGCCTATGCTATTCGAAAGATAAGACAGTTTACAGACGTCGAAACAGCAAAACTAGTTTATTTTGCTTACTTCCATAGCATTATGTCTTATGGAATAATGTTATGGGGTAAATGTGCTGATATTGAGAAAATTTTTGTATTGCAAAAAAGAGCCATACGTGGCATTTATAATTTGAATTCGCGTGAGTCCCTGCGAGAGAAGTTTAAGGAAACAGGTATTCTTACGTTAGCTTCACAGTATATTTTTAGCAATTTGATTTTTGTGCATAAAAATATACATAATTATAAAAAGATTGGCGATGTATATAATAGACAAAGTAGGAACCGACATAAGCTTGCGGCTCCTGCTTTGCGCCTTGTAAGAGTACGTAAGTCGTTTGTGGGTTTGGGTATAAGATTCTATAATAAAATTCCACAATCAATTTTAACTTTGCCATTACAGCAATTTAAAAATACTGTTAAAAAGAGGCTGATACAGAAAGCCTATTATACCGTGGAGGCTTACATTGATGATAAGAATGCGTGGATATAGCTGCTCTTCGACCTTGTGCAGGATAGCTATGACCGTTTCCGAACCAGCAGTAAAGTTGACGATTCAAAAGCACTTGTTTACAAGTTTACTTGAATAAAGAATATTTTGAATTTGAATTTGAAATTTGAATTTGAATTATAAAAAATCCCCAAAGTCTGTGTGTCTGTATGTAATCGATTTTCTCGGAATCTACTAAACGGATTTTATGTACGGTTTTACTAAAAAAGTAGTGCAATTTTTCCGGAAGGTTTAGGTTTACAGTACATTACTTTTTTATATAAATAACGTTGAAGAGGTTATACAAAACTCGCCTGCTGGGAGTTCTACTCGCGTGCGCTGTGTAAACCAACAGAGACACACTAAAGTAATGTAGGTACTAGGGAATTATAGACCTACAAAAATAACACAAAGTCCGCGATAGCATGTCTCTATTTCTTATGGGTAGCTCCGAATATGTACTTTTATGTTCAAAATATCAATACGCGAAAATTTTTGTGACAAATTGATTTGTTCTACGCGGGCGAAGCTGCTGGTACATCTATATATAATTTATTTTTATTTATTATTAAATTGTAGTGAATCGTAACATTCCTAGAGAAACATTAGAAAAAGAATTTGCTACTTGCGGAAATAGATTTCGTAGAATTTAAACCAAAAGACAATAAATAGAATATCAAATAATTTTTAAATTAAAAGATTCCATTTAACTTTTTACTTTGAAACGAATTGTAAAAACTATGTTTTTATTACTACTATTTTACTATTTAACTATTTTAAAATTAAGTTATTTATGATAATAGCTTGTTTTTCGGTGTTTACAACAATAATACTTTAAATTTTTATTGTTTTTTATTTTTTAATAAAAAAATTCTTTTGCGAATTAATGACATTTTAGTATAGTTTTAAGAGTTAAGCAAGACAGGTTACCGGAAAATTCTTGCCGGGTTTGCGTAAAGCATGAAATCCACTTTTTACTAAACGTTTTCGTTCTCCTTATCTTTTATCTCTATCAAAATTACGTGTCACAATTGATTTATAATTGCGACTTCCGGTCTGACTGAAGTGTTATTATTTTATGACCTCTACTTTCGCTAACTAAAGACCGTCGGTGCAGCATCGAGTCTGTCTTAACGAGTAGTTTGCGTTTGGAAAAACGTGTTTCGTATGACGTAATTGGCGTGAGTTACTCACGCATATCAAAAAGCATAATATGCATAACCTATGGATTAGGCCAAGCTATAACTACTTTCCTGATCACGTCACTCGTTTATAGTAATTTAAAATGTATTGTAAATTATGAATAATAATTGAAAAAATATTTCGTGACAACGTTGTAATATTTTTTTTCTTAATTAATGATTAACGTTGAACTCAAACTGCTCTTATAGCGTTGATTGTCGAGTGCAGAAATACTGTAGAGCATGCGATATGCAATAAGTAGAACGCAGAAATTAAACTAAATAAATATATAAATATTATTTTTCTTTTATTTAAATATATAAATATATAAATACTATTCTTTTTAATCCTTCTGCACCTCTTTATCTAAAGGAGCGTTTTAGATTTCGAGAACATCTCCATCTTTCTAACCTGCGATCACAGCATCTTAACAAACTGATGATGCCGGCTAGTCACTCGCAGCGTTACAGTGAATCTTTTACAGTTACGGCTGTGAAACTCTGGAACGCTCTTCCCAGTGACATTCGTCTTTCTAAATCGATATATGTTTTTAAACGTCGTTTAAAAAACTATTTTTTATCTAATTAATTGATTATTGTGTACTATTTTTTTATCTACATTATTTTATTTATATAAACTTATGGTTCCTATCTATTTATTTATTTTATGGAGTAAAATATAGTGTAAGTCTATACAATATTAATACATATTTATATTTTATTAATAGCATATAGTAATTCCATTACTTATTACGTAAATTTATTTATTCTGTCGTCTTTCTACTCACACTCAACCACCAACTATGTACACTTCTTAATAATGATGTCCTTACACATATGGGTTGCCTGTTAGAGATCACTTGCAGTGATAAGGCCGCCCTTACACATTTTATTTTAAATTTTTTGTTTCTTTTGTATGTAATGTTGTGTGTAATAAAGAGTTTCTTATCTTATCTTATCTTATCTTATATAAATATCTAGCACTAAGTGATTGGAGCGATGATACAGAGAAATAAAATTAAAAAATAGGCAGATGTGAGAAATTCTTCTTCCACAGCTTAATTTAAATTATAATGCGAGAATAACAGTCCAGAAGGTCCCTAATTAAGTCAGATTGTCACATATAATATTGTTGGGTATAATTTGCAAGTCCTTCTATTAGTAGTCCAAATAACAAATCTTAAAAAACATACCGCCCTGTCCAATATCAGCCAATTTTTTTTTTCGAACTGAACTATGGATGTCATCACCTACCCAATATCCGGCCTAATTTGGTGATGCGATTTATGATTACTGTTTATCTAAATTTAATCAATTAATTTAATTCTATAACGTAAGATTCTAATTTGCCAACAAGATTTAAAAAATGACGCTAATTTTTAACCATTACGCATATATTGTACTATCATCGTAAAATTTAGATTTATTTTAAGTGGAGCGAAATATTTATTTATTAAAACCTATACCAATTTTTTTTTAAATATCACTGTATATATATACAATACATACAATATATAATGTTCAAAAGTTTACACAAAAGCATACAGCTATTGTGCGGTTTCAAGTATATATTTGTGGCTATTCTTGGAAAGGCAATGAATCACTTCGTACAAACAAAACCTCCCCTCAACAACTAATTTTTCCTGTTATGAGAATTGAGATAGTGAAAAGATAATGAATTTACTTTGAGTTAAAATATATAAATTTTGAATATTTGCAATGTCGCAAACTAAAGTACTGAAAAAGATGGAATAGTGCTTGCAAATGAGATGAGAATGTTTAGCTGGATGTGTAGTGTGACAAGATAGATACGAACTGGATGAATATGTAACTGCCTTGCTATATGGCCGAAAAAGAGATGGTTGGATTGTGTAATATAACATGCATATTAGGAGTACCGGCAAAGTTATAATACGATACGAATGATAGGATAGTGTGGAAGAGAAAAATCCGACCCCACTTAGAGTGCGATAAGCGCAGGAGAAAGCAAGAAAAAGAACTCACAAACTAAACTCTTGTCATCAGATTAGTGTTGCTATTAAAGAAAAAGTAAAAAATACTGTTTTTATTTGTTCTATTAATTTAATGTTTAATGTATTTTATATTACATTTTGTTAACTTAGTGATGTATATGAAGAATAATATAACTATAGTATTTAATTAAATTACATTAAATATTCGAAACATGCTTTACAGTTCTATGCTGTCGGGACTCGTCATAAGCCATTTTCTTCTACTCAATTTAATGACAAACAAACTTAGGAAATTAACTATTATATGTTAAATGACCTATATGAAGTTAATGTTTTATAAAATTATTCCTTGTCTGGACTTCCCTCGACCGCGGGCAGACAATCAGCATTGTTAATATTTTGTATCCTTCAGGAGTAGCTGAGTCAGACTTTTCATTGTCAAGACATATTACTTTTATTTTAATTTTTACCTTTTATATTCTATATACATATGTTTGTGTGCTTTATTCTTTTTATCAATCACTACTTATGATTTCAGTAATTTATGATAAATTTATGTTTGTAATAAAGAAAACATTGGAATTAGTAGTAGGTAGTAAGTAGTTGATAATTCTGAAAAAAAATCTCCAAATGCAACGCTCCTTTAGAGGTAACTTGAATAGTAGTGAATAAAGCGAGGAAAGCTATATCCAAATAAATTCAAAACATAATTGTACGTAGCTAAAATTTAAACTTGTTGTAGTTTGAGGAAAATCGCCTCTACCTACTTTTCTACTCCTGCTATGTTGCAACAATACTATGTGCATTTACAAGGCCTGCTATTTTCCAATTGTGTCGTCTAGAAATTTAGTAACCGAATTTTTTTACAGCACTTGCTCCACTCGTTCTCCGAGGCTCATGTCCCCAATGTTCTGCACAAGAGACTCGTCAAATCCGTCGCACGCTCGCCTTCGTTCAGCGGAATTATCCATGGGAATGGGCGAAGATAGTCCGTCAGTATGGTTGAATGCGAGGCAACATTTGCTAGGTTGAACAATGGAAGACTTACGACCACAACACTTTACCAATAATAGAGAATTGGGCACTTTATTTTTCTTTTTCTTTTATCACATATCCGGCTCACGGTTGATGCTGTGACAGTAAACAAAATACCTTTCACTATTACGTGTGGACTATGCAGATCCAACTTCTATAGAATTATTTTATTCCGATAGCTATAAAAAAAATCTATCACCGTATTAAAGTACTGTGTAAATATCTAATGATATTACCACAATTCTGCCTTCTAGAAATCTTATTCGATAAATTCCATTCGAGTTGTTTTCCCGTAAACATAATACAATTTTTTACGAAACAGGAATTTTAGATTATTTTATTTTACACTTAGTAAGGCTCAAATTAAAACTAATTGAATTTTTAATATAGATCTAATTTATATTTGTTGTATAAAAAAATTATATATTTCCTTTTTAAGAAAGGTTTTATATGACAGACATTCTAAATTATATCTATGAGGCAGAATTTTACATTTTCCAAAATTCTTATTTAAGCTGAGATCATTTAAGTTGGGATTTCTACGTTGAAAAAAAGTAAAATTGTCTACAAATTTATTTACTATGTATTTCCACTGACTTCGAGCTTTAGACAACTTAAAGACAGAGTAATGACGAGATTCTGATATCTCAGGAAGTTTTGTATTATTTTATAGTAACATTCAGGACTGCTGCAGTTTAGCTCTGGTATGTATTTATTTCTGATTTAAGTTTGTATTTGATAAGTACCACCAGAAAATTTTTACTTTGGTAAAACCCAGGCTTTAATAGTATCACGTAATGAATGCACAGCACACACCAAAGTAAAGGGGGGGTTGAGTTAAGTAAGTGTTACGGCATCGCGTTGACGAACGAGCCTGATACTCAGCATTCTCTCTCCGTTCATTGGAAACGAACGTGTAATTCGCTCGCACCTGTGGAACTATTTAGAAATCATAACAAATCCGGGTCACTTGATAGGAAAGTAAAAGTGTAATAAGGAATAAGGATGCAGGTGAGTTCAGAATTTTATTCAGGTGTTCGTTAGCATTCCTGATTATAACAGGTTTACGAGCTTTCGTTATGTATCCATGCAGATTATTGAACTCCAAGGGCGAAAATTGTGTTCGAGTGCATTTTTTGCGTCCAAATTTTTATTGAAAATTTAAACTGAGCTTAACTTTAGTGGTTAAAGATATATTATTCACTTAATTAATGAAAAAAGTTGCCTGTTTGTTTTTTTATCCTTTCGCGTCCGGAGGCAGTGACGGATCAATATAATTTTTGGTATGGAGAGAGTTGGAAATCTGGATAATGAATTTGGATAATTTTATCTTAATATTAATAATTAAATAGATAAAGCTGTGGGTACAAACTACTAAATAAATTCCTTGATATCATATTCTACCTATTTATCTCTCATTATAAGTTTAAAAGATTTTATACCAAAAGTAAAAATAAAAGTTCAAAAAGGAAGATTTTATCATGTAAAAATACTTTAATTTATATTGCGCGTATTTTTTTTTTGTTTTCGGCTCCGGTATCCATAATATATATTTTTTTATTTTAATTAACGTTCTTATCAATAATCATATGAAATAACCGAGTAAAACATTAGATAAACTAGAAATACACACAAAAATGCGAAAATAATTTATAAAATAAGAGCTCTTGTATTTCATTATTTTGAAACACGTTGCAATTAATTACTTATGTTGTTTTATATTTTACAAACATCTTAAATTTTGTGTTAGTACAAGCGACTTATTGAAGACATCGACGAACTCTCAGATTCTCGAAAGATATATAAAATAAAACATGAACTCATGTTTTATTTTATATACCTTTAAAAATTCATCATGGATAGGTACAAAAAAAATTGGACATGATTTAAGAAACCGTCAAATTATATAAATAAAATATATCTTAGGTTTATTACAAACTTTCTTTAATATTTCAAAATTTTGTACATTGTGATGCATTTTAAAATTATAAATGCAAAATTTACCTTTCTTTCATATCAGAACGGAGAAACGGATCGATTTGATTTTTGGAATGGAGATAGAAGAGTGACCCACGTTAGTCTTAAGTACCGAAGCTAAAACCAGACCAGGCGGAAATTATTAAAGAATATAAAACCCATATTTTGATTAAATATATGCTAATGATGAAGGAAAATACCGTATAGATATGTGCTAATTTCTAAAAAGTTTCTAGGACATTTGTCCCCTTATCCCATAGAGCGTAGTCGGGTTTAGTTCCACACATTCAAGAAACTATGTTTGCTCCAGCGCGTAACAATCGGAGGGGTGAAACTCTTGAAACACTTTTCAGGTTGTCGCAGGCATCTTGATAAGGTAGAAAAACAAAATATCACATTTTATCTTTCATATTTTCTAAAATTAAAACCGAGCAAAGCTCGCTCATCCAGGTACTTTTTTTTAATGGGTTGCTATAAAAATTATGGATGCAGTACAGCGCTATCTAGTTGATTATTAGGGTAACGTCTTGATATCGATGAAATTGAAGTTTATCTATATTAAAATTCAAATTATCGTTTATTAAAGTAAACTTGTAAACAAGTGCTTTTGAATCGTCAACTCTACTGAGTTGAGAGAGAACTTCTACCTACCGAGAAGCGCCAGCAAGAAATTCGACGGTTGTTCTTCTCAAAGAATTATTCTTATTACTAGTTACATTTACTAATTACCGTCTTGTACAGGCTCGAAGAGTAGCTATAACCAAACATTGTAATCGTCTAAGTAATCCTCAATAGTATAGTAGGCTTTCTGTATTAGCTTTTTTAATAGTATTTTTAAACTGCTGTAACGAAATAAAATTATAGATATACACATAATACAACATATCCTATATATTATCTATAGTAACAATAACAAGCCATTACCTTTTAACTAACTCAGCAAACTTCCAATCACACTATAATACACATAGAATGTAGTATTGTCAATTAAAATCATTTTTTAAGTAGTGTCTGGAGAGACAATTGTTAAGTCTAATTGCTAGAAACTATATTTAATAAGGCAATAATTGTCCTCATCTCAGGTTTTTCTTTGTATAATGAAAAAATATTTCGAGTGAGAATATTTATTTGTCTCTTTTGTGTTACATGGTCGCACCGTCCGTATGAGTTGTTAAACTGGCTGCATAGCGCAGACCAAAGTATTTATTATAATATATCTAGTACTAAACATTATCTGCTAGTCAAAAGATTTACACTACAATAAATCGCAAGTGATTTATACTGAAGATTTCCATTTTTAGTTTATTATATATTTTTCTCAATCGGTTGAGTATTTAACCTGTTCGATAGACTTTTGTGAATAGTTGTAATTTTTTTATAAAGAACGTTAATTTATTTATTCTTATTGCACAAAAAAAATATGTACAAAAATGTGTAATATATTTATTTATTTAGGTACCATAAAGAAAAAAAAACGTAAGAAAAACATTATAAATAAAAAAAACAAGGTACAAAGGTCAACTTATCCCTTTGACAGGGATCTCTACCAGCTAACCTACGAAGTGAGACAATTTATAGTTAATCAGCTATGGTACTAATATCCTAACTTATACACTAATAAATATATATTTATATAAATAATATATTGTAAATTTAAATCATAAGTATATTATATATATGATAAATAAAATAACAATAATATATACATAAATATCAACAATTACATTATGGGAGTAAAGAAATATAATGTTTCTTTAATCTAAGTTTAAAAGCACTGGGGGAAAGTTATGGCTATGATACATAATGCTGTATGGCAACGAGTTCCATAGACGGGCAGCAAGAACTGTAAAAGATTTAGAAAAGAATACAGTATTGTAAGGTGGGATGATAAGTGACAACATTCCTACTATGCTATGAAATAAAAGCATGAAGAAGAGCGTGCCAAGACGATTTTATCGCTAGAGAGATCTCTTATGGAAAAACTAATTATTAAGATATAATTTTACATATTGTGTTTATAAGAAATTAAAATATTTTCTTTTGTTTATCACAAATTATTGTAAGTTGAAATAATCACCTTCAACAAGTTACTTATAGCATTATAGCAAGTATCTGTTCTCCAGTATGCAGCCATACTTAAAGGTTATTCAAGGTTGCTTGGTCCCTAAATAAAAATAAAGTTTTTCCTGCCGTTTCCTCTTCATTTAAAACTTTTTTGATTTAGGTGTCCTCAAGAATAAACTTGTAATTAATTTCGGAGAAGGTTTAGAAATACAGTTTGATCTTTTTATATTGACATGTTGTTTTGGAAAAATTGTGAAGATTAAGAGGTTAAAAGATTTTTGACACAATAAATACAATTTACCAACACTTTAGTAATACTTTGAGCATGTTATGGGATTTCCAGTTTTTAGTTACATGTATTCATAAGATAAAATGTTCGATATTTTGACTGCAGTTTTTTCTTATGAGAAAATTTTATTGTTGGTTATTGTTGCGGTTAACGCCGTAATGCCCTATTTAGTTTTTAAGACGTGAACAAAGAGCTATTGCAATAAAATCCACTTTCAATAACAATTCATAAGAGGAAAATATTAACTCATGGAAAAAATGACACAAAGATATGACAGGCAAAGTATATGAAGGTAATAAAGATACAAGAAAACGGTTTTTCGCCGAGTGCTTATAGAGTTACTATATGGAATTTCATAGTACAAAAGTAATAATAGGATTATTACTTTATACATTGTTTTATTTATCAAAAAGATTAGGCAGTGTTTTCGTTTCCATTTAAACTCACACGCGGCTTACTTTTTCTGACATTCACACCACCTCACACATGACTTTTTCTATTAGTAATAACCACTTGTCAAGATGTTAAGTAATTTTGGAGTTTATCGCGAATAGACACGCGGCAAAGGGTAATAATTTTTTAAATTTAGTTGCTAGTAATTATAATCAATAAGAAACCCGTAGAATAACCGTTGATTGACGTAGTTCAACGGTCACGACAAGTCATTTGAAGAACCGATGGAGATTGCAGTCTTAGGGTGTTGGCCTGACCCCACACCAGAAACGGCAGAGTTACTAGAATCGCCACGAAATGAGTAGAGAATAGGAGAATCACAATGGCACATGACCCCATAGCGTTGGATACTCCAGACATAGAGGCTAATGACTCATTTTCATAATAAAAGATTAAGAGCGAGCTCGATCGTGTATACGACTTAGGACATACTCAGCTGTACTCGCTAATAATCGTCTATGATCGCCTATAACGCGGGAATTGTCGGACTGGCATCAAAGCGAATCGCTGAGGGCTCACGCATGTTTGTATGTATTGTATGATAATATGGACGATCGTGTTGACATTTGCACGATGATCGCGGCGACTGTAGACGATCACACGATTAACGATCATTTGGACTCTTGCGCGATGTACATGTCGATTATGGACAATCACACGCTCGAAGATCATCGCTGATGGCAAATTGCAGGCGTAATAGGTATATCATTAGGTGAAAAGAGAGAGAGATAGAAAAGAGAGATATCTCGTAAAAGCAATTCATATGAGCAACGTAGGAATATATTTCACATTTCGTACGTAACAACGGGACAATAACAATCTTTTAAAGACAAGGCTGCGACGAATCGGTAAGACACACGGCTAGATGTTATTAAAAAGAAGACAATAGGTTTCCTTATAACTTCTATAATGAATAAATAGCTATTGAGCCCGGGAATTAACTTTAACTGTTAATTATAATTTATTATTAATTTAATTTCATGGAGCCTTGGCTTACATGGTTGTAAATTTTATTAAAAAAAATAACGGGTAAATTATCTAAAAAGGATCGTTATTTATTTGTTGTTTAATTTGTTGATATATCTCGTTCTTATGCATGATCAACGAAGTAGTTGATATGATTTAGGGGAATTTATTGACAGTTATTTTTCAAGATACGGAATTATGATTATTTGCTAAACAACTGAAATACATTCATAACCTGCATAAGCCATTAAGTTTTCATTCTATACTAAGTCTGCAGTGTTGCATATGAGTGATGATAAATCACAGTCATACTTCTAGCCCTCATCTACAAATCGCCCTAAGTCGTTATCTAATCTCGCAAGACCCTTAGGAAGACGTTCCCGACTGTAGTAGAGCTGTATTCTGCTCTCCGCATTTCGCAACCTTGACGATTCTTCTGCGCTCGCTCATCCCACTCGTTAACGCTGTAAACGCCGTTTGGACTATAGGCAGTTTAGGCATATAGTCAGTTCGAAAAAAAGACTTAAATGTCATAGTGGACAGAAACGAAACAATCATCGAGAGTTATAATGATTAGTTATTTAATTTGTTTGAAAAATAGATTTTTAAATCGATATTGTATAAATATTGGCATTGGTATACTATTAGTTACTATTTATGTGTCATCGATGAACCAGCCGTATTGCTTCATAATTAAATTCCTTGTCACGTCGGACTAAAGTCAGTGTAAAGTCATTGACAACGAGCACACATATATATTCCTTAACATATAAATCAATGATGTATATCACTATTTCTTCAGTGATTTACTTTGAGATGAGCCCGTTATACGATATGCAATACAGAACCTGTTTAAACAACCGGCTCTCTTTACGGCGCCAAAGCAAATGACTTTCTTTTGTGTTTATGTTACGATAAATAAATAAATAAATAAATAAATAAATAAAATTTGTTTATTTCTTTCACTTAAACTTAATGTTACATAATTACTGCCGGGGACCTCCTTTTAAGCAATAGATATTACTCGTGCTAGGGATCCCCGCTCTTCCACATACAAGACAAGAAGTTCACGGACAATAAATATTTAAATATTTGGTTTTTTTTAATAATCTTTAGTTAGTATTGTAAGACCATATCTATTTGAACAAAACTCCTTAATCAATTTTAGCTTTGTCATTACAGCAGTTTCAAAACACTGTTAAAAAAACTGATACAGAAAGCTTTCTATACTGTTGAGGATTACCTAGACGATAAGCATGCGGATATAGCTACTCTTCGACCCTGTACTAATAATCTGTAATAATGAGAAATTTAACTAGTTGTGAGAATTATATTTTGCAAAGAGTAATCGCCGAGTTTCTTGTCGGCTCTTCTCGGTAGGAACAGCTTTCGGTACCAGCAGTAGAGTTGACGTTTCAAAAACGCTTGTTTACAAGTTTAATTGAATAATGAATATGTTGAATTTGAATTTAACATCTTAAATTTTAAATTTAATTGTAAATAGTTTGCGAACCGTGAACTACTCCGCATATTTGTTTCAATCTGCATCATACATTCCGCAATCACAATTTTTAACAAATGCTATTCTACACGAAAGTACAATAATATTAAATGTCTATAGTTCTTGATAAATATTTTTTACTACATCTCCCTTAATTCTATAAATTAGCTTTAATTCTCTTATTCTTAAACAACTTTTTTTTATACCTGTGATAGCCGGTAAGACTGTTATGCGACAATGAGAGTCTGTAAAAACTTGTGTGCCTAATTGATATTTGCAATTTATCTCAATCTTTTTTATGAAATAATATAATCATTTTATATTCCAGTCCCTCTACATACTGGTATTGTGTACGTTAGTAGTCACATTTGCTGCGGAAACGCCGAGGCCCGAAGTGACAGACACAGCTCTCGAAGAGGCTTTAAATGACAAGCGTTTCATACAAAGACAACTCAAATGCGCTTTGGGCGAAGCACCGTGTGATCCAATTGGAAAACGTTTAAAGAGTAAGTTCAATGGAATATTTTTTAAACTCAATCATTTTCCTAACAATATCATAATAAAAAGTCAATTTTCGAATCCGAATCGAAAATGAATCATGGGGAAATAAAACAAGCGTTTTCGTTAAAAAACCTCAAAGACTATAGACCAGTGTTTCATAACCTGGGGCCCACGCCCCACAAGGGGGCAATTTGATTATTAGTGACGCGAGATTAACCCTTTCGCTCTCGGCCATTTAAATGCACTGCTAAATTTCGGTGCGAAATTAAACGAAAATGCGAAAGTGCGAAAATAAAGCAGTCTTTTACCTAAAAATCAGTTATTTAAATTTATTTAAGTGAACAATTCAATTTTTTTTTTAATTTATATTTGTTACATAGGGGAGCAAAAGAATTTTTAAAGTGGGACACAAAAAATGTTGGGAAACACTGCTATAGAGATTTGTATAATTACTGTATTAGAAACTCGTAACTATACGTTTGATAAAAAAATGGGCGACTGAAAGTTATATTGTTCGACAGTTTTTATACAAATTCGTTACACCAATGACACAATTACAAAGTACTACAGTGGTGCAACTTGTAGATTTCTATTTTACTTTTGTCTATAATTAGGTAATTTCGGTGCCTCAAAGATACCCTACATATTGCCTATATATATACGCAATAAATGATTTAATATTCATAAACATATCAAAATATATCAAAGGACTGGTCCGTGGGGGCAGTTGGTAGTGACGCTGTCTTCAGCGTCATCGCAGATCGCGGGTACGATTCCCGCCGATGGCCAAATTTTCTTATAAACAATTTGTTTTCTCTTTGAGCCGCTATATATGTATTTAAGTATGTAGGTATTTAGAATTATATATGTACATATTTACCAGTTGTCTGTCACCCATAAACCAAGAATTAAATTACTTACTTTGGGGACCGACGACCTTGAAATGTAAGTGTGCCATATATTTATTTATTTAGAAGGGTGTCGCTAATTAATTTTAATTGATTTAATTAATATTAATTTTAAAATTACCGTTTTCTCACAAGTTTTTTTTTCAAATGAGTTTTCGATGCCTTACACTCAACTGTTACACACAAAAGAGGTTAAGAACACAGATTTATTATAATTAGTACATTAAAATATTATACGTGGGTATGCTGAAAATTTGACGAAAACGAAATCGCGGGTACTACTAGTCCTATACATATATATAAAAGAGAAATTATGTTTGTTCCGTACATACTCCGAAACGACTGGACCGATTTTAATATAATTGTCTGAAAATCTTTAATGATTGAACCAGCGACTAATCTTGTAAAGTTTATTGGCTATGGGAGCATTTTTTAATATTATTAATGACTGTTTTGATACGAAGGAAAATCAAATCCAGACTAAAGTGCAGGACAGCAATGCGTCCGCAAGACCGCTAGTACTTTATATTACTGTAGGATTACTATTCTCATATTGTTGTATCTTATTAATTATTGTCAATAAAAAGTATATATGTTAATTACATTAATGTTTGTTTTTCAGCACTTGCTCCTCTAGTGCTCAGGGGCGCTTGTCCGCAGTGTTCGCCACAAGAGACCAAGCAAATTCAGCGCACACTCTCTTACGTACAACGAAACTACCCGCAACAGTGGGCGAAAATTGTGCGACAATATTCCGGTTAAAGTTTAATAGACAATAAATAAATTATATTTATAATTTTATATTTAGATAAATTTAATATCAAACAGTACTTAAAAACTATCCATAATATAAAAAAATTGTAAACGTGTCTTCTAAAGTACGAGTAAATGATTATAAACGTAAGTAAATAATAAACTAAGTCACTCCTCATCAGAAAATCTAACATAATTTGGCACTTACGTACATCATTGACTCATTTAATACCAACAAAAAAGAATTAAGAAGTGTTATGTATGTTTGCTTAAATTCAATGTTTAAAACCATCATCAAAATTTAAAAAAAAAGGCTGATGTCGGTGTTTTCTGAACAATCAAATTTATCCTCCGATATCTTAGCAAACACAATAGCTCGTTTTCACTATTCATATACATTTACGTCAATGATTATTGAAAACGCTTATTACTCGTAAAAAACTCTCTTAAAAAAGGGTCTTCAACATTCCTTTTGTTAAACTGACAGACAACTCTAAATTTTTATAATAATAAAATGATTATTGAAATGTACTTCATCGATAAGTTTGCATTATCAAGTTGTTCAAAAGAATTTATCTTTATTCTACTTGTTACTTATTTTTTCTAACTAATAATTAATAATTATAGGAACTTACGACGCACCACTATTTCTTACATTTTAAATTATTCTGTTCTTGTAGTAATATTTTAAAATATATAAAAAATAGAATTAAAGAATATTAAATGAACATAATAATTATTTTGTTACACTGACAAAAGTAAATGAATATTTAACACATTTTATATTAATTTAAGATTGCAATGCTTTGTTACAATATTGAAGGCGTGCACACACACACCGACTAAGGAAAATTTGCAACTAATGTTTTATCGTTTCAAAGAAACAAAAATTGTTGTTCTTTATAGTTTTTCATTAAACGGCTCTAAAGCAAAAAAAATGTTCTTTGATATGATGAATGTGCATTGTAAGCGTTTGTAGATATTTTTAAATATTTAAATATTGTCTAACTATATTTGAAAGAAATCTTATCGTTTGATGATAAGCGTATTATGTATATTTTTTCTACGGTAATAAGAATAAGTTCATAGTTTATCTCCCGTGATATAATTTTATGAATTAATTAGACAAATCACTTAATAAAAATATAAATATCGAAACATATTGTATTCATTTATAAATTTATGCTTTTCAGACTATTTTAGTCTTAAAACCATGAATACCTAATTGTTTTAGATTGTGAGGGAACCTGTACCACTCTGGACAAATTCACCCCCATAAAAGGAAAGATGAGATCTATCTAGTCCCGAAAATTAACATTACCCTTTTATGACATTTTTGGTGATCTCTTTGATAGTGATAGTTAAAACAAAATTGCAATGCCTAGTAAGAAAGACAAGTAAACATTTTTTGCTCAACAGAAGCATCTAACAGCAATATTTTTTGTATTCTTGTTGTATTGAGTAATTCAAATTTTTTTGGCTCGAGGGGAAGGAGGACACAGTTGAGAAAAACACAAAAATGATGATTAAGTAGTAAGATTAGGGGTATAATTTAACAATTAAGGCCTTCCTGGTCTTATTGTCGTATATTATAATATAAATAATGAATCTGTATCTTATACTCAAACTGTATCTTTTATAAATCGTTTTATATTGTCAGACATCTGAATAAAAAATTTATAACAGAAAAGAAGCATTATAAGAGTAGAAATAGGAGTACAACTCCGGTTGATTTAATCTTTAACCCAACATTACCATAAAATGACGCACTGGGCACTGACTTGTTTGTTAAAAACATGCCTATTGCCCGTCAGCTTACTATAAATTAATTCAAGTAGGATTAAAAATGTTGATTTTTAATTTATTTCATATCAGAAAAAAAAGAAAAGTATAGTCATGAAATTTTATTTTTAAATTTTTATTTAATAAATTTATTATTATTTTTAAAGATTACTTATAACATTTTAGAGTACATTGCGTTTCCCATAGATAATACAAATATTAATATTAGACGTTACCTATTAATTTCTTGCATAACCTTATTAAATTATTTGCTATAGCAACAAATGTGAATCGTAGAAGTGATTCTATTTTGTTGGTATCTGCTGACGCTGTAGTTATATGTATTTCCGGCTATGCTGTTTTGTGACTTTTATTATAATTATTTAATCATCGAAGTATTGATATATTTTATTACGTTAGACAAAAAATAATTATAATTTATCCATTTAATTCATACAGAAGATATTGCAAATATATATATTTTGATATAAAAATCAGTGCTACCATCTGTACTGGCGTATGAAATAATTCCGTACGCAGTCGGTGAATTTATTTACAAGTGCTATTTTGCAACTACTTTGACAATCATAGTCCATTATTAATACCGTTTTATTTTTATTTATTGTATTAATCAAGTGCAGTGATATCGTTTACTAGCCTAATCATTGTTAAAGAAATGTTATGGTAACAGCTACTCGACCTATAATAACTATAGAATAAAGTATGGTCGTGCGTGTCGCCTGAATAGACAGTAGTGATGTGTGAACAGACTGAAATTAATTATTTAGACGGAGATATAGTATGGGTGAAGCTGGGCTCTTGCTGGTGGCCCGGTGAGGTGGTGGGATCAGAAAAGCTCCCGCCAGATTTGCTCCCATCGTTTCGAAAGCCCCCTATAGCTGTTGTGAAGTTCTTTCAAGAAGACACCTAGTGAGTTTACAACCTATTTTACGCGGTTTTATTGACGAATATATTAAATATTAATAATAATATATTGTCTTTGTTGTGATTGGTTGTTATTTTATTTAATACTAAATAATTCATTAACACAGATTCTGTTTGTTTACACTTTTTACTTAACAATCCCTTAAATTTTTAATTTTATAATTTAAGGATTTAAGGATGCATAGGTGTTTTTAGATAATTTTAAAAAGTGTAATAAACAATAGCACTAAATAATGCTTGCATGCATTAAAATTTTTTAATGTAATTGAAACTGTGATATAATAACTATAATATAAATATCTTGTTTTTATAAGAAACATATCAGTTTAAAAACTACTAATTTTAATAATGCAAAGTGACAGCACAAAATGTTTATTGACTATTTTATAAAAGTCAGGGAAGAAGACCTACATTGTCATGTTTAGTTTTTGGTTGGTTTTCATACTTTAATTTTGTACAATTATATGTAGTAAAGGCCTTATTCCTCAAACTTAAGTTACGAATATATGGGAAATGTTATGTGACATATGACTTTTATTGATTGTCAGCACTTATGATGGTATACCAAATGTAATTCATAATTATTATTTAAACAAGCTTTTATATTTTTATTCAAAGAAAAATGTATTTAACACAAATAAATATTAAAATTATCTCTATTCTACAATGTGCACAAATCTATATAAATATTAAATACTGAACACAACAAAATCAAGATCCACTATTCAATAATATGAAACTCTGTTTAACTACTAGTACTACTACTTAAATACTAATAACAGTACTACATATTGTATATAGTCCAAATTGCTATAACATTTCAATAATTTACCAACATAATAATGTGTAATTATAAAACATCTAGTATATTGAGATGATTAAAAATAATAATAAGCAAAACATTTTCCAATCTATTTGTTTCAACTAATTTAAATATCAACAATTAAGTAGCATCTCCCTCTCACCCTCGTTTGACTGAAACTTTACTGAAAGAATGTTTTTCAGACAGATTTTATTTTAGGATTAGTCATGGAGAAAGTTAAAACTTGTGCTATTACTTTAGTTTTGGGGTCCACACTAAAGAAATCATCAAATCATGTATGGCTTGTTTTGATGATTGCCCCAATAATTTTTGACTGGTTTGTTGGTGCAGTTGGCAGTGGTCTTTAGCTCAGCAGGTCAGTTCGATTCCTGCTAAGAGCTAAAATTTTCTAAATACAATTTGTTGGTTCTTCGACTTCGATAATAAATAAATGCTTTGAATCAGGTATTATCCCAAGTACGTGGAAATCCCAAATCATCATTCCTATTCTGAAACCTGGCAAAAATCCATCAGATCCTAATTCCTATAGACCTATAGCACTATCGTCTACTTTGGCTAAGGTCACAGAGCTTCTAATTAAAAATCGTTTGGAATGGATAATGGAAAGCAGAAATATCCTCCCCTCATCTCAATTTGGCTTTCGTAAAGGTTTAAGTTCAACTGACAGTTTAAGTATTTTAACAACAGACATTCGACTAGCCTTTGCTAAAGGTGAGTACCTTGCGGGTGTTTTTCTTGACATTGCTTCTGCATATGATAATGTCCTTCTCCCGTTGCTCAGGCAAAAAATGCAACAGCTGAGTATACCTCCGAGAATAGTACATTACATATGTAATCTGCTGTATTGCAGGTCTATAACAGTGAAACATCAATCAACTGTTCTTCCCCCCAGACTTGTCTGGAAAGGTCTCCCTCAAGGCTCTGTCCTTAGTCCTCTGCTTTATAGCATTTATACCCAGGATCTCGAATTGTCTGTCAATAACTTTTGTAACATCCTACAATATGCTGACGATATTGTTCTCTATTATGGTTCTGACTGTGTAGAGGACATATCCAGCCGTATAAATTCTGCTTTGTTTTATCTAGGCCAGTGGCTCACTGAACATGGTTTGTCATTATCAGTAGCTAAATGTCAAGCAGTAGTGTTTACTAGAAAAAGGTCTATTCCCGATTTCCTGTTTTCATATGAAAACCAACGCATCAACCTGGTTGATAGCGCAAAATTTTTAGGCATTTACCTTGATTACAGACTGAACGGATTTTCCCATACTGCACACATAATCAAAAAATGTGAGCAAGGTATTAATGTTCTTCGAGCTGTTGCAGGCGTATGGTGGGGGGCCCACCCCTATGCCCTTAAGTTATTATATAATGCATTAGTTAGAAGTCATATGGATTATTGTCTGTTTGTCTTAGAACCATTAAACGTGGCGGCATCTGAAAAGTTAAATAAATTACAATATAAATGCCTACGTATTATTTTAGGTGCTATGAAGTCGTCTCCAACTAATGCCTTACAGGTTGAATGTGTTGATCCCCCTTTGTCCCTCCGGCGCCAATTCCTTTGTGATCGATTTGTCAGTAAGATGTTGCAGCTGTCATCTCATCCTCTTTGGCCTAAACTTAATCTCCTATCCAGATTTCCTATATCCCGTAATTCAAAATCGTGCTTATTGGACAGTTTTATTAAATATTCCACTCTCCCCCATCCTACATTATGCTATCAATCCAATCCCCTATATTTAGTTCCTTATCAGTCTCTCATATATAACCCTCCCATTATTACAGATCTTGGTTTAGTAAAAAATGCGTCTGATACTAGGCTCAATTTTCTAACATATGTTCATCATAATTGGCAGAAATATCTTCTGATATATACTGATGCATCGAAACTATCACGGGATAGTTGTGTTGGTGCAGCCTGCTGGATTCCAAAGTATAAAATTATGATGAAATTTAAATGTCCGCCCGAATCCTCGGTGTTTACAGGAGAGGCCATTGCTTTGTTAGAAGCAATCCTGTTTGCCCACTCCCATAACATAAAACAGACAGTCATTTGTACAGACTCCCTTAGCTGTTTACTCTCCATCAGAGAAAATCCATTCCGCAGTAAATCAAGATTTCCCATTATTTTGAAGATTAGGGAGATGTTGTTCTCATGCTATCAAAATGGATTATCCATCCTTCTCGTTTATATCCCAAGTCATTCTGGTATTCCGGGTAATGAGGTTGCTGACCAATGTGCGAAAGCAGCAGTAAAAGATGGAACGCTAGAGCACTTCCAGAATTCCGCGCAAGATCTCTGTTCTCTAGCAAAGGTTTTCCTCAATAAATCATGGGACTCCTTTTATAAAACTTCAAAGTCTAAGAAGGGATCGTACTATGCCTTTTTGCAACCAGATATCCCAAGACGACCATGGTTTTCTCTTCATAGATATGCTGATAGATGGATTTTGTCCACAATCTCTAGACTTCGTCTTGGGCATGCATGCACACCTGTTCATCTTGCTAAGATCCGGATCAGGGATCACTCGATCTGTGAGTGTGGTCTAGATGAAGGTTCTATTACTCATATCCTTCTCAACTGTCCTAAACTCCTTCATCCCCTTTATGATGTTCTCCCATCCAAATTCCCTCGTCCAGTAAATGTTGAATATTTGTTAGCGTCCGTGTTTAGCCCATACTGTAGATTTCTATGTAAATATATTAAATATAATAATCTGAAATTGTAATGTATAGTTGTAAATATTATTAATACTATTGTTTTTTGTGTTTGTGACTAATTGTTACAGGTGAAGGTGATTAACTCAGAAATTCCCACTATTTATAAAATAGTATTTAGTTCTGTTTTGTGAAAATTATACCGTTTTAATCATCAGTTAACCGAACAATTTCCTGTGTGTACTTCATCCTACGTGACATTGGCAAAGTAATTTGTGCCCAGTTGGCACGCCTGAACGCCAAAATTTTAAAGAAAGAAGAAGACATGTTTTTTTCATACCTTATTGTAACAAATACAAAATGTATGGAGGCATTTGTTTAGGCTCACCATTCAACCTTGATGACAAGATATTATTTGTTGTTTATGTCGTGCCAAGACACTCATAAGATGAATACGATATGATAAAGAAATTTGTTCTGTTGCAGTGAATATGTGAAAAATCTAAACAGCATTCATAAGTACAATTGCAGCCGCAAGAATGAATTCATCAATAAAGGACTATGTAAGTTGATATGTTAATAAATTGAGTATATAAAGTTTTGGGTATTTAGATTTCCATAAATTAAATGTGTCACATTATAAAAGCTGTAATCTATATTAGCAGAATAAAATTAGCAAACTAATTCTTGTACAGGTATCAATTCTATTAACTAAAGGCAATTCATTTTCTAATTACAGACATGTACAGAACAAAACATGGTCATATGGAAAAATTTCCAGAAGATGTCATACGAGCGGAAACTGCTGTAGGTGGTGATATTAAGATCTTAACAAGAGATGAATTTCAGGAAATGAAAAAAGAAAGCTATGCTGGTTTATTTGGTGATCCAAGGAAAGTGTCTGGATCTGCTAAGAAAGGTACTTTATATTAAAGTTGCTTAAAGTAAAGTAAAGTAGAGGCCTGCTACCATGCCCACTGCTGGGCTAAGGCCTCCTCTCTCCGTTTTTTGGAGAGAAGAATTGGAGTTCAGACCTACCATGCTGCTCTAATGCGGATTGGTAGGTTACACATATCCCTAGAATTCTCTAGAGATATGAAGGTTTCCTCACGAGGTTTGCCTTCACCAAAAAGCATGTGATAAGTTGCAATAATCAATTGGACATATAAGTTTTAATAGAAAACTCATTTTAGCCTGACCAGGGTTTGAACCCATGATCGTCTCTAGAGAGTCGCACGGTCTTACCACTAGGCTACCACAGCTTTTTTAATGTTACTTAATGTAATTTAAACATAACAGTGTTACTTAATGTAATGTTATTATGAAACTATAATGAGCAGCACAAAAATGTATAAATTAAAAAAAAAAGCTATGATAGCCAACATGGCAATGTTGAGATGGTGTGGTTAGAGTGGCTTCCAATTTGTTGGTTCAGACATCAGACAGGCGATTAATTCGGCTGTTATAATGTATGCGGCTTTGTAGATTTGTATGATCGTTGTTTTTGGGGAAGGAAAACATTGTATGCAAACTTTCATATGACAAAACAATATATGTAACTTATCAATCCACATTGGAAAAGCATTTTAGATCTAAGCTCGAGCCCTTTTGTCTCCGAAAAGACGAGAGCCTTTGCCTATTAGTGTTCTGGTATCAAGCCAATGAAAAAATATATCACCTCTTTACAAGAACAATGTGAGATCTCATAAAAAAACTTTTTTTTTATTTCTTTTTTAATATCTTTTTCGCTTATTTTCAGAAAAATTACCACAACAATTTAATTGTTTTTCCCCTATAAACTTATCAATACTTATAAATTTATAAAAGTTTAAATGTTTGAAATTGCACTTCTGTAAGTTGTGGTTTCATAGATATCACATTGTTCCTGTAAAGGGGTGATATATAAAAGTTCAGGATTTTAAATTTTTGTATACTTTAAAGAAATATATTTACATTATGCCACTTTTTGTAATTTATTTATTATGGGTCAAATATTAGTATATTTGTAATCTTATTTTCAGGAAAGGGTAGAACTTCTGAGTTATCAAAGCTGGTTTCACCAATAAGAAAGGTCACTTATATATATATTATTCAATAATTTACAATTTTATCTTTTATATTCTTTTATAATATATTTTATATAATCTTTTATTTACAGATTCAAGAAAAGACAAATTATAAAGTACATATATTACTGCAAGGTTCCAAAACACCTAATCAATCTCTGGAGCCCATATCGACACCGTCAACCAGTCGAGCTGGTTCTGAACCATCAGACAGCATAGAAAAAACACCAGATATTAAAACTAATGAGATAGAAAACCAAATTCAACAAATATCTACTGGTCCTAGCACACCGCAAATGTCTAGCACTGGACTTTATGCTTGTCATGCCTGTCATTTTACAACAACACGTTTAAATGTTTTGATCTTACATAACAAAACCCACAGTGTCACATACATGCCATATACACCTTCACCAATTAAAAGAAAATCTGTTCATAAGACAGCAAAATCTACTCCTGTTTCCACAAAAATACCGAAACAAAGAAAGCCTCGTCAAGAAAAATCTGAAAAAACAAACAGAAAGTCCCATAGCCAAAAGCGACCTGCAGACTCAGAGCCTGTGCCTGAAGTAAAAAAACCTAAAACTGATGAAGAAATTAAAAGTAGTCTTTTAGCAGATTGGGATGATGGAGATGAAGAATCAAATGATGAATCATCAGCAATGATATCAGCAAGATCTCCAGAAGTTCCTATAGCGGCGGCATCCCCAGCAGTTCCAACTCCTGCCGAGTTACCTAGTGCTCAAATTCCCGAGGAGATGCAGTTAGTGGATGAAAAAAAGGGTGATGATTGCAACTCCACAGAAAAACCAGAATCTTCAAATGACTCAAAATACGAATTTTGCGAGGATGAAGACTGGCCTGTAGAAGCTGACATTGGTAGAAAAATCCCTCGAGTAAAAAATCCATCAAAGAGAAAAAGTGAAACGAAAAGTATTAGTGTAGAAGATGATGAAATGGCAAGAGAAGTAGCCGATTTACTTACGAAAACTACAGTTCCAGAACTACCAACAGCTCCTGAACCTCTAAAAGTGGAGGAAAATTTTCCGGAGCCCTCCATCGTAAAATCTCCAGATAAACAATTAGAGAAACCAGAAGTTGAAGTTTCACCTGAAAAAAAAAACCTAAATGACTTACAATTACCACCTAAAACAATATTTAAAACAAAAACTTTTTTTCGCAGTCGACATTCTAGAAGTCAAGATGCAATAGGTAAATATGTAGCAGAACAATTGAATGCTGCTGAAAGAATGGACTTGGCCGAAACCGAATTAAATGGTGCAGATTTAAGTTCTCCAAGAGAGATTATGAGAATCTCGCCACCCATAGAACATGTGAAAGTTGCTCGTTTGGCGCCAAAAATCCAGTTAAAGAAAATGAAGGCGGAAGCAGCACAACTAAGAGAACGAGAGAAATATAATGCAGATAAGTGTAAGGATGATTATACTCTTAATATTTGTAATACAAAACTAGACAAATCATTTGCAAATGTAGCAGATTTAATTGAAGAAAAAGAGAACTCCATATCCCCATCTGCTAATGAAATAATACCTGACATCTTATGTATCAAAAAACATGAAAGACACAATGAAGATAATGGCAGCACCGATTTTTCCAAACTAGAAAATTCAGAAATAGATGTTATATGTAATAATACACGTTTTGATACTGAAATTCAACAAAAAAATAAAGAATCTCTAACCCAAGATACACAAGTTTTAAAACTGGATGCTGAAGATAATTCGTTAGTAACAACATGTAAAACAAATGACCTTCCAAAATCATATGAGTCTTTTATGAATGAATCAACGGCATCTGCTGTTGACGCATTATTAAGTGTATCTAGAGAAACCGACAGGGTAACAAAAGTAATAAGTGATGATCCGCCAGAAGATTTATTTGAAGAGGACATTAAAGATAATAGCGATGTCAATGACAAAAGTAACGAAGATAATTATGAGGAAAATATAAATCCAAACAGTCTTTTAACTGATAAAGATTGCAATAATGCACTGCCGTCTGAAAATGAAAATATTCCCGTAACATATGATGATAATAGTAGTTCTCTTAACATCTTGGAAGATAATAATGACGTGACTAAGACTACAAATGCTCAAGAAGAAAATGTGGTAAAAACCAGTATAGAGGAGGTTGAAAGCCCTAAGATTATGTTTTCTTCTAATGATAATATAATACCTGATTTTGTTTCAGGCGATAGAAATACGTCTTATTCTCTAGAGAACCCTCCTTCTGAGTCAGACCTGCAAATAGCAGAGGCTCTTATCAATTTACCGACAACGACAATGCAAAATAAAGCGTCGATAAAACAGGAAAATAATAATTTGGCTCCTAAACAAGAACTTCCAGCACATACGAATGATAGTTCCTTTCAGGACATTAGTGAACAAGATATCGTAGAAGATATCAAAAGTACCAGCACAGTACCACTTCATCCTGATATTCAAATTGCAAAAAATAATGATAGTATTAATTCTAGGTTTGAACGAGAACAGAGTGAGAATTTAAATGCAGCCAAATCGCTAGTGCAGATGTCAGAATCAGTCGATCATCAGATGACAATCGTAGATATTGATCCACCTAATAAAAAAGAAGTGTTAAATATTTTGAAATGTAAAGAAGATGAGGTAAAAATTAGTAACGAACAAAATTCAAAAATTACAAGTGAATCTGATCAAAAAAATATTTCTACTAATGAATGTGTAAAGAACCTCTGTCATACAGAAATAAACAGCAAATCCAAAGAATTTGATTCTAATTCGTCGAAGTTATTGAAAATTTTAGAAGAACCCTGTATACCTAAATCTACGCCCATAAAAAAGACAATAACTAAACAAGTAATTGTTCCTGGTAAAGAAAAAATTTTAAATTTTGAGGTGGGGAAACCTTCACTGAAGCATAAACCTCAATCGCCCAAACAGAAAATTATTATTCGCCGCACTGCACCTACTAAAACCATTTTAAATAACATTAATGAAGTAACAACACCAGATAAAATAATTTTATCACGATCCAATAGGCCAGCTCAAGATGGCTCTCCAGTACAAACATATACTATTCAAACAACTCAAGATCCACCACCTTCAGGTGACGGTAATACAATAATAATTCAGCAAAAGATAAGAAAAATTACGAAACCAATGTCTAAGTTGCAGAAAATTAAAACACCGCTGCACACATCACCTGTTACCGTAACGGAAAACACAACAGTACAAGATAGGAACAAAGAAGATGCAATGTTTGATATCAATTCTATGCCAGTCGTTCTTTCTGAAGATATCTTGACTCCGGAGAACATAGAAAAAATGCCTATTGTAATGTCAGACGGAAATGTAATTACTAACTCAAATAATCCACCGAAGCTTATAAAAACTAAACCAACTTTGGTTGACACAGAAAAGACTGCTGTAAGTGTAGTTTCTAATAAAAACGAAATAAAAACATTATTAATGAATTCAACTAATGAAGTGAGTAAAGTAACTACACCTAATATTATTTCTAAATCGTCAAAATTACGAAGTGCTAAACCTATGTTAGTGATTGATAAAGTAACTGGGAAGCAGAAGATAGTAATGACAAAAACTGAACCTACAGTTAAAGAAATTAAGCCATCGCAAACGATACAATCTCCATCTCAAAGTACAACCAAAACAGAAAAATTTATTATTCTGCCAACACCCAGTTCTCCTCGGTCTGGTAAGACACAAAAAATTGTAATTGATCCACAAACTGGGAAAGCGCACGTTCTTGTAGGAAAAGGAACAGAAGCACCCTTAAGTGTTTCTGACAATAAACCAGTTTCTGCAAAACTAATACCGTCTGTTTCAGATACCACTACACCTGGTAACACTGTCATGATCATAACAAATGCTCAAGGAGCGCAATCTAGAATAGTCCTGACGCCAGAACATGAAAAAATATTATTCCCCAATAAACAGTCAAATTTATCGCAACTTAAAACAGTAACGCATCGTATAACATCATCTCCTAGCCCTGTCCAGAAAACTATTAGTGCCCCAACCAATCCTGTAAAAAATCAAACGCGCATTGTCCCCAAACAAAAAAGTGCCATTATTACTTCTAAAGGACAACTAATAGTAGGCGGCCGTATTACAACTACAACTCAAAATATTGCTCCACTCCCTGAAATAAGGCCAGCTCCGAAACGAATATTAGCATCAGAACCTAAAAAGCTTGTTCAGACTATACAGAAAAATTCATCTGAACCTTTAATATTCTTACAACAGAAATCTGGAGCAGTCATGCAGTTAACAGCCGCACAATTCGAGCATTTACGAAGAACAGGCCAAATCATACAGAAAGGACCTCAAGAAAAAATTGTGGTTCAGAAATCAATTACTCTATCGCCCAATGAAACTGTTGTTATGCCAACTGTTTCGAAACAAAGAATAAGGAAGCAAATTAATAATTCGCCACCACCCCCCAAGAAAGTTAAACATGAGATAGCTATCGCGCCTGCACCTACATCGATAACCTCAATACCTGCCCTAACTCCTCTATCTCATACGATATCTCCACCTCTAGTCCAAAACTTGCCTAGTGCTCACAATAGTGCATCTGCCACAAATTATTCAGATTTGGATAATATTGAGGAACTTCTACCTTCTACAGCAATTGCAAGACAAGATTCGAGATCATTACAGCCCGAACTTACAACTGTTCAACCTTCTCCCGCATCTCTTTCAGACGGGCAACTGCTGGCAGTGCCTGGAGAACATTTTGGAGGTCCATCGGGATCATTTTATCTATGTGTAGAAGAAAATGGAAGGTTTACCGTTATAGACAACCGTCCATTAGTCCTTGAAAATAATCAACTTGTGCCTATGGCTGAGCCGTTGCCAGTACTCGCTCAACCAGAACGTAGAGATATTTTGGAAGCGGCTCTTGCTAATAGTGACGTCTTTCACGGTGAAGCAGTAAGAGATGACGCTCCAGATTTTAGAGATCTCAACGCTAACGTGTCTGTTCACTGTCGAGTATCTGAAACAAGCAGTACACTTAATCAACCAATAATGACACCTGTCGAAGTACCATCAAAAGGTGATAGTGAACCGAATGTGCCTTCCAATTTAGAAGATGGTTTAGCTGTTATTGGCGTTACACCATTGACGGTACCTACGTCACTGGAGTTGCCGATAACCGTGACCGATCCACGTATAGCACCCAAAACAACTGACCCATTGCGCAGTAACAATTACGGAACTGCGTTGTTACCTTCTCCCAATACGGAAATCACCTTTTCAACAACAGAGCAAACGGAAGTTTCCGTCGGTCCAATATCCATGCCACTTCTTACAGAAGAAGAGTCAGTGGGTAAATCTATGCCTATTTTAACGGACGACGTTACGGAGAGAACTACCTCATCAGTTGAGTCCACTATTGGATCGCCATCGTCGATAGACGTGCGGGAATCTGAAAACGAGGATAGCAGTCAATGGCCACGACGGCTTTTGACACCATGCTCTGACATATCTGAAACTTCTGCGGAAATTCTTATACAGCCTGTAATGCAGTTATCCGTTAACGATATGTCACAATAGCTAAACGCCATTGACGATTGATTATCACGATCTTTCACAAAATGTTTATTAGCAATACAAAATCAAATAATACTAGACGTGCAATAGCTTAAGGTTAATATTTTTTTATTTATCGTCGAAAATTGTACAATAAGTACATAATTTTTTACTATTGTCAATTTTTGTGACTTTCATCGGTATAAATAAATCTTAGTGATGTAGTAGCCGGTAAGGAACGGTACGTTCTAAACGTGCGAATGTAGAGGATTGTAAATATAAATATATATATCAAATGAGGATAAAAGCTCTATCATGTCCAGACATGTCATTCAAACAAACATGCAATGCATTACTGCACAGAAATTAGGGTAAGAATTATAATTGTAAATTATAACTGAATAATGAATTGATTGATCCCATGTGTAATATATTAAAATTAGGTATATCATAATATTTTTGTAACGTTTAGCTATCTTTTAAGTAATAAGTATCCTAATTTGTACATGACGTACAATATATATTGTGCTATTGCGTTATGTAACCGCATTTCTTTTCTTTTTTTTTATTTGTGAGAACTAAATCAAACTACGTTTAGTTTTGTGATAGTTCAGTTTGGAGTAAGCTGGATTATTATATAATAGATATGTAGTGTTAATGTTAAGTACAATATTAGTAATAACGTTTAAAATACTGTCAAAGGCACATTGATTTGTTTGAGTGATCTATGTCAAAATCTAGATCGGACTAAAAATGAAGTCTTAGTATATTCTGTGTAGTTTAAGGTTTTAATAAATAAAATTTATTCAAGAATATAATTTATTTCATATCGTATCCTAAATAAAATATCAAAAAGTCATTTTACAGTACAACAATATATAGTTATCTGATGTTACAGGAAGAGAACCATCTAAAGATAGTATATCAGTGAATTCATAGTTTATTAAATACATTCTAAACTTACACTTAGATAAACGTATTCATAAATTCGTAACGTCAAAACAGTCGCGCTACAACAATTACTATTGACTAACCTAAAATACTTTCGTTTATATTTCTAAAAAAAAACTGTTTACGACAATTTGCTATAAAACTATTTAACATCCACAACGTTGTTCAATATCAATATCTCTATCTACTACGAAAATAATTGCCAGCAATTTTTTGCACATATTTAATTTTTTATATTTACATTGTCTGATTTGATATGAACATATCAGTTATGCATAAAGTGAAAATTACACGTTAAGCTCATAGAATTTGAAAGTCGATTCGAAATTAGTGTTTAAAAAAATAATTATTAAATATTTCAAGTGTAATTTTAAATAATTTATTTATATTCAACTTGGATTTTTAGTATATTATTTCATGCTTTTATTTGGTATTTTAATTAGTATAATATATTATAATTATATATTATAATAATTATAATTATATAGTATAATTAGTATAATATTTTAATAAGTATAATTATACAAGCAAAACCATTTTTAAAATCCTCTAATACAGTGTTCTATATTTGAAATTATTAAGGCAGGATAGTAGGTCTAGAGGTAATTTTAAATGATACATTAAATTATACACAAAGTTTGCATTCACAGTTTATGTGCACGATCTTCAAATTCCCTTAAACGAGCAGTCTTAATGTTGAATAGGTATTTATTTTTCCTATGTAAATAAAGGTCATCGTCAGACCTTGTTATTAATAGGTTATTTTTTTTTTTGGTAATATTTAGAACATTTGTTCAAGATGATTGTATCCGTTTTTTTCGTGAAGCCTATTGCCGTTTGCAAAAGCAAACCAAAGTAGTTTATTAATAAGTCCTCGGTATAAAATTGTGACGTTGAAAAACAAATTGCTTTTGGCGCGACTTTCAAACGTGGAATGTTCGTTCGTTATTGAAGTGCTTGTCTCGTGGTGTTTGGCAGGAAAAGACACATGAGGCCGCCGCTGGCAAGTAGCACGGCGACTATGAACGTCGGTGCTGGGCAGTATGTGTCCAATAATGCTGCGATCACAACGTTTCCGATAATACCGCCGAGCCGAGCTGCAACCATCGATACTGCTACGCCAGTTGCACTATAATAAAATCAATTTTTAGCACATTCCTAATGATAAGTTGATATGTAATACAAAAAAAAATATTGACATGGGGCTCTGGTTTTTTTTCTCCTTTTTAGGAAAAGAAAATAAGGGGTAATTTATAGAATTAGGCGTTACTTTGCGGAGATCCATAATACAAAAGTAATAATAAAATTATTTTAGTATAATCCGCGATACACTAAATAGAAAATATATATAGTGCTAAATGTATAGTGGACTATACGTTTTTTCATACCCGTTACATGCAGGATTCGTAAAAAACATATGCACAAACCTCCACCACTTCCACCACAATACACAAGCACTACACAGGTTCACTATCACAAACTCAACAATCGTTTCGCCCCGCAACCGAAGCATCATCAGGAGATAGACTCCACGACAGCTTTTGTCTTGGTTTTTTACAAATCCTGCATGTAACGGGTATGAAAAAACGTATAGTCCACTATACATTTAGCACTATATATATTTTCTATTTATTGTATCGCGGATTATAGCAAAATAATTTTATTATTACTTTTGTAAAATAAGGGATGATAGCGCGATAATGGATAACTATAATTTGGGACGAAGAAGTGAATGAAATTTTTGAAAAAAGTTGATGGGTGGATAGAGTTGGAGAATTTACTTCGGACAGATTCTAAATGAGATTTAAAAATGCTATTTATACAATAATTTCAAGTGTGCTTCATTTTCTTATCAATTCTTATTTTTATTTAAGGTTGTCAAAGCGACCTAAATTATACAATTTAAGTGAGAAAAGATGTTGCAAAATATATGATTATATGAAAATTTATTACATCGATAAATCTTCTATAAAATCTACAACTAGGTAGACCTTGATAACTGCGAAAATTTGTTTATTCATTACAACGTAAGTTTATAACTTTTTTGTACCGTAAATTAGTGGGGAACACTTCGGTGATAAGACAATCGAGGGACGCGTTCCCGCAGGAGATAACGGAGCTGAAGACCGCGCTCACGATCAAATTGTTTGTCTTGTTATATACGAAGTACATCGCCGCTGAGCACATACCCGCTGAGAATGTTGCGAACACTGCAATTAAAAGAATAGTTATAATATTTCGTAGTTTCTGCCTCAACGCCGGTTTCGAGATAATTATATCTCCGTACCAATTAGAACTATTGCTCCGTTCAGATGTAAAGAATTATAACATTGCATATATGAACCTAACGGCTCAAATAAGCATAGACCTAGTAAAACTAGAATAGTCATAGGCACGCCTGTGGCCGTACCTTGTCACTATCACTGAAAGTGAATAAAATATAAAACATAATTATAAGGAAGTAAGTGTATCCATATTTAATTTATAATTGTTTTATAGAGTTTTTAATGTTGTATTTTTTTACTATTTAATGTACCTACACTACGTTATCCACTAAGGGTCGCTATCAGATATCTCTTATAGAGATAAGTAATCCTTTGTACTTGTTTTCTTTTTAACTGTATTTTCTTGTATATTTTATTTTTGGTAAATAAATAAATATAGAGTGACACTGTACGGTCTCTCATTACTTACTGTAAATAATGAGAGGAATCTAGTATACCTCATCTCTGTCTAATCAAGCTTAAAAAAAGTGACAGGTTCACCCTCATTTGCTTTCTCTTTATTGTAATATGACATTTTGGACTGGCTTCCCTAATCTAGTATAATAAATCTATGCTGATAAATCGTTATTAAGTGCACAAATTGAAAATTCATATTCAAGGGTATTATATAATGTAAACCATAGAGTTATTATACTCGAGCAGGGAAGCCAGTCTATGGGTCCATTAAATGGGTAAATAGAAAACAAATGAGACTATTATTGTCCGTTTGTCTTTTTTATGTGTGATTAGACAAAGATAGATATAAATAAATAAATCTATGGGACTTACACACTCGGTCGTCTATCCCCAAAGTAAGTAACTTAATACTTGTGTTATGGGTGACAGACAACTGGTAAATATATCCATATATAATTTTAAATACATACTTAAATACAAATATACATCCAGGCTCGAAGAACCAACGAATTGTGTATAGAAAATGTTGGCCCTCGGTGAGAACCGAGCCCACGACCCGCGGAGCTGAAGGGTCATTACCCACTGCGCCAACGGGCCAGTCAAAGATATGACAAAGATGTATATGAATTTAATCTTCCATCTCATTTTTTGTTGCGACACTCTTACTTACAGTCCTGCCTATTATGCGATATTATATAAGTAGGACTATTTCCCCCCAACGCTCCTATTAACAGCGTCCTTATCAACCTAAGCAGTAGATAGCAGATGCATACTTCAAGAACCAGCAAGACCCGACTTTCCACCATATGTGTCCAAAGGATACTTGTGTTCTTCCGGCACGTTGCAAGCAAGAGTGGAACAACTTTGAAAAGTTACTAGTTAAGGTGTGAAGAAGGACCAGGTGACGGAGCTATATCTGTTGAACGACTCAAAATTCACTCAACATTCGACTTCAATATCGAATGAGACAGAGTCAAATGGCCGAACATCATCCAAAAGAAAGTGCTTCATAAAGATCAGATCCTCCAGAATAAGGAGAAATAGAAGATAACAAATATAAATCGTGTAATAACTTACCCAAGAAGAACTTCCTTCCTAGTCGATCCATGCCTAAAACAGCAAATATATTTGATGGTATAGCGGCGGCCACTGTAATCAGTGAGTCCATGAATACGTCGGAGTGTATGTGCGAGTCGCACATTGCCTCTGTTGAATGTGTGCCCAACTGCGTGACGTACGATGTAACCTGACATATATCGGCTTCGGCGTTGTCGTGCGTGCGCGACCACTCGTCGAAGCGGTTGAACATTTCAGGAAACCACATCATCAAACCATAGTATCTGTAAAGTTAATTCAAATTATAATGAACCACTAATGAAGCTAGCTTGGAAAGGTGCTCATACCGAGAAGAACCACCACAAAAACTCGGCGCAAACTCTTTATGAAAATATTTAATTCCGTTGATTTGTCAAATCATATCATAGTGTAAAAAATATGCTTATACGTAAAGCATATTACAAAATTGAAGATCATTTGGTTGATAAGAAAGCCTGGATTTGAAAATCCTTTCAGCTTCATACAAGACAGCGGTTTAATAATGTATAATTGAAAATATTTAAAAGATTGACCGCCTAATTTCTTGCTGGTTCTTCTCGGTAAGAGCAACATTCCGAACCAGTTGTAGCTTCATTAATCATATTGATGCTTGACGATTCAAAAGTGCCTGAAATGGTTTATTTGAATAAAGATTATTTTGAATTGAATTGAATTTGAATATTTTTATAGCAAATAATCAAATACTCATAAGTAGTTAAAAAGATCGTTGCAAATCTATCAAATTTTAGACCTTACTAAAGCTTTTTTTATTTGACATAGAAATTGACATTGTTGCGGGCTTCAAACCATAGGCGAGAGGCCAGTATAAAACAAAAATGGTAATTTGTTGATATGTCTCTTTAATTTAAAGCCCGCGAATTGTAAAAACGATTGACCCTTGAAGATGCAACAGTTACAGAAAGTAAATATGCTTGCATAATTAGATATATCAAATGCGCAGAAGTTTTTTTAGATTCCTTTTTATATTTAGTTAATTGAACAACAATAATATTGTCACGATAATATGAAATAATTCAGATGTCGAATGAAATTGTATATTAACGAATATCATACGTTCACTGAGGCAACAGAAATTATAAAGAAGATAATGATAGCAATGAAATTAATCTTAAAACAGTGATTAGAATTTTAATTTGATCAGATTGAAAAGCTAATAAAATTAGGACTGGTAACTCAAACAGCTGTTATATACCGAGCATACCACAGCAGGGAGATCGTCATACCTTTACTATAATTAGTATAGTAAAAATATAGGCAAAGGACACTTACAAATTTTACGACGCAATTTATAAGTGTGTACATGGTTGTTTGCGGTTTCTGCTGCCACCAGCCGATAATTTAAAATTATTAATTATTTAAGTAAACTTGTAAACAAATGCTTTTGAATAATCAACCCTACTGCTGTTTCAGAAAATTGCTTCTACCGAGAAGAAAAGCCCTTTTTGAAATATAATTCTTATAAGTTATATTTCATGATTGTTATCTCGTCGAAAAGTGGCTAAATCAGGGCATTTTTATTATTTACAATATGTAATCCTCAATTAAAAAGTTGGCTTTTGTCAGTCTTTTTTTAATAGTTATTTTAGACCACCTAAATGGTTAAGCTCAAATTGAGTATTGAAACTGTCTCAAATCAAAGTCCACAAAAGCTGTTTGTCTGATTTATTTTCGCAAAATATACTAAACGGATTTTTTTATCGTTTACACTAAAACACACACTGATTTCCACACAAGTGAAACCGCAGGCAAATCTAGTTTTATTACATAAGTAAAATTGTATACGAAAAACCCGAAGAGGATTTACATACTTTTGTAAAGCGCAAATCTGAAGCCTTTAGTGTAGGTATGTCAGTTTTTACTTTATCTGTTGTTGTGATAAATTGTGAAATCGGTCAAACCGCAACTGCAACGCTGCCGCGGCAGTTAAGTTAATGAGCAAACCTGCGATCTTATGAATTTTGGAAAAAAATAGCTGCCTCATTATTACTGTTGGACACGCGTTTAAACAATCGCGCCGTAATTTCTTAACCACGAAGTACAACTTACCCGATGTGGAATGTGAAGTTAATAGTTATGGATATCGTAGTAAATTTCAGTATAGGCGGTACAAACAACTGTTTGCTGTGTTCTACGATATCACCAAGCATCTTCCTCAACTTTGACTTTTGTTCCTTTGCGTCTATAATCTTCTCAGGTTTTTGGTGCAAGGGTTCTTCGGTAAGAATTTGTTTGACTGGATATAGTTCTTTATCACGGCCTGTGTTCATCATGTAAATACCACGAAACACTTCTAAAGCCTCTTCTTGACGTCCACTCGAAATGAGGAATTTAGGAGATTCGGGTAGGAGAAATAATAAAGCTCCCACCAAGAACGAAGGCAGTGACATGACCAACAGAAATATACGCCATGAGTTGTAAACGAAACCTCCGGTTTCTCCTCCAATTTCTGAAATAGATGCAATAATATTTAATAATGGATCAGAATATTATTGCGAACATACAAAGATAGTTCGTAACACTTAAAACATGAAAGAGTTGAAATTCGCTTGATGTCATTAATCTGTAACATTCAATCGCTTACAAACTGATTCCATATCCCTAGTCCCTACTTTAATGACGACTCGAGCGAGAGATAGAACTTTATCGATCTATTACTTTACTATACATATAAATGGACGTTTCGCACGCCTCGCCTCAGTATTCGAATCGCGATCAAGAAAGAACCCTGAGGCGAAAAAAAATGATAAAATAGTAATCCCAGTACTGAAATATATACTGAAAAGCTAAAATAAAGTTTCTGAATGATTTACCAGGTGTTTTCCTCCAAATTCACAAGCCTCGTACGTAACAATATTTTGTTATTAATTTTCAGAAATGTTAAGATTATTTTTGTATTCTATTCTTAAATTATAAATAAACTAGCTTTTAAACGCAACATCGTTCGCGTGGACTGCGATGTTATTATTTGAGTAAACCGTAATACTTATATTAATTATGGTTAAAGTGGGTTATCTTTAAAGGCTAGACATATGCCGTCGCGAACTTTTATTTAGATCTTTTAAAGGAAAACAATTTTGTAATACATTATTTTTGAATAACTTTCACCGTTTACTTAGCGCGCGCAAGGAAAGCTTTAAATTTTGCCGTTTTCGCAATATTTTTTATTGCAGCTCCTCTCCTATTCATCTCAGCATGATGGTATATAGCCTATAGCCTTCTTCAATAAATCCATTATCTTACACTCAAATAATTTTTCAAATCGGTCCTTAAAAAGTAGTTCCTGGAATTAGCGCGTTCAAACAAACAAACTCTTCAGCTTTATATATTTTAAATATAAATAATAAATAAATAAATTAATACTATTAATAATTCTTACCACTCGGTATAATGACCCAAGCTAAGCCAGCTACGAACAAATTGCCAAGTGTCCAAAAGGCAGCCATGAAGCTTAACATCGCTCCTCGCTTCTTTTTCGGTTGAAATTCTGCAAAGTACGACCAGATAACTGGACCTGATCCACCCAAGCTGCAACATGGAATAATAACAAATATAAGCTATGGCTTAAAATTAGTTACTTTTCTATATCTTAATCTTCTATGCTAATTAAATATTTTGTACTTGAAATACATCACAAATATATCTATATCAAGATATTAAATCTTTAAACGAGCGGTTCTGTTAAATATGTAAACTAATTTTGGAAACGGTTCCAAAAATTTTCATGATATTTAGTATTACTCTTAGCAGCGATAATCAATCTAGTTAGATTGATGTCGTTTTATCCATGTTTTCGGAGATGAGAGATTGCTACAATATCACTAGAATACGAGGGTAAATTTCGCTTCTGTCTACTAAATTATAGTAACTCAAGCGCTAAATCGGTCGGGCCCACAACTAGAAGACCCCGTTCAGATATATCCAGTCATATTTTCCTTTTTTTTCAAGTGCCGTCTTGTGTGAGAAAAACTACTATAATTTGTATCTAAATATAATTTCCAAAAACACGATTTACATTAAAAAAATACCGAGCAAAACTCGGTCATCATCAGTCAGTTATAACAGAGTGTACCAGCTTTAAGGCATATACTAATATATATTTCCTGATTATGATTCCCCGCCCGGTGACGCTGTAAAAGCCGTTAGGGCTAACAGCACACAGTCAGTTCGAAAAAAAAAATGATTATGATTAATGCAAACGACTTAGTTACTTATAGTATTTCCAATCATTTATGTAACTTTTTACATATACACGCTCATGAATTCTGTAATTTTTCCATTAAAAACTACAATAAACAAATATAACACTTTATGGGCATTTTGTTTTTTAAAGATAGTGACGTCACGGTAATTATCACCGATATTTATTGAGCCCGTAGAAATTAGAAATTGTGGACTTATTTAATTAAAACTTCTATGTAAATAGAATCGATTGTTAGTAGAAATTGGGTCAGAAAAGCAATGACCAACATCACAATCAACATCACGACTTTAGCTGCCAAAAGTTAAATAAATGATTCGAAAGATTTTAAAAGTAGGTAAATACTTACGCAGCACCGTTTATGAAGCGAAAAAGCATGAAAAGCTCATAGTTCTGGCTAAAGGATGAAGCCACTATGGCCACCCCATTTATGACGGATATGGCAATGAGAACGCGCTTGCGGCCCAGGGAGTCTGCTACAGAGCCCCACGCATACGCGCCCACCATCATACCGATGAAGATTATGCTGTTGAGCCATCCCTGTAAACGGGTAGGTTCTTTGTTATTTCCTCGCAGCAACGAATCAATAGTTGAGAGTGAAAATATAAATAATCAGAAAGTTTCCTAACATGTCTTACAACATGTTTCAAATACAACCTGCTTCGAATAATAGGTCAATAATAAAAAACGACATTGTCACCGTCAATGTGACATTTGACGTTTTTAGGCTCTGTCGGTTAATCTGGGCTAACGAGAGTATGGTTGCATTAACTGACCTTTTATTTACTTTTACCCTATGCGCTTTTCAGTATGTTATCACAGAGCCAATCTCTTGCCGAGACTCGAGCGACTGTTAGATATTGATATCTAGTTTTTATAGCTAAGCTAACGTCTCCTGTTGGCTAATGTGTTGTGGTATTCCGATGGCGTGTCTTTCCGAGCCAAAATATTGCGCCTTAGCCACAAAATTTTCCTTGCATTATATCTCTTTCCAATATAAATGTCGTCGCTTAATCATTATCCTTTTTTTAGACAGGAAAAACACCTTATGCCCCGCCTTTCCCCGCTGCCCGACAGGCACAGGCGAAGATTATGTCGGACTCGCACCGACTAAAACAACCTGTATGCTTGGTAATATAAGCGTAGGTTAAAAGTCAAAGAAAACAAGTTTCAAACAGGTAAAAACATTGTATATAATAAAAAAGGGTAAAATAATATGTTAATAACGGTTAAATAGAATAAGAACTTAGAATTATATGAAGTAGATTAAGGATTCATTCCATAGGTCGTTGGTTCAAATCCGGCTCGAAGGACCAAAAACATGTACGAGCTGTTACTACCCTGTACTATATTTTGTTGATAGATTGATAACTGCGACGCTTAATTGATATATTTATTTAATTGATATTAATTATAATGATTTGATAGAAATGATTTGATAGGATGAGCACGCGGGGCCCCTAACGTCGTACTGAATCCAAATTTATGCAATATTAAAAATATGGCGTAAATGCCGATGGTGCAAATGTACGTGTTAGCCCGTACATCCGCTTTCCCCCATCCCACATTCCCGTCAGCGTAAAATGGTCTTCCCATCCCCAAAGCACAGGCGGGGCGGCGGTGGACGTATCCAATAGCGGAAGCTGTCACCCCTGTAGCGAGTTTGGCGTTTCTCGCCAGTGGAACAAAATATCGTACCGATATCCACTTCCCTTCCCTTAAAAAAACCCCGTTCGGAAGGTCCCCGTTAGGGCGGCACGCGACGGTCTTGAGCGAGTAGCCTGCGCCCAGCTCGTATGACTTAATCATTCTCCTGCCCTTATCCCACTCTAAGTGGTAGGCGAAAACATGTTTGTCTCTTCCATTCTTTGCTACTATTCCGTCAACTCATTACACTTCACGCATTCCAACCATCTCTTTTTGGGCCTCCCTCTAGTAGTGTTTCAAATTAGCAAACTGTCATTAAATAAACTTGTTTATATCTAATCTTAATGAAATAAAACCATATGTATCATGTCAATCATCGAGTCATTAAGTATTTATTCTAGAAACGTAAAGCTGTTCATTTTCATAATAAAAAACAACATATACAGTCTAATAATTATTTTTTTAGTTCACTAATAGTTTATGCAATATGACGTTATCCAATATCACAAATTGCGCAAATATTTATTTGTTTCAGAAAAAGTCCCCTTTCCAAATGGATTCTTTTACAACCGCTGGGTGCCGCCGCCGGCGATATTTGTTAAATTAATATTGGTCTAAATATTTAAATATTGACTAGTTAAAGACCTGGTTACTAGCCAACAGAGCAAGGTGGGGTATCAATATTAATTCCGCCCAGTCACTTATTTAAAATCCATATTATTCTCTTATATACATGTATGAAAGCAATTTTAAAGCGATTTTGCAATCACAAACTGACACGTAAACGACATTGAATCGGGTAAGTATGATTGATTAGTTAAGAAGTTAAGAACACTGAATAAATATTTGTTGTAAATGTTATTTGCATCATAAAATTTCCTCTGTAGATTTAACGTTTGTTTAGGCTCGAATTTAACGTAGTGTAAAGTTACGTGATTTCACAGTTGTTCTTAGTATCTATGATTTTATATTAACGTCATGGTCGCTTTAGATGTGTGAAAATGACGTTAAATTCCGAAACCACGCTTATTTGAATAAGGAACAAATGACAAAAACTATTGCTGTATTGATGACGCCTGCATTAGTTTGCTCAATTCTTTGGCATAATTAGCGCAACGTCATAATACAAATAATACTGAATTACCACTGACATACCGGGAAACCAGCCTAAAATGTGCCCTATTACAATTAAGTTAAATAAAGATAAAAGCAAAGGAGGCTGCATCTATCTGTCTCGGTTTTCAATGTGTGAAGATGGAGTTAGTTTCACCTTCCCTCTTATTTATTGTATCACTATATAGCACTCACAGACCTGTCTATTCTCACAGGTCTACACAGAGATTCCAAGAATAAAGAATTTGTTTTTTTATTATAATAAAAACTTGGCACTCAACGAGAATCGAATCCGCGATCCGCGTAGCAGAGGGCAGGGTCACTGTCACCTGCGCCAACGGTTCAGTCTAAAAATGAAGGCTAAAGAGGGTCAAGAGCTGAAGGTTAACTGTTCTTAGTAACAACGTCATCGTATTTCGGGAAGATATCTCTGATTTAATTCAGAAACTTCTAGACTACGTTTGCCGGAGAAGGTTCTAATGTAGTATGGCAAATACATACATATGTATTTACATTAGTCACGTAGCTTATGGAGCGTCTAAATGTAAGCTGGATCGATGTAAAAGGAGTAACTAATTACATGACTGATCGTTAAATTAGTACGCACACAATTCACGAATCTATTAAAGCATTTTAACCATTTCTTTGACAAAGGTTATATGCATGTGAAGTCAACAATCAAGATAATTATAAGATTCAATTAAATAAAAGATGGATGGATTCCCAGACAATCAAGCGAAGCATTTTTATGTATATATTTTTTCTCAAATTATATGCTGTAAGCCAGATGCATCGCCTACCGACCGACATCAGAAAACTGGGACCAACGATGCTGTGTGTATATGCGTGTGAGTGCGTGAGTGTGTGTGTGAGTGCGTGCCTGCGTGTGTGTGAGTGAGGGAGTGTTTGTGTTAATACATACTTTAGTTTGTGTGGTGAGGTTTAGGTCGCACTGTGCGGACGGAAGAATAAAGGACATAGAGATGACATCCATCTCCTCGGAAGTGCTGACGAGGCCGCAGACAGCCAGCAGAAGGTAGTGGAAGCGTCCATATCCTGTAGTAGAATACACTTCAATTATTATTATGAAATATTGCATAGTATAACATAAAGATATTTATAGAATCACAAAGTAACGCCTATACTTTTTAGAGGTTATAACACAAATAATATTAGGCGTATATCTTTTTATTAATAACTCATTAGTGCTTACTCGAGGTTTCACTTTATGACCGCTGATAATAGGCCCGCGATGTCATCTTCCTTCTACCGCAGGTTTTGTGTAGTTTCGCGGCTCTTACCAGGGGGTCACAAAGTAAAGCCTTGGGCAGGGATCGATGAATTTTAAATAAAAACTTATGCACCTAACGAACCGACACTTACAATGTGTCACGCGCTTTTCGGTAAAGGAAATATTGTGGGATAAATGGCATAATCGCATCGTAGTAGCGTGGCAGGAAGAAGGACTAAATTTAAATCATTCTCTCCAAAAAAAAGAGCAGTGAGAGAAAGGAGATAGTGAGCCCTGCAATGGAAATGTAACGGGCTTACTTTATTTTAACTGAAACTCGTACAGCAAGAATATATTACGAGTAAAAGCTAGATTATTTACATATATAGATAGCCTTGGAAAAGAGCAAGATTTTAATGTGGTGGCCCAACATTGCATATCTGCAATAAAATATGTAAATTTATTGAAATTGTACAATGCAAAGAGTAAGAACAAACTAGCTGCGTGAATAGGAAAAATGAGGATTATGAATATACCAAGATTTTATACAGATGTGTTTTAGGATCAAATATTTCAAACATAGAACCTTAAAAACAAAACATTAAGATAAGCGCAATGGAATATTCCTGAGACAAAATTAGTAAAAACAAGAACATAACCATTCTGCTAAGCACGAAATTATGATCCGAGGTGTCGAATTCCAACTTGGAACGTGTAAAGATAATGAAACTGACATGTGTAAGTAATTAGACGTAGTTTGTGACTGTCAATAGAGTAGTAATTGGAACAGAGGAAAGTATAAAGAGTAGTTTCATGAATGACGAGTGCAAACTTAGCATTCCTTCGCGGTGTGCTACTACCGCGTAAACAACCAAACACGTGGCAGCTTCTGCGAAGTTTGTCGTATGACACGATCAGAATTGTTTACTTTTTTACAGGATATGGGACACTCATTGCTCTAGAATGTATCATACGATATTGATAAAATGCAAAAACTATTGTTTTTTAATTGAAAGCATTTAATTTGATAGATTTAATTATAGATATATAAGCATTAGTGATTTGACAGATTTCTCCTTTATATTTAAGCTATGTATATTGACACATTAGGGTAACAGTTACTTTGTATGTATATTATGTGACGAATGTTAAATATCAATGTGGATGGATATATGAATAGGGGGTGGCCGAAAAAGAGATGTTAGAGAGTGTGAAGTGTGAAATGCATATAGAAGGAGGCAGAGTTGATTAATGTTAAAGGAGAATGGAAGAGAAAAACATGTTGTTCCGACCCCACTTATAGTGAGATAAGGGCAGAAGAAAGATGCATATTATGTATGCGCTATGGAGTTTAAATTGAAAATACCAAAATAACTCAAATATAATCTGATCTGTATTGTTTCACACTCTACTTAATTCATTCAAACTTATTTTGTCTTTTCATGAGAGTGGCAAACAGAACTTAAATATTTTATATATCTTAACAATAAATAAAATTCATTTCAATTCTCCTCTGTCCTCTACTGTAATTTTATGTACCTTAATAATAAATAAATTAACCCCGTAATGTAGCTACTTAAAAAATCTTTCACCTAAGAAATAAATTTTAAACTTCTGAATTTGATCTTTCAGCTGTATACCTTAGTCAGTAACAGTACAATTTTACTAAAATTTTTATATGCGGTACTTGCCAGTTTGTTCTATCGCCCGTTCGAAATCAGCTTTTTCCGAATTGGAGCCTTTTTCTGGATCGAGCTTTGTAGGTGACTTCAGCGAAGGCACGCCACCTGGTGACACTATAATTGCAAATATTAAAGCAAGCGTTGATTTGATAAGAAATAATGTAATATCGATCTCTAAATTCATTGAAAGGTCGTCGGCAAAAATGTGATATACATAAACAATTTCGCAATTGAAACGGTTTTTAAATAATCAATTAACTAGGGATTTCAAACATACAGTATAACGTACATTTTATGAATTTAAACTATTTTTGCGTTTACGTACAAAAAATAAGTTAAATTCGGTGTCGTTGATTTTTGAACGTTTAATAAAGGACTTGATATCGACTAATTAATTCATAATATAATAACTTGATTTATGAAAAAAAACTTAATTTTTCAGACGACTATATAACAAATTTACTATAAATTGTATAAAAGGATAATTTATAACTTACCAAGGTCAACGGTTTTGGAACTTGGTCCGTTCAATTGGTGGTCACTTGTTACATCACAATCTGAAAGAACACGACATCTATCTATACTTATTATAAAACAAAGTCCCAAAAGCTGTCTGTCTGTATGTAATCGTTTTTCTCAAAATCTACTGAACGAATTTTTGTACGGTTTTCACCAAAAGATAGTGCAATACTTCCGGATGGTTTAGGTAAATAGTACATATCGGTATTAAGTAATTTATGTTGAAGAGATCAAGCAGTTGTTAAAAAACTTGCTTGCTGGGAGCTTTAGTCACGTACGCTGCGTAAACGAGCAGATATACGCTAAAGTTATGTACTAGAGAATTGTAGATCTATAAAATTACTACAAAAAAGTCCGCGATAGCATGTCTCTATATCTTATGGTTAAGTCATAATAACATCTTTTATGATTAAAATTTGAATTCCAAAAAAAAATTGTGACACGGTGATTTCCACGCGAGCGAAGCCGCTGGCACAATTAGTTTGATGTTAAGCAATATATCATCATTTTTTTTTTTAAGCTGTGATAGCCTAGCGGTGAGACCGTGCGACTCTTTAGAGACGACATAGGTTCAAACCCCGGGCAGGCACCAATGAGTTTTTCTATTAAAACTTATGTGTCTAATTGATAATTGCAATTTATCACACGCTTTTCGGTGAAGGAAAACATCGTGAGGAAACCTGCATATCTCTAGAGAATTCTAGGGATATGTGTAACCTGCCAATCCGCATTGGAGCAGCGTGGTAGGTCTTAGCTCCAATCCTTCTCTCCAAAAACGGAGAGAAGAGGCCTTAGCCCAGCAGTGGGCATAGTAACAGGCTGTTACTTTACAATATATCATTCTGTCATATGACACTAAACTTGCCACGTTTTTTGCAATTAAAGAAGATTACTGTAAATATTTACGCCTATCATCACTTTTCTCCTTCTGTTTGTTTGCTTACTGCACCTATTTACATTTTCCATTTAACTCTAAGGTTGACTAGTAGAGAACGCTTAATTTAGTGTTAAGTCCGCCTTTTGTACTTTTATCTTAATAGTGCAAGAAAAAAAAGAAGAACATTGGTTTATTTGGATTATTGGATTCCCACTGGCGAGAGGTGACATCGATTCAGCACCAATCGATTAATTTCGTCTAACGAAAACATAAACTAAACTTTTTTAAATCAGAAAGAAATCAAATCATACGCATTAAAGTCTTTTGTATTGTATTGTTATCACAATGTATAGCTTACACTTTTCTAAAACAACGTGCTTTATTATAAAGTACGGGTGATAGCCCTATATGACACTCCTTAAAGCCATCAGTACGAAAAATTTAATTGAGTTCAAGAAACATACTAATCACTGAAAGGCTAAGGTAGTGACGCAATTTAAATATTTACATTTTGGTACTTATATTTAATATTATGTAGATAATATTCACGTTTACTTAATCTTTATGACGACTTTTACTGTATTGACGTCGAACCATTAAAAATCGTGTTATGATTTTTATTGAGACAAGCTGACAATAAAAATTACCCTGTGATAAGAAATTATATTATTTTATTAGAAAAAAAAGATTTGTTACATTTCATTCATATTTTTTCTATTTTATTATATTATGAATATTTTATTACAAATTAAAGGACTTCTCATTGAGGTGGAATGGAAACTATTCATTATTCAAGTAAACTTGTAAATAAGTGCTTTTGAATCGTCGAAATCTACCGTTGGTTCGGAAAGCTGTTCCTACCGAGAAGAGCCAGGAAGAAACTTGGTGGTTGCTCTTTTCAAACAAAATTCTTATAACTAGTTGCATTTGGTTATTACTATCTTGTACAGGGTATAGGAGTAGCTATATGCATTTTTGTCATCTATATAATCCTCAATAGTATAGTAGGCTTTATATATCAGCCTCCCTTTAACAGAGCTTTTAAACTGCTGTAGTGGTAAAGATAAAATCGATCATCATCATCACTCTCTCTTTTCTCAGTTGCTAACTCCAGCTTCTGCTAGTTACTCTCTTTCTAATCATCAACATTTAAAGACGGTATTTAGGGTAATTTCGTTTTGGATAAATAAAAATTGTTCATACGCTATTACAGTAATTGCCCTTCATGTTTTAGCTGAACTGTTAATTGTAAGACTCTTTAAAGAAAATCGAGAACACAAAAATAATATTCAATTTTAGCTTTGCCATAACAGCATTTTAACAATACTATTTTAAAAAAAGGCTAATACAGAAAGGTTTCCATACCTTTGAGGATTACTTAGACGATAAAAATGAGCTAGTATTGAGCAGAGCAAGTCTTCGGCCCTGTACAAATCAGGAATGACTAAATGTAACTAGTAATAATAAAATTTTGAAAAGAGCAATTGCTGAATTTCTCGCTGACTCTTCTTGGTAGAAACCAAACCAGCTGTAGAGTTCACTATTGAATAAACTAATTTTATAATTTAATTTGAATATAAAAATGATGTACTTTGCGGATTTAGTTTAAAGAAGTAACTATAACAACTATAAAACTATAGGTGATGTATATAATAGACAATGTAGGAACCGACATAAGCTTGCGACTCCTGCTTTGCGCAAAAGTACGTAAATCGTTTGTGGGTTTGGGTACAAGATTCTATAATAAAATTCCGAAGTCAATTTTGCCCATGCCATTACAGCAGTTTAAAGACACTGTTAAAAGAGGCTAATACAGAAAGCCTACTGTTGAAGATTACTTAGATGATAATTTTTTTTTCGAACTGAATGTATGCTGTCAGCCCTAATGGCTTTTACAGCGTCACCGGGCGGGACGGGCGAGCGCAGAAGCATCGTCGAGGTTGCGAAATGCAGAGAGTAGAGCGCAGAAGCTTTACTTAAGTCGGAGAACGTCGTCCTAAGGGTGCCTCCTGTGAGGCCGGACCACGGCTTAGGGCGACGCGTAGTGGAGGGTTGATAGTATGACTTAGATTAGTCATTGCGGCGTCGGAAGGGTGGCAAGAAGCCACGACCGACCGACGTCAGAAAACTGGGACCTCGTCTTCGCCGGCGAAAACGCTGTGTGTGTGTATTACGTGTATCTGTGTTGGCGATCGTTATTTGATCGTCGGGGTCATACAGGACGCTTTTTGTACGCCTATATTTTCGATGGTCGGACCTAACAGGGATGTAGGTGGAAGCAACTGAAATAAGGGGGTTTGGGTGTACCTCAGAGCCTGAGCAATCTGACCTTTGAAACGTGCGCGAACGCAACGCTCGCTTAGGACATTATTGGTCTTATGCAAGTTTTGTAGAGTGTCACTTTGTTGCGGAGCGACATCTTACTTTTCTTACATAACATCGGATAAAGTCGTCCCATGACATACGCAGCCTTATTGCAGACTATGTGTATGTGCTCGTGGAAGGTCATAGAAGGTTGAAAGGTGACACCTAGGTACTTGACTTTCTGTTGCCAGTGAATCGGTGTATTGTAAAGGGAAATTTCCGTAGGTGTGTCTATGTGAGATCGAAAGCGATTACCGCTAAAGTGCATGGCTGCACTTTTATCCAGGTTTATTTCGATTCTCAAGATGATAAGGATGTGTGGATAGAGGTGCACTTCTAACCTGTACAAGATTAATAAATAAATGTAACTAGTTTTAAGATTTATATTTTAAATGAGCAACCGCCGAGTTTTTTACTGGTTCTTCTCGGTAGGAACAGCTTTCCGAACCAGCAGTAAAGTTGACGATTCAAAAGCACTTGTCTACAAGTTTACTTGAATAAAGAATATTTTGAATTTGAATTTGAATTTGAACGGTAAAACTATTTCAAATAATTTTCCATAGATAAAAATCTGTGTGGCGCTAACATTAGCATCTTGACCCTGTTATATATGAGGTACTTTGAAAATAATGAAAATAATTTCGTAGAATTGAATACTGGACACAAATGTGCAAGTCCACTAGGGCCTTAAAAAGATTTTTTTTCATTCCCTTGTTATTCCTGGACGGGATCTTTTTTATCTTATATGTTACACCTGTATATGAGCATTAATCGTAAGAAATTTCATTTTTAAATTTAGTTTCCGCCGCGATAACGTCGTGTAAAGAGCTCATGAATATGTGCCCCGGACGGGTACGAAACTAGTCGGGCTAAACCGATAAAATTAGACGTGACTATAGCCGGTATCTATATATTAACTAAGAAATTTCATATTATTTGTACACCAGTTTTGACTTGATTTGCACAAAAAAATAGACAGGAACAAAATTACTTTTAACTTAAAACTTCACTTTGGCTGCTGTTTTATTATAAATATAAAAGATACAGAAGAAGATATAGGTTTGACTTGTACGAAGTAGCGGATGCTCAAGTTCTTAATAAAAATGAGAGCTGAGACATAATTAATGGAAATTTAAAAGCTTACTGTGAAGTTTCTTGGGACCAGGGTCAGTTTCTATCATCCTATGCGGGCGGGCAGCGGAGTATGCCTGCGGTGACGACTCACACGGATACACTTAGTTGTTGCGAGCAGCAAGCTTCCAAGTGCGAAAGACTTTTCTGTAACAAACAAATGTTTTCCTTTAAATATCTTCTTTTTTTAAAAGCTTTTATTTAACTGTCCCTATATGTATGTGAAGGTGGAATCTTGCAAGTTAAATTGGATCCACTTCCCGGTATCCGATTGAGCTTAAATTATACGTACTGATCAGGTCTTGATGGTAATGCGTGTTAATGATGATAGATATTATTTATAGGTATGTTTTTGTATTGCTGCTGTCAGAATTCGATTCAGACGAGTAAACTGCTCAACGGTCCTTAACAGCTTTTATAAAACCCTTTTTAACTTGACTTGTTTTTTAATATATTATTCATTTCAATAGCTTTATTATTTACATCTCTTAAAATGTGTTATAAGTACTAATTCTAAAGCTGCGGCTACATAGGCCAGCGATGCGACTGCGATTGTTGAACGATTAAAACAAATATATTGCCAACGAGCCTTAAGGCTACGCTGTTCGCCTAGTATCACTAGCGATTGACGCCTTTCGCCTATATCTAGCGTGTGATTCCTCAAGAATATCACGAGGAGATCTCTATACATCGAAGAGCGCATGATAAATTGTCAATATAAGTAGGCAAACAAATTAAATCAACAAACCCGTGTAAAGTGCACACGGTTTCAGTGGTTGGCACGAGGTTTGAAGTAAATTTGGTTATACAGACATGATGTATAGCTTAGGTGTAAATATAAATCTCTAAGTCACATGTCGATCTAAAATTATAACATCAATCGTGTAATGGCCTAAACATTCAAAGCATTATGAGGCGCTGGGCCGATAAAAACGTAAACTCTTTATAAACGAGTCAATTTCTAAACATATACCAGATCAGCTTTTGCCTGCAGGAGAATATCTGATTTATTGTATTATATTTACAACAATACTACAGTATTGTAGTAAAGTATATTCTCAGTAAAGTAACGGCCTAGGCTTAGGCCTCCTCTCTCCGTTTAAGGATTGGAGCTAAGCCCTACCACGCTGCTCTAATGCGAGTTGGTAGGCTTCACATAACCCTAGAATTCTCCAGAGTTATACAAGTTTCCTCACGATGTTATCCTTCATCGAAAAGCGTGTGATAAATTGCAATCACTAATAGGACACGTAAGTTTAAACAGAAGAACTAATCTGTGCCTGCCCGGGGTTTGAAGTAGTGGCCCCCTCGAAAGAGTCGCACGGTCACACCGCTAGGCTATCACAGCTTTTATATTCTTGGTAAACCATTGAAATAAATAAATCAACAGTTGAAAGCTCTAACGAGATTTTGCAAATCAACAAGTATTAAATATATTTTGTGCCTCCTAATTTAAGGGATGAAAGTTGTAAACATATGAAATGAAGTCGAATAACAAGCTTCTAATATAACTCATCAGGTCGTGAGTTAGTCGGGGTCTTTGAGTTAAAAAAATCCTAATCCATTTTCCTTCCTTAAAAAATCATTGTAATAAAATTCTTATAACTAGTTACACTTGGTTATTACTATCTCGTACAGGGTAGAGGAGTAGTTAAATTCACGCATTTTTATCATCTATATACTCCTCAATAGTATAGTAGGTTTTTTGTATCAGCCTTCCTTTAACAGCGTTTTTAATCTACTGTAGTGGTAAAGATAAAATCGATTGCGGGATTTTATCATAGAATCTTATACCCAAACCCATAAATGACTTATTTACTTTTCCAAGACGCAAAGCAGGAACCGCAAGCTAATGAACTTAAGAACTTTTTTTATTACTATAGTATATAATCATTCAATGACGTAAAGTTTTACATAATGTATTTGTTTAAAATATAAAATTTTATGCAAAATTCATTCTTCTTCTCTCTGATTTCTTTTCAGTTTTCGAACTATAACCAGTTTAGGAAGTGTATAACAATAAATTTCAGCAATCACCATTTTAAGACAATTTCGTTTCTCCTAGATCTCAATTATAAAAAGTAAACTACTTTTTTAAAATTAATGAAATTGAAAACTGCGTGTTTTTAATAACATTTTCCTATAAATAAAAAGAATGTAATTTTTCTATTTCAGTCCATCAAACAATTCTTTAGAACTATGATTTTCCTCGCCAAAAGCACTAATTTAATATTTTATAATTAGATATTTGAAAGTCAATTAACTTTTTTATTTTCATTGTAATCGATGTTAGACACTTTACTGAATTGAAATTATGCTGTCTGTCAAGGCGAACAATCTTGTTTCGATATTTTCAAGGCTATATTAGTGTTTAATAATAATTATATAGACCACAACGTTGTCTTATAGTCACGAAATGATTTATGCAATATATTAATCTACTACAGAATGGCTATATGTAAAATACTAAAAAAAAACATTTTGTATAGTTTCTATCCTGCACTTCGTAATGTTTAAATATCCGGCAATTTATTACATTTTTACAGTTTTAGTACTCGTTGAAATCAGTCATCGCAACACAGCCCTGGTATTTCACTCAGAAAAAGTAAATTTAAGTATATAAATTAACTCACCTAAAGCCGTTAATTTTTAATTCCCTATTATATTTTCGTAAAAAAATTAATAAATAATGTCTTTCGGCGTTGGTTGATTTTTTCCCAAGTGGGACTTACACTTACAGTTTTAAACCAGGGCAAGCAGGGGAAAACTTTTACGGCTGTGTGCCATGTTTTTTATTCCCCAGTATATTATAGACCAATTTAAAACGTTGCCTTCCAGGTGCTCTTTTACCGTACATCTTTCCTTTTAGGATCAACCTAGGAAATTTAAACAGAGATCCTCTCTGTAGATTTCCGTAAGGGGGCAATCTTACTTTGAATGACGGTTTTCATTAACATCCGTTTGCATTTAGCTCTCTCTAAATCCAGAGTACTTGAGACGAAGTGAGTCCAAACAATCTTTAACATTGAACGAAAGTAATAATAAAATTATTTTGCTATAATCCGCGATACAGAAAATAGAAAATATATATAGTGTTAAATGTATAGTGGACTATCCGTATTTTCATACCCGATACGTGCAGGATTCGTAAAAACGCATGCACAAACCTTGACCACTTCCACCACAATACACAAGCACTACACAGTACACACGTTCACTATCACAAACTCAACAATCGTTTCGCCCCGCAACCGAAGCATCATCAGGAGATAGACTCCACGATAAAATCGCAAAGCTTTGCGATTTTGTCGTGGAGTCTATCTCCTATGTGTTTTTACGAATCCTGTATGTATCGGGTATGTAAAAACTGTATCGCGGATTATAGCAAAATAATTTTGTTATTACTTTTGTATTATGGATCTCCGCAAAGTAACGTCTAATTCTATAAATTATTTAATATTTAACCAAACCAGATCCACCATGAACCAGATCGCTTTACAATCTTAAATTTTCTTATACCTATCATATTAATCTATGTGTTTAATAGTGTACTATACTAACGTATAAAAACATTTTTGAATTGTGTAAATAGTTCAACCCCTATAATTGTATTTCCAGCCAGTAAGTGTCAAATATTTCTTAACAGTCCATTTCAGCACAATTATCAAGGCGTTCACGCGTTGTAATTAACATTACACCTTTCATTTTCTATGATTAAATATAAAGCACTTAGATATTTTGATGAATAAGTCTTTAAGTCTATGAATAAAATGAATTATTATTGATTGTTGCTTTGTGTCTCAATCAAAAGCAATTTAAGAAAAACTAAGGTAAGGACTATTATACTATAAGTTAGCTATATTTACTTGTAAAAAGAAAAATACATGAATGTATCAACTTAACTACTATGTTTAGTTATAAAATTGTATGTTGTATTCTTACTTAAGTGCATTTTTACTATGTTCTTCCGCGTGAGTAACAAATAACAGGATGTTGATGAGGAGCGTGAGACAAATTTATTTGTAACACGGACCACAATCTCATCTCGCAATCTTGATATAAAGAAACAACTGGATATACCTCGTATTAAAGTCCTTACGATCTTGAGTCTATCTCCTGATGATGCTTCGGTTGAGGGACGAAACAATCGTTGAGATTGTGATACTGAATGTAGTGCTTCTATGTTGTGGTGGCGGTGTTGGAGGTTTGTATTGCATGTGTTTTTGGGAAGCCTCCATGTATCAGATATGAAAACGGTCATATCTGATACATGCATAGTCTCTACATTTAGCATTATATGTATTTTCTATTTAATTTAACGCGGATTATTGCAAAATAAATTTATTATTTCTTTTGTATCATGGATCCCCACAGAGTAACGCCTAATTCTTTAAATTATTTAATAAACTACAGTCAAACGAAATAATTGTATGGCTCTTCCAGTTAAGTTTATGTCAAAGTTAATTGCCTAATAACCTGTTAAAACATAATTATAAAAATCCTTGACATTGTAACATAAAATATTGCGATTAAAGGGAAGTTGCTTACTTATTCAGTTGACTTTGGATTTGAATTAAACCAACTGATTCTAATAAGTCTAACTTAAAAATAAAATATGCTTTACAAGTAAAATAGTATGTCGAATTTTTTTAACAACCATATTTTATATGTATGTATGTGAATGTATTTTTTATGTATATTTATTCACCTTTTTTGATATGATTTCTGCACGGTAGCGTACCTGGATACTAAATAAATGGATGCTAAATAGGTGAGCGATATAAATCTAATGTTTAAAACTTGCAAATACATGAATAAAAAAATACATACTGTGTAAATTGCCCCTAGTAAAATACTAGTTCAAGACAACAAAGTTAGACCGACATCTAGAGGAGATAATCTTATTGTCACTTTATATTAAATAATAAACATTATATTGCCAGAATAACAGAATAAATTGTAGTAAGATTTTATAATCAAAATTAACCTTTACATTTAAAAAAATACTTAACTCAAAATCCTACGAAAAAACCCTAGATATTGCGCTAGATATTCCCCTAGATAGAACCCTAGATAGAACCCTAGATATTCCTTTGCGCTAGATAGAACCCTAGATATTCTTTTAAAGTTGTGCTATTGCTAATATAAATTGAGCAACTATTGTTTTATTATAAATATAATAACAAGGTACTAACTAGGATGATTGCAAAAATTGTTTCTTATTTTAATTTGTGTGATATCTAACTTTTGTGTCTACAAATACAGTAGTTAACAAAATGGCTTAATTTTATACATAATTTTTGTACACTTTAGGGGCACTATCAAATAATTTGTTTATCAGACTTTTAGTAATAGCAGTCCATATATGCTTCAAAAATTATAAATGCAAATTTATAAAAAAATCAGGTGATATTTTACGATTTCTTATAAATTACAAAATTTATATAGTTGCTACCACATTTAGAAAGATAACAGTCAGTTAGTTCAAAGAATCATTGGACGACCGATTCTCAAAATGTTGAAGTAAGTTTTGTTGACAAATAAACACTGCGTGATAAATGCGCAGTCTTTCTGCGCATTTATATTTCGAGTTCTTTTTACATTCATTCACACTTATCTGAAAAAGGATACAATTTCTTTGGTGAGTCAACCTAAATCTTACATATATATTGAATATAGGCAATATACACAGCAAACCACGTACAGATGCAGTTTAATTATGTAAATTAAAAAAATGTTTAAAAAATTGACCACCGAGCTTCTTGCTGATTCTTCTCGGTAAAAGCAACATTCCAAGTAGCATTGATCCATGACGATTCAGAAAAGCTTGAAAGAGCTCATTTGACTATTTAGTCAAATACATACATACATATTTATGTATGTATGTATTTGAATGAATTTTTACAAAGATATTATTAAGACTATACAAAAATAGGTGGTATCAGAATAGAATAGACCACCCTCATTTCTTACAGAGGTGTCGTAAAAGGCGACTAAGGTAAGTTGACGTCAGGTAGGCGGCCGGTCGTAAAATACGTAGGCAAATCATATGACAACATGTTTGTAACATGTTGTGCCTACCCCACTTAGAGTGGGATAAGGGCAAGAGAATGATGACAATTATAAATATAAAAGTTTTAACATAAGCCTATTAGGATTACATTATTAAAACAAGTCAAAATGTTATATGAAAACAGGAAAACTACAAAATTTAAAGGTTAAGAAATATGGAAGACATACTCTTATTATTTTTAAATTAATTAAAGTTAACTAAGTTAATGTGCTGTAATGTTTTGTATGATGGTGAAAAATATCCCTATGTATAAGACGAAATTTGATGTATAACGTAGTCATACAAGAGGTCACAATAAGCTTGTGATTCATGTGTTACGACTCAGCAGAGTTAGCAACTCATTCGTTGGTCTCGGTATTTGGTTTTACGATAAAATTCCGCAATCCATACTAGACCAGTCAATAGAAAGGTTCAAATTTAGTGTAAGAGATACTTATACGTAAAGAATATTACTAAATTGAAGATTATTGCATAAATGCCTGAATTTGATTTAAAAATCCTTTCACCTTCATACAAGACTGCGGTTTAATAAAGTAAAATTAAAAATGTTTAAAAGATCGACCCCCGAGTTTCTTGCTGGTTCTTCTCGGTAAGAGCAGCATTCCGAACCAGTTATAGCTTCATTAATCATATTGATCCTTGAGGATTCAAAAGTGCAAAAGCTTATTTAAATAAAGATTATTTTGATTTGATTTGATTTGATATGTTATTATATGTGTGGTGTGTGCTGTAAAATTTTATTATGTGTATTGACGTGTACAAGACTTTATGTGATGATTGGTGACGAAGATTATGAGTTTTTTCATTCTGTAAGTGTTGTAAAGTTGATTTGCTTTCATTTGATTTGGTTAGAAAGTAATGCATCTTAATATTAAAAAATTTACATTTGATATAGTGGGTTGGCTACCTCAAAAGGTTTCAGGGGCGCACTAACTTCAAGAGACTTATGTTCATTAGTTAACGTCCATTAGCAAGAGAGATATAGCTCTGTTAGTTAAAGAAGTTTTGTCACATATATTATGTATTCTTTATATACATTAAAAGTTGTTTCTATAGTGTCCAATGACATTGGTTCAACGACTTACAATTGTACTACGCATCGGTGCGAATATCTGCGTAATACGAGTATGTGATTTATTGATATAAGTGACGCTGAGCGGACATCCTTAGCTAGAGGCCGTTATGTCTCGAGTTTCAATAAAAAATTCACAATTTACGAGTCCTTTCCACACAAAGGGAAAGTTCAAAAGTATCATTTTGTAAACAAACATGTAGCAGATACATATTTATTTAAAATCGCATGTCGAACGTAATTAGGTTACAGGAATATCTTGCCTAAATTTTTATGTGTTACGTAGGAATTTTATATATAAGATTTATCATTTTGTTGTATAGCCAAATTTGCGTCAAGACTTGTTTTATGATAACAACGACTTTTTTGTATATTTATAGAGAGAGTAGTTCGCGTTAGTTAAAAACCAATTTACTTGATTGATAAAATGCAGGTAATCGTACCGGAAATCAATAAACTTCAAGGCCAGTCTAACCTTCATCTCTATTTATAAATCCTAATCCTCACAAGCTTCTACATTATTTTATTTTATAGTTCTGAGAGAAAATTTACGAAGAGAGTAAAAATATTTACATTAACTAATATTTTTAGCATAAGTTTACTTTGGTAATTTTTTGGCGCGCGAACGTATTCACAAAAAGTAAAAAGATTATAAGGCTTCATGTATATTTATCTGAAATGTAAATAGTGAGAAAAAATATTATGCCTTTTATGACATATTATACCTCTAATATTTAAGAGCAGTGTATGGTTTTTTTTAATCAGATACTTGAATTCTTTCTTAAATTCAACATTGTATGATTAGCCTTAATTATCTACAGCTTCCCATTTGTCGTAATTTTTTACTATATGATAAAAGTTGCCAAGAATAGTTGTTGAAACGGCTATAATAATTACAGGGGCTGTAATCGAAAATTTTTGCTTTGCGGAGAGTATTTTAAGGTACGTTTTAACTCGGAAATATTCAGGATCCTTCGTAAAAATTAGAAAACGCAAGTGCTATCCGAACTGACCTCTGTTTTCATTTATGTACGTAAAGTCTTTTTAACAACTAGCATCAAACGTAATATTAAACAAGTAATGATATAATAGTTAACAGGTTTTAAATTCTTGTGGTATTTGGAAGGGGTTATATTTGCACGTAAAAACAAGCGCAGTACACAGAAATGTTTCGTAAAGCAAGGTTTGACATTGTTGTTTATTAGTCTTGGTTTTTACACTATATTACTATGAGGTCAATGTTATTGGACAAGTTAAGTAGGTACAAAATGTGATTTCTTTCCTAGTTCCTAGTAGTACTACTAGTACTTTGTTACTTCTTGTTAATAGAATCTTACTTAGAAAACCAGTGGAATCTGTAGTAAATTAAATTTTGCGAAAGTGCTTGAACTTGTTTAAAAGCCATTTTTTTTAATGTATTTTCTTGTCCGTGCCTATTGGTATCAGTTAATAATAGAGATATTATCTGTATCTAATTCAAATTCAAAATAATCTTTGTTCAAGTAAACTTGTAAACAAGTGCTTTTGAATCGTCAACTCTACTGCTGGTTCGGTTGCTCTTTTCAAATATAATTCTTATAATTACTCACATTTAATCATTACGATCTTGTACAAGGTAGAGGAGGAGCTATATCTACGGATAGTTATCATCTATATAATCCTCAACAGTATAGTAGGATTTCCGTATTAGCCTTTTTTAAATGGTGTTTTATAAACTGCTGTAATGGCAAAGCTAAAATTGATTGCGGGATTTTATTATAGAATCTTATACCCTAACCCACTAACTTATATGTATCTAATAATATCATTACATATAATAAATTAGAGATGCTGAATCGGTTTAATATTCTGAGAAAAAATTACTGTTTCCAATTCAAGATATGATTTTGTCTAAATCTTTTACATTTTGTCCGGCATTCAGTGTCTAACAGGTTGTAATGGAGAGTCAAGTAAAGGTGGATATGTGGTGACCCTAACGGTTAGGTGACCGTCCGCGAGATCTTTTTTTAATAACGTATAATTAAAATTATAAGTAAGTAATGTATAATTGCAGTTTGGAAAATTTTCATTAGTAATTTTATTTCAACTCTATAATTGTGATTAGGTATCCATTGTTGATTACTATTGAATAATCGTAGCGAATCTGTACGCGTAACGTGTAACACAATGGCCAGGTACTTGTTGAACTTGACGTAGTTGTGTTTCAAATTAACGTTAAAGTGTATTTATATTACTATGCACACGTTCTTGTATCCTTAAGCCCGCGACTTCTCTCCTCCAGCTATTCTATGTTACCTTCATTCCAAATTCCACATCGGCCCAGTTAAGGTCAGGTAACGCAAAAAATAGATAAACATCTGTTTGTACATCTGCTCATAGCATACGGCGATCATGATCATGAGATATCACACCATGAAATTAAAACTGGTACTGGCGAAAGGAAACGAAACGTAATAACGAAATGTATACACAAAAATAGCAAACGAATTTTCTTCTGATGCTGGTCGCTATAACTGTGTAATAAAAGGTGAGAATAAAATGACTAAGGACATTTATATGTACATATATTTACTAATGTTGTAACGCACATTGAATAATATGCCTAAGCTAGTAATCCGTTATCAATCAAGTTAATAAAGCTTAATTAAGCTTTGTTAATTCTATAATAATCTGCGTTATATTAGATTACTTAACTATTTTAACGTGTGGGCTTTAATTATACCTTATAAATATGAAAATCTATCTATTTTAGTTTATTTATAGTATAACCACGGAACTATGGTGCAGGGGGTGATATAAAACCGGGCGCCGCCTGTTAGGGTCGCGGCGCTGATGGTCAAATCTTGTAGTACTCATCGGCGATTTCGGTGCGGAAACCCAAAGTTCTTGTAATTTTATTTCCATCATTTTTCAACCGCTGTATTATTTTTTAAGTATAAACGTTTTTAATACGTAATCTTTTAAAGTATTTTTCTAAATCTTTCGGTAATTGGGAATTTCGCCAGAGGCGCTGTTTTTTTTAAGTTGGGTTTTAATCTAGTAGATCTTTATAAAGAGCTACCTACATCCAGAAGTTTTAGGTTAAAAATGAGACGAAGATTTACTTTATGAATGGGAATGTTTTGAAATTTTTAATATCCATAATTTAATTAGGTAACGTGTAGTTAAGTTGATAGCGAAACATTTGTATCATACCCGGCATTAAACAATTCACATCGATGTTTAGAATCAAGCAGCCGGCCAGTTCGGTTTCGTAGGGCGTTTTATTTATATTATACGAGTTACAATTTGTTTTGTAAGTAATTTTTTTTGTCGCGTATCCGTTTTTGTATCTAATTATCTTCAGAAACCCGTTATTGCCGTATTGCAGAGTATAATTGGATATATTATGATATGTATAGCAAAAAATAAATAGGTAAAAGTAAAAGATAAATATAATGGCTACTTAATTTTCTTGTATTGTGTGTTTTCTAATAGAATCGTACATGTTCTTTTGTAACAATGTGATTACATTTTTTAGTTTATGTATTTTTATATCATGTGCATTGTATTTAGATTTTTTATATTCTACTTTAAAATTTAATTTGAGTGTGTAGATAGCGACCAGTTACGGCACTAGATTATATTGTAATTTTTGTTGGTTAACAATTATAAATACAATATTGTAATATTTATTTTTGAAAAGAGTGACCGCCGAGTTTCTTGCTGGTTCTTCTCGGTTAGAGCACCTTTCCGAATCAGTCGTAGCTTCATTTTAATTTTAATCTGACGATTCAAAAGTGCTTATAAAGGCCAATTTGAATAAATAAATGTTGATTTGAATGTGAATTTGTTGTTATTGTTATAGTAAAATATATAGAAATGTTATTCGATTATTTTTATATGAATCGACAGTACAGGATAAACATAAATAGAAATGAATCGTTTTCGTTTGAATGAATTAAGTATAGGGAGAGTTCTATCCGCATGTGATGCATAAGCAGTTTATTTTATGGCCAAACTGAAAAGAAAGTTATCAAATTGGCATAGAAAAATTTCACAACGTTGCATGTTATCACATAGTTTTATGCCGAGCCACTGTTCATACAATTTTGTTACCTTTATTTATACATATACGTACCTAATAGTAATTTAAACATGGTTTTAATTATCAAGATGACATATTTACCAATGTTTACTGTCATAACAGTAAATAACAATAAAAACTTTCATGAAATTTCCGTAAACTTCATTTATAACTAAATCGTAGGTTAAATTACTTGAAAAGTGTTTTGAAGATAGAAGACATGCATGAGTGACTTTTAATCTATTCGCCAGGCAGAATTTTAAATTAAAACCTTTAAATTTATTTATTATTCCTACATTTATTCATTAGATAACGTATTTAAACTGACTTCACTGTATATACCGGTTGAATGGGTTATTATTTAAATAAAAACCTAATTGAATACATTTGATAGTATATGACTCTTTAATTTATATTTATCTTCGTTATTTATAGTTTTTGGTTTGCCTTTACAGCAGTTTAAAAACACTGTTTGACAGGCCCGTTGGCGCAGTGAGTGACTCTGCCTTCAGCTGCCTTCAGCGGGTCACTTTCGATTCACGCCGAGGGCCAAAATTTTCCATGTACAATTTGTTGGCTCTTCGAGCCTGGGTGTATATTTTTATTAAAGTATGTTTTTAGAATTATATATGTAGTGTATTTACCAGTTGCCCGGCACCCATAACTCAAGTATTGAGTTATTTTGCGGACGGACGACCGTGTGTGTCCCCCCCTATATTTATTTATTTATTTACTGTTAAAAGGGACCTGACAAAGAAAGCCCACTATACTGTTGTGGATTATATAGATGATAAGAATGCGTAGATATAGCTACTCTTCGACTCTGCACAAGATATTAATCACTAAATGTATCTAGTTATTAGAAATTTATTTTGAAAAGAGCATCCGCTGAGTTTCTTTTTTACTCGGTAGGAATAGCTTCCAAACCGAATGAGTTGATTCAAAAGCACTTGTTTTCAAGTTTACTTGGATAAACAATAATTGTAATTTGAAATACTTAGGTATACATATTACTATTTGTATATACAACTGATACCGTTATAAATGTCAAATTAAACTGTACGAGTAAATAATCAAATTAAGATATATCTTATATGTTGTACTTTGTATCTACGGTACTGTAATCAATAGAAGGACGGAGAACGGGAAGAATTTTTTTTATATTCGCATAATGGATTCTATGCGCACTGAACTCTGCAAGTTTTGGGGGACAAGTTTAAGGTTTAGCCATAACCGCGAAATTAAGAATACCTTATAACTATTATTAATAAAAAATACATTTATTTTTGATCAATATTGATATACTTATATGTAATAACGTAAAATGTCACACAAATGTCTTATGTATGGACTTTGTCTATTTAATTTTTCAGTGTATCTCATTAACTTAACCTTGGCTGAAGATATATACTGACTTAATGGTAAAGAGTAAAAAAGTTTTAAGAAAAAATGTATGTAAAGCTTTTTTACGTATTCGTAATACGGTATATAATTTAGTCATTGTATTTTAGAATGTCCTTAAGTTACGTCAGAAGTATTCACGTGAAACTATTTAAACGGGTCTTTACTGATAAATATACGTACGTGATAAAATAACTGTATTGTTACCAAATTGGTTACACGTATATATATTAGGTCCTTACATATGAAATTGGCGTTTTCTATGGGAGGAAGATAAAGTCGTTTTTTTTAATGAAATATATTTAATTAATCAAAGTATGTACCATTGCTATGTATGCACTTTTGCCATCTCATAGGTAGTTCATTGATCCCCTTACTAAAAAAACCATTCGGGCGGAAATCAATAAAATCTTTGAAGGCGGTTTGGACTGCCCCATCGGAGTTGAATTTTTTTCCTTGCAAGTAGTTATCCAAATTGCGAAAAAAATGGTAATCTGTTGGAGCAAGGTTCGGAGAGTACGGTGGATGTCTAAGACATTCTAATTGAAGCTCCTCTGATTTGGTAGCCGTCTGTTGTGCAGTGTGTGGTCTAGCGTTGTCCTGAAGCAGCAGTGGCCTAGAGCGATTGACCAGCCTCGGTTGTTTAGCAGCTAGCTTTTCCATCATGGTTTGCAGTTGCTGACAATAGATATCTGCCGTAATCGTCTGGCCAGATTTAAGAAAGCTGTAATGACGACACCGGCACTTTTTTTTTAGTCAATTTTTGCTTAGGGCAGGATTTGGCTGGTTTGCCAGGTGAACCCTGGCGAACCAGCCATTGTGATGAGCGCTTCCGATTATCGTAGAGGATCCACTTTTCATCACAGGTAATGGTTCGATTTAAAATTCCTTCATTATTGTGCCGGTTGAGTAACATAACGCAGCAGTCGACGCGCGTTTGTCGGTTTGCTTCACTCAATTCATGAGGTACCCACCTTTCAAGCTTTTTCACCTTCCCAATTTGCTTCAAGTGGATTAGAATAGTTTTATCACTAACACCGGAACCTGCAGCTAACTCGGACGTGGTTTGCGTGGATCCGCTTCCACAATAGCCTTCAATTCTTCATTATCAACTTTGGTCTCCGGCCGTCCACGAGGCTTGTTCTGCAGGTCGAAATTTCCAGAACGAAAACGTTGGAACCAAAAACGCACTGTGTTTTCTTTTGCGACACCGTCACCATACACATCATTAATCCTTCGAGCCGTTTCTGCAGCACTGGTGCCACGGTGGAACTCATACTCGTAAATAACGCGATATTTCATGTTTTCCATTTTGTAAACAGAGTGACACAAAGAAAAAAACAAAAGAAGAAAAAACAAATGAATTAGGGGGTTTGAAACACAAATGCATGAGTAAATAGCTGTATGAATATGAATTTGGAATTCCTAACCATAAAGGTAATATTTGAGATCAAAGTGGCCAGTACGACAAAACGCCAATTTCATATGTAAGGACCTAATATTAGATTAGCCTTTTGACATTTAAACCTTTAAGGGTAGTTGAATAGTTGTTGAAATAAATTGAAAATACTTTCATAGCTTCACCATTAACGCTTTAGCGTGTACTTAAGCGTTAAAATATCCTCAATGTGTTTTTCTTGTTCCGTGAAATCGATTTAAGATAATGTATAGCAGCGATATATGTTGATATTGTGTGGAAATACATCAACCAGTGGATAGATTGAAGCGTAACACACAGACAGACCCGCATTTATAAGTATTAAAGTATGGAGTATTAATTATACCTAATGACCAGCATCTATTCATATTATAAAACAATGTCCCTAAAAGTGTATGTATGTGATCGATTTTTTCAAAACCTACTGAACGGATTTTTGTATAGTTTTTACTGAAAATAGTGAAATTTTTGAGGAAGGCTTAGGTTAGAACTACATTCTTTATTAAACCGATTTCGACGGGACTTTGACTAGACAATAAAACAGGTTGTGGAGGACCATATTGGGTAATTTTTTAGTATTCCCGCGGGGTCAGGATTTACGCGTGAAAACTTTATGCCAAGTTAGTAAGTTCATAACCGAAACTACCGTTTCACTATTCACAAGTTCTCGCAAAGTTTTACGTTCGTTAAAATTCGCACAGGCGTAGAGGCTGAACGATTAGTATCAGCTAGTTCAAATGGTATCTAATGTTATGTTAATGAAAAGAAGCAAGCGCCGAGTTTCTTACTGGCTCTTTTCGGTAGGAACAGCTTTCCGAACCAACAGTAGAGTTGACGTTTCAAAAGCACTTGTTTACAAGTTTACTTGAATAAACAATATTTTGTATTCGTTATTCAAGTAAACTTGTTAAAATTTGAAATTGGTTTAATTTGACGATAAGCGCTATAGAACCGAAAGTAACCGAACACAGTATAAACCAAAACTACTTAGTGTATTCTTATACTTTTAATTACATACCTATATATATACATCGAATTACACTATACGATATATGAAAAAAAATTAACTTGTCTATATTTTGTTAGAAATATTGAGTATTTAAGACCATTTCAATTAGGGTGTTTCCTATGATATTTAAGAGCTAATATACTCCTAGTCTCAAAACGACTATTTTTGTTTACTCTGTGTATCGAAGTTTTAGAATTGTACGTTTAAATTTTCGTGGTTTAAAGAAATAATTTTTCGTGAAGAAAAATAATTTTTAATTCTCGTCAAAATTTAGGTACCCGTTTCGAATAAATAAGTAGAAGTTGTGATGCGACGTAGCCGAGTTAAAATACCGACAATCAAGACCAGTGCTTCAAGAGGATAACCGAAATTTAGTAATTAACAACAAATCAAATAGTTAACAAGAAATTGACAAATCTTATATGTAAATTATGACAGATCTTATGTAAATTAACTTAAAATATGTACATCATTCAATGCAAACAAATCAAGAAGATCCGTAAATTTTATAACAATTTCGATGGCTATTTAGCCTGTATTATATGTAATTCTTACCTTAAGATAAGAGCCAACGTAGCAGCAACGTTCGAAAATTAGCACCCGGTTCCTAATACGAATATCATAAAGTTTTTTTCAATGAAAAATGTTCTGTAAAGCACTTTAACAAGAAAACTTCCGTCAAATATCACTGGAGGCAAACATTTCACGTCACTACTAGTCCTTAGAATCTGCATAAGGTGCCTTGGTACTTCTTTTGGAAGAAGTTAGGATTCTAAAGTGTAAAGTTTAATTCATTAAAGTATTAAACAAATGATAAGATTTACAAGGCGTGTTGTCAACGAGAGTTCGCACGAGTATGTGATGGCTAAAAGCACGCGCGGTTGACTTTGCTTCTGTAGACGTACTGTCCACCCCACCTTAGTAATATTGTTTCTAATAATTATCTAGTTTTAAGGCTAACATCCAGTTCCGTAGTATCGTCAACATTAGGAAGTGACATCTTTTTGGTTTTTATTCTATTTAAACAAATACTTCTCAACTATAAGAATTGATACAAACAAAGGAAATGTACAAATAGGCATTATTTACTAAGGGCTGAGTCTCTCCCTGATGCTACAAGAATTAAAAAATTAAATAAGTAATTGTGCCTACAAAACAGACTGACATTATTTTTACTTATTAGAAAATACATTTTTCTTGAGAGTAACCTTCAATGCAAAACCAAATTGGAGTACATACAGCAAATATCGCAGGAAAACAGTTTAGCCGCCTATGTAATCCGGAAAATTAGACAACAACCTAAGGCACTGCCAGACTATTTGATTATTTGATAATCGAATTACAAGGAACATAAATATGTTAAGGTTTGTTGGTATACGTATCTGTTATATAATTCCTTTTTTTTCAGTTTTGCCATAAAATTCCTTAGTATTAAGTTAGAATACTATCAATAAGATATGGAAGAGTTAATTTACAATCAAAGATATTCTTAAATAATAAAAAGGACGTAAACGGGAACGTACACTAGACAGCAATGAAGAAAAAACATCTTTAAAAATCAAATATTCCGTAGATTTTTCGTGGTAGTGGTAAAATCACTCATTTTACGAAAGAATGGCAACGGTTTGTAAACGTCTATTGGAATAAATGTTGAGTTGTCAAAATTCTGAGTTTTATTTTGAGCTAACAATTTGAAAAAATATTAATTAAAATGAAATAAATACTTATTCTAAAGACAAAGCATAGTAGTTTCTTATATACATAAAACATGCACAAAAAAAACAGTTTCATTGGTAATTTATTCCTTAAAATAATCAATAGATAATTGGATTTAATAGTTTTAATAGTACTCAATGACCATTAGCTTTACGCTTCAGAGATCACGTTATTTTGTCGGCCCAGAGTTATTTTTACGGCATTCTTTCTAACTAATACACTTCTGGCTTCGCTTTACTAAAACGATTAGGCGATACTTCTTGGGTTTGGGTGACAGGAATATCATAAGCTCGCTGTATGTTCAGCTACTAAAAGGCTTCGACAGGACAACATCATGGGTAGAACACTGAGTCTATACTCATATGTAGACTCATATTGGTTAAGAAAAGCGACAAAAGACAATACAACGCCGAAATTCATTAAGTAAACTGACGTCCGGCAGTAGATGTGTAGCTATTGAATGAAGAAGTTTTATGCTTTTGTGAAATAAACCCTATTTCTTTTACCTCTCCTTTTTTATCCAATAAAACCATGAATCGCACCTCGAGGATGCGAGCATTGAGGCATCAGTAAGTATTTAATTACGCCTATAAGACATAAGAATCATATAGTTTCAATTTATAAATATAATAAGTCGATTGTTAAACGTCAATGTTATATATTACAGCAATAGGTAGACTAGAATAGATCACCTTCATTTCGTACCGAGGTGTCGTAAAAGGCGACTAAGGTAAGTTGACAACAGGCCGATCGTAAAATACGCAGCCGAATCATGTGACAACATGTTTGTAACATGTTGTGCCGACTCCACTTAGGTGGGCTCTCTATAAATACAATGATAATTAAAAATTATTAGGTAAAAAAGTAACGGTCTCTTACTATCCCACCGGTGGGCATAAGTATCATCTCTCCTTTTTTAGAGAGAAGGTTTGGAGCTTAGAACTACCACACTGCTCCGGTGTAGATTGGTAGGTTACACATATCCCAGGAATTCTTATACGGTATCTCACGATATTTTCCTTCAACGAAGAACTTGTTCATTCGTTAGGTTTGTTGTATTAGCCATCATCAGATAATATCTGCATGTTAACTGAGCAAATAATATAACTGGAGCCCTATAATAATCCGTTTGTACGTAATGAGCGTTAGATATGTCAAGTGATTTAATGTTACAATTAAGAACAAAGGGGTTTCTTATCAAAACAATAACGCAACAGAGACCATGTGGACTGTTACATTGTCCTAATTGAATCTATAGCATAGACTAGAATATTTATTTATAAGGAATTCAATAGCATAGAGTTGTTATACTAGAGTAGAGGACAGTACAGCCTAAAGATTTATAGCGTAAACTAGGGGATACAGTCTAAAATGTGTCTATTGAAAAAAGAAAGCAAATGAAACAATGAATGTGAAGGTGGCAACTTGCTAATTAAATTTGACCCACTTCCTGTCTGATTGAGCTGAAATTTGACATACTGCCCAAGTCCCAATGACAATGCATATTTATGATAAGCATGACCCGATTGTGCTGCCAGAATTAGCAACAGACGAGGGAACTCCTCAAAAGATTAGAGTAGGACAATGAAATTTTTGTACAAGCTTTTTTAAAAGCTTTTTTTTAAATAAGACAAAGATAAGTATGGGTCATCTTCTTTTTTTAATTATTTGTTGGACCCTCGCACTCACAGGCCTGCATATGACTCTCCCCATTTATAATAACTATATGGCAAACTATCGTTGGTAATAAATCGTGAATATTTTTTTTGGAATTATGAAATAACTATATCTTTTGATTCAGCCCGACGAAGCAGGGTGGGCAAAGGTAGTTTGTAATAATTAAAAAAAAATTAATTGCATTTAACGTAGAGTTAACCTGAATATAAAATAACATGTTTTATATCGCTCATATGCACCAGTTTCATTATCAATAAGTAATTAAAATTGTATCATTCGTAAATTTCTTCTAAAATTGGCTAAAAATTGTAATAAAAAGTGAAGATGTATTTATGACCTGCCGTAACTCAGAAGGCCGTACTTCAATGGCAGTATTATAAAATAAACTAGCTGATACGGCAAACTTTTTGCCATAAAAACTATTTCAAGGGCATTTGTAATGTGCATTATAAAAAAATTGACAAAAAATGTTAGAGGTGGACAACCCTTATCACTTAGGGGTACGAAAACGATAGTAGCCGATTCTCAGAACTACTGAATATGGATATAAAATTTCATAAAAATTGGTCAAGCCGTTTCGGAGGAGTAACTAACATTCTGACACAAGAATTCTATAAGATAACCTGATCGGGCAAATGTTGTTTTGTCATATAAATAAAAATAAAAATATAAATAAACAAATATAAATATATAGACACTTACATGCACGGTCGTCCGACCCCAAAGTAAGTAACTTAATACTTGTGTTATGGGTGACGGACAACTGGTAGATATACTACATATATAATTTTAAATACATACTTAAAATACATACACTAAATACAAATATACACCCAGGCTCAAAGAACGAACAAACTGTTTATAGAAACTGTTGACCCTCGGCGGGAATCGAACACGCAGCTGAAGGCAGGGTCACTACCCACTGCGCCAACGGGCCAGTCAAATATAATAGTATAAAATATAACCATATAACTTGTGCATATGTGCTATAAATAAATAAAAAATTTCAGTATAAAATATGTAAAATAAATTGGAAAATAAGTAATAATTAGTAGTCCAGTCTTGTAGAATAACGAAGTAAACACTATTAACTTAGCCAGCAGTATAAAATTGTTACTACCGTTTAGAACTTTGTAACTTTTATAGGATTTTTTTAAGATTCTAGAATTTTATAATAATTTTTTTACGCTCCGAATGAATGCCAAAATTCCGTAAAACCATAAGCACCAAATCTATACGTAGTACAAAACAAGGTCCACAAAAGCTGTCCGTCTGTATTTGATCGATTACTTACGGATTTTATTAAAGATTCTTCTATTCTCTTCTTTCTCATTTAGTCAGTGTTTTTTTCGCATATTCCGCCTCAAAAAATCTTATGACATACATATATATATGTAAATTAATGTACGTAATATACATAACTTTAAATATTGATTGAACTTTTAATGTTACTATGTAGTTACCTATATGAATTATATTTGAAAAGAGCAACCGCCGAGTTTCTTGCTGGTTCTTCTCGGTAGGAACAGCTTTCCGAACCAACAGTAGATTTGACGATTCAAAAGCACTTGTTGAATAGAAAAAAATAAAGGCTATTCTGAATTTGAATTTATTTTAAATTGAATTGTATTCTTAAAAAACTTCAATATTCAAATTGCACCTCTGTGGGCACCCCACGTTTAAAACAACGGATTAACTGATTTTGATGGAATTTCGCTGGAAGATAGAGAAAGTTCTGGGGCAACATACAACATATATTTTATTCCAGAATTCTCACGGGGTCGGGATTTACGCTTGCACAATTTTGTGACACTAATTTCCACAGTTGCACAATATAAATGTTTCGAACAGCTAGTTCAATATGAATAAATCCGAAAATTCATAAAAAATAGAGTATGACATTTGTCACTAGCTCACATCTACAAATATCACAAATAAGAAAATTCAACTTGAAGTCGTAAGTTGAAAATACATAGTATAATGTAATATAATTCAGGAAATGATACAAATTGGCAACGGAACTATATGTAGTAAATAGTAAACTAGTTTTTGTTAGCGGCGTGCCACGTGATTATATTTACCCATTGCTAATGTAGACATAAAGTGCTAGTAGTCACCCAGTGACCAAATTTCGACTATAATTAATAATTACAGGAATAAAGAATACCTTGAGACATAATTACGTAAAGTTATTATATTAGAGTAGGAGAAGAGAAATCACAGGCAACGAATAATGATGATGATGTAAGTCATGTCATCGACATTGTATCATCAACGGCGATTTTATAAATTAAGATGGTGTATTGTCGTCAATATTGTATTATCCATTTTTTTTAATTTGATTTTGGAATTTGTATTGGATTAATAAGTTTATGTGTTCTTATATGACGGCGCGTGGACTAATTTTATGTTGTGCACAAAGTTATTTGATTTAAATAATTAATTTTATAAATAGTTATAAGATTGTTATTTTTTATCAATTATTATTTTAAACTAAAAGAATGTACTAAGGAGAAATTAACATTAAGAGCGGGTAGCCCCGAATAGAGTAGTTCGACGTTGGCATGGCAACGTGGGTTGAGATAGACGCGCGTGTTCTAATCTATTGGCTCTTAATCTCATTCCATTTGGTGTTAAGTATTGTATTGCGGCTTATATTGTATTGGAACCGAATAATTAATTGTTGCATCTTACGAACGTTATTTTCTTTCCGAGTTCCTGCCAATATTACACCCACAATGGAGGACGATAGCCTGCACCGCCCTAAAAGGCTTCCTGATGTTTCTATATGTATATAACTGCTACTACATGAAAAATGTATATTAATCAAAATAAAAATTCTTATTTTAATTTTGATTATATGTCCGTTATTATATCATAAGTCTGTACAAACGGCAATTGACTTACTATTTTATATACGTGTAAGAAATATCACATAAATCGACCTCGAGGAGTGCCCGCTCGGATACCGGTCGATCAAGGTAAAGGCTGATGTCAATTGAACTGCATTCATAAAAAGTAGTAACAACTTATATATAATTATAAACATATACAAAGTATATATATAAAAAAATATAAAAAGTGGTCCTAATAAATACAGCAGTATTTTTTCAATAGATTTAACTAGAAATCGAACGCCTAATGCTGGTAAAAACTCTGAATTGTGTGAACATCAAATTTTTATTCACATTTTTTGTTTGCATTAGTTACAGCAACTGACGATGTTTTGAAATTACTACCGTGTGTATCCGGCTGAGTAGAATAGACCACTCTCATTTCTTACCGAGGTGTCGTAAAAGGCGACTAAGGTAAGTTTACCCACCGTATGTTATCCCGCTGAGTAGTTGATGTTAAATTACCCTATCTACATGTTTTTTCATGTTTTCGAAAGAAAAGCGGGAATTTATTTTGTCTATTTGTTAGCCTTATGATATGTTATGTCGTTCGATACATAAGCGTAACAGAAGGGCAGACAGATTTTCGCATTTATGATATTACTATCGCTATGTTGTTTCTGGTAATAGTTTTTTAGTGCTCTACGCTTATTTCATAGAAGCATGAATTTTCATCATCGAGTTTACTATACAAGTGTAGACGAGTCATAGGCAAGCCTGTGAGTGTCGCAACAAATAATGGAAGGAGATAATTTATAGAATAATTTATAGAATTACTCGTTACTTTGCGGAGATCCATAATACAAAAGTAATAATAAAATTATTTAGCTATAATCCGAGATACAGTAAATAGAAAATATATATAGTGTTAAATGTATAGTGGCCTATCCGTATTTTCATACCCGATACGTGCAGGATTCGTAAAAACACATGGACAAACCTCCACCACTTCCACCACAATACACAAGCACTACACACGTTCACTATCATAAACTCATTTTTTTTCCAATTGACTGTATGCTGTTAGCCCTAACGGCTTTTACAGAGTCACCGGGCGGGACGGGCGAGCGCAGAAGCATCGTTGAGGTTGCGAAATGCAGAGAGTAGAGCGCAGAATCTCTACTAGCGTCGGGGAACGTCGTCCTAAGGGTGTGTCCTGTGAGGCCGGACCACCGCTTAGGGCGACGCGTAGTGGAGGGCTGATGACTTTAATTAGTCATTGCGACGTCGGAAGGGTGGGGAGAAGCCACGACCGACCGACGTCAGTAAACTAGGACCTCGTCTTCGTCGGCGAAGACGCTGTGTGTGTGTATTACGTGTTTTTGTGTTTGCGATCGTTATTTGATCGTCAGGGTCATATAGGACGCTTTTTGGACGCCTATATTTTCGGTGGTCAGACCTAACTAGGATATAGGTTGACGCAAATGAAATAAGGGGGATCGGGTGTACCTCAGATTTCTCGAAGTAAGATTCCGAAAAACGTTTAAAGAGGTGAGTAATGGTAGGGAGGTCGAGGTCTCTATGGAGGTCAACGTTCCGCATGAACCATGGACAACCAGTGGCTGTCCGCATGAATCTGTTCTGTAGTCTTTGGAACGTGAGCAATCTGACTTTTGAAACGTACGCAAACGCAACGCTCGCATAGGATATTTAAGATTTAAGGCCTAAGACCAATGTCTTATACAAGTTTTGTAGAGTGTCACTTTGTTGCGGAGCGACATCTTACTTTTCTTGTATAACAGCATTGGATAAAGCATCACAAACTCAACAATCGTTTCGCCCCGCAACCGAAGCATCATCAGGAGATAGACTCCAGGACAAAATCGCAAATGGAAGGAGAAATGAAACTATATATACTTATCTTTGCCTAATCACAGATAAAAAAAGAGGGAGATAATAAACCTCATTTGCTTCCTCTTTATTGTCGATGGACATTTAAAGGTACCCTTACTCTATTAACATTTTGAGGTCGTACGAGTATAATAAGGTTACCAAAGTTATGTCTTCCGGCTGGTGGTCGCCTACAACTTAAAACCCCTCATCGTATTTTCGTAATCTAACTTTAATCTAGTTGGTTTCTTTTTATTTCATTCTTTCTATTACGTTTTAAAAGTGACGCGAGAACACGATGAATAAATGAATCAATGAATATATTATTTGAGTACACTGTTATTTCGCTTTACAAATCATAATATAAGATATATGTACAGTATAATTTGCTTTATAAAAAATACACTTAATGATCTCATAAATTGCTCGCAAACACGTTTTAAGAGTAGTTAATATTAAGTATGTTTATATTATTACTACATAGCACGTGACGAATTAATTAACCTTGGTGGAGATAAATCTATATATTGAGTATGCAGATTATTTATTTACACTAAATCAAAACCGTCGATTCCACTGCAGTGGGGTAAAGTTCCTAAAATACTGGCAGCGTTACCCCTTTGAATGGCCAATCTTATTCGTTGGCCAAGGTAGCTACCAGCTCGGGTCCCCGGTACGCTCTACGAGCCTTCTCGATGGCTCATTAAAGAAGGTATGAGCGTCCGGGCCCCATGGACCCAAGGTCTCTACACCTAAAGGCACAAAATTATTATCCAGATTATTAGAAATTTATATTTATATCCAAATATTATAAAAATTGTTATATAGCTCAGCGTCGAAATCGTGTGACTGTTCCAAGGGGGTCACGGTTTCCAACCCTGGGCAGGTACCAATGAGCTTTTCTAATAAAAAAATTGTGTCTAATTGATAATTAAAATTTTTCACTCGCTTTTCGGTGAAGAAAAATAACGTAAGAAAACCTGCATATCTCTAGAGAATTCTGGGGATATGTGTCACCTATCAATCCGCATTGGAGCAGCATTGTAGGTCTTAGCTCCAATCCATCTCTCCAGAAACGGAGAGGGGATCATTGCTCAGCAGTGGGATGGTAACAGGTCGTTACTTTACTTATATTTTTAAAATATACAGAATTATAATAAAAATTAGAGATGTATACATATAATAGACAAAGAAGGAATCGACATAAGCTTGCGAATTGACGTAGGTTTGTGCGTTTAGACTTTTGATTCTATAATAAAAATCCACAGTCTATTTTAGGTTTGCCATTACAACAGTTTGAGAAACTAATCCTACGATACAGAAACTACTATACCGTTGAGGATGACATAGATTCTCTTTGTAATTTGTTTTTGCCAAACTTTGTGAGTTTGTCGTAGAGTCTATCTCCTGATGTTGTTTCAGTCGCGGGTCGGAACGATTTTTGAGTTTGTAATAGTGTATGTGTGCAATGCTTATGTACTTTGGCGACGGTATTCCACTCTACATTTAGAACTATATGCTAAATGCCAAGAAATATTTTCTATGCAAATCACATAAGTTTTTCCGTTGTATCATAATTTATGTCATAGTTTAATTTACTCGTTATGGGACACATAAAGTGTTATTATTCTATATGTTTAAATACCGATACAATGATAACAGTTGCAATTTTTTTTTTTTTACAAGCTACTCGAATTATCTCAGCCGTGCTCTCCTGAAAACACAACCAACAAGCACTTGCACTACGTTACCACTAAGAGACTGGATAGCTTGTGCAAAGTATAACATCTATAGCTCGATACTCGAATAGTAAAACATATTGAAAATAATGGTGTGCCATTGTCTTAGAATTTGATTTGCACAAGAAATTATAGCGCCATCACAGTTTTACGTAGAAAAATGGATTCTAATTAAATAATTAAAATGATGAAACTAGACTAGATATTTCATTGTATTGAATAAATGTTAACATTTACAGATAGGAAATTAATTCTACAATAATTATGACAATGATTATAAATTTTAAGTCAACAAACTTCAACGTTTCGGCATCTTCAATATCAGCCTGGATTTTCTCCTTCGCTCCAAAAAAAATGGTTATTTTATCGTGCCCGTGTATAAGGCTTAATTGTGCCAAATGTTATCAGTATTGGTCGAGCGGATTAGCCGTAAAAGCGTAACAGACAGACTTTCGCATTTAATTAAGTAAAAAAAATAATAATATAAAAGAAATGTATTCTTTCAATTAATTCAAAAGTTAAATAAAAGTCATAATAAAATTATTTTGCTATTTACCCGCGATATAGTACATGGAAAATTGATATAATTTGATACTCTATATATTGACATTATTACATTTTACTGTAGCTTTAAGTACGCATGACGAGATAACCTTTAAGTAATATAACATTTGTAAACGAATTCAGAATATGTAATTTTAAGAAAATGTCTAAAATGTGAATATTGTTGGTTGTCCATAAATAAATAAATAATATAAATACAAAATATATGCTACAACGGGTTAAAGCAAAATAATTTTATTTTTACTTTTCTATTATAGATCTTCATAAAGTAACGCCTAATTCTATAAATTATTTACTCGAATAAAGAAAATTTTGAATTAGAATTTATAATAACAATTATCAATATGAAGAGTTAATTAATGAAAGGCCATTAATTTATCATTGTTCATATTTGTCGAATTTGACGGTATCAACAAATCAGCTTGGTACAGGTACTACCGAATACCGGAGTCAACACCGATATCACGAGTTTATTTACTAGACAAACATTGTGAAGTGTTATATAATGACACGATAATTTGATAAACCCATTAAATATTGCACGAACTACATGGGGTTCGGGTGATTTTATGACACATCTCTTAAATAGTTTGGCAAACTGTAAAATGTTTGAAAATATGTTCTGAGTCAGATGTCATATAGACTAGAAGCAATCAGGCTGTCTTAAAACATAAATATAAGGTATACGTTTCTCATTCCGAGTTACGTATTTGTGCTTTTTGAGATTGAGACCTTAAAATCAGAGTGCAAGAAAATTAATTTATTGCTTTGCGATTTTGTCGTGGAGTCTATCTCCTGATGATGCTTCGGTTGCGGGACGAAACGATTCTTGAGTTTGTGATAGTGAACGTGTGTAGTGCTTGTGTATTGTTGTGGCAGTGGTGGAGGTTTGTGCATGTGTTCTTACGAATCCTGCATGTAACGGGTATGAAAAACGGATAGTCCACTATACATTTAGTACTATATATATTTTCTATTTACTGTATCGCGGCTTTTAGCAAAATAATTTTTATTATTACTTTTGCAAGAAAATTATTATCCCTTCTAACACTGTTGATTGCAGTGGCGTAGGTCATGAAAGGCCCTGAGGCAAAAAGAATCAAGCCCTAATTAAACTTATTTGTTGCGTATTCTTCCTATATCGGATTCGACGCACTACAGAAGGAAGGAGGCGGCAAGCTGACTAGGGGCCCCCGGAGTTTGGGGGCCCCGGAGCACTGCCCCATCTAGCCCTTCCATAGCTAAGTCATTCGGTAATTACCTCTCTACTACTAATAACGCAAAAGCAACCCGGTTTTTTACCACGTAAATATAACCGGAATATTATTCAAGTATTTTTTATGCCACAAACATCAAGTTATTTTACGACAGTATCTATTATAATAACACGATCGTGTGTGGCTTTATGAGGGCTACATTAATTACAATAACAAATTAAAATGTGTATAACTTATTTAAAAAAAATGCAATAGATGTTGACGATTCAAAATCACTTGTTTACAAGTTTACTTGAATAAAGAATATTTTGAATTTGAATTTGAATTTGAATATTTGCAGAGAAATATTAAAAAAACTTTGTACATATAATAAAGTTATAAAGTAACTAATGAATTGTTTTTAATTGTTATAGAAAATAGAATAATGATTTTTAAAAATTATCAACATTTTCATATACATACATACGTATAAGGCTTACTAAGTACTACGTGAATGAAGTTCTGGATTGTTTTTCTTTGAAACAGGTTAAATCTAAACAATGTTAAGAGTACGATGGAAAATTGTTACTAAAGTAAAGGACTGTATTTTATGATTCATACGAGTGACACCTACATATTAGCTTATGATAATAGTCTGCAAGGTTTAATTATCGTGATCTACTTACCGGACGGCCTGGTGTGTTTCTGCTGATGACACTTTGTGAACGTTCAACCACGGAATGGCTATGAACAAGAAGATGAGGGTGAAATGAACTTAACACTACGAGTCGCTTCCGATAACACTCTCAAAAGAGTGCGAGAGGCACCTTTTGGTGTCAGGCTATATATCTATCGGCAAGCCTCGAGGTGTCAACATAGACAATCTCACGGCAAATACTACGCAAAAACATGTAAACAATATTTGATTATGGATTTTGATTATATTTAAACGCTTTTCCGGGAGAAATGTGAAGTCACCAGGCAATCGAATGTACATCTGTGAGTTAAAATAAATATTAATGTCATTGTTAAGATATTCCGAATTAGAACTATAGGTAGAGTTATTTATACATAGAGTATGGACGCCTAAAATCTGCATATTACAATAAGGAGAAATAAAGAGAAAGCAAATAAGGATGTATCTATCTGTCTCTCTTTTTTATGTGTGAGAAAGATGAAGAATACACAATTCGGTCTCATTGTTTATTGCAAATTTTTCAAATTCAAAATATTCTTTATTCAAGTAAACTTGTAAAGAAGTGCTTTTGAATCGTCAACATCGACTGCTGGTTCGGAAAGCTGTTCCTACCGAGAAGAACCAGCAAGAAACTCGGTGGTTGCTCTTTTCAAACAATAATTCTTATCACTAGTTACGTATAATTATAAATGTCTTGTACAGGGTTGAAGAGATGCTATATCCACGCATTCTTGTCGTCTAGGTAATCTTCAATAAAATAATAGGCTTTCTGAATTAGCCTTTTTTTAATAGTGATTATTGTTAGAGTATTGTGACATTATTACTTATAGGCATGGTTCTACTCTAGTATATTAACTCTATGTTTAGAAGAAGATTCCGAATCGGTGGTAGCTTCTTTAAATAAGATTTGACGAGTCAACTGTAAGAGACAGCCTTCTTGAATAAAGAATATTTTGAATATGATATATTTACAAAAAATATTATTTGTTAAAATGTTAACTGTTACTGCCACTTAATTCTTGAAACCTTGTACTGCCAATGTGCCCAGATTTTGAAATCGATTGCTAGTAACGGTGAATTTCCGATATGCTTACTTAACATTTTAGCGGTTCTAGGAACATGTAACGAGTAATATAACTAACACATTGGATAATAAATTCAGCGTTAGAATATGACACTTTGCAGATAAAATTCGAGCGAGTTCCTTTTCTCTTTCAAATACAATGTTTATAGTAACGATACGCAAATTATTAATGAATACGATTATTATTTTAATCTTGCTTTAAATATATACATCCGGTAAATAAATCTATACTTATTATAAAAACAAAGTTCCCAGAAGCTGTCTACCTGTATGTGATCGATTTACTCAAAATCTACTGAACAGATTTTTGTAATGTTTTACTTAAATCTAGTGTAACTCTTGAGGAACGTTTAGGTTAATATGTAGTACATCTGCAGAGGATGCATGAGGGAACCAGAAACACCATCTCACATCATGCTGTATTGCACGGAGGTGGCATAACATCGGCCGAACATCCTTAGCTCACTGAGGACATTACAAGAAGCCTTAAGGGTCCTGTATAAGGTCCTCGGTTTCGAGAATGAGAAAGAAGAAGGCTGGTTGGGGTAACAAGCCCTGTCGCCCTCACGCATAAGGGTCGCCAAAATGCGACTACGAGTAAGTGCGGAACAGCCCCCCAAAAGATGAAGAAATAGTAATCCAGTCTCCGGAACGGCGAAACCGATTTTGATGGAATGTTGTGGAGCAACATATAGGTTACTTTTATCCTACAATTCCCGCTGGATCGGAATTTATGCGGAAAAGAATTTGTGACACACTGAGTACCCGAGCGAAGCCACGGGTACAGCTACTAAATTATAAATAATTAATGTAAACATTGGATATAGCGAACGTATAACGCATAGCAAAGTTTACCCTATGCTATTGAAACGTTACGCACTGTTGTACAAGGCTTATTTCTTTATAGGATTGTAAGAATTTTTATACCCCATTATCAAGAAAAACCAAATTCATACGTAAGTGACAGTCAAATGATGACCTGGTTCCTCCTTACAACCGCTCTGTGATATATAATCCCTAAAATAAAACAAATAAAGCTGTTATATATAATTGTAGTAATTTACGATAAGAACTAAGCATGACATATAGTAAATAAGCATTACACACAAAATCCTATGATATGTGAATTCTTAAGAGCTTTACTGGAAAAGTTTAATTTTAATCTTATGTTGAGACCACGCGGATTAAATTTAAACTAAGATAATTAAAGATACGGAATGATATAACATTTATACCCCACCCCAAATAAATATATATCCCGCTTCTGATATTGAATAACGATAAATGCTATTTAACTATTTATGATTATCAAATTTTAGGAGTTCTAGTTTGTCATCTATGAAATAGATAAAAACGTAAGAAAATTGTGAACATTTGCAGTATGCATTTGTTCACAAATTAGAATGCTCTTCCATTTAAGTGTGCACAAAATGAGGCTATTCTTGACGTCCTGACTCTTTGGAACGAAATAGGTCATCGGAAGTGCGTTCATTAATCTGGGTCAATTTGTCATCATCGACGGCACAACGCAACGTAGCCTATGCCTAATGCCTATTAGAATCGGAAAAAAAATTATTAACTCCAATAATCTATATTATTTGAGACAAACAGAAAATAAATTTAATAGCCGTCTATCAATGGTTTCAAATAAATCGCTGAAATTCAGCAAAAGGCTCATCGTTCATATTTGTCTGAGTGGTCAGCCCATTTAATTTTCTTCACACCGCTAAACAACGTAAAATAAAAGGCTTTTGACCCTTTTTTATATACTTTTTGTTATACTAACTTTTATTGTAGTGTGTATAAAAGATATAAGAAAATCTATTCTACTCTATTCTAAATATTTTCTCTTTCAAATTTTTTTAAATAAAATTATTTATATTTTTACTAATTTAGCTGTAACTATGTGTATTATATTCACTTATCATAATACACATAGTTATAGCCAAATCGTTACCCGGAAAAGATTTGCAGAGAATCAATTTAAAATTTCCCACTCTCATGGAAACATATGAACTTATGTTTTTGTTGGGACTAGGAACCGTTCGGGATATACGCAGATATAATGAATCAGAGAATAGTTAACGATAAATATGTGTGTATTCGTTTTTATACATAAGAATTTTAAAATATACAAATCGTTTATAGAGGCAAACTTTAAACAATCAAACTTTTTTTAACATGGTTCAGGAAAAAATGAAATATAAAAATGTCCTTAATTGCATTTTTTTATAAAGTGTTCACTATAAACTGTTTTTCAGATAATTTACGATAGGCTACGGTGGCTTATAACTTTTTTTCAGTGGCTTTAGTTCGAATAAATGCTAGTTTTCTAAAAATACAAATATTTATACCATTCCTACATATGTAACGCAGTGCTCAAGACGACAACAATTGAAGATTTATCATTCTCCTGCCCTTATCCCACTCTAAGTGGGTTCGGCACAACATGTTACAAACATGTTGTCACATGATTTGGCTGCGTATCTCACTACCGGCCGCCTGTCTGACGTCAACTTACCTAAGTCGCCTTTTACGACACCTCGATAAGAAATGAGGGTGGTCTATTCTATGCAGCCGGATACCACACGGCACTTACCTTAGTCGCCTCGTACGACAGCTCGGTAAGAAAGGAGGGTAGTCTATTCTATTCTACCGGATACCACACGGCGTAACCATTGAAGTTTGTAAAACTAATAAAATTCTCAATGTAGGCGTTACCATTTCAACTTTCAGTAAAGCGTTGCTTAATCCATCGAGGCTTTTATGCGCATACTTCAACGCGCAGCCTTGTGGGGGGTACGTTGGAGAGTGGGTTGGGAGATATTCGCAACAAATCCTTCTCATTTATGAGTGCCTAGTACTGCATGTTTTGATGTTGAACTGAACTTTTTCAATTTGTTGGTTTTTCCATACTTTTCTGTATAGATCGTATAAGTAAATAAAACATTAATTCATAATAAGTAAAGCTTAGTCTTATTTTATTTACTTTTTCTAAACCAATTATTCAGATTCTTTATATCACTATTATAGAATATCTCTCGTATTATAAAAGATTACATAGCATACTTAAAATTTAAACCGAATAAAAGCGATACTTGTACACAAAAAATATCTGGAAAAGATTTTCCTTATGTGCGCATTAATACACAAGTATATATGTCACGGACATTTCTTATATTATCTTATATAGGTGAGTGAAAAGACACATTTCACTTTAATCTCTTAAATAACTTTTACGGAAGCCTTTAGAGTGCCTTTAGTACTCAGCAAATTTAAATGTGAGATTTATAATTTCTGTAATACAAAATCCACGACAATTTTTTCATTGACAACAGCATGATAATTTTATCACAAAGCATCGCGTAATTCTATAAATTAATTTCTGTACTTTTCCATATCAAGCCTATATTGATTTTAAGGTGCTTTCAACCACTGTTATTTGTAAATAAGTACGTACTCACACTGTGATAACTGTTCTACATAATATATGCAAATAGTTTTTATATCAACATTCATTAACTCTTACAAATACATGTTCGCCTGGTAGACAATGTTTTGATAAAATGTGATGTTTAGTAACGCTAAACCATTTTATGATTCTTTTGCCACACCCTAAGTTTATTGGAAAGACACGATGAACTATTTTGTTTATGTTATTAGATTGATAAGTTTCATATTTTAAATTAGGCAGAGTATAAATTGACAATTCACATTCACGTGGACGATAGCAAGGAAGCAGCTTGCTTTAAGGGAAAATTGTTTATAAAAGATGGAGCTCGCCACATCAAAGGCAGTCTTGTTGTAAAACTCGACTCGTACTGTTATTAGACGCTTACACGGTTAGATTGTGCCATCATTTTTACTCCTAACAATATATATATATTTATATAAATGGTACGCTTACACACAGGGTCGTCCGCCACCAAAGTAGGTAACTAATACTTGTGACAGTAAAATTGGTAAAAGTACTACGCACAGACTCGAAGAACGAACAAAATAATTTATAGAAAATGTTGGACTTCGCCAGGAATCGAACCCGCGACCCACGGAGCTAAAGGCAAGGTTACTGACAACTTCGCTAACGGGCCAGTCAAAATAATAGACTTATTACAATAATCGAGAGTATTATTTATATATATTATTATAATACACTCGATTGCTCTTTAAAAAAAACCGGAAGCTGTGGATAGAACGAGACAACATATACAGTCCCATCTTACATAACAAGTAAATGCAAATCACAAATAGAAAATTTCATATAATAGTAATCAATTTATAAATATTTAATAACAGTTCACCTTCTAAGGCATATTTACACCGGTAAATAAATACAACCGCAAGGCGCATGATGCGTTCATGGCAATATTCCGCCTCAAATAGGAATTTATATCTTAGGATTGACTTTTGTGATGCCGGCTCACTATAATTAAATTAGGATCCGACTGTTTAAAGCAACTACTTACTTGAAATGGGAAATGGAGTTTCCACGGCCACTAAAAAAACAATGTTACCACAAAAATCAATCGAATATTTCCGATTACTATATATAGGAAATATACTGCGGAAATATGTTAATACACTGGAACAATATTGATGAAATTTGGTACAATTTAGACTTATTTTATCAATAGGTTATAACGTATTAAAAAATCCTTATTTTCCTTCCGGAAACATGATAATAGCACTTATTTATTTATTTTAATGTGTGTGTTGGCGCACACGAAAACATGAGTTCAACTTGTGTTTAATATAAAATTAAGGTCGTATTTGATTTCACGACATGCTCAGTTGTCTTAATAGTTATAGAATTTCTCGATAAAACAGAATGATATTGATATCTATTCTATTTTAAACCTTCTTTTATTATTCTGTTACTATTATTAACATCTCTTATTTTATACTTGATAACACATCTTAATTTAATATAAATAATGTAATATATACATAGTGCTATTATACTAAAATAAGGAAGAGCATTAAATGTGCCCTACATAAAGTGCCATAATAATACGATAAAGCTAAAGTAAATGAGGGTATTTAGGCCCTCTTTTTTGTGCGTGATTAGACAAAGAACTATACGAGATTCATTTACCCTCTAATTTATTGTGACACTGTCACCTACAAGCCTGCCTATAGCTCCCCTACTCTAGTATAATAACTCTGTAAATATTTAGTCAAATATTTAGATGTGATTTTACCATTGACAATGTCACATTTCAATTTTTCGTGCACGATGGCTGCAGTTCAGTACGAATCGAGCAACGTTTGCGACGCGGTGGTAATTTATCAATAACGACAGTATAAAGTGTTCCGGTTGGCGGTACCGATTTCGGCCATCAACAGTCTCGTCCGCGTAGGGGTACCTAAAGTTTGCATTTACTAGGATATATCCTACTATTTTGAAATAAGTAAATACATTGGGCCAATACACACACGCTTGTCCTTCCCAAAAATAACTTAAGACTTGTGTAAAGTGAGCACTTACTATCCCACTGTTGGGCATAGGCCTCCTCTCTCCTTTTTCAAGTGAAGAGTTTTACCTTAGACCCAAGCTGCTCCAATGCGGTAGGTTACACATTTCGCCAGTATTCTCCAAAGCTATCCAGGTTTCCTCACGATGATTTCCCTCACCGAAAAACGTGTGATAAATTACAAATATTAATTAGGCACATAACTTTAAGTAGAAAAAAGGCACATCGACTCACAAAATATATAATTTGTCAGAATACTTAAATACACCTTGACCCGAAGAACTAAAAAGCTATTTAAAGTAAAATATTGACCCTCGGCGGGAATCGAGCTTAAAGCCAGGTCACTGACGGACGTTTGCAAATATTTTTGTTATTTTTTTTAATAGCTAGCTAACTAGCTGACACAGCGATTTCCATACCGCATTGAAACATCTTTACTTATCAGTAATTGTTAATTTATATTTGTTTTTTCTATTTTCTATTTAAGTACTTGTACTTGTCTCGATTAGAAGTCTTGTTAAAGCCCTATACTTTAACAACTGCTTATTAAAAAAGATAAGCCGAATGGGACCCATACGCAAGTTTTTCGCTTAGCAACACACTTAGCAATTCATTCTAATTTATACAAATTACGGTCAAATCATCTTGAACTCGGTTCAGTAAAGATAAACATATTAACTTTGCCTATAAATATTACTGAGTAAATGAACAAAACTTCGGAATATTCGAAAATCTCTAACCCGAGAAAAGATATCATGAGAATTTTAGGTAAATAAATTTAAGATATCAAATAAGAGAAGAGAATTTTTGCAGCAGATACATAATAAATATTATGAAAGGAATTTAATTATTGATATTGTAAACATTTTTTGCACATCTTAACCATTGCAAATAATTATTAAAACAAATGCCGGTTGTAAATAATTTTCGCACACAGGTCCCTAAAGCCGCGTAGTAGCGTGTTTTAATCTCTTAAAACTAGCACTGATGTGCTAAATCTTCTGTAAATAAGACGACTGATTAATTTTTGATATGACGTATGTGTTTTATACCAAAGTACAATAACCAATATTTATTTAATACGTCAATATTATATTTTTTTCAAAGTCTATTTTTCGATTGTTGGATGTCGACAACTGAACATAATCTTTTGTAATTAGTTTCTGAAATAAATTATTTGTAAGTTAAAAAACTGAGTATCCATCAATAATAACTTTTAATTCTGCTAAAGGCTGAGCCTTTCTCTCACTTCAATCATTGAAAGTGTACGGATCGACCTTTATAATGTGTGCTATTTTTGTATCTACTTAAACTAAAACTTCTTCTCAGAAACGTGCACTGCGAGTAGGAAACTGACTGAAATAATATCTCTCTTTAACCACTTTCAATTCTTTTGGCTTATTTAAATGTTATAACAAAATATAAAAGGATTGGCGATGTATATAATAGACAAAGTAGGAACCGACATAAACTTGCGGTTCCTGCTTTGCGCCTTGCAAAAGTTCGTAATTCGTTTGTGGGTTTGGGTATAAGATTCTATAATAAAATTCCACAATCTACTTTAACTTTACCATTACAGAAGTTTACTATTTAAAAAAGGCTAATTCAGAAAGCCTATTGAAGATTACCTTGACGATAAGAATGCGTCGATATAGCTTCTCTTCAACCCTGTACAAGACATTAATAACTATATGTAACTAATGATAAGATTTATATTTTAAAAAGAGCAACCGCCGAGTTTCTTGCTGGCTCTTCTCGGTAGGAACAGCTTTCCGAACCAGCAGTCGATGTTGACGATTCAAAAGCACTTGTTTACAAGTTTACTTGAATAAAGAATATTTTGAATTTCAATTTCAATTTCAATTTGAATCCATTATAAATATAATGCTAGCATTCTAATTTTCATGTGCAATGTAACTTCCTGTTACTGTTCCACAGTTAGGCAAACGCCTTCCCTTGTTTCTTGGATAGAAGCTTCAATTTTAAATCCGAAATTTATATGTATATTATTTGGGAATATACAGGTTTCCTTATTATGTTTTAAATAGATATTTTACAGAAATACATACATTATTCAGATTTGAACACGACGAATCCTTTGTTTTCTCTGTCATAATATTTAATATTTTATTTTCTTATTTAATTTACTAACCTAATATACTAACCTAATACCTTATACCCTAGTCTAAGTTGACATCCTCTATTTAATACATAACATATGCACTACCTTCAATCTACAATGACCAAATGGTAAGACTGCGATAAAAAAACGTTGTGGAGGGAGGGATTCTCTCTTTTTTATTGCGTATTGGAGTAGCATGGTGGGTATAAGTTTTAACCTTTCTCTCAAGGAGAGAATAGGTATTTGCTTAGCTGTGGAAAGTAACACGTCGCTACTACATATTAACTTCAATGATACTAACATTTTCTACAAACATGAGGTATCCCGTTTGCCAAAAATAGCAGATGGTAAACCTACATCATCCAAACTCGTAAAGTGGTAGTATTACGATGTATCGCGGTAACATGTAACGGTTAGTTGGCTAGATTATACAACACAGTAGATTTTTGAATGCTCTATTGTAAGGCATTGTACAAGCACCATACACACATATGTAAATAATGATTGTCTAGTATAGAACACTTATTAAGTTATCAGATTCTTTGCTCAATTGTATATGAAGCATTTGAACAAATAAAAATAAGTTATTTTTAATTTTTATTTCATCTTACATACTCTAACAAAGATACTACGTATTATGTTGTTATAGACAATCACGTTTTTATATACTTAGAGCAGGGAAGTGATAGAGTTAATTTACTTTCAGTAGGGAGCCATAGACAGGCCTATAAATGAGAGTGACACAAGATTTAATGGGAAGGAAGATGAAACTCGTATACTTCATCTTTGTCTAATCGCATAAAAAAAACAGACAAATAATACACCCTCATTTGGTTTCCCTTTATTGTAGTTTGCCACATTTTCGGCTAGATTCCCTATTTATAATAACTCTATGAGGGAAGCCAGCTTAAAGTATGACATATTACAAAAACGAAGTAAACGAATTTCCTCTTTCGCCTCATTATTTATTGTGACAATCTAACATACAGGTTAATTAGCACTCAATGGCTCCCTTACTTTAGTATAATAACTCCATGGTATGACATTTTCAAAAGTTATACAGTATCTTTAGGTATAAAGAGTACCTTTAGTTAAAGCTAGATATAGATATTTTTTATTATTTAGTATCATATATTTTATTTCAAGAAAATGAGACAAATTTAAATGTTTTATAAGTATACAGAGTGCAAATCTCTCCGTAAGTGGTTTCAAGTAGTCGGATACGTGTAACGATTTAAAAAAAAACATACATACAGTTAAAACTAAAGCAGTCTAGCTCTGTCTAAAACAAATGCTTATAATCGGTTAAAAATACGCCAAATATTTTTTTATTCTATATCTTTAGCACAGTTAGAAAAGACAAGATTTAACGAATAAACTATATTTTTCGTAGTTTTGTGTTATATGGATTGCCTTACTCCCAGTTCCTGAAAAAATTTGTAATATTTTTCTTATTCTTAAGCTTAAAATGCTAATATTTTTCAATTTAATTTCTGTAACTGCAATTTCAGCCTTAAATAAATAAAAAAAATCATATACATACAAAATTATAAACATGCGCTTAAATTTATTGATATCGTGTATTTACAGTTGTAAGTTTTTAAAACAAAGCATTGATATAATTATCATGTACGATAAACACGTGCAAGGTTCTATTTACAGGTGCTGATAATTTGACATAATCTCACACAATGATGACTTCAATAAAAGAAATACTTACGAATACGTGATCATTCTTCACAATTGATATGAAGTTTACGTATGGATGTCGAATACTTCTGACCACCACGGTTTTCTCATACCTCAAACGGTTTCAATGAAAAAACACTAAACATATTTATGTATGCTTACTTAATATTTGAAGACCGTACTGTTTACTAATACTTTTCTGTATCATACTATTATATTTTATGGATGACGATTCATTGATGTGAACTGCTACTAGTAGAGTAAAATAGTTAAAACAACTTCGAAGTAACGTGTCTCGCGTCGCGTTGAACACTAGTAGAGGGCAGTGGCTGTGTACGAAGTCGTTGACAAAATAATAGCGACCTACACATCCTGTGACAAGTCGGCAGACTGACCTATAATGATGATGAATTATCTCTACAAACAACTATAGTTAGGCACTATTTTTTCGTTGCTTACTACCTATTGTCATAGGTGTTTGTTTCCAATAAATAGAACCTTATATGATGAATTCGTGTTTTAAAAAATTCCATGTGCTTACAGACTTGCGTTATACCCTTTATTGACATGAGTATGAAGAATAAGGGAACGTCGATTTTCATTTATTTACGATAAACTCAAAACTCTAAACGGATTCTCATAGGCTTTTTTCGAACAGCAGGATTGATTCAAATTTTAATATTATCAGTGCGTCGCTACCGAAGGGCTAGACGGGGCTGTGTTCCGGGCCCCTTAGCCAGAGGGCTATGTACTTGCCCCCCTTAGAGTACTTCGAATTCAGAATACGAAGAATACAATAATTTTTTGTAAATAGTTTAGTTGGGGGCCACAGTTTATTTTCAGTCCAGAACCTTTGGTTACCTAGCCACGCTACTGAATATTATATAGAATTAAAGGGTTAACTTAAAATAAGTTTAAAAGACTTAAGTTCTCTAATTTAAGATGTTCTCTAATATAAAAACATTTATATACTAAAATTGATAGTTATTGATCTTATGTCTGTAAGAAGTACAATGTTTTAGTAGATACTTAGCTACCAGCACGATCCAGTAAGTGTTACAGTAATTCACCAAGAAAACTTGACGCATCGTATTATTTGCTGGCAATCACCCTCTTCCGTTCACACAATGCCCACTCAATTACTCTCATTGAACAATGTAACAATTTTCCTTTTTGTGTTTCCGATATGATTATAGTGGTATATAAATTAAGCGCGCTTGAAGTTTTCTTATTTTTTAAATGACGGACGAATTCACTGGATAAATGTTTTCAAAGGACTTTCACGCCATACAGTCTTGTGCCGTTTCCATCCAGCAACTTCCTGCTACTTTTTAAGTTACAACTACTCGGATTTCCACCAAGAGTGAGGGGAACGCATTCCAAAAACCTTGGAAACTGTATATCCGTACATTATTTCAATTATGTGCCTTACTCATGGCTGCCACGCTGCCGTGACCGAATATGAATAACCGTAGATGCCAATGTCTGCCATTTCTGATTTAATCTAAAAACCTCCTAATAATTCAATTTCACAAATAGATAATTAAATATTAATTACCACAATCTTCATCATTTGTTTGACATTAATACTTAACAAAATGTAATTTCAATAAACGTATTAGAAGTTTTCTTTAAATCAATACTAACGCGCGTGAAAATCCATGCACGAGCATAAGTTTGCACGCGCATATCCGCACGAAATTGACGTAGGTCGCTAGTTGTTTCTATGAACGGGCATGTCATCGTGCATTTTAGAGGGTGCTGCCACTGATTATTAATAATAATGGAGTAATAGCAGAGCATACATCATATACCTACAAAAAGGCACTGCTCTGCAGGAAGTTATTGTTATTCGGTTGAGTTATTCTTGGATTATGTATTTTATCGAAGCAACACGATTCTTTTATAAACAGGTACATAATCCAGGAATGCTTAACCGATAACTGCTGCTCATTTAATTTAAAATGTAGTTAATATAGCATAATAGTGTTATATGTTTGTAAAGTAGTGCTCGGTTACAAATAGTTTCTTTCTTTCTTTCAAAGAACTGGTAGCCGTTAGGTCAATAAGGCAGGGGCGTCAAACTCGCAGCCCGAGATGAACATTGTTGTGGCTAAAATAATAAATTCATTTTTTCCAAAATAGGAATGATAGTATGAGAGATGTCAAATAACAGGACGTAAATAATAATTTATCTTTATATATGTTTACAATGTTTTTTTTTATTGGCTTTTAGGAGCGTCACACGAGACTAATGAAAGATGTTAACTTTATATACATGTAAAAAATTACATACACTAAAATTATTTACAATTCATAAAACTAAAGTATTTTACAAAATGAAGATTTTATAAAAACTTAAAACAAAATTAAAACTAAATAAAACTAAAAAAAAACAAAATAAATATTATATATACATATTTACATCTATTTACACTAAATCAAAACCGTCGATTCCACTGCAGTGGGGTAAAGTTCCCAAAATACTGGCAGCGTTACCCCTTTGAATGGCGAAACTTATTCGTTGGCCAAGGTAGCTGCCAGCTCTCTGGTCCCCGGTATGCTCTACGAGCCTTCTCGATAGCTCATTAAAGAAGGTATGAGCGTCCGGGCCCCATGGACCCAAAGTCTCTACACCAAAAGGCACAAAAATGAAGCTTCTGTCTATGTCTTCATATTTGCGCCTTTTGGCATGTCCTGCGCTGCTAGCTGCCGCTCCCGTCATAGTAGAGGTCCCTTGAATATGGGATGCTGCTAAGGTGTCTACACATGTAGCATCCCAAACAAGTGACCTCCCCAATTTCCAAGGAATGAGAGTCAATTAATCCAACCCGTGGTATGTTTTCTGTGATTACAATGTATCAGCTAAAATAAAAATTTGTTTCTATGAAAATTGATTGTTTTTGCCGCCGAAAATTAAGCATGGTTAATTTGGCCATGTTAGTTTTTGAGTTTAACACTGCTGCCTTAAGTTTGATTATATCATCAAATGAAAAAGTTTGTGAACTTCAACAATTACATTTACGAGGGAACCTGACTTTTCGGATTTAGCCTTGTTCGTGTGGAATAGAATGTATCACCACCGGATTTGATAATCATACCACCTGAGAGACACCACCGGACGAAATACCCCCGAGTGACACAGTGGTCTGGGAGCTAGCACTCCCAGTCCCTCCACCCGAACGTGATACCTAGGTCACGTTTCTATGTGACCTAGGCCTAGAAAAAGCCTGAACACTGTCTAGGCTACCAAGCCTGCGAGGACCGGTAGGGGCTGAGGTTCGCCTCAAAACCCGTACGCACCTACCCCTCAAGAACCTGCTGACTGACAATACATTTTAAAAGTACAGCATTATATTAAGTGCTGAGATAATATCCTTGAAAGATATCTTGATACCTCCTCGCATGAAAGAAAGTAAATAGCAAATTTCAAATCAGAATAATCTAATATTATTTGCATGTAAAAAAAAAATAATATTACTGGAGTAAACAAAACAATAATTATAAAATAAAATATCATTTTTGTTCAAATTTAATTTATTATTAAACATAAGTTACAACAAATGGCATCTTAAAACAAAATAGTACATATAAATAATAAAGCTGCTCGATATCATGAAGAGAAATAACAATTTTAATTCATCATTCTTTATCCACTTGATAATGCATAATATTCAGAATTAAAGTAATTAGCCAAGATATTAATTTATACATACAATGCTATTCGGTAGCGAATGTTAAAGAAAATTATATTTTTATATCTGCTTCATAAGTATCGCTCATATGCTTATCTCAAAATATATAAATGAATGTTTGTCTGATGTCCTTTATTGACTCCTAAATGGCAAAACCGATTTTGATGAAATTCTCAATCTTTAGAATAACCAAGCGGAATTCTCTGGCCGAACAGCTCGTATTTTATAAATGTTTTTTTTAATAAACTAAGTCAAGTGGAAAAGAATGAAGATTATTTTGGATTGCCAATCTGAATAATAATACAATTTTGATCCCAAAATATTTTTGCATCATATTGTACCAACATTGACACAAAAAAGCAATGACATTATCTAAATCTATATCTATATCATTATTGACTATTGACAACTATTTCTTCTAATTAAGTACATGAATGGAATTCTGTTATATAACATTTATATGAAGAATTTGTTTTTTTTTAGGTTGTGATTATAGAACTGTGATAGGGACAAGAGACTAATAACTATTAAAATGGCCACATACAAAATTTGAGAATTAAAAAAAATGAAGTACTTTAAATATAGGATTATCTTTTGTTTTTGGAATTAACGAACAGGATCTAATAGCGATACTTTTACATGCAGTGGCATAACTATTTTAAAACGCAAATTGAAATATTTATAACAAAATTATCTGGACCACAGATAAAAAAATATAAAAAAGTCTCATGTCATAAAATGCCCTATTTTAAGTAATGTTATTAAATACTATCTATAAATGAAGGTGCCGTTTTGTGCAAGTAAAATAATTATGTGAACATACAATATTTCATTCTTTTAAATACTTTATATTAATAATCAACAATATTTACTATGAATTGTCTACACTGCTCTAATCTGTATCTATTAACCCAATATTATATTATATGTATTAAACACTCCAAGTTCATCAAGTGATAGCCCACTATATATCGAATGTTAAAGTAGCAATTGCTCGCTCTGTTCAAACCATAGACTTATTATACTAGAGTAGAGAAGCCAGCCCAAAATGTGCCATATTACAATAAAGAGCAATAAAAGGAGGGTTATCATTACTTTATTACGCGTGGCAGTGACCCTGCCTTAGATTCCCGCCGAGGACCAATCATCATCATTCTCCTGCCCTTATCCCACTCTAAGTGGCGTCGCCACATGTTATAAACATGTTGTCATATGATTTGGCTACGTATTTTATGACCGGCCGCCTACCTGACGTCAACTTACCTTAATCGCCTTTTACAACACCTCGGTAAGAAATGAGGGTGGTCTATTCTATGCAGCCGGATACCACAAGGCACTTACCTTAGTCGCCTCTTACAACACCTCGGTAAGAAATGAGGGTGGTCTATTTTGCCGGATACCACACGGCTAAGTCAACCCATTCAATGTTTTTCAACAACTCGATGGCATTGACGGCGACAATGTTTTTTTTTGTATTATTGCCATACTATATAACTTATGTATTTAAAATGATATATGTATATCTTTACCAGTTTTCTGATACTCATAACACAAGTATTACGTTGGGGACGGACAGCCGTGTGTGTAAGCGTCCCATATATTTATTAATATATTTATTTAATTTTGAAGGTGTACCAAAAATATTCTAAGTATTTTTTTAATTAAGAACACACTATGAATATTCTGCGCATATGTAATTAGAAAAAGATAAGTATATCGACTCCAATCTTCCCTCTCATAATTTATTGTGACACACTGGCCAGAATTGATTGAATATGATTCCCCTACTCTAGTATTATAATAACTCTATGGTTCCAACAATATTGACCTAATTATATGAAACTGTATATATTTTATAAGCCTGAACCACTTTTTTATAGTTCATTTTACTTAAAAGTATATTTAATGGAATATGTTTTGTGTCCCAATTTTTCCAAAGTTTTGGATATAGGGAAGATCTCTTTTGTTCTATATATGTGTGAATATGGAACATTAGACCAAAATCATGCTAATGTAAAGAGTAATCAGTGGAGCAAAAAACAGTCTTATTATGTATAAATGGTTCGTGAACCAGCAACAACGTCAAATATAGAAAGGCATTATTTTGAAATATTGACAAAATATAAGGAAATAATTTCAATCTCAATAAAACCATCCCAATAGATTTCAATATCTTATATAGTATTGTACAAAATGTTGGGATCAATTTCTGCAAATACATACTTCCATTTTTACTTTCTGTATGATATATGTATAAAATATAAATGTATAAATAGCTGAATAGAAACTTTTTCAACATATGTATAACACCCAAAGTATAAACTACATAATTACTGATGTTAAATAATAATATAATATGGAATCTAAAGAATGCATTTCAAGTTCATGAAAGGTATATATCAAAAAGAAATTAAGAAAGTTAATAATCCAAATTCTAAATAACAAATAAATTAGAAAAACAATTTGTTCTGCAGAATCACATTAGCAAAGCTATGGGATCAGAATAGCGAAAAGTGACCACACGTCCCGATTTTCGCGAGAAAGTCCCGCTTTTTAGTACACTCGTGTTACGGCGATTTTTAAAAATGTCCCGCTTTTTAGAAAATATCTATATTTCAAATTTAATAAAATAATAAATTAAAGAGAAATTCATATTATTTTAAAATAAAAACTGATTAAAATAATTATTTTTTACATTTTTTTTACTACCAATTCTTCTTCTTGGGGTGCCTCTCCGATCAACGAAGGTTGGCAGTCAGCAGCGTATAATCCCGTTTATTTTTCGCGAGGTGAAAAAGCTCGGCAGCACTCGCGATTCCTGTCCACTCTCGGATGTTGCGTATTACTACCAATAATAAATAATAAATAAAATATTTTACAAGTATAAATATACCTTAATTTTAATTCTCATTTCATCGAATTTGTCCCCGATCTTTCTCAATAAAAATGTGGTCACTTTAGAATAGCATGCGTGAGTCAAACAATGCCGCAACAAAATAAAGCTGATAGTCGTCTAAGCAATATATTATCATCTTGATCTTAAATAATAAAACGAATCAACCGCCTCATGCACTTAAATCATGTACAACTTAAAAAACTAAATATAGATAAAAAATAGAGAGATTTTTCAGCACATACAATAAGACCAAATAAGACAGTGCATCAGCTTACTCACCATAAATTAAAAATGACCAGAGGCATACAAAAGAATAACTATAGAACTACATTAAAAAATCAAAGTAATAATGAATAATAGCTAATATTACATTAACAACCTCCAAACAACTTGACTGTATCTAACCTCTATAAAAACTTTCAATGCTTAACATCAGTTCGCACCACTGGTCGTTCAATATTAATTTTATTATCCTAAATTAAACTTATAATCACTGCCATATAACAATATTTAGCCTATAAAAATATATTTATCGCTAAAAATAACTTTACCATTAGAACTCAGAGAAAGAACTACAGAGAGAGAATACTCATGTGTAATTGAGATTATATTTGTAATTTCATTACAATCGAAAGTAAAAGGTTCAAAACATTGGGAACAATAAATTAATAAAATTTAACTTAACATTAAACTACATTTATCTTATGTATAGATAGAGAAAAAATATCTTACCTTAATTATATTACAAAAATATTATATATATGGTGGATATATGCCAAACTTTATGTACAAAAAGTACGAGATTCGATTTACTGATGTACACCTCATAACGAGCTTGTATTCAAGCGGATCCTTATTGTCTCAAACAATTACAAGCCAAGGAATGTGTTTATGATACAAGGTCATAGCTGTGCAATTATTGTAATTTGATAGAACATCCTAACCTTACTTTTCCTTGAAACTTCTATCTATTCAATACAATACCCTGGCCTACAATAGTTTTATTTTATATTCGATCAAATTACAACAAAAATAACACATAAATGATTAAGACATTAATTTTAATTGAATACATAATTGTCTTAAACCCACGATAATTATTAGTTTCAGACATAAAAGGCTGCATTACATGCAATGGAATATATTTACATATATTTCTTAACGGAAAAGACACATTGTTTGTGCTGACGTAGTTAGTAGTCTTCACTCACACAATCCGTTTTGGTTTAGCCATTAGCCACTTACACCTAAACATAACAACAAACACATGGCCATTTTCTGCTTAGCCTCAGCAAGTTATCGTCACTTTTGATTATCACATGTTCAGCGAACAGTTGACAGAATTAATTTCATATTACGGTGTCACTTTTTACTATTTATCACTGCACCACAAAAGTATGAATATAGAAAATTTTATGCAATGCTAAAAGTAGAGTGTTCTATCCTTGTTCAAACCTCATGCGTGCAGGATTCGTAAACCATGCACTTAAAACCAACACGAACACCATCACACTACACTACCGTCACTGCACACATTCACTACCACAATCTCAACATTAAACGACCCATCATCATATTGTTGAGATTGTGGTAGTCAATGTGTGCGGTGCAAGTAGAGTGGGTTTGCGGTGCTGGTTTGTAGTGCATGTGGTTGACGAATTCTGCATGAATTAGGTATGGACACGAATATTACTGAGACGAATATGAGCTGTGATAGCCCAGCGGTGAGACCGTGCGACTCTTTCGAGGGGAACACGAGTTCAAACCTGGGCAGGCACCAATGAGTTTTTCTATTAAAACTCATGTGACTAATTAATAATTGCAATTTATCACACGCTTTTCGATGAAGGAAAACATCGTGAGGAAACCTGCATATCTCTAGAGACTTCTGGAGATATGTGTAACCTACCAATCCGCATTGAAGCAGCGTGGTAGGTCTTAGCTCCAACCATTCTCTCCAGAAACGGAGAGAGGAGGCCTATTCCCAGCAGTGGGATTGTAACAGGCCGTTACTTTACTTTTTTTTTTACGAATATTACAGTCTACTTATAGCATAACAGATTTTCTCTAATCGCGGGTTATAGCAAAATAATACTATCATCACTTTTGTATGGACCTAAAGTAACGCCTAATTGTATTAATGATCACTGCACTGTTATCAGGGGCAACTGTTATCAGGGGCAAGTGGTGCAGGCGCGTGCGGGTCAAGACGGCCTGGTCCTTGGCCGACGAGGGACCCGCGACGTCCTCGGTGCTAGCAAGTACGACGCGTCGACTGCACCGCGCTGTCCACCCCGAGCTAGTAATCTTCGCGCAATGTTATTGACCCGATCCTTCTGTTGTTCCCTCCGTGCCGCTACAGTTAGAGCCTAAAAAAGAGGTTTGTATTTTATTAATATTCTACTGCATATTTACTCCCCGGGCAGGCACCAATGAGTTTTTCTATTAAAACTTATGTGTCCAATTGATAATTGCAATTTATCACACGCTTTTCGGTGAAGGAAAACATCGTGAACCTAGAAACCTGCATATCTCTAGAGAATTCTGGAGATATTTGTAACCTACCAATCCGCATTGGAGCAGCGTGGTAGGTCTTAGCTCCAATTCTTCTCTCCAAAAACGGAGAGAGGAGGCCTTAGCCCAGCAGTGGGCATAATAACAGGCTGTTACTTTACTTTTTACTTTACTTTTACTGTATATCGCCCAGAAATAAGCTTTACAGTAAAACCAATTATTTGTAGTTTCTGTTTTTTTTTTCGAACTGACTGTATGCTGTTAGCCCTAATGGCTTTTACAGCGTCACCGGGCGGGACGGGCGAGCGCATTAGCATCGCAGAGGTTGCGAAATGTAGGGAGTAGAGCGCAGAAGCTCTACTTAAGTCGGGAAACGTCGTCCTAAGGGTGCCTCCTGTGAGGCCGGACCACGGCTTAGGGCGACGTGCAGTGGAGGACTGATGGTATGACTTAGATTAGTCTTTGCGGCGGCGAAAGTGTGGTGAAAAGCCACGACCAACCAACGTCAGAAAACTGGGACCTCGTCTTCGCCGGCGAAGACGCTGTGTGTGTGTATTACGTGTATCTGTGTTGGCGATCGTTATTTTATCGTCGGGGTCATACAAGACGCTTTTTGGACGCCTATATTTTCGATGGTCGGACCTAACTGGGATGTAGGTAGAAGCAACTGAAATAAGGGGATTCGAGTGTACCTCAGATTTCTCGAAGATTTCGAAAAAAGTTTAAAGAGGTGAGTAATGGTAGGGAGGTCGAGGTCTCTATGGAGGTCAACGTTCCGCATGAACCACGGACAACCAGTGGCTGTCCGCATGAATCTGTTCTGTAGTCTTTGGAGCGTGAGCAATCTGACTTTTGAAACGTGCGCAAACGCAACGCTCGCATAGGATATTTAAGATTTAAGGCCTTAAGATCAATGTCTTATACAAGTTTTGTAGAGTGTCACTTTGTTGCGGAGCGACATCTTACTTTTCTTGCATAACATCGGATAAAGCATCACAAACTCAACAATCGTTTCGCCCCGCAACCGAAGCATCATCACTCCAGGACAAAATCGCAAATGGAAGGAGAGATGAAACTATATATACTTATCTTTGCCTAATCACAGATAAAAAAAGAGGGAGATAATAAACCTCATTTGCTTTCTCTTTATTGTCGATGGAAACATTTAAAGGTACCCTTCCTCTATGAACATTTTGAGGACATTTTGATTTGTAGTTCCTGTTATGAGAATGGTCAAGCCAAGGCCACGCGTAGGCGCCCTGCTAGGAGCGTGCGGGGGGCGTACGCGGGCCGGACCGGCCGCCAGACGCGCAACACCACGCTACGCGAGCGCACACTCCCTTTTTTGCTTGTACCGTATAACCGCATTCATAAAACCTTTCTATACAGTCCACTTTCTTTTATTTTGGGGATCGGGACTCCCACGAATACATTGTCTGGGCACTGACCCCACCATATGGTCCTTCGAGCCGGATGTAAAGCGTGCCATTTGTCATGATTTTTATGTCGACGATTTTTTGTCTGGACATAGGACTATAAAAGAAACTGTTACTTTATGTCAAGGAGTAAGTAAAACTTTAAACACAGCACAGTTAAATTTACGAAAATGGCATTCAAATAATCAAACTATATTAATGGCAGTTTCTGGCGAGTCAGATGTATCTGGATCTGTAGATCTCAGTAGAGAAAATCTCTCCAAAACCTTAGGTTTAAACTGGAAATGCTCTACGGACACGCTTTTATTTTCAATTAATTTATCTTTAAATAATGTTATAAGTAAACGTCATATTTTATCTACCATTGCTCAGGTATTTGATCCACTCGGCCTTGTTACGCCTTGCATTGTCGAGGCAAAAATATTAATGCAGCAGTTATGGTTAATCAAATGTGATTGGGATGAACCTGTCCCAACTCACATACATAGAGCTTGGTCTGATTTTGCAAAATCATTACTCTCATTAAATAATTTAACCATTCCCAGATGTGTCGTGTGTCATTCACCTGCAGACGTGCAGCTGCATATATTTGCAGACGCATCTGAAAAGGCTTATGGCGCATGCGTATATATTAGATGTTCTGTTAATGATGGTACAGTTAGTGTTAACCTCTTAGCATCCAAAAGTAAAGTTGCGCCTTTAAAGGCGACAACAATTCCACGTTTGGAGCTATGCGCTGCGCTTTTGGGAACAAGGTTAGGGATTAAAATTTTAAATTCGTTAACCCTTCAATTTAGTAAATGTGTATTGTGGTCTGATTCCACAATTGTTTTAGGCTGGCTTAGTTCCTCTCCCAGTCAACTTAAATCATTTGTACGTCATCGCGTTTCTGAGATACAGGAAGGTTTCTCTGAACATGAGATACGCTATGTGCCTTCCAAAGAAAACCCCGCCGATCTCGCTTCACGGGGTTTGAGTGCTGATATATTAGGAAAGTCTTTTCTGTGGTGGTCAGGACCTGCGTTTTTAAAACTAGATCCATCTAATTGGCCAGATAAACCCAAGCACGAGGCATACGTTTCTGACTTGCCAGAAATGGTTAAATGCTTTCTTGTTGCTGAAGAAGGTAATATAATTTCCGATCTTATATGTAGATGTTCCGTGTTTTCCAAATTACAGCGTATCGTTGCATTCATGCTTAGATTTATAAATAATTGTCGCGTAAAGTCTAGGAAAACTATCGGTAACATAAAAATTAATGAAATTAATATGGCCACTAATGTCCTCTTAAAGGCCGCTCAGAAGGACTCTTTTCCAGAAGAGCGATTGTTGCTTATCACTAAGAAAGGTTTGCCCAATAAAAATAGACTAACTTCTCTTTCGCCTTTCATTGATGAAAACGAACTTATTCGAGTGGGTGGTAGGCTCCATAATACTAAATACGACTATAATATGAAACATCCTGTTCTATTGAGTAGTAAACATCCTTTATGCATACTAATCTTCAAAATGCTACATTTAAAATATTTACATTGTGGCCCACAGTTACTATTAGCGACGGCTAGGCATAATTATTGGCCTTTAGGAGGAAAAAACCTAGCTAAACGCACAGTGCACTCGTGTGTTAGATGTTGCAGATTGAAAGGTAAAACCCTTCAGCCTGTAATGGGGAACTTACCTGAACAGCGTGCACAATTAGAATTCCCTTTTCTTGATACAGGGGTTGATTATGCCGGGCCAGTGTTGATTGCGAATCATAAGGGCAGAGGATGTAAGCATATCAAATCATACATTTGTGTGTTTGTATGTTTCGCGACAAAGGCTATACATTTGGAGCTTGTTTCGGACCTGACGAAGGAGGCGTTTGTTGCCGCATTAAATAGATTTACAGCTCGCAGAGGTAAACCTCAAACAATCCATTCTGATAATGGAACTACATTCGTAGGCGCGTTTAACGAGTTGTCTAAACTTCTTGGCCAAATTTCACCTGCAGATATGAACGAGATGGGTATAAATTTCTTATTTATTCCGGCATACACGCCACATTTCTCAGGTTTATGCGAATCCGCGGTAAAATCCGTCAAACATCATTTGAAACGGGTTTTAGGTTTAACTTTTTTAGACTACGAAGAGATGAACACTTTGCTGATACAAATTGAGGCTATTTTAAACTCCCGTCCAATTACTCCTTTGTCTGACGATCCTTCTGATCTTTGTCCATTAACCCCAGCTCATTTCCTTATAGGGCGATCTCTTAAATTAGTGCCACATCCTGAAATTACCAGCAGCAGAATCTCATCTCTTGCAAGATTCAATCGAATCGAGTTGCTGAAGCAACATTTTTGGCGTCGATTTGCTAACGAATATGTTATTCTGCTTCAGCAAAAGACCAAGTGGAAGCACTCTCGAGGGTTGCTAAAAGAAGGGACACTTGTTGTCGTAAAGGACAAGAGCTGCCCACCTCTTATGTGGCTTCTAGGACGAGTCGTTCGAGTGCTGCCGGGGAGCGACGGCGTCGCCCGGGTGGCAGATATCCGCACAAGGAAAGGAGTTATCAGGAGGGCCTTCAACACAATATGCCCCCTGCCTTCTGGAAGTTTTGAAGACACTTCAACGCCGGGAGTATGGTCAAGCCAAGGCCACGCGTAGGCGCCCTGCTAGGAGCGTGCGGGGGGCGTACGCGGGCCGGACCGGCCGCCAGACGCGCAACACCACGCTACGCGAGCGCACACTCCCTTTTTTGCTTGTACCGTATAACCGCATTCATAAAACCTTTCTATACAGTCCACTTTCTTTTATTTTGGGGATCGGGACTCCCACGAATACATTGTCTGGGCACTGACCCCACCAGAGAATGTCCGTCACTCATGTCATTGTATCACTAGTCGATAAACATAACTTCAGAATGGTGTCTCACTAATATAAGTCTTCCGTGATCTATGCTTACGTGTATTAACATTGCTCTTAAAGTCGTAATAAGTACCTTTTACAAAAGTCTATATTTAATACCATCGCTTGATGCATGAAACACAACAGTCCTTGGCAAGTTGGCAATAAATTTGCAAATAATTTCTAGCTATAATCTAATATCTTAATATATAAGTGAACTTACTACAATGAACTATATGTACTACTTTGTAATATTAATAATGAATTATTTTATCATTATTTATTCATTTTAATATATTTAATATGCAGGGATTTTTAGGGGCGATAAATCGATCTAGCTAGGTTTTATTTTTGTTTATCACTGTTTTCAGACACTGACATATTGGCAACAGGGTAATATTTATTACAAATAGAAAGGTTAATTTCACTGTGATAGATAAAGTCATAATAACTCAGTTGGAATCAGACCGTAAAAAACCCGCTAACCCAATTATATTTTTTTTCAAGTTGCATCTTTTTTTATATCTTGTAAAAAAATTCCCACCCAGGTACTACGACATGAATATGTTAGTTAATACTAAATATATAATACTATTTAATAAGTTCATAAGTAAATTTCTGTCCGCGTATATATATTTTGATATAAGTATTGTCGTCCGAAGAATATTTTTATATTTATAAATTCGAATTGTTAGTAGTACCTTGGGCGCAGTAGGTTGAACAGGTGTTGGAGTCACTTTTTTCTTAGTCTCTTGACTACTCTTAGTCTTCTCTGCTGGTGCAGCGGTCTTTGCTGCTCGTCCTTTTAAATATTCTGGTGACACCTCATGAGGCTGAAATTGAAACAAATAATTTATATGATATTAATTCAAACTTTTTTGATACCATAAACTTAAAATTGTATATGTTAACCGATTACAAGACCCACTGTATGGCATATATTCGTTTGATCTATCACAGAATCCCAAATAGGACTTGCTGAGCTAATAAAATCATAATGCACTACAGAACATAGTCTATGATAAAAGGGTCTTGAAACAGCTGCAAAAGTAGTCCAGAAAATCATTAAGTTGGGCAAAGGCTTTGATTTTAAACTTTGATTACGGATTGCCAATCGGATAGATCAATAAAATTGTTTAAAGTTAGTTATTTCATTTTATTGTCACCTTTTGTTGATAAGTATACAAAGTTTGAATTAAATCTGTTAAAATTGAGTTCAAATTCCCCCATCTGAAGCATTAAAGTTAAGTGTTCTGTGTATAAACATACACTATAACTAAAAGCTTATGTTACATGTTCTATGATTATATATAGAACGTGTATATTCTTCGGATTGGGCGTAATGAGTCGGTTACATACAAAAGAAACATACAAACATGTGAAACTAATATGAAGTAATAGTCTAATATGAGTCGTTTGTGGGTTTGGGTATAAGATTCTATAACAAAATTCCACAATCAATTTTAACTTTGCCATTACAGCAATTTAAAAATACTGTTAAAAAGAGGCTGATACAGAAAGCCTATTATACCGTGGAGGCTTACATTGATGATAAGAATGCGTGGATATAGCTGCTCTTTGACCTTGTGCAGGATAGCTATGACAAAATGTAATAAGTATTAAGAATCTTCTTTCTTAAAAGAGCTCCACCGAGTTTCTTGCTGGCTCTTCTCGGTAGGACGGCTTTCCGAACCAGCAATAGAGTCGACGATTCAAAAGCACTTGTTTACAAGTTTATTTGAATAAAGAATATTTTGTATTTGAATTTGAATTTGAAGCATGTAAAAAAAGAGTTCATATGCTATAGTTATCACGCGATGAGGGCATGATGGAAACGATGAATATAAAAACTAAAAGTAGCCAATATACTAACAGCGTAAGTACGTGTGAGCTTGAGCCTTGTCGGGAAGTGGTCGAATGCGTATGGTTTGGTGCATAGCGGGTACTTGGGCCGCGACACTCGTGTGAATAGCCGCGCCGACCTGTCCACACGCAGCTCGCAGATATACACATGTTCCTCTGACGCGCCCACTGGACGACCCTAGTGCAGAAAAAAAAATATTTTGGTGTTGCGGACAATCTTTCGATAGACTAGAAACTGTTACTTAAACACCAAACCGCAATTTGCATTAAACCATTAAACAATATTGTTTTGAATAAAATGACGCGCGCGACGCGACGCGAACGCAAGCTAGGCCGTTTCATGCATCCGTTCACGACCAGAGCGGCCCCCCGCCAGTCACCCGTCAGACACGAGACAGAGAGGCCGCGCGCGGATTGGACGCGGCATCATTTTTCTTACGCACGTGTGTAATTTTGCGTTTCGGGTGTTATTCTCAGATTTAGTGACGCGTTTAATCAGTGAAGCGTTTGAGAAGACGCGACCGTCCACGGTTTTAGTGCGCGTTGGGCTTACTATTCCCCGATATAGGGACGATTCAATAACGTGTGACCTTTCGAAGGTTGTGTGCACACCGGTTGTTATTTAACCGATATAGTGAAGTGTATACTCCGGGAGAAACAGACATTACGTGTCCGTGGAATAGTGCAGAGGCGAGCCAACGGTTTCGGGAATCGGCCAAGTACATACAAGCACACACACACACGTACACATATACACGCAGTGACTCATGAGGCCGGAACACATACAGCTTTGCCGCATAAGGTAGGTTGAGACGCCGAGACGACGGGCCCAGGTCCCGGAGGTTGTTTCATCCGTCCGCACGTTTGCGCGGAACAAATATATTTATAAACATCTATCGCCAACAGCTCTATCAATTGGACACACGATCGTCCGCCGACAAGGTAAGTAACTTAATACCTCTATTATCTGTGATAGAAAAGTGTTAAATATATTTATATACAATTTATACGAGCTGTGACAGCCCAGCGGTGAAACCGTTCGACTCTTTCGAAGGGAACACAGGTTCAAGCCCAGAGGAGGTTCAAACCAATGAGTTTTTCTGCTAAAAATGTAAGTGTGTAATTGATAATCGCAATTTATCACACACTTTTCGGTGACGAAAAATATCGTGAGGAAACCTGAATATCTCGAGATAATTCTGGGGATATGTGTACCTTATCAATCCGTATTGGAACAGCATCGTAGGTCTTTTAGCTCCAACTCTTCTCTCTAGAAGCGGAGAGAGGCGGAGGCCTTATAATTTATACTTATACACAGACAAATGGTGGACCTCGACGGGAATCGAACACAGGGAAGACGGCAGAATCAGTCAGCCAACTGTGCCAACAGGTCAGTCAACAAAAAATACAGCCATTTAAATAAAGATTATTTCGAGTTGTTTGATTTAATATAACAAACAAACCTTGCAATATGTGTTGAGGTCCATCACCCAGCACTGGGACATCACAAGTTCTATAGGTACTGCTTCATACAAAGGTACCCTCATGACCTCGTTATGGAAGAATCTGTAATTCATATGCAACACATTTAATTAAACTCCATCACAAAACACGCACAAGGGACACCTTAAAGTGACTAAGTGCGGAAAACAGCCCACAACAAGAAGAAGAACTGTATCATATTTGATAGCAAAAAGATAATATTACCCCTTTTTGAGCCGTGCGAAAATAGGGTGATGAGAGAATAACCGGCCGAATTTTAAAGTTTTACTAAGATTTGTGAAAATGCTCATAAAAACCAAACGAGAAACAATATACACATGATTCAAAAAGCAGTAATCGTAAGGATGAAATAGAAAACAAACACAAAATAATCATTTTCGTTATTTTTCACTTTAAAATCATAGTTTTTTTAATCTAAGATAAGATAAGCTGTGATAGCCCAGCAGTGAGACCGTGTGACTTTCTAGAGGCGGGATTCAAACCTCGGGCAGGCACCAATTAGTTTTTCTATTATTAAACTTATGTGTTTAATTGATAATTGCAATTTATCACATGCTTTTCGGTGAAGGAAAACATCGTGAGGAAACTTGCATATCTCTAGAGAATTCTGGGGATATGTGTAACCTACCAATCCGCATTGGAGCAGCGTGGTAGGTCTTAGCTCCAATCCTTCTCTCTAAAAACGGATAGAGCCTTAGCCCAGCAATGGGCATAGTAACAGGCCGTTACTTTATACGTGAAAGTGTATTTACGTAAAAAAGGAGCAAGATATGGCAAGTAGTTTTCGCATACAGATAGTTCAAGGGCTGGAGTTGGAGGAATTGCTTTTATAGTGTTAAGGAGTACTTGACTTATTGACATAATTTTCTTGGATAATTTGACATAATTTTCTATAATTAATTTTCTGTAATAAATAATTAAATTGTAACTTTTGCAAGCTATTTAGTAGCGAAACATGTTGCTTGTTTATTTAATACCATGTAATACCGTGTTTCATGCAAAATATTTTTATTTTTTTTTGTTATACACACACGGTCGTCCATCCCCAAAGTAAGTACTTAATACTACTACTACTTAATACTTGTGTTATGGGTGATGGACAACTGGTAAATATACTACATATATAGTTTTAAATACATATATACACCCAGACTAGGAGAACCAACAAATCCTAAATAGAAAATGTTTGTTCTCGTCGGGAATCGAACCCGCGACCCACGGAGCCGAAGACAGGGTCACTGCCAACTGCGCCAACGGGCCAGTCCCAGCCAGTCGGGTTTGATTTGATTTGGAGGGAGACATCGGATACCTTTTTTTTTTTTTTAATTTTAGTATGTATGGAGTTGTATCTCACTTTCTAGTGGGCTCGTGGAAAGTCTCATGGGGCCGCAAGTAGTGGTGTCCGTAAACGTATCTCTCGTGCGTGTCCTTGTGTTTCCATAGACGCTCCACGCGGAATATGTCAAGTTCCGATACCGGCACTTCGCCAATCGTTTGATAGGTATGCTTTCGCACTTCGCCTTCCTGCAATTATACAAAGTAACAATGCAGACGTTGTGATACAAAAAAATAATTTCGTAAATTTTACTTCCGTCTTTTAATAATATTTTTCACTTATTTTGAAAAATTTACAAAAGTAATAATAAAATTATTTTGCTATAATCCGCGATACAGTAAATGGAAAATATATATAGTGTTTAATGTATAGTGGACTATCAGTATTTTCATACCCGATACGTGCAGGATTCGTAAAAACACATGCACAAACCTCCACCACTTCCACCACAATACACAAGCACTACACAGGTTCACTGTCACAAACTCAACAATCGTTTCGCCCCGCAACCGAAGCATCATCAGGAGATAGACTCCACGACAAAATCGCAAAGCTTTTGTTTGCAAAGGTTTGTGCATGTGTTTTTACGAATCCTGCACGTATCGGGTATGAAAATACTGATAGTCCACTATACATTAAACACTATATATATTTTCTATTTACTGTATCGCGGATTATAGCAAAATAATTTTATTATTACTTTTGTATTATGGATCTCCGCAAAGTAACGCCTAATTCTATAAATTATTAGAAAATTTTATTTATTTATTTATTTATTTCAAGAGGTACACAAAACAGAGTACAGTCGGAGAAGTACAAGATGAAACATGTATGTAAAAACTAAGACTGGACAGTAATCCAAAAAATATGTGTACACATCATGTTTAGTATAAAATTAGGGGTATAATATTCAAACGATATGAAATTAAAATAAGAAAATAAAATTTACTATTAACACAATGGAGAAACTATTTTTAAGCGTGCTTTAAATTTATTATAATTGTTATCAAATACGTCCAGAGAAGAATTGTTTACATCTATTTCACTGTAATAACGACACATTCGAATAATTGGATTGTTAAAATAATTGGATTGAAATATTAACATTTATTCAAATTAAAAAAATAACGGTGAGACAAATATTTTTAGTTATTCTATAATTTTTTACCCCAAAATGTTAATATAAACCAAGCTATGGTTAAATTGTATAATTTTTACTACCATTTTTTCTTTAATATTATAAGCAGATTTATATTTAGTTTCGGTTCGTTAATAAGTATCCAATATTTCTTATATTGGATGCTTAAAAAAAATTAAACTATTTACTAACTAGAGACTAGTTTGGCATCATTTTTAAATTGACTGGCCCATTGGCGCAGTGGGTAGAGACTCTATCTTCAGCCACGCGAGTCGCGGGTTCGATTCCCGCTGAGAGCCAACATTTTCTAAAATTAATTTTTTGGTTCTGCGAGCCTGGGTGTGTATTTGTATTTAATTATGTATTTAAAATTATATATGTAGTATATTTACCAATTGTCCGTCACCCATAACACAAATATTAGTACCAAGTTACTTTGGAGATGGACGACCGTTTTTGTAAGGGTCCGATATATTTATTTATTGTAATATATTTATTTAATGTATTTATTTATTTATTTATTTATTTAATTTGGTTTTGATATCACAATATTCTAATCTGGTTATGATCCATATAACTAGGTATAATAATCAAATAAATATCGAGAAATAAAACATATTACTGTGTATATATACCTTGAATTAAATATAAGTAATGATTTTTATATACTAGAAATACAATAATATAAAGACAAAATTATTTAAATATCTACCTACAACCTATTTTTAACCGGAATTAAAATATCAAATAAATGCCCGTATAAATACATGAATATAATTTCTATCGCCGTTTATATCTATTATTTGAGTTCTAACTAGTGTTCTCTCTTGCCTGTCTGCTGATATATTTAAGATGATGATTAGTATATTTTTACCTAAATGATATTTTTATATAATTATACATATATATAATTTTAATGTTTATGTAATATTAATTTAGGCGATGATGGGACTGGCATATCCTTGTAGGATATAAGTCCTTAAAAAAAATAAAGATAAAAAAATATATATATATCTATTATTTGGATGAAACGCTAGTATTAAGAAGGTATTATTTTTAAGCTAACAAACTTAAAGCTCACCTTATCCTTAGAATTTTCCTCATTCTTATTTCCTTTTGCAATCTTCAATTTTTTTCTATCTACACGCTTCGTTTTAGGCGACTCTGTCTTGTCGCCGTTCTTTTGGCTGACATCCGGATGTTTGTCGTTAATAGGTATATCACGTAGCACATACACTGTATCGCCCTGCCGCACTTGTAGATCTCCACGCATAAGGGATAAATAAAATTGGTGACCTTCATCTGTGTACTCATCGAGGGGTATTTCGCGATCGACCTGTAATAATCGTTGTTATATTATTGGCAAAGTTACTTGAGACAAAAAGCAGCAGAATGTGACATCTCACGTTGAAGCAATGTTAAGATATAACTGGAGTCTACTCATTCCACATTTTAGGGACACACTGACACGTGGAGTTAAGAGGAGATGTGAACAAAAATTTTCATTAATTGGGGAATGTACAAAATTTTCTTCTTTACTTCTCTGATTAGGTAAGATTGTCAGTATGCATCTCACGCTTGTCGTTCAGTGTGGACAGTGATAATTTTTAGTAGTTGTGTTTACAGAGTTGTGGGCCCACACTATGACGCTGCAATACTAATTAGGACAAATAGCATTGAAAATAAAAACACTTATAATAGTTTTCGTGCATATTCATAGTAATAAGTCTAGTAAGTCAGTCTTAATACAAAAATTATCAATAATATTATGTTGCCGTGATCCGCAATAAATCTTTTATGGATTCGTAGTAAATTATAACAATAATAATATCATTACTTCTGCACACTATGGATTATCATCACTATACTATGAATTTTCGCAGAGTTATTTATTCTACAAATTATGTTATCTATAAGTTGAAAACGTCAAAACGTAAAGTAACGACCTGTTACAATCCCAGTGCTGGGCATACGCCTCCTCCCTCCGTTTCTGGAGCGAAAGGTTGGAGCTAAAACCAACCACACTGCTCCAATGCGGATTGGTAGATTACACATATCTCCAGAATTCTCTAGAGATATGCATGTTTCCTCACGATGTTTTCCTTCACCGAAAAGCATGTAATAAATTGCAATTATTAATAAGACACATAAGTTTTAATAGAAAAACTCATTGGTGTTGCCCGGGGTTGGAACTCGTGTCTCTCTCGAAAGAGTCGCCACGGTCTCAGCGCTGTACTATCACAGTTCAAAATGTGATTTTTATAATATTGTTACGAACATGCGAAAAAAGTTCGTAATGTCATAAAGTCCAAATTGCGAGGGGATAGTTCACGAACATGTAAAAAGGGTTCGTAAACTATATCTCACAGGATTCAAATTCGCTTGGCGTTAATTCTCTGGAACATTCGGGGTGTTTACCAATAAGCATGTTTACAAAGTTTGTTTACGATCTCCCCAAGGTCTCGCGAACGTTCTCGAACATCGGTTCGTTCTATATATAAGCCGGCGTATTGTGGTCCTCGACATTCAGTTTGCGAATAGCGATCAAAAGCAAATAACAAGCAAAAATAAAAGTGATATAGTGGTGACCTCGGCATTCTTATTGGACAACGAACTGTATAGAGACTGTAAGTACTCAGTTTATAAAAAGTTGAATTAAGTGTTTTTAACGAGCCACCAGGTTTTTTCATCCAAATCGACGAGTACGTAACAATATTTTAAGGTTTTTTATACCTGGTTGGTGGTGCAGTAGTGACAATGGTGTGCGGTGTCCGCATGCGCGGTGTCGGCCGCGAGCCGCACGCACCGCGCGTGCTGCCACACGCCGCAGCGCTCGCACTGCACCATTAGACCCTCCTCTACGTGAAGCCCACAGATACACAGGATCACCTCCTCTGGTGACGATAAAGTAAAGTAAAGTAAGCCTGTTACTACGCCCACTGCTGGGCTAAGGCCTCCTCTCTCCGTTTTTGGAGAGAAGGATTAGAGCTAAGACCTACCACGCTGCTCCAATGCGGATTGGTAGGTTACACATATCCCTAGATTCTCTAGAGATATGCAGGTTTCCTCACGATGTTTTCCTTCACCGAAAAGCGTGTGAGAAATTCCAATTATCAATTAGACACATAAGTTTTTAATAGAAAAACTCATTGGTGCCTGCCCGGGTTTGAACTCGTGTTTTCCTCGAAAGAGTCGCACGGTCTCACCGCTAGGCTATCACAGTTTTTTTTGGTGACGATAAATTATAAAAAAAAATGGTGACGATAAATTATAAATAAAAAATTTAAGACCATGTTACTTAAATTTAAATTATGAATAAACAAAGCTAGGAACCTGGTAAATAAATTGAATAATGTTTATAGAATTGGTAGCCGAAAGGCGTGTATCGTTATCGAGAGTTTGCAAAGCCTTAGAATTGTCTTTAAAAACTTATGTTCTTAATAATATATAATTTACGATTAATCATGCGATTAACATCTACAGAGTTCTTAAGATTCATATGTGTAACACTTCCACATAGATCTAATGGGGTGGGTTTCAACTCCAATCCTACATTAAATCGATCACATACATACAAAAAGCTTTTGGGGACTTTGTTTTATAATAAGTATAGAAGTTTAGATAAGTATGATTTATATGTACCAGTCGCCTGTCAGCCGTACACCACCATTAAGTTACTAACTTTGGGGATGGACAACAATGTGTTTAATTGTCCCTTTTATATTTCATTAAATTTTATGGTATGTTATGTTGAATATTAATCAAAACCAAAAATTAATTAAAACCTATTATTTTTTATCATAAAGTTACAAATGTACTCACCAGATTTAGATTTATGCACGAAACCGTTTGGCAACGATTCGTGAGGACCAAGTATTTTATTTAAATGTTCAGCGAAGTCAGACTTTGTGGTGTTGTAAACCTAGAAAAGATTAATCCATACATAAATATGAAAACTACGTAAGAATTTTTATTTGTTCAACGTCCGAATAGAGCAACAAATATATTTATTTTTTTATATAAGTATAGTTAACACGTTACAGAGGGATCTCAGCTACTTTTTAACTCCTAACCAAAATACATGCCGGCGAAATCGCTGGCAGTAGCTAATATTAATCGTGAAACAGCTTTTATGCATTTATACAACTTAATAAATAATAACAATGGCCACTTAATTAACGAGCCAAGTAAATGTCTCCAATTCCGTTTTGCTACATGTGTTCGGAGGGGAGGATAATGGTGGGGGTTGAACTATTTAAGACTGCTTGTATTATGCGTGTATGCGCGGCGCATTGCGATTTTGTCGTGGAGCCTATCCTTCTGAGGATACTTCGGTTTCGGAGCGAAACGATCGTCGAGATTTTGGTGGTGTTTGTGTGTGCTGCTTTTGTGCATTGTCGCTGGTGGAGGCGTGTGGTGACTTGTCCTGCATGCGTAAATTTTGCCTGCTTGATACACATTAGCTTTGCATGCATTCGCTTAAACCGTGCGGATTATAGCAAGGTAGTTCTGTTATAGTGCCTGTAACACCTTCGTATCCTCAACCCAGCATGTTTTTACCGACACAGGGTTATCCATTTGGGGGTTGCAACCCCCTTAGCACCCAACACATATCTTTTTTTCATACAATGTACATATCCAAACCAGGTTATCTAATACCGTGCTACTCTTGTATATTTATATACACATAATCTGAATTTCGGAAATGGCTAACGATTTTTATGAAATTTAGGTTTCGGGGACAAAAATCTAAACAAACTTCTACTACAAATAATCTAGCTAGGTTTTGTTTTTAGAAAATGGCATTTTATCCCTGTTTTCAGGCAAAGAAAAAGTTGCAATACAATTAGAATACAAAAGTTAATTTAGCTTGTATTTGTAAAGTTATAAGAGGTCATTTGGGTCATCAGTCTTGAAATTAGAATGCCCTAGTTCAAGTCTAGATTTCTCATATCCGATTACCTTTTTTATCCGTTCTGTTTTTTGTTTGTGAGAAAAATTATTATTGGGAGCCCTTTATCAACGAATCTAATTCATATAAAACCTTCTTTAAAAAATGATATTGTTATTTAAACAAACATCTACCTTTTTAAGTTGTATCGCAGCAGCTCCCAACGCAGTCATCTTGCCGTTTTCACGTATAATACTCGAGAATAGTCCGCTGATATCGCTGTCGAACTGTGCTACAGACTCGTAACGTCCGGCATCAATGTTGTTATTTATTGAGTTCAAGTCTAGAACATTCGTTGAGTCCGATTTAGTTTGACCTGGTCTGAACCTGAGTAGCAGCGAACAAACCGGCTTGTCCTCATCATCTGAAACAGAAATGGAAGGACTATGAAGTGTTCGGACCTTTTGGAGACGCAACCTTGACGTCATTAGTTTATTTCGGTTTCTACTGTGTCTGCCATATCTATCACTATTCTTACTATATAAGTGAATATTTTATTTTTACAAATAGTATATTACTATAGATATATTGTGAAGCTACAGTCATGACGCCTATTTCTTTGAATTTCTCCCTTAGAGAATTACGAGGTTTCATATTATAAATACCACGAATTTTTTGTAAAACAAAGTACCCTGTGAATATCAGCCGCTGTACCCCATACTTACCTTATACATACAACTTACCTTAGTCGCCTTTTACGACACCTCGGTAAGAAATGAGGGTGGTCTATTCTACTCAGCCGGATACCACAAGGTGGGTCGACTTACCTTAGTCGCCTTTTACGACACCTCGGTAAGAAAATGAGGGTGATCTATTCTAGTCTGTCTATTAATTATTTTATTAATTACATAAAATCTATGAAAGGAATAGTACCTTTGGTAAAGTTATTTAAGTATCAAAGAATCGATATTTTTTGCTGCTTACGTCATCATCATTCTCCTGCCCTTATCCCACTCTAAGTGGGGTCGGCACAACATGTTACAAACATGTTGTCTCATGATTTGGCTACGTATTTTCCGACCGGCCGCCTGTCTGACATCAACTTACCTTAGTCGCCTCTTACGACACCTCGGTAAGAAAGGAGGGTGGTCTATTCTATGCAGCCGGATACCACACGACACTTTTTGCTGCTTACGTATTATACAATAATAATTTTTGTTCGCATACCTTTTACAGTCACAATGGAATTATAGAGCGCTCTAAATACTCTTCCCAGCCTCGTCTTCTTGTCGAGAGTCTTATCGTCTTCGAGACGGGTCAATTCTCTCGTACTTTCTTCCTTAGAGGCGCGTAACGTCTGCAACCTCTTGAGAAACACTTGGGGATTCATGGTGTCTGGCAAGTTTAAGGGATTGACGTTGGTGACTACAGGAGCAGTTGGTATTGGTGGTTGTGGCGTGGGAGGGGGTGGTGGTGGTAGCTGTGGGTGAACAGTGGCCGGAGTAGGTGGAGAAGGTGGCATCGGGAGTGATAGACGTTCCCGTATACGACGTACCTGGAAGAAACAATACCCTTAAATTGTTAAATTTAATAGATTTCTTACGTTTAAAAAATAACTTAAGCATTTTCATATTTATCCTACTTTATAAATAGTAAATATATAACAACGCAACCTTAATATAATATCAATCAAATCAATATAGTGAGATCCTCAATTTAACAAATTTTTCGTAATCCCCTTGAATCGTCTATAAGAATTAATTTAATTAGGTTTTACCCGCGGCTTTGCTCGCATGGAATTTGCTCTGCCACATTAAGTATCGTGACAGACCATTTTAGATTTAAATATTTTTTTACTTACTATAAAAAAATGTATATTTATTTAGTTACTCGTACACTCAAAAATATAGATGTCTAACTTCAAAACAAAAGGATAACATACAATTTTAGACACTCTATAGCGCTCCATTTAAGTCAATCATATCGTGATAACCTTTAAACTATTCGGCCAAATTACTTTAAGTAAGAGACAAAGTTTATCTACATGAAAGACTGAAATACTGAATATATTGATTTTTATAAGAATTTGACAAATATACTAAAACTAAAATATTTATTGTAAAATAGTATCTAATTTAAATAACTTTTATATTCATAATTTTGGTCACAGTGGCTTCCATATAAAAGGTGGATATATGCTGTGGCGGACTTTTATTTAGAACTATTCAAGACAAACAATACTACGGTACATCATCTTTGTGTAACTTGAATGGTTGGGCGTTCGCCAAGATAGCTCTCAGAGGCCAGATTTTTTCCAACTCTATTGACATGTATCTTCATATTACATAAAATCATTAAAAATTGCAGCCTATATTTTATTCTGATGTATAACCTATATAACTGTAAAGTTTTATCCATACCCGTCCAGTAGTTTTTACGTGAAAGAGTAACAAACATCCATCCATACTCACAAACTTTCGCATTTATAATATTAGTAGGATATTACGAATTTTTTTTACCAACAACGAGTTTATAGCGAATTGTCAAAAAATAAAAACTAATTCAAATACCTCTAATTAAGGAATTTTGCCAACTCAAAACCGCTATATAGCGTTCCCACCGATATATAGATATAAACAAAAGTAATAATAAAATTATTTTGCTACAATCCGTGAAAGAGTAAATGGAAAATATAAATAATGCTAAGTTTAGAGTGGACAATTTTTTCTATTGACTTTATCGTGGATTAAGGCTAAATAATTTTTATATTATAGATCACCCCAAAGTAAAGTCTGATTTTATAAAGTAATATAAACAGTGCTGTTGTTAAATATTCTAGTTGTAATGACTCAGAAACGTAAAAGGTGTTTTTTATCAGTCCCAGAAAAGTGAAACATCATTATCAACATGTCAACTATGTTGACAAAAATCCTACCACGGAAAAATTTAGACATTTTGGGACTCTTTCAAGTACATTGGAAAAAATAAAACTATTTATTTATTTTTATTTATTTATTCCTAGACCTAGGCCTGTGCTAGGACTAGCAAGAGTCAATAGGTCTTCTATTTTGCTTAATGCCAGTACACGACTAATATAAACAAATATATTATATATAAAAAAATGAAAGGTATAAATAACGAATTAGAGAAAAAAAAAGAAAATGACACGATAATTCTATATTTAGTTGTAATGTGCATTTGTATATTTAAGTTATTAAGTAAGCATATTATTTTACCTCTTTAAACCAAACTTTTTTACCAACCTCACCTGCGGGATGAGGTTGATCAAATTATAATATATTTATAATAAAATTCCTCAATCAATTTTGGACTTGCCTTTACACAAGTTCAAAAAAGCAATTAAAGAGACTCTCATTAATAAAGCTTACTATAATATTGAAGACTATGTCAATGATAAGAAAGCTTGGAACTAAATTGCGACCAGCTATGTACTAGACGATATTATAATCTAAGTTTGTTAACAATAGTTAATACAAAACTGTAATATTATTTTTTAAAAGAGTGACCGCAGAGTTTCTTGCTGGTTCTTCTCGGTTAGAGCACCTTTCCGAACCAGTTGTAGCTTCAATTTAATTTTAATTTGACGATTCAAAAGTGTTTGTAATAGGCCAATTTGAATAAAGACTTATTTGGATTTGAATTTGAACGAATTACTTGATATAATGAATATTTACTTGTCCCCTAGCGATTTGTTATATAGAAATTCAAATTCAAATTCAAAATATTCTTTATTCAAATAAACTTGTAAACAAGTGCTTTTGAATCGTCGACTCTATTGCTGGTTCGGAAAGCCGTCCTACCGAGAAGAGCCAGCAAGAAACTCGGTGGAGCTCTTTTAAAAAAGAAGATTCTTAATACTAATTACATTTCGTCATAGCTATCCTGCACAAGGTCAAAGAGCAGCTATATCCACGCATTCTTATCATCAATGTAAGCCTCCACGGTATAATAGGCTTTCTGTATCAGCCTCTTTTTAACAGTATTTTTAAATTGCTGTAATGGCAAAGTTAAAATTGATTGTGGAATTTTGTTATAGAATCTTATACCCAAACCCACAAACGACTTACGTACTCTTACAAGGCGCAAAGCAGGAGCCGCAAGCTTATGTCGGTTCCTACTTTGTCTATTATATACATCGCCAATCTTTTTATAATTATGTATATTTTTATGCACAAAAATCAAATTGCTAAAAATATACTGTGAAGCTAACGTAAGAATACCTGTTTCCTTAAACTTCTCTCGCAGGGACTCACGCGGACTCAAATTATAAATGCCACAAATAAAAACTATATAAAAATAAAAACATAGTAATACTCACATTTTCCAGATTTCTAAAGAGGAAACAGTGTCGTTCCTTCACTAAGGCCCTCTCTTTTACTGTGAGCGGTTTCATTTGAGGCTCCTGCCACAACTTGTTCAGGTGCTGCTGGTACTTCAGTATGGTCATATTCTTGATGTCGCAAGCGATGACGTTCTGGTTTTCGGACTTCTTGTTGCACTTAGCAGCCTTCCTTGGCCGCCCGACCCTCGGCTGGTTCCCGTTGGAGCTGGTGGACTGGTTGGAGGCGTTGGACGGCGTCCTCGACTGAGTCTTTAGCGGCTGCTTGGTGATCCTCTGCGATTTGCCACCGATCACACCGCGACAGTCCTCCGAATCGCATTTGCAAGGCTAGAAATGTGTAATTAAATCGTTATTCATATCAATATACAACACAAAAACTTTAATTTAATAAATAAATACATGGAACAGTGCCGTGTGGTGTGCGGCTGAATTTTCAATATTGTTACAGACATGCGAAAAGAGTTCGTAAAGCGTATCTAATTAAGTTCAAATTGGACTGGGATAGTTTACGAACGTGTAAAAAGAGTTTGTAAACTGTATGTCATAGGGTTTAAATTCGCTTGACGCTAATTCTCTCGAACTTTCGGAGTGTTTACTGATAAGGTTGTTTACAAAGTTTGTTTACAATCTCACCAAGATCTCGCTAACGCTCCCGAACATCGGCTTGTTCGATATATAAGCAGCCGTATCGTGCGCCTCGACATTAAGTCTGCGAATGGCGATCAAGAGCGAATAAACAAGCGAAAATAATAGTGACCTCGGCATTCTTATTGCACAACAAACTGTATAGAGACTATAAGTACTATGTTTGTAGTATAAAGTAGCATAAAGTGTTTTTAATGAGTTACCAGGTATTTTCATCCAAATCCACGAACCCCTGTACATAACACTATTATAAATGCGTTGAATGATTAACTATATAAAATAAACAATATAGTACTGTTTTGAATAAAATGACTCGCCCGCCGGAGACGCGACCGGCGAAATCAAGGACGTTTATGCATTCGATTGCCGACGCGAGCGGCCGACCGCTAGTTACCTTTCAAACACGACAGGAAGAAGCCGCGTGCGCCTGTTCACGGCATTCTATAACGCACACGTGTAATTTTGCGTTTCGGGTGTTATTCTCAGATTTAATGACGCGTTTAGCCAGTGAAGTGTTTGATAAGATGCGACCGTCCACGGTTTTGGTGCGCGTTGGGTACTATTCCCCGATATAGGGACGACTCAATAACGTGTGACCTTACGAAGGTTGTGTGCACACCGGGTGTTATTCAGCCGATATAGTGAAGTGTATACTCAGGGAGAAACAGACATTACGTGTCCATGGAAGAGTGCAGAGGCGAGCCAACGGTTTCGGGAATCGGCCAAGTACATACAAGCACACACACACACGTACACATATACACGCAGTGACTCATGAGGCCGGACCACATACAGCTGACGGCCGCATAAGGTAGGTTGAAACGCCGGGACACTGGGCCCAGGTCCCGGAGGTTGTTTCATCCGTCCGCACGTTTGCGCGGAACAAGTACATAACAATAACGTATGAATAAAATATTGAATATTCAACTAGATTAAAAAATATTAAAATATATAATTGTCAATAAATAAATAAATTAAAATTAAATATAATATTAGGTTAAAAAATAATAATTAAGTTATGATAATATGGAGGAGTAGATTTAATAAAGGCTCTGGACTATAAAAACGAACAATATTACATTTGTTGCATTTACCTGCCCTACGGCCGGGTTAAACAACGAAAAGTTATAATCGTAAGTGAGCTCCTCATCGGGTTCTATATCGCGTAGTGCAAACAGCGCCATTCTAAAAGTACCTGCAAAATATATAAAGGTTAAATTACAAATAAATAAGAACCCACGACTACCGAAAATTAACTGGAATCAAATCAAAAATCCCTGAATGTTTATTCGGCTTAATTCAAAAGTTTATGTTGTAATGGTGGAACTTAAAAAAATAAATAAGTAACCATTAATTATGTTGATACATAAACCTGGCCTGGTATATAAGTTCAAATGCACCGAAAATGATTATTATTGGTGCAGAGATTTAGCAGGGAGGGCGTAACTGAAAGACAGACAGATTTAATAATGTATAGTATATTGTGATGCTTTCGATTTAGTTCTCCAGCTCAAAAATGGCTGATTAGCTGTAATTTCATAGCCATGCATTTTCATTAACTTTATATTTAAATTTTATGATTAACTTCCTTAAAGATTTATTACCCGGTGATATATATTTTATAAGATACAAAAAATGCAAAAACATATATAAAGAAAGCAAAGGATGATGGTATTTGGGAATCGATCCAGGGTATAATCATGTACTTAGCCAGCTCGTTTCTCACTGAGCTACTACGAACTCACGGATAATAGCAAAATTAACCTTTCGATTCAATTTATACATTTAGCAGTTCTTCAAAGCCTCAAAACAGGAATAAAACGACAGTTTTTACGCCAACATAAACGCCTCAATAATGCCATATATATTTTATTCTGTTCCCGATTTTTCTACCTGCATACATACCCCAGTGTAAAAACTTAAATTGGAAAAATTTGTAAAACAAAAAATACAATGAATTGAGTGATTGCATGTTAATCGTTACAGCATTGTGTGTAGCTGAATGCAGATAAAATATGTAATTATCGCTCACATAATCTTTAAGTTTTATTTGTAAATAATTATAACAACTAACCATGAGCGGTCCACTTCTGCATCTCACAATTAGGTCGGCAGGAGTGGTTGACGAAGCGGCCATCGCCGCCCATACGGTGCCCGTCAATAACGAGCCCACCGTCCAAGTGTAGGCAGTAATGGTGGGTATCGCGTGCATATCTAGTTGCCATTCGTTCCTATGATTAAAAAAAATATATATTATATATCAGAGATATCTTATTATTACTTTATTTATTTATATATACTTCACTTATATAACGTTAAATAGTACCATTGTTCTATTACCAATTAAATTATTATGTGCGGTATGTTATATTAGCTTATGGAAATTGCTTGTCACCTTAAATTCCTTATCAGAGACAACTTCACCGACGTACTCGAGTATGAAATCGCCAGACTTTATTTGGTTCTTAGTACGCACGCCCCAGCCTTTGTTTTCTGTCATAAACTTTTCTAGGCCGGACGCCCATTCGTGCCGTTGAATACGTTGGTTCTTACATTTGTCCCTGTAATTACAATGCATTATTCAACGTCTCATATGTGCTGGAAACAATAGATTTAGAATTTAGTTAGAATTTAACAATTTATATAAAATAGGCCTCCTCTCTCCGTTTCTGGAGAGAAGGGTTGGAGCTAAGACCTACCACGCTGCTCCAGTGCGGATTTTTAGGTTACACATATCAACAGAATTCTCTAGAGATATGCGGGTTTCCTCACGATGTTTTCCTTCACCGAAAAGCGTGTGATAAATTGCAATTATCAATTAGACACATGAGTTTTAAAAGAAAAACTCATTGGTGCCTGCCCGGGTTTGAACTCGTGTTCCCCTCGAAAAAGTCGCACAGTCTCACCGCTGGGCTATCACAGCTCCTTACTTTTACTTTTTATATGAAATATACCTAATGTTGACTAGAATATGCACACAATTTGTTTCCTTACTTTCACACATACAGAATTACTAAATATTATATTCTAGGATTTGTGCTACGCTAGATGTCGCATTACGTGTGCAGATTTAAAATCCATAATCAAAATCGCTGTTTTTCTACAATTGTTAAATTATTTATCCAGAAAAGTAACGAACCCATAAACGCATTTTCATGAAGTTCGAATTAATTATCGCACTTAAACTTGTTTTAATTACTTCATTACAATTACTTACGTTTAGAATTGAATATTGAAATTTAAAAATTATTACTTATTTTATCACAAATTTATCAAACTATATCAAAACTATATTTCACTAGGCGTGTGGTATCCGGCAGAATAGAATAGACAACCCTCCTTTCTTACCAAGGTGTCGTAAGAGGCGACTAAGGTAAATGCCGTGTGGTATCCGGCTACGTAGAATAGACCACGCTCCTTTCTTACCGAGGTGTCGTAAAAGGCGACTAAGGTAAGTTGACGTCAGGCAGGTCTTAAAATCATATGACAACATGTTTGTAACATGTTTTGCCGACCCCACTTAGAGTGGGATAAGGGCAGGAGAATAATGATGATCAAAACTATATTTCACATCAATGTTACATACAACTAATGCTAAATATTACTTCGTGTCTAGTATTTACAATGTTAAAATCATAAAGGTGTGCTTACCCACAAGGACATAGCTGTGGCGAACACTCCGAAAACACAAGTCGGTTTATACAATCCTCGTTACAACTAGACGACGGCATACAGTTACAAGCGACACTCTCGCATTCTTCTGCAGACGGTTTCACGTCATAGTAAACATCTGTAAGTTAATGAGACACCATTTCATATCGGACTAATAGAAAATGTTCCGCACAAACGTGCGGGCGGATGAAACAACCTCCGAGACCTGGGCCCGCCGTCTCGGCGTCTCAACCTACCTTATGCGGCCGTCAGCTGTATGCGGTCCGGCCTCATGAATAACTGCGTGTATATGTGTACGTGTGTGTGTGCGCTTGTATGTACTTGGCCTATTCCCGAACCCGTTGGCTCGCCTCAGCAGTCTTCCACGGACACGTACTGTCTATTTCTCCCGGAGTATACACTTCACTATATCGGTTAAATAACACAAATAACACGCGGTGTGCACACAACCTTCGTAAGGTCACACGTTATTGAATCGTCCCATATCGGTAAACAGTAACCCGAACGCGAACTAAAACCGCGGACGGTCGCGTCTTCTCACACGTTTCACTGGTTAAAACGCGTCACTAAATACTTATATCAATATCAAAAGTCAATACAGTCGTGGCACTACCAAAACGCATAATTACGCGTGTGCGTTCTACAATAAGGTCGTATACAGGTGCGCGCGTGTCCTGTCTTATCGTAATCCAAAACGTCACTAAGTATCGGCGCTCGCGTCAACGATAGAATGCACAAAGGTCGTTGATCCGGCCGGTCGCGCCAATTTATACAAAACAGAAAATATACATATATTTTGTTCGATTCACTCACTTGTGCGTATCTTCTTGTAGTTCCAGGACGGAACAGGTTGGTTATAGTGTTGCTCCCACCAGATATCGTAAGGCAAAGAGAAATGTTGCAACCTCCGTCGAACCCATCTTTCGCAATAAAGCGGCGGACCTAAAAGACCGGGAGGAAATTCTGTCTGAGTGACGAGGTTCTTCCCTTTTCCTTCCGGCTTTGGACTGCAAACGATTGCAACATTATTTTTAAATATCAATCAATCAATCAAAATATTCTTTATTCAAGTAAACTTGTAAACAAGTGCTTTTGAATCGTCAACTTTACTGCTGGTTCGGAAAGCTGTTCCTGCCGAGAAGAGCCAGCAAGAAAATCGGCGGTTGCTCTTTTTAAAATATAAATCTTAGAACTAGTTACATTTATTTATTACTGTCTTGTACAGGGTAGAAGTGCACCTGAAGTGCACCTATATCCACACATCCTTATCATCTAAGTAATCTTCAACAGTATAGTAGGCTTTCTGTATCAGCCTCTTTTTAACAGTGTTTTTAAACTGCTGTAATGGCATGACCAAAATTGATTTCGGAAATCATTCGGAATAGTTAATAAGCTTTCAAAAATACAAACAGACACTGCACACTTACTCTTCTTTGTAATAGTCTGAGAACAGACCGGCAACTAAGAATTTTTTTCGTAGACGAGGATTCTTCTTGGATACAATAGGTTTGTCCCGACTGTCGACACCGTTGACAGGACTTTCATCGCGCGATGAGGCTACACGTTTTTTGCAAATAATATTTTTTGAAAGCACATCAATGCTTTTCTCAAAATCTATCTCCTTCTCATTAAGAGGCAGTGGATCATTTTCGTCGTGATCTTGGAGAGTGTCTATTGATGGTTCACGCGATATCGACGTTATTTTTCGACTGATCACCGTATCTAAAGAACTCTCGCGGGAACTGGAATGTACTTCATTAATTTTTTTATTAACTTGGCACGATCTAGATTTTCTTCTTGTTACTATGCTTAGTGGTTTGGTTATTTTGTCTGCAGTATGGACCAATTTTTTGTTGTCTCCTTTTTTGGCTTTTATTTTCCCATCATCATTTATAGTGTCGGAACTTCGAGTGAATCTCCGTTCACTTGGGTACAAAATTGCTAAACTGGATTTAGGCCTTAATCCAACTTTGGTGTTCTTCTCGACAACTTTCCGTTTTGAAAATATTTCCTCTATTTCATTAGAAGGAGACAGAGCTCTAGTTTTTCGTTTTAATCGTTCTAAATTGTCCAAACGATTACACTGCTTATCAGCCTTCAAGTTTAGTAAACTTAAGGGAATACTATCTTCAGGATCATTGCTTAACGAACTAGTTAAGGAAGGGATACTGTCAGTTTCACTAAGGACTTCCCATTTGTTTATGTGATTTTTTATCTCCTTATCGGTTTTGTTTTGTTTTAGTTGTAATGATGGCGCTCTTAAAATAGAAGAACCCGCAGCCTTCTTTTCAAGGTTATTCTTCTCGACTGTAACACTTTTATTAAAATTTGTAGATACTTCTTTTCCTTGCAACTTTTCCAATGCTACGACGGTTAAACGGCCTTGCTTTGGCAATTCATCTTTATTTAAAATAATTTTTAGCTCCGGTTTTCTAAGCGTGGTGCGTTCTAAGAAACTACTCATGGCTTCACCATCCTTCGGAACTCGTTCAAATGCAGAGTGATCAGTATCTTCTGACGTAAAATGACTGTCAGAAGCACCATTAAAACTACAGTTGGGTTCAATTTTCTTCTTCTTTTTCTTAATACTAGGAAAACCAGTCCTGTTGATTGCTTTACGTCTTCTGGGTCGTTTTTTAAATGCTTCTGTAGATTTAGTATCTTCTCCTTCTTTAATTTCTTTATTTTGAGTAGACGTGGCAAATTTTTTGTTTGACTCCGTCACGAATTTTTCTGTAGTTAATTTAGGAACAACTACTTTTGTAGGCAGTACTAGTTTGCTTTCACGAATCAAATTATTTGTGGTTTTCTTCTTTTTCTTATCATTACAATCTTCGCTTTCACCAGGTAAAGATCTTTTAGTTTGACGCAAATTGTGACCTCCTGTCGTCTCTTGTATTTTATCAGATAAAACGGATGCTATTGATTCACCTCTTTTTGGTCTGATAATAGGATCAGGTGTTTCGGATATTAACGCCAAAGGAATTTCTGATTCTGTGTCTATCGGCGCCAATAATGCATTAGTGGTCTTACCATCGTTCTCTTTAGCTTTATTTTTACCTTTACCACTGCTACCTAATACATTGCTTATACAAATGGATGACTTAGGTATCTGATCTTCTAAATCGATAGATGGTTCAAAAATCCCTGTCGGTTTATCAACATTAACAACTATTGTCGTTTCTATTACAGTCTCAGAAAGTTTAGTTTTTTTACTTTCTAACAGTTTAGCTTTAGATACAGGAGATTTTATAACACTTGCGCGGGTATTTATTTGTGCGGATTCTTTGGCTTTAGTCTTATCTTCTGGTACTTTACTCACACTATCAGAATTATTTTTCTCTTTCTCAAGAATTCTTGATTCAATTGATTTTCGAATGTTGTTATTCAAAAGAGTATCAAGAACTTTTGTTGCTGCACTTGGATTAATTTTTGACACCAAATTACTAGTAAGTCCTTCAAGTCTGTTCTTTTTTCTGGTCATGATCTCGGATTTTTGGGCTGGTGGAATAGAACTTTTATATAAAGAACGAGCTGACATGCTTTTAAGCGGATCAACAGCGGTTGCATTATTAACATTCGTTTGAGATGTAGACAACACATCGGTCTTTCCAGTTTCTTTAGCATCCTCTTTAGTTGTATTTTGATTTATATCTTTGGAAATATTTGTGTTTACACACTTATCTTCAGATAATTTTTTAGACAATGATTGGACCACTTGATCTAAACTAGAATGACACACGGCTTTGTCTGCTTCTAATCTGTGACGTTTTTTAGGTGTCACTATCGGAGCTGAATTACGAATTGGTGATACTTTTGATTCAGATCTGGGTGATGACATTCGATGTGTTTCAAACTTTGATGATTCCATTTTCGCTTCAGACTCTTTAGATTTGGGTAAGGATTTCTCTAAATCGTGGACCATTTTATGAACAGCTTTCAGCTTTTCTGAAGTTTCATAAATTTTCTTAGACAGTTCTGATTGTTCTGGTGAAGGTTTTTTGATAGTAAGATCATCGTCAATTATACTAACGGACGCTTGAGACTGATTACTAATTGACAAAACTGTAGGATTCTCACTTTGTTTAAATACATCATTAGTATTTGTTTTTGCTGATTTTAAAGAAGACTCGTTATTTAAACTTTTTGTTTCTTGTGTGGGAATGGAAACATTTTTAGAATAATCCTTTTTTCCTTTTTCCGTTAAATTCTTTTGTTTTGACACGTCTTCTGTGGTATCATTGTGCGTTTCACCCATGCAGTTGGTTTCAGTACATAAAAACTTTTCAGAATTAACCGTTTTCAAATTTTCATCAAACTCTGCCGTGACCAGACTAAGACTCAACGCGTTACTTGTGGAAGAATTTATATGATAATGTCTCTTTTTTAAAGGCAATTTGTGTTCGTTAGTATCTTTACCACCTTTGTTTTGAGATTCCATTAACTGTTTTTTATGCCTTCGTTTAGAAGTAGGGGTAACAATTTCTTGATTATCAGACGTTTTTCTTTTTTTTGACGCCCTTTTAATTATTTTAGTTGGTGGTGCTGGTTCGATTTGTGCTTTTTCTTTCTCTAATGTTCTTTGAAGAATCGGTTGAGTGTTCACAATCAATTTTGGAGCAATTTGGCACAGTTTGATAAAACTCGATATAAGACTATCCATATCTTGGGTGAATTTTTGATCAACAGAATCTACAGAATTCCGATTGGTATATGATTCTCGACACTTTGAAACTGATCTTGAGCGGTGACGCCTTTTACTTCTATGTCGGTGGTGTTTATTTTCAGTTTTAACTGTTACACGAGACGGCCGTTCAGTGGATTTTAAATTAATCTTAGGAGGTGCAAGCACGACGGTTCTTCGGTGCTTTTTAATATGGTATGTAGGTTTTATATGTGGTTTCTTAAAGTTTAAAAAGACATTTCTAGATAAAGATTTATTTGGAATATAAGAGTTTCGTGCTTTTTCGAAAATACTGGGCAGTGGTCTTGACGAGTTTTCTTTCTTTGTAGAAGGCATGTCTTTCTTTGCCTGTTTACGATTCTTCGGAGACAGCGTTCTTGGATAGTGCCTTAGACTATCAGGATCCTTTTTTGAACTGGATAATTTGGTTGCTGTACAAATTGGAGATACTCCAAATTTATGAGTAAAGATTGGTTTTAGTGATGGTAAAGAATTTCCGGCGTTAATGTTTTTCGTAGGAGATTTCAGCAAAGTGTTGTTGTTATTGTGACTTACTTTAAAAATGTTGTATGTAGTAACTGGCTTTTGTAAGCCACTAAAAACTGGTCCAGGAGCAAACGGATCTGAGGAATTTAGTCTCAATACATGTTTTTGGTTAGCTTTAGTAAATCCATAATTATATTTTGAAGGTAGTGGATATTTTGTGCATACACTTATATATTTCGGACTTGCATTAGGTTTCCGCAAATACGTTTCACATTCAGAGTCACTCGAACTGTGTCCTAAAGTGAGACTACTGAATGTTTTGTTTGATAATAATAAAATTTCTTGGTCTGATACGAAGTGTTTTTGATTTTTATAATAAGATCTATTTCTCACCGATCGTGTTTTCTTAAGTTTCCGCATCCGCCTTCGCATACTTCTTATGCTATAATCTGTTTTATATCCGGATTTATCGCTTTTGTATCCGGATTTATGATCACTTTTGTATCCCGATCGGTAACAATCACTTTTATAACCTGATCGGCATCCATAATCACTTTTATAGCCCGATTCTATCAGTCGACTGCAACTTTTGTAAGGTTTAAATTCATAATCACTCTTGTAACCCGAAAGTATATCTTTGTATTTGGGGTTTAGGTCAATTTGCTTCCATGTAGGATCCAAAGGATCATCTCCCGCTGCTTCATTTTCACTTTGATGATCTCTCCAAGAATTATTAACTGGTTTATTATTCTTATTGTTTTTGGGTAAATTTGCTAATTTACTATTAACTTCCTTCCTCTTCGCATAGACTCCGGATAATACAGATCTATTGGAAGGCAACGAGTCATCATCACTGTCAGCTGAATCGTATTGATTTTTATCTCTTAGAGTTTTAGTTGTTTTAGCGGCCTTTGTTTTATTTTGTGGTTTTCGCCCAACTTTTTTTCTAGGCGGGTAAAGGACTCTATCAGTAGCGTATAACATTCTATCTAGAGCGGCTATATCTAACTTATGATCGTTCTTCTTGGTCTTTTCAAATTTATTTTGTTCTTGTTTAAGCGGAACTGGGGAAGGCGATTCTGTCTTTATTTGTTTTATTTCATTTTCTATTCGCTTCTTTGAGAAATCACAATCACTTGAATCAGATATATTAAGAGCTCTTCCTCGAGTTTTTGATTTAGATCTAGCGCTTTTCCTTTCAACAGTATTTTCCTTTTGAATTGACTTTTTGCTATGACGACTATGAGTTTCATCCATATCGTGCCTTCGTAACGGTGAATGTGTAGGGGAATTGTGATTTGACAAAATACCAGAGTCTGGGGAAACATTAGGCGGATCATTATTGTTGTGAAAGTCATTAATGACATCAACTCTTGACTTGGCTTCTTTTTGAGATTCAGTAACTTTATTATTGAATTCCTCCATTTTTCGGACTTTACGAGGCCGTCCTCTTTTTCTCCTAGATTCGATGACAATATTTTTAACATCTTCCTGAGATTCAACAGAGTTTGTACTAATTGTGTCTAGTTTTTGAGAATCTATCTGACTGATAGAGCCATTATCCGCGCTGGCTACGGTTATAGGTGAACTCTTTAAGAGATCACTTGCACTACCAATTTCTGAACCTCCTGACGCTATATCTAAATTCATGAAATCGTTGTTATCGACACAATCTTCTAAACTTAGTGGGTTTGGTATTGATAATCCGACGGATTCTGTCACTGATGTTATTTCTTCAAGATCTTTATTAATTTGAGTTAGCTCTTCCGTTTGCTGTGGGCTTAGGTGTTGAGTATTATTCAAATAAGTAGGAGCTATCGGTGGGATATCTGATAGATTATTTATTTGATCTAAGACACATTCACTAATGGTTCCCACTCCACCCATTGTATTCGTATTCAGAGCACACGTTAATGATGAAGCTGCAGCAGAATTGATGGAGGTAAGAGGGGCAGTACTACTCAAAAGTTGAGTTTTTGCTTCAAATTGTTGCAGTAAACTAGACGCATAATGGGAGGCACTTTGATGAACTGTGTCAGATTGCGAACATTCATTCTCAGATCCTGAAGAGTCGGCGGTTGCTCTTTGTATTGCAGCTGTGACTAGCTGCGGAGTCAGCTCCATTTCACTACTTGAACCGTCGCCTGGAAAAAAATATTTTGTAATCAATATATTTTTGTATGTATATACAAGCATTGCAGCCATTTACATAAAAATAAACTTACCATTATCTGCTATGGACTTGTCGCTCTCAGGCGACGCGGTATGAACAGGAAAGGTCGAGAAATTGGGCTGTTGCGCCGGCGCGCTCGATGTTTGTTCTGGAAATAGTTCCGCAAGGTCCGCATCGTCGATGACCTGTAAATTTATTTTGGGTTAGTTTATCGCGTCATGCTAAACTTATAAATTCTTCACATTTGTTAAACTTCTATGTTGAAATAAATCGTAAAACAGAAAAACATGACTAAGAGGAAAAATAAATCAGTCAATTTTATGGGAGAATAAAAGAAAACCTTACAAAAAAATACGTTTTCCGTGAAAATTCCTATTCTTACTATTGTACAAATGGTTGTCATATATATTTGTATTGTGTATAAATTTCACATATAATGAACGAAAATAAAGTAGCCAAATGAGTGTTAAATATGCATGTGGATATGTCTAGAGGAAGGCCGAAAAAGCAATGGTTGGATTGTGTGAAGTTGTTGACAATTGATAGCAGAGAAATGAAGCTATCGCTTCCGTTCATGCCATCTGTCGCTTCCACATATGCCCGTCCCACTTAGATCGGGATAAGAGAAATGCTGAACTTGTACACATTTCACTTATAACCTTACCTGTAGCTGACAAGCGGCAGCGAGAGCGACACTTGAATCATCGGCAGAGGCATGAGCAGAGCCGCCAGCAGCGTCTGCAGTGTCCGAGTCCGACGATGAAGACGATGAGGACGATGACGACGACGACGACGAGGATGTTGAGGAAGAAGTGCTGCCACACGCACCACTTTCTGCCGCCGAAGACGCGAACTAATGAAGAAAATATTTTTTTAAATTTTGGTATTTATTATACAACGTAATATATTTACCCTGTCATATACAATCGCAATATTATAGTGGTTTGCACCTATGCTAGTTGATTGATAGTTATTTCTAAAAACTTCCGTTTCTCCATCTCATTATTGCATAGACTAGTGCATCAGACCTTTCGATCGATTATCTAGATTACATATTTTATAGTGTGCCCAAACGATTTTGTTAGTCTAATAGAAGTCGTGAAAATTTTCGTTTCCACGTTATTCAAATTCGAATTCAACCTCAGACAATATTATATTATAAAAATATAGATACTGTTGACGATTACATATATGATACGAATTCGTCGATATAGCTAATCGATAGAGCTACATTTGTTTAAACAAAAAGGACAGGAACCATGTCGTTTAGGAATCAACTTGATCTCAAACAGACACTAACAACAATAATCACATTAAGAGTGGTGCCATTATACCGAGATTGATTTAGTGCAATAGTACGAAAGTTTCGCAAGGCGGGCCGGCCGTCTATAGTATTAGTATTACGTCTTTAGTCGGCGCTCCGATTTACCGGACAAGACACGGAATAGGCTTTAAAGTCAACGAATAATTATATCGTATAATAATCACGGGCTCCCAGACAATGACGAAATAATTTTAGCTGCTAATTTCATGCTTAAATAATATCTATTACTCCAGATCAGCAATGTATGTTTTTATAGCTTGAAGTTTATATACATAAGATTTGATTTTCATATTGTTGCTACGGGGTGAAAAAGTCTCATTTATAATAGTGCATATTTTTTTTCGCGTTGAAAGAAATAGGTGTGCTTACATGCGCTGTCATTATTAATAGGTAAATGTGTCTATATTATTTCCAACCATTTATTTAACTTTTGACGTCACGCCGTAATTATTACTTTAAAACGCACAGCAAACAAAAGCAATGCGTTATGGACACTTTTTTAAGTGACGTGACGTGTTGTATTATCATAGATATTTATTTAAGCCGTGTTTATTGAGTAGAACTATTAAAATTTAACCACTATTACGTTGCAATTAACACAAAATCGCCGTTACTTTGTTGGCAGATGATATTGTCAATGACTTGAGGATGTTATTGACAAATAATAAATACTTTTTTTATTTGTTTCATTGTTGTCATGTTTTTATTAAGTAATGCGATAAATTTAAGTACGTATTTATTTGAATACCTACTTGCAACATAGTCATTTAATTGCCTGCTTATTTCTATAAAATAATACAAAACTTTGAGTAAAAAGGGAATATCAGTATGACAAATCGATTAAAACTTCTTTTTTGCTTCACCGAAAAGCGTGTGATAAATTGCAATTATAAATTAAACACATAAGTTTTAACAGAAAAACTCTTTGGTGCTTGCCCGGGGTTTGAACCCGTAATCGTCTTTAGAGAGTCGCATGGTCTTACCGCTGGGCATAACTGCTATTTGAGTGTGTAAAAAAATAAAAATTTTAGAGAACATCGATGTACGAAGTCCAAGATTCAGGCTAAATGTGATGTGTTTATGAAACGGTAACCTTAATTTATATTTATAGACACGTGTGAAGAAAAATATATCTGGAGAGGTGTTTAGTAATAAATTGATCGTTCAATAATTTCCATAGTTTAGTTGGAAAATGATACACGTCACTTAATTAAGAGGTATGTGTATTATGTTTGACATTTGCAATGATAAGAAATACGAGAAAAATCCTACTAATCCTACTAATATTATAGACACGAAAGTTTGTGAGTATGGATGGATGTTTGTTACTCTTTCACGAAAAAGCTATTGGACGGAATTTGGATGAAACTTTATAGTTATATAGATTATACATCGGAATAACATATAGGCTACATTTTGTTATGATTTGACGTAATATATGTATGTATATATATAAATTGCACGCTACTCTTGAATAACAATATTCAACAATGAATATTCAACAATTAATATTACACAATTAATATTCAATAATTAATAACAAATTTCCAACTAGTGCTTCTGATTGAAAATTTTCAAAAGTGAAGCCTGTTATATATAATACAGCTGTCCAAGACAAATCAAGAACTACTTTCTCGTTTTGAAAAGGTTTTGACTTAAGAACTTCCACGATACCCCAACGCGCATTGGAAGGTTTCAGATAATCTCCAGAGATAGATCGTCACGATGTTCGCGATGTTTCTGTCGCCATTAATAAGTGTAGAAGTAATTTATATAATTAGGAGTTACGTTGCGGAGATCCATAATACTAAAGTAATGGTAAATCTAAAAAGCGATAACGCTTTTATTGCGGATTATAGCAAAATAATTTTATTTACACTTTTATAGAAGTTTATAACTTCTCTATGTACTTTTATTCTTTTTTGTTATGACAAATTAACTGTACTTTCTTAGTTCTTTGACAAGGGTATATGTTTTATTACAAAGTACTGGAGCAGTAAGTTATAAAAGGTGTTGCTTTTAAAAAGAATTGATATACAGAACAACTAATCAATAAGCGGAAGGGCAAGCAGCCCTCGCAATGCAAGGGGTTGAAGTGTCGTGTGGCCGGCGACCTTATCACAGCTCGCATATCAGGCGACCGGAACTACCCCACATTACGAACAGTGGCTATTTTAACAAAAAAAAAACAAAAAAAGACAAGGGAAAATTTTGAAGAACAATTCATTTCGAAGAACAATATTATAATTATAAAATAATGGATATGAAAAACCATTGAAGTATATGTCATCAAAAAATATATAGAATTTAATTCCATAATAAAATTTAATTCAATAATGAAATTATGTTGCTATAATCCACAATTAAGTAAAACTAAAGTAGCGGCCTGTTACATTCCCACTGCTGGGAATAGGCCTCCTCTCTCCGTTTCTGGAGAGAAGGGTTGGAGCTAAGACCTACCACGCTGCTCCAATGCGGATCGGTAGGTAACACATATCTCCAGAATTCTCTAGAGACGCAGGTTTCCTCACGATGTTTTCCTTCACATGAGTTTTAATAGAAAAACTCATTGGTGCCTGTCCGGGTTTGAACTCGTGTTCCCCTCGAAAGAGTCGGTCTCGCCGCTGGGCTATCACAGCTCGTAAGCAATTAAGTAAATAGAAAATAATTTAATACTAAATGTAGAGTGGACTATCTGGTCTCTTACCCGATACATGCAGGATTCATAAAAACATATGTTTGTGGATGTATTTTTACGAATCGAATGGGTAAGTGATCTCTAATAGGCAACCCATACTCATAAATATGTAGGATATTTGAATGTTTGATTGAGGATTGTTGGGTAAATTAGTACCGACTTGACTTTTGTTAGTCTGTGTCGGATGTTACTATGGTTGATGGCTATTTAACTCACGTGACATCCGTCAAAGAACTGTAAGATGGAACTCATCATTTTTGACGGGACTGGCGCTATATTTGAAAACGGGCGGAATATCATATGTAGCCGTGCAACTGTTGAGAATATATTGTGTACCGGGTATTCGGAGTTTTATTTCTGGCCTTGCCTGAATTGCTATCCTTACAGGATGGATTCTTTAATATGTAATGCTGTTGGAGATCGGAATAAATAAATAGATAAATTGGGTCATTATTAAACTAAATCACGCTATCGCAACATAGACAAATATGAAATGCATGAAAGTCATTCAAATCGACAATAGAGTAACGGTGTCGTACCTAACAGACGGCGCCGACACGAATATCACATTAACGACCTCGTGATCTGCGAAGATTTATATCTGACAGCAAGTCAAACACAACGTCTGTCGAATAGCTTTCAAATGCTTTTTGTTCGTAAAAATAGGTGGATTTTTTTTGCGAAATACGTACATACTTGCAAAACAAAAACTTTGTTGTATAACGTTCTTTGAAATGTATAGAAATATGATGTCATCCTATACTGTAGTTAAGGGCGACTTCTATTTTTTTTTTAATTTGGTACATATTACATGGTATATATTTTTTTTAAACAAATGTTCATAGGGTTCAAGGTTCACCATCCATCACATCGTCCTCTTTTGCGTCCAAACAGAGAAACGGATTTTAGCAAAAAAAATTTATGCATCCTGTATGTTGGAGAACCAGGATACTTTCATTTCAGTGCTAAAATCCACGCAGAAGAATCGATAACGGAAGCTTGTAAAATATACGTCTAAAAAAATTCTCTTTAGTTGCTACCGTCTGATAGTATGAAGCGATTTTCATTAAAACTGTGCTATCCATGTTAATAATATTATATACTGCTATGCTTTCACAACTATTTCGGTTTTTTTCCTCGGGAACCGGAAAAAAGCAAACAAATAACTGAGGGTATGTTTACAGTAAAGTTGACGCGAACCAAGTAGCGGATACCACTAGCATAATATAATAATAAAATCATATACCTATGCAAGATATTAAATATCTTGCTATTTAGATTTATCTAGGTATTGCTTTAAATCAAAGAACTCAATAAGGAAATGCTTATTCATTATTTTAATAACGCAACAAATAAAAAAGCAAGTTTCATACGACCATAAAGCAAAATAATATAACGTCAATCTAATACAATACAATTCGTTGATCAATCTTCAAAATCAAGCTCACCGAAATGTAAATAACTTTTTTTATTACGACTATGGGACTCAATGGCCATTCAACTCTTCATTTGAACGTTTTGGCAAGTCTATTGACTCGTACCCAACGGACACCAGCTACCAACTAACTGGTATGATTTTGATATTAAAAACGTATATGAAAAGAATCTTTGTATGTCATACCCCATAATATGATTACATCTCAGGAACCTTGATTAAATTTAGGTGAATACAATGATAAAACTAATAAAAATTTATCAATTCTTTGTTAGCATAATTTTATTTTATCTTAGATAAGATAAAATTAATATTAAAATAATAACGGTTACTGTTAAAACAAAAGGATAACGATCAAATTCCATATTATAAAAAAAATCGGGTATTCTATGAAATCATGAATAAGACACAGGGACGAAAATTTCTAAATTTCTGTAAAAACAAGAGATTAAGGCCGGTTTTCACCGAAGGGGAAAGTCCGCATCTCCTTTACGCTTAGTTTAAGTTAAGATATCTTATTTGTGTTTAAAACCCATCACCGAGAGGTGATGGGTTTTGATGGAAACCGTTCATACACGCGTCAAATGTTCACTAAAGAGTAATAAAATATTTAATTCTACCGTAAAACATATATTTTACTGTTATAATTACTCTTCAATAAAGTTAAACGCAAGGTAGAAATTATTCTTATTAATAAAGCAAGTATAAATTAATTTTGAAACATTTCGACGTTACAGTAGGTTATAAAGAACGACAAAAGATTTTTTAATTTCTTTTAAATAATAATAATATCCGGAGTATAGTATATCTAAATATATAAGTGAAATATAGGAAGCGTTTCCTTATTTCCCACATATTCGTTATTCACTGGTAAATACGTGGCCGTTAAATCCAAAATCTATAGAGAAGCTAAACCTACTCGTGACAAAGCGAAACTAAGAAGTTGATTGCATGGTTCATCGACCTGTACCAAATGTCGAGAACAATACTTACTGGTAATGGAGCACTTCAAATGATCGTGTATCGCGGCTGATCTTAAATTATATTGAGTTGAATGGAAACTATGAAGCTCGGCGATTAGTCGCGGATTACGCGGAGTTCAATTATTGCGTACTCATAATGTAGAAGACCATATCAGAGAATGCCATCTCACCTGTCCCTTGATTCACCTGTATTTGGGTATTAAATACGTCGGATCAGATTATTTCCTATAACAACACAGATGTTATGACTTTCCACTTCATAGAGAAAATCATCGGGTAGCATCAGCTATCTTATGTATACTAAAATTTTTGAAATATTTCGAAACTTAAGTCAAAATTCCACTGATATGGTAAAAATGTTTGTACGTCTTTTTCAAAAGCTTTTATTAAACTTGTATGTACGTTTGTATGTGAACGAATCTCGAAAGTAATTGATAGAATTAGACGTTACTTTGCGGAGATCCATAATGCAAAAAATTACTTTGCTATAATTCGCGATAAATCGCGTTTCATCGCGGGTTATAGCAAAATTATTTTTGTCATTACTTTTGGAATCTTTAAAATTAAATTTGAGCCACTTCCCGGAGTCCGATTGTGATGAAATTTTACATAGTGGATCAGAGTCCTGGTGACAAAGTATGACGTAATGCTGATACCAAGTTTGGCTCCAGACGAGGGAACTCTTCAACGGTAGGGACATGAAATTTTTAAAAACTTTCATATATTTATTTATGTTTAAATAGGGCAACTGTAAACTGTCACTGGTAAAAGATTAACATAGTCTATTTATTTTGTCTTATGTCCAAAGAGACGCGCGTAGTACTAAGTATATGCATATACTAGCCGTACCAATAACGGTTTACCCGTACCACGTCCGCGTGGAATTCAGTGATTTTTTTTCAAAACTTTTCCAAAATTTTGAACTTAAAAGCATTTATTGTGAGTTAACCATTACAGATAGAGACATGCTATCGCGGACTTTTTGGTTGTAGTTTTATAGATCTACAATTCTCTCTTACATTACTTTAGCGTATCTCTGCTGGTTTACGCACCGCACGCGACTGAAGCTTCTAGCAAGGAAGTTTTTTAACATCTGCTCGATCTCTTCAACGCAATTTACATAATACCGATATGTACTATTTACCTAAACCATCCGGAAGTATTGCAGTATCTTTTGGTGAAAACCGTACAAATATCCGTTCAGTAGATTTTGAGGAAATCGATTACATACAGATAGACAACTTTTTGGGACTTTATTTTATTAAGTATAGATATTTTGATATATCTTATTAATTAGACTATTATTTTTCAGATCAGAGTATAGGTACAATACATATATTTTTTTAAATAGTTCCAACATTTCTGGTCGTTTTAATATATTTGTTGATGCGCAAAAATAATTAGGAGACGATCTCTCGATCTCTTCAACACAACTTACACAATACCGATATGTACTATTTACCGAAACCATCCGGAAGTATTGCAGTATCTTTTGGTGAAAACCGTTCAGATATCCGTTCATTAGATTTTGAGGAAATCGATTACATACAGACAGACAACTTTTTGGGACTTTGTTTTATAATAAGTATAGATATTTTGATATATCTTATTAATTAGACTATTATTTTTCAGATCAGAGTATAGGTACAATACATATATTTTTTAAAATAGTTCCATCATTTCTGGTCGTTTTAATATATTTGTTGATACGCAAAAATAATTAGAAGACGATTTTAATTATCATAAACTTGGGATTGTTATACAAGTCTATAAATTATACAAATCTTTGGAATCTAATCTTAAATGTCAAACGAGATCCGCATTTATAATTATACCCACATGGTCGTTACCCAAGTTTATTATTAAAGTCTGAGGAAAGAAACTACAAAATAGAGGTTGTATTATAAATTATTTTTATTTTACAAAAAAAATGTTTTTTAACTAAAGTTTTACAAAGTTAAAATGCAGCTTTTTGTTAATAAGCGTAATCCTCATCATTTTGTAAAGTCAAATTCATTTCTAAAACTCTTATCTCTTTTAATGTTCAAATTTATTACACGATTGTGAAAAGCTAATACTATGGTATACGGGACTATCTTTGACTACATAGAAGACATTTTCGTAGACTTAGTTAACATTGTTAACCCTACGTCTGTTGATAATGACAAGTTACCAAAGACTTATTTACTGCTAGGTCGATGGTAAAAATATAATAAATTTACTCAAAAATTTAAAGTTATATAAAAAAGTAAAGAAAGTAAAGTAGTAAAAGCTTGGATAGAATGTATATGGTCGCAACGATAATGATCAATATGATATAATATAAATAAATAATTTACACATTGAATAAAGATAGACAAGAATAGTCTAAACTTACGTTTTAAAACACTTCGAACAATGTATGTTACAATGAATGACATAGGCATCCGCAGTCGCTGACTATGGTCTCATAAGAAGACAAAGAAGACACAAGATGTTGAGGTCCAGAGGTATTTAAATAGCGACCCCTGGGAACGTGGATTTTAAATGAGTCGCACTCAGCTAATGGACCGAAAGCGGCACAAAAGTATGCACCGCAGAAATCTCTAGAACTGAAATGACCAGAAATAGACGTCATTCAGCTGAAAAAGAACAATTTCTTGTTCTTTCCGAACATATTCTGTGCTTTATTTCTAAAGCACAGAATATGTTCGGCACTTAACGATCGAGATAGGCCGTGAACTTGACTGGGACAGACAATCGATTGCGGTGATCAAATAGCGCGGAAGGGTAAGAGAAAGGCCGATCCGCAATATTTGTGAGTCGGCTCCGCTCAGTGTATAAAGAAAACCAACCGGTTTACTCAACACAAATGCTCGACTTAAACGCTTATTGTATTAAGAACTAATACTTTACTTACATTGCATACTTTAGAACTAAGTTCTACAAATATATCGGAAGCTAAACAATTTACAATATTATTAAACCAGTTGCGCCCCGTGATTTCATCTTCTGCCCAAAGTTTATGTGAATATTAAGATAGGAGGTAGATAATTGCACGGATACTAGTTTTGTTTGGTGGCCTCTGTAAGCATTAATTTTTTGGAATAAAAATAGCCTTGTGTTCCAGATTTAGATTCTAGATTTACCAGTATGCGAAATTCCGGTACAAATCCGTTAAACCGCTGGAGCGACGAAGCGATAAAAACACGCGTTATTTCAAACTTTTCCTTTATATGATTAAAATTGTTTTGTAAGATCGCTATAATATTCGTTGAATTTGACTTGAAGATGTTTATTGTACTGCGAAAGAACCTTGTAACTTTTGTTTTTCTCGCCTAACTTCTATCACCTACTGTTATCATTATTTCTCTCCAGTTAGAGACCTCTATAAAAAAACAATTCATAAATAAACGATAGCGAAGTAATTAATAGAAGTAGGCGTCACTTTTCGCAAATCCATAGTACAAAAGCTTGCTTTGCGATACGTCGTGGAACCTACATATCTCCTGATAATGCTTCGGTTACGGGGCAAAACGATCGTTGAGATTGTCGTAGTGAATGTGTGCAGTGCTTGTGTTGTGTGCTGTTGGCGGTGGTCTTGTGACACATGTGGTAACCAATTGAATAGGTATGAGAACGGTTTTGCTTCCTACACTTAGGATTACATAGATCTTCTTAACAAAAACGGATTATAGCAAAATAATTATATCATAACTTTTGATATTGACGCAGTTTTAATTTAGATTTTTATTCTCAAACACCTGTGATGAACACTAGGCCATTTTAAACGTTCTATATATCTTTGAGCTCTAATTCATAGTGAGAAAAAAAAATTCAATGTTTCTTTTAAAATGGCAATAGATACATTTTTCGATTACGATTACTTATTAACGAATAATTTTTATATATCCGCCAATGTATATATGTTTTGTATCCATGAATAATACATGACACACGTGCACTTTCGGCAGTTAGTGCACTGCTAAGGTAACATGATTTTAAAGTGGCGAGTGAGAGATTTAAAAATTCCGAAAACAATGTGATGTGAATGAATTGGCTACGTTCTTACGACCGGCCGCCTGCCTGACCTCAGCCTACCTTAGTCGCCTTTTAGGACACCATCTTTACTTATTATATATTTATAATTGTTTTCCTTCTTACGAACGGGACCGGAACGAAATGTCTAGGCCCAGCGGTGATATTGTTCGGCGAATGTCTTATTGATAATTGACATTTATCACACGCTTTTCGGTATAGGAAAACATCATGAGGAAACCTGCATATTCCTAGAGTGTGGATAGTACGAGTACCAATCCACATTAGCCTATGCCCAGCAGTGTTAAGTGAATATATCAAGGATGAGCTTGTTGTTTTCTATTCTGAATAACAATCCCTTAAAAACAAATCTGCATATCAAAGCGACATCAGTACCGGTTCAGTATTTTTATATATATTTTATTTCTATGACGCGTGGATGTAGATCATCCTAAAGATCGATCATAATTTATATAGTCATTCATCACCTAAATAGACGACGCTTAGGGCATTTCTATAAATGCCTGTTATCGAGGTCGCACACTCGGGTAATTGGTAACGAATATGGAGTGAATTTATTATTTATACGATAAGTAAACAGCTCGTGCTTTGAAATAAATTTAATTTAAGCTTATCTTAAGCGTGGTATATTTACGAATATTATTCTAATACATAATCGTACACATTAATATTAAGTGGCGCCGAGTAACCGCATTGAGTTATGAGGTTTTATTCGACATTAATTATATGGGTATAAAATTTTCTTTCACAGAACGAAAATATTAAACTTAAGGCGCTGAACGGAGCTGACGTAAATTCAGATTTCGGCATATAAGCCACGCCCACAATTTCTGCGACGGCGTAGCGAAAAACTTAATTTTGTAACACCGTTTTACACTATTTTATCCAGACTTTTTTTGTACAATTTATTTAAAAAACTTATGTCTAATTAATCTTATAAAACTAAGTATGCTGAAACTAACTAAACACCTAAAAAAAGACATATTATCAACAAGGAATAGTCACAAAAGGCGGCAGCTAGCGACACACGTCCATAAAGCAACGCGCCTCAGCGATCACTGTCTATATTCGTAGATGTAAAAGAGAAGCGAGACGATGACTCGTTTCAGTTTTGCTATTTTCTAAAAAATATTTAATTTGAATGAAATATCTTAATTAATTCAAAATTTAAATCTTACATTCTCTTTACATTATAATGATTTATTAGTCTTATTAATTTTACCAATTTTTGTTGATAAATATTAGAGATATTTACGATCAAAGTAAAAACCAGAGGTCTATTTACCAATTTTTTTTATCGAAAAAAAGTATCGTAATCATGTTTTGAAATCTAACATTCTCTCTGAGATATGATGTATATTAACATATATTTTTCTTTTAATCGTCATCCCTATAGCTTTTGTTAAAAACGTGTTTAAAGTCAGCCTATTTGGCTCTGTTCAGCGCCTTAAGCCGCTGCATATGGTCATCGTTGCGAACACTGCCAGTCAACGTTGTAGACAAGTATCAGAATCAAAAGTTACATGGATCCATACTCATCATCCTGCTGCCTTTATCCCACTCTAAGTGGGGTCGGCACAACATGTTACAAATGCGGTCACACGATTTGGCTACGTATTTTACGAGTGGCCGCCTGCTTGACGCCAACTTACCTTAGTCGTCTTTTACGACACCTCGGTAAGAATTGAGGGTGGTCTATTCTTTCCAGCCGGATACCAAACAGCAAATTCCTTAGTCGCCTGTTACGACACCTCGGTAAGAAAGGAGGATGGTCTATTCTAATCTGCCGGATACCACACAGCGATTACATCGATCCATACTCTCCTTCTGTAATTAACTTAATATAAAAATATATGGGCCAATTTCAAACTCGGTCGTCGGTCCCCAAAGTAAGCAACTTAATACTTGTGTTATGGGTGATAGATAGCTGGTAAATATAGTACGTATATTATTTTAAATAATTACATAAATACACCTAGACTCGAAGAACCAACAATTTGTATTTAGAAGATGTTGGTCCTAAACGGGAATCGAACCCGCGACCCGCGCGCTGATGGCAGGGTCACTATCAAAGTATCAAAGTTAAGATTATTTTCATATATTTAGAAGTGTTTGTGTATTGTAAGGCTCACCTACTTTCGCACATCATAAATCCATAAATAGTGCCTATATACGACCACCTCAGTAACATATTAAGAACTTACAATTTTATTAAGACACAACAATACTAACACAACAAATCTAGCTCGATAACTAAAGAAAATATTATATTATATAAGATCTACTTTTAGAAACAATCTTTTTTGTACATTTACTTTTTATTACTTAATAAAATTTACTCAATTTGAATAACACACCGCGGAACGTTTAGTAGGTACTATATTTTGTAAATTAGAAATGCTTGTTATAATAAATTAAGATAACGTTTTATAAAATTCGGATGTGCTCTATTTAAGATTTACCGGCAACGAGTACAAGATTACTTTATCTTATCGCAATGCACATAATCACCGGTTTACATATACGGATAGCCCGCATCAGAGCGAGTATCGCGATCCGCGCCGTTAATAGACGATTATTTTCAGTTTTAGTTTTTTGTCCTCACTCGCTAGCACCTACGCGTTAATAGAACAGGGTTGCAATCCTGACGAAGCTCATTAAAATCTAAGAATTAAATAATTCGATGCATTGGAAAAAATCCAAAGTCAAATTTTGCTTAAAACGCCTGAGTATTTGTATCGTTCTCTTAGCATAAAGTTTATGTTTTCTACAAAATTGCTTTACAATTATTGTTTGTAGTAACATTGCCAATAAGATTAAAGGTTAAAGTAATCATTGGCAGCCCTGAATTAAGGCGGCTATCCGGTGGCAGTTGATTGTACTCATCAAGGATTTCTGCACTCAAGGACGCTGGTTGCTAGACGATTGCTGTCGAACGCCTCTTATTATTTCTCTTCAGACACATCTCGTTTTTGTCTCAACTCATTTATATTCATGATACATATCGGCAGTTAATCCCTATAAATTGTTTTTGTGCGAGGTAATGTTATCGGTATATCTATACGTATCACAATTTTTATCAGGATTTAATACAAACAAGAATTTGAATCTAGCCGTTGATATTTTTGTAAATAATATCCAGTCGAAACAAGACTTCTGACGTCAACAGTAATTTAAAATGTATGCTTAAGATTTCGGTAGACATTAAAAACAATTTTGTACGAATTATAATTAAAAGCTGCAAGGTTTCTTGTTATCGATAGCATAAATATTTAGTTTTTTTGAGTTATCTTTTAACTGATGAAAATAGAAGTAAGTGACTTTTATCAAATCAGTTATATTAAGGGTTAATGTAAAGAAGACTACGACTATAAGTCTAACCAAATGATTTTTTAATTTTATGATTACAGCTTCGCATCACCGCTGAATATATTATATTAAGCCGTGATGCCGAGCCTGTTTCTTTTCTTCTGTTCAGGGTTCTGCTAATTTCAAAGATGAAAAGTACCATCAATATAAATTATTTCTAAACTATAAAATTACAACAGTATGACGCAAAGAATCAGTCTAGCGATTCAGCGCGAAAACGCTGCTATCATCCTGTAGACCATTCTTCGTAAGCATGATTAGTATTGTGATAGCGTGTCAGTAATTTACGTTTTCTTATAAATATAACTTTAGTAGGTCCGCAGACGTAATTATTGGGTTTAAGTATATCGTTAAATTATGATGTAACAATATTACTTATATAAGTTGAAATAATCTTTTAAAAATATGAATGTTTTTAACTGGCGCTAGTACACTGCGGTATATACTTTAAGTGCGAAATGTAATTCGCTAGACCAAAATATTGCGCGATAGTGAAGAAACGAATAATTATAGATTCAAGGTTCGTGCGACGTTCGACACATGTTCGAAATGAATATATATATTGATATGGAAAAATTGTGGCCACTAAACTAATATTCATAGCCTCACTTATTTTATTTAAATCAGTTTTTGTGAAGACGGAGCACCGGCAAAAACTGTGGACTATGTTCATCCACTCGGGTTCACTCACCTCGACGAACCGAATGTGCGAACCTCATTTGTCTGCTACGATTTTTTGTGGTATATGGCTAGGTTCACGGCATTTGAGCAGATGTTAAACAATTAAAAGCCGCCTTTTTATTTCGTTCTCAGATAAATTAAAACATGTACATGAAGTAAAAGGTCATTTTAAAAAAAACTTAACGAAGGTTGACCGAGCTTTAATCGCTATTTTTTAGAAGACATAAAAAATATGTAATTTGAAAAAAAAGAAAAAGATAATAGGGTGGGTAATATACATAATAATTAATAATTTTATTTTATGGTATTATTTTTAATTGCTCAATTGTTTAACTGAATAGACTGTCTTTCAAGACTGAATGAAAAATAATATTGTATATCACGTTGTTTTATTTTTTTATACATCACAAAGTTGAGTCTTCCATCCTTCCCTCCCTTCCCCTATAATTTGAGTTTTCGTTAGTAATACTGGACTGGCGCGGCACGCTTATTCGAAAATAGGACAGAAGAACATTATTGTTTTGTCTCACTTGCACCCGTTAAGTATTGAACGTGTTTAGTTTTTTGGTCAAGATTGGAATGGCGTGATAAGGCACGGTCATTGATATCTACAAATAATGTTTATTTTTTAGAAAACGTAAAATAATTCCTATTTAAAGTACCTCACTGAATTAACTGGCTCTTTACGTAGGGTGCTGAGGTGCGTAGGTACCTAAAATTAAAATTAATGTACCACCATGGATAAAGAACGAGCATTTCACTGCATGAACAATCCAGTCACAACATTTGACAAGGTTCCGACGATTCAAGGGTGTATGCAAATGTACATCTCGTCGACAAAGCGTATTGCGGGCAGGAACAAAATAAATAAAAACGAAACGGGGACAAGGACAAAAGGACTACCACTGAGACCCAACAAACATATAAGAGGACGGCGTGTGACAGCGATAATTGCTTTTATTAAAGTTTTAGGATGTCGTATTTTTTAACTCAAATGTGTCGTTTCAATACATTTATAACTAATAATTACACAGCTGCTTAAGTATGTTTTAATGGTTTGAGGAGCGTATCGACGTTATATAAATTGCGTCGGTGTTAACTATATTACCAACTAATTCGAAACAGATTTCAACAGTTAAAAAAAATGCTCCGATCGCCACCAAACTTTACAGTATCTTCCGCTTCTTTTCATCCGCTGGGTCGTTCTAAAGATTGTCTGAACATTTCATTTAAATCGGTCTAGCCGTTTCGGATTCCATAAAGAATAAACAGACAAACATTCATTTTATATATTGTTAGCTGATATGGCATACGTTGTTTTCCCATATAAACTATTTCTAAGGAATATCTAGTGTACATTACAAAAAAAAAGACCAAAAAATAAAAAATAAAAATGTTATTGGACAACAACATTTATCACTTAGGGGTATGAAAAATATAGAGTAGCTGGGTCTCAGACCTATTGAATATGTATATAAAATTTAATAGCACTTGTTTACAAGTTTACTTGAATAAAGAATATTTTGAATTTGAATAAAAATCCGTCAAGCTGTTATGGAGGAGTATGGTAACTAGCATTGTGACATATGAATTTTATATATAAGAAGAGAAGTATAAAATACGACCCAAATTGTTATTTTAAGTGAACATAATGTAGAATTAGTGAAACAATGCAGACAACAAGCTAATTAGCACTATATATAATGAATGTTTTAACGTACAATTTATGTAACAAAATACGATAATATATGAGGACTTCCATACTTAGACTATGTAGGCAAAGTACAAAATTAGACCTGTTTGCGTTGAGTGAAGTACGTATCGACCTGTTATTATCTCACACCTGGGCAACAGTCTCCTCTCTCTTTTGGAAATAACGGGCAGCGCTTAGACCCACAACGCCGCTCAAATGCTGATTGTAAGTTTACACACATATCCAAGGGATTCTACAGAGACATGCAGGTAACTTTCTTTAACTTTACTTTCCTTTTTTCCTCACCGAAACCCTCGCAGTTTAAAAATTTAAACTATTATTTATATAAATCTATAACAGTAGTATTAATAAGAAATATATCTGTCTGTCTGTTACGCATTATTCATGAAATTTGGCACAATTAAACGTTTTTATTTCGGAGACAGGGAAATTACAAATGTATTATTGAGCGTATTTTCACGCTGAAATTGGCATGAATCACTCTTGTATCACTAGTTACTATATATTTTAACGTTTCTCAGTTAGTATCGATTACAAATTGAACCAACCACTCACTCCGTTGAAGACATGCTGCGGTTTAAGACTTCGAACTGCATACGTGTTTACGACGTGCGAAAAGTATCCGCGCCGCCTTTACAAACCGCAATTCAAAGTTTACTATCTGATAAACGTGTTGATATTTTTCAAATAATGCTGCCGATATTTACCACATGCCCAAGTTAAATTTATAATTTATTATATATTAGAAAAAAAAGCGCACGTGGATTTTGATTTATTTATTTCTTTATTTTTTCATGTATGTTACATGAAAAAATTAAAAACAGAAAAAAAATAGCACATCCCATGGATCTCTTCCAGTCAGCCTTTGAGTAACAGAAAGAAAAGGACAAGAAGTGACAATGAGACAATGAATATAGAAAGGAAGAAAAAGAAAAATAACGAAACACTATATACATGATTAATATTGAAAAATGATGCAATGTTAGATTATAGTGATTATTTGAATTTATTAAAATGTAACTATTTAATTTTTAAATTATTTTTAGTAAAATAAGTAGATGATGAAGATGCTACTAAATTTATTATATTGATTCCAACTTGAACCAATATTTTCATGATAAAAATATTTTTTTGGGAAGTAACAAAAATATTTTTTACAAATACAATAATTTAGTTTTTAACTATTGGCGTAGAGAACAGATAATCGCTGTGGTGTATACGATGATGTCTCAGTGTAATAAGTACGAAGTACTTACATCCCTTATCGAGAATCCAAAACGGATTCAAGTTGATTAATTTCGACTGGCCCGTTGGCGCAGTTGGCAGTGACTCTGTCTTCGGCTCCGTGGGTCGCGGGTTCGATTCCCGCCGAGAACCAACATTTTCTATTTAGAATTTGTTGATTCTTGGAGTCTGGGTGTATATATGTATTTAAGTATGTATTTAAAACTATATATGTATATATTTACCAGTTGTCTCTCACCCATAACACAAGTATTAAGTTACTTACTTTGGGGACGGACGACCGTGTGTGTAAATGTCCCATATATTTATTGTCCCATATATTTATTTATAATTTATTTGGTAGCGAAAGCCTCACTTCCTTATGCGTAATATGAAAATTAAAGCGAGTATGTGATATTCAAACTGAAACACCTAATAAAAGATAGCTAGAGCAGAGAGAACTAAATCTGAAATTCCAGAGTAAATACATAAAAAATAAGAACATAAGAAAGTATATTGTCAAAAACATCTGAAAGAACTATCGTAAAATGTTTGGATATAATCGATTAGTCCAAACATTTACAAATATTGGCGTATATTGTATCGAAGTTTGCAACTAAACCAGAAACTTTGACTTCAAATACATATTCAACCTACCGAATTGCTCAGAACATTTTTTTTATTTAGTGACAAACCACACAATCACACGGTAATTTATACGAGAAAAAAGAATAGTCGACAAAACTAGTACAAAATTGCTTAAACCAACTTGGTTAATATGTGTATCGGAATCGACGCATACTTAAAAGTCTTACTAGGTAAACCTGCTTAACAACTTGCTCAGAAACATTGTTAGAAACAAGACCGAAAGATGGCATTTAATTAGCTAAATCAAAGTTAGGGATAGTTGAAGACAAAAGTTGGAAAAAAATTATTCATACAATAAATAAATATATGGGACAATTATACACACGGTCACACGTACTCAAAGTAAGTAAATTAATACTTGTGTATTGAGGACAGACAGCTGATAAATATATACATATATAATGTTAAATACTTAAATATATAAATACACCTAGAATCGAAGAACCAACAAATTATATTTTAGAAATTGTTGTCACATGCGCCAACGGCCCAGTCAAATGACGTTATGTTATAGTTTAATATATAAAAATTTGTATGAATCAAATATATTTAACATGGCGTAACTTGATGAAAGATTACTCATAATCTATAAAGTTATTCGAAAATTGCTGCACACCTTTGAAATAGTCTAATGTGTATTCATGTTGCGGTTAGTAGGCGCGGCGGACGCCTTTCACGCAGTAAACGCGTATGTAGTTCGACATATTAAGCCACATGTCTTTGTTATGAACTAGTTTATATCTATAGTATAATCATAATTATGATTGACAGATTTAAAATGTAATAAACAGTTATTTTATCGTAGGCAGCTGCTTACAATTTTCGCTACTAATCTAATTTAGTGTATAGTGATAATAAAATCGATTTGTTTTAATTATTATTTAGTATAATTCTTTAAAGATAAGATAACTTTAATCTACTATAGAACTACTACAAATAGACCTATTTTCGATAGGTGTTAAACAGATAAGAAAAAATCATTGGTAAAAAGAGAATTTACTATCTCGCTATGGAAAATTCGTAGCCTTTTAATACATACTTTTAGGTTACTTAAGTCAGTTATATTTACATATTTTTGGGGTAACATTGTTTTTATACAATGGCATAAAATTTGTGAATGTACATTTTAGAAAGAAAAAAATCTTAACAATTCGAAATACACACGTGTAAGGTAAAAATAGTCTATATCCTAGTAATATTATAAATTCGAAAGTTTGTGAGTATGGATGAATGTTTGTTACTCTTTCACATCCGTCCGTCAGTTTTAAAGATTTGGATATATGAGTAACTAAATAAATATATATAACACATACATATATATATGAAACATAATGTGGCAGACCAAATTCTACGCGAGCGAAGCCGTGAGCTTGTAATATTATAAATGCAAAAATATTGAATTATATCTTTATGTTTACATGGACCTACAGATCTAAGTTGTCTAGAGTTCCATAGGAACTCTAAACCTTTTTTTTATCCTAACTGAATCTATGAAGAAGTCGCGGGTAGAAGCAAGTTGTGAATAATTTTAACGGCAAAACAAAAGGATTCCAATTAGGAACATATCCATAAATACGTTAATCAATTGAGATATTAAAGCAATCAAAATTACCGAAAGATCATGAATAAAAACATCATAGGTATATATAATTTTATTTGCCATAAAATAAGCACTACTAAAAGATAAAATAACAGTGACCAATCGATGAATCCATCAGAATTGTTATTCATCGAACAAAATCGTTTGTTTTATTATAAGAAATATTTATAACAATGTTTTCGTAGTCTGTTAAAAAAAACTGATGTTTGCGACGAGATATCGCATATTAAAATCTTTGGTTGTCACAATTGACACTTTGGCTTAAATAAGCGATCCTAGAGTTATAATTGCAAAGTTGTTTAAGATGGTTTGTTTGTCCTTTATTCACAACTAGATGGAGCAAAAAACCCATGTTATTTTTAAAATATATGGAGTTATTGTATGGAGAGTACTCAATTACTTTCTTTAGATCTCGGTACGCATGGAACTATTTAATAAAAACAAATATCCCACAGCCGTGCAAAAGCTTCCTGTCTCCTTCAAAGCAAAGATTTCGACTTAAACTAACCAACTGTAAGCTAAATGTATCCTGAAAAGTCTATAGATATACCGGTAGACTAACAAATTTTTTTTTCAACGATCACGCTTTTTGTTTTCACGGTGTTTTTTTCAACACACAGGTTCTTATAATTAACGGCTCCTGTCCAGGATTCGAACCCACGGACGCTCGATAAGTTCACTCAAACCCATTAGCCATGATGGCTATATATTTTGTTGTATTTATACATCATGTACAAGATAAAGTATGCAATTGAAATTAAAATCGCAATGTTTGTGTAAAAAATCCGATGGGGCTGCCAAAGCGATGTGATCATCAATTCGCAAATAAAACACATGTCCGATCGGCAGACGCTGTGTTACAATCTCGCTTTGTATTCATCTTCAAAGATCGCAGCAAATACGTATTAATTGTAGATAAATAATATCGAGATACTCACTGAATATTAGGATTTAATGTTGTACCATAAACAATTTTCATTTTCATACACCTACTAGTTTGCAATAATATTATGAAACTTTTGAATTATTTTATCACGTTCCAAACAATACCAATATTCTATTATGAAGTAAAGTATTTAATATGAAGATATAAATAACATCTTCTTTATTTATCTAATACGTAATCAAAATGGTTTACGTCAAAAATTATAATATACCTATATAAAGTAATAAAATAATATTACCATAAATTCAAATATAATATACATTCATCATTCTCCTTATCCCACTCTAAGTGGGGTTGGCACAACACTCCACGAACATGTTGTCACGTGATTTGGCTACGTAATTAACGACCGGCCGCCTACCTGACGTTAATATAATATATCACGTCAAATATAATATAGATTATTATCCTAAATATAATATAGTTAACTCTTTCACGTTTAGGGTCTGAAAGATGTCAATACATTTGCAAAATAAAATAGAAAAATATTTATTTCATTTCAATAAATCGTTACAAAAAATAAAGATTGAGACCTTCTAGTAAGCATAGAAAATATTTGAGTCAGAAGGTCTCGCTTTTCCACAACACAGGCAAGTATATAATAATTGCGAAAAAAGGTAACTAAATTTATAGCGTAACATAACAATATAGAAAAGCTTTTAAATTACAGCGTGTGTTTGGGTGTGTTGTGTGTATGTTGCTGTGGAAAATGTATGTGTGTGTTTAAGATATATATTCTAATAAGATTTCCGTATCTTCATAATTGAATGTTTTCAGCCAATCAGATAAAAATATTTTTGCAGATGCATTTATAGTAATATAGCGTTTGTGAGACAAAATATGCATCTTTTATAATTAATTTAAAATTAAAAAAAAATATATATTAGTAATAGGCAAACTACGAACCGAAATAAAATAATAACAACGCTACGGCTTCAGAAAGTTCGTAGATCGTTTGTGGGCTTCGTTATACATTTTTATAATAAAATTCCTCGATCTATTTTGGACTTGCCTTTATACATTTTCAAAAAGCAATTAAAGAGACACTCATTCATAAAACTTATTATACTATTGAGGATTATGTTAATGATGAGAAAGCTTGTATTGTAACTTTTGTTTGCTAACAATTAAAAACTCTATATTGTAATATTCATTTTTGAAAAGAGTGACCGCTGAGTTTCTTGCTGGTTCTTCTCGGTTAGAGCAGCTTTCCGAACCAGTCGTAGCTTCATTTTAAGTGCTTGCAAAGGTCAATTTGAATAAAGAGTCATTTGAATTTGAATTCATGTGATTAACTTGTTCTATTGCATTATTTATATCAACTACTCTTAGACGGCCCTAACGAGTGTAAACTTATGAAAATCAATGCCAAAACCCACCACACGTTCTTTGTAGGCCGTTGATAAGAACTGAATACCAGCTGTGCTATATATAATTCTATATGTAAAAATAGAATGGGATGAATGGTTATATTATACCGTGTAAATTTTGTTTTCAAAGTTTTGTCATTTCATCTGCAAGACAATTTGAGTAACAATTATTACATTATGTAAAAATTATTTACGCTGCATATTAAGGATGTATCCTCTTCCTAAATATTATAACTAATAAAAAAAAACCTTAAACAACGTCTAAAAATATACATTTCTGAAGAGCCAAGAACTTAAAAGCTTTAAAGGTTCTTGATGAATAAATTGTGAAACATGTTTGTATCATTCCAAGCTAATAGTCGGCTCGTTAAAGTATTAAGTGGCTTATTGAGCCAACTATCAAACACTCTGTTGATTCAATTACACGAACAAATAAATTATAACTTATTAAAATGCATCGTGCTTGCATCTCGTTCTTTTATTCTATTTATGTGGGTAGGGTTTATTTCGAATTGACTGTATGCTATTATCCCTAATGGATTTTACAGCGTCACCAGAAGCTTTGCCGAGGTTGCGAAAACGTTGAAAGTAGAGCGCAGAAACTCTATTAGCGTCAAGGAACGTCTTCCTAAAGATGCCTCCTATGAGGCCCGACCACGGCTTAGGCCGACATGCAGTAGAGGGCTGATGGTATGACTGTGATTACTCATCATGTCATCGGAATAGTGGCGGAAAGTCAAGACTAACCGACGTCAGAAAACCAGGACCTCGTCTTCGCCGGCGAAGATGTGTATTACACAGACACAGCAGTGTTTCTGTGTTTGCAGTAGTTATTTGATCGTCAGGGTTACGTTAGAAGCTTTTTGGGCGCCTATATTATCTGTGGTTTAACCTAACTGGGAAGTGGAAGCAAAGAAGCTATAACAGAACTGCCAACCGCCAATCGTGGCAGTACGATTTTGTCCTGTAGCCTATCCTCTTGATGTTTCGGTTTCGGAGCGAAACGATCGTAGAAATTGTGGTGGTGGCTGTGTGTATTGCTTGTGTGCGTTGTTGCTGGTGGAGGCATCTTGGGATACGTGTGGTGACTTGTCGTGCATGTGCTGAAAGGTACGTGAATTTTGCTTGGTTCATACATTTAGCATTACATACATTCTCTTAACAACCGCGTATTATAGCAACGTAGTTCTGCTATAGCTTTTGTACTATAGAATTTCGCAAAGTAATGCCTGTTTCTATAAATCAAGTGAAAGTAACTAAAATAGGAAGGTGTACCTCACCTCAGCTCAATACGACTTATTATTTATGTAGGTTTATTATAACTGATTAGATGTCAGTTCAAGCTTAAGTACCAATAAGTTTATGTAAAATTATGAAATCCATTGATATTTACAAATTAATATCCGTGGGGTACATAATCGTGTTAGCCTAAGATAGTTCCTGAGATATAGAGAACCGATGGGCGTTGAAGTCTTAAGATATTGGAATGACAACCCCGCACCGAAAAACGCTGCTTTGGTAGACCCGTACAAGGTGAACTGACGACCTCAAAAAGGTTGCAGGGAGCCACTGGATCGAAAGGGTACAAGATCGTGCGGAGAACCGTCCGGTGAGTGTCCAATAGAGGAAATGTAAAGGTTGAGAAGAAGAGATATTTATTGTGATCAATTATATTTCTAATACATTTTCAATTCCTATTAACGTCGTAATAAATATTTCGCACAGTTTTTTGCAATTTCAACTCAAAGACGTTCCCATCGGCGTGCATTCGTGAGAAGTGATGTCACACTGTCACGTTGTGAATACAAGTGGTGCGCGGTCCCGAAATAAAAACACGACATTATTTACGGTCTTCATCGAAATCATTTTAAGGATACGTCAATACAAAACGAGCACAATGAGGTATTAAAACTAAAATCATGTTCCGAACATATCCGTATTTTATTTATTCGAATTTTGAACTTGGGATTTGCCTTTTAGTCAACGAAGATAATTATTATATAAACAAATTTTAATATTTGCATAACTAGTAAGCTTATATTACACTATAATAAATATGTATTAATTTTAAAAAAAATATTGTTACAAAATTTGACTTTAGTAATTTGACCAAAGTAGTGACTTTTATTTAAACTTATACGTTTATTAAATTTACTACATTGCTTATTTCACATTACATCGCCGTGTGGTATCCTGCAGAATAGAATAGACCACCCTCCTTTCTTATCGAGGTGTCGTAAGAGGCGACTAAGGTACATGCCGTGTGGTGTGCGGCTGCATAGAATAGACCACCCTCCTTTCTTATCAAGGTGTCGTAAGAGGCGACTAAGGTATGTGCCGTGTGGTATCCGGCTGCATAGAATAGACCACCCTCATTTCTTACCGAGGTGTCGTAAAAGGCGACTAAGGTAAGTTGACTACAGGCAGGCGGCCGGTCGTAAAATACGTGGCCAAATCATGTGACATGTTTTGTAACATGTTGTGCCGACCCCACTTAGAGTGGGATAAGGGCAGGAGAATGATGATGCTTATTTCACATTACAATACATTCACTGAATCCATACAAATATTGAAAATGCGAAAATATGTCTGGTCTGCCTGTTAGGCTTGACTAATATTATATGATTTATAGAAGGTGGCGTTACTTTGCGGAATTCCACAGTATAGACGCTATAATAAATTATTTTACTATAATCTGTGTTTGTTAAAAGAATGTATGCAATACTAAGTATATGAAGCAGCATTCACATACCTTACACATGCAGGACAAGTCACCAAACGTATCCCAATACGCCCCTAGCAACAACGCACAAAAGCAATACACACAATCACCACCGATATCTTTACGATCGTTTCGCTCCGAAATCGAAGCTTCATCAGGAGGATAAGCTCCAAGAAAAAATCGTAATGCATTACGATTTGGTCGTAGATTTTGGGATACGTGTGGTGACTTGTCCTGCACGTGTAAGATCTTATATATACACAGGACTTAGCTTTACAAATTCTCCTAATAAACGCCGATTATAGTAAAATAATTCTATTCATTCTAAATATTCTTGACCAATATTGATGGCACAATTAAAGTTAATTACACCGTGGCAAAATATAGGATTGAAAAATCCTGTTTTTCTTGCGGGTCTTAAAGTCGCGGCTATTAATAGTTGCTTATAAATTTTGCATGCTTTTTGTATCTGTAATATTTACACAGAAAAAGTCCGCAAACATCTATGATATGATGAAGTAATATCAAATCAAAATAGACACTAAATTATCAACGAATAATTGATTACGATATACATTTTAAAATTAAATTTAACTTATCTTACTTTAAAGAAAAATCATTATTTAGTAGTAGTTTTTACAATGTGACTGATACGAAAATCACAAATCAAACAAGTGCAATGTAAATTTAAAATATGATTATTGCGTATGCTTCAAATGACCGACATCCAAGGCTCCACATAGGTTTTCGTTTAGCTGTGAAGTTTAATCCAATAAACTTTACTCTTGGCACGTGGGTGGAGCATAGAGTTTTGTTATACTAGAGAACGGAAACCAGCCTAAAATGAGACATGTTGTGTGATTAGATAAAGATTAAGTATATTAGTCTCATCTTCCCTCTCATTATTTATTGTATAATTGTCACTTACAGACCTGCCTGAATTATAGCCTGATAAAATGATGATGTTAGGGTAATAGATCCCAAGTAGACAATGAAAATTTCAATACTTTCAATAAGGTAGTTCTACCTGCGATTTCGTTCTTTTAGCGATTTCGACTTCACGGTCATCATACCCTCAATTATGTCATATGTATTTTTATATTAAATTAAAATAAAATAGCCTTTATTCAAATTTATCTTTATCTTTATCAATAAATGTTTGAATCGTCGAGAATTAATTATATGTGATGGCTTTACCACTGGTTAAGAATGTTGCTCGTACCGAGAATTCCTACCAAGAAGCTCGGCTTTAAATGTTTTGAACTTTTTAAATATATAATAATACACAATTAAACTTCAGTTCTGTATTAATCAGGATTACCTTTTATCATCAATCTTCTTCTTCTTCTTCGTCAACCGATGGACGTCCACTGCTGGACATAGGTCTCTTCACGGGATCTCCACACCACACGATCTTGCGCCGCTTGGATCCAGCGGCTCCCCGCGACCTTTTTGAGGTCGTCTGTCCACCTCGTGGGGGGTTGGGGTATCATCAATATCATCGACGTATCAACGAACACATACGTCTAAACTGATTTAATACATTTACTTTATACCTTTACATTATTTTCTTATTTCTCCTTGTGTCTCAGCAATAACCAGTAACACGATTATCAAAGTACCAGTCATCGTTCAAGCAGCTGCGATTTTTCAAACTGGCAAATCTTTAGATCTCAGAAACACAAGATTTATAATGAGAAAATCCTTAGAAGTACGTAATTGGCGAAAGACGTATCACGAATTGACATGAAGATGCATATTTTTACAAAATTATTTTGTCTAAATAAATCGTAATATAATTTGACTATGTTATAAAAACCATAACCTGGCTTCAAATTTTGTTTGATTAAAATTATTTATAACGTATGTAAAACTCAAAAAAACCATCCCCGCATGCTAGATAAGCAGTTACTTCTATGAAACAAAATCTTACTACCATGACCGTGAATTTCAACTAAGTTTTAACTTAATTATATAAAAATTAGCATGGTAATGAGATAAACGTAATTCACTTATGGTTACATTATGTGCGTACGTTTAAAAATGTGCTAAATATAGTGAAGGTACAGAAGTATCGAGCAATTTTAATATGTTGATTATTATTATGATATATGTTAGATATTGTCAGATTTGAGTGGAATGATAAAGAGGAAGTAGAATAGAATAGAATATACTTTATTGTACACCATAATCCTAATATACAATTAAATGAGATATTGAACATAAAAACATTTTTTTATATATAAGTACATGATTACGAAGCACAATGGGCGACCTTATTGCTAAGTAGCAATCTCTTCCAGGCAACCCAAGCTTAAAGAACAATGAATAGTAATCTAAAAAAGGGGTGTACGTATTTTGTCTACAATAATATTATCTGTCATTTGGTGGGTAGGGGGATAAAACCGAATGAATGAGGGTAAAAGATTGTGACCCGAGTCTTGTTCGCGAGCGACATTCAACAGTTTAGGCAGTCCAATACCACCTCTCAAGGTGTCCATACGTTTTAAATTGCAGTGTGGTCTTAATGTTGATTTGGTTACCGATATTGAGTATTTCGTGTTGATAGAATTTAACGTCAAATAGTTAATATTCGTGATAAGAGCAACCATTGAGTTTCTTGCCAGTTCTTCTCAGTGGATGACAGCGTTCCGAACTGGTGGTAGAATCGTCCTGGCTTAATGATTCCAAATTATTATTAACTTAACCTGTCAATACTTGTTTAGCGTGTTCCATAAGTTGTAGTTGTACGGTTATCTCTTGTTGACGAATTATTTGGTAACATTTTCTATGAGAGAACGTTAGAATTATGAGTCGAATTCCCGGCCGAATCTAACATATATGAAAACCAAAAGCTAGCAATTTGTCATAGCTTGAAGTTTAATAATTTGCTTTTAATTTTTACGAACTTTTAATTATTTCATTAAGTTGAACTTTAATTGTTAAAAAAATAACATTTACCGTACAGCTTCGAATATCTCAACTAATTATGGTAATGGCTCATAATTCGTTTATGTTATCTAAGATAGTTTATATAATATAGATATTATTATAATTTGATAGTTCGAAAATTAGTTATTAGTCCCATATTAGTGATCGAAAAGTCGTCAAGGTAGAACGGTGCGCGCATATTTAAATTCAAATCACAAGCAAATATCGATAATACTAATAGATATTTGCTTTTTAAACCAAAAACTTATGTACAAAAATTTTAACTTCTTTCAAATTATTCAAATTATTAAATATTAAATTCATCATCTGATTAACGAGAAGGTATACTTCATCCATAAACTTGTATAGAATTATCTCTAGAGAAAATTTATACATTATTTACCAATAAAAACAATATTAGGTAGCAATTGCGTAATGCATTTTGTTACTTGTAATATTTATATTCGCTGATTCGAAAAATTTACATATCATTTCATAAACTGGCATATACAAAAGTGGGAAACTGAATGCAGTATTAAATTAAATGAGGAGCCTTTTAAGAGACGCAATCGTGAATATTAAGCAGCTGGACGATGATCATCTTGACATTGTAACCGCCATTTAAATGATGTACCATAAACTTTATTCTATAAAAGTACAACGTTTATCTTTTATGATTGCTTCTCCCCTGGCTTTACATTTTTTAATTTTAATATACGAATAATTTCCTGGAACACAATTTTAATGTTATCTTAAATACAAAGGTTTGTTAGTTTATGTAACATTATTAAGTTTTTTATTTACTTTAGTGTATGTATGTAAAGTTGGATTCTTGCAAATTAAATTTGACCAACTTCCCGGTGTCATTTGTTTCCCGGTTCGACTGAGCTGAAATTCTACAAACTGGTGCAGTGCCGGTGACAATGCATGTTTATGATAAGCATGATCTGACGTTTCTTGGTGGTGGACGTATCCAATAGTGGAAGCTACCACCGTTGACCTGTGCGAGTTTAGCCACAGGTTCGGGGTTTCCTGTCAGTGGCACAAAAGACAACACCAGAGAACCACTGAAAATTGGAAAAAAAATATGCTGCTTTGGCCAGGATTGGCTCCAGACGAGGTAACTCCTCAACAATTAACAGCAGGGACATTCAATTTTGTTAAATGCTTTTCTTAAAAGCTTTTATTTCTGTATAATTATTTCGGTAAACGAATGGAATACATCACTTACCTAAAACAAAAACTGAACAAAACAAAAAATGCTTCAGACAAATGTTAAAAAGACAAATTTACAGTAGTTACAATATTCACATAGTTGTTTATTCCATTTGTTATTCATATCACCACAGTCTGACAATAAAATTACATTATAATCTACAATCCAGCAAAATATCAAAGCATTAAACAATTTTGTAAATTGTTTCGAAATGACGCATGTTTAAGTATTGCAAATACAAGTGTTTTAAGATAAATTTAAATATCGCCGACCGCGATATTTACGTCTTGATATATCTGAGCTATTCATTTATTTGAGTTATTTAACTATGAGTTACCCATAGTGATATTATACTTAGAGTAGGGAAACTAGCCTTAAATATCCAATATAGCAATATCAATATAAAGAAAATAATGCCATAGCAATTGTAGCGTATTGTATTTGTGTACCTTTCTTTGCCTTAATATTGATAAGTCCCAGGACCAAACTTTCAATTTACAAAAATAACTATAGTCTGACTTAATAAACATTTCACTAGAACGAGATCGGTATGCACGCGGATAAAACCGCGGGGGATTGCTAGTCTTAAATAAGTTGTAAGATATGTTCTAATTTTCATATAAAGTATTAGACATGTTAAAGAAAACGCTTACTTTTGTTATCGATTTCATTACGTTCATTTTCTGCACCGTACAGGTTACGTTGATATGTGCAAAATAAAGAACTTCTAAAAACAAGACAAGCAAGTTTCCTTATAACGTTGTCCTTCACTGCGAAGACGTGACAAACAAAAGTACCAAAGTTTTCGTAAAGGTGCATTTTAGTATGCAAAAAGTCTGATTACAGTTTTGCTCTGCGTAGAATAAATATTGTCAGTTACTTTTATCTTATTTGTACTAAAAGGTAGCGCAATTCTTCCTGAAGGTTTAGTTTAATAGTACATTACCGTTTTATGTAAATTGGGTTAAAGAGGTCGCGCGGTTGTAAAAAAAAAAGGCTGCTGGGAGCTTTACTCGCATTCGCCGCGTATACCAACAGAGATACGTTAAAGTAATATACTTTACTTTAGACTTCAGATTTATAATATTAGCATGAATATAGAAATACGTAGTAAGTATAGAAACGAGTTAATATGCGAGCATAGCTTCGTATTCCGTGCGGAAGGCACCGGTGCACATCGACCCACACTTTGTTATGGTAACCGAGTAACCTATTGCCTCTTATTAGCGAATTTCATTATATCATAATTAGTTTATACTACTTTACTTTTATTTCTAGTAGGTATTCGCGCTTCCGGCGCAACATTACGCACTACTTTCGACATCAATCATCATTCTCCTGCCCTTATCCCACTCTAAGTGGGGTCGGCACGACATGTTACAAACATGTCATATCATTTGGCTACGTATTTTACGACCGGCCGCCTGCCAGACGTCAACTTACCTTAGTCGCCTCTTACGACACCTCGGTAAGAAAGGAGGGTGGTCTATTCTATTCTGCCGAATACCACGCGGCTACTTTCGGCATCAATATCCATACTAATATTATAAATGCGAAAGTCTGAACATCAGTTTCAATCTTCAACTGTACCAAATATCATATAAATTCCCCCAGCGTACTAACCTTGAAAGCGTTAAGACTTTAGCAAAGCGAGATTTTAGTACTTAGAATACCCAGTATGTATACGAATTACAGAAGTGTAAACATATATAAAACAAAAAATTTCCTTTAATGTAAATAAAATTATTTTTCATGCCCTTAATCAGCTATATAATATATTTTTTCAGAATAATCAACAATCGATTAATACTAGGCAGTAGTAAGGTATACCTATACTATAAGGTATTGTCAAGTAGAATTCTTATGGTGTCTGACCGTCCTCGTTGTCCCCATTTAGTAAGTAGTTTAGTTATTCAGTACCGACAGAAATGTCTACGAGAGCAGGCGTAGACATAAATCCTTCCCTAAATAACGTTTGTGTGCGTGATCGAATATGCAAACAAAAAAATACATCATGGACGACAATTAAAAGCAAAACTTGTCTTTGGTCGGGTGATAGACTATAAATTATAGCGTTACATAGTAACAGTATATATCCTAAATACTCATAAACGGTTTTCGGAACGGATTTTTTACCATGGCTTTATTAAGATTTTTTTTTGTCAGCCTATTCCTATCCCAATGTTGTAAAGGCCTCACCTCTACACCGACCACGCTTCTCAAATGCGGATAGTTAGAACGGACATATCCTTAGAATCGTCTAAAGCCGTCAACCCACCTCCTCCCCTGAATGTCGAGCTAATTGTCTCTCCAATCAGCTATCACAGTTCTTAGTAAGTCCAGAATCTGGATTATTGTAGCGTTAATAAGAGCCTCTACCAACATCTCAAGAGGCTCTCGCTTAGTTGCTGGATGAAGCGTAGGATACAGAAGGCAGTATTGCTTGAGACGGCACGTATTTTGAGGAGGTTCCTCACTCTGAATTTCTAACTACCGAGAGCTTGGGTCCTTTCTAAAGTCCCTGGGGATCCCAAATTTTTATGTTTTGAAATGGCTGTTTGCTTTTTTTGTGAAAATATTTGAAAATGTTTTAAAATCTGAATACATAAATGAGTTTAACAACATTTTTAATTTAACAACAGTTTTGCACATGAGATTCTCTGTAAGTGAGTACTATCTGCTATCACGGCTTTTGATCATGAATAAGAATTAATAATTAACTACTGGTTGAACGCTTTGTTCGAATTTGTCAACCTATTTATAAATAGTGTTTGCGATCGACAAGGCAACGGCCGGTGCCGAGTACGACGCCCGTGACTCAGTAGTAGGCGCCCGTTATCGTACCCACGATCGCCATCTACAGATCCCGGCCAAGCTAATTAAGGCGTATAACTTTTGGGGTGCAAAATAGACGGGAAAACTTGAATAATAATAACGCTTAATGCCCATTTTTAAAATAGGCTGTTATATAAACGTGTATTTGTAATAAGTGACTTAGGACGTTAATGTGAATAAAAGCTTGTTAAGGCTTTGAATGTCGTTAAAAATAATACTCTAAACATAAGACCCGCTTTCCATCAAAGCAGAGAGGAGAGAAAATGCGTTTTGAACACCAAACACATATCATCATCATCATTTCCATTCCCGCTGTGTTGGAAACTGGAAACTTTGTTAGATATCATTAAATTTAAGTTTATTGTTATAAATCTAAAAGTAGGAGGGAAATTGATTTACTTCTTTTTTTATCAGACATGTCATGTCACACGATTTTGTACCGTTGGAATCCAGCAGATCTGGAACTTTTGTTAAGGTGACCTGTCCACTTAGAGGGGTTTCACGGAAATTACGTTTTACGTTGGTTGTCACTAATCCAGCACCTTGAGACCAAAATGTAGCCATTTTCGACAAGATAAACTCTATTGCCGCCTAATATCACCACCTAAATATCTAGCCAAATCAGCGACTATTACATGCTAGACATATGATAACGTATGGTCTTATTAATAACTATACTCCACTACAACCCAAATCCGTTTGCTGTTTTATATTGTACCCGCAATAAAAATTATTGTAACTCCACGTTCAATAAAAATGTTTATTGTAAATCAAGTACTTTGTTATAATAAAAAATTTATGAACCACGTAGTTCCTCAACACGCAATTATACTCAAATATCGTGCTATTGTAGAACATCAGGTGAAATGCGTGACACGCAGCAAATCGTATTCTATAAAAACAAAATGCGTATTGCCGCAAATTATTCTACGGAAATTAACGGCATAAAACCACCTACTCATTAAATGGAATTCAAATTAGCAGACTTAATCGTACTGTGGAGAATGCCTTCCCACTCATTCTCCCTTGGAGGCAAGGATTGGATTTAAATCCTATCATGCTGCTCTAATGCAGATTCGCAAGATACAAGCATCCCAGAAATTATTTAGAGGTGAGGTGGTTTCTCTATAATCCTAAATAAATTGAAAATAAACTCATAATAGAAAACTCATACATAGGTTTGCCTGCCGATTGTATTTTATTGCAAATTAAAATTAAAACTAGAGAAATGAAAAATAGTTCAAACAACGCTATATATTTATTTATTTCTTTATACACATACATAATAATATAAAAAAGAAAAGATTGGCGATGTATATAATCGACAAAGTAGGAACCGACATAAGCTTGCGGTTCACGCTTTGCGCCTTGCAAAAGTACATAAGTCGTTTGTGGGTTTGGGTATAAGATTCTATAATAAAAATTCCGCAATCTACTTTAACTTTACCATTGCAGCAGTTTAAAAAAAACAATTAAAAAAAAGGCTAATACTGTTGAGGATCACTTAGACGATAAGAATGGGTGGATGTAGCTACTCTGCGACCCTGTAGAAGACATCAACAACTAATAAATAATAACAATAACAATAACTATATGTAACTAGTAATAAGAATTATTGTTTGAAAAGAGCAACCACCGAGTTTCTTGCTGGTTCTTCTCGGTAGGAACAGCTTTCCGAACCAACAGTAGATGTTGACGATTCAAAAGCACTTGTTCACAAGTTTACTTGAATAAAGAATATTTTGAGTTTGAGAAAGGCGGATTTGTCCCTAAAAGGGATCTCTTCTAGTCGAGCGTCAGTAACAGAAAGAAAAGGTCAAAAGTGAAATATGGATAATGAAAAAAGGAAGGAAGAAAAAGAAAAATAACAAAACACTATATACATAGATTAATGTTGCAATATAAATAATTGTTTTTGAATTTATTAAAATTTTACCCGCCGTGTGGCATCCGGCTGAGTAGAATAGACCACTCTCATTTCTTACAGAGGTGTCGTAAAAGGCGACTAAGACAAGTTGACGTCAGGCAGGCGGCCGGTCGTAAAATACATAGCAAAATCATGTGACAACATGTTACAAAGAAGTACCGACCCGACTTAGAGTGGGATAAGGGCAGGAGGGTGATGATGATTTGAATTTATTAAAATTTTACTATTTAATTTATAAATTAATTTTTGGTAAAATGAGTAGATGTAGATGCTACTAAATTTAATTTATATTAATTGAGACAAATAATTTATATTTTGATTTAATACAGAGCATAATTTTAAGTTAGGTTTACAAACATTTATACTTTATTATGCCACAGATTCCTTCTATTCCTATTCACACAACAACAAATAATGATTAGCGATAAGCAATAATCGCTTAAGAGCCAGCCCATAACTGGTTGCTTTTCTTAACTGTGTTATGGAAAGGCAGTAGACGGTTAACGGGCATTGAGAAATCATATTTTATACGAATATAGGTACAGCTTGTTAGTAATGAAGTACCGCGTTATGCACAACATTTACGACGCAGTGGCAGTATTCCCGGCGATGACAAGATAGCAGGCCACAACTTCCTTATCCGTTGCGCGATATAATCGCCCTTAAGAACCTTGTCTAATTTGAATAACCAACGACTTGAGAAGTCTCGATCTAAATATATCCCCCGATGAAATAACTTGCATCCTTGGGAAATATAAAATGGAATAATATGAATTTTAAATCAGTTACATTAGTCGGTACGGGTTCACTTGGAATACATTATACGAGGTGTCATGGATCAATCATCACGTAGGGATACAAAATACAACGAAGTTTTTTTTTAACACAGATAATTAAAGTTGTAATTAATGAGTTTTTAATTTATGAATAACTTTTTATGTTCCGTTCCGTAGGATAGCAAGGGTGTCGCTGACATACTGAAGTTGGTCATAATTGTTACTAAAATTAATTATCTCATATAGTACCACTTTATAAAATAATAAGGCATATTTGAAATGAATTTAAAGCAGTTTTAAGAATTTTCATAAGAAGTACGATCTTGTTTAGTTTTATTTGGTCTGGCGCCTCAAATCGTCTTTATAATAAGTACGGACAGCAAATATATAGATACCCTTATATAAGTCTAACCAACCTAGGTATTGGATCAGATTCATCATTCGATTCAATATAATTGTCGTTAATAATAGCAGTTTTTTTTTATTTTAATCTCTTTCTCTGGTATTAAAAGTTTCAGATACCACCCTATTGACAAAACCATACGCCAAACGACTTAGTGCTCCGGACCAATGCTGTGCGTAATCTGCTCTCGCTCACTTTCCAAGGAATTTTCTAAGTTAGGCTTTAATACATCATTACTATATAGTAAAATGTAGAGCATAAACCAAAAATACCGTTAAAAATATTTCAAAAATTATAATACTACCCGGTGAAATAGTGATGTAGTTAAAAAAAATTGATATAGAAATAGGCATCTGTGATATTACCATTAATATCTGCTATAGCATTTACGTTGGAATTCTCTATAAACTTTCCCGGGTTCCCGCGGGGTTCAAGTCGTGACTGCGAGTCGCGTTCGCCGCAATTTGCTTACCCATACAGTGTCGGTACTCGCCGCTCTAATCATGTGTAAAATATTACCGTACCTCGTCACTGTAACACGGAATCGGGACGGCACGTCAAAAGTCACAGAAGAACATTTTGAGATTAATTGACTGCGATAGTTGCTGCACGATTACCGTTGTCTGCACAAACCTGATTACGGAGCCATTATACACAATTCAAGTAAACCTAATGATGTTGACCGATCAGAAAAGAAAACCTCCAAAGCGCTTGAAAAGAAGCTAAACGATAAGTAAAATAATCTAAGTAAAAAAAATTCTTTCTGATAATATTATATCTCGACTAAAATGTTATAAGTTTTTTATTATTATTAAGAAAATTTAAGCGCCTGTCTCTGATCTTGTCTGAATATAAAGAACTATTCAGCATAAGCTGGAAAACGCTTGATCAGTTAATTATATATTCACACTCTTTTATAACTGTAGGAGTCCGGGAAAATAAATGCAGGGAGGATATTCCACACTTCGGTGGTACTCAAAAAAACAAGGATTATTCATTCCAATATTATAAATTCCTAGTATTGAAAACTAAAGCTATTAATAAAATTATCAAATCAACAGATAGTTAACATGAATCGTATTAAACCAAGGAATAAAACCGCCGGTGAAATGAAGAAAAAATAGTAACAAGGCAATACAAAATGTAAACAATAGTATGATGTAAAGTAACACTAAGCGTAAAATGGTCGGTTAAATAATCGTCCACACAGTTCCCATAAAAGCGTGGTGAATCGGCGAGATCAAGTTGAAGCGTGACCTCAAGTCGGCAAGTAACAAGGCGGGTGTTAGTACGAGGCGCGAGAGGAGGGCCGAGTGCCCATTAGAACAATAGTAGCGAGCAGAAGCATGTGATCATAAACTTGCACCTACAATCAGCTTGAAAGCTCGAATTCCTGACCTGCCCCAACATAACATGCCATTCATATATATTGTGATTTATACGACTTTGACTATTTCAATGTTATGTGCCAGAAACTTATAGAACGGAATGAGAGAAGTTACGTTAATTATCTGTGTATCTATTGGTGATTTTTTTTGTGCTATATTATATTGTTTTAGTTATGTCACCTAATTTATATATTTATGGGTGGGGGTTTATGGGTGTTTTTATTTATTTATTTTATATTATGGAAACAAACAGAACTATAACAGTAATTAACATGATAAGCAAGTAAGCCAAACACAAACCAAAAACAGTTTCCAAATAATAAATAAATAAATTACATTCCACAGAAATATTTACTTAAATTAAACTAAATCAAAGGGGGAATACAATATGTTAAAACAAAACAGAATATTACATCACACTACTATAAGAAGAGTTTATTCTTCATCGATAATGTTAACATTATTAGAGTAGACATGATACGGTATGTATGATTGCAAATTAAAACCTGTTCACATTTTTTACCTCATCAACATTATCAGCTGGATGTTTTAAAGAGACTTTCACACCATACCACACTCTATACATTTATATCGTTGTAAACTACATTAGGGTCTAACACTCTACTTCTCCGAATTATATCTCATACAACGCCTTTAGCTTTGCGATACTACGATTTATGATCCACAATTTAGTTCATTTACGGATACCCGCATTTCTTTCATAATGAAATAAAGATTCTTACTCCTACGCCGTCTAAGGTTTCCAATTAGACCCATGGTTGCGACCAAAGTTTCAATAATCTTATTGATAAACTATAGCTGATGCTATGAATTATCTGGTATATTCTATCACCAGAACTAATTATTTATCGATGCAACGTTGCAACAATGAAGTTATTATTAATTAATTGCACAGGATAATGGCGATGATCGCAATCTAATTTTAATTCTCTCATCCGTATACATATACAATGATTTGCGAAATGAGCGCTTAATCGATTAACGAAGGAGCGATTTCATTGTACTAGCAGGTGATGCTGTCAGACACTAATATCTGATAATAATCTTTAACGCAGGTTTTTTCTATCCTTATGCTTCATTGGCTACTGGTTCATCCTTAAGAGGTAAATTTTAGCCTTGCGATTACAACACTTAAAAAAACTTTTAAAAGGAGGCTGATACAGAAACCCTACTATACTGTTGATGAATACATAGATAATAGGAATGCGTCGATATAGCTACTGAGCAAGATAGTAATAACTAAATGTAACTAGTTATAAGGGTAATATTTTGAAAAGAGCAATCGCCAAGTTAGTAGCTAGCTCTTCTTGGTAGACACAGCTTTCCGAACCAGCAGTATTTTTAATTTCAATTCACGGAGGGCATAAGACATACGCTCCAGATTAAAATGCTGCACACGTCGATGACAACGACGACACGTCGAAATTTCGACGCAGTATATTCCAGATATAAAATGATCTTAATTTTACGCCGTGTGGTATCCGGCAGAATAGAATAGACCACCCTCAGTTCTTACCGAGATGTCGTAAAAGGCGACTAAGGTAAGTTGACGACAGGCAGGCGGTCAATCATAAAATACGTATTAGCCAAATCATGTGACAACATGTTGTAAGATGTTGTGCCGACCCCACTTAGAATGGGATAAGGGCAGGAGAATGTATGTAAGTAAAATGATCTTAATTTTAAAAAGACTCAGTATATTCTGCAGCACAAATACAATATGCCCCTGTACGCGATTTACCTGCACAATTTAATTTGAAACGGAAAGGAATGCTTTTCGTAAAGGTGCTGCGTTGCTTTGTTTGTATCGCAAAGGGAGGTAGGGTAGTGTGCATTCCCACGCAGCACGGATACGGCGGTTCCGATCACCGCCCCCACTAATTGATGAGATGCAACCAAGGCCGCGGAGCTATCGTATGCTGGAGGATCAAATGAATTTTTAGGTTTTTTGATTGGCTTTATTAGATATCTATAATCTATACTTATTATTTTAAAAATCCCTAAAAGTCTGTATGGGATTGATTTTTCTCAAAACCTACTAAACGGATTATGTACATTCGTTTAGTAGGTTTTTATTAGAAGGTAGAGCAATTCTTCCGGAAGTTCGGTAAATTTTACATAACATTACAATGTTATGTACAATTTGATATAAATAGTACATTTATATCAAAAATATCCTGGCTTAATAATTTGAAACAGTGGTACAGCAAGAGTATCCGATTGCTATTTCGGGCAGCAGCTTCTAAAATAAAAATAGCCATGGTGGTTGCCGACCTCCGATAGGAGATGACAAGAAGAAGTACATTTATGTAAATTATGCAGAGGTCGCGCAGTTTTAAAGAACTCACTCGCTGGGAGCTTAAGTCGCGTGAGCCGCGTAAAACATAGTAACGTACACTATAGTAATGTTCTAGAGAATTGAATATCTACAAAAATAATATACACAAAAGTCCGGGACAGCATGTCTCTATCTCTTACGGTTAATGCACAATAATCAATTTTATGTTTATCTATCTACACATATTATAAAACAACTTAGCAAAAATTTAATTCAGAATAAAATGAAGGGATTTGCGCGGGAAAAATTTTGTGACACACTGATTTTTATGAGGGCTAAGCCGCAGGCACAGCTAGTGATATTATAAATGCCAAACTCTATCTGTATTGATGAATATACCAATGTTATATAGTCATATAGCGTACGCCTAAAGCTAATAGCGTAACTTGGTAAGACGCACAGTATCGTGAAATTCGATATCATGTCATCATTCTCCTGCCCTTATACCACTCTTAGTGGGGTCGGCACAACATGTTTTAAGCATGTTGTAAAATGATTTGGCTAGGTATTTTACGACCGGCCGCCTGCCTGACGTCAACTTTCCTTTGTCGCCTTTTACGACACCTCGGTTAGAAATGAGGGTGGTTACGACAGAAATTCGATATCATGTAGAAAACGATAATTTATCTATAACCATACTTAAAGCCGCATACTTGCCCGGGCGTAAAAGGACAATGAAAATTGCTTATACCGGAAACACGATGAAGGGAAAGGTTTATGATTATAGTTTCAGTCTTAGAGATACAGCGTCATATGCAGAGTAAGATATCTATTTGTTTGAGATCTTATCTAATATTCACAATCAAAAAAAAATCTTAATAGAAAGACCAATTATGAATTAATTGAATATAAACATTTTTTATTTAGTTTAGTTTTCTTCAGATGAAATCATTCTTCAAAGGAACAGAAAAAACTTACTACGGGCTATTACTATCCCACTTCTGGGCATAGAGCTCATCTCTCCATTTTTTTCCGGAAGAGAACGTTTGGAACTAGAACCACAACGCTAGACCAATGCGATTGGTATGTTACACATATCCCCAGAACTCTAGATATATCGAGGTTTCCTTGCGATGTTTTCCATTAACGAAAAGCGTGTGATAAATGGCAATTTTCAATTTAACATGGGTTTCAATGGAAAACTGATTTGTACTTACCGGGGGTCTGAACCCATGACCCTGCAGAAACGGAGAGAAGATGCTTACGCTCAGCAGTGGGACAGTAACAAGGCGTCACATTTTTCTTTTTTTCTTTTGTCATTAATTATATCTCGAAATGAAATGATTGTGTCCACATATTTCATTACCCAATCGTGCTAGCAAATCGAAAGTAATAAAGAAATCATGTAAAGCAGCTGCAGTTACTATAAATATTTATATGCACATTGTTAAAGCCATAATCAAATATAATACAAAGAATGTGAACCATAAAACGTCGAAGAGCGTAGCGTATGAGCAATTGACTGCTATTGAATCCGTTCAAGGCCACCGAGCGGCGTATATAAAAGTATAAAATCTCAATATATAAAAATTAATGTGTTTGTATGTCCTTTATAGAAACTCCGAAAGAGCTGGACCGATTTTAATGAAACTTTCAATTTTTAGAATAACCCAGCGGATGATCCTGTTAAGATTGGTAGCGACCAACGATAGTTTTTTTGTGCACTGATATTTTTTAATTAAGCCCAGCAAAGTGGGCGAAGTATGCTAGTATTAGCAGGTCCATATGACAAGTGATAAAAATATTGTTTTGGTATAGTCTACAATAAACAAATAGAAAATAAATTTAATGCTAAATGTGGAGTACTTCATATATTTGATACATGAAAAATTCGCACTAACACTGATAGACTCCACGACAAATCTTCTGATGATGCATCGGTTACGAGGCGAAACGATATTGAGATTGTGGTAGTGAATGTGTGCAATGCTTGTTTATTTTGTGTTATTGGTGGTATCATTTCTTTATTTTACATACATATTGTTAGAAAAGAGGAAACTTCTCAATAAAAGGAATCTCTTCCAGTCAAGTCAGTCCCGGGTCGTGCATGAGTTTTACGAATTTTATAAAACGAAAACGAATTAAGCATTATATATATATGTCCTTTTACCGCGGATTATAGCAAAATAATAATATCATATTCATCGAATACTTCCTCGTTAGTGGAAAGATATTTTAAACGGTGCGACCGCAGAGTAATGCATAAAATAAGAGTCAGTTGTGGAAGTAAACAGCGGTCAATTACTGTGGTAGCGCCCGGCTTTGTGGCGGGTTCGGAAACAATCGAAGCGGTGCGATGGGAGAGATACCTAGCCGTAATAACTCCAATGGTGAGATAAGACCGCCACTGCCCGGTTACAAGTTGTACCATAGATATATATACCAATAACGCGCATACACTATATTTGTAGGGACACAGTATCGAATAGAAAGTATCGATACTATAACACTCTAAAAAAAGTATGGTACTCATAAAAATATCGACACAAAACTATCAATTTAATTTCTCTATGTAATTGGAATATTTTTTTAGAGCCTAATACGCATCGTAGAGTTATTATACTAGAGTATAAAGAAAGCAAATGAGACTTATTATATGTCTATCTTATTTAGGTGTGAGCAGAATATATAAATTTCATATTCCCTCTTATTTATTAGTTGCGACACTGTCACTTATAGGCCTGACCATAGCTCCCCTACTTTAGTATAATAACGCTCTGATGCCGTCTGCTGAAATCAATATCAGTCAGTAAGTAACGTCAGTAGCTTCAGCAAAAAATGACAAGAAATGGAACAAAACTGACATAAACAACAACTATTAAAGTAACGTAACATTTTTTTTTAGTTATTTTATTCGAATTGACTGTATGCTGTTAGCCCTAATGGCTTTTACAGCGTCACCGGGCGGGACGGGCGAGCGCACAAGTATCGTCGAGGTTGCAAAATGCAGAGAGTAGAGCGCAGAAGCTCTACTTAAGTCGGGGAACGTCGTCCTAAGGGTGCCTCCTGTGAGGCCGAACGTAACATAACGCGTCGCAATTTATTATATTTCAAAAACTGATCACATTCCGCCTGCCTACAATTGATTAATAAAATAATAAAAATGAGCCGAAAGAACAACTTTGGTGGGTTATTTATGAGATAGTAAACTTAAGATTGACTATTTAAAAGCACTTGTTTACAAGTTTACTTTAACAAATAATATTTGTAATTTGAATTTGATACGATACTTTTTTTAAAATACTTATTAGTACAAGTATCGATTAAACAAGGATCGGTCTCGAAATAACGCATACGGTAAACTTTTACTTATATATATAAGATACTTTTTTTGTGTCCCTATGTATACGGATGCGGTATTATGTAATTGTAAAGATATATTAATGTTATTTAACACTCATCATGATTCCGAAATATGAAAATTCATTATGTAATTAACGTAATTGTGACAGGTACAGAGATAATGTCTTATTATCGAGTATAATTAGATGCATTAAATAACAATTTCTATTCAAATTTATTCATTTACGGTAACAAGACAGTCAATGTTAAATTTTTGTCAGTACAATTATTGTTACAAAAGAATAATAATTTTGTAAAATTTGATATCTTTACTCCTAAAAATACTAAACTTACCGGTACCTATATAAACCTTGACATATATACCACAATTATAATCCAAATGGTAAATTATAATTGATTTATGATTTAATAATAAGCAGTTTAAAAACACTATGTGTTAGAAGAAGGGTGATACAGAAAGACTTCTATACAGTTGTGGATTACATACATGATAAGAATGGGTGGATTTAGCTACTATTGAACCTTACACAACATAGCAATGACGAAATGTAAGTAGTTACAAGAATAATATGTTGAAAAAAGCAACCGCCTTCTCGGTAGAAGGCGCTTCCCGACCCAGCAGTACAGTTGACGATTCAAAAGCACTTGTATACAAGTTAACTTGATTAAAGAATATATTGAGTTTGAAATTTCAAAGTATTCTAGCCCTAAAAAAGACGAGAATTTAAAAAAAACCTTGAATCAAAAAGATGACACATTTCTTTTCGTTCGAATAGGCAAATCGAATAAAACAAAGTTAAGAATTTTCGTATTTCGGCCTAAAAGTCGTCGTTCTCAAGTGCTAGAACAAAATTGCTACACTCGGTGAAGGACTCGATGTATAAAACGGAAGTAAAAATGCAACTTTCGAAAAGTCTAAAGGTAATTTAGTTTTGTAGTTTCTAAAGGTGTCCTAATAAGTTGACCTTAAATTCATCACTGGAATCAGTTTTATAGAACATGATTCCTTTGTATAGTTGACTATTCAGATTGTATCATAAGAATGCTGTGACCCAAGTTTTAACATCATTAATTGTCCAATGTCTTCTTCTTCTTCTTCTTCGTCAACCGATGGACGTCCACTGCTGGACATAGGTCTCTTCACGGGATCTCCACACCACACGATCTTGCGCCGCTTGGATCCAGCGGCTCCCCGCGACCTTTTTGAGGTCGTCTGTCCACCTCGTTGGGGGCCTGCCGACGCTGCGCTTTCCGGTGTGGGGTCGCCATTCTAACACAATGAGACCCCAACGTCCATCGGTTCTCCGCACTATGTGCCCCGCCCATCGCCACTTCAGCTTCGCGACACGCTGAGCTATGTCGGTGACTCTAGTTCTTCTACGGATCTCCTCATTTCTGATTTGATCACGTAGAGAAACCCCGAGCATAGCTCGCTCCATCGCCCGTTGAGTGACTCTGAGCTTTCTTATGAGGCCCATAGTCAGCGACCATGTTTCGGATCCATAGGTTAGCACTGGCAACACGCACTGTTCGAAAACCTTGGTCTTCAGGCACTGAGGTATCTTGGACGAAAAGATCTCGCGTAGCTTCCCGAACGCTGCCCATCCGAGTTGGATTCGGCGACTAACCTCTTTCTCGAAATTGGACCTACCTAGCTGGACTGTATGTCCCAGGTATATATATTCGTCTACAATTTCGAGTGCAAAGTTCTCAACGATGACTGGGTGGAGCGGAACATGCGAGTTTGACATAATTTTCGTCTTACTCATGTTCATTTTGAGGCCCACCTGTTGAGATACTCTGCTGAGGTCGTCGAGCATTGTGTTAAGGTCCTCCAGAGACTCTGCCATAACGACTATGTCGTCGGCAAATCTAAGGTGAGTGATGTACTCGCCGTTGATGTTGATGCCGTATCCGTTCCAATCCAAAAGCTTAAAGACATCCTCCAATGCAGCGGTAAACAGCTTCGGAGAGATGACATCTCCCTGTCGCACACCTCGCCGCATTTGGATTGGTCTCGTAGTTTTGTCTTGGATACGGACAGACATTGTGGCGTTTTCATACAAACACTTCAACACTTGGACGTACCGATAGTCGATTCGGCATCTCTGGAGCGATCTTAGCACAGCCCATGTTTCCACCGAATCGAAGGCCTTCTCATAGTCCACGAACGCCAAGCAAAGTGGCTGGTTATACTCCTCGGTCTTCTGTATAACCTGCCGCAGCGTGAATACGTGGTCTATGGTACTATAGCCTTTTCGGAAACCGGCTTGTTCGGGAGGCTGGAAGTCGTCGAACCTACGAGCGAGACGGTTCGTTATGACTCTCGAAAACAACTTATAAACATGATTCAGCAGTGCGATGGGTCTATAATTCTTCAATAGGGTGTTATCACCTTTCTTGAAGAAAAGAACCACCACGCTCCTGTACCATGCTTCCGGCAGAGTTCCTTCGTGAATGACGGAATTGAACAGTCGCTGAAGGACTTTAAGTACCGGTTTACCACCCGCCTTCAGGAGTTCGGTTGTGATTCCGTCGTCACCTGGAGCCTTGTTGTTCTTGAGTTGTTTGAGAGCCATACTAATCTCGTAAAGGGACGTCCGACGTCTCTGACGTCCGGGATATCTTCGGTGTAGTGTCGGGTCAACTTGGCTCGAGGATCTTTTGCCAAATTGACAACAGGCTGTTGTGTTGAGGTGTATAACTGCCCATAGAACATCTCAACCTCTCTCAAAATCTCAGGTCGAGACGAAATGATACTACCAGTATCGGTCTTCAATCGCGTCAGCTGCCTCTGCCCAATAGACAAATCTCTTGCGAACACTTTTGAGCCCCTGTTACGCTCAATGGTACCACGAATGTATTCGGTGTTGAAGTGTCGCAGGTCACATTTCTGAGCCTTAGAGATTTGTTTATTGATCAGACGGTAGCGCGTCGCGTCCACTGAAGATTGTAGCCTCATTTCGTTCCTCTCAGCCATGAGCTTGAGTCTGGGTCGAGAATTTATTAGTTCTCTTACGGTGTGTCTTATAGAATGTTGACCCAACCGAATGGACAGTTTCCACCAACCTGTTGTTTACATCGTCCACAGAAGCGCAGTCAGCTAGGCAATCAAAACGGTTCATCAGCTCGAGTTGGAAATTCTCAGGGTTTTGAATATGGCCTCGAGTTGGTCGGAGCGTAGACTTCACTAGTCTGGATCTTTCCAGCTGTACGCATATATTCAATGAGCCTCTGACCATGCGGTGATCGCTCCCCGTCTTTACGGTGTTGATCACAGAGACATCATTGAATATATGACGCCTGGTTGACATAATGAAGTCAATCTCGTTTCTCGTGGAACCGTCAGGACTAATCCAAGTCCATTTTCGATGCGGCTGTTTCTTGAAGAAAGAATTCATCATATAGAGGTCCTCCCTCTCCAAGAAATCGGCCAGCATCTGGCCCCTATGGTTCCGTTGCCCGTATCCAAAATGCCCTACTCTCACCTCTGTGCCGCTTCGCGTGCCTAGCTTTGCGTTGAAATCCCCCATCACAACAGTGTAGAAGGTTTTAGAGGCATGCATGGCTCTAGATATATCCTCATACATGGCCTCCACCTCTTCGTCTCGATGTGCCGATGTCGGTGCGTAAACCTGTATGACCTTCAGCGAATACCGTTTGGTAATTCTGAGTATAAGGAACGCGACCCTGCTCGACACACTCTCGACTTGAACAATGTTGTTGACAAGGGACCTGTGGACGAGAAACCCGATACCACCTTGGGACTGTTGGTCGCCCTCCCGGTAGTAAAACAGGTTGCCGGATTTTAGAATCATCGTGTCCTCCCCCTCTCTTCGGACTTCAGATAATCCTATGACATCCCATCGCAACTTGCTTACTGTTTCTTCCAGCTCGAGTATCTTTTCGTCTTCCCTCAAAGTGCGTGCGTTATATGTTGCCAGGTCAAGTCGTCGGGGTTGGCAGCGGAATCTCTTCCGGAGATTCTTGACACCCCCTGCCCCACCGTAACCCGAACCGCTGCCAGAGCTGGGAATAGTGGGGCTGCCGGGAACTAGGGGCTGTGGTTTATTGTGTGTATCCATGAAGGGTTTTGCCAGTTATCACCACGCTTGGCATGCGGGTTGGTGATCGCAGTGCTGACCATGTCGCACCGACAGTGCTGCTGCCCACTGTCGGTCTGGTAATATTTAGGTCAGCTATTTGAATGGTTATACCGCCATTTGTCGGTCGCCAGAGCCTCGTTGGTAGATCTGCAGGGTGCACCACGTGCAGGTGAGGTTGACAATTAAGGAGACTGATTGGGACGAGCCTCCCCCTTACACCATTGTCCAATGTATTTCCAGTCAAATCAAATGTCTGTTCTTATATATTATAATATTGTATTCTTTTAAGTTTTCTTTATCTATATACTAGCTGTGCGCGCAGCTTCGCCTGCTTTAGATATAGGTGGGTCATATAGTTTTTCCCGCCTAAATCCCGATCCGCGGGAATTCTACCCTTGAAACTCACTTTATCTTCTAGTTTAATTTTCATCAAATTTGGTTGCGCCGTTCCGGAAGATGTACCCATTACCTAAACCTCCAAGAATGGGACTATTTTTAAGATAAAAACGTAGAAAAAACCGTGTTTAGTATACTTTAAGAAAATCGTTAACATAAGGACAGACAGATTTAGTGAACTTTGTTTTATAATATGTATTGGTTTGAACACGTTGATATCATTACAAACGTACAGACGTCGATATCTTACCAAGTACACAATATTGCGGTGCGGCGGGCACCAGGACCAGTTTACGCCGAGAACCATGTAAACGATTTATTCCCGAGCCTCGTTTTGCATTACCCGATCGGGAGCTAGGGCTGTTTAATATTTTAGTGTCTAAAATTCTCAACTGAATTGTCCAAGGGTTGTGTAAACTTTATCGAGATTTAATTTCCTTAATTTGTAATCCCTTCTTTAAATAGGATAATACTAAGTACATCTAATGCCTACTTGCAAAAAGGACTCTAATCTTTAAAACCCATGAACTCTAAATTACTAGACGCAGACAAAAAAAACTCATATGATCATTTACAAGATTCGACTCATTAGAAAAGAACTTTCTTTCTACTATCTACTAAGTATTTATCGAATTTTAAATGATATTTCTAGTTATTGTGTAGCACTTGAGTCAATTTTAGGCATCAAAGGTTGTCTTTTGAAAAACTTTAAATAAATAGTCACCGTTACTTTCATAGAGCACTAAACAAATACAGATTACAGTATCCTATTTTGGGAGTTTTCAATCAAAAAACGTAATAGGATACGAGAAATTCGTATTTAAAATACTATGCTATGGTGGTCAACCCTATACAGCCGTGCAGTTGTCACAGGAGCTTTATTAAAGGACGCAAAAGCAAAGATGGCCGTTGGACCGGCTTATCCCGATCCCCAGTGCGCCTACCCGAATCGCCGCTAAAACGATATACGAACTTAACTACTCAAGTTCATATAACAAGTTAACAGTTACAAAAGATAAATCACCGAGACTAACAAATTGTCCACCCACATCGACAGTAAAGTTTAGATGTGAAGGTATAAATTTAACAAACGTTAGATGACATTTCCTTCAAGAAGATAAACAATGTATATTTTAACAATTACGTAAGAACCGTGGGCCGACGATAGCCGATGAGCCGGAAAAGCATTCACATAAAACGACAAACTATAAAACTGAATCCGCTGAACAGAAGAATTCCTCATAAATATTTGATTGGCATGTGAAGAGCATGATGTAAATCTTTTATTAATACATAAGATACGTAACTGGTTATTTAAAAAAAGACTGAATTTAAGCATGTACGAGTGACGTAGTTAATTGATATAAACCAAGTAAAGCCGCTAGACGTGTCGAACCTACTCACTCATACGCACTCAATACACAATTATAATCGCATTCCCGCACATTTACCCGCCTGGCTGTACACATATTCCATCCAGCCAAATGCAGCGCGTTATACCGCCAATTAACTGCGATAGCTTTACGTAACATTACATCACTATAAATAATGTACCTACTATACAAATTTATTTTTGACATTGGATAGTTTTACTCCGACAGTTAAGAAATCGCGTCAATTATTTTAATAGAGTCATTATTATCCGCCTATCGGCGAATGGGTATGCAATCGTCTACATTCACTGAGTAAGAGTCTACAATGGTCTAAGTACACGAATGGAACCGGTTTAAAATGCGAATTCTAATAGTCGAAGGTGTAAACGAAACCAACGCATCGTACAATAATCGACTGTAGTATTGATCTTCTATAATAAAACTAAAACAGAGATGATTCGTTAAAGCGTTGCGCCGAAAAATTGCGCATGTATGCGGTCTTGCAGTTTTTGCGGATGTCACCAAAAGCCGGCAGTCGCCACGTTTAAGGTGTCTAACCGGTTTACGTTACCATCTCCTCCCGCCGTCGTCATAAGCGCGTCTGCAAATTCAACACTCGTCAAATTCCGCAAACTGCAACACGACCGCTTCGACGCATTGATGTAAACATGCACCTCTTCAGTAATATCGGAAATATCCTCTATTTAAATATGTATTAGTGTGTAATTATTAGAATGTTTTTTTTTCTTTTTTTTTTCTTTTATTAGAATGTATGTATGTTTATTCATAAATACTTTGTGCACCGTCCTTTATACTCCTTGTCTCAGTTTATCTCTTAAGTAAGGTTGCCTGTAAGAGATTACTATTAGTAATAAGTCCGCCTTTGCACTACTTAAAATTATTATTCAAATTTTCTGTATCTGTAACATTGTCTTTTGTGCAATAATGTATTTTTTATTATTATATTATTATTATGAGTACTGAATATGTTTAACATTTGTTTAAAAAGCAGTTTTATATTACCACCTTGCTACACACATAAATGTGATATAAAATCTCATAACAAGAACGTATTGATGAGTAAAATGTATTATAAAAACTTACTTCACGCTACTTCAACTTTCATAAACTCACATTGATAAGATGGTTACAATTTTATTTTATTTAATGCAAATGCAAAAATTGCCAACTCTACCCATAAAAACTATTTATTGATATACCTTTTCACAATATTCTTTAACCGCTTATAAACTTTGCTTTACGCTTATAAGTTTATTATAAAATTTAAACAGAAATTTTATACGATCTACCGTTGTTTCAAATGTAACTACTATGAAGAAGAAAGGAACTCAGCAGCTACTTTTCTATCAAAGCTACTTACTACTACTAGGCGCTAATTGTAAAGCACTTACACACGGATATATAATTAATTCCTTATTCCTTATTAAATTTAATATTAAAATTTATTATTAAATATAATACGTAATAACAAGCTTAGCATAAATAACCCCTCGTACGCACGGGCGTAAATAATACGTCACGTTAAAATTCCGCAATAGGCGTTTTAAGAAATTTCGTATGGTATATTCGGCTTAACGCCCTACGCCCTAACGCCTAAAATAGAACACTTCGCGATAAAAATACGTCGCGTCTTAAATGCGCTGTCGTGTGAACAGTTGGATACCCATTTGTTTCATTTCGACGTTGTTTTTAACGCACGGTAAAAAAAACTCTCGTGCGTACGAGGGGTAATGATAATCATTTACATCATTTAACGTAAACGAAAACGTTGGAAGTTACTCCAAAAATTATAGAGTATATTAGTCGTCCAAAGCCTCGACGGGCTGCTAGTGAATATAAAATCCACAATAGGTACATACGAACATAACACCTGTGAAAGGTGCCATAACGCTGCCAAGATAAAAAATTCAAACATTAAATATTTAAATGAAGTGTTTACACATGACATTGAGTCATCGCCATCTTTAGATGTAACTAACATTACATAATCGGTAATTAAAACCGTTCATAGCGGCTACAATAGAGTGAATACAACTGATACAATTCAAAAGCTAGGAAATGTGACGAATCATTCACGATGCTGCGTTGAAGCAAACATTGGTGGAGGCTATCGATTCGATAACGATCAGGAAGAAATGTAAATTGATCTGGAAGGGTACCGTAATCTCGTTAAAGCTATTAGATACGTAAGATAAGATCTACAGGGCTTTAACTGCGACGCACATCAATCAGTAGCGAGTCTTAGGTCCGCCGGCAACTAGCATTCCTCTATTTTCTTTCATAATGATCTACTTATACAGCAAAAACTACTATTACCTGGAGTGGTAATGACAAATATCTAGCAAGAAACAAAGTTATTAATAGATTTGTTAGTTGCTACGAATTTCTTCGTTATTTAAAGTTAAATTAAGAAACTGATTAGCAGCGAGAATAAAATAACTAATTCAAAAGTTAGTTTGCTATAATCCGCGATAAAGTAAATAGAAAATATATACATAGTGCTAAATGTAGAGTGGACTATCCGTTTGGTTGCGGCTCGAAAGGATTGTTGAGTTTGTGATAGTAAATGCGTGTAGTGCTTGTGTATTGTGGAGGTTTGTGCATGTGATTTTACGAATACTGCATATATCAGGTATAAAAACGAATAGTCCACTCTACATTTAGCATTATATATATTTTCTATTTATCGCGGATTATATCAAAATAATTTTATTCTTACTTTTATATTATCGATCGCCACTAAGTAACGCCTAATTCTTTAAATTATTTAACCTATTCAATGTCAATGTTATCGACAAAAACACCGACTATAAATCAGACAACTTAATTCAGATATGACGGCATGCATGAGCCGTTAAAATCAAATATCCTTGAAACGATCAATGACATTGGCCTGTTTGTTAAAAAAAAATAGAATTTACCTGAATTTAACAACCAGTTTTTAAATTTCATTTTATATTAATAAAACACTGGCTAATAACAATACACTATAGATACCTGCGATCATAGCTCGTAATCAAGCCAATGAACCTATTTTAAACGGGTTCTCTTTAAATAATTTAAGACTTAGGTACTTATGTGATTTTTAGTCTGCTTATTGATATCTTACAATAATAACAACATGTTTATATCCCACTGTTGAGACGAGCGGGATTTGTAACGTCTAATATAGATGACAAAGTTATAAAGGTACTAACTATTGTATAATCTATAAGTGCAGGTTTCACTGCGGCACTTTTGTTCGCTGTAAAAGAGTAGTAATGTCCAGTCGAGTTTAGATACACGAAAATCTTAATAATGACTACGAATACTAGTCTTTAGATTATCCGGATGGAATGACATTTTGAGTTATTTTTATTTGAAATTCAAATTCAAAATATTCTTTATTCAAGTAAACTTGTAAACAAGTGCTTTTGAATCGTCCTGAAAGCTTGAAAGCTGTTCCTACCGAGAAGAACCAGCAAGAAACTCGGCGGTTGCTCTTTTCAAACAATAATTCTTATCACTAGTTACATATAGTTATTAATGTCTCGTACAGGGTTGAAGAGAAGCTATATCCACGCATTCTTATCGTCTAGGTAATCTTCAATAGTATAATAAGCTTTCTGAATTAGCCTTTTTTTTTAATAGTATTTTTAAACTGCTGTAATGGTAAAGTTAAAGTAGATTGTATTGATCGACTATACTGATAAGGCGAAAAGTTATATTATATTGTGAATCGTTTGCTTTTTATTTCTTATTACTTATTTATTAACATTCACTTTATTTTAAGAACCTTAATGTTGAGATAATCAGCTGACAGTGAAATGAATTCATGTTTTTAATAATCTAGAAAGTTTCACAAACGAATAAAGTTTTATAAAAATAAAAAATCAAAATACATAATTTAATAAACAATTTATAGATTGGAGCGACTAATCGTTGGCATCCTGCACTGCAGTCCAAACGTAATCATGAGATGATCACGAGGTTGAGAGGTTGACTGTAAGGTGAATTCATTAAAACTGATTACTCGAATGAGTGGAATGAAACAATGTTGCCTACATATGTAGATTAAACGGAAGCAAAACTAGCTGATATAATAAAAAAAATTGTCGAAAAAAAAATGTTAGTGGTGGACATCCCTTATCATAGTAGGGGTATAAAAAATAGATAGTAGCCGATTCTCAGACATACTGAATATGGCATATAAAATTTAAAAATAAAAGCCGGTCAAGTCGTTTCAGAGGAGTATGGTAAGTTACCATACTCCTCTACCATACCAGTGTTGCCTAACGATAGTCCACTATCACTAAATTATCGATAGACGTCATGTAAATAGTATAGATAGTATCGATACTATCGACGTTATCGATACTATTGATAGTATGATATATGGCAATAAAATTGTTAAACAAAAATAGTATCGGGAATATCGAAAGTATTAGCTCCAATACTATCGATAGTATCGATGCTATCGAGAACTGATATACCTTTAGGAGAGTAATACCATCGATAGCATTGATACTATTTTTGATTTAATACAAATATAGTATCGATAATATCGATAGCATCGATAGTATTACATTTAAAAAACCGATAGTATCGATAATATTATCGTAATAGTATCTATCCTATCGACACTATTGCTTCCAATCAATAGTATCAGTTAAATTGTAATGATGAAGTATCGATAATATCTATAGTATTGATAGTATCGACAGCATAATCGATATTCTTACTAGTTCTCAAGGTCATCTATCGATAACAAAGCTATCGATATTTGGGCAACTCTAAATTGGTAGCTAACATTGCAACACGAGAATTTTATATATAACACTAGGCTTGCCAGCAACTTCGCCCGCGTGGAAATCGGCGTGTCACATTTTTTCTAGAATTCTAATTTTAAACATATAAGTAGTTATTGTGAGTTAACCATAAGAGATAGTGACATGCTATCGCGGACTTTTTTGTAGTATTTTTTATAGATCTACAATTCTCTAGTACGTTACTTTAGTGTATCTCTAATTACGCAGCGCAGGCGACTAAAGCTCCGAGCAGTCAAGTTTTTTTAACAACTGCGCGATCTCTTTAACACAATTTACATAATACCGATATGTACTATTTACCGAAACCATCCGGAAGTATTGCTGTATCTGTTCGTGAAAACCGTACAAAAATCCGTTCAGTAGATTTTGAGATAATCGATTACATACAGACAGAAAGATTTTTGGGACTTTGTTTTATAATAAGTATAGAATAGATAGATATTGTCGAATCGTTTGTATGTCGCATTTCAAAGTTGACAGTCGCGATTTTTACAAGTCTCACGTAGGTTTACATGGATGTATGCCCACCGTGTCTAAACACGCGACGCGGTCACGCTTGCTCGATCACAATTTCATGGTCAAATGATGCAAGTTAAGATCTGTCTATTAAGGCGTATTCTATTTGTTGACTGTATAAATAGGTTCAACGAACAGACTATAAGTATTGTCTATTTGTCAATCGGTTTTAATTTATTCCACGTCGATTAGCGTTTGTTTATAATACGCGACGACCGTTACACGGTATACCAAAAATATTTTTAAGTGAAAAGTAAAATGAAATTTATTTTAATTGATTCTTAAAACTTTGATAACCTTTTAATGAATGAAGATATTACAATTTTTTTTATATCGATCAAGGACCTAAGGAATAAGTTTTAGAGACTTTTAAATTCTTTTCAAAAAATTTTGCGTGATGTGCGTGTTGCGATTTTGCGTGTGCCCATAATAGAAAAGTCTATCACTTTATCTTTATAAGGGTTGGAGGTAAGACCTACAAGACTGCTCTATTGGGATTGGTAGGTTGTAAAGTACTATAGTAACTATATATTGACTATTTATACTAGAAAATGTTGTTTTTCCATATAAATTATTTCGAGTGTACATTATAAAAAAAATAAAAAGTGTCCAAGATATAATAAAAAATTTAGAAGTGCAAAATTCTTATTATTTAGGGGTATGAAAAGTAGATAGCCGATTCTCAGACCTACTGAATATGCATATAAAATGCGTAAATAAATAAATATATATATATCTTATATATATATATATATATATAATAAATTATAATTTATAATATATATATAAGATATATAAGCAAAAATAGCATAAAAACTTTTTAAATATAAAATATGAAAAATACACAATTACGTTCGTATCATATTGCTTTCAGCATGTTCGGAAGCAGACGTTACTGTGCGGAATTCCATAAGTATGCGCACGTACAAAAACAAGCTATAATTTTTTGTCTCTTATGTACACCTGTATGTACTATTGACATCTACATTAATATCATAAATGTGTATGTGTGTTGGTTTGTTTGGCTTTTTTCCAAACTTAACAACGGAAACTCTTTCTCTTAAGAGATTTTAGAGTTACTAGACCAGAAGTGGTCTATATCGACCCTTAGGGGTCTATGACAACCTGCAAGGGGTCTACGTCAGCGAAAAAAAATTTGGGGGTCCATGAAATGAAAACGGGGGTCCACGATAGTGGATCTCAACACATACACTGATAGTACCTATTTACTTACATCATACTATCTTATAATATCAAAACATATACATTATTTATAAAAATACTTACTGTGTACTTGTAGTCGCAATACATTTTATTTATAGTTTATTTAATGTAACGTATATTTTGCATAACAGATACAAAATTTTATTTTGAGTAGTAAAAGTTTGGGGAACTTTGTACTAGACGAATTAAGGGGCAGAATCTAGTCCATACTGATACTATGAATTCGAATGCTGTTACGTTACAACGTTTAAATCGTTAAAGATTTTACTGAAATTTCGTACAATTAAGGCGCTGAACAGAGCTGGCGCAAATTCAGATTTCGGCATATAAGCCACGCCCACAATTTCTGCGACAGCGTAGCGACAAAATTAATTTTTTAACACCCATTATAGGTGTACACTATTTTATCCAAACTTTTTTTGTACAATTTATTTAAAAAACTTATGTCTAATTAATCTTATAAAACTAAGTATGCTGAAACTATAACTAAACACCTAAAAAAAGACATATTATCAACATGGAATAGTCACAAAAGGCGGCAGCTAGCGACACACGTCCGTATAGCAGCGCGCCTCAGCGATCACTGTCTATATTCGTAGATGTAAAAGAGAAGCGAGACGATGACTCGTTTCAGTTTTGCTATTTTCTAAAAAATATTTAATTTGAATGAAATATCTTAATTAATTCAAAATTTAAATCTTACATTCTCTTTATATTATAATGATTTATTAGTCTTATTAATTTTACCAATTTTTGTTGATAAATATTAGAGATATTTACGATCAAAGTAAAAATCAGAGGTCTATTTACCAATTTTTTTTATCGAAAAAAAGTATCGTAATCGTGTTTTGAAATCTTACATTCTCTCTGAGATATGATGTATATTAACATATATTTTTCTTTTAATCGTCATCCCTATAGCTTTTGTTAAAAACGTGTTTAAAGTCAGCCTATTTGGCTCTGTTCAGCGCCTTAAAGCTTATATTCTGGCCATGCATAGAGGATAGAAAAAACAGTTTTTTTCAGAAACATTTCTTCGTCAACCTATGGACGTGCACTGTCTCTTCATGGGATCTCCACACCACAAGATCTTGTGCTCCTTGTATCCAGGAGCTCCACGCGACTTTTTTTAGGTAAAGTAAAAAAAAAACTATAAGCTGTGATAGCCTAGCGGTGAGACCGTGCGACTCTCTAGAGACGACATAGGTTCAAACCCCGGGCAGACACCAATGAGTTTTTCTATTAAAACTCATGTGTCTAATTGATAATTGCAATTTATCACACGCTATTCGGTGAAGGAAAACATCGTGAGGAAACCTGCATATCTCTAGAGAATTCTGGGGATATGTGTAACCAACCAATCCGCATTGGAGCAGCGTGGTAGGTCTTAGCTCCAACCCTTCTCTTCAGAACGGAGAGAGGAGGCCTTCGCCCAGCAGTGGGCATAGTAACAGGCTGTTACTTTAAAAAAAAACACATAATCAAAGGTATTTCAACGATTGAGTTGACGTGGACGAAATAACGGGTATCACTGCTACTAAATATATAGCCGATCTCAATTAGATACACGGACTGCTAATAGATCGGTTGCACTAACAAGAGGCGCTAATTGGCGTGAGTCACACGCGTCAATATCGCCATCGATAAGGTCGAGTGGTTCTAGTTTAGTGGTGTCCGTACTTGCGTGGGGTTGTTGCGCACCTGACAGTCATGCTGGTCGTGGTACGAGCTGACCAGCTGGCTGACGTACTCCCAGACCTCGCCGGGAGCCGTCCAGGCGGCGGAGGACGCGGCGTGCCGCATCATGCCACCATCACACACACTAATCACTTATCACACTCACTGTTTGGAACACACTATTAACTCTCGCACACGTCCGACCGTTGACGAGCTATTTATATTGTTTTATCCTCAATCGCTCGCAACTAGGTCGCGATCTACATAGCAAGCTATGCTAGAGTCAGTTTCAGTTTGTAAACAATTAATTATCTATCCACACGTCGATTCCCCTTGTCATATAGACATCTGTTACTAAACCGTGATCATCGTCCAGGAATTAACAAAACAAATCTAAGATGAACGCTCATTTATAAGTTTTTGCTATCAAATGTTTGCACATGGATTTATGTAAGAATAGAATACCACATCGCTAGTTCTCAAGCTATGAACCTCAACTTTAATAATTAGTAATAGTAATAATTTAAATATTATTTCTAAATTAAAATAATTAATAATAATTATTTTAAATCAATTAGAAATTACTCGAAAAATCACAGTAGTAACTAATCTCAAACTAACAACGTCTATATTGTAAAAAAATAGACAAAGTAATCAATAAAATTTATTTCATTTCAAATATATATTTTTTTACTTTATTAGTATTTGATAAGCCAGTTTATAAAACTAAATATAACAACTCATAAATAATTATGTTACCATACTTTATTTACACGCAATCTTGATATAAGGATAAATCACTTAAATATATTGCATTTCATTTTACTAGATTACTTTTCAGTAAAGAAAAAGAAAAATCTTTTTAATAAAAAACGCCCAATATCAGTGCAGTCTAATTGTCTGATCTTATCAAAGTTTGTATACTTAATTGAAGGTTAATTAGAATTAATGTGAGAACAAATATAATATTAAACCGAACGAGCTAGAGCTACAACGTCAAAATAATGCATTACCCAACCCATAAACGTAATATGTGAGAAATGGCTAATTTGGTGCGATGCGCGCAATCACAGAACAAATCCATTGGATCCGCACGAATAGCACTGATAAGAGGTGACCTTGAGCTGCGCTAAGCGATTGATAAGGGCAATTCGGTGGTCCCCAGTTGTTGCGATTTCAACGCTGCAGAGATACAGACCGGCTTATCGCCGTGTTTGTTTTTCATCAAATTAGTGTCGGGACGCTGTATTATACTGACATTAATCACAAATCAATGAACATTGATAAAAGATATTATATGTTAATGTTCTATTACGAACGTATAAATTTTAAAGCGTTACGAATAAATCAAATTCGAGATCTATATCACAAGATTAAATCATTGTTTTATCACTAGTGTGTGTAATATTTACATGTAACATTTGAAAGTTTAACATCACTCATATGTATCACAATCACTCAATCACAGTAGACAGCCAGCGATCGCGTCGTGCGCCGCGAACGAGCACGCAAGCCGGCACCGCGTACGCAGAAGTAGACGCGCGCGCGCCTCGCCGCGAACCAGCTAATGACCGGCGCGACGCGTATTCGCGACCCCCACTCCGCCACTGTGCGCGCTATCAAACCAGTTTACGTGAAAAATTTTAATTCCTCGACGCGAGTGACGACCGGTCGCGCTTTCCTCACGCGGCGGCCTCCCCCGCGAGGAAAAAGCGCAGCGCCCCTGGGGCGCAACGGAAGTGCACGGCACGCGAGCCGAGCGCACCCACCGCCTTAATTAAATGCTGCATGCTGCACACCTACCCTTGCGACACGCTCTGCCACCCAAATACACACCTTTCTCAGTCACCTTACTCACCTATCAATTATGCAACAAACAAAAACGCAAAAGCTCATTCCAAACCAGATCCGAACAACGCATTCCACATAAATACCTCATCGTAATGCAATTCGCGAATGAAATATTCATTATGAAAGCAACACTCGATTACGCAAAACAATACTTCACAAAAGTAATAATAAAATGATGCATGTATCGATTATAGCAAAGTAATTTTATTATTACTTTTGTATTATGGATCTCCGCAAAGTAACGCCTAATTCTATATAATATCTATAGTAATCGTTTATTATTACTTCCTTTTTTTCGACACAAAGGAAAAAAGCTCAAGTTCTGTTATTGAGGGTACTTTAACGCTCAACTTACGTCGAACAAAGTCGCCACTCCCACTAGTTCATAATATTTGTATATTCGAATTTAAATTATTCTTTATTCAAGTAAACAAAGTGCTTTTGAATTGTCAATTTTGCTGCTGCTTTAGAAAGTTGTTCCTACCGAGAAGAGCCAGCAAGAAACTCTCTGCCACCCAAACACACACCTTTCTCACCTATCAATTATGCAACAAACAAAAACGCAAAAGCTCATTCCAAACCAGATCCGAACAACGCATTCCACATAAATACCTCATCGTAATGCAATTCGCGAATGAAATATTCATTATGAAAGCAACACTCGATTACAAATGCCTCGATTGGCTAAAATATAAAATCGGCGCGTCGCGACCACAAAGTCGAAACAATAAATCTCTATGCGGACTTCATCCGTCAGCGCAAACAATAAGTATTTTATTCGAACGCGAAGTGAACGACCTACTCCCAGATTAGTCGTGGGTGGTTCTAATTTATTAAACATATAGATCACAACAGAAGATCTACTATTTAAGGATATTTACAGTATTTATTTTAATAGTTATTGTATAATTATAGTTTTCCTTCATGTTAAAGTAAAAAGTAAAGTAGCGGCCTGTTACAATCCCACAGCTGGGAATAGGCCTAATCTCTCCGTTTCTCGAGAGAAGCGTTGGAGCTACGACCTACCACGCTGCTCCAATGCGGATTGGTAGGTTACACATATCTCCAAAATTCTCTAAGAGATATGCAGGTTTCCTCACGATGTTTTCCTTCACTGAAAAGCGCGTGATAAATTGCAATTACCAATTAGACACATGAGTTTTAATAGAAAAACTCATTGGTGCCTGCCCGGGTTTGAACTCGTGTTCCCCTCGAAAGAGTCGCACGGTCTCACCGCTAGGCTATCATAGCTCTTATCTCTTATCCTTATTTCCTTCATGTGAATTTATTTATTTATTTATTATCAAGAAACAGTAAAGTTAATATACAACGCAAAACTTGTTAAATGATCTCACGATTTCATATAGCGCATCATATTAACAAGTATGATGCAAAAATAGCAATCTGGAGCGCGGATTCTTTGGCTCTTAGAATTATTTTACGTAATTTCGTATCGTATTACAAATATATGTTAATTTCTAATATGAAACAATTTTTTCAATTTTTCATTCCATATTTTCTTTCACGATCGCGTCAAATAGTTTACGGGGTTAGAGAATGGCATTAATATCATTGTCTTGAAGTCAGTGTAGACGAAATCTTGACCAGAAACTAGCAGTAAAATTTGTACACAGTAAATTAAAACCGATGAACTTTGTTCTCTAAAATTCATATAAAGAAATTTTGTAGCATTCTTATGATGAGTGTACACAAGTAGTATTAAACCACTTCTAGCTAATATCAAATAAGATTGTTTATCATTCCTCGCTTTTAAAAGCTTTATTGTCATACATTTGTTAAAAAATTCATAAGTGCATAAGTATAGAGTTAATAATATTATGGGATCTTCATAAATGGGGGACTCTGTGAATTAAATCATCCCATAAGTACAGTCACTTGGTGCGGTAAACAAGAATAAGTGCCCGGGCATTAATATAAGCAATATGAAGAAGTAACAAAGAAATTGGGGAACCTTTTAAGTCCGACACAAGAACACCCTTTTAGTCCCCCCTCAATAAAAACCGGATTTTATATTATAAAGAGGCAGGACAAGTTAAATATTCACTAGTTCATTTCTTGCAGCTGATTTTTGATGTAACTTCATATTTATTTATCGATACAAATAAATTGATAGACGTCTCCTATTGGTTTCAACGATTTTGTTTGACCTTTCCTTAAACACCTGGCGTATATTTTAAAATATATATATTGGATTTATTTCTGATTGGTCTATTGGCGCATTTGGCACTTCTTCAGCTCCGCGGGTCGCGAGTTCGATACCCACTAACGGCTAATATTTTCTTTAAACAATCTTTTCATTTTCTTATAAGAAACAAACTCGTGTCTGGTTGTATAGATATCGCCATCTAGTGTAATTGTACAATGAAATAGCCCCTGAGACCATATAGTTATTACACTAGAATTGGGAAACAAGTATAAAATGCCATATTACGAAATTGAAAGAATTAGGCGTTAGTTTGCCGAGATCCATCCAAAAGTAATAATAAAATTATTTTGCATTGCATAAGCAAAATAATTTTATAATTACTTTTGGATTACCATAGAGTAATCGTTTATTATATATATAGGTAACCACAGTGTATAAACTTTTAATTATGCAACATTTCATCAATATTGGTCTCAAAATTAAACGTGAAAGCGTAACAGATAGACTTGTATATAAAAAGACTTAGGCATTTGATATATGATTGCATGGATATTGAACGCATACTAAAGCATATATCCATGTAATATTGATGGGAAAGCATTTAGTTAATTTATAAGATGTTACTTTGCGGAGGTTTTTGATACAAAAGTAATAATATTATTATTTTGCTATAATTCGCTGCTATTATCGAAACGATTGTCGAGTTTGTGGTAGTGAATGTGTGCAGTGCCAGTAGAGCAGTGCTGTGTTGGCGGTCCGTGTTTATAGTGCATGCGAATCCTGTATGCACACATAAGGTACTAACTAGCACGGGTGGTATATACACTCTACTTTTAGAATTAGATTTCTCTAATCGTGGATTATAGCAAAACAATACTACACAAAAGTAATAATAAAATGATGCATGTATCGATTATAGCAAAGTAATTTTATTATTACTTTTGTATTATGGATCTCCGCAAAGTAACGCCTAATTCTATATAATATCTATAGTAATCGTTTATTATTACTTCCTTTTTTTCGACACAAAGGAAAAAAGCTCAAGTTCTGTTATTGAGGGTACTTTAACGCTCAACTTACGTCGAACCAAGTTGCGGCTCCCACTAGTTCATAATATTTGTATATTCGAATTTAAATTATTCTTTATTCAAGTAAACAAAGTGCTTTTGAATTGTCAATTTTGCTGCTGCTTTAGAAAGCTGTTCCTACCGAGAAGAGCCAGCAAGAAACTAGTTGATTGCTCTTTTCAAATATAATTCTTACAACTAGTTACATTAGGTCATTACTATTTTGTACAGGGTAGAGGAGAAGCTATATAATTCTCAATAGTATAGTAGGCTTTTTGTGTAAGCCTCAATCGAACAGTGTTTTAAAATGTTGTAAGGGCAAAGATAAATTTGATTGCGGAATTTTATTATAGAATCTTATATTATGTCGCCTCTTTAGAAGAACAACGTGATATCTGTCAAACCACAACTTTACAGTAGAGCATTTTCAAACTTTTAAATGTAAGAATATTGCTAATTTTATCGTGAAAAAACAATTAAATTGTTGCGGTAATTAATGTGCTTTATGAAAAAAGATATAACAAATGAAATAATAAAAAAAACCTTTTTAATGATGTCACGTTGTTCTTGTAAAGAGGCGATGTATATTCTTCTGCACAAAAATTAAATTGCTGAAAATAAAATGTAAAATCATATAGATAATATAAAACTAACATAAGTACTTACCTTAGTTCTCTGCCGCAACTGTGGCCTCTTCGCATTAGTGTCATGGGTTGGCTCCTCATTTTTGGCCTTTTTTAAGTTCGCATTTGTCTTAGAATTACATGCCTTTTCCTTGTTTTTCGTAACATCCTTTGCCCCACAAACCTCTTCATCAGTGTCACTTTTAATTATATTTTTCCCGCTCTTCAATAAAGTTTTCTGCGGGGAACATTTGACTGGCAAATTTTTTTTCACTGTTTTCAACGGTAAATCGTCATCACTTGAAGATTCTGAAGAACATTTGCTGCATGATTCGGAGCTTGTACTACTTTCAGACAACACCTTTACACCCTCTTTGGATGACTTTACAGTTCCTTCGCTTGGTTTCTTTTTTACTGATGGTTTGGTTGATTTTTTAGGTGTCACCTTTCTCGCTGGAATCGCGGCGATCTTCAGCTTCAAACCAGTGTCGCAAGAGGTGACTGAGAAATGTGGTTTCCGTGTGTTGCTTTGTTTATTCCCGGAACATTCCCAGTCACTGCCCGTAGATTCACTTGAGCTGCTATTCTGTAGAAAATAAAAATAAAACATTTTCAATATAAATTAAATTTAATAATAAATAATAAATAAATATATGCGATATTTACACATATGTCACATCCCTAAAGTAAGTAACGAAATACTTGTGATATGGCTGAGTGTCACCGGTAAATATATACATATGTAATTTGAAATATATACTTAAATACATTTAGACACCCAGATTCAAAGAATCAATAAATTGTTTTTAGAAAATGTTGATCCTGGATGGGATTCGATCCCGCGACCCGGGGAGCCGAAGGCAGGGTCACTGCCAACTGCACCAACAAGCCAGTCTTAATTTTAATACAACCACCAATTATTTATAGAAAATCTATATTGCAAAAGTATAATGGCAAAATAAATATATACACATAAACTTTAGTCTAACTAAACTACCCTTAATGACTAAGATAGGTTTTCAAAATTTCATATAGAGCAAGTACTTAAGACACTAGATAGACAGGCGGTCTCAAAGATCACAGAAAACTATTAGTCTTCAAAGGAATGAGGTCATTTAAGATGATGAAAATGAAAATTCTGTGTACAAGAGTGTACGTATAACAATTGAATAGAATAGGAAATAAGTAGTTTAGATTTATGTATATCTAATCATGAAATCTTGCTCACATTACAAAATAAAGGAATAATATTTTTAGTTATTTTTACGGGCAATACAAGTATCACATGCAAGTATAGTCAACTAGATGAACTTAGTAAAATTACACAACATTGTCATATAGATTGCACCAATCAATTGCAAAATTGATAAAGTTATAATGGTCTCAGGTGTGGGGATTAAAACAATATCCAATATATCACCTGTAAGTCAACTAATTTAAATAAATAGGTTGGATTATAAATAACTTATCAATAAAATCTATTCGCACATCACCTAAACTTCATCAAAATTGGAATACCAAACGCCAGTATGAATATTAATTAATCCTCAAATGAAACACTAGATATATTTTAGATTTTGACTTATACACATAGCTCCACCTATTGGAGAGAGCAGAGAAAAACAGCTTCGGAACCAAATTGCATTAAAATATAGTTTTGTACAATTATTTCATTATAGTCATACCAAAATGAGTGACCAAATCTCATTAACATATTGTATACATTATAGACCACAGATCTAATTTTATATTTAATGTGATTTTAAAAGTATACCATATGCAATAAGATTCTTTTTTTTCTCCTTCTCTTAGCTATCTATTTAAAAAGAGTAAAAATATATAAACCTCAGTATCACTGTTTGAATCCGAATCACCACTTGAATCCTGCGTTTTTGGCACCTCTGTGCCCATTTCTGAAACAATAATCTCATTAAGTAAACAATTCAATTAAGCGCAAACAACTGCTCATATAGAAAGCAATAAACATTAAAAATCTGTTTTTTTTTTATAAATAAATTGCAATAGGCAAAGCAAGATAGGGCAAGGCAAGTACTCTCTTAAAAAGGTTTATGTGGAGCTATATAATTTATTTGGTTTCATCTAATACACACCATATACATAAATAAACATATATTATATATACGGAACAATAACACATCCAAAAGCTAAGTGACTTACTACTTGTTTTATAGGTGATAGACAACTGGTAAGTATATATACATATGTTTTAATAAATACAAATAATCAGAAAATTAACAAATGGTCTTAGAAAATTGCAGGAATCAAACAAATAACCCAGGAGCTGAAGGCAGAGACACTACCAACTATGCTAAACAGCTAGTCTAAAATATATATAGAATCATTTAAGGTTATCATATAATCTGATGATTTTAGGACTCCCTAGACATGAGGAGCAAAAATATGATTAATTCACCAAACCTTTTTACTTGATCTCTTAACACCATACCAGCTTTTAGTCTATTTTATTGTATGACATTTCTAGCTTTGTTCTCATTAAAAATTTAAAGAAAACAGAAATGAAATGTTAAAATTACAAATATCCCTTTGAATTTCTAAGACCTGTGATTCTTAATTTATCTTTTATAACTTGTTATAGATATACTAAGAGCTGTGGTAACTTCAAGTTGTATTCATATATATAAACATTATAAAAATGATTAAATACAGTTTAGCCCAAACATGGTTAAAAAAATATATAGTGATAAGATAGCATTGATTCTTATTCCTCTACTATTTTCTCATTATTCACATTGAAAATTACACACTGATAAATCTAAAATTCACCATTAGATATTGTAATCATCACAGGAATACTTAACACTAACTAATTATTAAACAAGAGAATAGATAAGGTATTTGCTTTTTTAAAAAGCAATGTCTTTAATTTTATTTAGTGTCTCTCACATATTCCAATATAAAACACAGTACTGTAAAAATTAATGTAGCATACAAATATTAAAACGCTAATGTCAAAAATGTCTGCACTGGGTTTGAACCTGATGCTTGATAGTGTCATACACAAAAGGTATGTAAAGTTATAATATTGAATTGTACCATTCCCACTAACATTATAATGTTGAATTTAAGCATATGCATGTGACAACTGAGAATATATTGTAAATTCACTCCTAGTACACACACACACACATCCAAATTGTAAAGTTTTGGGCCTTTTTTTGTTTTTTAATACTTTTGTATAACAAAACATATTAATAACTGGAAAGAGGAAATAAGAGGAAAATTAATACTGTCAAAAGGCAGTCTTATAGCTTGCATTACATTTAAATATAAAATAACCAATTACATAATAAAAGAATCTTATTCAAGTGCTATACATGTATAAATTTTAATTTTCCTTTAGAAGTTAACCATCCAAAAAGTAAACATATATGATATCCAAGTCATATCTATAATATAATATCTCTAATTTTACCCAAAATAAACAGATTGTTTACTTCTTAAATTCAATATCATATTTTCTTAAAGATACAACTTGAGTTTTATCTTTTTTTTTTAAGAGTAACAACAAGGATATCGAATCTTAATTGGGTAATACAATTTTTGTCGTAACTGACGATATCATACAGTTAACTAGCTGAATTAATATCTAATGACGCTAGACGATTAGGGTACTTACTTCAAGGTTGGTCAAGATATTCCAAAATACGAAACTATTAATCTCTTCATTTCACTCATGGAACATCCGTAAACAAAGTATTAATCTGAAACGAATTATACGACATCACAATTGCGAGACTAAAAGTGAGATAAGTGTACAGATTTCCAGAAAATAATTTCGTTTTCTCTTCAACTCCAAAACTAATTTGTCGGAATGACAGATCTGACGACACCCGTTGGACCAGTTTTACTTCACCATGTAACTAAAAACTCAATTTTAAACATTGCAATAAGTGTATCAAAAATTTACGTTACATTAATAACATACATTGATTTGACGCAATACAATAAAATATTATAGAGTTTAACGGTTTTTACGACGTTGGCGCCAAATAAATGCATACGTTTACATTCATACGCAAAACAAAATACATTGATAGGTTATAGGCCTTATTTTATGATATAATTAGTAAGAGGGCACTAACCACTTAATTATTTTCGCAGAAATCCACGAAACAATGATTTTTATCACTAAGCCCTTATTCTTTAAATTGCTTGGCCACCATGTTTACAAATCTTTCGCATAAAAATTTAGGTAGGTAACTATAGAGGGAGAAAGCTAGAAAATTATAGTGCGATTCATTCTCACTTATGGAAGCCGTCTACATATGAAAGAGACTGAAATCATAATAATGGGTTTAAATTGCAACGCAAAATGGCGTCAAAGATAATGTATAACATATATACATAATACAAAAGATGGTGTGATATATAATGTGAAATTATTTTTAAGACAATTTATTTTTATTTTAAAATAATACAATAATGGTACGCTCAATTAGCCTTCGACATATACCTACATAAATATATAAATATTTTATGTTATTTTTATTAGGTATATTTACGCAAAAAAAGTCAAGGTTGTGATATTTTAAAATTATTAATGTTTAAAGTTATAATACGAATGAATAGAAAACAAATCGAATTAATCGAAATAATAATGAATATAGCTCAGCCCCTTTCAATAATTCTAAGTCTAAGGTTTTAAAGGAAGTTTTTGTAAGAGTAGTTCAGCTTTTTTCCCATAATATCATTATGAATTAATAGTAACCCCTCGTTCGCACGGGCGTAAAAATTACGTCACGTTAAAATTCAGCGTACGCCCCGTTCACACGGGCGTAAAAATTACGTCGCGTTGAAATTCCGCGTAGGCGTAGTATGTAGTGACCCTGCGTTCATCTCCGCGGGTCGCGGACTCGATTCCCGCCGAGAGCCAACATTTTCTATAAAACTTGAATTTGTTGATTCGTTGAGCCTGGGTGAATTTAAGTATGTATTTAAAATTACATATTAGTATATTTACCAGTTTTATTCACCCATAACACAAGTATTAAGTTACTTACTTTGAGGATCTACGACTGTGTGTGTAAGTGTTCTTTATATTTATTTATATTATCATATATTTATTTATATGTTTAATTTTTTTACCAATAAGGTTATTTTCTTTTTTTTTAATGTACAGTTTAACCACTGTTTGTCATTTTTAACTCATGCTGAGTTAGCCTATAAGTGAGATATACGGGTTAGTAATACTAAGATAATTGTGTCTATACATTATATTATTATTTATATTGTAAACTATATATTGCGTTGACTTCCTATTTTAAAAAATAAATGTAATAATATAAGATAAATAAAATAGCATAAGATCATTTGATAATTTTATGGAAATATTGGTTCCAGGATATCACATTTCAAGCCACTAATATGCGTTCAGCAAAAATAAAATGTACGACAACTGACTTTAGCCCTAAAGTAAGGACAATAATAACGAAATTACTAAATGATCGTGCCTTGCTCTACTGGGACCGATCCATTATTACTGACAGGTATATTGTTGCCAATAAACCTCATATTTGGTTTTAGTGGATCGGTCAGCGCGTCGGGCAATTATTGTCGATATCACTGTCCCGCATGGCGATAATCTCATATGAGCAGAAAAAGAAAAATTAACAAAATATTTAGATTTAGCTCATGAGATGACCGCCATGTGGGATATTGATTCAACAATAATTGTTCCAATTGTTGTATCGGTTAATGGTCTTATCGCGAAGAGCCTCGACCAACATCTCAAGAGGCTCACGCTTAGTTGCTGGATCAAGCGCAGGATACAGAAGGCAGTGTTGCTTGAGACGGCACGCATAGAGAGGAGGTTCCTCACTCTGTAGCCCTAACCACCGGGAGCTTGGGTCCTCTCTCCGCTCTCCGTGGATGGCAATTTTTTTATATTTTTAAATGTTTTTTTTTGTTGTAGAAAATATTTAAAAATGTAAATCAATTTGCATATAAATAAACGAGTGAAATACGAAATTACAAAGCAATTTTTACTTTTCATAATTTTATTTCAGCATTCTGGAAAATGTTTCGCATATAGATGCGCACGAGAATCCACTTCTATACTAATAACTTCTGGATCCATAAACGACATCGTACTATGCACTCTCAGGCAAAATTAAATAACACGTCAGACCGTCGAGGGAGCTCGCGACGGACTGAAAGCAACGCTCGCGATTTTTTCGCGTTCCTGCGTATAGGAATAAGAAGTTTCGTATGTCCTTTTCGGGTCACGCCATTTCTACCGCCTTAAAATGGAACACTGCGCTATAAAAATACGTCGCGTTTTAAATGCGCTGTCGTGTGAACAGATACCTGGATATCCATTTGTTTAATTTTTTACGATCGTCCGAACGAGTCGTAAAAAATAATTTGCGTTAAAATTCCACAATAGGCGTTATAAGAAGTTTCGTATGGTATATTCAGCTTAACGCCCTCGCCCTAAGGACTAAAATGGAACACTGCACGATAAAATACGTCGCGATATAAATACGCTGTCGTGTGAACAAATACCTGGATACCCATTTGTTTCAATTCGGCGTAATTTTTACGCGCGATAAAATTCATCCCGTGCGAACGAGGGGTAAAGAACATAGGTGAAGAGGTAATTCCGCATTCATTTTCGCAAATTCGCACGGAGGTCTGAATTTTGAACGAATGTTCTATCCCTCTCTATGACTGTAGACCAGATAATTTATAGAATTGGGTTTTACTTTGCGGAGATCCATAATACAAAAGTAATAATTTAATCGTGGATTATAGCATAATAAATCCAATATTACTTTTATATAGATTTAAGAACAAAGGGGAAAAACAAGGTAAACTATTAAAGTAGGCATTACTTTTAGGAATTTCATGATAAAAAATTATGATAGAATTGCTATATTAATTAATGATTATATCAAAATAATTTTAGCATTACATTAAAAAAAAAAGACCAAGAGGTATTTGAAAAGTTACGCGAAAATTCTTTATCAAAATTAACTCTTAGCTAAATGAGAAAATCCCAAGATAGTACCGCAGATAAATTGTTAACACCTCCTTTCCAGGCAGACTACCGACCTCAAAAGATTTCCAGAAAACTACTATTACGATTTCTTGAGACATTGTCCGGATATAATATTGTTTTATAAGAAATATATAATGATTTGCTTGTAAAACTGTCTTTTGTGTTCAAGGCATGCTAACGCAGAGTCAAAGTAATTCGCAGCGTCAAATTCTTTAAGAAAAAAGCGAAGTTGAATTTTTGTGGGTAAGCATTGGCTTCTCTGTAGATTGCATTATTACAATTGGCTTTGTAAATGCATAAATGTTCATCTACGCGATTTTTAGACGGAACGGACGTTCTAGACAGAAATTTGTGCTTTGCAGACTAGAGGTATGCATTAACGTGTCAAGCTAAATTTTTTGTTAGGCGTTTAAATATGCCTCCATTCATACCTACCTTGATTAATGAACAGTAAACCTAGAAGATAGATTTATTGTCTATGATACCTCCCAAGGTCCGAAGCCCATTAGCTTTTAGCTAATAGTCTGTTGCGTATTTGAGTTATTTGTCCATGCTGAAAATGAAAAAAATATTTGAATTTCTCTATCGAAATGAGTAAATGCTCATCATTACATATTTTATTTTGGAATATGAATGTAATATTTAAATACTAATAAGTAGAGCATAAAGGGTATTAAGAGGGGTAAAAAAATTGCTTTTGCCATAATGTTTTGTGTAACGTAACAATATAGAATATACTACTCGTAAAAAATCAATTTGCATTGTGTATGGTGTAAAATGTAGCAATTCAAGATACCAGTATATGTGGGGAAAAAGAATTCAAGATCTGGCGTTATAATGCTTTAACATTGTAGATTAAAAAAAAATTCAATACACTATGGATGAAGTTGAAGTTTGGGAAGATTTATCTAATATCCCAGCTGATCCTCCAGAGATGCGAGAGCTATGTGAAAAATGCAGGTAGGTCTATATTATGTAAAACATATCCATATTGACTTAGGTGCTTCCTATTATCGCTATGATAGTGTAAGCCTACTCTAAGAAACATGCATAATAAATAAGTAGGAAAGATTTTGTTAAATGACTGACATGCATGCATATATTAATTACTTATCATTAAATGTGGTTTGCAAAGTATTGCTTTAAACTATTCTGATACAAAATATATAGACTTTTATTGTTATTGTACAACAATAACTATATAGTCTATATTTTTTTTATTATTATTTAAAACAAATTAAATAAATGGGTTATCCTTATATTAATAAACTTTTTTCTTAGGAGACCATCAGTTGTATGTTGGTGTTCAGCACTTCCTCCGCACCGTCTGACTCCCAAGAGTAACATTATCCTGTTACAACATCCAGCAGAAGAAAAAAGATGTCTTCGTACTGCTCCTATGTTGCAACTTGGTCTAGCAGAAAATAAGTGCCTTATATTCAAAGGAAAAAGATTTCCTCTGCCTAGACATGAAAACTTAGATGAAATATTAATTCATCCCAACACAATTCTACTGTATCCCAGTAAAACAGCTATAGATATTAAAGAACTTGACCATGAGTATGCATCATACAATTTAGTTTTAATTGATGGAACATGGCCACAAGCAAAGGCAATATATACATCAAGTCCTATTCTTCATAAAATCAAACAAGTAAAACTCATATCTACAAGCACAAGTAATTATATTATAAGAACACAACCTACAGAAGGATGTTTAAGTACATTAGAAACTGCAGCAGAAGCATTGTCTCAACTAGAATGTGATCCTATTTATAAAGAACAACTTATTGAACCTTTACATATGCTCTGTCAGTTTCAGTTAGATAATGGTGCAGTCACACATCAGTCAAAAGAATTTTTAATTAAAACGAACACATATCCAAAATTAATTGGAAAGCGACTGTCAAAACTATTAAAGTCTACAAATGAATATGTTACCAATTAAGTTAGTAAATAAGTTTGTAAGATTTTTTTATTTACTATACAAAAGTATTATTATTAAATTATGTCATAACAAGATTGTTTAATTTTATTATTTTTAAAAAGGCATACAAGATTGATAATTTATTAGATGGTGTAGAAATTTTCTAAAAAGAAAAGATCCTTTTATGTATTTGTCAATAACATTTACAGCAGCAACATTTACAGTAACAACTTTATTACTACTAGATTAAAAAAGATGGATTGAATAATTTTTAAATTATGTATATTGTACTATGTGTGCTATCATTGTGGTGTTAGTTTAGTGTTTTAGTTAGCTATGTTACCTATAAAACAAATAAAAAAAAAATCAATACAGATTTATAATTTTTACAAAATAATATTTTAAGACGCTTAATGTGCTATAATACAATTCAAAATATTTCCACTTGTCTAATTGAAAATGAAAAAGACAGTCTTTCTCATACTTCCATTAACTTTTTCCGCTAGAATAATCTATGGAAAACTTCTTGATATTCCATAAACAAGAACCATTGTAAACCGATTTATTAAATAAAACAAAATCAACCACTTATACTTATAAAACCCTACCGCCAACAACACACTACACACATTTAATACAATACCTATATCGAAGGTTTCAAAACGATTGCATATAAATCAGTTTTTTTAATACCTACCTATTATCTTACATAGATAGGCTTAATTTTACGTCCGCGACACGAAGAATGTTTCAGGATTACTCTTCTGTGGTATGCAACCGCTGTCAAGTGTCAGTGTCACGAAGTGTGTTTCGGCAAAAATATTATCTGCCATTTCTTTCTTATAGTTCTGTCAAACGAATTAAAACATGGCTGAGGTTGGTGCTCAATTTATAAAATTGTTCATCTAGTTTTACGTGATGAATCGGTTTTTTGTCGTTACTAGGAGTACTAGTGAATAAATATGCCTTAAATTAAGAAATGCTTCCCAGTGATATTTTTTGTTTGTGACCAAAAATGTTTACGTATTTCAGGTCGAAGAAACTCTAAAGAAGAAACGTACCTTCAGGAAGTTTACCTTCCGAGGCGTAGACTTGGATCAGCTCCTTGATATGCCAAAGTGAGTTTTTTGGAAATTCTGAATTTCCTAAAAAAATTTATCTACCTTAGTATATGGAAAACATAACCTACGAAATTAAAACTCCTCGTTAAAACTAAACTCGTTGTTTTTAGCGAGCAACTTATGGAGTTAATGCACGCGCGAGCTCGCCGGCGATTTGCTCGGGGTCTTAAACGAAAGCCGATGGCATTAGTAAAAAAACTACGTCGCGCTAAGAAAGAGGCACCACCAAATGAGAAACCAGAAATCGTTAAGACTCACTTGCGCAACATGATTATTGTACCAGAGATGGTCGGCTCTATTGTTGGTATTTACAATGGAAAGACTTTCAACCAGGTAATAATTAATAAAATAGTCTGATAATATTACTATATTAATTGATTGAATCATCTTCACATATGCTTTTTACTAGTATATCACTGGCCAAAGCCTATTACTTTATAATAAAGTATTTAGTGGTAATCTATAATTTAGAGGGAAATGTTAAACAACTCGGATGAGGTATCTCTATGACTATCATAATGAATAATTTTTATTTATAGGGAAAAGTTAATCTATGGTTCTATTGTTAAGTACACTTTTAATTTGTCTAAATCACAAATTTACTGTAAGAAGTAGTTTCTGTAAGAACTTAACCAACAATTATGGTTACTGTGATTAATAAATTTTGTTTTCTTAGTTGCTGAATCGAATGAACCATAAGTTTAATTAATATTCAGGCTTACCAACATGAATTCGTAGCGGTTTTTGTAAAGAAGGTTTCCTGGTTAGGACTATTGATTTTATATCACAAGATTTATGGAAAGCATTATTAAGAATTATATATATGCTTAGAGAATTTCTGGGATACCTGTTATTTTGAAAATATTTAGTCTAGGTTTTCTCCATCTAGTCTAATCCACTTTTTTTAGGGTCAAGTTTTCTTTGTATTACTAGTTATGCAAGAGTTACTTGTAAGAAGTATTTAATATTTTCTCTGCTATTATGAAATACATCATTTCATTGGTTTAGCTCCTATAATTGACCTATTATATGTGAAAATGTACTTAATAATAAGACACTCAAAAGATTTACTTTAAAAGATATTTTAAAATTTAATACATCTTTTCAGGTTGAAATTAAGCCTGAGATGATTGGTCATTACCTTGGTGAGTTCTCTGTCACATATAAGCCAGTAAAGCACGGTAGGCCAGGTATTGGTGCTACCCACAGCTCCAGGTTTATTCCTCTCAAATAGAAGGACACCATTCACTTAGGTTAAGTGTAAAAGTTCTGCAGGAGTACAATAAAGTATTTTTGTGGATGACAAAGTTTTATTTAAATTATAGAATTAGAGTTTTATTTCTTAATTTTTTGCATTTGATTGAGGTTTAGGGTAATCTCATGACATAAATAATAGCAAATAGCTTATATTTTCATAAAATTGATTTTAAATACAATACAACATATCACAAGATTTAAGAAGCAGATACTTAGTTCAAGTTTATTGAAAGAATATTCGAACATTTAAAATTCTAGCAGTCCTTTCCAAGTGAAGTCAGCTTAGTGCTCATATCCTCAATCTGTGCTATTTCTGATGATGCAGATTATTTTTTTTTTAAATTGCTATATTTGTGAATATCACACTAGTAGTGACTGTAGGGTTTTTGTATTTATATGAATCTATACTACTAATTACAATTTTTAAGACTTAAGTCCACGCTAACATAGTTGCTGGTACAGCTTGTACTGATATATTTTAGTTCACGTCCCTTTGACCTGGATGTCTTTAATTAAACATAAGTCTCATCATCTTCCCTTGATGTTTCATATCATAGGTCTTTAACCATTATATTCAACTCTAGCGTGACTTGTACAATCCATTTTATACATTCAATATTAATCTACGAATAAAGTCTACCGTAGTAGGAAGTTTGGTGAACATAATGTTTCGGCGTATAACTCAACAGGTGGCTTTTGCTGAAGCTCGCAACAATAGATACTTGCCTGAAATTTTCTCACGTAGTGCCATTAATGTACGATAGACGGCGTATGTGGAAATTTTTCGCTATCACATCGAAGTTAAACTTTTTTAGAATTTACTTTTTTAGAAAGAAAAATTATATAAATGTAAATTACAGATTCCTTATAATAGTTACATAATTAAAAATCGGAAAAGGGTTTGTCAACACTTGTGCTACGGAATACCTGTTACAAGTGCTGGCACCTTCCCAAACATCACAAGTTACATTTATGATAAGGAGTAAATAATTAAAGGAAAAAGTTTGAAATATTTTACGGAAAGAGCTGACAAAGATCGCAAGAGATCGTGAGAGACATGCCACTTGCATGATAATTCCTGCATATGTCCATCAACGTAACAAAAGGAGTACATTAATATCGACAGCATATATAAATATTTAGCTGTCAATTTAAAATGCTATTTAACTTTTTAGAATTCTTTGATATCGGAATTTTAGATAATACATTGTCTTTTATTAAAAATAAGTTTATTAAATAGTGTAAAGTTTTTATTTCACAGAAACAATAATAAGCAAGTATAATTGGTTATGTTATATTTTTAAAATTTTCAGACATGTCCGCAGAATTAAAGGTTAACATGGTATTTATTCAATTCACAAGAAAAGACCTAAATGACATCCCATATCTTCATGAGGGAATTAAAGTTGTCCTGAAAAGCTATGAACTTTGTTAACTTGGACATCATTTTAGCGAGTCGTAACCGGTGATAGCTGCCGCGATCCTATGCAAACCGATCCAAAGACTTATAAGTCCTGGATGACATAGAGCCCTTTTTTGGTGCGCTGCGTCATTCGCAATTCCATAAATAAGTTTGCTAATTATGAGAATCTTAAGAGTTTTAGGTGTAAAGTTGAAATCCTCATATGGGATTATTTTAACTAAAAATTAGTATAGTTAAGTGAAATCACTATATGTACATGTTTCTCGCAATTTAACAACTATAAGGCTCAATAAAATAACCGATTAACGTCCAATGCTGATCGAAGGTCTCTTTAAGGAACCTCCACACTACACGACCTTGTATCGCTTTTATCCAGCGGCTTCTCGCGAACTTTCTGAGGTCGTCAGTCCTAGGGAGTTTATCAACGTTGCGTTTTCCGATGCGTGATCGTCATTCAAGCGCCCCAACGACCATTGGATGTATGTAGGTACTACAGACTTGTGCTTATTTTAAGTGTATAAAACATTAATTGTTTTCGAATCGAATTGCCCTAAAATTTTATGAATGAAAGATAAGACGATGGTGTAGAAAGAATAAAATCGCAGGAGTAAAAGAGCATGTTTGGTGTGGTGATAGAGTTACATATGCTATATACATTGTATCTCGGTACTGCCCATGTAATCAAAAGTTGCGAGCTGAAAATACTATAACAATAATATAATATAACAACAACTGTTATACTAAAAATCATAAAACTACACCCAAAAAGATTAGCATTGAATGCCTTTTGCATATACGCTTTTTTGTAAATATCCTTTCTACCCACATTATGTTGACTTAAATATATAATGCTGAAGGATGTCCCATAAAATTCATCAGAGATCAGAAACTAACTGAAACTTTTTATTTATTGAATCAAGAAATCTTTTTGTAGTAAGTTTTCTTCAAATTATATATGTATAATAAACCATAATGGATTATAATTTATGTTTTATTTAACTATACTTCGCCCTATTACAATAATATCTACGTCATTAGTGCAAATATAATAGATTACATATTGATCTAGGTCACTGACTGCATAATCAGAAATATGATTCTTTATAAATTTCGTTCCGGTAAACACTGGATAAAAGTAATTCAGAAGGCTGTATTGTTTATTATTAATGTCTAGATGGCGGCGGTTGGCCTGACTTCATCATTGCGGCATGTGCAAAATGATATTGCAACAATTTGATTGTCGTAAGTCTTAATTAATTCACTTATGAGCAACAAAAAAGGGGAGTGATGCGAAAACGTTACTCATCCTTTGATATTACTGGAATTGGTGTGCGCAATCAGCAGGCATTCATGTGACACCTTCAAACTGATATATTATCATCAACATTTTCCTGGAATACAAAGGCCTCGACATTGCATCGTTTAAAGTTGATATTTTAACAATTTACCTGCTTTATAGAAGTGAGAATATGGATGGTGGTAACGATAAGCTATGTTGGTCTTATACAATGTTTTAAACGACAGTTTTTCACTGATTCAAAGAACCGGGTAGTAATAGTTGTTTAAGGTGCCTAATAACTTGAATTCCTATGTATTTAACATATCCATTAAAGTTAAAAATTAATTGATTTATTATTTTTCACTTGTTTAATTTACCATTATATGATTCAGATAGGTTTTGCTTTAAAAAAAGAGCTATTCCTGGAATTTATAAAATGAAACCACGTGAATGCCTGAGCAAGAAATTTAAAGAGTCAAGCGTCTTGACTGAATGTATAAAGTATATTAACTGTAATAATAGTCTTATATAGTTTTAAAATTATGTTATAACACACTATACAATTTTAGATTATCTGAGTGGAAAAACGTTTGATTTGAATTGCACCTAGCTACACACTACATTACTACAGTGTAACCCTCGCAAACTGTAATACTTTTTATTACGAGAGATTATTTTCTTTGCTCTTTACAATACAACCCTCCAAACCCGGTAGTCTATGCGTGTATGTCTTGTATGTAAGTCTATTTAAAAGAAGAATATTCCAAAAATAATATGTTGTTATAATCCACTATTAGAATAAATCTATGTGTTTCTATATTTTACATGTAGGTACATTCCGATGTCATAGCTTTCACAAATAGGATTTTTAAAACCTATGCACTAGAGACCACCAACACTGCGCCCTTCACTCATCATCCTTCTGCCCTTATCCCACTCTAAGTTGGGTCGGCACAACGTGTTACAAACATGTTGTCACATGGTTTGGCTACGTATTTTACAACCGGCCGCCTGCCTGACGTCAACTTACCTTAGTCGTATTTTACGACCTCTCGGTAATAAAGAGGGTGGTCTATTCTACTCAACAGGATACCACACGGTGGGTCAACTTACCTTAGTCGTCTTTTACGACACCTCAGTAAGAAATGAGGGTGGTCTATTATACTCAACCGGATACCACTGCCCCCTTCACTAGCACTACTAATATATGCAAGAGTCTATAACGGTGCCCCAAAACGTTTTATATGATGTTGCCAATCAAATTATATTCGTCGACACGGCGAAGATTGGGTCTCATTTTTCTGACATCGGGTGAACGGGACTTCCCGCTTTACACCTAGCAGCGTGATGACTCGCCCAAGTCTTATGACTTGGGCGAGTCATCACGCAGCTAGGTGTACGGAGAGTTGACGTAAAGTGCAGGGCTGTTAATAATAACAATAACAACACCTGCACTTTACGTCAACTCTAGCTTCGGCACCGCAAAAGGCGCTCTACACATGATATTTCCCAATGTTTGTGCTTACTCTCCGTATTCAGCAGTATTGGCGAAATATGATGAAAAAATAAGCTCGTCTGTCCTGCCCAAAGACGCTGGCAAATTCAACGGCATATTGATCTTTGAAAAAGAATATTTAAGACATTACGTTTTTTACGTATCCGAGGCCCTTATTCATGAGTTCTTTATATGGCGCTATTGCGACGAGATTGAAAGAACAAAACGTTTCTATTCATTTTAAGAATTGAGATTGACGCTTTAGCGTTCGAATCGATCTCCAGGAAGATGACGTATAAAATAATGTGGTAAATACTTTAACTCAATCTCCCAATGAGATCAATAGTGCGTTCATTACGATCATTATTTTCCTATATGCTAAGCCAACTTTGTTATCACTGACACCAAACTCAATAAACGTTCCCCACACAAATCATCTTCGCCTCCACAGATTATTTGCGGTTTACCCGTGTATAGTTGTCCGAATGTTTTACGGGCGGCTCACTTCGCCTTGCTCCAATGTAAATAATATGCTGCTATAACTGAAAATAAACGATGCTCGGTCAATGAAATTCGACGAGCGTCCGACCAGTGGCGTCGCTGAAACTGGAAGAAATCTCGTCCTAACTAGAACGAATAATTAAAGTAATTAAAAAATATTGTTTGTACGACCTCAGGGCGCTTGTCGTTTATAAGCAGCCGAAGCGAAGGCTTCGCGATTATGATCCGTTCGCTTTGTCGCTGCCAGCACGCGTCTACCGCGTATCCTGTCCTGAAACACGCACCATTAGTAATTCTTATAAAACAAATAAATGGATTTAATATAAAAACAAGTGTTATAAAATTACGATTCTTCTAAATTTAACTTAATGGTTATATCTCATGTAAACTAATTACTTTTTAATAGTGACAATTGAGACGATTTTCACTAAGTGTCTTAGTGTAATTTGTGATAATGATTTTTATCTTTGGTTCTCGTGATTCAGTAAACTCTACTGTAGATTAATATATAGGTGAGTAAATTTTTTTTATCTGTGTTTTATGTTATATAGGATTATAACAAACGATCGAATAATTAGAATAATTATCAAATTATAACAAAATATAAATTTAAGTTTATCATAAGGATTATGTTAACATGAAAAAATATAAAGTAAGAGATAGAAAGCTACAGGTTTAGATCATCAGGTTAAAATTCGCATCTCGGTCAACAGGTTTTTCAACTTTCAAGAATTGATATTTCTTTTAAATTATTACGCACCGAAGAACTTAATAAACATAACCTTTTTTTTTAATATAAAGTCCAAAAAATTGCAGCAATAATCCAAATTAATATGACCATATATTATATATGTTAAGACTTTATTTATAACTTATATTAACTATCCACAGCATTAAATACTTTCCAATAAGTTTTTGTTTTTATATGAGCTCGATGATTAGTACTAAGAATGCACTATAATCGACACATGTATTCTATCTAGTTGTATTTTGAATACTAAATATTACGTATGCTAAGTTTTTATAATAAGGTGGACGTCAGTAATTAAAACTAATAATAACTGCCATATCCATATGCCATTTAGTCAAGATTAACAACATCTGTGACTGCATATACACTGTCCATTATATTAACCATCTTTTGACAGATTGACGATTTACATATTTAGTGATGTCCTAAAGATTCTCGTATGCGATACCATTCCGATTATAGTACCTACTATCATTAATCGAATTACGTACCTAAGTCATTCGATTAATGATAACCTACGTAAACTAATAACAGATATAGAAATCAACATTTTGATTTAATATTGCCTTAGTTTTTTGAAAATAAATGTTAATCCGTGTGTATTTATTATAATCATAAAAATTTATTATACATCAACTGGCAACATCAACAGACCTTCCGCTCGGCCGCCATTTTGACGTGATCTGTCACTCTCAACGAAACGCCCGTGATAGTCACACGCATTTACGTTCGCTGAGTGTTCTCTCGCATCTGTTACACCTTGAGTTAAGTAGCTTTATTCCTCGGAAAAACTTTTGTGAAACTTATATTAATTGATCGTGAAAATGCCGAAAGGACGTGTGTTGAAAGCACAATCGAGACAGTTAGTGTTATAACTTCATGAGTATTTTGAGCAAGAAAATCAAAATGGCGGACCTCTTATACCTATCACGCAAGTCCGAAACCGTGTTGCAGCCGCGTTGGGGATCAGTCTATCATATGTGACTATAATCACTACTGATGCCTACGGCAGGAGCGGCTTGGAGCAAAACAAACCATCTACACCAAAAAGAAAGCGCCGGACTCATAAGGTGACAGCTGTTGATGACTTTGACGCTGACGCTATTCGTCGTCATGTATATGATTACTACTTGAGAAAAGAAATTCCAACTTTGAGAAAACTTATTGTTTCTTTGAAAAGAAGTGGTCTATTTCATGGTGAAAAATCTTCTTTGGTCAAAGTTTTGAACACAATTGGCTTTTCATATAAAAAGTTAAATAAAAGAAAATTATTAATGGAACGCACAGATATAGCTATAGCACGTTGTGATTTTTTAAGAGAGGCAAAGAAAATACAAGATTGGGCAAATATTGTTTTCACGGATGAAACATGGCTCAACGCTAACCACACACTATCTCGTTTCTGGACTGATGATACTGCTGATTCCACTTCCTCAGTACCAATGGGAAAAGGTGAGCGCCTAATCATTTGCCATGCAGGTACAGCAAAAGGATTTGTACAAGACGCACTGTTGGCATTTAAATCGAAGAAATCAAATGACTACCACGAAGAGATGAATGCAAATGTGTATGAAGAGTGGTTCAAAAAAATGCTCATTTCATTGGAAGAACCATCAATAATTTTTATTGATAATGCGCCCTACCACTCCCGTCAAATTGACAAAATGCCAACACAGGCTAATAAAAAGCATGAAATAATTAATTGGCTTCGGGACAATGGAGAAAATGTGGACGATTCAATGTTAAAAGTTGAATTAATAAAAATATTAAAAACCAAAAAGAGAGCAAAACGCTATGTAATCAATGAAATGGCAGCAGAATATGGCCATACTGTTCTTCGGATTCCTCCATACCACTGCCAGTACAACGCAATAGAACTTATATGGGCACAAGTAAAAGGGCATGCTGCGAGATGCAATACAAGCCCCCCATTCACAGCGAATAAAATGTTGCAATTGCTAAAAAATGCTTGCACCCACGTAACGGCCGAGAACTGGGCAAGTGTGGTGGAAAGAACTAAAAGAGTAATATTCTCTGATTGGGAACGTGATATTGCGTTTGATAATATATTATCTACACAAGAGCTAATAATAACTGCTACTGAAGACTCCTCGTCGGAGGAGTCTAGTGTTGATTATCATTCCGACGACTCGTGCTAATAAAATAAATTAAAATATCCTGATTGTTTTATTTGTATTCATGTATTAACTAAGAAGAAAGTAAAACTTTATATAATGTTATTAAATGTCTTTTAATACTCGTAACATCGATTTCTACCGATTATTTTTAATCTGTGGCATAATCGTAGTAACCATTATGTGTGACATCACTAAGTGGGCGGTACCCATCCATAAAGTACAAATATTATTTGTATGATATTTGTACGTAAGCAATACAAAACTTAATGAGCGTGAGCTGTCAAAAGACTGATAATATGATGGACGCAGTATAGTCCTTAAAACACTAATGTGATTAAGCACAAACCGTAAAAAATACACCTCAAAGTATTTTTTTATTCATTACAGAGAACATTTTATTTGTTATTTACTCTCTCGTTTTTTTTAAATTTTAACGCTGATTTCAGCGTCCCCTATCCGTATTGGAATTTTAGACAACGGCAAATCTCGACGATCACTTCTAACAGTACTATATTCTGTGTAAACTTTTCACTAGTCAAATTTTAAATTAATGTTATCATGCTTTGAAATTTGTATATCATCTCTCTTCATTGCTGTACACAATTTTACTACAATATATAATCAATGATATATATATATATATAGCAATTACATTCTCGTCATGGCGTTGCCACGAGTTTCAACTGTTTGAAGTATTTTCAAACATTATGTATAAGTTGGATGTTATAAGAACATCAAAGACATTTGGGTAAATCTGTTATTCTTTATCTCTATGTATTATCCCAACAGTAAAATATATAACATACAATTTATTAAAGGTTCAATCTTATCCAGAGATAAATTTTCATGACCTAGGAAAGAAATCGAAGCAATTATGATTGGTTTTGGACAAAATATAGGAGACTTAGAAATCCCTTATAACATTACATCACAATTTACTTCGCCTATGATATGCAAATGTTTTCAAATGATTTTTTTAACTGTAAATGAATTTTTATTGTATAATAGATCGTAACGTCAAATCAAATCAAATAAAAATAATCTTTATTCAAATACGCTCTTTCGAGCACCTTTGTATCGTCAAGGATCAATATCATTAATGAAGCTACAACTTGTTCCAGCAAAGACCAGCAAGAAATTTGGCGGTCAATGTTTAAAATATTTTCAATTTACATTGCTGTCATTTATAAAGGTAAAAGGATTTTCAAATCCAAGAAATTAATAATCCAAATAATCTTCATTTTATGTAATATGTTTTACGTATAAGCATATTTATTACACTTAATTGAAACCTCTCTATCGTGAAGCTAAAAAATTAAGAAATACTTTCAAAAATATTTCGAATATAACTTGCAATAGAGAGACTAATATTATTTCTATATTCAAGTCAGACGTTAGGAATATGTTTTGAATCATTGTTATTTATTCGCAAACCTATTTGATATTGGTGCAGTAATAATCTCCTTGACTCATGTTGATTAAATTTCATTATATCATTTAAGAACTATCAGAGATTATCTCTGAGTGGCACTTTAACTTTTAACTATATTTTAGAGTACTATTTACATTATATAGGCATTATATCACTCACGTAATTCCGATTTCAGTAAAACCAATGTAAACATTAAGCAATATTTATGCAGAAAAACTTTAAAGAATTTGTTTTTTGCCATGATAAAACACTTGTCCTTTTTTAAACTGTATGACTTGTTTTAGCTGAACATAAAATTGCCTTGCTACAATTAATTATCCAAAAGAGTGTTTTAGTGGTTTATAGATTAGGTTAAAGAAGAATAAATTGTACGTAGATAACAAAACAGTTTTTAATAAACTGAAATATGTTAATAAAATAAACAGGCTTTCTTATGTAATAAGGTATAATCTCGAAGAAATGAAGTGCACTTGTTAATTTTTTTAAGCAATTGAGCCTAACTATATTGGTCAGGTAATTAAGTTAGAAAGATTCTTTGTCGATAATAAGTCACATCAATTGAGCACCTCCTTCTTTTTTGAATTTCTTTTGAAAAGGGTATAATTATTAGCTGAGTAAGCTAAAATTTCCAAAAAAAGATAATTTATCGATCAAAGAGTACAGTCAGACTATTCTGAGGATCAAGTATAATTTATAACTGAATATTTCACATACGAGCTGAGTTTTGAAATAAAGCAAAAATGTCATGAGACTTTTTAAAATATCGTTTTATTTGAAGTGCAAAAAAAGACAGAATGTATACACAATACAAAGATTGCAAAAGAAAGGGTTCCAATGTTATCTTATTACCACGGAGCCACTTATCTATTTTAATGTTTCGGTTCACGGTAAAACTGGGCTAGTTAATGTACGCTATTACGGTAAAGTCTATTTAAATTTGTGTTACAATATATTTGTAAAATTATTTTTTCACGAACACTTATCATTGTCGTACTCGTATCCCACTTTAATTAGGGATAACAATGTTTTTCTCTTCCAGTCTCTCATATCATTCGTCAACTCTGGCGCTACTCCTATTATGTTTTTATCACTACTTCACTTTATACGTTTCCTATATCTTTTTTCCGGTCTCCCTCTAATCACATATCTATTCATATGCTTAATTAAAATTCATTCGCTCACATGACAGGCATCCCTCCTGATTACATGTTCATTCAAACTAAATAAATTAATTTATTTCAAATGAGAGAAAGCTTCCTGAGAGCGTATATAATAAAACATGATGGGATATTCCTCCTTTATAAATGTAGAGAAAAGTCCGCACTGGCATATATCAATCTTTTAAATATAACTCGCTTTACCCATAAAACTTCAAAATAAATGATAATCTACTAAGCGAAATGTAAAGCTATACAGAGGATTCAGTTAATCATCAAACTTAAATACATAAGTTAATAATAATAAAGTTATAAAATACATGGTTTATAATGTTAACGATTTCATCCTTAACATTATAAACCATATATTTTAAATTAACATCGTATGAGCTAAAGCAAAATAAAACAAAACGTACGCGAAAATAAATTCAAGTCATCGATTTCGGGACTTGGTTTATGCCACCACTGCGCCCCGCCCCTAAACTGTCGCCCATGCGAATCCGGCACGGTACTAATATATGTACATATACTGCCTGATCTTCACTATCGGCGATGAATGTAGATTGTGTGATCGTCTATGATCAGCACGATCATTGCTCGTATTATCATACGATACAAACGGATTCACTTTGATGCACGTCCAAAGACCGACAATTCCCGGCGATCGTACGCGATCATAGACGATGATTGGCGACTAAAGCCGCTACACGTGTTCACGCTTAACCGTTTGTGATCGCCAATTATGCACAGGAACCATAAAATTGTTGTTTTTTTTTATGATCAAAGGCTAGCGCCTGGCTACGATCTCGCCTGTGGAAAGCGAAGGATGTAGCCTAAGGTGGACTGCGCTTGCCACTATAGTGCCTATTCACTCTTGTTTCTTATGTAATACGCGTCGAAGTTGTTTTAGTGCATTTATTTAACCGCAATGATATTATAAATATTAGTATTAATAATATTATGTAGTATAAATGCATTTGTTTTGTGTAACGGAGCGACAATTTGTTTTTAATATTATATGTAGTAGGTATTATATGTAGATAGTGTAAAGGCTGGGAAGTGAAGTTCGCTATTTTTATGTTTATACTGAAGGCTAAGCAGCCTAATAAGAGTCTAATATGTAAATTTTACCCATCATTTGGGATATAACGTTATCGGTATAGAATATTTTTCGCGTATTCTATTCTATGTGACATAAACGAAGTAAGTCTCATCATTGCACATATCTTCGATTCATATCCATACTCTGTTCTTTCGCGTTGTTTCGTAGTGTTGTCTTTTTTAACCTATAAAAAACTAAAATGTGAGCTGTCGTATACCGAAATATTTCCAAGTTCAAAACCTCGAGATTACAAATTACGCTGCTTCTACGGTCTCTCTTGCTTCTTGTTAGGTGATATATTCTTTCCTCCCAAGACACTAAGATAAGATGATATGAGATGATATATGTCTAATATAGTAATTTGATTCTGCTTTCTGTAGTCTTGCTAAAAAATTTGATATAAATACAAACCTTAGCTATCTGTCAGGAAAAACAATAAAATGAATGAAATATTGCTGCTCGAAATCGCAATAAAATAAATTATCTACATACAGCAAAGCAACAATTCTTGGTAATTCAAGGCCTTTATATCGTCTTTATATTTTTAAGGTAAAACAACATCAAAACAAAAACAAGTTGCTATAAGGTCAACCAAATAATAAGGATAATTTTGATCCACAATTTTTGCAGTTATAGTGGAGATAACTTTTAAAATTTTTATCATAGGAGTTTGTAATTTGTTTAATACTAACCGGCCATCCCGGTTTAATACGACGTGTTATGTCCTGAATGTCCGCCAACTATTAATTTTCGTGATAAATCTTACTATATTCATTTAAATATATTACGTAAACGATCATAATATTAAGCATTAAATGCTGGTGAATAACGTAGTTAAGCCGATAAGGTTTACCGTATGAGTCTAAAAAGTTGTCCAATTTCCGCTTTCTACTCTATTATGGTTTTAGAATTATGATTAGGTATAGTAAGCTAATCCTGAAAGGTATTTTAATATGAAATGGGTTAAATTCCACTATATCTGATTTTGTTTTATATTAAAAGGATAAGGCAGCATTGTCGATAGAAATCGGGTTGATTTAAACATGCTGAATGAATTCTTCATTCTAAGTGAAGGAGTTCATAAGTTATAAAACTTTTATAAATACACCATAAAATATTTGGCTTCATATCGATATACTATAATTGTTCGATCAGACAAACACATACCTATTATTAGCTTTTGTTAACATAAACTACTTGTCACACTTATGCATACTTTGTGTGGATCCTATAAATTTAGTAGAGTAGATATTATTATGGTTCTACTACATTTGTTTCTATCAGCTTAAATTTGTTACTACCTAATGATGGGTACTATATTAGTAGAGTATACCCATTCATATATATTTGCGTATAACAATGAGCCTTCATCGAGACCCTATTACTTGATTAACTGGGCCGCACCCACCCATGCTGACGTTATTACGTTGCTGACATCTTTGTTTCGAATGTGACGAAGTTAATTGCTATTCACAAATAGGTCAAATTATAATGAATGGTTTGTAATTTACGTAAAGCTTAATATATCTTTGAATATTATCAATAACATAGAAAGTGTTAGACACTTATTATTAATAGGATTAGGCCTTCTTTGTGAAAATATGGGCGTTTTCAAAATTGATTCTAACAAATAAACTTAATTCTAATAAATCTAATCTATTCAATCTAATACAAAAATAATGATAGTTGAAATTAGGTAATATGCGATTAGTTAGCTATTAGAATTTTTGGTTATAGTAGTGGCGGATTTTTGTGAATAATATTAACATAACTGTCTTTAGAAACATATTCAATTCAATTTATATTGAATGGCTTTCAGGAGTGCATTATTTGCACAGATTACTTCGCCAATGTCACGTAAGGTGGAGAACACTCAAAGGAGATTGTACGGTGAACTAAAGAATAAAACATAAATTTAAATATTTTACAAAAGGTGGAATCTTTTTTATTAACCCGTCACCCCTGTTAGTTTTTGAGATCTCGAAGAACGAATTCCAAGTTTTGTCCAGGGAAGTCTTAGCTAACGAGCAAAGATCATTTGCAGTATTTTCAAAATGCTCGAGCGTTCCATCTTCAACTGCATCTTTAGCACATGAGTCAGCAACCTTATTCCCAGGAATACCAGAGTGACTAGGAATCCAGGCTAATAGAATGGATAATCCTTTTTGATAACAAGAGAACAAAATCTCCCTAATCTTCAAAACAATCGGAAATCTTGACTTACTACGGAATGGATTTTCTTTAATAGATAATAAACAACTAAGGGAGCCTGTCAAATGAAACATATATTTATAGATGAAACGTAATGCACTTACTGACATCTGTTATTTCGTTAGTCTAATGTACCCCTAAAAACTTTAAATTCAGTGACAATCTGAAACATTTGCTATCTGAAGTAATGGAGAATCGATTCATTGCATTGATTAGTAAAATAAGAAGAACTCGATAGCTCTAATTCTCTGAAACTGTTGCGCGCTTTTCTCAGAAGACATTTATTTTCTTTTGTGTCCTAAAAATCCTTAATACTCTAAGTTTGTATAAATTATGAAAAGAGATAGTATACCCTACATTTAAAGTTATTAGTATAGTTTCTCTCAAATCGCGCATTAAAGTAAAATAATATTATTTTTAGTATCGTTATTTTAAGGTATAATGTGTTAAAGATTGTTTGACTGTAAAAGAGAAGAAATATTCATTGTTTTATATCCAGCCTTTAGACAGCTTATTCAGTTATCATCGGGTGAGATAGTGGAAACTAAACATGTCATACATTAAAATAATATCTCATAGCTGGTAAATTTGTTTAGCGTACGTAATTATAATAATCTGTGATAGCCTAGCGGTGTCAGTGCAACACTTATCAGGGGTTATTTTGCTATAATCCGCGATACAGTAAATAGAAAATATATATAGTGTTAAATGTGTAATGGACTATCCGTATTTTCATACCCGATACGTGCAGGATTCGTAAAAACACATGCACAAACCTCCACCACTTCCACAACAATACACAAGCACTACACACGTTCACTATCACAAACTCAACAATCGTTTCGCCTCGCAACCGAAGCATCATCAGGAGATATACTCCACATGTCGATTGTCGATATTTTCTATGCGATATTTTCTATTTACTGTATCGCGGATTATAGCAAAATAATTTTATTATTACTTTTGTATTATGGATCTCCGCAAAGTAACGCCTAATTCTATAAATTACTTATCAGGGGATCACGGGTTAAAATCTCTGCTTTTCATCATGAGGAAACCTTAATATCTCTAGAGAAGTCATGGCATATGGGTTTTAGCTCCAACCCTTCTCTCTAGAAAAGGAGAGAGGAGGCCTATGCCTAGCTGTGGGATAATAAGATGCCGTTACTTTATGTAATAATAGTAGTATCCCACGTCCAAGAAAAAAGTCTAATAAACATTCCGCTTCCTCTTAATTTTAGGAAAACCTGTTGTCAATAATATCTCGTCAATGACAACGGTTATTAAGTTTACCGCCAGGCAAAATACTAGTTTTGAGTTTTTGTAGCGAAAACCTTACTATATCTTTTTATGACCGTAGTGCTATTTACGAGATTCCCCGTTGTTTTTCCTATTTGCATATATACCGCTGTAATTTTTGTGCATAATAATATAATTAATGTGACGATAGAATAGACAAAGTAGGAACCGACATATGCTTGCCGAAAGCAAGAGGCTTTGCGCCTTGTAATGGTACGTATGTCGTTAGTAGGTTTGACTATAAGATTCTTAATAAATTCCGCAATCAATTTTAGCTTTGCCAATACAACAGTTTGAAAACCCTATTATACTGTTGAGAATTACATAGATGATAGAATGCGTGTATATAGCTACTCTCCGACCCTGCACAAGATATTAACGACTAAATATATAAGAATTGTATTTTGAAAAGAGCAACCGCCGAGTTTCTTGCTGGCTCTCCTCGGTAGGAACAGCTTTCCGAACCAGCAATAGAGTTGACAATTCAAAAGCACGAGTTTACTTGAATAAAGAATATTTTGGATTCAAATTTGAATATAAACAAGTATATAATAATAAGCCGCGAAAACTAAAGACGCAATATTGAGTTAAAAACACACTTATTTCGTGAAACGATTGACCTTCACGGTGCAAGAAAATGAGAAATGTAAAGAAACTAAATAATAAACGAATCACCTGTTTAAGCAAAAAATTTTTAGTTGGCGAGAAAGAATACGGATGGTGGTAGTAAGGAAACCGCTTAAGGCGTAAATTTCTTCTCTAGAAACAGGAGTTTTTTGTGAGTCGCAATTTTCCAAGATTCTAACAAAAAGTCAAATTTCTCATATCACTAAACATAAACCAGTCCACACGAAAATTTATGCAAAAGTATGTTTTTCTTTTTTTCACGTCTGTACGAAGTAAGAGGTCGATGTGATTTTAATTATAGGCATAATTTAAGGGGGTTGGGCTTCAATGGGTATATGTATGTATTTCAAATTATATATCTAGTATATCTACCAGTTGTCTGTCACCCATAACACAAGTATTAAGTTACTTACTTTGGGGACGGACGACCGTGTGTGTAAGTGTCCCATATATTTATTTATTTACATTTATTTCACTGTGTATTTTTAGCAATTGAATTTTTGTGCATAAAAATATATTAGGTCTTATGGAAGCCTTATAAAGTGTCACTATATTGCGAGTTGTCAGTTTCCCAGTGTTACAGATTTCATTGCAAGGGGGGGGCAGCTGCCCCCCCCCCTTGCCAGTACGTCGTTACGCCCATGGTTCAGCAAGAGTGGATATGTTGTTATGTCAAGAGATAGAGATACTATGCAATTATCTCGTCAGCTATTTTCTTGGTATATATACCAGCTTTGATTGGCAAAGTTTGGACTTTGAAGCATCTAAAGATTTAGCCTTCTGAAAGCAGTCCTCAATCTATTTACAAGCCATAAAATGACAAATATTCGTTCATTGAGCTCGATACTCGAAGGTTAGGTTTTAATACGTTAGATATTGAGGCGCAATATATAATAATTTTTGTTCGATCGATTTTATCATTGGCGAGGAAAAATGATGAACGATGTAATGCAATACAATGATGTTTGGATGAAATATTTGTACAGTAAAGTAACGGCCTGTTACTAACTCACTACTGGGCATAGGCCTCCTCTTTCCGATTTTCGAGAGAAGGATTGGACGCTAATACCTCCCAGGCTGCTCCAATGCAGATTGGTAGGTTACACATATCCCTAGAATTCTCTAGAGATATGCAGGTTTCCTCACTATGGTTTCTTTAACCGAAAACCGTGAGATAAATTGTAATTTTCAATAAGGCACGTAAGTTTTAACAGAAATACTCATTTATGTCTGACCCGGGTCTTAACCTGTAAACCCTCGAAAGCGTCGCACGATCTCACCGCTGGGCCATCACAACTATTTATACAGAAATATTGTGAAATCAAAATATTTGTAGTGGAAATATTGATGTTCAGAAACAGGTTCAATGCCACCTCGCCAAAGGGTCACTCATAAGATTGATCCGATCATGCGCATAGTTTCACTTTAATCCTTAATCCATTAAATATCAAATCTCTCGTCATGCCACGTGCTAGTAAATGCTTAGTTAGCAATTAAATACGGGTGTGACTTGTTTTCGATAAGAAAAAAACAATTGAATAAACATTTATTACAAATACACATGGTAACTATAGTTGCATTCTATGAAGCTCATAAACGAGTGGAAGCAGGCTTTCGCGCCGGTTCGATCCGGCGAAATCCGGCGTCGGTGGGTCCGTACTCCGTAGGTCATACGCTTGTTGCCCGACACACGTGGCGAATACTGAACAACAATGTGATCCTCAACACAAAACAAAGCTGTTAATAAAGCTTTCACTAATGATTTATAAAATCTAACCTGTCTAACATTAATCTTTATTAGAAATCAGAATGATAATCTTTATTGACTGCTCCTACTATATAATATTAGTAGGTGTCGCTGGATAACTAATTAGAAATAACATATATGCGCACAAAACAAAAAGTATATTTTAAAATATTAACAATTAAAAAAAAAATGTTTACAATTATTTTTTTAAAAGTGTTTTAATTTTGTGTTTAAATTTAAATTCTTTTTCATATTTTCTACACTTTACCTGAAAATATTTTAAATAGAACTCTGTGGTTTAATCTTTACTCAGACAGTCGTCGCAGTAATAATAAAACAAGTAGGTAACAAATGCAGTAATCGGATACATTGCTAGTACTCGTAACTGCGTTCTCGGTTTTTCCGGCATATTAAGAGGTTTTTTATACCCTAAACCTAACGTAAGATAAATATTTTGTTAAAATGATTTATAACATCAACAATTCAAGCTTCATAACGTCAATTATTTAATTAGTACAAATATACGTAGATGTAAATTACCCGGTTAAAAAGAAGTGGAACGCATTTTATGGGTGAAATTGGGAAGCTTTTTCCAGTTTGTTTCCCCAAACGCCAACCTTACCTGCACGTAATGCATACTCCTGGCAAATTTACGCGGTCATACTCACCTGTTGCTATATAACAATTATTTCTTAAGTAGCCTAAATATTTCTGATCTAGCCAGACTAACAGCCGGCAGCAAAACTATTCTCACAATTAAGTGAGTACTGATATCACTAATCCGCAAGCCGGGTGCGGTGATTATCGACGAAATCTTTATTAAATGACTAAATACATACGGCCACAACCATTGAAGACCTAATTGTAAAATATTTGTGATTAAAATTATGCTGCATTCTTCTTTTAGGACAACCTTAGAAGTGAAAACTTCTTTTGCGACATTGTCAATTTTTGATGGGTAAAAAATGTAGAACTCGCGTTAGGACATGACACCACGAAATGGTTTTGCTTTTTCATACTATGACGTCTTAAAGACGCACACTTTAAGTCGTTGCCGAATGAGCGTTCGGAATTTGTTCAAAGAACATGTGAGTAAAAGAGACAGAGTCATCTATAGTTCATATAACATTATCCTTTTCAAACATTACGACCCCAATGCAATTCACACTTCATGGTACGAAAAGAAAGCGGTTCGTGGTCGTCGTTTACGTCTTCAATTGAGTTGCAATAAGAGTTCACGGTAGGCCTGCTGATCGAAAATTCGTAAGACAGAGAGCGAGTAGACCGCCGGCGCTGCGTAGGAGAGGAAGTATCTCCCTATTTTTCTAGCGCGTTAATATATGCCTAAAATATATGCTAAAATATATAAAATATACGCGAAAATATATGCCTACGCCTGGTGTATCGTTAAGGCGCCGTAGGGCGCTTGCGCGAACTGAATTGTAACCTTTGTGTACGATAGAGCAATAAAGGAATATTGTATTTTACCACATAAATCATATTACTTTCATACTGATAATTAAACCAATTCGTGCAAAATTATTCCTTAACCATTCCAAAATATCAAAAGTGCACTACGTTAATATTCAAGTTTTCAATATTACGGCGCTCCCGGAGTGCAACCCATCGATTTGTTTTTCATTTATATCTGTAATTTAAGCAGTATATTGTATATCACTCAGATGTTGCCTCAATGGCATAAAGTTTTTTACTCATTGCTTTTTACGGGTTGCATTTAAGCATATTTATCAATCTTCTATGACAACCATTGTATTCGAAATGATAAAAGCATGCTAATTTCTAAATTTACCACACATTAAGTAACTGTTTGTACACATGTGGTATTATATCAATATTTGATTTAGCATGTGTCGGCGATAAACCATCAAAGGATTGAAGCAACATACAGAACTATTTCTAAAACCTCACATTTTAAAAGACTTACGAGTCGAAAGGAAAATACACATTATCATAATACAAACGATTAGATCAGCGGATAACAAAAACTGTACTGTTCTTGGACATCGGACGTCCATTTTAATAAAGCCTGTTTGCAGGTGCCATTTGTTTAACACTCGCAATGTCGTGGAAATATACAATATGTCTGTTGATACTTTTAAAGAACAAAGGCTATATTATGTTCGATTTATATTTAAGCATGTTTAACTCTCCAACTTGCGTATCTTTGTATTAGTTGAAATTTCATCAACTACTTATGTATACCCATACCATTCCGAAGTTGCCATACCATCTCAGCAGAGCTATCTAGCTGGCAGCAGAGACCAATCTTTTGCACTAAATTCGTGGTTTACGCGATTATAATAAGCATAAATGTAATAAGCATAAACGTCAGAACTGTGAAACCTGTGGTTGAATAACAACAACATCCCAGACAATATTTGAAAATTTTGAAAGTGAATCAGCGAACGATATAAAAAGATGTGAGTATGTACTCGTCTCTACATCATAAAACAAAAACGAAAATAATATGTAGAAGTTCCGGAATTAATTAATTTTCCAAATTCAATATTTGTCATGGGCTTGGAAATGTTATAAAGTAGAAAGAACGGATGAGCATTAGAGTCTATAGCTAAGTAAATACACGATCTGAAACAGGTTACTGGGACTGGCTAGAAAACTTCCACCTGATCACTTCGATCGATCGAGGCAATGAAAAATGATAGAACGATAGCAACACTAATCATAAGTGCTTGTAAGTTTTTTTATTAGTGTAGGAAAATTATCGAGAATGTAGAGTGCGTTATGTTTCGACTACACCTATAAAATCTCAATGTCAGTTTAATTCTAGAACCGAAATATAAATATGTATAAATATTAAGTCATCGTTACAAATTAGTCATTCCGCAAAATAATATATTTTAAGATATCATTGCATTCTCTTAAATTGTAATAGTATTTTTATTGTCAGATGTCACCTTAGTATAGTTGTATTATAATTTAAAAGGAATTCAAAACTTGGATTATAGAATTGCTCTTAAGATTAAGGTAAAATTTAAACGGTAAGTATGAATGCATTATATAAATAATTACAAACTACAAGTTTACGTTACTTTGCGTAAGTAATAATTAATTTTGCGATTAACCGGAATAAAAGTAAATCTATATAATACTGAATTTAGAGAGTGGTATATAATCTACTAACATGGTTAATAAGATGTACTGTATCCAATTTGCCGTACTAGACACAAGCACTAGGCTAGAACCGCACAGTTTCACTAAGGGTATGTCAACGCAGGCCTTGCAATAGAAGCATCGGGATATCGAAACATCCAAACTGGACTTGTTCAAAATTTCGGATCAATAAAATTAACAACATTCTTTCCTTTTAATCTAATTGAACATTCTGAATTATATCTTTTTCAAAAATGGCTTACGAAAGTTTCTTTAAACAAATATTTTTTAATTGCTTATACATATACGCAACGACTATGTTAAAGTAAATAAAATCAATTTAACAACAAAATAGAATATAATTACAAAATAATTAAATATATAATGTCATGTTTAATTATTTTATATTATATATTTATTATTATTTTTTTATTTTTTTATTTACAAACACAATTTTACATGTTTATATTAAACTTAATCTAGTGACTGGAAGCTCCATTTAAGCAATTAATGCCTGTACTTGGAGCCTCCATCCTTCCATAGCTATATACGTCTATATACGTCTACATGTAAAGTAATAATATAAAACATTCGATTTTAACAAATAAAAATATTTTAACACCTATAATTGTATTGTATGCATCTATGTATATATATTTTGTGTGTATGTTTGTGTGGGAGTGTGTGTGTATGTGGGGAAACGAATGAACATGTTATGAATTATATATTTTGTGTACTTTCTTTTTTATCATTTTATATATAGTAACAGGTTTTCAGTCTGATCATAACTTAAGGCCCCTAGCCACTTATACAGTTTTTTCTTGCAGTGATAATGATTTTCGGGATATATATCATTTAGTTTATTAATTCTATTATACAAATAAGCTGACCTTGTGACATACTGTTTATTTGCAAATACAGTTTTTAGTTTTGGGGCTTGTACTACCGAATAATTTCTTCTTTTTGCTAAACTCGATGGATCAAAAAGTAGTGTTTTATGCTTTTTTAATATGGTTTGAAAGATATAAAGTTTTCTAACAGTCAACACGTTAGAAATCTCATAAAGTTGTTTACTAGGGAATCTCCTACATTTAAAGTACATAACTTTAAGTAAGGCTCGCTGTGCCCGTTCCAACTCCATTAGCTTGGTTTTAGAACATCCTCCCCATACCGGAATGCAATACAATAAAACGGATTGGACAAGCGCAATATATATCTCATTGAAAAGATTCCTTGATGTATCAAAGGGTGCTTTAGGTACGACATATCTCAGTGTCTTAAATATCCAACTTAATTTTCTAACTCTGCTGATTACATTATCAAGGTGAGGATACCAAGATAGATTTTGGTCTACACGTACTCCGAGATATGCAGTACTGTTCAACTTGTCAATGACAGCACAGTCGTTACAGTTAATATTGCCACCATTGACATCACATAAATGTATTTTAATATTAAATATGCTACTAGGTTGTCTGTTATCATAAATACTGTAACAAATATTGGTCGTTTTTGTAGTATTAAAAGTTAGAAGATTATTATTTAACCACTTTGCAACCCGTCTCATACCATCTTCTGCAGTATTCCTCACAGCATCCCAAGTTGTATCAGCGAAGACGATTGCGGTGTCATCGGCATATGATAATATTTTTGCATTATTAATTTTCATATTGCAAAGACCGTTAATATATAAAAGAAATAACGTGGGGCCTAAAACACTTCCTTGAGGTACACCGTATGACACTGCAATATCATCACTGATATATTGTTCTATCCTTACCCTTTGTCTTCTATTAGAAAGATAGTCTTTAAACAAGAGTAGAGGTACTCCTCTTATCCCATACTTTTTGAGTTTGTGCAGAAGGATCTCATGAGAAACAGTGTCAAAGGCCTTTTTTAAATCCAAAAACACTGATAAACATTTATGTCCTGAATTAAGACCCTTAGTAACAATCGAGCATAGTGCTGTTACAGCATCTTCAGTAGATGTTCCGTGCCGAAAGCCAAACTGGGAATTTGATAGTATATTAAATTTTTTTTAATAATCCAAGATACGAACATTGATTAATTTTTCAAGTATTTTTGAAATAACAGGTAAGATTGAAATATGCCTGTAATTGTTTACATCGTTCCTATCTCCACCCTTATATACTGGGATAATGATTGATGTTTTTAGTGAGTATGGAAAAATGCCTATGTGAAAGCAGAGATTAGCAAAATGTGTTACTATAGTTACAATTTCATTCCTAACAAACTTGATATACTTAGTGGAAATATTGTCCCACCCCGGCGCACAATTAGTTTTTAAGCCCACAATGATTCTCTCTACTTCTATAGGGCCAGTGTCCATGAACATAAAAGATTGTGACTGTGTAGGTATATTATCAACGAATTTATTAACTTCTATTTTTGTTTTTTTTTATAATTTTATGTGCAAGATCTTTGCCAACATCAGCGAAATACTCATTAATATAATTTATGGCTTCGGTAGGGGAAGTCCTACAATTTAGTAGCTCTGTGCTTTGGGTTTTTAGTTTATTAGTGAATGTGATATCTTTTATGTTTTTCCAAAGCAATTTGTTATTATTTACTGACTTAGCAAGCAATTCCCTATCATATTTTCTTTTTAGCTTCTTAATCATATTATTACAGTAATTTCTATATCGGATGTATGTTAATTTTAAAACTTCATTAAACGCATCTTTCCGAACCTTTCTTTGTAAATTATTACGATTTTTAATACATCTCAAAATGCCAAGGCTGATCCAGGGTTTAATAAGTCGTTTGCTTCGCGGGATTGTTTTAATAGTAGTATTTTGCTTTATAGACTCTGTAAGAGCAAGTGTTAGATCATCGATCACCCTATATGGGTCGTTACAGAAAAGTAGATCACCCAAATTTCTTTTCTGCAGAAATTGTAAAGCAGCTTTATAGTCTAAAGTAATATCAGTTTTGTTTGATATAATATGTTTACTTTGTATTTCCGATAAGGAAAGATATGTGGTAAAGTGATCTGTAGCGGTAGTATGTAAAACTGCATAAATGCTGACGACTTTTTCGTATTTATTTTCAGCATGAAATGATCTAAGCAATTTAATTCCCTTGTAGGTAAATAGTGTCCAGCAAGAATGCCGTGTAATGATAACATATTTAGGTAGTTTAATCTATTTTTACTTTCTCGTGGAGATTCTTTAATTTTGGGTCTTATATTTATATTAATGTCCCCTGGGATTATTATAGGTTTATGCGCTTTTATATTTTCTAAGTGGGCACTTAGAGAGTCTATAAAATTATCGGCATTATTATTAGATGGGGATCGATATATGCATAAAAACGTGTTATTCTGCACTTCAATATGAAGACAGGATGCGTACAATAAATTGATTTCCTTAACCTTATGTTTCAACGAGTTTTTCACATAAACAACTACACCATCATTTTGATTTAAGTGATAAGTAGTACTGTAGGAAAGGTAGTTATTTAGTTGTGGAATAGGTTTGTCCCTGTTCAGTCTGCATTCTGTAAGAATAATTATGTCTGTGTTAAACTGTAGGTTAGATAAAGCAAAAAATTATCAAAGTTATGATATATGCTTCTGATATTCTGAGATATTATAGTGAGATCACTTTTTTTTATAAGAATATGCTTGTAAAGTTCCGTAATATCACACTCAACTGTTCTTGCTAAATTAATATTGTCTATTTCCTTCAAAGTGTGAACTGTATCACCCATTTGCGAATAAATGAAGAGCTGCACGTAATTTATAGTTAATGTGCCATATAAAGTTTAATATTAGTCATATTTGACTACGATATATTTTGTTTCTCGATAAAAAATTGCATTGCTAATAAGGCATTAACAAATATAACCGGTTTCATGCAAGGCTGAAAATCTTTTCTGAATATAAGAAAGAAAATAACTTTGCAAAGTTTTGTGTGTAAATAATACGTATAGGTTTTTGTTAAAACAGTGTAAATGTATGTATGTATTGTGTGTGTGACTTGACGACACAGTAATAAAAAAATCTCAACAGGACTATAACGCAAAAAATATAAACAGCATGCAAAGGAAAAAAAATTTAAGAACAACAATATATATTATAATATATTATATTTATTATATTCTATCATAGATTTAAGTATGCTTTGTTGAATGTTATCATAATTAAAATCAAACTATATCTTAGAAAACTAGTGCTTTCCGGATTAAACCTTTGATAATTACTTGGATACTTTTATTAAAATAAACGTTTATGAGCCACTGTTTGATCATAAGTTATCTAGTTTTAAGAGAAAACATAAAATGTCAAAGCAGTAATTGTTATATTTATTTTTTTTGGTTAATTGCGGAGATACGTATAACTAGGGCTAACTTTGGTATATTTATCCAGTAAGAGTTATACACGTATGATTGATTTTAAAAAACCGATTATGAATTTTAATTGCTAATCAAATTAGAGACTTTTTCTTTGAAACTTTTCGGCGAGGGATCGCCCTCTAAGCAAAGGCCTCTTTTCTTATTTTGGAGTGAAAAGTTGTAGCTTAGACCCACTCCGCTGCAACTTGGTAACCTAACCATGTCACAAGAATTTTGAAAAGATATACAGGCTTCAAAAGTAATAATAAAATTATTTTGCTATAATCCGCGATAAATTAAATAGAAAATATATATAATGCTAAACGCATAGTGCACTATCACATTTGACTAAAATATAATACCTATAAAATCATTTGGATAAGTATACAATGAGCTATTACCCTTTATGATGCTAATCACGTACTATAAATCCACAATCATGTTTATCTCGATAAAGCTGAGATGTTATGCAATTTTATGCCTGCACATCACTATCAAATAATTCAAGTTGGCTTTAACAATCAATTTTGAATAGTCAAATTACAATGAAGCTACGACTGGACGGAAATGTGGCCTTGAGAAGAAGAAAAAACTCGACAATAACTGTTTTCACAAATAAATATTTAAATAATATATATTAAATTAAAAAATAAATATTTTTAATAACATATAATTGTTTACAAATCAAAAATTACAATATAGTCTAGTGCGTTGCCCGAAACTTAATCCAAGCTTTCTTATAATCAACATAGTCTTCAATAGTAACTTTATAAATAAAGTTATTTTTAATTGCTTTTTTTAACTCGTGTTAAGTCCAAAGTAGATTGTGGAATTTCATTATTAAAATGTTTACCGAAGCTCACAAACGATCTACGAACTTTCTAAAGCCGTAGTCTCGGTACTATTAATTTATTACCAATGTATGTTTTGTCTCACAAAAACTATCCTACTAATATTATAAATGCGAAAGTTTGTGAGTATGGATGGATGTTTGTTACTCTTTCACGAAAAAACTATTGGATGGATTTGAATTAAACTTTACAGTTATATAGTTTATACATCAAAATAACATATAGACTACAATTTGTAATGATTTTATAAACTATAACGATACATGTCAATAAAGTCGAAAAAAATCTGGCTTCTGAGAGCTATCTCTGCGTACGCTGCCTAAACAGTTAGAGTTACACAAAGATGATGTACCGTAGTATTGTTTGTCTTTAATAGTTCTAAATAAAAGTCCGCGACAGCATATATCTATCTTTTATGTGGAAGCCACTATGACCAAAATTGTGAATCATAAATTAAATTAAATTAGATACTGTGGCAGAACAAATGCTTCGCGAGCGAAGCCGCGGGAAAAAACTGGTATTATTATAAATGTATTGTGAAGCTACAGTAAGAATACCTATTTCCTTAACTTATCACGATGATCGTTGATCGTGTGATCGTCTATAATCGACACAATCATACGTATAACTCAGCGATATGTTAAATTTACGTTCTCCTGGGAAATAAGATGGCATGTGCTATGCGATGGTCCCGTTAATGTGTACAAGCCTTTAAAATTATCTTAGATCCAATCTGTAGCTGATAACCTGAACAATATTACTATATGATCGTTAAAATGATTAAAGTTTAGTATTAATTTAGTTGATGTTATAGTACAGTACAGTAGAGATAAATGTGCTATCTATTCGTTGATGCATGGGATATTATGAAAAAATTTCCCGATATTCGTATAATTAGTAAGTAACTTCACAGTTATGTTATGTTTAAATACATCCTCCTCCTCGCATCTTTATCCTCATTGCTGAGGGTTGTGAACCCTAGTGCAGAGTGATCATCTTTTGGACGGTTGCTCTCCATTTGTCCCTTGCCTTCGCCGAATGAAGAGTAAGAATTGGGCTGCGTCCTCGAGGTCTTCTACCGTCAATCTTGCCGGTAACCATGAGTTGCTCGAGGTTGTCACCTTCTTTTCGAGTGTAAATACATACATAATTAATTTTATAAATATAAAAAAATAAATAGTCTAAGTAAATAATTAAATAGTTCAGCCAGACCCGAAGAACCAATAAATTGTTTTTAGGAAATGTTGGCCCTCAGCGGGAATCAAACCCGCGAGTCCGAAATAGCTGGACCAATTTTGATGAAATTTTCAAATAAAGTCAAATTGACTCAGGGGATAATCCTGTAAAGTTTCGTGGCGATCAGAGCATTTTTTTTAACTTTTATATTAAGCTCGGCGAAGCGGGTTGGGTATGATTAGTTATAAATATTTAGAATAACATGAAAAAAAGGTGAATGTTTTCTTTCAGATACGTCACGTAAAACTATGTGGTTGAAAACAACAGAAAACGGCATACGTATTATGATCAGTTTCTACAAATATTACTCACACAGAAAGATTTGCCGGTAGTCTACAAAGTTGACCTAGAAAATGGCGGAAAACAGGTATTTACATATTTTTGTAGGTAATTTAACGTTAGACAGGTAAACACTTGGTTACCTTCAAGTAAATAAAATGAAATTAGTATTCTTTAAATTCTATGTTTGAGTTTCTATGGTCGCAGAAATGGAAGCCTTTTTATTTTTGCTATTTTTATATGATTAATATTTGCATTTTTTATAGAAGTCAAAATATAGTTTTTTAAATTATATTTATTTTTTTATTTTTAGTGAGATTGTTTATAAAAAAATTTAAAGCTATTTATATCACTGTATTGTCACCGGTTCCAGATAAGTATAGTAAGTTTGAATGAAATTTGTCTTTTCAAAGTGGTAAACAAGTCAAGTCAAAAAAGTTTTAACAAAATTTGATCTCCCTACTGTCAACCGTTGAGAAGTTCCCTCGTCTGAACCCAACCCTGACATCAGGCCACACTTATCATAAAAATGCATTGTTATTGGGCAGTCCCACTGGTCCAGTAGACCAGTATATAAAATATTAGCTCAATCGGATAGATACAATTTAACTTGCAAGATTCCAACTTCGCACATATACCTACACGGAAAGTGAAATAAAAGCTTTTAGAAATTTAGATCCAAATTGGTGACATACCAACAAACACATATAATATATGATGTTTATGATTTATGCGAAATAGAAAATATGTTATATAGTTATAAATTATTTATGCCGTGTGGTATCCAGCTGAGTAGAATAGACCACCCTCATTTCTAACCGAGGTGTCGTAAAAGGCGACTAAGGTACGTCGACCCACCGTGTCGTAAACGGTTGGGTAGAATAGACCATCCTCTTTCTTACCGAGGTGTCGTAAAAAGCGACTAAGGTAATTTGAACCACCGTGTGGTATTCGGTTTAGTAGAATAGACAACACTTTTTCTTACCGAGGGGTCGTAAAATACGACTAAGGTAAGTCGACGCCGGGCAGTTGGCCGGTCGTAAAATACGTAGCCAAACCTTGTGACAACATGTTTGTAACATGTCGTGCCGACCCCACTTAGAGTGGGATAAGGGCAGGAGGATGATGATGATGATGATAATTATAAAATATTTTATGTAAAAGTAAAGTAAAGTAGCAGCCTGTTACAATCCCACTGCTGGGAATAGGCCTCCTCTCTCCGTTTCTGGAGAGATGGGTTGGAGCTAAGACCTACCACGCTGCTCCAATGCGGATTGGTAGGTTACACATATCTCCAGAATTCTCAAGAGATATGCAGGTTTCCTGACGATGTTTGCCTTCACCGAAACGCGTGTGATAAATTGCAATAATCAATTAGACACATGAGTTTTAATAGAAAAACTCATTGGTGCCTGCCCGGGTTTGAACTTGTGTTCCCCTCGTAAGAGTCGCACGGTGTCACCGCTGGGCTATCACAGCAAAATATTTTATGTATATTAATGAAAATAGTAATCAATGCGTTTTTAACTATACATATTATAATAATTAATACCTTTTAGATTCACTGTAGCCGCAGTAGAGAATGAATCAAAGAAGAATGGTATACATAAGGGTGCTAATATAATTACGAGGCCTTTACGCTCCTCATTGGAACCGTCTGACCGGACAGAATCCAACCCTCAGCCAGAGCCAGGGTTTCCAGAATCCAGCTGCAGGAGAAAACGGTCTTTGGCACAGCTTACACGGGAAGCTCTACCAAGATTAGAGAATTACAGAAATTCTAGACGAGCCTTAAAAAGGCCTAGTCTAGGAGAAATCCATGGAGATCATTTAATTACTGAAGAGGTTAGTGTTTTGTTAATCTTATGGGAAACTAATCTTTAACTTATTAGAAAAATTTGATGCTCAAGTCCATTACGTAGGTAGGTCATTAGACCAAAACGAAAATAGTTCATTAGTTTTAATGCGTGTAGTATATAATACGAACTCGGAGTATTAAAATTGAAGAGTAATAAACACATGATTTATTTTTAAACGCAGTAGTTTCTAACTTTTTATTTTTGTACAGATTGTATGACGGTCACGGGTAAAAACCCGAGAAAGGAACCCATGAGTTTTTCGATTAAAACTTATGTATCTAATTTATATGTGAAATTTATCACATGTTTCGCGGTAAAAGACAACGTCATGAGGAAATCTGCTCATCTCTAGAGAATCTTGGGGATATGTGTAAGATACAAATTCGCACTGAAGTAGCTAGATGGATCTAAGCTCCATCATTTCTCTTCAAAAAGGAGATTATTATGCCCAGCGTGATAGTAGCAGGCCGTTATTAGACTTTTGTAAAGATTAGGATGTAAATAATAAATTATTTATTTTATAAGTGCCTTGAGATTTTTTTAAAATAGTGTGCTGTTGGTACTTATAGCTTTTACAGCGTGATCTGTGCACAGAAGAATAATATATTATATTATGCTTTTGTGCTTAAAACGATATATAATTTGAAGAAAAATATAGTAGAGAAAAGAACTTGGAAGCTCGAATGGAATTTATAGAATTAGACGTTACTTTGCTGAGACCCATAATACAAAATCATTCTCCTGCCCATATCCCACTCTGAGTGAGGTCGGCATAACATGTTAGAAACATGTTGTCATATGATTTGGCTACGTATTTTACGACCGGCCGCCTGCCGAACTTCAACTTACCTTAGTCGCCTTTTACGACACCTCGGTAAGAAATGAGGGTGGTCTGCTCTATGCAGCCGGATACCACACGGCGTGGAGATCCATAATACAAAACTAATACTAAAATTATTCTGATATAATCCGCGATAAAGTAAATAGGGAATTTATATAATGCTTAAATGTATAGTGGACTATCCGTTTTTTCATACCCGACATATGCAGGATTCCTAAAAACACATGCACAAACCTGTACCACCGCCACCACAATACACAAGTACTACACACGTTCACTATCACAAACTCAAAATAGTTTCACCCCGCAGCCGAAGCATCATCAGGAGCCACGACAAAATCGCACAGCCCATCGCAAAGCTTTGCGTGTCGTCGTTACAAAGATTTGAAAATAAAGAGCAATATATGCGAAAGACAACACAACAACCTAAAAATCTGCGAAATGTTAATGTTATAATTAATAATTTTGAAACCATCCATTTGGGACGTTACCGCCATTAGCTAATTATTTACCATAGTTACAACTATTAAAATGTCATTAGCTGACCTTAAAGAACACTACTATTACGCATTATAATTATTTAGTTAAATTATTAGGAAGTATTTCTGTACAAACAAATTAAATACAATCAATGATTTATCTGGGACATAATATGTTCTTTATTCTCTATAAAATCTTAAGGTAAATTTGTAATATCATCTTAAGAATGAAAGCAATTATATAATAATAATAAAATGAGATATATTTAAACAATAATTGACTTTTGTAGAAATGACATGTATAACACGCAAAATGTGTTTAATGGCTGCATGAAAGTACTGCCATCATGGAAAAACGACACTGACGTTCAATTTGCGTAGCGCAAAAAAATATCGATTATTTAAAAGCGTTAAATTGACTGTTTTCGTACAAATTGTTTTTGAGTAATCTTTTTCGTTTGTTATATAACTTTGAAACATTACTTATATTTACTTAAACGCGGCTTATATATTACCTTAACTTTCGTGGCTTTTTATATAAACTTTCATTTATATACGAAGCCACGAAAGCGACAGAAGCGTTTATGAGGAATGCGTCATTTTCTATTACACAACGAATCAAAAGCTAGTGGGAACTGGTTTGAACAAGTAAGAAGCACTTTAAACAGTTTCGCCAACAGGGCTCGTACCTTGAATAGGGACTTGTGCATATATAGGGATGTTAATCTTCATAGTATAGATAAAATTTTCATTTTAAATTCAAGTAGTGATCGCCCAGTGGTAATGAATGACCAATTAGTACCACGGCATATAGTTTAATATGTCCCGTAATCTTCCTCGTATGTCAGATTGGTCGTATTATATCATAGGTGCGAAATAAATGACAAATTTCGCGTTTAACATAAACATAATAAACATAATCCTAATTCCTCGATTCAAACGATTCGTTAATATTTTCAACCAAACTAATCAACACAGCGAACCAGTAAGATCTGGCCAAAAGTTGTTCGAGTGTTTCATCATACCCCTTCAATAAGTTTTAAGTTTGAAATTAAAATCATCAACTTCTATAAAGTGCTTCCGCGTTTAATTAGGCCATGTACGATTTCAACAAATCGGTTTATACTTATAATAAAAAAATGCGTGTGTCAGCCCAACGAGACAATAATAGTAACAATTTTCGTACATGCTGCAATTGAGTTGCATACAGATAATTTATCTAGGCATCAATGTAGAAGAGACTCGCACAGTCTCACGACTGGGCTATCACAGCTTATTATTTTCTGGAAACCGAAACTATGAATAAGTTATATTTATGTAACATATCAAAAAATAACTACATGTGCCTGCGCATAGAAATCAGTAGGTCACAAAGTTTTTCCCGATTAAATCCAGAGTCCGCGGGAATTCTAGAATAAAAAGAGGCCTATATGTTCCTCCACAACCTATAACTTACAGTCCCATCAAAATCAGTTGAATGTAATATTAACATCATCCGCCTGCCCTTATCCCTTTATAAGTGGGGTCGGCACAGCATTTTATAAACATGTTGTCACATGATTTGGCTGATATCTTACGACCGCTCACCTGCCTGACGTCAACTTACCTTAGTCGCCTTTGACGACACCTCGGTAAGAATGAGGGTAGTCTATTCTACTCAGCCGGATACCACACGGCGGTTGAATGTAATAATAACGTATACCTTATTCAAAAAAACCGTGCAAAAATTCGTTCAGTAGACTTTAAGAAAATCAATCACGTACAGAAAGCTTTTGGGGACTTTGTTTTATAATATGTATAGATTGGTAGCATATCGGGAAATTTACATAAGCTTAAACAATTAGTGTTAAAAAATGGCAACGAACTTAGGCGACAAAGTTTTCAGTAATGCAAATTAATATTGTAAGGCACCAACTTTAAACATACAAAAACTTCGCATCTAATATCTGATATCTAATTGTCTGGCCCGTTGCCGCTGTGGGTAGTGACCCTGCCTTCAGCTCCGCGGGTCGCGGGTTCGATTCCAGCCGAGAGCCAACATTTCTATAAACAAATTGTTGGTTCTTCGAGCCTGGGTGTGTTTTTGTATTTAAGTATGTATTTAAACTTATATATGTAGTATATCTACCAGTTGTCTGTCACCCATAACACAAGTATTAAGTTACTTACTTTGGGGACGGACGACCGTGTGTGTCCCATAAATTTATTTATTTTTTTATTATTTATTTATTAATAATATCATATTGAAAACGAGATTACTATTTTCGTTATTCGATATTAATGGATAACTTTTTTCACTTAATAATTTAACTTGGTTTTTTGATAGATTAAGTTGATTCAAAGATTGTTCATTAGATTATTTTCAAACCACCTTAAATATTCTTAAATAGACATGAATTTCGAAATATTAGATAACTCTCTATAATTAAAATTCCTCGAACTCTATTCTGTTCACAAATTCAGAACACGATTACCTTACTGCTTGATGATTATCCACATGCCTTCCTTAGGTTCTTTTTGAGACCACTCAAGTTAGCAATAGGTTTATTAGATATTTAATCTTGTTCTATAAATAATAGGATACAATATCGTTTACGACCTTTTACGATGCATAGAATAGGTATAAATCTTTCATCAAAGGTTCTTTCGTGTTTAATCATCCTAGGAAATGGATGCATTATAAATATTTAGATTCGTGTTACTGCCAAAAATACATTTTCATAATGTAAGCAGTTCTACATCAGAATGTAGAGTATTATCCATAGTATATAGGAAATGTTTTTATATTTTTATAGGAATAACCTCCACACTAAGTATCAAGAGAACAAGAGAACAAGATATACTTAGTTATAAGTTGCGATACTAAATAAAAATTCATTGTACATTCTGCTTTGTTTCGTTAAGTAAGTATTACACACTACACTTATATATTTTTTTTACACTGTTATTGTTTCATTCAATTTAGTCCTCATAAAAAAAGAAGGAAGAAAGTTTCAATTACAACAAACTCAAGTTCAACGTACAAACTTCAATATTTCTACTAATATTTTCTTATTTGTATTAAAAACGATGTGTATAAAGTTCCAGTCATTCATAAGAAAGTAAATAAAATATAATCTCAGATAATTATACATTTCATCCCTTTTTTTTAATTTAAATTTTAAGGTAATCCAACAAAAAGCAGCAAGAGCATTAAGAAAAACTCTTTTTTTTATTTTTACTTACAACAAAATTGTACAAGTTATGTTAATCTTAAATTACTTACACGCTAGTAGTATAAAAATCAGCCCACGTGAAATGGTTCCATGAATGCTGGCAGCGTTTCCGCGTTGAATCGCTAAGCTGATTCTTTGTTCAAAAAAGGAGCCAGCACTCTTGTCACCTAAAGAGGCAAACTTAAAATATCTTATATCTTCTAAATTTCAAATTTACAACTTAGGCTACTTTAACTTTCTTTATCATTTGTATTACGATTTAAATTTTATTATATTTAGATAGCAATGCTTCGACGTGTTATAAAATTGTCAATGACTCTAAAATATTACAGGCACTATAACAAAACTACTTCGCTATAATCCGCACGGGTTAAGCGAATGCATGCAAAGCTAATGTGTATGAAGCAGGCAAAATCTACGAAGCTTATACATGCAGGACAAGCCACCACGCACCCCAAGGCTCCTCCACCAGCAACAAAGCACACAAGCAGCACACACACCCACCACCACAACAATCTCGACGATCGTTTCGCTCCGAAACCGAAGCATCATCAGGAGGATAGGCTCCACGACAAAATCGTAATGCACCTTGGGGTGCGTGTGGTGGCTTGTCCTGCATGTATAAGGTTTGTAGATTTTGCCTGCTTCATACACATTAGCTTTGCATGCATTCGCTTAACCCGTGCGGATTAAAGCGAAGTAGTTTTAATATAGTGCCTGTAATATGGAATTCCGCAAAGTAATGCCTGCTTCTATAAATCATTTAAAAACGGTGAGCTTGGGCTCTAAAATACATCAGTATTTCATAAATTCTTTCGTTAGCGCTACAATATGTAGGGATAGATAAACTTACCGTCTGCTACCTAAATATGGTAGTTAAAGTGGCAAATTATAATAATTTTTATGAGGCAAATCACCACGCAACATACAATGTCAGTTGTATTATACCTACACCGATTACTGTTGTTCGACAGTCAATTGTAAACATAATAGGTTACACGTCCTAGTTCAGATATGATGTGATGATTACGATGATTTACAAAAGGATCATAGACGTTAGACTATATTATATCGCTCATGGGGTATAATAGTGGCAGAATTCAAAAAAAGCATATTTTGACATTTAAAGTTTTCATTGCTAAGAAAAATGCATAAAAAATGTTTTAGCTCGCTCATGCGAATGGCCTAGTGTTTAATTATTAGTTCTGCCGGTATCGCTGTTGTAAATAATGTGTTTTTATCATGTACACATATTCTAAGTCTAAAACACGTGTTTTCTGAGTTGTGCTACTATTACAGCCCTCAAAAACCCATACTGAGCTTAGTATGTTGTTAAAAATACCACAGAATGACCAGACCAACCAATGTTTTACCAGCATTTCATCTAATAGTCATCGATTGCTCGATTAGAACTGTTTTCAAAACGGCGAGCTTCGCTTTTTAAGGAAATATCTCACGCTCCCTATTAAACAATTACACGTGTCATTTAGATAAAAAAAAATATTTTAAAATAAATATATGGGTCGTCATGCTGACACACGGTCGTCAGTCCCCAAAGTAAGTAACTTAATACTTGTGTTATGGGTGACGGACAACTGGTAGATGTATAAGTTTAAATACATACTTAAATACAAATACACACCCAGGCTCGAAGAACCAACAATTTGTTTATAGAAAATGTTGGCCCTCGGCTGGAATCGAACCCGCGACCCGCGGAGCTGAAGGCAGGTCACTACCCACAGCGCCAACGGGCCAGTTAGATATTTGTGATTCCGACATAGAATCGAAATGATGTTTTAATTGTTGTTCAATTAAATTCAGTCTGTCTGTTCACACTACCACAAGTTGGTATCGTGGTTGAAAGATCAAGTTTCGCGTTATTGAGCTAAACTAAATTGCAGATTCTAATTCTAATATTATCCGTGGGAAACTCGATCTTAATTATTTCTTGAATTTCTCTTCGTCACAGACACCTTTCACCATACAGAATCTTGTCGAATGTCATACATACTATTCGGGTCCAGAATTGTGGCTGTGTTTTACTATGTGCAGACACAATTATTTAAAAAAAGAATAAGGATGAAGGTATTCAAATAAATTTAAATAATTCTTCATTCAAGTTGGCTTCTACAAGCACTTTTGAATCGTTAAATTACAATGAAGCTATAACTATTTCTGAAAGGTGCTATTACCGAGAAGAACCAACAAACTCGGCGGTCACTCTTAGAAAAAACACATTTCATTCATATATAGTTTACATATCAAATATATATATAAATATTATCTAGTGCGTAGGTTGTGGAAACTTAAATCCAAGCTTTTTTATCATCAACATAGTCTTAAACAGTAAAATAAGCTTTATAAAATAGTGTATATTTAATTGCTTTCTTAACTCATGAAAATAAAAAAGAATAATAATCACCACCGATGTACTGACTAATAAACTTTTCTATCTAGGATCTATAAACGAGGCCTGTTTTAGTATAAAAATTAATGGAATAAAATGCACTGCGTGAGTTACGGTCTAATGATAACGATAATCGTAAAAACAGTGTCTCACGACGATGACAATAAGCTGATTATGTTCATCCCATAAAGCTGAGGCCAGAGATATTGATCTACACCGTATGTCAATTATGATTTGTCATGGGGTATTGTAATTAGCTAACGAGACTATTGATAACAAATGGCTGAATTGTTATATGACATCATCATAATATGGTTGTCTTATCTGCTGCAGGCCCTTGAAATGCTAATTTAAATTAAAAAGATGCTGGTTTATTCTTAATAATTATTAATTAATGATATACAGTTCCCATATTACACATGGCATTATGTATATTCAAGTATTCATAGCAATTTATTGCAAATAAAGAATATTCAAAAAAAAGTTAAGGAATATGAAAAGTACATACTTCTATAAGATTTTTTTTCACTATTTATCATATACTTTGTGATTATAAATAAAGACGTTTGTTTGAGACGACTTCACATTTTCTCCTGTATAAGTAAGGCTTTTGGTATGGAAATTTTATTAATATTGAAATTATACGTCCAGAGAATTTTTGGGATATATGTACGCTGCCAAACAATATTAGAGATGCGTGGTAGTTGTAAGCTTTACCTATTTTATAGAGAGGTCTTTGCCTTGCAGTGTAACAACAATAGGTTACATTACAGGTTCATTCTTTATAATTTTACTGTTATTGTTCAAACTACTTTTAGTACGTACTAATAGTAGTATAAAGTAGTATATCTATATCAGTCACGCTAGTTGTGATATCAAGCTTAGGTCCGGTCTCACAGTAAGCACGGTAGTAACGGCGACGTTCCCAAAATGCTGCGGGCGTCTTCCGAGACTCGCATTCCATTGTTTTCTGCCAACGATGTTCTTCTACTGGGACGTTGTGAAAGCAATTAGGGCTAACAGCGGCAATGATCAAAAAATTACCTACATCTTTTATTTTTATTTTATTTATTTATTTATATATAAGAAACACCAGCGACATGAATACAATTACAATTATATAGTTACATATTTAGTATAAGTTTTCGTTCTGGGTGAACACGTTACTTAAAGGTATGCACAGCATTCAATATTTGTCATTATAATTATTTTTGGCGATCGAATTTATAAATACAGAATAAAAATATTTATATTGTGGAAAGTATAATATTCCTTAAAATAACTAAAATATACAATTAAATAAACCCAAATTACAGTTTTACATCAATTACATGACAAGTAATAAAATAATATGTAAACAAAATTTAAATGAAAACTATATGCAACTTAATGATTCAGCAAGCATATGCAATATTTTATTAAAATTAAAAACAGCGTGCTTAAGACCACTTCATCGTAGCGTGCCGACTCGAACCGACTTTACCCAGACAATGGTTACACAGCCGAGCGTGACGGTTCAGTCTCGTTCAGTGTCCGCAATCGACGGGCCCATAGAGCCATGTTTTCACTTCAAGAAGTGCAACGATAATATATTTTTTCAGGATGAAAAACGAACCCAGAATGAAAGGGACACAAAATCTCCAACACCAGCGGTTGGCATTAAACTAGGATGGATTCAAGTAAGCTGCACTGATTGAGTATTGATTTGGCTGATATTTTATGAAATTAAGTGTTTAAAGTGTTATAGGGCGTGCTGATACCATGCCTATTGAATATATGGGGAGTTATGCTCTTCCTGCGCATCTCGTGGGTGGTAGCTCATGCTGGCATCGGACTCACTCTTGGGATCATAGCTGTTTCAGCAATAGTCTGCGTTATTACCACCCTCTCGATGAGCGCTATTTGCACAAATGGAGAAGTAAAAGGAGGTAAGTACTATTCATAGTTTAGCACTAGAACAGAGGTCGACGACCTTCTTAACATAAAGTGCCATAAGTTAAAAAATCTAAATCTTATTAAGTCAATTTTTATTAGTTTTTATATTATATATTTCTTTTCTGATGATTTGCTGTAACCAAATGAATTTAAGAAATAATACTTATTGCTATAAAATATGAACATATTTTTATCATAAACCATATTCTAGCATTCTTACATCAGTCGGACAATTGGTGTAAATTTATTATTATTACTTTTATGGTACATCATTTATTTTACATCTCAACAGCCATAGGCTGCCGATTCCTGCATTTGACCTTAGAGACCTGTTAAAGTCGACAAAAGGAGGCAAACACAGAAAGTCTACAATACTAATAATTATAATATAAATGACATTAATGCGTTGATATAGCTACTCTTAGACTTTGTACAAGATAGTAATGACATCAAGTATCTAGTTATAAGGATTTTATTATGAAAAAAGCCACCGCCGATTTCTTTGCTGTCTGTTCTCTGTAGAGGCAATTTCCCGAACTAGCACTCAAAAGTACTTTTTTACAGATTCACTTGAATAAATTATCCTAAAATCCTAAAATAATTAGTACGCTTTTAGTTTTCATGCCATTTTATTAACAGGCGGAATTTACTACATAATATCAAGATCTCTTGGGCCAGAATTTGGCGCATCTGTCGGGATCATCTTCGCCTTTGCAAACGCAGTGGCAGCCAGCATGAATACAATCGGATTCTGTGATTCCTTAAACGACCTGCTCAAAATAAACGGAGTGAAAATCATTGATAATAGCTTGAACGACGTCAGAATAGCCGGCACGGTAGCGCTTATTGTTATGTGCATCATTTGTGCCATTGGAATGGACTGGGAGAGTAAAGCACAGGTAATTAGTAATTTTATGACGTACAGTATATATATATATACAGTATATATTCCCGTGACCAAAATATATTTATATTTAGGTAAAGAGGTTGACCTCCTAAAACGTTAAGAGACCATAATTTAGTTTTCAATAAATGATAGGATAGGATATTAAAACAGTACTGAAAACGGCACAGATAATCGGGGTATCGGGATGACGGGGATATATTGCTCATGGGCTGCAATAGATAGATAGATAGATATAAACTTTATTGCACAAAACATAAAAATGTGACATAGTTTTGAAATAAATGCGTTTAAAGTTTTCATTGCTAAGGAAAATGCTTAAAAATGCTTTGGTTTGTTCAAACGAATAGCGTAATATTGAATTATGAATTCTCCTGTTATTGCTGCCGAAAAAAATGTGAATTTTAACATTTACACGTATTCCTTGTCCAAAACCCATTTTTTTTGACTTATGCCACCATTGCAGCCCATGAGCGATGTATACCTCTTATCTGGAATAATAGACGCTTATTCTATATCTTCCTCGTATTTATTTTTATATGATTTTTTAAGGTTGTTTTATTAGTATAAGTGTCCCATATATTTATTTATTTATTTATTTATTATATTACGTATTCAATTTCTATAAAATTAATAATATTTATAAAAGCCTAAAAGACAACTTACTTTTCCGATACAAACTCATAAAAGCGCTTTTATAATACCTCTATTATTTCCTATAGTGTTAAAAAGAAATATACATAGACAAAACAAACAAATTGATAGTACTTTTTGAGTTACACAATAAGTCAAGAATATTATATAAATAACTAAATAACTTACACTCATCTAACTCAAAATCTGCGTACGTCATTATAATACATCCAGAAAGATAGGTTTACACCGGTTGCGGTTTGCGGATTATTTTTCAATATCAATGATTGATTTCATAATCATTTATCATTAAATGTCTCATCTTTACATTCTTACATTATAAAACATTATCTATTTGTTCGCGATTATGAATACGTCCGTTTAGGACTTAAGTCCGTTAAGGACTTAATGAATACCTACTAGAGGATTTGCGATTTTCATATATAGGTAGAGGGTAAAGTTACGAATAAAGTTTTAATCTATAATTTGTAATATAATTAATTATATATATATATATATATATATATTTTTTAATAACTTACTATAATCATTCTAACTTATTTTTAAGAGGTCACGTACAATGCGAAATTTGGTAAGCTGCGGAAAAACGGGCGAGGATTTATCTTAACATTATCTTTTGCACCATATGATTTAACTAAATTTATTAAAAGTTATTGCAAAATTAAAATTAACGTTAATATTTAGAGTAGAGAATAATATATAGTAGATAGAGTATAGAGTAGTAAACACTAGAGAATAGAGAATATTTAAATATTTAGAGCGACTCCTACTTTGGGCCTAGCAAAAGTACGTAAATCGTTTGTGGGTTTGGGTATAAGATTCTATAATAAAATTCTGAAATCAATTTTCGCCATGCCATTACAGCAGTTTAAAAACATTGTTAAAAAGAGGCTGATACAGAAGGCCTACTATACTATACTGTTGAAGATTACTTAGATGATAAGGATGTGTGGATATAACTGCACTTCTACCCTGCACAAGACAGTAATAAATAAATGTAACTAGTTTTAAGATTTATATTTTAAAAAGAGCAACCGCCGAGTATCTTGCTGGTTCTTCTCGATAGGAACAGCAGTAAAGTTAACGATTCAAAAGCACTTGTCTACAAGTTTACTTGAATAAATAATATTTTGAATTTGAATTAGAGTGGAGCGGACAAAAATATTGGTAACAGTATAATAAAATATAACATTATTTTACTTTCTCTATGATATCGGATACCTTTTTGCAGTATATCGTATATAGTATAATATATAGTTTAGAGTGTATTTAGGTGAGTATTCGTTAATTAAAATTTATTATTGCACTTAGGAGATCGCTACATACAAAATCCAATCAAAGACATCGAAGACTTGAAAGTGCAGAGATCGTAATGTAGTTGTAATGTTAATGAAACGTCATTGCAGAACGAGAAAAACATACTATTCGTTCAAAATGATGGTGAAATTTGTAGCTTATATTGACGATGGAAAACTTTCCATATATAAATCACGCAGCTAGATATTGAATAGGGTGATTGTCGTTAAATAATACTTGACTGGCCTCTTAGCGCAGGCGGTAGTAACCCCGTTTTCAGCTCTGTGAGATGCTGGTTTGATTTCCTCCAAGGTCCAACTTTTTGGTACCTCGAGTCTGGCTGTAATTATGCAAACTAATTATTTTAATTTATATTGATTTACTAGTTGTCATTAATCTCACAAGTATTAAACTTTTTTGGGGCGGGCTACCGTGTGTGTAATTGTCGTATATATTTATTATTATTATTCATTCTCAAAAATTTCAATAACAAGGTACCTTCTTATATAACGGAGGGAAAAAGAGTAAAATATCATCTTAGCTTATAAATTTGCACCGCAAGTGAAGCAGATTATGTTCATAAGTTTTATTTTACGAGTTAAATATGCAGTACCAACCTTCACCGATACCCTCATGACAAATATCCGTATTTGACTTACGAATGTTTACAGGGCTTTGTGTGTCGCCCCTTTTCAATATCGCTAGGTATATGAGCTTTACTACTGAAACAAATACCACTAATATATAACGACTTCCGTCCGCTAGCACCAAAATTTATGACAATCATATCGCTGCTAGTTAAAAGGGAATAACAGACTGTGTGGATTGTTAGTCTCAGCAGTTGAATCTCCACTGCTGGACGGTGGTCTCTCAAGCGATTCGAATGAGCTGATGAGATTCCTTGAGGAAGCCGATGAATTTTCGGCTACGCAGTAGGCCCCAACGAAAGTTACTGTTCTGGCAGTGGCAGTAACTCTCGGTCTGGGTCGGTCTGGGTCTCTGCTGCTGAAGGTGCAGAAGGTTCATTCAGTATTTCTGTGTCCTCGATAGCAGGCAGAAAGGTTGATAACCAAGAGATGCAATTCCATAACTAATTAAAATAACTGATAATGACCATGAAGAACAGAAATTAGAGTTTCGAAAAAGTTACAGCATCAAAATATTATGAGCGATCATCGAAATATTTTGAGATCTTTTAGATCGATATGCCATTAGGCATATATCCTGGGTAGATATATTAGTTGCGTTAATTGTATAATGATAAATATATATGGTTCTCTAGATTATAAAAACATCTTACTTTTTCACTTTTAAACGATGGACGTTAGATGATATATAAGCAAGTTTCCTTAAAGCCCCCTGTCATCCTTTGGGATAAGTATTCATACTCGTAGTCTTTTCTCCATCTAGTAGGTCTAACAGAACAGCGTCTTCGTAAGTAAAATTACCTTAATGAACTATTAATACTGGAGTTATCAAACTTTTGTTGTGCCTCGTGTTACTAAAATAACTTCTAGCGCGTATCCATATATAGATAGGGATATATGTGAATAGTTAGTATCATCAAAAAAAAATTATGTATACTTATATATTTGCGTACAAGCGCACCTTGCTTCCAGTGTGATAAAATTCCTTTTCTTAGACCATACTTCCGAGTTTTTAAAATATATCATTTTTTAATATGATCTATTGGTTCCAACACAGAATTTTCTCGTCGCCATCATTGTTGGAGCCATGGTGGATTTCATAGTTGGTACATTGATGGGTCCCAAAGATAATACTGAAATTGCTCAAGGATTCGTCGGTCTATCTGGTAAGTGTTACTTTTTTAAATAAATTTAATGCAAATAGAGGAGCAATCGTATAATATTAATATTCAAAGGATTTTTAGGTGACTTAAGAATGATCAGATTTATAGTCATACAGAAGGTCCGAAAAATATCTAAATAAAACTACATATAATTCAAAAGTTTTATTGGTCATCGAAATCTGATGCCTCATTTTTTATAATGGACGTCTTTAGATTTTGAAGGCTCGTCATAGTTTGCCTACTCTAGTAGTCTCAATGTTACGTTCGTTAAGTTTCTCTTCAGAAGCTGGCACTTTCTGCCTGAATAACATTATTTTATAAGCCATAACGAGTAATCGTAACGGGTTTTTTGATCATTTACCGTAGCTTTTCTACAATTTACTGTTGCGTATTAATTTATAGTTTAATGTAATAAACTAAATTCAATAATCACGGGATAAAAACGATGATCAATTTCTTTGTAGCATCTACGTTTGCGGAGAATTTTGGGACGGATTTCCGACTGAGTGAGGGAATAAATCAGGACTTATTCAGTGTATTTGCAATATACTTTCCGTCGGTCACTGGTATTCAAGCCGGCGCTAACATCTCCGGGGATCTCAAGGTGAGATATATATATCCTGATTTTAATTTTTGTTTATTTGAAAAGATTGTTTGTTTGTAAAGTCCATAAGGTATTTTTGTCTAGACCGCGCAATTTATTACTCTGATTCTTAGCTTAACCAGGTATACAATATATTGATTGCAAAAAATCCAAACATAACACATACACAATACAAGACTAAATGTCTTGCCCGCCAATACATTCGTTTTTTATAAAAGGTACCACTACGCCAGTGCGACTCCAAATATATATAAAGGTCGATTGATAGAAGTATATATACACTAGCTGTGCCAACAACGGCTACGCCCGCGTGGAATTCAGTGATTTACGAAAATTTACATGAATTTTCGTAATTTTGAACATAAAAGTAGTTATTGTGAGTTAACCGTGAAAGATAGAGACATTCTGTCGCGGAATTTTTTGTAGTATTTTTATAGATGTACAATTCTCTTCTACATTTAGTATATCTACTTACTTAGTATAGTACTACTTAGTATATCTCTGCTGGTTTACGCACCGCAAGCGACTAACGTTCTCAGCAAGCAAGTGTTTTAATAACTGCGCGATCTCTTCAACACAATTTACATAGAACCGATATGTACTATTTACTTAAACCATCCGGAAGTATTGCAATATCTTTTGGTGAAAACCGTACAAAAATCCGTTCAGTAGATTTTGAGAAAATCGATTACATACAGACAGACAGCTTTATAGGACTTTATTTTATAATATGTATAGCTAGTAATCTTGCGGACCGAAAGCGTTATTGCATAATGCAATAACTTCGTGTAGCAACGTGTGCCCCAGTTCCCATTCCACGATGTTATCGCAAATATTGACGCGAGTGGTGGTGGGCAGGCGGTGTGGGTTAATTTGGGCTCCCTTGCTGTAGTCACTGCCGAGGGAACGGCCAACACACTTTTCCTATGTGATCAATCGTAAAATACCATTTTGCAGACCAAACATTTTTCATTCAAAAAAGATGTAGTTTTGTCTACCATAATAAATACTATGACATTTTTGGTGCCACTTGAGAAAAAATAATTTAAATATAAATTTCTTTAATTTACTCCATGGGTTGGAATTTGGAACAAGTGTTGGTCTCTATTTCTGACATATATGCACATGGAAATTTTTCAAAGAGATCTAGTGGCGTAAGTAAGATTTAACGCTTTTTGTTTCAACTCCTTTTCTTTTGACTCTGTTTTCCCAATTTGAAGGGAGGATGATACGGAAATCCTACTATGCTATTGATGATTACATCAATGAGTAAAGGTACTCACATTTTCAACGAGTGATTTTACAACTTTTCTCCTTGCACGGTGGCAATGACGATATTTAACTATTTATAAGTATTATATTTTAAAAGGACAACCGTCGAGTTTCTAGCTGGCTTTTCTTATTTTATTTATTTATTTTTATATTTATTTGTTTATGTACCATAAAATAACGTAAACGTAACACAGATCTCTACCAGCTTACGTATGAAGCGAGACAATTTATAGTAAAACAGTTCGTAGGAACTGCTTTCCGAACCAGAAGTAGAGAAGACGATTCAAAAGCACTTGTTTACAAGTTTACTTGAATAAATAATATATTGCATTTTAATATAAAGCTATTCACATAACTTAATAATGACTCGATACATTTCAAGAATGCAATAGTTATTCTATTATGAGTTTGAGACAACGTAATCCGTTTGACAATGTTACAGTTGTTATTTTCATGGCTGGGTCATGTTGTTACACGTGGAGCGGGAATTGATCTACCCCCACACCACTGTAGGCACGAGTCCCTCCGAACGATTTATAACTATAGACACGTGTCATTCGATGTAGAGACATTTCTGCCTAACGCGTTAATTAAAGACCAATTGCTCGTCGTTTAGGATAAGTGCATTTAATGATGATGATTGATGTCTACTATCAGTTACCAGAGCCTTTTTACTGTTCTGGCCGTATTTCTCTCTCCTCAACCACGGCAACAAAGCATACCTTCATTGTTTGCATTCATGTATCACTTTATATTTTTCCTAAACAAATCTCAATGCCTAAGAAACGTATTCACGCATCAATAAAGTGCTGCTATCAATTGGAGATAAGGAAATCCCAATTTTATACAACCGCAAAGGGTTGTATAAAATTTGGCTCTATAAAAGTCGCGCGCACTTCAGTATTTGTAGCGATCTAAACTATTACCGTAAATGTGAAATCTGTCTGTCACTTTACATGTCTGTTATGCTTTCAAGGCTAACCTGCTGCAATAATTGTGCAGAATTTTGCTACAGATAAAACTAATATTACGATGTAATTTATAGGATAAGCAATCCCGTTTTTCTTTTGAGACAAAAAAATGTAAAAAGTAGCGGCCTGTTACAATCCCACTGCTGGGAATAGGCCTCCTCTCTCCGTTTCTGGAGAGAAGGGTTGAAGTTAAGACCTACCACGCTTCTCCAATGCGGATTGGTAGGTTACACATATCTCCACAATTCTCTAGAGATATGCAGGTTTTCTTACGATGTTTTCCTTCACCGAAAAGCGTGTGATAAATTGCAATTATCAATTACACCTATGAGTTATAACTCACCAATGAGTTTTTCTATTATAATAGAAAAACTCATTGGGCCGGCCCGGGTTTGAACTCGTGTTCTCCTCGAAAGAGTCGCATGGTCTCGCCGCTGGGCTATCACAGCTTTTGAAAAATTATTTACATTTAAATAATTGCGGGTAATATAACGCGATTTTTAAATTTAGTATTGTGTTTTCGCAAATTGAATCTCGAGTACGACTAACAAATATTGTCAAATATCCTTAATATTCATTTTAAAGCGGTTTATGATTAAATATCGAATTTCGAAAAATATGGCCTGCAGAAAAACGATGAATGAGCAACTTGAAAATTAATTTCAAACTTTAAAGGATTGGAAATTGATTGTTAGGTAGAATCGGAACGAAGCTGTTTTAACAATCCATAAATTTAAAAACCGAGCCGAGTATGAAATAAAGAGCTGTGTCCGTTTACAAAGACTCTATATTTCGTCAAAATTTTGGTAATATATCATCATGATCAGTCATCAGTACCATATAGTCATAAATCACTTTAACCACGAGTCACTTTAACCCTGGAAATGATTCATTGATTGATGATTATTATTACGGTGATTGCTATTCTGAATCCCGGTCTTATCCTTACCCGCACATGGCTTTTGCACTTTCAAAACCTTTACAATTAATGCATTAACAAATAAAACGCCCTATCCAAAGAACAAAGTCTCATCTCCCATGTTTATGCATAGGAAATATGACTTTGTTCTTCTTATACGGCAAAATTAATAAAACTACAAAATGCAAAAACCTTTTTACATTGTATATTTTATTTTAAATGGAATCTCGTGTCGTTGTCTTCAAATTAAAAATGTTTTTACCGCCCACAAGATAGTATATCCCTGTAACAATTAAGAACGTTTTGCGTAAATACACCCAATGGTACGGAAAAATTTCATTATGCTTGGTACTTCTTGTATAGGTTTTACTTTTATTTCTAATATTTATAATCTAAAGTTACAGTACCGAAAAAAAGCACTAATAATGACTAGAAGTTATTATTATTGCTTTTTTCTGTAGAACTTAATAATTATTAAAAGTAGGTGTTGATCGCTTGATACTTGATTATTTGTAAACTTTTAATGTCATGACCATAGTTCTTTGTATTACAAACTCGTAATACGTTTTAATCTTGACGATGCTTCTGCGCTTGCCCGTCCCACCCGGCGACGCTATAGAAGCCGTTAGAGCTAACAGCATTACAGTCAGTTCGAAAAAATAGGAATACGTTTGTTAGAAATTCTGAAAATTTTAGTAGAATTTGGATATGTATAATGCAAATTAAACAAATCCAAATTCTCCTTAAATATACATACATTGGTTACGGTTACGGTTTTTGACGTCTGAAATGAAAATAATTTAATCTTACAAAAGTAATAATAAAATTATTTTGCTATAATCCGCGTTTGTCAAGAAAATGTATAATTTATAGAATTAGTCGTTACTTTGCGGAAATCCATAATACAAAAGTAATAATAAAATGACAATCCGCGATAATCAATCGCGCGACAATTGTATTGCGGATTGTAGCAAAATAATTTTATTATTACTTTTGTAAAATCTATGTACATAATGCTAAGTGTAGAAAGCTTTGCTATTTTCCTAATGACGCTTCGGTTGCGGGGCGAAACGATAGTTGAGATTGTCGTAGTGAACGTGAGTAGTGCTTGTGTTGTGTGTGGGTGTTCTGTGATACGTGCGGTAACTAATCCTGCATGTGTAACGTATGAGAACGGTTTTAGCTTCCTACACTTCGCATTATATAGATTTGCTTAACAACGCGGATTATAGCAAAATAATCTTATTATTACTTTTGTATTATGGATCTCCGCAAAGTAACGCATAATTTTATAAACTATATCTTTTTATTTATGTGCCTCTTTACTACTAAAGACCTACAAGGTTAGCGTTCTATTGATTGCAAGAAAAAACAGTTCTAAATTTTTCCTACATACAGCGCGCCCCCGTTCCTTCACTTCTATCCGTCATGATAAATTGGAGTATAATTTGTACCTAAGCAAATCAAATCAATTCGAAATATTCTTTATTCAAGTAAGATTTAACAAGCACTTTTGAATAGTTAAGGAACAATTAGATTTAATGAAGCTAGCACTGATTCAGAATGTTAGTTCGGACAAGCACTTAACAAATGGTTACTGATCGATATACCTACTATCATTTGTTTATCTTCCATTTTAGTACCTTTCCGATCATTTTGATAAGGATAATATTTATGTGGCTTTTATTGTTAATGAGAATGAAAGTTCTAAGTAGATATAAACAGCGTCACTGACTGAGAATTGCTCAGCGCATCTATAAGCGCCAGTGTAGATCTAACAATACTAGTGTTTAGTGTTAGTCAATTTGTCAATTGAGTCGACAATAATTAATACCAAAAGCACTGTTGAAGCATACGGTCTGTTTAAATAGCGTCATTGAATGTTTAAGGAAGATTTTTTATTCATGAAATAACTGACTTTATTTTATAAAGTCACCAGAGTTACTTATTTTAATACTTGAGATGTTCAGGTTATCGTTAATTATTTAAAGTAGGGATTTACTTAGATAGGGTTAGTTACTTCGCGGAATTCCACTGTTCACGCATTTTAAAGAAAATCTATGTAATGCTAAGTGTTGGAAACACAATACGTTCTCGTACCCTATAGATATAGAATTAATAAGCAAATGTAATACGTAAAACCACCATTACACCCACACTACACCAGAACTGCGTACATGCACTAGAATTACATCACCGAGCGTTTAGTTGGCATGGCTAGTATAAAACCCTATAATAACAAATCTCAGGAAGAAACAAAGAAACCATCATTCTTCTGCTCTTAACTCTAATTGGGATCAAAACAAATCATTCATCAACTCTGGCAATACTCCTTTTGTATGCATGTCATATTTCACATGGTCCAACCTCTTATTCAAAAGAAAAAGACAACTTTTTCGGCCTTCCTTGAGTCGCATATTCATATACGCAACTGTCAATTGCAAAAATGTTTGAGTTCAAGAGCGAAAATAGTATTTTAATTTAGATAATTGTGAGTTATGTTCAGAAATTGACCTGTCAAATAAGCCAATAATCGTGCTTGCAAATTGTATATCAACCAAACTGAATAAAATGCGACATAACAGCGGTGTCAAATTTGTTAACCTCTGAATTTTTGGTATTTTATTACCAAGTCGATTGAGCTGGAGTCAATTGTGAACATTCATCGATGACTCATTGTTATATTGATATGAGCAGCCTGAACTTTTGTCTCGATCATGATATAAAACTGAATTCATATGCTTTGATATGACCAATGTTAAGGAAAATCTATACTTATTATAAAACAAATTCCCCAAATATTTCTGTTTGTATGTGAACGAATTACTCAAAATCAACTTAACCGATTTTTGTACGGTCTTTACTAAAGGTTCACAACAAAAATGGCAATGTTTGGGGATGGCTTAAGTTAATAGTACATTACGGTTTTATATAAATTGTGAAAAAAAGCTCGCGCGGTTGTAAAATACACTCGCCTGCTGGGCTTTACTCGCATGCGCTGCGAAAACCAGCATAGATACATTAAAGTAAAATACTATAAAATTTTAGATACAAAAATACTACATAAAAGCCTAAATGTCTATAAAAATGTCTCTATCTCTTATAGTTAACTAAGAATAAGTACTTTTACAAAAATTCAATTAAATACATTTATTTTCGTGATTTGCGAGACTTTTCTTCTGTTCAGTATCAATCCTTATCTAAATAATTGCTTTCTCATGAAACATATATAAGAAATACCACGTGAAAGTGATTCTATGGTTATGATAAAAGTATGAATCAGTCGAGCAGAGCGATGCATCACATTACTAGTTATTTACATCGTTTCCATATGCTCAAACAAATGTTGCTATAGTCTACTTGTTTATTTTATATTAGAAGGACTGGGCTCTAAAATTTCTTAATTGACCTTAATATATCCGCGTCTTCGAGGTTTAGTAAAACTGTTATACAGAATTAAACGTTTTGTTTTAAAACGTAAAAGCGTAGATATCGCAATATGTGCTTGGCAGGGTAACTGCAACACCTTGCTCCCCGCATATGCTTATCTGTATAAATTTCATATTTTTGTAGGATCCTGCCTCAGCCATACCAAAAGGTACTCTACTTGCTTTACTGATATCGGTAATCAGCTACGCACTGATGGTACTTTTCTCCGGCGGAGGAGCTTTGCGGCAAGCTAGCGGCAACTTGACTGATCTGATAATTTCCAATGGAACAGTTACCGATTACAGTAGATTAGCCGACTGTGTGAATACGGTCGCTGGATGTAAATACGGGTTACACAACAGCTACTCCGTGAGTACTACTTAAAGAATTACGATATTAATAGTGGTTCCTATAGGTTCGCCACAAGGCGGGTTAGGCGCATTCTCTTAACTACACTAACAAATTACTTTGGACCTCAATTAATGCGAGAATGGGAATGCAGTTTAAAATATTTATTATGGTTTAGTGTTTCATTGATTGTTTTTTATAAATAACTAGAATATTAATATTATCTTTAAATATTGTTGTAATCGAGTATATCAACATTGTATAACGAAGTGTGACAAAACATACAAGTCTGCAGAATTAACGATAATCCTAAGCACAAGATCCTAAGATATAAGATGTTATCCCACTCAATGGCCAAATCATTACTTATTTCTCTCGTACCATCTTGCAAAAGTGGGTTACGCAATTATATTCTAAAAAATACTTGATTAAATAATACCCCGGAAGCCAGCCCATGTCTGTGAGACTCGCGGTCTACGAAAAATCTTATTTACTACAAACTACCTTATTGAGAGAGGAGGCCTATGGCCAGTAGTAGTATTTGTTATGATACCACTACTGGCCACCTCTCTCAACCTCCTCTTTCCTTTCCTCTTCAACAAGCACGGTATATCAATGCACCCTGAATTTAGGAAAGCCGTGAAAGCTATGATACCCAAAAGGTAAAGAGTAAAGTAGAGGCCTCTTAGTATCCCACAGCTGATCATAGGACTCCTCTCTCTATTTTCGGAGAGAAGGTTTGAAGCTTAGACCCACCACGCCGCTCCAAAGCGGATTGGTAGGTTAAACATATCCTAAGAATTCTCCAGAGATATGCATGTTTCCTCATGATGTTTGTGATGTAAATTGCACACATCAATTAGGAACATAAGTTTTATCAGAAACTCATTAATGCCTGGGGCTTAAATCCATGACTTCCTGGAGTAAGGCACACTGTATCTTACTCAACCATAATTTCACACAGGTCATGCAACTCATGTCTGCATGGGGCCCGTTTATATATGGAGGGTGCTGGGCGGCGACTCTCTCTACGGCTCTGACCAACCTGTTGTCCGTGCCGCGACTGATCCAGGCACTAGGTCGGGACCGGATCTACCCCGGCCTCATCTTCTTCTCGAAGCCCTACGGCAAGCACGGGGAGCCCTACCGAGGATACGTGCTCACGTTCCTGGTCTCATTCGTCTTCCTGCTTATTGGTAATTTCTTTTATCCGTAATAAAGTAAAATAACGGCCTGTTACTAGTCCATTGCTGGGTATAGATCTCCTCTCTCCGTTTATTTGGAGAGAAGGATTGCATTTAAGATGTACCACGCTGCTCCGATACGAATTACGATACGGTTACACATATCCCTAGCATTCTCTACAGATATGCAGTTTTCTTCACGATGTTTTCCTTCAGCGATAAGCTTGTGATAAATTGCAATTATCAAATAGACAGATAAGTTTTGAAAAACTCATTGGTGCCTGCCGGTGTTTGAACCCGTGATCCCTTAAAAGAGTCGCACGATCTCACCACTACAGCTATAATTCGTAATAATATATATTAATATTATAAATTCAGTCGGACTATCAGTCTGTTACGCTTGCACGGCTAATTAGCTGTAGCAATTTGATGATGGTAACATGAAGCAATTTTTTAAATACTTTATTGCACTATTAAGATAGTGTGTGTGTGACATTAAATTAAGTGTTCTCTACCATTCAATCTTAGGGTCAAACGGAAAATTTAAATAAATAAGGTAAGCAAACAAACAGAAGAAGAAAAGTGATATTAGGTGTAAAGATATAAATAAATGAAAACCAATAAAATGCGATGTGCCTAAGCAAATGATAAATATATAATGGAAAAAAATAAAAATAAAATAATACATGACTACCGGGATGGCAAGGGAGTTGTAAAAAAGAAATCTCGCTTATTCAAATTCAAATAAGTCTTTATTCATATTGGCGTTTACAAGCATTTTTGAATCGTCAAATTAAAATTAAACTGAAGCTAGGACTGGTTCGGAAAGGTGCTCTAATCGAGAATAACCAGCAGGAAACTCGGCGGTCACTCTTTTCAAAAATAAATATTACAATATTGTCATTGTAATGTTAACAAACATATATTACAATATCATCTAGGGCGTAGCTGGTCGCAATTTAATTCCAAGCTTTCTTATCATTAACATAGTCCTCAACATTAACTTTATTAAAGAGAGTCTCTTTAAATGCTTTTTTGAACTTGTGTAAAGGGAAGTCCAAAATAGATTGAGGAATTTTATTATAAAAAAAGGTATACTGAAGCCCATAAACGATCTACGTACTTTGTGAAGCCTTTACTCCCGATTTCCCGGTAATCAATAAAGAAAGTAACCAACTAAATTTATATTTATTTGTTATTCTACAATACTCTTTTTGGCATTTTGGTTTTCTAATTCTATTATTTAAACGGAAATATATTAACAATATTACTTTCCATAGTAAAAATTCGTATTTTGTTAAGAGGGTTCAATCTTTGAATATTTAATTAATATATTATGGTGAAACAGATTAATAACTTGGTTAAAGAAGTTTCTAGTTCCTCAAGGTCAGAATATTAAACAGCTTTGGTATTTTTGAAGGAGTAGATTCGGATCATTCAAGATAAACAAATGGTCATGTGATTTATGTTACAAGGTGCTATAATATAGTTTATACAAAATCTGGTATTATTTGTTATAGCGGAGCTAAATACGATCGCGCCTTTGATCTCCAATTTCTACCTGGCGTCGTACGCGCTGATCAACTACTGCACATTCCACGCAGCCCTCGTACGCCCTCTCGGATGGCGGCCAACTTTTAGAGTGAGTATTACATGTATCATTTCAAATAAGAATAGCTTTAACAACACTAAATATCTACTATTTTCTACGAATTACTTATATTCTAATCGTTTCTATTTTCTAAATTATAATATTTATATACAACCTAAACTTCGTAAGTTAGCTGGCAGATATCTATGTCAAAGGGATAAGATGACTCGAAGCGTTTTAGTTTTTTTATTATTAATAATGTTTTTCAAACATATATTAGGTCCTTACATATGAAATTGGCGTTTTCTATGGGAGGAACATAGTCGTTTTTTTTTAATGAAATATATTTAATTAATCAAAGTATGTACCATTGCTATGTATGCACTTTTGCTATCTCATAGATAGTTCATTGATCCCCTTACTAAAAAAACCATTCGGGCGGGAATCAATAAAATCTTTGAAGGCAGTTTGGACTGCCCCATCGGAGTTGAATTTTTTTCCTTGCAAGTAGTGATCCAAATTGCGAAAAAAATGGTAATCTGTTGGAGCAAGGTCCGGAGAGTACGGTGGATGTCTAAGACATTCTAATTGAAGCTCCTCTGATTTGGTAGCCGTCTGTTGTGCAGTGTGTGGTCTAGCGTTGTCCTGAAGCAGCAGTGGCCTAGAGCGATTGACCAGCCTCGGTTGTTTAGCAGCTAGCTTTTCCATCATGGTTTGCAGTTGCTGACAATAGATATCTGCCGTGATCGTCTGGCCAGATTTAAGAAAGCTGTAGTGAACGACACCGGCACTAGTCCACCAAACACTTACAAGCAACTTTTTTTTAGTCAATTTTCGCTTAGGGCAGGATTTGGCTGGTTCGCCAAGGTCCAGCCATTGCGATAAGCGCTTCCGATTATCGTAGAGGATCCACTTTTCATCACAGGTAATGATTCGATTTAAAATTCCTTCATTATTGTGCCGGTTGAGTAACGTAACGCAGCAGTCGACGCGCGTTTGTCGGTTTGCTTCACTCAATTCATGGGGTACCCACCTTTCAAGCTTTTTCACCTTCCCAATTTGCTTCAAGTGGATTAGAATAGTCTTATCACTAACACCGGAGCCTGCAGCTAACTCGGACGTGGTTTGCGATGGATCCGCTTCCACAATAGCCTTCAATTCTTCATTATCAACTTTGGTCTCCGGCCGTCCACGAGGCTCGTTCTGCAGGTCAAAATTTCCAGAACGAAAACGTTGGAACCAAAAACGCACTGTGTTTTCTTTTGCGACACCGTCACCATACACATCATTAATCCTTCGAGCCGTTTCTGCAGCACTGGTGCCACGGTGGAACTCATACTCGTAAATAACGCGATATTTCATGTTTTCCATTTTGTAAACAGAGTGACACAAAGATAAAAACAAAAGAAGAAAAAACAAATGAATTAGGGGGTTTGAAACACAAATGCATGAGTAAATAGCTGTATGAATTTGAATTTGGAATTCCTAACCATAAAGGTAATATTTGAGATCAAAGTGGCCAGTACGACAAAACGCCAATTTCATATGTAAGGACCTAATATAATAATAAAACAAATGAATAAAATATACAAGTTGTTATTAATTACTTATACTAGTACTGTTACAAGTTGATATGATTATATCAACTTGTAATGGTCCCAAGAATGCTGTCAGCTTTAGCGCGTCCAATCTTTGTGCGAAAAAGGAGCCAGCCCTCTTGTGACCTGAAGAGGCAATTAACCGAGGTGTTAAGGATAAGAATTTTATTTACACTTAGCTTAGCTAGCTCCTTAGCTAGGGTCTCAATTGCAATATCACTCGGTCAGAGACGCTTACTTTCGCCGCTTAACAGATTCGGTCATTTCCGCCGTAGCTCCAGTTCTTGGCGGCGTTTTTCTCATATCGGACGACGTAAACATATCTACGGACGTTACGTCCCACATCCCCGTTCATATGGAACCAGCGTCAAAGAGTCTGGTCGGGGTTAAGAAGAGCAAGAATAAAGCTTGTCAAAAATCATCTTAACAGTTGTTTAAGAGATAATTAAAGAGGAAATTGCTTAATCTACTTAATCATCAATAAAGTTATTATCATTTCAGTTCTATAACGTGTGGTTATCGCTGGTGGGTTTCCTTATGTGCGTCGCCATCATGCTTCTAATTAGCTGGCAAACGTCGTTAGTCACCTTTGCCGTTTTCTTCACACTCTATCTTATTGTACACTACAGGAAACCTGGTAAGAATTTGAATTTTTCTTTCAACTTTCATTAAGATTTAAGAAAAAAGTCTTTTGCATTTAAGATCAACTTGCCAGGAATTTCATCGTTAATATATATATATTTTAAAATTAATTTTTGGACTAAAACTCAACTTATAATCGACGTATAAGAAATCCCTGCCACTCTATAATATGTTGAAATATAGATAAGTCATGTTATATTGTATGGGGTAGAGTATTCTTCGTTTCAGTCTTTTTTATTATTTTATTTTTGTAACATTGAGAACAGTAAACGTATTGAGTACCGGTTAAAGTAACTCAATATGTTTGTTTTCTCATTAACAAGCTGTTAACCAGCACTGTTCATTATCCCTAAACGCAGTATGAATTGCTATGCTTATAGCCAATTGCTGTATTTCCACTCAATGTATTTATAATAAACAGTAAAGATATTAATGTATTCTAAACAAAGCTGAGAATATGAGAAGAAAAACTTAATGTTTGAGACAGTAAGCTTGTTTCGGAATATATCTTGTGATTATGATTAATAGTTCAATAGTTAGATTTAACAATTGGTATTTGTTTTCAGCGGTAGATTTAGACGTTAAACGATAAAAGTAATAAAAATGTAGCCCTGGTATGCTTTTCTAGGATCGGTCTATTATCACTGATAGGTTTATTGTTGCCAATAATCTTGATACAGTGTTAGCGCGCCGTGCAATGACAGTTGATGTCCCTATTACACATGACGATAATCTCGTAAAAACTGAAAGGGATAATTAAATAAATATCTATGCTCATGAGATAGCAGCTATGCGAACTGTTTATTTAACAATATTGTTCCTGTTGTTGTTTCGATTGACGGTCTAATTTGCGAAAAGCTTTCATTAACATCTCAAAAGGTTTTCACTTGATTTTTGGATCAAAAGTGGGATGAAGAAGTCAGTAGTACTTGCAATGGCACATATTATGAGGAAGTTCCTCAAAAGTACTGAAAAACAGTCCACTTGAATGAATAATATTTTGAATTTATGTTTTTTAATGCTTTTCGATTGTAATTTTTTGTATGTTTAGTGAAAACGAAATAAAAGAATTTATTGCGTAACAATGCTATGCACACTATGCGCTTTTTCCTATATCATCGTTGCATTTGGAAACGAGAATAGTCGAGGATTGTTGCTAAATCCATATAACCGATAAATTATTGCACCATTTTCGTATGAGCTAGTTTCTATTTTCTTCTCATTACGTAATGATGGGTGTTTGTAAATTGTTACTTGCGTACTGGCTACCAATACTACAGGTTTCGAAATAATATTTTAAGGATTTTGGAGTTGGATTAATTTAATAATATAATACACTCCGAGCATGTTCATATGTTGAGGTGCTTATTTACACTTTTAACTCTAAATTACTTTCTTCAAAATAGGCTTTTTACAATTTGTTAAAAAAATTAAATAGACTGTTTCGTAAATTGAGTCAATAATAATAATAATTATTATTAGATAAATAACAAAAAAACATCTTAAATTGTATTCCCTAACCTTAATTATTCTAAAATCATTGTAAAGTCCGAAAAGAAGTTTAGTAAAGCAAGTACAAAACACCCACTCAAAGATTACGTAAAATCATTATGGTTGTTGATATTGCTTTGAAATTTTTTTTCCCAAAAAACTAATAAATATAATAATTATATTACTTGTAAAACAATATTCTTAAATTTATGAAATGAATATTTGTCAATTAACTTAAATTAACTCAATTTATAAAATGAGTGAAAAATTAATATTAATCCTAATATTTGAAAGAAGCGTGAAATTTCTATAAAAACTACATAATTTTATTGAAGAACCAAGAATTCACATATTGAACAGTCGTCGTAAATTTAGATCGTATTTTTTTGTAGATGTAAACTGGGGAAGCAGTACACAGGCCCAAATATATAAAACGGCTTTATCAAGTGCTCATAACCTGGCGAGGACTGGTGAACATGTGAAGAACTATTGGCCACAGTTGCTAGTTCTGGCTGGGAAACCTCAAGACCGACCGGCTCTGGTAGACCTAGGAAACCTCATTACCAAATCGGGATCACTGATGATTGTGGGCGAAATATCACAGGTATATCTTGATTAATGTATTCCATACATAATTACTGAAATAAAGATTGATTAATGCAAAGCGTAGTAATAAATTAAGAAGCAATTATTTTAATTACATATTATCTATATTATTCCGAGGTAACATATTAAATGACTCGACCGAAATCAAATCATTATTAAAATTAATTAAAAACGGCAGTATGCCCAGTAAGCTCAACAACGTTAACATTCCGCTAATTTCTTGAACATTATAAAAATATTCTAGTATTTATTTTAAAATATTTGATACATAAGTTACCCTTGTTACCGAAGTATTATAACAAGATAGACTTCGCGACAAATATAAATTAATTAATTCTATAATCCATTATATTCTATATTCTAAAATCAAAATCTTAACATATGACTTATGGAATTCATCCCTCCAAATCTAATATGGGTCAAAACTCACGTCTTAATCGTGTTATCCAAATTTATAACACCATTTCCAAACAATAGTCTTGAGGTACTTACTAACAACTGGATTGTTAATGCCTTAACTAAATAATTTATTATAAATATGAAAAAGTGAATATTTTCCATGAAAGATTACTTAATCTTTCTTCTTCTTTTAAAGTTTGCAAAAAACTATTTTACATCGGGCTATAAGTACAAAGTGCTGATCTTTATAACTATCGGTTAATTTTTATAAGCAGTAGCTAACATATTTTTTTTGTATTAGTTTTCTTTTTTCTGTGTAAAGAAATATTTTTCGTAATCCATTTTTTCGCTTAATTTATTAGATTAATTTAATTGTTGTAACTTAATTTAAAAGTTATTATCGCCTGTTATTAAAATACTACATATTTTTACTTTATCGATGTATATCATGCTAAGTTGTGTTTATTGTAGATGATTTATAATTAATAAATATCTTGCTATATTTCGAGTTTTTTCCTTAAATTTCAGCAAAAACTAACATATAAGGAACGCGCCCATCGGAGAAGATTAGGAGATGAGTGGTTACATGGGCGCAAGGTGCGGGCATTCTGCGCGAATGTCAACGGTTTTAATTTCGAAAATGGTGCACGAGCATTAATGCAGTCCACTGGAGTGGGTAGACTGGCTCCCAATGTGCTCCTCATGGGCTATAAAGCCGACTGGACTAATTCATCTTCGGGAGATCTGGAGTCCTACTTTAATGTTTTGCAGTAAGCATTCGGTCTTTGTTATGGTTCACCTTTGCACTAAAAAAAGGCTTTACTTCTATATTGTTACGTACGGGAGTTCGTGGATTTGGATGAAAATACCTGGTGGCTCGTTATAAAACACTATATTCAACTTTTTACTAAAAACTTAAATACTTATATTCTCTATAGTCCGTTGTCAATAAGAATGCCGAGGTCACTATTATTTCACATTTATTTTCACTTGTTTTTTCGCTCTTGATCGGTCTTCGCAAACTGAATGTCAAGGCGCACGATACGTCTGTTTATATATCGATCGAACCGATGATCGAGAACATTCGCGAGACCTTGGGGAAATCGTAAACAAATCTTTTGTAAACACCTTGATAAACACGCCAAATGTTTCAGAGAATTAGCGTCAAGCGAATTTGAACCCTATGAACCCTTTTACACTATCGTAACTATCCCCGTCCAATTTGAACTTTATGACATATGCATTACGAACTCTTTTTGCATGTTCGTAACAATATTATTTGATAGTACAATTATGTGTCAGTAAAAGAAAGGAACGTAAAAAAATCTAAATTTATTAGATGTTTACATGGCAACATTAATAACAGTAGGTATTTAATTTTTTTTAATTATTATAAATAAACTAATAATATTTGGTATTTAGACCGAAAATGTATTATCATCAAGTTTTCAGTCTTAGTCTATAATAGTCGTATTTCTGCTATGATTAATTCCATAGTTTTAATAATAGGGGCTAATAGTAACCAAATACGTAATTATCCCCCTTCGCTCTTACCTGATCTTCTTTTGCTGTACATCTGCGAGGTACAACAGTAGAAGGATTACTGGAGATACGCAGGGATCCTTAATCAATCTGTACTTACTAATATATAAAGCTGAAGAGTTAGTTAGTTAGTTAGTTTGTTTGTTTGTTTGTTTGTTTGTTTGTTTGTTTGTTTGAACGCGCTTTTCTCAGGAAATACTGAACCGATTTGAAAAATTCTTTATTGTAAGAAAGTCCATTTTTCAAAGAAGGTTATAGGCTATATACTATCACACTAAGATAAATTGGAGAGGAGTAGCAAAAAAAAATATTGCGAAAACGCCAAAGTTAAAGCTATCCTTGCGTGCGCTAAGTAAACGGTGAAAGTTATTCAAAAATCATGTACTACAAAATTGTTCCACTCTAAAAGTTCTTAATAAAAGTCCGCAACAGCATATCTCTAGCTTTTAAGGTTAACCCACTTTAACCATAATGAATATGTGTTACGGTTTGTAGTTGCGTTTAAAAGCTAGTTCCTATGATAAAATTTTATTATTATTACGGAAAGGGCGGGAAATCCGTATTATTGGGTTTTTTTACTTAATTTTCTCTGTAGAACGTTAGTTTTTAACACTAATTTACATTTTTTTTATTTTAGTTCTGCGTTCGAGACCCGTCTAGCAGTGGCAATAGTGCGCGTCGCGGGCGGCCTTGACTTCAGCGTGGCGGGTGAAGAGTTGGGCAGCAGTGGTCTCACGGCTACATCCAGCAGCGGGGACTTGCACGTGCGAGCGCCGATCATGCATGCGGACTCTGACCTGGATATACGCGCACCTCCAGACTCACAGCCTACTAACAGACAAAACCTGAGTGAGTAGTTTACGTATGGTTGTAAGGCTTTTTTAACATAAGGAAATGAGATCATATGTCAATGGCACCCTCATTAATAATCAGATAAATGTTTCAAGTTCAAGCTTGCTACGTGTTCGGAGGCAAAATAAAATAAATAGTGGGGTTGAACCGATTACTATAACTATGCTTGTTCGGATAATGCTTCGCTTTGCGTTCACTATCACAAACTCAGCAATCGTTTCGCCCCGCAACCGAAGCATCATCCGGAGAAAAGACTCCAAAAACACAAAGAACGCAAAACGTTTTGTGATTTTGACGCGATACTTTATCGCGGATTAAAGCAAAATAATTTTATTATTACTTTATTTTATGATTATTTTATTATTACTTTCGTATGTTTAGAAACATCATATTTTACAAACAATAACGACAAAAGAAACAATGAAATTAGAAAAGAAAATTTACGTAATTTTCAAAAATTATAAGAGCGAACCTCAAAATGCAAAAACCATTGTAAGGAAACACACTTACACCATAGATGATACAATATAATTCAATAGTTAGACCGTAACGATGTATAATAAATTCTTTTAACTTATATTAAAATTAATTCATACAAGTAGTTATTCAACAAAACCAATGTTAATACCTTTGAACAAAACAAATTTAATTATTATTAACTTTTTTTTCTTATATAGTTAAAGGTTTCAAACAAAGACTAATAATTTCACAAGGAAATAATTAAAACTATGCGATGCAATAAAAACACGACAATGGATTTCGAGCAAATATTTTTACGGAAAACGCAGTACTGCTTTAATTAAAAACAGCGTACATTTCCATTTTTTTTGTTACAGATCTTTTATCTCTTACAACGTCACGATCATTTACGATATCTGAGAAAAATGACGCAAAAGACAGGAAAAAGTACAAAAAAGGTATGGACATGCATCGACAAGTGGTGTACAAATCTGCTTCCGGCATTGAAATATCGATGGAGCAACTATCGAACATGACAATATTTAAGAGAAAACAGGTAACTAAAAGATTTTTTGAATAGTAATTTAGTTTCGTCATACTTGTAGAATATATAAGAAATAAGGCTTTCAGAACATAATAGTTTATGATAAAAATTAAAATCATCGAAATTCCTTACGTCATTATAACCTATTTAAGATACTTACGTAATCGTACATTTTGTTAACTTTACCCCTCGTAAGCACGAGAGGATTTTTGTTGTGCGTTAAACTTACGTCGAAATGAAACAAATGGGTAGAGATCTTTCATTCTAAAAGTGCACGCCCCTCCAATGTAGTCTGTACTTATGTACAGACGAAATACACGCAAACTTGTTATTCTAATTGGTTACTCAGTTGCCGGACAGACACGAAAGTAGGAGCACGCATCGATTACTGCCATAAGTACAGTTAGCATGTCATAAAAAAAGAGGATAAATATTTTTTATTTTTTATTTTAAATAATAATTAGATAAATTTTTACTTTAATAGAAAAATATGGAGAATTTTATAAAACTATGTGGCGGAAAAAAACGGGCAAAACTTAACATTATTTCATCATTAAAGCCATTGCTTTAATTAAGGAACGAATTGACATGATTGATAGAAATATGTGGGAAAATACGAGTCGAAATGTGAATGATATTGAGATAGATTATATAAAAAATTTTGAATTTATAATTAATGTTGAGTCTGAATCTGAAGATAGCGACGTGAGTGAATAGCGTTAAAATAGTAAATATTTATTGCGGTTTAATTTTTTTCTTTTTTTACTAATAAAATAAATGAACAGACTTCTGTACATTACGTTTTATTAATCATTCTAATAGTTGCATAATGAATATATGATATGATCTTTATTAAATTAAGTTAGCAAGCTAGCTCTTGATTGCGAATTCACCTGATGGATGCCGATGTAGTTTAAGTTTCTTGAAAGGGTTTGGAGATTAAACGTGTAACCATTCAGGGTTTTTACACGACATCGTACCTGAATGCTAAACCGCTTGGTGGTACGTCTTTGTTAGAAGGGTACGTCGGAAGTATCTATCTAGTCAAGACCAGGGATAAATTTTAGATATATACTAATATGTTTTTTCTAGGATTCGAATGCGGAACTTCATGTTTACAATCCACAGCGCTTACTATTACTCCAGGGAAACGTTAAAAACTTACTTTTTATTCTAAAGAATTTTCAACATAAATTTGATTATAAATATTAATTTTATTTTTATGCAAACGTTACTTGTAACCCGTCTTACCGGATTGGTTGGTCAACCAGTGCACAAATGATAGAAACGCGTGACAGGATAGACGTGTTGTCTCATACAAAGCGTGCATTCTCCGCCATATAAATGTTTAACTTATACCAGTCGAGCAATTAGTTGACCTTTAAGTGCGCGAATGAGTCTTGTCAACTTTAAATTGCTGCGCGCACACATATAAAATAGTACAGTCAATATTTTCTCTCACATATTAAAATAATGTAATTTGGTGGAGGGGCGTGCACTTTTAGAATGAAAGATCTCTATCCAGGTATCTGTTCACACGACAGCGTATATCACGACGATTATAATATCGCGACGTATTTTTATCGTGCAGTGTTCCATTTTAGTTGTTAGGACCAGGGCGTTAAGCTGAATATACCATACGAAACTTCTTATAACGCCTATTGCGGAATTATAACGCGATGTATTTTTTACGCCCGTGTGAACGAGGGGAAATCTTGTAATTATTGCTACAAAGAAGTGAAAAGGGGAAGAGGAGAGTTATGGAGAAGGGAAAAGAGTTCTTATGAGGAAAGGTGTGGAGACTTGAATAGGTTGTGACTTAGTATGTGTGCGGGGTTGATAAAATGTTAAAAAATGATTTAGTTTTAAGAATAGCGTTGAATAAAATTTCATTGTTTCAGTCACACAGTTGATTAACTCAATAATAAAATTACACTCATGAAGAGCGCACAGAGCAGACGTGCAACGAAATATTTACTTTAACTCATTTGCAAAGTTCATGATAGAATATTAATTCATCAGGGACTTTAACTCATTAGCAAAGTTTATGATAGAATATTTTATTTTTTGATTTTACCCACAAATTTATTGATTTATTTTGTTAGTAGTGTTTGTTTATGGTATTTTATGTTACGTTATAAGTTTTTTGTTTAGCGCGCTCTTGCATGCAAATTTGTACTTATAGTTTTATTTTTAAGTTCTCATTTAAGTGAATGTAATTCTTATGAGGATAAAATTTCTTAAACCTTAGTACGTATTAATTTGCAGTAATTTTTCACAGGTTTGGGATCACAAAAAAATCAAACATAGCATGTTACATAGCAATATTTCACATAATCACATAATTGATGTCGTAATTAATTTTACATTAAACAGGATGTCGGAACAGTGGACGTGTGGTGGTTGTACGATGACGGCGGGCTAACGATCCTACTGCCCTACATTATCTCACAACGGTCGGCGTGGGCGAGATGCAAGCTGCGAATCTTCGCACTCGCTAATCGGTGGCACGAATTGGAGTTAGAGGAGCGGAAGTAAGATATTTTTATATATCTTCTTTGTTTAAAAGGGAGCTCTCAAGTATCGAACTGTGTTACAAAAAATGACGGTATAGTTTAAAAATAAACCGTGTTATCATATCTAACTAACATTAACACAGTATCACAGCAAACGAAAAGAATACAATAATTGTACACTATTACGATAATTATTGTAATTATAAGATATATTTATAATTTACACAGAATGGGTGACTGTATCACTAAGTACGGTAAAGTCAAGAATATTGTAATCAAATATGTAAAAATATATCACATATTTATTTTATTATAACAATTCAAAATAGCTATAATAGCCGGCAATAAATAATGCACATCGAGAAATTAGAACGAAACAGCCGGCTAATTCGGTTTCGTAGAGCGCTGTCACTGTCACACACGGGTTCGTCAGTCTGTGCGACAGAGACGATGCTCTATGAAGCCGAATCTAGCCGATTTGTCTCTCTGAGCCTCGATGTGCATTATTTATTGCCACATACTATACTAACCTTATTAGCTACCATTAGATATTTATCTAGTGGTACTAAACACTTCCCCCCTTATTTTGGGTTTATTTTAGATTATTTAGTTGAATGAAGAGGGCGATCATGTAAAAATTTGACTAATTTTAAAATTTTATTTGTAATGCTGGTTAATTTATATATGCATTTTTGTTAGTATGGCCAACTTACTGGCAAAATTCCGGATAGACTACTCTTCGTTGACGATGGTGCAGGATATCACAGAACCACCTCAGCCTGAAACTAAGAAAATGTTTGAGGACTTGATCAAAAAGTTTACTGAACAAACAGGAGGTAAGAAATTAGAATTTCATTTGTCTTTAAACGTAACCTAAATTGTACATATAATGGATGGATAATGAAAATGTTTTACAGAATCGAAGATCAGCAAAACTGAACTAACAACCCTCGCAGAGAAGACAAATAGACAACTCCGTCTGCGTGAGCTACTGCTGGCTAATTCTTCGCAAGCACGCCTTGTTGTTATGTCACTACCTATGCCCAGAAAGGTATGCATTTAACAGTAATACAAGATATATATTATTTCTATTAACATTCTATTTATTAGAGAAAGTCTGAAAATTCCGTCCATTATAGAAAAGATGTGAAGCATAATACCCGGCATTAAATAATGCACATCGATGTTTAGACAGCCCGTCAGTTCGATTTCGTAGAGCGCTGTCACTGTCACTCAGTTAGTATGTGACGTTTCAAACGGGTTCGTCAGTCTGTGTGACAGAGACAATCCTTTATGAAGCAGAATCTAGCTGATTTTCTCTCTCTTAGCCTCGATGTGCATTATTTATTGCCGGGTACTATAAGTTGTTATGTATGCATGGTCATGTAATGATATGCATATGAAAGGAGGATCACCAGATTTGACCAATGATAGAAAAGAATGGTAAATATTGTGTCAATGCTTAGTGGAATAAGGGTAGAAAACTGATCACAAGAATAACATTTTCGACGTAAATATTATATAAAAATAATGTTTTGCTTATTACTTTGATTTCTTTTAAGCATCATCCTCCTGCCCTTATCCCGTAACGTGTTACAAACATGTTGTCACATGATTTAGCTACGTATTTTACGACCGGCCGCCTGCCTGACGTCAACTAACCCCAGTCGTGTCGTACGACTCCTCGGTAAGAAATTGGGTGGTCTATTCTACTCAACCGGATACCACTAGGTGGGTCAACTTACCTTAGTCGCCTTTTACGACTCCTAGGTAAGAAATGAGGGTGGTCTATTCTACTCGGCCGGATACCACACGACGGGTTGACTAAGGTAAGTAGTGCCTTTGTCGCCTTTTACGACACCTCGGTAAGAAATGAGGGTGGTCTATTCCACTCAGCTGGATACCACACGGCATACTTTGAATTCTTTTAACCATAAGAAACAATTTCGAGTGCTCTTAAATTTTGTATTTTTTTCATTTTCACGTCGTTTTCCGCAGGGTTCCGTTTCAGCACCGTTGTACATGTCTTGGCTTGAGATGATGAGCCGAGACCTGCCTCCCATGCTGTTCGTTCGCGGCAACCACACATCTGTACTTACTTTTTATTCTTAAATTTCCATGCGCTGCTAAGTTTCAGTTGCTAATTATCTATATTTCAGTTGCTAATTATTTATACGGGCGTGAAAAATACGTCACGTTAAATCTCCGCAATAGGCGTAATAAGAATTTTCGTATGGTATATTAGACACGTCGCGTTTTAAAAGCGCTTTCGTGTAAATAGATTCATCTGGATACCCATTTCTTTCATTTCGTCGTGTTTTAACGCACGGTAAAAAGTCGTGCGTACGATGGGTTAAAATATTATACTCTCGGTGAACATGTTTTAAAAATGTAACAGAATATCAAAAGAAATTAAAATACAAATCGACTTTCCGTCAAATCGCACAAACTCAGACTGCAAAGTAGCTAGATTAAGTAATTATATATCTTTACAATTCCTTTTTTTAAATTAATTTTATGTTATTAGTGGTCGTAGTAAACTAAGTACATTAAGTTATTTAATATTGTTGTTGTAGTATGCTAAGCGTTTATTTAGTGACCAAAACGAGCTTTTTTATATCCGTTTCAAGCGTGAATATGTTCATAAGTCGACTTACATCCTTTTTATATTTACTCAAAATCAGGCATTAAGATTGTCTAATATATATGGTGAATATCAGTGAAGTTGATAAGTCTTTTATATCTCCCAAACAAACTTGTGAATATTTAAATAACTCTCTTAAAACGTAGACTAAACGTAAACCTATATATGGCTGCACTGAAAAGTTTCCGTTTTGGACTTGTTAAGTTATTCGCGCCTGGTACGGATATAATTACGTAATTTATCGAGTAGTTCTTTTGTAATTTCTTTCTGTAGTTTACTTCGGAATTGAAAAGTTGTGACGAATATGACAAATTTGTCGATTTTATACAATTGTTTTATATGTAGTAAATGTAGTAAATCTATGTCCTAAATCCATTGGTAATTTTAAAGAATATTTTTTTAGTTTTATAAATCATATTGAACAAAAGGTATAATTATAAGTATATGTTGGTGTAGAGTTTAAAACTACATCCAATTATAAAATTTAAGTATGATTTTATATTCTATTCGGTACAGTAGATTTTATAAACTTACAAGTAGATTTTGTGCATTCTAGAAGACGCCATTGACCATCCATTTGCCCAATGAAAAACCTTTAGTTGTGTACCGATAATTGAATCGGTCCTTGATAACTGTTTCTAAATGTTAGTGAAAATTTAGGAGATTTATCAGACTTACTTTTAACAAACTTATCAGTTACTCTTTGCGAGAGAATAATGTTTTTTTTTTAATTTTTTCATGTTTAAGCAACTTTTCTGTTCTCTAGCTTTGAAATTAGTTTGTCTTGGTATCAAATGCTATACATCTAAAAATTGCTTCAGGTCCATTTAAAGTGAAACAAGTCAAGTTAAAAAGCATTTAAAAAAGCTTTTAACAAAATGATTTGTTCCTACTGTTAACTGATGAGGAGTCCCCTCGTCTGGACCCAACCGTCGCGCCAGCATCAGCAGATGCATATCATAAACATTGTTATCAGCATCAGGACATGCTTGTCATAAACGTGCATTGTCATCGCAACTGAATCTGTATGTAAAATTTTAACTCAATCAGACGACGGCAAGTGGGTTAAATTTAATTTAAAAAGGTTCCACCTTCACTCGTACATACAAGTCAAGTTAAAAAAAGGCTTTAGCGTTTAGCCAGCTTTATTGTTAGTGGAAATGATTTCTAGTTTCTGTTCTTACATTTTATAATTTGATTATTATCAAGCGACATTCTCAAGAAATTTATCGGTTATGAAGCCGTTAATGGTACAAACTTGTATTTTTATCTATAATAGCTTACAATATTATACATAGCAGTTAGTTACAATACATTACAGTTGTTTAATTCTCTGTTGACGTAGTACTTATTGTTGCAGCATTTTATTTGCCTTAGAAGTATTGAATATAGTTTTAAGTTATTGTAATTATGTTATCTAATTTAAGTACAATTGTAAATCATTATGATTTTAAGACTTAAACTAAAGCCAATCTATGCAGTATAAAAGTACTATGCAGTAGTTAAGTTATTTTTACCAAAGGTGAATGAATATAATTCTGATTGTGCAATGCATATGCTTATTTAGTTCTTAGTTTTGAAATACCGATGAAATGTATGCAATTTAATTGTATTCCAGAAGTTCATTAAGGTTATTTTGCTATGCGTTATGATAAAATAAAAAATGTTAGTAGTATTTTTCGATAACAACACCTGTCATTAAAGCAAATATCATTTGGAATTTCACCGTGAAAGGAATTTCGGTATCTGGCTCAAATGTTAGGGACCTTCATTGGTGATAGAACCTTGATAGGTTCAATCTATACTGTGATTAGTGTACCATACTCCGCTTCATTATGTAAAGGAAAAAGACCCGTCGCTATCAGTTAAAGCCAGATCGCATTTTAATACGCCGATCAGGCTAAAAAATGTTATATTCATATACAGTGTTTGTGCGACATGAAATTTTTATACAATAGAAAGACAATTTACTTAAATATATTTTATTAATAAGTACGATGTTTGTTTTATTTCTATGTTATCTTCTTATTCGTTGCATCCTCTGTGGTGTAAATCGCGCTTTTATTTATAGAATTTTTAACTACAATGTTTTCATATATTATATTATGCATATTAAAATAGAGATAAATTTATTGCGGATTACACCAAAATAATATTATCAAATATCAATACCTCAGTGCCTGAAGACCAAGGTCTTCATACAGTGCGTGTTGCCAGTGATGACTTATAGAGCAGCTACAAGCTACAAGCTGCAGCAGCGAGCTATGGAGCGAGCTATGCTTGGTATATCTCTACGTGATCAAATCAGAAATGAGGAGATCCGTAGAAGAACCAGAGTTACCGACATAGCTCATCGTGTCGCGAAGCTGAAGTGGCGATGGGCGGGGCACATAGTACGTAGAACCGATGGGCGTTGGGGTCCCAAGGTGCTGGAATGGCGACCCCGCACCGATAAACGCAGCATTGGAAGACCCCCCACGAGGTGGACAAACGACTTCAAAAAAGTCGCGGGGAGCCGCTGGATCCAAGCGGCACAGGACCGTGTGGTGTGGAGATCCCTTAAGGAGACCTATGTCCAGCAGTGGACGTCGATCGGTTGAACAGGAAGAAGAAGAATATTATATGATTTATAGAAGCAGGCGTTACTTTGCGGAATTCCATATTACAAGCAATATAACAGAACTAACTACTTTGCTATAATCCGCACGGGTTAAGTGCACAAAAATCGTACTTTGCAGTACGATTTTTGTCGTGGAGCCTATCCTCCTGATGATGCTTCGGTTTCGGGGCGAAACGATCGTCGAGATTGTGGTAGTGGGTGTGTGTGCGTTGTTGCTGGTGAATTGCGCCTTGGGGTGCATGTGGTGGCTTGTCCTTAATGTATAAGGTACGTAGATTTTGCCTGCTTCATACACATTGGCTTTGCATGCATTCGCTTAACCCGTGCGGATTATAGCAAAGTAGTTAGTTCTGTTATATTGCTTGTAAGAAGAATATTATCATTACTTTTGTTAGTTTCAATTATTGTCACGGATGATCACCTAATGTGATGAACTCTTGCATAGATATTAAAAACTTACACATTGTATTTTAAATAATAATTATTGACATTGTCACCAATTAAGTGAAATTCTAGTCTTTGGCTAGATATTCAATCATTGAATTCATTATATTAATGATTTGAATAGATGAAAGATTACAGTATATGGAATAAATTTTTAGACTTTGAGATCGCTCCTATATAACAAAATGAAAACCAAAGCATTACCAGGTAGTGCAGTTTCAATAATATTTTTATAGTATTCATTCTCTAATATAGAGATTTAAATAATAAATAATTAATTTAAATAATTCTCAATAAGATTTGAATATATGGGACGTCTTTCTCGCCATATACATAGGCTTCTACATAACTACTATGCACAGAGCAATTTAAAAATCAAAATTATAATAAAATATTCGCGCTATATTGCCAGCGAATACAAAATTCACTTACTTCCAAGTATGGTAAATATATACTTCTTTATGTAATTGAACATCATTGTCTGCGAATGTTAGATCATGTTCCATGTTTGTTTACAAAATAGTAATTGAAGAAGTACGGTTGGAATCGAATCAAGTGAAACCACGACAAAGACTGTGTATTACCAGACATTCGATGACAGTCGATCCATCAATGTTTAAGTTGATTTTTTCAATTTAACGGCCTAAATAATAAAATGTAGAAACGAGTTATAATAATGAATATCCAAATACAGCTGGTCTCTTTTGGAAGAAGCGGTAAGATTAAGATAAAAGTTGAATGGCTAAGTTAATGCTTTGTACGAAAAAGGAGTCAAGTTCTTCTTGTCACCTGAAGAGAATGTTTATTATTGACAGTTATATAGGATTTACTTTTGTTCTGTTGCCCAGCCCAGAGATCTTTTAGTTCGATTACAACTCCCCTTCTTTTTTGTTCGTCCAAATAAAAGAGTATTTCTTATCAGTTTTAATTGTTTCAATAGAACCAATAACTGGTGGAGAACTTTCTCAGAGTGATATTGAAGCGGGAGTGGGCGCCGCTTTGATTGCCACCTCAGCTCTTAACGACGAGGTGAGTTTAAAAGTCCTTACTAATTAATATTTTAATGTGAAATTCTCTCTGTCTGTTACGCACTCACGACTAATCCGCTGGACCGATATTAATGAAGTTTGGTTAAAATGTAAAATATACCAAGCCAACACATATGATAAAAAATATCGCATTGTTCCGTCAGGGACAGAAAAAATACACAATTAAAGGTACTTGACGCTAAACCTGACTGGGACGAAGTCGCAAGTATATTAACTCATTATATACTAAATACTCATTATATATTAGTGATAACAAACGAACGAACTTTTCCAAAAATTCGACAAAATGGAATATCATAATTTTTTGTTTTCCAAAGTGACGATAATCGTAAAGTAAAACTTGTATATTAAAAAAAATATTTTGAGAAAAAAAAGAAATATGAAATAAATAATTTAGGAAGGGAGTAAATAATATTTTTTTTATTAAAAAAACTAAAAGGTTTACTTTTTGAATAAATTGTTTTCAGGAGGTTGTAGAGGGGAGAGCTAAGATAGAACCGACATCAGAATTGACAACGTACAATATAAAATTAGGATGGATCCAGGTACGAGTATTACGCTAATTAAAAAAAATATATATAAATATTTAGAAAAGAATTAGTCTAAAACACAATACGTTTTGTATATTGATAAATTACTAATTATGACGGCGAAACTCTATCAGGAGACCGACACGACAAAATCGCAAAGCAACTTGGTCGCAATGATATTATATTTCAAAAGCAATGCTTTGCGATTTTGATTTTGATATGATTTACGATTGTTGAGTTTGTGATAGAGAACATATGTGTAGTGCTTTTGTATTGCGGTGGCGGTGGTGGAAGTTTGTGCATGTGTTTTTACGTATCCTGCATGTATCGGGTATGAAAACGGATAGTCCACTCTACATTTAGCATTATATATACTTTATTGCTTTACTTCATACTTGTTTTTTCATTACTTTATTGCGGATTATAGCAAAATAATTTAATTGTTACTTTTGTTCTACAAATCAATTTTATGATAAGTTTATATTATACATGTGGACAACAGAATAAAGTTATTTTGCTAAAATCCACAATAAAAGAAAATTGATGTAGTGTAGAATGGGCAGAGATGGAAAGAAGTTTGGAGGTTTGATCGACACCTCTGCTCAAATGCGGATTGGGAGGTTACACATATCCCAGGAGTTTCCTCATGATTTTTTTCTTCACCAAAAACCGTGTTGTAAATATCAATATCTAACATGAGTTTTTATAGAAAAACCAGTTCGTGCCTGGCTGGGATTTCAGCTTGTGACTTTCTTTTAAAAGTTACACGGTAACATCTTTCGGCTAACGCAGCTTTTGCGGCTTTCCTAAATCCAGGGTGTGTTGATACCGTGCTTATTGAACATCTGGGGTGTAATGTTGTTCCTGCGGATCGCGTGGATCGTAGCGCAGGCCGGCATTGCGGTCACTATCATCATCTTGCTCTCCGGCATCGTTTGCATCGTTACTACACTATCGCTTAGTGCTATTTGCACTAATGGTCTATTGAAAGGAGGTAAGATTCATCGCATTCACTATCTAATTTTAGCCACAATTTCTGGAATTAATTTCTTAACTTTTTACTTGACTGACATATTTTATTATAAAATAGTTGTACCTGTAGTACTGGAGTAACATACAGGGTACAAAAGTTCCCGTTTTTCCTTCGGGCAAAGGAAAATACGTGCACAACTATCAACTTACAGATTCATTAAATATATTTATTCAATGAACTAAATTTTTTTTTTCTAAAATAGAGACATTTGAGCTATAATTGCCTGCATTAAAAGATTTTGTCATAAAATATTTTAAAACGTTAGATTTATATAGTTTCGATAATATTTTTTTTTATTACAGGTGGCGTTTATTATATAGTGTCACGGTCCTTAGGAGCAGAGTTCGGTGCTTCTGTGGGCATAATATTTGCATTTGCAAATGCAGTAGCCGCAAGCATGAACACTATCGGCTTTTGCGAGTCTTTGAATGAATTACTTAAATCTTTCAGCGTCAAAATAATTGATAATGGAATGAATGACATACGAATCGTAGGCGCTATTGCACTTCTCCTGATGTGTTTGATTTGTGCGATCGGAATGGACTGGGAAACTAAAGCACAGGTCACTTTTTTCAATAATATGGTATTATGGAGTCAAACTATAGTATGATAATGAAAAGTATGTAGCACACGAAGACAATAAAGTTTTAGCTTATACAAAAAAAACAATATATTTATCATCTTAAGTGCTAAATCTGAAATGATTATTCGAATATCGTTGATAAGAATTAATTACTCTTTTATTGAAAGTAATAAAATAATAGGGTAAATTATTCAATATAGGAATTTAACGCCTCTATCTAAATTCATTAAATAAAAAAAACATAAATTATAATTTTTCCGCCTTCAAGTATCCTTCAAAATATGATTTGTACAAAAATTATGATCTATTGACTTTGCTGAGGAATAAAGCTCAACAATTCCATTATTCGTAATTATAACACGAAGTATTGTATGAGTATGTAATATAAAATATCGAATTTATAGAAAATTACGGTGTATATACTTGCACATATACTTTTTTTTCCGTATAGGATGCGTACATATAACAATTAACATTCTTTTAGAGTATGCATTTGGTGTTATTGATTTCTATCAACCTACTATTAGTGGGCTATATTTTGGTCAAAGCTTCGAAAAATGCATAGAATACGTCATATAAATAAATTTTTGTCGTATTACTTATTTAAACTAAAAATAACCTATTATTTTTATCGTTATCTCCGTGTTCAGCTAACAGTTTTAATTTACAGAACTTTCTCATAGTGATTATAGTGCTTGCGATTTTTAACTACATTATCGGAGCTTGTATAGGACCAGCGAATAATAAGGAAAGGGCTCAAGGCTTTATCGGAATTAGTGGTAAGATTATACTAATAATCACAATATACTGCAAGAAATATGCTTACGTAAATGCATATAAAACAATTGAAGATTATATGAATTATAGAAATCTTTTCAGCTTTATGTAGGACTCATCATCCTCCTGCCCTTATCCCACTCTAAGTGGGTTCGGCACAACATGTTACAAACATGTTGTCACATGATTTGGCTACGTTTTTCACGACCAGCCGCCTGCCTGACGTCAACTTACCTTAGTCATATTTTACGAGCCCTCGGTAAGAAAGAAGTTGGTCTATTCTACTCAACCGGATACCACACGGCGGGTCGACTTACCTTAGTCGCCTTTTACGACACCTCGGTAAGAAATGAGGGTAGTCTATTCTACTCAGCCGGATACCACACGGCGGGTCGACTTACTTTAGTCGCCTTTTACGACACCTCAGTAAGAAATGAGGGTGGTCTATTCATCTCAGCCGGATACCATACGGCGGCCTTTCAGCTTTATGTAGGACTGTGGTTTAATAATGTAAGTTAAAAATGTTTAAAAGATTGACGACCAAGTTTCTTACTCGTTCTTCTCGGTAAGAGCATCATTCCGAACCAATGGTAACTTCATTAATGATATGGATCCTTGACGATTAAAAAGTGCTTGAAAAAACTTATTTTGATTTAATTTGAATTATATTGTATTTCATATTAGCGAGCACTGCTTTGAAGAATCTACTGCCAGATTTCCGCTACAGCGACGACCAGCACCATAATTTCTTCAGCGTTTTTGCAATGTATTTTCCTGCGGTGACTGGTGTTCAGGCCGGTGCCAATATATGTGGCGATTTAAAGGTAATACCTATTAACCAATAAGCCTGTAGATACTAGTAACTTTACTTTACTTAAATAATTGCGTTAATGCGTTTCTACGAATCCCGCATGTATCATGTATGACAAATAGTACACTCTACATTTAACATTGCGTATATTTTTTATTTTCTTTTATCGTGGACTATAGCAAAATCATATTTAACATTGAGAAAAATATATAAAATTTTGCGACAGATTTTGCGTGTAGATTTTTTGTTTCTCATATCATTCACATAACGTTTCGCTTTTACTAAGTTATGCGATTTTCTCAGGATCCGTCGACAGCTATTCCCAAAGGCACCTTATTAGCTTTGGCCATATCTATGTGCAGTTATTTGATAATGGCGATACTATGCGGAGTTGGTGCTCTGCGTGATGCAAGCGGGAAAGTGGCGGATGTGTTAGCCGGCACCCTGGACTCTTGCAAGCCTAACTGCGAATATGGTTTACATAACAATTACGGAGTTCAGTTTTACAACATTATTTATTTATTATTTATTAGCTTTTTAGAACCTTTATTAAGTAAAAAAAAATCTAACAGGCATTGGGATGCCCGCTTTTTCTCTCTATAAATCGTCTGAATAATTCGAAAATAATGTACATCTAAATTTATAGAACTACTTACTTATTTTAATAATTATTATAACACAGCAATTTAACACAAAATTTTAACATTTATGCATGGCCCGCAGGAAAATATTCTTACATTTCCCAGGAGAAAAATTTCCAAATTGGTACACCGGGGTAGCATGTAGGAAAGCAATCCATTTGTTTCTTTGGGAACAGGAACCAAATTCAATTACATTCATTACAATATTGAGATTAATAATAGGTACTTAAACGCTGATTTGTCGCGAACGTAGTCGCGGGTAAAACTAGTTTAATATAATATATTACAATTTGTTGTATAAAATAATAATATTTTGATGAGCAGATTATGCAACTGATGGCAAAATCAAGTGCTTTAATCTACGCTGGATGCTGGGCGGCGACTCTCTCCACGGCTCTGACCAACCTGCTGTCCGTGCCGCGACTAATCCAAGCATTAGGTCGGGACCGTATCTACCCCGGCCTCATCTTCTTCTCGAAGCCCTACGGCAAGCATGGCGAGCCCTACCGAGGATATGTGCTCACGTTCTTCGTATCACTCATATTTTTGTTCATTGGTTTGTTACAAATTGAATCTCTCCTAGTAATAGTTATAATTCTTAATGGTATATCGAGAGAGTATTAGTTTGCACAGATATAATCAAGTAGCCAGGATTACCACCAGCAACTTGTTCTTTAATACAGTCTTTTTATAATTTACCAAAGTGCGCTTTAAATAGGTTAAAGCGCCATACCTTAGGCCCGGTATCCATCAAAGCGGAGAGGAGAGGGGCTTCGAACACCAATCATTTTTCCATCTCCTGTCTGCTTAACTTAACTGACGATATCGGACTGCGAAAACTCCCTCTCTTTTCTTCTCCGCTTTGGTGGATACTAGGCCTAAGGCATCTTGTCGGTTGATAAAGTTTAAGTGAGTGCTCAGCGTGTCCCACAATTATATTATAGTTAAAGTAACTGTTCCACATAAGGATCTCATAAAAACTGTAAAGGAAAACCGAATATTTATAATATTTATATGTTGCAAAAGAAATAAACGCTTTGTGGACTGCGTCAGCAATGTCAACAATTTTATTGACTAATATTGTTTATAGAAATAGAAAAATATGTAATAGAAAAAAGGTAGTGCAATTGGTCTGAAATGTTTAGGTTAATATACATTACCCTTTTATGTTATGGTGTTCAAGAGGTAGCACAGTTGTAAAAAAAAACTCGTCTGCTCGGAGCTTTATCGGGTGCGCTGTTTAAACCAGCAGAGATAAACTAAAGAAATGTATTAGTGAATATATCTATAAAAACACTACAATAAGTCCACATATCTCGATCTCTTATGGGTAACTCACAATAACTACATTTATGTTTAAAATTTCAATTCGGAAAAACTCATTCATTTCAAATACACTCATTTCCTTGCGATCAAAGCCGCTGGCAGGTAGTTTACGATGATTTTTTAAAATGTTTTATTCTATATGTGTGCAATTTGTTTTAAACCTTGCCATTATATTTCAGCCGACCTGAATACGATAGCTCCATTGATCACCAATTTCTATTTAGCCTCGTATGCTCTTATCAATTTTTGTACTTTCCACGCCGGCGTAATTCAGTCCATCAGCTGGAGACCTACATTTCGGGTATGTTCATAAGTCTCGTTTTAACTCCATTAATATGATTAGTTTTATTAGTTTTCATAAAACTAATTCAATAAAGTTTCTTATTTGTAACAAGATAAAAACACATTCATTGAAGTGAGAGCGTCTGACACATCTTAGTTTTATGCGTCTTATTTTTAAGATCAATTTAACTTTCAATATTATTTATTCAATTTATTGAGATAAAAAATAACATAAGACTTTTTTCGGTGCTATTAAATTCATTAGATCTATTGTAATTTTATAAACGCGTACTTATTGAAAGCTGAGATAGAAAAACTGTAAGACTGTAAACTCTCTATAGGAGGCAACAGGTTTTATTTAAACACCGCGGTGCCACCAATAAGATGTTCTGTTAAAAAATTTTATCTAATTGATAATTGCAATTCATCAAATGATTTTTAGTGAAGGAAAATGCCATATTTTTAGTGAGGAAACCCGCATATTTCTAGAAACTTCTGGCGATGTATGTATGCTACCAATTCGTATTAGAGCAGTGCGGAATATCTAAGGTCCAACCCTATCCAAAAAGGAGAGAAGAGGCCTGTACCCAGAAAATAGATATTAATAAGCTGTTACTACTATTACTATGTATTAATAAAATATCTATGTAATTTTAAGTCCTTTATTGTTGTTTTTTTAATTTAGTCTCCTTGTTTTTAGTACTACAACAGATGGCTATCCCTGTTTGGATTCCTGATGTGCATCGTAATGATGATTATAATAAGTTGGGCGATGGCGCTTGTTACTTTCTTCATATTTATGACACTTTACCTTCTTGTACTTTACAGACAACCAGGTGATAAAACTTATATCAACATTTATTATTTTTGTAATATATGTACATATATACATAACTAGTAATAGTAGGTACCCGCGACTTTTAAGACGTGCTTAAAACTCTTATTCTTGTATTGTGTATTAACATGTTCGCGAAGGAAATATGGGATTTTTATGGCCTTATGCGTTTATTCCCGCTAATCTCAGATACCGTTGAGCTGATTTGGACACTGTTTTCACTAATATGTAGTAGAAAGCCTCACTTAACATATAGGGTATATTATTAATCTATCTTTATAATTTTTTAAACGACCTTTGTTTCATATATGGCCATTTTTTTATTATATCACGCATCAATGAAATTTAACCCAAGTGTCGATATGATTTTGTGATGGAGATATTTTCAGGGTTTATAGTGGGTACTTTTTATTAAGGGACTGAGGTCCACGTGCACGAAGTCGCGGGCATAAGCTAGTCTACAATATATTTTATAAACAATTTGTTGGTTCTCCGAGTCCGGGTGTATTTACAAATTTTCATATTTGCTAACTAAAAATTTGCTTTGGGGACGGATGACCGTGTAATTGTCGTATATATTTATGTTGTTGCCAAGATGTCATCATCATCCTCCTGCCCTTATACCACTCTAAGTGGGGTCGGCACAACATGTTACAAACATGTTGTCAAATAATTTGGCTACGTATTTTATGACCGCCTGCCTGACGTCTGCCTTACTTTGTCGCCTTTTACGACACCTCGGTATGAAATGAGGGTGGTCTATTCTACTCAGCCGGATACCACACGGCGGTTGTTGCCAAGATGTATTTTATAAATTGTACAATGTATTACTAGAAGTGAACTGGGGCAGTAGTACTGAAGCACAGCGGTACAAAGAGACAGTGTCAGCGTTGGTCCAGATGTCTCGCATGGGAGAGAACATCAGGTTGTACAACCCCCAAGTGCTGGTGCTGGCTGGGCGTCCACAGAACCGGCCCGCACTGCTCGACGTGGCGCGCATCATCACTAAACTAGGCTCCTTCATGATAGTGGCTGATATTAATGAGGTCAAGAAACCATTTTCTTTCGTATTTACTCAAACTGACTTCAAGAATGTTTAGAAATATTAATAATATTTTGTTATTTCATTATTTTTATCGCGGATATCCGCATATATCGCCGCGGAGATCGCGGAATCACGAATCTCCAAGTAACGGCCTGTTACTATCTCACTGCTGGGCGTAGGCCTCCTCTCTGTTTTGTAGAGAAGGATTGGAGCTAAGAAACACCATCCAAGGAATTTTCAAGAGCTATATATAAGATAAGTTTACTCATGTTGTTTTACTTCAATCAAAAAGCGTGTAATAAATTGGAAATATACATTAGATAATAATAAAAATAATGAGCCTTTTATTCCAAAAAAAATAATGTCAAATTCTATTACAATTCTATTACAATATTTATCTACTCTGATACTATACAAAGATTATAAAACTGAAAACAAAATTCTTATGACAAACATTACGTACAGAACAAAAATAAAAAATTAAAAAGTTTCATTACGATACAGGTCTTGTATGGACACCTGTATCATAATATAACTTTTTAATCATAACGATACACTTTAAAAAAAGGTTTCAATGAATGGGTCCGCGGCGACGCAACACGCATGCGCAATCGATGTTGCGCCTTGGCGCCAATATATCACATTTAAAAAATCTCATCAATATTTAAACGAAGTTTAGTTTTGTTTGTAAAAAAATTAGTTTTTGTGTAAAAACATGTCTGAGAGCGGGGATAGTGGTAATTGTACACCACCAGATATTGTGAAAGCTGCCTCAAACATGACCGTGAACCTGTTGCCGACGAAATCTAGGAGCAACTATGGAGTTCATGGAATGGAAACGTACGTTTTACGTATTATAGTATAAGAGTAGATAAAGTAGTGTATGATACTGTACATAACTTGGTCTTATAACACTCGTGTGACACTATAAAAAAACTCGCCTGCGGCTCGTTTTTTTAAACCACACTCGTGTTATATGAACCCTTATTATGCAACAGTATCATAAACTACTATTAATTACAATTTTGTTTAATAAACTCGTCATTTAATTCTTTTTTTTTCTACATTTTATAATTTGGACACCCATAATTGGGCTAAGGCCTCCTCCATGTTCTTCCATCTTTTCCTATTTTGGGCTGTTCTAGACTATGTTACTCCCGCTATGTTTATTATGTCGTCATCCCGTGTGTGGTTGGTCGTCCTCGTGGTCTTTTCCCGTCTCTAGGGTACCAACTTAGGATCTTCATTGTCAAACGTCCATCCGTGGTTCTCGCGATATGGCCGGCCCAATTCCATTTTAGTCGACATACCATTGCTATAATATCAATTACTTGCGTTTCTTTCCTTATGTCTTTTGCTTTTATTCTGTCTTTGAGTTTAAGAATATATATATTAGATACATAAGTTTTAATAGAAAATTCATTGAACATAGATTTTATGAATTACGACCTTTGTAACAACTGATTGAATTGCTTTACGCTTTGCTCTAAGCTTATTGTTTTTTTAATATAGGAACCATTGTCTAGTGTAGAACGACTGAGCCGGCTTCACATGGGCGAAGAATGGCTTCAAGCGCGTAAAGATCGCGGCTTTTACGTGGTATTGGACGGACTTTCCTTTGAAGACGGAGTTAGTGCAGTCATAAAGTCGTCGGGTCTCGGATACTTAAAACCGAACATTATGCTGATCGGTTACATGAACAGATGGACTATATGCACCGTCCAAAGTATAAAAACCTACGTTCGAGTAATTCAGTAAGTGTTGTTGTTTACACTACATACTTCCAAAAAAATAGCCACTCCGCGTCCGTCTGTCTTTCACTCTGTCTAACTGGCTGTCTATTGTGTCTGTAAATTAATAATTAATAGACATGTTTGCTATTAACTCAAAAATCATCAGATTTACATGCAGTTTTCATCAAAGATTGATGTTTTTACGGGTTTAATTAGTTACGGGTTTATGTAAATTGTTTGAAATACGATGAAAATGTTGAATAAAGTCATACCGCCGGGAAACTTTTGAACGAGAACGCTCTCCGTTGAAAAATGTATCGTGTTCTTTTAATAAATTATATATTTTCTTTCACCCAAAGTAAAAATGAACCCAGCATTCCAAAAATTGTAATTTTGTTTATTAACAATTAAATTTATTTAATTAATCACAGGAATCTTATTCCTTAAACGTATAATCGTATATCATAGTATAATCGTAGTGGTTTTTGATAATTAAAATTTACAGTTTGTCATGCGCCTTGCTATTATGTTCAACATAAAAGACAAAGGATTTCTGAGATATTTGCAACCATTCCAAAAGTGGTTGCAAATGGATGGTTCAGTGGAAGGAATGGAACTCTATATACCTCTCTAAAATTGGTGTCTTTTCTCTAGCATTTGAGATTAGCAAGTTATTATTTTTTACTAGTTTTTGGATGCGTAGATTGGCATATGAAGAGCAGCTGGGTGTGGCTATATTGCGCGTCCCAGAAACGGCGCGGCCGAAGAAGATAATTTCGACAGTGAGCTCCACAGATTTGCGTAGAAGTTCCGAAGCTCGTACTCACACGCTGGTGCAGTCTGTCATGCACGCTGACTCTGACTTTGACCTGCCCCAGCAGCAGCATCGTGAGAATTTAAATTATATCCACTTTGCATAAATATTTACATTAAGCATACTTGGCGTTAACCAACCACGCTAAAAATCATTTAAAACTTTCGAGTTAAACTGAAGTTTAATTTTGCGGCTATAATCGCGTGCTTATTATATAACTGTATTTATATTCTAAAAATTATAACAGAAATAAATCGAGTCTTTGTAATTTCCTTTCGTTATACCAATGGATTAGTTAATTTAGGTATTCATTAAGATACAATATAAGTGCAATATAATATAGTATAAACGTGAAGTAATAATTTCGGAATTAATAATAGGATTGAAAGATTGGTTACTTAGAGTTTGATTTGTTTTCAAAATATACTGTTAGTCGTCAGTTGTCAATAAATATTGATTTCACTAGTAACCGCAAAAAAAGATGGCGGACAATAGGTAATAGATATGCTATAAGGTTCAATACCATTTAAATTTTCAATTAAAGTAAAGTTTTAATACAATTTTCTTTATTTTTCTTAAACTTAATGTTAGTATAATTTCTCTTCATGTTAGTGAAAACCTTTGCCTATCAATAGAAAGCTAATAAGCTTGTTACGTTATCTTTTTCTTACATGAATTTAAATGATAAGGCCAAGAAGATAGTGAGGCCTCAGAAATGCAATTGGTTACAAGAGACGAAAGGACACCGTTTCATCAGGACTACGCAAATTCACAGCCTATAAGCTTATCGATGCGGAAATCAGGGATGTATAAACCGATAAGGTTTAGTAATGTAAGTTACAAGTTTAACTTTGTATCTCATAGTCTTCTCAACATATTTTATATATAGATCTCTCTTAAAAGAACTTATACGTCCATTGGTTGAAGAGAAGAAAAGAAGTATTCTGTTGAGCTTTATTTCTCATAATCTTCTCAAACATTTTTATACATAGATCTCTCTTTTAAGAGGACTTATATTCTCCAGTATTCGTCCATTGGTTGAAGAGTAGAAAAGAAATATTGCGTTTAGCTTTATTTCTCAAAATATTCTCAACCAATTTTATACATACATAGATCTCTCTTTTAAGAGGACTTATGTTCGACAGTGTACGTCCAATGGTTGAAGAGAAGAGAAAAAAATGGTGTTGAACTTTATTTCTCATAGTCTTCTCATCCAATTTTATACATAAATCTCTCTTTTAAGAAGACTTATGTTCGACAGTGTACGTCCATTTGTTGAAGAGAAGAAGTTGTATGGTGTTGAACTTTATTTCTCACAGTCTTCTCAACATATTTTATACATAGATCTCTCCTTTAAGAGGACTTATGTTCGACGGTATACATCCATTGGTTGAAGAAAAGAAAAAGAAGTATACTATTGTTTTCTCATCCGGTTTTTTCGTAATGACAACTTCTGTGACATTAAATACAGGGTTTCAGCTGGAAACAAAACTCGTCCTTGATTAAAGCCTGTTAACGAGAGACATACAACACACACCGGACTGAATACATCGATTCATCTATGTGTACTCCGCGTAATGCATGAATTTTTTTGTAAATTCGCAACTACTTACGTAGAGCTATGTTGGTTAATTTGTTTTTTTAAACAATCTGAAATGAGATTTCAATGCAATATTGCTGAAATACTAGTTTTTAATTCCCTATAGCAGAAGTTCCGAGACTTTTTCTCATAGACAACATTTAAAATTTAGCTAGTTCATAGCTAAATACATTTCTACAAGATTAACAAAACTCGACGAAAATTTTTTAGTTTACATCTATGGTGTTTTGAATTGCGGCTGAGTTTCAAAAACGTCCATGTAGACCCTTGTCGAGTCTCCCGTGGACCTTCCGTCCTAGGAACTTAGGCCCTATAGTAAAAGTAAAATGTATACTGTTATATTGTTTTAGGATAATAGCTTGTATACCTGGTGGTTATATGATGACGGCGGGTTGAATATCCTGTTACCGTACATAATTGCGAGACGCGGCTTCAAGGAGAAGATGCCTTTGAAAATATTTGCACTTGCTCGAGACTCACAAGATATTGAGGATTCTGAGAATCGGTAGACAGTATCTTTTGAATAGACGTCTATTATATTATATAATACTAGTGGTATATCCTAATTATCGCAATTTCTTATTACTATTCCCTAAAAACGGGATTTTTAACCTATATCACACGGTTAGTACTAAAGTGACCGAATTCAAAAAATTGATTTGTGGCACATTGCAATAAAGCTAGCGTAGCGCTTAAACAACTCGTAATTGCCGAAGAGACCCATAACTTGTAAGAGCCAGAAAACACTAATTTTCTTAATAGTTTGTAGCGTTATGATATAGATGGCATTAAAATAAGAATTTCAATGTATCTAAATCAATTTGAGGTTGGTTTTGTATTCGGTCACGTTCATACTAAGCTACGATATATTATCACCGTGATTAAGCTTTAATTGTGCTAAATTTATATTGCACCAATGGATTAACCTTGAAAGCGTTTACATACAAACGGACTTTCTCATTTATTATTATAAACTTATATTTAAGTCAAAATCATAAAAAATCCAATTTTATTTCGGTAACAGCTAAACACATTGCATTATTGAGGGCACTTAAACCGCTAGTTTTATTCAACATATATGTTAGTATTAATTTTAATTAATTTGTAGTATTAAGGCTTTATTGCAAAAATTCCGCATCGAGTACTCCTCCCTGACGATGATCGAAGGCCTCAACGAACCGGCCAGCCAGGCCAGCGTTCAGTTCTTCTATGATATAATAGAGAAGTTCAGAAGTAATACTAAAAGCGGTTAGTTTGATCTAAATAATTTATACAAGCATACGTTACTTTGAAGAATTCCATAGCACAAAATCTATACTTATAAAACAAAGTCCCATAAAGCTGTCTGTCTTTCGATTTTCTCAAAATCTAGTGAAAAGATTTTTGTACGGTTTTCTCCAACAGATAGAAGTACACTTCCGGGTGGTTTAGGTAAATAGCACATATCGGTATTATGTAAATTGTGTTGAAGAGATCGCGCAGTTGTTAAAAAACTTGCTTGCTGGGAGATTTAGTCGCGGGCGCTGCGTAAACCAGCAGAAATATGCTAAAGTAATGTACTAGAGAATTGTAGGTGCTAAAATTTAAAGTGCTACAAAAAAGTCCGCGATAGCATCTCTTATAGTTAACTGACAATAACTACTTTGATGTTTGAAATTTGAATTTGAAAAAAAATTGTGCCACGCTGATTTCCACACGGGCGACCGGCACTGCTAGTTAATAATAGAATTATTTTACTATACCCTGAGTTTTTTGAGAAAATCTACGTAACGTGTATGTAGCGTGTACGAGGGATAATCCGTTCTCGTACTTTATTCATACACAATTATCAACCAAACGTACACCACACTAACATCACTACTACTACTGATGATGCTTTGGTTACGGGGCGAACTGATCGCTGAGAGCGTCGTAGTTCTTGTAGTGCTTGTGTAGTATTAGGTCCTTAAAATTGGCGTTTACTATGGGAGGAACATAAAGTCGTTTTTTTTTTAATGAAATATATTTAATTAATCAAAGTATGTACCATTGCTATGTATGCACTTTTGCCATCTCATAGGTAGTTCATTGATCCCCTTACTAAAAAAAACCATTCGGGCGGGAATCAATAAAATCTTTGAAGGCGGTTTGGACTGCCCCATCGGGGTTGAATTTTTTTCCTTGCAAGTAGTTATCCAAATTGCGAAAAAAATGGTAATCTGTTGGAGCAAGGTCCGGAGAGTACGGTGGATGTCTAAGACATTCTTATTGAAGCTCCTCTGATTTGGTAGCCGTCTGTTGTGCAGTGTGTGGTCTAGCGTTGTCCTGAAGCAGCAGTGGCCTAGAGCGATTGACCAGCCTCGGTTGTTTAGCAGCTAGCTTTTCCATCATGGTTTGCAGTTGCTGACAATAGATATCTGCCGTCTGGCCAGATTTAAGAAAACTGTAGTGAACGACACCGGCAGTAGTCCACCAAACACTTACAAGCAACTTTTTTTTACTCAATTTTCGCTTAGGGCAGGATTTGGCTGGTTCGCCAGGGTTCAGCCATTGCGATGAGCGCTTCCGATTATCGTAGAGGATCCACTTTTCATCACAGGTAATGATTCGATTTAAAATTCCTTCATTATTGTGCCGGTTGAGTAACGTAACGCAGCAGTCGACGCGCGTTTGTCGGTTTGCTTCACTCAATTCATGAGGTACCCACCTTTCAAGCTTTTTCACCTTCCCAATTTGCTTCAAGTGGATTAGAATAGTTTTATCACTAACACCGGAGCCTGCAGCTAACTCGGACGTGGTTTGCGATGGATCCGCTTCCACAATAGCCTTCGATTCTTCATTATCAACTTTGGTCTCCGGCCGTCCACGAGGCTTGTTCTGCAGGTCGAAATTTCCAGAACGAAAACGTTGGAACCAAAAACGCACTGTGTTTTCTTTTGCGACACCGTCACCATACACATCATTAATCCTTCGAGCCGTTTCTGCAGCACTGGTGCCACGGTGGAACTCATACTCGTAAATAACGCGATATTTCATGTTTTCCATTTTGTAAACAGAGTGACACAAAGAAAAAAACCAAAGAAGAAAAAACAAATGAATTAGGGGGTTTGAAACACAAATGCATGAGTAAATAGCTGTATGAATTTGAATTTGAAATTCCTAGCCATAAAGGTAATATTTGAGATCAAAGTGGCCAGTACGACAAAACGCCAATTTCATATGTAAGGATCTAATATTATAAAATCAATCAAGCACAAACCTTTTAGAGAAGAAAACGTGTCCAAAGGGAGATTTACGATAACTATTTGATTGCATCTTGTAAGATTAGTAAATAATGTTTAAAGCAAAATAAGTATATACTATTAATATTGAGTATTCTAAAAAAAGACAAATTAATAAATTTATTTTAAGCGTAATAGAAAATAATGAAAGGATGATATGTGTTTCATCTTTTTTGCCTTTATTGAGTCCCGTGGTATGAGCGTGTCTTTTCCTTTTCATAGGCCATAAACCATTGACTTGTATACATTGTACTCTTGCATCCTAAATGTACTTTTTACAGATAACCTCATAACGGACGCAGAGCTGGAGCAATTGCATACAAAAACAAACAGACATCTGCGCATGCGCGAACTACTCATTGAGCACTCCTATATAGCGTCATTTATCGTCCTATCACTGCCTTATCCTAGACTGGTATGATTTTTTAAAATATTAACGAATAAGTAGCATTTTATTTACACGGTGTATGTATATCCTGTGTGTGTACTAATTATATAAATAGTAATAAATAAATAAATAGATGAGACACTTACACACACGGTCGACCATCCCCAAAGTAAGTAATTTAATACTTATGTTATGGGACAACTGGTAAATATACTATATGCATAATTTTTAAATACATACTTAAATACAAATATACGCCCAGGCTCGAAGATCCAACAAATTGTTTATGAATATGTTGGCCCTCAGCGGGAATCGAACCTGCGACCCGTGGAACTAAAGGCAGGATCACTATCCACTGCGCTAACGGGCCAGTCGCAAAAATTTTTATATATAAACTAGCTGTGCCAGCGGCTACGCCCGCGTGGAAATCATCGTGTCACAATATTTTTCTCTAATTCAAATTTTAAACATACAAGTAGTTATTGTGTTAACCATAAGAGATAGAGACATGCTATCCCGGACTTTTTTGTAGATACCACAATTTTCTAGTACATTACTTTAGCGTATCTCTGCTGGTTTACGCAACGCACGCTACTAAAGCTTCCAGCAAGCAAGTTTTTTAAAAACTGCTCGATCTCTTCAACACAATTTCAGTCCGTTCAGTAGATTTTGAGATAATCGATTACATACAGACAGACAGCTTTTTGAGACTTTGTTTTATAATAAGTATAGATATTCTTTGGGGGCCATATAATTTTTTTTATAAAAAACATATATGTATATGTAATAATAAAAGGCGAATACGTACTTCATTGTTACAACATGTTACCTACTTCAAATAATTGTGTTAATAATAAAAAAACAACATTGTACCGCGTACTCGGTTAATCTGTCGGTGTGGTGTCTTGTCGGGCCAAAATAGATTGCGCAATGACCACAAATTATTCGTGGCTTACATTAATATCCATTTGTCACTTGCTCTAAGATACAAAAGTAATAATAAAATTATTTTGCTATAATCCGCGATACAGTAAATAGAAAATATATATAGTGTTTAATGTATAGTGGACTATCAGTATTTTCATACCCGATACGTGCAGGATTCGTAAAAACACATGCACAAACCTCCACCACTTCCACCACAATACACAAGCACTACACAGGTTCACTATCACAAACTCAACAATCGTTTCGCCCCGCAACCGAAGCATCATCAGGAGATAGACTCCGCAATTTTGCGATTTTGTCGCATCGGGTATGAAAATACTGATAGTCCACTATACATTAAACACTATATTTATTTTCTATTTACTGTATCGCGGCTTATAGCAAAATAATTTTATTATTACTTTTGTATTATGGATCTCCGCAAAGTAACGGCTAATTCTATAAATGCTCTAAGATACTTCTTCTTTCTCCTACTCTAATCCCACTCTAAGTAGGGTCGCACATGTCTTTCTCTTAGATTCTCTTCTATCATTAGTCAACTCAGGCGTCACTCCTTTTATATGCATGTCATAGTTCACACAATCCAACCATCTCTTTTTAGGCCTCCCTCAAGTCATATATCCATCCACATTCATACTCAACACTCGTTTGGTCATATGATTTTCATCCCCCCTCATTATATGTCCATACCATTTGTTCTTAGATACTAAAGGTAATTTTCCCTGCACAACATACTTTTCTTTTACGGCAGGGTAAAGTATCAGCTGCATTGTACATGTCATGGTTGGAGGTGCTGAGCAGAGATCTGCCGCCCATGCTTTTTGTCAGGGGAAGTGACGTGTCGGTATTAAGTGCTCAGTGATCACGAATATTATATAAGAATCATAAATTATCTATTATATAAGCATTATAAAGTAATAAAGTTATAATGTCTATAAGTTGTTAGTTTGTGTCTTATTAAATATTTGATTTGATTTGAATTGGTTTACTATAACGTGACAGTTATTGAGAAAATTGTTTTATTTAATTTCCTACTATTTGTAAAACCTCGCTATATGTTATGACATCCTACCTATTCGAAGCCATGTCGAAGCAGCTTAGGTACTATAACTGTCAGCTGAACTAACCTAGTGAAGTCAAGCGGATATCAACGCTAATCTTTAAACACAGGAAGCAAACATTGATGATTGACATGATGTAGTAGTTCTGAAACTCGTCAAATTTTATAATAGTTTCAGTACTTAGTGATTTCTTCAGATAAATCAATACAGAAGTAATAAGCCTCGATGTGCATTATTAATTGCTACTGTAACTTGTTTCACAAAACGGGTGAAAGCTTCCAAAAAAAACATATGGTGTTTGTAATATTTTAACCTACGTAAGTGTAACATATTCTTTATTTTTGGTAAATATGTGTAATGTAACTAGTAATACTTTATATAAGATAATTAGTGTAATTTTTAGTCAAATATAATAAAACAAGTGTATGTCAATATATTACAAGTATTTCTTTATTTCACACATATTTCACAAGTATTTAATTTTTAATTTCAAACAAAAATGATAAAATATTTACAGACACACGAACCAACAGACGTTCCAGGTTAACAAGGTTCTTAAACAATACACCGTAACTATCTGAATAGTGTTAATTATATTAAATTTTACCGTAACATATACGCGAATGATACAAAAATTACATTCGATATACATCTTAGGGGCATATAATATTTACAATTCAAATTCAAATTCAGTAAATGTTTTAGTATTCGTTGATGTAAATGTACACATTCCTCTAAATTATATCTAGAAATATATACTACTGATAGAATCTGGGGTAGCGGGGAATGACAATAATTAAGAAAAAAGCTTACACTCTCGTGTTCTATCTATAGTGCTAAAGTTCAAAAATTTTAAAAAACATTTTAAATTATTCATGCGTTGTAATTTCATAATTTAAATATATATTAGTTTTAGGCTAACCGGTCAAAGAAAAACATAAGTAATAACAAAATTATTTTTCTATAATCCGCGATAAAGTAAATAGAAAACATATATAATGCTAAATGTACAGTGGACTACCCGTTTTCATACTCGATACATGCAGGATTCGTAAAATTAGGATAATGCTGATGATAGTTCGGTTGCGTGGCGAAACGATTGTCGAGTTTGTAATAGTGAACGTGTGTAGTGCTTGTGTATTGTGGTGGTGGTGAAGGTTTGTGCATATGTGTTCTTATGATTCCTGCATGTAACGGGTATGAAAAAACGGATAGTCCACTATACATTTAGCACTATATATATTTTCTATTTAATTTATCGCGGATTATAGCAAAACAATTTTATTATTACTTTTGTATTATGGCTCTCTACAAAATAACGCTTAATTCTATAAATAGTCTAACCGTTCAACTCAGTCCGAAGGCGGGGACTGAGTTAAGCGGTTTGCCTATAATCTCATTACATCCACTATTTATTTTGTATGAATGATGTATATACGTGTAATAGTATTTTAAATAGATTGAAATTTACTTTGTGAATAACATGTAAAAAAATGTATGTTAAGAATACTGTTGGCAAATGTTATTCAATAAAAAAATACCAAAGGTGCGACGAAATAAATGGCCTACCTTAAGTTATCAGGCTTTAATGATTCGTATATATTTCTATCTTAACCTTAATATATGGATACGACGTTTTATTGTATTGTATAATTACGACCAATACCTGATTAATCGAGAGTATAACCTTTTTGTTTAAATTACGGGATAATAATATTGTACTGCATTTGCAAATTAAAGAAGAAAAACGCATGCAACAATTAGAACAATGTAATTGACAAAATGAAAATTATATAGATAATAATAGAAATATTTTGTAATTTTACACAAAATTTATGTTTAATCAAAAACACTAATCACTTTTTGTATTAATAACATCAATTGGCTCAGTTAATAACAATCTCCTTTCGATAAGCTCAATGATAGTGGAAATTATACAATATATAAACAAAATGATGTATAAATTAATTATACACAAAGTTTTTTGAACTTATTGAAGTATGAACAGGGTTTATGTGTAATTAGGTTCTATACTTTAAAGGTTGCTGATTTTTGGGAGTAATAGCGATGTCGTGATAAATATATCTACAGTGCCCTTAGTATATTTTTTTTATTAATCCCAGATATAATAGATAGATTTTACATTAATACATATCTTATAATCTCTGTCTAATAAACTTACAAACACATCTAACTTTGAACTTTGGAAAAGTTACGTCGAAAGTAAAAATAATAGATGAATTTCATTAGATTTAAGTTTGTAAACGCTTCATTTAGACCAAAAACAAAATCCTTTTTAGACGTCAAAGTTTTGAATTTCAACTTACTATAATATATATATGTTACATACTTAAACGTTGGTCTGTAAGAATTTTTAAACCGTCTTATAGAAAATAAACCAATTAAAATGATTAAAAATGATTTTGAGGTCATTTGGTGTGACGTGAGTTTGAACAATCTCACTTTTGTGTCTCAAGCTATACATATAAATCAAGCAGTGGCATATGAGTACTGTGAAATGATTAAAGGTGCATCAAATAAGTTACTAGAGATTCGTAATATTATAAAAATGCTTGATGATAAAAACTTTGTTTAATGAGGCGATAGCGATATGTCAGTTGCATGATAGGACGGCGGTTGAATATATGTCGTGGCGATATGTCGCTAATACATACAATATTGAAAAATAAACATCCTGCTCAGTGGCGTAGCTATCGAAGGGCCCCGGGACAGTGCCCCGGGGCCCCCTAACTCTGGGGGCCCCCCTTAGTTATATATCACCTCCCCCTACAGGAGTATGTCGAATCCAAAATACTAAGAGGAGGGCTAGATGGGGACAGTGCCCCCGGGGCCCCCCCTGAGTTTATCACTCTCCCCCCTACAGGAGTATGTTTAATCCAAAACACGCAGAATACGCAACTAATAATTTTAAACAGTTTAGTTTGAGGCCTAGTTTCTTATTTGCCCCAAGGTCTTTCATACATACATAGATACGCCACTGAACCTGCTTCAACTTTTAGATTTTGATCTTGGCTAAAATTTATCGCATTTCTTATATTTATTATTTTAACTTCAACTATGTTATTAATCAATATTATTATTTATATATTTATTTTTATTGAATATAGAGGAGTATATACGGACGTTTGATCGTCGATAAAAATTTGGAGAAAATTAACAATATTCAGTCTATATACCCATTTTTTTAAAAAGTATAGCTATATAATTAAATCTCAATTGTATACTTTATTTCATACTCATAATTTTGTTACACTTATATACCAAAAAAAATATTGCGAAGTAATTGAATGTCTAAATAAAGATGCAAGATCCAAATCAACCATAGTATAATACTAAATGAAATGAAGATATAAATATATCAATTATACAAATTGACAAGGATAATTCAGAGTTTGAGACAACAATGTGGTAAGATTTTAATAGCACCACAATATTGTATCAATCCTTTGAGAATAATATTTAAACAGGGATAGGGAAATGTTCAAAAAACTTTAAATAAAATAAAATTTAATCGAAATTATTAAGAAATTGACAATAAAATTTTGACTTTGAGACTTCTCCAGCACTTTGTGCGACATCAGGTTTTATGGTAAATTATGGAAACTTTGGGCAGGTCCTCGTTTCTCTTTTTGGAGAGAAGGGTTGAGGCTTAGACCTATTTCCATATTATCCATGCTCCAATATGTATTGATAGACATTTCTCAAAAATTGTCCATAGACAAAGCGCCCTATTCGGAGAACAAAGTCACATTCCCTGCTTATGTATGGGAGATGTGACTTAGTTCTTCGGATAGCGCGAAAGGTTTCATAATGTCCACCAGAAAACATGCAAAAAATTACGCACAAGTGTTTCTAATTATGAAAATTGTAAATGTTCAAAAGATTGACCACCAATGTTGTTACTGGTTCTTCTCAGTATGAACAACATTCCCAACCCTTGGTAGGTTCATTAATCATATTGATCCTTATTGATTAAAAGGTTCTTGAAAAAAATAGAAGAACTCTTATAAGAAGTTTCTAATCGTATGTATTATGAGATATTAAAATGCAAGACGAATTGAGTAACTTGACGTTAGGTCCGATTTTTTTTACTTTGGTATTGCCATTTCCCAATCCCTGGTATAGTAAAGTATTATAATAAAGTATAAACTACTACATAAATTAAAGACACAGAAAGTCTTCACACAGCCATACTTCTTATACATAAATAAATAACAAAGGGGGTACTTACAATTTAAGAATTATAATATATTTGGTTAGTGATAGTGTGTAATATGAAAACTGTAAATCCTTTCCAATTATTCACTCGGTCCTTATTCATACTACAGGAACGTTTCGTTTACATATTATTTTTTAAGTAAACACTAAGAGACTTACCGATAGGGGTTTCGTATCGCATTTTAAGGGATTCGGACACAAAAGTAATCCAGAGCTTTTGATTCGTCCGCACTGTTACAAACTAAATTTTATTCGTCAATCACTTGATTATTACTAAGTCGCAGTGGACGTTAAGTTTTGAATTATGACACTGTCAAGTCTCAGTGACACCGCTCACAATTTACACTAGTGAACACATGCCGTTTTGTGCGGGCCGTTTTCCAGCTACGTCCACAGTTGGGCATAGACTAATGCAGTTTTATATACGTATGTATGTTACAGCTGTTTATTTTTACTATGGTACACTGCAACATATCCAATTCTTGAAGGAATTCCATTTTCAAATATAGTCAGTATGATTTAATGCATTGTTCTGTCGACTATTTTTTTACTGTGGCAAACTTGTATTCACCTAAACAGATCCGATTCTTGAAGGAATTCCATTTTCAAATATAGTCAGTATGATTTAATGCATTGTTCTGTCGACTATTTTTTTACTGTGGCAAACTCGTATACACCTAAACATATCCGATTCTTGAAGGAATTCCATTTTCAAATATACTCAGTATGATTTAATGCATTGTTCTGTCGACTATTTTTTTTACTGTGGCATACTATACACCTAGTGTAATTCTTGTAGAAATTCGATTTTCAGATATAGTCGTTGTGATAATGAATTTGTATTGTTTACTAATTTTTAGTGGTACACTGGCATGTTTTCAATTTTTGTAGAAATTCCATTTTCAAATAGTTAATGTGAAGTTAATGCATCATACGGTTGACCTTTTTTTATAATGACACTTTGGTGTATCCAGTTTAATTCTTGTAGAAATTCCATTTTCAAATATAGTCAGCGTGAAATCATTCATTTAATGCATCATACTGTTTTTTACTGTGGCACACTCTTATATATCCAGTTTGACGTGTTGAAATTCCATTTTCAAATATTGTCAGCGTGAAATCATTCATTTAATGCATCATACTGTTTTTTACTGTGGCACACTCTTATATATCCAGTTTGACGTGTTGAAATTCCATTTTCAAATATTGTCAGCGTGAAATCATTCATTTAATGCATCATACTGTTTTTTACTGTGGCACACTCTTATATATCCAGTTTGACGTGTTGAAATTCCATTTTCAAATATAGTCAGCGTGAAATCATTCATTAAATGCATCATACTGTTTTTTACTGTGACACACTCTTATATGTCCAGTTTGACGTGTTGAAATTCCATTTTTAAATATAGTCAGCGTGAAATCATTCATTTAATGCATCATACTGTTTTTTACTGTGACACACTCTTATATGTCCAGTTTGACGTGTTGAAATTCCATTTTCAAATATAGTCAGCGTGAAATCATTCATTTAATGCATCATACTGTTTTTTACTGTGACACACTCTTATATGTCCAGTTTGACGTGTTGAAATTCAATTTTCAAATATAGTCAGTGTGAAATCATTCTATTAACGCATCATACTGTTTTTTACTGTGGCACACTCTTATATATAGTTTGATTCGTGTTGAAATCCATTTTCAAATATAGTTGCAATTTTATGCATTGTACTGTGGTATATGGTTTGAGTTTATCTGGCTTTTGTTAGCTTACGATGTTGTTTGGACATGCTTTATAGTGCAGGGCGGGCGTTTACAGCACGACGCAGTAATGTCATAACAGTCTTCATTCGGATTCTTCCTCATTCTCCTCGTCGAAGCCGGTCAGATCCGCTGATTCTAAGTAGCCGTGCATCACCTGAAATTGACAACGTACAACGTTAGCTAAAGCTACAGAGTTAAGCTTATGCTAACCTTGCTCTAGTGTAATATAACTTATTTTTGCATATGCGGATTTGGCACTAGGCCTTAATGAGTAAGACGTGAGCTATGGAGAGCGCAGAATTGTTTTGACATGAGCCTCTTTGGAGTCTCTGACGGTGCAGATGTTGGTGTTAGTAGCAATTGGCACAGTGGGTAGTGACTTTGCCTTCAACTCCGGGAGTCGTGAGTTCGATTTCCGCCGGGAGCCAACATTTTCTATAAACAATTTGTTGGTTCTTCGAGCCTGGGCGTATGTTTGTATTTAAGTATGTATTTAAAATTATATATGTAGTATATTGACCAGTTGTCCGTCACCCATAACACAAGTATTAAGTTACTTACTTTGGGGATGGTCGACCGTGTGTGTAAGTGTCCTATTACTATTTATATAATTAGTACACACACAGGATATACATACACTGCATGAATAAAATGCTACTTATTCGTTAATATTTTAAAAAATCATACTAGTCTAGGATACGGCAGTGATAGGACGATAAATGACGCTATATAGGAGTGCTCAATGAGTAGTTCGCGCATGCGCAGATGTCTGTTTGTTTTTGTATGCAATTGCTCCAGCTCTGCGTCCGTTATGAGGATATCTGTAAAAAAGTACATTTAGGATACAAGAGAGGACCGTGTGTGCAAGTGGCCCATATATTAATTCCATAGCACTGTACTCACCGAGTACTCGAGCAACGCCAGGTGGCAGAACACGTACTGGTCGGGCATCTGTATGGAGTGCGCGCGCTGTTGCCGGATGCGCTCCACCGTGCCGCGCACGTCCGCCACGCCCTCCGCCGCCAGCCGCGACGTGCACATGTCCAGGGTCAGGAACGTGCCTTTCAACAAATATACATATTAAAAACTAACCTCTATATAGCATCATTCAAATTCAAATTCAAATTCAAAATATTCTTTATTCAAATAAACTTGTAAACAAGTGCTTTTGAATCGTCGACTCTATTGCTGGTTCGGAAAGCCGTCCTACCGAGAAGAGCCAGCAAGAAACTCGGTGGAGCTCTTTTAAAAAAGAAGATTCTTAATACTAATTACATTTTGTCATAGCTATCCTGTACAAGGTCAAAGAGCAGCTATATCCACGCATTCTTATCATCAATGTAAGCCTCCACGGTATAATAGGCTTTCTGTATCAGCCTCTTTTTAACAAGCAATATAACAGAAGATAATAACAATATAACAGAAGAGTGGTGGGTGTGTGTGCTGCTTTTGTGTGCGTTGTTGCTAGTGAATTGCGTCTTGGGGTGCATGTGGTGGCTTGTCATGCATGTATAAGGTGCGTAGATTTTGCCTGCTTCATACACATTGGCTTTGCATGCATTCGCTTAACCCGTGCGGATTATAGCAAAGTAGTTAGTTCTGTTATATTGCTCGATTAATAATTATAACACAGCTATCCGAAACTTGATTTATTTATGCTTTACCAATTAAATTAGGTTTGAGGTTATTATGTTTTACAATGCACGATACGATACACAGCCGCACGCACTGAATGAAGTAATAAAGGTTCTAAGAAGAAAAAGCTCGGTACATTTTTTTTTCGGACAATAACTAATGCTGTTAGCCTTGAAGGCTTTGACAGCGTCACCGAGAGGGCGGGCGAAGACAGAAGCATCGCCGGTGCTCGATACAATCTGACATCTTGCTTATATACAAGTACCGCGAACCAAACGATAGCGGGCATTTTTTTCGATGCAGCGCCATCTGGTTTGATTCGCGGTACTATCTATCGTAAATGCGTTATCCAACCCCACAGCATTATTGCATATGACATAATACTGTGCAAATAAGCAAAATAAACAAGCCGCGCCAAAAACGACTTACTTACTTTTGCAAGGCGCAAAGCATCCTGCTTTGCGCCTTGCAACGTTCTCATACCCATACCAGATACATGCTGGATTCGTAAAACACATGCACAAACCTTCAATACCGCCACCACAATACACAAGCACACACAATATCCGTGGACATAGAAATTTGTTAATAACTTATTTTTATTGGCAAGGGATAGAAATTAGTTATAAACTAAAACATAATTTACCAGCTTTATTTTCTATTATTATAGTTGAAAGTGAACTGGGACGTATGCATAACCTATGGTATGATGAATCCAAGCGATACAAAGTAAAGCGAGCCTACGTTCTTGCCTTTTACCGGAGAAAAAACAAGACATTTGGTTTTTTTAAATTCTATATGTTATCTCAGTATGTAATATCATCTACATTGCTCTAGCAGAAAGCGACTTATTATTTCTTTTATTACACACAAAATGCAATGGGCCATACAAATATGGCCGTAAGATATGAAAACTTGCAAACATGGCTCTATATATTTACTTACCCGTTCTTCCAATGCCGGCGGAACAATGAACAACGATCGGTGGTCCTCTACTGTGTCCCGCCCACGCATCTCCTAATCTGAAAACAAAGATACACTTCAATTAGTATCATCATATTTTATTTATTCACTATTTTACTATTTTTCTTGGTGTAATTGGAAAAACATTTTCCTTTAAGCATCTAGAGCATAAGGACTAAGAACAATGCGAGTTTCCAGTGACTACTTAGAAACAAAACCCTAATTGCGATATGTATAAAATATGTCTGTAACTTATCATGTGATAGAAATACTAAATATGTTTTTAATACGCGATAAAATATGAGATCTCTTAGATACGACTGTTATGATGAGATAAGTTAGAAAAACTAGTTTGGGTTCGATGGTGTAAAATCGACGTAAAGAATGACGATGGCATGGTATTTCTTTTTTTTTAAATTTAGATCACAAAACTGACATACAATTAAAAATATCAAATATTCAACATAATTTTTCGCTTACAATAATTGATGACTTCTTGATGTGAACCTAGCATGCTTACAGGGTATCATATATATTATAATAAAATATAAGTATTTTATTACAAAATATTAATATTATAAAAAGTGAAACTCGTAAACTTTTTTTTTAACTTAAATAAATAAATAAATTAAAATAGAAATGAGGAGTTGTTGGGTTCAAAGAATAAGCCCTTAAAAAACCTTATCTCAATAACATCCGCGTGACATCGGCCAAACTTAAAATTTACTGTAGCCAAAAAATTAACTATTTTAATATTACAATAATTATAATTGGGACTTAAATACTTTATTTTAACGGTGAGCTAGACGAAATGAGCTTTTTTTATATATTTTTTTAAATTATCGTGATATCCGAGCACTGTTCGGTCCGTTTTCGCAAATCGCTCGTTTGATTAAATAGGTCATAATGATCAAAATATATAATGATATACAATTAATTGAAAATATTCTGTATTCAAGTAAACTTGTAAACAAGTGCTTTTGAATCGTCAACATCTACTGCTGGTTCGGAAAGCTGTCCCTACCAAGAAGAACCAGCAAGAAACTTGGCGGTTGCTCTTTTCAAACAATAATCCTTAGACAAGGTACATATTGTACATATTTATATTTAGTTATTAACGTCTTGTACAGTGTCGAAGAGTAGCTAGTATATCCACGCACTCTTATCGTCTTAATAATAAGCAATATAACAGAACTAACTACTTTGCTATAATCCGCACGGGTTAAGTGAATGCATGCAAAGCCAATGTGTATGAAGCAGGCAAAATCTACGCACCTTATACATGCAGGACAAGCCACCACATGCACCCCAAGGCGTAATTCACCAGCAACAACGCACACAAAAGCAGCACACACACCCACCACCACAATCTCGACGATCGTTTCGCCCCGAAACCGAAGCATCATCAGGAGGATAGGCTCCACGACAAAAATCGTAATGCCATTTTGGGATTTTGCTATTTTGGGATTTTTGTCGTGGAGCCTATCCGCCTTATGATGCTTCGGTTTCGGGGCGAAACGATCGTCGAGATTGTGGTGGTGGGTGTATGTGCTGCTTTTGTGTGCGTTGTTGCTGGTGAATTGCGCCTTGGGGTGCATGTGGTGGCTTGTCCTGCATGTATAAGGTGCGTAAATTTTGCCTGCTTCATACACAGTGGCTTTGCATGCATTCACTTAACCCGTGCGGATTATAGCAAAGTAGTTAGTTCTGTTATATTGCTTGTAATATGGAATTCCACAAAGTAACGCCTGCTTCTATAAATCGTCTTAGTAATGCTCACTAGTATAGTAGGCTTTCTGTATTAGCCTTTTTTAACAGTGTTTTTAAACTGCTGTAATTTTAATCCGTACAATAGTCCAGTTGTTGACAAATATTGGTTATACATACTCTTGTCTAGCGCGGTGCTGTGCACGGCGAACAAGCGCCAAAAAACGCAGTACGGGCTGCGCACGACCGCCGCCCGGCACCCCGTAGTCAGGCCATCGTGTGTACTGTCCGTGCCATACGCGGCGACGCTGTTCTGTCTGCAAATTTAATTATTTTTTTTTAAGTCCAGTCGAATATTTGTTGAAAATAAGGGAAAAAATCTGGAAGAAATCGTTAAGAAACGATAAGACCGCCTTTTGTGCCGTATAAAATATTTATTTTTAGTGATTGTGCTTATATATTAATGTACTTATACTAATACTATAATATTGTGGTGTACAATAAAGTATATATATAAAATAAAATAACTTAATATGGGTAGACACGGAGCTCGTGGTCGATATTTACGATAAAGTTATTACAATAAGTAATAGTTTCGCAACAAATAACAAGTGACAGAAGACTAATATTTATCATAAATACTCATCTTTAAGAGATTTCACTCAAAGAGAGATAATAAGTCTCATATACTTCTTCTTTATTGTCGAAGGACACATTTGGGATTCTGGCTCTACTAGTATAACTCTGTGATAAACACATACTTCATCAGAACCCTTACTACCCAACGAGAATTTATTAATCTATGACCGTCTATTCGTGACTATATTTTTATATATATATTCTTATATTTTAATAATACAAATTTCAAATTCCAAAATTTCAAATTTCTAGATTAAAATATAATAAACTTTTACAAACAACCTATTTTAGATACCCACGTACACGAATGTAACAACGAGCCGTGATAAATCCGGTAAATCCGCATTAGGCAGTCTCAGAATTGTTTTTAACTTCATGTTATAAACCTTACCCAAAAACAAATCCAAACTATTGAAACTATTATTGCTTGCTGTGTGTTATCGGACTGAGTAGAATAGATCACCCTCATTTCTTACCGAGGTGTCGTAAAAGGCGACTTAAGTGAGTCGAATACCCACCGTGTGAGATCCGGTTGAGTAGAATAGACCTACCTATTTTTTACCGAGGGATCATAAAATACGACTACGGTAAGTTGACGTCAGACAGGCGGCCCGTCGTAAAATACGTAGCCAAATCATGTGACAACATCTTTGTAACATGTTTTTTTTATACAGGACAAAAGCCCTTATGGGTACCGACGGGGACAGGCGGCAGTTATGTCGGACTCGCAGCGACTAAAACGACCTGTGTGCTCCACCACGGTGGTGATGGCAAGGACAGGGTATCCCCATCCCCGCCGACATCAGCTCTGATCCCAAAAACACCTTTGGGTAGGGACCCCTCAAAAGAGAAGTCCCCCACCGCTAATGCATGATGCACCGGGCATCAGGAGCACCAGATGCACCAACCGCCTCGGCGACCTGTAAGCCAGGCGTCCGATATACCCCGTTCAGAACACTCGAAGGTCCCCTGTCAGGGCGGCAAACTATGGGCTTGTTAGTAAATCAAATCAAATCAAAATATTCTTTATTCAAGTAAACTTGTAAACAAGTGCTTTTGAATCGTCAACTTTACTGCTGGTTCGGAAAGCTGTTCCTGCCGAGAAGAGCCAGCAAGAAACTCGGCGGTTGCTCTTTTTAAAATATAAATCTTAGAACTAATTACATTTATTTATTACTGTCTTGTACAGGGTAGAAGCGCACCTATATCCACACATCCTTATCATCTAAGTAATCTTCAACAGTATAGTAGGCTTTCTGTATCAGCCTCCTTTTAACAGTGTTTTTAAACTGCTGTAATGGCATGACCAAAATTGATTTCGGAATTTTATTATAGAATCTTATACCCAAACCCACAAACGATTTACGTACTTTTGCTAGGCGCAAAGCAGGAGTCGCAAGCTTATGTCGGTTCCTACTTTGTCTATTATATACATCGCCAATCTTTTTATAATTATGTATATTTTTATGCACAAAAATCTAATTGCTAAAAATATACTGTGAAGCTAACGTAAGAATACCTGTTTCCTTAAACTTCTCTCGCAGGGACTCACGCGGACTCAAATTATAAATGCCACGTATGGCTCTTTTTTGCAATACAAAAATTTTCTCAATATCAGCATTTACCCCATAACATTATTCCATAAGACATAATGCTATGGAAGTAAGCAAATATTATTACTTACCTAATTAATAATTATTACTTACCTAATTAAGTAAGAAATTATTATTACTTACCCTAAGATCGGTGAGTAGCAAATGTGATACGACATAATCGTCCTCGACTTCTATAGCCTCCGTGGTGATGGAGAATCCAGCATGCACGGCGCGAGCACCCTCCGTGGCCGGCCAGTACTGTCCGCACTTAACCCGTCCACGCTCCACTGTACGCGTCGTCATCACAATCACCAGACTACCCTGCTCCCATACCATCCGCCAGAAGTCGCCGAACGTTTTTGGTAAGGGCCCTGTGAACGATTGAGTCGAGTTTCTTCTTCAGTTACGTATTTTTCAGTTAGTTTGTTAATTATAAAGTTACCCCTATATACGTTTTTATTTGAGAGCTGTGATAGCCCAGCGGTGACACCGTGCTACTCTTTCGAGGGGAACACGAGTTCAAACCCGGGCAGGCACCAATGAGGTTTTCTATTAAAACTGATGTGTCTAATTGATAATTGCAATTTATCACACGCTTTTCGGTGAAGGAAAACATCGTGAGGAAACCTGCATATCTCTAGAGAATTCTGGAGATATGTGTAACCTACCAATCCGCATTGGAGCAGCGTGGTAGGTCTTGGCTCCTACTCTTCTCTCCAGAAACGGAGAGAGGAGGCCTATTCCCAGCAGTGGGATTGTAACAGGCCGCTTCTTCACTACTACTTTTTACGGTTTTATTTTAAAAATTTTAAAAAAAAATATTTATATTTTTAATAATTTTTTAACTAACACTATGGACATAATGTCTGAATTAAAATCTATACTTATTATAAAACAAAGTCCCAAAAAGCTGTCTGTCTGTATGTAATCGATTTTCTCAAAATATACTGAACGGATTACGGATTTACGGATACGCATATCGCTATTATGTAATCGTGTTGAAGAGATCGCGCCGTAGTCAAAAAACTTGCTTGCTGGGAGCTTTAGTTGCGTGCGCTGCGTTAACCAGCAGAGATAAGCTAAAGTAGTGTACAAGAGAATTGTAGATCTATAAGACTACCACAAAATTTCCGCGATAGCATGTCTCTATCTTTTATGGTTAACTCACAATAACTAGTTTTGTTTAAAATTTGAATTCTAGAAAAAAATTGTGAGACGCAGATTTCCACAAGGGCGAAGCCGATGGCACAGCTAGTAAATAATAATAAATACATGTGTCATATTAACCTGATAAGACTAGACGGGTAAATCGAAAACTAACTTACTGTTATTATAGATTTTTAGACAAGATTTTTAAAATTTTCTATTGTTTCACTAAACTTTTTTTTTCATTAAACCTTCTGACAATAATTAAATTACGAAAAAAAAGTGACCTAAATTCTTCCACCTGTTTATACGTGATGCGATAACCGAGGGCAATAGTTATTTTTATATAAAAGCATATAAAGATTTAGAGATATTATATACAATAAACCTATTAGAATGATTCTCTAACCAGTCCCAATTACTATGATTCACTGAGAAGGACTGGTAAGATTATAAATAGCCATGAACTAATCAACAACCAACTAATAGTCACATCGAGTCTACGTTGAGAATTACGCTACTTTCATGGACAAAAATTCGCTATTTAAAGCAAATATCACAAAGATTTACTGAATTACAGTTCCGCTCTCTAGTAAACAACTAATTCATCTACGAATGACATTTAGCCCTTTTTGTTTTCAACCTATCTATATATTTTTTTATAATATCATCAATAAAATAGTATTGAGCAAACATGCAGTGGGATTTTGGAATAAACCACGATAAATTCAGGAGAAATAAACCTATTTGGCCTCAATAAATCATGAGAGTAGGCAACGGCACGTCTAAACATATCTGTCAGCCTCACGCGATATAATTTTTCTTTCCTGTCGACTGATAGTTGCTTACGTAACAGCACAAATAAAATTTCTCAGAAGCGTTTCCGATGAACACATAGATGTGTATAAAACAAAATCGTGTGGGAACTCTACTTTCTATGAAATGTATCGATTTATTTTTGGACCATTTCAGAGATTATACGTAATACTACTGACTAAAATTAGAACTCGAATTATAGGAAGTATCATTTGTTTTGACCATATTTTCCGTATTTGTTGGAACCCTGCCAACGTTTTGCGGTGGAAAGTTTCGTTTGACGTTATAGTGCGGCTTTGCAGACCATTGTGATTATAATAAATGGAATTATAATATCATAACTTGTTTTTGTTTGAAAAGAAATTCAAAATTTGTTTATTTGTAAATTGTATTACCAGCTACATATTATGAAAGTGCTAAAAGGAACAATGGATCCATTGTTATATTTTTAATTATTAAAACAAGTATTTTCTTTTTAGTATCAAACATTACACGTTTCGTTATCAAGCCAGAGTGCTTAACAGAATCCGTCACTCATAATATTGTATAATATACAACTCGTTAATATTCAAAACTAAATGTTCACTCACTATCATGTGGGAGATGTTAAACTTTTTTTTAAACATCTCAATTGCCAGAAATTATGGTAATGTTTAATGATTTGGCTGTGTCCTTAATTATTCCTTTTAAAAATGATTGAATGATGAGCATCGGTTTTAATGATATCCGCGTGGTCTTTACAATAGATTAAAATTAAAGACTCCGCTAAAGGTCGAAAGCACTTGTATACAAATCTAGCTCGAATAAATAAAATTGTCTGGATCCCAAACTTTGTTCGATATATATTTTTTGTTAAATCATGTTTTTTGGAAATTATATAATACAAATTAAAATAGTTTTCTTCCGAAAGACCTACCTTGAAAAAAGGGGAAAATGAGACAGCTGACCTCCGGGGTATTGTGATTTTAAGGTCGTCCGGGAAAAATCCCACCTGAGCTACTGTAACTTTGAAACGAAATTTACCTTCGTATTCTAATGATATTGTAACAGTTTTTCATTGCCTGAAGAAACGGATTAGTCAAGTTTTGTAAAAATTAAACCAATCTATATCGATTCATCGCCCTTGAAACCCCTGCATACTTAATTTCATGGAAATAGTTGGTGCAGTTTCCGAGATTCAAATATATATACACACACAACGATTGCGCGATTGAAGGTATGAAATTTGAATTTGAATAAAAAGGTATCCACGTACCCTGTGTGCATATGAAGGCGTTCCTCTGTTTGTAGCCGTCGACGTAGTTGGCGTTGATGTAGTCCGAGCTGGGGTCGTTGTCCTCCACCGAAAGCAGTACCCGCGAATGGTCGTAGCACAATACGTCTGTGTATCTGTTTTTCGCGAGATTACTTGGTAATCTAGAACAGAAAAATCACATTCACCATCGCCCAGTGATAATACAATATCCAGATATCCATATCAGATGTCATATTATATACAAATATTATTAAGTTTTATATATATAAAAAAAATTCTACCTGCGTCGGTTTCACGGCTAATATGAGTATAGTGCTATAATCGTAAAGAAAGAAAGTTTAAGACGCCTTCCCCGTGTGCAATCTGTATGTTTTTGATTTTGTAAAGAGGACAAAATAGTTTTCCTTATATTATGACATCACACATACTTAGTTAAATCCTTAGTTTCCAATGTGGTCTAGGTAGACCCCAAGGGTCCACGGAGACTCATCGGTGGTAAACATTGGTGTGACAAAAAGTGGGGGGTTCACAATTTGTCTTCACATTTTTTGTCGCGTTTTGGGAATATGGTAGAGTGGTATGGTTTGAAAGTGGTGAAAAAAAGTCTGGGAGCCTCTGGGCAACATGACTAATAAAATATATAGATAGAAATATAAGTATGGGACAACTACACACACGGTCACTCATAATTCACTTTTATTTTCGCTTGTTTATTCGCTCTTGATCGCTATTCGCAAACTTAATGTCGAAGCGCACAATATGTCTATCGAACGAACCGATTTCGAGAACATTCGTGAGACCTTGAAAAGATCGTAAACAAGTTTTTTTGTAAACATGTTTTGATACACGTCGAATGTTCGAGAGAATTAGCGTTGAGAATTTGAACTCTATGACATATACGAACCCTTTTTGCATGTCCGAAAACTGCCCCCGTCTAATTTGAACTTTATTAGATATGCATTACGAACTCTTTTCGCATGTTCGTAACACTGCCACCGTCCAATTTGAATTCTATGAGATATACATTACGAACTCTTTTCGCATGTTCGAAACAATATAAACATATATAATTTTAAATACGTAAAATTACTTGCAAAATAATCGTCTCAAGTAAAGACAAGATCCGCTCACTTGGCATGTTGGAAGGTCCCATTGGGGGGCCTGGCTCGTATCTCCTCGTACTCGGCCACGAGTCCCCGCCGCCCTAGCGACTGCAGCCGAGCGAGCAGGACGGCCGGAGTCTCCCCCGCGCCCCCACCACCGCACTCCTCGTCAGAGAGCCCGGGCGACGCTTCCCCTGATGACCAAGTACCACGCGCTAGACAGATATCTCATATTAACCATTAAATTTCTTATAAACAATCTTCATCGATACACAGAAATATAGTAACCGGCATTAAAAAATGCTCATAGATGTTTACAACGAAACAGCCAGTTCAGTTCGTAGAGTGCTGACACTGTCACACATGGGTTCGTCAGTCTGTGCTACAGAGACAAAATCTAGCCGATTTCTCTCTCTAAGCATCGATGTGCATTATTTATTGCCGAGTATTATAATTAAAATGATCATTATCCTCCTGCCCTTATCCCACTCACCAAGTGGGCATGCCACAACATCTTATAAACACGTTGTCACATGATTCGGTTGCGTATTTTACGACCGGCTGCCTGCCTGACGTCAACTTACCTGTCGTCTTTTGCAGAAGTAATTAAAATATATTGCTGTGATCAGGGATAAAAGAAAATATCGCACGCTTAGTATTTATTAGTTTTGATAACTCATCGCTTTGTAGATCTTTATCAATATGTTTTTCTTTCTTCTTCATCATATTAGCATCTATATAACCCTGGACGGAACTCAAAATTTGGCTTAATGAGTTAGATATGTAACCCATGTTTGCAATACCACCAGGCTACGAACTAATGAAAAAGCAATTTTTTTGTCTATCAAGTTATGGATTTCTTTTAATACTCACGAGTTTTGTAGGCGCTACGCTACGCTGTTTTGCAATTTGCCACAAAACAACGGTTTTTTGAATTCGGTCACTTTGATACTAAGCGTGCGTGCGTCCTTTAATACTAAACCCTTATCGTTATTTGCTAAGTTACGTAAATTACATTGTGCCGTGTGGTATCGGCTGAGTAAAATAGAACGACCCTTGTTTATTACCGAGGTATCGACTAAGGTAAGTTGACACGCCGTGTGGTATCCAGCTGAGTAGAATAGACCACCCTCATTACTTATCGATGTGTCGTAAAAGGCGACTAAGGTAAGTCGCCGTCAGGCAGGCGGCCGGGCGTAAAATACCTAGCCAAATCACATCACAACATGGTTAAAACATGTTGTACCGGCCACACTAAAAGTGGGATAAGGACAGGAGAATGATGATGATAAATTATAAAACGTTAATATTTACTTACATAAATAGGACAGGTGAATAAAGAATGAAAAAATATGTTCCGCGCAAAACAACATCTATTCATATACTTTACGAGTATTTTATAAAACAAAAAGTAATATAAGGACATCGTGTACAAATAATGAAACGTGCTCGTAAAAGTACGATGTTTATAGTACATTGTTATTGACTATATTTGATTTATATTGAACAATTTTGCGGAATATTAAATTACAGTACCTAACTCTGCGAATATATATATTTTTTATTATATAAGGTGTATGAAACTATTAGTTTGAAAATTGTATATATGTAACTAGACATGCCATACAGTAGTTCCTTTTATCAAACACCGGGCAGACACCAATGTGTTTTTCTATTGAATTTCTAGCGCAGTGATGGGAAAAGCTTACTTTTTTTTTACTTTTAAGTTTTGACATTAAATGCATATTTTCCGTGATTCTGGCCTTGTAATGACTTTTGTAGTATTTCTCTAACTTTAACTAGAGTAGCTCCATCGCTTGTCTCCAAAACAAAACGAGAGAGAAGACCTATGCCCAGCATTGGGATAGTAGGCCGGTACTTTTAAGTAGACTATATTCAAAACTTCGCCGATATATGAGAGACAAAATATTTTCCGGGAAATAAATATATAAATATATAAAGGGAAATGTCTCAAAACAATAAAGTGATAATTCAACATACTAACAATGTTGTTTGCTAGTCTTATTAATGTATTTTGAATTTTCCAATTTACACTACCATCACGACTTAAATATCAAAATGTTGACTTTTGAGTCTTGAAGGTACGATTCCTTGTATTATTTGTATAGTATATATAGTAATTAATATATAAGTTCAAAAAAAATGAACCTAAAAATGGCATTCAACTGCAATTTTTACAGGGTCGGTTTTAAAGACAGAATTTGTTTTCGATAAGTTATCTATCATACCAGCTAACGGCAGCTTTACAAAGTAATAAGTATAAAAGAAGTAAAAAATTGTAAAAATATAATAAGGGTCTAAAATTTTCGTTGAAAAATCAATTTGTTATAGCACACAATGTCATTGCAAACACTAAAATACGCCGTTATCAGTTTATACAGTATTTTTATTTTTATGAAACAAGTAACTTACCTGTATTTAGTTTGTCCAAATTCATTTATGTTATTAAAACTTAATAAAATGGATCTTAAATTTTCTTGTGAAATATATTATAGTTTGCAATATTTGTAAATAATTCTAAAACTTCAGTCAATAAATTGTCATTTTCTTTTAAAAACTGAGGAGGTTTTATTACTTTCATGAACAAGATCCTTAACATGTTTCTACCTTTAGAAATCTAATATTATTGTCATTTTATTTTTAATGTTGAAAAAAATAAGCATTTGTAGCAAAATTCAAAATATTCTTTAGTCAAGTAAACTTGTAAACAAGTGCTTCTTAATCGGCAACTTAGTTCGAAAAGTTGTTCCTACCGTAAAGAACCAGTAAGAAACTCGGCGGTTACTTTTTTCATTATATAATTATTGTAACTAGTTAAATTTAGTCTTTACTATCTTGTACAGGGTCGTACAGTAGCTATATCTACGCATTCTTATCATCTAAATAATCCTCAACAGTACAGTAGGTTGTCTCAGTCAGCCTCGCTTTAGCAGTTGTTTAAAACTGCCCTAATGGCAAAGCTAAAATTGATTACGGAATTTTCTTATAGAATCTTCTACCCAAACCCACAATACGACTTTCGTACTTTTGCAAGGCGCAAAGCAGACGCCGCAAGCTTTTGTCAGTTCCTAGTCTACATCACCTTTTGTTTTGTAATTCTTTATATTTTTATAACAATATACTGTGAACCAAATGTAAGAATACCTATTTCTTCAAATTTCTCTCGCAGAAAATCATACGGAGTTAAATCGTTAATACCATAATAAGAACGTGTGGTCGTCCATCAGTTAAAGAAGAACAATTTAGTCAAATTACAAAATTTGTAATAAAATATTCAAACTGTACTTACTAATTAAGTCTAAATCATCCTCGTCCCCAGAATTGATGTGTCCAGTCTTCATGTCGCCATTGTAGCCGTGCGTGTGTCTGCGATCAAATGAACATTATTGGAAAACAATCTCCACTTTCATTGCCTCTTTCCTACCCCACGTACGAAGATTTAACAGCAAGGATAAACGAAACCGACATACACGCACACGAATATCCAAAGCGTATTATATTTAAAATATGCAATGACACGCACAATTACCGTTTTAGGCTATAGGTTTTATAGGCTATATATAGTAGGATAGCAAACGTTAGATATTGCTATATATATGGGGTCTCGTAACAAAGCTGTCTCTCAAGGGCGCATGAAAAGATGCTAGTTTCTGTGCATGATGTATAAGATACATAAAAATGTTTTTAAGCAAGAATTTGTATTAAATCGGCAACACTGCAATAAACGTCCCTTCTTTTCTACGCCACGCAACGTAAGTACGAGTTTCTGAGTATTTTTTTCAATTTGCTGTTTTCTTCAATGATCAAAACATAAATAAGGAGATACGTAGCAATTAAATTACTAACGTTGCTAATCGTATCGCGTAACTAAAGTGGCCATAGATAGCGCATATAGTATGGAAAGTCGATGGGCGTATGAATCCTAAAGTATTAATATACCCTACATCGAAGAACACTATATTGTATGACTTTTCTCTAGATCTACAGAGCACATAAAAAGCACGCGGAGAGCTGCGGGATAGTACTAGATCCTATCAAGAGAAAATCCCTCGAAGAAGGATATATATATCGCACGTTTAGTATTAAAGTGACCGAATTCAAAAAAGTTGTTTGTGGCAAATTACTATAACTACCCTTACTCCTACAAAACTCGTGAATATTATTGAGACCCATATGTTATAAGAGAAAGAAAACACTAGCTTTTTTAAAATTCGTAGTGTGATGTCATATATGGCTTTGAAATATCTAACTCAATTGAGCTAAATTTTTAATTTGGTCTCTTTAATAATAGCGGTCGATTTCCAAGATTATTATGTAGACGATAATATGATGAAGAACAAAAAAACGTGTTGATAACGAACTTCAAAGCGATGAGCAATCAAACTTATAAATACGAGTAGTTACTTGCTCAAATCTAGTTCTGTAGCATACAACTATAGAGTAACCCTGACCGTAATACCCAGACAGGACCGATATAATTTCAAGGTTCAATGTAATCTGATATTTTAATATCTATGGATTTAAATATAAAGCCGAGTTATTTTTAATTCATTATATCATTTTAATAAACATAAATACTCAAAAAAGATAATTATCAGGCTTAACACAAAACACCTGCGTATTTGACATTTAATTACAGGCTTGCTTCATTCTTATACCTGCGGTGCAAAATTAGCAATCCATATTTAAAGTCTTCAAAAATTTGAATAAAACTTTGATGAACTGATTTGGTAAAAGAGAGTTTATAATCATAAACCAGAAAAACTTTACAACTTTTTAGATGATTTTGCTAATTTATTTATGTTTTACAATGTTTATTTTACCTTTTTTTTAATTTGTGTCTGCCGACGAAAATGTTGATAGTAATGAATATATATATTTTTTTAATTAAGTACAGTATTTTTAGACAGTGTCGAATTAGTTATCAAATATATCCTATTTCTTATTCGTACAAACTAGTTTGTGCTAGTGAAATTGTATTATTAAAACGAGTAGTTACTTTTTTTTATTAAGGCAGCATCAATCGTTTCCCACGAACGTTTCGTAACGATTTTCAATGAATATAGTCTCAAATTCAAAATATTATTTATTCAAGTTAACTTGTAAACAAGTGTTTTTGAATCGTCAACTCTACAAACTCGGCGGGGCTACCTTTTAAATTTTTTAAATAAATAATGTTAATATATAAATGAATTTGATAGGTTCCACATACGCTACTAAGCGATAACACGCATAAAAGTCTGTGAATTTTATAGGGTTGTTTGGGCACTACACTATTGAACTGGGAGGATATTTTAGGGGTATAAATAAAACCACCCTTGTACCTTGATCTAGGATACCACCGTACTAATACATGGGAACCACACTCTTTTTTTTTCGAATACTAATTAATGCTGTTAGCCTTAATGGCGCAGCGACGCCGAGAGAGTGGGCGAGCGCAGAAGCATCGCCGGGGGTGCGAAACTGGGAGAACGAGGCCCGCAGCATGCTGAGAGCGTCGCCTTAAGGGTGCCTCGGGCCTCCTGTGAGGCCGGACCTCGGTTTAAAGCGACGCGCTGTGTTGGACTGTGTCGGACTTGTGAACCACACTCGACACTTTATTGTTTAGTACAATTTATAATGGCAACTTAATAGCGCGAGACAAAAGCATACAGCGCCATCTAGTTTCGTTTTACGAAATTAATAATATTAAAATGTTAGAAACATTATTGAACATTATTGAAAAAAAGTTTTAAAAAGTGTAAATACCTAAGCGGGCTAGGATCGCAGGTGTATGGTGGGTCCCCACTGATGTGCATGATGTCAGAGCCGTTGTCGAGGCGGGTCACGCGGTCGCTGGTCATGTCACACGCAACCTCCTCATTTATTATACCTGCCAACGATATATCTATTTAAATATCACTTTAGAAATCTTGCAAGTCAAGTCTATCACTTCAACATTAAATACATTAGAAAAAATGACATTTCTACAATTAATCAAATCATAAGTGATTATGTTTCGACCTTCGAAAGAGCCAACATTCAAAAAGTACACTTAAGATTAATTTTGCGAAAAAGGCAGACAAAAAGACCCTAAACATAAAATAATATAGAAATATTTTTATATAAAGAATTAGCTCCATATCTAAGTCGCGGTTTTTGAGCATTACGCCGGAACGACGGCAAATCTTTGCGACGTCACTTTTCGTGAGGAAAAATTCTTAGAAGAAAAAACGAATTATCTTATCTTTGCTAAAATAATGTGAGTACTATCAAAGACTTGGTTACATTTTTACCGTTTTCAACGCACTAAAATATATCGTCTGTACATAAGTTTTTTGTGTGTGAGTAAAGACATTGGAGGGGCGTGCACTTTTAGAATGAAAGATCTCTAACTATAAATGTATATAAATCGATCAACCACATTCATTAAATTTATGTAATGCAATTTTAATTTAAGCCATTAAATAAATAAATAATAATAAATAAATATATGGGACACTTAGACACGCGGTTGTCCATCCCCAAAGTAAGTAGCTTAATACTTGTGTTATGGGTGACGGGCAACTGGTAAATATATTACATATATAATTTTAAATACATACTTAAATACAAATATACACCCAGGCTTGAAGAACCAAAAAATTGTTTATAGAAAATGTTAGCTCTCGGCGGGAATCGAACCCGCTACCCGCGAAGCTAAAGGCAGGGTCACTATCCACTGCGCCAACGGGCCAGTCACCGTGGGATGACCATTGATCGTGGGCTGTATGAAACAATGCTTTATATAATGCAACTATTGGCAATAATGACCCGGATGAGTTGGGATTGAGAACAATAAATAATATTGCATTGGAAAAGTGAACCTATCGGATTGTGACAAATCACGACTGAATCCACCCGTAAAGCAGTAACAACAAGATATACCGCTTGATTCACATCTATAGAAATAAAAATATGTATATCAAAAGCATAAACATTTAATTTTATAAAATAGATTCTTCAGATACAGATTAAAGCCAATCAAAGTAAAAGTAGTAACAGCCTGTTAATATCCCACTGCTGGGAATAGGCCTCCTCTCTCCGTTTCTGGAGAGAAGGGTTGGAGCTTCAGCCAATCAAACCATTATAATATGCAATTCTGGCAATAGTAATAACATTAGACTGATCAATGTAACATAATATCAGTCTTTTATAAAGTGATTCTATGTTAGTTTAATATTGTCCATCGTTTTCTTGTAAAGGTATAAAATACCTGTATGTTAGGGTTCGTAAAAGTAGTCACATTGCAACACATAACATTAGATAATATTTATTTGTTTCAGTTTTTATAATAAAAAATGGTGCAAGTATTATCAAAAATTTTAATACTTTGAAACAAATAAATACGAATAATATTTAATTATTATGTAATGTGTTGTAATCTGCTTACTCAAAGAACCTTTTTTAACTTGTTTACATTTAGTTAAGTACCTAAACCTATAGAGTATGTATAGATTTAACGAATCAATAATGATGAACAAGTACAAACAATTTTGCGGTAATGTGCCAGTGCGTTAATTGAGCAACATTTCCATGGTCGATAATACAACAGTTAACGAGCAAATACTAAATAAGGTCATACAATCTATTGATAGCAGCAGCATAAGAAAACAACATAGTGACTCAAAAACTTCACTTAATATAACTATCATAGATAATACACTATAATATAAAAATCATCAAAATGTCAACTGACAAATGACATTTCATCGTTTTTTTATATATGAAAGTTGCTGTGTTTCAATAACCGAAAAACTTCAATTCTAATACAGCGCCATAGCTAATGAAGCTAAATGGAAAAACTACTCTTAGCATACCCGTCAAATGGATTCTAAGATAACCGGTAACTTTATTTAAAAAATTGAACACTTACAGTATACTTGCATTTAATATTTATATCTGTATTTAAGTATGTATTTAAACTTATATATGTAGTATATGTACCAGTTGTCCATCACCCATAACACAAATATTAAGTTATTTACTTTGGGGACGGATGATCATGCGTGTAATTGTCCCATATATTTATTATTTATTTATTATTTATACATATCATGTTTATCTAACAAATTCATTTTCACAATTAAATAAAAGTATTCCATTCATTGATATCCCAAAGTAAATTAAAATTTTTCACAAATGATTTATAAAATACTGCTAATCCCTTTTCACGCAAAACAAACAAAATACAAGACAACCTTAAAAAACAAAAATTCAAGACAACCTTATATTTGACTTACATCCCGGCTGAAATTTTACATACTATCCAGTCTCGATGACAATGCATGTTTATGATAAGCATGGCCTGATGCTGCTGCCAGGATTGGCTCCAGAATAGCGACATAGAATTTTATTAAAAGCTTCTCTAAAAGCTTTTTTAACTTGACTTGTTTATAAATAATTCTCTAAATAAGGTAGGTAAACAAGTAGGTAAGTAAGTAATGCGTATCGGGCTAGGATAAGGAAAAAACCCTGATCCATCGGAACCAGGAAAAAATATAAGTAGGTACATAATTGAGAGGACTTACAGTTAACGCAGATTTGATTTTGGTAATGTTTGTTAGAAATACATAAATAACTTTTTATGACACATAAAATTGTTAAACCACAATTAATAATTAACTGGTACTCACCATTTTGCTGTTTAACCGGTGGTATGTGATTGCTAATTACATAATCGTCGATGACGCCGTCACGCTTTGAGTCGAGGTTATTTGTGTAGCAGTTCCTACAATGCTCGAGCCTGTAAGTAAAATAAAGCGCAATTAACATATCTAGTTGGAACACAATAAAAAACAAGCTTGTTTTTCTCTTATTATAAATATTTTGTATTTTGAATATTTCATATTCATCTTAACAGAGAACGTAAACTATCTATTAGTTTCTTGAAAGGTTGGGTTAACCAAAAAACTCGTTACTTCCGGACTCCGAATTGCACAATCTCTCTTATGTGTCATCATTATCACTGATTGGAGTTTTATAAATTGTTTGATTTTTATTTATTTCTTAATAATATTTAAAAAAGACAAAAATAGCATATGTACAAAAGCGGATTTATGCCTAAAAGGGATCTCTTCCAGTCAACCGTCAGTAATAGAAGGAATAGGTCAAGAAGTGAAATATGGATAATGAAAAAAAGGAAGAAAGAAAAAGAAAGTTACAAAATTTTTGAATTTAAACTATCGTGAGTGGTATTCGTTATTAATGTTGAGAGACCGGCTATACTCACGTCTTATTTTATCGGATGAGCCCGACTAGTTTCAAGCCCATACGGGGCTCTTATTCATGAGCTCTTTACGCGGTGTTATCGCGGCGGGAACTGTTCCCGCCTGTGTGTCAGTTCCCGCCGCGATAACACTGCGTAAAGAGCTCATGAATAAGAGCCCCGTATGGGCTTGAAACTACTCGGGCTCATCCGATAAAATAAGACGTGAGTATAGCCGGTCTCTCAACATTAATAAAGTTACGAAACACTATACACATAGATTCTTCTTCTTCTTCTTCGTCTAGGCGTTATCCCGGCTAAGACCCGGGGTCCGCTTTCCTACTACGTTGCCTCCACTTTGCCCGATCTTCAACGTCCGACCGGTGTAGTTTGTTGGCTCTCATGTCGGCATCCACAATGTTTACGTAATTTGACTTTGTTATACCTCAAAGGGATTAGACACCGTTTTAGGTAAAAGCTTACGGTAGACTTTTTCAGAACATTTTCTAAAATTATCATGATTTTTTACCTAATTTACACACAATATTAACAAACAAATTAACTAAAACGTTCATAATAACTTATCATCACGTAAGATTATCTGCGTACAACAAGCAGAAACTTATCAATGATTAATAATCTCGCCCTTATTTAAAGTCACTAAATATCAATCAGTACTTTCATAATTCGCGCTGAAGTTGTTCGAATAGCACTTCCTGGAGTGCTCAATCCAACAAGTTGAACAATCGAGTTAGCGCACTAATCCGCTACTAAGTGGCTTAGCACATGCAGTTGTAAGCAACTGACTAATTAATGGCTTTTTGCATAACTTGGCCTTGCTAAAATAAAATAACTATAATAACATATTCTTGCACTTTTAATGCAATAAATTCGTTTATAAGGGGTTTTCCCCTTATAAACTTTATTGCTCGTTTAGTCAGATTTCTAATTGCTAACACACTCCTACACGATTTAGCTATGACGACAACCAAAAGTACGACGACTATGGGAACCGACAAACCGCGACGTGCGATAAGGATCATCATGGCAAAAATACCTTGAGGATAAAAAGAATCAATCAATCAATGTTTTTTTTGAAAAGATAAGGTGTATTTTTAACATTAGGTATAATCATTTCAATCGTCTGAAGACAAAGTCTTTGGACAGTCTTAGAACATACTGATCAAAAACGTGGTCGCTGATTATGAGCCTCATAAGAAACCTCAGAGTCACTCAGCGGGCGATGGAGCAAGCTATGGTCGGAATATTTCTACGTGATCAGATCAGAAAAGAGGAGCTCCGTTGAAGAACCAAAATCACCGACATAACTCGGCGTGTCGCGAAGTCGAGGAGTAGGACATATAGTGCGGCGGACCGAAAGGCGTTGTGGTCTTAAGGTATTGGAATGGCGACCTGGCGTCGGAAAACGCAGAATTAGTAGACTTTCTACAAGATGGACTGATGGACTCAAAAAGGTCGTGGTGACTGCTGGGTCCTAGTGTCACAAGAGCGTGTGGTGTGGAGATCTCGTGAAAAAACCTATGTCCAGCAATGAACATCAATCGGTTGAAGAAAAAGAAGATATTTATCGTTTCCGACGTCCAAACTCCAGACAGGGAGAACCAAACGGATAACCATTGCTTGCAATAAAATCTAAAGAGAAACTTTACTAGTACTTGTAGTTTACTATAAAACTAAAATTCATATGCAGGAGAACTTCTGCAAACACTCAAATTGTGCATTGCATTTAAATTATTAATAATAAGATTAAGGGATATTTGTAAACGATATTATAAGTGGTTAATATAGTGTCAATTTGGGGGTAATGGATATATAACTCTTCACTTTAACGTTAGAAATAAAAGATGTAAAGAATAGGATGTAACGTATAAATTTCTTTCAGACTTAATTCAGTAAAGTTTTTCCTTTTGCAATAGTGTGATTCCCTCGAGTGTTCTACAGAAAATCACGAGATTCATGTTTGAATGTGACTTTCTAAGTATTTTTCTAAAAATATATATATAAAACAACTTATAAGAAAATAGACTCAAGAAATTGCTCTGTGAATATGGATACAATAAAAAATGCATTATTCGAAAGTCAAAGCTCTTTTATTCTGACATCTTTATATATTTTTTGTTTTTTACTAAATTTCATAAATATTGCATTAACGTATTATAGTGAAGCAGATAGACTTTGGTATTTATTATTAGTATAGATTAAGTTTTGCACGAAAATAACTAACCTTTTATTCGATAGAAAGAAATAATTATTATTTCTTTAGCGCAATGCTTAAATCTTAAGTAGTGATCCCACATTTGGGCCAACGCTTCCAATAATGTCCTTGTAGAAAATACTTGGAAATCAGCTCCTAAAGGTTACAAATCTCACAGGAATTCTTTAGAGATATGCTATTACCTTATTATGTTTTCCTTCACCATTCAGCGTATGACGAATTAAGCGCGTATTTTGTTTATGGAAAACTTATATATGCTCACATATTTTTAGGCCCACGAACGGTAAATAGCGCATCATAATAAATTTGTCATCAATGTAATTAGAACAGTGAATCCAATTTGTTGAAAAGCACGGAAAATTTTATCTTATTTTATTTTTATACGATACTAACCTATAACTTATAACTAGAGTTTCGAAGAGAAAAAAAAAGCCGGAATAATAGATTGAAAAATGATAAAACAAAGGCCAAAACAAATTTTATAGCAAAAACGTACTTCAAGCTAGAGGCCGTTCCGCCAGCGCTGATATTGACGTCATCGCTCTTTTGTTCCGACTTGTATGATGAAGTGGCGATAATTATGTATAATAATTTAACTGAATCTCGGAACATTAGAGATTCAGTTAAATTTTATTTTCTACATCTATAACCATATTTTAAATGCGATAGTCTGTGTCTATCATGCTAAACATATAGCCAGAAAGAAGTCACGATTACCACCGGTGATGATGCAAATAATGTATTTCATCGTTATCCATTATTTCCTCTCTGGAGCACAACTTTGTTTTTTACCTGATAACGCTTTGTCGCAGTCCACTTTTATTGAAGGCATAATTTTAAGGCAATGGCGGTATCTGTTTGGATCGGCAAGATAAACGATATTCCCATTCTCACTACACAACCTACTTATTTTTTTTTTTATTTTTTTTATTTATTTATATAAGACACACCAACGACATGAACACAGTTACAATTAATAATTACATATTTAGTGTATAAATTTTTGTTCTGGGTGAACACGTCACTTAAAGGCATGTACAACATTCAATATTTGTCATTATAAATATTTTAAGCGATCTAATTTATAATTACAGTATCAAAATATTTACAGTCTAGATTGTATAATATTCCTTAAAATAATCAAAATATACAATTAAATAAACCCAAATTACAATTTTATATTATATCTATTACATGACAAGAAATAAAAATAACGTGTAATGTATAATGTCGAAAATAGTTATATAATTCCAAATAATTTAGATTAAATTTTACAAATAATTAAATTATAAATTTATTATAAATTTATTAAGAATCGTCGGTCGAGTAGCGGCAAGAGACTGATGCTCTGGTAATCTAACTTCCATATTTATACCTATATCCCACTTAACTATTACATTAATATTATTAAATACTTTTGTTATATTTTATATACTCATAAAAGAAGTAGTAATGAACCTTATTAGTTCACCTTTTAATTTTGGTATCATCTGTATTAAGAAATTATAATACCATCATTCTCTTACCCTTATCCCAGTAATTGGCTTCGGCACAAAATGTCTTCATCTTCCATTCTCCTCTATCATTCGTCAAGTCTGTTGCCACTTCTTTTATATGCATATCATTCTTCACACAATCCATCCATCTCTTTTTCGGCCTCCCTCTATTCATAAATATCGTCAGCCATAAACTAAGTGGTCCAAAATAGTATTTAACTAGGATATTACTAAATTCTTCAAGTCTAATATGGAAACCGCGATCTTTACTTTTTTTGGTATAGCTTCCTGATTACACATGTTAATCAGCGAAAACGAAATCTCTGTTGCTTCACGTTCAACGTTCATAAACCAGATACTGCTTGCGTAAAGCAATGTAATGATTATTTAACTATCCTATTTTCCTACAAAATATAGCTCGCCATGCTCCTAACAGTGTTTCCCAACGTGGGACCGGAGCCGCACCAGTGGACAATTTGGGGCAATTCGAAAATGGACTCAGAAGGAGTTTAACCCTTTTGCTCCGGGTTATCATTAACGGAAAAGCAAATTGTTATACCTAAATCCTATCATTTAAGTTTTTAGAATTAAACAATTCAATTTTTAATTTTAATATATATATGTATAACGTACATGGGGGGGGGTATAAAAAATATTAATAATAATAAATAAAAAAGGTAGGGAGACACTGTCCTAAAATCTTTCTGTCCTGCAATTTTCGTGCGTAAAAAAACTAAATTTTACAGATGGTCGAACTGACTATCCAACTATACAATTTGCCTATCGTACTCTGAGTTTTATTACGGTATAGTCCTAAGCGAAATCTGTGGAAGCAAGGATTTTACAAGTCAACATCATCGACATTGTTTTATTAATATTGGGCAAAAGTGTTGTAATCTCCCGGTATTTTATCAAATAGCGCCATCTAGCTCAAGTTGGAAAACTAATCTATGAGTACCAATGCAACGTCACTTCCTGGTCTAGGACGGACGTGATCGGACCGATCGAGTGTTGGTTCACATACCCATTGCGCGCATCGTAATAAGACGGGCTACCTGACCACTGAGGTCAGAGCAGCTAAAGAAGTATGCCGATCCACGAGACCCGCACCCTAATTGCTCAATACCAATTGAGAAGAGTCTGAGTTCAAGTTACTTCTTGCCCCGTCACGGTGTTAACAATCAAAGGTGGTACTCACCAGGCAACGTGATCAGGTTCCAATTGTCCGCCGAGTTGCCGCGGCAAGCTCGAGCGCGGCACGTGCGCGCCTAGTTGCGGCGCACTCACCGTGTGAACGCGCTCGCGTAGTTTTTCACGAACAAACAATCGGAGGATGCGGAATGGCGCTTTGAACCAAAGCGGTGCGGTCACTATTAGAACCTTCTTTAATTTAGCCGGATAACCACCCTGAAACAACGAAAATAATTTATAAACCAAAACAAATAAAAATTTTTTACTATCAATATTGATTAATACAAAAAACTACTCGAACAATATATAAGTCAGTACCAAAACTAGATTACCTTAATGTACATAATTGGGCATGCTCATAGTGATAAGTTTCGTTGTGTATGTGTGTGTTTACAATATACCTTAATGATATTAAATTATCGACTTAGGCCGACTTGAAGTTCATGATCATTTAAGTATCATTTAAGCTTTTTTTAATAAAAAGTTTTTATACAAGATTCTTATATTTTAAACTTTAGTTACCCGCTTTCACCATCACAATATCGTTTTTAATAATGCTAACGTCATATACGAGTGATACTAGAAGTTATTTTTCGCGTTTTTTGCGTGATATTTTGCCAGATAGAATAGAATATTTAAATTTTTCATACTTAAATTTTCACATTTAAAATAGTAGGATAAGTATAAAGTTTTAGGATTCCAAGACTTATGGATGCTCACAAAGGAAATTTATATACATTTTCTAATATTATTTTCTATCATTATTATACATGTTATACCTATTCATATCCGTTTATTTATATAAGGTCAACAAAATTTCTTAGGAAGATAATAACCGAGTTCTACGAAGCATGTGTAATGATCATGGGAAAAACAAAATTTCGTCATCCTACTAATTATAATTAGCTGTGATAGCCTAGCGGTGAGACCGTGTGACTGTTTCGAGATGGTCACGGGTTCGAATCCCGAGCACGCACCAATGACTTTTTCTATTAAAAAACCTTTTGTGTCTAATTGATAATTGCAGTTTATCACACGCTTTTCGGTGAAGGAAAACATCGTGAGGAAACCTGCATATCCCTAGAGAATTCTAGGAATATGTCTAACCTACCAATCCGCATTGGAACAGCGTGGTAGGTCTTAGCTCCAACCCTTCTCTCCAGAAACGGAGAGAGGAGGCCCTATGCCCACCAGTGGGATTACAACGGGCCGGTACTTTACTAATTATGATTATGATACTATTATTTGCTGGCCGGTTGGCGAATCCCCCTGATAGCCAACATTTTCACAATTTGTTGGCTTCTTCTATTCTAGTATTTATGTATTTAAGTAACTTTATGCATATGTTTACGAGTTGAGTGTCACCCATATCACAATTGGTTTGTAGCTGTCCGATATATTTAACTATTTATATCATAAACGAAGAATTTTTCTCAATACATGCGTGAATTTGCTTGTATTTTTATACACATAGGAGTATAATTTTTATGAATGAAAGTATGTCTGTTTGATCTTCTTTAACGTCGAAATGTAACAACGGATCGTTGTGACTTTCCTTATGGAGATAGTTTAAAGGAAACTTGACTTTTACGTACAATCAGTGGACAAGTATTTTTTATTAAATCATACGATTAAGTCTAATCAAGGTTATAAATTAACCGTTTGAAAATTATATCGAAATCAGCTAGTAATAATTACTAAGAAACATACAAATATAGTATTATTATATGAGTAACAGTTACTACAACCAACGGATGGAAAAGAATCTTTTTCTCTATTATTATCTGTGTAAGAGTCCTACATTCAGATCAAGTAGTCACATTGAAACTAACCTACAATTTCTCTAAAGGAAAATCGTTACAAATATGTCAGCAGAATATCTCAACCGTTGGCGGATACCTTTCCAAGAAATTCTATATCGAGCGACCTCGACGCAAAATGGATTCCAAGTAAACTCTCGAGTGGATCATAGCATTATGTAGAGGCATTACGATCAGGAAAATAGCTCAGCAGGCCTACCATGAACTCTTATTGCGACTCAATTGAAGACGTTAACGAAATCGTTTTGCTTTTTCATACCATGACGTCTTAAAGACGCACAATTTAAGTTGTTGCCGAATGAGCGTTCGCAATTTGTTCTAAGAACATGTGAGTAAAAAAAACAGAGTTATCTATAGTTCATATAACGTTATCCTTTTCAAACATTACGACCCTAATGCAATTCTCACTTCATGGTACGAAAAGAAAGCGGTTCGCGGTCGTCGTTTACGTCTTCAATTGAGTCGCAATAATAAGAGTTCATGGTAAGCCTGCAGTAGTTGTTTAGAGTATAGCTTGCGATACCTATTCATATTATAAAACAAAGTACCTATAAGCTGATTTATAGAAGCAGGCGTTACTTTGTGGTGGATGTGTGTGCTGCTTTTGTGTGCGTTGTTGCTGGTGAATGCGCCTTGGGGGTGCATGTGGTGGCTTGTCCTGCGTGTGTAAGGTTCGTATATTTTGCCTACTTCATACACATTGGCTTTGCATGCATTCACTTAACCCGTGCAGATTATAGCAAAGTAGTTAGTTCTGTTATATTGCTTGTACCTATAAGCTGTCTATCTCTATGAGATCGATTTTCTCAAAATTACTGAACGGTTTTTTTTACAGTTTTTCTAAAAGATACAATTCTTGAGTAAAAATAATAAAATAAAAGTACATTCTCCGTAACGGCTAAAGACATTTTAATAGGACTTACACTGGAAGTTTCAGGAAATTGTGGTGTAACATATAGGTTTAATTATATCCTAAAATTCTTGTGGGAAAAACTTCGTAATACGCCCATTTCGGGCATGGGCGAAGATATTGCCACCATTGTATAAGACCATATAGTGCAATATAAAACCATATAGTTTCCAAAGAGTATTTCTAAGACAGGTTTTGGAGTGCCGTATTAATAACAAAGCACCGAAAATTTTACCAAGATATAGATGATTTTAATATAATAGCCCACTCGAAGTGGGGTGGGCACAACATGTTGTTACATGTTTTGGCTAGTTATTTTACGAATGGCTGCCTGCCTGACGTCAACTTAGCTTAGTCGCCTTTTACGACACCCCGGTACGAAATGATGGCGGTCTATTTTACTCAGCCGGATACAACACGGCTGAGAAAATGATTGCTAAATATATGTTATTTATTACATTTTACACATAGAATGAAAAAGAAAATACGTATTTCTGGTATTTCTAGTAGTCGGTTAGTAAATGACAACCATAACTGTAACCATAAAGTAAATGAATTAAAATTAAGGGTTGTTGTTTCTGTTCAATGAATTAATTAATTAATGAAGAATTTTCTATGATAATTTGCGAAAAACCAAGACAACTAACACTGTAATAAAACACCGTTAGAAACCGTTAGCGAGTTAAGACGTAGTTAATCACACTAGCTTTGAGATTACTTAAGTGAAACCTTCTAAATTGTCTAGCGTCACTTCAACGCAAAATCGCACTAAAGGAACAATTAAGCCACTTTCAAACTTCAAGTTCACATTATCAGCAGCAGGCATAGTTAATGAATCTGATGCGAGTCAGCCCAAGCCTCATAAATATTCAAGATGGCGGTTCTCGGTGATTGGTTAAGGATAAAACGAATTGATTTTAGAGTACAAAACTTATATCAACTAAATCCTGACTTTCATCACTGTCATGTCTGTCGCTTTAGTTGTTCACGGTTAGGCAACATCGAGCAAAATTAATTAGGCAAATCTACCATGCTCAAACATGACTGTGCATATTTTATAACGGCAAAGCGGAATACTCGTCGCTTCAACAAAGGGCCGTGATGACATATGCTGTTCAAAAATAATAATATTTAATTTACAATATGCATTGTCTATGCATATGGCTAGTGTAATAACTACCACCTAGGATTTGATAAAAACAAAATTCACTAAATAAAAACCTCTCTCGGAGCTGCGACGTACTGAGAAAAAAAAACAGAATTTTTAATGACATATTTAAATATAGAGAAAGCAAATTAAAGCGTTTGTATCCGTCTCTCATTTTTAAAGGCTGATTAGATAAAAATGAAGTATATACGAGTTTTATTTTCCCTCTCATTATTTATTGTGTAACTATCGCTTAAAGGCCTGTATATAGCTCTCCTACTCTAAGTATAATAACTCTATGATTTAAAATACATAGTATTAACAGGTATTAAATACCACTTACATTAATTAAAAAAAAAACAAGCTAACGTACTATACTCTATGTATTGTCTTTATTGTAACGAGTACTTAATTAATAGCCTAAAAATATTTTATATATTTTATCGCCTGCTTAAAAACAATGTGTCGATTTTTATATCCTATTAAAAGACTATTACAATTGTAGAACAGCATTTGTAAAAGAAATTTACTAGTATACTTTGTCAATAGGTGCTTTGATTCTCATTAATAACTATATGCCTATATATGTATTTTATTAACTAGTATTATGTTTTACCTAGTAATGTTTTTATCTCATATAATATTACCTTAAGCGCCGCTTACGCATGTCATGGTTCAAATTAACTGTAGACACATTTAGGTACGAACCTATATTATGCTTCTTTCGCATTTTTAAAAGGTATTGCGTTTATCTGTTGCGAAACCTTATATAAATAAAAAAAGGCATGCTTGTGAAAATGTATAACAAATAAATCAAAAAGCTTAAATTCATTATTTGATAACTTGATAATTCTTCGACTCGAGATATTAGTATGCCTATTATAGATAAGGGTCAATAAAACGAAATGTATCCTAGCCTTAGGGTGAACGCAGACACACTCTGAACACAGGGGTGCGGGTCACTGACCCCAGTTTTGAGCTCTCCTCGGTTTATGAAATTATAATGTCTGTCGGCAATCCCATAAGTTTATTCAAAGGCATCCAAAATAAGTTATCTCCTATAATGGGTACGCAGCAAAGGTAAAGAAAATTAACACAAACCCATAAAAAATGTATTTAGTCAACGGATAGTCAGAGTCAGATTAAATCTCTTCTGTGTATATTTGTTATTGAACAATAATAACTATGCTCCATCCATTGGAAATAAGCTGTCAGATTTATTGAATAATAAAACCGCAGCTTACGTAGTTAACAAAAGACATTATAAATTTAACAAGTCACCGTAACAAAAGGTATTAAAAAAACTTTTAACGAATTTTCATGCCATTTATTAACCGTTGAGGAGTTCCCTCGAATGGAGCCAATCCTAGCAATAGCATCAGATATGCTTATCGTAAACATGCATTATCATCGGGATTGAACCAGTCAGTAAAATTTCAGCTCAATCAGACACAGGAAAGTGGGTCAAGTTTAACTTGGAAGATTCCTCCTTTACATACACTCATTGCAAGTTAAATAAAATCTTTTTTAAATCTGTTCCATGTGACGGGATCATCGCAGTAACAATCTAAATTCAAACTATGTAACGTGACATGCAAACATGTTTGCGTCTTCAATAAAAAATGTTGATATGACAGCGTTAAATGCTCAAAATTTATAGAATTAGGCGTTACTTTGCGGAGATCCATAATACAAAAGTAATAATAAAATTATTTTGCTATAATCCGCGATACATTAAATAGAAAAAATATAAAGTGCTAAATGTATAGTGGACTATCGGTTTTTCCATACCCGATACATGTAGGATTCGTAAAAACACATGCACAAACCTCCACCACTGCCACCACAATACTCAAGCACTAAACACGTTCATTATCACAAACTCAACAATCATTTCGCCCCGCAACCGAAGCATCATCAGGAGATAGACTCCACAACAAGATTTTGTTGTGGAGTGTTGTGCAATCGCAAAGCTTTGCGATTGCAAAGCTTTGCGATTTTGCTGAAAATTTAAGTTTTATTTCTTTTAACTTTTCACTCATACAAACTACTCCGCCACGAAGGTAGTTTGAATTCTAATAAGGATTTAAATGTTCCAGAACGACAAAGTTACCATTACAACTGTAATAGAAAAAAACAATGACTAAACCAAATCCATTTATACCATAGACTTATTATATTAGAGTAGAGGAGTCTTAGGCAGGTCTTTAAGTGTCACAATAAATAATGAGAGATAAGATGAAAATCATACACTTGTCTTTGTCTAATCACACATAAGAAGAGACAGATGATAAAAGTCACTTTTGCTTACTCTTTATTGTCAATGAACAAAGTTTAAGCTGGCTCTTATATTCTAGTATAATTACTCTATACTTTATACACATCAAATTTTCCGCGATTAGAAACATACGTGATAGTAATAATAAAACATTGATCTCATCGGCAATGCACATATAAATATATCTACGATCTAGTCATATGGAAGCTCATTGGTTGGAATTTTCCGCATCGGACATGGGCAGTCTAGACATCCCGGTGAGGCAGACGGTGGGATGTAAATATTAATTCGTAATCAAATCCATTTTACTAAAGCACTTTTCCGCATCGTTCATGAGCAGTCTAGACATGGTGGTGAAGCAGACAATCGGGTGTCAAGTATTTATTTGGAATAAATTATTTAACTAATGTAGAGTACATCCCTTACCGAAAATTTTATTTGGGACGAATAGTTTTTATTTTTTGTGTTTTGATTTTAGAAATGAATGAAAACACCTTTCTTTCACCTTGAAACCTTTATATGGACAAAATAATTTACTATATAAAATTTTCAAGTCACTATAATAACTTAAACTTAGTTAATTTATTGATTATAAAATTTTATTTATTTGTTGCTTCTATAAATAAGTACATGAAATATGAGAAAATCTGTTTTTATTATTTCTAATTTGAAAGAAAAACTATTTAGGTAACGGAATGGTATTTAGCTGTCTACGAAATATGAGTTGGTTGTCATTTTCCCCAAAAAGGCTTTCAGCTTTTTACAAAGAAAGACAATAGCGTCAGCGTCAACACCAATTTAACAAAATTAGATAAGAGCATTATTTTTATAAATATTTTAGTGTCATTTATTATTGCTTCATCTTATTAAAAACTTAATAAAAGCAAAGGCATTTGACTGGGCATCCTAAATATAAAAATAATATAAATACGCGCGTATTAGATTAAATATAAGAGAATTCTTGGCGAGTAACTTTTACACTTGCATGAACGATGAAACTGCACGATATGCAAAGGATTAAGGACTTGGTACGAACTTCAAACTATGAACGACAATATATGGTCAGGCGTTCCGTTAAGAATGAGATAACTTTACCGTAAACCGGATAATGAACGTGTGTAGTGCTTGTGTATTCCGATAGCAGTGGTGGATATTTCTACTGCATGAGTTTTTAGAAATCCTGCATGTTTCAGGTATGAAAACGAATTGTCCACTCTACATAATCTGCCATGTGGTATCCGACTGAGAAGAATAGACCACTCTCTTTATTACGTCGTAGAAGTAGAGTCGTAAAATACGACTAAGCCAAGTTAACGTTAGGCAGGCGGCCGGTCGTAAAATACGTAGCCAAATCAGGTTACAACGTGTTGTTAACATGTTGTGCCGACCCCACTTAGAGTGGGATAAGGGCAGGAGGAAGAAGTCCATTCTACATAATACATCTAGCATTATATATATTTTAACGCCTAATTGTATTACTTATTTAGTACGAATATACATATTACGTAATAGCCGTATTGCATGGTTTTTCATTTATCATATAAAAAATGAAGGAAACAAAAGTTTTAAAGTAGCTTTTTATCTGTGAATTGAATGGTAGACGAGTGTATCTGTATTTAATTTAATATGAATACGATATACACAGTTGTAATGTGAGTAGAACTCTCTTTATGGTAATACAACAATTTATGTATGTATTACGTTTCAACATCATTCACTATCATTCATCAGGAAGATGCGCGGCGGCTCTATCTATTGTATCAATTCACTGTCGCGTTTTCTTGGACTTTTATTGCCACCAGCAGGCCTACCATGAACTCTTATTGCGACTCAATTGAAGACCTAAACGACGACCGCGAACCGCTTTCTTTTCGTACTATGAAGTGTGGATTGCATAGGGGTGAAAGGGATAACGTTATATGAACTATAGATAACTCGGTCTCTTTTACTCACATGTCCTTAGGACGAATTCTGAACGCTCATTCGGCAACGACTTAAAGTGTGCGTCTTTAAGATGTCATGGTATGAAAAAGCAAAACAATTTCGTGTACGTCTTCAATTGAGTCGTAATAGAGTTCATAGTAGGCCTGCAGAAGTCATTATAATAAAAGATTTATATTCTACGATACGGTATTTCGATTTTGTCATGGGGCCTATCGTCCTGATGATGTTTCGGTTTCGGGACGAAACTATCGTAGAGATTGTGGTAGTGATTGTGTGATTGTCGAAGCTTCATTTTAATTTGACGATACAAAAATGCTTGTAAAGGCCAATTTAAATAAAGAATCACTTTAATTTGAAATTGGCGGCATTTTGGGCATACGTGTGGTGATTTGACCTACATGTACAAGGAATGTGAACGTTGTCTGCTTCATACACTTAGCGTTACATAGGTTCTCTTAATAAACGCGGATTATAGCAAAATAATTCTTTTATAGCTTCATCATAATAAGTAATAGTAACTAGCCGATGAATAAAATTAATAATATACTGAACCAAAACCTCTTTTTCTTCACTCTTGCAAGTTACAACATGTTGGTAATACAAAAAGTTAAAAACATTAAATGAAAGTTTTAACTTCTAATTTCCTCCTAGACTCAAGAAATATGAGCTGACTTTAACGTCATAATCAAGTCGCGCATTGTTTGCGAACACAATACAGTCTGCTAGCGAAGGAATTCCACAATCACTAAGTTAAATTTTAATTATAAACAAAACTTTAATTGTTTATGTTCTTTATATTCAAAAGTTGCATTGAAAAAAAAAAAAAGTCTATCATCACGACGTGTCGAGAACTTACTGTATATTATTATTATAGTACTATTTCTCTAAACGTTCTTTTTAAGCAGGACTTCATTTTGTAATTTTTTGTGACATTGCTCGACAAAAAAGGTAAAAATATATAAAAATAATAAAATAATTTCTTTTTTTGCATCATTAACGGACGATTCGTCTGAAAAGCTTCTCAGGAAGATTGCGTCATTGTATTGTAAAGTATTGGAAAACGTATAACGGGTTCCCATTAAATACACGTGCTGGTGTCGGTCCCAATGGATATACTAAAAAAAATTTATATATCACAGTGATAATACATATATTTCTCTATATTATCTTATATATATATTATATTTTTTATATTATCTGCTTTATTGCAGATTATAGCAAAAATAACCTTATTATTACTATCGTCTTATGGATCTCGGTAAAGTTACGGCTAATTGAATAAATTCTAAATTTTGATTTGAATAAAATAATTTTATTTAATTTTTAATAGAATTAAGATACAAAACCCTGTACGTATCTGCATAAAGAGAGCACGATGCCTACGACAAAAACACTAACAAGCGCAGACAGATCTTATTCATGATGGTTTGTACCGTAATACCAATGTAATATTCACTTGCTCGCTGACAGCTAGGGTTGACAATTTTTTTTACTAGATATAAAGTATACTTAGGTCATAGAAAAACATTAAACAGTATTTTATAAAAATGAACAGTATTTTTTTCAGAGTTGTACAACTTATTAATGTACAATAATTTTAAGAACTACGTATGTTTCACCATAATTATAACTAACATTAAGTCTTATTGTGATTTGTTTGTAGCTGCAATGGACTGAGCGCCCCCTGACTAAACAAAAAAAATGTATGAGCGTATTTTTACATACAGGGGTTCGTGGATTTGGACGAAAATACCTGGTGACTCGTTATTAAACACTTTATTCAACTTTTTACTACAACTCAGTTTGTAGTACTTACAGTCTTTATACAGTTCGTTGTCCAATAAGAATGCCGAGGTCACTACTACATCACTTTTATTTTCGCTTGTTTTTCGCTCTTGATCGCTATTCGCAAACTGAATCTCAAGATACGATACATCTGCTTATATATCGAAAGAACCGATTTCGAGAACATTCGCAAGACCTTGGAAAGGTCATATACAAGTCTTTTGTAAACATGTTTTTGATAAACACGTCGAATGTTCCAGAGAATTAGCGTTAAGCGAATTTGAACTCTACATATAGTTCACGACCCATTTTTGCATGATCGCAAACTGCCCCCGTCCAATTTGAACTTTATTACATATGCATTACGAACTCCTTTCGCATGTTCGTAACACTGCCACCGTGCAATTCGAATTCTATGACATACGCATTACGAACTCTTTTCGCATGTTCGTAACAGTATAAATGTAACATTTATAGTATTAAACATTTTGATGATGAAAACAGTAATTTTATACTTTCGTTCAACAATAAATAGCATTATGTAGTAAAAATGTAATAATGTTTTTAACAGTATAGTTAGCAACCCTCCTAACAGCTGCTCTCTAGAGCTCTATTCATCCGATATTTCTCGACATTACAGTGACAGTCACTTTCAACCTCAATAATGTTTATTTACATAATGTTACCTGATTTATACATTCTCGTATCAACGAGCAACATAACACATCACTTTATTTCACGTCTTTCATCTCATACGAATTAACACAAAGACCTATGTACTTTTTGTTGGCATTACGTCCTCCTGATGATGCTTCGGATAGGGAGTGAAAGGAACGTAAAGATTGTCGTAGTGAGTGTGCGTAGTATTTGTGTCGTTGGTGGCGGAGTTTTGTGATAGGTTTGGTGACTGGTATAAGCTATGTGAACATTGTTTGCTTCCTTCACTTAGCACTACTACTATGTACTTCATTCATATTTACAATTTATTACTTGCGTTACGAGGTACGTATAGTAACGAAACTTGTATAAATCTAGATTCCTCGGATTTAAGTGTTTTGCCAAACCGCGTTTCGACAGCGTGATGGGTGTAAGCTCTAATTTTTCTCTTTTAAAGAAAGACGAAGCCTTTGCCTAGTAGTGCAATTAGCTTAATAAGAAGAATTGTAAGTAGGTAGCAAATATATATTTTTTCCTTTACATAATTTTCATTTATATTGGTCAATCTATTACAACTAATTCAGTGTTAAGTGCAATATTATAAATAGGTAAAGTCATAAATTGAGTAATTTAAATTCCAATATAGCTTTAATATCATTTGCTGTAGGTCAACTTGTTAACTAATGAACGCTATATACCGATTTCTTATAGTTTATTACTCAAGTATGATCTCATAAACATCAGTTATCAGGATCATAGAATACAGGGTCGATCTAGGATAGAAATTATGAATTGTTCATATTCAGTTATACTTACTTGACCGCTGTAATGGTTATACGTTCTGAAATTACCATCTCAAATAGCAGCCTACTAAATCAAATCAACGCGTCTTCTACAATGTTACATCTAGCTTCTACTTCTATACGGATGTGAGTCCTGGGCCGTAAAAGAGCATCATATCGTGGACCTTAAAAGTAACCAATGAGGATGATCTACGGCGAGTTGGACAAAAACGTAAACTTTTCTCAATCATCAAACAACGCAAAGTTGCATACCTGGGCCACGTACTCACGCATGGCGGATACGATTTATTGCAACTGGTAGAAGGAAATCTGGTTACGAAACATCCGGGAATAGACGGGAATTAAGAGCGCTCCCGAACTCTTCCGTCTGGCCACGAATAGGAAGGCATATGCAGACTGCCAACCTTCATTAGTTAGAGAGGCACGCAAAGAAGAAGAAGAAATCAAATCAATATAATCTTTATTCTAGTAAGCTTTTTACAAGCACTTCTGAATCGTCAAGGATCAATTAGATTTAAGAAACTACAACTGGTTCAGAATATTGCTCTTACCGAGACGAAGTAACAAGAAACTCGGCGATCAATCTATTAAACATTTTAAAATTACATTATTTAACCGCATTTCTTGTTTGAAGCCAAAATAATTTTCAAATGTAAACATTTTTATTCTTCAATTACTCAAATAAACCAAAATAGCACAGTGGCATCTCTCGCCAATACTTCAATTGGCGCTTAAACCCATCACACTGTTCCAATAGTTACGTACTTGCAGATGAAACTTATTCCAAAAACTCTAAAGGATTAGCAGAATATGTCTTCCTTCACGTGAATACTTTAATTTTAATAATTCTCTTAAAAGAATGTACTTACATTTATGAAGAAAGGAAAGTCTGCTAATGTACATTTGCAATACATTTACACAACAGGCATTTATCTTGCGCACTTCCGACCCCTTACTCTGAGACACTTATATTATCCTTTATAAACACCCTTTCAAGACGCGACACGCTACATTGAAATCCCCTGCCGCTTTTCTTGCCATCGTCAAAGGTTAAAACTAGACCAGCACATTTCATTTCAGCAGTAAAATGAAGGCATTCAGCGTTAAAATGAACCAAGCTACGTTAGCATAACCGCAATAAACATTGAATTAAATAGATCTGTTTATAAAAAGAACAGTTCAGTTGATATAAAACCCTAAGTTATATACTATACGTCTTTTCCCGAAGGAAACACTAAATTTTTTATCCTATATACTCACTATAAAAGATTCGATTGTGCCAAATTTCATTATATTTTACTAATGGTAAGAGACAAATTCGTGATTTCGTGAAAAATTATACCAACGAAGGAATTCCTTCAAGCCTTCAAGGACTGGGCGTTGGAATTGCGATACCGTACCGGAAAACCCAACGTTAATAGACCTCTCGATTCAAAACCTAATGGCGATTAAAAAACTTTAAAGTTTTTTGAATAGACCTAGAACTAAAAGGTGAAGGTTGAACGATAAGAAAAGTCATACAGCAGATTAATTTACCTAAAGGAATTCTCTTAAAGTGTTAAACCCAATTTTAAATGACAAAAAAAAAGTAAAAATACAATCTACTGAAACCCTCTTCCAAATAGAGTCTCCGGCAAGCAGTTTAGTTCACCATAAGTGCATCTTATGCCTGTAACTATCTTATTATTCATCAGCCTAATTAGAGATCCACGTGGTCCATAGTAGACTAACAATATCAACTCTTCTGAGTTTCGAAACCACAGATAAGATCACACGATTATGCTAGTTGTGTTATAAACAGAACATGTAATTGAAATAACATATACTTCCATATACTACGAATTTTATTTGAACAACGATTTATTGCGGTCAGAAAGTAAAAAAATAATCGAAAACGTTCTCAACTTATCATCCCGAACCGAAAACCAAAACTAAGATTGTAAATTTTATATTACATTGACCTAAGATTTAAGAAATTATCTTAAATATATTTATGTAATACCTTTCAACTTTCACATAAATGTTTGGAAATATGCTAATTTAGAACGTTTCCTTTAAATGTAAATAATGGACAAAATGAAAACCAACAAAGAAAAAACCGAACTTTAAAGACAGAAATAAAAAAATATAAAATATATTTTAAGTCGCACTCACAACACTATTCCGTTCTTTCCTTAACGACATCTAAACCTTTGACATACGACAATAAAGCGGTCTTGTCGATGGAGATGCCACGAAAGCATGCCTGGCAGTGAGCCAAATGAACACTAAATAACGTCCTACTTTACCAGTAAAAATACTTCACCTATATATATATTGATTAACTTTACGAGAGATAGGATCATAAGGATGAATAAAGACTCGCCTCCAATCAGACCAAGAATGTCTTTACTACTATAATAGATACGTAATTCCAATATAAAGAGAGATACAAAATATATTGTTTGATTTTATGGAGCTATTTGAAGACATGAAGACAAAAAATAGTTATATATTAAAATTGCGCAATTTATGGTGAACGAAAATGTTGCGATGCAAACCTGCAAATCCCCAAGCTTAACCTGATGATGCGCATATTTTTCGAACTTTCTATGCGCTGTTAGCTCTACTTTTACAGCGTCACCGGACGGGACAGGTGACCACAGAAACATCGCCGATATTGCGAGATGCGGAGAGTAGAGCGCAGAAGCTTTACTAGCGTCGGAAAACTGATCCGCATTGAAACAGCCTTGTGAATATAACTTTGCTCAGAATAGACATACTAACTGGTCATAGCTCAGTTGTATCTCACACGTACAATTTTCATATTACAACAATATCAGGAGTTCAGTCCAATTCTTCGGAATTAAATTCGTAAGTAGAAATTCTTATTAAGAGTCAATGTTCAAAATATGTTTTATACGTTACAATACACCGTTATTATCTTGTTTTTAGCGTGTATTGACCTTAAAATCCTTCGTTATTCGTTAAAAGAGAAGCTCTTATAGCCGGTCCGTTAGACATCACAAATTCTAATTACAGCTCGTATCGACCTTTGAGTCAAATGTCAGGGAGTTCGATTCTATTAGCCGAGTCAACTAATAGACGACTTACAATGTCACAATACAAGATTAATTGGATCTGACATTTCCAGTACAAGTTACTGAATATACCTAAATAATATATTATAACACACGAAAAATTTTGTTCCGAAAACATTAATGGCGCAATCTATTTTGGCTTGGCAAGACACACGCTATCACCACACCACACAATAGCCTAATACACGACACCTTAGCTTAGCTCACGACCTAGATATAAGCATCTAATAGTCGCTCGAGTCTCGGCATGAGACTGGCTATGTAACAATCTACTGAAAAACGTATAGTTTACAAATGAATAACAGGTCAGTTGATGCAACCGTGCATATGTTTGCCCAGAATAATCGAGAGAGCCAAAACACGCACAAATGTCACATTCGTCAATATTGTTTATATTATTGGTCTAACTATTTTAAACAGGTTGTATTATATATATATATATATATATATATATATATATAGTATATATATATTAAAACATGTAATTACTGAAGGGTGATGTTACTTATTTGCGACAGCGTAAGTGTATTACGGTAAGATAGAATTAAACAACGATGGCTCAAATGGGTTACCAATCTATGAATTTACTTTATCGAATAAGCATTTATTACAAAAGGAATGGGATATTTTGCCCCTGATTATGGGGAACTCTTCAATCTCTCGATTCCAATTGAAGATCTTATTTCAAACAAATTATCTAAAATCCATTTCCGATCCTAACAAAGCTTGACCTGGCCAGGTTGTCGAATTGCTTGTAGAACTATAAAATAATGAAAGAAACTTAATGGTATAACCTCGAAAAGCGCCTTCGATAATCCCTCCCCTCAAGCGCTCTCTCAATAGTGTCTTCATTAATTTCAGTTCATGTGTTCTTTTAATATAAAAACCGCTATGATAGTTGCGATATTTACGTTTTCTTACGCAATTTTCTTGGTTTTTTATCGTGAAAATTACACCTTTCGTCCATAAAAATAAAATCCAAATCTTAAGAATAGTCAAAAAAATAAAAGAATGGTCGCCGTGTACGGATAAAAATAATAACGTTATTTATGTTTGCTGTATGACTAAACTAGTAAATAACGATGCAGTATATCTTGAATATATCGCAAAGTGGGACGCAAGCTGCTCCCAATACATAAATAATCCTTATCAAAGCAACCTTCTACTGCGGACGGGTTTCATCACGCTCTATTCCATGCCTTAGTGCTAAATATAAACCGCTTTTTTATATAAAAAGTATCGTTACTTCTACGAATTTTAATTTCAAATCGAAATTAAAGAGAAAAAAAATAATTGTAGTCTAAATATAAACGTCTAACTAACAATACAATATAAAAAATTTAATATGATTAAAACCTGTTGTAAATTAATTCGAATTAAATCAAATCAAATCAAAATAATCTTTATTCAAGTAGGCTTTTTACAAGCACTTTTGAATCGTCAAGAATAAATTAGATTTAATAAGCTACATTGGTTCGGAATGTTGCTCTTACCGAGAAGAACCAGCAAGAAATTAGGCGGCCAATCATTTTAGAACGCGTTTAGGAAAAAACTGAAAAGAAGTATAATGTGACACACGAGAAGAAACTAATTACATAAATAAAATAGTAGTAGTAGTAGAATAAATTTAAAACGATATACCCAGAGCGATTTTACCACCAGCGAAAATCAGTCACCCTCACCCACTTAGAGCAGAAAACACATTAGTTATTGTTAATAATAATTGTAATCACGTTAAACAGATGCCATTAACTTGATGATTGATGATTTGCATCAAATATGGGTAGATGTATAAAGCCAACGTATTGAAGACATGTCGATTTAAAATATCATAACAAACGACCCATCGAGATTTCCTACTTACCTAGGTTAAATATAGAAATTTACTCAACTTTACAACCAACAAAAGAACGAGTATCTAATAGAAGTATTGAGTACATTTTCCGAAGGTGACTAAGGTATATTTTGTATGTATCTTAGTCCCGTATATAATAGCCTCCGCTATTTAACACAACTATATGACTGTTGCAAATCCGATTTGTCTATATATACTAAAGTACAAAAAAAGAAACTTCTCATCATATACTTTTACGTTTCGAAATGTTCAACTAATTGAATTGACAAAGGAGCGCACTTTTTTCTTTCCCTCAAAACATTTAAAAGTATTTTGTTTACCAAAGGTTATTTCTATTTTAGGGTCGGAAGTCTCATTATCTACTACGGAAATTGTTATCATAAAAACGACGTTTTGAGACAATTAACTTTGTCACAAACACATTTCTAAATAACTCTAACGTAAGCCGGTCGGCGCAAACATTAATTACAGCACGTCGTCATACTCGTCATGCCATAGGTAGGTGAATAAATGATCCAGCCGTGATGGATACTTATAAGAATTTAATTTTGTTAGGTTTATTTTACTTTTTTTACATGTGGGTGAAAAATTATTACTGTTGGTTATTATATTTTTTATAAGTCATAAAAATAAGATGATATAACGTAGTAGTGAATGAAGGATTTGGATGGATGTTAGGGAAAGGGACGAAAGAAGTGATTAAGGTGCAAGATTGCTGGGGTGATATATGTAATTAAAAGACGTGAATGTATTAAAAAAGTTATAACAAGTTTAAAGAAGTGTTTTTAATATATCAACAAGTCAAAGAATAAACAACAACAAGTTAAAATCTATAAATATATCACTATCTGTTAAGGGGTTTATCGAAATTACGTACAATTACATTTTAACCTGGAAAAGCTCGTAAGCCTTATAAATCAATAAACTCTATAGTGCCAGATAAATAAACAAGGTTCTATGGACGACTCTAATATCTACGTTCCTATAAGCAATCACGTTTATAAATAAACATCCGTCGCTGAAAATAAAAATATCTGTGTGGTATTTTATTATTTTTTTGTTATAAAATAGTTATAAATAGAAAGACGACTTCTGTTATTTGAGTGTTGTACACGATACCTACTGAGGACATTTTTTTTGTCTGATTAATATCAGATACTCAACAAGAGCATAGATACGATAAACTTAATAACTAGAGGTTCGTATTTACGATTCCAATTGAATATAATTAGCTGTATTTCGTAGAATTTGTTGTACAAACATAGTAATGCGACAGGTAGAAGAAGCGAGTGAAATGATATTTGAGGCTCAAAATTATCTCTTAAGATATCACTAATTACCGATAAGCAACCAGTAAATCAAAGGCCTTTTTCTCGTATGAGTACAAGAAATCTCTGTGAAAAAAACACGCAAGTGTTATTTGTACACGCAAAATATTTTTGAATTTAGAATATCGTGGTATTCACAGTTAATGTATAGCCACCGGCTATACTCACGTCTTATTGGAAAAGTCCGACTAGTTTCATTATGAACTGTGTTTCCCCCGCGATAAAGCGTTAAATAAGGGGTCCAAATGGGTGTGAAACTAGTTGGGCTCACCCGATAGAACAAGTATAGCCGGTTTCTACACATTAACTATGCAAAATATTATCTTCTCTCGGACTCGCGTTTTGTTAGAAGTGCCATTTTGTCTAATAATATTGGAATATACAATTTAAAATTCCAAAGAGCCGGAAGTAATTGTGACATTTAGAGGCAATTTAGCCGGTTCAAGTCACGGTTAATATAAGAATCAATTAATCACTTGCCAATTAATTCAACAAATTTATTATATCCGTTGAATGATAACGATGAGTATTTATATGTATTAAGGCTTTAACCAATTCTGTGTGTATGTAAAACACGGAAAATTTTGTAGCGCAATCTATTTTGACTCGGCAAGACACGCCATCACCACTCCATACAATAGCCCAGCACACGACACTGTAGCTTAGGTCACGATCTAGATATGAGCATCTAATAGTCGCTAGACTCGAGCAAGAGAATTGCTCTGTAACAAATTACTGAAAAGCGTATAAGGTACAAGTCTATCATCATGTACACTGTAATCTTTGAAGTGAATAAATAAATTCGTTAGTCCAAAATAATGGAGAGACCCTAAAACGCAGAAATGTCACATTGACGGTGACAATATTGTTATTTATTAATGACCTAATTATTTGAAACAACTTGTATTTGTAACATGTTATAATAAGTATTTTATATGTTAACTTAGATTATGAATCTGTTAGCGAGATTTCATTCAAATAGACTTTTACGTTCGAATCGAATGTATCAATGTCATAACTGCGAAATTTGACAAATATTTTTGTATGATTCAAAAGATTTGTGAGATGAAAGTTATTAATATACATAAATAATACTATAGATACATTTTTTTCAGTATCAAAACAAATATTTTCAATTCTACGGATTATAGTAACCTTGAAATGATTAATGAAGCTTAAATGTTTTTAATTAGTTTGTTTATCAATCTAGTAAATGTTGTCGATTGGCATTATTAAAAAAATTTACGCGAGATATATTCATCATGTACATTTATTTATCTTTGACTATTGTAAATTATCTAAAAGTTTTTTTTATACATCTTTTATAAATCCTTCAAGGATATGCCAGTTCCATCAACGCCTAAATTAATATTATCATTAATATAATATCACTTAAACGTATGTTTAAAAGATAGACCGTCTAGTTTCTTGCTGGTTCTTCTCGGTACGCGCAATATTCCAAACCAGTTATAGCTTAATAATTAAAATTGATCCATGAAAATTCAAAAGTGCTTAAGAAAGCTTATTTGAATAAAGACTATTTTCATTTGATATTGTAAAGAAAAAGATAGTTCGTGTTCTCTGTTTTTTAAACAAGTACTCATAAAAAATATTGAATTTATTTAATATTATTACTTTATATATGTTTTACTTTAAATAAATGCGCCATGCTGTTGCTTGTAGCTGTTACTTTTATGACGATAGTCCTCTCAAACAATGTGCTTTATTCACTAACTATTATAAATTCCCTGAATATTAGCTATGTGTTAAAATTTTGCAAATTGTGGTCAATCGTTGCGAACGTGTGAACCCTATCTTTTAGGGTTAGCCTAAGATTTTCATACCTATGACTTTATATAAAAATTTATGTATTAATTGATATTTACAATTTAACATACGCTTTACAGTGAAGGGAAACATAATAAGGGAAACTGCACAGTTCCAGTGAATTCCCGAGATGTTAAATCAACAATTCATCTTGGAGCAAAGTGGAAGTCGAAGCTTCTGCAAAGGACAACAGGCCTACCATGAAATTTTATTGCGACTTAATTGAAGACGTAAACGAAATTGTTTTGCTTTTTCAACCATGACGTCTTAAAGACGCACATTTTAAGTCCTTGCGGAATAAGCGTTCGGAATTCGTCCTAAGAACATGTGAGTAAAAAAAACAGAGTTATTCATATAGCGTTATCCTTTTTAAACATTACAATACAACTCACACTTCATAGTACGAAAAGAAAGCGGTTCGCGGTCGTCGTTTCCGTCTTCAATTAAGTCGCAATAAGAGTTCATGGTAGGCCTGTTGGTGTAGATTATGCTTAACTTTAGATCATAAAACAGGCCGCTACTACTTTTTTTTAGGTGCTAATAAATTGAGGCCGTTCAATTACTATACCAATGGTTACGAATAAAAATATTTAATATGTAACGCACTCTGCAACTCCGACCAACTGACCTAAATACTTAGCAACGCTGTAAAACCGTAAGCATTTTATACAAATTAACTTTTAAAATGTGTTAATTAAGTAAATATTTCAAATCGAGAGATATCGCTTTGATTGGTATTTATAATATCGTTTAGTAAAAATAACAATATTAATTTATCCGACCTTTATTCCTTTTATGTGATACCTTTATCTGGTAGACTGAGTTTTCAACTACATAATATCAAAGAAATAAACGTGTCACGTTTGACTCTCCTAACAACTTCCTCCATTAGTGTTATCACATAATTGTTCTTCTAAGTGGCGCCAAGAGCTGTTCCAACTGCGAGTGTTAATTATTCGATATCCGTTAAACTTTTCTCTTATTTACTTAGTGACAACTTGTGTTGGTCGTACAAGAAAACTACAAAACAAGACACGAAAAAAATCCTTTTATGAGCATTTTTTAAATGAAATATAGCGTATATAGTATATTAGTATTTCACACGGGTGAGACTCAACAACGTTTTCACAAACTATATGAAATCGCTGCTGAGTTCACAACACACAGAAAAGAAAGGTTTCTAATAAAATTATTTTCCTATAATCCGCGATAAATTATCAATGATATTATATTATATATTATTATTAATTTTGTATATATTATTATTAATTAATTTTGTATTATGAATCTCCGCAAAGCAACGCCTAATTCTATAAATTAAAGAAAAGAAGATTATAGAAAAATATAAACTTTTGTTTTCAGAGTTAAAAATTTATAACTAGAAATATAACAAAAATACTCTGAGAATGGTACGATTATCAAGGATAATTTCCTAAGATATATAAAGACAGTAATCCCAACGCACATACTTCCTAAAGTCTTAATGAGATGTTTTTAGCGGGCGAACGCAATTTAATTAAGGAACAAGTTTAGCGTCGGGATGTGACAGCATAAATCGTAGCGACACGAGTTTTAGACAACCCTAAAGACTCATCTTTGCGAGAAAGGAAAATTGCCTCTTATAGCGCCAGCGAAAATGAAAATCCCCCTCGAATAAAATTTAGTTGCGTCCTATTTTAAACAGAGTGCATTTTCTCTTTAATAAAGTAAAAAGTCCTTGGGAGCTGTAGTTGGCGATGTCCCAGACCGTTGAGTTATGATGTAGGTCAGGCATGCTATCCCAGTTTTCCGACACGATGTCAGCCACTGCAAGAGTGAACGTGAACTCGGTGAAAATAAATAGCAAATACCGGCAATTAAACGGGCGGCAATGTTGACCTGACTGCAAAAGACAGATTTATTTAAATGATTTATAGAAGTAGACGTTACTTTGTGGAATTCTATATCACAAAAACTATAACAGAACTATTTTGCTATAATTTGCGTGGGTTTAGCGAATGCATACAATGCTAAGTGTATGGAAGCAGGAAAAATTCACGTAGGTACCTTACACTTGGAGGACAAGTCATCACACGTATCCTAAGACGCCTCCACCGGCAATTTCATGTAAAAACCGCATTTCGATTTTGTCCTTGCCTTTTGTCTTTGTCTATCCTCCTGATGATGATTCAGTTTCGGGGCGAAATGATCGTAGAGATTTTGGTGGTGGTTGTGTGTATTGCTTATGCGCATTGTTGCTGGTGGAGGCGTCTTGGGATACGTGTGGTGACTTGTCCTGCATCTGTAAGGTACGTGAATTTTCCTGCTTCATACACTTAGCATTGCATACATTCGCTTAACACACTCGGATTATAGCAAAGTAGTTCTGTTATAGTTTCAGATTTATTTAAGTTATGTTATTTTTGTTGCCTTGTTTTGATACCCCAAGTCAGAAATGTAGATATGTTTGTCCACTGAGATTGAAATAAAAAATTCAAATTCAAATTATTTTTAATTAAAGTAAACATGTAAACAAGTGTTTTTGAATTGCTAACTTTACTGCTGGTTAGGAAAGCTATCCTACCGAAAAGAGCCAGCAACAAACTCGGCGGAGCTCTTTTCATAAACAATATCCTTGTAACTACATTACATTTTGTCATTGCTATATCGCACGAGGTCCAAGAGTAACTATAGCAATATACTCGTGTAAGACGCAACTTTACCATCTATGTAATCTTAAACACTATAGGAAGCTTTCTGTATCGGAATAGCAAAAAGAACACAAAACAAAATAGAGGGTATTTGATTGTTCGTTGAGGCAAACGAAGTCACGGTTGCAACTTGTTACAACAACGGGTATAAAAAAAAATTAGAAATGTTTTAATATCCCAGGTGTAATCCTTGAATGCGTAACAAAAACATCTATACAGAAGTAATGTATAAAACGCCATATGGCCTTTTAATGTTTCTTTTGTTTTATAAGCGTCTTCTAATGCTTTTGTATGCTGAACCTAGAGTTTATCAGCAGCAGAGCTCAAATACAAAGGCCATGGTATTGATCCAAGTGACGTCGGGAAGTTTTGTCATATTTTTACCTTGATTTTAAAAGTTCCATATAAAAAAAATCCGAATACTGGGACCTCCATCAGGACACTGATGATGAGCTAATATTAGCAGTCGTCTTAAGACTTTAGTAACTTCACCCGCATTGAAATCAGTATATGAACAAAATACACAAAAGTAGTTATTGTGAGTAAGCCATAAGAGATAGAGACATGCTGTTGCGAAATTTTTTGTAGTATTTTTATAGATCTACAATTCGTTACTACATTGCCTTTTTTATCTATGCTGTTATCTCTGTTGTTCTAGGCGCAACACAACACAATTCAACGTTAAACCACCGTTATTTAACCTGTGATTGAGTGATAATGCCGCCTTTGCACTATTTATAATTTTTAAGATTTTTGTAAATTTGTTTTTGTTTGTTTTTTTCTAGTTGTGCAATAAAGTATTTTATTATTATTATTAACCTAAACCTTCCTAAAACATGGCATCTTTTAGTATAAACCGTACATAAATCCGTTCAGTAGATTTTGAGAAAATCGACCACAGACACACAACCAGCTCTTGGGGGCTTTTTTTAATAAATATAGATAGATTGAGTGCTTCATAGAATTGACGTTATCAACAAATATCATTTACATATAACAATTTGAATTAGATTTTGAGTTGTCATTGCTATTTAAGTTAGTCAGATAAAAACATTTCATATTATAATAAAAATGTTTAGTTTTAGATATGATGAAATTCTATCATAGATTAATATTTATGTTGAAAGATCGAGAACCGCAAAAGGCTTTGTATGTATCCGGGAAAACCCTGTAATTTATGACGTCAATAAATCTACTTTCTATATACAATCTGAATAATATTTAAGATAGTCTGCGTTCAAGATAGCTTCTCTTATACATCGTAAAAGTGTTGGACAGACATTTAACCTTGCTTTCATAATACAAATAAATCATAATACTTTTCATTGAAAATTGAAATGGCTAGATAGCTTACTAAAAAGTTGTGGGTTGGAAATCGTGGAAGTTTTCTATTAAATGTTAGGGACTAATCAATATTTACATATTCATGCGTCAGCGGTAACATATTGTTGACCCTCGTATATAACAAAAAATATCCACACTTCAGTCCTTTTGTGCAAGGAGCAGAAGACTTTGCCAACTTAGAATAAAAATTACACATTACTTACGAAGTGTAGTGTCAATTCCATGTACGGCAACTAACACCTATATAAGACAAAACCCTCCCAAAACTCTGAATTAAACACTGAACTAATCACTAAACAATTTATTCAGGTTTGTATTAGCAGAGGTGCGGTTAATTATCGATTGGCATATAAAAAATCAATACATTTAAAAAGTCTTTAGCACGTTACAAAAGATTACTAGCACCCTCCATCGAAATAAGCATGAATTAACAAAAAAAACAGATATTTTACATTCGTTTAAACACATATTTAGACATACAAATATAATTTGAGTTTAGATTTTTCTCCGCGTATCATTAACGTGTTTATGACAATATACATAAACTCTCAAAGACTAAACTATAAAAACACACAAAGTTGATATGAGTCGAAATACTATGTTGCAATTGCAACAATGCAGTAATCTCTTGACCTCATTGCAGTAATAAAACACTAAGGGAATGTTTTAATCGCGCGGAAGTTGTGTTTCTAGAGTTTGGCTTCTTTCCATTTCAAATTGAGCACAGGTCGGAAACTAAACATACTCTGCGGAAACAAAAACATACAAAATAAACATCTAATATTAATCCTACTAATATTAACGACGATTTTTAAGTAGACACGTACCGCTTTAAGTCTACGACGTTTTAACAGATCGGTTTTATAATCGAAGTATAATTTCATTCTCTATCTGGTAGTAATTTTTAAACTATTTTTTTTATTTTACATAACATAGAATTTATGTCCCAGCTATTTACATTATATTCCTGGTTAGTCGATCATGGTATATACAATTTTTCCTGACTAAATTCATTACAATTTCCACCTTATAATCATTTTGTTTTATGTTTTACTATATTTTAGGTGTTCATCTGAGTATCTAAACGTAATAGTCTACGTTTGTTACAATTTATTACAACCATATATTTTTTTACCGCCGTGTGGTATCCGACTGAGTAGAATAAACTACCATCATTTCTTACCGAGGTGTCGTAAAAGGCGAATAAGGTAAGTTGATGTAAGACAGGCGGCCGTTCGTAGAATAACTAACCAAAACACATAACAACATGTTTAAACATGTTGTGCCGACCGCATTTAGAGTGGCGTAGGAGAATAATGATATACATAAAAAATAATATTTAATTTATTTTTTGACATTTAGCTAGTGCCATTTTACTTCATACCCTGTCCGATCAAATCTTTTTCTGCTATAAACCCTCCAAATTGTAACAACTGACCATAATATCTCTTATTTACTTGAGTTCGAATTTCAAATATTAAGCTCTAATAACAAAAAGATACGGCATGTGAGGTTGCTAATTTCGAAATAAAACAAAGAATACAACAAACAGCTGTTACAAAACGCCATCGCGAATCCACCCACAACTACCATTTGATAGCTATCCAATTTACTTTTAAAACACATGCGATCTAACAGATTTGTGAATCCGATCCCAATAGTTGAATAACAATCGAGTCGAGGGAGACCAGAATGAATAAAGGTAAAAAAAACATCAAATACGCAGCTGCCCTCGTAACGAGAGCCAGGTGCGATCTCCCTACCATTCACCTTAAATTATAACAGTTAACGATATTTAAAAAAATTTTTTTCTTAAGCAAATATACGGTATTGTCATGACTCATATCTTTTTTCATGAACTAAAGCGCACATTTATCGCATATGAGGGATATGATCGGGAAGGATCTTAAATTAAAAAGTGATGTACACAATAGACGAAATAGGAATCAACGTAAGCTTGCGTCACCTGCTTTGCGTTTTGCATAAGTACGGAAGTCGTTTGTGACTTTACTTACTACAAAACATACGAATTTCTGACTACTTAAGATTTTCTTAAAGCAAGCACGATTCCAAATTAGCACCTTTTGTGGTTGTTGATAAAGACACTGTCAATAAAAAAATTGTGTAAACTAGATCGCAAATTATTTTCATTCACGATGGGGAAGTTTGCAAACAACTGGTAGTGAGCGACTGCCAAATTAACTGTTCAGAAGTAAGTAACGTTAGGAATAGATGTCGGTAACCTAAATAATGTTAGATAACTAGAATTTGTGTCGTTTGCGCAGTATCTTCAATGTAGATAATGTTTACGAGAACTAATTAAATAGCAATCTACGAAGTCGTACTATACCCATTTCATAAACATCGTTGCTAAAAAACGTATTACTAACTCGAGTTTTGATTACTTTTTGTAATATAGTATTAAGCGTACAGTATAGTAATATAGTATATAATATATCAATATCTAGAAATCATGACATATCATCATTCTCATGTCCTTATCCCACTCTAAGTAGGGTCGGCACAATATGTTGTCACATGATTTTGCTACGTATTTTACGACCGGCCGCCTGCCTGACGTCAACTTACTTAGTCGTATTTTACGACCCCTCGGTAATAAAGAGGATAGTCTATTCTACTCAACCGGATACCACACGGTGGATCAACTTACCTTAGTCGCCTTTTACGACACCTCAGCAAAAAATGAGGGTGGTCTATTCTACTTAGCCGGATACCCCACGGCAGGTCGATTAATATTATATTAATATTATATTGCACTCATTATAATCTTAATATTTATACATTCATGATAATTCTCCGTAAGTATTCCGTTAGAAAACAACATGGTACGTATACGGTGGGAGCATCCATGTGCAATGTGCATAGACTCCAAATGAATGGGCATAGCGTTAAGCCCTCATTCGTACTAAGGATGGAACCACACTTTCACTAATTACATAATTTTAGTTTTATTAATTCTTAATAGCGTCACTTAAATAACTTAACAATATTATTATTAATTTGTAATTTTATTGTTTTACTATAAATTATTATATGTATCAGAAAATTTATAATACTTTTTTAGAATTTCAAATAAATTATGTTGTTTTTCTGTAAAGGTTTTTTCATTTTTAATTTCACACTATCATAGTTAATCCATTTTTCACATAAATTATACTATCTTAACTTTAAACAAAATGATTATTTTATTCGCCAATACCTTTTTTTTCAATAAATTTTAAAGGAATCAGTGTATTCAAAATATTCTTTTGACATAAAATTGTTCTCTTTTACCACGCCAACTTTATGATGAGTACAAACTATTCTCCACCGACAAGAATAACCGAGAACTTGTAGACTGTAATAGTTAACTATTTAAACTATAAAATTTGTTTTTTGGGTGTCATAAAATTATAGTTTTAGCAGTTGCATCATTGTTCTTCTGAAACAGCGATATGAATACTGATACATAACCATATTAGTTCATCATCATCCTCCTGCCCTTATCCCACACCAAGTGGGGTCGGCACAAAATGTTATAAACATGTTGTCACATGATTCGACTACATATTATAGGAACCGTCTGCCAGACGTCAACTTGCCTTAGTCGTATTTTACGACACCTCGGTAAGAAAGAGGGTGGTCTATTCTACTCAAACGGATACCACAGTGGCTCAACTTACCTTAGTCGCCTTTTACGAGACCTTGGTAAGCAATGAGGGTGGTCTATTCTAATGAGCCGGATACCACACGGCATACATAACCACATTAGTTATTAGCGATATATTTCGGTGATATCTGACCCAATCCTTAGGGACGTGATAACAATAAGAGCATGTACCAACGTCAGCTGTAAATGCACCGAGCTCATTACGCTGACGGTATCATGAAAAGCACGTCAGCTAACAAAATCCGAGATAAATGGGTCACGGAACAATACCATTGTCTCTTTCATACAAATGGCAATATCAGCATGTAAATAAAGCAAAGGTCAACTTTAATGAGAAAAAATGCACGCAAATCTACAAGTTGTCAATATTTCAATTTTTGATCGGAATAAAAAGTTATTTCCTTCTGTCATACTCTACATAAATTGTTGTTCAAGTAATCCATACTAACGTTATAGGTACGATTGAGTGTATAGTATATTATAATATATATCCCTATAAATAAATAATTAAATAAATAATTAAACTATACTATACATATATATTGATGTGTGTTGAAATCGGAATTACACAGGCCTAATAACGCCTGTTTTTTATTTCGGAAAAATATATATATTTGATCTATATACAACTTTCTGCGCCCCCCATTTTCATATTTAACTGTAAATAAATGATATATGGGATAATTGCACATACGCTCGTATGTCCCTTAAGTAACTTAATATTTGAGTTATGGGTGACAGACAACTTGTAAATATAATACTTATATAATTTTAAATACATACTTAAATACAAGAGCTGTGATAGCCCAGCGGTGAGACAGTGCGACTCTTTCAAGGGGAACACAAGTTCAATCCCGGGCAGGCACCAATTAGTTTTTCTATTAAAACTCATGTGTCTAATTGATAATTGCAATTTATCACACGCTTTTCGGTGAAGAAAAACATCGTGAGGAAACCTGCATATCTCTAGAGAATTCTGGAGCTATGTGTAATCTACCAATCCGCATTGGCGCAGCGTGGTAGGTAGGTCTTAGCTCCAACTCTTCTCTCCAGAAATGGAGAGAGGAGGCCTATTCCCAGCAGTGCGATTGTAACAGGCCGCTACTTTACTTTACTTTTTTTTACTTAAATACATGTCGCACGCTTTAAGTATTAAACTGACCGAATTGAAAATTGGGCTCGATTGAGCTAGATACATTGTAATCCTCATTTCAATGCCATCTATGACATCACGTTATGAACTATTAGAAAAAAAATTGGTGTTTCTTGCTCTTCCAAGTTATTCGTCTTTTTAACATTCGCGAGTTTTGTAGACCAATTTGTAATTAGCCACAATAATTTTCAAAATAATTTAAAACATTTTTTTTATTCGGTCACTTTAATACTAAGTGTTCGATATACAAACATAGACTTAAACAACCAACAAATTATTTTTAGAAACTTTTGGCACACGACGGGAATCGAACTCACCTGCGCCAGCGGGCTAGTCAAATATTAACATTGTATAAATCTAAATGGCACGCTTATAGATTATAATTGTGTTTACTAAGTACAACGATTTGATATCAGGTTATGGAACCAGACCAGCAGGCCTACCATGAACTCTTTTTGCAACTCAATTGAAGACGTAAACGACGACCGCGAACCGCTTTCTTTTCGTACCATGAAATGTGAATTGCATTGGGGTCGTAATGTTTGAAAAGGATAACGTTATACGAACTATAGATAAGTCTGTCTCTTTTACTCACATGTTCTTGGGACGAATTCCGAACGCTCATTCGGCAACTACTTAAATTGTGCGTTTTTAAGATGTCATGGTATGAAAAAGCAAAACAATGTCGTTTGCGTCTTCAATTGTGTCGCAATAAGAGTACATGGTAGGCCTGCTGTACTGCGTCCTCGAGGAAATTAATAAACTGTCATGAATAATGTATGTGGGTAATGTTAACCACCCAAATTCTAATTTACAGCATGACCCAGTATTGATTAGAGACATTAACACCAACTTATTTTCATGCCGTCACCGTTAAAACGAAATTGAATGTTTAAGAATTCAATGCAATTAAAACTAGACAAAGAGGCTTTCTGCCGCTAGTCTTTTCTTTTATATAACCCCTTTAATTGGACTCTGGCCAGTCAACAATGCCGCACCGTTCGCCTCAGACTGTCTCCGCGAACTAATTTCAACAATACTAGTTCATACTACAATTTTTCAATATAGATAACTGGCACAAAACCTAATATCAAAAACTCTTATTGAATAAGAATGAATAAATGTGAAAAGTGCTACATTGCCGAAAATTTTTATTTTAATTATATTGATTTTTAAAATTATATTGATTTATTAGGACTTTTTTGGATGTGGGACAATGACTCACATCATTAAATACTTTTGATTACTGGTTAATTATTTATCGGTACCCATATAAAACGTTTGACTCAATATATTTAAAAAAAGGCATCTCTTTAGCGCGTTACAAAATACTACTAAATAATAAATAGATAAATATATGGTACACTTACACACGGTAGTCTGTCGCCAAAGTAAGTAACTTAATACTTGTGTTGTGGGTGACAGACCTAATATAATTTTAAATAGATAAACAATTTATAGAATTAGGCGTTACTTTGCAGAGATCCAAAATACAAAAGTAATAATCAAATTATTTTGCTAAATGTATAGTGGACAATCCGTTTTTTATACCCGATACATGTAGTAGGATTCGTAAAAACAGATGCATAAAACCTCCACCGCAATACACAAGCTTTACACACGTTTACTATCTCAAATCAATAATCATGATCAATGATGCCTCGGTTGCGGATAGTCCAAACATTTAGCATTATATATATTTTTCTATTAACTTTATCGCGGATTATAGCAAAATAATATGAATATTACTTTTTTTAATAGACACTAAAATACATATAAACACCTAGACTTAAAAAATCAACTAATTGTTTAAAGTTAGCTCTTAGTCAAACCGAAACCGCGATCCGCGGAGTTGAAGGTAGGGCGACTACTTCTTTTGCGAACGAGCCAGTCTATATTGCAATAACGATATAGCAAACTCATTTCACAACATTACCAATCATAATTCATGTTGTGTCGATAAAATAACAAACTTAAAAGGAAAAAAAATTGAAAATGAAAATACTATAATATTAGTTTTTATAGATATTCTAAGGAATAGAAAACTATTTAGAATATTAAAATATCACAAAGGCGTCCGCACATGTTGTTTCCTTAAAGTAAGTAAAATAGACAAAGTAAAAATGGTCCCGTGTTCATCTCAAAGCTTGGCAAAAGGCTCTAATGTAAGATTGGAAGGTTACACATACCGCACGAATTCCCTAGGGATTCCCAGGTTTGATTGACAATGTTTTCCTTTGCACTAAAGCGCAATACTATTTTTTATATATGAATAACTAACTCTTTATAGAATATTTTCTAATTTTAAGCTATTTCATAAAAATCACAATTACATGTTATTATATCACTGATATAGTTTATTTTTTAAAGACAACTGGACTATTTTTGCATCTACCGTCACTAGGTATCGGTTTGTGTCGATTATAATTCATGACATGGATCTTATTCACACCGTGTCAGTTAAACAATTGCAAGAATAGAGATAAGATATAGATAACATAGATATATAGGGCAGCACGATACAAACATCCTGTACCACTTACCTGAGGATTTATACATAATTATCACAAAAATGAGTGTGCATCTCTTAATTTAACCATCTATACATATAATTTAACTTAGTTCCCAAAAGCTGACTGTCTGTCTGTATGTGATCGATTTTTTAAAATCTACTGACCGTATGTTTGTGTTGCTATTACTAAAAGATAATGCAATTCTTGAAGAATGTTTAGGTTAATTTAGCCGTTCTCAGGAACGTTTAAATCGATTTTGATAGAACTTTCACTGAAAGATAGAGTAGGTTGTTGTTGCTACTTTTTGTCGTAGAATTCCCGCGGGGCCAAAATTAACGCAGAAAAACTATTGTATTGTTGTAGTGGTGGGTGTATGTGCTGCTTGTGTGCTTTGTTGCTGGTGGAGGAGCCTTGGGGTGCGTGTGGTGGCTTGTCTTGCATGTATGAGGTTCGTAGATTTTGCCTGTTTCATACACATTAGTTTTGCATGCATTCGCTTAACCCGTGCGGATTATAGCGAGGTAGTTTTGTTATAGTGACAATTTTTTAATGTTTGCTACCTTGTAAAAAACGTGCACAAGTAACGCGATTTCTTACGCACTCGTTTTCTAGCCTCTTATAAGTCGTGTAGATTAATAAGATCTTTTATAACATATCGATAAACGGTCGTTTGGTCATCCCTACGGCTGCCGCCAGCCGGTCGATCCACGTACGACGAGCGGAAGTGAGGCGATTGCGGAGGTGACGTCACGGCCGCCCGCGCCCTTCACCTTGCGGATATTAATCATCCCGTGTCGATGTAAAGATCTCGCCAAATGACAGGAGAATTCAATAGGTTGTAAAACAGTTATATCTCTAAGAAGAGGGTAAGCACGTGTGGAAAATATTACTTAAATTAAAATAATTACAATATTACTGAATTAATTGCTGCAATACGAAACTACTTTTAAAAGGCCACTGAGTAACATAGAATGATGCAAAAACCTCGCAGAAGTGTTCAAAATGCGAGGTCTTTGCCAGTTTTAAGTTGATGTGCAGTGAAATACACATTACTTATTCCTTAGTAGAAAATAAGATTTTGTTTTAGTCATCGAAAACAAAAAATCTGGAAAAAAAAGCCGAAATCTGGATGTACGATTAATGATTACGTCGTCAATCGTCATAGACATATTCGGCACTCTACGATATCGTTGGAAATCAAACATAAGTGTACGTGAAACTCACTACAGCAAACCTACCATGAACTCTTATTGCGACTCAATTGAAGACGTAAACGATGACCGCGAACCGCTTTCTATTCGTACCATGAAGTGTAAATTGCATTGGGGTCGTAATGTTTGATAAGGATAACGTTATATGAACTATTGATAACTCTGTCTCTTTTACTCACATGTTCTTAAAACGTATTCCGAACGCTCATTCGGCAACGACTTAAAGTGTGCGTCTTTAAGACATCATGGTATGAAAAAGCAAAAGAATTTAGTTTACGTCTTCAATTGCGTCGCAATAAGAGTTCATGGTAGGCCTGCTGTAGCGAATAAGCGTAAATTTCACTTTCAAGTGTGATTTCGAAAAACGCTTTAAAAGATCATCTACGCACCATAGTCGTTTAAGAAAGAAGTCTGCGATCTATGTGAAGTCGTATAAACCACTATGGTGCGCTATAACTTTAACAATGTATACGAACATGTTGATCTTATATACTGCGTCCATCATATTATCAGTCTTTTGACAGCTCACGCTCATTAAGTTTTGTATTGCTTACGTACAAATATCATACAAATATTATTTGTACTTTATGGATGGGTACCGCCCACTTAGTGATGTCACACATAATGGTTACTACGATTATGCCACAGATTAAAAATAATCGGTAGAAATCGATGTTACGAGTATTAAAAGACATTTAATAACATTATATAAAGTTTTACTTTCTTCTTAGTTAATACATGAATACAAATAAAACAATCAGGATATTTTAATTTATTTTATTAGCACGAGTCGTCGGAATGATAATCAACACTAGACTCCTCCGATGAGGAGTCTTCAGTAGCAGTTATTATTAGCTCTTGTGTAGATAATATATTATCAAACGCAATATCACGTTCCCAATCAGAGAATATTACTCTTTTAGTTCTTTCCACCACACTTGCCCAGTTCTCGGCCGTTACGTGGGTGCAAGCATTTTTTAGCAATTGCAACATTTTATTCGCTGTGAATGGGGGGCTTGTATTGCATCTCGCAGCATGCCCTTTTACTTGTGCCCATATAAGTTCTATTGCGTTGTACTGGCAGTGGTATGGAGGAATCCGAAGAACAGTATGGCCATATTCTTCTGCCATTTCATTGATTACATAGCGTTTTGCTCTCTTTTTGGTTTTTAATATTTTTATTAATTCAACTTTTAACATTGAGTCGTCCACATTTTCTCCATTGTCCCGAAGCCAATTAATTATTTCATGCTTTTTATTAGCCTGTGTTGGCATTTTGTCAATTTGACGGGAGTGGTAGGGCGCATTATCAATAAAAATTATTGATGGTTCTTCCAATGAAATGAGCATTTTTTTGAACCACTCTTCATACACATTTGCATTCATCTCTTCGTGGTAGTCATTTGATTTCTTCGATTTAAATGCCAACAGTGCGTCTTGTACAAATCCTTTTGCTGTACCTGCATGGCAAATGATTAGGCGCTCACCTTTTCCCATTGGTACTGAGGAAGTGGAATCAGCAGTATCATCAGTCCAGAAACGAGATAGTGTGTGGTTAGCGTTGAGCCATGTTTCATCCGTGAAAACAATATTTGCCCAATCTTGTATTTTCTTTGCCTCTCTTAAAAAATCACAACGTGCTATAGCTATATCTGTGCGTTCCATTAATAATTTTCTTTTATTTAACTTTTTATATGAAAAGCCAATTGTGTTCAAAACTTTGACCAAAGAAGATTTTTCACCATGAAATAGACCACTTCTTTTCAAAGAAACAATAAGTTTTCTCAAAGTTGGAATTTCTTTTCTCAAGTAGTAATCATATACATGACGACGAATAGCGTCAGCGTCAAAGTCATCAACAGTTGTCACCTTATGAGCCCGGCGCTTTCTTTTTGGTGTAGATGGTTTGTTTTGCTCCAAGCCGCTCCTGCCGTAGGCATCAGTAGTGATTTTAGTCACAGTTGATAGACTGATCCCCAACGCGGCTGCAACACGGTTTCGGACTTGCGTGATAGGTATAAGAGGTCCGCCATTTTGATTTTCTTGCTCAAAATACTCATGAAGTTTTAACACTAACTGTCTCGATTGTGCTTTCAACACACGTCCTTTTGGCATTTTCACGATCAATTAATATAAGTTTCACAAAAGTTTTTCCGAGGAAAAAAGCTACTTAACTCAAGGTGTAACAGATGCGAGAGAACACTCAGCGAACGTAAATGCGTGTGACTATCACGGGCGTTTTGTTGAGAGTGACAGATCACGTCAAAATGGCGGCCGAGCGGAAGGTCTGTTGATGTTGCCAGTTGATGTATAATATATTTTTTATGATTATAATAAATACACACGGATTAACATTTATTTTCAAAAAACTAAGGCAATATTAAATCAAAATGTTGATTTCTATATCTGTTATTAGTTTACGTAGATTATCATTAATCGAATTACTTAGGTACGTAATTCGATTAATGATAGTAGGTACTATAATCGGAATGGTATCGCATACGAGAATCTTTAGGACATCACTAAATATGTAAATCGTCAATCTGTCAAATGATGGTTAATATAATGGACAGTGTATAGGACATTTGTATAAAATTTTATAGACTGTGACTTTATTGAGAGTTGATAGTCTACCTAGGGAGGAAAATGACATTTTACACACCTTGCATATCATCGGATAGAGTCCTCTCGTGACGTAAGCGGGCTTAAGACAAACACGTTGTGCTCTTGGAATGTTACGGAATGGTTGAGCGTTACACCTAGGTACTTCTAGGTACTTCTTCTACTTTCTCTTTTTAAACTATCGTTAAGGAATACATGGGAGTCGCTACAAAAGATCCGAAATAATTTTTAGTGTGCACGCCTGCACTTTGTTTCGGAATTTACTTTCGGTCTTGATATTTAAAATACGCGTCCGAATCAATTAAACAATAACGCCATACCAAAGTCCAGTAGGTATAATATGAAAACTAACAGTAATAAGTAGTAACCAACTTAACCAAGTGGCTACCAGTTACCACTATATAATTCAAAAAACCTTTAAAGTAAAGGAAAAAATCGGTAGTTACCAAATTAAATTGAAGACAGCGTTGCGGGAAAAAGACTGATCACGAAACCACCCATCCGTCATTTTTTAATAACAAGAATAAAAACAAAAACCTGCGACAAAAACATGTGTAAACTCCCAAAACAAAAAAGGTCGTTTATGTATTTCGAAATGAGGAAACTTTTTCGTTTATCACGTACGTTTATTTGTCAGACTTTTTCCATTTGAATTTCTCGCAACTGCGCTACGTATTTTCTTTCATGGGTTTCCTTCTTAAAGTAGTAGGCGATTGTATCGATTCATCCATACTAGGAGTTCTTGTAAGAGGGTAGCAAGAACTAGGGCAACCATCTAATTGGGATGCCCGGATTAGTCCGAGTCTAGACCTCGTTCGGGAACCGTATCACTCTAACGAGGGTTTTACTTGTGCTCTAGAGATTTACCGGATACTATTTTATAATTACAGTAAGACAAACACACCAATATCTATAATATTTGTGTGAATATTTAAAAGCTATTCGATCATCCATTAAGTTTTTGCATCTAAATTTACTAATAAATTCGCTACTCGATAAAGCTTCTGAAATGAAAAAGCAAATGAACAATCATTTCTCTCATTATATATTGCGTTGTACGGTCAAGTATTTACAGAATACGCGACGTCATTGAGTTCGGGCATTTGTAATTAAGGCAGTAAGTAACATTCATAAAAACACCTCATAGTAACACATTAATTATATTAATTCTTCCTTCAAGATAGTATCTAATGTTACAAAGATTAATCATAGTTTTGAGTAATTAATCAGTCCTTCACCAGTTTGATAATATTTGTTAATCAACTTGTTATTATAGCCTTCAGTTTGTATTAATAATTTTGATTTGTTTGTGCATTTGTTGTTGTAAAATAATATCCTTATCTAATAGTCAACTAAACTCTCGAAGCCTAATAATATCGTCTGGAATTCGTTTTTGAATTTGAATTAATTAATTAGTTTTATTCTACCTCTATTAAGATTTTGTTTACTTCGATGTGCTATGAGCAAAGTGTGTATTTTAAGTTTTTTTTAATAAAATATTTTTTTTAAAACATACATATAGGATTATTGCAGTAGCTACAATAATAATAAATAAATAATAAATAAATATATGGGACATTTACACACACGGTCGTCCATCCCCAAAGTAAGTAACTTAATACTTGTGTTATGGGTGACGGACAACTGGTAAATATACTACATATATAGTTTTAAATACATACTTAAATACATATATACACCCAGACTCGAAGAACCAACAAATCCTAAATAGAAAATGTTTGTTCTCGGCGGGAATCGAACCCGCGACCCGCGGAGCCGAAGACAGGGTCACTGCCAACTGCGCCAACGGGCCAGTCATAATACACCACTATTACGTCTAATATAAGAAATAAGGCGAGATAGTATTCATACGAACTATTTCTTAAAATAAATAAAACGCAATTCTGAGGACAGACCTCGCTGAACATGAGTCATTGCGGTCTGCCACGTGACGGCAAGGTGAAGAGCGAAACACTGAAACATGACCAAAAACAGGGCTGCGAGTTTTTAAAATATCTGAGTCAATATTATATCACTGAATGATGTAATTGTCTACAACTTGTAAATGTATGTTTACACTGTATGGACGACCTTAAGAGATGTGTTAAACGTAATTCCAGAGGATAGACCTCGATGTACGGTGACTCATTTAGGCGAGCCAAGAGCAGTGCGAACCAGCGATGCGAAACTTCATTAGGGTTGACAAGTTATAATTTTAGTTTTATTAGTACCTTTTAGTTATCTTTTTAATTCCTGTTATATCAATAAGTATTTTCGAACGTTTATTATAGAGACTACCGATGGGTTTCATTTTTTCATTGATACAACATAGAGAGATAAGAGTTAAAATTTAATTCTTTCGCAAGAGACTCTTACCCGTTGGCCTAAAATCTTACACGCTGACTTATAAAATAACTAAATTAAACGAATATATTTAAAATTACATTTTAAAAATTGAAATTGTTCTATTCAAATATAAAAATTAAGAAACGTTTAATGCATTCATTCTCAATCTGACAGTAGCGTTCATCGGGGTGATCCAATACGATATTAGAGTCGCAATTTACCCAGAAAACACAATTTATGATAAAGGTCTTAAGAGCAATATGCGACCCTGAATGCCTGAAACTTATGGATAAAATTTATAAAACGGTCATCAGAGCTGACGTGATGTATGGATTAGAATGTTAGGCAATGAAAAAGACGTATGAAAGAAGGGTACATGCAAATGAGACGAGAATGTTAAGGTGGATGAGTGGTGTGACAAGATTGTACATACGAAATGATATATAAGGGGAAGTCTGAAAGTTGCGCCAATTTTAGAAAAGACGAAAGGTGCAAGATTGGAATGGTTTGGACATGTAATGAGGAGGCATGAAAATCATGTGACCAAACGAGTGTTGAGTATGAATGTGGATGGATATTTGACTAGAGGGAGGCCTAAAATGAGATGTTTGAATTGTGTGAAGTATGACATGCACATAAAAAAGTAGCGCCAGAGTTGAGAAATGATAGAAAAGAATAGAAGAGAAAAACATGTTCTGCCGACCACACTAAGAGTGGGATGAGAGCAGGAGATTTGTTTAACGTTCGCGCGAATGGATCATACAGTTAACATCGTTTTTTGGATGGTTAACATTACCTATATGATATTGATGTTGGTTAATAACATATAACGTTTATTATTGCTTCTTATAAAAGGATATTTTTGAAATTGTATGCCTATGCCATACGAAAACCTAAGAATTAATATTACTACCAAATCAGACGCGTCAACCCTAAAATTAGTGTTGAGAACGAGTGTGTTTACATTAAATCGATACACCTTGACTTAATATTACTGCGTCACATTTATATACTGCTACGCCTCCGCTAAAAGAGAGAGTAATCAATAAAATAAAATGCTATCTATAAATATGTCTTTATATGAGAACCGACTGTCATTCAATCACGCAAACATGAATGTACGAAATTAGCACACACATAGTTTATAACACACATAGATGTCTAAGAAAATAAAGACGCGAGTAGATGATACTCTTTCTATGAACTAATTTTTTAAGTAGTTAATAATTTTAAGTAGTATTAATTATAGATGATCATAAAAAGTTTTTATTTATTTTATTTATTTATAGTAAAGTTTTCGATTTCCACTCGAGCTTCTAGCCCACCTTTGAACAGTGTTGTATGTTGGAGAGTACCTTACATAATTGTAATTGCTAAAAAAAATCAAAATCAAACACTATTAATCCACAGATTTGAATATAACTAATGTGTACTATTAACTAATGTGTACTATTTTTAATTTCAATTTAAAAAACTATCGAGTAAAAAATAAATAAAACGAAGCTCGAAGTATCTGAACGGATATGGCACGTTTTCAAATAAACAATATTGTGTTAAGATGCCAAAGAAACTGGGATGCAGTTAAGTGTGTAAATATAATTCAGTACCTTCTGCTTGCATCGGCATCAGCGTGGTATTTTAACACTGAAATAAAAAATATCTGTAATTTTCTAACCCAATATCCATACAAAAAACATACGGATCCGTTTTTACGATCGGTACTTAATAAGACGTAAACGAAATCGCAGACATGAGATAGTTTTTCATAACTCATATAATAGATTAAGTTACAAACGTTTTTGATGTAACAAAGCTACAAAGAAAACAATAAAGATACTGCGCAGTACGACCACTAGATCAAAACAAATTACGTTTGTTTACTGTATGTTTATCGCTTCATAGTATTCTTGGTAAATGATGCTGAAGATTACTACATTTACCGAAAGTGTTTGTTTACAAATACCGCAAAAATAAACTTACACTATTTTATATCCAAAATTACCTTTGCTGTTATAACGAAAGTGTAAGTGCGAATTAGGGTTTTGTGCCTGAGTAAGATAAGGTACTCTAGGTAGAGGATGTTTCCGTAATAAAATCAGTAACTTCTGGACGTGGACTTAACATGATTATTAAATTCCCAGTCGTAGGTACTTAAATATTAAACTAAATTATTTTTTATGTTATTATTACTGTTAGATTACTAGAAATAATGCGAACTCCACACCTTATATAAACCCTGCGTGGTTTTCGAAAGTTGTGCTAAGGTATTAATATAAGTCATAAATATATATTCTTGGAAAATTAAAATAAGAAATAAAAAAGGTCAAGGCCGAGTACTATGTTAGTCTTATGTAGAAATGATATATGTTGTCTGACTGGCTCTTTGGCGCAGTTGGCAGTGACCCTGCCTTCAGCTCCGCGGGTCGCGGGTTACATCTCGCTGAGGGTAAATATGTTCTAGTAGCAATTTGTTGGTTCTTCGAGTCGGATCGTTATTGACCCAAATCTAGATTTTTAGTGAGTTGATTGAGATGTTATTTAGTTAGGTTGATCCATGTTAACTGATATTTAATTATTAGTGTCAAATCTTTCCAGTTGTGATTAGTATTCCCGATAAGAGCAATTTTATCAGTTCTTTGTTTTTATCAGTTCTAGTAACACACACAGTAGTAGTGCAGTTCTCTACATTCTTCATTAATTATAGCTTTGCAAATTCTCGGTCTCTAGACAGTATGTATCTATTTAACATCAACTGATATCTAAGTTGACTGGTTTGTGAACAATTTTGTATATAGATGTTTATCTACACATATATTAAATAATTTGTAATCATCATCCTCCTGTCCTTATCCCACTATAAGTGGGGTCAGTACAACATGTTTAACATGTTGTCACATGATTCGGCTACGTATTTTACGACACCTCGGTAAAAAAATGAGGGTGGTCTATTCTACTCAGCCGGATACCACACGGCATATATTAAATAATTTGTAAATATTTTAAAAATCGCTCAAAACTTTAACATTAAAAATCAGTACGTTAATAGTGTTAGGAGGGCGATAACGCCGGCTCCGATGTATAGAGCTCTTAAGACCTGACCTTGCTCTTGAGGACTGGTTTCCGCACCCACACCGGCCTCCTATATTTATTACATATCGAGATATATCGGTAAGGAATTTTTGCCTAACACGCAATAAACAAATTCGAAAATATAATAATAATGAATCATTTTTAAATATTTCCTCATGGTTGGAAAAATATTGATAACAATGTTCCATACAATTGAATTGTATAAAATACTTTAAGCGAACGAAATTCTAAGTTTCTTAAAGACAGATGAATATTCACTTTCTTCTTCTTCTTCTTCTCGAGATGAATATTAACTATGATAAGGAAAATTTAAGTATGAAAAAAATCATTCTCTCAAATTGTTCCAGACTATCATCATAAATGCGAATTAAAGTTTCCAAACGAAGGAAACTATTTTAACGACCTACTAATTATTTTATTTGTTCCACATCCCCAGGCAGTTCCTAATACATTAGTTAGGTTATTTACTTAAATTGCATAAAAGGGCATCATTAAATTTTCATTAATTAAGCCGTAGTGTATTGCATGTTAACATAAATTAATTGTAGGGGAAACTTTTCTCACTTTGCCAGTTGGGCTTCCCATTGTTAAGCCCCATAATCCCAATTGCAGTTTCGAACCAACCAGTTTCGAGCTACATCAATATAACCATCCGTGCTATATCTAAATAGCGCTAAATCGACCTTATAACATAATAGGTAACAGCATAATCGTTGCACTAAGGTTAACAATACAATCTCAAACTCAGCCGTGCCTTGCATGATTATCATTAACCATCATACGTGACATATTTGCGTTAGAGAATTAGGTCAAATAGAGGATCGGATTATCGGTCGAGTTGACAAAACTGCGCAATAGGAATATTGTCGAAACAAGCTGTAGAAAGCTAGAACATTTTATGGGGCTTACCGAATATGGTGGCTGAGGAATCGGTCATACATACGTCAAGGATTTGTTACCGTTATCATGTGATCATTTCCTATATTTTAATAGAACAAAAATATTTTACAAAAGTAATAATAAAATTATTTTGCTGTAATCCGCGGTACAGGTAATAAAAATATATATAGTGCTAAATATATTGTGGACTATCCGTTTTTTCATACCTGATACATGCAGGATTCGTAAAATCACATGCACAAACCTCCACCACTGCCACCACAATACACATTTGCGATTTTGTCGTGAATTCTATCTCCTGATGATGCTTCGGTTGCGGGGCGAAACGATTAAGTTTGTGGTAGTGAACGTGTGTAGTGCTTGTGTATACGTTTAGCACTATATATATTTTCTATTTACTGTATCGCGGATTATAACAAAATAATTTTATTATTACTTTTGTATTATGGATCTCCGCAAAGTAACTCCTAATTCTATAAATTATTTAAAAATATTTTATTTTGAGTTTATGCTATTTATAACAGCAAAAGTTTTTTTGCAGTGCCTCATTAAGTGTCAACAATTACACAATAAACACGTGTAACACAAAATTAAAACTGGCACACATCCCAAAGACAATTGTATATTTTAGTCATTATGTACTGTAGCCGTCTGATGTAGTGAATACAATTACTCGTGACGTTAAAATAAAAATAAAAATTGTCGATATCTATGGACCTCATAGGCTCAGAGTCAATCAAATCAGATATGAAGAGATCCGTAGGAGAGCCAAGGTAGATAGAGCCAAAAGGGACGCAGCGACAAAAATGGAAATTAGCGGCTCACACAATTCCTATGAACGTTAGGATCTCAGTGTTGAAGTAGCGACCCCATTTGTTAATGAAGACCTCCCCCCCCATTTGTTAAACATCAAAAGCCTGCAAGGAGCCACTTTATTCAAGTTACACACGATCATGCTGTAAAGAATTCATTTGACCTGTGTTTAAACGTCATCTAATTGGAAAAAGAGATAAGGGATCAAAATCTGATAATGGAAGCGATACGACAGTTCTAATAAAGAAAAACAGGAAAATACTGATGACGTTACAAACAAACTGCAATAAGACATCCATCATAATAACTGCATAGCCTAACGTTGGAAATATCACACGCAAAATAAACCAATTGTTTTGCAACAGTCATCGTATCCAATGTTTTGAAAGCAGCACACTGCTGTTGATCAATATCTGACCGATTTAATTTTTACCTACCATACATTGTGAACGTTTTGCAATCATAGGGTAAATACTTGAACTGCGCTGCCGATTGCATGTCGTGAAATAGAATTGCATTGTTGAAGTACAACTTCCTGTTATGTTTGCAGACTTTGCTTACGTCAAGTCCGAGCGTTTGAAGCCAATATAACTCGAGGCAAGGAATTTAAATATAATTTACCGGATACTAGAATTTGCCTGCGATTCCTTCTGTGTAGACTTGACTATGGATATAAACGAAAGTTTTGTAACGCTGAAGCCTTAACTATCTCCATAAGATGAAACAATATTGATACGTCACTTCGTTAGAACGTAAAAGGAATACCAAAAAACAAACAAACTATAGCATTTAAAATATTAGAAAACATAGCCATGGACTTTTGTCAGTTAAATTTAATAATGAATGAAAATAGATGAAGATAAAGGCCATATCTTTCCAATTATTTGTTGTGAAATTGATCAGACACATTTATTATTACAAAATCTGCTTTAAATTCGTAACAGGAAAATGCTAACGATATAATTATAGTACAAAACAGCCAAGCAGATAATGGTATAGTTAAAAATCGGTAATATAGCTCCCTTGGTTCACATCCTCGAATCTCGGATTTGCTGCATCATCTTAGTAATTAGTCTACATTTTAAATTTGTTTTTTAGGTTTTTATTTTTTGCACCCATATTGTAATCGACACCTTTCTGGACAAAAAGCCCTTTATACATAACTTAATATATGACGTCTGGGAAAGTGTCAGCACTTAACAAGAGTTCAAAACCTTTTTTCTAATTATTACTGAGACTATTTTAGTGTTTCTTTTTTAAGAAAGTTGTAAAAATAAATCCATGATTGTGACGTAAAATAACTTTAACTTATAGTTCATCAATATATCCACAATTCCATCATCATACAAGATTAGATTCAGTCGCAAATTATAATTATAATAATTCAATATTTTCCTTACTCTAGTAATCTTGTAGATTTGGAATTGAATGCAGAGTAATGATGTAAGAAAATGGAGAAATTACCCTGATATTTACAACGCATTGCTGAAGGTAACACTATCATGAAAAGCCCTTTGCGAACGCGATTGGCCTTTATAAAATTAATAACACGAAGAGTAACGTTTTACCCTTTGAAGAAAACATAAAAATTAGGTCTGAAAATTGAGTTTAACCGTCCGCTATGTAATGACACTCAAAGGGAGGAGTTAAAAATGGATCCTTTTATTTCGTTCTTTTGATGAATATTTTAAAACGAAAGTCAGTTAAATTAACTTTAACAAGGTATGTAAATAAAGCTTTCACCTTTTGCTTAGATTTTTTTCATAAAACAAGAATATTTAACAACACTCAATCAGCGTATACTATTTTCACTTTAATAGAGTCATAAATAAGCTGTGATAGTCCAGCGGTGAGACCGTGCGACTCTTTCGAGGTGGTCACAAGTTCAAACCCCGGTCAGGCACCAATCTATCACATGCTCACATCGGTCAAGGAAAACATTCTAAGGAAACCTGCATATCACTAGAGAATTAAGGGGATATGTGTAACTAACCAATCGGCACTGGAGCAGCGTGGTAGGTCTTAGCTCCAACCCTTCTCTCCAGAAACGGAGGGAGGAAGCCCTATGCCCAGCAGTGGGATTGTAACGGGCCGTTACTTTACTAGAGTCGAAAGCAGATAAAACTTTAGAATTATTAACTACAAAGTTTGTAGAATGTATACACACGGTGTATATATACTGTTCAATAATTTATTTAACGATAAAAATAATTCAATAAACATGACAAATAACAGTTTGTGGCATTTATATCTATCCAAATATGCCTTCTAATATTTTCTTCATTAAGCATATAATCGTTATCATGAAGAATTCGTTAACAATGTTAGATGATAAGATTGGGAATTGATGTTTTTTTAAATATTTAAATTAGGAAGGCCCTATATTATACAGACACATAGATATAAAGATAAATATAATAAATTATGTACCAACACAATCCTTACTAATATTACATATGCGGAAGTCTGTCAGTATATCTATTACGCTTTCGCGGCAATCTGCCGGACCGTTGTAAAATAACACACGATTAAAGCTTATATAGCGGTCTAGCATATCGAATATAAAAATCCCGTTTTTCTTTCAGGAACCTAATAAAGAGAAAAAAAATGAGGGTATGTAAACACTCAAAATTGACGCGAGAAATTCTTGGAACCACTAGTTATAAAATAATAATAAAATATCATTTATGTTAAGGAATACTTATATCGCGACGAATAGGTTATAGTGAAATAAGAATGCGTGAGGTGTTATACAATTAGCAAGGACGAGAGGTCGTCGACGGCATGACGCAGTCTTTCCGGTCCGGACACTACACATGACACACCTACAGTGGTTCTGAGTGGCTTCAAATGTATTTTTTTTTATTTTAACGCTCGAAAAAACTTACCTTTTGTGTCATAAAATGTTAAATATTTTTAGAGGAAATATTTTTCTTATAAACCAATAGTGATAGTAAGGCTCCGTACAAAAATAAATAAATTTGCGTTTATCATTCCTATCATAAATAATTTGAGAATAAGTCCGCATATGTATTAAAACATAAGTTTAAAATCGAAACCAAAAATATAATTCTGAATATTGTAAATTTTTATTATTATAGATTGACTGACTGAATGTCATTGTCAAAGTTTGTATAATCGTAAAATTTATTCTAGTTATTATTTATTTAGACAATTAAAATAATTAAAACAAGATGGACGCCCAATAATAATAAGCTATGATAGTCCAACGGTGAGACCGTCTAGACTAGAGACTATCATGGGTTAAAAACTCTGGGCAGGCATCAATGTCTTTATCTTATATGCCTAATTGATATAAGCAATTCATCACACGCTTCTCGGTGAAGGAAAACATCGTGAAGAAACCTGCGTATCTCTAGAGAATTCTGAAGATTTGTGTAACCTACTAATCTGCACTAGAGCAGCGTGGTAGATCATAGGTCCAACCCTTCTCTCAATAAACGGAGACAAGAGGCCTATACCCAGCAGTGTGATAATAAGAGGCCGTCACTTACTTACTTTTTAGACGCCCAATATTCTCATTACTACGCTAGACTCAATGAAAAGTACACATGCATCTACAATTAATAAAATGACACACATAAATAATCTTTTGTAGTAATATTTAAAAATGAAACATCTTCGAACGTATTCTTATCATCCTAGTACAGAGAAAAAGTAATCTTTATTTAAATTAGAACCTAGCTGAACCTACTTTAGTATTCAAAAATTATCATAATCTCACATCTATAATGAAATGCATTATGTAATATGAAATAAGAATTATTTTGACGTGACCTTCCCAACTCGTATACCGTAATAACAGAATAATACACATGTTCTTGGACCAAACACGCTGTTTCGTATTCGAGCAACAGAGTGCTGCGGTTTATTACACTTAGGTTTTATGTTTCTAGTCATTTCGCAAAGCGATACTGTGAGCTAGTGTTTTTTTTCATACAAATAAATTAGCGGCCTATTACTATTCCAATGTAAGGCAAATGGTCCACATTATTTAGAAAAAAAAGAGCTTACACAATAACTTGAGTTCCAATACGGATTGCCAAGTTACACGTATTCCAAGAACTCACCAAGAATTGGCAATTTTCCTGAGGTTTTTCATCACTAAGCGCTTTATATTCATAAAGCGCTTAGTGCTTAGCTTATATACATATATATAAAAATGTATATATATATTGGCTTTGAAATAAATCTCATTGGTACCTGCATAAGATTTGGAGCCTAACTTCACACTAATAGTTGCGCAAACCCGGTTTTCTCGAATAAACATACTTTGTTATATCGCCTTTCCATGAAAAATTTAATGATTTTGTGTAAAAGTAAGTACACAACGGATTAATAGCAGACTAGTTGTTAATCCGGTTCTCTTTTTTTTAGAACTTTGTAGCAATTTTGTAGTACATAATTTTTTTTATAACTTTCCTCGATTACTTAGCTGACGCAAGAAAAGCTTCGAATTTTTCGCAATATTTTTTATTGCTACTCCTCTCTTATTCATCTTAGCGTAATGTTATATAGTCTATAGTCTTCCTCGATAAATGGACTATCTTACACTGTAAGATTTTTTCAAATCAGTCCAGTAGTTCCTGAGATTAGCGCGTTCAAACAAACAAACTCTTCAGCTTTATATTTAAGTATAGATTGTTAAAAGCCATAATTATACATTATGAAAATGTGAATTTGAATGGTAGAAGAGTCAAACATTAAAAAGCTTTACAACTAGAGGTCGTAATTAATGTTGCGGTAGAAAAGGAATTATGCGGGTTTTCATCCTAATTTCAGCGGCTGAAAGGACATCATCGTGAGATATTAGGGGACGTTAAGTTAAGCTTAACATAGGGGAATACTCGCATGCCGCTGATACTGCAACATTAAAATGTTTTTAAAGTATAATATTTAGAAAACTCAAGAATATTGTCAATATTGTTAACAGATTTTAGTATTCTCATTGGTATAGCAAGTTTCTGATTATGGTTAAGTAGTATTATCATAATAAACTAGGATACTGTCATAAGCTTATGCTTATGACAGTATCCTAGTTTCGATTATTCGAAACACGAAAAAAAAATACATTTTCATACTTTTTTCTTGTACAATCTAAGTTAAACTTGTAATAAATTTAAATTAGATTGTATATTGTTCTTGTTCGAATTATTACAAATCGCAAACTTTAAAGAGAAGAATAAAACGACCTGATGGTTATAGTCCCATGGATAAAAAAAGATCTCACCTCTTATTGGAAAGGAGAGGAACTTAGACCTACCACACTTCTCCAATTAGAATTGGTACATTATCTCAGGCTTGTTAAAATTACAATATATGGAAAATCTTAAGAGATGTAAATTTTAATTTATTTTTACTCATAATGGCGATGTTTACGCAATATGATTTTCAAAATTATTCAAAGTATTTTTAATTTCTAAATCTAATATGTATAACCTTTTTTCGGAGAAATCGTTTTAACCTAGCAAAGGCTGGTGATTAAAACCGGCAATGTGTAAAGTATGTAGATGCCATTACATTTTCGCTGCCTCACGTCGGCTTTTTAGAAAAAATAAAATGTCCCTACAATATTCGTGCCCGTGAACAATGGCAGCACATTTGGCAAATTTTATGGAACCGGAATGACGAAGATTTATCACGACATCGTGTTTATTATTATTTTTGGCTAGATTTTTTCTATCGACGTCGATACTAATTAAAAGATATAAAAATGAAATTAAAAACTGTAGATTCCACAAATTTACTAGCAAGTCAATATCTATGTCAAATGTTCTGTAAATGCTTAAGCAATTTTACATGAGACTTCGTCAAATAAATATCAATGCGTAAAAAAAGATTTGAACGAACTTTGAGATATATAGAATAGGTTAGATTAGCATCTCTCTTATAAAATATTCAGCATCTCCGAAATTTTGACGGCCTTATATTTCATGATAATAATTTCATTTCACTTTATAGGCTAAAATTAATTAACTATCGACAGTAAGATAAAAATGGATTTTAGAATTAGGCTTAATAAAAAAACCCAGTATATTTCCCAATTAACTAAAATAAGGTTTTTTAAATGTTCACCGCACTAAGCTTGGTATGATGCTTATTTTAAAAACGAATTCAATTATAATGGTCCATCCGCAACTGTTACAAAACTCATCAAGAAAAACACATTTAATTCCACTATAAACAAGAGAATTCAACAAGACAGAGATGTTTTTTCTAATCTATATAACAATTTGTTTTACCTTAGGTGTATAGATTGTTAACAGTGCAATCGTTACAGCTGTTTTGCCCGATCGATCCGACGTCACTTGATTGTAAAGTGCGTTATAATCGCGCGACCGACATCAACAATAGCTACTTTCACAGTTCTGGCACTTCGATATTGGACACTGGTACCACACAGCGGCAACAACAACCAAAAATAACACTCTTGTAATCCACCTGTTAGAAGCACCGCGCAATAATGGTATATCTTATGACACTGACAGTTTACGTTTCCGCGATAAGATATATCGATATCGGATTAACTTATCCGCACTGGACGTAGATCGACATGTATTTATGAAGCGAGTGAAGCGTCGTTACACACGTACGTGCTTACAGTACGAGGGCGCGAGCTCGACTGACGTAGGCAAAAGGCAAACCCCTGTCGCTGACGCCCGCCTTGGCTACGGGGTACCTACTTACGGGCCTGAAACCGCCCAAACACCCACTGTGCTACGGAATTTCCAAGCTACGAGTTTCCACTGAAATACGTAATTCTTGAAATCGGAGGAAAACGAACAAGCAAATTAATATGTACAAAAGAAGCAGGCCATCGTTAGGAAAATAAATTATTATTTTAGTCCCCGTTTACGAGTAAATGAATCTGTAGTGACCTAAAAAAAAAATTCAATAGACGTTTAATTACTAGCACGAGTCGTAAAATAATTTAAACGAGAAATTAATTTGTATATTTTAACTAGTGACTACTCTCATTCAATAAAAATATTTTCGCTTTTTAGAGAAAAGCATCACTTACAAGGGCTTCAGCCCTGACTAATTAATAATACGCTATAGAGATAGGCGTTAGTGGATGCTTTGTGGAGATCCATAATCCAAAAGTAATAATAAATTTTTTTTGCTATAATTCGCGATAAAGTAAATAGAAAATATATATAATGCTAAATATATAGTGGACTATCCGTTTTTTTCATACCACAAACAAAGATGCTTTGCGATTTGTTCGTGGAGTCTATCTCCTGATGATGCTTCGGTTGCGGGACGAAACGATTGTTAAGTTTGTGTTAGTGAACGTTTGTAGTGCTTGTGTATTGTGGTGGCGGTAGTGGAGGTTTGTGGATGTGTTTTTACGAATCCTGCATGTATAAGATATGAATAATACGGATAGTCCACTTTACATTAAGCATTATATATATTTTAAATTTACTTTATCGCGGATTATAGTATAATAATTTTATTATTACTTTTGTAAGCTATTGTTAAAATCTTAGCGGAATAGTGAGAGCTTGGAGCCCATACTAAGAGTTATTGGCCCCAGCACTTATAAGTTTTATATAAAAAAGAATGTGATTGACGGACAATTTGTCAGGGATTTAACGTTAAAAGAAATCGCTGTTAGGAAACCTGCATATCCGTAAAAAGTCCTTAAGTGTTATCCGCTAAACTTCAATTCGTGTCTCTAAGGAATAAAGGGTCTTTGTCTAGAATAGGATCGTAACTACTTCACTACATTTACATTTACATTTATTTTACATTTTCAGCGATGTAAAAAATACGGCGTACATTACTGTTATATTCTTTATATTATTTAAAAAGCAAGGCATTTAAATGTAATAACAATTATTATAATAATAACCCCCGAAGAGATTAAGCACTTTCTCCGCTTCCTATAGTCAACGATATCTTTTACAGTTCTTGCTGCACGTCTATGGAACTCGTTGCCACACAGCATTATTTATGATAGCCTTAACCTTTCCCCCAGTGCTTTTAAACTTAGATTAAAGAAACCTTATATGTCTTTACTCCCATAATGTATTTGTTGATATTTATGTGTATATTATTGTTATTTTATTTATCATATTATATGATATATTTATATTTACAATATATTATTTATATAAATATATATATTTATTAGTATATAAGTTAGGATAGTAGTACCATAGCTGTTGCACTATAAATTGTCTCACTTCGTAGGTTAGCTGGTAGAGATTATGTCAAAGGGATAAGTTGACCGTTGTACTCTGTTTTTTTGATAATGTTTTTCTTACGTAATTTTTTTCTTTATGGTACATAAATAAATAAATATTTTTAATGTTTTTTTGTATTATTTATAGAAAAATTAAAAAATTTATTGTAGATTTGTGTATAAATAAAAGAGTGAATTATGCCGCCGTTTAGCCCTACCGACTTGAGTACATACTACTTTGTAACTCTCCTCCCTTGTAATGGAAATAAAAACTATTTTTGTCTAGGTATGATGACGTCTACGTGTGATAGACAAAACAACTTAATCAATACGAATTCTCTATAGTTCTAACGATACAAATGAACTTGTTATATTGGCGCGTTGAATATCGGATTGAGATGTATTATCTCGGGGTTTTTATTTTCGATTATAATCTTTAAGTTATATTTAAATCGTTTTCTAAATAAAACAAACGTTTTATTTCACGTATACGTGTCATACTTGTCAAGCCATGTTTACATACATGAATAGCCACGTTGATTTTAAAGTAAAGGTTTGCAGATTCATTAAATTCAAATTCACAATATATTTTAAACAATGTGATTTATAGAATTAGGCGTTACTTTGCGGAGATCCATAATACAAAAGTAATAATAAAATTATTTTGCTATAATCCGCGATACAGTAAATAGAAAATATATATAGTGTTTAATGTATAGTGGATTATCAGTATTTTCATACCCGATACGAGACTCCACGACCAAATCGCAAAGCTTTGCGATTTTGTCGTGGAGTCTATCTCCTGATGATGCCTCGGTTGCGAGGCGAAACGATTGTTGAGTTTGTGATAGTGAAACTGTGTAGTGCTTGTGTATTTTGGTGGAAGTGGTGGAGGTTTGTGCATGTGCTTTTACGAATCCTGCACGTATCGGGTATGAAAATACTGATAATCCACTATACATTAAACACTATATATATTTTCTATTTACTGTATCGCGGATTATAGCAAAATAATTTTATTATTACTTTTAAACAATGTGATTTTTGTACATAAAAATATAAAGAATTATAAAACGATAGGTGATGTATATAAAAGACAAAGTAGGAAACCTCCTGCTTTGCGCCTAGCAAAAGTACGTAAATCGTTTGTGGGTTTGGGTATAAGATTCTATAATAAAACAGTTTAAAAACACTGTTAAAAAGAGGCTGATACGGAAAGCCTACTTACTATACTGTTGAAGATTACTTAGATGATAAGGATGTGTGGATATAGGTGCACTTCTACCCTGTACAAGACAGTAATAAAAAAATGTAACTAGTTTTAAGATTTATTTTTTAAAAAGAGCAATCGCTGAGTTTTATGCTGGTTTTTCTCGGTAGGAACAGCTTTCCGAATCAGCAGTAAAGTAAACGATTCAAAAGCACTTGTTCACAAGTTTACTTGAATAAAAAATATTTTGATTTTGAATTTGAACGTTGCACAGATATCCAAAATTTTTATCTTAAAGCTTATTATAATCTTAATTGCTATTTACAAATCCTTAAGCGCTTTACAATGAAGAAAAATATCATAGCATAACATGCCTAGAGAATTTCTGGTATTTACGAGTATCTAACCTGCACTTCCGCACTGGAGCATCATAGTAGATGCAAAGTTCTTTGCCTAACAGTGGTACAGAAACATGCTGTAACATCATATACTTATTCTTTTAGCACACTATTGCATTAAAATATCTTACACCAAAACAACAAAACCTTTCTCTTTATGGAATGATTTGAAAGTCAGTTTTCGAAAATATAATGAAATGTTGAATTTAAAAGCCGTCCACATTTAAAATTCTTAAGTCTTGAGTGTGAAAATATTTATAATTACAGTTTTTCAAGGAGAATAGATAAGCAACTAAGATTCATCTTCGTGAGTTACGTAAATAAGCTAAATTTGTAAATAGTCCAATTAGAGACTCAATTTGCAGTCATTTACGATTTCTTGAACACTATCGTTATAAAAAAGACGAATAATTAGACTTGATTACATTATGAATTTGATCAGACTAGATAATACAATGATTTCTTGAATACAAATGAAATAATCATGAAATAACCTAAACAACTTAAGTTTGTAATTTGCACCGCTAGTAAAATCGCGTGTAAAGCTGGTTCTTTATATCAATAAAGCCCATAGTCAATGTCACAATGTAGGTATAATGTATTACGTTGCAAACGATTCTGTATATACAAGGAACAATGGAAGTTTCTTACCGTCATAGATTAAGTCGAATTGTGTAGATCATGGAATTAAACAAAGTAATATCTATTAAATAAAATGACTAACTGTTATTAAAGACTTCGTATATTCTGGAAAAACACGTTTAATCCTAAAAAGTGAAGCCCATGTGCAAAAAAAAATTTATCCGTTTTAACACCTCGGTTGATCGCCTCTTCGGGTGACAAGAGGGCTGGCTCCTTTTTCGCACAAAGGATCAGCTTAGCGATTCAACGCGGAAACGCTGCCAGCATTCTTGGGACCATTCCACTTGGGCATGATTTGTATAGTAGTAGCGTGTAAGTAATTTAAGATAGATATAACTTGTACATATTTGTTATAAATAAATTTAAAAAAAAATAATAAATAAATAAAAAATCCTAAAAATATTTCATATATTTTTATTTAAATTTATTAATGTCCTAAAGTCGTTTGTAAATTTGTTATACTGTCTTCTTTTCTTTATCTTACGAGATTTTTTAGTCCAATTACTTGAGTGCCTGAAAACCAAAGTCTTCAAACAGTGCGTGTTGCCAGTGATGACATACGGATCAAATCAAATCAAATCAAATCAAAATATTCTTTATTCAAGTAAACTTGTAAACAAGTGCTTTTGAATCGTCAACTTTACTGCTGGTTCGGAAAGCTGTTCCTGCCGAGAAGAGCCAGCAAGAAACTCGGCGGTTGCTCTTTTTAAAATAAAAATCTTAAAACTAGTTACATTTAGTTGTTACTGTCTTGTACAGGGTAGAAGTGCACCTATATCCACACATCCTTATCATCTAAGTAATCTTCAACAGTATAGTAGGCTTTCTGTATCAGCCTCTTTTTAACAGTGTTTTTAAACTGCTGTAATGGCATGACCAAAATTGATTTCGGAATTTTATTATAGAATCTTATACCCAAACCCACACCGATCCGAAACGTGATCGTTGAATATGGGCTCATACAAAAGCTCAGTCACTCAGCCATGGAGTGAGCTATGCTTGAAGTATCTCTACTTTATCAAATGAGCAGATCCGTAGAATAACCAAAGTCACCGATATAGTTCAGCGTATCGCGAAACTGAAGTAGCGATAGGCGGGGCACATAGCGTTAGGAATCCATTAGCGTTAAGGTCTTACGAGGTGGACTGACGACCTTGAAAAGGTCGCAGGAAGCCACTGGATCTGGTTCTGAAAAGACCTATGGTCAGCAGTGGACGTTCATCGGTTGAAAAAAAAAATCTTTTCTCCGCTTTGTCTATTGTTGTGATGTAACAATTATGGGAAAGTTTACTTTTAATTTATTAATATCAAAAGTAATGATAAAATTGTGGTGGAAGTTTTGTGGAGGAAGTGGTGGAGGTTTGTGCATGTGTTTTCACGAATCCTCCACGTATCGGGTATGAAAATACGGATAGTCCACTATACATTTAACACTATATATATTTTCTATTTACTTTATCGCGGATTATAGAAAAATAATTTAATTATTACTTTTGTATTATGGATCTACGCAAAGTAACGCCTAATTCTATAAATTATTATTAATATCAATTTCAATGTTAGCAAAAGTGTACTGTTTGTTTACGAAGCATTAAAGTGAAAAAAAAAAACTGTCAATCCAAAAAAAAACTGATATACACAAATAAAGAGGCAAATCTTTGCCTAGCGGTGTATACTATTATCATAACCACAGACAAAACTGACTCCGACAACTCCAGTTATTTCGCCACCGACACGTATAAAGTTTCTAAGTTATTCAACAGAATAAGCTTCGGTAATTTTCAATTGTTTGTTTTAAAAAACTACGCCTTACACATCAGCAGAGCATTTCGCAAATAGCTATTACATAAACTAACATAAATACAAAAGATGGCGACTAAATTAATGATTCAAAAGTAAAAAATGATGATTTTCTTACTATATGATTATGACAAAATGAATCTTACTATATTACGTTTATAAGTTATATAATTTACTTTTTTACGTAATACCATTTACGTTTTTACGTAATATTCATATTTTTTTGCGTATGTAATATATTAATAAACATTCATGCACATCATATCGAAATTTTAATATCTACGTATGTTCGATTCAGATGAAAGAGACTGATGAATTCTATCTATAAGATAATGTTTATCTAATCTATTTATGTTTATATCATTAACTTTATTTACCGTGTTTGATATATGACTACAATCTTTGCTGTAAGAGGTAAGTTGAGTCAAAATGTATCTGTAAACAAGAGATAGTATGTTAAATTTTTATTGAATAAATTCTATTACAGTATTACAAATTATTGAAATTTAATTTTATATTACGAATAAAGCACATCTCAATACAAGATTGGAATTTAGCTTATTTAGCAAACTTTAATTTTATACAGCAAATTTGGATTTTGTATTGTTAATTAATTTAAAGTGTTAACGAGTGAATCTTTGTTTTGGATAGCCTTTTGCCTTGCTGGTCTTTAAGGTTGGTGCTTTTAGCTTAGTTGGTCCTACTTCAATATAGAATTGTACATCCAAAGTAATTTATTAAAAACGCTTCCATTTAATACTTCCGCTCAGTAAATATTTTAAACAAAATTACAGCTTCTGTTAATATTAGCCCACTTAAACTTTAGAACATTAACATATTAATAAATAAATAAATATATGGGACATTTACACACACGGTCATCAGTCCCCAAAGTAAGTAACTTAATACTTGTGTTATGGTTGACGGACAACTGGTAGATATACTACATATATAAGTTTAAATACATTCTTAAATACAAATACACACCCAGGCTCGAAGAACCAACAATTTTTTTATAGAAAATGTTGGCCCTCGGCGGGAATCGAACTCGCGACCCGCGGAGCTGAAGGCAGGGTCACTACCTACAGCGCCAACGGGCCAGTCCATTATATTAATAGTATGATTTAATAGCTAAAATATAAATTGTGCACGGAAATTTTACCATGTCCCAATGTGCGTTTACGGTAATCTGTTAATTAAACTGCTATGAATTCAGGGATATGTTGTCTATATTTTTGGGGCGCAGAAAGGGCTTCTAACTTGCCCGGGCCGTTCCTCGCAGGCCTTAATACCTGGATTGTGTTTAGCCTTATTACCGTAGTTCTAGACAATTTTTGGCCAACTTGAGATATAGGTTACATTTGGACAAAATAGGTGGCGCTTTTGTGAAAATGTGAAAATGTTAACGGAACATGTATGGTGCTGTAGCATCGCAATCATCTGCTCAGGCCCGGTAGTCATATACTATATTTGTTCGTAAATGATTATATCGCTACTGATCACTTTGAAACACATCGCATATTATTATATTATAACGTGTCTATGACTCCGGGCTTTTTCATAACAGTGCCATCTGTGTGCACTTTGTAACATCACACCGACTGTGTCCGAATAGTTATATATAGAATAGTCCGAATCGCCGCCTACTGTAGGATATAGCAAACATCCACTGTGCTTAAAAATAACATACAACCAAACAATACTACGGATACTAAGTACATTAATTAGGCAAGTCTTCCGGCACTGAAAAGTAAAACTTAGCGATAAATGTTAAAAATTTTGGGATAAAAGTATTTAAATTTACGTGATGTCTATTAAGTTAATCGTATTGCGTTTTTTTTTTTCATATTATATATGAGTATGTCGAAGCGTTAATAACAAACTATTTCCCGTTCAACGTTGTCAGAGCAAATGTAAGTAATGATTATTTAATTTTATTTCATTTAAGTATAAAAAACATAAATTAAACTATTAATTTACATTTTTACGAACGTGTTTCTCTACATAAATTTTAGTAAGACAAATTTCACACGCCTCAGTAAGCGCAATTTTCTTTAAAAGATTTACATAGTTTTAAACGCATGATATATATATATATATATGATATATATATATATATATATATATATATATCATAAATATATATATATATATATATATCATATAATATATATTAATCGTAAATTCATAAAATCGTAATATTATTGTGGCATATTCGTTTCATTAATTTTGATATAAATAGGAAATAATAGCGAGAGAAACACATAAGCACATCATACACGTAAACATGTGTATGCTTATAAAATGATACAATTGGAAAAAATGTTTGTTTAGTAATTATAAAGGGCCACTGTTTTCATACATTAATATCAATAAATATTTACAGATAAGAAGTAGGTTTTTAACTTGCTAAATATAACATACTTTTAGTAACAATATCGTTACTATTATTTAAATGAATAAGTCAAATACAGTTGTCGAAATCATGATATCTTTAGTTACAATGAATGTTGATGAGTTGGAGATCAATTAAAGGACTAGGCCACTGTAGGTTTTTTAGAAAATCGATTTTTTAATGTTTTAATTACTTCCTTAGGACCTCGAAAATCACATCGCAAAAGAATATGGTTGGGTAATATCTCAAAGTACCTTTTTTTTTCAAAATATAGTACAAGACTGCCATGTAGGCAGCGAATCAGTGAGCAATCCAGTTTTCCCCTTTGTAGCAACGGACAGTCTGTTTACCAATCTGTTTTCCAGTTGGTAGTATTATATTTTATTGCAATGAATGAGGCTATAAAATATAATACTTCAAGACACCAAGTAATGAAGAGTCTAAAACAGCAGCTAATACCTCCAATTCAATTTTATTCAAAAGTCCAGTATAACACATTTATAATTATAGAAACTGTGCCTGATACTTCCACAGCTGATAGTTTTTTTTTTATTTTTTAATAGTGACATTACTTACCACAGACTTTGTGTCCGTGCCTTTTTTTAGTTAGTTTCATTTGTATTCTTTTTTTTTATGTTATTGTACTTAAAACGAACTTACTCTAATGCATCATTAATTATTTTTTTTATTTATTTTTTTATTATTATTTTTTTCTTTTTTCTTTTTTTTTTATTTTTTTTTTTATTTTAATATTTTCAATAGTTTTTCGGCCACCTCCATATTTTTGTCTTTTATTGCCATTTTGATGTTTTGGTCCCTTATCTCTGTGCTAATAGGTAGTTAAGAAGCATTAAGAGTAACATGGATATGTAGATTTTAGACGAAAATTGTTTTTTTCAATTTTATAAAGTTCTAAATGTCATAAAAAATTATATATGAACGTATTTTATATGAACCTTCTAACATTACCTAATACATCAAAATAGAATTAGCGAAATTGTCCCATACGTTCACGCGCAAGGCGATGAGCAGGGAAATACAGATTCATTTTATATATCGCACGCTTAGAATTAAAGTGACCGAATTCAACAAAAGTTGTTTTGTGACAAATTGCAATAACCGTAGCGGACTATAAAACTTGTGAGTGTTAAAAATACCTTTAACTTAAAAGAGCAAGAAATGAGTAGTTTAAGAGTTTGTTTTTTTAATAGTTGCCTAATGTCACAGATAGCATTATAAATAAGGATTACGATGTATCTAACTCAATTAAACCTTACTTTACTTAGAATTAAGACACTTTAATACTAAGCGTGCGATACATATTTAATTAAAATCTATGCATTCAACAATTTCTACGTACCTTGAGCATTGTGAGAATCTTCTGGGACAGCTCATAATCAAAGTTTGTGTACTTGGAGTCGGTCATGTCGTATATGAACACGAGCCCCGCACGTTGCGTTTCGATGGACTGCAACGCTACGTCTAGCTGATACACGAGGCCCTGGACATGAAAGTTACTAATTCTAATAACTATAGAATGTATATTAATGTATAGAAGTAAAGTAAAAGAGCGACCTGTTACAATCCCACTGCTGAGAATAGGCCTCTTCTCTTTCTGGAGAGAAGGGTTGGAGCTAAGACCTACCACGCTGCTCCAATGCGGTTTGGTAAGTTACACATATCTCCAGAATTCTCTAGAGATATGCAAGTTTCCCTTAGGATGTTTTCCTTCACCGAAAAGCGCGTGATTAATTGCAATTATCAATTAGACACATGAGTTTTAATAGAAAAACTCATTGGTGCCTGCCTGAGTTTGAACTCGTGTTCCTCTCGAAAGAGTCGCACGGTATCACCGCTGGGGTATTACAGCTCATATTATTAATCTATATTTATAATAAAATAATGTCCCAAAAAGCTATCTGTCTGTATGTAAGTGATTTTTTCAAAATCTACTGAAATGCACAACGGTTTCATGTAAATTTTGTTTGAGCTCGCGCAATTGTAAGTAAAAAACGCCTGTTGGGAGCTTTAGTTGAGCGCGCGCCGCGTAACCCAATAAAAGAAATGTACTAAAGCATTGTAGATTTACAAAAATACTACGAAAAAGTTCGCGACAGCATGTCTCTATCTCTAATGATTAATTAAAATACACTAATTTCCACGAGGGCGAAGAGTTTGCCTAGCTAGTTTGTTTATAACGATAAAAGGCTGTTTTTATTCAAATTCAAAATATAAAAATAAATTTTATTTATTTTATTTATTTAATAGTTATCTTAAATGGCAAGGCTCAATTGATCATTTCGTATTATAATGTTTAAGTCGAATTACTAGTACTTTAGATTTGTTCGTATGGCTTCTTATAGTAGGACATTTTATCACAATAAAAATGAAAATAATAGGTACGTCCTTCTTGTATCAATAGATGTATATAAAATAGACTTAATTTATTGTCTTTAGTCAAGGCTCTGGTCATGTGAGGATTTCAAAATCATTACAAAAATGACTTCCTACGGTTGCTTGTCTTCTCATGCAATTTTGCTTAAGATTGCTTCATTGATTATAAAGCTTTTTAAACGATTTCATTGCAAAAAAAATTAAATACCGCAGAAACATCTCCTTAATCAATATGAACTTGAAAAGTTTAACAGTACTTATAAAACAGTTTCGAGCATTACTTTATTTATCAAAGTACGGATACTGTAGGGTTACAGTCCGACAAAAACTAGGTCAGATTTTTATCGTTGCACAATTCCGTGACACAATTCTTTCCCAATAATTAAGTACATTAAAATAAAAACCCATGATTATTAATGCACGGATTATTATCTCGTGATGATGCTTCAATGACGGAGCGATGAATGGAGTGACTTGTTTTGTATTATTTAATACTACAGCATTTTTTAAAATGAGAGAGCACTCAGTACTATGAGCATTTTCATTTTGTACCGTACTATACAAAACTACCTTCATTGTGTCGATTTTGAATCGATAACTTTTATATAACATATAATTATACTAGAGTACCCGTGCCGTCCACTTAAGGGTTGAAATATAATTATTTGCTACATTGTATGTTTCCTGTTCTCAAAGGAAAAATTGAAAACTTATTATAATGTGTGGTATTCGGCTGAGTAGACTAGACCACACTCATTTATTACCGAGGTGTCGTAAGAGGCGACACGAAGGTATGTCGACCCAGCGTGTGGTATCCGGTCGTAAAATACGTAGCCTAATCGTATGACAACATTCTTTTAACATGTTGTGCCAACCCCACTTCGAGGGGGATAAGGGCACGAGAATGATGAGTTTAACTTAGCATGGGGGGAGGGGGGTTTCGTGAGTTTATACTTATTAGTTAACGGTTACACACACTTAGTTATGTAAAAATGGGTTTTTTATTTAAATTTTCGTCTTAATTCATCATATTCAGGGTAGTAGTTTTTTTGGCGTAATATTTTTGTATGTAACAGACAGTGTGAGAACGTGACATTAGGGGGGAGGGGTTAAAAACCTATTTTAGAGTGACGTGTTTTATGAAATGCCCCTTACTCCTAATATTGGGAGGAGGTGACACGGCGGTTTTTAAGCCATGACAATTTCATTCATTGGTGGTGAGACCGTGCGACTCTTTAGAGACGAACATGGGTTCTAACCCGGGCAGGCACCAATGAGTTTTTCTATTAAAACCTATGTGTCTAATTGATATTTGCAATTTATCACACGCTTTTCGGTGAAGGAAAACGTCGTGAGGAAACCTGCATATATCTAGAGAATTAGGGATACCTGTAACCTACCAATCCGCATTGGAGCAGCGTGGTAGGTCCTAGCTCCAATCCTCTTCAAAAAACGGAGAGAGGAGGCCTATTCCCAGCAGTGGGATATTAACAGGCTGTTTCGTCACTTTTTTTTTACGTCGGAAAAACAAAGAATAATGGATACTATAACAGAACTACTTTGCTATAATCCGCACGGGTAGCAAAGTTAGTTAGTATCTGTAATATGGAATTCTGCAAAGTAACGCCTGCTTTTATAGATCAGAATAATGGATCTTAGTACCTGTAATGTGGTTTGATGTGTCGTTTGTGCGGGAAAGTGCTTGTTAGCTGTGAAGACCGCAATCGCTGCTCCCGTCGCATCCCGGGTTGGCTGTTGAAAATGCAAAAAGTTCTTAAAATTCAAATTCAAAGCATTCTCTATGCAATTAATTAATTAATTATTCAAGTCAAGTCAGATATGGCTCTGAAGTCTAATAGATACAAACATAAACTTGTTGTTCCTAGACAAAGGATACAATTGTTTGCGAAAAACGTCTACTGTATGGCCATACGCATTTATAACAAGCTGCCGGAAACCCTCAAAAATCCAAATAGGAGATCGTTTAAATCAAATTTATTTAAATTATTGTTGAACAAATGTTATTACTCACTAGACGAATTTCTCCAAGACAAGCAGAGTTAAGATAAATTTTCACCATAATTATTTTTTTTGACATATTATTATTTTTTTTTGATGAATTGATTGTGTTCCTAATTAATTATATTGAATTGTTAAGGCCTTTTTAAATTTTTATTTAGATTTATATTATAATTAATTAATTATTAATTTCCGAAATGGCAGAAAATGTAACCTCATAAATATTTAAAACCTTATTGTACCATTTTCTAGCAATAAAGAATATTATTATTATTATTATTAAAAGAAAGTACTTAGCGACGTCAACTCTACTGCTGGACTTGAAAGCTGTTCCTACTGAGAAGAGCCAGCAAGAAACTAGGCGGTTGCTCTTAAAGAAATAATTCTTATAACTAGTTACATTTACTCATTACTATCTATAGGGTACAAGATTAGCTTATAATCATCTATGTTACCCTCAACGGTATAGTAGGCATGGCAGTATGGCAGAGCTTGATAGCGGAATTTTATTATAGAATCTTATACCCAAGCCCACAATCGATTTACCTACTTTTGCAAGACGCAAAGCATGAGCCGCAAGTTTATGTGGGTTCTTACTTTGTCTTATTATATACATTACTAATTTTTTTTCATTCTTTATATTATATCTACAAAAATTAAATTGCTAAAAATATAATATATATGTATCCTGTCTCATTTATGATTTGATATACAAAAAAAACTAGCTAGTTAATATTAATCATTTAATAAAATTTAATATTAATAATTTAATTCGAAACCGAATATAAAAAGTTAAGAAATATAAATTAATTGGAAATGACGGAAAGAATAGCTTTAAAGCTTGTAAAATTAAAATGAGAAAATGAGTTTGGCATATGTACTTTAATTTTTAGGTATGAATGGGAAGATCGAGTCTTTCTAATTCCTCAACTTATTTGGTATTGCTGCTAGCTAACTAACTAAACTATTTATAACCATATATAGCTGAAATGCAATAGTGGTGCTATTGCATTGCAGCTATATATGGCTTTAGAATAAATAAATATATGGGACAATTAAATATACGGTACTAAGTCCCCAAAGTAAGTAAATTTATACTTGTGTTAGTACTTTGGGGACGCATGACCTGGTGGGTAATTGTTCCATCTATTTATTTATTTTAATCGTGATTAAGTAACTTGACTTTGACTGGCCCGTTGGCGCAGTGGGTAGAGACCCTGCCTTCAGGGCCAAAATTTTCTATAAACAATTTGTTAGTTCTTCGAGCTTGATGTGTATTTGTATTTAAGTATGTATTTAAAATTATATATGTAATATATCCACCAGTTGTCTGTCACCCATAACACAATTATTAACTTACTTGTGTTATGGGTACTACTAGGGGACGGACAAACGTGTGTGTAAGTATCCCATATATTTATTTTAAAAAATGCTCTGCTCTCTCCGCCTGGATAGAAGGGTTGGAGCTAAGACCTACCACGCTGCTCCAATGCGGATTGGTAGGTTACACATATCTCCAGAATTCTCTAGAGATATGCAGGTTTCCTCACGATGTTTTCCTTCACCGAAAAGCGTGTGATAAATTGCAATTATCAATTAGACACATGAGTTTTAATGGAAAAATTCATTGGTGCCTGTCCGGGTTTGAACTCGTGTTCCCCTCCAAAGAGTCGCACGGTCTAACTGCTGGGCTATCACAGCTCTATATAAAAAAAAAAAGATTAACGCTTACCAATATGGTAAACTTTCCAGTCTCGAGCTCGCTTTTCAGAGGTTCTTTGAACGGCTCAAACTTGATGAGGCCCTCCCTGCGCCTCGTGGCCTCGTGCTGTCGCCATAGAGTGTGCGCGCGCCCCACGTCGAATTTGCGCGCCAAAAGAAACTTGATAGCGATTGCTTGGGTCACGCACGACGAGCCCGTTTCTCTTAACGTTTCTAGAAACTGCTTCGTTGCCTGGAATTAAAATGCGTATATCATCTATATATTCTTATACGTAAAGCATATTACACAATTGAAGATTATTTGAAGTATATGTATTTAAAGTAAGAAAAATGCTTCAATTTGAATACCCTCTAAGCTTCACAGAAAACTGCGGTTAAATAATGTAAATTTAAAATGTTTAAAAGATTGAGTTCCGAGTTTCTTACTAGTTCTTGTTCTTCTCGGTGAGAACAACATTAAGAACCAGTTGTAGCTTCATTAAATCTATTTGATCCTCGACGATTCGAAAGTGCTTGTAAAAAGTTTACTTGAACAAAGATTATTTTGATTTGATTTAATATATAAAAGATACAGTATGTATGTTCGTTATAGAATCGGCTGGACCGATTTTAATGAAATTTACGGACAATCTATATATTGGGCCAGCGGATAATCCTGTAAAGTTTAGCGATTGGTGCATTTTTTTTAAACTGTTAATGACAGTTTTGTTTGGAGAGTGAGCTGTAACCATACTGAGCAACAGCAACGCGTGGGCGGACCATTAATTAAACATAAAACAGTTGTGACCTATCACTATCTATTAATCTCACTGCTGAGCAAAGTCCTTCTCAAAGTAACTTAATCAAGCTATGTACTACTAGCTCGGAATGTTGCTGTTATAGAAATGAACCAGCAAGAAACTCAGCGGTCAATCTTTCAAACCGTTTACCGTTTTAAGTTTTAACCGTTACATGTATTAAGGTTCAGTCTTGTATGAAATTGCAAGAATCCGAACGCTACTGTGTTTTCATAATCATATATTCTATATACTGTTATAAAAACACAATATACAAACTGGTATTTTACCAAAACGAGTTTAATTAGTTGCTTCAGGAACTCCTGAACCAAATCCAACTCTGGGTTGGTCCAATCCATTGAGAAAAATTACTAAAAGTACTATGCATAAGTAATATGGCTGTCATAAAAATTTCCAAATCACTCAATCAAAGTTTGTAAGTTGTTCCGAGAAATATTTTATGTTTCCCTATATCGAAGTGCGAGATAAATTACATTGAAATTCGCAGAAAGAGTTCGTTACTTGAACCGATTGGCACCGTTTCTTGGTATGGGTTTTATAACTTACACCTCTGCTATCGATTAATGTGTATATAATATGTTAAACCCGAGTAAGGTTATTGGAAACTCCAGATACCTAGCTTTTTTGTATTACAATAAGATCGTCAAAGCATTAATGATTATTATAATCAAATTCAAATTCAAAATATCCTTTATTCAAGTAAACTTGTAAACAAGTGCTTTTGAATCGTCAACATCTACTGCTGGTTCGGAAAGCTGTTCCTACCGAGAAGAACCAGCAAGAAACTCGGCGGTTATATATTAAAACCACATCCACTTATTTATACAAACTAATATTATAAATGCTCAAGTCTGTCTGTCTGACTGTTAAGCTTTCACGGCTAATCCACTTGAGTAATATTGATGAAATTTTGTAAAATGGAAGCTTATATACCGGGGTTACATTAGAACAAAAACCGTATTAATATAAGTAAAAGTAAATAAAAAGTATTAAAAAAATGAGACCAGTTGCCTGCTCATTATTGTCCATAGACACATTTTATGCTGGCTCCTCTACTCTAGTCAAAAAAATATAGTCTTAGATTTTTTGATTTTCTACTTTTTGATTATTTAAAGTTGTGACGCAAATGTAAGAATACCTATTACCTAAACTTCTCTCGCAGGGAATCACGCGGACTTGAATTGTAGATGCCACGTATGGTTCTTTATTATTTGTTTGTATTGTAATACAAAAAAATTTCAATATCAAAAATAATAAAGCTGGTATATTTCTGGTTATTATTTTCACTTTTATTTTTACCTCTCTTCTATTATTAATCAGAAATACTTATACGCTAAAGACTACTGATTAAAACAAGATTATAGTATACAAAATCTACGAAAACAATATAGTCTACGATTTTTCTGGTATAGTATGTGATAAGGTATGTTAACGTCCTGCTTCATACACTTAAAATTACATATATGTACATATTCTCTTAACAAACGTGGATTATAGCCAAAGAATTATATTGTAACTTCTTTACTATGGAATTCCGCGTAAGTAACGCCTGCTTCTGTAAAAAGGATAATAACTCTATGGCCCGTTGCGCAGTGGGTAGTGACCCTGCCATCAGCTCCACGGGTCGCGGGTTCGATTTTGAAGGGCCAACATTTTTTTTAAGCAATTTGTTGGTTCTTCGAGTCTGGGTGTATATATGTATTTAAGTATTTAAAATTATATATGTAGTTTATTTACCAGTTGTCCGTCACCCATAACACAAGTATAGTACGCGGCAATAAATAATACACATCGAGGTTTAGAGAGAGAAATCGGCTAGTTTCTGTTCATTGTCTCTGTCGCACAGACTGACGAACCCGTGTGAAACGTCACATACTTTCTGAGTGACAGTGACAGCGTTCTACGAAACCGAAATGGCCGGCTGTTTTGTTCTAAACATCGATGTGCATTATTTAATGCTGGGTACTATATTAAGTTACTTACTTTAGGGATGGACACCGTGTGTGTAAGTGTCCCATATATTCATTTATTTATTTATTAATTCTATGGTTACGCTGCAGAAATTAACGTTGATTGGATGTGGAAATATTGTTTTACGACACCCCTAATTATTTCAGAAGAACATTGTAAAGTTACCTTAACCGTCAAATGCGCGTGTATGGACACAAACCCATTAAAAGGGAGACGCTAATTCTTCCGGGATGTATATCCTGTGCGGTGACCGTATTAGTGCCGGCGGTAACGCTCGGTTCGCATGTATTGAACGCGTTTACAATACGAACTTTATAAAAATAAACTGAGGTATTAATAAAATTATTAGGAAATATATATAATGCTTAATATCGGTCTTATTGATAAAAATAGCTTATAGAAGGTTTTAGACATTCTTTAGTTAAATCGCTCTATAAGCCTATATAACGTTCCATAAAATTGTTTATTCATAAATCTTCTATAACTGATCTATAGTTAAAATCATCATTATTCTCCTGCCCTTACCCACTCTAAGTGGGGTCAGCACAACATATTACAAACATGTTGTCATATGATTTGGCTACGTATTTTACGACCGGCCGCCTGCCTGACGTCAACTTACCTTACTCGCCTTTTACGACACCTCGGTAAGAAATGAGGGTGGTCTATTCTACTCAGCCGGATACCACACGGCATTAACCTTTGTCGCCTCTTACGACACCTCGGTAAGAAAGGAGGGTGGTCTATTCTATTCTGCCGGATACCACACGGTCTATAACTTAACTGGTCTATAGTTAAAATGCGTTAATAAATCCGAATGTTGCCATTGTAAGGAAATCTGGCGACCAATTGCCCTATCATACCCAATTCTCCACAGATAATATATGTGTACACACCGAATTAGTATAATCATAGACATTATTTGGATCTTTTACCTTATAACACTCATATAGTAGGGTTCTGGGCTCTATAAAGTTATAGTAGACTTGTAGAATGGTTTAGTGCTAAAATGCGTTTATGAATAACACTTTTTGTAAAACGACTATAGTGAGCCTATAAGCGTGTCATAACTTTTTATGAATAAGGCCGAGATTGCATAATCCTTTTCTATACCTGATACATGCAGGATTCATAGAAACACATGCACAAACCACCACCGCCACCACAATATACAAGCACTACACACGTTTACTATCACAAACTCAACAATCACTCAACAAAAGCAATCACAGCAAAATCGCAGAGCAAAAAAATTATTATTTCTTTTGTATTTTGGATCTCCACAAAGTAACACCTATTACTCTAATTTTGATTTTGATTTTGAGGCCCCAAAGTTACTAAGTACTTGTGTTGTGGGTGACAGACAACTAGTAAATATATATCTTTAGAAAATATCGCGCCTCGACGGGAATCGAACCCGCAACCCCATATTCAAAGAAACTTCAATCTTCCTGTAATTGCAATGTCATCATCATCACTAGATAGAACTAAGAAAAGAAAACTGAATAATAGAGTACATAGTAAATAGCATATTTTGACTAACGATGAAAAGTGAAATCGAAGGACCATTTGAACTTAGAATTTTAATATGTCAAAATCTATGTAATACAACAAAGTAGTGTAAGACTCAAATGGAAAACATCACAATCCAAAACGAATAATTAAATATAAAAAATCGTTCTTTTTTGTTTTAAAAGCCCTCTAGTAGCAGGAAAATCGATTTAAGAAAAACTTTACATTAACGTAGAACTAATGACTGACAAAGCATGCTAAGCACCAAGAATACTAAAACCTACGCTTATCTACCAAGATTAAACCTTTAAAACTGATTAATAAAAAAGTTATATTTTCAAAATTAGAAAACTCTTATTTATATAATTTATATTATTTATATTATTTTGCTATACAAATAAAAAAGAGTCATTTTCTACCATGCTTCGGTTACGGGGCGAAACGATTGTTGAGATTGTGTTAGACAATGTTTGCAGTCCTTGTGTATTGTTGCATTATTGGTGGTGGGTAGTGCATGAGTTCGAATTCTGCATGTATCAGGTATTAAAACGGATAGTAATCTGTACATATAATGCCGTGTGGTATCCGGCTCAGTCGAATAGACCACCCTCATTTCTTACCTTAACAAATTAACGGACAAGTTACTATCACTTGAGTAAAATCATTTTATTATAACAATTGGACTTTAGCGACTATATACATACCACCCTGAGGCATGAATATTGGTTATAACAGAGAAAATATGCCTATAAATCAGCAGAACATGTATTACAGTATCTTTATAGATGACTATAAAATTTAAATTCGAAGACATAACAATGCCTAATAATACAAATGAATACGCTAAAAACACGCGGTATCATATCCGGTCCTTGACCTTTGTACTGATTACACTTCCTTTTCACGATATTAAAAACGAGTACACAATCATAATAAAAACAAATCACTAAGACCTATCTATTGAATAACCGGCACCTATCACCAAATCACAATATGCACGATCGTAAGCTAGCAATAACAATCATAAACTGTCATAGGTGGAAAACAATCACCAAATGTAATGTAATGCAAGTACACTATTTATATTATTATATTTATTATGTATACTATAAAATTATTTTATTCTTTCGTATACCTATTTAATTTAAATTTTTAACACGTTTTTCTTTATTATTTTAATTAAGTTATTAATTATGCTTAAAAATAACTTCATTTTTTTATTTAAGAGAGGTTGACTTGAAGGGATTCCGATACCGGAATAACCCCTTCGTTGCACACTTATGATGTTCTTTTTTAAGATTATTATTACTATTATTATTAATTTAAATATAAAAAATTAGTAAGATGCCGTGTGTTATCCGGCTGAGTAGAATAGACACCCTCAGTTCTTACCAAGGTATCATAAGAGGCGACTAAGGTAAGTCGATCCGCCGTGTGTTATCCGGCTGATTAGAATAGATCACCGTCATTTCTTACCAAGGTGTCGTAAAATACGACTAAGGTAAGTTGATGTCAGGCAGGCGGCCGGTCGTAAAATACGCAGCCAAATCATGTGACATGTTTGTAACATGTTGCGCCGACCCCACTTAGAGTGGAATAAGGGCAGGAGGATGATGATAAAAGATTAGGAAGATTAGATTAAGTAAGAGCTCTTCTATCGTTATAAACTAGACAAAATGTACGCAACAACCTCTAAATTTATAAACGAATATTAATATTAACGCGAATCAATACCATAAGACTATATAATACGAAACCCAGTAACGCCCTCGCTCGGTACTTCCCAGACTGCGTAGGAGGACGCGAATATCAAGACGAGGCGTATATACTCTGAGGATCAAACTGAACTCATTTACACTTTTACTACTTTGCAATTCAATCAACTACTGTATGACGCAAATGGACTGATTGTATATGTGCAAATTTTAACTCGGTAACCAAGGATTTTAGAAGGTCACCCTCTTTGAAATTGTCCTTTTTAACAATACTGGGTTTTTGTCTTCTAGTTTTGGGATAACAGTTAATAAATTTTACCTACAGTTAATAAATTAACATTTTGTAGGACTATGGATATGCCTACATACTATATAAATACTACGACTAACCATACTACCACATAATGCGAAGAGGAGATGAGAATCTTGAAAAGCTGGTCACTGCTGGCAACACAGAAGGCAAGAGACCACGAGGCCGGTCGCCAACACGATGGTCTGACCAAGTGAAAGACGCCACCTCGTCATCCAAATTCTATCAGGCGGTGAGGGCTAGGTTAAACCGGAATAAATGGAGGCAGATCGTACGAAAGAAGGGCTCAGTAATGAAGGAACCATTGAAGAATATAAATACTATGAACCTTTCTCAAGTCAACACTAGTAGTAGATAATATCATGCTCTGTACATGTTAAGTATGACATGCTTAAATAACCAATGTACTCGGTAAGGATAGTGTATCCATTTAAATAAGTTTCAAATTCCGAAAAGACTGATCGCGGATTATAGCAAAATACATCTTTTTTACCTATTAATCGTTGCTGTCTGTTGAGTAGTTTGTTGCAGTTCAAAATACTTTATTATCAATCAGATAATCCCCAAATGTAGGGATCAGATATCCCCAATAGAGCTTTTTATAGTAGGGCACACGATATTGTGCAACTGGGATCTAGCATTTTCTTGGGACGCTTTTAAGGTCATCTGTCTACCCACTGTCGACCAACGCTGCGGTTCATACTCAATTGTAAGTATCATATTTAGTATAACTTCATAAATGTTACCTTGATATATGGTACATGAAGCTTAATTTTAAAAATTCAATGAACATTACGACAGTTTGAAGATTACGACCAAGTTTTTTTTAATGACGTAAAAAATTCGCACCGAATTTTTTGCTAGTTGGTTTATAAATATTTTAGAAGTAGTTAAGGTATGTATATTTATTAAGAATTTAATATTTGGAAAAAATTCAAAAATGTCACCATAACAAAAATATTAAGAAATTTACAGTAATATAAATTATTGTTCCATAATATATATCTATACTAATATTATAAAGAGGAAAGATTTGTATATTTGTATGTATATGTGTATGTATGTTTGTAATGTTTTCATTTTCGATTTCCAATATTCCTTCACCATTAGAAAGCTGCTTCTTCACTGAGCAACATAGGCTATAATACTATAATTTAAAAATGTCAATTTAAAGAAAATAATGCCATCACAAATTTATTGTACCGACCATTGTTATAATAAACAGGGCCTGCAACTGGTGAGTTAGCTGTTATTTCAAGGACATCAATGATATGCACGGATAAAGCTATACCTTTTAAAATAATTTAATTTCCAATTAAAACCTCCTTTGCCTTAACCATTAATAAGTCAAGAGAGCCAAACTTTTATTTTCAAAAATAAATCTGTAGCCCTACTTAGTAGCCTTTCCACGAGATCGGTATGTACGCGAGTGAAACCGCGGGGCAGCTGATATATATATGTATATTTTATATATGCTTTAGCAAATGAAACATGATCTCTAAAAGATATTATATAAAACAGAACGAACTAGTATTGAGTAACAACAAAATATTTTTAGTAAGAGCTCAAGATATATTGATCAGTCACTTCAATTATGATTTTTATATGTTGTTTATTAATCCTTCAATTATAAAGTCATCATTCAAGTGCCCTAATCGCCCTTCAAGTGGGATCGGCACAACACTTTACATGATGTTATATGATTTGGCTAGGTATTTTACCACCGGCCGCCTGCCTGACGTCAACGTACCTTAGTCGCCTTCTACGACACCTCGGTAAGAGATGAGAGTGGTATATTCTACTGTCTAATACAGATGCAGGTGCAAGACTCTTAAGACACATATTTGAAGCTTGGCAGAACTCATAAAATGCTAGAGGCATTTTTTGTAATTTATCTAAGGCGTTTGATTGCGTTGAACATAAGACCCTTCTTTTACAATTAAGTTATTACGGTGTAAATGATAACTCGCTTGGTCTTATTTCCTCTTATCTTAGCGATAGATTACAAAAGGTATGCATAATTGATGTTAGGTCATCTGGATCGTTTAATGTTATGGGTGTCCCACAGGGGTCAATCCTTGGTCCTTTTCTGTTTTTAGTATACATAAATGATTTATAAAGCATATTGTGTTCAAAATATTTGTGATATTGTGTTGTTTGCAGATGATACCTCTTTTATTTTTAAAGTAGATCGAGATAAAGACAACTTTGACGATGTAAACAGTGCTCTATCTCAGATATCAAATTGGTTTTCAGTAAATAATTTAGTTTTAAATGCAAATAAAACCAAATGTCTGCAATTCGTGTTACCAAACGTAATTAGTTCAGACATAAAGTTAGAGATTAATAAGCAGATACTAAAGATAGAAAATACAACTAAATTTTTGGGGCTCGATTTGGATGATAAACTCCAATGGGGCACCCATATATCTGTCCTCGCAGGAAGACTTAGTTCCGCCGCTTACGCTGTTAGAAAAATTAGACATTTAACCGATGTTGAAACAGCGCGACTTGTTTATTTTGCTTATTTCCACAGCATTATGTCATATGGAATAATGCTGTGGGGTAAAGCGGCCGATATAGAAAAGATTTTTGTTGCCCAAAAAAGAGCCATACGGGCTATCTATAATATGAAGCAACGTGAGTCCCTTCGCGAAAAGTTCCAAGAAATAGGCATACTGACTGTAGCATCACAATATATATATAGTAATATTCTATTTGTACGGAAAAATATAAGTACGTATAAAACAAAATTTGATGTATATCATAAACATACGAGAGGTCACAAACAGCTTGCGATACCTGCGTTGCGACTCAGCAGAGTTAGCAACTCATTTGTTGGTCTCGCTATTCGCTTCTATAATAAAATTCCTCAATCCATTCTAGACCAGTCTACAGAAAGATTCCAATCAAGTGTAACAAATATGCTTATACGTAAAGCATATTACAAAATTGAAGATTATTTGGTTGATAAGAAAGCCTGGATTTGAAAATCCTTTCAGCTTCATACAAGACAGCGGTTTAATAATGTATAATTGAAAATATTTAAAAGATTGACCGACCGAGTTTCTTGCTGGTTCTTCTCGGTAAGAGCAACATTCCGAACCAGTTGTAGCTTCATTAACCATATTGATGTTTGACGATTCAAAAGTGCCTGAAATGGTTTATTTGAATAAAGATTAATTTGATTTGATTTGATACCACACGGCAATTCAAATATAAAGTGTTTAAATAACTCGAACATAACCAAGAAACGTTATATGATACGCAAAAACGTGTACTTGTATGACGCAGCAATTCCAACAATGGGAGGCGGTTTCGTAAACAAAAGCAATTTCCCTAGAAGTCACAACAAAACGCTAGCGATATGTGACGTACTATTTTATTATAATACTGGTAATAAGAACGTGAGTAAAGCCGGTTTCTATACATTAACTATGAATACCACTCACAGACTATCGTCAGAAATTCAAATATATTCTGGATTATTAATAATACAAATAGTAAAAGAAAATCGTATATGTAACTAAAATTTTGTAATGTTTCAATAAATATAATAAAAATAAAATACGGGTATGTATAGAAATTCAAGCTTCTACTTATTCGTTTTCACCATTTTAATTTTAATTCTTAAGTTACGATGTTTTGTGTGAATGAATAAACTGAATGAATGAAAGTAGAATACATATAACATTATTGTACCTGCACTGAAGCAACATGGTGGGCGTCCATTCTTTTCTCCGAGAGAGAACTTAAAGCGTCTTTTCGCTGTTTTATATTTTCACATAATAAAACATAAGGTGCAATAGGGTGCAACCACATTAAATTAAGCAAACAATGCTTGCTTCCGTTAAACCACCAGCAACAAAAGATAAAAGTGGGATAAAAGCGTAACGCCCACAAGCGTTCGCAGGAAATCACAGTTCACGACTATATCGATGCTACTTTGAGTACACAATAATCGCAACGCAAAATCACGATAATATAACCGAATGTATTACAAAAGCGATTGTAGCGATTTTTTTGTATCGTTCTCAAATCTGTCAGTAAATTAATTTGCATATTGAAAAAGTATCTTTAATAACTGAAATAACGCTCTTCGACATGGTTTACACGCTATGGAGTATATTCCTAAAAAAGTGGGTTAAGGAATGATGAAAGAATGAAGATGACTCCCATCATATCATATTCCTAAACTAATATAAATTTATAACGTTGATATAAAGCGCTTTATAATAATGTTTAATACACTTGTTTAATCTATCTCTACAAATATATTTTCTTTTATTGTATCGTATTTCGTATATTAGATTTTCGTCGTAAATGAGTGTAGTACTTGTGTAGTGTGTCAGCGATGGTTTCATTTTGTGATACGTGCCGTATTCAATCTTGCATGTAAATTAATTCCCCCATAACGCGGTAGATTGCTTCCGCGTTATAGAAAAACGCGTTGTAGCAGTATTCTCATATACCGCGCTCGTATGACGCTCGTTGAAAAGATTTTAGAGGTTAATATTAAGATAAAACCATGTTATGAACTCAATATGTGCCTTTTATCAAAACATGACTGAAAAATAAATATTTTATTGAAAATAAAATTTCTAAACCTTATGTATACATACCTTATGTATAACCAATGTTCTCACGATTCAAAAACAAAACAAGAAAATTCAATTTAATTTTATAACACGTGGAACATGGAAAATCCCCGCGTTTGTTGCGGTAAAACACGCGTTATAGGCGGGACTGAAAACGCAAAATTCGAAAACGCGTTATAAGACAACCGCGTTATAGGGGGGAGTACCTACTGTATAAAGTATGTTAACGGATCTTGCTTCCTACGCTAAGCATTACATAGATTATCTAGACAAACGCGGGTTACAGCAAAATAAATGTATCACTTTTCTAAAGACATTTCCAAATTCAACATTCATTCATTCAACAACAAGCAGTGCTGATACTAGTATTTCGGAGAGTGCACTCAAACCAATGCCCATCGAACGACGCCCTCTCAGCGTCACTCACAGTTAAACAGACTGGTTTATTACGGTCGTTTCCGTTCTCACATAAATCTCATATCTGCACCTCACAAAGTACATTCTATAAAGGTTTTTATACATCGAGGGTACTGCAATACTTGAGCATTCTACACACTCGTATTTTGACGAATCATTTAGACACAGAGACACACGACACAGAGTAGAGAGAATAATATAAAAAAAGTTAATTCAAAATAAAATCTATTAACAAAACCTTTTAACAAAAAATTAATGTCCCCACTGTTAACTGTTGAGGAGTTCCCTCGTCTAGAGCCAATCCTGCCAGCAGCGTCAAGTCATGCTTATCGTAAACATGCATTTTTATCTGGAGCAGTATGTAAAATGTCAGTTCAATAGAACACTGTTCACAATTCACAAGCACTACACACATTCACTATCACAAGCTCAACAATTGTTTCGTCTGCAGCCGAAGTATCATCAGGAAATAGACTTCACGATATAATCGCAAAGCTTTTTTTTTGCAAAACAATATATCAACTGGAAAATAGCAATTACAGAATTATGAATTTATCATAAAAATCGGTTGAGCAGGTTAGATGTTACAAAAAACTGTGTGTTTATTCTTAAGTGCCATTATATTTAAGATTTAATTACAATGAAACAAAATATCACTTGATATGCGAACCACCAAATTAATTCTTTACTGCCACTGTACTTACATTTATTAAAACTACTTTACATACTTTATATAGACTGAAATATGAAATCGAAATAAACTTTATTCAAATAAGCTTATTCCAAGCACATTGAGAATTAATTAAATTTAATGAGGCTACAACTGGAATGTTGTCTTGTACTGAGAAGAACCAGCAAGAAACTTGACAGTCAATCTTTTAAATATTTTCAATTTACACTATTTAACCAAAGTCTTGAAACTGAGAGGATTTTCCGCAGTCTTGAAACTGAGAGAGTTTTCAAGTCCAATTGTTTATCATTAAAATAATTCAGTTGTTTAATATGCTTCACGTATGAGCATACATCTTAAACTTAAGTTAAACCTTTCTGTAGATTAGTCTAATATGGATTGCAGATTTTTATCATAAAAGCAAGTATTGATGACCAACAAATAAGACAGAGATCACCTCCTCTCAAAACTCTCACAAAATATTCAAATATATATTTCAATATTTTTGTGCATGTATTTTTTGCATTTCTGTGATTATTTGACACTTGATAGGTGTTTTATACACATTCTTATTACATTATGGTTCAAATGATATGATACAGATGTATTTTGTTTTAGCTTTTAATTGTCAACTAATTTTTGTTACCCACATCACACATTCACAAAACACTTAAAGTAGTGTAGATTTAGATATTAAAAATATAATGCATCATTTTATCACTTAGTGAATGTCATATTTATAGTTGTTAATAATATTCAGAATTAGAATACAGATAATCTAACAAAATTGTGTTTCATTATTTATTTTTGTTAAAATGAATGTGTTACTGGTAAATGCAAAATATTCCTTCTTCAAATAAGCTTTTACATGCACTTTTGAACCTTCAATTCATAATGAAGCTACGGCTGGATCAGAAGTGTGCTTTTGCTGAGAGGAAACTAGAATGGGAGACTTATCCACCAAATAAAAAAAGGAATCTAATAAAAGAATATATTACAAGTATAGAAGATAAGATCAATTAATTACTTTTTTTTAATAAGGATTAATTTTTATTTCAATTTAAAAGTGTAGTCCAAAAGATGATCAAGAAAGACTGTAAATGAAGCCATCATATATCATTCTATATTTAGTTACTTATTTATGAATAATAAAGCCTTTAAAATTCTAATTAATAAAACAGTAACCATAGACCAAAAATTTAAAGAAAAAGTTATACGACATAAGAAATAGTTTGTAAACAACGAATTTTAAGTAAAATCTTCGCAACGTATGTTGACACCGCAAGAGAATAATTATTTCAACAATCAACTGTTCATCTATTGTCCAAATAAAGGGTAATGTTAACATAAGAAGAGCGTTATATTTAAATATAACTATTTATTTTTGAACGAGTATGCCACATCGATAAATTATTTTTTAAAGTAATAATCAAGCTTTTAATGACACTAAAATAAGAAAAAGTTATATTTATTTACACAAATATAAACCCTTATTACCATATCAAATTGATTGAATTGGTTTGAATCTTTCCACGAAACCAAAACAAACACTGATGACATGTTAAACAGAAACTACATAGAAAACATAGCTCATACAGTATTCAAGATGAAAGAATAGATACAATTTTGCATTCTATGCAAAATGAGGCAAAATCCAGTTCAGATAAAAAGTACTTTGATATAATTTAGTAAAATAAATTAGACTTACCAACTCCTGATCGGGTGACAAGGCCACCGCCATTTTTATGACTAAAATCTAAATGTCAAACTAAAATCCGTATCGTAAAATGTTGCTACTTGGTACTTCTACCGCAAAAGTGTTATTAAATTTTTGAAAAAAAAACATTGCTATTCGTCACATCTCAAATCAAAAAAAAGGTGGAGAAGGTGCAAAAAAAATAAATAATGAATCTTCTATATGACTGTGAATATTAAGCCATAAAGCTGGCTTAATGCGAAGATATAAAAAACACAAGATAGACTAAGACGTTCGTTTTCATCAAAGAACAAGCAAGGGCATTCTCTAATCTCTACTCTGTAGGAGCAATTTTGGAAACTAGCAGTCGATTCGAAAGCACTTGTGTAGGAGTTTATTTTAATAAATAAATTTCAGAATTTGATTATACAAAAAAGCGAGAATATTCCCCTACTAAAATTATATTAATTTATCTTTTGTGCTTTAAATTTATTGATACAGAAGTTGAATACAAATATTTAACCACACAGAACTTTCATTTCAAAATATAATTTATATAATTAGAGTCATTGTAACATTAACACTACGACGCATAAACAGAAGAAGTAGGTAGGTAAGTCACTTTAAATTTTAAAAGTATACTTAATATTTTAAAGTACTAGTTCGTGAGCTAAACCATAGATAATATTATAATATATAGGAAAAAGCTATACGTCAATTGTAAATTTTTGGTTGTCCCCATAGATTACTAACTAAAATAGTTGTCACAGTGTATTATCTATGGGTTGTCATTTCACGTTGTGATGATTTTTGCCTGTGAAAGCCTAATTCTATTTTGTATTAATTTTGTGAGTTGTGTGCGGTAATTAAAACACTAATTTAAGCGATAGATTAGAAGCTCACAGATAGAAATAAAATTTGTAAATAAATATAGATTAAAATGTCAACACGCTGGTAAAATTAATAAGCAATATCAATGTTCCTTATTAAGAATTATTAAAGCATAAAATTGAACGTTATATCTATTGCAGGTATCCAATATATCAAAAAGGTAACCCACAGTTGCGAGTATTTTTGCCTAACTTTTGGATGAAGTTAGTTCGGCCTCCTACTAAACAACAATCTAACATAGTCGAATTTCATTGCTCCATGGAGATGACACGATACGATGTGAAAAATTACTTAGAGAAAATATATAATATTCCTGTTATAGATGTTAAAACCAGGATAGCATTGGGAAAATTTCGAAAAGATATTGGAAAAGGTTACATTGTAAAAGATGATGATATAAAATGTGCTTATGTGACTCTAGTAAGTTTTTTCAATAACTATCTCTTGTACAAGTTATGTTTGGGAAAAATATACAAAAAAATCTTTATAAAATTCATCTAGTCCTAAACAGACATTATTCATTATATTTATTATGTAGTTTAAAAAGCAATATAATATAGCAAATATGATTTATACTGTAATATAATATATTTTCTGTAATAATATATACATTCATATATATATTTAATAGTAAAATTATTACATTTATAGGTATTTAAAACATTAAGGTGGCTCTATTTTATTCTTATTTTAATACTCAATAATATAGTAATTAATAAAATATATGCTATAAGATTAATTGATTTTTGTTTTCAATTTTTTTAAATTATAGCCAAAAACCATGAAGTTTGAATTCCCTGATATATTTGCAAAGAAGAAAGGTGATAGCGAGGATGATATGAAATCATTAGATGAAGCAAAGAAGTCTTTTAAAACATTTATAGATCGCAATAAAGACAGATCAGATATTCCAAGCTGGTTTTCTATATAACATAATCCCTTGGAATTAAATTATTATGCAATGTTCTAAGTAAATAATTGTTTCCCTATGTTACAAATATGTATTGTCAATAGATAGAATAGATAGATACCTTGTTTGCTTTTCATTTCTTATCCATAGAATAAAATTAATTGCAAAATAGGATTAGAATATAAAAGTTGTAATTTTTGTAAGAGTGAAATTTTTGTAACATTCTATGCTTAAATAAATAATAAATTTATGGGACACTTACACACACAGTCCCCAAAGTAAGTAACTTAATAATTGTGTTATGGATGACTGACAACTGGTAAATATAAACATATATAATTTTAAATACATACCTTAATACACCAAAGCTTGAAGCACAATTTTTTTTAGAAAATGTTGGCCCTTGGCGGGAATCAAACCCAGACCTGCAGAGCTGAAGGCAGGGACACTACCCATGGCTCCAACGTGCCAGTAAAAATGATGTCATGACCACCATACAAATTTACTTATACACTTGACAGCAATTTGCCTTAATTAAAAAAAAACCAGTCAGCATTGTTATAAGTTATTAATAGTACGGGCCTTCATATCAAGACTAGAAATAAATTCAGGAGTGAGAGATGGAGGAGGAGAGGAGTGAGGATTCAGAGAACTGCCTTTAATTGGAAAAGTAATCATTTGATTTCTCAAGATCGAATCTGACTATCAATTTATACTTGTGCTCACTTTGTGGTAATACTATAAAATAAATGTTACTATAATAATATTTTTTGATTACTGCATGATACAACAACTTGCTTCACTTGCTTGCTTTCTATATGTAAACATTTGTCACAATTGGATTACAGAAAACTTGTAGGATTACAATTGGGTTTTCTGATATATTTAATTGAATCTGGTTCTTTTGAAAATTCCAAACTGGCCAGCTTACAATTACATATAAAGAAGATAATTCACCTATAAGGAACCTTTAAAAAGTTGTCATTTTCCTTTCCGGATTAATAAAATTCCAAGATATGTACTTAAAGTATTGTAATAACTATAATTCTATCAGGTAATTCAAGAAATACATTCAGACTATAAATTTTCAGATCATTGTATATAAAAGTTTGAAGAACATATTTCAGGTTATTTTTTTATAACTAAACATTTTTCAGGATTTTTTTATCATAGCAAAGTATAACATGTATTATGAAATATATTAGCAGCTTAAATAGTAGTTAGGAGCATGGGATTCACACAAGGTAGATTGGATGGTTAACCCAATATATAAATATCCATTATTTGAAGATGTAAAATCTTTGGATATCAACTGAAATGATTAAATAATTATGGATCAAGGATTCATTTATATACTTTTTAACACAGAGTTTGGATCTATAAACATTTGAGATTAACTTTTACAAAATTTCAAACTTCAGTATAAAGTTTCCATACCACCATTATTTATGTTTTAAAAGTAACAAAAAATGAAGATCAAGAATGAATATAATGAAAGGCAGTTTTAATGTAAAAATATGTTGCATTTATTTAACAATAACAGGGATTAGTCTCTGGCAATTATTATATAAACCAACATCATATTTTCTTAATGCAAGAAAAAGTTTAACAAAAACTTAATTAACACATTAAAAAAACAAATAAAGGTTTTATCATAAAAACTTGTTGTTTTTTCTTAGTGATTTTTTTAAACTTAAAACAATTTCTAACATGGGCAATCAATTCCTGTTGAATGCATAATATTTTAAGTACTCAAAATCAATTTGAGTGAACAAACTAATCAGTATTATAAACATAAAAAACTTAATACTCGTATCTTCAAATGACAAAAGTGAAAAATAAGGTGTTTTAGTGATATGTAATCAAAAATTATAAATCGCCAACAAATTCATCCAGATATACGGACGAATGACAGCGGGGACACTCCGTTATATCCAACAAGAAAGTGACCTGTAAATAAAATCAGGTTAAAATTACCTAAGCCCAATTTTTACGAAAAAAGATTTTAGAAAGAAGCATACCCTTGGATGTTGATCACATTTCAAGCGAACTCTACCATGACAGTAGTATCCACACGCTCGACAGAAAACAATTGTTTTTTCTCTTCGACAGGAGCATTTCTTATTAAACACTTCTGTGATTTCAGGTACACCTCTTCCTACTCGGTTGCAAAGCTTGAAAACTTTACCACCAGCTGCTGCTACAACAGGAGTTTCAGAATCCATCGTTAAGTTTTTAATTTTCTAAATATATTTAAATACTACTATTAGCAACGCAGGATATAATAATATTGTATTGTCACAAATTATATTTGGAAGTGGGTACCGCGAAAACCAAAGCACAAATTTTAAAAAATCAAAGACAAAATATACGCAATGTAGCCAACATCGGAAAATTAAAAACTTCAAATTAACCACTTACAATACCTTTAAATATATATCTGTTTTCGAAGACTAGGTCGACTTTATAACTGAATAACGTCAAATAATAAAGTGAAAAAATATCTTTTCTGCTCTTGCAAATAATCAGCGATGATGGATAAAAATCCATAGAGTTATTTTTTTAGTAGGCGAGCCATAGACAGGCTTGTAAGTGATAATGACAACAAAAATGTTGACTAGTCTATGATGTCGGATGTGGCCAAAAATCATAGGATGGTCACAGTATATAGATGTTAGATGGTACATAGACTATTTTTCCTAAGACAGACAGACAAACTAAGCCAAAACTGGTGATAGATAGGTTATTGGGACCGGCCGGAATTAGTTATTACTAGGGTTGGGACATACTAGGCAAAACTTAATAATAAGTATCATTGTAACTGTGATTTATAAATACCTGTGACAAATACCTGTTACAAAATACTAGGTAGTATAGGAACAACATAGTTAAAAAGCACAATCGAAAAAATGTGTTTTAGGAAATTAATTTTTAAGTGTAACTTTTATGGTTTAAAATATAACACTATATAATACTTTTAACGAATATAATACTTTTCCCGCCTTACAAACCCGCAACAAATAAAATTAAATGAAGCAATAATTGCTTCTTTAATAGTAATACTTATTTATTGGAAATGATACTGAGAAATATTTATTTAGGTTTTTTCACTTTTTGTGGCACGCGAATTCTTAAAAGTTGTAAGTTCAAAGTTTTTTGTATCCCCTTCTCAACCACTATTTTGAGAAAAAATCAAAGTAATTTTTTTTTATTAGTTAAAAACATATCTTTGAAAATAAAATGTGAACTTATATTTATGTATATATACATCTAAAAAGTTAACAGTCGGGTCAATATATTTAGCATATGGTATATTTTTGAAACAGTCTCCAAATTAAAACCAATTATATCATATGTTCAAAATTTCCTCAATAAAGTTAATTATTGTTTGTTCACTCAAATAAATACTGAGTACTGACCAAACTACACTAAATATTTCTTATTCCAAATTTGGTTATATTCGGTTTTCTTCTTAAATTTTTTAGTAAAGTATAAAAAATACGTTGCCCTTCGACTCTTTACATGATTAAATTAAAATATAAAAAATAAATTTTGCGTTCAATGAATACTGAATGTACTAGCAGCGCCGCATACGTGTTTTATTTCTTTCATTCTAACGAATATTATTGTAGAAACAAAGTGACAACGAATGCAATTGAAATGCACGCTTCTCTTATCTTTTTATATGATTGAAGTGAGACGCCTATTTTGGAACAGGGATCGTAAATACTAGCCTAGAATTTATGTACGCGTCCCTGCGAGGCGTACTTTATACTGTCCGCGACAGTTATTTTATACCTGTTACAAAATACTAGATGAGTATTTTGTAACAGGGAGTATAAAATACTCGATGAGTATTTTGTCACAGGGAGTATAAAATACTTGTCGCTAGTATTTGAGTACCTGTTCCAGACTGTTACATTTTAGTACTTAGTATCATAGACTACTAACTAAAATCTTAGTATTTAATAACTGTTACGATAAATACGCCTCACCCCTAGTAATTACATAGTATACTATTTTAGTTAGTATACTGCGTCCATCATATTATCAGTCTTTTGACAGCTCACGCTCATTAAGTTTTGTATTGCTTACGTACAAATATCATACAAATAATATTTGTACTTTATGGATGGGTACCGCCCACTTAGTGATGTCACACATAATGGTTACTACGATTATGCCACAGATTAAAAATAATCGGTAGAAATCGATGTTACGAGTATTAAAAGACATTTAATAACATTATATAAAGTTTTACTTTCTTCTTAGTTAATACATGAATACAAATAAAACAATCAGGATATTTTAATTTATTTTATTAGCACGAGTCGTCGGAATGATAATCAACACTAGACTCCTCCGATGAGGAGTCTTCAGTAGCAGTTATTATTAGCTCTTGTGTAGATAATATATTATCAAACGCAATATCACGTTCCCAATCAGAGAATATTACTCTTTTAGTTCTTTCCACCACACTTGCCCAGTTCTCGGCCGTTACGTGGGTGCAAGCATTTTTTAGCAATTGCAACATTTTATTCGCTGTGAATGGGGGGCTTGTATTGCATCTCGCAGCATGCCCTTTTACTTGTGCCCATATAAGTTCTATTGCGTTGTACTGGCAGTGGTATGGAGGAATCCGAAGAACAGTATGGCCATATTCTGCTGCCATTTCATTGATTACATAGCGTTTTGCTCTCTTTTTGGTTTTTAATATTTTTATTAATTCAACTTTTAACATTGAGTCGTCCACATTTTCTCCATTGTCCCGAAGCCAATTAATTATTTCATGCTTTTTATTAGCCTGTGTTGGCATTTTGTCAATTTGACGGGAGTGGTAGGGCGCATTATCAATAAAAATTATTGATGGTTCTTCCGATGAAATGAGCATTTTTTTGAACCACTCTTCATACACATTTGCATTCATCTCTTCGTGGTAGTCATTTGATTTCTTCGATTTAAATGCCAAAAATCACAACGTGCTATAGCTATATCTGTGCGTTCCATTAATAATTTTCTTTTATTTAACTTTTTATATGAAAAGCCAATTGTGTTCAAAACTTTGACCAAAGAAGATTTTTCACCATGAAATAGACCACTTCTTTTCAAAGAAACAATAAGTTTTCTCAAAGTTGGAATTTCTTTTCTCAAGTAGTAATCATATACATGACGACGAATAGCGTCAGCGTCAAAGTCATCAACAGCTGTCACCTTATGAGCCCGGCGCTTTCTTTTTGGTGTAGATGGTTTGTTTTGCTCCAAGCCGCTCCTGCCGTAGGCATCAGTAGTGATTTTAGTCACAGTTGATAGACTGATCCCCAACGCGGCTGCAACACGGTTTCGGACTTGCGTGATAGGTATATGAGGTCCGCCATTTTGATTTTCTTGCTCAAAATACTCATGAAGTTTTAACACTAACTGTCTCGATTGTGCTTTCAACACACGTCCTTTCGGCATTTTCACGATCAATTAATATTAGTTTCACGTAAATGCGTGTGACTATCACGGGCGTTTCGTTGAGAGTGACAGATCACGTCAAAATGGCGGCCGAGCGGAAGGTCTGTTGATGTTGCCAGTTGATGTATAATATATTTTTTATGATTATAATAAATACACACGAATTAACATTTATTTTCAAAAAACTAAGGCAATATTAAATCAAAATGTTGATTTCTATATCTGTTATTAGTTTACGTAGGTTATCATTAATCGAATTACTTAGGTACGTAATTCGATTAATGATAGTAGGTACTATAATCGGAATGGTATCGCATACGAGAATCTTTAGGACATCACTAAATATGTAAATCGTCAATCTGTCAAAAGATGGTTAATATAATGGACAGTGTATAGTCTATGTAATATACTAAGCTTATGGTTTCCTAATAACGAAATTATGTTATTCTATGAATAGTATAAAATTAAATAACAATTAATAACTATGACAATCAATAACATGCTACAAACATTAAAGAGGACACCAAATCTTGTTGCGAATATTCAATCTAAAGTGAAATTTCCTAAAAAGTTAAAGGGAACCATATTAGAAAAATGGGCAAATTATTGGAAAAATCTTCTTATAGATTATCGACAAATGTTACAAGATTTACGGACTGATATACAAGATGATCCCAAGAAAGCTTTGAAATGGACCTCCGGGTTGGCGACTATTTGCGCGTTGTCTAGAAATAATCCTGGCGAGACAGAATTTAAAGACCATATGAAAAGAATTACAAACGAAATTATATTAGTGAGTGAAGAATGCAGAAATCCAAAATCGATTGAACACCTGCAATATTTACAACAATGTTACAATGAAGGTTCAATACATTACCGCACTTTAGGAATAATTTCTATTATGTACACATCTTACCTCAATGAGGCTTGTGATTTATATAAAGCCCAATGTTCATACTTAAAACCTCCGTATTTTAATATGTTTTCTCGAATAGTTGATGTTGGTTTCATGGGGAAATGGTGGAATATTCATATCAAGACTACTAACTATGATGTGAATTAAATATGTACATTTTACTTATAAAAGTTTTGTGCTGTTGTAAGCATGCATCAGTTCAGTCTCTCTGGTTTGGTAGCCTCTCATTTCTTTATAAACCAAATAGGTAATAGATTACATGTTATAATTTTTTTCAAATTGATCTATTACTGGTTGAAGAAATATTATTTTACAAAAAATATTTTTCACCAAGAACTTAATTATTACAGTTATAGAATATTGACTCAAAACAACTTCAAATATATACTGCAAATATAGTAGGATTGTTTAGATTAGGATTTATAGGTTTGACAAATAAAAAATGATTATTTGAGGAAAAATGGCTGTATTTGTTTTTATTTTTCTATGATAGTAAAACAATTGATGTATAAAAACTAATAACTCTTCATAAATGGCAGTTAGTCATGAGGTCTATGCTAATGCACACTCTAAAATTATGAATTCCTAAGTGAACTGTATAAATATATATCCTCCTATGAATCTCAACATATATATAACTTCTGTTTAAATGTGGATTGAAATTTTTACAAATTAAAAAAACTTTCCTGGATATTTAAAAACTAATTAATTAATAAAGCAAACTGATTGTGTAGATAGCAATGTGCAAAATAATATTGAAGACAACAATTCTTATCTGAAAAATAGAAAGTAACAACTCTTCTATTTATAAAAATAAATATCACTGAACATTGAAATAAGTATAAGTACGTAGTAAGATACAATCGCTAAATAAATGTAGATTTCCTCTCTCCTAAGTGATGCAAACAAATTCTATTGTATGACTTTTAAAAGAAATTATAACTCCTACAATAAAAAAAGAAATCAAAATAATGATTGATTTTAATTGTGATTAAAATGCAATTACATTCTTCATACAAAAAAACCCTTGTTGTTACAATGCATTATGTACTTAATAAAATTAAAAACATTCTAAAGATTCTGTGATATAAAATCGCGAAAAGCATATCAAAAGTATATATAATGCTGGTGCAAATTTTCGCCATAAATTTACACTAATTACTGAATATAAAAAGATAAATTGTAACAACAGTATAATGATACATTGGCAGATTATCTCCCAATAAATCAGATCAAGTCATGACCACTCGGCCTATCAAATGATAGGCTGAGTGGTCATGACTTGATCTGATTTCAACACACATTCAATATGATTATCTTCCATGTCAAATTATCAGAACATAGTATAGTAAATTACACTATGATTATTTCATTTGGAGATTGTAGAATATTGATGAAACTGTAATGAATTATTGTGAAGAGTAGATAATACTATTTCACCCTCTATTCTACCTCTATGATAAATGAACATTCCAGCCATGGCAAATTATCATATTGTAGGAGACCTTTTAAAATGTTTAACAATCTTATGCATCTTTGAATTCTATATCTTAGGTAAATACAAACTGTCACAGCATTATCAGTGGCCCTTCTCTATTGTCATAATTTACTAACTAGCTTATTAGGTGTATGACATATAAATATTGTTCAAGCATAAACAACAAATATAATGCTTGAAGCTTATACTATATTGAATTGGTACTATGAGACAATGAATTAATATTCGTAATATAGTCATCCTAATTGTTCACTGTAACACAAGTTAAACAACAACAGGCATATGCAATTTGTCCGTGTTTTACTACCATATATTTCAATTTATACAAATAATATCAGTAAAGGTAAATTAAAAATGACGCAAGAAAAATTTACATCTATCACAATGTTTCAGACTTTTTATGTATACTATTAGTATAAAGGATGAACTAATAAAAAAATAATTGTAATTTGTGATGAGAACATTGCAACATATTATAATATAGTACAGAAAGAGAGTAATTAATAAGGGTAGTTAAAACATTTTACTTGATAGAAATAAAAAATATTTCAGTAACAAATAAACACAGACAAGGGCATTCTTCAATTTCATTAATGCAATTACTAAAAATCAACTTGTGTATGTAAAAATGAATGTACATCACCATTGAAAAAAAAACAAATTACTATAAGCAAAACATATTTTAAATACACAACTCAGTTTGAAGCCCCTTCAAAGTAAATGGGGATAAGCAGTTATATAATTAATGCAGCTGTAGAATGTGGGGCTCGTAGTACTGAAGAATATCTTCAATTTCTTCTAAATCGTCGTCGTCGACATCATCAAGAAAAATGTGATCATCTAAACGTAATAAAAAACATATTTTACATAAAAATTAAAACAATTTAGACAGAATGTCTATTTTTTTATTAATGCATGTCCACAGCTGGGTTTAGTTGTTGCCTGTGACCTTTTAGAGATTACCTGTCTTACTATTTACTATTTATATAAGTCAATTATTGCACTTTTCTTTATACATTCCCATGAAATGCCCGCCGTGTGGTATCCGCCTGAGTAGAATAGACTACCCTCAATTCTTACCGAGGAGTCGTAAAATAGGTAAGTTGACATCCGGCAAGCGGCCGGTCGTAAAAGACGTAGTCGTCGTATACGTTGTAACATATTGTGCCGACCACTCCGAGTGGATAGGATAAGGGCAGGCGAATGATGATATTTACTATTTATATACGTCAATTATTGAACTTTTCTTTATATCAGGGAAACTCCTTATAACCCTGACCTTGGTGGCAAGGACAGGATTATGTGTCCGGGTGTTTTTATTTAAAAATTATCTTATAAATATTTATATTTTACCGGTGTAAGAGCGAGGCTCGTCCCAATCAGTCTCCTCAAGTTTCAATCTCAACTGCTCGTGGAGCACACTGCAGATAAACCAACCCGGCTCTGGCGATCGATTAACAGCGGTAAAACCATACTTTAGCTGACCTATATACTACCAAACCAACAGTTGGCACCAAAATTGTCAGTGCGAGATGGTCAGCACTGTCAAGTCAAGCGTGGTGATTATTGGCATAAACCTTTATAGTTATGAACAAAGCCGCAGCCCCTAGTTATCACGTGAGGAGATCTATATCCAGTAGTAAGCGTCCATTGGTTGAAGGAGAGATATATATAAATAAATATATGGGACACTTACACACACAGTAATCCATCCCCAAAGTAAGTAACTTAATACTTGTGTTATGGGTGACAGACAACCGGTAAATATACTATATATATAATTTTAAAAACCGCACGTCGACAACTGTATGTGTTAGTGTCCCATATATTAATTATTATTATTATGATTTATTCTTTTATTTATTTTTCTCCCATTTCTGGGGCTGTCCTTACCCTTTTGCGAGCTTATAGCCAAACGAAAGGGCAACTTTATATAGTTTTTAATGAATGTGTAGTGTGTAGGTTATGTTATGGGTATGAATATGTTATAATTTATTTTTGCTCATCCTAAGCCGTTGTTAATCTTGGAGTGATAAAAATTTACGAACTATCCGACATGTGTTTAGTATAACTGCCTTTTGTAGAAGAATGTATGTTAGTGGGTGTATACAGAGAGATTTGAGACTGGCATGAAGCGATTTGGGTATGACTCCTGTTGTTGATATTATGATTGGTACAATTTTTACTGTTTGAGCTTTCCATTGTGCTTTTATTTCTATCGCTAGATCCGAGTATTTTGCAAGTTTTACCGCATGTGTGCTTGTAAGATTGTGTGTGTTCGGGATGGATATGTCTATCAGGTATACAGTTTTTTTTGTTTTGTCGTATACAGTTATGTCTGGTCTGTTGTAGTGGATTGTTTTGTCAGTCAGCATAGTTCTGTCCCAGTAAATCTTGTAATTTTATTATTATTATTATTAATATAATAACCTGCGCCAAGGAAATTTTCCAAGTCTTCATGGTCGTATATATCATCGAAGGAGCCGTCGGAGCCCTCCTCGTAGAAGCGGTCCACGAAGTCGGCACGCAAGTGGGGATTGCTGCGGTCCTCATACATGTTCACCGTCAGCAGCTTGTGGGTCTCGTAATCCTGGAGGACAAATCGTAACCAAAATAAAAATTTCACCCTATTACTGAAGCACCATCAGAATAAATAATTATTTATTAAAATAAACATTCACCAGTAATACAAATCTAAAATTCCCAAAGACAAACGTTGAAAATATATTATCTGTCACAATGAAGCTTTCAAAATGAGATTTAGCCAGTGATTCTTCTGCTTCTTAAGTAATTATCTATACAATAAAATTAAATAAAGTCCTTAATATCTATTCACTGCCTGTAAAATAAACTTATTTTATAGTTAAATAATCCTTACTATAATTAAACTGAAGAATTGACTAGAGATCAGTCTCACTATTATTTGTACCCTTAAGAATGTCATTACAATTGTTATTTTGTGTGAAGGGTTGTATGTGTTATTTTTGTAAGAAACAATAAATAAATTTTATCATCATTATCATTACCTATATATTATGGATCTCTGTAACATCTAATTCTATAAATTAAACAACCATAGGTTCCTGTTTTGCGTTAGAAAGCACTACACATGTTCACTATTACAAACTCAACACTCGATTCTGAAGCATCATCAGGAGATAAGACTCCACGAGTGAGATTTTTTGATGGTTTGTGCTCTGCATGTGTTTTTACGAATCCTACATGTATAAGAAGCTGTGATAGCCTAGCGGTGAGACCGTGCGACTCTCTAGAGACGACATAGGTTCAAACCCCGGGCAGGCACCAATGAGTTTTTCTATTAAAACTTATGTGTCTAATTGAAAATTGCAATTTATCACACGCTTTTCGGTGAAGGAAAACATCGTGAGGAAACCTGCATATCTCTTAGAGTATTCTGTTGATATGTGTAACCTACCAATCCGCATTGGAGCAGCGTGGTAGGTCTTAGCTCCAATCTCTCCAATAACGGAGAGAGAGGAGGCCTTAGCCCAGCAGTGGGCATAGTAACAGGCTGTTACTTTTACATGTATAAGGAGTGAAAACGGATAGTCCAATCTACATTTACCATTATAGATTTATTGAGCATTATTGTTATTTTCTATTAACTTTATCGCGGATTATAGCAAAATCATTTTATAATTGCTTTTGTTTCACAAGTTACTTTTTTTTACTGACCTGCGGACTCTCAGCGGGAGCGGCGGAAGTAGCAGCAAGCCTCAGTATGAGCGGACGAGGGTGTGTCCGGAGCGCTTCGTTTGCTGAATAAATCACGTCTTCTGACACGTTATCACAACCGCACGCATCGATCTCCTATAAAGACAAATAAATTTATCCATTACAACAAAAATTATGTGTGCTTGTGTTCGCGTCGGTATGTGTGCGTATGTTCGCGTCGGTATGATGTGTGTATAGTGTGTGTGTTAGCATAATTGTGTGCACGTATGTAGTGTTTGTATGTATGGTAAGAATGTCGTCTGTGAATGTAATTTGTGTGTGTACGTTAAGAGTCTAGTGTGTGCGTGTACGGTAAGAGTATCGTTTTTTTTTTTTTCGAACTGGCTGTATGCTGTTAGCGCTAATGGCTTTTACAGCATCACCGGGCAGGACGGGCGAGCGTAGAAGCATCGCCGAGGTTGCATAATGCAGAGAGTAGAACGCAGAAGCTCTACTTAAGTCGAGGAACGTCGTCCTAAGGGTGCCTCCTGTGAGGCCGGACCACGGCTTAGGGCGACGTGTAGTGGAGGGTTGATAGTATGACTTAGATTAGTCATTGCGGCGTCGGAAGGGTGGTGAAAAGTCACGACCGACCGACGTCAGAAAACTGGGACCTCGTCTTCGCCGGCGAAGACGCTGTGTGTGTGTATGAGAGTATCGTGTGTGAATGTACTGTGTGCGTGTACGGTGAGTGTTGTGTGTGAATGTGTCAGCGTGTCCGTGTGCACGTGTTTGTGTTTGCGTTTACGGTAAGTTTTTTTTTTCCAATTTTGAGTGGTTCTCAGATGTTGTATTTTTAGCCACTGACGAGAAACGCCGGACATCGTGGCTAAACTCGTCGCAGGTCAAGGGTTGTGGCTTCCGCTATTGGATACGTCCACCACCGCCCTGCCTGCAAGCATATCGTGTTTCAGTTATTTCTTACTACTACTTATACTAATTAAATAATAACAAACAAACATAAATCCTTTAAAAGTAATTTTAAAAGGTAAGTATAAAGGTAAATATAAAGGTAAGTAATTAAAAAGGGTAGATATAAAGGGGATAAATGTTTTATGTTTTATGTGGTGTGTTGTGCCTGTAAAGTGTTGTTGAACTGTTTTAGATTGTTGATGATGTGGCTAATGAATCTTATTAAAGATTCAATAAGTAAGATATTGTACGGTAAGAGTGGTGGGTGTACGTGTATAGGTGCGAGTCAGGCACCTCTAGCTGGTGGCAGCCGGCGAGCACGGTGCCGAAGGGGGCTGCTGAGAGGGCGGGCATGCCCCTCGCGATCAGGCTGGTGAGCCGCGGCAAGCGCGCCGCCGCCGCCAGCCCCAGGTCGGTGAGTGCCGCCAGGTACGACACGTCCAGCCTCTCCAGCGAGCAGCAGCCGCTGCAGACCGCAGACAGACCCTCGTCCCCCACACCTTGAAACCGACAAACGTCGAACTCAAAATATTTTTTATTCAAGTAGACCGTTTACAGTAACAGTAACAGTAAAAGATTTACCATAAAAAACTGTATTATGTGAAGGCATTTTCAGTTTTTTATGGGAATAATAAAAAAATGTTGTTTTAGTTAGACTGTCTCAGGCAATTTTTTTTTATTTTTCTCACCATCAAAGGAATATTATAAAAAAAGAATTAGCAAAATCGGATCAGCTGCTCTCGAGATTTACGCTTAGCAAAACATTCAGGGATTCATTTTCATATTATAGAGGTATTTAAAATTATATATGCATATATTTACCAGTTGTCTGTCACCCATATCACAAGTATTACGTTACTTATTTTGGGGAACAACAGCCTTGTGAGTATACGTCCCATATACATATGTATTTATTTATTAATTTCAAATTATTCATCATTAAAATTTTACGCCGTTTGGTATCCGGCAGAACAGAATAGATCACTCTCATTTCTTACCGACGTGTCGTAAAAGGCGACTAAGGTAAGTTGACGTCAGGCAGGCGGCCGGTCGTAAAATACGTAGCCAAATCATATGACAACATGTTTGTAACATGTTGTGCCGACCCCACTTAGAGTGGGATAAGAGCAGGGGAATGATGATGATATTCATCATTAAAGCTTACTTCTACAAACACTTTCGAATCGTTAAATTATAATAAAGCTACCACAGATTTCACAAGGTGCTCTTACCAAGTACAACAAGCTAGTTAACTTGACATTGCAAACTTATTGACCATTAATTGCATTAAACACTAGCATGAAATTTGATGTACCGTTCTCAACATTAACGTTATTTATATCACCTAATCTGTGATAGCCCAGCGGTGAGACCGTGCGACTCTTTCGAGGGGAGCACGAGTTCAAACCCGGGCAGGCACCACTGAGTTTTTCTATTAAAACTCATGTGTCTAATTGATAATTACAATTTATCACACGCTTTTCGGTGAAGGAAAACATCGTGAGGAAACCTGCATATCTCTAGAGAATTCTGGAGATATGTGTAATCTACCAATCCGCATTGGAGCAGCGTGGTAGGTCTTAGCTCCAACCCTTCTCACCAGAAACGGAGAGAGAGGGATAGTAACAGGCCACTACTTTACTACTACTTTACTATATCACCTAAATATATCATTAAAAAGACCCATAAATATAACCTTATGTAATATAAAACATATAAAACTTTACTTACCGGTATGACTGAAGTTCCTTCTAGAATTACATCCCGATACATTGAGCGATTCGAGTTTAGGACACGACTGGCCCACTGCTTTCAAAACAGCATTACTCATATAAACGTTTCTGCTTATGTTTAATATCTTCAACTCCTTCAGGAACGTCAGAGCCTTGCATAGCTCATCATTATTCATAGGCGAGAGTACTAATTCTACGGACGTATATTCACTGAGCGATAGCTCTTCGAGCTTTGGCAACTTGCTGAGTATTAGAGGTATCATTTTCCACATGGTCGCTGGACAGACGTCCAATTTGAGCGAAGTGAGGGTAGGTAATGTATCTATCGCCGCACTTAGCACCGTGCCCTGCAGACTGTAGCAGTTATAAAAGGATAACGAGGAAAGTTTCGACGGATTCGAACCCGTTAGGAACAGTCCTGTTACGTGTGTGTTATTGGCTATAGTTAATCTCTCTATACTGGAATCCTTTTTCACTAGTTGGACCAAACTTGAATCTGTTAACTGTAACACATTGAAATTTAGAGCAACAATAATGCCGCAGAGGACAGAGCGTCCTCATAGTTTAAATTACATCAATAATTAGTATCTATATATAAGACTGATTGTGTTGAAAATTAGAATGCATTTAAATTTAAATGCCTAAAAACTTTAGTCAATTAAAATTAGATTAACAATTATGCTCTAAGATAACTGAGCATATGATAATTTAGCAATGACTTTAAAATTAGAACACTTAAGCTGTAAGATGATGGAGCATATTGAAATTAGGTGTTTAAAAAGTTATGTGTACTTTACCTATTATAAATTAGTAATGCGTTTAAATTTCGAACAATTATTATACTTTTAAATGTGAATTTAGCAATAACTTTAAAATTAGAACACTTAAGCTGTAAGATGACTGAGCATATTGAAATTATAAATTACCTACCTATTATTATAAATTATAAATTAGTAATTATAAATTATTAGACCTATTATAAATTAGTAATGCGTTTAAATTTCGAACAATTATTATACTTTTAAATATACAAGAATTTTCATACTTAGTAGTATTTAAAATTAGAACAATAATTATGCTGTAAGAAGTCTGTACAGAGTCAAATCGTTGTAAGTTTAAAATAAGAACAACTACAATTACAGACAAATTAAATTACTAGAATAAAAGTATTCTAATTGTAAATAGTTTCTAATAATTAAATAATCTTTAAAGCAATATTAACTTAAATACTACATTACCAACTAAGTTAGGTTAATTAGTAACAAGATTATATGGGGCTAGATCAAAGTGAAACAGTTTAATAAATGGATTTGCCTGTGTAATTGCGGTACATTAATAATTTAGCACATTAAAACTTTTAAACAAAATGCTGTGATCTTACCTTATTACATGACACAAATGAAAGACTTTTGAGTTGTTTGCATCCATATATTAGTGGATTCCAGTTCTTCGTATGCATTCCAACAACCTGATAAAATAAATTAACATTGTTAACTAATATAACAAACATTATGTAAAATATATGGTTACAAGTCTTTGAACTGAAGATATTAATATGAATAATGAGTTTATGTTAAACTCATTATTCATTTAATTATTTTTTTATAAAAAACGATGGAAACGAGCATCCAGACTGAGGTCTAGTCTGCGGTGGGTGAAACTGGTTTACGCTGCACGTATGTGCGATTCCTCGTATCTCAAAATCTTGATCTCATGTCACAGCAACATATCCCTCGCTCGGCGGCTCGTATCTCAAAACACTCATAAAGTGGGGCACTCGTATATCGAGGTACCGCTGTAAACTGTTTTCATTTCATTTCAAAAGATTGATGCACCTCACGAATGCTACATTAAAAATATCGCGTCATAAGTCAATACCAATGTACAAAATTAATAATAAAACTATTTTGCTATAATCTGCGATACAGTAAATAGAAAATATATATAATGCTAGATGTAGAGTGGACTATCCGTTTTCATACCTGATAGATGCAGGATTCGTTAAAACACATGCTCAAACCTTCATCACCGCCACCACAATACACAAGTACTGTAAACGTTCACAATCATCACACCCCGCAACCTCATCAGGAGATATACTCCGCGACAAAATAGCGACGCATCACCCAAAGAAGCATAGTCATATACAAATTTACTCAACCCCCACCATTTATTTTGTAATCAAACACGTGTAACAAACTTCTAGAGTGGACGTTTCATCCCGAGGTTTCGTGACCAAAATATTCAAACAGTGCGTGTTGCCAGTGATGACTAGGGTTAGTTGGTTTTCAAAAAACCGGTGTTTTGAAGAAAATTATGAAATTCGAAAACCGGTTTCTTAGTACAAAATATCGTTTTTCTATGTATGAATAACACTAAATAAATTGAAAATGACAAATGTAGCCACATGTACCAGATTGATGAGAACACTGTTGCAAGCAATTTGGTTCTTGGAACATATTGGTCCAATACGATTTCATGCTGAATAACTCTATTCACTATTATAAAAATATTTCCATCCTTATATGTGAAAATTATGCATAAACAATGAATAATTGTTTTTAAAGTTATTTAATCCTGGTCAACTATTATTTCTTTGTACTACTAAATTGCACAAAAAATATTTACTATCAGTAAAAAATTTGATTGAACAGTAAATAATTACAGTCCAAAACTGCTTTTAAACACCGTAAATTTTCTGTTAAAATTTTTTGTTCGAATTACAAAATATTCGGTTAAAACCGGTTTTCTGGAAAAATTACCATTCGAAAACCGGTTTTCTAAAATGTCGGTTTCTATATATAAACCCTAGTAACGACATAGTGCCAACCGAACCACCGTACGAGGTGGACAAACGACATTAAAAAAGTCGCGGGGAGCCGCTGAATCCAACGGGGACAAGATTGGATGGTGTGGAGATCCTGTCAAGAGACCTATATGTTCAGCAGTTGAACGTCCATTGGTTGAGAGAGAGAGAGAAAGAGAGAGAATCTATAAAGAGTGAGCGAGCGAGAAGATAATGATGTCCCACCTTGAGTTCCTCGAGGTGCGAGAGAGAGAGACAGAATCTATAAAGTGTGAGCGAGAGAGAAGATAATGATGTCCCACCTTGAGTTCCTCGAGGTGCGAGAGAGAGAGAGACAGATACTATAAAGAGTGAGCGAGCGAGAAGATAATGATGTCCCACCTTGAGTTCCTCGAGGTGCGAGAGAGAGAGAGAATCTATAAAGAGTGAGCGAGCGAGAAGATAATGATGTCCCACCTCGAGTTCCTCGAGGTGCGAGAGAGAGAGAGAGAGAGAGAGAATCTATAAAGAGTGAGCGAGCGAGAAGATAATGATGTCCCACCTAGAGTTACTCGAGGTGCGAGAGAGAGAGAGAGAATCTATAAAGAGTGAGCGAGCGAGAAGATAATGATGTCCCACCTTGAGTTCCTCGAGGTGCGAGAGAGAGAGAGAGAGAATCTATAAAGAGTGAGCGAGCGAGAAGATAATGATGTCCCACCTTGAGTTCCTCGAGGTGCGAGAGAGAGAGAGAATCTATAAAGAGTGAGCGAGCGAGAAGATAATGATGTCCCACCTTGAGTTCATTGACGTGCGAGAGAGAGAGAGAATCTATAAAAAGTGAGCGAGCGAGAAGATAATGATGTCCCACCTTGAGTTCCTCGAGGTGCGAGAGAGAGAGAGAATCTATAAAGAGTGAGCGAGCGAGAAGATAATGATGTCCCACCTTGAGTTCATTGACGTGCGAGAGAGACAGAGAGAATCTATAAAGAGTAAGCGAGCGAGAAGATAATGATGTCCCACCTTGAGTTCCTCGAGGTGCGGGCAGAACTTGCCGACAGTGTGCGCGGTGCGGTCGTTCAGCGCGGACCAGTGGTGGTCGATGTGCAGCCGCACCAGCGACCCACCCAGCCGGTGCAGCACGCGCCGCAGCACCGCCGTCGTCAGCGTCACCGGCACGTGCTGCCACCACGACGTCTTGAACATGCGTATACCTAAATATTGAACGTACATTGTAACAGCCAGTCGAGTCAATGCATATCTGTTTGTGTTTTTTTTTTTCAACTGTGTTTATAGTTAAGCCTGGTGGGGGGAGGTGGACGTATACAATAGCGGAAGTCTTCACCCCAACCTGAACGGAGTTTGGCCAGTGTTGGCGTTTCTCTGCAGTGGTCATCCCAAAAAAACCACTTAAAACCATAAAAAAAAAAATTTCGTGAGAACCTCACACCGCATTCGATTGCCGCTGAAAGCCAACAGTTTCTAAAAATAATTTGTTGGTTCTTCAATGTGTATATATATAAATCCAGAATCTATTTAAGCATTCATATAAAATTATATATGAATATTTTTACAAGTTGACAATTCATTCATTTGTAACAATTTTTAAACAATTTTTAAACTACAACATAATGACGAACTCAATGTAAATTTCATAACATGTTCTTATTAATTATAGTTTCATTCACAGTTTTACAAAATCTAGGCCCTTTGACTTAACCGGACATGTTGACGTCTAGACATACACTTAACTCATCAATTATTGCAACAAACTTCCTAACGCAACAGGTAAAAATGAAACAAGTATATGAAATTATTATATCTACCCCTCTTGCGAATCGGACAAGTTTATTATAAATAGGAACGACCCTCATGGTCCATTAATTTAACATTATGCTTTTATATCTTATGTATAAAATTCTCGGGTGACAATGTTAGTTACCATACTCGTCCATACTTGACCGATTTTAGGAAATTTTATATGCACGGACTGGCGACCTCATAAGGTCGCGGGGAGCCGATGGATCCAAGTGGTACAAGATCGTGGGGTGTGGAGATCCTTTAAAGAGACCTATACCCAGCAGTTCACGTCCATCGGCTTAACACGGTCAAGCCGGGGCCGATTGCAATGTATCACACGCTTTTCTGTGAAGGAAAACATCGTGAGGCAACCTGCATATTGCTAGAGAATTCTGGGAATACGTGTAATCTACCAATCTGCATTGGAGCAGCATGGTAAGTCTTAACTCCAACCCTTCCCTTCAGAAACGGAGAGACGAGGCCTACGCTCAGCAGTCGGATTGTAATAGGTCGTTACTTTACTTTACTTTTAAATAAATGAAATAAATATATGGGACTAACACACACAGCCGTCCATCCCCAAAGTAAGTAACTTGATACTTGTGGTTTGGGTGACAGACAACTGGTAATATACTACATATATAATTTTATATACATAATTAAATAAAAATACACACCCAGGCACGAACAACCAAAAAAATGTTTATAGAAAATGTTGGCCCTCGGCGGGAAGCGAACCCGCGAGGTCCACTACCCACTAAGCCAATGGCCAGTCAAATACTTTTATATATGTATAATATATATACCTGTTGTCTGTTACCCATAACACAAGTATAAACTTACTCCGGGGACGGTCCCAGCGTGTATTTAAATGTCCCATGTATTTTATATTCATTACATTTTTTTACATTACTCACCTTGCAAATATTCTTGTACCATGTTCTGCCACCTTTTGCTGACTCTTTCAGATCTAATAAGGTCCCGTATAGGAACATAACTGAGTATGTGCGACAAACAATCAATGTTGAGTATATCCAATATGTTATATTGTTGACTTATATCATCCTCCAAAACAATCTAAAAAAAAAATATTGCAATCACTATCTTCAATTATCTTGTTAAACTGTGATAGCCGTGAGACGGGAGGAAACTATAACAAAACTACTTTGCTATAATCCGTGTGTTAAGTGAATGTGTTCCGCACAAATGTGCGGGCGGATGAAACAATCTCCGAGACCTGGGCCCGTCGTTTCGGCGTCTCAACCTACCTTATGCGGCCGTCAGCTGTATGCGGTCCGGCCTCATGAATCACTGCGTGTATATGTGTACGTGTGTGCGTATTCTTGTATGTACTTGGCCGATTCCCGAACCCGTTGGCTCGCCTCAACAGTCTTCCACGGACACGTACTATCTATTTCTCCAGGAGTATACACTTCACTATATCGGTTAAATAACACAAATAACACGCGGTGTGCACACAACCTTCGTAAGGTCACACGTTATTGAATCGTCCCTATATCGGGGAACAGTAATCCCAACGTGCACTAAAACCGCGGACGGTCGCGTGTTCTTAAACGCGTCACTAAATCTGAGAACCACACCCAAAACGCATAATTACGCGTGTGCGTTATACAATAAAGTCGTATACAGGCGCGCGCGCGTCTTGTCTTTATCGTATGCGAAACGAGAACGGAGCTAAGATAGGTGCAGGCGACGCACGTAGCGTGATATACAAGAGGTGACCGCCCGCACCTACTTCAGTCCCGTCCTCGTCATCTTCGTCATCGCCCTTGTACCCCGCACACGAGGGCTGAGTTAATCGGTTAGCCTATATCTATAATTCCTATAGTAGATTTTAAACTTTCGCGATTCACACTTATTATTATTTAACAAACGGGTCACATTGCGACAAAATCGAGTTAACTTTGTATAAGGTTCGACGTTTTCGACTAGTTTCATCAACAGTGATCACACAAGTGGTCAAGAGTGACCACGGTGGATGCAACTCAATTGGGGGAGCGTAAGTTAAGAACAGGTAAAGTGGAGCATGGTACAAAAAAGGTATGAACACAATGCTCTAGAAAGATCTAGGGATATGTGTAACCTACCAAACAGAATTGGAGCCAAATGGTGGGTCTCAGCTCCAACCATTCTCTGAGAATGGTTGGAGCTGAAACGGAGAGAATGGTTGCCTAATATTGGGAAAGTAACAAGCCATTAATTAAATTAAATTAGTGTTTTTAAGATTAGAATTAATCACATACCGTCTCTTCATTTGAGCTTTCAACGTTTTTCGTTTCATCTGTTTCAGGTACTTCTTCTGTATTATTATCTGTAACTTAAAATAGTATTTTTTAATATGTTAAATATACAAAAGTAATAATAAAATTATTTTGCTATAATCCGCGATACAGTAAATAGAAAATATATATAGTGTTAAATGAATAGTGGACTATCCGTTTTTTCATCGTGTCCGTTTTTTGTCGTGGAGTCTATCTCCTGATGATGCTTCGGTTGCGGGGCGAAACGATTGTTGAGTTTGTGATAGTGAACGTGTGTAGTGCTTGTGTATTGTGGTGGCAGCGGTGGAGGTTTGTGCATGTGTTTTTACGAATTAGTCGGAACGGATAGTCCGCTATACATTTAACACTATATATATTTTCTATTTACTGTATCGCGGATTATAGCAAAATATATTTATTATTACTTATGTATATGGATCTCCGCAAAGTAACGCCTAATTCTATAAATTATGTAAAATATACTTTCAAACCCTTTTGGTAACAGGGGAGGGGGGGGGATTTGGGGATCCAGAAAGCTTTCACCAGGGCTGCTGTTGTGCTTGAGTGAATTACACTGTGACTATAACTAACTTTGACTTTACGTATGTTTAACAAAGATAAAAAAACAAAGTATTATTAAAAATATAGACTATTAAAAAGTGTTAGCACATAGTAGTCATGTGTTTTTGTGTACAACCCCTAAAAATTTGATTCATATGGATTAAATTAAATAAATTTAGTGATTTTTATTAGAAGTTGATAGAGCTATATGATGCATAACAGCATTTCTAGTATAATTGGTTTTTGATGTAGGTGTATGCAATAATTCAGTTTGCTGAGTTCTGTATGAAGGTGTTTGAAACATATAGGTGATAGTCATATTTGTTAGTGAAATAAAAAAATAATCTAATTAGCTAGAATTAATTAAATATGTAAATAAGCCTCACATAACTCTTGTACTTCATCCAATCCTGGTGTGCCGCTGTCATCTTCTCTACGAGGCTGTTGTGGCCTCCAATGAACTGTACCATCAGAATCTTCCGATGGTTGGTGCCAACTATCAGCTGGTGATATTCTAAGATGTCTTCCTCTCAGTCTTTTTTCATGTAATGGTGCTTGTAAAGCTCTAAAAATTAATATTTAAAAAATACAATATATTAAACCAATTAAATTTTTGTGAATCCAGTTTAAATTATTTGTTACCAGGTTTTGTAATGCTTTACAATTTGTGAATGAAAATAAAAACGCTTCAATAATTTATAGATTTATACTAGTATCAAACACTAGCTGCCCGCTGGAAAATGTGGAAGCATGACGCCTGTTGCGCTCTCTGTCGCACTATTTAGTTTTGTTATGAAAAAAAAACTATATAAAATATTGAATATGATGAATTTATTCAGCATTGACTTATGATTGCATATTAGTCCATCGATACTTTCTTTAGATTTAGTAAGATGTTTTTAATGGTAGAATAATCCACATATCTAGGCGGTAAGTTCACGCACCGCACGCGCTTGTTCCTAGTGCACCGATAGACGATTTATGGAACTGCGGGTAGCGAGTGGTTAACATAATACAAAAGTAACTGTTATATTATTTTGCTATAAACCACGAAAAAGACTGCTAAAGTTAAGATAGCGAAAGACGATTTTTATTGAAATTATATTGAAACTTTTTATTACCCTACAATGCCCAAACTTCTGTAGCAATAATGCTATCTAGTAATATATTTAAATATATTACTTGGGACACTTATAATACCATCAAGCTCTTTACCGTAGAGCGACAATATACAGAAAGATCTGTTCATAAAATTTAACCAGAATAGAATTGTTGGTCTCTATGTTTTTCTGAGACTAATGCCATGTGGTATCCGTCTGAATACAATAGACCACCCTCTCTTCTTATCAAGGTGTTGTAAAAGGCTACTAAGGTAATGACCCACCGTGTGGTATTCGGTTCGGTTCGGTAAGGGGGTCGTAAAATACGCCTAAGGTAATATGACGTCAGGCAGGCAGCCGGTCTTATAATATGTAGCCGAGTCATGTGACAACATGTTTATAACTAGTTGCAGCAACCCCACTTAGAGTGGGGTAAGGGCAGGAGGATGATGATAATGTTATTCTGTGATTAGTTGAAATAACTCAATTCACATAAATAAATTAGATAGTAACTGTATTTACACAAATAGTAATTGTTTATTTTTTCACTTACTTATTTACAAACAAATTTACTTTTTAAATATCCATACTAGTATTAGGTAATATAGAGCTAACATATATGATACAAAATTTTATAAATGGTACCTAATTGAGGTTATTTTAAAAACTTAAGGTGAAGGGAACATAATTGTGCGGACAGTTAAAATATAAAAAAATGTATACACAGGAAGGGGATAAAGGTAGCCCAGTGATTAGGATTTCAGAATCATAAATATCCTACCAATATGTATTTAAGAAATACTATTTAATAATGTTGTGTAATTATTTTACATGGCAGTTATTGCATGAGCTAGGTCTAAATATTAAATTCATCAGAAAGTAGTGGATATTTAAACAGTTATATTAATAATAATTGATCAATGCTCTGACCATCTTATATATGTTTGTTTTTGTAGACCAGAGAAGGACATTCTTCAATAACTATGTATTGATATAATTACTACTTACTTATGAGCATCAGCTGGATTACTATATGTTACAAAGGCATATGTAGGTGTTGGTGTTCTGTTAGGGCCTTTATCACCCATTCTCAGCCAACAGCTCTTGATAAAACCATATTGAGCAAACACACCAAAGAGCTCTGTTCTTGTTGTCTGTTGAGATGAAGAAAGTACTTTTTCATTGTTGGACATGTAAAATAAATTACATACATGTAGGATAAAAGCAATTTTTAACAATTATGTCTTCAAATGCAAAAAAAAATTTAGTAATTAAATTCTTATTTAAAATAATAGTTATTTTCACACAAGTTAAGTAATAGACAACATCCATAGGTCATGTTAATGCAGAAATGATGAATTTCAAATCGCCTTATACAATTAAAATTACTTAAAACGATTTTTCGTTCACCCCTAAAACATATGTTACAAAAATCAGTGACCCATAATTAACAAAAGAGAATAGATGGAATATTGTATTATAAATATATTCTCAATCAATGAAATTTTTTTCTTACTTTAGGAGGCAGGTTGGACACATATAATTTCCTGATAGGTATTCCATCCTCTGTATGTGTTGGAGTAGTTCTTATACCAAAGGGTGTCACGTCCAAATTTGAACTTAAAGCATCTAAAAAGTTTAACAATTAATATTTAATAAAACAAAATTTTATCAAAATATTAATAAAGAATACTTACAAAATTCCCGACGAACAACGTGAAATACTTCTGGATCGTATAATTGTCGTTCATCGTCATCGTCGTAAAACATGGCCTATAAAATTTACTAATAGCAGTTGAAATTTCGTGTGATAAAAAAGACTAATAGTTAAACATCATAAATTCAAACGGCTGGGAAACACAGACAATTTGAAACATAAACTCGACAGAATTGATATTCACAAATGCAATCAACATACACTACACACTACAACGGTCGTCAGTTTCTCAATGTTGCCAATGTTGCCATCCCGTAACTGAACGAAAATTCAAATTTATCATTTCTTTCGCACATAACGTCCTGGAGATAGGTCTTTCATGCACTAATTAATTTAATTGGCTTAATATATTTAAGATAAAATTAACTTCATGTTGTTAGGGGTGCAAGCATGAATAAATGAATGTGTATATATCTGTCTCTTTTTTATGTGTGATTACTGATTAGACAAAGAGAAAGTACACTCGTTTCATCTTCCCTCTCATTATTTATTGTAACACTTTGACCTGTCACTTGTGGCCTGCCCATGTGGATTGTAGTGCCTTATATCCTATTTTCTGATTAGTGATTATACTCCGCAGTCTGCACGTAATCTACGGTCTGCACGTAATCTACGGTCTGCACTATTACTAACTAAAATAGTAATCTATGATCCGCACGCTGTAGCATGGTGCAGTGAAAGTTTTCTTAACGTTTTGTCTCACTCTTTGTAGTTGCTACCATTTCCAAATGATGTCTTATTATTTCAGCTGTTCCACATGCGTAATACATTAAATGATTACCAACTGTAGTAAATTAAATTAAACACAACCAGAATATTCAAATTAATTTTACTCTTTACGTATAGTGATGGAAATACTATGATGGATATTTTATGTTTACATCGATATTTTTTTTATAATAAAAAACGTACATAGTGCGTTGTTCAGTTTTAAGTGTTTAAAAGTATCTTTCCATGTATATACATAATGTCTAGTATTTTAATTAGTGTTCTATGGTGTCCAACATAACTGTTAAGGCAGTTTCCAAAGACTACATTATACACACGGAATGAATTACATCTTTCATGCATCTCCCCCGAAATTTTGTAAAAACTAAAAACCATAGAAACATTTTATTTAGTATTGAGCGTACAGTTCGAATACTGAGATAGATCAATTTAGTTCGCCGATCTTAAACACACTAGTTTTATTGTTTTACTTTTAGTTTGATTGTTTGTATTTTTTCCCCAGTCTTGGCGCCTCGCAACAGAACAAAATTAAAACGTGCGAACGATCTTCCTTACATTGAATTATTCTAAGGCAGTTAATTCTCTCGATTTGATGCTACTGCTGCAACAAGATTATTGAACACACAAATATCTACTTAAAATTTTTGGACATTAAATATAACGTAATTAATATAATAGCAATGGTTTATTTTTTGAGTAGTAGATTACTAACGATTACAGTATACATAATGAAACACGGAATTACGTAATTCAATGAGCGAGCGGATACAAAACATATAGTGAGTGAGACGAGATTAGCTCAATTGTTGTCTCATGTTCCCAGTTCCCACTACTCATTTTGTTTAGCGTGAACAATTTTAGTTAGTAATCTATGGCGTGAACTACTACGTGTGAGCGGGATATATATGGTTTTGACTTTTGATTTAGTTCGCCCAGTTCGTCTGTGAGAGGCAGAAGCGCCCTTTTACTAACTGAAATACTCAACACCATAGAGCTTAACACTTAGAGTCTAGTGCGAATAATCATATTCGCACCATGATATGATCAAAGGTGACCACGGTGATCGTGCTGCTATTGCGATTGCTATTGTGTCCATAAACAAATGTAGGCCTTATTAGCGTATGCAATGTATAGGATAAAAGGATTACATTTGTTTACATTGCTTATACAATCATTTAGACCAATAATCACTGAATCGCTAAAAGCGTATAATAGCAAATAGCAAAAAATGCTATCGGCTATTATATTATTCAGGTATCACTGGACAAAGTTATTGTTATTACAAACAAAAGTGTCACATCATCCCGAAATATTGACCATATTGAATCAGATAAAATAATTAGATTTGTTTGTGTAACAATAATTTTGGCCAATTCTAGGATGTATTATCAATGTATTAACATTCACTTGGAATATCGTAAAAGTGCCACATAACCTCGTTACATATGATATAATAATAAAATTTATTTGTAATATTATTTAACTTTTTTATGGAATATTCATAATTTTGTATAGCAATAGCAGTTATCTAAAATTCAATAGCAGATGATGCTATATGATGAGTGAATCCGATCACTAAGTGATTGGTGATTCTGTCCACCCTACACTAGACTATTAGAATTTAGAAGCATAGACTGCTAACTAAAATAAATGTTTAGAAGCAGGGCAGTTTTACTACGGGCGCCAATACAAGAGATCTTGCATCCCTCTTGCACATGCACGTTTTTATGAATGAATCGTATGAAAATAGTCTCAGCTGCATCTCGCTCCACTCCGCCATACATATTAATTACGCACTCATTCTTATTTTGACAGTGTATAATATAACAAGAAAATTTATCAATGAAAGTATGGGAGCCATTTTAAATTTTTTAAACTTCCCGTTGAAAACTTTAACTACTTTAATTTTAACAAAAATTGATAATTTTATTGTAATTTAGTTAGAAATATACTTAAAACAAATATTGCTTATTACAATTTAAATATATAAAGTCTTATTTCACTAATATCTGTTGAGATATTTCTTAAATATGTACTAATGAAATAAAATTGTGTGTTAACACGTGAAAAAACAATACGAAGAGGATTTACTTAATTTTAATGTAAGTATTGAGTTTTAATGAATTTTGTGCATTTCTATAATAGTAAGAGCATTCTTAAAATTTATATTCTCACATTCCAAATATAATAACCTAATTCCTTGCAAGCTGAAATTGTATTTCAAAACTATTACTACAGTAAAATTTTTAACAACTGTTTGATTCAATTATCGTAATATGAAAATTGCGCGGTTTATAGCAAAATAATTTTATTATTACTGTTGTACGTTACGCACATTAATTTAGATTGACGAATTACCTGTATTAAATATTAATATATTATGTCCTGCAATTTTATATTAAAGGGTCTAGTGGTCTTGTTGCTCTATAAACGATCAATAATGTAGCATTAAAGTCTTAAGTTAGTTTATTAGAAGCTGCTTTAAATGGTTTTAAGGGTGAATATTAGTTATTAATAATGTGAACAGAATTAAAATGGTTTTGAAAAATGGAGTTCGCTGTCATAGCATAAAATGTAAAAATATTTTCAGATCCGCTTGCTCATTGGAAATCATTGTGTACCTCTTATACCTTAATTTTATAGATAGCTTAGAAACCAATACTTGTGAACTGTGTGAACATAAAGTTACATTCTTTACAGTATTTTTTATTGAAGTAACATGTAATATATTAACATGTAATTTAAAACTTATTGTCAGGTTTTTAAAAATGACACTCAGATAAAAAACGAGTAAATAGTATAATAGAGAAAGTTTATTCTGTATAAAGCAATAGAGTATATTGCTTTATATAAAACTATTGTTGGTTTGTAATTAGCTAAAGCAAAATTTAAGACTGTTTAAACAGATGTACAGAAAGTCAAATCCCAGGATTCTTGAATCAATTGCATATTCTGTAATATATAAGCAACTCAAAATAAATTTATGTAATTTTTGTCTAAATTCAAATTCAAATTCAAAATATTCTTTATTCAAGTAAACTTGTAAACAAGTGCTTTTGAATCGTCAACTTTACTGCTGGTTCGGAAAGCCGTCCTACCGAGAAGAGCCAGCAAGAAACTCGGTGGAGCTCTTTTAAAAAAGAAGATTCTTAATACTAATTACATTTTGTCATAGCTATCGTGCGCAAGGTCAAAGAGCAGCTATATCCACGCATTCTTATCATCAATGTAAGCCTCCACGGTATAATAGGCTTTCTGTATCAGCCTCTTTTTAACAGTATTTTTAAATTGCTGTAATGGCAAAGTTAAAATTGATTGTGGAATTTTGTTATAGAATCTTATACCCAAACCCACAAACGACTTACGTACTCTTACAAGGCGCAAAGCAGGAGCCGCAAGCTTATGTCGGTTCCTACTTTGTCTATTATATACATCGCCAATCTTTTTATAATTATGTATATTTTTATGCACAAAAATCAAATTGCTAAAAATATACTGTGAAGCTAACGTAAGAATACCTGTTTCCTTAAACTTCTCTCGCAGGGACTCACGCGAATTCAAATTATAAATGCCACGTATGGCTCTTTTTTGCAATACAAAAATTTTCTCAATATTTTTCTCAGCGCATTTACCCCATAACATTATTCCATAAGACATAATGCTATGGAAGTAAGCAAAATAAACTAGTTTTGCTGTTTCGACGTCTGTAAACTGTCTTATCTTTCGAATAGCATAGGCTGCTGAACTGAGTTTCCCTTTTGAAATTTGATTATCACATGATCTGATTTGTGGTTTAAGATATATTTACATTTACAGTGCTGATAAACAATATAGTGCTATGTGTACTGAATGAAAGAATAATAGCAATTTAGAAAGACTGTTCAATAATACTACAAAAGAATAATTATTTTGTTTAATTAATCACTTATATATGCTACTGTTTGTACTTAACAGAATTTACTCTCAATTTTACCAAAAATATTTTCAGAAATTTAAGACTAGACTGTATGACTAAAGGCTATAAATATATACAGTTATATTTGTGAAAAAGATGACACTCAAGCTACCTACCATCTTATCTAACAATTTCTACACATACCTGCGACAACAAGATTAAGTATGTAAGTCTTTTTTTTATTACAAATCATTCAAGTAATAACTTTAACCCTTTGACTGACAAGAAGCAGGAGGGTGTACTAATTTTTTACCTTAATTTTTAGATCATGTTATTACTATATGTATAATAATTATACTTATAATTGATATACCAATTTCTTTGTTATAAAATTCCGCATTGAATACAATAAATCATTTTATAATAACTTTTTTTGCTGGTGATGAAAACATTTGGATTTTTCAATCTGTTTTAATATGTTTCTATGGTGTTAGGCAGGGACCTCAAAGATCTTTTTTTTTATTCGACATACTAATATTATAAAATTTAATCTTAAAATAAAATATACAAAATTGTTAAAACATTTCCTTTCATAATAATATTTATTATGTGTTCATTGAATCGAATCTTAACCAATATCAGTTATATCCTATGTTTAAAGTATTTATTTATTGATAGTTTATTATTTTTTCTGTAAGAGAAAATTTATTATAGACAATCTTTAATTCTTTAATAATAATAATAAAATTGAGTTATGGCTGACGGACAACTGGTAGATATACTACATATATAATTTTAAATGCATATTTAAATACAAATATATACCCAGGCTCGAAGAACCAACAAATTGTTTATAAAAGATGTTGGCCTTGGCAATCGAACCCGCGACCAGCGGAACTGAAGGCGGGGTCAATACCCACTGCGCCAAAGGGCCAGTCAAATATAAAGTTATTTCGATCCTATCGATGTTCCATGTTTATTGAAATCTTTGTGTAATATTTTTCAGACCAACCTTGTAATTGCCAAAGAGAGTACTCAGTGGGATGACGTCCTAGGCTATATATGCTGATGCTTTGTGGGATGAAGCAAATGATTAGCCCAATTTTTATGACAAGATGAAGGCAAGTAAATATTAATTCAATGCCTGTATGTCTGTCTGGCTATTTCACTTTCACTTAAAATTAGGTACATCTGAAGCTGATATATATAGTGGGCCATTCGATTTGAGATATAATAAAATACTGTATAAATCAATTATTTCTCTTTTAGAGTGATATAAGTATGTGATATAAGAACAGATGTAAAGATATGTTAGTGATAATTATTCTAACTTTTTTTTGTCATGTGACAATGATGCTGAGTTACAGTATTTGGAAAGCTTCTTATTTAAAACCTGGTTTGCTAACAGTACATAATCAAAGATATTTAAGTTACAAAGAGACACAGATATACCTACTATTTTATTAATTTTAAAATATACTGCTGCCATTTGTAGGAAGGATCTGCCAAATACCAATTGGATGCTTTGGACTCGGTGGATCGACGTGCCAGGAACTCATAGGTGATGAGACCCTGACAAATGCCAAATTGCAGAGTCCGCAACACCCGCGCAGAGTTGCCTGTTTATCAGTTTTCTACAAGATATATTTCGGAGAGTGTGCCCAGGTACTTCATGAACTTATTTCACCTTCGCCGTTCAATCATCGCACCGCTAGGCACCAGGAGAAGTTCCACCCTTATGTCATCGACATTCCACGAAGACGCACACAACGCTTCGCTTCGTCTTTTTTGTTGCACACAGCAAGGGAATGGAATTCTCTCCTGGCATCTATCTTTCCCAATACTTACAATATGGGTACCTTTAAGGCAAGAGTGAATAGGCATCTTCTAGGTAAGCGTGCTCCATCTTAAACTGTATCATTGCTTACCATGAGGCATGATTACAGTCAAGCGCTCGCCTATTTAACAACAAAAAAATATATATATTTATAGTGTCTATATAAAACTGGCAAAGTAAGACATCTAGACATCACTTGTAGAGATTTTACCTAAATATCAGAACTCTAGACACAGTCAAGTCTGTTAGTTAAAGACCAATATAAAAATATTTTGAGGACACTATTTAAGAGCAGGAATATATTTTTAAATATAGAATCTATCTTTCTGTCTGTTATTTGTTAAAGCATCACACACAATACACAACAATTGAAGCTTATATACTAACAGATAGGGTTAAAGAGTTCAATTTTCTTTCAGGAACAGGAAAATATTATATATATTTTTAGGAGTGTTCTAATGTACACAAGCCACTCTCTATTTATTTATTAAATAAAACTCACAAAATAGACATTTATAACTCGCTGTAACATTAAGTATGCAAGCAACCCTGTTATTCTTATGAGAACAGGATAAAATACAGATCATAATTCTAATTATTATAAAATGTCTTATTAAAGTTCTTGGTTTATTTAAATAATACTAGATTAATAATATTGGTACAGTTTATAATAACAAATTGTATATTTAAACATTTCTATTATAATACTTTATTTCCTGTAAATTTTCTAAGATTAAGAATAATTTTCATAAAAGGAAAATTCTTAATTGTTATACGTAGTATTTATTTCTACATAAAATTGCGCAAGTTTATTATTGTTTTGCATCTACCAAAATATTGTCAATTCTATATGCCAAGATTGTCTGTAAGATTGCTTTTGCAATCACTATTTTTAGTATCATAACATTATTTAAACAATACATATGCATTACAGGATCAGTAGCTGCACAATCCTCCGCCGGGAAGTATCTACCAGCCACATGATGCAGATGAAGATATATGAAGAGCTTCAGTTGGATCACAATTATTTAGCACCAATATTAATAATAATTTGGCATAAAATACCTGTTCTGATTATAGTAGTGGACATCTAAAATTTCTCTTTGTCAGTAAATTCAAACCAATCTGAATTTTGAAGTTCAGCTGTAAAAGTCAATGCGATTTGATGCTTGAGACTCAAGAAAAAGCAAACCAATGTCTATAAAATTGTATTCATAATATTCAAATTGACAAACAATATAAAGTTTGAAGGATGTTAACTAGGAGCCCATGGATTTTTTTCTCATAATCATAGATAAGGTAGCTGACACACTAGCACTGATCGTAATTTTGTTGTTTTGTTAGTTTAAAACATTATTGGTTAATAATATTAGTACCAGTAAATCTTTGTATGCTAATGTGCCGATGATAGTGATAAAATGTTAAGAATTCTCAGTAATAGGCAGAAGTTTGATAGTTACAGAACCTAATATTCCATCAGAAATATGTTCCAAATCTAATCCGTATATTTCCGGTGCGGTACATCGATATATTTTGAGACTGGTTGATTGAGATCTTTTGAAATGGGTTTATAGTTTTTGTTGCTAAGGAAAATGTATAAAAATTGTTATAGTTTGAAACGACGGCCTAATATTGAACCATGAGTTCTTCTTGTGTTGGTGCTGAATAGAATGTGTACTTTAACATTTACACATTTTATTCCTATTCCGATAGACGTGTTTTTTAATAGTGCCACTATTGCATTCCACAAGCGATATATTTTATTGAATGAAAAATCTGAATTTTGTAAATTTTGAAATTTTTATAAGTACGCTGTTTTCTAATAAAATTGAAAGATTTGATTAAATTGCTTTAATAAAAAATAGAGAATATATTGCCAGTGACATCACATGTGTGAAATTATATTATCCATCACAGAAACTTATGTCTTTTGAACAGTATTATATATGTTTAAGAAAAGACTTATTAAGTCAACGATTTGTTTAGTCTACTTGAAAAATTATATTATTATTTTTACTAGAAGAATTTACAGATAGCTGAAAAAAGGGAATTGAAATGTAAATTTTTTATCAGAAGTAGGGTTATTTGAAATCATGAGGCAAAAGTAGCAAACTGAAATTCCTATTCTTAACATTTGTAAAGCGATATAGTTTTCTTGTTGGATAAATTTTATTATTTTTATATTCCATAAGTAGATACTTCACTTAATGTAAACAAACAAAACCATGTCATTACAATAATATAATTGACAAATGAAGAAATACAAATTGAACTGAAGTTGTCAAAATAATATCTTTAATGAATATTTATTTTATAAAATTGAATATTTGTACCTTGTATTTTATATATATTTTGCCGTATTAAAGTATAGCAAAACAGAAATATATACGTATGTAACATAATATCAATATTCTATGAATTAACTCTGTGATACTTTAATACTTTAATATACTTGAAAATGTTTAAAATACTTTATGTTTAGGTTTTTATAAGTTGATATTAAATAATACTTATTTATTTGCTTCAAAGTTTAAAAAAAATATTGATAGCAATCACGCCATAATCAAATAGTGCGAAAACTATAACTAAGTTTATATATTGTTGTTATATATTAGATATTTGTATGGTTTAATGGTAAATCAATGTGTTTTGTGCCTACTACTACAAAGTACTTTTTTACATGTTTCCATTTAGTTAAATAAGTTATGGAGCATACTTCGTTTAAGCGTGAAAATTATTTCAAATAATACTATAATTTCGTGATTTCATTCTTTCTTAACTATGTATTAATCTCAGGTGTTAATTGTGATTGTAAATAATATAAGTAGAGATAAGACCCGTTCATTACCATAAGTGATATGCGATTGCACATACATTCTCACTCTAATATTTATAATTTACCAAAAGCGACATCTATCGTTTCAAATATTGATCTTGTAAATTGTTTCGAGTGAATGTATAAAATTCCTTTTTTTTTGTTAATAAGTTACAAATCCAATTTAAAGATACATGATCGCTTACGTGTCTATGTTTGAGGCCTGTGAAATCTCTGTTTGAATAACTTTTTGTCGGCTTATTCTGTTTTCTATGTACAAATTATATTTGTGTTTTTTTGTTATACTTTTAGCGTGTTTAGGAAAAAAAAATTTTTAGCACGTATGCAGAGTTAAATTTTTTGCATCTCTATGCGCTGTTTTTAAAACATTTTTTTTAATTCAATAATAAATTTAATAAAGAAGTTACTAAAATATTTTGTTTTATTTAAATTTTAAGATTAATATTAGTATGTAGAAGAAAACCGGTAACTGAAATAATCGGTAACAGAAAAATACGAATCGATAAAACTTTGGAATCACTAGTTACGGTTTTAGCACAACAAGTACATCACTAATTTTACTACGAATTTACGTCATTCGTTATATATATTACGCGTAGTAAATTTCCATGTGTTAGAGAGAGTCAGAGCTGAGACTATTTCCGGATTTATGAATGAAACGGGTGAGAGGCAGATACATTTCTATGAATGACTATAATTAGTACCTATAGTACGTATCCGCACCTCCCACCATCTCCCACTCTTCCTAATATTCTAACGCGCCAAAGTATGAAACATTGTCGTCTTTATTTTAGTTAGTAGCAGGGCAGTTTTACTACGGGCGCCAATACAAGAGATCTTGCATCCCTCTTGCACATGCACGTTTTTATGAATGAATCGTATGAAAATAGTCTCAGCTGCATCTCGCTCCACTCCGCCATACATATTAATTACGCACTCATTCTTATTTTGACAGTGTATAATATAACAAGAAAATTTATCAATGAAAGTATGGGAGCCATTTTAAATTTTTTAAACTTCCCGTTGAAAACTTTAACTACTTTAATTTTAACAAAAATTTATAATTTTATTGTAATTTAGTTAGAAATATACTTAAAACAAATATTGCTTATTACAATTTAAATGTATAAAGTCTTATTTCACTAATATCTGTTGAGATATTTCTTAAATATGTACTAATGAAATAAAATTGTGTGTTAACACGTGGAAAAACAATACGAAGAGGATTTACTTAATTTTAATGTAAGTATTGAGTTTTAATGAATTTTGTGCATTTCTATAATAGTAAGAGCATTCTTAAAATTTATATTCTCACATTCCAAATATAATAACCTAATTCCTTGCAAGCTGAAACTGTATTTCAAAACTATTACTACAGTAAAATTTTTAACAACTGTTTGATTCAATTATCGTAATATGAAAATTGCGCGGTTTATAGCAAAATAATTTTATTATTACTGTTGTACGTTACGCACATTAATTTAGATTGACGAATTACCTGTATTAAATATTAATATATTATGTCCTGCAATTTTATATTAAAGGGTCTAGTGGTCTTGTTGCTCTATAAACGATCAATAATGTAGCATTAAAGTCTTAAGTTAGTTTATTAGAAGCTGTTTTTAATGGTTTTAAGGGTGAATATTAGTTATTAATAATGTGAACAGAATTAAAATGGTTTTGAAACATGGAGTTCGCTGTCATAGCATAAAATGTAAAAATATTTTCAGATCCGCTTGCTCATTGGAAATCATTGTGTACCTCTTATACCTTAATTTTATAGATAGCTTAGAAACCAATACTTGTGAACTGTGTGAACATAAAGTTACATTCTTTACAGTATTTTTGATTGAAGTAACATGTAATATATTAACATGTAATTTAAAACCTATTGTCAGGTTTTTAAAAATGACACTCAGATAAAAAACGAGTAAATAGTATAATAGTTATATATATATAATAGTTATAAATAGTTTATTCTGTATAAAGCAATAGAGTATATTGCTTTATATAAAACTATTGTTGGTTTGTAATTAAAAAGCCAAAGCAAATTTTAAGACTGTTTAAACAGATGTACAGAAAGTCAAATCCCAGGATTCTTGAATCAATTGCATATTCTGTAATATATAAGCAACTCAAAATAAATTTATGTAATTTTTGTCTAAATTTGATTATCACATGATCTGATTTGTGGTTTAAGATATATTTACATTTACAGTGCTGATAAACAATATAGTGCTATGTGTACTGAATGAAAGAATAATAGCAATTTAGAAAGACTGTTCAATAATACTACAAAAGAATAATTATTTTGTTTAATTAATCACTTATATATGCTACTGTTTGTACTTAACAGAATTTATTCTCAATTTTGCCAAAAATATTTTCAGAAATTTAAGACTAGACTGTATGACTAAAGGCTATAAATATATACAGTTATATTTGTGAAAAAGATGACACTCAAGCTACCTACCATCTTATCTAACAATTTCTACACATACCTGCGACAACAAGATTAAGTATGTAAGTCTTTTTTTTATTACAAATCATTCAAGTAATAACTTTAACCCTTTGACTGACAAGAAGCAGAAGGGTGTACTAATTTTTTACCTTAATTTTTAGATCATGTTATTACTATATGTATAATAATTATACTTATAATTGATATACCAATTTCTTTGTTATAAAATTCCCCATTGAATACAATAAATCATTTTATAATAACTTTTTTTGCTGGTGATGAAAACATTTGGATTTTTCAATCTGTTTTAATATGTTTCTATGGTGTTAGGCAGGGACCTCAAAGCTGATCCTCAAAGATCTTTTTTTTTATTCGACATACTAATATTATAAAATTTAATCTTAAAATAAAATATACAAAATTGTTAAAACATTTCCTTTCATAATAATATTTATTATGTGTTCATTGAATCGAATCTTAACCAATATCAGTTATATCCTATGTTTAAAGTATTTATTTATTGATAGTTTATTATTTTTTCTGTAAGAGAAAATTTATTATAGACAATCTTTAATTCTTTAATAATAATAATAAAATTGAGTTATGGCTGACGGACAACTGGTAGATATACTACATATATAATTTTAAATGCATATTTAAATACAAATATATACCCAGGCTCGAAGAACCAACAAATTGTTTATAAAAGATGTTGGCCTTGGCAATCGAACCCGCGACCAGCGGAACTGAAGGCGGGGTCAATACCCACTGCGCCAAAGGGCCAGTCAAATATAAAGTTATTTCGATCCTATCGATGTTCCATGTTTATTGAAATCTTTGTGTAATATTTTTCAGACCAACCTTGTAATTGCCAAAGAGAGTACTCAGTGGGATGACGTCCTAGGCTATATATGCTGATGCTTTGTGGGATGAAGCAAATGATTAGCCCAATTTTTATGACAAGATGAAGGCAAGTAAATATTAATTCAATGCCTGTATGTCTGTCTGGCTATTTCACTTTCACTTAAAATTAGGTACATCTGAAGCTGATATATATAGTGGGCCATTCGATTTGAGATATAATAAAATACTGTATAAATCAATTATTTCTCTTTTAGAGTGATATAAGTATGTGATATAAGAACAGATGTAAAGATATGTTAGTGATAATTATTCTAACTTTTTTTTGTCATGTGACAATGATGCTGAGTTACAGTATTTGGAAAGCTTCTTATTTAAAACCTGGTTTGCTAACAGTACATAATCAAAGATATTTAAGTTACAAAGAGACACAGATATACCTACTATTTTATTAATTTTAAAATATACTGCTGCCATTTGTAGGAAGGATCTGCCAAATACCAATTGGATGCTTTGGACTCGGTGGATCGACGTGCCAGGAACTCATAGGTGATGAGACCCTGACAAATGCCAAATTGCAGAGTCCGCAACACCCGCGCAGAGTTGCCTGTTTATCAGTTTTCTACAAGATATATTTCGGAGAGTGTGCCCAGGTACTTCATGAACTTATTTCACCTTCGCCGTTCAATCATCGCACCGCTAGGCACCAGGAGAAGTTCCACCCTTATGTCATCGACATTCCACGAAGACGCACACAACGCTTCGCTTCGTCTTTTTTGTTGCACACAGCAAGGGAATGGAATTCTCTCCTGGCATCTATCTTTCCCAATACTTACAATATGGGTACCTTTAAGGCAAGAGTGAATAGGCATCTTCTAGGTAAGCGTGCTCCATCTTAAACTGTATCATTGCTTACCATGAGGCATGATTACAGTCAAGCGCTCGCCTATTTAACAACAAAAAAATATATATATTTATAGTGTCTATATAAAACTGGCAAAGTAAGACATCTAGACATCACTTGTAATTGTTATACGTAGTATTTATTTCTACATAAAATTGCGCAAGTTTATTATTGTTTTGCATCTACCAAAATATTGTCAATTCTATATGCCAAGATTGTCTGTAAGATTGCTTTTGCAATCACTATTTTTAGTATCATAACATTATTTAAACAATACATATGCATTACAGGATCAGTAGCTGCACAATCCTCCGCCGGGAAGTATCTACCAGCCACATGATGCAGATGAAGATATATGAAGAGCTTCAGTTGGATCACAATTATTTAGCACCAATATTAATAATAATTTGGCATAAAATACCTGTTCTGATTATAGTAGTGGACATCTAAAATTTCTCTTTGTCAGTAAATTCAAACCATTCTGAATTTTGAAGTTCAGCTGTAAAAGTCAATGCGATTTGATGCTTGAGACTCAAGAAAAAGCAAACCAATGTCTATAAAATTGTATTCATAATATTAAAATTGACAAACAATATAAAGTTTGAAGGATGTTAACTAGGAGCCCATGGATTTTTTTCTCATAATCATAGATAAGGTAGCTGACACACTAGCACTGATCGTAATTTTGTTGTTTTGTTAGTTTAAAACATTATTGGTTAATAATATTAGTACCAGTAAATCTTTGTATGCTAATGTGCCGATGATAGTGATAAAATGTTAGGAATTCTCAGTGATAGGCAGAAGTTTGATAGTTACAGAACCTAATATTCCATCAGAAATATGTTCCAAATCTAATCCGTATATTTTCGGTGCGGTACATCGATATATCGCAAAAAATTATATTTTGAGACTGGTTGATTGAGATCTTTTGAAATGGGTTTATAGTTTTTGTTGCTAAGGAAAATGTATAAAAATTGTTATAGTTTGAAACGACGGCCTAATATTGAACCATGAGTTCTTCTTGTGTTGGTGCTGAATAGAATGTGTACTTTAACATTTACACATTTTATTCCTATTCCGATAGACGTGTTTTTTAATAGTGCCAGTATTGCATTCCACAAGCGATATATTTTATTGAATGAAAAATCTGAATTTTGTAAATTTTGAAATTTTTATAAGTACGCTGTTTTCTAATAAAATTGAAAGATTTGATTAAATTGCTTTAATAAAAAATAGAGAATATATTGCCAGTGACATCACATGTGTGAAATTATATTATCCATCACATAAACTTATGTCTTTTGAACAGTATTATATATGTTTAAGAAAAGACTTATTAAGTCAACGATTTGTTTAGTCTACTTGAAAAATTATATTATTATTTTTACTAGAAGAATTTACAGATAGCTGAAAAAAGGGAATTGTAATGTAAATTTTTTATCAGAAGTAGGGTTATTTGAAATACATGAGGCAAAAGTAGCAAACTGAAATTCCTATTCTTAACATTTGTAAAGCGATATAGTTTTCTTGTTGGATAAATTTTATTATTTTTATATTCCATAAGTAGATACTTCACTTAATGTAAACAAACAAAACCATGTCATTACAATAATATAATTGACAAATGAAGAAATACAAATTGAACTGAAGTTGTCAAAATAATATCTTTAATGAATATTTATTTTATAAAATTGAATATTTGTACCTTGTATTTTATATATATTTTGCCGTATTAAAGTATAGCAAAACATAAATATATACGTATGTAACATAATATCAATATTCTATGAATTAACTCTGTGATACTGTAATACTTTAATATACTTGAAAATGTTTAAAATACTTTATGTTTAGGTTTTTATAAGTTGATATTAAATAATACTTATTTATTTGCTTCAAAGTTTAAAAAAAATATTGATAGCAATCACGCCATAATCAAATAGTGCGAAAACTATAACTAAGTTTATATATTGTTGTTATATATTAGATATTTGTATGGTTTAATGGTAAAATAATGTGTTTTGTGCCTACTACTACAAAGTACTTTTTTACATGTTTCCATTTAGTTAAATAAGTTATGGAGCATACTTCGTTTAAGCGTGATAATTATTTCAAATAATTATCACGCTTAAGATAAGACCCTCAGATAAGACCCGTTCATTACCATAAGTGATATGCGATTGCACATACATTCTCACTCTAATATTTATAATTTACCAAAAGCGACATCTATCGTTTCAAATATTGATCTTGTAAATTGTTTCGAGTGAATGTATAAAATTCCTTTTTTTTGTTAATAAGTTACAAATCCAATTTAAAGATACATGATCGCTTACGTGTCTATGTTTGAGGCCTGTGAAATCTCTGTTTGAATAACTTTTTGTCGGCTTATTCTATTTTCTATGTACAAATTATATTTGTGTTTTTTTGTTATACTTTTAGCGTGTTTAGGAAAAAAAAAATTTTAGCACGTATGCTGAGTTAAATTTTTTGCATCTCTATGCGCTGTTTTTAAAACATTTTTTTTCATTCAATAATAAATTTAATAAAGAAGTTACTAAAATATTTTGTTTTATTTAAATTTTAAGATTAATATTAGTATGTAGAAGAAAACCGGTAACTGAAATAATCGGTAACAGAAAAATACGAATCGATAAAACTTTGGAATCACTAGTTACGGTTTTAGCACAACAAGTACATCACTAATTTTACTACGAATTTACGTCATTCGTTATATATATTACGCGTAGTAAATTTCCATGTGTTAGAGAGAGTCAGAGCTGAGACTATTTCCGGATTTATGAATGAAACGGGTGAGAGGCAGATACATTTCTATGAATGACTATAATTAGTACCTATAGTACGTATCCGCACCTCCCACCATCTCCCACTCTTCCTAATATTCTAACGCGCCAAAGTATGAAACATTGTCGTCTTTATTTTAGTTAGTAGTCTATGGTTAGTAGTCTATGTTTAGAAGACTCAAGACAAGCATAAAATATTTCCATGTAGATTTTAATATATATATGATGTAGGTTATAAATATAGTAAAAATGAGTGATGTTAAGAAAAGAAATAAAAACAATGCTAAATCTGAAAGTAATGTAACGAAAGAGGCAAAAACCCCCACACAGTTGTATGTACATTAATACAAAAAGAAATATAAACCAAATTTACATGTTATTTTAAATTTTATTTAGTTTCTAGGTCTATCGAAAAATCATCACGACTGCAATTAAGAATTATATCCAGAGTTATAATGGTCATTGCACTTCTGACAGTTGTGTACTTTTCGGCTAAAGATGATGTCCGAACGTTTGCTAGGCAGTCAGACTTGCTTCCAGGGAAAGGCCAATTAGTGGAATGCTCTTCAGAATATGCGAAAGAGCTGTATGAATACGAGGGCTGTGCTCCTAAAGAATGCAAAAGATTTGTCACTGATAAAGTTATCTCAATAAGGGAAGCAGATGAGTTATTAGTGATAGCCAAAAAGGGATTAAAGTTTGGTGGGTCATTTGGTGGTGCTTCTATATTGGACCTGCATAGTGGAGCATTATCAAAAGGACAGTATTTTGTTAATGTATATAAACTTGATGAGATGAAAAATTTATTTACACAAGATGACTTTAATCTTTTCACGGTAAGATTAACTGTTGGTTTCAACTACAAATATATATAGAGCTCTGTGGGAGGTGTACAGAGCTCTCTCTATTATAAGTATATTGATACTTGATTATCTATTGCTTAATACATTTAAATAATTTAAATTCTTTGTTTCAGTTGGTTAAAGAAAAAATAAAATTAACCATTGCTCATCATTTTGGAGTACAGCCCAATAAAATATATTTAACACACCCAACTTTCTTCTCCGAAATTACACCTAAGAATGCAATTACTGTTCATGATGAGTACTGGCATCCTCATGTTGACAAAGTAAGTTATCTTGAACTTACTGGATCATTTTTAGGCATATGAGATATTGGTAACTTAAGAAATATTAGGCAAGCTGACTTAATTTGATAGATTCATATTTATAACAGTATAGAGGTAACAGTATAAGGAACTATTGCCTTGGCAAATAATATAAAGATTTTATTATTTGTTGTAGTATAATGTTCATAATTTATTTATATTAATCTCAATTCTTATGCTGACACATATTACTATATAGCAATGTTGAGACTTATCATGTTTTGTTCCAGAAAACCTACAAATCATTCCATTACACAACATTACTTTATTTATCAGATTACAACATTGATTTCAAAGGAGGTAGATTTGTTTTTATTGATGAAAAATTTAATAGTACAGTAGAACCTAAAAAGGCCAGACTGAGTATGTTTACAAGTGGGGATGAAAATTTTCATTATGTTGAAAAAGTAACTTCAGGTGTGAGATATGCCATGACTATTTCATTTACATGTGAAAAAAAATTCGCTATAGAAGATCCTAGTATTATTAAATATAGTGATTAACATTCCAATAATAGTTTTATTTTTTAATCAAATAGTTTTTCATGTAAATTAAGCCACATTCTCCAATTTCAATATGTAGTAAACTAACAGGCCCTTACTATCGCACAGCTGGGCATAGGCCTTCTCTCTCCGTTTTTAGGAGAGAAAGGTTGGAGCTAAGACCTATCACACTGCTACAATGTGGATTAGTAGGTTACACATCCTCAAAATTCTCTAGAGATATGTAGGTTTCCTAATGATGTTTTCCTTCAACGAAAAGAGTGTGATAAACTGCATTAACAGTAAAACTCTTTGGTATCTGCCTGGGGTTTGAACTTGTGACCATCTCTAAAGAGACACACGGTCTCACCGCTGGGCTGTCACAGCTTCAACATGTACTGTAACTTTTTTTCTGTTATATAAATCTCCAATATAATAACCTTGTAATACCTCAAAATAAATTTAAAAACATATATTATTTGAGGAAGTACCCAAGTTATCATTTTTTTTTAGGATCATTAAATTTTTCACACTACTTTGCATTTCTGTTTACTGCAGAGCTAAAAAGAAGTGTATTGTGTTAGAACCAAAGTTGCTAACTGGTTTTTCCATGTGCACACTAGTCTTTAGAAATAATTGTCTATGTAAGTTGGAATAAGACGAGACGATTTTTTTGTTTCCTCAAAATACTTTCCATTTTGTTAAATCATTAGTGTATACCATAGATTACAACCCAAAAATATCTATACATGGTCTAATCGTCTATACGTTATACATAATTATGAGTGAAATGTCAAAACAGAAAAAACATTTTCAGCTCATTGACGTGAGCGACATATTGTTTACAATAAAAAAAAAAACAAAATATACGTGGAAAACATATCCCTTATTTTATTTTATTTAGTTATTAAAATTCTAGTCTAACCGGTCCGTAACATATAATTTTGAGTTAAAATTTTCTTTTACGCATATACACGGTAAGTAAACATGAAGAAAGGATTATGCGTCGTATTCACCGCTAAAAAAAACAAATTCATATTTTTAGATATTATTGAAAATGGACGGTTCTACTCATGAGCCTAGTGATTCAGAATCTGGAGACAGCTGGACATTGTTAGAACACAATCCTGCATGTGGTGATACTCCAGATTTTTCTGAACATCCTCCAGAGAAGTAATTTTTTTTTATTTACATTTTGTTTCTCAATATTATATAACATTAAGTAATTTAACTATGAATGGTTAATGTCAGACAAAGATGATCGATCGATTTAAATATATAACTGGTAAAATATTAACATGACCTTGTAGAATGGTAACAATACAGATTCCTTCAAAACAAATTAAATTTCATTAAAATAGGGCTTTTTTTCGTTTAGACATTTCACTCCCAATTGGGTTTTTTTCCTTTTTTGACTTGTTTTTAAATAGCCATGTTGATAAGCAGATTAATGCTAATACCATTTTAATCACTGTTCATTGTTTTTCACATTACTACAAATGTACAGTGTATACGTTTATAAACATCAGATCATCAAAATCAGCTTCAAAACATCATTTTATATATTGAGCCAATCAGTATATGTTTCAATAGGAGGTTTATTTTAAATCAATGTAATTTTGTTTTTGTATAATATTTCACATTAATCAACTAGCTATGGACTCACACTATATTATTATATAATATTTCACATATTATTATTACATAATATTCTTTACTTATTAGATAATTCAATTAGCTACTCCCAGACTCAAATTATATTATTAGAAAATTTAATATTTTTGTGTGTGTCCCATTTATTAAAATAAAATTAATATTAACTTAGAAATATTTTAGTGGTAGTTATTAATAGGTTTATACTATTAGTTACAATCATGGCAGGAATTAGAACTTTATTGTTATGTAACTATGGTAAATTTTATCAGAGATGTGCACAATTGTAGCATGTTATTCAAATATTACCAAATCCTGCAGGTATGATAATAAGTTATCATTTTATAATCCATATTAGTGAAATTTATTTTAACATTTCATGTTGATGTTGCTTTTAATAAGTACCAATATTATTTTTCTTCACAGTAGAGAAGATAATCTTGAGAAAGATGATGATACAGATGGCATATCTATTATTACTGACAGTGAGCCTGACTCACCTTCACCCTGCCCAAGAAATGAACACTACATGTCTACTGAGAACCATCCAACAGAATATGATATTTCTAAATCCATTTTGTTCAATCAATCACTTTCCAATAACAATGATCATGATGAATCTGTAAGAGAAGATGATGACTTTCTCGGTGTCAACAATATAAAACATAAAACCTATGTTCATAGGCGAAATAAAAGATTAAGCACAGTGCTCAATGTTATTGTCTTAGGGAGTGTTATCACAGCTGCTGGTGTAGCCATTGGACACATGTGGGGTGCTAAAAATGATTGCTCTATGCATACTACACCAACTGTCAATAAAATTTTATCCAACTTGTATAAACTACAAGAAGAAAATGCATACCTAAGAAGTAAATTGAAAGAGATCACAACATTGAATAATTATCAAACCACCTTACAAAAAACAAATACCAAGCAAAACAGATGTAGAAAAATGTTTGAAGAGTCATTGAATAATGATAACATTAACAAACTTACTAAATGCCTTGATGATAAGATATATCATGTAGACAACTTGAACACTCACCTGATTGAACCTGTTTATGAGAAAGAGTTTATAACTGACATTGAGAAATTAAAGAATGTGTATCTTCAAAACAAAAGCTGGTTGGATGATGAAATTAATCAAAGACTCAAACTAGAAGAAGAATCTCTAAAGAAATTGAAAAATAAACATATTTCGAGGCTTCAAAAAATTAATGAAGAAAAAGACTTGAACAACAAAGATTTATCCAAAGAACAAATAGTAACAGAAAAGCCTGTAACACTAAATCAACGAGGTGAAACTACTAATGAAATAAATTATGTTGATGAAAAGAGAGTTAGTTATGCAGATTCACTAAAATCTACAGAAAAACTAAAAACGAATAATGTCAAAGAATCTAAATGTAACAAAACATATAAAATGAAAATGAAAAACAATAATAAACTCAGAGGAGATTTAGGACCAAACATTGATTATTCTGAAAGTGAAGAGGAATTTAGAAAAGATAACAGACACACAAGACAGAAGTTGAAACCAGACAAAAATAAGCATGACAGGCAAAAATCACATAAGAAACAAAAAAGGAAGAATAAATACGAACAATGGGAAATGAAGGGAGGTTTCATGAAGGACTATGATGATATATCATTAACATCACAAGATACTGTTAATGTATTGAATAATTTAAAGAATGACATTGAGGACAATATGCATTATCTAAAAGATAAAATTAGTAATTATGTGGTAGATAAAAAGGTAACAAAGGAAAGTGATGTGGCAAAAAAAGTGAAAGAACATAAAATGGGTAGTGATAACAACATGGAAGCAAACTGGTTTGACAAGAGGGCCAATTTTCGTACGGAAGCTAGAAAAAAACTAGAACAAGAGCTATTTGGTGAAAACCCTAATACTGCAGGATGGTATTTCCGACGCATGAACAAAAGAGAGCAGTGCCGCGCTAAGGGCGACAACAGCACTTTTAGAAAGTTACTAAAACGCAATATGAATTTTAAAATGAGACATTAAAATATTATAAATTGATAGCCCCATGAGATAAAATATATATTTTCCAATACAATTGGGTTGTATTAGCAATCTAGTGTTTAAAATTCCATATTAATATTTTCATTAATTTTTCATAGTTCCTCATATTTACTCTATAGTATTGAACATTTATAATCTTATTTTTATTGATATTTGTATCTATATATCTCTGAAACATATATGACTTTTTTAATAATTTTCATAACAATATGTTGTTACTTTATGATTAGTAAAATATTAGTATTAAAGATATGGACAGATATTGAAACAAATAATCCAGTAGACCAGCATACTTTATTATACAGAAAGTATTCAATATTTATCTTTTACACTTGCTCTAATGGATTCTTACATCCAGTGATATTTTAGTATATAAGTATTCAAAATTTTAAGTGTAAATAAAATTGTTGAACAACAAACTATTTTTTTCTTTTCATATACATGTATAATTAATCATCTGCAATAGCACCACTGAAAACCAAATTAATGGCAGCATTTACATCACCTGAAATAAAACAAATTTGTCTGTATTTAGAAAATGATAACATTTTAAGTCTGACTGCAAAATTTGAATCTTAATCGTATCAAAATATTAACTTTTCTAAAATCCATACTAACAATATAAATGGAAGTCTTTCCTCTTTCTATCTGTCGGTTTTTGTAATGACGTTAAAATAATTTTTATAACAAAGTTACTATCATTCAAAAATGATTTGTATTTTCTAAGACATAGAGTTAAATTCTTTTGACTTCGTGGCGTAAAGTATTTATACGAATAGCAACATATCTACAAATTGTGTTGTTTATTCCTACAACATTAATGGAGAATAGAACTTTCTAGATCGATTACTTAACTTCATAAGCGGCCAGATCGCACGCATCGATGACTTTGTATGAGAATATCGATCAATCAACAACTTTCAAGTCAAATTATATGTATACCCATAATATTAATATGGGTGACAGACAACTGGTAAATACATATCTAATTAATGGTTAGAGACCGGCTATACTCACGTCTTATTTTATCGGATGAGCCCTAGTAGTTTCAAGCCCATATGGGGCTCTTATTCATGAGCTCTCTATGCCGCGTTATAGTGGCGGGAACTGGTCAGTTCATAAAATAACACGTGAGTATAGCCGGTCTCTAAACATTCATTATGAATTCCACGCATAATTCAAAAATTACATATCTTATAAATAATATTCTCGTGTCACATTGTTAGTTACCATACTCCTCCGAAACGGCTTGACCGATTTTTATGAAATTTTATATGCATATTCAGTAGGTCTGAAAATCGCCTACAATTTAACATATTTAATCATATCAATTTGACATATTTCCTAAGTGATAAGGATTGTCCGACCCTAACATTGTTTTAATAATCTTTGCTCAAATTTATTTATATGCATCATATACATATATAATTTTTTAATTCATACTCAAATACAAAATTACACGCAGGCTCGAAGAACCAACAAATTGTTTATAGAAAATATTGAATCGATTAATAATCGAACCCGCGACCCGCGAAACTGAAGGATCACTGCCAACTGCATCAATGGACTAGCCAAAATTAATAATGCAATGTGTTTCTTTACGAAACATTTTACTATAAATACTTTTTATTGTATTTATTATATTTATCATATTATTATATCTATTATATATTTAATAATATTAATTAATGTTGCTTTTTAATTTTTTCATTTGTTTTAATCTTTATTTTAGGAGGTTTTTTCGAACGGAAAATGCCACCCCCATAAAAACTACAAAATAAATTTACTACCTACGACTTATGCCTACCTTAACATAATTGTAAAGCGATTTTAAGCCAAAATGCACATTACAAGTGGCAAAATCAAAACTTAATCCTAATTTCACTCTTAAATAAACTTTTTTTTAAGAGTGCTGGAAGAGATTCCGATTCCGGTTTTTTTATCATTCTTATATTAATATCAATTTGTGCAATAAAGAGATTAAAAACAAACGAACGAAAGAGTGAGGGTATGACTATAAAGTCGAGACGGTATTTGGATATTACCTGCACATATGAGTAACACTCGCAAGTTGAGCGCATCATCCAATAGACCCATTTCGTGCATGTGCTGCAATTGAGTGGAGAAGTCCTCATCTCGCGCCACCGGACTGTGAGACGATGAGGCTAAAGAATAACAAAAAAGCAAAACGTTTTGCTACATGTGTTCGGAGGGGAGGGTATTGGTGGGGGTTGAACTATTTAAGACTGCTTGTATGGGTAGCGCGGTGCATTACGATTTTTGTCGTGGAGCCTATCCTCCTGATGATGCTTCGGTTTCGGGGCGAAACGATCGTCGAGATTGTGGTGGTGGGTGTGTGTGCTGCTTTTGTGTGCGTTGTTGCTGGTGAATTGCGCCTTGGGGTGCATGTGGTGGCTTGTCCTGCATGTATAAGGTACGTAGATTTTGCCTGCTTCATATACATTGGCTTTGCATGCATTCACTTAACCCGTGCGGATTATAGCAAAGTAGTTAGTTCTGTTATATTGCTTGACTGTATGCTGTTAGCCCTAATAGCCTTTACAGCATCACCGGGCGGGACGGGCGAGCGCAGAAGCATCGCCGAGGTTGTGAAATGCAGAGAGTAGAGCGCAGAAGCTATACTAGCGTCGGGGTACGTCGTCCTAAGGGTGCCTCCTGTGAGGCCGGATCACGGCTTAGGGCGTAGTGGAGGGTTGATGTATGACTTTGATTAGTCATTACGACGTCGGAAGGGTGGGGAAAAGCCACGACCGACCGACGTCAGAAAACTGGGACCTCGTCTTCGCCGGCGAAGACGCTGTGTGTGTGTATTACGTGTTTTTGTGTTTGCGATCGTTATTTAATCGTCAGGGTCAAATAGGACGCTTTTTGGACGCCTATATTTTCGGTGGTCATTTCATGTCCTATTACTATTAATAATTTATAGAGGCAGGCGTTACTAATCTATACTTATAAAACAAAGTCCCAAAAAGCTGTCTGTCTGTATGTAATCGATTTTCTCAAAATCTACTGAACTGATTTTTGTACGGTTTTCACCAAAAGATAGTGCAATCCGGATAGTTTAGGTATATAGTACATATCAGTATTATGTAAATTGTGTTGAAGAGATCCCGCGGTTGTTAAAAAACTTGCTTGCTGGAAGCTTTGGTCGCGTGCGCTGCGTAAACCAGCAGAGATATGCTAAAGTAATGTACTAGAGAATTGTAGATTACAGAAAAGTCGGCGATAGCATGTCTCTATCTGTTATGGTTAACTCACAATAACTACTTTTGTTTAAAATTAGAATTCTAGAAAAAAATTGTAACACGCTGATTGAAGCTGGTGAAGCTGCTGGCACAGCTAGTCTATTTATATAGGAAGCCAACGCAATGAACAGAGTAGAGTAAACACAATCCTACTATAACAATTAATGATGCTTCGGTTACGGGGCGAAGCGATCGTTGAGATTGTCATAGCGAGTGTGTGTAGTGTTGCTGATAGTGATTATGATACGTGTATGTAAACGTTGCCTGCTTCCAACACTTAGCATACACTTACATAGATTGTATTAACAAACGTGGATAATAGCGAAATCATTCTATTCACTTCTCACTACTGTTAACCTTTGAGGTGTTCCCTCGTCTGGAGCCAATCCTTGCAGCAGCATCAGGTCATGCTTATCGTAAACATGTATTATCATCGAGACTGGACCAATATATAAAATTACAGCTCAATTGGACCCCGGTCAAATATAACTTGCAAGATTCCACCTTCACATACATTGCAATTTCAATAAAAGCTTTTAAAAAGAAAAAACAAAGAATGAAATAATGAAGATCAATCCATCATACGAATATAAAATATAAAAAAAAGTTTGCAAAGTCACATCAGAAACGCACTGTAGTGTTATAAAATTTTCTGATTTATAAAATTAGTGTAAAGTCGCTGATATTTACACCGACCTAATTAGGTATTGTTAATTATTGTTTAATTGATTAAAGTTATCCATTTTATAGATATGACATTATCAACGCTTATCGAGCGTTAATTAATTTATCAAAGTATGTGAATAACAGAAATGTCAATTACTTTTTCTTTATTTATGACAGAGTGCCTTATTTTGTTCTCTCCAATACTAATCCTGCATGTATTGAGGAACGGATTGTAAGAAGATGAGATGTGAACTGTGCGAAGGGGATCCACTACGCGTCGCCCTAAGCCGTGGTCCGGCCTCACAGGAGGCGCCCTAAGGACGACGTTCCCCGACGCTAGTAGACCTTCTGCGCTTTACTCTCTGCATTTCGCAACCATGACGATGCTTCTGCGCTCGCCCGTCCCGCCCGGTGACGCTGTAAAAGCCATTAGGGCTAACAGCATACAGTCAGTTGGAAAAAAAAAGTGCGAAGGGGAAATGTGAGCTGTCCCAACCAGCCCAATGCTACGAAAGCAAGACGTCATGTTGTTACAAAAGTTATATTATTTACTTAACAAACTCCGCTCGCCGAGCCCGCTTGCGGCACAAATCTATAACTATTCTTATAAATCTATGATTGTAAAACAAAGTCCCCAAAAGTTGTCTATTTGTATGTGATCGATTTTCTCAAAATCTACTAAACAGATTTTTGTAGGGTTTTTCTAAAAGATAGTGAAAATCTTTCGGAAGTTACAGTTCAGAATAACAGCTTCGTATTGTCTAGAAACTAGCCGGGCTAATCCGATAGAATAAGATGTGAGTATAGCCGGTCTCTAAACATTAATATAAATTAATAGTACACCATTTTATATAAATTGTGTTGCAAAAGTTGCGTGGTTGAAAAAAAACAGGTCTGCTTGAAGCTTTACTCGCGTGCGCTGCTAAAAAACTAGCGGAGATGCTAATGTAATGTACTACAGAATTAGACAATAAAAGACCGAGCATTAATACAAAAAAAGACCGAGCTCAGTGGCATGCTTTTGGAAAGACCTATATCCAACAGTGGACAGAAACGGGTTTCTGTTGATGATGATGATGATGATGACTACAGAATTGTAGTTCAACAAAAAATAACTATAAAAAAGTCCGCGGAATCATGTCTATGTCTGTTATGGTTAACTCACAATAACTTTTTTTACTTTACTTTCATCATCCTCCTGCCCTTATCCCAGTCTATGTGGGGTAGGCACAACATGTTACAAACATGTTGCCAAATGATCTGGCTACGTATTTAACGACTGGTCGCCTGCCTAACGTGAACTTATCTTAGTCTTATTTTACGACCCCTCTGTAAGAAAGAGGGTGGTCTATTCTACTCAACCGGATACCACACGGCATTTTTTACTTTATGTTCAAAATTTTAATTGGGGAAAATTTTGTGACACACTGATATACGGGCAAAGCATGTACAAAAATGTACATTTCCACCGAAGCTAAACGGAGAGAGTGAAAATGACGATATCTGACTGGTACTGAAGACCCGTCTCCTTTTCCCTCCACTTTGGTGAATACCGGGCCTTAACATTCCATAGATTTTTCTTAACAAAACGATGATTACATACTAAAAAAAAATTCTTTGAATAATACGGAAGCCTTATCGAATCTGATGTAGTTGTTGGTACCCAAATCCTGGACATGCTCCGCTATACCTAATTCATTGTCCATATTCATGTAAAAAGCCATGAATAATGGCCCCTGATGGTCTCATACTATTCGGTCTCAATATGGCTGGTTTCTATACATAAACTTTGAACTCAGGATAGTTAATATCCAAAAATTAATTTAAAACTTTTTGTAAGCTAGTTGTATATGCCGTGTGGTATCCGGCTGAGTAGAAAAGATTACACTCATTTCTTACCGAGGGGTCGTAAAATTCAACTAAGGTAAGTTCGTTCGGGTCGTAAAATACGTAGCCAAATCGTTTGACAACATGTATGTAACATGTTGTGTCGACCCCACTTAATCGACATCTAACAACATGTTTAAAGCATGTTGTTAGATGTCAATTAAGTGTTAGATGTCGATGATTTGGCTAGTTAATTTACGACCGCCCGTCTACTTACCATAGTCGCTATTTACGACACCTCGGTAAGAAATGAGGGCGGTCTGCTCTATTACGATACCACACATATTTTGATACAATCCATGATAAAGTAAGTAACTATCTCTTATTATAATGCATATCAAATCATAGTTCCAATGCCGTGTGGTATCCGGCTAAGTAGAATAGATAAACCTTATTTTTTGCCGAGGTGTCGTAAAAGACGATAAAAGTAAATCGACTCGCCGTGTGGTATCAGGCTTAGTAGAATAGACCACGCTCATTTCTTGGCGAGGTGTCGTAAAAGACGACTAAAGTAAGTCGACCCTCCGTATGGTATCCGGCTACTTAGAATAGACCACCCCTCTTTCTTACCGAGGTGTCGTAAAATACGACATCAGGCGGGCGGCCGTTCGTAAAATACGTAGCCGAATAATGTGACATGTTTATAACATGTTGGGCCGACCCCGCTTAGAGTGGGATAAGGAATAAGAAATAAATGAATGTAAGCTAGTTTCAAATGTATTGCGATACAAAAGTAATAATAAAAATTATTTTGCTATAATTCGCGATACTGTAAAAAGAAAAAAAATATATATATATATAGGATAAATAGTCCACTATACATTGAGCACTATTTATTTACTATATAATCCACGATACAGTAAATAAATAGTGCTAAATGTACAGTGGACTATCCGTTTTTTCATACCCGATATGTGCACAAACCTCCACCACCGCCACCACAATACACAAGCACTACACACGTTCACTATCACAAACTCAACAATCGTCTCGCCCCGCAACCGAAGCACATCAGGAGATAAACTCCACGACAAAATCGCAATGCAAAGCTTTATCCCAACAAGCATGATTATATAGTAATCGGTTCAACCCCACCATTTATTTTACCTCTGAACACGTGCAACAAGCTTGAACTTGAAACATTTATCTGATCATTAATGAGGGTGCCATTGTTATGTTTAATGATTTCTAATTCTTCCAAAATATTTAATATCAAGCCATGTTTTGCGATACATTACCGGCTGTGCTCTGGTCCATGGGTGTTCCGGCCGGGTTGGACCGCGTCAGTGCTTGAGAGATAGCCTCGCTGAACATCTCAGCGGTGATGGCACCCCCGCTCGTGCCAACTGCCGCTATAAAATACATGACATTTTTTCCACTTTACGGTGCTTCACGACTGATTTGCATGAGCACTGCAGAGAAATGCTAGCAATGTGGCCAAACTTAAGTTAGGTAGGGGTAGTGGCTACGCTAGTATTTTTTGTGTTTGTACGTATGTATGTTTTCAAATTCAAAATATTCTCTATTCAAGTAAACTTGTAAACAAGTGCTTTTGAATCAACTTTACTACTGGTACGGAAAGCTGTTCCTACCGAGAAGAACCAGCAATAAACTCGGCGGTTGCTCTTTTTAAAATAAAAATCTTAAAACTAGTTACATTTATTTATTACTGTCTTGTACAGGGTAGAAGCGCACCTATATCCACACATCCTTATCATCTAAGTAATCTTCAACAGTATAGTAGGCTTTCTGTATTAGCCTCTTTTTAACAGTGTTTTTTAACTGCTGTAATGGAATCGCCAAAATTGATTTCTGTATTTTATTATGTTTTTATGTATGTATATATGTTTGTAAAAAAATATATATTTTATTCTGGGATTATGTATTTTGTCTCAGCAACACGATTACCTTTATAAACTGGTACATAATCCGGGAATGCTTTAATTAACGATAACTACTGCTCATTTTATTTAATTTAAAATGTAATAAATTTAGCATAACAGTGTAATAATAATCTTCTGTAGAGTAGTGCTAGGTTACAAATAAAGTTTTTTTCTTTCTTCTTTCTTTCTAATCTTTTCACGCAACTACTGGACCGATTTCAAAAATTCTTTCACCATTGGAAAGCTGAATTTTTACTGAGCAATAAAGACTATATTACATTTTGAAAAAAATAGGGATTCCTAGTAAAAATGTATTAAGGTGAAAAACTTACGTCATAAAAATCTTTCATCGCGTCCACTGTGGAAACTATAGCACACAGTGGGTCAACTCACCTTAGTCGCATTTTACGACACCTCGGTATGAAATGAGGGTGGTCTATTCTACTCAGCTGGACACCATACGGCGGAGTGTTAAAATTATTGTTATAAATAATTTATAGTCATTGCAATTATCCCCTCATCCATGCGATTTATTCATGGAGATATTTGCAGGGTTGCTGAGTGACAGAAGCTGCTGTTTATTCCAAGATTCAAAGTGTTAGCTACGGCCGGGATTCGACTCATAATTCTAACGTTCTCTCATAGAAAATGTTACCAAATAATACGTAACCAACAGATAACCGTACAACTATAACATATTGGACACGCTAAACAAGTATTGACAGGTTAATTTAATAATAATTTGGAATCATTAAGCCAGGTCGATTCTACCACCAGTTCGGAACGCTGTCCTCCACTGAGAAGAACTGGCAAGAAACTCAATGGTTGCTCTTATCGCGAATATTAACCATTTGACGTTAGATTCTAACAACACGAAATACTCAATATCGGTAACCAAATCAACACACACCGTCACAGCACTTTAAAACGTATGGACACCTTGAGAGGTGGTATTAGACTGCCTAAACTGTTGAATGTCGCTCGCGAACAAGACTCGGGTCACAATATTTTACACTCCTTCATTCGGTTTTATTCCTCTACCCACCAAATGACAGATAACATAATATTGTAGACAAAATACTTCCTCATTATTATTCTATGCATATTAATGTATTTATTTATAATATATAATTTTTATCTGATTATTATAATTATGTCTAACAATTATACACGTTATACCGAGTCACCGTATGATATCTGACAATACCTAACAAAAGGTTCACGTGAACGAAGTCACGAGTACAAGCTAGTAATAAATAAATAATAGGTGATACCGGTAGGTGTGCGGGCGGCCGGGGTGGAGCCCTCGGGCTCCGCTGCGGCCTGCAGGAGACGTAGCAAGCGCTGCTGGCCGCCTGCGCCGGTTCCCCGGCTGCTAGAAGACAGCACTGCCTCGGTGGCCGCCTAAAGGTATACATTGTATTGGTATTGACCAACATTGTTCCGCGCAAACGTGCGGACGGATGAAACAACCTCCGGGACCTGGGCCCGTCGTCTCGGCGTCTCAACCTACCGTATGCGGCCGTCAGCTGTATGTGGTCCGGCCTCATGTGTCACTGCGTGTATATGTGTACGTGTGTGTGTGTGCTTGTATGTACTTGGCCGAGTCCCGAAACCGATGGCTCGCCTCTGCAGTCTTCCACGGACACGTAATGTCTGTTTCTCCCGGAGTATACACTTCACTATATCGGTTAAATAACACAAATAACACCCGGTGTGCACACAACCTTTGTAAGGTCACACGTTATTGTATCGTCCCTATATCGGGGAATAGTAATTCGACGCGCACTAAAACCGTGGACGGTCGCGTCTTCTCAAACGCTTCACTGGTTAAACGCGTCACTAAATACTTATACCAGTCTCAAATGTCAATACAGTCGTGTCACTACTGAGAATAACACCCAAAACGCAAAATTACACGTGTGTGTTATAACAGAAAGCCGTATACAGGCACGCGCGGCCTGTCCTTAAAGTATTCGAAACGTCACTAACTGTCGGCCGCTCGCGTCGGCAATCGAATGCATAAAGGTCGTTGATCCGGCCGATCGCGTCGCGCGCGTCAATTTATTCAAAACAAACACTATTCTTAATTCTAAATATTAAATGTAATGTAAGGATATTACGGTGCCGTGTGGTATCCGGCTGCATAGAATAGACCACCTCATTTCATACCGAGGTATCGTAAGAGGCGAATAAGGTAAGTTGACGTCAGGCAGGCCGCCGGTCGTACAATACGTAGCATGTGACAACATGTTTGTAATATGTTGTGCACACCCCACTTAGAGTGGGATAAGGGCAGGAGAATGATGATGTAATGATGTTACGTTAATCTCAGAAAAGCGGAAAAGGAAAAATTGACTAATTATTTAGACCTTTCTTATGAGATAACCGCCATGTGGAATATTGACTCAACAATAATTGTGCCTATTGTTGTTTCAGTTAACGGTTTGATTGCGAGGAGCCTTGACCAACATCTTCAGAGGCTTTCGCTTACTAGTCGGATTAAGAGTCAGATGCAGAAGGCAGTATTACTTGAAACGGCACTTATTGTGAGGAAGTTCCTCACTCTGGAGTCCTAACCACCGGTAGCTCGGGATATTGCCCCCGCTTCCGGCGGACAATTTTTTTTAATATTTTTAAATGTTTTTTTTTTAATGTAAGGAGTTAGGTTTTAGAAAAATAAAAGATAATAATAATATTTAGTTTATATATATAATATTTAGTTATAATTAATATTCAATTTTTATACTTAATATTTCAGTTTTTTTTCTCATTAAAAATATTTAAAAATGTAAAAGTTACGATTAAGAAAATTAAAGGAAATAATAATAATAAATATATGGGGGGACACACGGCTGTCCATCCTTAAAATAAGTAACTTAATACTTGTATTTACATACATATTTAAATACAAATACACACCCGCTCGAAGCTCGCAGAACCAACAAATTGTTTATAGAAAATGTTGGCTCTGGGCGGGAATCGAACCCACAACCTGCGGAATGCAGCAGGGTCACTACCAACTGCGCCAACGGGCCAGTCATGTTACTTAAATATTAGATTATATTAGTTAATAGTTTCTTGTCACTGCCTTCCATGGTAATCTTTGACAGACAGTGACAGATAGACAGACTTTCGCATTTAAAAATGATTATTAAAATTAAATATAGATTCAATTAGAATAAATTCTAAATATCTGCAAAAAAGCAGTGACACCGTGCGACTCTTTCAAGGAGGTCACAGATTCAAACCCCTGGCAGGCACTAACTAAACTTTGTTTGTAACACTGTTTTACAGCAATTAAACTTTGTTTTATTTGAATTAATATTTTATTATAGTTGAAGCACACGTTCGATGACAAGTATACGGGCAAGAAGGAAGATGGCGGCAGTGTTGCCACAATGTTATGTCTTTAACAAACTTATGTATCTAATTCATAATTGCAATTTATCACACGTTGATGTGAACATTGTGAGGAAACCTGCACATTTCTAGAGAATTCTAGGGATATGTGTAACTTATCAATCAGTATTGGCGCAGTAAGGTAGATCTTATAGACTAAGATCCCAGAGTCGTAAGACGCAACTTATTTTCTTAAGCACAGCAGGCCTACCATGACTTCTTATTGCGACTCAATTGAAGACGTAAACTAAATTGTTTTGCTTTTTCATACCATGACGTCTTAAAGACGCACACTTTAAGTCGTTGCCGAATGAGCGTTCGTAATTCGTCCTAAGAACATGTACCTTACGTTACGAACGTTATGTACGAACGTTACTTGTAAAATTTTAAGTCACATGTATAGATGTTCTATTATTATAAATAAATTATCTCTAATAAATAAATAAATAAATTATTATATAGTATTTTTCTATTGCGGTTTTACTTCATTTTTTATATTCTTTGATTCTATATTGTTAATTTATTTTATTATTTCTTATGTTGTTACTGACGTTGGGACGTATTAGTTTTAGGTTTCGGCTGCTACTGAAAATCAGTGTTGGGCTTCCCAGCTCAACAATCGCTGAGTAGCTACCATTTTATACCATTGCACTGCTATTATCCGTGTTTTTGAACTTTTGTTGTTGTATAAGTGCATAGTTATAATGTAGTGCAATTATATAAATAAAAATATTCTTATTCTTATGTGAGTAAAAGAGACAGAGTTATCTATAGTTCATATAACGTTATCCTTTTCAAACATTGCAAATCACACTTCATGGTACGAAAAGAAAGCGGTACGCGGTCATTGTTTACGTCTTCAATTGAGTCGCCATAAGAGTTCATGGTAGGCCCACAAATCTTTTGATTCTAAGTAGTACGAGTATGAGCGCGAGAGCACAATACGCGCATGCGTATGTGCTCGTGGCTGAGTAATTTATATGTTTTGGGGGTATTTGGTCATATCAATTTGTCTGACTGATTTAATATAACTTTGTAATACAGCTAATGATCTTTGTTCGTTAGCTAAGACTTTTCTAGACAAATCCTGGAATTCGTTCTATGAGACCTCCAAAACTAACAAGGGTAAGTACTATGCTGCCCTTCAGCCAGACATACCAAGACGACCATGGTTCTTTTTCCTTAAATATGCAGACAGATGGGTCTCATCTACTATCTCTCGTTTACGTCTTGGTCACTCATGCACACCTGTACACTTGGCAAAGCTCAGGATCAGGGACAACTCGATCTGCGAGTGTGGTTTAGACGAAGGCACCGTATCCCACATCCTTTTGAATTGTCCTAATCTCCTTCACCCTTTATATGACATTATCCCAACCAAAATCCCTCGTCCTTTAAATGTTGAATGTTTGTTAACGTCTGTATTTAGTCCCTACTGTAAATATATTAAATGTAATAAAATAAAATTGTATTTTTTTTTGTAGTTTAACTATTTGTATATAATATATATTCATATTGTGTTGTCCTTTTGTTTCAGGTGAAGGGTTAAACATAAGGTTCCCACTATTTGTAATTATTCAAAATTTTAGTTTTACTCTTTGTTTCACCGTACAATCTCCTTTGTGTGTTCTCCATCATACGTGACATTGGCATAGTAATCTGTGCCAATATGGCACTCCTAAAAGCCATTAATGGAAAATTGAATTGAATTGAACTTTGTAATAGTTATCTGAATAACATATATAAAAGTCAGACATTCAAAAATAAATTAGGTTATTTTTTTTCATAGAGCTATAAAACGTCTGACAAAAGTTATAGGCCATGGAAAGCGTCTGACTTGTCTGACATGACATCAAGGTTCTATTCTAAAAAATATATATAAAAATCAGTCATTATAACTTAAGTTAAGTAACTCTGATTTTTAGTTACATTTCTCACCTAGTACCTGCGCAGGTGTCACCGGGAAAGTTTCACAAACATGCAGGTATTAAAAGTACATGAAAGATGTCTTAGAATCAAAAGATCTGTGCTTTGGAAAATAAGTTGTGTCTTACGGCTCTGGGATCTCGGACCATTAGCTCCAATCGGTCTCTCCAAAAGATGGAGAGATGAGGCCTATACCCAGCAGTGGGATAATAACAGGCCGCTACTTTACTTTTACTTTACCTGCAAAGCGGCAGTCAACTGTTCGTGAGTTATGGCACTTCTGCCCTCACCCTCTTCAGATTCCTCCTCTTCAACATCCTCATCTTCGGATAACGCTTCCAGTGAGTAAGCGAAACCAGAGGTTGGTGCTGCAATATTAAAATATTACTGATAATGGTAAAAACTATAACAGAACTACCTTGCTATAATCCGCGCGGGTTAAACGAATGCATGCAAAGCTAATGTGTATGAAGCAGGCAAAACTCACGTACCTTACACATGCAGCAATGATCTATATTTCATCACATATATTTTCTTAATATCAAATTTGGACTATATCAAAATAGTATTCTCAATATATATTTTTTTAAGATAGCCATATGAATTCTAATTATTGAAGTCAGTCACATTCTGAATGTAGACACAACACGACAATTAAGTGGTCTAATTAAATCATATTTATTATTTACCGTTATCAGCAGTGGCGGCATTCGAGCGTGACCGAACGAGTCTCATAAGATGTCGCAAAGCATTCGGCAAATCAGGGTGTGCTTCAGCGCCTCGTCGCATAGTTTGTAGGTTGGCACCCAAAGCTGCGAGCAGCTCTACTTCGTGAAGAATAGATAGAGTCATGCAATCTTCAGCTAGTGATGGTGCATGCTCTATTATTTCGGCCATCGCAGATTCGTCGTTTAATAACTAAAAAATAATGTATGTGGTTAACAAAAGCTTTGCATTTAAATTTTTTATTTTTTAAAATAAATAAATAGATACAGTCTCTCGCTCTTGCAAGAGAAACCTCCCAGCACCCTGTATATATCCTCTGGGTGGTGCTATACGCGCTGCCAACACCGGGCATTGCACATGGATTATCATATCCATGTGCGGTGTAACCCCACCCCTGACTTGGTCAAGAGAAGCTATGGAGATAATCAGCACAAAAGGCAAGAGGAAACCACTGTGATAATGTGCAGTAAATCCATAACTCAAGGAGGCATAGGGTATAAATAAAACCCCATTTTTCCCAACCAACAACTTGATGACACTTGACTGTTTATGACTCTGATGTATTTTGACTGTTATTAATGCTTGAAAATTATATAATATATACCTGCATAGCTCTAGTCCATCCAGGTGCATTTGGAGTACATCCAAGTGTCCTGAGTGAAGCATTTAACTGCTGTAATTCAGCATCTGTATATGTTGTTGGGGGAGCTGGGGGAGGCTGCACTTTCTTCTTAACAACATGCACCATCTCACCGCTTTTTACACCATTGTCGAGAAGGGTGGTATTATCTTTTAATATTTTTCCATGATGGATTAATTCTGAAAACATATAAGCCGAACAACATCTTAAAACTGACTAGATTTTAATTATTCAATTTTTATATTGTTGATGTTCCTTTCTATTGAACTGTAAAAGAAGCATGTCCCATTTATTTATTCTTTTGTTATAAATATCGAATTTATAATACAGCGATTACAATCAAAGCTCTTAGGCTGTTGGCATTTATATTTCCAATAATTAATCCACAATTTCCAACAATAACACTTTCTTGTGAAACACTCTTAATTGTATAGATTTTTAAGCTTATATTACTGCACTATTGCAAAGTCTTCACCATTCTTGGAGACAATAATATAAACCTAGATACACAACTCTGCTCCAATGCAGATATGAATGTTAGAGATATGTAGGTTTCCTCACATTGTAAGGTGCATGATTTTTAATTAATATTGAAAATACCATCTCAGCAATTACAGGTTTTGAATAATAATAATTATATATCACTATAATAATAATTTTAGTTGTATCTTACAATACAAAAACCGGTATCATGTTAAATATAGCTTAAAAAGAAGGAGCCATATTTGATATGCACACAGTACTATATATAATAAAAACACTTAGACCAAGTTCTGGATAGACGTGAAAGAAGGGTACGAATTACCTTAGGCGAACAAGAATGTATAAAGGTATAAAACATCGGGAAAAATAAATAAATAATTATAATTTACCTAAAGACTCAGATGGGATATTGGACTTCTTTTCAGCTTCGTTTCTTAGTTGATCTACAGTATTTTCAAGTGTGAAGTTCTCTAATTTATGCCGCTCTATCGGTCCTGGTCTTACTTTAAGTCCCAAGAAAACACATGGCTGATTTTCCAAACCTTCCATTGTTTGTTGATGTTTATATTTTGATTTTTAATAAAAAAGTAATTATTGGGCCTTTATTTTCACTAAGCACCATACAATATCATAATTTATAACAATTACATTCAGCTTAAACGCTCCAATAGAGTCAGATTTAACCATTAACATGAGAAAATAACTATGACAAATGACAATAACAATAACAAATGATATCCACGAAAAATTCAATTCACGATTATCCACAGATAAATATCTATGATTAAAAATTATTATTGACCAAAAATTCAAGTAAAACTACAGATTACTTACTACATTATGAATTATACTTTGTCTATGATTATACTGATCTACATAGAAATGAAGGTATTTTAGCCGAACTCATATTCAAACGTCTGTCGTCAACTTACGTAACATTTAACATACGTATTATAAAAATATACGTATATAAAATGTCATTGTTGCATATTAGTTATTATCGTAGAAAGTAGGTATTTATAAAATCTGATATTTATGCCCTAAATTTAGAAAAAGTGCCCATCCCTCCCAACTCCCCTATTGTAAACTTCTGTTAAACTTGTTGTTCACGTATATGGTATTTTAGTTAGTAATCTATGGTAGATATCATAGATTACTTAGTGTATATTATTTGTTTTAAATTAATACTCTTGTCTATGTTTACAAATTTGTCATTTGTTTAAAAATTGTTCCTGTTTTGATGCCTGGATTTATCAGTTATTTTTCCCAAATTGAATAAATTACTATTGATATTCACTTATGCAATGGTGAAAAAAAATGATTATTTCTGGTTACTGTATTGACACTCGAAAGGCTCAAAAATTGTTTTTGAAATCGACATCTTGACAAGTAAGTAAAATGACTTGAAAATGAAGAACGGATGTAATGAACTTTTGGAATCCAAAATAGCTGAGCGTGACGAACGCGCAAAAAAGATTTACCGGTAAGCTACATATCAATTTAAATTAACTAGTAATAGTGTCACGAAATAGGTTACATTTGTTAAATATATATATAAATATTTAATACGTCACAATTTGCAATGACGCAAACAATAATGCTTATAGAACCATCAACAGCATAGCTAACTAACCTTCTCCTATTGGGCTTACATCTAATTGTGCCCCAATTGCAATATGAAAATTGATTATTAAAATATATGTTTATCAACCTAATAGAGTTATGGTGTTATTTTATACAGCAAGTAAGTGTTTACTAGCATTTATTACTGACTACATATCCTAGTACAAATTATTAAATAATTATGTTGAAATTTACACATATATAATAGTGCTCTCTAAATGAGATCTTTGCCAGTAACTCTTTGGTGGTAATTACCACATATTGTAAATCTATAATACCATCAACAAGTGGTTCAGGGTAAGAAAGGCAACCCATGTGATGGGCCTAAATAAGACTGTATTAAGTAGTCCCTCAAATGAATGTACCTGACTATTGGCCAGAAAAGAAAATTTAAAAAAAGCAGCCTTGTTTCATAATTACTTTCCAAGTGCTATGACAAAGAAGTGGTTCATTTAAAAACAAAGACTAAATATTATGGAGAAGAGATAGGCTGGTTCAGCAAATTACTTTTAAGAAAGGGGTAAATGTATACTTTCAGGATTTTTTTGACTGATATGAAACAGAAGAGAATATTACATTAAGATATTTATTTTAAGAACTTAGATGACTGTTCAAGAAATATAAAATTGTTGGTCTAGTTTTTCGCTGTATTCTATGATCCCTTATGAACTATCTTATCTCTGGGTAACCATTTATCTTATAATGATTAACTAAAACTGGTTAGAAGTATATACTTGATAATAAAGAAAAACAATTTCATTGACAAAAAATCTAAAATTTTAATAAACAACTAAAAACTATGTAATTCTTCCATTATAATTCATTTGACATCTTACAATAAATTTTGAGTTGTTAAACTGCATTATACATTGTTAGAATCATTAGAAAAGTATTTATTTATATAATTATATATATGCTAATTTTGTTGTAGGTATGTAAGTGATGTAGCAAGACGTCTCAGTGAAGCTACATCCAGTAGTCAAGCTATAGCTGATCTATTTACCATCAACATTGAATCACAGAGACAGAAATTGAGAGACCATTGTGAGAAGTTATTCTTCCTGGATATATTGAATTATGGCAAAAAATCATTAGAATTGCTTTGGCGTAAAGTATACTATGACACTTTGACTGTTGCTAAAAAGCTACGTGAATCTGATAATGGATATGACAATTACATATTTACACATATTATCTGTGGTATCGGTCATTTTCAACATTTATTGACAAGAATACAATCAGAAATCAATATTAACATAAAAGAATTGGATTTTATGCCTTTATATAATGATGATGAATGTGAAGAGGTCTCACAAATAAACTGTTCAAATGAGAACTTCCAACTTGGTAAATCTATGTTATATACATGTTTAATATATTTGGGAGATCTAAGTAGATACCAAGTTGAAATATTTAATACTTTTGAATCATCATTAGCAGTTCGCTATTATCTTCTAGCTGCTAAAATTGATATGACATCAGGAATGCCATTCAACCAGTTAGGCAATCTATATTTGGATAGAAATTATAATATAAATTCTGTCTGTTATTACATACACTGCCTGAATACTATGACACCTTTTGATGGCGCAATGGGCAATTTAACAAAAATATTTGAAAAAAATAGTCAATATTGTGACACACTAAACAATTCTGATTCTTTGACACAAGTTGAACATATGCAAATGACAATTGCTAATTTCCTTGCTCTAATTGAAGTATGGTATTTTGGAAAACAAGATGATAACATACCTAAAATATGTAATTCAATAGCACTTCAGCTTAAAATTGCAATGGATTTTAGTAAAACATCTTTACCTGACATTAATAAAAATTACAATGATTATACAAAAGCTATAGATGAAGAAAACCTTAATCCTTCTTTTATGAATTCTAGTATTATACATAATATTGTGGAAATCTGCCTTTTCACTATGGCAAAATTAAATGAAATTGATGAAATGAAAGCTTTTGCTTGTAAAGCCTTTACATTGGCATTCTTATCACAAGTTTTGCAAAAGCTTCTAAAACAATTAGAATCATTTGGATTAAGAAGTCCAGCTCACAAATATAAATCGAAATTTGCATTAAAATACGAAAAAACAAATATAATAGAATTAGATAATACTGAGACAGAAAAAACGATTGTTAATGAAACAAACTTTATAAATGGCAGCACTAACGGCTGTAATGACAAATCAAATAAAGAAAATTTATCTGACACTGAAACTAACAATTTATTGAATGGTGAGACCAAAAATAATAAAAAGCAAACCTTGACGAAACGGCGACGTCGACGACGTGCTTTGTCCTCAGAAAGCACTGATGATAGTGATGCTGACACTGAAAGTAGTGCAATCGAAACTGATAAATCAGGATCTGAGGATGAAAATTTATCAGATTCAACATTTCTTTCTGATGATGAATCGAAAAGTGATGAATCCATCTATGATGAATCTGAAATTGACGATATAAATATTCATATAAATGGAGGTGTGCAGGAAAATGAAAGCAAGAAAAATGGTGACATAAATATTGTTAAAAATGGAATCACACATGCAAATAATAATATAAGTTGCTCTAAAGAAACTACTGAAAGCGATGAACAATTAAATATTCCTGCTATTGAGCAATTTTTGCTGGGTGAGAATTTTCTGCCCAGTGTAAAACTGCTGCAGGATTGGATACTTACAGAAAAAGAGTTAATACTTTCATGCGGTGACAGTGGTGAATCCTTGTTCCAATGTGTGGTGGATCTCCTTAACATTTTCCTTTATTATTTTAACCCCAGAAACAATGAATTATTTTCAAAAGTACAATGCAAAATTTTGGATCACACCAGACTAGTCTCTAAAAAATTTAAACTTGAATATAAGTCCATACCATTGCCTGAAGATATCAATTTACGTGGCACTAATATCTGTAAATTTGATAAAGATGCTGCAGAGTGGCAGATATTGGAAAAATTCAAGCTATCTGTAATTGAAGAAAATGTTGTACGGATATTGAATTTTATTGATTTTGGTTATCAAGTTGCAAAGATCATTCCACGAATAAGATTCAATAGAACTATGAAAATATTTTATTTCAAGAAGGTACTTCCTCCGAAAGTTAGTACCAAAATCAATCATAAAAAAAGCAGAGAATGGCACAATTCTAAGAATCAGGTAGAAATTTATTTTTTGTTTTCTGGTTTTGCATATGTGTAAATAAAATATATAAACACACTAGCGACAAAGAACTAGCACAATAAATTCAAAACCTAATGAATATATGAATATTAAAAGTGATCTTATTGATAAATTGCAATTATCAATAAGATCACGATTTTTTTGTGAAGGAAAACATCGTGAGGTAATCTACACATCTTGAGATATAACATAGGTTACAAATATCCCCAGATATCTATATATCACACAAGAATAGCATGGTGGATCTTAACTCCAACCCTTCTCTCCCAAAACAGAAAGGTTGCCTATGTTTAATGCCAGTGTGATTAGAGTGGGGCCTTTGCTTAGGTTTCAATATATTAAACTAACATTTGTTATAAAAAATATTTGTCTTTTTACCATCAGCCCATTACTTCTGTTCTGGTTATTGTAACAATGATGGGATCATTTTCAGGTCGAGCCTAATGAATCGGGCTTACTGCGTCGTCTAGGACGATTATGGTTGACATCACAAGTAAGAGAATTGGAGCGTACTCGACAAACTGACGTGCCCTCATTACTTGCTGTCGACACTGCGACGCTGTACAAACACTTGCGGAGAATCAAACAACTTGTTAGAACTCGCAACTTCATATTCCTTGTGCCCACTGTTGGTAAGCCATACAAAATGAATGACACATTTTTCTGCTTTGATTGCAGTCAGATTTTAATTTTTCGCGTTTCCTACTTATTATATAAATATACGGGTCACATCGCAACAAAATCGAATTACCGTTATATAAGGTTGGACGTTTCGGTCGAGTTGCATCCACCGCGGTCACGACCTGACTGGAGCGCCGCAGCGTACTACAGTACAGCGTTCCCGAGAGTTATGCTTTCGAATTTCGATGGCTTCGCGCGCCACCCTCACATAATAGTAGGCATCAGTTAGGATCATGAAGCTCAATCCAGTGATGCCCCCCCCCCTCTCGAATTAAGCAGATGGTCTGCGATCGACTTCTTTGGCTGGCTATTTTTTAATATCATTGAAGAGTTTTTCCCCATAATTAAAATAGATTTTAAATTTATAAAATATTCTTTTCCAGTTCTTCAAGAGCTTGACGAATTGAAACGGGAGAAAAGTTCAGCTCGCGACGCTATCCGTTGGCTCGAGATACAGCTCAAAAGTGGATCGCGATTTTTAAGAACTCAACGCCCCGGACAAACGAAACCACTTCCTCTTTTGAAGTATCCTCGAAAAGCACCGCCTCACGTTCATAACTTTATACAAATTTTAGAGTTCTGCAATCATTTTATGTCAGACGAAAAACCTCAAGGTGGAAATGGCGATCCGGACAACTCGGTTCACGGGAAAACAACTCCTCTCTTGATACTGCTCGTGGGTAATGAGCCAGGAAAGAGTGATGAGCAATATAAGGAGTTCAGTTTGACAGGCGCAGCACAGGCAGCGGGTATCCCTGTGAAGTATATAGGCGATTTTTATACAAAATGGCGTCAAACGGTGCATAAGAGTAGCAAGAAGAGATGAACGAATTTTCGGCATGAACCGGACTCGATTGCTGAAAAGGGAACAGGCAAGATGCCCTGCACACAAACAAATCACCGCCGGATCGAATTGATTTGTGTCTACACAGTGTGGTCACAAAAACAATAAGCATTTGCAACGCTATGAAATTGGTCGTCTTCAAGATTGTTCTTTTATGTTACTTAAGTAGTAAAACTCATTTACTTTCATCATTTTAAGAAGTGTAATTCACTTTAATTTCATCACATCTTAATGGGATTTAAATATTACTTTTTTAATCTTATTTGGATATAATACTTTCATCTTCATGGTAATAAATATTTGTAACATGATAATGGTTTGATTTTTTAATAAATTTAGACTTTTTTGGTATTCTTATCTAGTTCTTTTTTTTTTAAGCCAACTTCTGGACCTTTGCCTCATCAAAGGTTTCCACGCCATTTAATTATTGTTTTTTCTCTTTTTGCACAAAACGCACAAACCTGGCCCATGGCCGATTACAAAAGCTCCAATTGTATCAAATTTCTTAACAGTTTAGTAATTTATACATATTTCGTTCGCGCCAATTTTAAACTTTTAAATACCCTCAATAGTGTTGTGTATTTTTCTCGGTGGCCGAAAGCGCTATTTTATTATTATATTTAATAGAGCAGAATAAAAGCTTGATTTGTACCAAATTTTTGACCGTATTGGGTCAGCGGATCAGCCGTGACACCGTAATAGACAAACAGATTTTCGCATTATGGTATTTGTTTGTTCCTGAACGGCAAAACGAGATTTTTTTCCTACTCTAGCTGTTCCTGTGACTTTGCCCACGTGGAATTTTGAATAAGTATTGTTAAAGAATGTTCAGAAGTGAGTATTAATTAATCCTGAATCTATAATTCAACTTGTACTTCCTTATTCGCAATAATACAAAACACGCGTCATATCACACAAAATGGCTCCCTCTTATTCTGTAACCATAGCAACCACCAGTCTGAACATTGCGCCGAGAACATCTGCGGCTATGTTCGTTATTCATCGGCTGCACTCGGTATACGCACGATAGCAGCGACCTCTTGTAATTACCCCTTACAGTATATATAGTAAGTTAACCATAAGGGACAGAGACATGCTATCGCAGACTTTTACCGCTATAGAAGAGGAATATCTCTACCATATATTATTTTGTTATATCTCAAACTGATAAGACAGATTAAAGCTCGCAGGCGGCTTGACTTTTAGAAATTTACAACAATAAAAAAAAGTTGTTGAAAATCCTTTAAAATTCTTTCAATAATTTTTTGGGTATATAGTGAGAGACTTATTTATATTAGGATTGAGACGGGTATAGGAGAAATAAATGTAATAACATAAATATTAATATACACTCTATTTATTATAAATATAAAGCTAAAATAAGCGATAAATTAGAAAATAATAATTTACATATAACAAACATAATTCACAAGGTTGACGTCAAAAAGTGATTGCATTAATTTTGAAATATTTAACGCCACTTAAAATTATATTATTTCCTGAAAAAATATTTAATATTTTATCATTCCAGAATGTACAAAATAATTTATAGAATTAGTCATTTCTTTGCGGAGGTACATAATACAAAAGTAATAAAAATATTATTTTGCAATAATCCGCGATAAATTATCGCGTAATATACCAAAATAATATTTTCATCACTTTTTCTTTATCTACAACATACATAAAATCTAATAATATGCCAATTCATAGACCTTAAAACCATAAAAACAAAATGTTTAAAGTGCTATGTATAACTAACTTGTAGAAAGTTATGTAAGTAATGGGTGTTAATAATGTTTAACTAGTGTTATTTATACTAAACCATTCATCATTAACATAGCCTCTCTTTATCCCATCAATTCCAGGAGGGTAATTAAAAACTCTTTTATATTTAACTTACATTATAATAAATCAATACAATATAATGTACAAAATATACAATACATTTAACAATCTTTCAACAGTCTTATATCTTTATATAACCTATACAATATTGCACTTAAAACTTCATTAAAATATGTGAACATAGTACATTTGAGATTATATTATACTCTTATCAATATCACTACATGCAATTTTTTAGCTCAAGAACATATTTTTGCTCAATAGCAAAATATAAAACAAACCTGCCTTAAGTTTATGACAGATAAACACTATTGTACAAATGCCTTAGTACATTTTTTTAGGTTAGCAATATTTACATTCCATCTAAATTTAGATTCTGATTTAGAAACTAGCAACCCACAAGTTGTATTAACTGTTGCACTGTAGATCGGTCCAACAAGCACAAATCAAAGTCAAATGTTTGTGTAGTCACTTCATACCTCCCTGTCTCAGCAATTAGATTTACAACCCTTTCCAACTCTTCATTATTCTTAATCATCATTATACGTTGCTGGAGCTCTCTTAACTGTACCATATAATCAGGAGAGAGATCTCCTGGTTCTGCATCTTCTCCTAAACTACTTGACACTCCATTATCCTGCACTTTAGTTTCTATTGATGTTGAACAACTGCTTTCCCCATGTTCAGTTTCATTATTTGACGGCCCTGAATCAGCTACTTTCGCAACTTTTCTTTTTTCAGAATCTTCTTCTGCTGCTGCTTTTCGTCTACGACGTTTTTCTTCCCGTTTTGACTTGTCTTTATGTTTCTTTGATTTCTCTTTTTGTTGTATGGGAGGTACTTCTACCACTGGCTCAGGTTCAGGTTCAATTTCAAGCTCTGGTTCCAGTTTGGATTCAGTTTCTAGCTCTGGAAATGGGGCATGCTTAGTAGGTTCAGGTGATTGATTGTCTAATTTAATTTTATTATCTTCTTCATCTGCCATTATAGAACTCTCAGAATCAGAATGACTACTATTAATGTCTTCTGCTATATGTATAGCTTTATTAAGGCCACTTTTAGAACTACACTGAGAAGCAGTATCAACAGATATGGGTGATGCCAGTTCAGGAATGGGACGTTCTTTAGGAACTGGTGTTTCTCTCTGTTCAATAATTTCAGGTTTTTCAGGCAATATTTCACGAACCTTCTCATGTTTGTGTTTTTTTTCTTTACTTGATTCTTTATGCTTTTCTTTTAATTCATCCCTCTTCTTATCTTTTTTCTTATGTTTATGTTTCCTCTCTGGGTCACCTTTATCTTTGGGCTTATAGGTTTCATGACGCTCTACATGATCTGGTGGTGGAGTTTTCCTAAGATTATCAATAGAGAATTTATTACTAGGTTTTTCAATTTTTATAGATTTTTCTTTTACTGGAGAATCTTTGATGACTTCTTTTTCTTTTAAAATTTCTCTTGGTTTTTGAACTTCTTTTAGCAATTCCTTTGGCTCTTTTGGAGAATCTTTTGACCTATTGCTTTCTTTTTTATATTCCTTTTTTTCTTTTCTTTCTTTATCTCTATCATGGCTTTTTTTTTCCTTTTTCTTCTTTTCCTTTGAATTTTTTTCAATTTTAAGATCTGGTATTCTTTCTTCAGGTTTTAATTTTTTTTGTTCAAATCCTTCAGAACTATGTTTTGGTACTTTATGTTCTTCCTTGATACTAGAGGCACTACTGGATCTAGGTGAAGGACTTGGGAGTTTTCTTGTTGGACTAAGACATCTTTTTTTGACAGGTTCAGGAGATGGTGGTCTGTCATTTTGTCTCTTATTAGCTTTTTCTTTGATCCTTTCTTGTTCTTTGCTATGATTTTTAACTTTTTCTGATTTTTGTTTTTCTTCCTTCACTTTAACCTTATCTGGTTTAGATTCCTTATGCTCATGTTTTGATTTTTTCTCTAAATTAGATCTTTCCTTGTCTTTTTTATCTGTTTTAACAGAAGCTATCACCTTATCAAGGGGCTTCTTTGAGTCAGGAGACACTTTAGGCGGTTTCTGAATTGGCAGTCCAAATAAAGTTTCAAAGCTGCTACTTCTATGAGGCTGCTCCTCTTTAAACTCTTTTGTTTTATGCTTTTTAATATTATCTGAAGATAGCTTAGGTTTACTGACAAGTTGTTGTTTTTCATCTGTGAATGAATCCCTACTTTTACTTTCTTGGTCAGGATTAGTGTAAAAAGCATTATTGGTCATTATTATTCCTCCACCTTTTAATAATTTTCGTCTGAATTCTTCATTTGGATTGTTAAATATGAATCTGTCTTTTAGAAATCCACTCTGTTGCAGAGATAGATCATAGCTGAATTTTATTTTCTTAGGTTCATCTTTATTTTTTAAGTATATTTCAATTGGAAAAACAAAACCTGCATAACCTGACTCCTTTATTGAAAATGGTGGTTCTTTTACCACTGAAATATATAGAATAAACTTTTTACTTAAATAATAAATTAAACAAAAAATCAGAAAATTCAATAAACTGGTAAATAATTGATAATTTCACACGAAATTTGGAAAAATAAAATCTAAAAAATAATTATGTTTATTAATTAGTATTAAGTTTATTATAATAACTGCAATAATGATTGATAAGAACAGTAATTATTGCTGTATGATTTTCAATGTGAAAATAGCTAAATTATAATAATTTTTTACAAGCCCATATTAATTATAAAAATATTTTGCAATCCATAACACAAATTAAATGCTCAAAAACGAAAAAAAAAAAATTTACCTCGCCTTGGCTTTGGGAAAGTTTCATGTAGGTGGAAAACTACTTTGTCAACAAAGTGACTTATATCAGCACCTTCTTGACCGCGTACGAATACTTCCCAATCATGAGTGAAACCTTCAGGAGTTTTCTTTGATTTCATTGAAGCTTCATGCCCAATTTCGAAACTTACCTTAATCGGTAACATTGTCGATCTATAAACAAAATTGTATATCACAATTTAAAGACGCAACTTGCATTCTTGGGTACAATAAAAAAATAAAACAATCAACTGCAAAATATAGCATTTAAATGATATATAATGATTACTCACACGCAGTTTTATTTTATATCTGTAACAAACATCACATAAATCAATTCTTATTAAAGTCTCTTTACCACTGGGTAAAAATAATACTATATAATGAAAATGATTTTTTAGCGCCCTTGTTATTTTTGTCCGCCATATTCAGTTTCATATCAATTTCAGACATAAAACTAATAAGTTAATAACATCAATGTGTCATGGACATATAACACAAAAAAAGTTTTCATTTCACATTACTAATTTCGAGATAGGTCGTTTAAATCTAAGATTAATGCCTTTTTGCGGGATCTATATATATCAGGAAGGTTTCGATATTTACAAATATATAGTCCTTAGTAAGTGCAACAATTATACCTGTTTTATTTTAATGTAATATAACGTATAACAAATACGTATATTTAGTAAAAATGCTGATTGTATGTAATAAAAAAAAATATTTAGTTTGCAACATTTTGAACGTACCGTGAACTCTATGTGTATTTAAATAAAGATAAGATTTGATAGTTAGGAAACGCCGATATAACATATTGATCGGTTCATATGATCATATTCAAATATAGACTTAAAGTTACATAATAATTACATTTGTTTGTAATATGTCAATGGCATTGTTTTTCTTTATATTGTCTGCCTTGTATTTCCTTCCCTTGGTAATTGAAAATCATTACCCTGCAATTAATAACTGATTAAATCACATATATAGCATGAACTGCGTATTATTTATATTTTTTAATTAGAATCATACCAAAGCTACTTGGTAGTCCGTAATCTATGGTCAGATGCCATTTAGTTTATGAACCGTGTAAATTGTAATGTGTTATGTGTATAATCAATAATGAATAAAGAATAGTCTATGAATCTGATTATAACCTCCCCAAACCCTTTTTAATATTTACAGGATTCAATTGCAGAATTGAATTTATAAGTTTTGTGTAGTAAAGTTATTGTAATTTCAAGTATGTCTAGAATATTAGCAACGATTTTCCAGCCAATAAAGTAACCACTTGAAAATATGTTGTTTAATCTTTGTAGAATCGAATAGATCTATTATGTTCGTGTTAATTTTTAGGTTTATTGGTCAGACCTTACAATCTTACGTGCCCGTGACTTCAAATGGTACCTTAGTAATGGCCGAATATCCTCTACTATCGTGCATAAGAACCAAAGTGCGTTGTTATTTCCCACGACCAAATGAAGTTAGAAGAGTACGCCGCCATGGTTGGAAGACTAGGATGTCAACTCCTAATGGAAGGAGAATTATTATGAGAAGACTTTTAAAAGGCAGATTTGTTTTGTCTCATTAATTTATTTTGTAGTTAGGATTTAGGTTTTGATGCACTAAAAGTATTGTAAATATATTAAGGAGTTTTATTTTATATTCAAACATTTTTATTAACTTTAAGCAATTTCTTCTTCTAATTGTTACGGTCTTATGCATATTACTTTTTAAAGTGAAGCAAATAATAACATTTCAATTAATAATGGAAAAGGATGTTATTATATAAGGACAATAAACAGTAATAAACTAACATATATTTATTAACATTGTTTTGATCACAATTTATTAACTTGGAGTTTAATTAAGACTGATTTCTCCACTTTTATTTGAGTTTACAAACACAGTTTATTTTTCGTAATACTAACCTTCATATTTCTAATCCTTTAAAAAATTGTTCATGTTACAAGAAAATATAATGACAAATATTATATATAATGATAATATTAGTTGAACAAATATTTTTGTTGTGTATGCACAGAATCATCAGAATTTGTTGGAGTATTGGCTGGTTTTAAAAGATTTGACATCTCTGATACAACAAATGTAGTTAGTTTTATAATTGCTAAGTGAGCTGCGAGCTGTAATATCAATGCACCAAAACCTTTATAAAGACCACCTATACCCTCTCTAGAAACAGTTGTACTATAGCAATCCAAAAATCCTTCATAGCCTGTTAGTATTGGAGTTACTGAGGTTCCTGTGTCTAAATTGTCTATAATTGTTCTTGTTCCCTGAAAGCATATCATTTTAATGATAAGTTTTGTACTTATTTGCTAATAGTAACATTCAATTTGTTACCTAGGTTTGGATCTTGTGTGCAAAGATAAACAAACTATTTCTACTTTTTTTTATTTTATATGAGTAAATCATTTTTCTATAATAAAAACTAATAATAAATAAATAAATTAAAATGCCTTTTTCAAATTACACTAAATATTAAATTTAAAATGCTTTTCAATACAACATCATCTTCCTTGTCAACTGATGGACATCCACTGCTGGACCTGTCTCCACACGATATGCACCGTTTGCATCCAGCAGCTCCCTGCAACCTTTTTTAGGTAGTCTGTCCACCTCGTAGGGGGTCTACCGACGCTGCGCTTTCCGGTGCAGGGTCAATACGTCATAATAACAATAAAACTATATAATCACTGTGCGTACATAATAACATGTTCAAAATCATGTTTGAAATTTTTTTTTAACATACCTGTATTTGTAATCTGTGTATTATTGTCTCTATAGGATAGAAGATAATTTCCATAGTTATGAAGGAGAATATATTAGCTTTCAAAACCATATCTTCAATAAGAGGATTTGCACTATTACTATTATAATAAGAGTCGCTGAGTTCATGTCTATGCCTCTGTTGGAACCTCAGAATCCTTACTGTTATAATTCTTAATAATGTACTGAAATTTATATTAAAAAAAAAATTATCTTTGATTTATTATATGATTAAATTGTAGAGCTAATGATCTAAAGTAACTTATTGAAGTTCACACTACTTTGTAATATTCTAAAGTAATCTGGAATTCAGCAAAGATAAATTAACAAAATAAATGTTTCCTTAATTTAATTAAAAAAACTCTGATTTTTTTTATTAAAGACTACTCAACATATTAAATAAGAAAATAGCAATGAATTTGATATTTTTAAATTCTAGATATGTTACAATTTTGTATAACATACTGTGACATTGATGTTACATGCATCAATATAATAGTCAAAAATACTTGAAATATATATATTCATTTTATTGTATTTTAACAGTTACATGTAACAGTTAAAATACAATCAAATTCGATTTAAAATAAGTAAAATTCGATTCGAAAATTCAAATTAAAAGCAAAAATTAAATGTGATAATCCACAATAAAACATATCATGGATTATAGCAAAATGATTTTAATATTACTTTTTTATTATGGATCTCTGCAAAGTAACACCTAAGTCTATAAATTATTTAAATTTCTTCATCAATTTAATCATGTCATGAACAATTTTATCAATAAAGATAAATTAAAATATTACTTACTGAGCTAAATACTTTGAAATACCAAGTGCTGCAGTAGGCATAACAATGGCCCATATAGGCAACATTCTACCTCTGCTGGGAGTTCCCCATTCCAAGATACGTACAAATCCTTCTCTAAACACATCAAATATTGCTGGCTTGTCACTAGCTATATCACTTTGTACTGTTTCTACAAGGCTTGCACAGTAGAATGGTGTAACAATTGAAATGCTGATGCTGCAAACAATAATAAAGTATAAATGAAATTGAATTGTTGAACAGTTAAATTCTATGTGAAAATAACTTAGTTCAATATTTTGTATCATATAAGAGGTATATGATATGTATATAGAAAGTCTAAAAAATCCAAATATACATAATAAAAATAAACTAGTAATATTACTAAATTTACAATTGTTATGAATTATACAGTAAAAACATGATTATATTACATGATACATATTAAAACAAATATTATTAACTTTATAGATGACAAAAAGAAATAACTGCATACTTTACCATTTTAATGTTATGTGCTGAAGAAATTGTAGTACTGAGCAACACTTTTCTAGAACCCTGTCGAATTTATATACTAATTAAGATCCATCAAAAAAATTCTATGGGCTTATAAGACATCAGTTTTTTATCAATTTTGAAAATATAATATATAGACTAATGTATAAGATGTGCAGTAAAGAATAACATTTAATTTAATTTAAATTATTTACCTTGGCCATCCAGTTCCTTTAGATATAATATCTTCCACAGCCAAATTAAGGCCTTTAACAATACAAGTTGATCCTATTCCTTTCCATAAAGTGGTAACATCTTGTCGTCTATGTAGTCTAGCTACCACTGGCAATAGAGTGTAGGGCACTATATGGTAGTTCTTTAAACTATTGTGAACCTTAAAAAAGCTGATTGTAAATATATCTTACAGGAAAGAATAAATTAGCCTTAAAAGACTTTAAATTATGATAATGATAACAGTGACAGTATGTTCAATATAATATTAATATTTGTAATTTTGATTCTTGATATTTGTAGTTTATACTCCAACTATTTAACAGTTTAATAAAAAGCTTTTTAGCATATTATAAAGGTCATATGACAAGTGTATCCTAATTTTGTAAGACTAATTATAAACAATAATATTATATTATTTTGTTTTCCAACTCTACTGGTACTGATATTACAAGCTTACTTCTGTAACCAAATGTGTTGGTATGGATCAGGTAATAACTAGTAATTAAAACCTTGTTAGGCTACACAGCATGTTATTTAAATCATGTATTTTTAGAGATGTAAGGAGTATATTAGTGAGGTTTAAAGGTCTTGTTAACTAATACAGAGAAATAATAATGACATGTACAGTACAAACCTGGCATTGTCGTCTTAACACAATAAAAGGATGGCTTAATAAATTTTCTGTTACCAAACTAGCAACGCTTATTGCTGTTGTTACATAGACATTACTTTCTGTGAACAAGAATGTTTACGGCGTTATGTACCCATAAATTGTATGAGCCCTTATAAGTTCTATATTTGTACAAATTCAAATTAGTAAAATATATAAATCAGCCTTTAGATAGGAAATCAAAAATTTGGATTATTATGGCATATGTATAAGATTGTTTTATGAGAGCTATCAAAACAAATTAAGTAATTTTTCATTTGAATCCACATATATATGAGTACCTTTGAGATTTAAAGTATATAAAACCTTAATTATTATACCTTCTGAAGCTTCATCCATAACCAATGGAGGACCTTGATATTCTTCAGTTAAGGGAGTATGATAACCATATATTTGCTGATATCGAGTATCATACAAATCGTTTGTTTCTCTATTAGGATCAACTCCATACGGGCGATTATATCTACTGTAATCACCAAAACCTGCCATATTCATCAATTATCTAACCACTAGTATATTACACCTTCCATTAGGATATAATATTAATAGAAAGTATTATTTTTAACTTATTATGTTTCTGTTAATTGATGTAATAACATGAATGATGATGAATATTGAATAATAAATTATTATATACAAAGGTTAACTAGCAAAACAGTAAGTAGGAATATCAGATATCTATGGACTATGGTAGGTTTGGTAGGTTATTTATGGTAGGAAGGTCTGGAACTAGGAATATATAACATAATATATGTCTATATCCACTTTTAAAAATTCTGAGCATATTCTATGGTCTGGGCAAAGACTTAGGTACAAAAATAACGTAAGGTCTTCGTCGTCGTTAGACTCGTTAGTGCGGCCGCTTAGCGTACGTATAATGTTTATCGATACTCAAGACCGTCTTTTCGCAGAAACTTTATTGATGGTAAATCTACCTAACTGTATACTTCATGAATATGTTCGCGTCTTTATCCATATCAGAATCCGAGTCACTGAGATATACAATATTTACTAGAATCCTAAGTCTTTATAAAGAATATAAGAAAATCGATTTATAAAAAAACTATTAATGTAAAACAGGTTATTTTTCGCCTCTTTGGGTGACACGAGGGCTAGCTCCTTTTTCGCACAAAGAATCAGCTTAGCGATTCAACGCGAAAACGCTGCCAGCATTCTTGGGACCATTCCATGTAGGCATGATTTGTATAGTAGTAGTAGTAGCGTGTAAGTAATTTAAGATAGATATCTATCTTAAAAATTGTGGAAAATTGTAATAAGCTTGTACATATTTTTCATATATACCTATAATATATTTAATATACCTATCATAAATAAAATATCTCTAGTCCAAACTTTATATACGAAAATTTGATGAATTTTAACTACATTATATTTTTATTTCACAACCTTATTCATCGATACAGAAAACTGCGCTAATAAGCACACCATTACGAGGCATTTTGTCTAAGTTGGTAGTAGTGACTATTAAAATCATAGACTACTTTGTTGGTAATGTTAGGAATTAGGATACCTTCGTTTTGACAATTGCGCACTATGAAAATATGGGAATTCCGAATTCGTAATTTCTCTTGGGGATGAGGCCTAAGACGCATGATCAAATTTCTGTCTGTCCCTATCTTTTGTAAAGATTTCCCTCGGTCAGCGAATGACTATCGATTAAAAATAAATGGGACAAAAGTCTCATGGCCCTAAAATGTGGACTTAAAGGGCGTTAATATTCTGTATAAAATAAAATGTTGAGAAAAGCACTGTTGTGTTTGTCGATATTACACTTTTACAGTAAGTGATATAGAAAGAGTGATTTCAATGTTACGTAAACAATAAGTTTGAAACTCATAAGAGCTTTTTTCAGGTGTAGCGGCCCAGGGCGAATGTACGGATTTAAGAGGCAGACACATATCCAACGGGACTCATTACGTACCAGGCCCAGATACTTGCACTTTATGTGTCTGTATCAATGGTTTGCCGCAACAATGTAAGGCGGTATTGTGCTCTCCTCCTCAAGTAAGCCCACTTTGTCTAGTTATATTTTGACAGAGTGGTGATGTTTGTGTAGATAAGATTATTTAACTTGTACACTAGCTAGAGTCAAAAAAATCTATGCGTTCGTCGCTATTATCTTTTTAAATTACTCAACTGTGTGCTGTCAAAAAAAGAGAATAATTAAAATTACTAGTAAAAAAACCAGACAATTTATTGATTATTATTTTATGGATTGAAAATATTTGCTAAATTGCTTTACATATTACTGTTCTCATATATACATAGTAGTCTACCAGAATTAAGTCCTTATGTATTAACACTACCTCAGCAACAGATTGGATACTATATATATCAAAACTAAATTAGCATTATCAATATAATAAATAAAATTTATAGATTAGTATTTATTGGTTTGTGAGATTTTTAGACTATATTGAAATAAATGGTTATGTTGATTTAGATTAAAGTATTTTAATTACATGGAAATGAACTGCTCCCAATAATAATATAAATCAGTAAATCAAACAGTTTTGATATAGTGTATCTAGTGTCAAATCTCTAGCTGCTGTGACATTAATACATAAGTAATGTTGTCATATAAATAAAAATGAATCACAAATGTTTGTACTCGTATAACTTTGAAATGACTGCATTACATTTGATAATATATACTTTAATGTGTTCGTTACTGGTTTATAAATATTTATTTATTAAGTTTAATAATTATTTATAAAGGTTTATATGAAAGAATATATTTTAAAAATAATAGCAATGATTTTAAAATCTCAAATAAGTGAGTTTGCGTTAGACGACTTCAATATACAGGCAAATTTATGGAATTCGGTGTTTCTTTGCAGAGATTCATAATACAAAAGTAATAATAAAATTATTTTGCTATAATCAAAAAATAATAAAACAATAATTTTATTATTACTTCTATATTGACAAAAACTCTGACAGTGACAATCAGTTAGTGATAGTTGTGGTAAATATCGCTAGTACGTTAATTAGTGTATCTTAAAAATCGATTATTTTATATAAACACATATTTGACAATATGAATAGAAAAATTATGGCGGTATGAAGTTCACTTGGTCTAGTTTAATGTATGTTTGTCTTATTCACAGGATTGCCGATCATTCCGTGTAGGAAACACATGTTGTGAGTTTATTTGCTTGGATGATGTTGTGAAGCCATCGGATGGCACAGAGGGAAATGTGCGTGTAGCAACTGCTGGTGTAGCTGCTTCTGTTCTCTTGGTAGTGGCACTTGTTGTTTATAATGTGCGGAGATATAAAAGACGAAGACCACCATATAATGATGATCAAAGAAGTTTAACCAGTATTGGGTATGTCACCTTTTTTATTTTATTAGGACAATGGGCCTCACCGCCCGACGGGGCTAGCGGCGGGTATGTCGGACTTGCACCAGTTAAAACAATCTGAGTGCTCCACCATACTGCTGGTGGCGGGGACAGGGTACCGTTAGACACATCCCTATCTCTGCCAGCAGCAACTCTGAATCCAAGAGTTCGCAACCTCTAGGTTGTGGCCCCTTCCACCGTTAATCGATTTATCGGTTGCACCAGATGCATAGACGCCTCGGGACTTTTTCAGGTGGGCATCTGGTAAAACTCGTTCGGAATGGTCGGAGACCCTGTGTCGTAAGACACATCTTATTTTCTAGTTACTTAGCCTCGACTATGAGCGCGACTGCACAAGACGCATGCGCGTATGGTGCTCTCGTGGCTAAGTAATTTTTATGTTTAGGGGATCTTTGGTCATTGCAATTTGTCTGACTGATTTAATATAACTTTGATTTTGATTTGTTATCTGAATAGCATATATATAAGTCAGTCAAAGTCAGAACATAATTTAAAAATAAATTGTTTTTTTTTTCATAGAGCTTTAAAGCGTCTGAGAAAAGTTCTGGCCCATGGGAAGCGTGTGAATTCTCTGATATGACATCAGAGTTATATTCTAAAAAATATATATAAAAATCAATCATTAAAATTTAAGTTAAGTAACTCTGATTTTTAGTTGATTAGATTTGTACTGTTACCGGGCAAGTTTTACAAACATGCAAACATGTTTGTCCTCTATACTAAAATCCACACCAGTTTAGTTCTATATTTAGTAATTTCATTAACAATTGTTGTAACGGTTCTATTGCTATTAATATAATAAATAAATATGTAGGACAATTACACAGGGTTGTCTGTCTCCAAAGTAAGTAACTTAATACGTGACAGTCAACTGGTAAAAATATATCGCACGCTTAGTATAAAAGTGACTTATACTGCGTCCATCATATTATCAGTCTTTTGACAGCTTACGCTCATTAAGTTTTGTATTGCTTACGTACAAATATCATACAAATAATATTTGTACTTTATGGATGGGTACCGCCCACTTAGTGATGTCACACATAATGGTTACTACGATTATGCCACAGATTAAAAATAATCGGTAGAAATCGATGTTACGAGTATTAAAAGACATTTAATAACATTATATAAAGTTTTACTTTCTTCTTAGTTAATACATGAATACAAATAAAACAATCAGGATATTTTAATTTATTTTATTAGCACGAGTCGTCGGAATGATAATCAACACTAGACTCCTCCGATGAGGAGTCTTCAGTAGCAGTTATTATTAGCTCTTGTGTAGATAATATATTATCAAACGCAATATCACGTTCCCAATCAGAGAATATTACTCTTTTAGTTCTTTCCACCACACTTGCCCAGTTCTCGGCCGTTACGTGGGTGCAAGCATTTTTTAGCAATTGCAACATTTTATTCGCTGTGAATGGGGGGCTTGTATTGCATCTCGCAGCATGCCCTTTTACTTGTGCCCATATAAGTTCTATTGCGTTGTACTGGCAGTGGTATGGAGGAATCCGAAGAACAGTATGGCCATATTCTGCTGCCATTTCATTGATTACATAGCGTTTTGCTCTCTTTTTGGTTTTTAATATTTTTATTAATTCAACTTTTAACATTGAGTCGTCCAAATTTTCTCCATTAGCGTCAGCGTCAAAGTCATCAACAGCTGTCACCTTATGAGCCCGGCGCTTTCTTTTTGGTGTAGATGGTTTGTTTTGCTCCAAGCCGCTCCTGCCGTAGGCATCAGTAGTGATTTTAGTCACAGTTGATAGACTGATCCCCAACGCGGCTGCAACACGGTTTCGGACTTGCGTGATAGGTATAAGAGGTCCGCCATTTTGATTTTCTTGCTCAAAATACTCATGAAGTTTTAACACTAACTGTCTCGATTGTGCTTTCAACACACGTCCTTTCGGCATTTTCACGATCAGTTAATATAAGTTTCACAAAAGTTTTTCCGAGGAATAAAGCTACTTAACTCAAGATGTAACAGATGCGAGAGAACACTCAGCGAACGTAAATGCGTGTGACTATCACGGGCGTTTCGTTGAGAGTGACAGATCACGTCAAAATGGCGGCCGAGCGGAAGGTCTGTTGATGTTGCCAGTTGATGTATAATATATTTTTTATGATTATAATAAATACACACGGATTAACATTTATTTTCAAAAAACTAAGGCAATATTAAATCAAAATGTTGATTTCTATATCTGTTATTAGTTTACGTAGGTTATCATTAATCGAATTACTTAGGTACGTAATTCGATTAATGATAGTAGGTACTATAATCGGAATGGTATCGCATACGAGAATCTTTAGGACATCACTAAATATGTAAATCGTCAATCTGTCAAAAGATGGTTAATATAATGGACAGTGTATAATTAAAAAAAAAAATTGTGGAAGACTGTAATAAAGCATAACTTAGCTTGTAGGCAGGGATACTGCCAACTGCTCCAACAGGCCATTCATATTGAAATTGGTGTTACATATAACTTTATGCGATCAGGCTTTTCGTGAAACTCTTAGTAATTTTAATTCAAATTCTAAATATTCTTTATTCTGCTCTACTGAGAAGAATCAATAAGAAACTAAGCGGAGCTCTTTAACAATAATTATTCTTATAACATTAGATATATTTTATCATTGCTATCTCGCATAAGGTCGAAGAGTGGCTATATCCACGCATTCTTATCATGTATCTATGTAATCTTCAATAGCATAGTAGACTTACTGTACCAATCTCCTATTTATAGTTTTTTTTTAATTGTTGTATTGGCAAAGCTTATTTGATATACATCAATACCTCGCTTTGCTTCGTTTCGTTTTGCGTTATTTCGAAGCTACGTTGCTGCTTTATTAGTACTAATTTTCACTGTGCGTCGCTAGATTTTCGTGATTGCGTTTTGAGTTCGAGTTTCTAATTTTTTTTTCTGAAACATGGCAACACTTTTGTTTCTAATTGCGCTGTGCCATCAATACTTGGGGATACCATTTCTAACTAAAAATCAACGCAATATTAAAACAGTTTTATTTTTACTTTGTTTTGCTAGTTATATTTCAATTACGTAGTGTGTTGTGGCCAATTTTTTGTGAAAGAAAGTCTACTTACGACATCAGTCAGTATGGACTCATCAAACAGAGATTAATTTTAATTTTGTTTTTCATAAATTAATTGAATAGTTTATTTTGTTTTACTAAAATAAATTGTATATTATTTTTATTTGCTTCTTTGAATTTTCTTTTTAAAAATTATTATAGTATTTTCGTAACCCTGGAACGTAACCTTCGACTCAATCCATCTAGACCAGTCTACAGAAAGATTCAAACTAAGTGTATAAAATATGCTTATACGTAAAGACAATATTACAAATTGAAGATTATTTGGATGATGAGAATGCCTGGATTTGAAAATCCTTTCAACTTCATGCCAGACAGCGGTTTAATAATGTATTTAAAAGATTGACCTCCAAGTTTCTTGCTTATTCTTCTCGGCAAGAGCAACATTCCGAACCAGTTTTAGCTTCATTAATCATATTAATGTTTGACGATTCAAAAGTGCCTGAAATGGTTTATTTGAATAAAGATTATTGTGACTTGATTTTTATTTGATTTGGAACATATCCTTTGATCCTTCTATGGTTCAAAACCTTAATTCAATTTGCGTCGTTTCAATTTTGCGTCGTGTTTTTTTTGGAACGTAACTACGACGCAAAGTGAGTTATTTCCTGTATTTATAGATACATAAGTGGGAGTATGGGCTATATGGGTGGCCCTTGTGAGCCCGCGGCGTTAAGTGCTTGGAAGCCACAGTTCAACTACCTGCCCCGTGGCGAAGCGCCTCCGCCCTACGAGGAGGCTATAGCGCAATGCCGCCAAGAGCCCGTCAGGTTAGTTATGTACGTACACCTTTACGCCTTTACTAAGTATAACACTGCAAATTTGGTACGAATATATCTCATTTGACCCGGCTGAGTAAAAAAAAGTAAAGTAACGGCTTGTTACGATCCATAGGCTACCTTTTTCTGTCTCTAGAGAGAAGCGTTGGAGTTATGATTTGATCATCATCCTCATCCCTTATCCCACTCTAAGTGGGGTCGGCACAACATTTTAAAAACATGTCAAATGATTCGGCTACTAATTTTACGACCGGCTGCCTGCCTGACGTCAACTTACCTTAGTTGTACTTTACGACCCCTCGGTAAGAAAGAGGGTGGTCTATTCTACTCAACCGGATACCACACGGTGGGTCAACTTACCTTAGTCGCCTTTTACAAAACCTAGGCAAGAAATGAGTGTGGTCTATTTCACTAAGCCGGATACCACACGGCGGGTTGATTTACCTTAGTCGTCTTTTACGACACCTTGGCACGAAATGAGGTTTGTCTATTCTACTTAGCCGGATACCACACGGCATTAGAGCTATGATTTAATATGCATTATAATAAGAGACTGTTTGATATAATCGCTGTTTGATATATATCAAAATTACTTTTTTACTGTTTGGTATCCGGTTGAAATGGAACAGACCACCCTGATTTCTTACCGAGTTGTCGTAAATGGCGACAAAGGTAAGTTGATGGTTGATCGTAAATTAACTAGCCAAATCATCTAACAACCCCGCTTAGAGTGGGATAAGAGCAAGAGAATTAATGATGAATTTTATAATTACTTTTGTATTTTCAACATTGGAAAGCTGTGATAGCCCAGCGGTAAGACCGTGCGACTCTTTCGAGGGGACCACGAGTTCAAACCCGGGCAGGTAACAATGAGTTTTTCTATTAAAACTCATGTGTCTAATTGATAATTGCAATTTATCACACGCTTTTCGGTGAAGGAAAACATCGTGAGGAAACCTGCACATCTCTAGAGAATTCTAGGGATATGTGTAACCTATCAATCCGCATTGGAGCAGCGTGGTAGGTCTTATCTCCAAGCCTGTGCAAAAATGGAAAAACGAGGCTATGCCCTGTATTGGGATATTAACTTTACTTTTACTGTTTAAAAGAGATAAAATACGTTGAGGTATTTCCAATAAGAAATATAGATCTAAATGACGTCATTAACTTAGTCCTGTTTATTTTGGTTTTTCTTATTACCAACATCCATTGATGTTTTTTATGCAAATTAAATACAAAATAGCCATGTAACTAAATATAAGTTATTCAAAATCAAATTCAATAATTACTGAACGGATATAAAAATAAAAACTAGCTGTGATAGCCCAGTGGTGAGATCGTGTGACTTGCTAAAGACAATCATGGGTTCAAGCCAGGGCAGGCACCAATGAGTTTTTCTATTAAAACTTATGTGTCTAATTCTTATGCTTTTCGGTGAAGGAAAACATCGTGAGGAAACCTGCATATCTCTAGAGAATTCTAGGGATATGTGTAACCTACCAATCCGCATTTGAGCAGCGTGGTAGGTCTTAGCTCCAATCCTTCTCTCCAAAAACGGAGAGAGGAGGCCTTAGCCCAGCAGTGGGCATAACGGGCTGTTACGTACGTTTCAACATTGTAATCGTTTTCAGAATGAGTAACGACTCGTCTTACCACCGCACGTACGCAGCTGCTGTGGACGCACGCGACGAAGTGTGCGCCTCGCACGCATACGTCAACTTGCCACGCCCTTTGACTCAGGTCAGTGTCACCTACCTTTCCTTTCCTATCCTTTGATGAATTTAGGCTTGATGCCGTCCTAGGTCTTATTTAATACGCCGCCCTTCTTCTTCTTCTTCTTCTTCTTTGTTGGCGGGCTGTTTTCCGCACTTAGTCGCATTTTGGCGACCATTGTGCGTGAGGGTGAAAGCGGACTGGTTACTCCAGCCAGCCAAACTCCAGAAGCCAAGGACCCCAGACGGAGCACCAAAGGCTTCTTGCAATGTCCTCGGTGAGCCAAGGATATTCGATATGTTTTGCCACCTCCGTGCAATATAGCATGACGTGAGATGGTGTTTCCGGTTCCCTCATGCAGCCACTGCAAATGGGGCTGTCAGTCGCACCTAAATAGAACAGGTGTTTATTTAGCAGACAATGGCCGGTGATAAGGCTTATCATTCTTCGCAGGTTGGGTCTGTTCATGCGAAGAAGACTGTTGGTCTTCTTCGCCGCCCTTAATGCAATACTAATTTTATTAATACATCATTATCAATTTGTTGGTCTAGTTTAGCTTCAATAAGAATTGAACGCACCGTTTATACGCACGTATACAGGTTTTTACTCTTTTCACAGTAAAAAAAGATCGTTCACCTAAAAAAATTGTCGATGAAATACTAAAAAAAATCCTAAAGCAATGTCCACATTTGGGTAAACACCGCGAAGACTTAATAACTTAATTAGTTTTTCTGTTAAAACATATGTCCAATTGATAATTGAAATTTATCCCACACTTTTCGGTAAAGGAAAATATCGCTAGGACACCTGCATATCTCTAGAGAATTTTAGGGATATGTAAAGTAAGTAAAGTAAAGTAGCGGCCTGTTATAACCCCACTGCTGGGAATAGGCCTCCTCTCTCCGTTTCTGGAGAGAAGGGTTGGAGCTAAGACCTACCACGCTGCTCCAATGCGGATTGGTAGGTTACACATATCTCCAGAATTCTTTATAGATATGCAGGTTTCCTCACGATGTTTTCCGTCACCGAAAAGTGTGCGATAAATTGCAATTACCAATTATACACATAAGTTTTAAAAGAAAAACTCATTGGTGCCTGCCCGGGTTTGAACTCGTGTTCCCCTCGAAAGGGTCGCTCGGTGTCACCGCTGGGCTATCACATATGTGTCAACTATCAATCCGCATTGGCGAAGCATGGTAGGTCTTAGATCCAACCTTTCTCTCCAAAAACGGCTTATGCCCAAAAGTAGGATAGTATTTTACACTTATCAAGAACGGGTACAATAATTGGATAAATTTGTCATTTTTTCACAATCAATCGTACTAAAAAAAAAAAAAAAGATAGATTGTATTAAACTGTATTAAATTATAAATTGTAAAATAAGAATAAGTTTTAAGATGGTCGGTCTGGTATGCTAGTTTCTAATTTCAATAATTGTTTAAACTCTTTGTAATTCTGTGTCAATTTGTTTAAGATACTTAATAATACAAGCAATATAACAGAACTAACTACTTTGCTATAATCCGCACGGGTTAAGTGAATGCATGCAAAGCCAATGTGTATGAAGCAGGCAAAATCTACGCACCTTATACATGCAGGACAAGCCACCACATGCACCCCAAGGCGCAATTCACCAGCAACAACGCACACAAAAGCAGCACACACACCCACCACCACAATCTCGACGATCGTTTCGCCCCGAAACCGAAGCATCATCAGGAGGATAGGCTCCACAACAAAAATCGTAATGTGCCGCGCTACCCATACAAGCAGTCTTAAATAGTTCAACTCCCACCAATACCCTTACTCCGAACACATGTAGCAAAACGGAATTAGATACATTTACTTGCTCGTTAATTAAGTGACCATTATTATTTTTTATTATCTCAAGTTGCTCTAACGTATTGAGTCGGAGTCCCTTATCACAAGTGTGGAGAATATGAAATGAATGGTCATTAGGCACTTTATGACCGCTTTCCAGCAAAAGAAAGCGGTTAGTTCTGTTATATTGCTTGTAATATGGAATTCCGCAAAGTAACGCCTGCTTCTATAAATGCTTAATATTGTTGTAATTATATACTGTAGCAAATATTGTTATCAGCCAATTTTGCCTGGCACAATTTATGTTAGAGACATAAGTAATTAATCTATGCTGTAGTTAATCTATGACAACTGTCATGTTTGACAGCCCTCCTCTTTTGCATACCGGCCTTCTACGAGCAATACGTGTTCCCTTGCAATAAAAGGAAATCTTTAAGTATTTCTTTTATTTTACTCTATAAACGCAAAGTTTATCATATTAACGCTAAGCGCAGTCTTAACAGTAATCAAAAAGCTAACTGTTTTGTATAAATTCATGAGCGCGACCGGCCGGATCAACGACCTTCATGCATTCTATTGCAGCAAGTCACGTACGCCAGTTAGTAACGTTTCGGATACTATTAAGACAAGACGCGTAAGCTTGTATAGGATTTTATGGTAGAACGCACACGCGTAATTATGCGTTTTGGGTGTGGTTTATTGTTTATTGACTTTTGATATTGATATAAGTATTTAGTGACGCGTTTTAACCAGTGAAACGTGTGACAAGACGCGACCGTCTGCGGTTTTAGTACGCGTTGGGATTACTGTTTCCCCATATAGGGACGATTCAATAACGTGTGACCTTACGAAGGTTGTGTGCACACCGGGTGTTATTTGTGTTGTTTAACCGCGTTAGTGAAGTGTATACGCCGGGAGAAATAGACAGTACGTGTCCGTGGAAGATTGCTGAGGCGAGCCAACGGGTTCGGGAATAATACAGTGTTAATATTCCTGCTTTTCCTCCGGGAACAGGGACAAAACATATACTACATTATTTAGGGTAATTTAACATTAAGGTTAGCGTCAACAAAGCCATAGCCACTAGTATATTTGTATTTTTGTATCTGTTTTCAGCAGATAGCCAACACTCAGAACTGTTACAACGCGCCGTTGTTGCAGACGATGCACCAAGTTGAAGTTCGGGAAGCGGCCATCATCCCTCATCCTTTGATTCCAAATAGTGAGTTTCTTTCATTTGATCATCATCATTCTCCTGTCCTTATCCCACTCTAAGTGGGGTCGGCACGACATGTTACAAACATGTTTCACATGATTTGACTACGTATTTTACAACCGGCCGCCCGCCTGACGTCAAACCTTAGTCGCCTTTTACGACACCTCGGTAAGAAATGAGGGTGGTCTATTCTATGCAGTCGGATACCACACGACAAATACCTTAGTCGCCTCTTACGACACCTCGGTAAGAAAGGAGGGTAGTCTATTCTATTCTGCCGGATACCACACGGCAGTTTCTTTCATTTGATAACAACAAAAAATAATGAATTATTCCACCATAATACGCGATTAGAGATAATCTATGTAATCCTAAAAGTTCCTAATTTATGCATGCAGTAATTTATAACATTAGGCGTTACTTTGCGGAAGTCGATCGATAATACAAATGTAATAATAAAATTATTTTGCTATGATCCGCGATACAGTAAATAGGAAATATGTATGACGAGCTTTGCGATTTTGTCGTAGAGTCTATCTCCTGATGATGCTTCGGTTGCGGGGCGAAACGATTGTTGAGTTTGTGATAGTGAACGTGTGTAGTGCTTGTGTATTGTGGTGGAGGTGGTGGAAGTTTGTGCATATGTTTTTACGAAACCTGCATGTTTCGGATAGTCCACTCTACATTTACCATTTTATATATTTCCTATTTACTTTAGCGCGCGTTCTAGTAAAATAATTTTATTATTACTTTTGTATTATGCATGCAGGAGTAATACGCGTGCACTGGGCACTATTTTATCACTTGTTTCGCTTCTGATTTCTTAACTGTACTCTATTCGAACACTGATTCCCCAATTTGCGCAATACTTCTTATATGGTAAACTACTCGAACCAGAAAGTCTATATCTCGATTATGCTATCGTAAATACAATTCATCAAACGAAAATTTCAGAGTAATAAGTAGTCATACGAACATGCGAAATTATTCGTAAGAACTTACTAAGTAAGAACGGACAGATTAAAGACATTTCGTTTAGCGTCATTACGTTGGAATTTTCTTCTATCCTTCTTCTTTCTTTCTGTTTACAAATTGTATTCCGTATATCGACTGTGAACCGGCAATATGTCCTATCTCAATTTTAAGCCAAATCACTTTTTAACGGCTTTAAGTACTACTGCCCATTATTTACCGTATCAACATGTATTATCTACTAGAAAATTTGTATATAAATAAACATATTTCAAGTCAACTGGCTTTTTATTACATAAAAATTAATCCGAATTTATTAATAATCACGTTTTTTCGTCTTCCTGAAAAGTTGTCAAAAATTAGATAGGACAATTTGCCAGTTCACAGTCGATATACCACTGTAACAACAACTCGGCATTAACTTTGTATCCTGCCATCCTGGAGAAATAGAACTTGGTTTAAATAATTTAAATATATGAGAATAAAACCTAATTAACTTTCTAGATCGATTGGTTCACTAAATAAGCGTATCGCATGCATCGGGGATTCAGTTTTCGAATATCACTCACTTAGGCACTAGGAAGCGAAACAAGTGATACAATAGTGCTATCTCTTTGGACTTGAACTATAAAGAATTGCATTACCTTATAGTAAAAAACTAGCTGTGCCAGCGGCTTCGGCCGCGTTGAAATCAGCGCGCCACAAATTTTTCTAGAATTCAAATTTTGAACATAAAAGCAGTTATTGTGAGTTAACCATAAGAGATAGAGACATGCTATCGCGGACTTTTTTGTAGTAGTTTGATAGATCTACAATTCTCTGCTACATTACTTTTGCGTATCTCTGCTAATTTACGCAACGCACGCGACTAAAGCTCCCAGCAAGCACGTTTTTTATCAACTGCTCGATCTCTTAGACACGATTTACATAATACCGATATGTACTATATACCTAAATCATCCGGAAGTATTGCACTATCTTGTGGTGAAACCGTACAAAAATCCGTTCAGTAGATTTTGAGAAAATCGATTACATACAGACAGAAAGCTTTTAAGGGACTTTGTTTTATAAGTATAGATATAACTATACTGAACGAATTTTTCAGTTGTTTTCATGAAAATAGAAAACATACAGACAGAAATTTGTTCGGGTAATTTGTTTTATTATAAGTATCGATTGGTATTATCACTTGATACGCCAGTGGGTGGCGGCGCGCGTCTGACGGGCTCATTGGGCGCCATCAGCGGCCGCCTCAGCGTGCCGCGCGACGATCACGAGCGGCCGCACAACGTGCCGGGCTTCTATGCAACGCACACCGTACTGTGAGTTAACATCACTACACAGTCATTCTGACAGTCGAAGTTAAATTCAAATTCAGAATATTCTTTACTTAATAAATAAAAAAAATATATATGGGACACTTATACACTGCGGGAATCTAAACCGCCACCCGCGGGGTCACAACCCACTGCTCCAACGGGCCAGTCAACTTGTAAGTGCTTTTGAATCGTCAAATCTACTGCTGGTTCGGAAAGCTGTTCCGAGAAGAGCGAGCAAGAAACTCAACGGTTGCACTATTCAAAATAATACTTATAACTGGTTACACCTAGGAATTACTATCTTGTAAAGAGTCGTGTAGACGACGATTTCTCCGCTTCGTATTTAATAATAACTATTTTTCCATTTTGTACTTAATAATAAAGATTAATTAATAAGATACGTTGTAGAATAGAGTATTTTAAAATAAACATTTATAGTAATCGTCTTTTATTCGTAAATGGTTAAGTTAGTTAATAAGACATACGTAATAGTTATAAGGCGTATACGTAAGTTGCTAGACTAAGAACCTTTGTTAATAGTTATTGTTAAATAAAGATAGTGCAAGCGCTACGCGTGTATAAAAGCGCCCCACCCGAGCCGTAACGGTCACTTCGCTCGCCGGCACGATAGCGCGCGCACGCCGCCACACTCAAGAATCCACACGTGTTTTATTAGTCGCTGTACCAATTATATCCGCTACAAGTCGAACAGAAGCTATATCCACGCATTCTTATCTAAGTAATTCTGAACAGTATTAGCCTTCCGATAGGAGTTTTTTAAACTGCTATAGCAAAATTGAAATTGATTGAGGAGTATTATTATAAAATCATATACTCAAACCACAAACTACTAACGTACTTTTGCAAGGCGCGAAGTAGGAGCTGCAAGCAACAAACTCTTCCATATGAGAATCATGCTTTTATTCCACAATTTTGGTCGGCACAACATGTTTTTATCTTTTATTCTCCAGGGCGGTACAAGATTGTATAGCGTGGTAGTTCTTGGGAGAGACCCGTGTCGAGCAGTACTTATCTATTAGTTAAGGATAGAGACAGAGTATTGTTACGTACAGAGGTTCGTGGATTTGGATGAAAATACCTGGTGACTCGTTAAAAACACTGTAATCGACTTTTTACTACAAACTTAGTACTTACAGTCTCTAAACAGTCCGTTGTCCAATAAGAATGCCGAGGTCACTTATTTCACTTTTATTTTCGCTTGTTTATTCACTTTTGATCGCTATTCGCAAACTGAATGTCGAGGCGCACGATACGTCTGCTTATATATCGAACGAACCGATGTTCCAAAACGTTCGCGAAACCTTGGGGAGATCGTAAACAGACTTTGTAAACAACTTTATCGGTAAACACTCCGAATGTTCTAGATAATTAGCGTCAAGCGAATTTGTATTCTATGACTTATAGTTTACGAACCCTTTTTACACGTCCGAAAACTATCCCGGCCAATTTGGACTTTACGACATGCATTAAAGAACTCTTTTCGCATGTTCGTAACACTGCCACCGTCCAATTCGAATTCGAAAAAAAGTAAAGTAGCGGCCTGTTACATCCCACTGCTGGGAATAGGCCTCCTCTCTCCGTTTCTGGAGAGAAGGGTTGGAGCTAAGACTTACCACGCTGCTCCAATGCGTATTGGTAGGTTACACATATCTCCAGAATTCTTTAGAGATATGCAGGTTTCCTCACGACGTTTCTCTTCACTGAAAAGCGTATGATAAATTGCAATTATCAATTAGACACATGAGTTTTAATAGAAAAAGTCATTAGTTCTGCCCGGGTTTATCATATTACATCATATCATATCACAGCTCTATGACATACGCATTACGAACTCTTTTCGCGTGTTCGTAACAGTATGTATCGCGAAAGTTGAAAGTTTACTGTTGTCATCATTCTCCTGCCCTTATCCCACTCTAAGTGGGGTCGGCCAACATGTTGTCACATGATTTGGCTACGTATTTTACGACCGACTGCCTGCCTGACATCAACTTACCTTAGTCGCCTTTTACGACACCTTGGTAAGAACTGAGGGTGGTCTATTCCACTAAGCCGGATACCACACAGCGGGTCGATTTACCTTAGTCGTCTTTTACGACACTCGGCAAGAAATGAGTGTGGTCTATTCCACTAAGCCGGATACCACACGGCGGGTCGATTTACCTTAGTCGCCTTTTACGACACCTCGGCAAAAAATGAGGATGGTCTATTTTAAGAGAGAAGAAACAGTCTGCTAAATATAAATATTATAACGTACTAACGACCAAAAGAACTAAATTATACCTACTTGAAACGCTGCTGTTATAGCAGTTGCATCAACTACTCCCTCTAACAATTTACCTAATCAGCTATGCAAATCGAACATGTTTAGTCGACTGCATTACTTGTTTTTAGTAGACATAAGTGGTTATAACGTGTGGAAGGTACGGTGAATGTATAATTCAGGGGAAAAAGGCTTTGTAAGTGTTCCGCACAAACGTGCGGGCGGATGAAACAACCTCCGAGACCTGGGCCCGCCGTCTCGGCGTCTCAACCTACCTTATGCGGCCGTCAGCTGCATGCGGTCCGGCCTCATGAATAACTGCGTGTATATGTGTACGTGTGTGTGTGTGCGCTTGTATGTACTTGGCCGATTCCCGAACCCGTTGGCTCGCCTCAGCAATCTTCCACGTACATTCCATGACACGTACTGTCTATTTCTCCCGGCGTATACACTTCACTAACGCGGTTAAACAACACAAATAACACCCGGTGTGCACACAACCTTCGTAAGGTCACACGTTATTGAATCGTCCCTATATGGGGAAACAGTAATCCCAACGCGTACTAAAACCGCAGACGGTCGCGTCTTGTCACACGTTTCACGGTTAAAACGCGTCACTAAATACTTATATCAATATCAAAAGTCAATAAACAATAAACCACACCCAAAACGCATAATTACGCGTGTGCGTTCTACCATAAAATCCTATACAAGCGTACGCGTCTTGTCTTAATAGTATTCGAAACGTTACTAACTGGCGTACGTGACTTGCTGCAATAGAATGCATGAAGGTCGTTGATCCGGCCAGTCGCGCTCGTGAATTTATACAAAACGGTAAGTCTACTGTTGTATAAAATGGTTTTGCTTTAGCCACCGGACGATCCCGCGTATCTCCCCGGCGGACGGGTCCATGCTGGAGGCGATGGGGTTCAGCCGCGCGGACCGCGGGCCGGCGGGCGAGGTGCGCCGCTCGTTCCACCGGCCGGCCGAGCGGGCCGAGCGAGCCGAGCGCGCGCACACCGGCCGCAGCGTGCCGCGCAACCTGAACATCGCCTCCGCGAACGACGCGCACCGCCCGCACGCCGACGACACGTGAGTATGGATGTGAAAGTTATCTATACTCCATAAGTTTATGTACTTAACTAAATGTAGGGGACAAAAAAAAAATAAAAAAAAAAAAAAAATTCTCACCATAGAGTTATTATATTAGTGTAGGAGAGCCAGCCTAAAATGTGTGCAAATTATAATTTGCTTTCTCTTTAGACAGATAGGTATACGTATACCTATCTGTTTGTCTCTTTTTTTTTCGATAAGACCTTTCGATAAGACCTTTAAGAGATAAGAAGACTTATCATTATAAGCATTGGTTTCTTATCTTCTCTTTCTTGTTGGACACATGCACTCACGGTCACTTACTCTATAAAAACACTATGATTTAAGGGGGTTATTTAAAAAAGATTTTAGTTAAGATCGATGCCCATTGCTTATCTATCATTGTGCGTTTTCTATGTCAAGCTTAATATTGAGCATTGCGTATGGTACTATCTTTTGTTTTTAATTTTTTAATTAATACAAGACGATTTATCTATGGCCTAATTCACAAATACGCATTGTCAACGGAACTCTTGACAAAGTAACAATAGTTTTTCTACGTTATCTGTTTAAAGTTTCATGCAATTTTATTTTTTACATCAAGCGATTTTATAATCTGCTTACTTTTACATGTAATTAGTAGATATTGGGTTAATACGGCTTAGTGTTAAAATTATATAATAACGAAATAAATAGTATGAGTCAACAAAAAATAAGTAATGATGCATTAGAGTAAGTTCGTTTTAAGTACAATAACATAAAAAAAAGAATACTAATGAACTAACTAAAAAAGGGCACGGACATAAAGTCTGTGGTAAGTAATGTCACTATTATAAAAAAAAAAAAAACTAAATGTAGGGTACATTTAGTTAAGCCTAAACCTAAAAAATGTCGGGGGAAAAAGTTAAATTAACTCCAATAAATATAGAAATAAATTGAATTTTTAAAAGATAAGGATTCAAAATTAATCCTGAGAATAAAGGGTATCAATGGACAAATCCCCCAAAAATAGCAAATACTGCTCCTATAAATAGAACATAAAAAATGAGCTACTACATAATATGTGTCGTGAAGTGCAATATGGATTGAGGAATTAGCTAAAATTACTCCAGTTAAACCACCTACAGTAAATAACAAAATAAATCCTAAACCTCAAAGTATTGAAGGTCTATAATTAATTTGAGTTCCATGTAAAGTTGAAAGTCAACTAAAAATTTTAATTCCTGTAGGTACGGCAATAATTATAGTAGCTGAAGTAAAATAAGCTCGGGTATCAATATCTATCTATACCTACAGTAAATATATGATGAGCTCATACAATAAATCCAAGTAATCCAATAGCTAGTATAGCATAAATTATACCTAAACACGAAAGTAATAAATAACTAGTTCTAAGATTTATATTTTAAAAGAGCTACCGCCGAGTTTCTTGCTGGTTCTTCTCGGTAGGGACAGCTCTCCGAACCAGCAGTAAAGTTGATGATTCAAAAGCACTTGTTTACAAGCTTACTTGAATGAAGAATATTTTGAATTTGAATTTGAATTTGAATTTGAAATGTAAAAAACCAAAACCATATGATTCAGGTGTGCCAAACATTTTATTGCAATAGTGTGAACTACAAATAAAGAAATTGAAATAAAGTCTGCATATGTCAAAATACTCTCTTTAATGAAATATTGTTTTTATAAAATATAATATTTATGCTTTTAGTATCAAAAGCATAATCATTTAATTTTAAAACATATATTCATCCGATGCAGATTAAACCTATTATGCAATTCTGGCAATAGTAATTAGATTATCTGATTTAACACAATATCAATCTTTTATAAAGTCACTCTATGATAATGTAGTATTATTGTATATTTAATATTTCCCGTCACTTTCTAGAAAAGGTTTAAAATACTTGTGTGTTTGTCATTTGACAACCGTTTTTTTGGCATGTTTACCTTTAGTAAGTACCTAAACCTACGGATTTATATGTTGCATTCGTATTAGTATAGTACGTAAAGTAATGGTCTTGGGTTGGTATAATATAATGGTATAATTGGTCATTAAACCAGTCGCTCTTAAACTCAAGCAAGTGACACTTCGTTTCATTATATCAAAATTCGCAAGGAACCTTATTACTCAACAATCTATTTTTATTCATTATAATTGATTTTTTAAACATAATAAATCAATTGAAAAAAAACGATTCCATTTTTTACTCTCTGTTTACTTTTTTTTTTTAAGATAATACGTGCGTTTTATGCATAAACCATTGTTGCCAAACTACACACATTGATCGGAAAAATCGAATATTAACAATCGATTAATGGTTTTTTAAAATCGATTAAATCGAAGCAACAAAAATCGATTGTTTAATAAATCGATTTTTTCGCTGCAATTCTCATTCTTACATGTGAGACACATTTTGATAACATGTTTATTATAGTAGTAAGAGCTGTGATAACCCCGTTGGGATATCACACGTATTCAGTAACGGACTGACGCCTAGGCGTCAGTCCGTTACTGACCTGGGACAGTATGAGGTGATGGTATGATGATCGAAAAAATTGAAACGCGCGGACCAAAGCCAAAAAGTAAGCTTATAAATAGTAAAGTAACGGCTTGTCACTTAACTCATTCCACTGCTGGACATTGTGCCGTTTTAGTTTGTTTTTAGTTAGTTAGTTTAGTGGGATAGTAACGTTTTAGTTTCTGGAGCTAAGACCTACCACGCTGCTCCAATGCGGATTGGTAGGTTACACATATCCCCAGAATTCTCTAGAAATACGCAGGTTTCCTCTGGATGTTTTGCTTCCCTGAAAAACGTGCGATTAATTTCAAATTCATTGGAGTCTGCCAAGGGTTGCCCATGAACCCTTGACACTCCCCGAAAAGACGCACAGCTTTTATAGTTATTTAATAAATATTATATAAAATTTTAATAATAAGTATCAAAAGTAATAAAATTCATTTCAAATTCATCAATACGCGTCTCATATCACATCTCACCTCCATTAAGCAGTTCCCGCCGTGATAACTCATCGTATACACTCGGGATAACTCGATAAAATAAGAGGTGAGTATAGCTGGTTTCTATGCATAAAGTATGATCAAACTGTTTCTTGCAGCCTATCAGTTCGGTCGGTAACAGGACGGACCCGCGTTCTGGATGAGCAGGATACTAAAAATAAGTCCCAGACTGAGACGCCCGCCCACACCAATCATCCCACTTTGCCACTCACTGTCGACAAGGTAACATTTCCATACTAATATTATATTATATTATGTCTTTTAAGTTTTCACGGCTAGTCCATAGGACCAATATTCATAAAATTAGCACAAATAAAGTTTAAAACATTTGAAAGTTAAAGTTGGGCTGTTGGCCCGAATGTAATCAAACAAGGACCTTAAAATGCAGTTATAATAATCCCTAAAATAATTATACGTTCTTCATTTGGACGTGTTGTTCTACTGTGGACGTCTGCTGTTTGTAGAATCCCTTAAATAAACCAACACCTGCAGGCCTACCATGAACTCTTATTGCCACTCAATCGAAGACGTAAACGAAGTTGTTTTGCTGTTTCATACCATGAAGTATTAAAGACGCACACTTTAAGTCGTTGCAGCTAATTCGTCCTAAGAACATGTGAGCAAAAGAGACAGAGTTATCTATAGTTCATATAACGTTATCCTTTTCAAACAATACGACCTCAATGCAATTCACACTTCATGGTACGAAAAAAAAAGCGGTTCGCGGTCGTCGTTTACGTCTTCAATTGAGTCGCAATAAGAGTTCATGGTAGGACTTCTCGTTTTTAGTACGTCTAGTTCTACTGTAAACATCTACTTCACATCTCTTTATGGTATCTGCACACCACACGATGTTGTGCTTGTAGCCCCTAGATCCAAGCGACCCTTTTGAGGTCTTCAGTCCGCCTCTTAGTGGGTCTACCGTCACTGCGTTTTCCGCTGCGGGGTCGCCATTCCAACACTTAGACCCCAACGCCCATCGGTTGTACGCACTATGTGCCACGCCAATCTCCACTTCATATTCGCGACACGCTGAGTTATACCGGTAACTTTGGTCTCCACATTACTGATTTGATCGCGTAGAGCAATTCCAAGAATAGCTCCATCGCCCGCTGAGTGATTCTGAGTTTTCTTATTTGGTCTATAGTCAGCGACCACGTTTCAGGTTCTTCTGGTTGTAGAATCCCTTAAATCAACACCTGGTTCTTAGTTGGACGTCTGCTGGTTGTAGATTACCTTGAACAAACCAATTCCTGTAGGCCAATAAACTTTTAGAAAACGATTCCATTCAAAGTCAGTACCTAAACCCAACCGCTTTCTTTCGTACCATGAAGTGTGGAATGCATTGGGGTCGTAATGTTTGAAAGGGCCAACGTTATATGGACTATAGATAACTCTGTCTCTTTTACTCTTTACTTTTGAATTGAATCGTTTTATAAAAGTTCATGGTAGGCCTACTAGTTTTAAATTGGAAGTCTAGTTCTGCTGTGGACGTCCATCGGTTGTAGAAGAAATTAATACGAACAATTTGTGCTCAGCCGTCGTGTGAGTGCAGCTACGAAGGAAGCGCTCGTGTCGAGGACGCTGACGACTACCGCAACGAGTGCGAGAACTGCCACTCCACAGATAACACATCGGGGTATAGATACTATTGCATTAAATAAATATTCTTCTATCTAATAATTCTATCTTCTGTATCGCACGCTTAGTATTAAAGTGGCCGAATTCAAAAAAGTTGTTTTAGTGGCAAATTGCAATAAAGCGTAGTGTAGCGCCTACAAAAGTCGTGACTGTTATAGATACCCATAACTTAGCAGAGCAAGAAAACTCTAGCTTTATAAGTAGTGCGATGGAGATGGCATCGAAATAGGGATTACAAAATCTAATTCAATCAAGCCTAATTTTGAATTCGGTCACTAATACTGAGCTTGCGGTTTTGCACTAATTAAAGTATTTTTTTATCGGGCAGTCTAAGCATTTTTCGTAATAAAATGAAAATAAAAAAGCCCTTTTATTTCTCACCAAAAACTTGATTTATACAAAAGAATTATTGTCAAATGTCCAAAATATAAATTAAAAAATTAAGTCAAGTGTAAAGGCAATTAAAAGATAAACGATAATAATAATAAATTAGTCGAATTTGATTGCTAGTTCATAAGAACCACTCTAAGGGTAAAGGCCTCCTCCTTCCAAGTTCTTAGAATTGTCCCGATGGCCGATTGGCCCATGGTGGCCAATGGATGTGAACAATGGACTTTTGGCAATACTTAATGCTTTTTTTTTCATTATTTCATATTGTACCGCCGTGTGGTATCCGGCTGTGTAGAATAGACCACCCTCATTTCTTACCGAGGTGTCGTAAAAGGCGACTAAGGTAAGTTGACGTCAGGTAGGCGGGCGGTCGTAAAATACGTAGCCAAATCACGCGACAACATGTTTGTAACATGTTGTGGCGACCCTACTTAAAGTGGGATAAGGGCAGGGCGATGATGATTATTTCCTATTCTGGTTACGACCTGGCCCACCGACGCCCCGTCCGTACACTCAGTGGTTCAGGTGTGTTTTTTCATTATTTCATATTGTACCGCCGTGTGGTATCCGGCTGTGTAGAATAGACCACCCTCATTTCTTACCGAGTTGTCGTAAAAGGCCACTAAGGTAAGTTGACGTCAGGTAGGCGGGCGGTCGTAAAATACGTAGCCAAATCACGTGACAACATGTTTGTAACATGCCGACCCTACTTAGAGTGGGATAAGGGCAGGAGGATGATGATTAGTTCCTATGGTTACGACCTGGCCCACCGACGCCCTGTACGTACGCTCAGTGGTTCAGGTGTGTTTTTTCATTATTTCATATTGTACCGCCGTGTGGTATCCGGCTGTGTAGAATAGACCACCCACATTTCTTACCGAGGTGTCGTCAAAGGCGACTAAGGTAAGTTGACGTCAGGTAGGTGGCCGGTCGTAAAATACGTAGCCAAATCATGTGACAACATGTTTGTAACATGTTGTGCCGACCCTACTTAGAGTGGGATAAGGGCAGGAGGATGATGATTATTTCCTATTATGGTTTTTTTTTTAATAGTGACATTACTTACCACAGACTTTATGTCCGTGCCCTTTTTTAGTTAGTTCATTTGTATTCTTTTTTATGTTATTGTACTTAAAACGAACTTACTCTAATGCATCATTAAATAATTTTTTTTTTGTTTTTTAATTTTTTTTTTTTTAATTATGGTTCTATTATGGTTACGACCTGGCCCACCGATGCCCTGTCCGTACACTCAGTGGTTCAGGTGTGTGTGCGCAGATGGGAGGAGGGCGCGGGCGGCGAGGAGGGTGCGGGGTGGGGCGGCACGCAGACGCTGCTGCGCCGCGCGCCTCCCCCGCCTGCGCCCCCGCCCGCCACCGCCACGCTGCCGCAGCCCGTCACCAGGCACCCGTACGTAACGCATATTAGGTCCTTACATATGAAATTGGCTTTTTCTATGGGAGGAACATAAAGTCGTTTTTTTTTTAATGAAATATATTTAATTAATCAAAGTATGTACCATTGCTATGTATGCACTTTTGCCATCTCATAGGTAGTTCATTGATCTCCTTACTAAAAAAACCATTCGAGCGGGAATCAATAAAATCTTTGAAGGCGGTTTGTACTGCCCCATCGGAGTTGAATTTTTTTCCTTGCAAGTAGTTATCCAAATTGCGAAAAAAATGGTAATCTGTTGGAGCAAGGTCCGGAGAGTACGGTGGATGTCTAAGACATTCTAATTGAAGCTCCTCTGATTTGGTAGCCGTCTGTTGTGCAGTGTGTGGTCTAGCGTTGTCCTGAAGCAGCAGTGGCCTAGAGCGATTGACCAGCCTCGGCTGTTTAGCAGCTAGCTTTTCCATCATGGTTTGCAGTTGCTGACAATAGATATACACGGTACCACCTCAACATACGATTTCTTAACTTTGCTCTTATGTCATATTGCTAGTAACTCGAAGAAATTTTCTCCATTGAAATTAATTGAAATAGCACAAATCCATTCTGGCTCTCAAAACACCACCTCAATTCAATGTAATTACACAGAGTGAACTATATTTGGCTATGGGATGAGATTTGACATCCGAGGAATCGCACACTATATCGTTGCACACGATTGCGTTTCTCCCACCTCAGAATAGACCTCAGTATGTGCTTGTTTTCCACGTTTTCGAGCCAAGTTTCATTTATAATAATAATAAATATATGGGACACTTACACACACATGGTCGTCTGTCCCCAAAGTAAGTAACTTAATACTTGTGTTATGGGTAACGGACAACTGGTAGATATACTACATATATAATTTTAAATATATACTTAAATACAAATATACACTCGGCCTCGAAGAATAAACTCTTTATAGAAAAAGTTGGCACTCGGCAGGAGTCGAACCCGCGACCCGCGGAGCTGGAGCTGAAGGCAAGGCAACACATGCACAAACCTCCACCACTTCCACCACAATACACAAGCACTACACAGGTTCACTATCACAAACTCAACAATCGTTTCGCCCCGCAACCGAAGCATCATCAGGAGATAGACTCCACAGCGGTTCCACACTCGCGGTTGGTAGTGCTTAGTGGGTAGTGCTTGTGTATTGTGGTGGAAGTGGTGGAGGTTTGTGCATGTGTTTTTACGAATCGTGCACGTATCGGGTATGAAAATACGTATAGTCCACTATACATTTAACACTATATTTGCTCTTTACTGTATCGCGGATTATAGCAAAATAATTTTATTATTACTTTTGTATTATGGATCTCCGCAAAGTAACGCCTAATTCTATAAACCACCTCAATTGTTCTCGTTAAGTGTCTTGTCAACTATTGTTATATTATTGTATTCTACTATTGAAAAAGTAAATAGCTTACGGCAGCGCTTAGTTTCGTCACTGTTTTTCGCTTTTTTCGTCACGCTTGCTCGTTTTCACCTTCAGATCGTTTAAAGACTAGCCCGTTGGCGCAGTGACCTTGCCTTCAGCTCCAGCTCCGCGGGTCGCGGGTTCGTCTCCTGCCGAGGGCCAACTTTTTCTATAAAGAGTTTGTTCTTCGAGGCCGAGTGTATATTTGTATTTAAGTTTATATTTAAAATTATATATGTAGTATATCTACCAGTTGTCCGTTACCCATAACACAAGTATTAAGGTACTTACTTTGGGGACGGACGACCGTGTGTGTGTAAGTGTCCCATATATTTATTATTATTATAAAAGAAACTTGGCTTGAAAACGTGGAAAACAAGCACATACTGAGTTCTATTCTGAGGAGGGAGAAACACAATCGTGTGCAGCGATATAGTGTGCGATTCCTCGGATCTCAAATCTCATCCCATAGCCAAATATAATTCACTCTGTGCCTCGTATCTCAAAACACTCATATATTAGGGTTTTCCTATATCGAGGTACCATTTTATCGTTAATGACTAGTTTTTGCTTTACCCTGCGCTATAATTCACCCTAGACCGTGTTCCGGCCTCACAGGAGACGTGAAATTTTGAATGTAAAATTAGTTTTAGTGAGTTAACCAAAAAAAATAGACACATGCTGTACTATACTACGGTACATCATCTTTGTGTAACTCTAATGGTTTAGGCAGCGTACGCCGAGATAGCTCTCCGAGGCCAAATTTTTTCCGTCTTTATTGACATGTATCGTTATATTACATAAAATCATTACAAATTGTAGCTTATATGTTATTCCGATGAATGACCTATATAACTGTAAAGTTTCATCCGAATCCGTCTGATAGTTTTTTCGTGAAAGAGTAACAAACATCCATCCATACTCACAAACTTTCGCATTTTTAATATTATATAGTAGGATTATAGTAGGAAGTAGGAAGTAGGATGGATCATTTGCTTATTATATGTATTGTTTGTAGACGTAACGCTATGGACAATCCATCGAACTGGGAGAATTGGTTCAACTCGATCCCAGACTCTGACACTGAATCTGAAGAGGAATGAAGGAACCCAAGTGTAAATTTATGTAATACATAAACACTGGACATAAATGTTACCTGAATTACATCAAAATTACTCATAATTATTTTAAAAATGCCGCATGTTTAAAATTACGTACGTTTAAATTAGTAATTGATATAAAGTTTTTTTATTTATTTTATATTTTGATACTTATTTGTTTATAAAAGCCATCAGGAATAAAACTATGAAGTTTTACTATCTACTAAATTCATTAAGGGTACTTAAGGCTGTGACTTGATCGTATAATCAAAGAACTCCTTTAATCAATAAGCTGGTAAAAAAATAATAGCGCCAAATTTATAATGATTTGAAAATTCTTTACCCAATAATTTGAATATAAAACTTTAAAGTTTGGGAATAATGAGTTGAGAATATACAAAATATATATACGCATTATGACCAATGTTAGATAACTTGGACCATGTCTATAAGAGTACTGTTACGTACAGGGGTTCGTAAATTCACATAAAAAATCTGCTGACTTCTTTAAAAAAACTTTTTTCAGCTTTTCAGTACAAAGATAGTACTTGCAATTACTATGTTTTCCGTTGTTCAAATAACAAAGCCGATTTCACTACTATTTCACTTTTACTTTTAATTCATTCACGATCGCTATTCGACGAGGACGACGTTCCCCAACGCTAGTAGAGCTTCTGCGCTCTACTCTCTGCATTTTGCAATCTTGACGATGCTTCTGCGCTCGTCCGTCCCGCCCTGTGACACTGTAAAAGCCGTTAGGGCTAACAGCATACAGTCAGTTCGAGAAAAAATCGAGAATGTTCTGCTTCTCGATTACTCCTTAATCGTTAGTACAGTGGCGGGGATACGTAAATGTTCCAGACGATTGGCGTCAAGCTACTTTAAACTCTATGACATGATAGTTACAAACTCTTTTTGCATGATCGTAACATTACTATAAATTCTAACATAGTGCAAGATCAATCAAACTTAACGATAGATAATATCTCTGCACCGTGATTTATAATATAAAGAGTTTCGACTTGTGTGATTTAAGTGTGAAATCTAACAGATGATAGAAATTAATATTATTATTGAAGAAATTAATTCTATGTTCAGTGAGCTATGAATAAATCTTAACAGTTTTGAACTGTGACCATTGATCTGATCGTATGCAATTAAAAATCTTCAATTCAATAAGTTAATAGCTCTAGTCTTGACTAAACTGTCGAATAGCTCTCTTTCTAGCCAATGTGTGTGTCGCCCCTTCAAAAAGTTTAAATGCTTATAATATAACAAAAATATTTTACAGTAGCTTTAGCATTCCATTAAATTTATTATTTGGTCAGTTATATATAAAGGGCTTGGGCTTTGATTTATATCAATTTATAATTTAAAAGTACACACGCGCGAGAGTAAAGACGCATTAAACAAATATTCAAATGAGGGTTAATCTACATTTGTTTGTATGAAAATTTGTAATAACTAAAGCCTTTTGATGTTTGTTGCGTATTAAGTCATATATTCAAGAACGTTTGTAGGTACGGATAAAACTTAATTATTTCTAATTCTTGTCATAATTTCAATCTTTAATTAATTTTAAATAAAAGTGATCGTATTTATCAGTATCTGATATATTTTAAGAAATTATTAAAATGGTTACATAATAGTTGCTTCTGTTTTTAATTAACAATTTTTTAATTTTTTTTATAATGTTCACTAGTAATTTCCTAGAAATAATTTACATGGAAAAACAAAATTAGCTGGGTCATTTTTTTGATTTATAGAAGCAGGCGTTACTTTGCGGAATTCCATATTACAAGCAATATAACAGAACTAACTACTTTGCTATAATCCGCACGGGTTAAGTTAATGCATGCAAAGCCAATGTGTATGCTGTGATTTTGCCTGCTACATGCATGTATAAGGTGCGTAGATTTTGCCTGCTTCATACACATTGGCTTTGCATGCATTCACTTAACCCGTGCGGATTATAGCAAAGTAGTTAGTTCTGTTATATTGCTTCAATAAAATTTGTTTACGTTAAAAAGTTGCAGATTGCACCAAATTGTCGTTTAGAGGACAACCTGTATAATTCGCGCCCGAAGAATAAAGTTACATGTTAGAACATGTAACTTTATTCTTTTATTTGTTTACTTGACTTGGACATGTAACTTATTATATATCTAATTGTATTTTTTTTTGGTGTGGCAAAATAATTCAAATCCTCAAATTGTTTTGTAGATTGTACCATTTTTACTATAAAAGTAAAGTAAAGTAACAGCCTGTTATTATGCCCACTGCTGGGCTAAGGCCTCCTCTCTCCGTTTTTGGAGAGAAGGATTGGAGCTAAGACCTACCACGCTGCTCCAATGCGGATTGGTAGGTTACACATATTCCTAGAGAATTCTCTAGAGATTTGCAGGTTTCCTCACGATGTTTTCCTTCACCGAAAAGCGTGTGATAAATTGCAATTATCAATTAGACACATAAGTTTTAATAGAAAAACTCATTGGTGCCTGCCCGGGGTTTGAACCTATGTCGTCTCTAGAGAGTCGCAAGGTCTCACCACTAGGCTATCACAGCTATATACCTATATTTTTACTATACTTATAGTAAAAGAATTCCCTATTCAGCAAAAAAGTTGTATAAATTCCTTTAAAATTAAAATGTATGACCTACTTACTTTAATGTTAATTATTGACTGCCAGGTCACATTATGTAAGAAAATATCTCCGTTTTTTAATATAAAAGACAATTTAAAAATGTATAAAACTCATATTAATAGTTCTTTTTGCGTCTGTCGAATTATCACGCTATTGTCTATGTCTGTTTCCCATAGAGTTAGTAACTTAATTATATTTCCAGCCGCCATCTTAGCATAGTGTTATTATAATATTTTTTTTTGTTTTATTGTACGACCTGGCATCTAGTATTTTAAGTCTTTAGACTTCTATAGACGACCACGACATACATCATGAGGGATATAGGAATATTTTGATATTTCTTACTTTTCTGATTGTAATGTGGATATGTTTTGCTATTTATGAACATATATTTGTTTTTATCAAAGTCTGTATGTATATAAAAAGATATTTACGATTGTCTATTTATAATTGCGTTTGTTTTTTTAAATGTTTTTAAAACGTTTACTGTAATTCTTTTTTTTTTAATCAGGGTAGAATAAGAAATTACATTCCCGTATTATTTTGTATCACAAATTATCTGCACATAGTGTGTTTATTTAATTTTTTACACCATTAAGTTTATTCACAATTTTACCAAAGAATTTAATTGTTTTGTTTTTTTTAAAGTATATTTTCTTTATACATCCAACGGGGCTTTTTTATGTTTGTTATATATTTAATGTGCTTTAATAATTAATTTAAGGAGTTGGTAGTTTTCAATTGTGGCTTATTTAGTATTTCGGTTAAGTTTTTCATTTCGTAAGTTATAGGCACACAAAAATCTTCAGTAATGCAGAAAATTATTTTTTCTTTATATAGAGGTTATAATAAAAAATAAAACGAAAATAACGGTAAAAAGAAGTGTTTTAGAACGGTGGTAATTTAATATGCTTGAATATGTCACCAAACCATTTTTTAAAAACTATAATATAAATGAAATTCCAATCAAATTTAAATACGGCTAACGAATGGTTTTTATTATAATGACAACATTCTCATCATAATACGAGCCGTTTCAAGTAAACTTGCCTTTTACATCCGACACTTTAAGCGAAAGCCTCTGAAGATGTTGGTCGAGGCTCCTCGCAATAAGACCGGTAATCGAAACAACAATAGGATCAATTATCGTTGAGTCAATATTCCATAGTGGTTATTTCATGACCAAGGTATATGCTAGATATTTCGTTAATTATTCCTGTTCGGCTTTTATGTTATCGTGATCGGGAACAGTGAAATCAACTCTGAAGTCGCAAAACATGGCGCGCTTACTAATTTATTAACTATTAACGTTTTATAAAGTTTTATTGTGTTGAAAGCTAATGTTATCAATTTATTATATACTAGCAAAGCCCCGCGGTTTCACCCGCGTCCATACAGATCTCGTGGTAGTGGAAAGTCAACGAAATCGGACTATAGATTTATTTTGTAGATTATTTAATTATAAAAAATGGCTATCATTAGTATTCTTGGAATAAGACTTGACTCACCAAGTGCAGGCCCTGCTATAACGGTAGGTTAGGTTTGTTATGGCATTATTTGATTTCGATTTACATTCTTAAATTCGTAAAATCTTTTGATTGGGATGTTGGATTTTAATAATTTAAAAAGTATTTTACAGGTATTGAAACAATTATTCATAAAATATCATTTAATGGGATAAGGATTAATACAGAGATATGAATAAAATGGTTTGATTATTGTCGGCACTTTTACCAACTTTAACAATGTAAAAAAGTAGTTATATTGGCATAAATATAATAGTTATCGCGGACTTTTTTGTGGATATTGATGCGTTCTATAATACTGTAGAACATTTTTTTGTTCTATCATCAATAGTTTCCGCAGCGCACGCGATGATAGATGCTTACGAGTAAATTTTTACCAAGTTATTAAATTTTTATTAGGGATCCCTATTTTTTTTGAAAATGACATATAGCCTATGTTGCTCAGTAAAAAAGCAGCTTTCCAATGGTGAAAGAATTTTTGAAATCGGTCCAGTAGTTTTTGCGTGAAAACGTATCAAACATACATACAAACAAACAAACAAACAAACAAACAAACAAACAAACAAACAAACAAACAAACATACAAATCTTTTCTCTTTATAATATTAATTAGTATTAAAATAAGATAAATGGTGCCAAATTGGGAAATGAGTACAAGGAAAGGATATCGAGGATGTCGAGATCGAATTCACATTTTTACGAATCGTAGCTAGGTAGACATTCCAGTATTGAAAAAAAATCATGTAGTAGAGTGACTTGGGATCACAGTGGCGTAGCTACCGGAGTGCTGAACGGGGTAGGAGCCACGAAGAATACGAAACAAACGGTTTGAAATAGTTTAATTTTGCCCTAGGGCCTTTGGTTACCTTGCTACGCCACTAGGTGAACACCTTGAAGAAATTCTTGCTTCATCAGAAACATGTCATTGAAAATACATGTAATTCGTCGTAGGCAAATTACAAGTATAGGTAATAAACAGTTTTATTAGTTTACTGTACTCAAATCAAAATGTTAAAGTTTATCTAACTCGTTCGTCACGGATATTATTCGTATTGTTTTGCTAAATGCTAAATATATATTAGCTATTAGCATCTAAAATGACTAATTTTATACTTAATTATTTTTCATAAACCATTAGCATTGGTTCTTCATCTTGGTTCTGAAAGTAAACTAGCTTACAAGAAGGTTTACGTTCCGCATTCTGTTACCGATCGTCATGATTCTTATGTTCTTAGGAGTATAACAGTTTATTTTGCGTTACGCTCCCGGAACGGATCAGAGATGAACAAATTTTGTTCATCTCTGATCATACACACCACAATCGTCAATACAAACTCAACCTACAAAAGGTCTCCGCTTATGAAATAAACTAGGAGAGATATCATAAATGGTCATAGTGCAGTCCTTTGCAAGATCAAGGTTCACATTATCTTCGAGTTTTTGCGCACGTCCGCCATATTATCGATTAGAAAACGATTCATTGTCTATGGTTAAGTATTCGATCATATTTTTCACGTGCTAATTGGGAGATTATTAGCTCTAAATCCACAGATAATAATCCTTCCGCAATAAAATCTCATTATTTTATTAATATGGGCATATTAAGTAATAAGTTCTGCTAAATGGGCATATTAAGATAATTACTATTACTATTTATGATATATTTTTGATGAGGTAAAATGTCGGACGAAATGTAGAGCTCACAAATAGTATTTTAATATAGTAATCGAAGTTATTCCATATACCGTTTGAAATACATGTCCCGGTTAATGTTCGAAATAGATCTATAGTTTCCTGTAATTATTATGACTTTTATAAGAAAAAGGGGTTTATCCATATCTATCCAATCCATAGCAAATCTGTTAAGGCGTTTAGTTCGTTTTCTATTCCATGTTATACTCAAATCGTTAATTGATCAATTGTCTAGTGATATTGATGTATAGGTTATTCTCATATAAATTGGAAAAAATTTATTTTTTGGTACCTATTTAACAAAATTATTTCGTTTTCGTTCATTATAGATTTTGTGTACGGATGAAGTGTTTTTTTTCTTTATTATAATTTCATCCATTAAAAAAAATATTTTTTAATTTATCTTAAAATAGATTATTTATAAATAGCCTATAAAAATAACGAATTCGCATCGCAAATGTGAATTTTCCAAGAACGATCACAGACTCCACGCCTACGTAGAAAAAGTAAATAGTAAAAAAAAAAAGAATACAGAGGTTTAAATATGTCTAAAAAAAAATAATGATTTATTTCGACCATTAATTAAACATACACAATAATTTAGCTAGTTACGAAAGTAATTATATATTTTTGAATAAAATTGTAGCTTAAGGAGTCGCTAGTACTAAAGTAGAATAAGTTATTTTTTTTAAATTGAAAAATGTAAATCTTAATTTATTTTTAAGTTGACCTTACCAGTTCTGAATTTATGTTCGAAACTAGTGTTTTCGACCAAAAAATTTACGTCGTAAGTATAATAGAATATATTTTTTAGTTATGATTACGATTGTCGACGGAAGTAAAGTATTCTCTGGGATTTCTTTAAGGTATGCAAAATTTAAGTTGTGTTCTTTGTACTTATAAATATTGGTATATTCACTAACAATAATGATAGTTATAATAGAATCGGTAATATTTAAAATCTAATGTCACAGATTTAATTATATTATAAACACGTTTAATAGATTAATCGTAATTATAAGTCGTCCCAACACTAAAAAATACCTTTGGAAATGATTAAATATTTGTTTCCATGAAAAATTAAATGTATTAAAATAAAGTTTAATTTGATGTAATAAATGACAATAAGAATGTTGATGGTAGGGAGGGTACAATTTCATCTCAAATTGATTCAAGTCGTCTGAAATTTATTCTGCCTATTCTTGTGTTATGATTGGTTTTGTTTATTTTTCCAGTTTGCACAGATTTGCATCTGAACTTATACTTTACGTACGGGATTTTTACATGAATTTATTGCACTCAGTTTAAATAATTTCAATCTCATATTGATATACATAAAAATATCATTTTTGTGGTAGTATTTGTATTTATGACGTAATTCGTAAAAACCCTGCTAGGCAAACTCGAAGCAGCAGAAAGAGTTTCGAGCTGAAAGCAACAGGAGCTTAATAAATAAGTATCACAAGTGTAAATATGAGATCGACGTATTTAATTATATATTAAGGTTTTTTTGTTACTTAATTTTATTTCCCACCAAAATAAAAGCATTCCAAAGTGATCAGTTTGGTATCACGATTTGAAAATATATTCTTATAAAAAACTTTTTCACCATCTATAATAAATTGTTTGCAATCTATTTGTATTGGAAATGTTGAATCGACGACATTGTGATTTTTTAACGTATTAACAACAGTATTAAATACGTTCCCGAACCAAATGATTATAATATGAAATAAACTTATAAAAAGGACTCTGATTGTTTTATTTAACGTACACATTATTGGCATTCTTTAAAAATTATATCCAATTACAATATATCATGTTTTCTTATTTGTTTATAAGCACATTTTAAAAAAAATTCAAATTAATGTAACGACTTAGCTGTAGATAACAAGTGTAATTAAAATAACAAATAAAAGCACGTTTGAAATTGCTATGTCGGTGGCTGCATCAGGGTCTGGAAGCCATGGGCCGCATTGTCTATATCCTGCTTCCTGAAATATAAAATATTGAATAAAGTCTGATCAAATTATCATTTTGGGAGATTTCTGACAGAGGTGGGAGTTGTGATTCCATGTGCCATTAGTTATTGACCGTGTAATCTGGTGTACCTAACTATAGTACGCGGCAATAAACAATGCACATCGAGGCTTAGAGAGAGTTCTGCTAGATTCTGCTTCATAGAGCATTGTCTCTGTCGCACAGACTGACGAACCTGAGTAAAACGTCACACACTAAGTAATAATGACAGTGACAGCGCTCTACGAAACCGAACTGGCCGATTGTTTCGTTCTAAACATCGATGTGCATTATTTAACGCCGGGTACTAAAGTTACCTTACTCGTGTATCTTACTCGCGGTCATGTTCTAGATTACCATGATCGAAGGCGTTAGGTCTTGATTCCAGGCTTTTAGTTAAACTAATAAAAAAAATACCATGGACGTCACACGTTCATTACATTCCTTTTGATAGTGTATAATTTTAGGAAAAGCCTGAAAGGACTCGATTCTATCCCGTTAATAAAAAAAATAGTGGTCTGTTTACTTTTGAAATGTCTGAATTTAGTTGTCGTTCTTCTCTAATACCAGAACAAGTAGGTAACGGTCTATCATGATGAAAAATTGCATCTTGGATCCTGTTCTAAATAAATAAATACAGGGAGGGTGATTTAGGTTATAAATATAACAAATAAATGTATAATATATGCTTCTTTTTCCAATTTGCTAAATAAATAAATAAGGATCTTGATTATATAATTTTTTTTTTTTTAAATGCCGAGTGTTTTGCTCGATCTTCTCTGTAAGAGCATTATTCTTTTTTAGTGGTAATTTTATTCAAATCAAATCAAATCAAAATAATCTTTATTCAAATAAACCATTTCAGGCACTTTTGAATCGTCAAGTATCAATATGATTAATGAAGCTACAACTGGTTCGGAATGTTGCTCTTACCGAGAAGAACCAGCTAGAAACTCCGCGGTCAATCTTTTAAATATTTTCAATTATACATTATTAAACCGCTGTCTTGTATGAAGCTGAAAGGATTTTCAAATCCAGGCTTTCTTATCAACCAAATAATCTTCAATTTTGTAATATGCTTTACGTATAAGCATATTTTTTACACTTGATTGGAATCTTTCTGTAGACTGGTCTAGAATGGATTGAGGAATTTTATTATAGAAGCGAATAGCGAGACCAACAAATGAGTTGCTAACTCTGCTGAGTCGCGACGCAGGTATCGCAAGCTGTTTGTGACCTCTCGTATGTCTATGATATACATCAAATTTTATTTTATACGTACTTATATTTTTCCGTACAAATAGAATATATATATATAGTAATATTTATTAATGTTATTGATCCTTGATGTTTCAAAAGTTTATTTGAATAAAGATTATTTTGGTTTGTCACTGCTTCACTATCGCTTACGTATGAATAGTTGTGCGGATAGCACGTGGCGTGAGGAGCGCGTGCCGGCAGCGGTACACGGTTGCGCCAACAAGCCAGTCGGGCTGCCGCAGTCATGGGACCCTCGTCAACGTCATCCATTGTTACCTTAGCACATGCATAATCACTACATAGTATAAAACAAAGTCGCTTTCGGTGTCTGTCCCTATGTCCCTATGTATGCATCAATCTTTAAAACTACGCAACAGATTTTGATGCGTTTTTTTTAATAGATAGAGTGATTCAAGAGGAAGGTTTATTTGTACAATAACAGTCAATATGGAGTAGAGAAATACTGTAATTTTTGAGGTTTCTAACGTGATGTCGTAAATAATTACATTTTTTTCCGCTTACATTGCAAACGCAGGCTGAACACTACAAGATTTATCAAAATAATGTATTAAAAATTTGTACACCTTAAAAAGGTCTACAGAAAACTCCGCGAGGGTATATGTCTATCTCTTATGGATAGCCCACAATAGCATTCTTCTGTCATTTACTTTTTACGAAAAATAACGCCCTCTTTTCGAAGCAATTTTAAGCAATACAGCATCAATCCTTATCCAATTAAGTACCTTAAATACATTGTTGATTTAATATAGATCAATATGGCCGTTTACAGCATGTAATTTAAATGAATATTTTCGAAGATATTACAGATTTAATATGCGGCGCGTGCCTATAAATAGCGCATCGGAGGCCGCGCTTCGCCCTATAGCACTTATAATTTAGCAGCGATTGGATTAATTGTAAAAATAAAATACATAGAGAAAAATGTAAAAAGGAACTAGGTAAAATGTATTATATGAATTAAGATATTCCAAAGATAGCAGGAAATCTTCATGGTATAGGGAAAGGGGAATTGTTTTACTCCAAATTTAACGCGTGCGGGCCGCGGGCAGTAATGAATGAATCAAAACTACTGGATCTATTTTAATCATTTTTTTCACTGAGTGACAGCCTATACTTATATATTTTATACCCGTGCGAAGCAGGGGCGGGCCGCTAGTTAAATATAAATAGCAAATGATATACCGAACACTTAGTATTAAATTGACCGAATTCAAAATTAGGCTTAATTCAATCAGATACATTTTGATCTTAGTTATAATAAGATATAATATTAGATATATTTTCAATGCTATCTATGATATCACGCTAGGAATAATTAAAAATGCTACTTTTCTTGATCTTCCAAGTTATAGGTCTCTTTAAAACTTACGAGTTTTGTAAACGTTACGCTACGTTTTATTGCAATTTCTCACAAAACTTTTTTGAATTGGTCAGTTTAATATTAAGCGATCTGTCACAATTACACATACGTATTTAGTAACTTAAATACTTGTGTTATTGGTTACAGACAGGTTGAATATATACATATATAAACTTAAATAAATACATAGTCTCGGAGAACCAACAAATAGTTTTTAGAAAATGTTGGCCCTTGGCGGAAATCGAATCTGCAGCCCCCGGAGCTGAAAGCAACATTGCTACCACCTACGCTAACGTTCCAATTTACAGTACTCTGAGAAGGTTATTACTAATTACGTTCTTATATTTACCTAAATTTTAAAATCGAAATGTGTAGGTCTTCATCATGTCATGTCTTTTGCTATTTAAGACACTGGAATCCGGTTAATTTATCCGTTAATCTGGCAACCACGAAGCGTTATACCGTTATAAAACCGTAAGCCTGTTTAGATGCTCAAAAGTCTACCAGTCAATTGTAACATACCAGTTGATTATAGAAGGGATTATTGACCGGTTTTCCCATATTTGGACAGTTATTGTAGACAGCTATCAGTAATAAGTTCGTTCCTGGTACGTCGGTACCGATCAGCGGCCATTTGCAAGGGCTTGGAATCCTTCTTAACTGTGCCATTGACTTAGGAGTACGCTGCAAATTGTATTGGACATATAAATCAAATCCTTTTATTTACAACTATCACACTTACCCTACAAACAGTACAGTTATAGACAATTTTAATTAAAATTATGCCTATGCAGAGAAATGTGACGTAGCAAAATACGTTGCATATATATCACAAATATATAACACACAGAAAGACAAACTTTCTTATATATAGACCTCGTCTTATTGTGTGAATACCTTTATATTTTCCACCCCTGATAAAAAAGGCGTTGTTATTAATTAATAGTTATTAAGGAAAATAATATTTGGAGCGAATAAGTTAAATTGTGATATACCTAATACTTTTTTTGTAATATTTGAAGTTTTAAACACATACTAATAATGCAATGAAAATAACTCACTGTAGTGTTAAAATAATGGCATGATGTTTTTCTCATATTTAGCTAATAACTGACTATAATTGTTAAGCTCATGTACATTAACTTTTGTAAACACAAATTAGTGAGGTAATATAGTGGACTATCAGCATTTTCATACCCGATACGTGCAGGATTCGTAAAAACACACGCACAAACCTCCACCACTTCCACCACAATACACAAGCACTACACAGTTTCACTATCACAAACTCAACAATCGTTTCGCCCCGCAACCGAAGCATCATCAGGAGATAGACTCCACGACAAAATCGCAAGGCTTTGCGATTTTGTCGTTATGATGCTTCGGTTGCGGGGCGAAACGATTGATGAGTTTGTGATAGTGAACCTGTGTAGTGCTTGTGTATTGTGGTGGAAGTGGTGGAGGTTTGTGCATGTGTTTTTACGAATCCTGCACGTATCGGGTATGAAAATGCTGATAGTCCACTATACATTAAACACTATATATATTTTCTATTTACTGTATCGCGGATTATAGCAAAATAATTTTATTATTACTTTTGTATTATGGATCTCCGCAAAGTAACGCCTAATTCTATAAATTATCTGAAACATTCTTTAACCTACCTGAAATTCATACAATGCTCGCGACCGATCGCATGCGGCGAAATGCGTTCTGTTCACGATCACGCGCGGGTCGTAGAGCCGCTCATACTTCTCTCGTTCGTAGTCATGTCTTACTCGCTTACGGCGTTTCTCTTTTTCTGCCTCTGTATCGCTATTCACGAAGCCCGCTGACATGAAAATAAGATATAACTAGCTTTTGTCCGCGGCTTCGTTCGCGTGGAATTTGGTCTGCCACATTAAGTTTCGTGGCAGATAATTTTAAATAAATATATATTTTATAACTTTAATTATCCTCATCATCCTGCCCTTATCCCACTCTAAATGGGGTCGGCACAATACGTTACAAACAAGTTGTCACACGATTTAGCTACGCATTTTACGACCGATCGCCTTTACTTAATTTAGTCGTATTTTATGACTCCTCGGTAAGAAAGAGGGTGGTCTATTCTACTTAACCGGATACCACACAGTAGGTCAAGTTACCTTAGTCGCCTTTTACGACAGCTCGGTAAGAAATGTGGGTGGTCTATTTTACTCAGCCGGATACCACACGGCGGGAAACCTGAAACAGAAATTATAATTTCTGATTTAAAAAAAATGTATATGCGCATATACTGAAATATGAATCGCCGATTTCTACCTAATACGAAATATGTACTTTGAAACAAATAAATAAGCGTATTTTTGCGCTCATGGGCTACAATAGTGACATAATTTAAAAAACACGATTTTTGAACTAGGAATAGTGTAAATGTTAAAACACTTTCTTTTCAGCAGTAATACCGGCAGAAATCACAATTCAAGATGAGGCTGTTGTTTCTGCAAACTAAAGCGCGCGAAACTCTTTCTGTGCAGGATCGGTTCCTAAGATTCGGCATCTCGAACTCGCTCTGCCGCTTTCTTGCGTGAGATAAATCCACGCAAAAAGAGTGGTCTCTTTTTGCGTGAATTTATCTCACACTGCTCGTCCTCTTTCCTCCTCTCTATTTCTCTTTTCTTCTTGACAATTATAAGAGAAGAAAGAGAAAGGGATGGAATTCTCCCGGTACCAAATCTGAGTGATGAACTTGCGTCAATTTTAATTATCTACTACATCAATGACGTCACATCAGTTCTAAGTAATTAGATTATATTTAATATGTTCAAACATATTTTCTGAGTGCTAACAACGATAGCCTTTGTACGTAAATGTAAAGTGCATTTCGCGATATCTGATAATGACTTTATCTTGTTTCAACGTATACAGCTATGAAATTCCAAACGTCATTACCTATACATTGCGTTTTAAAGGAAATGACCTAAAGAATAAAGAAGAAGCCTGATTTATTATAGTGAAAGTAATGAACGATGACGACATAATATTTACACATGTTTTCAATAACATATATATCACAGTTTTGTAACACTTTTTCTTCTGTTTCAACTGAATAAAGGCTACTATTGGACTTATTTCTTTTCGAAAGACTTCCCCGTCAGATGATCTTAGACCGTCTCGATTAACCTACTCACAACGGACATCGAATCTGCTGGCTGTCTAATCTTAGTTAACAACCACATCACATTTTGACCTTGGGACCGCAGCATTCTTCATATTTTATGAATATAAAATAAAGAATATTACCTATCATTAATAGTTACCTATCATTATAGTTAACAAAACTGACATACAATTGAAAATAACAAATATTCAACATAATTTTTCGCTCACAATAATTGACGTATTCTTGATGTGAACCTAGCATGCTTACAGGGTATATACCATATTATATGAAAAATATAAGTATTATAAAAAGTGAAATTGGTAAACTTTTTAATTTTTTATTTTTTTTCACTCTCCTCTTTTTTTTTTACTATTCACTCTCCTCTTCACTATTAGTGGAGGGTTCGATTATAATTGATATGTATAATGATTCAACTTACTAGACGTCAATATGGCGAGAACAGTAAAAATTTCTCTGCTGACGTGCACTACTAACTGCGCTGAGTTCAACAAAGACCGCAATATCGAAGGTAATATCTGAAATTGAAGTCATATTGCTCGCGTTACAAATACTACTCAACCGAGTCGTGCGAAGTGTCAAACGATGGTTTTAGTCGGAGTTTTGAACCACCAGCACTTTCCCATAAACCGTTTTTATACGTGGTTATCGTAACTTTTCTTACAAATATATTAGACACTTACACGCACGGTCGTTCGTCCCCCAAAGCAAGTAACTTTATACTTGTATAATTTTAAATACCTAATAAAACACATAAATATACCTAGAATCAAGGAACTCGGCTGGAATTGAACCCGCGACCCGAGGAGCTGAAGGCAGGTCACTGTCACTTGCGTTAACGGACCAGTCATAAGGACCAACTAGTAAGTTGCGAATAATAATACTTATACTTATAATAAGTATGTTTTTTTATGTTCCTTAAATTACAAAATTCAGCCGTATTATGTTTAGAAAAAAACTCTCCATATTCAAATTTAAATTCAAAATATTCTTTATTCAAGTAAACTTGTAAACAAGTGCTTTTGAATCGTCAAAATCTACCACATATACATTGTTAATCATCAACATCCTGCCCTTATCCCACTCTAAGTGGGGTCGGCACAACATGTTACAAACATGTTGTCAAATGATTTGGCTACGTATTTTAAGACCGGCCTGACGTCAACGTACCTTGGTTGCCTTTTACGACACCTCGGTAAGAAATGAAGGTGGTCTACTCAGCCGGATACCACACGGCGGATACATTATTAATCATCACCTGTAGTAATTAACAAGTATGAATTTTAGAATAAAATGAATGTTGGGCAATGAAAATGGGCGAATGAAGAGTGCATGTAAATGAGAGAAGAATGTTAAGGTGGATAAAAAAACGAAATTAGTTTATATGTGGAAGTCTGAAAGTTGCGCCCATTATAAAATAGATGATAGGTGCAAGATTGGGACGGTATGGGTAGTTATGACGAGGGATCGAAATTATGTGACCAAATGAGTATTAAATATTAATGTGGATGGATATGTGAATAGAGGGAGGCCTAAAAGAGATGGTTGGATTTTGTATACTATGATATGCATATAAAAGGAGTAGCGCTAGAGTTGACGAATGTGGTACTACGATAGTAGAGAATGGAAGAGAATACCATGTGCCGATCACACTAAGAGTGGGTTGAGGACAGGAAAAAAAAAAGATGTTAATACAAAAAGCGACCATAAACATAAAATACTTACTGCAGCGCTAGAAGATTTCTCTTTGACATGTGGAAAACAAACGCCTTGGTAATCATGTATCCAGCGTAGCTTAAAGATGTCGGCTGTGAGCAACGCAGCCATGGCTGCGGGATGTTCATTTGCAAGATGTTCTGTAATTGGCCCATCGGACTTTTCTTCCTCGTCCTTTCTATTGCTGGAAACAATCCAGCCTCCATCGTCAATAAGCAGGCAGGACCACGTTACTCCATCACATTGCGGTTCGCATAAATCTTCGTCTTCCTCTGGACACTGGCATATAATATATAATTATTGTAATACACTAATTTTATTGTGCAGAAAAATAGTCTGCAATCTCTGATTGAAAGTATTGAATACCTACGTTTCAAAAAATATATATTTAAACAGTAAACGACCTGAAAGGATAGAATAAAAATATATATTATTAGGTGTCTTTCGCGCGTCTTTCAGACACACTTCGATTATTTATTAAAATATTAATTAATTAGACTTTTAATAATATTAGTATGAATATAGTACCAAGACATAGACATAGACCACTTCAAATGGACCGAAGCAACTGCTGTATTTACATTGGTCGCACTTTAAAACCTTATGACGTGGAAATCTATTCAATCGACCTAATTCCTGTAGACGTATTTTGTAGAGAAAGAGAGAGTATACTTGTAATCAACCCTATATGATATCACATATTGCATCACTTACTAATTCCGAAGTTTTCAGAGAATTTGATGTAGAACTTACATGAAAGTTAGTGATACTATCGAGCAGATCTCGTAGGTGTTCAGTATAGAAGTGATAGCCGGCAACGCCAATAAACCCTTTGTTAGGGTGGCCAAGAGCTCGCGCTGCGGTCAGCCATTGCCACTTGTCTCCCAGCTACAAATTAAAACGATAGAAAATGACTTTTCCTCTATGAAAACTAATAGTAAAATTACTGTTTAATGGGTGTAAATAAGTAAAACCGAAATTTGAACACATTTCATTATCGTATTAGTCACTTCGTTATATATCGCTAGTTTTCAACGCTTAATTTAGAATTGATTAAGTGATTGGCTCTCTCACTTGTCTCTTTGACTTGTCATACTTTCTCTCGTAAGTTTGATAAAGTATATGTGTTGCAAATAACTAATAGCCTCTCAATAAAGTTCACACTCGCATGACACAGGGCTATGGAAATACCTATATGTGATAAATTACGTGATGCATAGAAAAATCAAGGGATTAATAAAGTCTAGTTGGAAGGACGATCTCAAAAACTCGCTGTCATACACTAGATTTAAGTGGCACAAGATTGCTTGGCGTGTACAATACAAGAGAGAGAGAGAGAGTCCTGGATTGGACATCTATCGGCCGAAAGAGAAGAAGCCAATACTCACAGGAGGTGGTGCGGCATCGCTGTTCCTTAGTACCCTGATGGGCGCCACGGGTGCATGGATAATGAGGGTGTCGGGGGAGGCGGCGGCGCGTCGGTACCAAGGCTCCTCAGGACCCCGGGACCATTCCGATCCTTCCGGGGGCTCCGCGTGCGGACTGGTGGCTCGATACATTTGCCAACGCATCAAACCACTTTCTAAACAATTGATAATTATAATGTTTCATATTAAAAATAATATGTCATGCATTGTCACGAGTGTTTTGGAAATTAAAAAACAGGGGATGCTATTGCCAAAAAGAAGGATAATTTAGATCGACGAAGTGGATTGAATAGGAGCAGCATCTATTTCGGACATATTTTATTGAAAGCAAAGAAATAAACATATAATAATGTAAAGTATGAGTTTCATTTCCTTATAGAGTCCTTCTTACCTTATGAGTGCAGGATTCGTAAAAAGTTTTTTATAAGCATTGCACATATTTTCCCGAACTGGGGTTTATAACAAAAAAGGACATTATTTATTCTTTTTGTTGGATTGCGAGATCCATAAAAAATAATAGGCTGCGTTTTTAAAAAGAATGCAACATTGTTAAATTAATATTACATGGAAAGTTACCGCTAACAAAGAACGCTACGTTTGAACCCAGCTGACACGACGAACAAGTTTCTTCTGCATCCTCATTTTGCATCCAAGGATGTGTTGCCACAGCCTCCCTACTCAGTCGCGCCATAAGTTCTTCGTCACCTACACAATAGTTGTACTATTGCATAAATATCATTTCATTTGTGTACCTACAGTTTTTCATAGCATAACACTTTATTTAAAACAAATTTCTATTATTTGTTATGGTTTAATCAGATATAAACTAATCTAAAAATTACTTGGGATTGAATATAAACTATTTTTCATCGGGCTTAATTCAAAGATACATAAACAATACATTAAAGATACAATGATACCACCGCAATATTAGTAATCCTTAATATCATATTACGTTAACATGTCAGTTCACATAATACCTTCACTAAAAAAGCACCGATCGCCAAATCTTCCAAGATTATCCGTTGGATAAATCTGAAGATTGTATAAAAATTTTATTAAAATCCATCCGCCGTTTGGGAGTCTATAACTAGAATTCTTTCTCTTTTATATATATAAAGATAAAACTGGACTTCACAGTATAGTGAAATAAAAATTAATTAAACTGTAATAAGAAGGTTGGAAGATAAGAAATTATAAGTGTACATTAAATATATTTGAGCTACATGTTCGGCAACTAACTAAACATAGATCAAGATGAACGAAAAACGTAAAAGAAACGTAGTCAGAATTTTCAAATAATACCATGATGTTGTAAATTATCTTAGTAAAATTCGATAAATCAAAAAACGTATGATTGGTAGTATCTATAATAAGATAAAATTAGAATAGTAATAAAAAAAACAAAATAATTCTTGCGTCGTCATTTGAACAGGTAAAAACTGTTTGCAAATATTCGCCGTGTGTCAAAATCTTGATAGCTTCTAATGTTTTTTGCATGTTTACTAAAATTTAACATTATGATTAATTAATTTGAACATATCAAAATATATCATAGATGAAGATATGTAATTATAGATTGTCTCAAGTATAATTGCATAGATATATGATCTAAAAGAGTGAACCGATAGATAAAGTTGTTTAACCTATTAGCTAACTATTATCATTATCTTTAAGTGCTATTGATTTGTAGATTTGAAACTATGACTGATCGAGAGTGACGCGCGTAAAGCGACATTATGATCGCAGCAGATTTCAATCGTATCATTTTGTATTTTAATTTGAAAGGATGAGTAAAATATAGACTAATAAAAAATAATTTCACGTGTCACGGCCAGGGCACTAATGAGTTTTTCTGAAAAAACTTATGTGTCTTATTGATAATTGCACTTAATCACACGCTTTTCGCTGAAGGACAACATCGTGAGGAAACCTGCATGTCTCTAGAGAATTCTAGAGATATGTGTAACCTACCAATCCGCATTGGAGCAGCGTGGTAGGTCTTATCTCCAACCCTTCTCTCTAGGAACGGAGAGAGGGGCCCTATTCCCAGCAGTGGGATTGTAACAGGCCGCTACTTTACTTTACTACGTTTATACGCTTTTTGTTCAAAGAAAACAACGCAAGAACACCTGCATATCTCTAAAAAAATTTATGTATATGTAGTAACGTACCAATCCACAGTAGAGCAGCATGGTAGTTCTAAGCTCCAATCCTTCTTTCTTAAAAGGAAGAGAGGAGGTCTGTGTACAGCTCTGGGATTGCCACAGGCCTTTATTTAACTTAATTTTTTTTACTATATTATTATGTTAGAAATTTCATTTATCGTGTTGCCTACACTGTCATTTTAGATCACTAGATTTTTTGTTAAATACCCTAGTTTATAACTTTTTAAACACTTTATAGTTTTCAAATAAATAAATGAAGTTATTTTGAGCGTACAGCGTAAGGAACTTTCATCTATTTAAACTTATATTTCTAAATATGTTTTTATAATTTTTTTTGTTTATGAATGATAGATAAAATATATCGCTAATCACATATGATCATATCTTTATGTACTCGTAATCTAAAAGTTAGTTTTTTTGTTTGTTTTAATTGGGTATGTATACTCTCACACTAAAACTCAAACTAAAAAACGATGATAAGTTTTTTAGCCAATATCCACTAACTAAAGCCTATTCAGTTCTGAGTCGACAGAGCGTATTGCGAGTTGTTCAGGTTAGCTATTTGGAGACATATCCATATATTCCGATCCGATTATTTACTAATTATGATTCAAATCACACGATTAATATTAAAGTGACCGAATCCAAAAAAGTTGATTAGTGGCCAATTACTATAAAGCGTAGCTTAGCGCAAATCTGTTGTGTCAAAGAGACTTATAACTTGGTGGAGTAAACACTAGCTTTTTTATCGTGCGTTTTTCAAATCATACATAACAAAAAATGGAACCTTACTAATCCGGTCTATAGCAATATACACTATTGAAAGCACTCAGCATCACATGTTTAATGGTACACAGCGTAAGAGTTGCAAATGATAATTTAGATCCTATTAAGCTAAATGCTTTCAAATAAAAAATCACGTGATAAGCGTAATCAATAGATCATAAAATTTATGATCACAAAGATAAAAGTAGGGATTAAGTAAGTTTTATTACATTGATAAGTTTTCTCGCGCACAGTGGGTTTTATAGGTGTAAATAGATGGTGAATTTTCCTCATTGTAAAATCCGATTCATTTTTTCGCCGCTCGATAAAATGCAACACTTCGTCTTTACGATTATTGAAGTGAGGATCTACATGTTGACAATATAACCTGAAAAAGAAAGATTATTTAAATTTTGGCAAAGGTTATATATTATTAATGTTGAGAGACCAGCCATACTCACATCTTATTTTATCGGATGAGCGATATGGCTCTGGCTCATCCGATAAAATAAAACGTGAGTATAGCCGGTCTCTCAACATTATTAATGAATACCACTCACAATAGTTTTAATTCAAAAAAGGTCATATATATTTATTCATGTTCATAATTTTACCCTTATCACACTCTAAGTGGGGTCAGAACAATATGACTTCATTTTGCTCTATCATTCATTAACTCTGGTATCACTCCTTTACTCTCTAGTCATATATCGATCCACATTCATATTTAAAATTCTTTTGCACACATGTTTTCATCCCTCCTCATTACACGACCATATTCGTACCAACTTTATTTCAAACTTTTCATCTTTTCAATATTTCGGAACAATTAGAAATCATTAAGTATAACAATGGCACCCTCTTTAACGATCAGATAAATGTTTCAAGTTCAAGCTTGTTGCACGTGTTCAGAGGTAAAATAAAATAAATGGTGGAGTTGGACCGATTACTATATAACAATGCTTGTTTGGATAATGCTTCGCTTTTCGATTTTGTCGTAGAGTCTATCTCCTGGTGATGCTTCGGTTGCGGGGCGAAACGATTGTTGAGTTTGTGATAGTGAACGTGTGTAGTGCTTGTGTATTGTGGTGGCAGCGGTGGAGGTTTGTGCATGTGTTCTTACGAACCCTGCATGTAACGGGTATGAAAAAACGTATAGTCCACTATACATTTAGCACTATATATATTTTCTATTTACTGTATCGCGGATTATAGTAAAATAATTTTATTATTACTTTTGTGCTATTTTTTTCTTTTCTAACAATATGTACCTATGTACAAAAATAAATAAATAAAGTTTTAACTTGTTAGCTTGTAAAGGATGCACGGATTTAAAAAATACATCAATTTTAAAGTATTATTAATCTTATCTCTATAGTTTCCGCGGAACATAATCATGTTACTTACAACCTATGAAAATGATTAATTATCTTTGAATACTTAAAAAATTGAGGACTCCATAAAATAAACTAACCAGTCAGGATGTACTGAAAAATCCGTTGTAATTAGAGCTTTCCATGCTTCTTCGGCCAATTTTTGAGTAAATACCTTTTCAGGAACAGCGTGTTTCGTATTATATTTTGGCAAGGATACTACCACAGTATAATGGTCCATCACTCGTTTCCAAAAATAATCCTTTTTGCCTAAAATCACTCGCATGCCACCTTCGTATATACTTTTGGCGTCCATTGTCTTATGACCATTTGCTTGGTCGATCACGAGGGTGTTTCTGAACTAAAAATATACAATTCATAGAAACCACTAAACATCAAAATTAGCTTAAGTTTAGGTAGTTCTGTTATTTCATTATTATTAGTACTCCAAAAGATTTCAGTTATATTAAATAAATAATTAATTCCTTAAAATGCTATTTACTTGTGATCAAAATCCTCGTTTAGATATGTGCTATTTTTACCCTTAGCTAATTTTTTTCGGGGTTCAGGTATTATGTCCATAGCCCTAATTTGAAAAGGTTACCGGGAGATAAGTCGAATTTTGATGGTTAGCCTAAACCTGAAACTGTACATTGAGACACAGAGAATATGTGAGGAATGAGAATCCTGCCTATGTTATTGACTACTTGACACTATCGCTATGTCCCTGATAGAGTATTTCATGGCAAAACATCAATATCTGAGTGTCAAGTAATATAATAATATGTTTCATACAGAGTTACGTGTAGATTAACGGATAAAACTCACAGTGGTTGACCGATTATCACGGTTGTGTAAGACGGTTATCAAATTAAAAATATTAACCATACTTACTTTACCCATTACTGTGTTATCATAATTTTATGCTAATATTCTATTCTATACTGTCTCCCTGGCTTACTCTAGAATAAGTAAACTAGAGCTTCGAACACTGCCTTAACATAGTATTTGAATTGCGCCTCATTCACAGCTGGCGTGGTCTTAGTCTATGGCTGATTGATTTAAGTGCCCTTTGCTTCCAGAATTCTTTTAATTGAGCGGGGCTATTGAAACGATACTATCGAGGCTTTCAATATGTTAAAGACAGGTTTTATCGGGAGACCTTTTTTTTTCGATTGTTTAATTAGCATTTATTAATTAGCTTTTACAGCGTCACCGGTGGGATGGGCGAGCGCAGAAGCTTCGCCGGGTAAAATTGATACGTAAACAAGTTTTTGGGCATTCGCAAGTTATTGGGAGCGTCGCCTTAAGGGTGTCTCCTGCGAGACCGAAACTCGGCTTAAAGCGGCGCGTTTTGGAGGACTGTATCTAACACATTGACTTTGAAGAAGTCTGCATCTCGGCGGCCGCGGCAGAGGGCTGCGGCCGCTTGACACAAGCAAGCGGGGACCTCGTCTTCGCCGGCGAAGACGCTGTTTGTGTGTGTATTGTGTGTATATCTTGTTGGATGCTGTAACAGCATCGTCGGGGTCGTTAAGGACGCTCTTAGGGCGCCTGTGAAATTTGTTGGGGAAGTTAAACATCTTATAGTTGGACGCGGCCGCTATAAGGGGGTTCGGATGTGTTATCGGGAGATGTGTTTAATGTATAGTGGACTATCAGTATTTTCATACCCGATACGTGCAGGATTCGTAAAAACACATGCACAAACCTCCACCACTTCCACCACAATACACAAGCACTACACAGGTTCACTATAACAAACTCAACAATCGTTTCGCCCCGCAACCGAAGCATCATCAGGATCTCCTGATTTTGAGATTTGTTTTGATTGATTTGATTTGATTTTGATCGCAATGTGATCATGGAGTCTATCTCCTGATGATGCTTCGGTTGCGGGGCGAAACGATTGTTGAGTTTGTGATAGTGAACCTGTGTAGTGCTTGTGTATTGTGGTGGAAGTGGTGGAGGTTTGTGCATGTGTTTTTACGAATCCTGCACGTATCGGGTATGAAAATACTGATAGTCCACTATACATTAAACACTATATATATTTTCTATTTACTGTATCGCGGATTATAGCAAAATAATTTTATTATTACTTTTGTATTATGGATCTCCGCAAAGTAACGCCTAATTCTATAAATTATTTATCGGGAGATCATTATTCATTCATAAGACTGGATTTTAACAGTATTCTAAGCTGGTATCTTTTCACCTTAGCGTTTATCCCAAATTAAATCAGGCTTTGCTTATCTCTTCGAACTCTGTATTAGTAGCTCGCTCTCTTAGCGTCACTAAAGTCTTAAATCTATAATCTAACAAGTAAAGTGTAGAATAAATAATTAGTATCGCTACTTTTTTAATCAATCAAGAAAATTCTATCATTAATGACAACGAATAAGAAAAACTAAGAAATCATGTTTAATCCGGAAGATATTATAGTTATTAAGAAGTTTCTATTTCTCTTTATGCAGCGTTCGCTTGTAATTCTTTGGTCAGTCTCTTGATATCGTCTGAGTGATTCAATTGGCTATCGTCTTTTGTCACGATTTATTTGAAACGTATGATAATTTTATGGTTATTCCGATAATCGGATAGGTATTTAAGATATTTTGGATTTATCAGGTATTAGCGTTGGATTAATGATAGTATTTTCATTTTTTCTGTTCAAATTGTTTGTCTTATTATTGGATACCACCGTGTGGTATCCGGCTGAGTAGAATAAACCACCCTCATTTCTTACCGAGGTGTTGTAAAAGGCGACTAAGGTAAGTTGACGTCAGGCAGGCGGCCGGTCGTAAAATACCTAGCCAAACTTACAACGTGCTTAAAAAATGTTGTGCCGACCCCACTTAGAGTGGGATAAGGGCAGGACAATGATGATTGTTTGTCTTATTACTAATTTTATGAAGATGGAGTCTCTCATGCCATAATCAAGATTGAACCAATGGCTTGTTATTATGGTGGGTGTATGATACATTAATTTCAGTCAGTCATTAATTTAAGTCAGTATAATTTAAATTATACTGACTATCTACTCTAAAACCATAAAGTATTTAACCGTGTCCGTATTTTTTTAAACATTGTTTTTTTGCAATTCTCAATACTGTTTATGAGTCCGGGCTAAATAACCCAATATGTTAACGGGAGGTCCATATACCAGCGGGTCAACTATTTAGCCCTTATTGTATTAATGATATATCGATATACCAGCTGGGTAACTTTCAAAAATACGTACATTAAACCATTCATGAAGGTAATGACGGGGTAAATGGTCTTCGGCTGGTTGTTCCACGTCAAGAAAATCGACAGTGCGATATCCTGGCTTTAATATATCGCCGTCGAACTGAAAGATAAACGATAAAATAGAAGCATGTATGAATAGATATAGAAAAATTAAAACTTATGTGACCAGGTATATTCGTCATAAACATTTTTATATTAAAAGATACGACCAATAATATGAATGCAATTTTGATGCTTTCAGTATTGAAGTTATAAAAGGAGTTAAGCAGAATACATCGTCTTTTGGAATCTCGATACTCAAATACATACAAGGGCCATGATTAATGGATATTCCCGTTACAAGAACATAAAAAAGTAAAGTAAAAAAGCAGAGGTCTCCTCTCTCCTTTTCTTTGAGAGAAACGCGGAAGCTTAGACTCATCATACTGCTCCAATGCTAATTGGTAGATTACATATATCCTAGGAAACATGCAGGTTTCCTCACGATGTTTTCCTTTACTGAAAAAGTGTTATAATTGGCTGTAAATATCAATTATTACTAGTTACGAGTCTTGTAAGTCTTGTTAGAGTAGTACTTAATAATTATAATGTCATTAGAAGATAATGTGATACATTCTTTTAGATACTCAGGAAGAGTAAGGTAGTGACCACCAATACCATGCTTTATCAAAACTACAGATTCAATAAATTATATTCTATACACGTTAAGATCCATCACTAAGCCATTATTTATCTCGAGATAAGCGCAACGCAAATTTCGCAATTTATTTTGGTGTAGTGCAATAGTACGTATTTGAATCAAAGTTTCAATTTATTTATATCAAATATTATGACTCAATTTACATAGTTTATTACGTGCTAATAACTTATCTTTACGAATAAAGTCTATCGAAAATACTATAATATTTGTTTCTTTATGATTAGATTTTGCGACTTGCCAACTTCACTTATTAAAACAAGTCAAGACAAAAAGATTTTTAAAAAGCTTTCAACAAAATTTCATGTCCCAACTGTTAACCGTTGAGGAGTTACCTCGTTGGGAGCCAGTACTGGCAGCAGCATCATGCTTATAATAAACATGCATTGTCATCGGGACTAGACTCTTATGTTAAATTTCAACTCAATCGAACATCGGGAAGTGGGTTAAATTTAACTCGCAAGATTCCGCTTTCACATACATATACGACAAGTTAAATAAGGGCTTTTGATAAAAGATTCTAACATAAAATTAAAGTAAAGTAAAGTAGCGGCCTGTTACAATATCACTGCTGGGAATAGGCCTCCACTCTCCGTTTCTGGAGAGAAGGGTTGGAGCTAAGACCTACCATGCTGCCCCAATGCGGATTGGTAGGTTACACATATCTCCAGAATTCTCTAGAGATATGCAGGTTTCCTCCCAATGTTTTCCTTCGCCGAAAGCGTGTGATAAATTGCAATTATCAATTGGTTACACATGAGTTTTAATAGAAAAACTCATTGGTGCTTGCCCGGGTTTGAACTCGTGCTCCTCTCGAAAGAGTAACATGGTCTTATCGCTTGGCTATCGCAGCTATAAAAATAAAATTAATAAAAATAATTTATATAATAAAATTAATTTATACTTATATTTATCATTTTATTAATTAGAAACGCACGAAATGCAGGACACGAAAAAGCATGCAAAAGAGGCCTTATCACTAGCAGCGATCGCTCACAGGGAAAATTTTGCGTATAAAGAGTGTTGTGAGAAGGGGATGGTGATGAAATACATTATATACTCATATCATACATATTTCTGTATAAGTAATAAAAGACCTCATCATTATGATTCAAACAGCTAATGTGGTCGGATATAATTATGACGAATTTACGCAGAATATCACGAGTAAGGATTACTTACGATTGGTTTCCAGTTATCGTGAATAACGATATTACCTCGATGATCCACAATAAACAACGATCCACCGGCACCAACCTACAAAACGGATAAGCTGTACTTATTTTGATAACACAAATAAAAAGTTTATAGATATGGTTTGATTTATAATTACAATACTGAAATCAATATGAAACATAAATATGTACTAAAATTGTTAAGATAGGAACTGTATGTAGCTCTAGAGCAGAAATCCATCATTTATAGGTTTTTTATCTATATATTGGTAGTTACCATAATGTAAAGAGATAAACTGAGTACGACGGGTAGAATTTCAACAGTTTTTTTTGTAATTTTGTTTCCTTATACTAGAACCAATATCTTGAATAAATTTCAACACTAAGACGCAGAAACAATTTCGCATTTACTGTATCTGACAGAAGAATGCCGCGTGGTATCCGGCTGAGTAGAATAGACCACCCTCATTTCTTACCGAGGTGTCGTAAGAGTCGTCTAAGGTAAGTCGACCTGCCGTGTGGTATCCGGTTGAGTAGAATAGACCACCCTCATTCTTACCGAGGTGTCGTAAGAGGCGACTAAGGTAAGTCGACCTGACGTGTGGTATCCAGTTGACTAGAATAGACCACCCTCTTTCTTACCGAGGCGTTGTAAAATACGACTAAGGACCCACTTAGAGTGGGATAAGGGCAGAAGGATGTATGTATAAGACAGAAGAAAGACACTGGACCTCAAAGATTCCAACGAAAATCAAAATTCAAGCGGCTGACTTGATGACCTTTGATAAGATGACATTATAAACTTCAAGTTACTAAGCTGTTATATCTAAGTTATATACCAAAGTAGATAATACGTTATCTCTAAGGTAACTGGTGGAAAGCTCTAGAAGAGGGGTGAAGTAGATAACGTGTTTGTTCGCTTACCAAATGATAGGGAAGAATAAGTTTGAGATGATCAATTGGTATGTCAACTCCAGCAACTCCCAATAGTCGGTTAACGGGATACTAAAAATAAATATTTAGAAATTATCTTTTAGTGTTACTAGTTTTAAAACTATAGAAATATTAAAACATGCGCGCGATTTTTAAAATAAGATTTAAAGTATCATGTAGGTTAATCCAGTTATAACCTATATGTGTGCCAAATTTTAATCCAAAACCTTTTTTTTTGAGTGAATTAAATACATATAAACATCTACATTTTTTTCGTTTCTCACACGGCAATCAATCTTATTATCTGTAAATTTTGCCACATTATCTTATTATAGTGTTCACGTGAAATTGTATTAAGAATATTGCTTGAAAAGAACTTGACTCTTTTCGATTCAGATGTAACGAATCTTGATGCTGTCGAAAGAACCTACTCGTACAAAATTTAAAAATATATACAAACTCCGTGAAATATGCTAGGCGCATCATGGTTGATGAAAAAAAAGTAAAATATATAATTTATTCAACTAATGGTTATATTATGGATTTCGTAATTAGTTATTTCAAATGTAGCATATTTTTTAAATTCATGTGATGATTAGTATAGTTTTCGATTCTGTTCCAATCCTTCGTATTTCCATTCATATAAAAAGTATATTCTTATCTAATATATCTCCAAAATTCTAATCGTTTATTTGCTTGATAAATTAATTAAAAACCTAAAAACAAAAACAACTACAAAGATGTGTCATTTGGCAATAAAAACAAATAAGTTTTGCTACTTGTTTTCATGAACTTTAACATATAAACATTTTCGTCTCAATATCTTTTATGAAATACAAGTGCTATATATTTTTCAATTCTATTTGCTACATATTTTTCAATTACGCGATTGCTTAAATTAATTCCTCAAATCCTAAGCCTGGATTACGATAGCGGCCAATTTCCCGTTAATCCGATAAAAAGTTTTATATAATGTAAAATTTATATATCGGACGTGTAAACAAAATTTTTGCACGCAAATTTTAATTTTTGCTATGTTTAATTATACCAGATAATACATTAAAATTTATTGACACTTATGATATCTCTAAAATATATTAGAACTACACAAAATGTACATTACCGATCTGGTAGAATTCCTTTGTTTTTCCTGAAAATAAGTAGATAACGATAAGTAAATGTTAGTTCAAATGATTAATGAGGTAATGTTTTTAAACAGTGAATAATGCCTAACAATATCATAAAGATATGCTAATGGTTAAATTGATTTAGCTTATAGATTTCGGCTCTTCAGACTTTACATAAAGAAGATTTGACATTCTGAGAAAAATTGAGGTAGAAATAAGGTGATCTTATTTTATATATTATATATAGACGAAAAAGATATAGGTCTTTCTATTTTTATTAATACTACTATACTATTCCGTTGATATATTTAAAAAATACAAGCGAAAAACTCAGATATTACACTCCTAAGACTAGAAATTTGACAATATTTCGCTAAAAATCTATGTTATATAGAATTCACAGTTAGTTTTATACATATTAGTACGAAGTAAATACTGTAAGTTGTAACTACCACACTAGTTTAAAAGTAAAGTAATAAAGTAACAGCATAATCACATAAGTTTATTAAACCCATAAGTGCTAGCCCAGCTGTGATAGCCCAGCGGTGAGACCGTGCGACTCTTACGAGGGGAACATGAGTTCAAACCCGGGCAGGCACCAATGAGTTTTTCTATTAAAACTCATGTGTCTAATTGATCATTGCAATTTATCACACGCTTTTCGGTGAAGGAAAACATCGTGAGGAAACCTGCATATCTCTAGAGAATTCTGGAGATATGTGTAACCTACCAATCCGCATTGGAGCAGCGTGGTAGGTCTTAGCTCCAACCCTTCCCTCCGGAAACGGAGAGAGGAGGCCTATTCCCAGCAGTGGGATTGTTACAGGCTGCTACTTTAAGTGCTAGCCCGAAATTTCAACACGTGAACTCTTAGCGTCCTATAGCGGTATAAAATAAAAAGTAGCTCACCTCGTCTAAAACTTTTGTAATATTCTGAAAAAAAAAAATTATCGTAGGTAACTTATTAGAAATTAGTGCCAAAAAAATCTTAAAAATATATAGACTTTGTAGTCTTGTAAAAATCTTGTAATAATTATATTGTAAAGTAACTAATTACTTCAATATTCAAAAACTGTCAAAAGTAAAAATTTGGTATTATATAACACGCAATCTTTATCATAATTATGTATTAGATTAAATATTTCTCAACTAATTAATCTTATATTTTTTATAGCCTTTAAGATTTATTATGTTGGCAGCGTATCACCATTTTATTCATGACGGTTTATATTTCATCATTCATCATTCTCCTGCCCTTATCCCACTCTAAGTGGGGTCGGCACAACATGTTACAAACATGTTGTCACATGATTTGGCTACGTATTTTACGACCGGCCAGCTGTCTGACGTCAACTTAGTCGCCTTTTACGACATCTCGGTAAGAAATGAGGGTGGTCTATTCTATGCAGCCAGATACCACACGGCATTTACCTTAGTCGCCTCTTACGACACCTCGGTAAGAAATGAGGGTGGTTTATTCTATTCTGCCGGATACCACAGGGCGTGACGGTTTATATTTGTTACAATTTAAATAATATTGATTTTTTTTAGAAATTTAATAAATCACGAAATTCTCAATGCGTTTACTTCATGTTGTTCATATTTAACTCCAATCTACTTACTTCTATTGTGGTGCTTTCGAAGACCGGTACCGACACGCTCACTTGTAGTCTATAGTTTATTTCCTCACCTTCATAGTATTGCCCATATTTTTCCTACAAAGAAAATATTATTGACATTTGATTTAAATGATTTATAGAAGCAGGCGTTACCTTGCGGAATTCCATATTACAAGCAATATAACAGAACCAACTACTTTGCTATAATCCGCACGGGTTAAGTGAATGCATGCAAAGCCAATGTGTATGAAGCAGGCAAAATCTACGCACCTTATACATGCAGGACCAGCCACCACATGCACCCCAAGGCGCAATTCACCAGCAACAGCGCACACAAAAGCAGCACACACACCCACCACCACAATCTCGACGATCGTTTTGCCCCGAAACCGAAGCATCATCAGGAGGATAGGCTCCACGACAAAAATCGTACTGCAGTACGATTTTTGTCTATAATCCACGTATAGCGGATTATAGCAAAGTAGTTAGTTCTGTTATATTGCTTGTATTATTGACATTTATTTTCATAAGAGTAATAAATTATGTGAGTATATGTTTAATTTTAATAAATTGAATAAAACATATTTAATGAAATATAAAAATATTTTTATCAAGCGTGAACTCAAAATATTATTCATTCAAGTAGACTGCTTTCAGTACATATCCGATATCTTCAATTGTATCTTTCCTTTATAAACAGGACAATATACACAGTATTTATTAAGTAAATTGACATCTAAGTTTCGGTGAATGAGGTCGTATATTATATTATCGGTTATAAGTAGTATTTATTACGAGTGAAACTTTCATGATGACTCATCATTATCATATAAGATTATATCATCTATGATCGTAAATATGGCTTATAGATATACCACCACGACAAAATGTCCGCTAATTTAAAAACAATTATTATTTAATTAACGTTAACCGTTAAACCTTTTGAAACATTTTTTAACATTTACACATTTTTGTAATCCGAAGGACTGAAATCTTTTTAACAAAAGCTCTTTTATAAACTAAGCACCATACCAGCTGTTTTCGGTCTTCTTTGAACTTCTACGAATTCGCAATTAAGGAGATATGAGACTTTTTAACTACAATGCTTATTAGAGGGCAGATTTTCTTGACTTTATTCAGTCGCTTTCATATGACCGCGACCATTTCTCATATGCATTCATATGATGACTGTGCACAGCATAAGGCATGTATCGATAAGCGTGTAGATACATGTTTATTTATTTATTTATAAATAATATAAAAAAGTCCCCAAAAGCTGTCTGTCTGTATGTGAACAATTTTTTCAAAATCTGCTGGACAGACTTTTTTAGGGTTTTTACTAAAAGGCAGTGAAATTATTTCGGAAGGTATACCAAGTAGCCTAAGTACGTAATGGTTTTATGTAAATTGTGTTGAAGAAGTCGTGCACTTGTAAAAAACACTAGGCAGGGAGTTTTAGTAGCGTGCGCCGCGTAAACCGTAATCTACTAAAGAATTGTAGATCTACAAAAATACACAAAAGTCTGTGACAGCATATCTCTTATGGTTAACACACACTCACCTAATTGCATTTTTTATTATTAATGTGTTAGGAAATATTAAACTATTATTGTTATTAGATACTTCTAACTTTCAACCCGTGTGGTATCCGGCAGAATAGAAAAGAGCACTCTCCTTTCTTACCGAGGTGTCGTAAGAGGCGACTAAGGTAAATGCCGTGTGGTATGCGGCTGCATAGAATAGACCACCCTCATTTCTTACCGAGGTGTCGTAAAAGGCGACTAAGGTAAGTTGATGTCAGGCAGGCGGCCGGTCGTAAAAAACGTAGCCAAATCATACGACAGCATGTTTGTAACATGTTGTGCCGACCCCACATAGAGTTGGATAAGGGCAGGAGGATGATGATGAAATACTTCTAACTTTCAAAGGCTGAAATTAATGTATTGTACCTTCTTTAATACGACACAACACTAACCAGCTTCCGCATATGCAGGTAATCTCCATATTGACGCGCAGTAGTCAGAAACTGATCCTTGTGACGCCGTAACTCGCTATACCGATAAACTTGTTCATTATTTTCCTTCTGCTGCCAATAAAATTCGCTTCGACGAGGATCCTGTAAGAATTATTGACACAGAGTTCGAGTTGAATCCCATACCCAAAAAGTATATTAGAATCGGGAATTGTCAAATGTCATTTGTTGTTTAAGTGATTAACAGCAAAACTGAGTGCGCAACTGATTAAGTTAGACTGAATATATAAATAGCTGCAATATGCCGACATGCAGTCTGTATTATATGTCTTTTTTCCGGTTGTTTATTTATTTATATATAGGTTCACTTACAATTATTTACTACTATCTACTAATCTGCGTGTAAATCGGCGACATCAGATATTTAATTGAGGACTTTACTTATTCTTGAGACCGGAGAGTTGGCACCTAACAGTGTCCTGATCAGAGGAGGATGATGTGGCGTTACGGGGTTATGTGGACATTTTACTGAAAATCTAAATTTAAATAAGCTTAATGTTGTTGTTTATATTCGAACTGATTTACCAAGTAAATATAGTCTCGTAGATTTGTTAGTGGCTTGAGTCTGTGTCAAATGTTTGAGATCTGTACTGATTTAATATTGTTTCGATAGGCCTGTGCCTTATCACTTTTAGTGCGCTATTTTTTAAAAGTATATTTTTGTCCATACCTCAACGTTGGCATAAACGTCGCTGTATACTCTGAGCCGGTGTTTGCGTTGTGCTACCAACGGGCGCTCCATCACCCGTAAGATGTTCATAACTTGTTCTGTGACGTCAGAATGTGTGATGAGTTCTGCGAAGTAACCATCTCTATCACAACTCAACGAGTCGCCGTACAGATGTGTGTTATCCCGTAAACCGTTCACGTCGTGTAGCCAAAGCACAAAAAGTCTAGGAAAAATGGAAAAAAAACCTTGTTAAATAAATTACTTGTATAAATGACTGAAATAGTTTAAAAAACTCTAACGTGTATAATATTCATTTCTATTATATCATAAGATTTATTAATTAAGATTAAGATAGTATAGATATTTAAAGAGGAGGGATGAAAAATATGTGAGCAAACGAGTGGTAAATATGAATGTAAATATGTGACAAGATAGAAGACGAAAAAGAGATGGATGGGTTGTTTAAAATATTAAATGCATATAAAAGGAGAAACGCACTAGTCGACGAATGTTAGGAGAGAACGAAAGCGAAAAAACATGTGTCGACCCAACTTAGAGTAGAATAGGGCAGGAGAATTATAAATATCAACAGTTGCTAACCTGATTTGTCCTTCAGGATCTAAGCGGCGCATCAGTTCAGTATAATTGTCATAGAGACTGTCCGTTAGCATGACTATCGCTTGCTGGCACGAGGGCGGCCTATCCGTCGGCTTGCGATGTTTCTTTAATAGTTGCACCGAGTAATCCAGAACGCTAGTCATCCATGTCTCGTTTATCATCTTTTGTTGCTTTAGAGCGGCCATCATTGCTGCTGAGTTAACATGATTCGCCTGTAATTGTAATATACATTCAAATTAATAATAATCCTTTGTTCAAGCAATACTTGTAAAAAAGTGTTTTTCAATCGTCGACTCTACTGTTGGTTCGGAAACTGCTCGCACGAGAAGAGCTAGCAAAAAACACGACAGTATAACAATTATGCATTGCTACCTTGTACAGTGTTGAAGGTTCACGCATTAATACCGTTTATCTAATTCTCAATAGTATAGCAGCAAATATATACAGAAAGCTGTATCATCCTCCTTTTAGTTAGTTTTTTAAACTGCTGTAATACCAATATTTTTATAATTTCTTTTAATGTATTTTTTTATTATTATTTAATCTCAATGTGTATTCACCAACCATTTAAGTAACCTTTCTTTAATGGCGATCTTTTAATTTATAAGTATATTGTTATGTTTAATAGTAAAATAACGACCTATTAGTAATAGGCCAGTGTGATAGTTAATAGAGTTAGATAGTAATCTATGCTGGGCATAGGATTCGTCTTTTCATTTTTGAGGGTTAGACCTTAGACCTATCACACTGCTCCAATGTGAATTGGAAAGTTATACACATAGTCAGAATTCTCTTATATTCATCATGATGTTTTCCTTCACCGAAAAGCATGTAATTAGTGTAATTGATAGTAAATATCAATTAGGCATATAACACTAAACTCTCAAAAACACAACAAAAATTGGTCTCACGGGCTAATTGTTGCGCTTCGTTGTTTCAACTTCGTTGTTTTGCTAAACTGTTATTTTTTATTTGTTGTTTTGTTTTTTGTTATTTTTTTATTTGTTTTTGTAAATAAGGTAAACAGGCATCCATCATTTTTGTATAATAGAATATATAAAATAATTAAAATACCCCAAACGTAACAAAACTTCCTGTCGGCAGACTTTTATCTTTATATTTATAGCAATCATAGATCGAGCATTAACATTGATAGCGATCTTATTGATGTAAAGATTTTTTTAAGGAATTGATACCAACAACAGCTGATTGTTGCTGATCGATTAAAGACAAGGGGCAAGGCTTTTATGTAAGGTTAAGTATTTTATCTGAAATTAAAAAACCTTCTTACATTTAGATTGATTACTTGAACATTTTAGTACTTGGATGAACTAGCTTTGATTAATATTTATTTAGATGTAGTACTTAGATAGAGATCATATGCGTTGATGAAGGACTCCAAAATTTTTTTTATTAGAAAAGAAGAAACCCAAAAAATGGGGAAAATGGTCGGACTGGAGATATCTTTACATGAACTGGGGTTCTCTGGTTCAACATATAAAAAAATATACGAATAGTAATAACACATAATAATTAGACTAACGGTAACGCTTAAAAGTTCCGGTTAACGTTTTGATTGCGAAGAGCCTTGACCAACATCTTCAGAGGCTTTCGCTTAATAGTTGGATCAAGAGTCGGATGCAGAAGGCAGTATTGCTTGAGACAGCACGTATTGTGGCGAAGTTCCTCACTCTGGAGCCCTAACCACCGCTAGCTCGGGATATTGACCCGCTTCCGGCGCACGACAATTTTTATATTTTTTTATTATTTTAGCTTTTTATAATAAAAAATATTAAAAAATGTAAAGTTATGTTGAAAAAAAATAAATGATAATAACAAGACTAAATAATAATAATATGAATTGATTTTTTAAAGGCAATAGACACTTACCGGCACAAGTTTTTCATTAAAACATGCAATAGGTGATTGTACCATAACGTTGAAACGTAGCACGTTAACTTGATCATCATCTGTAAGGGCACTGAGGAGTGCCAGGGTGAATTGTTCGGCTATGACTATGTTAGAAGAGTTGCTCATTGATCCAGAAGCATCTAGAAGGATAAGCACGTCCCGGGGAGCGCCACTAGCACTCACGTACCACGGCCGTAGTCTGCAATCGTATAGTTCTTCGCCGCTTATCTTCAATTTATACATGCTCGGCCACAAGGCGGCTGGAAAACGGCATAACTTAGCGTTACGATATACATTCGGCAAAATATTAACTTATATTTTTCACGTATGTTGCGCTATTTCGACGGATCCACTATTAATGTTAAGTCTCAGAGAACTAATTAGAGTCTTAGAGAGTCAATCTTAGAGAACACCAAAAAAACTTAATTTTTGATTAAAACTGTGTACATCTATACTTATTATAAAACAAAGTCCCAAAAAGCTGTCTGTCTGTATGTAATCGATTTTCTCAAAATCTTCTAAACAGATTTTGGTACGGTTTTCACCAAAACATAGTGCAATACTTTCCGATGGTTTAGGTAAAATAATACATATCGGTATTATGTAAATTGTATTGAAGAGATCGCGCAGTTGTTAAAAAACTCGCTTGCTAAGAGCGTTATTCGTGTGCACTGCGTAGAGATACGCTAAAGTAATGTAGTAGAGAATTATAGATCTATAATAATACTACAAAAAAGTCCGCGATAGCATATCTCTATCTCTCACGGTTAAATCACAAAAACTACTTTTATGTTTAAGGCGCTGAACACAGCCAAATAGGCTGACTTTAAACACGTTTTAAACAAAAGCTATAGGGATGACGATTAAAAGAAAAATATATGTTAATATACATCATATCTCAGAGAGAATGTAAGATTTCAAAACATGATTACGATACTTTTTTTCGATAAAAAAAATTGGTAAATAGACCTCTGATTTTTACTTTGATCGTAAATATCTCTAATATTTATCAATAAAAATTGGTAAAATTAATAAGACTAATAAATCATTATAATATAAAGAGAATGTAAGATTTAAATTTTGAATTAATTGAGATATTTCATTCAAATTAAATATTTTTTAGAAAATAGCAAAACTGAAACGAGTCATCGTCTCGCTTCTCTTTTACATCTACGAATATAGACAGTGACCGCTGAGGCGCGCTGCTATATGGACGTGTGTCGCTAGCTGCCGCCTTTTGTGACTATTCCTTGTTGATAATATGTCTTTTTTTAGGTGTTTAGTTATAGTTTCAGCATACTTAGTTTTATAAGATTAATTAGACATAAGTTTTTTACATAAATTGTACAAAAAAAGTTTGGATAAAATAGTGTACACCTACAATGGGTGTTAAAATATTAATTTTGTCGCTACGCCGTCGCAGAAATTGTGGGCGTGGCTTATATGCCGAAATCTGAATTTGCGCCAGCTCTGTTCAGCGCCTTAAAATTTCGAAAATTCGGAAAAAGTTTCGTAAATCACTGAATTCCACGCTGGCGAAGCCGTTGTTGGCTCAACTACTAATACATATCTGCACTACTATACTAAATATGGACATCTTTATTTTATATAGTTTGATGTAAACGTACGAAAATGATGATCAAGGGGGAACATGATATGAAGTAGCATTTCAAATATTTAACAAATATATTTTTAAATATAATAATTATTGTTATTTCAAACGAATAACGGAAATCATGACGTGAAAGGGTAGCAGACAGACAAATAGACTCTTGCAAATATAATATTATACATACATCTGTGTTTTATAGCTACAATAAAGTGGTAAGTACAATTAAACGAGAGAAAGTATCCAACAAATATGATAATAATGACGACGTAAAAAATCTAACTGCTAGGTACAATAAACTGTGTTTCATTCTCAAGTTAGTTAATAGCAATAATTATCAGCGAGATACTCAAGTTTCTAAGGACAAAATTAATCCAGCTGTTGACTGGGGAAATTCCTCATATCTATGGCACTCTGTGATTTATTAGTTAGATCAAAGTTAAGCTCTTGGTTTAAATATCGGTATCTATTATTGATGACAGCGTAGGATACTTTTTAGGCCACTTAGTCGCATCTCACAATAAGTTTTAACATCCCCCAGATATTACCCTTAACGAGAAGAGCCAGCAAGAAAAACGGCGATTGCTCTATTCAAAATATTCGCTTATCCTAAATGAGCTGAATATAAGTCAATAATTTATATCATATTGTAACATAATATAATACTTACCAGGATAATGGCGTAAAAAACCTTTAGCACTGCACATATATTGGAAATCCAATGTAGCATCTTTCGCATAATTTTCACGAAATGTGGTTATCAATTCTTCAGTCCAATAAATATGTTCCAGAACTCGGGTATCTGTAATAATATATGTGCCTTACTTTAAAAAAAATAATGCTTAATGTACATTATTTAAAAAGGCTTAGTTTATTAATTGCACGTTATAGTATGCATCTCTCGTTATATATTTGAGCCGTTTGCAGTTGAGACCTTAGGGCCATGGAGCCAAAGTGCAAAATTTTTTATGTTTTAACACCTCGGTTGATCGCCTCTTTGGGTGACAAGAGGGCTGGCTCCTTTTTCGCACAAAGAATCAGCTTAGCTATTTAACGCGGAAACGCTGCCAGCATTCTTGGGATCATTCCACGTGGGCATGATTTTTATAGTAGTAGCGTGTACGTAATTTAAGATAGATATAACTTGTACATTTTTGTAATAAATAAATAGCAAGCCTTTCACCATAAATTTTTAAATGAAGGGTAAACAAAGAACAACTTTAAGTTTTACCGGGTGTATAAAGGTATTCACATTATTCTGTCTATTACTTTAGCCTTTAAATAATATCAAATTGTATAATGGTATCAAGTTTTTATACACGCGTGTCACGGTTATAAGACTAAAGTAAGAAATTGTATACGGTGGTAAGCAATATAGCTTGAGAGACTTCTTTTTAATTCAAGGACCACTCAACGTTTGCATGTTTTTGTTGAAATGATACGTCTAAATACAAAAGTAGAAGTATACATATAGTCATAACGAAAGAATCATTTGTTCTCACCACATTCAAATACCTCTGCTGCAACGTGCACGCTGGTCCGCTCTAAAGATACTTTAGCATCAAAGTGAGCGCTATTCGCCAAAACTACTTTTTCTCGACTAATGCAACTCAAAGGTTTGTCAAATTCCATTTCAGGTTTATCCTCTTCCGTAAGTTCGTCTAGTTTCTGAAATTTATGTATTTCATTATTATACGAAAATATACAAGGAAATTATAAAATACTTTTATACTTTAATAATTTAAAGAAGTAAATACGGTAACAACATTGGGGTATTCCATAGTAACAAGTGACAGAGTTATTTTGCTGTAATCCGCATTTGTTATGAAAATCTATGTAATTCTAAATGTAGGAAGCAATCAACCATCCCCATACATTATACATGCCGAATAAGTTCCGCACGTATCACCAAAAACCGGCACCAAAACCACTAGATAAGTATTACACACATTCACTACGACAATCAAACAAGAGCTGTGATAGCCTAGCGGTGAGACCGTGCGACTCTTTCGAGGGGAACACGAGTTCAAACCCGGGCAGGCACCAATGAGTTTTTCTATTAAAACTTATGTGTCTAATTGATAATTGCAATTTATCACACGCTTTTCGGTGAAGGAAAACATCGTGAGGAAACCTGCATATCTCTAGAGAATTCTAGAGATATGTGTAATCTACCAATCCGCATTGGAGCAGCGTGGTAGGTCTTAGCTCCAATCCTTCTCTCCAAAAACGGAGAGAGGAGGCCTTAGCCCAGCAGTGGGCATAACAACGGGCTGTTACTTTTACTACGACAATCTCAACGGTCGTTTCAATGTTAGATATGAAAACAATTTAAAACCACATTTCATTTACATTTTTATACACTTCTGGAATATGTTTGTAACACTGTATTATGTAAACGAATTTATTATACCACATCAAAAATAGATATTACCCAAGCTCTACGAGAACAGTATCTTAATCACTACGAGAATAGTGTTGACTGGCCTGTTGGCGCAGTTGGCAGTAAGGGTCACTGCCAACTGCCTTCAGCTCCGTGGGTCGAAACAATTCGTTGGTTCTTCGAGTCTGGGTCTATATAAATATTTAATTATGCATGTATGTACATATGTACCAGTTGTCTGTCACATACATATATAAAGAGAGGTATACAGAAGAGATCGAGAACAGATAGATATTAATGAAACAATAAATGTGGGTGGGGTTTTGATAGCAGTAAAAAGTAATTTAACTTCTTGCTTATTGCCTCAATGGTAAAGTAGGTTAAGTTTTACAGTTTGTGTTACAGTGGATGTACTCGTCGATGGTAAACTTAATCATGTTGTATGTGCTACTTATTTACCACCACCACTAAAAAAAGCACGTTAGAATGTTTTTTGGCCAGAGCATCTAATGTAATTCAGAATAACCAATACGTAATTCTGTCTGGGGATATCAATATAAATAGTCTTTTGTGGTCTAAATTTCCTGATTTTGCGTGCAATTCTCCCATATTCGGACATTGAAAATTTTTTTGTATTACAAAATAAGCCATACGTGGCATTTACAATTTAAATTCGCGCGATTCCCTGCGAGAGAAGTTCAAGGAAACAGATATTCTTACATTGGCTTCACAGTATATTTTTAGTAATTTAATTTTTGTACATATGAATATAAATAATTATAAAAGGATTGGCGATGTATATAATAGACAAAGTAGGAACCGACATTAGCTTGCGACTCCTGCTTTGCGCCTTGCAAAAGTTCGTAATTCGTTTGTGGGTTTGGGTATAAGATTCTATAATAAAATTCCACAATCTACTATAACTTTCCTATTAACATCAGTTTAAAAATACTATTAAAAAAAGGCTAATTCAAAAAGCCTATTATACTATTGAAGATTACCTAGACGATAAGAATGCGTGGATATAGTATCTCTTCAACCCTGTACAAGACATTAATAACTATATGTAACTAGTGATAAGAATTATTGTTTGAAAAGAGCAACCGCCGAGTTTCTTGCTGGTTCTTCTCGGTAGGAACAGCTTTCTGAACCACCAGTAGATGTTGACGATTCAAAAGTACTTGTTTACAAGTTTACTTGAATAAACAATATTTTGAATTTGAATTTGAATTTGAATATATAGTACACAGCGCGCTTAATTTTGTAGCAAATTGCAACAAAAACCTAGTGTAGCGCCTACAAAACTCATGAGTGTTAAAGAGACCCATAACTTGGACGAACAAAAAAACACTAGTTTTTTTTAATTCGGAGCGTGATGTCATAAGTGGTATTGAAATAAGGATTACAGTATATATGAAGTCAATTAAGACTAATTTTGAATTAGGTCACTTTTATAATAGGCATGCGATATATAAAATACGTTTGTATGAAAATGGAGTCACCCGTATATGTGCACTATCTATGAATATCTTGGTGCGACGGTTGGTAAATTTTAATTGTTTTTATGTAATGAAGTCTCAGCGTCATAGACCCGTGAGGCCTTTAATAGATTGGCAGGATTAGTAAACTTTTTGAAATGCCCAAATTTTAGAGACAAAAAAATTATAGGTCCCCTTAGATAAACAGTTCAGGTTAATTTTTATATATTATATATATAAATATTGATCTGATATATACTAATTCAACTTTTTATATATGCAATGTGTTACATGCAAGAATACTTCGAGATATTTACTCAAAATGTGGACATTGCTTTACAATTTTTTTTCAATATTCCGGATAGAAATTGTTCAGAAAAAGATCTTTTTCTAAAAACCTATTTACGTGTAAGTATGGGTTAAGAAATTTAATACATTACTGTCTTTTGAATCTCAAGTAATCCAAGAAATTAACTATGATGATGTTAGTATTTTTACGCAGACCAAAGCCAGAAAAAAATAATTATTAAAATCAGAAGACTAACTAACCAATCACCGCCTATAATTGGTGTATAATGATAAATAGGGCTTAGGGCGTCATCAAGCCTAAATCCATCGCTGGTAATTGTATTTTTAAGAATATAATAAAAGTTACTAACATAATTTATAAGTGTGTATTACTTTGTTGCTTTTAATAAAATAAATTGTATATAATTTGAATCAAAAAATGTAATACTTACAACGCTTCCAGTAAAGGTATATTCAGGAGGAGGAAATTTTCTGTTAGTCGCTAGTTCTTCGGCCTTTCTCATGATCGCTTCTGCAGTTCGACCTCGTCTCTCTAACAATTCTTCCAATGATTTTGCTGCTTTCTCAACAATAGCCGATCCATTGCGCAATTCCATCTTTATATCCGAAAATCCTTTTAGAAGTACGTCTCTTCGGACCATTAGATTCTCGTTTTCTTGTAATTTGATTGATATTTCTCTGGCCCAATCTTGCATTCTACGTGTATAAAATATTTAGTCACTTATTTAGTTTTTTACTTACTAATCTTATACATAAAAATCAATATTTGTCTACATAGGATATATACTATTGTTTATATATATATCTATATATATAAGGATATATTGTCCTTTATGGACTCCAAAACGGGTGGACCGATTTTAAAGAAATTTTCTGACTATCTTTAGAAAGGCCCAGCGGATGATTCTGTAAAGTTTGGTCGCGGTAAGGCGGTCAAGCATTTTTTTTACTGTTACTTCTGTTTACAGGCAATTTCGACAGCAATATATAATTATAATATTACCAATAATACCAAATAATTATATCATTCTTCATAACTAATGTAATGCATTTTTAAATTCATTCATCCGAGAACATACGCTGTACTAAATATTATGACATTGTTACTTACAAATTCAATGTTATCAATTTAAGCAGATTTTTCTTCTTTTTCTTCTTTGGCGGTTCGTACCCAATTTGCGACACGTTAGTAATTTTTAACGGTACACTATAAGTTTTACTTTTATTCACTAATAAATGCCCTTGGTGTTCTTGAAGGGATTTCTTAATACTATCCATAGAATTACTTTTGAATTGCATGTAACGAATGGTAAGTATAATTTCACAATGTAAAATTATAATCAAGAAATGTTTGATACCAAAAACCATGTTCGCGTATATTTATTCCTTATATACGTTATGTTCCTTAGATACGTTCTCGATTTGTTAAAGAAAAGTGAGAAATTTGAAGGCGGGCGTCGATCTCGCTCGCTTTGGACAGACTCCGTAGCCGCATAGGGTGTCATGTCCCGCCGTTTAGGCGCCAGTCTCCCCTTGCCAAGGAAATAATACCGTGACCTATATACTACATACAGTGATAGTTTTTAAAATATTCTTTATTTTACAATACCATGTATGTTGTTCTGTACGAAATACAAACCGCTGGGCTTTCTCTTCTCAACTTAAACAACAAACAAATCGATTTAAAAGAGTCGTCATTTTGGAAGTAAGAGTTGCTAAAGAAATTCTCTAGAGTTATTTATTTATTTCTTTATTGGAACATCTAACAGGTGTATATAACATGCATACTTATGGTGATAGCACCATAAGTATGCGTAAGCGTGCCTTACAATTTTTTTTATTATTTTTTAAAATTAAGTTCAATACAAATATAAAAGGAATAAAGAAAGTCAGAAAAGGCAATACTTAAGCTAAAAATATAATTATTTTTAACGTTATTGTTATACATCAGATAAAATTTGTATATTTAAGACAATACGAGTAGTATGAAAATATTAACGAAGGTCACCTGAAGTCAAACCATTCGTATAAATAAACGTATACAATACTCGTAATATAAATATACATACATAATTCTATTATAGAGATAATGGTAATCGATAAATATAATGATAAATAGATAGAAACAAAATATAATTATTTCGAATAATCAAGATCTCGAAGATAAGGCCCTCAATAATTAATCGCCTGTATATAATATCAATACGCGATATAATGATTCATTATTTCAAAATTATAAACAGACATGAAAGGTAGGCACGCTGACATTAATTATTAGTAAATGTTTCTTATTTTAGTGAATTTTTATAAATTTCGTATTTTAGTTATACGACAAATATAAGGTCTCTGGACGCTCTAAGTTTAAAGGTTTTCGTTTTCTTAATATTTTCGTTTGAATTAGAAAATTTTTAAAAGACGTTATATTTCAGCTTACATAGTGCTTTTGGCCGTTACCGTTGCGGCCGTCTCCGCTGTGGGCGATAACGAATGCCCCCCCGAACAGGAACATGACTGGACTATAGAGAAACTTCTACGACATGACGACTGCAACAAGTTTTATAAATGCACCTTTGGTGTACCGGTAGAACAAGAATGCCCAGGAATACTGTGGTTTTGCTTAGAAAATATGCGATGTGAATGGCCTTATATGGTAGATTGCGAAGACAGAAACGTTCCTACACCCGAACCACCAACTACAACAAGCACTTCAACCACACCTGCTCCTACAACAACAACTACTACAACCACACCCGCTCCAACAACAACAACTACTACTACAACCACACCTGCTCCAACAACAACTACTACTACAACCACACCTGCTCCAACAACAACAACTACTACTACAACCACACCTGCTCCAACGACTACGACAACCACTACAACTACACCCGCTCCAACGACTACTACAACCACTACAACAACACCTGCACCAACCACTACAACCACCACAACAACAACTCCAGCGCCGACGACTACCACAACAACCCCTGCACCAACCACTACTCCATCAACAACAACAGCATCGCCCGAGTTCAGGCCAAATGGATGCCCAGTTGATCTGTTCCTTCACTGGCTACTTCCACACGAAACGGACTGCAATTTATTCTACTACTGTGTTTGGGGTGAGAAAGTGTTGAGGTATTGTCCAGGACCCCTACATTTCAACAGAGTAATTCAGGTTAGTGAAACTGAGTTATTATTTTAAGGCAACTCAACATAACATAGTCAAACTTTTATGTTCTGCTCTTTCATTGATTCATCTGGTTGTATAAGTTTCCTTGCTTCCTATGAAAATAATTGAAGTCCTGAATATTTAGTATTTATTTAATCCTAAGTATTTTTTTATGAATATACAGATTGCTTATTGATAATAAAATACATCTTATTTTTATTAAGATTTTGAAAATAATTAATACTTTCAACGTTTTATTTCGAATGGTATAAGCACAAATTTCATAAGAACAAAGGCTCCGTATGGACTTGAAATTATTCGGTCTCACCCGATAGAATATGACATGAGTATAGCCGATTTTCATACATTAACTATGAATACAACTCACGATAGTCTAAATTCAAAAAGACAATCGTCCTCAAAATTACTCTTATCTTGTAGGATATCCCATGTATTTGTAGGAAGGCATTTAAGTGGCTAGAACAGTTACGACTTATCTACTGTTTCGTCATATCATTATCCTTAGATAATAATTATCATAACTTATGGTTTTAATTATCGTAACGGAAATGTACCTCAATATCTTGAATTGATCTTGAATATGAGTTGCAATTTTATTTATTATAGCATCCTTATTATCATATTTATAGCATTTAGCATCTTTATAGCATATTTTGTTATATCATAGCAGCTGTAAATAACTACTAGTGATTGAAATATACAGTAGTTTTTAGTGTATTTTATGAGTCCCTTAATGAAATAAAGGCTATTTTGTCAGTTTCTCAGCTTAGCACGTTGCCCTAGTTATTTTAAATAGTAGGACATGCATGAGGTATGAAATCGGATATTTCACTCTACATTTAGCATTGTATAGATTTTCGCTAATCGCGAAATATAGCAAAATAATTACATTTTTCTTAATTTATTGTACTCTGTATTGAGTATAGTTACTTCTTTCTATACTTATTATAAAACAAAGCCGCCAAAAGCTGTATGTCTGTATGTTACCGATTTTCTTAAAGTCTACTGAAAGGATTTTATACGGTTTTTACTAAAAGATAATTAATAATTAATAATTAATTATCTTTTAATTCTTTCGGAAGTTTTAGATTAATACTACATTACGTTTTATGTGAATTGTGTTGAAGAGGTCGCGCAGTTGTTGAAAACTCATCTGCTGGGAGCTTTACTCAAGTGCGCCGCGTAGACCAACAAAGATACATTTTTTTCGTAGATTTTTTGTAGATCTATAAAAATACTACAAAAAAGTTCGCGAAACGATGTCTCTATATCTTATGGTTAACTGACAATTATTACAAGTATTTCAATTCGGGAAAATTTTTGTGACACGGGCGAAACCGCTGACACATTAGTATTCTATAAATTAACGAAACAAATATTTGGTTTTAATTTTTCGTTCTGTTTTTGTTCTGTTGTACTAACTGTAGTCGCTAATTGAATGGATGGTTGATAATGGCCGCTATGTTTAAAAGCCAATATGCTATTTACCAATAATAAATAATTACAATAAACTTTAGATACAATTTAGTCTACCATTGAAGAATCCCCAGCTCTTGTACGGGTAATTTATAGAATTAGGCGTTATTTTGCGGAGTTCCATACTAAAAAATATATCTTTTTTTTGTTTGTCACATACTACTTATTTAAATAACTAACAGTTAAGCATACTTTTTTATTGTTGAAAATCATATGCTTCCGCGGTCGACAGTCGACATAACAATATTAGCAAAATTGGTTCAGCCGGCGTCGAGTTTTAGAGAAGTCAATAAACGTCTATTAATTTTTTATACAATATATAGATGATAATATATTAAATATTCTTTTCAGGTATGTGATTGGCCTAGAGATGCAGGTTGCACCCTCGGATTGGCGAACTAACGACTGGCGAAATCAAAAGTGATTGTGCGACGTCAAACGTACTCTTAGGCTTCGAAGTGAAAAGTTAGCTTTACAATTGAATCCAGCAAATATTTATAAAATAGTTTTTTTTATACAGTATTAATAAGATATTAAAAAATTTATTCAATTTTTAAAATAATTTTGTTTTCTTTAAAAAAAATAATATGAACACTCATTTTGCAATAAATAAACACGATTAAATGAAATAAATTCCAAACATCGCAAGTATAAAAGATGTTAATCGATTAAATGTATTGACTATTAGATCTATCTTTTATTATTATTTTAGTTACTTACTGGTACTTTAATAATGCTCTAATAATGCCAGCAACGCCCGCTAGTTGTTACTTAAAAGCACAGCGGTACGCAACCATGGATGTTGGTAGGGTCTTTTTTGCATATTGCATATTGCAATTCATAGAGTTATTATACTCATGTGGATACATGAGTATAATAACTCTATGAATTGAGTTGAGTTGATTCTTAGAGTAGGGAAGACAGCCTAAAATGTCCCATATAACAATAAAGAGAAACCAAATAAGGGGGATCTATCTGTCTCTCCTTTTATGTGTGATTAGACAAAATTAAAAAAAATAATAACTCTCGTTATACAATATTACTATGATCATATAATTGTATACATAGAATTATTCTTGTGTCACAATACCAGTTACTATACTGCTCCGAAACGGCTTGACCGGTTTTTATGAAACTTTATATGCAATTCAGTAGGTCTGAGAATCGGCTACGACCTATTTTTAATACTCGTGCCTCTAAGAGATAAGGGTTGTCCATTTCTAAGATTTTTTTTGGTCAGAATTATTTATTTTTTTATAATGTACATTAGATATTTCTTAGAAATAATTTATATGGGAAAAAACGTATTTTCGGTAAGCTAGTATTAACATAAGCTTATAAATTACACATCTAAGAACAGGTCCAGTGATTTAACTTAGTATTTCTTACTATATAAGACACATCATTAAACTTATGTGACATGACATTAGCATTGCATATTACTGTATTGAACTAACCCGAAAGTTTCTCAAGGTTTTCAGTACGGGGAAAAAAACAAATTTTATTATTAAGGGTACTTTTGACCTTGAGTTTGTACAACCAAGGTCGCGGGCCACACTACACTTATACATTATTAATGATAATATATAATTATTTACTTCAAGTTATTTAAAGACTTATAGTAATATTTCGGTTAGTAAAACAACAAAATACTTAAAAAGAATGTTACTAACTTCTTCTAGTATAAACTATAATTGATTTGAATCCTACAGCAGCGGTTTACATACGGGCAGTCTTGCCTCTCCGATTCAGGATACTGTTGCTTCTCGCCCTCAATCTATATATCAGAGAAGTGCATCGTTTACGTATAGTAACACTATGAAAACAATCAGCACGTGGTTTCGCAAACATACCTGGAGCACTACAGAAACGTGGCAACCCCAGCAGCATGCATACTGTATTCGAAGGGTGTTGTAGGATCTTTTGGAAAAAAAATAACCTACGGGTATTCAAGTAAGCTTCTTCATTGTCCTTGTATTCTTTAGTGTACCATGTTATAGAAGCGCCTGCACAAAATATCCCGCAATATTGCTCCCATTCTGCATTAGTATCGCGGAATACATTCAACATTGTTTTTGCCAAATTCTCCTCACGCATGGAAGATTTTTTCTCACTCATAGTTTTCTAACATATTTATTTTTGCATGTTCGTAACCGTATAAAATTAAAATATTACTCGAGTTTTCAAACTATATTGTTAGCGTCTATTTATTAAACAAAGGCTTTATAAGTAACTTAATTTGCAGACTTAAAATAATGTCTTACATTACTTACTTGAAAATGTCAAATTATTGATTCAATACGTTATATATGTAATATTATCCTAAATTAAATAAAGAAAGTAACAAAAATAATTGAAAATAGTTATATTACCTTTAGATTAGCAGAGCTAAATGAGTTGCTGAAAATCGTTATAAAATACCACACAGTCGCTTGCATATTCATTTAATTCTTTATTCAAGTAGATTGTTTCCAGTAATTTTCAATCGTCATTTTTTTTTAAAAAACTACCACAGATTCGAAAGTTTGCTTCTACCGTGAAGAACCAGCAAGAAACGCGATGCAAACTCTTTTTAAAAATATATATAATTTGATTGAGTTGACTCAAATAGTCTTCAATGGCGTAGTAAGCTTTGTGTAGTAGAATAGAAAACAGCACTCTGAAATGAACAACCAAATAGATATAGTGTTATTGTGATAATAGAACTCTATTAGAGTCTAGTTTACTAAAATTTTATTCTCTTTTGTAGTTGAGGTTTTGAAGATCTAACGGCAACTTTGTTACTACTCAACTTTTAATCGACCATAAAGATAAAAAAAATAGATTAATTAAGAATTCGGAGAAGTAATCTTAGACGATAAACGCATTCGGCGCAAATCTTGAACAAATCTATGTAAATCATTACTATTAATCTATTTAATGAAAACTAAAAAAAGGATTTATTCGATTAAAACTATTTAGAATTCTTTAAATAGGTATATTAAATATTAATAATATATTGTATTATTTATTTTATATCCTATATGATATAAGCAAATCAACGGAGTATCTATCGACGAATATATACACTATGGAAGTTAGGTTAAGTAATAATTAGGAAAATTAATTTAAAGGCCAAAACGGTTTCTTCCTGATTCTTCTCGGTAAGAGTATCTTTACCAGCCGTAGCTTCAATGTATTTTGACGATCTAAAAGTGCAAAAGCCAACTTGAATAACAAATATTTTTTTTGTAAATAAATAAGAAAATAAATTAATTTGGATTTGATATTGAGGAGATCGAGATGATACGTAAGAGACAGTTGCTCAGTCTGAATTCCTAAATGACATTTGCGTAGTTTTTTTCTGTCGGAAGTACGGACGGCAGTTTCATCATTCTTCTCTGTGGTTCTATTTATAATTTCCCTACAACTGCTTTATATTATATAATATAAACAAATCAATAAATTAAAATCTGAAATATATATACATTTTTATAAATTATATACGATTAGTCCTAAAATGTTGGTAAATACTCTTAGGTAGGCTATATTTGTTTACTAGGTTCTTAAAATGCCTAAGGCATTTCTAGGATGAACTGATGTATCCAGTTACTATGACTATCATTATTTAAAAGGACTATTCTAGATTTGAAGCAGTGATAGCCCAGCGGTGAGACCGTGCAACTCTCTAGAGATGATCATGGGTTTAAACTCCGGGCAGGCACGAATTAGTCTTTCTATTAAAAATTATGTGTCTAATTGATGATTGCAATTTATCATAGGCTTTTCGCTAAAGGAAAAATTCTGCATCTCTACAGAATTTCTTAAGATTGGTGTAACCTACCAATCCGCATTGAAGCAGCGTGGTAGGTATTAGCTCCAACCCTTTTATTCAAAAACGGGGTCAGGAGGCCTATGCCCAGCAGTGGGATAGTAACAGGCTATTTCTTTACTATTCTAGATTTGATTACTTATAGTTTTTGATTACTTAGTATCTTAACTTTCTACAACGGAATCTGCATTCCATAAAATTTGAGTTTCTTATTACCATTGAAGGAGTTCTTGGGCCATATTAAATTCGTTATTCGTATTATATGATAATCGTAATCTATAAAGAGAATGATAATAGATAGAAAAAACCATAATTATTTCTAATAATCAAGATAAGGTCCTTGTTCAACAGTATATAATATGATTACCCAAAAAATTTATTCTTGTTTCAAGTTTAGACAGACATGAAAGGTAGGTACGCGGGAATTTAATAATGGAAGAGTGCTTGTGAGTTTTTATTATAATACTAGAAATATTTAAAATAGTGAAATTGGTGCTCTATTTAAAAAAAAAATAAACGTAGTAGGCATTTATTGATAAAGACTGTATATTTCAGCTTTCACTGTGTTTTTGGCCGTTACCGTTGCGACCGTCTCCGCTGTGCGCGATAACGAATGCCCCCCCGAACAGGAACATGATTGGACTATAGAGAAACTTCTACGACATGAGGACTGCAACAAGTTTTATAAATGTACCTTTGGTGTACCGGTAGAAATGAACTGTCCACCTGGATTATGGTTTTGCTTAGAAACTTGGCGATGTCAATGGACTTTTATGGTAGATTGTGAAGACAGAAACATTCCTACACCCGCACCGCCTATTACATCAAGCACTACTACTACACCTGCTCCGAAAACAACAACCACTACTACCACACCTGCGCCGACTACTACAACAACTACACCAGTTCCGACCACTACGACAACCACACCAGTACCGACCACTACAACTACACCTGCTCCAACAACAACAACAACTACTACAACTACACCTGCTCCAACAACAACAACAACCACTACTACTACACCCGCTCCTACGACTAGTACAACCACTACAACAACACCTGCACCAACAACTACAACCACCACAACAACGCCAGCGCCGACGACTACGTCAACGACGACCACCACAACAACCCCTGCACCAACCACTACTCCATCAACAACAACAGCATCGCCCGAGTTCAGGCCAAATGGATGTCCAGTTGATCTGTTCCTTCACTGGCTACTTCCACACGAAACGGACTGCAATTTATTCTACTACTGTGTTTGGGGTGAGAAAGTGTTGAGGTATTGTCCAGGACCCCTACATTTCAACAGAGTAATTCAGGTTAGTGGAACCTAGTTTTTAGAAATTTTAATGCAGTTCATCACATTTGTAAATTCCCTATTATCTGTCTGTCTGTATGTTAATATTATCCTGTCTAAAACTAACATATTTAAACTATTAACTGTCATTTCGTAGGGGTTTAAAGATATCGGTAGCTTTTTTATTGTATCGCTCTGGCATTACCTATGTTATTAATTAAACCTTGAAACTTTCATTTCAAATATATAGATTGATTTCATAAATGTCTATACTAATATTATAAAGAGGAAAAATTTGTATGTTTGGTGTATGTTTGTATGTATGTACGTTTGTAACGTTTTCACGCAAAAACTACCGGACCGATTTCAAAAATTCTTTCATCATTGGAAAGCTGCTTCTTCACTGAACAACATAGACTATGTTACATTTTCACTAAACTAGGGACCCCTAATAAAATTATAATAAGGTGTGAAAATTTAGTCGTAAAAATCTTTCATCGCGTGCGCTGCGGAAACTATTTGAGGACAGATCAAAAAAAAATCTACAGTATTATAGAATATATCAATATCCTCAAAAAGTCTCCGATACCATATGTCTAACTATTATATTTATGCCAATATAACTACTTTTTACATTGTAAAAGTTGATAAAAGTGCCGATAATAATCAAACCATTCATATCTCTGTATTAATCCATATTCCATTAAATAGAATTTTATTAAAAACTATTTCAATACCTGTAAAATACTTTTTAAATTATTAAATTCAGAAATCCCAATCAAAAGATATTACGAATTTAAGAATGCAAATCGAAAGAAAATAATGCCATAACAATTTCATTTTAGCAACCGTTATAGCAGGGCCTGGCATTAGGTGAGTTAGCTCTTATTCCAAGATTACTAATGATACCCATTTTTTATAACTAAATAATCTCCAAAATAAATCTATAGCCCGACTTCGTAGACTTTCCACTACCACGAGATGGGTATGGACGCGAGTGAAACCGCGGGGCATAGTATAAAAATATAGTAATACATTTGTAAAATTCCATTACCACAAGCTTTTTTCTTAAACATATAAAGCATCTATGTAGGTATAAATTCTTTTAAAAAAACTATTAATTTGTAGCTGACTTAATTTAATTTTTTGTTTAATATTCCAAAATTGTCTTCCAAAAGATTAGGTCATTTCAATGTTCTTTTTATATACTTTTTACTAATCTATACAGCGCTATGGAATATAGTATATTTAAATAAATGAATATTATGGACACTTAGTAGCACTGACTGTAGTCGGTTAAATCAGTTGTTGTTCGATAACTTACGAGGCTTTAGCTGAAAATCTGTTCTGTGAGCTTCCTGTATTATCCTGAGGCACACCGTATAATACTAAGTTTAAAGCCTTTTCTGCACTGTGCTACATAAATTTTTTGATATTTAAAATTAACTTTAGTTTTGTGTATTTGTATATGTTATGTTAGCACATTTGTAGAATAAACGATTTTCATTTCATTGCATATACAAAAGTAATAATAAAATTATTTTGCTATAATCCGCGATACATTATAGCAAATTATATTATTATTATTTATGATTATAGCAAATATTTATAGGATTATAGATTATAGGATTATAGCAAAATAATTTTATTATTACTTTTGTATTATGGATCTCCGCAAAGTAACGCCTAATTCTATAAATCTTTGCATATACTTTATTTTAGGTAAAAAAAATTGGAAAACCCTAGGTAATAACTATATTTTCGTCATAGAATTATCCTTAAATAAACGTTTAATCAACGTAACGGAAATGAACCATCATATTTTAATTGTGATTTATGATTTAAGTTTGATATCAAAAATGCAAAAGATGAAATGTACTGAGTAGCATAATTAAAATGTATATACAGTACGTTTAACTAGCGTATAATTAAGGTTTTTATATAACATAAAATCAGAATATCAGTCTTGTACGAAGCTAGTCACCCCCTTGTCACCCCCAGACAAATAGTCCTATCAGATATAAATATCAGAGCGATAACGTGTTACTGATTATAATCAGTCCGTAGAATAACGTATGTCCAATAAATTATTATACTGATTTTATTCCATTTGAGATTCGATAGTGACTTTAGATTCCAAAGAAAATATCTTTTTATTTATTTATTTGATAACCAACAAGACTTACATTATTAATACTATAAAATACTCTACAAGCTACTGAATTAAATCTAGTCTTAATTATAGGTTACAACGGCATGTAAAAGAGACACGTACATTTTTTAAGTATATTATAAAATAAAAGATATATATTATACTATTTATAAAAATATTGTCTCCTTAATTAATTCTTTAAAATTTAATTATATTATCTTTAAAAGTAAGTATGCTATCGCTATATGTCTTCAACTAATTCTTTTGGTTAATAGTTGTAGCTACGTTGTATTCTGTTCAAGGTGGCGTAATAATGAAATTTTCTTTAAATGAATTTGATCCTAATTATATACACATATATATTTTTTTTATGGTTCCTTTTAACACAAAATTATTTTGTAACGCTAGGTCCTTTAATGTTTTTCCAGGTATGTGACTGGCCTAGAGATGCAGGCTGCACGGTCGGGTTGAAATAACTGCTGGCGAACTGAAGTCTGAAACAATGATTTGTTATTCGTTTCCGCCCGTGAACTTTGTAGCATTATATTGAATAAGGTTCTTATGATAAATTAAAAATTTTACGGTTTTTTTACAACTTTGCATGTTTGTTACTAATAACAATACTATTATAATATAATATTAAAAAGTTTCACAAAAGATGTTATTCATTTACATATGATGGCTTTCTTAGATGTCTTATCATTATTGCAACGTACATCTACGCTGAAAGTTTAAAAACAGGTTATTATTCATTTAAAAATAAATAATAATAGACGTTCATATTACGCTTGGATACACTTAGTGCTGATCTAAAAAATCCTATTAATGGTGAATTTGCAGGACTCTCAATAATTTAAAGGTTAAAATTTTGACATTTTGGTTGCATGCAGCTCTGTTATCGAGGTAGAGAGAGACGAGACAATCGTTTCTATGTAAAAACTTACGGGATTTAATTGAGAATTGAAGGAGATTAACGATATTTGTTAGTTATAATACAAATTAGACTTTTATCCCCATATAAAAACTAAATAACTAGCATAGCAACTAACATAGCGTGTTTCTTTTTTAATTTTCTTTGGAACTGACAATATACTAATGTAGAATTCTAACATCACCCTAAGGATGACTTTTGTGAGTCCGGGATACGACTAAGGTGAACATGAGCTGGAAGGCTAGACATATTACATGAAAGCAAGATAGATATATAGAATATACATAGAAGCAAGCATTACTTTGCGGAATTCCATGTTACAGGCACTATATCAAACTACCATGCTATAATCCGCACGGGTTAAGTGAATGCGTGCAAAGTTAATGTGTATGACGCAGGCAAAACTTGCGCACCTTACAGATGCAGGAAAAGTCACCACACGCACCCCAAGGTGCTTCCACCAGCAACAATGCACATAAGCAGCACACACAACCACCACCAAAATCTCGACGATCATTTCGCTCCGAAACCGAAGCATCATCATCCTGATGATGCTATCGTGTCCTCATCCCGAAGAATCAGTATGTGTGTACTATTTGAGCATGAGTTCGCGATCGTGATTCGTCAGCGCCATAGGATGCTTTTAGCCCGCCTATATTTTCGAAGATAATGATGCTTCTATGAAATATACTATGTATGGTAATGAAAAGTTGTGGCAAATGATATAGTTGGATTTTAGCTTTAATAATACTTGCAACGCCATCTTGTTGTGTTACTGAAAATACTTCTCACATGAGACATATTATAGAGTAAGCCTCAGCTTGGTAATTCGTACACGTATATGAATATTCCATGCAGTTTCGACCAACCGCTACCGCTTTATTCGACAAGTGGTTGACTTGGGATATGCTCAACCTAAAAATCGCATCGATTTTTCTTCATAGAGAGTCATAGGCAGGCCTGCAAGTGAAAGTGACACAGTAAATAATAAGAGAAAAGAAGAAACTCGTATAGTTCATCTTTGTCTAATCACACATAAAAAAGAGAGATAGATCACACACATTTGCTTTCTATTTATTTTAACATGGCACGTTTTAGGCTGGCATTTTCAAGTATAATAACTCTATGTGTTTTTTTAGTTTCTGGCCTAATATTAATAGGTAACGTAATCGGTTTTCTCAGTGTTGCCACTTATGAAATATAACAATGTGTCAATTAAATACAGCGTTTTATACAAGATGTCGCTACAACCTTAAATATATAAATATTTCGAAAATCGTTGCTTATTATGGTGTGCGTGAATATCACCATCTGTTTTAGATAACTTATATAAAATAGCTTTACCTCATATATATATTATATATGAGGGACTCATAGGTACGCAACTTAAGTTGGATGGCATTTGAACATATAATTTCTACAAAAGTAATAATAAAATTATTTTGCTATAATCCGCGATACAGTAAATAGAAAATATATATAGTGCTAAATGTATAGTGGACTATACGTTTTTTCATACCCGTTACATGCAGAATTCGTAAAAAACATATGCACAAGCCTCCACCACTTCCACCACAATACACAAGCACTACACAAGTTCACTATCACAAACTCAACAATTGTTTCGCCCCGCAACCGAGGCATCATCAGGAGATAGACTCCACGACAAAATCGCAAAGCAAGCTTTTAGTACTATATATATTTTCTATTTACTGTATCGCGGATTATAGCAAAATAATTTTATTATTACTTTTGTATTATGGATCTCCGCAAAGTAACGCCTAATTCTATAAATTATATAATTTCTACTCAGGATTTTTTTTTAATATTTAGATTATTCGAGTGTAACGGAATAAATTGATGCATAACTTAATATATTTTAATAGATCGCCACGACATCTACAGCGCTTTGAATGTATCATAGGCACTCCTAGAGAAGCGTTTATACTTATTATAAGGACAGCCTGAATCATGGAACCCTGCAAATCGTTTGATAGACTTCTATGAATTTAGTATAAGTTATTATTCTATCAATGATTAACAAATTAATCATGCATCTCAGGGATGAGGCACTTTGTATTGAAAAGTTAAAATATTTATAAATGCCGCTGTGGATGTAATGTATGTTTAGGTGAAACCATATATGTTACTGAATGGAATATACCAAACGCGTTTTATTGCGGCTATGAGAAATAAGTGGAAGAAAACGATGAACTCTTACTTTGTAGAACTTTTTATGTCCAACAGTATTTGTGTATACTCAAAACTAAAAAATTAAAAATTTTTAAATATAAAAAAGGAAGTATTGTCTTTTCTGAACTAGGAATACCATAGGTATATTGATTTTTAATTTCTCGAATAAGCTGTGATAAGTGAATAGTAAGACTCTGATTATTCAGAGGGATTCACGGATTCTAACCCTGGGCAGGCACAAATTAGTTCTATTGCTAAAATTATTGTGCCTTATTAATATTTTAAATTTCAAACAATTGTGGGTATATTTGTAACCTACATATCCGTATTAGCATAGCATGATGGGTCCAAGATCCAAACCTCTTTTCTCTATAAAGGAGTGGGGATCCTATGCCCAGCGGTGAGATAGTAACAGGCTTACAGACCGGTACTTTGCTTTAGCATATATGAAACAGATTAAACAGCCTTACCTAGAAAGTTTTTTAGAAAAATACTGTTTAAATCTTTATCAACTTAACTGCGTTACTTATCTTAAGTATTCCATACTTATCACAAAAACTACAATTAGAGGATCTTAGGATTATTTTTCTCGCCGTTAGTAAAGTAAAACAAAAAATGGAGTTTTAGTTATATTTTTTTGTTTATTTATTTACTTTATTTAAAGTTAGTCCTTTTTATTGTCATAGGGAAGTAATAAGAGCCATATAAATAATATATCCATATCTAAAATTAATTTACTGTATATCATAACTAGTAGTTTATAACAAAAAAAAACTAAATGCAAGCCTTAGGTTACAATGTAATTACGATAATATTATATATAACTAATTATGTTTTTAAATATTAATCTGTTATCCATATCTAGGTAACAATCATCTAAGTATCTGTCATTGATACCAAACTAGACTGTAACAATTCTTCCTGCACAGATTACATTTACAGGCCAGTCACATTGCCCTTTGCGTGGGTTATAAAGAAGATCACCTGGGCATATTAAAGCAAAAAGCTTCCCGTTGGAACATATATAGAATTGATTGCAATATTCGTGAGCGACTAAAACGCCATCGGAACCTTCACGTGCACAAATTTCTGGGGCCTCAGCTGGGTTGTCGTTGACAGGACCATCGATGTTATCATCTCCTTTGTTATCGTCATTGTCGTTAACTCCGTTATCATCAGACGCAGGAATAATTCTGTCACCGCAATCGACATTATGCGACCAGTCACACTGATTTTTGCGGGGATTGAAGAGAAGAATACCTGGGCATCTTAGGGTAACGGGGTTTCCGTTGTAACATTTATAGAATAGATTGCAATACTCGTGAGCAACTAAAATGCCGTCGGATCCTTCACGTCCACAAATTTCCGGTGCCTCGGCTGGGTTGTCATTGCCAGGACCATCATTATCATCGACATCGCCATTCTCTTCGTCACCTTTGTCATCATCACCTCCATTATTACCGTCGTCGTTGCCACCATTATCATTGTCCTCAGGTGCCGGGATGATTCTGTCACCGCAATCGACATCATGCGGCCAGTCACACTGGTTTTTGCGGGGATTGAAGAGTAGAATACCTGGGCATCTTAGGGTAACGGGGTTTCCGTTGTAACATTTATAGAATTTATTGCAATACTCATGAGCGACTAAAATACCGTCGGATCCTTCACGTCCACAAATTTCCGGTGCCTCGGCTGGGTTGTCATTGCCAGGACCATCATTATCATCGACACCGCCATTCTCTTCGTCACCTTTATCATCATCACCTCCATTATTACCATCGTCGTTGCCACCATTATCATTGTCCTCAGGCGCCGGGATGATTCTGTCACCACAAACGACATCATGAGGCCAGTCACACTGGTTTTTGCGGGGATTGAAGAGAAGAATACCTGGGCATCTTAGGGTAAAGGGGTTTCCGTTGTAACATTTATAGAATTTATTGCAATACTCATGAGCGACTAAGATGCCGTCGGATCCCTCACGTCCACAAATTTCCGGTGCCTCGGCTGGGTTGTCATTGCCAGGACCATCATTATCATCGACATCGCCATTCTCTTCGTCACCTTTGTCATCATCACCTTCATTATTACCGTCGTCGTTGCCACCATTATCATTGTCCTCAGGTGCCGGGATGATTCTGTCACCGCAATCGACATCATGCGGCCAGTCACACTGGTTTTTGCGGGGATTGAAGAGAAGAGTACCTGGGCATCTTAGGGTAACGGGGTTTCCGTTGTAACATTTATAGAATAGATTGCAATACTCGTGAGCGATTAAAATGCCGTCGGATCCTTCACGTCCACAAATTTCCGGTGCCTCGGCTGGGTTGTCATTGCCAGGACCATCATTATCATCGACACCGCCATTCTCTTCGTCACCTTTATCATCATCACCTCCATTATTACCATCGTCGTTGCCACCATTATCATTGTCCTCAGGCGCCGGGATGATTCTGTCACCACAATCGACATCATGAGGCCAGTCACACTGGTTTTTGCGGGGATTGAAGAGAAGAATACCTGGGCATCTTAGGGTAACGGGGTTCCCGTTGTAACATTTGTAGAATTTATTGCAATACTCATGAGCAACTAAAATACCGTCGGATCCTTCACGTCCACAAATTTCCGGTGCCTCGGCTGGGTTGTCATTGCCAGGACCATCATTATCATCGACATCGCCATTCTCTTCGTCACCTTTGTCATCATCACCTCCATTATTACCGTCGTCGTTGCCACCATTATCATTGTCCTCAGGTGCCGGGATGATTCTGTCACCGCAATCGACATCATGCGGCCAGTCACACTGGTTTTTGCGGGGATTGAAGAGTAGAATACCTGGGCATCTTAGGGTAACGGGGTTTCCGTTGTAACATTTATAGAATTTATTGCAATACTCATGAGCGACTAAGACGCCGTCGGATCCTTCACGTCCACAAATTTCCGGTGCCTCGGCTGGGTTGTCATTGCCAGGGCCATCATTATCATCGACACCGCCATTCTCTTCGTCACCTTTATCATCATCACCTCCATTATTACCATCGTCGTTGCCACCATTATCATTGTCCTCAGGCGCCGGGATAATTCTGTCACCACAATCGACATCATGCGGCCAGTCACACTGGTTTTTGCGGGGATTGAAGAGAAGAATACCTGGGCATCTTAGGGCAACGGGGTTTCCGTTGTAACATTTATAGAATTTATTGCAATACTCATGAGCGACTAAGACGCCGTCGGATCCTTCACGTCCACAAATTTCCGGTGCCTCGGCTGGGTTGTCATTGCCAGGGCCATCATTATCATCGACATCGCCATTCTCTTCGTCACCTTTGTCATCATCACCTCCATTATTACCGTCGTCGTTGCCACCATTATCATTGTCCTCAGGTGCCGGGATGATTCTGTCACCGCAATCGACATCATGCGGCCAGTCACACTGGTTTTTGCGGGGATTGAAGAGAAGAATACCTGGGCATCTTAGGGTAACGGGGTTTCCGTTGTAACATTTATAGAATTTATTGCAATACTCATGAGCGACTAAGACGCCGTCGGATCCTTCACGTCCACAAATTTCCGGTGCCTCGGCTGGGTTGTCATTGCCAGGGCCATCATTATCATCGACACCGCCATTCTCTTCGTCACCTTTATCATCATCACCTCCATTATTACCATCGTCGTTGCCACCATTATCATTGTCCTCAGGCGCCGGGATAATTCTGTCACCACAATCGACATCATGCGGCCAGTCACACTGGTTTTTGCGGGGATTGAAGAGAAGAATACCTGGGCATCTTAGGGCAACGGGGTTTCCGTTGTAACATTTATAGAATTTATTGCAATACTCATGAGCGACTAAGACGCCGTCGGATCCTTCACGTCCACAAATTTCCGGTGCCTCGGCTGGGTTGTCATTGCCAGGGCCATCATTATCATCGACACCGCCATTCTCTTCGTCACCTTTATCATCATCACCTCCATTATTACCGTCGTCGTTGCCACCATTATCATTGTCCTCAGGCGCCGGGATAATTCTGTCACCACAATCGACATCATGCGGCCAGTCACACTGGTTTTTGCGGGGATTGAAGAGAAGAATACCTGGGCATCTTAGGGCAACGGGGTTTCCGTTGTAACATTTATAGAATTTATTGCAATACTCATGAGCGACTAAGACGCCGTCGGATCCTTCACGTCCACAAATTTCCGGTGCCTCGGCTGGGTTGTCATTGCCAGGGCCATCATTATCATCGACATCGCCATTCTCTTCGTCACCTTTGTCATCATCACCTCCATTATTACCATCGTCGTTGCCACCATTATCATTGTCCTCAGGCGCCGGGATAATTCTGTCACCACAATCGACATCATGCGGCCAGTCACACTGGTTTTTGCGGGGATTGAAGAGAAGAGTACCTGGGCATCTTTGGGTAACGGGGTTCCCGTTGTAACATTTGTAGAATTTATTGCAATACTCATGAGCAACTAAAATACCGTCGGATCCTTCACGTCCACAAATTTCCGGTGCCTCAGCGGGGTTGTCATTGACAGGACCATCATTTTCATCATCACCTCCATTATCGCCATTGTCGTTACCTCCGTTTTCATTGTCATCAGGAGCAGGAATGATTCTTTCACCGCAATCGACATCATGTGACCAGTCACACTGATTTTTGCGAGGATTGAAGAGAAGATTACCTGGGCATCTCATAGCGACGGGATTTCCATGGGAACATTGATAAAACCAGTTGCAATATTCGTGAATGACTAAAACGCCATCAGCTCCTTCAGGTACACAAATTTCAGTTTTGTGATTAGAAAAACCACTGTTTTCTTCTCTACTTAATTCCTCGCCATCATGTTCTGATTTTGAGTAAAAAATTCTATTTTTAAATTCAACATTGGATGGCAATGCCTGACTATTCAATTCTACGTCCACTCCTTGGACTATTATTGCGCAGAACAATATAGCTGCAACTGAAAATAAACACTTTAATATCACGATATTAGTTTTGTTTAATTTTCTAAAAGCCTTTATTTAATTTGCATTGTATGTATGAGAAGGTGGAATCTTGCAAGTTAAATTTTACCCACTTCCCGGTGTCCGATTAAGCTGAACTTTTACATTTTGCTCCAATCCCGGTGTCAATGCACGTTTATGATAAGCATGACCTACTTGTGCTGCGAAGATTGGGACGACTAAACTCCTCAAAGTTTAATAGTAGGGACGTAAAATTTTGTCAAAAGCTTTGTCTAAAAATTTTTTTTTTAATTAACTAGTCATTTTTAATGCAATATTCAATTCAAATTATAAGGCAAAATTTATTTTTTAAAATTCTATTTCCAATTATATTCATGTTACTTTAAAATATTGTTTAAAGAGGTAATATATTTTCCTATAACTAAATAAACTCAATGATAATTTTCATTAATATACTACTAGTACACGAGATTTCATTGTTGAGACACCCTTGAAACTCATTATATAATTCTTTTTACTATTCCTGAAGTATATTCTATATGTTATTATATGTCAGCGTCAATTATTTTTCAAATCCAAATTTCCAAATTACCAAAAAACACTTTCGGTTATATTGCACCAGCGGGTAAGTTTAGAAAAGCGCAAACAGACATAGATACACAGACTATCGCATTTATAGTACTAAGTCTTAGTATGTATATATATAGTATAGACCCACTACAAATGGTGACCTCGAGTCAACCACCGCAATCCCGAGCCGAAATAGTAACCCCCGTTTATTTATTTATCTTTATAGGCAATATACATTAAATTTCAGAACATACATGATACAATAAAAAAAACTAAATGCTATATTAATTAAAGATGGCAACAACATAATAACAATCATCCAGCATAGTAATGAAATAATAAAATACTATCTCATCATCATCATTCTCCTGCCCTTATCCCACTCTAAGTGGGTTCGGCACAACATGTTACAAACATGTTGTCACATGATTTGACTTTATTGTATTTTACGACCGGCCGCCTGCCTGACGTCAACTTACCTTAGTCGCCCTTTACGACACCTCGGTAAGAAATGAGGGTGGTCTATTCTATGCAGCCGGATACCACACGGCGGAATAAAATACTATCTATTAGTATTATATCTATCTAGTATCTCCTTATCACGTTTAAGAGTTTAAGAGTGGTAGTAAAAGCAATAGTAGTATACAAATAGCAAAAACTAGTGAAAACAACACAAATTATGGGATACATATGGATATACTCGTATATATATTTAAATTATTATTTAGTTGTTAGTTATTAATATTATTAAAATTCTTAAATAAATCTCCCTTAAAAAAAAGTAAAGTAACGGCCTGTCACTATCCCACAGCTGGGCATAGGCCTCCTCTTTACATATATCCCTAAAATTCTCTAGAGATATGCAGGTTTCCTCACAATGTTTTCTTTCACCGAAAAGCATGTGATAACTTGCAATTATCAATTAGACACATAAGTTTTAATAGAAAGACTCATTGGCCCGGGGTTGAACCCATGATCGTCTTTAGAAAGTCACACGGTCTCACCGCTGGGCTATCTCAGCTTATCTAATAATCTCCCTAAGCCCTATATAAAAACAATTAGGAATTAAAAAAAGAAACTCATTTTACGATACCTTTCATTTTTCATCACTGCTGTCAGTACACCTTAACTCATTAAAGACTACAAAATGCACATAATTTGTATGACGATGTGATTTATATATAAGAAAATTATCTTTTAATATCTCCGATTAGAAATGATTTCAAAGGATTTAATAACCTCATCTATCGGAATTTGTATGATAAAAAAGCACCGGCAGTAAATAAATTTAGTTAAGTGAAAGCAAGTTCCCTATATAAAGGTTCCGCAACTTTTCAATATACAACAATAGTTTCTTTTTACTGTGAAATCGCCAAATTACAATGAAGTTACCACTGGTTCGAAAAGGTGCTCTTACCGAGAAGAACCAGCAAGAAACTAGGCGGTCACTGTTTTCAAAATTAATATATGTAACATAACACATTTTCACAACAACAGTAACACATTTTCCTCACTGGAATAACAGATGGCGCTACTAGCTTTGCTCCGCGCTATCAAAGTGCTTTCGTAATTATATAAGACATCCCCATACAAAATGTCCGTGGGGATCGACATCGCCCAACAATTCCTTAGGCTCAAGCTGCTCCTGTTAGAACACTATGCCTAAGCCACATTGTAAACGGTGCATCTTCCGGTACATACTTGAAATGCTGTGAAGGACCCGTACGCGTTGCTATTTATATAAGTGATTAAACTACTATCCTGACACTTGTACGTATTCCTGCCCTGTACGTCTGTCTAGTTCGACGTGTTACCTATATAATTATTCCACAATTTAAAAAAATGTAATGTATGTAGCTAACTAATTTCAATGCAATGGTATTTGTTATTTACTATATAATAAGCAAACTATAACAAAAAATCTATAGTTTTGTTAATCATTTTCCCATTATTTTCAAATAAGACACAAATAATACATATACATATGCGGCTTTAGCTGCTTTCGTAGCGGATTCTAAAAAATACGTTACTGATAAAAAATATTATTTTATTTGCTGTTTAACCGACAATTGCTTTTGACAAATACCTACTATGTCTGTACTAATAAAGGTCACATTTATTTTTATTAATAAAAACGTATGTTTCAATCTGATACGCCTATTTATTAATTTCAAACTGTAGCAGAAATTCCATTCATGGCATATCCTAATACATCTCATAAATAATAAAAATATATATATGGGCCAATTACACACACACGGCCATTCGTTTCAATAACTTAACTTAATATTTGTGCTATGGGTGACGCATATGGTACATATATATGACTAGTTTTTGCCCGCGGCTTCGCTCGCATGAAATTTGATTTGCCTCAGTAACTAATTTAATTAAATTTATGATTCACAATTTTGGTCATAGTCGCTTGCACATAAAAGGTAGATCTATGCTGTCGCGGACTTTTATTTAGAACTATTCAAGGCAAAAAATACTACGGTACATCATCTATGTGTAACTCGAATGGTTTAGGCAGCGTACGCCGAGATAGCTCTCAGAGACCAGATTTTTTCCGACTTTATTAACATGTATCGTTATATTACTTAAAATCATTAGAAATTGTAGCCTATTTGTTATTCCGATGTATAACCTATATTACTGTAAAGTTAAGTAGTGTAGTCCAAATCCGTCCAATAGTTTTTTCGTGAAAGAATAACAAACATCCATCCATACTCACAAACTTTCGCATTTATAATATTAGTAAGAAGATTATATACATGTGATTATATATCACATGTATTTACATACATTTACAAAATACATAAAAACATTCAGAATCGAACAACCAAAGAATTATATTTAAAAAAGTTGGCCCTCGACGACAATTTATACAAAACTTTGTAAACCGAACAATGACCGTATGATTTCTTCAAGAGGTCACGGTTTCATATCCTAGGCAATAAGGTTTTTCTATTAAAATTTATACACCTAATTGATAATAGCATTTTATCACGCGCTTTTCAGTGGAGGAAAACATCGTGAGGAAACCAGCATACCTCTAAAGAATTCTGGAGATATGTGTAATCTACCAATCTGCAATCTACCAAGCAGCGTAGCGGTTCGTATGACCAACCCTTCACTCCAAATACCGAAATAGGAAGCCTAGGCCCAGTAGTGGGATAATAACAGGTTTTTACTTTACACCACGTTGTGTACAATTATAAAATATACTAAAACAAATTATGCGTTATTGTACAACTGCTAAAACATTGGTATTTTCGAATATTTCATTAGATTAATATAGCTACCGGCGTTCAGTAAAAATATGTTCGTTTGCTCATAATAAAGATAACGTTACGATTTTGATCTTAATTACAGTTGCAATCGAAATATTTCAGGTGACAATTTTTCGTATGTAACAATCTTATAATTGAACTTGAGAATTATTTTTTCTGTATTTTCCTTTCCGTCCTTCAAAATAAAACTTAATGCAATGTTTATCAAATAAAAAGTCTAATTAGATCGCGCATCGGTACCCTAAAAATATGATGCCATTAATTAGTGGCCTTCCCTTAAAATTTCGCGATTCAATATTGTGTAAAGATACGGGTCATATACGGAAAAATTCTAACTTTATATAAAGTATTTATTCATTCAACTCGATTTCATCGCGATGTGATCAGTATGTTTATTTTTTTAAATTCATTTTTTTATTTAAATAGAACGGAAATGATCCACTTATGCTTATTAAACAGATCAAATAAAAAAAGAATACATATTATAAATTTACATATTATTTTGTCGTGAAGCCTATCCTCCTGATGATGCTTCGGTTTCGGGGCGAAACGATCGTCGAGATTGTGGTGGTGGGTGTGTGTGCTGCTTTTGTGTTCGTTGTTGCTGGTGAATTGCGTCTTGGGGTGCATGTGGTGGCTGGTCCTGCATGTATAAGGTGCGTAGATTTTGCCTGCTTCATACACATTGGCTTTGCATGCATTCACTTAACCCGTGCGGATTATAGCAAAGTAGTTAGTTCTGTTATATTGCTTGTAATATGGAATTCCGCAAAGTAACGCCTGCGTCTATAAATCATTTAAAAATACAAAGAAAAAATTAAACTGACTAAAACAGAACAATTAAAATAGAAAGAAAATAATAATAATAATACCTTCCATTGCTTGGCCAAAAGCCTATAATGGAAATACCTCTGCATGTTAAAATGGTAGATTGTACTTTAAAAAAAAATTGGATGGCTCTTCTTCATAATTGGCGATTACAAACGATTAAGCGCGAGTACTACGTTGAAGTACTCGCCCTTCATCGTCTATGATCGCCGACAACCCGATTGTCGTTTTTCCAGACATGCATCAAAGTGAATCGCTGGGTGATACTTATGATTGTATGATAAGGACCGAGTGCACACTAATCTCGTCCGATGATTGTGCCAATTACAGACGATCACACGTTTAACGATCATCGCCGATAGCAGGCAAGAGATTCATCTATAAGCATATGCACATACAATACTTTAAACTTTTTTAGGTTTTAAATGGTTTCGTTTATACATAACTAGCGGCCCGCCCCTGCTTCGCACGGGTATAAAATATATAAGTATAGGCTGTCACTCAGTGAAAAAATTTATTAAAATAGATCCAGTAGTTTTGATTTATTCATTACTGCCCGCGGCCCGCACGCGTTAAATTTGGAGTAAAACAATTCCCCTTTCCCTATACCATGAAGATTTCCTGCTATCTTTGGAATATCTTAATTCATATAATACATTTTACCTAGTTCCTTTTTACATTTTTCTCTATGTATGTTATTTTTACAATTAATCCAATCGCTGCTAAATTATAAGTGCTATAGGGCGAAGCGCGGCCTCCGATGCGCTATTTATAGGCACGCGTCGCATATTAAATCTGTAATATCTTCGAAAATATTCATTTAAATTACATGCTGTAAACGGCCATATTGATCTATATTAAATCAACAATGTATTTAAGGTACTTAATTGGTTAAGGATTGATGCTGTATTGCTTAAAATTGCTTCGAAAAGAGGGCTTAAAATGTAATTATTTACGACATCACGTTAGAAACCTCAAAAATTACAGTATTTCTCTAGTCCATATTGACTGTTATTGTACATATAAACCTTCCTCTTGAATCACTCTATCTATTAAAAAAAACTGCATCAAATTCTGTTGCGTAGTTTTAAAGATTGAAGCATACATAGGGAAATAGGGACATAGGGACAGACACAGAAAGCGACTTTGTTTTATACTATGTAGTCATACATTAATATTTGGATTAGGATACCACGGAACTTATTTATCGCTATTAGCATTTCTACAATTAACTGTATTTGTTCTAAATTTCTCGAAAGTTTTTTTTATCTTTATCTGATTATAATAAAAATGAAAAATCCGAAATATTTCGCAACATATAATGATTGTTTTTACTACACATAATAAAACAAAAGAATATAAAGACATTTTTAATACTCAAGATAAGGTATCATGATTACGATAACGTCAGATTTGCTGGTATATTAATTGTATACGCTGCGGTACGAGTGAATATTTATTAATCACAAGGCAATCATAAAATATGACACATAATCAAACCAATTCATTAGAATGTATATTGTTACAAAAAAGTGATATGTGCATAATTTTTTAAATGGGTTTTAAATCTTCTTAATATATAAAAATGAAGGTTTGTCTTTATCTCCTTCTTCCGAAACGAGTGGACCGATTTTAATGAAATTTTCAGACAATCTTTATCATGACCCACCGGATGATCCTGTAAAGCATTTTTTTTAATTGTTGAGTTCTGTTTTGAGGACACTAAAACTACAAGAATTATTGTGATACACACATTGAAGAACCGTGGTCGTTGTTAGCCCTTACACACTTTTGTGTAGAATAATTGAAACTTACATCAGCTGTGACATTTAAGTTTTCAGTTTATTGCCATTGGTCAAATGGAACTATGAGGAAAATATTTACATACACAAAAACTACTTAAGTCCTTAAAATTACAAATCGTCTTCTAATATTAGTTAGTGAGTAAAGTTTTTCTTTAACCTTTAACTCTGTTAAGTTTATAGTTTACCCAAAAAAAATGTCTTCAAATACGCTTATATCGTTTATATCTAGTAATAACAAATATATAGACTAGATAAATTTGAGGCCTACATTTAAATTAATATATTTGATTTACTTTCGTTCAAAAGCGGAAAATAATATTATTTTTCCGCCGCGAGCAGATCATAGATAATTGATGGCTGATTTTTGATAGTATAACAAAAATGTAATCAATGCAAGTAGGTGGATATGCAATATTTTCGGCAAATTAAATATATATTATCTAAATCAATTATTTAAATAAGTAATTAATCAGTATTATGAGTATTTGAAAATGCGTCAATGTTAAAATCTTTATAAAGTGTCAGTTTTTTAACGTATTGCATTATGAACTTTGAACATAAAATCCTGTAGCGAAAAAATCGACTACATTATAATGTTCAAAATCTATATAATAAAATTATATATGTTATAATAAAATGAATTCATTTGAAGTAACATTACATGTAAATAAATAAATATAACATTTATGGGACAATAAGACACGATCGTCTGTCCCCAAACCAACTTAATACTTGTGTTATTGTTGTCAGACAACAGGTAAATATGTGACATTATGACATTTGTATTGTCATTTTAAATACATACTTAAATACACCCAAACTCGAACAACCAAAAAATTGTCTCTAGAAAATTTTGGCCTTCGGCAGGAATGTACACCGTTCACTTTGATATATTTTATTAAATTAAAATGTTGTTTTTATTATCAGACAGTGTTTCCCTCGTGGGCCCACGAGGCGAGGCAATTTGATTATTTAAGGGGTGGGGGGGCAATTCGCAAAAATGGACTCGACACAACTTTACCCTTTTGCTCCGAGCCATTTAAATGCATGATTTCGGTGCCAAATATAACGAAAAAAACCCTGTAATGATAGGTTCTAAAAGGTAACCTATCAATACAGTTTCTTAAGTGACCGCCATGTGGTATCAGGCTTACTAGAATAGACCATCCTCATTACCTACCGAGGTGTCGTAAAAGGCGACTAGAGATTTGTATAAGTTAATACATAAATCACAATTTTAAAAAGTAGGGTGAATAAGAATTTTAGAAAGTCTCAGGTGGGCCATAGCACACAAAATGTTGGAAGACACTGTTAACACATTCGTCAAAAGATGCATTGCAAAGATACGCGACATTTCTTTAATAAATCCCGGTATGCGATCTAAACAATGCAAAATATTATATTTCTGTTAAGCTGTGATAGCCCAGCGGTGACACCGTGCGACTCTTTCGAGGGAGCACGATTTCAAACCCCGGACAGAGACCAATGAGGTTTTCTTATTATCGTATAATTTGTGTCTAATTGATATTTGCAATTTAATAATGCTTTTCGGCGAAGGAAAATATCGTGAGGAAATATCCTTAACGCATATCCTTAACGAATTTTGGGGATATGTGTAACCTACTAATCGGCATTGGAGCATCATAGTAGGTCTTAGTCTCGTAAAACGGAGAGAGGACGTCTATACCCAACAGTGAGATAGTAACGACCAGTTACATTGCATTTCTATTAATCCAACAATCTCAGCCTTTAATCCCTTTGTTGAAACCAATTGTGACGTTGTTAAAATTTGATAAGAGTGCATATCACCATTATCAAGTTATCTTTTATGACAGTTAGTCAAAGCCATATGCGTATTAGCCGATAATGACAGCGTCTGAGCCTTAGTTAGAGTCTACGAGTTCATATCCCGGGCAGTGACCTACGAGTATTTTTGTAAAACTTATATGCTTTTAAACAAAAAAAAAACATTTTAGAAAACTACATAAAATACATCCACCGTGTGGTATCCGTCTGGGTAGAATAGACCACCCTCATTTCTTACTGAGGTGTCGTAAAGGGCGACTAAGAAAAGTTGACGTTAGGCAGGCGGCCGGTCGTAAAATAACTACTAGCAAAATCAAGTAATAACATGGTTAAAACATGTTGTGCCGACCCCACTCAGAGTGGAATAAGGGCAGGAAAATGATTTTAGAAAACTACATATCCATTAACATTTCCTGCTATATGTTCAGCATAGTGTCTTAAGCCATAATCATTTTCTCTAAGGATACAAACAAGACGATCTTTAAAGTAACAATGCGTTAAACTGAAATTGGAAAGTGCAAACTGTGTGCTTAGTGCGAGTTTTTTAAACCTATCGAGCAGTTTATACCTATACCTATCGCGTTAACGTAACGCCAATTCGTATAGCGCTGCAACAGCGGTCACTAGAATGCTTAGGGCGAGGTTTTTGAACATACTCGATCGCGTTAGCGTAACGCCAATTTGTATAGCGCTGCAACAGCGGTCACTAGAATGCTTAGGGCGAGATTTTTGAACTTACTCGATCGCGTTAGCGTAACGCCAATTTGTATAGCGCTGCAACAGCGGTCACTAGAATGCTTAGGGCGAGGTTTTTGAACTTACTCGATCGCGTTAGCGTAACGCCAATTTGTATAGCGCTGCAACAGCGGTCACTAGAATGCTTAGGGCGAGGTTGTTCAACTTACTCGATCGCATTAGCGTAACGCCAATTTGTATGGCGCTGGAACAGCGGTCACTGGAATGCTTAGGGCGAGGTTGTTCAACTTACTCGATCGCATTAGCGTAACGCCAATTTGTATAGCGCTGCAACAGCGGTCACTAGAATGCTTAGGGCGAGGTTGTCAACTTACTCGATCGCATTAGCGTAACGCCAATTTGTATAGCGCTGCAACAGCGGTCACTAGAATGCTTAGGGCGAGGTTGTTCAACTTACTCGATCGCATTAGCGTAACGCCAATTTGTATGGCGCTGGAACAGCGGTCACTGGAATGCTTAGGGCGAGGTTGTTCAACTTACTCGATCGCATTAGCGTAACGCCAATTTGTATAGCGCTGCAACAGCGGTCACTAGAATGCTTAGGGCGAGGTTGTTCAACTTACTCGATCGCATTAGCGTAACGCCAATTTGTATGGCGCTGGAACAGCGGTCACTGGAATGCTTAGGGCGAGGTTGTTCAACTTACTCGATCGCATTAGCGTAACGCCAATTTGTATAGCGCTGCAACAGCGGTCACTAGAATGCTTAGGGCGAGGTTGTTCAACTTACTCGATCGCATTAGCGTAACGCCAATTTGTATAGCGCTGCAACAGCGGTCACTAGAATGCTTAGGGCGAGGTTGTTCAACTTACTCGATCGCATTAGCGTAACGCCAATTTGTATGGCGCTGGAACAGCGGTCACTAGTATGCTTAGGGCGAGTTTTTTCCAATTTACTCGATCGCGTTAGCGTAACGCCAATTTGTATAACGCCGCGACATCTATTGTTTCAGCGCCATACAATATAGTAAAAAAAATGATAATTTTCTTTTACTCTATTTCTATTTATATTTCTTGTTTAAATAGTTATTATCAAACACTTTTGAATCTTTTAATTAACATTATTGGAAAAATGTCCTACCGCAAAGAGTTCAGGCTAAGCCAGGTATTTTTATTTTCAGAATGTACTTGTGTAACAGGCCCGTTGATGCAGTTGGCAGAGGCTCTGACTTTAGATCCGCGGGTCGCAAGCTCGATTCCCGCCGAGGGCTAACATTTTCTATACACAATTTAATGTTTCTTCGAGTCTTAGTGTATTTATGTATATATTTAAAATGATATAAGCGTATATTTTGTCGTTCACCAATAACACAGGTATTAACTTACTTTTGGGACGGACAGCCGTGTGTGAAAGTGTGCCGTATATTTATTTTTTTTAAATTAACCTAAGTTCATCATTTCATTGTTTATGTCTAGTGCAGTTAAGAATTATAATATAAACTCAATACAGAATATTAACATAAATCTGAAATAATAAATTTAAATGAGGATTTCATTTCTTCAAGAACAGATTATTTTATTTTTTTCTTTGGAATGATATGTGTCCGTAACGAATGCATCTACCAAATATTTGTAAATAAATTAATGTAATGAGGTAATTTCAATATCTTGATGATAATTACTAAGTTAAACTACTTCTATCTAAAATCCTATTATTTCCATATTACCCATTTGTAACATTAAAATGAAAAATCAGTTTCATTTTTATGTACGGGATATGCTAATTATCGTGACAATAGCCAACTATTAATTAGTGTAGCTTTAAAAAGGGCATAAATCAAATTATTATGCAGGATTAATAATTGATACATTAAATAAAAACTTTTGAATAAATCTGCTGACGAAATGTAGTGTCAGATGTCGTTAATTCAATTACTTAAACACTTAAACTTTGTATCATAAGACTTAGCGACTTAATTTCAAAATATAAATTTAAGCTGTAAAGTTAAGATACTGCTAATAAATATATTTTTTTGTTACGATTTCGGCTATAATTTTCAAAACTTACTGAGTTCTAACGTAATAAACGTTACGTATCTATATTGGATGGGATAAATATATTGATATAAAACAAGCAATATAACAGAACTAACTACTTTGCTATAATCCGCACGGGTTAAGTGAATGCAGGCAAAGCCAATGTGTATGAAGCAGGCAAAATCTACGCACCTTATACATGCAGGACCAGTCACCACATGCACCCCAAGGCGCAATTCACCAGCAACAACGAACACAAAAGCAGCACCCACCACCACAATCTCCACGACAAAAATCGTAATGACATTACGATTTTTGTCGTGGAGCCTATCCTCCTGATCATGCTTCGGTTTCGGGGCGATACGATCGTCGAGATTGTGGTGGTGGGTGTGTGTGCTGCTTTTGTGTGCGTTGTTGCTGGTGAATTGCGCCTTGGGGTGCATGTGGTGGCTGGTCCTGCATGTATAAGGTGCGTAGATTTTGCCTGCTTCATACACATTGGCTTTGCATGCATTCACTTAACCCGTGCGGTTTATAGCAAAGTAGTTGGTTCTGTTATATTGCTTGTAATATGGAATTCCGCAAAGTAACGCCTGCTTCTATAAATCATTTGATATAAAACGTTGAATTAACCATAATTTCATGAAAAATAATCAAGGACATACTGATATCATTTGGTTATAGAATGGTGATGATAATTAGAATAATTAAAGTCATATAAGTTCGTTGAAGTATAATGTGAAGCGTGCGAAACGGAACGCGGCGCCAAACGTCACATAGAGGCAGCGAGGCCCGAGGCGGAGGGAAGGAGGACCGACGTCATCGGCCCGCGTCAGCGTCACCGTCATCCGACCTCTCAGTTACCGGGTGATAAACGCGCTTTACCGACGTCTTGTCCGTCATGCTGCGCGCTTGACTTGCCGCCGAAAACCTTAAGCTGCCTAATGCATCTTAGCCTGCCATCAACAAATCACAAGTGAGTTCTCAGTTCGTGGCTCGAACGTAAATACGCGTTTATATGGTGTTGACAATATCCAAGCGTAATGACCTCGACGGTCTGTTACAGATGTCAGCCGTCACCGCACAAGGAACGGCGCTTTTATCACATCTTAGAAAATGACTGAAGGTCCCCCGTACCAACATGAGAAGCCGGTGAGTCTCACAATATAACGTCACGTGTGGCGACTGACTCGCGTGCCGAGTGTGACGACCGTGACTAAAATCGCCGAGAATTCGCTTGTTTGGAAACTCCGGCGGCCCCGTTCGTTAGTTGGTACGCATTGACACATTTTTGTTTCTTATCGTTATCAATCAACGTCAATTAATAACTCTATACTCTAACTACTTACTCGAGATCATTTAGCTTTCAAGGTGTAAAGCTGTGGAATGATTTACCTGTATCAATCCGTAAATCTCCTTCCCTATCAGCATTTAAGTCACAGACTAAAAAATATTTGTCTCAAGCCAGTTAAATTAAATTTAGCTTATTATCAATATTAAATTACATTTTAATCAATTCAAATAATCACTATTATCTATTATTTTATTCATTTATTTTTCAACTTTAATCTATGTATAGTGTTTCGTTATTTTTATTTTTCTTCCTTTTTTTCCATCATCAATTTTTTTTTTCTTTTCATTTTCTTTGTTACTCATAGGTTGGCTGGTAGAGATCCCTTTTAGGGATAAGTCCGCCTTTTGTTTATACAATAAAGATAAATAAAAATAAAAAAAACTAGTCTATGTTTTAATTTCTATAATTAGTAAACGAACCAGAAAATTCCGATTATTTTGATTTATATAAGTAAACAACGTTGTTTTTTTTGTCAGAACTTTACACCTGTTTAAAATGTAACTGGTTTTCCAAGACATGCCGGAAATTTTAACATGTAATACAACACTAGGACACAGTCACTAAGATTAGGTACAGATAACTAGCTTCTAAACCTTTTTTGATGAGCTTATTTGAGAGTAAAATATCCAATATTAATACACTAATCAGTTACCTTCTTTCTGACTCAATACACAGACATAACATACAGATACACATATACACGCGCATACACCGTAAATTGAATAAGGTCATACAAACTTTAATAATAATGTTTAATAAACATTAAAATGTTCCTTAATTAACATAATTTAGTTTAGTTATATTTTGTTTGGAACACAGTTTGTTATTTTATTCTATGGAGGCGCGCGTTGACATCTGCAGCGCAGTTTTTACTTTTGCAGTGTCTTCGTTGCACTTGTATAAATGCATTTGTATAGTTCCTTCAATATAATTTCATTTCAATTAATACCCAGACGTACATATTGTCGAATTAGTGTGATATAATGAAATATTATTACATCATTATTATAGATATAAGAATCGAATTTCGGTATGCCTGAATCGCCAAGTTATATGTTGATAACAAGATATATTATTGTTTATGTGTATAAGTACTTAAATCTTATCGTGGCGATACGAACGTCTCCACACTACCAAGACCCAATAATGTTTCTTGAATATTTTAAATACTTATATGAATAAACTAACGAACTTAAACACAATTAATACTAAATCATAGTAAGTTATTTTCTCATGTATGTTAAAGTCTACAGATTTATGTTTTAATCTTAAAAATAACATTAATTTTCACCCGGAAATCCTTGACCAATCATATCTTATCTTCACAATGTCAATGATTTATGTTTGTAGGTTATTTTATTGATAGCATATTTACGCTTCGCAATCTTACGTTATGTTATCAAAGAGTTATTATACTAGAGTCGAAAAGTGAGGCTAAGATGTGTCATATTACTAAAAGAGAAATAAAGAGAAAGGGCTGAGTATGTATATACACACTTGCTTTCTCTCATAAAATCATAAAAATAAGTAATTTCTTATTGCCCGATTATATAGAACGAGATGTCAAAGTTTTTCTTCCGTGAAAATATATAAACACGCTAATCTCATAATTTTTTTATACGGGCCAACAAAAAGTAGATAACAGTCCTGCAGGTCTGCACGGTCGCATCTGCATCGTTGAATCACATTCATTTATTTATTATCACAGAGTTATTATACTAGTGTAGGCGAGCCATAGGCAATATGTAAGCCGAGTGTCACAACAAATAATGAGAGAGAAAACTTGTATCTCATATCTTGTTGTATCTTTGTCTCATCATAGATAAAAAAGAGAGATAGAGATGTGTGGTGTGAGAAGACCAGATAAAATACAAAACGAGTATATAAGAAGAAGCCTGAAAGTTGCGCCCATTATAGAAAAGACGAGAAGTGCAAGATTAATTTTTTTACATATGAATATAAATAATTATAAAAGGATTGACGATGTATATAATAGACAAAGTAGGAACCGACTTAAGCTTGCGGTTGCTGCTTTGCGCCTTGCAAAAGTTCGTAATTCGTTTGTGGGTTTGGGTAAAAGATTCTATAATAAAATTCCACAATCTACGTTAACTTTATCTTTACAGCAGTTTAAAAATACTATTAAAAAAAGGTTAATTCAGAAAGCCTATTATATTATTGAACATTACCTAGAAGATAAGAATGCGTGGGTATAGCTTCTCTTCAACCCTGTACTAGACATTTATAACTATATGTAACTAGTGATAAGAATTATTGTTTGAAAAGATCAACCGCCGAGTTTCTTGCTGGTTCTTCTCGGTAGGAACAGCTTTCCGAACCAGCAGTAGATGTTGACGATTCAAAAGCACTTGTTTACAAGTTTACTTGAAAAAAGAATATTTTGAATTTGAATTTGCATTAAGGGAGGGATGAAAATCATGTCACCAAACGAGTGTTAAATATGAATGTAGATGGATATTCAAGAAGAGGGAAGATGAAAAAAGTTGGATGGGTTGTGTGAAGTATGACATGCATATAAAAGGAGTAGTGTCAGAGTTAAAGAATGATAGAAGAGAATGGAAGAGAAAAACATGTCGTGCTGTCCCGACTTAGAGTGCAAAAGGGCAGAAGGATTATGACAAATAAAAAAAGAAAGAAAATAAGTCTCACTTGCTTTCTCTTTATCGTCAAATTCAAATTCAAAATATTCTTTATTCAAGTAAACTTGTAAACAAGTGCTTTTGAATCGTCAACATCTACTACCTAGAATGTGTCGATGGACACATTCTAGGCTGGTACTTTACTCAAATATAATAACTCTATGATATATCTACTATATATATTTACTTGGGCTAAAACGAAGACGCTCTGCCCTAGTAAATCTTTCAATACGAATTATATCCAATGAGCGAACACAAAACAACTTGTTACACGTGAAGTCTTCAACTTACGGATGACTGAATAATTATTTTAATCTTAACCGTATTCAAATATAAACGATAATGTATTTTGTATCTATGGTATTGGAAAAAACAGGGCGCAATAATAACGCATATAAATAACGCTTTGCTATCGATGCGATAATTTTAAAATTAAAAAATTATTCGGTTAAAAATTAAGAGAAACGTTGCGTGAACACGTCTTATGTATGTCTTTATTACAGAAGAAATAGGTTAAAAGAACAGTCTTTCTTATGTTGCCACAATAAATAAATATTAAGGGTCTAAAAACATGTGTGTTTCTACACACACTACAAACATGTGTGTTTCTACACACATGTGTTTCTACACACATGTTTTTACAAACAGAAAACCTATCAAGTTATTTGTTGGCTGACTGACTGGCTAGCCAGTTGGTGCATTTGGCAGTGACCCTGCGTTCATCCCCGAGGGTTATAAGGTTTGATTCCCGCCGCCGGACAATATTTTTTATGAATAATTTTTTGGTTCCTCGAGTGTGGGTATATAATTATATGTATTTAAACATATATGTTTATATATTTACCAGTTGTCTGTTACCTATAACACAAACATTAAATTACGTTGAGGACAAAATGATCGTGTGCGTAATTGTGCCATGAATTTAAAAAAAGTATCTTTTTCTATAAACGCATTTTCTTATAAACGCACTTTTAAACAAAGATCAAGAAAAGTGTTTAGAAATAGGACAAACTGATAACGTTATTTTGCTATATGTAATTCATACCAATATTAAATGAGAAAGTTTGTCTTTCTGTCTGTTACACTTCTACGCTCAATCAGCTGGGGAAATACTAACCAAAATTAGTGAAAAAAATCTTTTGCACCCACATATAGGATAAAAACACGTTTTTCCTTCATCATCATCCATCATCTTCCTGCTCTTATCCCACTCTAAGTGGGATCGGCACATCGTGTTACAAACATGTTGTCACATCATTTGGCTACGTATTTTACGACCGGCCCTCTAACTGACGTCAACTTACCGTAGTCGCCTTCTACGACATCGCAGTAAGAAAATGGGTGGTCTATTCTAAGTAGAATAGACCACCCATTTTCTTACTAACCGGCTTACTTCCTTTCTTTTCTTTTCTTACTTCCGGCTAAGTAGCCGGATAACAAAGGGCAGAAACCCTGCTATTATTATTAAACTGCTGAAATTATAATTCAAAATTATAACCGTCTCCCTGATTAAAAAAAAATATGTTTGTATATGCGCATATACTGAAATATCAATCGCCGATTATAGATAATATGAAATAAAATATTTTGAACATGTTCTTTCAAACAAATAAATAAGCGTAATATTTCGTTCATGGGCTGCAATAGTGGCACAACTCAAAAAACACCTTTGTTGAACTAGGGAGTAGGTGTAAATGTTAAAACATCTTCTTTTCAGCAGCAATACCAGCAGAAATCACAATTTAATATGAAGCTGTTCGTTTCAGCAAACTAAAGCATTTCTTACACAATTTCCTCAGTAACGACAACTTAAAACCAATTTAACTAAAACATGTTTTTTATAAGTTATGCCACTATTGCAGCCCATAAGCGATTTAATGGTAACATAATGTGGTGGAATCTGCCTACTATAACGAAACTTTTTAGATACGTTAACATAAGTTAAGTACCTAAACCTTTGGAATATAAATATTTAATTAATCTGTATTATATTGTAATTAACATGTATTAATCGCATAGCTACATTTCGATCATTATCATGATTTATAGTTTGCGATCGTTTTAAGAAGGTCGAATATATCATAAGACATATACTGATAATGTCTCGAATTCCATACCACGTCATGTCTTGTCTCACTTACTTGAATGTTATTGAAAGCTTTTATCCGCGACTTCGTCTGTGCAGTCGACTAATGTACTAATAACTCATGATAATGCGAAATAAAATCTCAGTCACTCTCCAGCCCTTTAATTATTTCCATACTGAAAATGACATCTATTAGTTTCTTTGTACGGACGTAAACGAAGCACAATAAATTGTATGAGTATATGGGACAATTACACACGACTATCTAAGGTAAGTAAATAAGTAACTTACTACTTGTGGGATAGATGCCAAATACAACTGGTAAATATAATTTTAAATACATACTTAAATATATACTCCCAGACTCGAAGAACCAACATATTGTTTATAGACAATGTTGGCCTTCGGCGGGAATCGAGCCCGCGACCATAGAGTTCAAGGCAGGGTCTGTGCGCCAACGGGCCAGCCAATAGATAGATAAGCCAATAGATACACGTCCGTTTTTATCATATTAAGTCTGCATATAAGGATTGTCAAAATACTATTCACAATGGTGGTTTGTTCTGTTTAGCACTATTTGCTTCACCTTGTATAGAAACGCTAGATTCATAAAAGAATTTTATTGCGGAAAATTGCTAATTTATTTCATTAATAGGCCTGTAGTGTATGTGAATAAGAATAGAAGTTTTGATGGAAGGTAGATTTATAATAAAGGAGATTCTGTCGTCTCATGCCTGCACACCGCGCGTTATAGTAGTGGGGCGAGGGAAGAGAATTACTCACTTTCACTACGACCACGGGTGAGGACGGACGCGCGTGCGGTGTGTGAAGCAGAGAGCCGATATAACGCTGTCGGGTGGAAGTACAAACAGTACATTGGCGACGAGTCTGTGAGTACTGTTGTAAATTTATTTCAATTGTGATACTATGGAAAAACTGTCACGTTTAGTAGTAGCTAAACGCGAAAAAAAAAAGATGACGGTAACAGTAAAATGGAAATATTATACTTGGAAATTAAATAATAAGTAACTTACATAACGGTGTAGAAAAATTTGAAATATTTTATATATATTCAGAGCAGGTTGAATGTGTTGAATTTGTTATGTTAATGTCGTAGGGGTCAATTTTGTTATTGTTATTTGAACGCGGTAACGACAATCGCTGGGACATTTTTTATTGTAGTGTTTGTGTGCGGAGTGTTCTATAAGATATGCTCATAAAAATAATATAATTGTTAAATTAGTTTCATAAACTATAAATAAGTGCATATACTTTTTATAATATTACTAGCTGACTAGGCAAGCGTTGTTTTGCCGTGTGAGTTGTTTCTGGGAGATTTCTAGTGTACATTATATATATACTAAGAGTGAGATTTGGTTACTGAAAGTACAAATTAAGTTTCATGAAAATCGGTTTTTATATATACGAAAATGTCACTTTAATTATATTCAGTGATATATCAGTCGTGTATAAATAAATATGCACGTATATACATATATAAATACATAATTAATGTGTCGATACGATAATTATATATGATTAATAAATAATTGTAGAAATAGTGGATGATAGATTAATAGAAAATCTTGAGATGAATGATGCTTATCTCTAGATGAATTGTTTGATGAATTCGGGGAAGTTGGTCAGGAACGGATGATGCCGTTACTTGATGTAAAGTTAAATGATTGAAAAGTTGTTCAAGAACGGATGATGCCGTTACTTGATGTAAAGTTTGATAAATTCGGGGAAGTTGGTCAGGAACGGATGATGCCGTTACTTGATGTAAAGTTAAATGATTGAAAAAGTTGTTCAAGAACGGATGATGCCGTTACTTGATGTAAAGTTTGATGATTGAGGAAGTAAGTCAAGAACGGGTGATGCCGTTACTTGATATTAAGTTTGATGATTGAACAAGTTGTTCAAGAACGGATGATGCCGTTACTTGATGTAAAGTTTGATGATTGAGGAAGTAAGTCAAGAACGGGTGATACCGTTACTTGATATTAAGTTTGATGACTGAAGAAGTTGTTCAAGAACGGATGATGCCGTTACTTGACGTAAGGTCGTAATGCTCTTAATTTATGTGAAGTTTCATGATTAAATAAGCTGTTTAATAACGGATAATAAACGGATAATTATTAATAATGTTAATTTATGTGACGGTAGATTAAGATTTAGGTAGATTTATGTGAAGAAGTTGTTAAAGGACGGTTCACGAACGTTTCTTGATGGGAAGTTGGATGGAAGTTTGATGATGTAGGAAGCATGTCAAGGACGAATGACGACCGTCCCTTGATGGAAGTTGAATGGTGATTGAGGAAGCATGTCAAGAAAAATAACGATCGTTTCTTGAAATAACATAGTTTGCTGTCCCTGGTAAATTTGGCAAATCTTACAGTGGAAAAAGTCGGATGCGAAGGAAATTTTAATTTGTTATGTATGACATTGAATATGGAAAAGGAGTGGGGATATTTACTTAGAAGCTGCCACCACACCTGCTCAAAAGAGAGTGCATATTTTGCATTGGGGTAGGTCGGAATAACAAGTATTTTACAATATTCCCGATACGCACTAAACTAACAATTCCGAAGCTGAAACTCTCATCTTCATGATTAGAATGATGTGTTGATGACTAAGAAATAAGATGAATACTTAATGAACCAGTATATTTGAATGAAATAGTAAAATATTTGAAAGACACGCGTTTCGACAAGAGAAACAGGAAGAAAAGCAGAAATTTCAGAAATTCATTGTTCGGTCATGACAATAAGTTGTTAAATATTTAACTTCTAGACCAAATTGCTGAAAATGTAGCTCAGACAGTAGAAAAAATAATAAATTAAAATCAAATGAGATACCGACGATTGAAGACCTCATTAATGGCCGAAGCTTATTCATTAGAGGTTATAAACAAATAACTTTGGTTTTAAAGATAAAATAACCAGGATATGAGCCTCTGCTCAGAAGAAGAAGAGACAACCGGAAATGTAAATCAGAAAATAATAAAAAGACATTTCAATTGTGCTAGTTGCAAAAAACTTAACATTTGATGAGAAATGACCATGATAAAATCTATGCGAAATGAAGAAAATCAGACACTTTAAACTGCAGTATAATCGCCTATAGAAAAAGATAGATGACACGGTGCAAGCACAGAAGACTCATTCCAATTCCCTTATAGGAAAAGATGAATACTATAATCAATTAAGTCCTTCAGAAAGATAACAGTGTAAAAGTAGATGGCCTTTTAGACTGGATCTCACTTACAGTGCCTATCTTAAAAGAGAACTGTGGTATCCGATTTTGTGTTAATATGAGATGGGCAAATTCAACAATTCGAAACGAAAATCACTCTGCCTACGATAGAAGAATTGGACTAAGATTAGAAAGGTTGCTAAAATTCGAGATCCGTAACGACCACCACAGGACTTTATCAATAAAAACGAATGTTGTCTGGTAGAATCCTCTGAATTTGAGAAAGTGAAGACGACAATTTATTGAAGACATTCTTATGTTCAGAAAAGACCAAATAGAACATGACGCTAAACTGAAAAAGGTCATTGAAGTTTTACAGGTAATTAAGGTTGTGTTGAGAAAAGGAAAATGTATCTGAAGGTTCCTAGACCACAAACTTGCAAAACAGAAAATAAAATCATTAGAAAATATCTGAATACTGAATATCTATTCAAAAGCTGAAAGCCTCGATAAGCTTCACAGATTTATTAACCTTCCTGGGATTAATAAATTAAGTGGGTAAATGAATTCCTGACTTAGCCATGAAAACAGATCCCTTAAAAGAAGTGATCTGTCAGAAAATTGGACTTAGAAATCAAAGTTTTTAGCGGTAGAGCGATAGTAGATTTTACAATACAATTCCGCAATCTATATTAGACTTATCTACAGAAAAGTTTAAATTAATTGTATATGTTTACACGTAAGGCATATTACACAATTGAAGATTATTTGAATGATAAAAATCCTTTCAGCTTCAAACAAGACTGAAAATAATTAAAGTAAATTTAAATGTTTAAAAGATTGACTGCCGTGTTTCGTGCTGGTTTTCGTGCTGATGCTCGGTAAGAGCAACATTTCGAACAAGTGTAGCTTAATAAATCTAATTGATCCTTGACGATTCAAAAGTGCTTGTAAAAAAGCCTACTTGAATAAAGATTACTTAGACTTAATTTTATAAATTACAAATGAACTTGCTATTATGAAGGAAACTTTTTAAGAGGGACTAAAATAGTTATATCTAAGGGATTGTGAGACAGAGAATTATTGACAGCACATGAGGGCCATCCCGGTATTGTGGCCATGAATGAAAAGTTTGGCGGCTCGAGGATGTTACCCATAAAACTGATGACATGGGTATTCGTGATAACAGGGAACTAAAAGAAAAAGGAAACAGTACGCAAACGGGAAAAAAAGCGAATAATAGAAATTTAGGATCAAGAGATAAGTGTTTATTTGGGATACAAATAAGGAAAATAAACTAGGTGCAATCTTTGAATACATCGAATAGACAGCTAAACTACGATTAGGAGGTGACATAGAGATTGAAAGTGACGAAACTGGACAATAGTTGAGACGAAATATTTTACACGAAAAAAGGAAGAGGAAGAATGGAAGGTAATAAATGGCCAAGAGATGCAGGCAACGACAACAAGGAACAATAAGGAGGAATGAAGGACGAATGGAATGCAGGAGTGCCGGAAGATGTATGAGGCAACCGAAGTGTGGGAAAAAGGAGAATACAGATGAGTGAGGCATTTAGTGATATCTAATATTAAAATAGATGTGAAAGAAGCAATTAGAAAATGAGGTCCAGATAAATATAATACTTAGCTAAAAGAAGTATAAGTGAAGGGAATATATTTAGTTAGTGAGAAGCGAAGGAAGAATGGAGTTAGGAAAATGAGTGAACTACATAGTTGTAGGATTCGTGATTTTTAGACTTCAGAAACGAAGATGTGTTATGGTGATTGATCAATGATGTAATAAAATGTTTTAAATGATAACCACTGATCTACTGAAAATAAACTTATTTTAATTAAAATAAAGGAGAGATGTAGTGTATGTGAATAAGAATAGAAGTTTTGATGGAAGGTAGATTTATAATAAAGGAGATTCTGTCGTCTCATGCCTGCACACCGCGCGTTATAGTAGTGGGGCGAGGGAAGAGAATTACTCACTTTCACTACGACCACGGGTGAGGACGGACGCGCGTGCGGTGTGTGAAGCAGAGAGCCGATATAACGCTGTCGGGTGGAAGTACGAACAGTACAAGGCCAAAAAAAATTAAATACTGTGTTACCGTATAGCATGATCTAACGCGAGAACCCATTAATAATAGTTATAATTATTATATATTATAACTTCCGCGTCTGTATGCTAAACTTGAAAAGTTACTCTGTCTTAATAATTTTACGTAACGCATTTCAATGCAAAAGTTAATGGCCAAATGGTGTTTTGTAAGAGGTCGTGGATTCAAACCCTGGCAGGCACCAATGAGTTTATCTATTAAAATTTGGACTTGGGTAACGGTAATTTTTTTTAAATATTAAAAAAGCAAGTGATATCAGAGATTCGATCTGGTGTATTTTCACTTCCAATTCGCTCGTTCCCCACTGAGCTATTACAACTTAATAAATAATTGCATACATAACCTTTGTATTCAATGCATATTTTGGCAGTTTTTCAATGTCTGAAAACAGGGATAAAATGACATTTTTATTTAAATAAAACCAAGCTAACTCGATTGATCAACCCTGAAACCCCCTATATAAGTTAAGTTTTATGAGAATCGTTGGATCCGTTTTCCGAATTACCTCGTTGAAAATCGCATGGTAACGGAAGGAATTCATAGATTTATATTTAGATCAGTGGAGCCATAGGTAAGCCTGTAAATGATACAATAAATATAGAGAGGGAAGATGTCACTCGTGTACTATGTACTTCATCTTTGTCTAATCAAACATAAAAAAGAGAGACAGATACAGTTTTATTACCTTTCTCATTATTTCAAATTTTTGGTTGGTTTCCCTACTCTAGTATAATAACTCTATGGAATATATAATAAATAATAGACATCAATCTGAGCTAAGGTGAAGCGTGGCTGTTTAAATTGTATATATAACCTCGACCTCTTCAATACTATGAATTTTATTTGTTTTTTTTGTTCTATTAATAACGTTCTAGTGTGTTGCTAGTACTAAAAATGATGATTGCTGACCAATGAATAATATAAATATTTACGTAGATAGTCGATAAATGGCCCTGGATCTGTTACGGAATGATATCACCTCATATAAATTTGTAATGTTGCTAGAATACACGTTAGCCCTCATTATTTTTGGTTGCAATATTGTTTATTTTGTTTTTTGTTTTGTTATAATCTTTATTTCCAGTGGGTTTCTAAGTGCTGGTAGCAGTGTGTTATGAGTAACAATGAAGATAATGTTGTCTGTGGTATTTTCGTAAGATTATATTTGTCAATGTGTAACTTCTCCCCTTCCTGTTCCTGCCTTTTCGTGTGATGGTCACGTTTACCATTCAGGTGCTTTATTATAAATCTAATATAGTGATTAAATACAGAGATCAAAGCATACAGAAGTTTTATTATCGCTATAGGTTATGGGCCCAGTCTCCAAGACTCCCTAACCACAGAGGAATTAAAGAAAAGGTATGGATCGAGCAATTATACTTAACAAGGAAAACTGGCCAACATGGCGGTTCCAAACATCAATCGTACTAAGATCAAAAGGGTTATATCAGGTTGTTACAAATCAAACATGCAAAGAGGAAAGCGATTATCACGAAAAAGATCAAAAGGCGCAAGAATTAATTGTTACCAGAGTCGAGGAAAGTATATTAACTTATCTCATGACATGTGCTACAGCTTACGACATGTGGGAGAAACTTATAACCATATTTGAAGCCAAATCCAAAGTCGGTGTCCATCTGTTACAACAAAGGTTTTACAACATACAATTTGAAAGTCCTATAACTACATTTATAGCTAAAATAAAAGATATACTGCATCAGTTGAAGATACACGGGGAGGAAATTTCAGAAAAAATGATTATTACAAAAATATTACTGAGTTTACCAGAAGAATATAAACATTTTATATCAGCATAGGAAAGTGTTCAAGTTTGCAATCAAACACTGAAAGATTTGACAGCCCGCTTATTAGTAGAAGAGGAAAGGATTCAAAACCACTCCGAACCATTGAATGAACAGATGTCTACAGAGGCCTTTATGGCAAACAGAAGTAATTACAAGAGAAAGAAGCAATACAGAGATGAGAAGAAAAATGCTAGTGAAAGTTTTAAGTGTTTTCAGTGTGGTAAGCCAGGACATTTTATAAAAGACTGTAAATTTAGAAAATGTAACCATTGCGGTAAAAAAGGACATATTTTCAAAGATTGTAAGGTTCGTTTAAATAAAGTTAAAAACAATCACAGTAGTAATTTAGATAACAATAGTAATATTTCTAGTGCATTGGTAGTTGATATGTTTAACAATGATAGTTGGATTATGGATACAGGAGCTAGTGAACACATGTGTAAAAGTTTGCATTTATTTAAAGATTATAGAGAGATTAAATCTGAAAAATATGTAACAGTAGGTAACGGTAACAAGTTAAGAGTAAAAGGTATTGGTACAATTGAATTTTTAGCATATAATGGTGTTTGTTTTATAGACTCAATATTACTTAATGTACTTTATGTCCCTGATCTTACAGTGAATTTATTTTCAGTCGTCTGTGCTATGGATAGAGGTTATTGTATGAAGTTAACTAAAACAGGATGTAACTTTTTGAAAAATAAAGAGGTTATTTGTACTGCTACTCGTATTAACAGTTTGTATATTATGAATTTTAAATTTAATGTTTCTATTGCATTAATGTCATTGACAGAGTGGCATGAACGTTTCGCACATCAAAATTTTAACTTAGTGAAAGAGACTTTAGCAAAGTATAACATTAAATATAGTGGTAATATAGAGCAGTGTATTCCATGTATTCAAGGTAAACAGCATAGGTTGCCCTTCTCTAAAAGTGATAGTAGAACTAATTGTCCAGGAGACCTTATTCATGTAGACTTGTGTGGACCCATGGAAAAAGAGTCATTAGGGGGTTCAAAATATTTTTTGCTTTTAAAAGATGATCATAGTTCATTTAGGTTCATATATTTCTTAAAACATAAATTTGAAACAGTAGGTGTTATAGAGGATTTTATATTAACTTTTAAAAATGAGTCAGGTTTTACAATTAAAAGATTTAGATCAGATAATGGTACAGAGTTTGATAATATAAAATTTCAGAATTTATGTAAGAATAGAGGAATTATACATGAAAAGACAGTTCCATATACACCTGAGCAAAATGGTAGAGCAGAAAGAGAAATGAGAACGATTGTTGAAGCTGCTCGCACTATGTTACAAAGTAAAGGTCTTGAAAAGAAATTTTGGGCAGAAGCGGTAGGTACTGCTACATATGTTATTAACAGAACAGGGAAGACAAAAACACCAGGTAAAACGCCATATGAGTTGTTCTATGACAAACCAAGATTTGATATTAATTTTTTACAGCCATTTGGAACAGAAGTATACGTGCACATACCAGCTCAAAAGAGATTAAGATGGGATACTAAAAGCATTAAAGGTATATTTGTTGGTTATGGTATAAATACAAAAGGATACAGAGTTTGGTTTAATGATAAAAAGGAAATAAGAACTTGCAGAGATGTAATATTTATAGAGTCTAAAGACAATGATAGAGTCAATACAGCGAAGAACACAGAAGTACAAAGAAGTCAGCAACCATGGAAAGTTGATACACAGACAGCACAAAATAGTGAAGAAAATGATGTTACAGAAGAATCTACAGTTGATAGAAATAGAGAAACAGAGATGATGATGACAGATCCACATCCGTCATGGGAATTTCATAGAGGAAGGGAATGTGATAGAGTTGAAGAAGATAACACAGATGAGGAAAGTGATACAATAGAAAAACAGTCAGAAAGTGTATATTATACAGATGAAGAAACAGAAGATACAAATTCTTATACAGATGATAATGACAGCGAGGAAGAAATCATAAAGACGAGAGAGACTAGGTCAAGAGTAATAAAGAAGCCTGCATACTTGAAAGATACAGGTTTAAATTAAATTAAATACAGGTTTAATTAAATACAGGTTTTACAGCAGTTAATGACAGCGAAATAACTTATAAATCAGCGATGACTGGAGAGCATCGTGATAGATGGAAAGAAGCAATAAAGAATGAATTACAGGCATTAGAAAGAAATAAAACATGGATACAGACAAACTTACCAGAAAATAAGAAAGCTATTGAGACTAAATGGATTTTTAAAATTAAGAAAGAAAATGGAGAAAAAACATATAAGGCCAGATTGGTAGTGAGAGGATTCCAGCAAGAAGACAAGTTGGAACATTCAGATATTTTTGCACCAGTGGCAAAATTACCTACATTGAGAATCTTACTGGCTATAGCATGCAAATTTAATTTTAAAATCTCACAGATGGATGTAAAGAGCGCTTTTCTTAATGGTGAAATAGAAGAAGAAGTCTATCTAAAGCTACCAAGAGGTATAGATAAAATAGACAATAATAAAGTATTGAAATTACAGAAGAGTTTATATGGATTAAAGAAGTCACCTAAAAATTGGAATGATAAATTTAATTGTTTTATAACAAAACAAGGTTTTCATAGAAGCAAAGCAGATTATTGTTTATATTTTAAGCCAAATGTTAAGTTTTTCTTATTATTATATGTGGATGACTTAATCATTATTGGCGAAGATGAAGAAAGTTTAAACAGATTGAAGATTAATTTACAGAGACAGTTTGAAATGAAGGATATGGGAAATGAAAATGATTTTAAATATCTTGGAATAAATATAAAACAGAAGCATAATAAAATAAGTTTAGATCAAACAGAATATTTACAAGAGATTTTAAAGAAGTATAAAATGGAAAATTGCAACCCCATTTCCACTCCAATTGCAAAAGGTTTGATTTTACCTACACAGACTAGTCAAGATAAACTATTAGAAAAGAAATGTAGAAGTCTAATTGGCAGATTAATGTATGTAATGCTAGGAACAAGGCCTGATATATGTTTTGCTTTAAGTTATTTGAGCAGATATCAAGTTTATGCAAGTCCAGAATTATGGAAAAGTTTAAAACGTTTATTGCGTTACTTAAAGGGAACATTACACTATAAATTGGTTTATACAGTAGGTCAAGGTGCACAGTTAATAGGGTATACAGATGCTGATTGGGCAGGAGATTTAATAGATAGGAAATCCACATCAGGATATATTATGAAGGTCTATGGATGTGTGGTATCTTGGTGTAGTTCAAAACAACAATGTATATCATTGTCTTCTACAGAATCTGAATACATAGCGTTAGGAAAAGGATTAGCAGAAGGATGTTGGATAAGAAATTTGTTAACAGAAATAGGGTTCAATTGTAAAGCATTTAAAATGTATGTAGATAATCAGTCTGTTTTATATGTGTCAAAAAATCCTGAACAGCATAGAAAATTAAAACATATTGATTTAAAATACCATTTTATTAGAGACAAAGTTTGTAAACAAATTGTAATATTGGAATATATCAGTACAGAAAATCAGCTTGCTGATATATTCACAAAGAGTCTAAGTAGAGAAAAATTTAAAGAGTTGTGTATTGGTTTAAATTTATCTATGTAATAGTTGATAGCTTGTGAGCATGTAATTTTAAAGTGAATTGTAGTTAACTTTATCTTCATTGAGGAAGGGTGTTATGAGTAACAATGAAGATAATGTTGTCTGTGGTATTTTCGTAAGATTATATTTGTCAATGTGTAACTTCTCCCCTTCCTGTTCCTGCCTTTTCGTGTGATGGTCACGTTTACCATTCAGGTGCTTTATTATAAATCTAATATAGTGATTAAATACAGAGATCAAAGCATACAGAAGTTTTATTATCGCTATACAGTGACCCTGCTTTCAGCTCCGCAGGTTGCGGGTTCGATTTAAATAAATTTTTAGTTATTGATATTGCTAATATACCATATTATAGATAAAATTTAATGAGTGATTTTTAATTAAAAGTTACTATTATTGCACGACATCAAGAATAATTAAATCTTTCAGTAAAACCGTGTAAAATTACATTCAGTAGATTTTGAGAAAACCGATTACATTCAGACAGACATTTATTTATTTACTTCTATAACATCTTACACAGCTCTTAATATATTAATTTACAAAATATTACAAAATTTTTACTTACAACCAATTACGGATATTAATTCTGTTAACAATATTCTTATTATAATAAGGATGCCAGAGAAGTGTGTATATATAGATGTATTGCATGTGTGGAGAAGTGTGTGTGTATCTTTCGGAGACTTTGTTCTATAATGTGTGTATATATAATACATATAGGCCTCCTCTCGAAGAAACGCATATGTATTATTCCCGATTTCAACCAAAGTTAAAGGGAGAGGAAGTGCGTTTTGAACACCAATCACATATTATCATTTCCACATCTTTTCTCCGCTTAGCTTAAATGTTATATAATATATGTATAATATCTGTTGGAATTCAAAACCCAACTCCTCTCACCAAAGATGAACACCAGGCATTAAACCTATGACGCTTCTCCAGTGCAGGGCTATTAAAATATTCATTACATTCCGACAGATTAGAAGTAGGGATGCCAAAAATAATAAATTTTTATATTAATCGATAATTTTATTATAATAATTTAAATATTATAAATCTTTTTAAAAAATCGATTAGGTTTATTAATTTCCTTCTTTTTATTCTTTTTCTAACTTTTTTTTTCTTGTCTTTTAAGATAAGTTATGCCTTTTTGGATGAAATAAATGTAGCCAACCAACACATTTTAATCGAATTTCGCAAACAGTCCACTTTAATAAGTCTTTGTTCTATTTAATTATTTAAATAAAAAAACTCATTTTTTATTAGCAAAAAAAACGATTATGTTATTAATCGATTTTTCCTGTCTAGGTCACATCCCTAGTAGAAGTAAATATAACATATCCGAAGCATGAAATTAATATACTCTGATTTTATAATTAAAATAATACACATATTAAGTAAAATTTAAATTGTAACATTTATGCTGAGTAATTTAGCTTTAATTGTATTAATATATTATATTTATAATACCTACTAGGATTTTTTCTGTTACTTCATGAATATTTATTGCTTTAATCCTTATTTTTCATTTAGTTAACTTAAATGTGACTTGCAACTCTTAAAATATTATTTAATAATTTTAGATCGCACCAATATGTAAATTGCGTATGTTTTGTACGAGTTTCGTTAAACTGCCTTTATTACGATTTTTTCATAGATATTTTGTGATGTTTAAATTAAATCTCTTATATGCCGTGTGGTATCTGGCTGAGAAGAATAGACCACCCTCATTTCTTACCGAGGTTTCGTAAAAGGCGACTAAAGTAAGTTGACCCACTTTATGGTATCCGGTTGAGCAGAATAGATCACCCTCATTTCTTACCGAGGTTTCGTAAAAGGCGACTAAAGTAAGTTGACCCACTTTGTGGTATCCGGTTGAGCAGAATAGACCACCATCTTTTCTTACCGAGATTTCGTAAAGGCGACTAAGGTAAGTTGACCCACTTTATGGTATCCGGTTGAGTAGAATAGTTACCACTCTCTTTTCTTACCGAGGGGTCGAAAATACGACTAAGATAAGTTGACGTCAGGCAGGCGGCCGGTAGTAAAATACGTAGCCAAATCAAGTGACAACATGTTTGTAACATGTTGTTCCGACCCCACTTAGAGTGAGATATGGACAGAAGGATGATGATGATGTTTAAATTAAATCTCTTATAAATCTGGATTTTTCCGGAGATTTCTAAACCAAGCAATCTTATATCTTGTTGTAGTCCTTGGCAATGTTTCCGTGGATTCAAACTTCGTTCATATAACTATCAGTTTTCCTTTAAAATGAAACCTCCTAATTATTAAAGTTAAGTATGCTTTATTGCGAAGACAATCATTGTGAGGAATCCTGCATATGTCTACAAAGGCTTGAGGATATGTATAACTACTAAAAGTGTATTGAGAGCATAGAGTTACTATACTAAAGTGGGGAAGTATCCTAAAATGTGCCATAATACAATAAAGAGAAATCCAATTAGGTTGTTCTATCTGTCTCTCTTTTTTATGAGTGTTTAGACCAAGACGAAGTATGTATATGATCGTCATCTTCCCTCTCGTTATTTTTTGTGTCACTATCACTACTCTGTTATTAATAACTAATGATTGAGAAGCGTGGCGGGTGCAAACTTCAAACGCCTCTCCATAGACAAAATTCGTCATCAAATTCAAATAATATTATTAATAATAATAATTATGCAAATTGGCCTTCACAAAGCATTGTTGAATCGACAAATTGCAATGAAGCTACGACTGGTTCGGTAAGGTGATCTTACCGAGAGGAACCAGCAAAAAACTCGGCGGTCACTATTTTCAAAAATAAATATTTCAATATTGTTTTTGTAACATAAAAACCCTTGTTATTTTAAAAAATATAACAGATAAAGAAAAGGCATGATTAAAATGGAGTTTTGTGATTCAGACTGAACGATAATAAATTTTATTACGATTTATATTTATTTTTTTATATTTTAATTGTCATGATCGCCTTTATGAACGATAACACAACAATAACACTTATTAATTTTATCATATTTGCAATTTTCACAATAATAATATGACTTATAAATTCTATGACTACTAAACGTTGATTAACTGTTGCATCAACAAAGAGTTGTTTTACCTATAATATAACGATACGTGATACCGTTTTATGTCCAAAAACACGCCTGCTGGCTGCTGGAAGTTTTACTCGTGTGCGCCGTGTAAACCACCTAATATATGTGGGAACTTTAATACATTGTTATATCTAAGCTGATGTATATTTCTAATAAGTTAGCTGATGTCTATAATTCAGTTATGTATGTATCTGTATATAAGACTTTTCAAAAATAATGCCTTACCTATTTTAATTGACTACAACTTTGAAATCGGGCTCCTTTTGAAAAAAAACCCACTACCCGCATTGGAGCAATGTCGCACCATGAAATATTGAGTGACTGCTCCTGTTTAATAAGGTATTTGTTGTATTTTTATGAAAAAACCTTAACCACTTAAGATATAACAGTGTAACTACTGTACTCAGTATACATATAAAAAAAGATTTCGCGGCTTTTTGTCGCTCTACTCACGGCCAAGGCCGTCGTGACGTAACGAGGCATAGACTTTGGCACCATTCACTGCTCAGCGAAACTATTCTGTTAGTTGACAATCAAAATATTATTTATTTATTCGGGGCGTCAAACTTGATCGGTCGATGATTATAGATTACATTTCCACGTAACTTTTAAACGAATTTCCGAACGAAAATTGTTTTTTTTCTGTATCATTCCTAAAAAGTTTTTAGATTCTATAGCTTAATGTTAATACTACATATATCTTGTTTCTAGGTTTCTTTTCTCTCGTTAACCTAAATATCCTAAGGTAAAAGCTTAAGACCTCAAATCCATTTTTGTATTTTCAATGTAGTAGTAGCATTAATCAAAAGGCAAAAGACATTTAGTTCTACAGCCACTAATTTCGTGGATTTAAAATTACAGGGACATTAATTAGGGACACTAAGACCCTAAACGTGAAAAGTAAACGCTACTAAATGAACCTCTTCTGAATCCAATATATATCTACTAATATATAAAGCTGAAGAGTTTGTTTGTTTGTTTACGGGACCGATTTGAAAAATTCCTTGAGTGTAAGATAATACGTTTATCGAGGAAGGCTATAGACCATATAATATCACGCTAAAAAAAATAGAAGAGGAGCAGCGATAAAAAATATGACGAAAACGGCATAATCTAAAGTTTTTCTTGCATGCGCTAAGTAAACGGTTAAAAAATCATGTACTACAAAATTGTTCCCCTCTAAAAGATCTAAGTAATAGTCCGCGACAACATACGTCTTACTTTTAAGGTAACCCACTTTAACCATAATTAATATAATTATTACGGTTTACTCAAATAATAACAACGAAGTTGCGTTAAAAAGCTAGTACTCTTTTATCCAATAGAGAAGCTAAAAGTTTGCGTAGCAATATGATTATTATCCTACTAAAGACCCCACTTTAAAACAAATTTATCGCCCTAAAAATGGAAAATAAATATAGTTAAAAGAAAATATAAAAATATTTTATAGCACTTATAACTAAAAAATAAAAATATTTCTTATTATAGGGAGAATAAAGTAATGGACGAAAAATATTAGATTTATTGTGAGAAAGCTTTTTACGCCGTGTGGTATCCGGCAGAATAGAATAGACCACCCTCCTTTCTTACCGAGGTGTCGTAAGAGTCGACTAAGGTATGTGCCGTGTGATATCCGGCTGCATAGATTAGACCACCCTCATTTCTTACAAGGTGTCGTAGCAGGCGACTAGAGGTAAGTTGACGTCAGGCAGGCAGGCGGCCGGTCGTAAAATACATAGCCAAATCATGTGACAACATGTTGTAACATGTTGTGCCGACCCCACTTAGAGTGGATAAGGGCAGGAGAATGTAATGATGATATAATGTAAGAAAGCTCTTTGGCCTATCTTTCTTGTATTCGAATGGAGTACCCCATTTTTTTTATAATAGTACAAATATGTCATTTTTATTCTATCTACATCGATATTTTTTTTTACTTTTCAGTTCGTTTTGCTTTATAAGCGTTTTTTTTATAACTATAATTATCTCCATTTTGCTCTCGCTGATACTTCGAATTCGAAGAACTATATCCTATATCCAGTTTTAAATCTTTCATACATTGAATAAGTTAAAACGTTGCTTTTCATGTGTGAGATCCTTCTCCTATCTAGCTTATTTCTTACATGTCATTTTAACCTATATTTGACACGTTACCAGCTTTTATACAAAGCGAGTACTATCTGACCTCCGGAATACATTAGTGATAAGCTACTGGCACGTGTATAGAATAAATTGTACCTTATGTTTACAATTATTGATAGGAAGAATAACACATATGATAATAGTACATATGATAGGAATAATAACTTGAACTGACGACGTAACTTGCTCTCCGAAGTCCAAAGTAATATTAAATGGTTAAATGGTTATGAATACAGCGTTAACAGTTATCAACATACCTACCAACATGGGTCAATGTTGCTTAAATCAAGCATTTATCGCTGTTGCTAATAAGCTTAAGCATAAAACGGAATTATCTATATATTTAGGAAAGATGATTAAACAATTTAAACGCTTTTCTTGCCCATGTTATACTCAGCTTTATTCGCGTAGTCACATTTCCACATAGCTTCTCTCTCTACTATATATTCTATTTTTTAAGCAATACTAATAGGATATCTAACGGCCAGTGCTGGATTTTGGATGCCGCCCTTTCAATATTATAATAAATTTTATTTGTTTGAATATTTATTATGGAACAAAAACGTACAAGTTATATCTATCTTAAATTCCTTACACGCTACTTCTATACAAATCATGCCAAGAATGCTGGCAGCGTTTCGGCGTTGAATCGCTAAGCTGATTCTTTGTGCGAAAAAGGAGCCAGCCCTCTTGTCACCCGATTGGAGCCAAAGTGCAATTTTTTGCACTTTGGCTCCATGGCCCTAGGGTATCATCTGCAAACGGCACAAGTATACAACTCTCAACAAGAGATGCATACTTTCGCCGCTTGCCGGATTCAGCCATTTCCGCCGCAGCTCCAGGTCTTGACACCGTTTCCCTGATAGGTATTTATTTTAATTTTATTAATATTAAAGAATTTATTCCCTGGCTTCGGTCCGCGCTTAAATATCAATTATTTCAGTTATTGGGCTAGTTGAGCTTCAATAGACAAATAATTCAAGAGCATTAAGTGTATTTTAACCCATATTTGCACGTAAATAGGTTTTTACTACTTTCAACTTGGGCAAAGATCTTTCTCCTCTATTATATATTCTATAGAATTAGAAAAATAATAATCTGGGCTTATTACCAAAGAGGACCTTTACTTGTAATCGTCCCTAAAATTTTGGAATTTCATAAAGTTTGCTGCTTCTCAAATTATGCCGCCTTTATCACACGCCTAGGCGTATATCTGTCACAGGCAACTGCAAAAGTCTACGATTAAAATGGCTCTGCCTTCAATGTCACAATCGGCGTTTTTTTATAACATATATCTTACTCACTTAAGAACCCCATTTCCACTTAAAACATTGACGTTAACACCAAATATTTGTCTATTTACATAGTCTATTTAACTAACATTCGTCTATTTATGTCGGTGTAATTTTTGGTAATGTATGTGAAAATATTAAAAGCTTGTTACCATCAAAATTCTTAGAAAAAAGAATGGGTTTTGTAACCCATCATTCTGCAGCAAGTTGCACATGTGAGTTTGAACTTGAAAATCTTTGAAAAGAGGTTGTGCTGTAGGCGTTTCGCCATCTCGTGTAATTATTAAATAGTTTTTTCATTTAAATTTATAAATGAAGAAGAATTAAATGTATAAATGAAGAATTGTCTTATTAGGATATGCTTTAATTTATACTCAGGCGTTCTAAAACTGATTTATTATTTATAATCTATATCTATACTAATATTATAAAGAGGAAAGATTGGTATGTTTGTGTGTATGTTTGCGTGAAAACTTGTAAGTTTAAACTACTTAATTGATTTCAAAAATTCTTACATCATTGGAAAGCTGCTTCTTTGCTAAGCAACAAAGGCTATATGACATTTAAAAAAAATAGGGATCCCTAATAAAATAGTAATAAGGTGTGAAAAATTTAGTCGTAAAAATCTTTCATCGCGTGCGCTGCGGAAACTATTAATGATAGAACAAAAAAATGTTCTACAGTATTCTAGAACATATCAATATCCACAAAAAAGTCCGCGATACCATATGTCTAACTATTATAGTTATACCAATATAACTACTTTTTTACATTGTAAAAGTTGATAAAATTGCCGACAATAATCAAGCCATTTTATTCATATCTCTGTGTAAATACTTATCCCGTTAAATAATATTTTATTAAAAACTGTTTCAATAACTGTAAAATACTTCTTAAATTATTAAAATCCGATATCCCAATCAAAAGATATTATGAATTTAACAAAATAATGCCATAACAAATTCATTGTAGCGACCGTTATAGAATGGCCTGAATTTAGTGAGTTAGCTCTTATTCCAAGAATACTAATGATAGGTACCTATTTTTTATAATTAAATAATTTACAAATATATCTATAATCCGACTTCGTAGACTTTCCACTACCACGTGCTCGGTATGGACGCGGTGAAACCGCGGGGCATTGCTAGTATATGTATATGAGACACTTACATACATATACGGTCGTCCGTCCCCAAAGTAAGTAATTTAATATTTGTGTTATGGGTGACGGACAACTGGTAGATATACTACATATATAAGTTTAAATACATACTTAAAAACAAATGTACACCCAGAACCTCGAAGAACCAACAAATTGTTTATAGAAATTAGAATAGAATCGAACCCGCGACCCCCGGAGCTGAAAGCATGGTCATTACCCACTATTTATTACATTAGATGTATTTGTATTCGTAAAAATATTTATTTTAAATTTTTCTAATCAATATAATACTGTTGAACCGATATATAAATAGATAAAACTTTATTTCACAATAACATAAAACAACAAAAAAACATTAAAAAAAATTCAAATTATAGTTGGTGGTGAAAAATGAGTGCTTCAAAAACATTTCGATAAGCAATTTTTTATTGTTACACTAACAATGTACAGGTAACTCGAAACCCATTGCAATGTTGCTTATTCAGCAGTCTGAACGGATGTCAGTTAATAAACGAGCTTATTACCATCATATTACCATTCTGTCATTAGATATGACAAGTTCAAGACAAAAAATATTTTATTGTACACTCTCCTTTTCGTTACGTTTAAAGTTTATCCTCTTTGACTTACTACCAAGCAGTAACAGTATATACTTATGCGTAAAAACTATAGAAAGAATAACAAATTGTCACTGACTTTTACAATATCAACGTACGTATCATAGCATTGTCCTTTAAAAATCTATATTGCTCGTTAATGATATATTGACATTAGAATTTATATTAAAAGTGTATCTAATGAAGTAATATGCATATATTAAATTATTTTTTTATTTTATTAAATAGTATACATAGTCACAATATTACTTTCCAGGTATACTAAGTCTACTACGTCCTTAATACGGCCAATTTCAACGTTTGCATGTTTTAAATAGGTCTAGTTTGTTTAGATATTAAGGTGCTAAATTATACCAAATTTCAGTGCTTTATTTAAAACTAGTCTCTGCATGTGATTTAATTCTCGAGCACATAATATTTCTATCACTCTCCAGTTCTTCATCAAGCTCCAAGTTATAAACCATGTCCATCAATCAGAACACAGCACAGTGTCGCATTTTCAATATTATTGCGACCCCTGTTGGTTTACAGTTTGCTTTTTTTATGTTGTATAATTTCTTGAACTTGTTGCCACTTCAGCTTTGCGACCCGTTGAGCTAAGTCCATCACTTTGGTCCTTCTACGGATCTCCTCATTTCTGATTTAATCACGTTTTTGATTTGTTACACACACACAAACACAGTCCACAACAACATACACACATCCACATACACACAACACACACACACACACAGGCACACACACAACACACCCTAACACATACGCTGTAATTTAAAAGCGATTCTAGTTTGTTATGTTACTTTACGCTATAAATTTAGTTACCTTTTTCATAATTATTATATATACTTGTAACCTGTGTTATGGAAGAGCGAGACCTTCTGACACAAGTATTTTCTATGCTTACTAGAAGGTCTCAATCTGTATTTTTTTGAAACGATTTATTGATTTGAAATAAATATTTTTGTATTTTTTTTTGTATTTTTGTAGGAAAACTCAGAGCATGTCTCTCTATAGCTAGCTGAGCGACTCTGAGCTTTCTTATGAGGTCCATAGTTCGCGACCAAGCCAAGATTTCAGCCCATAAGGAAGCAACCATAAACAATGACTTCCACCTCTTTTTCAGATGTGTATCCGCATATGGCTGGAGGTGGGTCACGCTTGCGAGCCGCGGCAGTCGCCGTCGGGACGTGCGCTGGCGCTAGACTGGCGCGTGTGGGTCCGCGGGGCGCGCGGCGACATCAGCGCCTTCGTCCACAAAGTAGTCTTCGATCTGCACCCGCCTAGCGCTTTCGTTTATCCAAAGAGAGGTAAAATTAACATCCTGTTTGTTTATATTCCAATACCATGGTGTAATAATACCACGTTGTGTCAAACATATATAATTCTTATGCTACGCCTTCGTTCCGAACACGTTCTGCTGAACAAGTTCGCATTTTTATTGAAACGTGTAAATTCTCCCAACTGTAGTGTCTGTACCATATTCTTCCACCATACCATATTTTGTTTACCATATTCAAAAATATCAGAAAAATAAAACCCAACTGTCAGTTGAATACTGTAATTGTATTTTGGCATTTCTATTATCAAGAACAGCTAAAGATTTGCTATATGTAGCTTATATTGGCTAAGAAGATAAGTGGTTTTTCCATTTATTAGAATTTATATGTATGTGCCATATTCGCTTATGCGAATAAGCGAATATGGCACATACATATAAATCACATATTAACTCTGAAAATAAAGAGAAAAAAATCCCTTAAAGGTGCACGAAGCGATTCGTTTTTGTCATTTCTGTTGCGCACAGCAAGGGAATTATATATATATGAAGTAACGGCCTGTTACTATGCCCACTGCTGGGCTAAGGCCTCCTCTCTCCGTTTTGGAGAGAAGGGTTGAAGCTAAGACCTACCACGCTGCTCCAATGCGGATTACTAGGTTACACATATCCTTAGAATTCTCTAGAGATATGCAGGTTTCCTCACGATGTTTTCCTTCACCGAAAGCGTGTGATAAATTGCAATTATCAATTAGACACATAAGTTTTAATTGAAAAACTCATTGGTGCCTGCCCGGGTTTGAACCCATGATCGTGTCTCGAGAGTCGTACGGTGTTACCGCTAGGCTATCACAGCTTTTTATATATATATAATATTATATAAATATATAATAGACGAGCGAGAGATATATCTATTATATTATTCATAGAGAAACATAAAATAAATTAATTACATTGATAAATTATACTCGTAAATATAAAAAATGGTGACGAGTAAACATAAAACACTTATTATCGTTATCACGTGCGTAGATAGCCCGTTACCAAGCAAAGTGCAAACAAGATCGCAATAGTTCACACAGGCACATTAAACTGATCTCACAACTTATTTCCAGTGCTCCAAGAGCCGCCGTATGAAATCCAAGAGTCGGGCTGCGCTTCAATAGATATTCCAATTCACGTGTACCTGAAATTCTCAAGCAAACCAAAGAAAATTTGTCTCAGATACAGTCTGCATATCGAAAACAACAATAAAGCAAGTTCGGAATCCAAGTGCGTGTACTACGACTTCGAAAATCCCTCAGAAACATTAGGCAGCGCCCTCATAAAGGGCGGGGGCGAAGTCATCGCCAGAACTGGCAGCTTCAACAATTCGGGTAAACTCGTCGTCCTGTTCCCCGACGACACATGTTTGAAAACTATGAAAATGAAACGTTACAAGTTTGTTAAGCCGATCCGTTGCAAACACGGAGCGAAAAGACTAATAAAACCGTGTACACTCGACGAGGTGTGCCCCAAATGTGGAGAGTCAATAAACGCTGATTTCAAGAAACAATTACGCGCGGTGGAAATGACCGAGGACGAGATAAATCGTGTTTCGCAGTTATATTTCTCGTATAGCAATTATGAGAAGTCCGTGAACGGGTTGACGCTGCCTCCTCTATCAGATCCTATATACAGGTTGCCCGATTTGCCACAATCGTTGCGTGGTACGCTTGCGAGTGTTGAAGCGGACTACGCGATGCAATGAACAATTAAGTGCCTTCAATATAGATATTCTATTTAACGGTCCGTTTGGCTATATATTGTACATGCTAATGCATATTGTGTTAGTGACGTGCGCGTTATTAGTTGTATTTACGTCCGATATATATGAGCTGTGATAGCCCAGCGGTAAGACCGTGCGACTCTTTCGAGGGGTACACGAGTTCAAACCCGGGCAGGCACCAATGAGTTTTTCTATTAAAACTCATGTGTCTAATTGATAATTGCAATTTATCACACGCTTTTCGGTGAAGGAAAACATCGTGAGGAAACCTGCATATCTCTAGAGAATTCTATGGATATGTGTAACCTACCAATCCGCATTGGAGCAGCGTGGTAGGTCTTAGCTCCAACCCTTCTCTCCAGAAACGGAGAGAGGAGGTCTATTCCCAGCAGTGGGATTGTAACAGGCCGCTACTTTACGTCCGATATATATTTACATCGAGCCATGAATAGCAAGTAATGAAGGAACTGCCGATCGTAATGAGGTAACAATTTTTGATGTGTTTCTAGGAAATTACTCACTTAGATTTAATTAGTGGAATACATGTCAAATTTCATTCTAATTTTATATGGTTTCGAAAACCAGAGACGAGGGTGACAATTGGGACAAGATTATTAGAAACTTAGATTGTAATTGTCCTTGTAAAATTATAACGTATTTTTGATATTCACCAGTGAATTTACAATTAACGCCAACATATAAATACTTTATTTTTAAAACACTCCGTTTGTTAATTTAATTCAAATTTTAAATTCAAAATCGTTTTTCTAGTAAACTTGTAAACAAGTGCTTTTGAATCGTCAACTCTACTGATGGTTCGGAAAGCGAACTTCGTTCCTACCGAGAAGAGCCAGCGAGAAACAACTCTTTTCAAAATATTTCTTTTAACTATGTTGTTACATTTAGTAATTATTATCTTGTACAGGGTTTAACAGTAGCTATATCCACGCTTTGTTATCATCTAAGTAATCGTCAACAGTATAGTACGCTTTCTGTACCAGTCTCCCTTTAACAGTTTTTATAAACTGCTGTAATGGGAAAGCTGAAGCGAATTGCGATTTCATTTATGAAATCTTGCTTAAAGGAAAAATTAACAACAATGGTTAAACGGGCTTCCAAAAATAGAAGAACTATACCAGTCTTGATAATTGATATTATGCAGTGCCATTTTAAATATTCTTATCAAGTAGCGTTCGATGTCTTACCAATTTAAATAGCTATCAATTAATTAAATATATTCATATACAATACGTATTAATATTTATTTTACACAGAAACGTTATCTTGTTATTTACGCTAACTGATTTTATCTTAAGTTATCATGTAAGTCGTTAAGCTTGAAGTTAATGTGCTGTGAACACGATCTCAGAGTCAATATTGTAGTTAGTCATAAAAGTTTCTATAAATAAGTGATTCTTATTATTTTATGTTTAATGTTGAAAAATTGGTTTTATTTATTAATTACTATTTACTACTAGATTAACGAGATCTGATAGTGATGTCGTCGGGTTTAAATTTTATTCGTTTTTAAATTATTATACCTAAAATGTTTGTAGAGAATATCCTCGTACGAATTAATTGCCTTTCCGTGATTAATTCAAAGAAAGTCTTTATACTATATTGCTTTTATACCGCTGTAGAAACCTAGTCTCTTATTCAGATCTCTTCATAATTCTTCGTCTATGAAAGAGAACCATCTAAATCAGGTTATTGCAGACCATTAAGCATCGATAGAGATATCGATATCCATTCACCATAGCGGAGAGGAGAGGTGATGGCATTTTGAATACCAATGAGATTATAGTACCCGGCATTAAATAACGCACATCGATGTTTACAACGAAACAGCCGGCCAGTTCGGTTTCGTAGAGCGCTGTCACTATCACACACGGGTTCGTCAGGCTGTGCGACAGAGACAGTTCTCTATGATGCAGAATCTAACAGATTTATCTCTAAGCCTCGATGTGCATTATTTATTGCCGGGTACTATACGTCATTTCTACATAAATGATTAGAGATTTATCGAATTTTCGACAAAAGAACTGCAAGGCACCTCGCTGTAGTTATCAATAGAGTTAAAATTCTAAACCTAGCTTCCACCATAATTAAATCATTAATTCCGCATTGAAAAAAGTATTGCATGTTTTAAATTAATAATAGTTCACGAACAAGCATGATGACGTTACTATTAGTCTGTAAAATAACGTTTCAACATAGTTCTGATAATGGTTGTTATAATAAATACATAAATGTGTATTAATTTGCAAGTACTGGAGGCCTACCATGAACTGTTATTGCGACACAATTGAAGACGTAAAAAACGACCGCGAATCGCTTTCTTTTAGTACCATGAAGTGTGAATTGCATTGGGGTCGTAATGTTTGATAAGGATAACGTTATATGAACTATAGATAACTCTGTCTCTTTTGCTAACATGTTCTTAGGACGAATTCGGAACGCTCATTCGGCAACAACTTAAAGTGTGCGTCTTTAAGACATCATGATATGAAAAAGCGCAACAATTACGTTTACGTCTTCAATTGAGTCGCAATAAGAGTTCATGGTAGGCCTGCTGTTCTTAACTTTCGGCGATGATCTTAGATCGTGCGATCGTCTATGATCGACACGATCATCGTGCAAGTCTCCACACGGTTGTTTGTATGATCATACGATACATACGATTATGCGTTTCACCTAGCGATTCCCTTTGATGCGTGTTCGAAAATCGACAGTAGCCGGGTTGTAGGCGATCAAAAAAAAAAAAACAATCGTGCTCGGGGTAAGTCATTTGTAATCGCCAATTATGAAGCGGAGCCATTATAGGTTAACCGGACGGTCACCTCTTGTATATCACGCTAAGAGCCCCGTAACTACCCTTATACATGTACTCCGCATGCGAGCACTGAGTTAAACGGTTAGTCTATACGGTAGTAACGGTTAGTATATAGTCTTTATATTGTCTTGCTCATAAAAGTGAAAAGTATACTTCCCTTGTAAATTGTTATAGACATAGGGTACTCAAACTATATATAATAAAATTACCGTTGGCTAAACGGAAACTAAATACGCACTAAAAACAGGGTAATTTTTAAAATATTATTAGATTAAAGAAAAAATATAATGTTGTTAAATGTTATTTAGATAGATTTTGTGAACGTTTGCAATACTAGCATGCTATGCTGCTTTTTAATATGTAATCATTGTGAAAAGTATTGATGGCAAATAGGATTTTTTATATTCGTTACATAGAACTGAATTATGTAGAAATATTTGCTGTTAGTATATCACTGCAAATTTAAATGCAAAGTTTTGTACAAGAACAAATTTATTAACGAAGTGTTATAAATATATATTATAACATTCATAATTATATATAATTTAGAATAGATAGAAACAATATACAATTAAAATTGACTGGCTCATTGACACAGGTGGCAGTGACCTGGTTTTCAGCCCCGCAGGTCTCGGGTTCGATTCCCGACCGTCCAACAGTTTGTCTTGGGTATTTAAAGTAATATATTTATATATTTACCAATTGTATGCCACCCATAACACAAATAAAAGGTAACTTACTTTGGGAACAAACAACAACATACACACTTATACAACAACTTTTTCAACGGAAGCGGTTTTCCTACAAAGGTTTTTTTTTTAATTATAATAGATGACTACCCGATATATTAAACTAATTCACCTCCAATTGTATAAAATGTTTTTAAAAGTGTTAGTTACTAAAATGACATAGAAACATGTCCTTTCAGTTTAAAAAGAACAACTATGTAAAAAAAATTATGCGTGGTAGCAAAATTGTATTGTGAGCGATAATTTATTTGAGTAAATAGAGATTTTCAAAGTTTAAAGCAACAAGATGACTATATTTATGGACAAATATAAAATGAGTACAGGCTTGTTGATATATTACGTTATTTTAGCTCAATAAGTGTTACTAACTTATAAATTTTTTAACGTGTAGTCTTCGACAAAGGGTGCTTGAAATTTGGAGATATTTATTATATTTAAGAGGTGCTAATTATTTTATTAGATAACTTATAGTCAATGAAGATGTATTGTGTTATTTCCTTATGTCCAACAGCAAACTGGAACTTTATAATGTTAAGTAATTTCGAAATTCTACGGATTATACGTATTGCTGTTATATGTGTTATATGCGGAAAGTTTAGACAATGTCGCATTATTTGCCCGAATAGGTGCAAATTTATGATGAATAAATGTTATGAAATTTTCTTATTTAGTTTTCTTCTTAAAGCGACGCATTGCCGGGTTCATTTGCGCTTTTCCCCTCCTAGTATTAAGGCGTGCGAAAGTTTTAATTTTACGGTAACTTGGATGGAATCGATGGAATCATAATATATAAATACGAGCTTAGTATTATAATAAAAGTGAAAAAATTAAGTTAGGAAGTAAAAGTTAGTAGTGATTAGTAGCCTGTTACTATCCCACTGCTGGGCTAAGGCCTACTCACTCCGTTTGTGGAGAGAAGAATCAGAGCTAAGACCTCCCTATGCTACTCCAACGCGGATTGATCCGTACACATGTCTATTTTAATTCTCTACGGATATGCAGGTTTTTTATTTTATGGCTAACAGACGCTTTGTGGTATCCAGCGGAGTAGAATAGACTACCCTCATTTATTACCGAGGTTTCATAAAAGGCGACTAAGGTAACTTGACATCAGGCAGAGCGGCCGGTCGTAAAACAACTCAGTCAATGAACATGAGATGATAAGATTTAATATTGATAGGGATAGGGAGGAGTGCAAATGAAAGCAGCCCTTAAGCAAATAGTTGAGTAAACATTTTTTTTTATTGCAACACCAACAAAAATGCACTTAGGGTAAACTTCAATATAAACAATATTGTATCCTGTTAATAGTACATCCTTATTTATATATTATATATAGGAGTACACAACATGCATATTTATGGTGCTATACGTGCCTTAAAATTTTATCAAAATTATTTTTGCTATTTTATTTTAAATTAAAGTAAATATAAATAAAAAAAGAACAAAGAAAGACAGAAAAAGGTAATTCTTAAATCTAAAAATATTCTTAAATCTTAAAAAATTAGCGATTCTCGGTACAAACATCTAAAAGTTCCCAAATTGTTCCTTAAATTCACCAGTACATAGTATGTTGTACTGTCGCTTCATTCTATTAATAGGAGCGAAAAAACCAAGATTAGTTTGGCTAAATGTAGATTTGAAGAGTTTATGCTTTTCTTTTCTTGATACTTTAGAAGGGATATTAAAATTAATATTTTCCAGAAGTTGCAGACAGTCCATAACATAAAAAATCAAACAAGTTTTTGTGAAAAGCCAATTTTTTTTTATTAAAAAAAACATATTGTATATTTGTATATAAGAAATATAGTCAAAACCAATGAAGTAAAAACAAACTTTTGGCCATATTTTTGAAAAATTTATATTTAATTATTAAAAAAATGAATTTTCTATTGCTATAGATATTTTAGTTAGTAATCTATGGTTATAGGTGATATCCACAGTTCCAAACAGGTCGTAAAAGACTAGATTGCAAGCCGTAAATAAAATTAATAGAAAGTAAAACGTTTCCATAAATATATTTTCCTTAGAGATGTAATTTGGAGTGGAAAAAATCGATTAGTAAATACGATTATTTATTAATCGAAGGGAGACACATCGATATGTTTCTCCCGTCAAAACAAATCGATGTTTATAAAATTGATTAATTCCAATTGAAAAAATCATTTATTAATAAACGCTTTATACTTTTTCATATTAATTATTAATTACAATAAAGAGTAATTAACGTAGTCCAGTACGATAACAAAACAGCGTAGATGCGCTGTTTGCAAAATTCGATTAATGTGTAGGTTTGTAAAATTGGTTAAAGCTAACAACGCATATTTTATCTCATCAAACAAGAAAAAAGAGAGTACAAAATTAGGGCAAATAATAAACCGAACTTTAAAAAATCGATTATTTGTTCACATCAGTCATTGTCATTTCATTATCTTTCGTATTTTGCTTGATGTTGAAAATTTCGATTCCTTAATTAATTCCAAATACTGAAGATACGACCTGAATAAATAAAAAATGGTTTGTGTTCCGTGTTTCATCATACCCCTTCTGTTATTCTTGTGGCACAAATTTGTTCAACCATATGTGCTACATTTTTGGAACCCCTGGGCCGTAAAAGACGCCGATGGAAATAATGTTACTGAATTTCCCTTTAAATGTGAGGGCGGAGTATGTTCCTTTGGAAAAAAAACTAACCAGAACAAGACCGATATTTTAGAAAAAGACTCTTCTGACCTTGATTCCATCAATAAACAAACTGTACATAAAGATACACTGGAAGTTAAAGAAGATGTTAGACTTAAATCAGAATAGTTTCTAAGAACAAAGACAGCAAATAGAAGAATATTATATCGTCACTACGTAAATCCGTGATCATTGTAGAATAATGAACAAATTTTATTCCTAACTTCCTTAATTCAAGGTTTCCATTTCTAATTTGTTCAGTTAAGTTGCATTTGTTGTTATTGTTAATTATTTTACTCTTAATTCTGTAATGTATACTTAATGATGCTAATAATTATGTATAATATAAGGAAATCTTAAACTCCTAATTTAGTTTAAGATTTTCTAATATTATATATATTTATGTGAAAAATATAATATGATATTTATAATTATGACAAATTCGATTTCTTGTTATTGTTAAAGTATATATGTTTTTATTGACACCTTAATTAAAATAAAAATAAAAATAAAAGATTTATCTCTATGGATTAAATGAATAGCAATTGGAACAACTTTTTCGTTTTAGTTTAATTTAATTTGATATGCTTTTACAGCATAAGTAATTGCTATTCAAATAATTGTTATTCAAATAGAATTACAAGCCCTTTAACACTTCTTAATAGTGATAGCATGGAACCTATCATTATTAATATCAAGGAGTTTCTTAGAGAAGTTAATTAAATGTTATATTGTGTTTTTACTTTAAATATGCCAGTTTAAATGAATTCCAGATCCATTTTAGAAACATACAAAACCGTAAATATAAATAGTTTGATAGGTATACCTCTATCTAGGTCATGGGTTCAAACCCCTGGCAGGGTACCAATGATTTTTCTGTTAAAACTTATGCTGTTTGCAATTTATTTTTGGTGAAGGAATACCTGGAATGGAACCTGCATATTTCTGGAGATGTCCTGAGGTATCTGTAACCTACCCATCCACATCAGAGTCACCTATCCATCCACAGCATAGTCTGTTTAAGCACCTAACCTCTGGGAAAACTAAAAGGCCATCACTTTACTTTGCATATGCAAGTCCAAAAATAAAATTTGATTATTCCAATTTTATAATTTTAATTTTAATTGTCTTTTCAATCTCAATCCTGTTTGACAAAAGAATTCTTGCAACTTTTCCCATGAAATATTTAGAAGAGTTAGTGAGTATAGTGAATAGTTCAGTGGTATACTTAGTAAGTAGTAGTAGTACTACATTTGACTACAAAAAATTAGGATTAATAAATTCATAAAATGTTCGTTTACTGGATTAATTTTATTTTAGTAAAAATAAAATACATTACAGTTAAAACCATTAGAAAATAATGAATGGTTTATTTTATTTCCTTAATCCATTCATTGAATTCTGAAACTTACATTACAAAAAATTAAAAGAAAAATGCTTTCAAATTCTATAACAGTTGTTGTTAACTACATCATTCAGAACATGAGTCAATGAATTAAACTTTAATTATAAATTATTTTATAAAATTATCTTTCTAATGACACATAAATGCTGAATGAAGAAGACGGGATTTAAAAGAAATTATTTATCATCCTTATAAAGCTTAATTGTAGATGATATCTATTTATTACAGACTATTACAATAGAATAATATTTAATGTACCTGAGACTCAATGCACAAACCAGTAATATATTTGATTATAGTTCTTACTTATTAACCATAATTAATCATAGAATGTATCTAGATTTTTCACCACAGTTTTGTGTTATTCAAATGTTAACTCAATAGTTGTATTTAAATATATATAATCACAATGTTTATATTTGGATTATTCATTTCTTATTAAGATTGTACCAGCAAATACCTTTAATTTGTTGTAATATAGTAGTTAACTTTGTATCAACTAAATAATGAAAACTGATATATGAACTAAATGTTTTTTTGGCTTTATTGTTAAAGACTTTATTGAAAGGATAAAAAATGTATATGCGTATTTTAGTTATAACATTATATATTCATTTCTTTAGTTGATTTAAGAAATTTAAAGATGATGGAGTTTAAAGATTTCTACTACAATCATTTTGGTGCATTTTATTAGTTTGAGACACATTTACATGGTACACATATATCTTATAACACTGTGTAAAAAATGGTCCTCATAAACTCCCATAGAAACCATAGTACAATCTTTCATTATTAAGCAGTGTAATTAGATTACAGCTATAATAAAATATATGACTGTTAGTAAGATGAGGAAATAAACCATTTATATTAAAATATTTATTTAAGTTCAGTTGGATTCTCATACACATCATTCAACCTATCAATGTATTATCTGCTTATTTTTTTATCTTACCTAGCTTATCATCGAAACTATAGTAATAGTGAAATTCTAATATGGAAACTTACAATACTGATACACTTAGTTAGGTTATTAATAGTACAAAAAAAAAGAAACAGTGTTGTAACTACCATATTAGGTTCAAGTATTCATGCACCAGAGCATTCTAGATGGCAATTATATACTAAACAAATATAGTACCAAACATTTAAATCCAAATGTTAAGTGTCCTTAATATGGTTACATTAACATTAACACAATTAGCAATCTATTTGACATTTTTTAATTCCACTTCAAACACTAGGGTCGAATTTGGAGGAATAACTGGCGGCGAACCCTTAGCTCCATAACTGTAACAAATGTAACATTCTTTTATCCACAATATCAAAGCATCGATTAGAAACATAAGGAATGTAAGGACCAGCAGGCCTACCATGAACTGTTATTGCAACTCAATTGAAGAAATAAACGATGACCGTGAACCGCTTTTTTTTTGCACCATGAAGTGTCAATTGCATTGGGGTTGTAATGTTTGAAAAGGATAATGTTATATGAACTATAGATTACTCTGTCTCTTTTACTCACATGTTCTTAGGACGAATTCCGAACGCTCATTCGGAAACGACTTAAAGTGTGCCTTTTTAAGACGTCATGGTATGAAAAAGTAAAACAATTTTGTTCACATCTTCTATTGAGTCACAATAAGAGTTCATGGTGGCCCAGCAGAAGCTTTATAAGAAAGATAGTACCGAATAGACGCAAGGTACTGTAAGGTAAAATTCTCTAATGAATATAATAAATCATTTAATAATAATTTAATAACTTACATTTATTGTTGACAATGAAAACATTTTGATATTTCAAAATTGAATTTTTGCTCATGGTGCTCACTAAATTTTGCACCGTTGATAATGGTAGTTAGCTCACCATCAGAAGAGGTAAAGTATAAAAGACCTTTAACTATATTGGCAATTTGAGATTAATCAAAGAAATTAGATTGCTATTTGAAAATTAAATAATATGTTTATACACTTACGCCATAGCAGGTGGACATACGATCTTCCTCTTGCCTCCAACTTTCATGCCGGCGACGCCAACATCCCAACCAGAGATCACCTCCTTAGCACCCAGCTTGAACTTGAAACCAGGCCCTTTCAAGCAGTTATCAAACATCTTGTTGTTTTGTTTCAGTTTACCTTCATAATACACCTATTAAGAAGGCAAAATTATTAATAATTTTTATCCAACTATATTTTATGATACTTTAAATGCAAACTAAAATTGCGACATTAAATTAGTATAGAAATATAATTCTTCTTCTTCTTCTTTGGTTTATGGCACTTTTACTGCTTTTGATGTTAGCAGTAATTCCGCCAATGTCAGCGTAGTGGAAAAAACAACATGAATGAGTTAAAATATTTTTTGATAGCAACTTTTTGAAGAAATTGTTCGGTGAGATTAGTTAACCTGCATGACAAACACAAATATATGTTAGATATATTTATAATACATTAATAATTAATATATATTACTAGTTAGTGTGTTAGTACATGTAAACCCAGAGTCCAAATTTAATAATAATTAAAAATATTTATAGAAACCATAGACTAACATATTGACATCACAAACAAAAGCAATATATAATTTCCCAAAATCACATGAATACTATCAGAAAAGACGTTAAAAAATTAAATTGTACTATGATATATATGTGACTAAGACACTTATAATTTAATATTATACCTTTTTATATATTTACACAACAGGTTAATAACGCGGGGCTCAAAATTGGTCAGAAGAGATTGAAAGTTAATTGGACGAGGGACTTTAATTGGCAAAATATCATATAAAGATATTGGGTATTTGCTACAGTTAAAAAATATGTGGTCTGCAGAACCTTCATCTAGGCCACATTCACAAATTGAGTGATCCCGTACTCTGAGTTTTGCCAAATGTACAGGTGTACAAACATGCCCCAAACGTAGACGACAAATCGTAGAAGTAACCTGTTTGTTGGCTCGTCGATAGTGAAAAAACCAAGGCTTTTTAGGGATTTTTGGTTGTATGGATCTGTAATATTTTGCTTTGCGGAGATCATTAGACCATTGCTCATTCCATGATTCAGAAAGATGCCTTTTTGCTAATGGAACTAAGTCCCTGGCATGAATCAAATAATGATTCAAAGAACCGGACCTTGCAGCGTCCTTTGCCCATGCGTCAACACTTTCGTTACCTGCGATACCACAATGCCCAAGAATCCAAATCAGAACTATCTCTAATCCTTGATTGAAGCAAGAGAAGAGAATTTCTTTAATTTGCAAAATTATTGAGAAATTCTGATACTTATTTTTAAAAATGTTACCTGCTAAGGATTCTAAGCAACTTTTAGAGTCCGAGAATATCAGGACCTTATCGAGGTGATGGGATTCGATATATGAAACAGCCTCAAGTATAGCAATAGCTTCACCCGTGAAGACTGTAGTTTGAGGAGGACACTTAAAACTTAATACTATGTTGTATTTTGGTAACCAAACAGCAGCGCCTAAGTCACTGTTGAAATCTAACTTTGAAGCATCTGTATATACAGGAAGCCACTCTTGCCAATGTTCATATATTATTTGTTGGAATTTCGTATTAGCACCCACATCGTGTTTGTTAATACCAAAATCCAAGATCACCCTCGGTTTGAAAATAAGAGCATCAAAGTTATGCTCAAATAATGGGTGGATCATAGTTTGAGGCACTGGACATCTTAGCTCCTTATACTTTTGGAAACTAGTTACAATTCTAGGAGGAATCTTTTGAGCCCAGTATCTATCAATTGTAACTTTAGCGGACAGGGATTCTAAAAGGGGAAACAAAGGATGAGAGTTTAATTGTATAGATCTAAAAATAAATCTGTCAGCAAGAAATTGACGGCGTAAGTCTAAAGGTGGTTCGACGCATTCAACTTGGAGGGCATTTTTAGGTGACGATTTCATGGCTCCCATAACAATACGCAAGCATTTAGCCTGTATCAAATTAAGTTTTTCTAACCCACCTTTATTACATGGCTCAAAGATAAATGAACCATAGTCAATATGGCTACGGACTAAGGCGTTATATAATAATTTTTGACAATAAGGATGAGAGCCCCACCAAGCACCCGAAAGTGACCTAAGAACATTAACTCCTTTCTCACATTTTTGAGCTATATAATTAAAATGAGCAGCACCAGTCATGCGTTGATCAAGGACAACACCTAAGAATTTTACTTCGTTAACCATAGATATGGGCTCATCATTACAACGTAGAATAACAGTTGGTAAATTTCTTTGTCGACTGAAAACTATTGCCTTACTTTTGTTAATCGACAGAGAGAGACCATGATCCGTTAACCAGTTATTGAGATAACATAATGCAGAATTCAACCTTGATGTTGATTCATCGAAGTTTTTACTAGCTACGTAAACTACTAGGTCATCCGCGTACTGTAAAATTTTGCAAAAAGAAGACACTGTAAGATCAAGATCACAAGTATAGATGTTATACAGTAGAGGACTGAGAACTGATCCTTGCGGGAGTCCTTTCCAGACAGTTCTAGGTTGGAGTAAATGTCCATTTAATCTTATTTTTATAAATCTTTGTGACAGTAAATTTATCACACAGTTTATTATCCTCACAGGAATACTCAGATGGTGCATTTTCTGCCTGAGTATTGGAAGAAGCACACTATCGTAAGCAGATGAAATGTCTAAAAAAACTCCCGCAAGATGTTGTCCATTTGATAAGGCCGAATTAATATCACTTGAAATGATACAGAGACTATCCATGACACCTTTACCTCTGCGGAAACCATACTGTGACTTAGCTAAAATTTGTTTATTTTCAATAAACCACTCTAATCTATTTTTTATCATGTGCTCTAGGGTTTTACACAGAGTTGAAGATAGCGCAATTGGACGGTACGAAGAAGTTTCTTGTGGGCTTTTTCCAGGTTTTAATACGGGGATGATTATCTGAGTTTTCCACATTTCAGGAATAATACCAGAAATAAATATATTATTTAAAATTCCGAGAAAAACATTTTTGCCAGATAAACTTAAATTTTTCAAGAAGGAATAAGGAATTCCATCTTCTCCTGGCGCTGAATCACTAAGTCCTTGTAATACTATTTGTAGCTCTGTAAATGAAAATGGTTCATCAAACCTATGAGATGGGGTAGTTGGCGTATTTGATATAAAGTGGTCCATCTCCGGAACAAAAGGTGGTGCCAATGTATTTACAAACTGTTCTAACCAAGGTGATGGATCATTAGATGTTACCGTATCCGCGATACGAGAACCTCTATATTTTTTAATCTTACCCCAAACGAGTGTGGAAGGAGTTCTAGGAGATAAACTTTCGCAAAATTGGATCCATCCCCTCTTTTTCTTTTTAGAAAATAACCTTCTAGCCTGAGCTGATATTAGTTTAAAAGTTAAAAAATTTTGAGTAGACATATTAATATTATAAATTCGCTCTGCATCTTTGCGTTTTTTTATTATCTCAGTACAGTCATTGTCCCACCATGGAGGAGAAGAAAGTTTTTGTGTTGGTCGTTTTATTAGGAAGTGAATATTTGCAGAAGTTGTGAAAATTTCTACAAATATGTTATAGAAGTCAGTAAAGTCATGAATAACCTGCAAATTATAATTTTGAATTTTGGTATCCACTGTTCTAGAAAAAGCTGTCCAATCAGCGTCCTTTAGCTTATATTTAAGTAACGGTTGATTAAAAGGGGTGGGTGCAACTTGGTTGGGCATAGTAATGAGAATTGGGAAATGATCACTTCCATGAGTGTGTGGTAAAACTCTCCAACATAGTAAAGACGATAAGGATGGAGAACAGAGTGTAAGATCCACCGCAGATTTTGGGTTTTGGCCAGGATGTACTAGACGAGTGGGCGAACCATCATTTATTACACATACATTAAAGTCATCAAATATGCTAATTAAGTGACTAGAGAAAGAGTCATTGTAATAGCATCCCCAGGAGATATGATGGCAATTAAAATCACCTAAGATAATTATAGGAGAAGGTAACAGAGAACATATAGAGGACAGTGCAGGTATAATATTAGAATGAGGATGAGGGACATAAATAGAGAGAAATGAGATGTTCATTGCCCTAACAGCAATAGCATCAAAATCAAGAGAAGTTTGTGGAAGGGGTATCTGGGAGTAAGTGACAGATTTTTTTATAAATAAAGCACAGCCATCATGGCCATCACCTCTGTCAGCTCGCAAACATGCATATCCAGGCACTCTAAATACAGAGTGAGGATATAGCCATGTTTCCATGACAGCAGCAATGGCAACATTGTGCTTTTTAATCAAATGAATTAATTCATGTTTTTTATTTTTTATACTTCTACAATTCCATTGGAGAAAAAGAGCTTGGGCCATTTTTGTCGAGTATTATATTGATTATTTCAGAAATTTTATTAGCAACGATGTTCGGTAAATTTTGTTTTGATTGTGATAATACTTTTACTAGTGTCAATATCAGATTAATGACTTCTTCATTAGAAGTCTGATCAGTTGAGTTTGCCTGATTTTGTAAAGCATACCCATTTGGAATAATCGAAGCAGGAGTTTCTACAAGGGACTGGTGAAGTCTTCTATCAAAACCTAACGGAGTGGATGTTCTTGCTCTAGGAGTAGATATAAAAGTTTTTTTATAGGATCTATTAACGGCTTGGGGATGGGGAGTTAATTGGTTGATAGGGTCTGTAGGGTAGGATACCTTGGGGGAAGGAGCAAACATGGCAGATGCAACATCGGCATATGATCTTCGTACAGGGGGTACTTGTATTGATGCATCATAATATGAGATATTATGTTCTGACATTAACAATTTAATAGTATGCTGTCTGGATTGCTCTGGACACCTTTTATCAGTAGCCATATGGGTACCTGAGCAAAGCAGACAAGACACAGAATCCAATGACACCTTACAACTATCACCAGTGTGCATTTGACTGCATTTATAGCATCTGGGTTTTGATCTGCACTGGGTTTTGATGTGTCCAAATCTACAACAATTGTGACATTGAATCGTTGGTAGGAGGTATGTTTCTATATGCATTGAGGTATGGTATACATAGACATGTTTGGGAAGAATTTGTCCGCTAAAAGTACAAACCACTGATTGGGTAGGGACCCAACAAGCAGTCTCATTATTAACAATTTTCCTATTCAACCGACGCGCTTTAATTATTTTCCCAACACCATCAGGGAGTTCAATAGCCTCAACAAATTCAGTCATTGTCCATTCCTTAGGTACTCCCCTGACTAGACCCATTCGTGTAACATGATAAGATGGTACATTAGCTTTTAACTTATTAATGACAAGGCACTCATGAGACAAAAAAGAATTAGCGTCATCACTAGTTTTAAATTCGACAGATACACGATTGCGTCCAATGCTTTTAATGCCATCTCTTACTATATTACCTACCTTATTGTTAACCAATATTGAGCCTATTTTAACAGGGCGGAGACTAAGGCCCGCTGCTAGGTCAGGTTCAATCCGCGAGATGTGGACGACATAGGGAGCTCTGTCTTCAGGGCCATAGGTGCGATCAGTAATGGTTACAGAAGGGTGAACGAAAATTGATTCGATAGAGGCAGCAGGTGAGTCATATTCTGTGACCGTTATCTTAGCTAAATTATTAGGAACAGGATCAGCGCGACGTTTCATGCCTCGGTCTTTGTCCACGTTTATTAAAGAATGTAAGTCAGGAGGGCGATCGGACGGATCCCCGGGGGATTCGTCCCCCATTTTACTAAAAAATGTTAATTATAACTACAAAATAATAAGACAACACAATATATACACTCACCAACAATTAATATCTACTAAAAACAATATTAAAAAAACCAGATAGTAAACAACCTCAAAAACACGTGTGTTTACCAACTAGCTAACGAACGGCTAGAAATATAATTAAGAGCAAAGATTATCATGTGACAAAAGAGTTTGTAGTATGAATGTGGGTAGATATATGAATAGAGGTAGGTCAAAAAAAGATGGATGGATTGTGTGAAATAGTAGCAACAGAGTTTGACGACTGATAAAGGAGAATGGAAGATAAAGACATTTTCTGTTGTCTCCACTTAGGGACTTTAGACCCCACAACTCTAATGGTAGGAAAATGATAAAAAAAAATATAAGTTGACTCTGACTGGTACTTTTTACTTACCATAACAACCTTTCCAGGTTTAGCTACTGGCCCTGATCCTACTTTCAAGTCTTCAATAAACACACCACCACTGAGTGACTTCTTTTCTTTTTTCTCACCGGCAGCCTGAGCTGGCTGTTCCTTTTTCATTTCGACTTTCTCCTTTTTACTCTTAGGCTGTTCGGCTGGTTTCTCCTTCTAAACACAGAATATGCATATGTCACAATTCAACTTGAACTGGGACAGTTTGCGAACATGCAAAAAGAGTTCGTAAACTATATGTCAAAGGGTTCAAATTCGCTTGATGCTAATTCTCTGGAACATACAGGTGTTTACGAAAAGTTGTTTGCGATCTTTCCAAGGAATCGCGAACTTTCGCGAACTTTGTCATTGGTTCGTTTGATATATAAGCAGACGTGTCGTGCGCCTCCAAATTCACATTGCGAATAGCGATCAAGAGCGAACTATAAATTGATTTTATATTATCATTGATAATATGAAAACAAAAAAGCCTATTTGCGTTTTCAATTTAAAAGACTATTTTTCTAAACATTACCTTGCTCTTTTCAACACCATTCACTTGATGTTCCTGCTTTTGTTTTTGGAGTTTCTTCTTCAGGCGGCGTTTTGCAGACTTAGTTAATTTGGAGATGTCAACATCTTCTGTGCTGGTCTCCAGTGTTGTGTTCGCCTTATCAGATGACTCTTCATTGTCCTCATCCTCTGATTCTTCTTCACCTTCTTCCTCTTCTTGCTCATCAGACTCTTCTTCATCACTGTTCAAAATTACTATTTTTATATAAGACCATTAAAACAAATATCTGTTCTAGTAGTTAGGAGCTAAATGGATGAAATAAATAGAGAATATTAATATAATAAACAGAGAATATTAATATAATAAATAGATGATATATCAGACAGTGACATAACCTAATTCAAAATTAGGCCTTTTTTAAATCTTCTGAAAGATACCGAAACTCTTGGGGGTAAGCTCCAGTTATGTGGGATTTCTACCCACTAAAACCCCCTCGATGGACAGCCTCCGCACTAACAGAGAGGCCCCGGGATCTAAGTCAAAATTAGGCCTAATTGAGATACATTTATCTATCTAGATACGAGGACGCCTGTCAGCGCAGGACTATTCCACCCATTTCCCCCATGGACACTGATTGCTGTGAGTTGGGACATGGGTTTCACTGCTGTCCCAAACAATTTGATTTTGAATTTAGTACTTACAAAAAAGAGACATATATGGCATTTATCATTTAAATTCGCGTGATTCCCTGCGACATAAGTTCAAGAAAACAGGTATTAAATTGGCTTCACAGTATATTTTGAACAATTTAATTTTTTTACATAAGAATATACATAATTATAAAAAGATTGGTGATGTATATAATAGACAAAGTAGAAACCGACAAGCTTGATGTTCCTGCTTTGCACATTTCAAAAGTACATAAGTTATTTGTGGGTTTGGATATAAAATTCTATAATAAAATTCCGGTATCTATTTTAACTTTACCATTACAGAAGTTTAAAAAAAAAAAATCTAAAACAGAAAGCCTACTACTATACTATTGAGGATTACTAAAATGATAAGAATATGTGGATATAGCTACTCTTCAACCCTGTACAAGACATTAATATGTAACTAGTAATAAGAATTATTCTTTAAAAAGAGCAGCCACCGAGTTTCTTGCTGGTTCTTCTCTTTCTTAAGAAACAGCTTTCTGAAGCAGCAGTAGATTTTGACGATTCAAAAGGAATTATTTATAAGTTTACTTGAATGAAGAATATTTTGAATTTGAATACCTATCTGATGCCTCAGCAGTAGTGTTCACTTTAAAAGAGTCATCATTCTCATCAGTGTCAATGTCATCTCCATCTAATAGCTTCTTAAGCTCATCAGTACCTTCATCTTCAGAATCTGAGCTTTCTACCGGCTTTCCTTTTTTTGCTGCCTTTTTATCTTGCTGTTAATAGGAACAGTAAGTAAAATATGGAGAAAATGTTTATTGACAAACATCAATAACAAAACCTATGTTTAAGAGTTAATGTTAAGCAGTTAAGACAAGAATTATTTAATACTAGCTTTTAAACGCAACTTCATTTGTCTGGATTGTAGTCTTATTATTTGAGTAAACTACAATTATGATAGGTAGTCCTATGCTGTCGCTGACGTTTATTTACAACTTTTAAGGAGGAACAATTATGTAGCACATGATTTTTGAATAACTTCCACCATTTACTTAGCACACGCAAAGAAGGCTTTAAATTTTGCTGTTTTGGCAATTTTCTTATTATTGCTCCTCTCCTCTTAGCGTGATATATATAGTCTATAGCCTTCAATAAATGGACTATCTAACACTCAAAGAATTTTTCAAATCGGCCCAATAGTTCCTGAGATTAGTGTGTTCTAACAATCAAAGAAACAAACTCTTCAGTTTTATATATTAGTATAGATAATATACCTTAACTTTCTTATTAGTAGTTCCTTCAACAGCATTTTCAAGTTTTCTTTTATTTTTGGGTGGAACTAACGCTGGAGCTTCTTCGTCTTCTTCCTCCTCCTCACCTTCTTCTTCATCTGAAGGTTCTTCTTCAAACTCAGGGTCCAAGTACCCAGTCAAATGAACATTGCATTTACCTTCGAAAAATAAATTATTCTAATTTTATATTTCTTATAATGTAATGTCATCAAATATCAAATGTATTTAATTGTACTGACAATACTTGGATAATGTAACAGCACTGAAATAGATGTGAGTGTAGAAGCATTAAAAAACGATATTAATAATGTGGAATAAATATACATACACACAAATAAACTATTTTTGTATTCGACTATACCAGATCTAGAGACTAGAAAAGTAGTCTGCATGTAAAGATATTTAATACTTTACATTTTTTATTATTACATTACATAATTAAAGTTTATGTGACAAAACACAGTTAAATATCATAAAGATTTAATAAGTTAATATTGTATATACAGGATTATGAAACAAATGTTCTATAAATTTAAATCCAAATTAAAAGTACCCTCACCATTAGTCAAAAATGAAATAGAGTCTCCTGTTTTAAAGTAGAGATCAAGTGGCACTTGAATGCACTTATTTTTTTGTAATGTGCACACAAGGAAATTTTTTCCTTCAACCACAACCATGACTTGACATGCATCATTATCTCCTGTGGATATATCCATAGCTGCCTGGGATATATGGAATGGCTTCTCCACCACTTGGGTGTACCGCTTGTTTGGTTCCATTATCAAGCCTGTAATAAGAGTAATATACTTACCAATTATAGAAATTATACTAGTAATATATTATAGTATATTTTTAGCAATCTAATGTTTGTCCATATAAATATACATAATTATAGAAGGATTGGCTATGTATATAATAGACAAAGTAAGGAACAGACATAAGCTTGCAGTTCCTGCTTTGAGCCTTGCAAAAGTAAATAAGTCTTTTGTGGGTTTAGGTATAAGATTCTATAATAAAATCCAGCAATCGATTTTATCTTTGCCACCACAGCAATTTAAGAGTGCTGTAAAAGGGAAAATACAAAAAGCCTACTATACTATTAAGGATTATATAGATGATAAAAACATGTGGATATAGCTACTCCACTACCCTGTACAAGATAGTAATAACCAAATGTAACTAAAGTCATAAGAATTTTATTCGAAAAGAGCAACCACTAAGTTTCTTGCAGGCTCTTCTTCTGTTTCTTAAGAAACAGCTTTCTGAAGCAGCAGTAGATTTTGATGATTCAAAAGCACTTGTTTACAAGTTTGCTAGAATAAAGAATATTATGAATTTGAATAGTACTGAGGTAAATGCAGTTTTTTTAAACAATTATTGTCATATTTCAACTAAATTACACAAGAATCACTCAATCTACTGTTCAAACTGTTCACTGATTTTTGAGTTAGTTGAGAATAGATAAACAGACACACCTAGACACTTTGTTTAATTACTTATATTTTTTTAATCTTATTTCTTAAAAAAAAAATTTTTTTTTAAGTAATCAAGACTCCACCAATATACCTTTCTTTTCCATAAACCAAAAGTTTTAAAAAAATGTTACATTTTGTTTAACAATACAAATACAAAGACAGTTTATGCAGTTTAATGTTAATATACATTGAAAAATGTAATATACATAGAGTCATGTTGGATGAAAGGTTATATTTAACATGAGATATGCTGACTTGCTAATATTCTTGTATAATAAAACGATATCGCTAGCACGTGTGGCTGTTAGAAACTGCATATAGCTATAATTCATTTTAAGACATTAAAAAGTGTTTAAAAAATCAACAAGTTACATTTTATTAGACAATGCCTTGTGCCATTAGCTGGAGTAATGCTATGTAATTAATGGTGACTTGATGGCTAAATAGAGTTCATTCTAAATTATAAAAAATTTAAATACGTTCCAAGAAAGAAAGCCAATAAAGTAAAAACTATAATTTTACGAAAGCATTGACGTCTACTACATATGCAATCTATATCATACTCGACTCCATAAGATGTAAGTGTATATATTGTATTTAAATGTAAATGTAAAGCTAGTAATGTACAAACGATCTTTTGTGGTGCCTTTTTAATTGCTAATAATCAATATCTATCTATCTTTTTAAAAAAACGTTGCCGTACGGAAACACGTGGTGATATACCGCTACCGGTTACTTACCCCAAAACATTTTGGTAGTTTTTGATTTGTATCTAAATTTAATCTACAATTAATCGAGAACTTATTATAACGTAACGATTATAAAATGCTTAATTTATAGTACTTTCATTGAAAACCTATTAGCGGTAAATCTCACCACACCGATACTACATAAGACAAACAATTAAGAATGAAATTCCAAAAAGTAGACGGTTGATACCACAGACTATAGATGGATGTTTTTAAAAGTTGTAATGTAAAAATATCTTTGTCTGTGTAATGTGCTGTGTTTTTTAAAGACCGAATTTTAAGAATTGTAATTTCTAAACTAGATCTGATATAATTATAAAAAAATACCTTTTAATCCAGTATTCTCGTGAACATGTTTATACGACTAATATAAATTAATTCTGCGTTTAATTATTTATGGCAAAATACAGAAAATACCCTGCTTTCTACCTTTTAAATTGAATTTTATCACTATCAAAAGATCTATTATATAATTACTTTTCCCTTTTCATAAAACAAATAATTAAATATTAAGTCGCCAATAAAGTATGTATGCACAAAAACTCTTTAGATTATTTATGATTTATTTTTATTGTTACAGAGCGAGAGTGCTTAACACAACTATTGTTATTATATTTTTTAAAAGCATTAAATAACATACCGAAATACAATAATAAAAACAATGGAAGTTCAAACAGAACTATAATAAAATTAACTTACAACTAGTCATGAAATTGCACGCAGTTACGAACCCATGGTTGTACAAAGGCATCGTTTTTCCTTTGAAGGTGACCAGGCTGGAAATAAGCAGCACGATATGAGCACGACGATTCAGTGGGGATGTGCATGATATACACTTTTCTAAAATTGTTCTAAGATATAAAGGTTTCGTAACGATGTTTTCCATCACTCTTCTCAGAATTTGTAATAATATAAGAAAAGTAATAATAAAGTAAGAAGAATTTAATATAAGAAATTAGTCAGTGTTTTTTCCTTATTATTTCTATATTTCATTAAATTTTTGTACATTTACATTTTTTTAGTCTAATAACGTATTGACTTCGTCTTGGGCTATCAATATTTACTAGTCTATGCCACGCATGTTTCTGTTAAGGTTATTTATCTGTTTATTTATATTCTGTTTCTTTTGCTGTCAACTGTCAAGCGGCGGTATACGGTTTTCATTATGGTAAAAATATATTTTTTAATTATCGAAATTAATTACCTAAATCTTTGCACAATATGACCAAATAAGAAGTCAATAATGTATTGTTTGGTTAATTGTAATTTTTGTTGCATATATTTTATAAAATTTCACTAAAATTATAGGGTCGTGTCAGGACTAAGACCGTCAAAAAAGCTGCGAAAATCATAATTGAGAAATATTACACAAGATTAACTCTTGATTTTCATACAAATAAGAGAATATGTGAAGAAATTGCTATTATTCCTACTAAACCTCTTCGCAACAAAATAGCTGGGTAAGTAATTTTATATTGACTAAATGCTGAAATTTACTTTGGTGTAGTTTAATTATTTATATATTAACTTTGTTGACCAGAGATCAAAAAGTATACTCAACTATTATGTGCAATTTGTACTAATTTGTAGGGAACGTAGTTTTTTTGTTATGGAAATTAAAAAGTATTAATTTTTTTCTTAGTATATCATAGTTATGATCATTAGGACACAAATGATATTCAAAGTCATTAGTTGCTATTGAATAATTTATTTTGAATAAGCTAGATTTTTTTTTTAATTTTACACAACTGTAATAAATTAATGATTAATTACCCTCCCTGTTCTCATGAGGTGAATGAGGCAGAATTTTAATGTCTTTAGATTCTTGTGAAAATATCATTAACACATTAAATTCAGCATAATTCTAACAAATTTCCAGCAAATAAATTACTATTTTTTTATCATTAGTATGTATTTGTGCTAATTATTTATAATATGTGTTATATATTTTTATTATCAAATTAGATATTTATTATAATTAGCTGCTTGTATAAACATTACTTCTATGTAACTATATTTCAGATTCACTACACATTTAATGAGACGTCTCAGACATTCCCAAGTTCGTGGAATCTCTATCAAGTTACAAGAGGAGGAACGTGAGAGGCGTGACAACTTTGTCCCAGAGGTATCTGCTCTTGAGCATGACATTATTGAAGTGGACCCTGATACTAAGGACATGTTGAAAATGCTTGACTTCACTAACATCAATGGTCTCCAACTTACACAGCCTGCCACACAGGGAGGCTATGGTGGAAGGCGTAATTAAGGAAAATATATTTTAAAATATTATGTTTGTTTTATTCTGTGTTTTTGTAGCATATATTTGTGTAATATTCAAATTCAAAATATTCTTTATTCAAGTAAACTTGTAAACAAGTGCGTTTGAATCGTCAACATCTACTGCTGGTTCGGAAAGCTGTTCCTACCGAGAAGAACCAGCAAGAAACTCAGCCATAAAAATAAAATCGGCTCGAAAAATATGATTGAAAGGTATTAGCAATAGTATATTTCTGAAGTCCAAACTCAACTTCTATCTATACATATTATAAAAGAAAGTCCCTTAAAAGCTATATGTGGTTTTCACAAAAAAATACAGAACTGATTTTTGTACACTAAAAATATAGTGCAACTCTTAGGGAAGGTAAAGGTTACTTGTACATTCTCTAGATTAGGATACTTTTAAAATCGAGGATATTTTTATTTACTAACAAGAATAATTTGTATTTCATTATAAAGTAGATAATAATGTAGAAATTGATCAAGTATTGAGTAGGCTAGTTGAATAAGAATCTGAGGGATATTATTTAATTTTGCACTTATTTATTATCAGTTAAGCTGCTAAATTAAATTAAAGATTCACTCATTCTGTGCCAAGCATGACCATATGCTTCATCAAAAACAATCTTGGATGATCTTTGGCAAATACTTGATTTATAGAACCATAAAAACTTGTTGCACATTTTTGAAAGATATATTTATAGTCGAGAGCAACAGTATTGACAAAATAAAGACTGCCTGGGAAGTATGTACAGATTGTATTTTCCACGTAAACTCTAGCTCATGTTCGGCCTGAAGCTGGAGCAACCGATGATTACAACAATATTTTGATGATAACAAAAATATTTTTTTATTTATTAAAACTTTCTTAGTTTACAGAGCGTCACCAGACCCTAGGAAGTATCACTTTGACCATTAGGGTCTAGGGACTCTAGCTAAATATGGTAACCCTACACATAGCTAAGTTAATAAAATTTTACGTAGGTGAAGTAGTAGTACTAGGTTAATAACCAAATTTAAAGTCGAAGTTATGTTTTATTCTAGTGTACGATAGGTTAAATTATTCTATGCATAAAAATTTTAAAATAATTCCACATAAAGATAATACCCAAACTATACTTGCTAAAATATATTTCTATTTGTGTATTCGATTGTAGCGATTGTTGTTTGCGGTGTTTCGTTTGCTCGATGTTTTCTGACTCGTTCGCTCCTATTCATATTTCATAGTGCTTAATGGATAAATAGCTCCCGTTCGTGTTACAGAGTACCTATTGCTGGGTAATAAATTAACAAAGAACTTTATTTCTTCTCGATGAATTAAAGGACTTATAATATTCAGCTATTATTAGCTCATATTTATTATGAATAATGGAATGTATCCATTTATTAGATAACGTCAAGTTGGATAGCGATCTTTTCCGAGAGGACTCTAAAATCACCAAGAGCTTCAATTGTTCAGGTAAATTATATATATTCATTTTACATAATGTATAAGATTCATTAATATAAATGCTTTCATATGGCTAGAAGCTACATCAATACATAATGGGAGGTTAGTATGAAAAATCAATACAGCGAACTAAAATAATCAGCTGTTCAGAAGGCGCGGGGGGAGGGGGCGCGGCATGGGTGACCGTGAAGATGTGCTTCCGACAATAAAGTTGAAATAAATTTATTCAATCGGTCATTAGATGTACCTCATATACTAACTTGGATTTTTCTAAAACAAATTTCAAAGTATTAGTTCGGTTTTAGTCGTCGCTAGTCCGGCACGGCAGTAACTCTATGATAGTAATAAAATGGATTTTAATGACTCACAAACGAAAACATTTACGTTATTGCTGGCTAGGGTTGTATTTACGTAGTAGATTTAATCTCTGACATCATCAGCCTATTTAAATGTTGTATTCAAATGTATTTCTTTAGTTTACACTTTCGTAGTACATCAGGTAAAAGTCTACTCAGATATGGGCTTAGGTCAATAATGGCAATGAGACAAAATATCTTATATTATTTATAATATTATAACTTTTTTGATGGCTATGTTTGACTATAATAAACTAGAAATAACCAAAATGATGCCCTACCTCTACAGCTATGATTTATATATTCTAATGCTTCTAGTAGCAGCTAGATGTAAACAATTTATTTTGTCAATATTTGGAGATGCAAATATATTTTACAAATCAGTAAAAAGCATCACGTTAAATTTCAGTTTCTTTTTATTGTCTACTTATGTTAATAATAAAGATTTCTACTCTCTGTTTATAATGTGGCTACCTTTATTCATGTTATATTCTGATCTACGTATGTTCTTAAATAGAATGTGCAATCGAAGAGCAGAATTGGATGTGCTTGCAATGTGGTGTTGTGAACTGTGGCCGCTATGCCAGTGGCCATGCAAAAAAACATGCAGAATCATTTGACCACCAGCTGTGCATGAGTTGTGATGTATTTTCAGTTTATTGGTAAGACAATTTAAGAATAGTTTTATTGAATTTTATTTTAATAGATAGTGAATACATATGATATGCAGGTATTTGTCAAAGTCCTCTTTTGAATATTAAAAATGAAAATCTTATATCAAATCACACATTTCTTACTATAAGAACTAGTTTAGGTTCCCCTTTGTTGCTGAAAAGTCTAGTATAACTTTGTAATCACAACAAATCCAGTGTGGCAAGTATAAGTAGAAATTAATTTAAATTCAAAATATTCTTAAGTCTTCTTAAGTCTAAATATAAATATAAAGTCATGTTATTTCTCTTTTTTACAGTTACAAATGTGATGATTATATATCAAATGACACAGATTATCAAACTTTACACAAGATAAGACAAAATATTATACAGTTTAGGAATAATGAAAATACTGAACCAAATAGTGAAACAGAACAACTTGAAAATAACTGCAAAGACAGTAAAGAACAAAATAGTCCATTATTAAATGAATTGGATTTAAGTGACAAGTCTGTGTTGTGTACTATTGGTACTGAAGAAACATTGGTTGAGGAAACCCAAACAACATCATGTGATATTTCCAATATTATGCCTGATATATCTGACGGCAATGAAAATAAAGCAACAAAAATAAATAAGGTAAATTATAAACATATAAATTTTTGAAAACTATTAGTGGTATGAAGTTGGGGTTAACAGAACAGAAGCCAGCATGGAAATTTTAATTTTTCAATAACTAGTTGTGCCACCAGCTTCGCCCGCGTGGAAATCTCCGGAATTTTTTTCTAGAATTCTAATTTTAAACATAAAAGTAGTTATTGTGACTTAACCGTAAGAGATAGAGACATGCTATCGCGAACTTTTTTGCACTAGTTTTAGAGCTCTACAATTCTCTAGTACATTACTTTAGCTCATCTCAGCTTGTTTACGCAGCGCTTGCGACTAAAGCTTCCAGCAAGCAACTTTTTTAACAACTGTGCAAATTCTTCAACACAATTTACATAATACTGATATGTACTATTTACCTAAACCATCCAGAAGTATTGCACAATCTTTTGGTGAAAACCATACATGAATCCATTGAGTAGATTTTGAGAAAATCGATTACATACAGACAGACAGCTTTTTGGGACTTTGTTTTATAATAAGTATAGATAGGGTTTAGTTATAAAGAAATTGTTGTCTATTTCTATTTAGTCTCAGGTATGCTCGATACTCAATACAGGATAGGTGGTCATCTCCTATGACTGATTATTTCACCCATTTCCCCATGTTGAGACATAAATTAAAAAATTAATTATTGACAGGAGGTCAATGATATATATATTCCTATAGTTGATGTCTATTTATGCTTCTTGCTCAGAATGTATAACACTTCAAGTGCACTTGTTAACAAGTACACTTCAAGATAAGCATAAAGTACTTTAAATTACTTTAAAAGTATTTTAAAGTAATAAAACTTTAAAAGTCTAATATAATATCCAATATGTAATTTTGGCAGTTTTGGCTTTAGTTTTGAGTTTTGAACATTTAAATAAGTTTTTAAAATTATAATTATTATATCATTAATTTTATCATCTGTATCACAAGGGTAACATTTATCTTTAACAGATATGCCCTCATTGATTTACAACATTTTTGTTGAAGAAAAACTTAATGTTACTTTCTTTTTTTAGAGTCAATATTTGTATGAAATCAAATAAAAACATATTTCTTGGTCGATATTGACTAACTTACTAATCAGGGTACATTTTATTGATTTGCTTTCAGTTGAGATTGCTCTCAACTGTACCAAATATTATATATTAAACCAGAGATGAGCAACACGCGGCCTCCTGACCGCTTGCGTCCTTTTAAACATGTCTATGAGGCCCGCCAATCATTTTGAAAATTGAATTTATTTTATCGACACATTGTTATAAAATTCATGACAATAATATGGTAGTACATACAAAACTGAAATCTTTACTTTTTAATTTTATACTTTATTTTATTCTAATTTGTTATCATAAATAAAGTTTTGTTAATTATTAATAAGTGTTGCGTATGTAAGGCCAAAAAAAATACTTTGACTCAAAAGGTTACCTGTGGAATTAACTATGTTATTATTTAAAACACTACGATATGCTTATTTAAGCACTTTGTCAATCTCAAAAGTAGTTTTTATATTTCAGAACATCGAAGAACCAATAAGAAGTTTAAGACCTCGTTCACGGAAGCGTTCTCATTCAGGAGACAGTGGCTCTATGGAGAATCCTAGCCAGAATTCTAGAAGTAAAGAGAAAAAGGTGTCCCCTTGTAATGGGAAAAGTCAAAGGGAGAAAAAGATTGTAGGTTTAAAAAATTTAGGCAACACATGTTTCATGAACGCTGTGTTACAGAGTCTGAACAATATACAGGAATTTAGTTGTTACTTCAGCCAGTTGCCTTCATTAGAAATGAAGACAAACGGGCGTAAAGTTTATCACTCAAGAAGCTATACTCGGCAAGAGATGCATGATGTTGTTATGGCTGAAGAACTCAGAAAGGTAATGTCACCAATATTTACTAATTAGTATTGATACTGTTACGTACAGGGGTTCGTGGATTTGAATAAAAATTCATGGTGACTCGTTAAAAACACTTTATTCAATTTTTCAATACAAACTTAGTACTTACAGTCTTTATGCAGTTCGTTGTCAAATAAGAAAGCCGAGCTCACTATTATTTTCACTTCGTTATTCACTCTTGATCGCTATTCGCAAACTGAACGTCGAGGCGCACGATACGTCTGCTTATATACCGAAAGAACCGATGACGATAATGTTCTCGAAAGTTCGCGAGACCTTGGGAAGATCGTAAACAAATCTTTCGTAAACACCTCCAGTGAATTAACGTCAAGCGAATTTGAACTTTATGACATATAGTTTACGAATCCTTTTCACACGTTCTTAAACTGTCCCCGTCCAATTTGGACTCTATGACAGCCGCATTACGAACTCTTTTCGCATGTTCGTAACAATACTGTAGTATGACATACCACAGTACCATTCTTCTGTGGAGTGTTTGCTCCCATTATATTTGACAATTTGAAGAGCTTTTTTTTAGAAGCATGAAGTAAGATACCTTTTGTATCTTACTACAAACATGTCTTTTTTACCGTCTTTAGATTAAGTTTTAGATTTAAGTAACAATAATCGCCATTTTAAACCAGCGTTAAGGTATACCTCAGCCGAGTGGTGTTCCAGTCACATCACATTTCTGTTTCCTCTAATTTTCCTCTAATTTTAACTGTTATCTATTTTAACTTTTTAATGTGACTCTATTAAGACAAGGTTTTTGATTTGTTTTTGTTAAAGACCAACTTCATTTGAATTATATTGTATACTAGTTAATATAATTTAAAATGAATATAATTTAGTGAAGAAGCTGGTCTCGGTCTTCGGTCCGGCTTGTATATCATATATATCAGGATAAAATGCTGTCACCCATAACACAGTAATTAAGTTACTTTGAGTACTGACGGCCGTATGTGTTCTTTCCCGTATATTTATTATTTACTAGCAATGCCCCGCGGTTTCACCCGCGTCCATACAGATCTCGTGGTAGTGGAAAGTCTACGAAATCAGACTATAGATTTATTTTGTAGATTATTTAATTATAAAAAATGGGTATTATTAGTATTCTTTGAATAAGACTTAACTCACCAAGTGCAGGCCCTGCTATAACGGTAGGTTAGGTTTGTTATGGCATTATTTGATTTCGATTTACATTCTTAAATTCGTAAATTTTTTTTTTTTTTTTACGGTATCGCAGACTTTTTTGTGGATATTGATACGTTCTATAATACTGTAGAACATTTTTTTGTTCTATCATCAATAGTTTCCGCAGCGCACGCGATGATAGATGTTTACGACTAAATTTTTACCGAGTTATTACAATTTTATTAGGGATCCCTATTTTTTTTTGAAAATGACATATAGCCTATGTTGCTCAGTGAAAAAGCAGCTTTTCAATGGTGAAAGAATTTTTGAAATCGGTCCAGTAGTTTTTGAGTGAAAACATAACAAACATACATACAAACAAACAAACAAACATACAGATCTTTCCTCTTTATAATATTAGTATAGATTTTTCAAACATGATGCTATTTTAAACTGTTTTTTGAAAAGATTAAATCATTTGTGTATGTCTTCAGGTTCTTATAAACCTTAATACTGGCGGTTGCGGGTCGAAAGCTGCGATATCGCCGGAATGTTTGTTTCTCGTTATCTGGAAGGTAGTGCCAAGGTTCCGAGGGTACCAGCAGCAAGATGCACATGAATTCCTGCGATATATGTTGGATAGGTCAGTTTTATTTCACGTTATCTAATATCACAAAAAATGTGACTAACAGCAGTCAAACTTTTTGGTATATTCCTCCTGCCCTTATCAAATCAAAACAAATCAAATCAAAATATTCTTTATTCAAGTAAACTTGTAAACAAGTGCTTTTGAATCGTCAACATCTACTGCTGGTTCGGAAAGCTGTTCCTGCCGAGAAGAGCCAGCAAGAAACTCGGCGGTTGCTCTTTTTAAAATATAAATCTTAGAACTAGTTACATTTATTTATTACTGTCTTGTACAGGGTAGAAGTGCACCTATATCCACACATCCTTATCATCTAAGTAATCTTCAACAGTATAGTAGGCTTTCTGTATCAGCCTCTTTTTAACAGTGGTTTTAAACTGCTGTAATGGCATGACCAAAATTGATTTCGGAATTTTATTATAGAATCTTATACCCAAACCCACAAACGATTTACGTACTTTTGCTAGGCGCAAAGCAGGAGTCGCAAGCTTATGTCGGTTCCTACTTTGTCTATTATATACATCACCTATCGTTTTATACTTCTTTATATTTTTATGTACAAAAATTACGTTATTTAAAATATACCCCACTCTAAGCGGGGTCGGCACAACATACAACAAACATGTGGTCAAATGATTTGGCTACGTATTATAAGACCGGCCGCCTGACTGAAGTCAACTTACCTTAGTCTCCTTTTACACCTCGGTAGAAATGAGGGTGTTAGAATTGTTATTTAAATATATATATATATATATATATATATAGTCCTTTTCTGCTACTTGTTTGATCACGCAATTTTTCTAAGTACTTGTTTGATCCACTTAAATTAGCTGTTTTAATGGCTCCTGAGTTGTATTCACAATGACAAAAAGGATATATTTGATTGACATATCGTGTCACTCACTCATATTTTATGATGCACTAGTAGACTCTATATTTTTCGTTTCATATTTTTGGTTATTTTGTGGCTCCTGCTAACGGTTTTTGCTAAAGTCTCCGTTAAGCATTAGTTGATCTTAAAATCCAATACATTCTAGACACTTTTTGATCCATTTTTGATATATAATGAGTGAGATGCCCCACCTGTCAACGTCGGCCCCAGAGGTCATTGCTACTATATAATTTTGTATCAATAGGCATAAGTTGATCTAATATAAATCTTTATTTTTAACATCGTCCGGGGCATTCTGACATATATTTGAAATTCGAAACTACCTATTAGTAAGAACTATTTCTGGACTGCACTTTTTTGCATGAAATGAAACGAAAAATGGTTTCAAACGGCGTTAAATTTTAAAATAATACTGTATTACATACTTAGTTATAGTTTGAATAATGAGAGATAACAAAATTATTTTTATTAATAATATTTAATAATTCATAATAATATAGACTGTCAAAATAAGTTACAAGTTACAATCATCTTCAACATCTTCTGAGCTATTTTAAGGCCCACATGTTTAGTTACTCTACTGAGGTCGTCGTGCATTATGTTAAGGTCCTTCAAGACTGCTATAACGACTATATCGTCGGCAAATCTAAGGTGAGTGATATACGCGCCGTTGATGTTGATGCCATATCCGTTCCAATCCAAAGCTTAAAGACATCATCCAATGCAACGGTAAACAGTTTCCGGGAGATGACATCTCTCTGTCTCATATCTCGCCGTCTTGGATACGGATAGACATTGTGGCATTTTCGTACAAATACTTCAGCACTTGGTCGCACCGATAGACGATTCGGCATCTCTGGAGCCATATTAATACGGCCCATGTTTCCACCAAATCAAAGGCCTTCTCATAGTCCACAAACGCCAAGCAAAGTGGCTGGTTATACTACTCGGTCTTCTGTATAACCTCCCACAGCGTGAATATGTGGTACTATAGTACTTTAGCCTTTTCGGAATCCGGCTTGTTCGGGAGGCTGGAAGTCGTCGAACCTACCAGCGAGAAGATTCGTTTTGACTCTGGAGAACAACTTATAAACATGATTCAGCAGAAAGATGGGTCTGTAATTCTTCAATAAGACGTCACCTTTCTTGAAGAAGAGAACCACCACGTTCCTGTCTCATGCCTTCGGCATAATACCTTCATAAATAACGGAATTAAATCGCTGAAGGACTTGAGGTAGTTTTTCAGTTCTTTATCCACCTTCAGTGGTTAGGTTGTCATTTTTTCATCATCTGGAGCCTTGTTGTTCTTAAGTCGTTTGAGAGTAATACTAATCTCGTTAGGCTGACGTCCGGTGGTATATCTTCGGTATAGTGTAGAGTCAAATTGGGTCTTGGATCTTTTGCCAAATTGACAACAGTATGAAATGTATAACTGCCTATAGAACCTCTCAACCTCTCTTAAAATCTCAGGTCGAGACGAAATGATCTATCTATCTATCTAATTCGGGGACGCCTGCTGTAGCAGTGCGGGTGGTCAGCTCCTATGTCAGACTATTCCACCCATTTCCCCATGTTGTGACATGGGTATCACTGATGCCTCGGCAGTGTCACCTGCTTTAATCTACCAGTAGCTTTTGTAAACCTGATAATGTCCCTGAAGGGGATATCAGCCAAGTCCTTAACTGCAAGTTCATCCTCACCTAGTATCTCCCATCTTACCCGCGAGTACATAGGGCACTCAGCTATAGGGTGAAGACTCGTTTCTTCTACTCCACACTCTGAGCACGCTGAATCTTCCTTTATTCTCTTTATCGACAGGTGTTTGTTTAACAGGCAGTGCCCCGTAGTAATACGTGTTATAATTGACACATTTTCCCTACTCTGAGATATTAGCTGCTTGGTCTTCTTTGTATCGAAAGATTTGAGGAATAGCTTCGACTGTCTGAGTGTTTCCTTTCTCCATCTTTTGTTAGCTTCTATTTCTATTATTTTACCTATAACACGCTTTATGATAGTGTTAGCAATTGGGAGATAGGGTTCAGGCCCTATAAAAGTCTGACACGCTCCCTTTCTTGCTAAGTCATCAGCTTTTTCATTACCTGCATGGCCGTAGTGCCCTGGGACCTATGCAATCGTTACTTCACCAGCTTCAGATAGTTCATTTAATGCTTGTTTGCATTCTTTAACTATGGCTGAAGTCGTTTCTATACGGTCGAGTGCTTTTAATGCCGCTTGACTGTCGCTTTATATAACTATATTACCTGCTGTTTGTGTTTCTTTCAATCTCCTGGCGCATTCCATGATAGCGTAGGTTTCTGCCTGGAAGACACTTGAGACGAAATGATAGCAATATCAGTCTTCAATCTCGTCAATTGCCTTTGCCTAATAGACAGATGTCTTGCGAAAACTTTTGAGCCCCTGTTACGCTCTATAGTACCTCGAATGTATTCGGTGTTGAACTGTCGCTGGTCGCACTTTTGCCCTTAAGAAATCTGTCTATGGATACACTAATCTCATTTTATTCCTCTCATTCATGAGAGTCTGTGTCAAGAATTTATTGGTTCTCTTACGACTTTTCTTATAAAGTTTGGACCATATGGACGGTTTCCACCAGCATGTTGTTTAAATCGTCCACAGTCACAGCGCAGTCAGTTTGGCAATCAAAACGGTTCATCAGATCGAGTTGGAACTTTATGGGATTTTGGATATGAGCTCAAATGGGTCGGAGCGTAGACTTCACCAGTCTGGATCTTTCCAGCTGTACGCATATATTCAATGTACCTCTAACCATACGGTGATCGCTCCCATTCCTTACGGTATTGATCGCAGATATATCATTAAATATATAACGTCTGGTCGACATGATGAAGTCGATCTCATTTCTCGTGGAACCATCGGGACTTATCCAGGTCCATTTTCTGTTTCTTGAAAAAAGAATCCATCATGTAGAGATCCTCTCTCTTCAAGAAATCCGCCAACATCTGGCCCATGTGGTTCCGTAGCCCGTATCCAAATTGCCCTACTCTCACCTCTGTGCCGCTTCACTTGCCAAGCTTTGCGTTTAATTCCCCCATCGAAACAATGTAGAAGGTTTTCGAGGCATGCATCGTATGCATCATCGTCTTGATGTGCTGATGTCGATGCGTAAACCTGTATGACATTCAGATAATACCGTTTGGTAATTCTGAGTATAAGGAACGCGACTTCAGATAATCCTATCACCACCGCAATTTGTTTACTGTTTTTTTTCCAGCTCAAGTATATTTTCCATCTTCTCTTCCCTCAAAATTCGTGCGTCTCACGTTGCTACGTGGTTTTCGTGGCAGCGGATTTTTTGCCGGAAATTCTCGAAACCCCCTGCTACGCCGTTATTTAATCCGCTGCCAGAGCTGGGAACTAGGGGCTGTGGTTTATATTGTGATAACATCATGTGAAGGGTTTGCGAGTAATCACCACGCTCGGCATGCGGGTTGGCGATTGTAGTGCTGACGATGTCGCACCGACAGTGCTGCTTTTCACTGTCGGTCTGGTATTTGGGTCAGCTGGACAGAAATGGTTATATGACCATTAATCGGTCGCCAGATCCTCGTTGGTTATCTGCAGGGTGCACCACAAGCAGGTGACGTTGACACTTGAAGAGACTGAATGGGACGAGCCTCCCTCTTACACCCTCGCCTGGAGCGCCTTAACACAAGTAACTTAAAAATTAAAACTAGAAGTAGGCGCTACTTTGCGGAATTCCATAATACAAAAGTAATAATATACATTATTTTGGTATTTAACAAAATAATTTCTATGATTACCTTTTTTTACATGTACTTTATAAGATTTAAGATTTTAAGAATTTCTGTTAGGCAGAAAGGAGGGGTTTTTTAGGGATTTTTTTTAATATTAATTCAGCCTCTTATTCAAGATCACTTATTCCTAAATGTTATAATTTCAATTAGAACCATCAGATCCTTCAACTACATTTCTTTGAAATCTGCATGCTCAATAATGTACTCCAAACTCAACCTTGAAATAGCCTTGAATGACGGGGTCAAAGTACGGAGTACGTTCGGTGACGATCTGCTCTGTGATTGGCGCGTTTGAATCGGATCAAATAACTACGGAGTGGATTTGTATAATTATTGAGTACTTACAGAAAAACGGTATTCATCATTTGTTGATCCGAAGCGGAGCCAACAAATGTGATGTAAAATTGTATTGGATCAACAAATCGGGCCTGGATCAACAAATCCGAACGGATCAACTTAAAACTGATTATACGTACCGCTTGATCAAACAACTCCTAGAAGGGATAACTATATATATATATATATATATATATATATATATATTAATCCGTAATCTTTCATATATAGCATAGAGAGTAATATAGTAGTCGCATAGTAGAAGATTTCTCTATCTTAGCAAAGAGCAAGAGATATGTGATTGCTTATCAGTACCGCAGTAAGAGTTATCTGGAAAAGATACTACTCTAGCTACACTTCTATACTGTACAAGACAGTAATGATTAAATGTAATTAGCTATAAGAATAATATTTTAAAATAGCAAGCAAATAGCCGAGTTTCTTCTCGGTAGGAATAGCTTTCCGAACCAGCAGTAGAGTTGATTCAAAGGTACTTGTTTACTTGAATGAAGAATATTTTGAATTTGAATTTATTTCTTTTCTTTTATATTCTATTTTATTTTATATTCTCCAAATAATATTACATGCATTTTGCCCGCTCAGTAACAGTTAGAGTAATGTTAGGGTGAAATTTAATCAAATAGGAAATAATTTTCCCAATTCTTTCCTTTTTTTTTATTTTTATTATTATTATTATTATTATCAAAGGCTAGCGCCTGGCTACGATCTCGCCTGATGGAAACCGAAAAATGTAGCCTAAGGTGGACTGCGCTTGCCACTATAGTGCCTATTCACTGTTTTTTTGAATTTCGACAGATCGTAAGGGTCCAAAATTATTATTAATTATTTGGTAATTTGAAGATTTTTCGTTTATGAAATAACTCGTTTTTAAGAAATGCTTGTTAATTATTTCAGATTACACACGGAACTGTTACAACTCTTGCCGCCAGATCGCGCAGAGGGTAGTTTCGTGGCTCGGGCGCCCTCAGCTTCCATAGTGACTGCCGTTTTTGGAGGGACATTACAGAGCGAGGTTAGTATATAAAATAGATAAATAAATAAATATATGGGACACTTACACGTTCGTTCAAGCCCAAAGTAAGTAACTTAATACTTGTGTTATGGGTGACGGAGAACTGGTAGATATATATATGTATATACATACATACTTTTAAATATACATACATATCGACTGTGAACTGGCAAATTGTCCTATCTTATTTTTGACAACTTTTCAGGAAGAAGAAAAAACGTGATTATTAATAAATTCGCAATCATTTTTATATAATAGAAAAACAGGTAATTTTAAATATGTTTATTTATTTAAAAAAAATCTAGTAGATAATACATGTTGATACGGTAAATGATGGGCAGTAGCACGCAGTGCTGTTAAAAGTGATTTGGATTAAAATTGAGATAGGATGTATTGCCGGTTCACAGTCGATATATAATTTAAAATACATATTTAAATACAAATATACACCCAGGCTCGAAGAATCAACAAATTGTTTATAGAAAATGTTGGCATTCGGTGGGAATCGAACCCGTGACCCGCGGTATATAAGCTTGTTACACTTGTTCGGAGGCAAAATAAATGGTGGGGGTTGAACTCATTTAGTATATGCTTATTTTGGTGATGCGTCGCTTTGATGTCCACTCTACATTTAGCATTATTTATTTTAACGCGGATTAAAAAACAAAATTTTATTCTTACTTTTGTGTTAGTACAAAAGTAATAATAAAATTATTTTGCTATAATATGTTTTGCGGATTATAGCGAAATGATTTTATTACTTCTGTATTATGGATCTCCGCAAAGTAACGCCTAATTCTATAAATTATTTTTTGTTAGTATATTTATTAACTAAATCCGATATTATATATCTGAAAAATAATGGATGATGAAATGAAAAATAGATGATAATCCACTTTTCTGCTTCCCGGTATTTTAAACCTGTACTTATACAGTGATTTTAACAATATTAGGTTTTTAGGATGAGAATAGGTAATAGAGAGTTTTTAGGAACTCCATTAATAGATTCAGGTCCCATCTGCGTTGCGTTGCTTTGCAAACACTCAGTTGGGACCCTATGAAGGACCGTCGGCAATTTCGTTGCCACGTATTCCTGCCTTAGAATACAGAGTAACACCATCCTTTTTTGTTCAGTAAGACTTTAAGAAAGGAAATTTATTTATTAATTACGTAATCAGTGTTACAGATAATACTTATTTCGAAAATTTAAAACTATACAAAAGTAATAATAAATAGCAAAGTAACGCCTAATTCTATTAATTATTTAAAAGTATAGTAAAAGTAGTTAGTAAAAGTATAGAAAAAAAAACGTATAGTCCACTATACATTTAGCACTATATATTTTTTCTATTTACTGTATCGCGGATTATAGCAAAATAATTTTATTATTACTTTTGTAAAAGTATAGTTTTAATATAAGACCATAACAAGATTACAAAATTTATAAACATTATATATATAAAAAGATTATTTACATTAACGAAGTAAGGATGTGTTAACAGAACAAAGATGATATAAAAGATAAAACTAGAGATAAAAATTGTAAATGAAAATAAAAAGAAAAATATTCACAACGTGTATGTGCGAACGTAGTTATAGTGCTTCAGTGTGTGTGTGTGTGTTATTTATCACGATGTCATTATCACTTAGTTATGGTATTGTAATCTGGGGTAACTCAGTGGATGCGAATAAAATATTTAAGGTACAAAAGAAATGTATACGTGCTATATGCAAAGCAAATGTTTTAGATACCTGTAAGCCTTTGTTTAAAACGCTCAATATATTGCCCTTGCCCTGTATTTATATCAAGGAAATATGCATATTTGTGAAAAAATATCCTGACTATTTTAAAAGTAATGACGCAAGGTATAGAGATAGATTACTATCACCCAGAATAAAATTATCGCTTTACAAAAATACATGCATACTGTATGTCAATTATAATATACAATAAGCTGCCTAAATATATAAAAGACTTATGTCTTCCTAAATTTAAATTAAAGCTACATGAGTGGCTATTATCTCATTGTTTTTATTCGATAAATGAATATTTAAACTTACAGATTAAGCCCTTACAAAAAATAAGATCGAAAATTAAAATTTGTTGCTGTTACTTATGTAATTGAAAATACCATTATTAAATGCTTTACAGCTATGTAAGTTTTAAAATTTTTAAATGTTAATGCTAAACCGTTTCTTATGCATGCCATTTCTTGGTATTACACTAAACGAACAATTGTAACACCTTTTTGTAAGTTTGTAAGTGTATTATGCAAAAATAAATGAATTTGAATTTGATGAAATTGGATGATCTGATGATGAAATGTAACTGGGGCAGCTCGTCTGTCTCTCTGATTATGTCACTTCCTTCACTATTGGACGTGGCTTCCCAGGTTCGATGCCTAGCGTGCGGCACGGAGAGCAAGAAGTTCGATCCGTTCCTGGATCTATCCCTGGAGTTGCCCGAGACGGGGCGGCACGACGCGCCTGTTTCCCTCACCGACTGCCTCACCAGCTTCGTTCAGGTATTCGCAAAAGACCGCTTGCCACAGACTTTGTTTTGAATAAAATGATTGCGTATTTGAATGTAATTTTGCGTTTCGGGTGTTATTCTCAGTAGTGACACGACTTTATTGACATTTGAGACTGATATAAGTATTTAGTGACGCGTTTAACCAGTGAAGCGTTCGAGAAGACGCGACCGTCCACGGTTTTAGTGCGCGTTGGGTTACTATTCCCCGATATAGGGACGATTCAATAACTTGTGACCTTACGAAGGTTGTGTGCACACCGGGTGTTATTTATACAACACGAATACAACACGGCGTATAGATAGATATGCATATATAAAATATAAATAATTCATTAGATCTTCACATTGCGCTGTATTTATGGATTTAATGCTTACAGATTGAAGAATTGGCGGACACAGAGCGCTACTTTTGCAGTAGTTGCAAATGCAAACAGAAATCCACTAAGCAGTTCTGGATAAGGAGGTTACCGAACGTTCTGTGTCTGCATCTCAAGAGATTTCGATGGCACAATTATTTTAGGTAAGTTGAAAGAACGTGCCCAGTATCTTTTCACTAATAGAATAAGTTAATGAAATATCACATTCATCATCCTCCTGCCCTTATCCCACTCTAAGTGGGGTCGGCACAACATGCTCTAAACATGTTGTCACATGATTCGGCTACGTATTTTACGACCGGCCGCCTGCCTGACGTCAACTTACCTTCGTATTTAACGACCCCTCGGTAAGTAAGAGGGTGGTCTATTTTACTCTACCGGATACCACACGGCAGGTCGTCTTACCTTAGTCGCCTTTTACGACACCTCGGTAAGAAATGAGGGCGGTCTATTCTACTCAACCGGATACCACACGGCGGATCGACTTACCTTAGTCTCCTTTTACGACACCTCGGTAAGAAATGAGGGCGGTCTATTCTACTCAACCGGATACCACACGGCGGGTCGTCTTACCTTAGCCGCCTTTTACGACACCTCGGTAAGAAATGAGGGTGGTCTATTCTACCCAGCCGGATACCACACGGTGGGTCAACTTACCTTAGTCGCCTTTTATGACACCTCGGTAAGAAATGAGGTTGGTCTATTCTACTCAACCGGATACCACACGGTGGGTCAACTTACCTTAGTCGCCTTTTATGACACCTCGGTAAGAAATGAGGGTGGTCTATTCTACTCAGCCGGATACCACACGGCATTTAATGAAATATCACATTTATTAGAATAAATCCGTACATTCTTATAACTAATCCACACACGCATGCTTTCACAAATAGACGCCAATAAACAAACTACGGCAAAACAACACTTGTCGGGTCACCTAATAATTCTATAATAATAAGTGTGAATAGCGTAATTTAAAAAAATCTCTATTGAACTCTTAAAGTAAAGTAACAGCCTGTTACTATGCCGACTGCTGGGCTAAGGCCTCCTCTCTCCGTTATTGGAGAGAAGGATTGGAGCTAAGACCTACCACGCTGCTCCAATGCGGATTGGTAGGTTACACATATCCCTAGTATTCTCTAGAGATATGCAGGTTTCCTCACGATGTTTTCCTTCACCGAAAAGCGTATGATAAATAGCAATTATCAATTAGACACATAAGTTTTAATAGAAAAACTCATTGGTGCCTGCCCGGGGTTTGAACCTATGTCGTCTCTAGAGAGTCGCACGGTCTCACCGCTAGGCTATCACAGCTATTGAACTCTTATTGTGACTCAATTGAGGACGTAAACGAAATAGTTTTGCTTTTGCATACAATGGCGTCTTAAAGACGCACTGGTCTTAAAGACGCAATGGACGCACACTTTAAGTCGTTGCCGAATGAGCGTTCGTAATTCGTCCTAAGAACATGTGAGCAAAAGAGACAGAGTTATCTATAGTTCATATAACGTTATCCTTTTCAAACAATACGACCCCAATGCCCGCTATAACTCACTCGTTGATACACTATTTTATGTCCTTATTTATTTTATGCATAATTATATAATGTTTAGTTTATTATATTTGCATATTTTTATTATTAGCTTATTTATTAATCAACGGTCGTATTTATATATAAACTAGCTGTGCCAACAACGGCTTCGCCCGCGTGGGATTCACTGATTTACGAAACTTTTCCTGAATTTTCGAAATTTTTAACATAAAAGTAATTATTGTGAGTCAACCGTGAGAGACATGCTATCGCGGTCTTTTTTGTAGTATTTTTATATATCTAGTATACTCTAGTACATTACTTTAGCGTATCTCTGCTGGTTTACGCAGCGCACGCTACTAAAGCTTCCAGCAAGCAACTTTTTTAACAACTGTGCAAATTCTTCAACACAATTTACATAATACCGATATGTACTATTTACCTAAACCATCCAGAAGTATTGCATAATCTTTTGGTGAAAACCATACATGAATCCATTGAGTAGATTTTGAGAAAATCGATTACATACAGACAGACAGCTTTTTGGGAATTTGTTTTATAATAAGTATAGATAGGGGTTAGTTGTAAAGAAATTGTTGTCTATTTCTATTTAGTCTCAGGTATGCTCGATACAGGATAGGTGGTCAGCTCCTATGAGCGATTATTTCACCCATTTCCCCATGTTGAGACATAAATTAAAAAATTAATTATTGACAGGATGTCAATGATATATATATTCCTATAGTAGATGTCTATTTATGCTTCTTGCTCAGAATGTATAACACTTCAAGTGCACTTGTTAACAAGTACACTTCAAGATAAGCATAAAGTATTTTAAATTGACTGGCCCGTTGGCGCAGTTGGCAGTGACCCTGTCTTCGGCTCCGTGGGTCACGGGTTCGATTCCCGCCAAAAACAAACATTTTCTATTTAGGATTTGTTGGTTCTTCGAGTCTGGGTGTATATGTATTCAAGTATGTATTTAAAACTATATATGTAGTATATTTACCAGTTGTCCGTCACCCATAACACAAGTATTAAGTTACTTACTTTGGGGATGGACGACCGTGTGTGTAAATGTCCCATATATTAAAAAAAAAATTAAAAAAAAAATTACTTTAAAAGTTTTTTAAAGTAACAAAACTTTAAAAGTTATATAATATCCAATATGTAATTTTGGCAGTTTTGGCTTTAGTTTTGGGTTTTGATTTAAATAATAAGTTCCGTTCAGTGGATTTTGAGATCATCGTTTACATACAGATAGGCAGCTTTTTTGGGACTTTGTTTTATAATAACTATAGATATGCGCCACCGGAAGTTTGTAGATTATGGCGCGTTATACACGTTAGGGGTATTCAACATAAAAAAAAAACCCGCAGGACAAAAGTGGACACGAGCATATCGTTCCCGCTCAGTGCCCTGGACATGTCCCGGTTCGTGTTGGCCAACGTACCGGACACGCGCCGGTCCGGCCTCGGGAACTACCTGTACGACCTCGCCGCGGTCATCGTGCACCACGGTTCCGGGTGAGACGTCGTTCTTTACTAATGACAATGTCTTGAAAGGGTTTTTTTAAAAGGAATTTAATCAAATTCAAATTCGAATTCAAAATATTCAAAAGTAATAATAAAATTATTTTGCTATAATCCGCGATACAGTAAATAGAAAATATATATAGTGTTTAATGTATAGTGGACTATCAGTATTTTCATACCCGATACGTGCAGGATTCGTAAAAACACATGCACAAAGCTCCACCACTTCCACCACAATACACAGGCACTACACAGGTTCACTATCACAAACTCAACAATCGTTTCGCCCCGCAACCGAAGCATCATCAGGAGATAGACTCCACGACAAAATCGCAAAGCTTTGTCCACTTGATAGTCCACTCTACACTTAGCATTATATACATTTTCTATTTACTGTATCGCGGATTATAGCAAAATAATTTTATTATTACTTTTGTATTATGGATCTCCGCAAAGTAACGCCTAATTCTATAAATTATTCAAAATATTCTTTATTCAAGTCTGAGCCGCCTGCGAGAAACTAAGATCGAATTACTGTCTAGCGTAACGCGATAAACACTGCCTTACGTGCTAGGAAACTTAATCTTGTCACTACCAAAATCGGTTTACCAGCCTAACATGGCATGGGCGTCTTATAAATTACGGAGCCTATACCGCTATTTACCGTATGAGATACCGCTATATAGCAATTATAAGACCAAACAACAATTCAAGTCATATAAAATCAAATCAAATCAAAATCAAAATATTCTTTATTCAAGTAAACTTGTAAGCAAGTGCTTTTGAATCGTCAACTTTACTGCTGGTTCGGAAAGCTGTCCCTACCGAGAAGAGCCAGCAAGAAACTCGGCGGTTGCTCTTTTTAAAATATAAATCTTAGAACTAGTTACATTTAATTATAACTGTCTTGTACAGGGTAGAAGTGCACCTATATCCACACATCCTTATCATCTAAGTAATCTTCAACAGTATAGTAGGCTTTCTGTATCAGCCTCTTTTTAACTGTGGTTTTAAACTGCTGTAATGGCATGGCCAAAATTGATTTCGGAATTTTATTATAGAATCTTATACCCAAACCCACAAACGATTTACGTACTTTTGCTAGGCGCAAAGCAGGAGTCGCAAGCTTATGTCGGTTCCTACTTTATCTATTATATACATATAATGTCCCAATAACGTGATGACGTCATTCTCACTAGATCTTAATATAATCGTATTTAGTGATGGCAATATCTAATTACGTCACTATCACTAAATATTGTGGTCTAAATACTTTTATCTGAATAATGCCTAATAAAGCGGTAACGTAGCTGTCAATAAGTCTAATTATTTTAGATTCCGCAGTCTTAAAAAGCTTCAGATTTTCAAATCCAGGCATTGTTATTATGCGATTTCTTTTAAATTACTTTAATGCACTAAAAGTACAAAAGGCGGACTTAACACTTAACACTAACGCCTTCTTCAACAATCAACCTTAGGGTTAAACGGAAAATTTAAATAGGTGCAGTAAGCAAACTAAGCAAAATAAGTTATTCTTACGTTAGCTTCACAGTATATTTTTAGCAATTTGATTTTTGTGCATAAAAATATACATAATTATAAAAAGATTGGCGATGTATATAATAGACAAAGTAGGAACCGACATAAGCTTGCGGCTCCTGCTTTGCGCCTTGTAAGAGTACGTAAGTCGTTTGTGGGTTTGGGTATAAGATTCTATAACAAAATTCCACAATCAATTTTAACTTTGCCATTACAGCAATTTGAAAATACTGTTAAAAAGAGGCTGATACAGAAAGCCTATTATACCGTGGAGGCTTACATTGATGATAAGAATGCGTGGATATAGCTGCTCTTTGACTTTGTGCAGGATAGCTATGACAAAATGTAATTAGTATTAAGAATCTTCTTTTTTAAAAGAGCTCCACCGAGTTTCTTGCTGGCTCTTCTCGGTAGGACGGCTTTCCGAACCAGCAATAGAGTCGACGATTCAAAAGCACTTGTTTACAAGTTTACTTGAATAAAGAATATTTTGAATTTGAATTTGAATTTGAAACAAACAGAAAGAAGAAAAGTGATGATAGGCGTAAATATTTACAAGAATGAAAGTCAATAAATAAAAGGTGTTTTTTGACATTTGATTTAAAAGTAAGACGACTAGATGATTTTTTAATAGAATCTGGAAGTTTTATCGTAAGGTAATGTTATCGTAGACCCGAATACCGAAACCATAGAATGAGTTGCTAACTCAGCTGAGTTGCGACACAGGAATCACAAGCTTATTATGATCTCTCGTTTGTCTATGATATATCGACTGTGAACCAGCAATATCTCCTATCTCAATTTTAAGCCAAAACACTTTTTAACAGCATTGGGTACTATTGCCCATCATTTACAGTATCAACATGTGTTATCTACTAGAAAATTTGTAAAAAAATAAACATATTTAAAGCCAACTGTTTTTTTATTACACAAAAATTATTGCGAATATATTAATAATCACGTTTTTCTTACTGATAAGTTGACAAAAATAAGATAGGACAATTTGCCAGTTCACAGTCGATATATCAAATTTTGTCTGGTACATACTGATGTACCTTTTTTTTAACTTAGTATATTTCTAAAATTTATCCCTGGTACTAGATAGATACTTCCGACGTACCCTTCTAACAAAGACGTACCACCAAGCGGTTTAGCATTCAGGTACGATGTCGTGTAAAAACCCTGAATGGTTACACGTTTAATCTCCAAACCCTTTCAAGAAACTTAAACTACATCGGCATCCATCTGAATTCGCAATCAAGAGCTAGCTTGCCAACTTAATTTAATAAAGATCATATCATATTCATTATGCAACTATTAGAATAATTAACTCGTATTTCCTTTCACAGTGCGGGCTCCGGTCACTATACCGCGTTCGCAATCAACGAGGACCAGTGGTTCCACTTCAACGACCAAAACGTTCGGGCGACGGACGCGAGCGCTGTAGCCTCTTGCAAACCGTACATCTTGTTCTACATACGCCGAGAGTTCTCTTTACCGTCCTTGTGACAACTCTATCAGCAAAATAAAATGAATTCTAGCACGAAAGCCGTAAGGTCGCTTATTGATCGGCAATTATGAAAGATGTATGCGGAAATTCGTTTAGCAGAATTGACGCGCCTCGGGATCCAATACTTGAGTTGAAATCCGTTTTGCTCTCTTCATTCGCCTTGTGACAACTCGATCAGCAAAATAAAATGAATTCTAGCACGAAAGCCGTAAGGTCGCTTATTGATCGGCAATTATGAAAGATGTATGCGGAAATTCGTTTAGCAGAATTGACGCGCCTCGGGATCCAATACTTGAGTTGAAATCCGTTTTGCTCTCTTCATTCGCCTTGTTACAACTCGATCAGCAAAATAATATGAATTCTAGCACGAAAGCCGTAAGGTCGCTTATTGATCAGCAATTATGAAAGTTGTATGCGGAATTTCGTTTAGCAGAATTGACGCGCCTCGGGATCCAATACTTGAGTTGAAATCCGTTTTGCTCTCTTCATTCGCCTTGTTACAACTCGATCAGCAAAATAAAATGAATTCTAGCACGAAAGCCGTAAGGTCGCTTATTGATCGGCAATTATGAAAGATGTATGCGGATTTCGTTTAGCAGAATTGACGCGTCTCGGGATCCAATACTTGAGTTGAAATCCGTTTTGCTCTCTTCATTCGCCTTGTTACAACTCGATCAGCAAAATAATATGAATTCTAGCACGCAAGCCGTAAGGTCGCTTATTGATCGGCAATTATGAAAGATGTATGCGGAAATTCGTTTAGCAGAATTGACGCGTCTCGGGATCCAATACTTGAGTTGAAAACCATTTTGCGGGCGCATATTAAAGTTTTAGCCCAATATGAAACTTTATTTCCATTATATACGAAACCTTATATATTTGCTACGATGCGGTGCGACGTTTTTCATATTATAAATCATGCTGTAGCATGTTACAAACAGTACATTTTTAATCTACATACTCCGAGAGTTCTCTCTTCATTCGCCTTGTTACAACTCGATCAGCAAAATAAAATGAATTCTAACACGAAACCCGTAAGGTCGCTTATTGATTCGCATGCATTACGATTGTTGTATGCGAAAATTCATTTTCCCGAATTGACACGCTTCGGGATCCAATATTTGAATTGAAATCCATTTTGTGGGCACATATTAGCGTTTTATCCAAATATAACCATTATTTCCATTATATAGGAAACCTCGTTTATTTGCTACGAAACGGTGCAATGAGTAAATTTTATTTTACATCCACCGAGAGTTCTCCCTACCATCCGCCTTGTGACAACTCTTTTCACACAATAAAATAAACTCTAGCAAGAAAGCCCTAAGGTCGGTTATTGATCGGCATGCATTGCGAAAGATGTATGCGAAAATTTATTTTTCCAAATTGACGGACCCTGGGGTCCAATACCTGAGTTCAAATCCGTTTTGTAGGCACATATTAGCGTTTTAGCCCAATACGACAATTATTTCCGTTATATAGGAAACCTCATTTATTTGCTACGATGCGGTGCAACTTTTGCATTTAAGTAAATCCACAACACAATTAGTTTAATATTCATTAAATTATTAGACATACACCAACCATATGTTTGCTAAATCTCTTAAAATCCGAACAAATGTCTAATGAAAATGTTAATTAAAAAAACTAAAGCAACAACATTAGATTCGTATAACATGCTATTATATTGCATTATGCATCTAATTGATTTTTGTTTCTAATGGCTTTGTTAGTCCCAAAAGCGTTCAACACTCAACATATAATTTTAAATCCACCAAGAATAAAAAGTTAAGCATCTTTAATCCTTAATATTTGAGTACCAGCCAGGTTACCAAAACATACACAAAATATAGTGTTAAATTCTAAAAAAAAAACCGGATCTAGTGAATTCGTGTCTTTTTAGTTCAATTTTTTAATAAAATCTAAATAGTCTTTATTCAAGTAAGGTTTTCCAAGCACTTTTGAATCCCTAACTCAATAAGTGTTACCGGTTCTGAAATCTATTTAGGAAAGTTTAAAAACGTTTTTAAATTCTTGCTTAAAAGTGCTGTAAGATATTAGTATAATGTTTTATTCTAAATAAAATCATGAAGCATAATCAGGAAAATAGATATGAATATAAAACTTTAAGTTCAATAACTTTAAGTTGCATTAAAAAAATTAGTCTGTACACGAATAAGGGTGTTTTAACTTAGCCACGTTAACATCGTTGACTATAACTTAATTGTTAACAATTGCAAAGAATAGCTTGTTGGTATATCGATTGTTGAACTTGAGCAAAGTTTATATCATGGTCCCTGAGCTAGCTAATTAAAAGAAATTGGCCAGTAATTATTAGGAACATAATATATCAAATTTAGTTAACACGGTAAGGTAAATTGCAACTTGCATTCTCTTGTTTATACTTTGGATGAGGTTAAATGAAAAACATGCGTTATATGCTTGCTCCCAGTATCGGCGATGATCGTTGATCGTGTGATCGTCTGTAATCAACACGATCATCGTGCAAGTGTCCACGTTATTGGTAATAAGCCATCCGGTACATACAATCATACGTATCACCTAGCGATATCTCTTTGTGTGTTCAAAAAACCTATAATTCCCGTATTGCAGGCGATCATAGGCGATGATTGACAAATACAGCCGAATATGCCGTAGTCGTTTGTAATCGCCGCTTATAATAGACTAAGATCCCAGAGCCGTAAGGCACAACTTATTTTCTAAAGCACAAACCTTTCGATTCTAAGTAGTCTTTTATGTACTTTTAATACCTACATGATTGTGGAACTTGCCCGGTGACACCTGCGCAGATACCAGGTGAGAAAGGTAACTAAAAATCAGAGTTACTAACTTAAATTATAATGACTGATTTTTATATATATTTTGTAGAATATAACTCTGATGTCATATCACAGAAGTCAGACGCTTTCTGTAACTCTCACATTTAAGTAACTCTGATTTTTAGTTACCTTTCTCACTTGGTACCTGTGCAGGTGTCACCGGGCAAGTTCCAGACACTTGCGGGTATTAAAAGTACATAAAAGACTACTTAGAATCGAAAGGTTTGTGTTTTAGAAAATAAGTTGTGCCTTACGGCTCTGGGATCTTAGTCTATTATAAGCGGCGATTACAAACGACTACGGCATACTCGGCTGTATTTGTCAATCATCGCCTATCGCCTACGATCGCCTGCAACACGGGAATTATAGGTTTTTGAAAGTGAGTTGTGTCTTACAGCTCTGGGATCTTGGACCAAAAGGAGGAGCCATTACATTAATTTGAAGTTGTGCGTACTTTTATGTACCAATAGTACAATGAATATGTCATTGTTTGTGTTTGCGTGTTGCGAAAATCTATTTTGATTATATTGGTACAACACAAAAATGCTGGATAGGAAAATATATCATAATAAAGTAAGAAGCATTTCAATGCTTGCTCATTTTTTATTCTATTATTGTGTCGATTTTTACATAGATTTTGTTACAATACAGGACTATTTCTTCAATCTAATGCATATAATTAAATACACAAGTAAATACATAAACGAGCTGGTTTCGTAAAAATTTTGAAAAAATTGCATGCGATCGGAATTTTACGCTTCGGTATTGAAATATTGAAGAGCATTGATCGAATTTTGGAGCTTATCAAAATTATACAGTTCAATGTATATAATTATATTGAAGTGATAAAGTCCATGGCACGTATGCTAAGTAACGAAAGGAACAGAGTGCATTTTTTTTAGTAGTTATGCATCTAATAACTAATGTATAAACGTGAAACCTATACTTTCGGACTATTATTTTAAACGTCAATGAAATAAAGTTATAGATATAGATTAAACTAACATTGATTTTAACATTGATTGTAATAACAAAATTGATATGCTATAATCCGCGATAACGTAAATAGAAAATGTATATAATGCTAAGTGTAGAGTGGACTATCTGTTTCACTGATACAAGCGGGATTTATAAAAACACATGCACAAACCTCCACCACAATACACAAGCACTACACATGTTCCCTACCACAAATTCAACAATCGTTTCGCTCCGCAACCGAAGTATCATCAGGAGATAGACTCCACGACGAAATCCCAAAGAAAAATCTTTGATGAAGCAGTGGCGGAGATTTGTGCATGTGTTTTATGCGAAGTTGCATACATTTACATTATATATATTTTCTATTTACGTTATCGTGGATAATACCTTTAACAAACGCCAAGTAGCGCCTAATTTTATCAAATATTTGCTCTTTTACTTTTTCATGACAACACGCTCAAAACGCTCTGTGAACTTATGATGCATTTTAAGCTTTTTAAAAAAGTAATCGACTTATTTATTCCCTATGCGATATTCTTACATTCCTGAGAAACGTATTTGGTGGTTTATTCATGTTTTCACAGCGTTTGCTTAATTGGATGAATTGTGTGAAATCATATTGTGATAGTTAGAGTGTGTATATAGACTGGTTTAATGAGTTTATATCGTGAAGTGGTCTCTTTTGCAAGTACCTAATGAAATTGTTCGACAACAGGTTTATTTTTAAGTACTTCAATTACTGGAAGTTTATAGTGATTGAATTTAATAAATTCGCAAACAAAATACTGTTTTATTTTGAATTTGCGCTTCTACCGGAAGTGCAGCGTATTTTGTAACGCATAGAAATATTTGTGGTCACGGCGCAATCTATTTTGGCTCGGCAAGACACGCCATCACCACCACATATTAGACCAGCAGGCCTACCATGAACTCTTATTGCGACCCAATTGAAGACCTAAACGACGACCGCGAACCGCTTTCTTTTCGTACCATGAAGTGTGAATTGCAGTGGGGTCGTAATGTTTGAGAAGGATAACGTTATATGAACTATAGATAACTCTATCTCTTTTCTCACATGTTCTTAGGACGAATTCCAAACGCTTATTCGGCAACGACTTAAAGTGTGCGTCTTTAAGACGCCATGGTATGAAAAGCAAAACAAACAAAAATTACGTCTTCAATTGAGTCGCAATAAGAGTTTATTGTAGGCCTGCTGTACATGACTCCTTAGCCTAGCTCACGACCTAGATATTAGCATCCAATAGACGTTCGAGTCATGGCAGGAGACTGGCTCTGTGACAACCTAATGAAAAGCTTATAAAAAAATAAATACAAATGATAACAAGGTCAGTTGATGCAACCGTTCATTCGTTAGCTCAGAATAATCGAGAGAGTCCAAAACAAGCACGAATGACATATTGACGGCGACTATATTGTCTGTATTGTTGACCTATTATTATTACAGGTTCTGTTTGTAACATGTAAAAAATTAATTGAAATTTTGAACATAAAAGCAGTTATCGTGAGTTTATAACCATAAGAGATAGAGACACGGAGAGAATCTAAAACGTAAAAAATAAAAGTAGTTATTCTGGTTAATTATAAAAGATAGAGACATGCTGTCGCCGACTTTTTCGTACTATTTTTATGGATCTACAATTCTTAATTATATTACTTCTGTGTATATCATTTAGTTTACTAAATTTTTCAGCAGGCGAGTTCTTTTGTGACCTCTTCAGCACAATTTACGTAAAACCGTAATGTACTATTGACCTAAATCATCCGGAAGTATTGCACTTTCTTTTATCAAAAACCTTAGATAAATTCGTTTCGTTTCAAAAAAATCGATTACATAAGGATAGGCAGCTTTGGGGACTTTATTTTATAACAAGTATAGAAAATCTAGAAACATTTATTTACAACAGTGAATAAAATTTAAGAAGCGTTTAAACCATGATTTTTTCTTGTTATCACAGTCGGTGTCCAAAGAAATTGACAAATATAAAGAGGACACGCTACCAGTCACTGGTAAATATTCCTTCCATTCTGCTGGCTTCAAAAGCGATACATTTCTTATAAATAATCTATCGCTAGCACATTTATCACTTGCATCTACCGTTTTGTATAGATTTTCCTGTCCGTCATTTTCCTCGGCTTTTTGAATGTTACAATCGTATACTTCAAGAACTTCTTTATTCTCTCCAATCCAGTTTCCATCTAATTTTTCTAAAGGATCAGTGGTATTATTTTTATTAGCCAATGTTTTAATCAATTTTAAATGTGGCTTTTGCAAATTACAGAGAGTTTCATTCATAGTACGATTATTTATATGGATAAAAGAACCTTCATCTTTTGTATTATTTATCTTTGTCAATCTTAAGCAGTCTCCATTATTTTTTTTCGTATCATTTGCACTACTTTCGATATTCAATGTATGCCTACATTCAGTAGTAGTCACAGCAACTGTAGGTTCACAATACTCGTGACTATCTCCTTTGTTTTGATTAGGATTATCATATTCGTCCATTTTGTTAATTCTTAATCTTCTTCTTTCTCTCGGTGACAAATTTTGTAAGGGTTTAACAATAGCTTCTTCTATACTAAGACCCTGTTTATCCTTATGTGTTTTGGTTATTTCATTTTTTAACCAACTATTCATAGACGTTTTAAAAGGTACATTATCTTCTACAGTTTTACTTGGACTAATTTCTGAACTGTTCAACGATAACTTGTTAGGCTCAGTTATTTCTTTTACAGTTGGTAGTGTTGGTGATATTGGTAAATTCAATCGTGGTATATAAGTAGGGATAGGCGTTGCAAGTCTACGTATCATTGGAATCTCTTTGGGTGACGCTTCCTCATCAGCAGTACTGTTGCTAGGACTACTATTCAATTGAAAATCTTGTTCCTCCAAGTACCTTTGGTTTTTTAAAGCATATATCCATATAGTTCTCTTCTCTGATTCAAAATCACTGGCGTATAAATTATTTTGACCCTCGAACGACTCATTATTTCTGCTGTAATAGTTATTATTTATCGTGCTATCACACTGCATTATTTCAATATCATCATAAGCATTCTTCTCTGATGATGTTTCGGAGGTTACATGATTATTTATAATTGTGAAAAATTCTGAGTTAGGGTTCTTCTTTGTTGGTATCCTCTCGCCCCTATCGCGGCAATCGATGCCATAGAAATCGGTGAAAATTTGGTTAAGTACATCTTCGTCGTAATATTTATAACTATTTTTTATACTATCGCTATTTTCATTATTTTGAAATCTATTATCATTATTATCAGGTCTATTTACTAAATATTCATCCACACCCTCCTGGCTTTCGTCACTTGTGTTGCACCAGGAATGTCTGTTATCGCAACTATTATGCTGTTCGTTTTCTTCAATTCCATCAGAATTTAGTTCAATAATTTCTACAGTATTCGTAGTTCCTTCGTGAATATTAGGATTAAAATATATAGTCGGATATACAACATTACGATTGACATCTGAGAAAAGAAATTTATTTTATAAAAGTGAGTATTTATGAAACGCAATTAACGTGTGTTTTACGACACGCAGTCTTAAAAGTTTCTATTCATTTAAACATTAAATTCGCTACAGAATGGTTCTCGAAGATAAAATTTGAAGTATAAAACTAAATTACAAATCAAGTTCACCGGTTGAAAAAAGTAAAATCGTGTGTTGTCGAATATTGTTAAGAAATTTTTAACTACAAAATACACTACGCGCGAATTCTAATTCGCTTATTATGTAGGACGGTTTGGTAAATATTTTGTTTAAGTGTGAAGGGTTATATAATATAATTTATCTTTATAAAGAGAGTTGATATAGTGAGACGTCTCCAGACAAATTAAGTGCTGTTCTTGGTTTCGTGTACAAACTTCATCTTAATTTTTCGTTCTGGATCCAGGTCAGACGGTTGCTTGTTCATCACGTCGGGGTCACCAATTCCGAAGGTAGGGTGAAGAAAACCCTGTCGTTGGCGGGTATATTTAAAAAAAAGGAAAGTAACGGCCTGTACTATCCCAATGCCTACATAGACCGCCTCTCCGCCTCTCTGTTATTGGAGAGAAGTGTTGTAGCTAAGACCTACAACGCTGCTCCAATGCGGATTGGTTGGTTACACATATCCCCAGAAATTATCTGGAGATATGTAGGTTTTGCTCACGATGTTTTTTATCAAAAAGCGTGTGATGAATTGCAATTATCAATCAGACACTCAATAAGAGACTAAGGTTTGAACTCGTGACACTCTCGAAAGTGTTGTACGGTCTTACCGCTATCGAGGCTTACGAATATATATAATAATTCCGTAGTATACAGAAGCGCCTGAACAATGCGCGGCAGGGAACGACTGACTTTTATATCATAATAATTACTCTTATATTGTCCCTACAGGCTATAAAGCATTTTTTTTACAACTCAATTGGTTATACAAGATATAATAATTTATTAGTTAATGATATTGAACAATCATAAACGCTTTTAAGAAGAGCAGATCGATGTTGTTTACATATGCATAACTCTAATAAAGATCTAGAAACTTAGAGATAACATAGTATAGAAATGATGAAAACTTACGATTAAACATACGGTTCTTTCGGTTAACTTTTTTATACATTTGTGACTTCTTCATTTTATCAACATCAAAAATATGATATAAAAATAATTAGGTAAATTTAGATATGCCTTTTTATGGAAATATTGATTTAATAAAATAACACAAAAACTAGTATTAAATGTTTATGACAGCAATATGATTTTTATCCTTTTATCTCCATCAGAGATCATTGTTTTTTATTGTTTATGGTTTCCTCGCATAACGTTGGAAATCATCAATGAATTAGGTGTATAAAATATTTATGTAAGTTCTGCAGTAAATAACTTGCTAGCCAAATGGATAATTAACAAACTAGATAATTTAAAAACTAAAATTTATACATTTATTATTTTAATTTGTTTATTTATTTATCCCTTTATTGTACGTACATATGTATATAAAAATAGCACACGTACAAAGGCGGACTTATTCCTAAAAGGGATCTTTTCTAGTCATTAACTTTGTCATTTATAATGGCTTTGTGTTAAAATATTTTACTTATATTATTTTTATAGTATGAACCTACTTAATAAATATTTCTGTGATATGTACTATATTGGTTCTATATTGAGAGTTGTGATAGCCCAGCGGTGAGACCACGCGACTCTTATCAGGTGGTCACGAGTTCAAACCTGGGGCAGGCACCGATGATTCTATTAAAACTTATGTGTCTAATTGATAATTGCAATTTTTCACAAGTTTTTCGGTGAAGGAACACATCGTGAGGAAACCTGCATATCTCTAGAGAATTCTGAACCAATTATATGCCAATTATATGTTATATGTGTCTATTCGCATTGGACTAGCGTGATAGATCTCGGGAAATAGGAGGCCTTATGACCAGCAGTGGGATTGTAACGTATCATCACTTTTTTTTACTATGTATATTGAAAAAAATAGGCATCTTTCTTCTTCTTCGTGTCTTTACATCCAACTCGGATGGGCAGCGTTCGGGAAGCTACGCGAGATCTTTTCGTCCGAAATACCTCAGTGTCTGAAGACCAAGGTTTTCGAACAGTGCGTGTTGCCAGTGATGACCTACGGATCCGAAACGTGGTCGCTGACTATGGGCCTTATAAGAAAGCTCAGAGTCGCTCAGCGGGCGATGGAGCGAGCTATGCTCGGAGTGTCTCTTCGAGATCAAATCAGGATTGAGGAGATCCGCAGAAGGACTAGAGTCACCGACATAGCTCAGCGTGTGGCGAAGCTGAAATGGCGATGGGCGGGGTACATAGTGCGGAGAACCGATGGGCGCTGTGGTCTTAAGAATGGCGACCCCGCACCAGAAAGCGCAGCGTCGGTAGACCCCCTACGAGGTGGACAGACGACCTCAAAAAGGTTGCAGGGAGCCACTCCGGGTCTTCTCGGTACCCTGTGAGGGTGCCAGGGTACGAGCCTCGAGGCCTGTGGGCCTGGTCTGTGTTCGGGCCGGTTGGCCCAGGTCACCTAGGTGACCTGAGGGATTTCTTGTTCGGTGAGAAGGTCTGGGAATAATAACTCCCAGACCGCTGCGTCAATTTCGGGTGGTGTCGTGTCCTATTTGTTTTGTGTCAATCCAGGTGGTATAGTCAAATCCGGTGTCGCCCTCTCGCTCGTAGCGTCGTCCACGTCGTCGCCGTCGTCGTCCGCGTCGGGCCGCGGTGACGGTGGTCGCAGGAGCTCGCGAAACAGGAGAAATCTCTCCGGCGGCAGGGAGCCACTGGAACCAGGCGGCGCAAGATCACGATCTTGCGCCGCCTGGTCGCGACACCCCACGGGGTGTCGCGATCCCATGAAGAGGCCTATGTCCAGCAGTGGACGTCCATCGGCTGACGACGTGTCTTTACTACGTTAGTATCGATGTAGATATTGAAATGGACTAGCTTTTAATTATGCTAGTTAATATGTAAATAAGCCAATTTAGCGAACCTCATTTGAAACGTGATTGAAAATGGACTGAAACTGCTGGGAAATTAAGTGAAATAGAGAGAGCTTACACGCGTCGGCGTGAACAAAGACCCGCTGCGATAATTTGTGAATTAGCCATGAGTGCTCAGGCGTAATCGAATTAATTGGTCTTTGACGTTTGCTGCTTTAAAGCGTCTAAAAATGGAAGCCGGTAATAACGGTGAGGAGATCTATTAAAAAATAAACACTTGACATTTTTGAAATTTTAGTACTTTCTATTTTATTTGATTTAGTTTACATTTTTGCTTTATTATTAATTATCTCGCCAAACTAGACAACATTTTGTTGGCTAAGTGAGTAAATTATATATTACAATCATTTTTATTAAAAATTAACATTATAATAAATTGTATAAATAATTATTTACAATTCACTGAACTAAAGTATTTTACAAAATGAAGATTTTATAAAAACTTAAAACAAAATTAAAACTAACTAAATAAAACTAAAAAAAAACAAAACAAAAATGATATATACATATTTACATCTATTTACACTAAATCAAAACCGTCGATTCCACTGCAGTAGGGTAAGGTTCCCAACATACTGGCAGCGTTACCCCTTTGAATGGCCAAACTTATTCGTTGGCCAAGGTAGCTGCCAGATCTCTGGTCCCCGGTACGCTCTACGAGCCTTCTCGATAGCTCATTGAAGAAGGTATGAGCGTCCGGGCCCCATGGACCCAAGGTCTCTACACCAAAAGGCACAAAAATGAAGCTACTGTCTATTTTATTTGATATGTATTTTCATATCTTGCGAGGTGTCGTAAAAGGTGACTAAGGTATGTGCCGTGTGGTATCCGGCTGCATAGAATAGACCAACCTCATTTTTACCGAAGTCTCGTAAGAGGCGACTAAGGTAAGTTGAGGTAAGGCAGGCGGCCAGTCATAAAATACGTAGCCAAAACATGTGACAACATGTTTGCAACATGTTGGGCCGACCCCATTTAGAGTGGGATAAGGGCAGGAGAATGATGATGTATTTTGATATCTTACTAACTTCATCGTTAATGTTTTTGATACTTTAAATTTATACTTTCAGAATTTAATTTTTGTATATTATATTAAAATAATTGGCGTAGAAAAAATAAAAAATGGGTTATCTTAGTATAATCCGATTTGACTTTTCTTTGTATCAAATGAAGGTAGAAACAGTACATTTTTTCAGATAAAAGCAAAATAATCTTCATTCAAATAAGCTTTTTACAAGCACTTTTGAATCATCAAGGATCAGTTACATTGAATGAAGCTACAACTGGTTCGGAATGTGGCTCTGCGAGAAGAAGCAGTAAGAAACCCGAAGTTCAACCTTTTCAACATTTTAAATTTAAGCGCAATCTTGTTTGAAGCTGACAGGATTTTCAAATCCAAGCATTTCGTCATATAAAAGCAATCAATCATCATATCAAATAATCTTCAATATTAAGTAATAATTACCGCCGTGTGGTATCCGGCTGAGTAGAATAGACCACCCTCAATTCTTACCGAGGTGTCGTAAAAGGCGACTAAGGTAAGTCGACCCGCCGTGTGGTATCCGGCTGAGTAGAATAAGAAAGACTTCTTACCGAGGGGTCGTAAAACACCACTGAGGTAAGTTGACGTCAGGTAGGCGGCCGGTTGTAAAATACGTAGCCAAATCATGTGACACAACATTGTGTCACATGATCCCACTTAGAGTTGGATAAGGGCAGGAGGATGATGATGATGATGATGATGATGATTAAGTAATAGTTAATTAAACAATAATTTTATAATATTTAAAAAACTAAAAAAAAGTAAAGTAACGGCCTTTTGAATATCCCACTGCTGGGAATATGCCTCCTCTTTGCGTTTTTAGAGAGAAGGGTTGGAGCTAAGACCTACCACGCTCCAATGGTTGGAGTGGACCGGACCGGATTGGTAAGCTACACGTGTGCCCAGAATTCTCTAGAGATTCTAGGTTTCCCCACGATGTTTCCTTCACCGAAAAGGGTGTGATAAATTGCAATTATCAATTAGACACAAATATACCTAATAATAACATGTAGGTAAAAACTTACATAACAAGGTTATTCAAAAAAATTTAAAACAACTTCAATGAAGAAAGAATCACAATAAATTTTGAGAATAAATAGATATACACTGAAAATCCCATAACCAATAAGTAGTTGCGGAGATGTAAAAAAAAATAATTGATATTGTAGGGAGGAACCATTTTTTATTACAGAACAGACCTAATTTGCAAAACTAGGTGCGAAATCTCACAGGGGAACATTTCCTACCACTAGGTAACGTTATTTGGACGCGCCTAATGGAGTAAGTGCTTTGCCAAATGGCCCGCGCCGCGAGCTTTTAATGCAATTTTGCCTCCCTTTGTGAGGAGAATTGGCGCAATCAATCCATTTACACTTTGTTTCGCTAACATTCTCCGTGTAGCACGCCGCTGGCTTTTAGCGACAATGTAATTGGCCTTTCAGAGCATACTTTGTTGGAAAATATTTTTGAGACGTTATTTTAATCCATACATTTTAAGTCTGAAACATATAGCAACAAAATAAAAAGGTGCATCAAAAAGAAGTTAGAAAGAAGTACATATAAGGGGAAGTCTGAACGTTGCGCCCTTTATAGAAAAGACGAGAAGTGCAAGATTAAGATGGTATGGACATCTGGGTAGAGATGAAAATCATGAGACCAAACGGTTGTTAAATATTAATGTGAAATGGATAGAGGCCAAACAAGAGATGGTTTGATTGTGTGAAGTATGACACAGTATGACAAAAGACTTGATATATAATAGAAGAGAATGGAAGCGGAAAACATGTTGAGCCGACAATATTAGAGTGGGCTAAGGGCAGGAGAATGACGGCTAATATTTTCAATGAGAAATTTGCTCTTTTTTAAGTGTAACTTAAATTGGCTCTCTTTTAACTACTAATCTACTGGACCTGCACTGATGAAATTTGCAATAATTGTATATTGTTTGTATTTTATTAATAATTATTTATTTTATAAATATAATTGTATAAAAATATATCTTATATATTTTTATTTTGGTACATAAATAAATAAATAATTGTAGGTAATATTTAACTAACATATAAGATAAAAAATTGCTTTTCTTTCAAGAACGAGAAATACTGGTACAAATTGCAGTTTCACAAGTATGCAAAGAGACATTTAAATTTAATTTATAGAATTAGGCGTTACTTTGCGGAGATCCATAATACAAAAGTTATTTTGCTATAATCCGCGATACAGTGTATGTCTCGCGGATTATAGCAAAATAATTTTATTATTACTTTTGTATTTAAATTTAACATTAAACTGATAGCTTGTCTGTTTATTTTAAGGAGCCTCATTATTCGAATTTATTTTAAGAAGTAATGTCGAATGACCAATAAGGGTTTTGTGACCGATTAATTAAAATTAATAGAAATAAAGTACAATTGCCAGACATAACGAATGTAAGCTATAGTTAAAACCACTAATAAAGGACGACGACTAAAATCGGAAAGTAAAGACTGTTCCTCTTCAACCGATGAACATACACTGCTGGATTCTTAATGGGATTTTCGTACAACATGATCTTGTTTCTCTTGTCGCTTGTTTCCAGCGGCTCCCCGCTAGGTTGAGGTCGTTAGTTCACAGTCGTAGGTATGGATGTGAAAAAATAATCGATTTTCTATTAATTGACTATTTTATTATAATAATCGATTTTTTATAATCTATTTTCTAAACATAAATCGATTTAAAAGAAAATAGATTATATTCTTTACCTCCTTTATTCTAGCCTTTTTTCTTGTTTTTTAAATTCAAAATATTCTTTATTCAAGTAAACTTGTAAACAAGTGCTTTTGAATCGTCAAAATTCTACTGCTAGTTCGAAAAGCTGTTCCTACCGAGATGAGCCAGCAAGAAACTTGGTGGTTGCTCTTTTCAAATAAAATTCTAATAACTAGTTACATTTGGTTATTACTATCTTGTATAGGGTAGAGGAGTAGCTATATCCACGCATTTTTATCATCTATAGCCTACTATACTATTGAGGTAATCCTCAATAGTATAGTAGGCTTTTTGTATCAGCCTCCCTTTAACAGTGTTTTTAAACTGCTGTAGTGGCAAACATAAAATCGCGGGATATAAGATTGCGGGATTTTATCTTATACCCAAACCCACAAATGACATTTAATTTTTTAACGCGCAAAGCAGCCGTAGCTCATGTCGGTTCCTACTTTGTCTATTATATATATCGCCAATCCTTTTATAATTATGTATATTCTTATGTATAAACATTAGATTGCTAAAAATATACTGTGAAACCAAAGTAAGAATACCGATTTCCTTAAACTTCTCTCGCAGTGAATCACGCGGACTAAAATTGTGAATGCCACGTATGGCCCTTTTTTGTATTACAAAAATTCTATCAATATCCGCCCATTTACCCCATAATAATATTCCATAGGACATAATGCTATGGAAGTAAGCAAAACATACAAGTTTTGCTGTTTCAACATCTATGAACTTGCTGTGTCTTATCTTTCGAACAGCGTAGGCCGCTAAACTAAGATAAGATAAGAATTGCAAGCTTATACCAATGTACATAAACTACTATTAGAAATGTCAGGAATTTCACTTAATATCTCAGCCTTCTCACAAAGTCAACAAAGACTAACATACAGCTACAACATATGTAACAGGCCTAACATGTATTAACAGGTTAAGTTTCGTATAATTTGGAATTATTATGCCAGGACGATTCTACCACCTTACACGATTCTACCACCAGTTCGGAACGCTACTATCCACTGAGAAGAACTGGCAAGAAACTCAGTGATAACTCTTATCGCGAATATTAACTATTCGAGGTTAGATTTTATTATCACGGAACGTAATGTGGGTAGGTGCGGATCTCTCCGAACAACATCAAACACCACTATAGTAATCACTCGAATATGAGGGTAGATTCTAATAACAATTAACACCTAATTTAGGTACTCGCGGATCTACCTAACCAACATTAAAACGACACAGTAATAATTACACCTCCTTGTTTAACCAAGGCAGGTTGTAACACGATCTACAATAATCGTACAAGTTTCGTTTACAACGAAACTCCAACAGGACGGTCTAGCCGCGTAAGCGTAAGCTAATATCCGTAAGAGTCGAGTATTGCTACAAGACTGACTTCAATATGGCGGACTCCATCTTTTATAACTAATTTTTCCCTCCAAAGGCAAGTCCCTTCCTTGCTATCGGTCACGCGATTATAGTGTTGCCAACTTTCATTCCTAACACGGCCTCTCCTGACCGTGCTTCGTCCTCGACAGCAACTTTGATCTCAATATTATCCTCAGCACCTAGTATAGAACATACGCAGCGCACATTAACATACTCCCGTGAGACACAAGCAGCGCTCACTATGGATCACACGCAGCGTCCATTAACAAATCCCCGTGAGACACACGCAGCGCTCACCATGGAACACACGCAGCGTCCATTTACAAATCCCCGTGAGACACAAACAGCGCTCACCATGGAACACACGCAGCGTCCATTTACATATCCTTGTGAGACACACGCAGCGCTCACTATGGAACACACGCAGCGTCCATTTATATATCCTTGTGAGACACACGCAGCGCTCACTATGGAACACACGCAGCGTCCATTTATATATCCTTGTGAGACACACGCAGCGCTCACTATGGAACACACGCAGCGTCCATTTATATATCCTTGTGAGACACACGCAGCGCTCACTATGGAACACACGCAGCGTTCATTTATATATCCTTGTGAGACACACGCAGCGCTCACAATGATAAAAGCAGCCAACTGAAACAAGCCAATATTTATTAACACATTCAAAGAAATAAGCACAAGTTTTAGGACAACTCTCCTATCCACGGAATAATTTATTCCATTGCCGCTTAGGTCGATTTGCTTAAGTAAGATGTCATTAGCTTGCGACCTCTCTCGTTAACTTACAGCAAGACAGTTCCATTGCCGATGGAACTGGCGTCCGTATGAATTTCTTTTAACAGCGAGGTGTCGTAGATTGTTAGTACCGGCTCACTCATTAGGCAATATTATGTACCGCTTGGCCTAACCTGACCTTCACTGATGATTGTGGTTACGGAGAACAACATTTTTTTAAATTGACGGAGAAACCAACCACCGTTAAATCAACGCGTCAAATTAAAGTAATAGATCAAATCCAAACCCAAAAAAAAGTAAACGGGTACATCGTGATTAAATTGTGGGTAGTTTGATAAGCACATTGATCACAAAAAAAACAATAGTGGGCAAAAAGTAGGAATCCCACTTCTGATATTAGAAATGTCAGGAATTTCACTTAATATCTCAGCCTTCTCACAAAGTCAACAAAGACTAACATACAGCTACAACATATGTAACAGGCCTAACATGTATTAACAGGTTAAGTTTCGTATAATTTGGAATTATTATGCCAGGACGATTCTACCACCTTACAGGATTCTACCACCAGTTCGGAACGCTACTATCCACTGAGAAGAACTGGCAAGAAACTCAGTGATAACTCTTATCGCGAATATTAACTATTCGAGGTTAGATTTTATTATCACGGAACGTAATGTGGGTAGGTGCGGATCTCTCCGAACAACATCAAACACCACTATAGTAATCACTCGAATATGAGGGTAGATTCTAATAACAATTAACACCTAATTTAGGTACTCGCGGATCTACCTAACCAACATTAAAACGACACAGTAATAATTACACCTCCTTGTTTAACCAAGGCAGGTTGTAACACGATCTACAATAATCGTACAAGTTTCGTTTACAACGAAACTCCAACAGGACGGTCTAGCCGCGTAAGCGTAAGCTAATATCCGTAAGAGTCGAGTATTGCTACAAGACTGACTTCAATATGGCGGACTCCATCTTTTATAACTAATTTTTCCCTCCAAAGGCAAGTCCCTTCCTTGCTATCGGTCACGCGATTATAGTGTTGCCAACTTTCATTCCTAACACTACACATATTAGTGGAATTTTGGAAATAGTGCATCTAGTTATTTTCTAATCTAACTAGTCAACTTAAATTAATTATTCATGTAAAAAAGAAAAAAATCAAAACATCAGGGAAAAAATGGATTTTCAATGATCGATTTTATACAAATCAAAAGGGAGAAAATCGATTATTTATTAATTGATTTTTTCCACTCAAGTCACATTCCTATTCGTAGGTGGTTTATCAACGCTGCGTTTTCCAGTGAGGTTCGCCATTCCAACACCTTAATACCCATCGGTTCCCGTACTATATACCGGCCATCGCCACTTCAGCCTCGCTTCGGTTTTGAATAAACACTAGTCAAAGACTTTCCTATATATGTCCACCTTCGAACGAAACTTTGAAATTAAAAAAAAAACACTAACACTAATGTTTGCACACAAACATCCATTAGCGCCGGCGTTTCGTTCGTTGCGCGTCATAATTAGAATTTACTTTTGTCTATCAAAATATTTTTAATTGGTAGCGTTAGAATATATTGTAGTATGTGATTATCCGAAGGCGTGTATTTGCTTAATGGACGGAGATAAAAGCAAGCGCTATCAAACGATCGAACGTAATTAGAGGGTAGGCGCCGCCGTGCTCTTCCTTATCGTGCCACTTAAAGCTATACTGCCTTCTCACATGTTGTATTATGTAAAGCGAATTGCGCCAGCCAATGGCGTTTGGACTTAAGTCTCAGCTTACGTATACGTATTATTCAATGTTATGTTTTCTGTGTTTGTATATGAAGAAGCAATGAGCAAAATCTAGATGCTAAAACTAACGAATGGTAAAAATATCTTGAACGCAGAAAGTACGAAACATCGCCATACTTCAGAGACTAGACAAAAGCACAGAGATCTTAAGAACAGTTATAACTCGTCATCTCCAATATTTTGGCCGCATAATGCTCAATAATAAGTATCAGATCCCACAACTCATTATCCTAGAAAAGAATCCAGAGGAAAAGAAAACCCGGTAAAAGAAGAATATCCTGGCTTAAAAATAATAGCAATAAAAAGTGTAAAATAACTTTAGAAAGTATTATATTCACTTTCTAAAGACGAATTATATTTATTAATACACTCAAAAAACAAAAGAAAATGTTAGTGTGTTTTTTTAAAGGTACAACATCCTTACACAAGAGCTTTTAGTGAAATTGCCTTATACATATTCAGAAGGCAAAAAAAATGTAATAACACACTATCGCGCGACGCTAATTGCAAATTACTTGTACATTATATTATTTTGCTTAAGTATTAAGTAAGAGGAAATGCAGACACACGACTCGACAGTATTTGTTTTAGAAATACTTAATCATACATCTAGGTGTGGGTAGCATTCTACTGTATGATGACTAACTCTCTGACTTTTCTGATGCGTACAGCCAAAGTATGGAATTCCCTTCCTGTATCTATCTTCCCGGATTCCTACGATTTGCATAGTTTCAAAAGACGAGTGAATAGGCACCTACTTGGCAAGCGCGGTTCATCTTAGGCTGCATCTTTCGCTCACCATCAGGTGAGATAGCAGCCAGGCGCTAGGCGCCTTATCGCATAAAAAAAAAACTTTTTGTCCGTAAAATTCTTTTATTTTATAGTCAGAGCGACTTAAATGGCAGTATTGTGGTTAAAATACAAGTAAAAGTAAAGTAACGGCCTGTTACTATCCTAGTGCTGGGCATAGACCTCCTCCCTCCGTTTAAGGAGAGAAGGGTTGGAGCTAAGACCTACAACGCCGCTCCAATGCGGATTGGTAGGTTACACATATCCCCAGAAATTCTCTGGAGATACGCAGGTCTTGCTCACGATGTTATTTATCACCGAAAAGCGTGTGAAGAATTGACATTTTCAAAGAGACATATAAGTACACATTGTAACATTAAAACTTATTGGTGTCGGCCCAGGGTTTGAACTCGTGACCCCCTCGAAAGAGATGCACCACTGGGCTATCACAGTATGTACTATAAAAGTATGTAATATGTAAAATACAAGTTTTTATTGGAATATATAATTGTTTTTTTTCAAAAACTATAATTTTTGTTGTACTGCGACGAATGTTGAGGTCTAATTTCGTTGGAATAGTGCCCATGCATTGATTGGATGATAGAGCAACAAATAGTTGCAAGAACCCAAGCGGTACAAGATCAGCGGGCAAACAGTGCGGAAATACAGGCATTGCCATAAAAGATGGCTACAAAGCTATTAGCTGCGGGCTATTGAAGGATATAACGTTATTTTCTGTTTAATGTTATTAAATTTTACTCCTAGATCTTGGTTTTGTCTGTTATAAAATGTTGATGTAGTCGATATTTAAATCTATGTCTATATCATAAGTGTTTATCTTTCAATTTAAAATATTAATAGAAAGTATGTAGATTCTTAGTGTTATCGACTCAATAATAATTGATTATAAATTAATAAATAAATTTGTACTTTATATTTTAAATAAAAATGGGAAAAGGGACATGCGTCGTGTGACAGTTCGGTACAAACGTTTTTTTCAAATTTGACATATACGTCAGCCTCATACGCGCGCCAACGTTATTTAAAATGTCCAATTCCAAAAAAAATTCTAACCAGTTTAAAAATCTGCACGACGTACAATCCGTAACCAATATAAAATCTCTAGCTGGTTTAATTTTAATAAAAGTCGGTTTCACTTCGGTTACAATTATTCGATATTATAACTCCCTTCCGTCATTCATATCTGATGTCTGCGGTGCCAATGATCCGAACGTTGATTACTTTGCACTTTTAAAATTCAAAATATTAACACAAGTATGATAGATTGTTTTAAAACTAGATAAATTAAAAATCTAATATCCTGTTTTTTTAACAATACTAGCCGTCCGGCAACGCGTTGGTGTTGCTCAGTATGGTTTCGATTTCCACTCGAAACAGAACTGATATCTTCATAAAAAAATCTTATATTGTTTTTTATATATAAGAAGATTTTTTTTACGGAAAACTGAGGTTGAGTGATATTTATAAGTTAAATATTGAAACCAGCTACAGTCATATCTTTTTGTATTGGATTTGTCTAACTATTACGAATTCCACACCTTCATATAAACACTGCGTGGTTTTCGAAAGGTTTGTTAATTTGTTTTAAAATATGTCATCTATATTGTATTGAAAAAATAATTAAAAAAAATACCTCCATATGTCTATTGTCATACACAATAGCCAGATTGTAGAATCTCCAAAGGATAAGAGTAAAATTATTAGTCAAAATAATGCATAAGTTTTGAAAAGTTGATACACGTTTCAGGCAGTAACGTGAAATAAAATTTATTTATCCAGTTTGTGTATAGATTAATATCTTTCCAAACTTCCTCTAAAAGTAAATTTATTGTATTTTTAGATCCGTATCTCGCAGTAGTCCGTAGTGCTGTAAACAACCAAACATGCACCAACTTTAGGTAATTCGGCCAGGGCTATGTAACCTATTCATTTAGGTGCCTATTTAAACAATACAGAAATCGAATATCTCTATCTAAAGATGTATTAGATCTCTAGTACCGTAACTTCTTCTGAAACGTACCAGTGCGAAAATTTATGAATATCAAGATAAAGCCATCAAGTAAAGTAGCGGCTTGTTACAATCCCACTGCTGGGAATAGGCCTCCTCTCTCCATTTCTGAAGAGAAGGGTTGGAGTTAAGACCTATCACGCTGCTCCAATTGGTAGGCTACACACACATTCTCTAGAGATATGCAGGTTTCCTCACGATGTTTTCCTTCACCGAAAAGCGTGTGATAAATTGCAATTATTAATTAGACACAAGTTTTAATAGAAAAACTCATTGGTGCCTGCCCGGGTTTGAACTCGTGTTCCCCTCGAAAGAGTCGCACGGTCTCACCGCTGGGCTATCACAGCTCTAGCCCTCAATCCCTTTTAAGTATTATAACTTAACTAGTCTTGCCAGCGGCTTGGCCCGCTTGGCAATCAGCGTGTCACAATTTTTTCTAGAATCAAATTTTAAACATTAAAGAAGAAGTTATTGTGAGTTAACCATAAGAGATAGAGACATGCTATCACCGGTTTTTTTGTAGTATTTTTATAGCTTAGTATACTAGTACATTACTTTAGCATATATCTGCTAGTTTACGCAGCGCACGCGACTAAAGCTCTCAACAAGCAAGTTTTTTAACAACTGCGCGATCTCTTCAACACAATTTACAAAATACCAATATGTGCTATTTACCTAAACCATCCGGAAGTATTGCACTATCTTTTGGTGAATCGTACAAAAATACGTTCATTTGATTTGAGAAAATCGATTACATACAAACAGCTTTTTGGGACTTTGTTTTATAATAATAACTTAAAACTTAATATCGCAGTTGGATGACACTTATATGCCGAAAAATCTTTCAAGGGTTATATACTTCTTCAAGATTTTACTTACCAATAAATTACTTCAGTACATTAAGGAGTTGGAATTCTGACTTGTTATATACTTAGACGTAAAGATCAAAGTACATTCAACCAAACGAGCGCATATTTTGCAATATAATATTTACAAAGATATTGGCATGAAATTTTATATATTTCTTTGCTTTTTGTGGAAGTAATGTCGGAACCATATTCATAAGAATTGGGTTGACAGTTCATGTCCATTTTTTTTGTCATTTTATGAAGACGAAGATCATATTTTTGCAAATAACCATATAATAAAGTGTGAGAAATATTAACTTCAATAAGAAGTACTGACTTAAAGTAGCCGACACCTGCTATACGTAAATGGATGGCATGATTTGCCACTTTCGCCCAAATGTTTTAGGAAACGCCGGTGTTCTTTATTATCAAAGAGACTAATACAACACGGACGCGACGCCTAATTGTCACGATTTCACACAAAATTACGATTTAATTCTACACTTTCTATAATAACCAAATATAGCCTTTTCTATTACCCTGGAGCGAAAGGAAGTCTGAAATATTATCAGTTATGCCAAATAAAGTTAATACGAAAATTTCACTAGTAAACTATTTTGAAAATTTATTATTTTTATTTTTTTTGTTATTAAATATAAGAGATATATACATACACGGTCCTCCGTCTCTTAAGTAAGTGATTTTGTTGTGGAGTCCATCTCGTGATGATAACTTAGTTACGGGGCGGAATATTATAGAGATTGCGCGAGAGATTTAAATGTGTGCAAACTTCAAGCTATGATTGAAGAAGATGTCCCTATTATTGAAAAGTTCTAAATATTTGAATATAAAGAAATTTTTATTCCGAATAAACACGATACAGTAGGTCTATAAAAACAAAAAGAAATCTCCAAAATTTAATAATACTTTTACATGCCCTGCAAAAGGAAACATAGTGTCAGTGGGCGTGTTAATTTTTAAATTTGTAACCATAATTATACTGAAGAGGATCTCAAAACGTTTTTTCTGCGTTGGAGTGTCAATTATTTCATCACTCTGATCTATGGAGCCGGCGCATCTGATGCTATCGGTATTTACACGTCAGCATTATGGGAAAACAGTTTCGGATAATGGGAACATCAAAGGAACACCACAATGAAATGTTAACTTCACTAGAACGGGTTTCACATAGATTATCGACAGACTTAATCCATAAATCAAAGTCTTTATTCAAGTAAGGTAAGTAAGGTAAGGCTGCTTACCTTTTGAATCTTCAAGGATCAATTATGACATATATGCATAATTAGTAGGTCTAAGAATCGGTTTCTATCTATTTGTCGTACCCCTAAGTGATAAGGAGAACCCCCTAAGGGTTTGCCATCCCTAATCATTTATATTTTATTCTATGGACAATTTCTTTTATAACGTACACTAAAAATTCCCTAGAATTAATTTATATGGCAAAAAAACGTTTGTCGGATCACCTAGTATCTATATCACATTAAAACAACTAACGAAGAGTTTATAGAATTAGGCGTTACTCTGCGGAGATCTATAATACAAAAGTAATAATAAAATTATTTTGCTATAATCCGCGATACAGTAAATAGAAAATATATATAGTGTTAAACGTATGGTGGACTATCCGTATTTTCATACCCGATACGTGCAGGATCCGTAAAAACACATGCACAATGGCTTTGCGATTTTGTCGTGGAGTCTATCTCCTGATGATGCTTCGGTTTTGGGGCGAAACGATTGTTGAGTTTGTGATAGTGAACGTGTGTAGTGCTTGTGTATTGTGGTGGAAGTGGTGGAGGTTTGTGCATGTGTTTTTACGAATCCTGCACGTATCGGGTATGAAAATACGGAAAGTCTACTATTCATTTAACACTATATATATTTTCTATTTACTGTATCGCGGATTATAGCAAAATAATTTTATTATTACTTTTGTAACGAAGAGTTTGTTACAGGCAAATAACATTGTAAAGTTCATGTAAGATGTATTGAATCTGTCTATAACTAACGATCAATACAACTCACATGTGAATGTTTACAAAAAATATTACAACAATAATTATACTGACACCTCTATCGAAATCTCCGCGTGGCGTGACGAGAGTCATTGTGTTAAAAAACTGCTTACAAATTAATTGAAATGCTACATTACGACAGTGGGTCGGAATAGGGGCACTAGTCGCTTTACAAATATAAAACAATCATTTGGACGGCTCAAAGAGTGGTGCCGTGTAACGCAACGTTGTTGCGTGTGCCTCGATTTATAAGAGTAAGAGGTTAACAGATATTGTATACTGGCTTTAGTGTGTCGCATAAATTTTGAACATATAAGTAGTTATTGTGAGTTAACCATAAGATATAGAGACATGCTATTGCAGATTTTATCGTAGTTTTTTGTAGATCTACAATTGTCTAGTACAGAGGTCGGCAACTTTTTAAATGTTAAAAAAATGTTTAAGTGCTAATGTTCAAGTTTAATGTTTAACTAAACCGTAAAAACACATGCACAAACCTCCACCACTTCCACCACAATGCAAAGTGAACTTTGCGATTTTGTCGTGGAGTCTATCTCCTGATGATGCTTCGGTTGCGGCGCGAAACGATTGTTGAGTTTGTGATAGTGAACCTGTGTAGTGCTTGTGCATTGTGGTGGAAGTGGTGGAGGTTTGTGCATGTGTTTTTACGAATCCTGCACGTATCGGGTATGAAAATACTGATAGTCCACTATACATTAAACACTATATATATTTCCTATTTACTGTATCGCGGATTATAGCAAAATAATTTTATTATTACTTTTGTCTCGTGTACATGTTTTACTATAAATTAAGTCAAATAATGTTATGTTTTACTAAAAAATACGATATGCTAAAATCTTATAACTTAAGCTAGAAAGAGGCTCGCGCCTCGTCATCGCGGCGCCTTTCATTTCACATCTCAAACGTTTGGCTCCACCCCCACAATGGCCCCAGCACAAAGCTCGCGTTTGCCGCCTCGTTATAAAATGATACAAACAATACCGCGGTATCGCTTTCGGTACGAATCAATCGAACGGAATTAACAATGCATAGCCACATGACAACTTTACGTCGATCCCTCTTTAGGTGTTCAGTAGAAGAATCCAAAGCTCTTTCATAATAGAGCGATGTAGTAAGACTTATGAAGTGGTAATTGTGTCGGCCATTTTCAAAATAAATGTGTGATTTTTACGCCACGCTGTCTGCTTGCGTTAGAGTTTTTATAAATATATTAGTTTTGTTTATATTTTTTTTATTATACTTGTGTATAAATTAATCTCTGCGTAATTACATATGTAAAGTAACTCAAAAGTTTACGATAAGAAAGTGATTTCTAAAAAAAAAGTATATAATGTTCGAAAAGTTTAAATTGGGAACTTTGAATTTACTGTAGACACCAAGTTTTTAAGTCGTCACTTTTAATATCGATTGTAGACGCCAAGTTTTTAAACACCAAGTCGTCACTCTTAATATTGATATCAATATGGCGCTCATTGACATCCAATACTCAGCCGACCGCCAACTTAAATTAACTTTATTTTTAAAACTTATAAAGCTTTAATACCTCTAATACTACAACGCAAGCGTTTAAAAGAGTGCTTAGCAATGCGCTATTCGATTGCTTTGCAAAACTAGACTCCGTCTTTCTTTCCTAATCTGAGACTTTAATTAATCAATGACTTTTTAAACCAATATATCTCATGCTTTAAGTAACCTAATTAAAAAAAGGTTATTTTGTCGCAAATTGCAATAAAGCGTAGCGCATACAAAACTCGAGAGTGTTAAAGAGACCCAAAACTTGGATGACCAAGAAGGCACTAGTTTTTTAAATAACTCATAGTATGTTAAATAACTCAATGTCATAGATGGCATTGAAATAACGATTATAATGTATATAATATCTAATATATGGGACACTTACACACATGACCGTTCTAAAGTAAATCACTTATTACTTGTGTTATGGGTGACAGACAACTGGTAAATATATACACATATAATTTTTAATACATACTTAAATACAAATACACACCCAGGCTCAAAGAACCAACAAATTTTAATAGAAAATGTTGGCAATCGGCAGGAATCGAACCCACGACTTGCGCCAACGGGCCAGTATAGGTCAATTTTAAACTAAGCGTGCGATATGAACGTTTGTTATAAATACTCAGTGTGTATATAGAGCTTTATTCGACTTCAAAGTAAAATATTTAAAACCATAGGTACATTTTGATTCTATCAATGTTTTTTAACACGAAAACTCCTATCGAGACTTCTTATGTAAACAGTTTTTCGCGAAACAAAAAACAAATTTATTCACCCCTCATTGGAGCAAGCGCTACGTGTACGATATGTAAAGCGATGTAGCAAAATGCTGGCACATACCTAATAAATATTACCGCACAAACAGCGCGCTCGAGGCAGCGAAGAATTTGCATACTACCTACTCTGTGACACAGTGTAGTATATCGACTGTGAACCGGCAATACGTCTTATATCTAATTTTAAGCCAAATGACTTTTTTACGGCATTGGTACTACTGCCAATCATTTTCTGTATCAACATGTCTTATCTACCAGAAAATTTGTAAATAAATAAACTGTTACAAGCAATATAACAGAACTAACTACTTTGCTATAATCCGCACGGGTTAAGTGAATGCATGCAAAGCCAATTTGTATGAAGCAGGCAAAATCTACGCACCTTATACATGCAGGACCAGTCACCACATGCACCCCAAGGCGCAATTCACCAGCAACAACGCACACAAAAGCAGCACACACACCCACTACCACAATCTCGACGATCGCTTCGCCCCGAAACCGAAGCATCATCAGGAGGATAGGCTTCACGACAAAAATCGTACTGCTTTACTAATTAAAATTATTGCAAATGTACTAATAATCACGTTTGTTTGCACATTATGTTGGAGAGAACGCGCAGTTGTTAAAAAACTTGCTTGTTGGGAGCTTTAGTCGCGTGCGCTGCGTAAACCAGTAGAGATACGCTAAAATAATGTGTTGTATGAATTGTAGATCTATAAAAATACTTTAAAAAAGTCCGCGATAGCATGTCTTTATCTCTTATGATTAACTCACAATAACTACTTTTATGTTTAAAATTTGAATTCTAAAAAAAAATTGTGACACGCTGATTTCCACGCGGGCGAAGCCGCTGGCACAGCTAGTTTAAATTGAAAGCAATCTTGTGATATTTACTGAAACAAATAAAATAAAGGCTCAAAGTTTTTTAATTCACTCGCACCTCTTTTGATGAGTCGTATGGAAGTAACGATTTCTATATGTCAAAATAAAACATTAGCACGACTTGTAAAGTTTAAAATATACAAGTATTTTAAACTCCTATTGAATTGTAAATAGCAAAAAGAGACCCTAGACATCCGATTTAACATCTCGATTAATTGCTTCTTTAGGTGACAAGAGGGCTGACTCCTTTTCGCACAAAGAATCAGATTATTGATTCAACGCGGAAACGCTGCCAGCATTCTTGGGATCATTCCACGTGGGCATGATTTGAGTATTAGCGTCTAAGTAATTTAAGATAGACATAACTTGTAAATTTTTATTCGTAGATTATGTATATAATATGTATACATACTCGTGTGGTATCTGGCATAGAATAGACCACCCTCCTTTCTTGCTGAGGTGTCGTAAGATGCGGCTAAGGTATTTGCCGTGTGGTATCCGGCTGCATTGAATAGGGCACCCTCATTTCTTACCGAGGTGTCGTAAAGGCGACTAAGGCGAGTTGACGTCAGGCAGGCGGCTGGTCGTAAATACGTAGCCAAATCATGTGACATGTTTGTAACATGTTGTGCCGACCCTACTTAGAGTGGGATAAGGGCAGGAGAATCATGAGAATATGTATATAATATGTCTTAATATTTTATGAATGTTATAACTGATAAAGCGTAGGCTGTGACTTAACTCCACTTGAACGCTAACCTAATACGACGTATGTCAGTTACTCTGAACTACGTGCTGGGAAATTGCTCTTGCATGTAAGGGTTTCTCGCTTGATTTTCAGTTCTAGCTCATTTCAAGTTCTAGTTTCAAACGAGCATAGCGCCTAATTATCTGCAAAAGCACCAAGTAATACTTGGTAGCGAAAGAGATCACAAATGTATATTACGAGTATTAGGTATTTGTCAAAATTGTAGTTGATAAATATTTTATTGAATTAAATTCTTGTTTTGTAGCAATTTAATATAACATAAGAATATACATAATTAGAAAATGGATTGGCGATGTATATAATAGACAAAGTAGGAACCACAAGCTTATGTAGCGTGCAGTTCCTGCTTTGCGCCTTGCAAAAGTAAATAAGTCGTTTATGGGTTTGGGTATAAGATTCTATAATAAAACTCCCCAATCGATTTTATCTTTACTACTACAGGAGTTTCAAAACACTGTTAAAGGGAGGCTGATACAAAAAGCCTACTATACTATTGAGATGCGATTGAAGAAGTGAGGGTGTTCTATTCTACTCAGCCGGATACCACACCGCGGGTCGACTTACCTTAGGCTTTACGGCCTCATATAAAAAACTTATCAACTTTACTGAAATATTCACCATAAATTAGTTATTGATACGGAAGTTTACACGTTATAGTTGCAAACATGTGATTTACTCTCTATAAAGTTTTTGGATAAAAAAAAATAGTGTTTAAAAGTTAATATAGAAAATAAAAATAAGAACATAGTTTAAAATGTAGATCAGCAAACCAAGACGATATTAAATAAACATCGAAAGAAAGAAGTCTGCGCTCAAGAGGCAAAGGGTTAGAAGCTCTTAGGGGGAGAATGTAAAGGTAAATATGGCGCTGGCGTAAGGACAGACAAACAGACAAGGAAACAAACAATCGTCGAGCAATCTTGAAATGAACCCAGCAGGCCTACCATGAACTCTTATTGCGACTCAATTGAAGACGTAAACGAAATTGTTTTACTTTTTCATACCATGACGTCTTAAAGACGCACACTTTAAGTCGTTGCCGAATGAGCGTTTGGGATTCGTCCTAAGAACATGTGAGTAAAAGAGACAGAGTTATCTATATTTCATATAACGTTATCCTTTTCAAACATTGCGACCCCAATGCAATTCACACTTCATGGTACGAAAAGAAAGCGGTTCGCAGTCGTCGTTTACGTCTTCAATTGAGTCGCAATAAGAGTTCATGGTAGGCCTGCTGGTCTTGAATCACTTCGAGTGGTATTTCACGCACTAACTGTTGTTGGTAACAACATAAACAATCCTGCCAATACATAGTGGTAATTTTCGTTAGCTCAATGAATTATAACATTATTCTTAATATATATTCTCGCACCGTTTTAAGGCCGACATTTAATTTAATGTAGGCTCGAGTCCAAACCAAAGGCAGGCATCAATGAGTTTGCGATTTTGGCGAGGTTTGTAATGCATGTGTTTTCACGAATCCTACATGTATCAGATATGAAAACGGATAGTCCACTCTACATTTAGCATTATATATATTTTCTATGTACTTTATTGCGGATAAAAATAACTTAATTATTGCTTTTGTATTATGGCTCTCTGCAAAGTAACGCGCAATTCGAAAAACATATACAAAAGAAAAAAACAGCAATAAAAAGAAAACATAAATTGTAACGTACATAAGGCGGTCTTATCGCTTATTAGTGATTTCTTCTAGACGACCTTAGTGTTAAGGAGAACTGAAAGTACACACCGATACACAGACGAGATCTAAACATCATAAAAATGTATTAAAAATCATAAATATTAATAAATAAACTAATGAATAATAAAACAAAAATACACAACAGTGATCTCAATAATTAATAATTAGTAGTATTTTTTGCTTGTACTAATAAACCTTTTGAGAATTAAGATTTAGGGCACTAGAGTACTGTCTTCACCCGCCCGTTATGTTTAAGACGGGCCTGGTCTTATCTACCAATATTAATTCCAGTATTCAATTCCAGGGAGGATCACTGAGAGCAGTGATACTTTCTTCAGCTCCGCGGGTCACGAGTTCGATTCCCGCTGATGACCAACATTTTCTATAAACTATTTGTTGATTCTTCTAGTCTCAGTCTTCATATGTATTTTAAATTATATAAGTACATATTTACCAGTAGTCTGTGACCAACAATACATTTATTAAGTTCGTAGTAAGTAACTAACTTTGGGGACGGACAGCCGCGTGTGTAATTGTCCCATATATTTATTTATTGAAGGTGCGTGATAGGTTTTATCTCTTAACCTCCTTCCAAATGAAAGGTCTTCGCAAAGCAACGTATTTCGTTTACTTTCCGCAATTTCATTGTACTGTTTTAATGTTATTAAATTTTAAGGAGAATGTTTTGCATCTGTCAGATTACATAAAGTAAATTTATTATTAAAAGAATTCGATTTCGACCAATAATTTAAAGTTTATATAATGTAAACACGTCCATTGTAAGTGTGAAGTTTTGAAAGCTAGATGCAAAGCCTTCGTGGAAGACTCAAGTGTTGACACTGGCGCACAATAGAGGCAAACTCGTCTGTCCTCGGATTATTTTGAAAAGCGACCCATCCGAGGTTTGTCGAGATGACTCGGGACTTACATTATCCAAATATGGACCTTTGACAAAATTATATAATTACATTTGCCAACGGAATTCAAGTAAGTTTCGATTTTGTCGTCAACTTCTGTCAGTCTTTTAATTTGATTAATTGACACGCGCACAAAAACGAAATATTTTTTCATGTGAAAAAAGTAAAGTAGCGGCCTGTTACAATCCCACTGCTGGGAATAGGTCTCCTCTCTCCGTTTCTGGAGAGAAGGGTTGGAGCTAAGACCTACCACGCTGCTCCAATGCGGATTGGTAGGTTACACATATCTCCAGAATTCTCTAGAGATATGCAGGTTTTCTCACGATGTTTTCCTTCACCGAAAAGCGTGTGATAAATTACAATTGTCAATTAGACACATGAGTTTTAATAGAAAAACTCATTGGTGCCTGCCAGGGTTTGAACTCGTGTACCCCTCGTAAGAGTCGCACGGTCTCACCGCTGGGCTATCACAGCTCCTTTTTTTTCATGATTCGGATATAATTAATCATACCTGGCATATCCTTATCAATTTTATTATTATTGCATGATAATAATTAATTAGCATTTGTAAAAATGTTTTATAAATTTTTTATTTACGTCGATACTCGCGATACAGCGCGGTCTAGTGCGAGGGTCAAAATATTTATTATATTAGTATACAATACAACCTTAAATTAATTTTTCGTAATCCCCCTTGAAATGTCCTTAAGAATTAATGTAAAATTTACCTTTTCACGCCGTGTGGTCCGGCTGAGTAGAATAGACCACCCTGTTTCTTACCGAGGGGTCGTAAATGGCGACTAAGGTAAGTTGACGTCAGGCAGGCGGCCGGTCGTAAAATAACTAGCCAAATCATATTACAAAATGCTTAAAACGTGTTGTGCCGACCCCACTGAGAGTGGGATAAGGGCAGGAGAATGATGTAAAATATACCTTTTCATTACGATTTTTTTTATGAACTCTTAATAATGAATTCAATCATAAAAAAATTTATAAAAAAGTGTAAATATCTCTAATTTAAGTTTTTTACGCCATTTTTTTACGCCCCCACCAATATATGACTCTTAATCTCATAGTATGTGTCTATTATGTATCGTCTTTATCTGTCGCAGAAAAGCGAAGCATCATTAACTATGTTCACAAAAATCCTACGCCGAAAAAATTAGACATAGCTAGTAAGTTCGGGATACCCGCAAGTACAGTGGAGTTCTCTCTCTCTAATCCTCGATGTGCATTATTTATTGCCGGGTACTATACATTGCTTGTGAATATGGTTAAACTACTTTTGAAAATCAAATATCATCAAGAGTAAAATCAATATTTGTTAACAGAATTAAGTCAGTTTGTACGAATAACATTCCAATACATCTAGAGTTGCTTTTATTCACGAATAATATTTGTTTTCTCACCAATTCCTGCATTTCTCAGTATTCTCACAAACCCACCTTCTATAATAATAAACATGGCTGTATAAATACGCAAAAACAAACATCTATACTTATTATAAAACAAAGTCCCAAAAAGCTGTGTCTGTATGTAATCGATTTTCTCAAAATCTACTGAACGGATCTTTGTACGGTTTTCACCAAAAGATTGTGCAATACTTCCGGATCGTTTAGGTAAATAGTACATATCGGTATTATGTAAATTGTGTTGAAGACATCGAGCAGTTGTTAAAAAACTTGCTTGCTTGGAGCTTTAGTTACGTGTGCTGCGTAAACCAGTAGAGATACGCTAAAGTAATGTACCGGAGAATTTGAGATCAGTAAAACTACTGTAAAAAGTCACATCACAAAGTTAAATCACAATAACTACTTTTATGTTTAAAATTTGGATTCTATAAAATAATTCCACGCGGGCGAAGCCGCTGGCACAGCTAGTTAAACATAATTGTTATTCGTTATTATGGAATATAAAATACGTTTCTCCTCAAACATTGGGTAATATTTAAGAAACCATAGACAATATCGGTAGCTCATTAATGGAAGAAAGTTTTGGGCAAATATTTAAGCATTCCGGCTCAAATGCAATTACGGACGGTGGTCGCAAAGCACAAAGACTGGTAGTTGATATAACAGGGTATTTATTGATCGCCGAGAAAACAGAGAAGCTCATTAGAAACACATCGGGGTACATCTGTAAATAAATACGCATCGAGACGGCGCGGACAAATATCTTCAACGAAGTTACGGGGTATACACTTACGTGTATTTCGGACTATTAGAGTTGTCTGTCTCGTGTAATATGTTACTAGTATTAAAAAACTTAAAATTAGCGGTAAATTCTAGCCTTCTTATATATTAAAAATGAATATGTGTCTGTATATCTCTCATAAACTCAAAAACGGCTGCACCGATTTTGATGATTTTTTAGAAACTCTTTAAAATGACCTAGCGGATATGTACGAGTATATAAGATCGGCCAGCAGATCCTGTATACGTTTCTTTAAACTTTTACGAATCACGACTAGTCTGCTCACTCGCTTAACGCGACAGAAACTAATACGAAAATAGTCGGTACGTATACTTTTATACACTTTCATTTTACCAATGACCAATGTTTACAAATGGCTTAATAATTCCAATTGTGTAGTGTTGACATCACTTAATAACACACTGAAAGAATTGTGTTTGTTTTTGTTATAGCTTTTTATATAAAGCAAAAGAACTATTTTAATAGTTAATGTGTAGCAACCGGCTATACTCACATATTATTTGATCGGGTTAGCTCGACTTCAGTATAGACAGTTTCTAGGCATTAAGTATGAGTACTACTCACGATAGTTTAAATAAAAGAAAAACAGGTAAATTTGAAACTTCCGCTATTCATACTTATTATTATAAAAATTAGACTCAAGTGAGGGTAGTTGGTGAAAGTAATGATTGTAGTACTTTGGAAAGAAGACGCCGCGGTGGATGACAAACGTCGAACCTTATACAAAGGTACCTCGATTTTGTCGCGATCTGACCCATATATTATATAGTAACTCCTCAAACGTCTAGTGAGCTCCATGAGCACAAATTTGTACATCAAAATGTTTTCGTCACCAATGGGGAATTTTATAACAAAGAATATGCTATATAAATATGGCATAATTTTTTTTTTATTTATAACAAATATGTACAAGTTATATCTATCTTAAATTACTTACACGCTACTACTATACAAATCATGCCCACGTGGAATGGTCCCAAGAATGCTGGCAGCGTTTCCGCGTTGAATCGCTAAGCTGATTCTTTGTGCGAAAAAGGAGCCAGCCCTCTTGTGATCCGAAGAGGCGATCAACCGAGGTGTTAAAACGGATAAAAAAAATTTTGCACTTTGGCTCCATGGCCCTAGGGTCTCAACTGCAAACGGCACAAATATATAACTCTCAACGAGAGATGCATACTTCAGCCGCTTGCCGGATTCGGCCATTTCCGCCGCAGCTCCAGGTCTGGACGCCGTTTCCCTGATATGGGACGAGGCTAACGTATCAACGCATGTTGCGTCCCACATTAGGGCCCGTCCCCGTTCCCAAGGAACCAGCGTCAGAGCGTCTGGTCTCTTGCCATCATCCCGACATATCCCGGAAGGCTCGAGAAGAGCAGGAATGTCGATGGTGGCAAGAGCTCTTTTGATGGTGTCATTAAGAGAACCATGGCGGAAAAGCCTACCAGAGCTCCTATGGCATGAAAGCCCGTGTATGCCAATACTGTCTACCTCTTTTCCACATGGACATCTGTCATAATTAAATAAAATGATCTAAAAATGAATGTCCAAAATTCGTACACCCCCCCCCCCCGCTTCTTTTCAGTCAAAGGGTTAAAAGAAAAAGAATTTTAATTTATATCGTACACATCTGACCGGTCCATGTCCTTTATGCTCCATAGCTAAAAGAATGCGTGGCAAATACATGAAAGAGCGCTGACAATGCCGTGTTTCGGGTTACATCTGGTACCGTGCAAACACGACCACTGCCCACGGGAAACAGAGACCAATACTAATGTTGGATTACAGAATTCAAACCGACTTGTACTTAGAAACAAAAGCCAGGTTCCTGATGAACTGCGGTTGATTACGAAAAAGTAACAACGATATATTGAGAACTTACCTGAGTAGCTATCTATGTAAGTTTAACATGATCCCAGATATCGTGGTGATGCAAATTCTATAATTTATAATCTGTCAATTTTACTTCTAAACAAAAACAGGAATGGAGGGAGGGAACAGGGAATGAAAACGCATAAAGCGTCATTTTTCAAAAATATCGATATATATATATATATATATATATATATGTATATATATATCCTACTTAACACTATGTATGTATGTATTTACATGTTCATATTCGTTAAGCTATATGAACATGTAAAATATAGTTGAAATATAAATAAATGTATAAATATATAAATAGGTAATTAATTTACTCATTTTAAATATTAAAGATATAATAAATTAAAAAAAAACAATTACCTCATATACCTTAACGAATTTGAACACGTGAGTATATAATAATATGAGCGAATGATTAAAATCGTCACAGCCATACTCTCACATTATTATATTGGATAGATAGAAAAACAACTTAATAAAATAAGGTAAGTTAGACGCGAGCCCTCTTCAGGCTGATCGTTATATGAAAAGCATTAACTAAACAGTGACATAGAAACCTCTTGGGTTATTTTTTTCCTTTTTTATAATACTCGGTGGTCTCTGTTATTGTAAACATTGAGATTAATCAATACCATATGTTTGTAATACGTAATGGCACAGTTAAAATATGTGGTTCTTACTGATGTTTCGAACGAGTCAAGTTAAAAAATCTTTTACGCCCGGCCGCCTGCCTGACGTCAACTTACCTTAGTCGTATTTTACGACCCCTCGGTAAGAAAGAGGGTGGTCTGTTCTAATAAACCGGATATCACACGGTGGGTCAACTTACCTTAGTCGCTTTTTACGACACCTCGGTGAGAAATTAGGGTGGTATATTCTACTCAGTCGGATACCACACGGCAGGTCGACTTACCTTAGTCGCCTTTCACGACACGTCGATAAGAAACGGTGACTTATTCTAGTCAGCCGAATATCACACGGCATAAGAAATAAATAAATATATTTCTATGCGTTTTGCATTCCAAACAAATCTTTAAACTGCATTCTGCATTCCATACCAAATTGCTATAGTCTATTGTGAATTTCGTACCAACTAACTCATAATTTTATCAAATGTAATTTTTTTATCTGGATGACACTTAAATAAATATCAAATCAAATATAAACTTTCTCCACTTGAGTCCCCCGGGCCGGTAATAAGCATCTGTTTCCTCCGGTCACAATTAAATGTGTACACGCGACCGGCTTTGAATGCTCGACAATCGTTTCACTCCCATTCATATTATGGGAATAGGTCTCGATTTGCACGCTCCACTGTTACGATTCCGGGATCGTTGGATTGAAAATTGCTCGCGAATTTTTTGGATATTCACTCACGATTAAGTAACATTTTGTTAATATAACAAATCTTTCTTTGTGACTAACCGTAAATATCTGGCACAGGTATTTCATACTTAAAAGAGGGCTCTAGCATATATTTAAGTAATCATTAAAGTTGATTGTTTGTTGATTTTTTAATGTATTAAATAAAAATAAAATAAATGCGTTGTTGTATCCGGCTGAGTAGAATAAACCATTTCTTACCGAGGTGTCGTAAAAGGCAACTAAGGTAAGTTGACCCGCCGATAGTCAGGCAGGCAAACGACCGGTCGTAAAATACGTAGCCAAATTATGTGACATGTTTGTAACATGTTGTGCCCGCCCCACTTAAAGTAGGATAAGGGCAGGAGGATGATGATGATGATGAAATAAAAATTAAATATAAATTACATCCGTATCGTGATAACGTAAGTAACAAAAAGTATATAATGCTTCATTTTTTTAATAAGTTATAAATATGACGTATTCAAAAACAAAAAAAAAAAAAAAAGACGATTTTTGTGTGTAATCTATATATCCGTCTATATATGTGTAATCTATAATTGTAGCTTCATTATTCATATTAATCCTTGACGATTCAAAAGTGCTTGAAACAACTTATTTGAATAAAGATTATATTGATTTGATTTGAAATAGTTATTCGTGAATAGGGGCGCAGCTAGTTTATAGGAAATTGCATTTTAAATCCCATACTGAGCAGTTCCGTCGCTACATTTGTTATTGGAAACAGCCGAAGCCATAAAATTAATAACTTTGTAGCTAAATTCACCCTCGTTTACGTCGCCCGAGATTTAAATCAAAATTGCGATGAAGCCTTTCGCTTCAAAGCTCTTAACAATTTTTAAACAACTTAAAATATTTTAAGATTTAAGGTCAAGGAAAATTGGAAAAGAAGATAAGTTTAAGCGACAAATGATTTATAGAAGTAGGCGCTACTTTGCGGAATTCCATATTACAGAAACTATAACAGAACTATTTTGCTATAATCCGCGCAGGTTAAGCGACGGCATGCAATGCTAATGTGTATGAAGCAGGAAAAATTCTCGCACTTTACAAATGCAGGACAAATCAAAACAAGCACCCCAAGACGCCTCCACCAGCAACAACGCATACAAGCCATACACACAACCACCACCAAAATCTCTACAATCGTTTCGCCCCGAAACCGAAGCATCATCAGAAGTATTGGCTCAAAGACAAAATCGTAATGCCTCTTTAAGCGTTTAGCGACTTACTTAAACGTAACTTAACGTGTAACGAAATGTTAAGAAAAACGGGAATTTATTTAACCTTTGGGATTATATACTTCATTTGTTCCAAATTTCACAAATATTAATAGCGGATTAATCGCAATTGCGTAACAGATAGACAGTCAGACTTTCTCATTTATAATATTAGTACTAATACATGTATTGCGATTTGGTTGTGGAGCCTATCTCCTATTGATGCTTCGATTACGAGGCGAAACGATCGTCGAGTTTGTCTTAGTGAATGTGTGTAGTGCTTGTGTAGTGGGTTGTTGTTGGTGATATTTTGTGATACGCGTGGTAACTAATCCTGCATATACAAGGTATGAGAACGGTTTTTCCTTCCTGCACTTAGCATTACATAGATTTTCTTAGCAAACACGGATTGTAGCAAAATAATTACCTATATCATAACTTTCGTACTATGGCAATCAGCAAAATAACTCCTACGTCTATAAATTATATAAATTAATAAATACATAACAATGTTATAGGTACCTGCACCAAATTTAAGCTTAATCAGACAGATTTGAGTTGACATATTCATGTAATATGCAATTTGTATATATTTCAAGATAGCCAGTTCAATGTAAGGAAAATTCAATTTCAATTTATAGGTAAACCTAGGATATCCAGTCGTGCATCTGAACGAATGTGCTCCGTGAATTCTAATATAAATTCAATTCGACGATGTCAAGAGTCAGCACTATTTTATCTTAGCGATTTTGTATTATTCTTTAACATTCTTTCATATTAGTAGCTGACCAGTTAAACATTGTTTGGCCATATAAATTAGTTACATAGGAAATCGAGTGTAAATTATCAAAATTTTGGTCCAAAAAATATTACTCGGCGTTTGAAAAATAGATAATAGACGATTCTCATACCTACTGAATATGCATATGAAATTTCATATAAATCGGTCAAACCGTTTGAAGGAGTATGGTGTAACTTTGTGACACGAGAATTTTATATATAAATACAACAATCTCGTCCTATTATAAATTAAGGTTTTGCTGTTTAACTTGATAAGGTTTTGCGAAAGTTGAGGTCGTAGGCTAAAATCTAGTTAATTAGTCGTGTGACTTTTGTTACCATGATACTGCACCCCCTCTACTTACTTAGACACTTATTTAGCTCAGCTTAAAATAAATAACACTATATAAACAATACTGTAGGATATTTCCTCTCATACCCCCGTATCGTTTACTCCCATTCCATGAACCCTCAACTTCAAGTGCGAATTTGCGGGCGGTCCACTCATAGACTCTCCATTCCTGTTTGTTTTGCTGGTGTTTGAACTAACTATGCGACGAACATATTTATCATGACCCATATAAACAGTTGTAGCATTTTAGCCTTTATTGTAGTACATTTCGGTTGCTTTTAGCGTAAAATTAATCTACATGTAAGTATGTTTCGTGTTGTACGTGTCCTATGTTTTCTGAAGTGTTGACCGGCAATATTGCGCAATGATGCTTTTAATATTCCTTTTGATAGATATTAAGTTACTTTTGAGAGTTATATATACAGAAATATGGCCAAAGCATAATAATAGTTACGGAGCAAATTACATAACAGTATGTGTATCCATACTGTTATATAATTTGCTACTTTTTAATGTAGCAAACGCTGGAAGAAAAAACATAACGTATTTGAAAATTCTTTAACTTTAACTTTTAACTTTTCATAAATTATAAAGATTTTTATGATATTAAGACATTTATTATTTATTATGTTTATATACTTGTAACTTTCAATATTCACGGCACAGGTTTTACCTTAATGTAGATTAATAATAATTTAATCATTTCTTTTTTTTCTCCTCTTATATGTATTTAGTATAGTCTTGTTTGATTAGTATTTCAGTTAAATTTAGTAAGATATTTATATGTAACCAACTTTTTTTCGGAAATAAATAAATAAAATTATGTTGATAGTTTGATAACGTAAACATAAGTGACTCACGGGTTAGATATTGACCCTGCAATAATTCAGAATAAAAAAGGAGCATATATGTTGCTTCACAACCTAAATCTTCCATTGAAAGTACTACAATATAAAATTTACGTTATCCGTTCTGGAGAATATTCACCTAAACCTTTCTCAAGAATCTTTTAGTAAAAGCCATTTGAAAATGCCGATATAACTCATATAACTTATAGACAGAATATTAATCCAAATCTAGTCTTTAAAGTCATTTCCGTACCATTTGTTAATCGCCAGAACTTTGGTTTACTTATTATGACCTACTATGAACTCTTATTGCGATTCAATTGAAGACGTAAACTAAATTGTTTTGCTTTTTCATACCATGACGTCTTAAAGACGCACACTTTAAGTCGTTGCCGAATGAGCGTTCGGAGTGCTTCCTAAAAACATTTGAGTAAAAGAGACTGAGTTATCTATAGTTCATATAACGTCATCCTTTCAAACATTACGACCCCAATACAATCCACACTTCATGGTACGAAAAGAAAGCGGTTGGGTTTAGGTTACTGACTTTGAATTGGCGATGTATATAATAGACAAAGTAGGAACCGACATAAGCTTGCGGCTCCTGCTTTGCGCCTTGTAAGAGTACGTAAGTCGTTTGTGGGTTTGGGTATAAGATTCTATAACAAAATTCCACAATCAATTTTAACTTTGCCATTACAGCAATTTAAAAATACTGTTAAAAGAGGCTGATACGGAAAGCCTATTTTACCGTGGAGGCTTACATTGATGATAAGAATGCGTGGATATAGCTGTTCTTTGACCTTGTGCAGGATAGCTATGACAAAATGTAATTAGTATTAAGAATCTTCTTTTTTAAAAGAGCTCCACCGAGTTTCTTGCTGGCTCTTCTCGGTAGGACGGCTTTCCGAACCAGCAGTAAAGTTGACGATTCAAAAGCACTTGTATACAAGTTTACTTGAATAAAGAATATTTTGAATTTGAATTGAATCTTTTTCTAAAAGTTCATGTAAGGCCTACAGTTATTTCAATTCAAATTATAAAAATACTTTTTGTACGTAAATTAAAAAAATTGTTATGATATAAAAATAAAACAGACCGAGTGGCATAAAAATAAGTTCTTAATTCGACAAAAAAAAACACAATGTTGTCAATCACCGAGCCGATGATTTGTTATAAAAATACTCGGGGGTGAACCCGCGGCGCCATTCAGCGTGCTCAGCGATTCCGACACATTAACACCTATTACGCTTTGTCCCTCGCACTTCACGCAAAATACTACACTTTCCTTTTTACTGTTTATTGTTATCGTTTGTTTCGAGGCGCAAACCGTTCGCCGACAATGCGCCAGCCGGTGCGGCTGGCTGAGCGCTTTCAAGAGTCCAAAAGCGGTAATTTGCTTCGTTCAGTCATTGTTGCCGCTAAAAGTCGGCCTTTGTCGACACTTGACGGAATTGGGAGCGTTTAGATTCGGGAGTGGACAATTCGCGGAGTGGACGTTTTACGCCGGCGGCTGCCCGGTCACTCCGCCTCAATGGCTAATGGAGTCTTTCATTCCGAATTTGTTTCAGCGATAATTGGGGTCCTTTGGACTGATAAGGTTCTGACTATTTAATAGACAAAGAAGGAACCGACAAAAGCTTGCGGCTCTTGCTTTGCGCAAAAGTACGTAGGCCGTATGTGGGTTTGATATAAGATTCTATAATAAAATTGCGCAATCAATTTTAGCTTTGCTATTACTGCAGTTTAAAAACACTGTTAAAAAAGACTGATACAGTAAGCCTAGCAATACTGTTGAGGCTTACTTAGACGATAAGAATGCATGGACATAGCTACTTTTCGACCCTGTACAAGACAGTAATGAGCCAATGTAACTAGTTATAAGTATTATTTAAAAAAAAATTCGAACTGACTGTATGCTGTTAGCCCTAACGGCTTTTAACTCACCAGGTGGGACGGGCGAGCGCAGAAGCCTCGTCGAGGATGCTATGAGTTTTTTCTATCAACAACTGTTTATTGATATTTACAAGTTGCCACGCTTTTCAGTTCAGAAAAATATCGTGAGGAAACTTGTCTATGCTGGAAAATGTGTAACTTACCAATCCGCTTTAGGTTAGGATGTAAGACCTAAGTTCCAACCCTAATCAACATTAATAGCCAAGAAATCGTTACCAAGCTGGTTGGAACTCTAACAGGCTGTTTACTTTTTTATAATTAGATGTGATCATTGCTAACTGAACTGTCATCAATTCATTGTTTTATTAAATTTCCAGTGAATTTTATTGCAATAAAAAAATATATTTTTAAAGAAAATGACATGATGGAAATGGATATTTAATTGACATTAGAAATTTTATGATCCATCGTTATTACATTTAAAGTTAAACTTTATTTTAAATTTTACTGCAATATTTTTGTTTGTTAATGACATGGTGGAAACGAATACATTATTGATATTGAGAAATTTTGAAATCCATGATCATCGGTATCGTTATTTTTATCCGATAATAGATCGGGGTATTAATCCCAATATAATATTATCGGCTAAAAATTATATTAATTTCATTTAGACACAAAAATACAATTGTAATTTTTAAAATGATAAAGAATTAATTCAATTACATTAATTACATTTACATATAGACACAAAAATACAATTGTAATTTTTAAAATGCTAAAGGATTTATTCAATCACACATTATTTCATTGATAACGGTTTTAAAGTCGCGTCATTAACGTATTACTTGCAGAATTAGCTTTATTTCTTCGCTTTATGGACATTATTATACGAATATTTCACCTTATGAGACTCAGAGAATTTTTCGCAGGTCTTAACATTTTCGACAATCATCATGACCACAAAGTAATACCAACAGATCGTATCTGTGGTAATCCCACGTTAAACTCGTCTACAAAGGCTGAATACTCAGGAAGTTGACGCACACCCTTCCCAACCTTTCACAGGGTGTTTACTATTAGACGATTATCACTAATGCCCATTGTTCACTGATAGCCTGATAATACGAATTGAATAACTATTCTGCATAACGCGCCTAAACCGGAAAGCATGTAGGTATAGATTTGAAGATTTTAAACGATATTGTAAGGAACGTTTAACCTCAAACTATTTTTTTTTATATTTTGGGTTATTGGCTACAGAAGACAACAATATATCAGCGAAATAACTAACGCAGTTAATAATATATCTATATACTAGCTGTATCAAAAGTGGAAATAAAATCTCACAACAATTTTTCCATAAAAGTTCCCAAGAGCAGTCTGCCTGTATGTGATACTAATCACTTTTTCTCATAATCTACACTATGGATCTTTGTACGGTTTTTCGGTAATTCTCCCGGAACCGCCGTCTGATATCCGGCTGAGTAGAATAGACCACCCTCATTTCTTACCGAGGTGTCGTAAAAGGTGACTAAGGTACGTCGACACGCAGTGTGGTATCGCTGAGTAGAATAGACCACCCTCTTTCTTACCGAGGAATCGTAAAATTCGACTAATTTGACGTCAGACAGACGGCTGGTCATAAAATACATAGCTAAATCATGTGGCAACATGCTTGTAATATGTGCTGACTTTACTTAGAGTGGGATAAGGGCAGAAGGATGATGATGACTTAAATTTCTCAGGAAGGTATGGTTTAATAGAACATAACAGTGTTATGTACATTGTGTTGAAGAGGTCACGCAGTTGTAAACAAAACTCGCCTGCTGGGAGCTTTAGTCGCGTGCGCCGCGTAACCCAACAGAGATACACTAAATTAATATACTAGAGAATTGTAGATTTACAAAAATGCTACAAAAAAGTCTGCGATAGCATGTCTCTAACTCTTATAGTTAACTCACAAAAGCTCCTTTGATGTCCAAAATTAAATTGGAATTTTTAGTATGACACACAGTTTTGCATCCGTGCGAAGTCACTGTAGCTAGTAAATAAATAAAATAACAATGAGGAGTTCTCTCTTCTGGAATCAACCTTGGCAGCAGAATCAGGTCATGCTTATCAAGATGCTTATCATGCTTATCAGGTCATGCTATCAGGTCAAGCATGCATCGTAATCGGGTTTGGTCAATATATAAAATTTCAGCTCAATCGGACACCGTCAAATTAACTGGCAAGATTCCACCTTCACATAAAATTTTATTAAAACATTAAAAAAATGAAATAAAATATACCTATTTATTATTTACGTCTTTTCGAAAATGATTCATTCATAAGTCAACTCGTTAAAAGCCTTATTTGCCGTGAGAACATGTTTTATACAAATAACTATTGTGTGGTTGGAATCGGTGATGATAATCGGTTTGGAATGTAACACCCGATTATCTTTTATCAGGTGAGGATTGGAATTCGTTAACGACAATAACCGATGTGTTTAATATATGGATAAGGAATTATTGACTGACCCGTTGGCGCAGTCGGCATTGACCCTGACTAGCTCCACGGGTCTCAAGTTCGATCCCCGTCGAGGGCCAAGATTTTCTGTAAACAATTTTTTGGTTGTTCGAGTCTGGATGTAAATTTGCATTTACGTATTTATTTAAAATTATTTATTTATTTGTTTGTAATAGTTCCATATATATGTATATCCTCTTCCTTCTGCCCTTATCCCACTCGAAATGAGGTTGGCACAACATATTACATACATGTCACATGATTTGGCTACGTATTGTACGACCGGCCGCCTACCTAACTTCTACATACCTTAGTCGTATTTTACGATCCCTAGGTAAGAAAGAGGGTCGTCTATTCTATGCAACCGGAAACCTCACGGTGGGACAACTTACCCTAGTTGACTTCTACGACACCACGGTAAGAAATGAAGGAGGTCTATTCTACTCTGCCGGATACTACACGGCAACATATATATATACTCACATATATTTACACACAGGCAAAATCCACCGTGTTGAATACTTTAGTTACCGAGAACTGCACCTAGTCAAATTAAACCCCATTAATCTTTTTAAGCACTTTTGAATCATCAAGGATCAATATGAATGATGTAGCTTAAGTCTAGTTCACTAACGATGTCGCTGCTGATAGATATCGATATAATCCATTTGTTTTATCTGGCCTTAAATTAAACACCCTTAGGTCAAGTTAGCTTAGCTTACCTCAGTACGTTAAAAGTGTTTCTTTCTTTACTATCCATACTTCACTAATAGCAATACTAATGTTTCTACGCTCGCCTGGTCCGCCAGGTGAGGCTGTAAAACACGTTACGTCTTAATTTGAATCTCATATTGAGATTCGTTGTCGAACTTATATTGACGGTATAACAATGGCGGGTGGGCAGTTGCATCGACCCTCTTATATTGTCCTACATCTGATCACAAGTACCTACATTTTAAGATAATACTGAATATCGACTGTGCACCGGCAATATGTCCTCTATATCTCTATAATATCTCAATTTTAAGTTAAATCACTTTCTAACGGCATTGGTTACTACTGCCCATCATTTACCGTATCAATATGTAAAAAAGTAATGATAAAAATTATTTTGCTATAATCCGCGTAAATAGAGAATATATATATAGTGCTAAATGTATAGTGGACTATCAGTTTCTTCATACCCGATACATGCAGGATTCGTAAAAACACATGCACAAACCTCCACCTCTGCCACCACAATACACAAGCACTACACACGTTCACTATCACAAACTCAACAATCGTTTCGCCCGGCAACCGAAGCATCATCAGGAGATAGACTCGTGGACTAGTGTCATGGAGTGTTGTGGTGACAGTGGTGGAGGTTTGTGCATGTGTTTTTACGAATCCTGCATGTATCGGGTATGAAAAAACGGATAGTTCACTATACATTTAGCACTAAATATATTCTCTATTTAAATAAATAATTTTTATTATTACTTTTGTATTATGGATCTCCGCAAATAAATATAAATTGTCATAATGCAATTTATGATATATAACAATATACAAACGCATAATCATATTGATCCTTTACAATTAAAATGAATATAAATATATTACACATATCCCCAGAATTCTCTAAAAGTCTAAAGATATATCAAGATTTCCTAACGATGTTTTCTTTCACCGAAAAGTATGCCAGTAAGTGCAAGTATCATTGGTGGCCTGCCCAGGGTTAGAACCTATAATCGTCTCTAGAGAGTCACACGGTCTCACCGCTGGGCTATCACAGCTTAACTGATATATATACTAGAGATCAGACTGTTTCTTAATCCAAGGTTCACACGCGACTAAAATGAATCACGCTTCTAACGAAACGCAGCTACTAATACGAAGTACTTAGTTAAGCGGAGTTTATTCATAATGATGTAGTTGTTATAAACAATAGGTGTTGAAATGCTCATTAATGTTACTGAGAATTAAAGATTTATTGACAAAAGTAATAATAATATTATTTCGCTATAATCCGCGATACAGTAAATAGAAAATATATATAGTATTAAACGTATAGTGGACTATCCGTTTTTTCATACCCGTCACATGCAGGATTCGTAAAACACAGCATCGACCAGCATCAACCAAAGCATCATCAGGCGAAACGATTGTTGATTTTGTGATAGTGAACGTGTATAGTGCTTGTGTATTGTGGTGGCAGTGGTGGAGGATTGTGCATGTGTTTTGACGAATCCTGCACGTAACGGGTATGAAAAAACGGATAGTCCAATATACCTTTAGCACTATATATATTTTCTATTTACTGTTTCGCGGATTATAGCAAAATAATTTTATTATTACTTTTGTATTATGGATCTCTGCAAAGTAACGCCTAATTCTATAAATTATTTATTGACAACTCAGGCCTTTTACATTTTTACTATTTTGATAGTTTTCATCATGGGTTTAGCAAGGTACGGGCAAGGGGAGGCAGCTGCCCCTCCTTACACTGAAAACTGTAACACTGGGAAACTTACAACTCGCAACATAGTGACACTATAAGGCTTGCATACGATTTATTATGTACCTCATCAATTTCAAATTATTTATTATATATTTCTGGCTATTATTTTCACTTTTCTTTTTAAAGAAAAAGTAAAGTAACAGCCTGTTATTATCCCACCGCTGGGAATAGGCCTCCTCTCTCTATTTTTTTGGAGAGAAGGATAGGAGCTAAGACCTACCACGCTACTCCATTGCGGATTGGTAGGTTACAAATATCCCTAGAATTATCAGGTTTCTTCACGACGTTTTCCTTAACCGAAAAGCGTGTGATAAATTGTAAATATCAATTAGACTCATCAGTTTTAATAGAAAAACTCATTGATGCTTGCTCGGTTTTGAACCTATGTTCGTCTCTAGAGAGTCGCACGGTCTCACCACTGGGCTATCACAGCTTACTATCACTTTTTTTTACCTCTCTTCTCTAACTCAACGTTTAAAACTCCATAAAATAAATTAAAAAAATATATTATATAAAATCTACTAAAACAATAGTCTAGGATTTTAGGAACAACGCCGACGCCCAACACGATGAGATTTCATCAAGGGGCAGTCAATTAGTTCTAGGTACATAGTTTATATAATTTTTTATATAGCGTTCAAATTTTTGGATGTGTAGTAAATCTGATATTTTTATTGTTAGAAGATATATCATTAATTGCGTGTAAAACAAAAACTTCTTCCTGTATATGTTATGTATAGCTGAACGGTAAGGCTGCGTAACTTTTGACGGGGTCACGGGTTTAAATTCCTGGTAGGCACCTCGAAGCAGTCGCGGTCCTCAGTACCAATTATTTTAAAATTAGAGAAGAAACCTTTATCTAGCATCATAATCACAGGCCTTATTGTACTTTGAGGAATCGAATGAATCTCAATGGTCAAAAGTTGCCCTAGAAAACGTATATATAAGAGTTGTAGACAATCAAGAAACTCAATTTCTTTTATTTAAGACTGCGTTAGAAATATCTTTAAAGAGATGTCTAATATTCGTACATCTATAAGTTTAGGCATAATTTATAAATTATTATATAAATAAAAGGGTCACATCGCGGCAAAATGGAGTCACCTTTTTAAAAGGTTCGACGTTTCGGTAGAGTTGCATCTGCCATTGTCACGAACTGACTGGCTTTCATGATTAACTGGCTTGGATTCACTGACTGGCAACTCTGCCGAAACGTCGAAACTTGTAAAAAGGTAACTTGATTTTGCCGCGATGTGACTCGTTTATTTATATAATAATAAGTATGAATCGCGAAAGTTTAAAATTTACCATTTTTTATAAATGTTGTCTAATTTATGATCATATACATGACAAAAACCTTTTTCATCAACACCATTAACTGTTACTTCGCATTTTATATTCATAAAAAAGTAAAAATTCATTTATATAAGTTAATATAAATCTAGCATAATTTAATTGAAAATAATTTATTTATGTACCATATGCCCATAATTCGCAAGCATGGCAACATGGGATGGATTTGAATATATATTCTTTTATTCCCTGCACGAAAAGTTAAATTTACACAGTATAAATTTATTTCAAACCATTTCTTTTTTGCACAGAGAATTCTGTGCAATATGTATAACATAAATAAATACATCAATAATTAACAAAATTAGGTCAATGCTATTCATTTTTAGCTCATTTTTAACTGCCGTCAGTTTGTAGTAACTAAAATTAAGTAAGTCAAAACTCTGTAGAGGCTCAATAAAAACGGTTTAGTTATAACTTCTATTTATTGAAATTTATTCACTTATATGCTAATTATCGATATTTTCTAGTAAATAAACAACATTATATTCACAAGTTCCTATAACAATGAGTAGATGGCTCTAACTTTATATACAAATAGTTCACGAATATCTACAGTCACTTGGTCGTTTTCAGACTTTAAAAGTTAATAATTATTCAATATTAAGTAGCATCACTAAAGTACTAGTAAGAAGACATACAAATATTTACAGATTCATTTAAAGTAAAGAAAGATAGAAAGAAAGATAAAATGATAATGATAAAAATAAGAATTCTATTCGAAATTATCATTGTGATAATTTTGAATTAGCGATGAGAATATTATAATAATGATAATTTTAAATTCTCGTATAGTAAAGAGTTCAACGCGCACGAACGTCCTTTATAAATAGTTTTTTCATATTACACAGTTCAAAAACAAGATTATAAGAAAGGAAATATATCTTTCACTATACTATATAAGGAAACAATACTGATTCACTATTCACATATATACATAGCACAGCACCTTTTTCGTCGTAAGGTGCTTTTACACTGATTAAGCATAACGTCCAGTTTAAGGCATTTTAATTTAAGTGTCCGGAGGGCGTTGGTCCGAAGGGCTCGGGGGAGCTGGAGAATGCGGGACGGCGTGACGACGGAGCTGTTGCAGCAGAGCAGGGTCTAATGCAGGCCACCAACCGCCCAGCAATGGGTAGTGAGCGGCCGGAGCTAATGGCGCTCGGGCTTCCTCCTCCGTCGATCGCGTTTCCTCTTGATCACTCGCAACAACATCGATATCCTCCTCAACTTCTTCTTCCCCACTGCTATCTCTTCGCGGACGTTTCTCAGGCCCTTCGTCAGGCGCGAGCAGCGAGGCCACGTCGAACTGCCGCTTTCGCGTCTGCACGCCCGATGGAATCCTTCCGCTGCCCCAAAATGGTATCGGAAGTGTCGTCGGCGGAGGAGACTGGGGCGGTGGTGAAGGCGAATCCTCCCCGTCGTCGTCCACAGCGAGACCCATATGCTTACGAACTTTCCTCTGCGCCTTACGCCTCCTGAAGTCACCCTTGCGAAAGTCCTCAATATTCGCGGGATGTATCGCCCAATAATGTCCCTTCCCGTTAGCGGACCTGCCCGCTTTCACAAAACAGTCGTTCAAAGATAAGTTGTGGCGTATGGAATTCCTCCAGCCGGGACCTCGCGATCTGAAGTAGGGGTAGTTGTCCAGGATGTGCTGGTAGATGTCGGAGAGGACGAGTTTGCGTTCGGGCGAGCTGAGAATGGCCATCGCGATGAGACCGATGTAGCTGTGCTGCGGTTTCGGTTCCTCGGGTTGCAGGGCGCGTTGCTGGAGCAGGGACATGGATAGGGCGAGGCGCGGCGCGTATGGTCCGTAGCATGGCGGTACTGCTGGCGGGTAGAGGCGGAGGCGCTCGGCGACGGCGTAGTTGTAGAGCTGGAGGCGGTAGTGGTCGATCGCGGCGGCGGTGACGGCGGGCGCGTCTTTGGCCAGCGGCCAGGAGCCTCCGTCGGCTCCGCTGCACATGTTCGCGGCGGCGGTCGGGGCGCGAGTGCGGCGGCCGTGGGCCCCGGCCGAGGCGCGCGCTCGCAGGGGGCCGCGCCGCCGTCGGCCAATCACGCTCGCCCGCTCCGCTGTGTACGTGTTTTTGTTTAGCGACGCCCCACTCTGCGACGGACCCCTGCCTTGAGGTCGAGGTACTGGCCGCAGGTAAACGGTGATTTATGACTTGTGAAGCAATAAAATTGATGCAATGCTACCGAATAACTATTTAGATATACAAAAAATATTGAACTAACTCAAGTAAATTCTTTATAGAATCAGGCGTTACTTTGCGGAGATCCATAATACAAAAGTAATAATAAAATTATTTTGCTATAATCCGCGATACAGTAAATAGAAAATATATATAGTGCTAAATGTATAGTGGATTATACGTTTTTTCATACCCGTTACATGCAGGATTCGTAAAAACATATGCACAAACCTCCACCACTTCCACCACAATACACAAGCACTACACAGGTTCACTATCACAAACTCAACAATCGTTTCGCCCCGCAACCGAAGCATCATCAGGAGATAGACTGCACGACAAAATCGCAAAGCTTTGTGTTGAGTTTGTGATAGTGAACCTGTGTAGTGCTTGTGTATTGTGGTGGAAGTGGTGGAGGTTTGTGCATATGTTTTTACGAATCCTGCACGTAACGGGTATGAAAAAACGTATAATCCACTATACATTTAGCACTATATATATTTTCTATTTACTGTATCGCGGATTATAGCAAAATAATTTTATTATTACTTTTGTCAAGTAAATTCAATATTTTTTAGAACTTTTATTTAACTTGCAATGTATGTATGTGAAAGTCTTGAAAGGAATCTTGCAAGTTGAAAGCTGATATTTTGCATACTGGTCCAGTCTTGCTGACGATGCATGATCAGCGTGACCTTATGCTTCTGCCAGAATTGGCTCCGGACGAGAGAGCTCCTCATCAATTTTGTTAAGAGCTTTTTAAATTTTTTTTACTTGAATTTTTTATAACGTTCTTTCCAAAGTAACGAATAAATTTATCAATTAAAAGATTTAGATATAATTATTCAAATGAAGAATTATATGCAATTTATTCCTACGAGTATGTGATTATATATTTCCGTTTTTGAGTTTCAATTTAGAGTAAAAAAAAAAGAGTAAAAAAAATGCTTTTACTCAACCAAAAAATATGACGACTATTTTGGATGAAACTTGTCACACGTTACGTAGAACTCAATGCTGAGGTAATTCAGCTTTACGCAATATGATGTATTTGAGTTACAGTATTTTATAACTTGGATTAACATAAGTATCACAATTCTAAAGTCCATGCAGATTAGCATTTTTTTACAGTTTTTGTAAGTAGCTAGAAAAAAAGGAATGATATTTTAAGGTTCGCAACTAACTTACGTCAATCGGATCGTTACAATTTTTTTATATTTTACTAACAAGAAATAGACTTATAGTATTAGGTATATCTACTAAATAGAGTCAACGGCCCTCTCTATTAAATTAGCTAAACTACTTAAAAATTCTAAATTATTAATTTATAATTTGAAATTAGTTGTAATCAATAATTGAAATAAATGTAATTGCAGAATACCTATATTCTCTTGAGTGGAAAAAAAAAAAATATTTTCTTTAATATTATTAAAATACTTATAAAGGTTTCCAATAATTCTCTAATCTAGTTTTCAAACTAGAATGCCGCCAAAATGAATTACCCTTAAACTTCCAAATACACTTAACTTAATACAATAATTAATATCAATACAATATTATTATTACAATTATACAAATGTTAAAATTGCTAACAATATTGTACATAGTATTAATTTTCCAATGAGCTAACAATTATTCCATGATTAATAATATATGGTTTGTTTTCAAAGCTGTAACTAATGTGGTTGAAAAATTACCCTCAACAACTTTTGTGCCCTTTAACTAATTTAGTTTGAAGTGCTAAATTCAATGGCTTCGGTATAAAATATTCTATTTCATTAATTACTTCTACTTCTTCAACTAGTTTCTTCAAATCCTAGAAATATTCCCAGCACCAGGTATTCGTATAAATTATTTAATAATGTAAATTTCTTTTTTGTTTGCTGTCTGTCCATTTCAAAACCGTTACAAATGACAACTTCGTACCGAGTACTTCTCTGTTATTTTGGAGATATCACAACAAGCAACAACACATTACTTCTCAGGAAGCACGAGAGAAAGGGACAGCATAACAAAAATGCGCTTTCCCCTGTAAGAGTGATAAGGACGGAATACCGAGCAACAGTTTCACATGTCGCGGTAAGCGGCCGTGATAGCTTACCCTTATTCTTCACCATTTAAAATCACGCTTTACTGATAAAGACATAAGATTCATTTTCATAAAATCTTGACGTATTATGACGTAGTGAATGAGAAAGGAAAATAAAGATGTCTTTCCGTGAGTGCGAGTGGTGCGGATAGAGATATCGAGGAGACGCCGCGGGCTAACAATGCAGTTGCCGCCCATTTAAATACGCCATTTTGTTTACTGTCTCCTTGTTGGGTTTTGTTGGGGAAAGCAATGTTTCAGAATTAGGAAATTACTGGGAAAAATTTACGTATTCGTAGAATATCCGCTCGTTGTTTTATTTATACATTTACTTCAATATATTGATATATTTTGTGTATAAATACTATTTGATATCATTTCGATTGGATTTATTATTACAGCTTTTATTTATGAGAGCTTCTATTCATGATTTTTCAGGTTCGATTACCGGGTACATATTACTTACGTCGAATCTAAGATCATATGCTATTTAAAAATAGGCTATTTAATTTCATTAATTACAAAGGTGTTTTGGAAAAATAATTGTTATTATTGAACTCCGATGCACGATTAGGGACTACTTAAGGAACAATTATATTTAAATATGTAATAATATAAAGTATTAAATAAACATTTACATTACTTATTTAAACTAAATTACACTAAATGTAGAATTCAGCTCATTTGTTTCGATACATCGATCATAGCTTAACAGCAGTACTCATATCTATCTCCCTTAATTACGTATATGTGACAGAGATAAAAATAGCCAGTGGCGTAACTAGGTAACCAAAAGCTCTGGGGGCAAAAAAATTAGATCTCTAATTTAACTATTTAAAAGGTTTTTTAACTTTGATTTGTAATCTTCGCGTTCCGAATTCTACGTAATCCATTGGCTTGGCAAGCTCAGCAGGCCTACCATGAACTCTTATTGCGACTCAATTGAAAACGTAAACGACGACCGCGAACCGCTTTTCTTCGTGCCATGAAGTGTGAATTGCATTGGGGTCGTAATGTTTGAAAAGGATAGCGTTATATGAACTATAGATAACTCTGTCTCTTTTACTCACATGTTCTTAGGACGAATTTCGAACGCTCATTCGGCAACGATTCAAAGTGTGCGTCTTTAAGACGTCATGGTATGAAAAAGCAAAACAATTTCGTTTACGTTTTTCAAATGAGTCGCAATAAGAGTTCATGGTAGGCCTGCAGGAGGCCCCGTGAGTTTGGGGGCCCCGGGGCACTGAACCGTCTAGCCCTCCGATAGCTACGCCATATAACATAGCCCTATTGAGCTAAAGCTTTCTGTCTTTTAGATTATATTTTCTTGTGTTCACGGAATTATTTCATTCGACTATTTGAATGGATTTGATTTTTTGTAAAAGCTTTTATTCAACTTGCATGTATGTATTTGATAGTGGAATCTTACAAGTTAAATTTGACCCACTTCCTGGTGTCCATTTTATATATGGGCCCAACCCTATATTGTCTATTTCAGTTATTTCCACAGTCTGATGTCTTATGGTAAACTGCTGTGGGGTGGAGCGGCTAATATAAAAGTGATATTTGTATTACAAAAACGTGCGATACGTGCTATTTACAACATGGGCCCACGAGACTCTTTAAAAGAATTATTCAAAATTATTAACATAATGACAGTGGCAAGCCAATATATATAGTAAAGTAAGTAAAGTAGTACAAATAGGGATAGTTTTACGACTAATTTTGAGCGCCATCACTTGAACACTCGTAATAAAAACAAAATTGACACGAGAAAGACTAGACTCAAAAAAGTTCTTCCTTCTTAGAAAATTGCATACGTTTTTATATAAGATTCCCGCAAAGGTACTTCAGCTGCCAGAACGGAAATTTAAAACTTACATTAAAAAATCATTATGCACTAAAGGTATTGACGATTATTTGAGAGATAAAAATGCCTATATTTCCAATAATATTTAGATTAAATTTAATATTTTTTCTATTACTATTATCACTTATTATTATAAATTATATTTGTTATTAATTTGTAAAGTATTGTTTATGAAATTTTGACGTTCAAAAAGTGTATGCTAATACCAATTTTGAATAAAAAACAAACAAACCCGATGACAATGCATGTTTATAATAAGCATGACTTAATGCTGCTCCCAGGATTTGCTCCAGACGAGGGAACTGCTCAACGGTTAACGGTTAAAAGCTGTTTTTAAAAGATTTTTTAGCTTAACTTGTTATATTGATTCTGTAATTAATATAATCATTTATTTATATAATTTATACTTTTTATTATTTTAAACACTATAATTAAAAATTCACAGCGAAGCGTATCTGAAACGCCAAATATGTTCATAATTAATTTATTAATTAAAATTATTATTATTGCCTCTATAAATAATTAAATAAATGATTCTTATTTATTGTATTTTATTGTTATATAGCTGTTAATTCCGGTCACTAACTTTTTGTTGAGCCTTACTGAATGAGAATGCGGTTTAATTTATCACAAGAAACACGGTCAAGTAAATCTTATTAATTGTAATTTTTCGATAAATAAATAAATTTGTTTGATTTTTAAGTTATATTATAAAAAGGTTAATACTGTATCCGTATAAAATGTAAATAGCTTTTAACTTTAAAGAGCTAATTAGACGTTGTGATCATTTTAATCAAAATTCAAATTCAAAATTCATAATTCAAAATATTCTTTATTCAAGCAAATTTGTAAACAAGTGCTTTTGAATCGTCAACATTACTGCTGGTTCGGAAAGCTGTTCCTACCGAGAAGAACCAGCAAGAAACTCGGCGGTTTCTCTTTTTAAAATATAAATCTTAAAACTAGTTACATTTAGTTATTACTGTCTTGTACAGGGTAGAAGTGCAGCTATATCCACAAATCCTTATCATCTAAGATAATAGATAAATGATAGATATATATCATCGCGGTCTTTTCTTATACTGATGCTTTTCTTACGATAAGTTGATGGGCGTCGGAATTCAAAGATGCTAGTGATAACCTCGTCTCGGATATTTTATGACAGGCGGATGATGATGCCCCACCGTGTGGTATCCGGCAGAGTAGAATCGACCACCCTAATTTTTGAGTTGCCGTAAAAGGCGACTAAGGTAAGTTAACGTCAGGCAGGCGGCCGGTCGTAAAATACGTACCTAGACAAATCATGTGACAGCATGCTTGTAACATGTTGTGCCGACCCCACTTAGAGTGGGATAAGGGCAGGAGAATGATGAGACGGACGATGATGCCAGAATTACAGATGACCTTTAGAACAATGATATACGTATTTTGACATGTACCGCGAACAAAGTCACGGGTTCAATTAGTAATAAATAAATAAACTACAAAAAATGTATGTAGGTCTGTACGTGGACGTGAAAATTGGATTAACTCGGCGTCATGTGAATAACTCGCGGTTAAAACAAACCAGTTGATGAACAAAACACCGCGGACACCGCGACACGCTGCACGCATTTTAATGTGGGCTTGACGAACATTGGTCACTACAGTGTATGCGGGTTGAGATGTATAGTACCTGGCAATAAATAATGCACATCGAGAACTTAGAACGAAACAGCCGGCTATTCGGTTTCGTAGAGCGCTGTCACTGTCACACACGGGTGACACTGTCACACAGTCTATGCGACAGAGACAATGCTCTATGAAGCAGAATCTAGCCGATTTCTCTCTCTGAGCCTCGATGTGCATTATTTATAGCCGTGTACTATACGTATCTTACCTTCTATCTTTATATAGAAGACCCATACATGCTACATATACGTCAATGTATACATTTCATTACAGACCACTTCAATTCTTTTCAAAAATCAGCCAAAAAGTCTTCAATTTTCTATTATTGTTATCCTTTTTTACTTTTTTTAATACTTTGTGTATGTTCCTTTATAATTTTGTGTAATTATTTTATTATTTTTAATTTTTGTTATATGTGTTGTCTGCTCTATTGTCTGTGATGTCACCTAGGCCGCAGCTGAAAATCGGTGCTGAGTGTTGCCATTTCAATGATATTCGGTTCATGCCGAGCTGTGTAGCCTTTTCTAAGACTGTATAAAATTTTGACTAAGTATTCGTGTTCATGTATTTGTATTATATTATAGGTGTACGTGTATATATTTTTCTATGTTTTATACAGTGTCTGAATAAATGTTTTTCTTTATTACTTCTTTCAATATAAATATTTTATAGAAGCAGTCGTTGCTTTGCGGAATTCCATATTACATAAACTATGTCAGAACTACTTGCTGGCTGCTATAATCCGCGTGTGTTAAGCGAACGTATATAAAAGTAATGGCCTGTTACTATCCCACTGCTGGGCATAGGCCTCCCCTCTCCGTTTTTTGGGGAGAATGGTTGGAGCTTAGACCTACCACGCTGCTCCAATGCGGATTGGTAGGTTACACATATCCCTAGAACTCTCTAGAGATATATAGGTTTCCTCACGATGTTTCCCTTCACCGAAAAGCATGTGATAAATTGCAATTATCAATTAGACACATAAGTTTTAATAGAAAAACTCATTGGTGCCTGCCCGAGGTTTGAACTCATGATCGTCTCTAGAGAGTCATACGGTCTCACCGCTGGACTATCACAGCTAAGTGTATTAAGCAGGTAAAATTCACATACCATATACATGCAGGAGAAGCCACCACTCGTCCCAAGACGTCTCCACCAGCAACAATGCACACAAGCAATACACACAACCACCACCAAAATCTCTACGATCGTTTCGCTCTAAAACCGAAACTTCTTTAAAAATAGGCACGACAAAATCGTAATGCATTACGATGCCTCCATTTTGTAAGGTTTGTGATAGTGAACGTATGTAGTGCTTGTGTATTATGGTGGTGCTGATGGTGGAGGTTTGTGCATATATTTAGGAAACCCTGCGTGTATCAGGTATGAAAAGAGATAGTTCACTCTACGTTTTGCATTATATATATTTTCTATTTAGTTCTACTACTAATAGATTATTAAATAACGATTATTATTATGAATAATTCATTTTGACATTCCTACGACCCAAAAAAAAAATTAAAAAATGTAAATAGGTCCGCTAAATAAGTAGGTTTCTCTACCCCTTAGAAATAAAGACATAAATAAGTACACTACAGATATAATTGTTGTTTATCGTTTCGAAAGATTCAAAATTCGAACGTTCTAATTTATGCAGATTGATTTTGTAGCAAAACGGTCCGCATTGTTGTTCTAATTGCCCGCAAGACGGAGGCGTGACGCTCCGCCCACCGAGCTTTGTGCCCGACTGTACCGGTGACTGTTCCCAGTGAACTCATTCACTACAGCGACAGTTTATTTTATATTTGCTTTGTTTATGTAACTGTACCTAGCTCGGCGGTCTTATGTTCGATGGAAAATACGCACCTGGCGTGCCACGCCTTATGCAGTTATTTTAATCTACACTTATAATAAAACAAAGTCCCAAAAAGCTGTCTTTCTGTATGTAATCGATTTTCTCAAAATCTACTGAACGGATTTTTGTACGGCTTTCACCAAAAAATAATGCAATACTTTCCGATGGTTTAGGTACATAGTACATATCGGTATTATGTAAATTGTGTTGAAGAGATCGCGCAGTTGTTAAAAAACTTACTTGCAGGCAGCTTTAGTCGCGTGCGCTGCGTAAACCACGATAGATATGCTTAAGTAATGTACTAGAGAACTGTAGATCTATGTAATCTAAACAAAAAAGTCCGCGATAGCATATCTCTATCTCTCACGGTTAACTCACAATAACTACTTTTATGTTCAAAATTTCTAGAATTCGGGAAAAGTTTCGAAAATCACTGAATTCCATGCGGGCGAAGCCGTTGTTGGCACAGCTAGTAAAAAATAAATATACTTTTAGTCTTACTCGTACGTAATACGTGCGAAAGAAATGGCGCCTGTAAATAACTTTTCCAGCCATTTAACGCCTGTCGTATATTAAATTAGAGACTTTGTGTGGAAAACTGTTCGCAAAATATTTAGGCGTCACAAAGGAGGTATTAGCATGACGGGGGATGGTAATTTTATGTAAATCGACCGCCGAGCGCCGCGCCGCCGCCGGCGAAGGCGACTTTTGGTGCAAATTGTTTATGTTTGAGCAACAACTTCGACGCTCGACTATCATTTCGTATATTTTTATGTAGTATGCGAAATTTGAAGAAAATAAGATGTATTTTTCGTTCTTAGTTGAACCGACTCATAGCGGAGTTGTCATGAAAAAAATAAATATGAAGGTACATAAAAATAAAGTAAAGAACGGTGAGACGTTATGTCTCTCACTTATGTGTTTCAAACCCGAGAAGGCACCAATGATTTTTTTATGTTTTAAACTTATGAGCCTTATTTTTGCAAATATCAATTTGCAATTTATTATACTTTATTTTAAGTATGCATCTATCGTTGAGAGTTATATATTTGTGCCGTTTGCAGTTGAGACCCTAGGGCCATGGAGCCAAAGTGCAAAAAAAAATTTATCCGTTTTAACACCTCGGTTGATCGCCTCTTCGGGTGACAAGAGGGCTGGCTCCTTTTTCGCACAAAGAATCAGCTTAGCGATTCAACGCGGAAACGCTGCCAGCATTCTTGGGCATGATTTGTATAGTAGTAGCGTGTAAGTAATTTAAGATAGATATGACTTGTACATATTTCTTTATTTTTTCTTTACTATATTTAGAATTGTAGAGATTAGTTGTAGCATGCCAATCCGTATTGGAGCAAAGTAGAATGCCTTAGTTTTAACGCTACTCCCTAAAAACGGAGAGAGAAGCCATATTCCCAGCAGTGGGATAATCTTTCAAGTCACAATTACTTTAGAGTTGTGCACTTTTTACTACACTTTGATGGGTAAAAAATGTTAAACTCCCGTCAAGACACGTGACCTGCAGACTTACCATGAACTCTTATTCCGGCTCAATTGAAGACGTAAACGAAATTGTTTTGCTTTTTCATACCATGACGTTTTAAAGACGCACACTTTAAGTAGTTGCCGAAAGAGCGTTCGGAATTCATCCTAAGAACATGTGAGTAAAAGAGACAGAGTTATCTATAATTCAAGTAACGTTATCCTTTTCAAACATTACGACCCCAATGCAATTCACACTTCATGGTACGAAAAGAAAGCGGTTTGCGGTCGTCGTTGTTCATTGGAGGCTTGCAGGTCGAAAATTTAAAAGATGGAGGGAGAGTAGAACACCGGCCTGGCGTAGGAGAGGAAATATCCCTCTCTCCTTTTATTGCGCGGCGAAAATGTATGCCTGCACTTGCTGTTTCGTTCATATGGCGCAGAAGGCTTGCGCGAATGTTTTATGTTTGTCTCCACACAGCGTCTTCGCCGGCGAAGACGAGGTCCCAGTTTTCTGACGTCGGCCGGTCGTGGCTTCTCGCCACCCTTCCGACGTCGCAATGACTAATCTAAGTCACACCATCAGCCCTCCACTACGCGTCGCCCTAAGCCGTGGTCCGGCCTCACAGGAGGCACCCTTAGGACGACGTTCCCCGACTTAAGTATAGCTTCTGCGTTCTTGCGTTCTACTCTCTGCATTATGCAATCTCGGCGATGCTTCTACGCTCGCCCGTCAGGACGGGCAGGCCCGATGACGCTGTAAAAGCCATTAGCGCTTACATCATACAGTCAGTTCGAAAAAAAAAATTTTGTCTACGATTTTTTGTAACAAGAAAGATAAAATAAAAATCGTATTAAATTTTACAAGTAATATCAATACCTATTATACAAAATATAAGAATATATTCTGTAATAACAGAGTGTTTAGAGGTTTGTTTGAAGGGTAAATGTGGAGATGGGAGGAGGGTGGGTAATTAGGAGACGCTTCTCCCGTCTGCTACACCGCCGATACTGTCAGTATACCTACGGTACCTACATGTGGCATCATGCCATTCTCCTGCCCTTATCCCACTCTAAGTTGGGTCGGCACAACATGTTAGAAACATGTTGTCACATGATTCGGCTACGTATTTTACGACCGACCGCCTGCCTGACGTCAACTTACCTTAGTCGCCTTTTACGACACCTCGGTGAGAAATGAGGGTGGTCTAGTCTATGCAGCCGGATACCACACGGCACATACCTTAGTCGCCTCTTACAACACCTCGGTAAGAGATGAGGGTGGTCTATTCTATGCAGCCGTATACCACACGGTCCCTACGGTACCTACATGTGATATCGATAAGAATTTTATATACCTACACAAAAAAAAACAAATCTGTCTTTTTTTACTTGCTTTATTTATTTGAGAATTAAAATTGGTAACAACTTATATAATATTAATCTCTCCCTTACTTTATTTATTTATTAATTTCAATTGTGGTGAACTGGTGTTATTTAGCTACTACTACGTGATACTAAATTTAGATAGTGTATGTCAGTCAGAAAGGAAAATGATACATTTTTATAAAATTTTGGGCCTAAGATGTAAAAAAAATGAAAATGAGGAATTTATTAGTCAAAAATTTGTTTGATTTTGTCAAGTAGCAGAGTTATAAAAGATTTAGTAGAAGTGAAGCTAAAAACTTCTTATATATTAAGCGGCTGATTTTTAATAAAAATTTAGATGAAGCGAATAGACAAGCGTCAACGGAATACTCGTGAAATAAACAATAAATTAAATTGAATTGAATAAATAAAACAATATGAACGTTAAATATAAGCTGTGATAGCCCAGTGGTGCGACCGTGCGACTCTCTAGAGACGACCACGGATTCAAACCCCGGGCAGGCATCAATGAGTTTTTCTATTAAAACTTATTTGTCTAATTAATAATTGCAATTTATCACACGCTTTTCGGTTACGGTAAATACATCGTGATGAAACCTGCATATCTCTAGAGAATTCTGGGGATATGTGTAACCTACCAATCCGCTTTGGAGCAGCGTAGTAGGTCTTAACACCAATTCTCACCAAAATCTAAGAGAAGAGGCATTTGCCCAGCAGTGGGATGGTAACAGATCGTTACTAAACAATTTTACACACACAAAGAGACGCACATTTTCGGATTTATAAAATAAGTAGGTTTAACAAAAATACTCGCAATAAAACTTATAGAGAAATCATAATGTATACACACTTCAAAATTTCTATAGTGTATTGTGTCTCAGATTGTATTTATAGGACTAAATAATATCCAAAAGTATCTCTATTTTTATAATACCAAACGTTTAATAAGATTAAATAAATATTATTACCAACATAATGACCTCTTGAAAATTGCATGGCCAATAAAAGTCGTTCTATGAATCGTAAAATCACGACGCTTAAAAAAATCGCTTAAGACAATGTCTCCCAAACTTTTTTGTGTCATATCCCATCTTAGCATTTATTATACCCCATCCCAATCATAAGTCTTAATATAAAAAAATTGAACTGTTCACTTAAGAAACTCAAATGATAGGTATTAGAACGATGTATTTGCTTTTTTCGTTAATTTTGGCACCGAAGTCTAGCATTGAATTTAAATGACTTGCTCATTGGCGAAGGTGGCAGTGACTCTGTCTTCAGTTCCGCAGATTGCGGGTTTGATTCCCACAGAGCGACAAGATTTACACATAATACAATTTCCTGGTTGTTCAAATTTGGCTGAATTTTTTTATTTAAGTATGTGTTTAAAATCCTATATGTATATATTTAACAGTTGTCTGTCATCCATAACACAAGTATTAAGAATTGATGAGCCAGTGTGTAAAATAATAAAAAAAATAAATGGCCCGGGGCGAAAGGGTTTAACTCGTGTCGAGTCCATTTTCGAAATACCAACCCCCTCCCCTTAATAATGAAATTGCCCTACTGTGAGGAGTGCGCCCCACTTGGGAAACAGTGCCTTAAGATGTATCAAGCTATTGCGACACTTGAACAATCTGAATTTTATATGAATGCGATATCTTAGAATGAGGCTTAGTCAATCAAAATTAAATTTTATTTCTATAGTAGTATGGTTTGAATTTGAATAGGTTATGAATTTCTCAATTTTATAAGAATGAGATATCTTATAATAAAACTTGGCCAATCAAAATTAAATTTTACTCCTATGTAGTTGTGGTTCAAATTCGAATAGTTTTAAATTTTTATAAAGATCAGTAACACAATACCACAAGCGCCTCTCCCATTCATATCCCTAAGTTGGCATTTTTATTCAATACCGTTGACACTTTTATACAGTCACGATTAACAGGGACAAACGAAATTAGACCCCAATAATATTACTTTTTTTGTACCTCATACTAATAGTGGCCTTTCTTGTGTAATATTTTGAATAGCACTCTCTCGGATTACCACCTACGTATTTGTGTAAACACAATAAATATTTTTTCAAATCTCGCTTTATCTCCCTAAGTGTAGATCAGAGATAGAAGTTAAGAGATTTAAATATAAGATACGAAAATGTCATATTTGACTGGCCCGTTGCCGCAGGTGGCACCAAATCTGCCTTCAGCTCTATGACCGGGTTCGATTTCCGGTGATGGTCAAAAATTTTAATAAAAATAAATTTCGTTGTTTTTTGAGTCTGAGTGTATTTATTTATTTTAAAATTGTATATGCATATACTAACCATTCTGTCATCCATAATACAAGTATTCAGTTACCTAGGAAAAAGATGGCCGTGTGTGTAACTGTACATTTATTATTATTATTTATTTTATATTTTATTTTTGTAAATTTATTGCATTATCATTATTTATCTTATCCTACTGTAAGTGGGGTCCGCACAATATCCCTTCATCTTCCATTCTCCTGTATCATACGTCAACTCTGGTGCTCCCTTTATATGCATATCATTCTTCACATAATCTATCCATTTTTTTTGGTATTTCTTATTGGATGTATTAGGTCCTTACATATGAAATTGGCGTTTTCTGTCAGTTTTCGCTTAGGGCAGGATTTGGCTGGTTCGCCAGGGTTCAGCCATTGCGATGAGCGCTTCCGATTATCGTAGAGGATCCACTTTTCATCACAGGTAATGATTCGATTTAAAATTCCTTCATTATTGGTCCGGTTGAGTAACGTAACGCAGCACTCGACGCGCGTTTGTCGGTTTGCTTCACTCAATTCATGAGGTACCCAGCTTTCAAGCTTTTTCACCTTCCCAATTCGCTTCAAGTGGATTAGAATAGTTTTATCACTAACACCGGAGCCTGCAGCTAACTCGGACGTGGTTTGCGATGGATCCGCTTCCACAATAGCCTTCGATTCTTCATTATCAACTTTGGTCTCCGGCCGTCCACGAGGCTTGTTCTGCAGGTCGAAATTTCCAGAACGAAAACGTTGGAACCAAAAACGCACTGTGTTTTCTTTTGCGACACCGTCACCATACACATTATTAATCCTTCGAGCCGTTTCTGCAGCACTAGTGCCACGGTGGAACTCATACTCGTAAATAACGCGATATTTCATATTTTCCATTTTGTAAACAGAGTGACACAAAGAAAATAACAAAAGAAGAAAAAACAAATGAATTGGGGGGTTTGAAACACAAATGCATGAGTAAATAGCTGTATGAATTTGAATTTGGAATTCCTAACCATAAAGGTAATATTTGAGATCAAAGTGGCCAGTACGACAAAACGCCAATTTCATATGTAAGGACCTAATATGACAGAAGAACGTTCATATTTAAAACTCTGTATATTTATTGCAAGTAAATATAAATTCATTCGAATTCCCTGTTGAAATTAATAATTAGAATCATACACATAACTGAATTTTTCATTAAGAAAAAAAACAAAAAAAAATTCATTGAATTGAACTGAATTTATAAAAAGCTGAGATAGCCCAGTGGTGAGACTGTGTGACTCTCTAGAGACGATCATGGGTTCAAACCTCGGGCAGGCACCAATGATTTTGTATTAAAATTTATGTGTCTAATTGATAATTGAAATTTATCACATGCTTTTCGGTGAAGGAAAACATCGTGAGGAAAAATGCATATCTCTAGAGAACTCTAGGATATGTGTAACCTACCAATCCGCATTGGAGCAGCCTGGTAGGTTTTAGATCCAACCCTTCTCTCCAAAAAACGGAGAGAGGAGGCCTATGCCCAGCAGTGGGATAGTAACAGTCCGTTACTTTTTTTACTGAATTTTTACACTTTCTTAATTTAATTTCATAAAAATCTTCCTATCTTCATCATAATAAAGAAATTACTTCTTCCAAAAAATAATATTTTTAATACGAATTTCAACGGGGTATATCGTATTTAATTTATATATTAGAATCTTACGTATATGAATTCTTCTACCTACTCGTAAGGATTTAAAGCAGAGAGAAATCCCTTGTTTAACAATACCATGCAAATCAGAAGTATAGCCATGTAACGTCAATGTATTTATTTTTTCACGCTTTCAATAGATTTCACAGTTATTATGTATGTTGTACATCTAAGAAAAATGCGAGAGGAAAGATAAGACAACCACACGTCTAAACTTACATAAAATAGAGGAACAGATAGGTCATACATCATTTGCTTTCACTTGTTTTTTTGGCTCCTCCTACTCTAGTAACTATGTAATAAATTTACATGAAATCTCTATCCATTTCATTTTATTGTTGCATACAAATCACATTCATCAACTCTTTGAGCGCGCGAAAGTACGATTCAAGGGCGTAGCCAGAATTATATACTGGGGCAAAATTGTCTCAGAAAATCTAGACTATTTTTTTTCGTTATCATGGTATTTTAAATATGAGGAGTTCACATTTGTAATGAAGGTGAGGTAGATTATAGGCAAGCCTTTTATAGTGTTAAAATGTTACAGTTTTCAGTGTAAGGGGGCAGCTGCCCCCTTGCCCGTACCTCGCCCATGTTACGATTAATAATTACACGTGTACAAACAAAAACTAACGTGGAGCGGCGTTATAAGTCGAAATTTATAGTAAATAATACAGCGCAATGATACGGTTGTTTAAAGAAAGACCTTTTTTTCAGACGTGTTTAAACGTCGTGTCAATTAGCGTTATTTCCAATAACTTTGCTCCGCCAAAAGTAAGATATTTCATAAGACAAAAGCAGAAGGTATTTAAGAATGTGTGATATCAAATGTCAGTTTAAGATATACTTGCAATAGCATTCTTCCCGATTCCTTCCGCACGCACTTCAGTCGCAAATCGCACGTCGTATGTTTGCACGTTTCATGAACTATCGCCGCACTCGCATAAATTTGTTATAAGTTCGCACCGCACCGCTAGCACGTTTGTGTAGTGTTATAAGTGTTAACATCAGTGAATGGACAAAATGCTGGATCCGACATCACAAGTAAGTGCCTCCATCCCTCTTTGGCAGTTATTTTAATCCCGCCCAGAACCAGACGGCTGCCATATCCCATCTTGTTATTTGCAAGTATTTTGGGGGTTTCCGCGAACCAGTAAATAATAAATATACAGTCCACCTCTTTCAGGCTCAAAAATAATACTTTACCCTGGGCCACACGCCCGCATGTGCAAAGAAGATGTAACTTTTATCCATCCTGAAACCTATCAAAGTAATATTTGGTGGTATCGTTATAACATTGTTATATATATTAACTAAAGAATATACTAAACACGCAGCGATTGATCGAATTAACCGCGATGCACACAATGGCTGGCGGGATTAAGGACGTTAAGTGGATTACGCTTCCGCCCCGTGTCGCACTTGAGAGTGGCTACTGGATAATAGCGTTGTCAAAAAGTAATCGATTTGTATATCAATTCCATTTTTTATTCCTCCTTATTTTAATTCCTTTATATCTTATATATAATAATCGATTTTTAATTATTACTTTTTACTTTCTAATGTACGTTGTTGGATTAAACCGATTTAGACACATCTCATTTTATTCGAACTTTGCAGACAGCACATATTTTGTCGTTGAAGAGTAACTACGTTGTTTAAGTGCACATTTCCAGTTTACATACACAGAACCCAGAAATTATCTAAGCGAATGCTAAGTTTATTAAAAAACATCCTTTATAGTGAAGCATATGATGAACTTTACAAATTAATTAAGTACATTTTCAGAAAACGCATCAGTCCATGCTCGTAATTTGATTTCGGGAACCTTAGTTAGGATTCATGCAAAGTTTATTAAAAAAAAACTTTCCTTCATATTAAACCGCATGATGTACTTTGCAAATTAATTAAGCAAATTTATAGAAAACGAATTAGTCTATGCTCACAATTCGAATTTGTTAAGATTCATTAGCGTTGACAGTCTTTTTTTACGGTTTTTAGGCTTTTTATGTCATCGAAATTACATAATATAAATTACCTACTTTATATCTCAATTATATTTTCTATATACATTTCTACAATATTCGCGCAGAATTTGTTAATGTTTACTTTAGTAAGTTCACTAGAGTAAACATTTGTGCTGCACACTGTGCATTCACAATGCTGCACAGTTCTGCACACTGGTGGAATTCCACCTTTAAAACTGTTGGCAAACCTAATAAATAAAAAACAAAAATTCAGCCCAACACCCCGAACAAGATCGGTTGTAAAAACGCATTTAACATAAATATGTGTGCCCATCTTGAACACTTATTCATGCAGTCACTGGTAACCCCAACCCCACTGTCATCACGGAAGCTTTCGAGTGGTCATTAGATTATTCACGATTGAAAACATTCGCAGTCTGTAACAATGCGTGAAAGCCATTGTCGACCATTTTGTTTTGTCAATACGTAAATACTTCATAAATATTTGAACAGCTTTAAATCTCAACCCTTGGGAAAGCTTTGCAACATTTTGCGCACAAAAAATAATCATTTACAATTATGTTTTGGCTACTGAGTGTAGCGGAAGTGCTTTATTCATAATTCTCAAGCTTTTGTATCAAAAATATTTGAATAAAATACCTCGACATCGTTCGCGTTAACTTAAGTGTGCACCGAATATTTGTTTTTCTCAAAGGAAAAACAAAAGTTTTCTCCCTTATATATTATCCTGGTATATAAGCTTTAAAAATTTTAACATTTTTACTTCAATAGATTATCTGACACTACGCGCGTGAATCCAAAATAGATGGTAGGTATATCAAGATGATAGAATTATGACATAATAAAAATATTGGGATGTTGTGCCGACCCCACTTAGACTGGGATAAGGGCAGGAGAACACACATTATTACAATTATAATCCTAAAAATAAACACATGAGAATAATGTAAAAAATTAAAAAACAAAATGAAAATGCTAAAACAATAACAATTCTGAAGCCAAAATGAGTAATTCTAATTTAAGAAAAGCAGAAATTGCATGCCTTTTCGAAACCTCCTTTTATTATTAAAAATCATGTTACCTAACTTAGAAAACTGAACGAAGTAGGCCAGACTGCACGCGGCGCCGCTCTTCAAGCATCAGCCCACGCCATAGAAAAGCGACGTGCGAACAAGTTTCGAAATATACTTAATTCAATTACACGCCATTGTCCACTCAGTTTTTGCTCAAGCATTTTACACCACAACAATGCATTTATTTTGCCAACAATAACTGTATTCCTGAACACAATGGACGCTTGCCCAGGCCCGTCACGACATCGGACCAGACGGTCAGTTATGTTTTTTTCTATAACTTTTTCAACACTCGAAACTAACTGTTCGTGAAAGGTGAATTGTGTTTACTTGAAGTGTTTACCGTGTCCTGAGCCGATACGATCTTAATCTGAGATTAGTGGAGCGTTAACAACTATTGTCAGGTTATCTAAATGCTTCATATTGCCCACCTATGGAACACAAAGCCCTATTTGCTCTTAGAGCAACTCCCACGCACAATAATGGTGACAGGATGAATCTTTTCCGATTACGCTGCATCCGGTCAAGTGCTTTCATTTTTTTAGCTTATATTAAATATTAGACAGTATATTTGTAATTGATAGAGTCCATGATCAAGTAGTTGCAGGCAGTTATGAGATTGATTTAGAACTAAATATCACAAAAACAAAAGCAATGACAAACAGTATAAACAAACCTATAAAAATTAATAATTCTGAAATAGAATATATATATGAATATGTTTATTTAGGAAAAATGATATCTTTCAATAAGTCCAGACACCGCGACGAAATAAACAGAAAACTAACTCTCACATGGAATAAATTCTGGGCTAATAAATATATTTCAAAGTCAAATCTTCCTTTACATATAAAGAAAAAAGTTTTAGTCACCTGCATACTACCTTGTCTGACTTACGCTAGTCAAGCGTGGATTTTCGACAATTTCACATATAACAAAATCCAGACAGGTGATGGAAAGAAATATTCTGAACATAAAAAATGAAGATAAAAAGAAAGCAAGATATAAGTAATAAAGTAATAAATAATAATAAAATTGACTAACGTTATTGACGCCTTACAACACTGTAAAAAACCCAAATGGACTTGGGCAGGCCATATAGCGAGCATGAGTGACAAGAGATGGACAAAAAGAGCAATAAATTGAAACGGGCCGTTAAGTCAAAGGAAAAGGGGAAGACCAGTTGAAAGATGGATGATAGTGGAAAGGGCAGGAAAACAGTGGGTATCTATAGCTTTGGACAGAGACACATGGAGACATTTGGAGGAGGCTTTTACTCGAGAGAGGTCCTTAAAATAATTATAAATTAGAAACTATGACCATTGATATACACTATGACATAAAAATCATGACATAAATTTAGTTAATTAAAAAAATTCAATAATTATTATTGTTAAATTGTATTGTATTATTCAAAATGTATTTAAAATCCAAATTATGCAAATGTAATTATCATAATTTTTGTGAATCTATAATACAAAAGTTATCATTGACTGGCCCGTTGGCGCAGTCAGTGACACTGCCTTTAGCTCCGCGGGTCGCGGGTTCTATTCCCGCCGCGGGCCAATGACGACGAATATTGACACAAATATACACCCGGGTCGGGGTGTATATTTGTGTTTCAGTATGTATTTAAAATGACATATGTAGTATATCTACCAGTTGTCCGTCACCCATAACAAAAGAATTAAGTTACTTACTTTGGGGACGGACGACCGTGTGTAAATGTCCCATATATTTATTTATTTATTAATGAGTGCTATAATTCGCGATTAAGTTAATAGAAAATACATATATAGCTAAATATAAGGTGGACTATCCATTTTCATACCTGATACATGCAGAATTAGTAAAAACATGCACAAACCTATAACTTATACCCTATACCCTAAGCCGGTACGAATAGATCCATAGCTGATTCTAGGCATTCTAAGAAGATTTGCACATATCCATATTCGACTGCAAATATTAATTATGCATATTAGCTATGTTGCAAAGGAAATATAGGTAGCTACTTGGTATCCTATATTTCGTTAAAAAATATATTTAGACTTTTTCCATTTAATAGTCTTTCATATCGCAACCTAAAAAAATTACATAGTTTCTGACATCTTTATCATGTCATTAAATTATATTTACTTTTTATTTAATAAATATATTTTGTTAAAATGGTCCACGTTTCAAACATAACAAAATGTTCACCAAAATCAATGACATATTTCTTATTCCTCTTATTCCTATTTGTTATAGTACATTTGTGGTTCGTAAAATATATACTGGATTTCGCAGGTGACGTTAATTCCATCTTCTCGATAACAAAACGTGTTAGGGTATTGAAGGATATGAAATATATACTATTATGGACAAAAGCCCCTTATAACTTTCATATCGAAGATGGTAAAATTGTACACCCTCGTATAAATTGTTCAAGAAATAATTGTGTTTTCACAAAAGACAAAGGATTCTTTGACAGCGTTTATACGAGATTCGACGCTTTAGTTTTTAACGAGGCTATCCTGTACTCTAGGGAGAAGCCTGTAAAACGGGATCCTTCACAGATATACGTTTTTAATACGCTGGAATCATCGTACACGGTTCCAGCGTGTGAACTAGACAACGATGGATTTTTCAATTGGACTCTTACATATCGTCTCGACTCAGATATCGTTTGGAGTTACTTTATTGTCAGGAATCTCAAGGGAGCTATCGTAGCCCCCAGCGTAAATGTCAAATGGCGGAGGAGTCTCCGCCCTGTTGAACAGAAAATAAAGACTATTTTAGCGGGCAAGAGGAAAGCAGCCGCGTGGCTCGTCAGCCATTGCAAAGCCGACAGTTTGAGAGACGAATACCTAACGATACTGCAAGAGCACCTCTTCCATTTTGCTTTAAAAATTGATGTTTACGGACAATGTTCAAAACGGAAATGTCCGAAAGGTGATTGTGATCAGATGATAAGGAAGGATTATTATTTTTACATGGCCTTCGAAAATTCCCTGTCTGAGGATTATGTGACGGAAAAGGTCCTTCACGGGTACAATAATTACGCTGTACCTATTGTCTATGGTGGGGCTAATTATAGCAGGTATTACTTTAGTTATAAATAGCTGTCACTGCGGCTTCACCCATGTGAAAATCGACGTCACAAAGTTTTTCCCGCCTTTATCCCTTCATTTTTTTCTGAATTAGAGTGTTGTTAATTTATAATAAGCATAGATAGATAAACATATAGGTTATTGTGAGTTAACCATAAGAGATAGAGACATGCTGTCCCAGACTTTTTAGAGTATTTTTGTAGATCTACAATTATCTAGTACATTTCTTTGTGAGCATGTCTGCTGGTTTACGCTGCGCACGCAAGTAAAGTTCCAACAGGTGACTTTTTTTAGGGCCGCGTGACTTCCTCAACACAATTTACATAAAACGGTAATGAGGTACTATTAACATAGACCTTCCGGAAGAATTGCACTACCCTTTAGTAAGAACTATACAAAAATCTGTTCTGTAGATTTTGAGAAATTCGATGACATACAGACAGACAGCTTTTCGGGACTTTGTTTTATAAATAAATAAATATAATAAATAAATATATGGGACACACACACACACACACGGTCGTTAGTCCCCAAAGTAAGTAACTTAATACTTGTGTTATGGGTGACGGAAAACTGGTAGATATACTGCATATATAAGTTTAAATACATACTTAAATACAAATACACACCCAGGCTCGAAGAACCAACAATTTGTTAATAGAAAATGTTGGCCCTCGGCGGGAATAGAACCCGCGACCCGCGGAGCTGATGGCAGGGTCACTACCCACAGCGCCAACGGGCCAGTCACTTTTATAATAAGTAAAGATTAATTGTACTGAAAAAAGTTATCTATCGTCACATATATATTTTCATAAGTGTGTGTGCAATATTTTTTACAGATTTTTACCTGCCGGTTCATATTTAAACGCTCGAAAGATGCATCCGTATAATCTCGCCTTTGCGATGTACCAGGCGATAACTACACCAGCGCTATATGAAACTTATTACCGGTGGACCAATCTTTATAAAGTCACTACTGATTTCGGGGACAGACATCCTTTATGTAAACTTTGCTCTGCATTGCATCATAAGAAAACAGCACCGGCGAAGGAGAAATTCAGATTATGGTGGAACGGCCTCAACGGATTTAAATGGTGTCTTTCAAAAGAGTATTGGAATGAGACCGCCAATGTAAATATTGATGCAAAACATATATTCAGTATGTATTAGGAGGATGATATTGAATACAATAATATTTTAATGAGTAAAAATTTATAATGTTTAACTTGTCTAGAGATTTACTAGTCTTTATAATCATTTACATTCTCCTGCACTTATCCCACTCTAAGTGGAGTCGGAACAACATGTTACAACATGTCACATGATTTGGCTACATATTATACGACCGGCCGCCTGCCTGACGTCAACTTACCTTAGTCGCCTTTTACGAAACCTCGGTAAGAAATGAGGGCGGTCTATTCTATGCAGCCGGATACCACACGGCACATACCTTAGTCGCCTCTTACGACACCTCGGTAAGAAAGGAGGTTGGTCTATTCTATTCTGCCGGATACCACACGGCGTAGTTTTTATAATCATTTATTTGGATTTATTTGGGTATATTTATATACAAAACTAAAAGCTCCAATAGTTATCTGAACTTTTGAAAACGAGGTACAATTTTAACGTATAATTAAAATTGTAAAAACAAAAGGGGATATAGTAGTTTAACCCTGTCATGCTTGAGGGTCGTTCAATCTTACATTTTCTGTTTTGATGTAACTTAAAATAAGAACAGCAAAATATGGAAGAACAATAAATGTTGGATACAGGATATTTAGAAATATGATTTTTAATGTAGTATTATATAGAAGAAGAATTTTTAAATAAAACTTTTTCGACGTTTGAAACTATCCTGCAGGAAAATCGGATTGCTCAGTAATTTTTTTTACCTTTTAGTGTTAACAGAAGGCAGACAAAACGCTTGAAGCTTATTAAGCTAAGTTATCTAAATTTTTTCACTTTCAGTCTTAATTAAAATGCTTTAAACATTGCAATTTTGTTAAACCTTTACATTAAGTCTTTAGGTTATTTTGTCCGAATTTTGTACATTACTTCTTTTGTTATAAGAAAATATATCTTACTTGAGCTAAAAAACTCACAGTACAATGACGTGCAGTAGCAATAGCGAGAGATAGCAAACTTAGCGATATTGACAGTCTTAAGGTACGATTCCACCAAAATAGAATGCAGCACATTTGTTTACAAAGATTGTGTACAAAGTTCGCGCACAGCACGTACTAAGCTGATATCGCGTTTAGCTTCTGTCTCAACCGGCAATGTTGTGTGTGACTTGTGTAAACGCACAGTGAAGTTCATCATCAGTCAAGTTCATTTAGGAATATTTTATAAGCTTTTTTATTATTTCACTTATTTTTAAATTATATTCATTATATCTTTAGACATTTTTTATAAAATTATTAATATTTTCTTTCATTCGTCCACCCCTCATTAAAGATGTGCGTTTGCGAGTCCACTGTTTTAAGTGTACGCGCACAAATGTATATAGATGTGCGCGAACATTTCTAGAATGTTCGCCTACAAATTGTTAAACATTTGTGTCGCACACAGTGATGCACAGTTCAGCACACCGGTGGAATCGTACCTGTATATACGCTAGAACTGAATTTTATATTTGTTAGTATTTATTTATTATTTATTTATTTCTTTATTGTACAAACAAAAGGCGGACTTATCCCTAAAAGGGATCTCTACCAACCAACCTATGAGTAACAGAAAGAAAAAAAAAGGAAAAAAAAATGGATGATGAAAAAAAAGGAAGGCAGAAAAAGAAAAATAACGAAACACTATATACAGATAGTTGAAAAATGAATGAATAAAATAATAGATAATAGTGATTATTTGAATTAATTAAATTCTAATTTAATATTGATAATAAGCTACTAAATTTAATTTAAATGACTTGAGACAAATATTTTCTAGTCTGTGACTTAAATGCTGATAGGGAATGAGATTTGCATAACTATAAGATTTAGTTTACAAAACATATTCTTTGAATTTAAACTATCGTGAGTGGTATTCATTATTAATGTTGAGAGACCGGCTATACTCACGTTCCCAGAGTTCCCGCCGCGATAACACCGCGTAAAGAGCTCATGAATAAGAGCCCCGTATGGGCTTGAAACTAGTCGGGCTCATCCGATAAAATAAGACGTGAGTATAGCCGGTCTCTCAAAACATATTCTGTCGTATTTTACATCATTTCTATGAGTACGTGGTTGTACGAGCGTGTTAGTGCTAACTACCAAGGGTACAGTCAAGTTCAAAAGCTCGAGGTGTGGCGGAGGGGAAACCAATTACCCGCATTTACATATATCATGGCAGTAGCGAGCGGTTCGCTCTACCTCTACGGGAATTAAACACCTTTACATATAACTTTATATATAAACGTGTTTAATGCTAATTTACGATGAGAATGTTTGATTGGTCATTAGTGACAGTTATAAATTTAAAGGAGGGTATATCAGATTGCAAGAAAGCGATTTAATAATGTATAATTGAAAATATTTAATTGCACGTTCTTCTCGGTAAGAGCAACATTCCAAACCAGTTTTAGCTTCATTAATCATATAAATGCTTGACGATTCAAAAGTGCCTGAAATGGTTTATTTGAATAAAGATTATTTTGATCTGATTTGATTTGGTTTGCAGTTGCTGAAAATTGTTAAGGTGAGACTCATTCCGATTATGGGATTTCTCTTTTAGTTTCTAAATAGTATATTACTAAGACTAAGGCTACTGAGACTCTACGTTGATTCCAGTTCGGAAGTAAACATAAGCCTTATTGCTATGTGACCCGTATGATTATAGAATAATTAATAATTCATTTTCTTATATATAAGTACCTATAATACAGAAACTATACCAGAACTACTTTGCTATAATCCGCGTGTGTTAAGCGAATGTAATGCTAGATGTATGAAGGAGGCAAAATTCACGTACCTTACACATGCATGACAAGTCACACGTATCCCAAGACGCCACCACCAGCAACAATACACACAAGCAATACACAAAACCACGTAGATGTGGAGAACCAAGGATGTTATGCTGTTGCTGTTATGTTGCTTATATGTAAAGTATGTTATAAACATGTTGTCACATGATTCGGCTACGTATTTTACGACTTTTCCCTAGTAATGACTGTCTAATTTGTTCTAGATTTTGCATTCACCCATTGTAGGTAGGAGTCACTAATATTCGTCATCATCATCATTATCCTCCTGCCCTTGCCCCACTTTAAGTGGGGTCGGCACATCATGTTACAAACATGTTGTCATATGATTTGGCTACGTATTTTACGACCGGCCACCTGCCTGACTTCAATTTATGCATTTTACGCCCCCTCGGTAAGAACGAGGGTGGTCTATTCTACTCAACCATATATTACAAGGTGGGTCAACTCACTTTAGTCGCGTTTAACGACACCTTGGTAAGAAATGAGGGTGGAGGGTGGGAGGATTGTCTATACTCAGATACCACACGGCAAGATAATATATGTAATAAACTATACGCAACAAATGCAAGCAGTATATAGTTATAATACAAGCATTTCTGCGGCATCTCGCCCGCCGTCTCGTTTCCGGATTAAAACGTATGCACAAATATAATCCCACACGGTCCAAGCTCAGAGAAAACTCATCAAATCATATAAGTCTTCATTCCGTAATTTTGTAATCCCTTCACAATAACGTCCTGTTATTAATTTCATATCGCCAACAAAAGAGCATGTTGGTACAAATATTCACAAAGACGGCAAAGTAATTAATGTTAGAATCGTATTGGTAGAATCCAGTCGTTAGTGCCCTGGGGAGGGCGACACAATACCGTAGTTAGGGTAGGGGGGTGTATCGGCGGACGTTTAACGAGCAAATTATTTAGTAAATGTTGCCAAATAATAACATTAATGTTGCTACGTGGGGCTTGGTCGCGGCTCTCTAACTCTGTTCCGTTTGTGAAAGGATAATGCGGATCAATATATATATATTTTTTAATTTTGTTTCAGTGTAAACAATTTACAATAATTTATGTACAATTAATTTTGCTTCAGTGTAACAATACAAGTTATTAAAAATCATAATCCCAAATAAGTATAACATATGTGATCAAGTTTTGCTCATTGTCTCTCGAGATTCAGGGAAACTGTAATTAATAAGTAATATTTTTTCGCGGACAAAATGCCTTGAATTTAATTCCAATATGGTAAAAAAAACTGCTCACAATTGTTAGAGTATGTAAATGTAATTGCTAATAATATTTTGAATTAATAATTTAAGAAAAGTAGATAATGAATTCGAAGTGCGTAGTAGATCTAGTAGTTGTAATAAAAATAAATATTGTATTTGTTATTATTGAAATTTATCTATATTGTGTTAAATAATAAATACCTTAAGAGTCTTTTAATGCGCAGAATTTCCTACACAACTGAACTTGTAGCAAGTTTATGTTTTGTTACACGATCTACATTTCTTGTGCTTTCTGCTTTACTCAATAAATTTTTCAGAACTGCTTTGGAAATACATACATTAGAGCAGCGTGGTAGGTCTTAGCTCCAATCCATCTCTCTAAAAAAAACGGAGAGAGGAGGCCTTAGTCCAGCACTATAGTAACAGGCCGTTACTTTACCAGTTGTCTGTCACCCATAACACAAATATCAAGTTGTGTGTCATGTGTCCCATATATTTATTTATTATTATTTAATGGCCAAATAAAACAAAATCCTAGCTCATCTCTACAAAGTCTTATCCATATTAGACTATCATCAAACGGCTGAGGAGGGTAGCACCCCATGGGGCGGTTAGCCAATGAGAGCGTGTACACACTCGACTGCACCAGTGCAAACACCAGCGAGCCCGAATGACACATAATTGAGTGTCTCCTCATCCTCAACTCCTCGTCAGCCCAGCGGCACATTGTGGACTCATTATGATAATTATCCCCTAAATGCCAACGAATTGATGGTTTTATCGATGTTTTCTGCTCGGTTGCACAATTTTTAAGTGTCAACTTGAATTAGTAAAAGTATTGTTACATCATCATCATTCTCCTGCCCTTATCCCACTCTAAGTGGGGTCGGCACAACATGTACAGTAAGTATGCCTATTTCTTTGAACTTTTCGCGAAGGGTTTCACGTTGCTTCATATTATAGATACCCCATATGGCTCTTTATTGAGCAACAAAACTTTTCTATATCTATTATATGACATTGTGACAATATATGGCATGGTGACAATATTAAACAAAAAATCTAATATTTGACCTTGACCGAGATAGAGGCAAGAGATTAATTCATCATACTGGCATGCCGCAACCCACGATCTGGTTTTTGACCCAGACGTATAGGGTAACCATTATGTATTTATTTATTTTCTTCATCATCATTCTCCTACCGTTATTCCACTCTAAGTGGGGTCGACACAACATGTTGCAAACATGCTGTCACATGATTTGGCTACGCATTTTACGACCGGCCGCCTGCCTGACGTCAACTTACCTTAGTCGCCTCTTACGACACCTCGGTAAGAAGGGAGGCTGGTCTATTCTATTCTGACGGAAACCATACCGCGTTAAAAGTATTGTTACAGTCAACGCTTACTTTAATATGAAAGTATGACGTTAACAATAGTGCATGTTATATTTATCTTTGGTAAAAGTTATGGCCTATTACTATCTCACTGTTGAGCGTATGCCTCCTCTCTCTGTTTCTGGTTTTTGGTAATAGCAATATATGTCATATGGCATTTTGTTTCGAGATGCGGCATTATTGCTATAAGAATTGCAATTTAACTTCATAATCGATGGACATATTTGCGGGGTTGGTGAGTAAAAGAAGCTACTGTTTATGCCATTACTACGGTCCACGGGCAAAAGCTAGTAATCTATACTTATTATAAAACAAAGTCCCAAAAAGCTGTCTGTCTGTATGTAATCGATTTTCTCAAAATGTACTAAACAGATTTTTGTTCGGTTTTTACCAAAAGATAGTGCAATAGTTCCGGATGGTTTAAGTAAGTACATATCGGTATTATGTAAATTGTGTTGACGAGATAGCAGAGCTGTTAAAAAATTTGCTTGCTAGGAGCTTTACCTTGTGCTGCTTAAACCAGCAGAGATACGCTAAAGTAATGTAATAGAGAATTGTAGATCTATAAAACTACTACAAAAAAGTCCGTGTAGCATGTCTCTAATGGTTAACTCACAACAACTACCTTTATGTTTAAAGTTTGAATTCTAGAACAAAAATTGTGACAAGGTGATTTCCACGCGGGCGAAGCCGCTGGCACAACTAGTAATACATATGAAGCTTCAGTGTTAATATACTCTTATTTGTATAGTATATAATTCTTTTCGAGTTTTTTCATATATTAACTCAATATATAAACTTTAATTGCAACAGATTTCATCTTCATTGCTGCAGAAGATTAGCTGTAAAAGTGTAACACACAAACAAACAGACTTTCAAATGTATAAGAATACCAGCTATGCCCGTGGCATCGCTCACGTGCAAGTCAGTGTGTCGCAATAAATAAATATATATCGATTCTAGTACAAAAATTAGTATATATATAGCCCCACAACATCCTCTATCTTGCAAAGAAAGTTCCATCAAAATCGGATTAGGCGTTCCTAAGAACACTACTATTAAGCTAAACCTTCCTCAAGAATTGCACTACCTTTTAGTAAGGACCATACAAAAATCCTTTGTGTATATTTTGAGAAAATCGATCGCATACAGACACAGCTTTGGTGACTTTGTATTATAATATGTATAGGTAGATGAAAATTTATAAAATAAAATTATATATTATTTTATGTTTACTTTTGATAATTTATAGCCAAACTATTTATAATAGAATTAGCTATGTTTTGCCGTTATATTATGCGGTAAATATATGTTGTTGTGTGTGTGTGCGATAAAAGAAAGGCGACAGGTCATAAAGTACCTGAAAACACTCACCGGTTAAAATCCCGGGCAGAATCAAATAGATCCCGGTGATCTTTTAATAATAATAAATAAATCAATGATAATAAACTTTATTTTGCCAAAAAACATTCTTACACAAATATAACCGAACACAAAAATATCATTATCTTTACAATTTTGTCCTTAACTATTTTTTAGACCTCTGTAGCCGAAGTAGGTTTCCCTGTATCTCGGTATACAGCGCCCTTCCCATAAATCTAATTGACGAGTGACAATGATGACGTCATTATGACATAACCTTTCCAGCACAACTATTAGTAAAAGCAACTCTAACTCGCCTTGCAAGAGTTCAGATGTCTATTGGAGTTTTTAGTTTTGAATATAAATATAGTAACGTCCTGTTACTATCCCACTGCTGGGTATAGGCCTCCTCTCTCCGTTTCTGGAGAGGAGGGTTGGAGCTAAGACCTACCACGCTGCTCCAATGCGGATTGGTAGGTTACACATATCTCCAGAGTTTCTAGAGATGCATATCTCTCAGGTTCATGCTCAGGCTCATCATCTCATATCAGGTTTCCTCACGATGTTTTCCTTCACCGAAAAGCGTGTGATTAATTGCAATTATTAGACACATAAGTTTTAATAGAAAAACTCATTGCTGTCTGACCTGAATTTGAACCCGTGACGCTTCGAAAGTCTCGAAAACTCGTCGCACGGTGTTACCGCTGGGTTTTAATATAACTATTTATTCAAAATTAAAATCAAAAATAATATTCGCAAAAAAGTTGTCAAGATAACACGAATATTGCAAAGTTAACAGTGCGAGTAACGAGCGTTGCTAAAGACCCCAGGGACGGAGAAGTAAGTCCCCGCAAACGGAATAGATAATTCAATAAGCGACGGAACGCGCCGCCTAATACCAAAATTAGCAATACGATACGATTAAATAGATTTCGGTCTGTAAAGCAGATGTCAAGGGAATACGGTAAGCTGGGGTATTTTGAGTCATTACCGCGGATGAAAGGGTTGCGCAAATATTGTTTTTGATATTGACTATTTGGACTATCTTACTTATTTCTTTTCTCTGTCTCTTTTTTGTATGTCGTACCAATGTTCATATTGTGATAGAACTGAAACTCAAGGTTAAGAATATCTTATGATTTTACACTACTAGAGTTTCATTCAAGTAACCGACGTAGCTAGCAGAATAAGCAAGCTGAAGTGGCAGTGGGCTGGTCACATTTCTCGCAGGACTGTTGGAGCAAAAGAGTCCTGGAGTGGAGACCGCGTCTTGGCAAATGCAGCGTAGGGCGTCCTCCGTCCCGCTGGACCGACGACATCAAAAAGGTTGTTGGGGCCAGCTGGATGCGCATTGCGGAGAAGCGGGATGTCTGGCGCAGACATGGGGATGCCTTTGTCCAGCAGTGGACTGCTATAGGCTGATGGATGGATGGATGGATGGATGGATGGAAGAGTTTCATTCAGGGGGTGAAACTCTCTAAGAAGCACTTTTCAGGTTGCCGCGAGCTCTACCTCTTGGCAGGCAGAATAACAAAATAACTTTTATCGGAGTGCTCAATAGATATCGTAATATCTACATTATAATACGAAACTTAATACATTATGTTTTAAAAAGCACTACGGCCCAGCGGGAAACGAGTGGAGTTTGTGTACAGGTTTTCTAGATCAAATCCGTGTTTCATCAACTATGCCTAATTATTTTTTTGTTTTTTTTTAATTGCACCATTGTTATATCTTTTAAAGAAAATACCAGGTCAACTAAGTACTTTTTGGGTCCCCATAAAAATGTAGTGCAGCATCGTATAGTGGATTATTATGGTAACGTTACAGTGACATCTTTGAGACTGCAGAAACAACAGTTTCCTTTCATTACTCGAATGAAATATTATATATGGTTTCATACTAATATTAAAAATACGGTAATCCACTGGAGCATTTTTTTTTAATTTGCTACGACTGGGAACATATTACAAAAATTTCAAACACCAATTAAAAATTTTTCGTGGTTAATCAAAATTTACGCGTTTTACTTTGAAGAAAATATCGAAATGAAACTTGAATATATTGAAAGAACACTCAGGATATGTATAATCTCCCAAACAGCATTTGAGGAGGATCGTAGGTCTAACTGTCGATCTCAAGTCAGCCAAAAAGAGAGGGGTTATTTGCTTGGAAGTAAATAATAACAATTCGCTTTTACTATTTTTTTTGGGCGTTGCCAATATCATCATCATCTACGCATTATCTCTTGATCTTCCATTCTCTTCTATCTTTCGTCAACTCTGGTCCTACTCCTTTTATGTGCGTATCATTCTACATACAATTCATCTATCTTTTATGTTTAATTAGGGGCTTCTAATAATTATTAGTAAATTTTTATAATAAAATAAGCTTGATAATTAAACATAGCAATTACGCAAGCTTGCGGATTTGGTCAGTAAAGAAACATCACATTCATCAATGTAACTCCACCTTTTCTTAAATCGTAGTACTAATTAACTTTAGCTTAAAGTTCAAATTGGCACTTTTATTATATAATAAAAGTTTATGGGTTTGCCATATACAGACACGCGGCGGCACGTGTGAAACACAATTCAATGCATTGTCCGCTGCAGATCGTTTCCGGGTGACCGTATCGTGTTGCCGATGAAAAAAAATTGGACATTGATGCGGCTTCTGATTAAAATCAATATTAACGTTTCAGTTTCTTTTAATTATCTTTGACAAGCATAAACTCAAAGAGTAAACAGTTTTTGAACTGAACATAGTTGAACTGCTGGATATTGAGATAGGTCTTCATTTTATTACCTAGTAAGAGACAGACAGACTTTTGTGTATATTATATTATTTATTTAATCTTTAATTGTAGCTTTAATTCACATGTAGAAACATGTAAGAAAAAAGAAATATTAAAGATAAGAGTAGTTATACTATCTGGCGGTCTTACACCTGACGTTCTCTTACAGACAACCAGTTTCGGATATTCTGTAGGTGGTGCAAGAATAAGTAATATTATTGAAAAACGTACCAATACATAAAAATACATTTATATATTTACAACGTATATGATATTTTTATTTATACTACTAAATAAACATAGTACGTACAAAAATTGACTCTTAGAACTAGGACGCCAAGTCAAAGCATCACAGCAGTTGGAACAAGAAATGTTCTTTCACACCTTTTTCAAAAAATAGATAACGAGGAGCTTTCCCTGAGAGGTTATATTATACAACTATAAGACTTATATCCAGTCTTAAGAAATTAAAGAAACAATGACGTCTAGTAATCGAATCAGTAACCATTAAATAACACGAATAATTGTAACAATTAATCAGATCAAATTCCCACCATGTGGTATCCGGCTGAATACAATAGACAACTCTTATTTCTTACCGAGATGTCGTAAAAGGCGACCAAGAGAAGTCGACCCACCGTGTGGTATCCGGTTCAGTAGAATAGATCACCCTCTTCTTACCGAGGAGTCGTGAAATACGACTAAGGTAAGTTGACGTCAGGCGGGCGGCCGGTCGTAAAATACGTAGCCAAATCATGTGACAATATGTTTGTAACATGTTACCACCTACCTACATGTTACCCACTTAGAGTGGGATAAGGGCAGGTGGATGAGGATGGGGATGAGTCGGATCAAATTCACGGCAAGTCTAATTATTGTGCTACGTCACGTGCTGGCCTACCGCCTACCCAGGCAAATAAAGCTTTGTCATCAAATTGCTTCCGGATGACCGTATCAGATTTCAGATAAAAAAATATGCAATTTGATAGACACATTCTTCCTAATTTAAAAATAAGTTTAGATTCAAAATGTACTCCTCGGATAAAGAAAAGATGGAACACGGAAATAAATATTGTTGCGTTATCTCGACTTAGGTGTTTTTTTTATTCTATTTTACGTACATATACATACCTATATCTCATTATTTCTACGGCGAAGGATTTTTTAAAGTAACTTTTATTATATTTATATAATAAAAATAGTTGATACCATATTAGTTAACACTTGACTATTATGAATGGTGAAAGCAGCTTCAACGACTATATTCTTTTTTAATATCTCAAATTAGAATTAAGAAAAGAGCACTGTTTGAAAAAGGAAAACAGTTGGAAGGGAAAAAACATATTAACAAAATGAAGATATAATTTAATTTATAAAGGGAATCGGCAAATAAAATAGAAACTTAATTGTCGTTTCTTTGGTTTACAGGTATGTTAGTTTTTTTATAGAAATATAGTGGTTTAGACCGAATGAAGACGTAAAATAAAACTTTGCTTTACAGAGCAAACCAGTGCTATAAATTATTTGAGTGTATTATAGTTAAGGGAACCAGCGTACGTGGTCACAGTTTTATATGAAAACAAAACCAGGATAACCAGGTACCCGCTTCATAAATTATGAGTAAACAATAATGGTTCCGAGATTAGTTCCGTATTAGAATATTAACAATCGAGTCAATTATGGGAGAACACATCGAGCGAACAGATACGCCAATTAGGCTCACAGGAAGCTCGCGCAGGCGCTCTGGCTAATTGTTTCCGACTTGCCCCCTCGGTGTCTGCTCCGCCAAAAATCATAACGTCGTCTAAAGTCGTCGTTAATATATATGAATATACACTACTAGAGATACCCGCAACTCCGTTGACGCTTACCTCATTGTCAATATTGCCATAGTCTCTTTTCCTGAAAGAAAACGATAATTTTTTAAAAGCTTTTATCTAATTTGTCGTATACGTGTTACATTTCGTACATTAATCAAAGTTCTTAATAAATAAATAAAGAAAATATTGGTATTATTTGGTATGCCGTATAGTATCCGGCTGAGTAGAATAGACCAACCTTATTTCTTACCGAGGTGTCGTAAAATACGACTAAGGTAAGTTGACGTCAGGCAGGCAGCCGGTCGTAAAATACGTAGCCAAATCATGTGACAATATGTTTCAACACCAATGAGTTATTCTATTAAAACTTGTGTCTAGTTTGCAATTTATCAAGTTTTTTAGTGAAGAAAATATCGTGAGGAAATGCGCATATCTCTTGAGAATTTGTGATTTATGTAACCTACCAATCGGCATTGTAGCAGCGTGGTAGGTAAGAGTAGGTAGCTCCAACCCCTCTCCAATAACGGAGAAAGAAGGCTTCTATACCCAACAGTAAATAATACCGTTACTTTACCAGACTTTACTTTTGCTTCAACCAAAATAGTAAAGCATAACAATATAATTAAGTATGCACAACATTATCACTCAAGATATCAACCCTTATAGCAATCCCTTGAGGATTATCCAAAGTAACATTCGGTATAATATCGACGTAATAGTAACATTGGAGAGGAAGAGGGGGTAATAGCTCTTCATCCGATAATAGCGGGATTAACACAACAACCCTTTTGTGGGTGGATTGTAAAACTTCATCAAAACATTTGCACACATTTATTACTTATTCACGTGCATTTATTATTCCATTTGATTATGATATTATTATGTTGTCATATATATTTTTTAATGACATACCTTCCTACATGTTTATGTATTTGTATTAAACTGGAAGGGATCCCTTTTAGGGATAAGTCCGCCTTTGTACATATGCTATTTTTTTTTTGTTCTCCATTCCTTTCTTTTTTATATTATTCTGTATGTGCAATAAAGAAATAAATATATGTGTTTTTAAATATTTTCTTTTAGAACATAGTCTAACTCAGAGATGAGCAACACGCTGCCGGCGGTTTTTTTTCCGAACACTAACTAATGTTGTTAGACCAAATGGCTTTTATTTATTTATTTAATTTTTAAATCAGATACAATATCCATATCCTTAATTAGTTATCAGTAACAATTTTCCTTAAAAAACTACGTTAGTAATAAATAATACATAAATTTTAACTAACCTAAACTAAACTAAGAACTTACACTATATTTGCAAACACTGCACATCACTGCATGTGCACCATTCCTGTGACTGGCCCGTTGACGCAGTGGGTAGTGACCCTGCCTTCAGCTCCGCGGGCCGCGGGTTCGATTCCCGCCGAGGGCCAAAATTTTTTATAAAGAACTTGTTGGTTCTTCGAGCTTGGGTGTGTATTTAAATTTAAGTATGTATTTAAAATAATATATGTAGTATATTACCAGTTGTCTGTTACCCATAACACAAGTATTAAGTTACTTTGGGGACGGGCGACTGTGTGTGTAAGTGTCCCATATATTTATTTATTTATTTATTCCAGTGGTTCTGAAAGGGAATGTAGAGTTTTCATCACAATGTTTTGAGAAATGTTTTTACAGCGTCACCGAGAGGAGTGGCGAGCGCAGAAACATCGGCGGGACTACTCCCGCCGATGTTTCTGTCCCGCTGTCCAAGTTTCTAGAAACTTGGACAGCGAGGCTCGCAGCATCCTGGAGCGTCGACTACTATGAGGCCGGAACTCGGCTTAAAGCGACGCGCTGTGGAGGGCTGTATCTGACTTGATACGGCTCACGAGCTACTTGCATCCCTTTAAACATGTTTATGAATCTGATAAACTGAAATCTGTAGTATTTTTTTATTTTATAAGTGTAGCCCGAAAAAAAAGCCCTTTGATTTAAAAGGTTTCTCACTGCTACACACTACACACTAGCTGAACGATTTAACGTCACTCTGTCAGTTTTGTCAATACATTGAAGACGTCTCATAGTCTTTCCTCATTTGCGCACTCGCTTTTTCGAAGACTTTTAAATATTTGCTACTATTTGTTTAATTTTTATTTAAACAAACATTCACATGAAAATAACTAACACTACAACACTAAAATAACTAAAAAAGGTTTATCAAATCTTGTGCAATCGTTTGAAAGTTATGGAGTAGTGGTCAGGTCACGCGTAGCTGTGGCTTAATCTGGTTTCGATTTACCCTAGAAAAAACTTAAATAGTTCAAATTAGTTCCGATAGCCACCACATTTTGTAAGATCCGCTTGTTCAATCTAAAGATTGTCAGACAATTTCAATAATATTGGTCCAGCTGTGTCGGAATCTACAACGAACATATGTCTTTTATATAAATAGATATGAATTATGCTAATGGCTCCTTTGGCGTGCGCAGAAGCATTGATAAGCCACAGCTAATGGGCATACACTGAACCAAATATACTGATTAGTTCTACTTCAAAATTCAATGTCAGATTTCCGCGTTGAATTTGTTCTTTTGAAAACCTTTATAAAAGTTTAATGAAAAAAGAATGTCAATCAAATGCAGTATCAAGGAAATTTATATAATTTGTACGGGATTTAATATAAGTAGGGTGGCATTACTGTTTTTTGAACATCGGAAAATGCAGAAAACTCTTTTATATTATTTTGCTATTATACTTATATATTATCCTTGCTATTATATTATAAAAATATTTTTTAGCAAAATAATATCATTGTCGTTTTCCGACAAAAAAGCTTTTAACGAAACTTCATGTCCCTGCTTTTAACCATTGAGGAGTTCCCTCGTCTGGAGCTAATCCTGGCAGAAGCATCACGTCATGCTTATCATAAACATGGATTGTCATCGGGACTGGACCAGTATGTAAAATTGCAGCTCAATCGGACACCGGGATGTGTATCAAATTTAACTTGCAAAATTCCACCTTCATATACATAAAAGCTTTTAGTTTATTTATTCAACGGCCTAGAATCAAGTCCTTTAAGGTAAAAGTTTTTAAAAAGGGAAGTGTCCCAGACAAATTTACAGAACTGAGATATATAATTACCACACTTAGTTATGTTCAAAAGAAAACTATATCAATTTTGATGGGTGTTGATTGTTGACGGATGAAATAAAAAAATCTTTGATGTTATTTTACTACACCCCGCAGTTAGAATATTAAATAAATTATTCACATCACACATTCGGCAAGCCCCACAGAACACGGCCTGCGTTATTCTAACTAGCGATGTGAAAGAAAATCGATTTTTATATTAATCGATGACTTTTTTTGTAAAGCATTTTGAATAATAATTTTTCTAATTATAAATGCTCGATATTTAGTAAATCGATTATATCACTGTCGTTTTCTTTCTCTTTTTTTAAAGTAAAATAACATAACAATAACATATGTGTTCTACAATCCAATTTAACTGAACATTCTATTCTAATTTTGCTAAAAAGGCCACCTGTACTATTTTTGGTTTTTACTAGTCCCCTTTAATTAATCTTGTAACATAACGTAACACAGTTTACGTTTGTATTTTCCTCACTGAAATAACAGATGGTGCCACTAACAATTTACTCGGCGCTATAGTGATGATATTGTAGTTACATATCATCATTTGAAGTCCCGTACAAGATTTTGATTGATCGATCTCGCCCATCAGTTCCATTGGCATTACAAAAAGTGCATCTTATTGGAACACTACGTCTTAGCGAAGCTGTTAACGGACTGCATCTTCTAATACATCCATAGTTACTGCGGCACTCTCTGTATAAATGAAAATAAAGCTATTATCTTGTCTTATGTACGTATTCTTCCCCAGTCCGTCCGTCTGGGTCATCACGTTACAATCTTTATTTATATTGATTATTAATATCAACTTGGTAATTTTATACATACAAAACAAAACTATAATGCAAAAATTTTGAATAGTTAGATAAAAATCGAATGACATGAAAACATCGATCATTTTTTAGTTAATCGATCTTTAATTGTAAAGAAATGGTCTTCACGATTACTTCTGAAAACGTATATGTTTCTGTAATCATTAATGTAGCAATAGATAAGTGTTATTTCACACTTCATCATCATCCATTCCACCATCATCATCACCCTTCATCCAACAGTGGGATAGTAAAGGACCGCTACTTCAGTAATGTAGGCTTTGAGATGAGATACTTACCGCAGTTGCGGAAGTAGCGGCTTCCCGGTCACCTAGTTTTCTCTACATTCCATCGTTCACTTTACGTTTCAGGTACCTGCAAGTTTTCTTTATATGAGCTCAATTGACTATAACACTGTAATACGTATAAAAAAAAACACGTAAAATATCAAAATGTGTAATCCGACGTCGTGCGTTTGAGCTGCAATTCTACTCTCCAAAGAAAAATAGAGCTCTACAGTGCCATTGCATTTTGATTTGATATTGTGCCTTATTTTGCAATGTATCCTACCTACTTTTTATATTACGATATAAGTCAAGTCATAAAAGCTTTAAAAAAAGCTTTTAGAAAAATTTCTTGTCTCTACTGGTGACTTTTAAGGAGTTCCCTTGCCCATAGCCATCTTGGTAGCGGCTTCAGGTCATGCGAATTATAAACATAAATTATCATGGGGACTGGACCAGTATGTAAAATTTGAAATCAATGGGACATAGGGAAGTAGAAATGTAAGGGAAGTAAAATAATAAAATTATTTTGCTATAATCCGCGATACAGTAAATAGAAATTATATATAGTGCATTTATGTATATTATAAATGTATAGTGGACTATCCGTTTTATAGACTCCACGACAAAATCGCAAACCGCCGTGGAGTCTATCTCCTTAGATGCTTTCGTTGCGGGGCGAAACGATTGTTGAGTTTGTGATAGTGAACATGTATAGTGCTTGTGTATTGTGGTGGCAGTGGTGGCAGTGGTGGAGGTTTGTGCATGTGTTTTTACGAATGCATGTATCGGGTAAGAAAAAAAAACGGATAGTCCACTAACATTTAGCACTATATATATTTTCTATTTACTGTATCGCGGATTATAGCAAAATAATTTTATTATTACTTTTGTATTATGGATCTCCGCAAAGTAATGCCTAATTCTATAAATTATAGGGAAGTAGGTCAAATTTAACTTCAACCGTCACATATATACGCAAATTGAATAAAAGCCTTTAAAAAGGGCGCTAACACTAGCAAGTAATCTTACTCTAATGGTTGTTCAAAACTAAACTGGCCAAATAAGTAGGTGTCAGGAGCAATGCATCAGCGGAGCCGAGGGGCGCGAACGTGCCGTGTAACTAGAGCTAGTAGCCTTATAATGTTACATAATTCAATTGATTCCCCGACACTACCCGCACGCTTCCTCCTAACTTCGTTTAGAGCGTTTTGATATCGGATACACTTCACGCCTCGAACAATTCTTTTACCCCACAAATAAAACGATAGACGAGTTTACTAAGCGTTTGTATTTAACAGAATTTACACGCATTTGTCTGTTATTAAAGTTAAAAAAAACTTGTTTCTTGCCAGTTTTAACGGATGACAGCATTCTGAACTGTCGAAATCGACTAGTTTTTGGTCTCTTGACAATTCGATTTAATAACTGATAACCCGACTAGTCATGCTCGGGCCGCGTATTGCCCGTGTAATTTTCTGATAACGCGGTAATCTTATAACTCGTTTTCACATAACGCGGTTTCAGTCTCGTATATAACGCGTGATTTCCCCCATATAACGCGTGGATTTCCCACATTCCACGTGTTAGTTAAATTAATTTATTTTATTAAATTTTTATGCCTATTTTTTGAATTGTAAGTAAACAAGTTATGCGTTATATACTAAAGGTGTATAAATTTTATTTTAAATAAAATATTTAATCCTTAGCTATGTTCTTAATAAAACGCGCATATTTCCTTCATAATATAGTTTTATAGCACAGGATACCTCAAAGCGTCTTACTTACCTTAGTCGCCTTTTAAATCACCTCGGTAAGTATGAAGTTTATGTATTCGACTCAGCTAGATACCACTCGGTGGGTAATAAATAAATAATAAATATTGAGACTATAAAATAAATACTTACATAAAGCCGTGTGGTATAGGGCAGAATAGAATAGACCACCCTTCTTTCTTACCGAGGTGTCGCAAGAGGCGACTAAGGTAAATGCCGTGTGGTATCCGGCTGCATAGAATAGACTATCCTCATTTCTTACCGAGTTGTCGTAAAAGGCGACTAAGGTAAGTTGACGTCAGGCAGGCGGCCGGTCGTAAAATACGTAGGCAAATCATATGACAGCATGTTTGCAACATGTTGTGTCGACCCCACTTAGAGTGGGAGAAGGGTAGGAGAATGTTGATGATGAAAATAAATACTTACATAATGGTTACCCTATACGTCTGGGTCAAAAACCAGATCGTGGATTGCGGCATGCCAGTATGATGAATTAATCTCTTGCCTCTATCTCGGTCAAGTTCAAATGCTAGATTTTTTGTTTAATATTTAACCATGCCATATATTGTTACAATGTCATATAATAGATATAGAAAAGTTTTGTTGCTCAATAAAGAGCCATATGGGGTATCTATAATATGAAGCAACGTGAATCCTTTCGCGAAAAGTTTAAAGAAATAGGCATACTTACTGTAGCGTCACAATATGTATAATAATATTCTATACGTACGGAAAAATATCTACATGTATGAGAGACAAAATTTGATGTATATTATAGACATACGAGAAGTCACAAAAAGCTTTTGATTCCTGTGTCGCGACTCTGCAGAGTTAGCAACTTAATCGTTGGTCTCGGTATTCGCTTCTACAATAAATTCATACCGCAATCCATATTCAAATTCAAATGCAAAATATTCTTTATTCAAGTAAACTTGTAAACAAGTGCTTTTGAATCGTCAACTTTACTGCTGGTTCGGAAAGCTGTTCCTACCGAGAAGAACCAGCAAGAGACTCGGCGGTTGCTCTTTTTAAAATATAAATTTTAAAACTAGTTACATTTAGTTATTAGTTTCTTGCACAGGGTAGAAGTGCAGCTATATCCACACATCCTTATCATCTAAGTAATCTTCAACAGTATAGTAGGCTTTTTGTATCATCCTCTTTTTAACAGTGTTTTTAAAATACTACATAATATATACTAGACATGTCTACAAAAAGATTTAAATTAAGCATACACACACAGTTGAAGATTATTTGAATGATAAAAATGTTTGGATATCCTATAAGCTTCCAACAATACTGCAGTTAAATAATGTAAATTTCAAATGTTTAAAAGATGGATCCCGAGTTTTTTGCTGATTCTTCTCGGTTAGAGCAACATTCCGAACCAGTTGTAACTTCATTAAATCTAACTGATCCTTGACGATTCAAAAGTGATTGTAAAAAGCTTATTTGAAAAAAAAAATTTGATTCGATTTTATTTGAAATCATATGTATTATAGTTGTTCCAGATATCTTTATTCGATAAAAGCCTGGAGCGTTATTTGTAAATGCGAAAGGTCGTCATGGTGTAGCGCAAACAGGTGAGGTACAAATTACTTTATTTATTTACGACTCTGCACTAGATGTCATAAATATGTAAAGTAATTATCCATGAAGTAATAATATTAATAAGAGTATTAATGTTTCCTTATAAAACTTACAATGACTTCGTTCACGTAAAGTTAAGTGTTTAATAAAAATATGTACACATCGCACGTTTAGTATTAAAGTACTCAAAACTAATTCAAAAAAGTTGTTTTGCAACAAAATTGCAATAAAGCTTAGCGTAGCGCCTACAAAAAACTAAGCTCGTAAGTTTTTACAGATAGCCATAACTTGAAAGAGCAAGAAAACGCTAGTTTTTTAAAATCACCGTAATGTGATGTCATAGTTGGCATTGAAATAAATATTATAATGTCTTAACTCAATTAAGCCTAATTATTGAAATTAAGCTGTGATAGCCCAGTGGTGAGACCGTGCGACTCTCTAGAGACGAACATAGGTTCAAACCCGGGCAGGCACCAATGAGTTTTTCTATTTAAACTTATGTGTCTTATTGATATTTGCAATTTATCACACGCTTTTCGGTGAAGGAAAACATCGTGAGGAAACCTGCATATCTCTAGGGAATTCTGGGGACATGTGTAACCTACCAATCCGCATTGGGGCAGCGTGGTAGGTCTTAGGTCCTATCCTTCTCTTCAAATGGAGAGAGGAGGCCTATTCCCAGCAGTGGGATATTAACAGGCTGTTACTTTACCTTATTTTTAAATTGAAATTAAGAATAAAAAAAATCATGCTTTCTAGATTCCCCGAATGCCGATATTTGTCAAGTTCGATCGCTATCAATCACACGTGCATTCATATCAAGACATGTCACGAGTACAAAACGTCGACCACACCCAATGTTTTCGGGCCAAGGTCCTTATAATTTCCAATTCGTAATCCACTGAATCAAGATCCGGTTTTTTCGCGGCACACAAACAAGTTGTATGGAATGGTAGAAAGCGAAGTATCAAATTAAGCTGGCGTTATAAACTTGATTATTATATATCGTTCAGTTAAATGTATTTTAAACGAATGCCAATATGTGCACCGGTGACCTTAAATCCTTTTAATGTCGTATTTATTTTTAGATAACTTTTATTTATTGATATAAGACATGCATTAGTCGCGTGCACACATTTTTTAAATTCTATAATTTATATCAATAGCACTGGTAAAAAAAAGTGGTAAGTGCATTTGATCGGACCGACCTACGAGTACGTATTTCGACCCACTGAATTACAATTAAAGGTCAGTTTGACCTATACGCCCTCGAATATTCTGGGAAAACTTAAAAACAACTCCTGGATCCAGCGGCACCCTGGGACCTTTTTGAGGTCGTCTGTCCACCTAGTGGGGGGATATGCCTACACTACGCTTTCCGATGCGGGGTCGCCACTCTAACATCTTGAGACCCCAACATCCATCGGTTCTTCGAACTATGTGCCCTGCCCATTGCCTCGTTAAGCTATGAATCACTTTGGTCCTTTTACGGATCTACTCATTTCTGATTTGGTCACGTAGAGAAACTCCGCATAGCTCTCTCTATAGCCCGCTGAGTGACTTTGAGCTTTCTTATGAGGTTCCTAGATAGCGACCAAGTTTCAAGATCTTTGTACACTTTTTTGATATTAACAATGTTTTCCTAAGGTTTTTATGGTATATAATTAAATAACTTCCAATTTCAAATTCAATCCAATTTTTTGTGTGTATTCGTTCTTCATCTTTTCTTTCATTATGCCTCACCACAGTAATGCTCGAACAGAATGGTCGCTGTGTATAGTTAATAAAAAACTATGAAAAAGTTGCGTCTGTCACACTTGACCAATAGCAATGAAAAATCGCACTATTAAATATTATAGAAACCTACGGGAAAAAAAAGTTTTTCTATCACGAACAGGAAAAAAACAAAATTATTCAGAGTGCTTAAGCGCTTAATTTAGCGCAAACGACGGGATTCAATAAATAGTAATAAATATATGGGAGATTATGGCTGTCCGTCCCAAACTAACTTAATATTTATGTTATTTGTGACAGAGAACTGGTAAATACACATATGTAATTTTAAATACGTAAATATACGCAGACTCGAAGAACCAACAATTTTGATTTTAAGATAATGTTGATCCTCGGCGGAAATCGAAGCCGCGACTAGTGGAGCCTGCGACACTTCAACGCTGAGTTCATTCGAGAGACTATTGAGCGTAACAGGGGCTCAAAAGTGTTCGCAAGAGATCTATCTATTGGGCAGCGGCAGCTGACGCGATTGAAAACCGATAACAGTAGTATCATTTCATCTCGTCCTGAGATTTTGAGAGAGGTTGAGAGGTTCTATGGGCAGTTATACACGTCAACACAACAGCCTGTTGTCAATTTGGCAAAAGACCCAAGAGCCAAGTTGACCCGACACTACACCGAAGATATCCCGGACGTCAGCCTATACGAGATTAGTATGGCTCTCAAACAGCTTAAGAACAACAAGGCTCCAGGTGATGACGGAATCACTACCGAACTCCTGAAGGCGGGTGGTAAACCGGTACTTAAAGTCCTTCAGCGATTGTTCAATTCCGTCATTCACGAAGGCACTATGCCGGAAGCATGGTACAGGGGCGTGGTGGTTCTCTTCTTCAAGAAAGGTGATAACACCTTATTGAAGAATTATAGACCCATCACGCTGCTGAATCATGTTTATAAGCTGTTCTCGAGAGTCATAACGAATCGTCTCGCTCGTAGGTTTGACGACTTCCAGCCTCCCGAACAAGCCGGTTTCCGAAAAGGGTATAGTACCATAGACCACATATTCACGCTGCGGCAGGTTATACAGAAAACCGAGGAGTATAACCAGCCACTTTGCTTGGCGTTTGTGGACTATGAGAAGGCCTTTGATTCGGTGGAAACATGGGCTGTGTTAAGATCGCTCCAGAGATGCCGAATCGACTATCGGTACGTCCAAGTGTTGAAGTGTTTGTATGAAAACGCCACAATGTCTGTCCGTATCCAAGACAAAACTACGAGACCAATCCACATGCGGCGAGGTGTGCGACAGGGAGATGTCATCTCCCCGAAGCTGTTTACTGCTGCATTGGAAGATGTCTTTAAGCTTTTGGATTGGAACGGATACGGCATCAACATCAACGGCGAGTACATCACTCACCTTAGATTTGCCGACGACATAGTCGTTATGGCAGGTTGTCTGGAGGACCTTAACACAATGCTCGACGACCTCAGCAGAGTGTCTCAGCAGGTGGGCCTTAAAATGAACATGAGTAAGACAAAAATCATGTCAAACTCACATGTTCCGCTCCACCCGGTCATCGTTGAGAACTCTGCACTCGAAATTGTAGACGAGTACATATACCTGGGACATACGGTCCAGCTGGGTAGGTCCAATTTCGAGAAAGAGGTTAGCCGCCGAATCCAACTCGTATGGGCAGCGTTCGGGAAGCTTCGCGAGATCTTTTCGTCCGAAATACCTCAGTGTCTGAAGACTAAGGTCTTCGAACAGTGCGTGTTGCCAGTGATAACCTACGGATCCGAAACGTGGTCGCTCACTATGGGCCTTATAAGAAAGCTCAGAGTCGCTCAGCGGGCGATGGAGCGAGCTATGCTCGGAGTGTCTCTACGAGATCAAATCAGGAATGAGGAGATCCGTAGAAGAACTAAAGTCACCGACATAGCTCAGCGTGTTGCGAAGCTGAAGTGGCGATGGGCGGGGCACATAGTGCGGAGAACCGATGGGCGCTGGGGTCTTAAGGTGCTGGAATGGCGACCCCGCACCGGAAAGCGCAGCGTCGGTAGACCCCCTACGAGGTGGACAGACGACCTCAAAAAGGTCGCAGGGAGCCACTGGATCCAGGTGGCGCAAGATCGTGTGGTGTGGCGATCCCATGAAGAGGCCTATGTCCAGCAGTGGACGTCCATCGGCTGACGAAGAAGAAGAAGAAGAAGACTAGTGGAGTCAAACAGGTTACTGCTAACTGCGCCAACGGGCCAATCGTCAAACAATATATCGATGGTGAACCGGCAGTATGTCCCATCTAACTTTTAAGTCACATCACTTTCTAACGGCATTGGGTACTACTGCCCATCATTTAGCGTATCAACATGCATTATTAGAAAAGTTGTAAACAGATACACATATTCAATGTCAACGTTTTTTTATTACATAAAAATTATTGCGAATGTATTATACATAATCACGTTTTTTCTTCTTCCTGAAAATTTGTCAAAAATAAGATAGGACAATTTGCCAGTTCACAATCGATATTAAAGTATATACCTCTTTTTCGAAATTATCACGCATATTTTCCTACCACATGTTCAACTTAAAGATTCAAGGTTGCGTAATTATTTAACGATCCTAAAATGCGGTCGCAATATTTATTGCATACCAAAATATTGATACAGAAATAACATGATGCAAACATGTTATATGTTTTACTTGATTAATTGTAAACCTTGCACCTGCTCTATCCGAAACGTGTAAGCTCGCTGTAAGCCCACATTAAATAAATTAATATTTCATACAAGCCTTTAATTACGTTTCCAAATTTAATATCTTATTGCTAATTTGTTTCGTGTCTTATAGTGGCATTTTACCGTAATCTATCGTTACTGAAATTGAAACCCACAACACGCCGCTCAACCAAACGGCATATTACCCATATTGCACACTTAGTATTAAAGTGATATAATTAAAAATATATAATTTTTTCAATTCAAATCAAAATAATCTTAATTCAAGTACTCTTTCGAGCACTTTTAAATCGTCAAGGGTCAATATGCTGATGCGCGACACAGGAAATGGTAATTCGTAAGGTGCTGTCAAAGATGACATTGAAATAAGGATTTCAATGTACCTAACTTCTTCTTCTTATAATAATTTTGAATTAGGTCATTTTAATACTAAGTGCACGATATCTCTTAATTCTTCAGAAAAATGCAATTTTCCTCTTTTTTCTATTTATGTTTTTCTTCTTTCCTCTTGTACCTTAGCGTACAAAATGAATTGCAAATATCAATTAACAAATATCTAGATTTTTATACTTTGAACCTATGACCGCAATGTAAGAATGAATTATAACTATATTATGATATAAACGAAATAATTATAATTAGATTTTGAGATAAATTAAAGTCAGAGAAACACTTTAAATAAATATTATTGAATTATTGAACGATTTCAATTCCTTAGATAAGTTGATGTAAGCATATTTAAAAAATCATATTCATGGACACGTGTTGTTTATCACGTTTCCTTATTCCTACACTCATATATCCGAAAAATTAAATGCACCGTCAAATATATTAAAAGGAAGTGACCGTGGCCTTCTTTAAAAAAATATAATTTGTTTAAGGTCCGTAATTGAAACCAAATAATTTGTGTCATTACATTCAATATGGATCAAGCTAAATTAGTTTCACTAAATCATATTAATTAAATGATAATACTTATATGAGATGACCTATTGTAAATTTATATCTATCTATCTATAGCTACACTTATTATACTACATCTTCTATACTAGTTATAAAATAAAGTCCCCAAAAAGGTGTCTCTGTATATGATCGATTTTCACAAAATCTACACAACAGATTTTTGTACGGTTTTTACTAAAAGATAGTGTGATATGTCCAAAAGGTTAAGGTTAATAGATAATATATGTGTAGTATGTAAATTGTGTTACTGAGATTGCGCAGTTCTAAGAAAACTCGCCCGCTGGGAGATTTAGCCGCATGTGCCGCGTAAACCAAGATAGATACTCTTAAGTAATGTACTAGAGAATTGTAGATCTACAAAAATACTTCAAAAAAGTCCGCGACAGAATGTCTCTATCTCTTATAGTTAACTCACAATAACTACTTTTATGTTCAAAATTTCAATTTAAAATATTACTATATATTTGAGATTGTTAGATTATTGTAACAATAGATATTATGTCTATTATTAATAAGTACAGAGAGCTTCAACGATAAAAATTATATTAAGCGCGCTTACATGTAAAAAAAGTAAGCCTTAAATAATATCTAACGATATTTTATTACTGTAAATATGGGTACAAAAAATTTACGTCTGTGCAAAATAATGACCTCTGTTGCACTTAGGAGTGCTCCATAGCTCGGGGGCAAATGTCACTGCGTAATTTTTTTGCAACAATTCTTATATAAAAACTGAAATGAAACATATACAACTGTAGTCATACAACGCCATTCAAAACAGCAACAATGGTAGCTAAGGTATAAGAAATTTATTTAGAACTCAAAACATATGTAAAATATTAATGAAACAGTTTGTAATCAGCCTCCTCTCTCCGTTTCTGGAGAGAAGCTAACCTACCACGCTGTTCCAATGGGGATTGGTAGATTACACATATCCCTAGAATTCTCTAGAGATATGCAGGTTTCCTCATGATATTTTCCTTCACCGATAATCGTGTGACAAATTGCAATTATCAATTAGACACATTAGTTTTAATAAAAATGACCCCCTCGAATGATTCGCACGGTCACATCACTGGGTTATCACAGCTAGACTTATACAATGTTATCAATTGATTTAATTTTTTAATTTATTTGCAGTTCGTCATCGTTCTTGCCCTGGCCGTAGCCGCCAATGCCGTGGCTCTGATCCCTGCAGCCAAGTACGCATACGCTGAGCCCGAAGCGCCCGCACACTACGAGTTCCAATACTCAGTGCACGATGGTCAGACCGGGGACGTGAAGCAGCAGCAGGAAGCCCGCGCTGGAGACGCCGTGCAGGGCTCGTACTCTCTGGTGCAGCCTGATGGCGTGCACCGCATTGTCGACTACAGCGACGACGGCGTGCACGGATTCAATGCCAACGTCCGCTACGAGGGACAGCCGATCGCCGCTCCCGCTAAAGTCGCCTACGCTGCTCCCTTAGCCAAGGTCGCCTACGCCGCCCCAGTTTCCTACGCTGCTCCCGTTGCCAAGATCGCCTACTCCGCCCCAATTTCCTACGCCGCGCCTGTTGCCAAAGTGGGATATGCTGCACCTTTAGCTCAAGTGTCTTACTCGTCCCCCGCCATCTCCTACTACCACTAGATAATTTGATATTTATTATTTAAGATAATTTAAATGTATGAAATAGTTGCAAATAAATTTTGTTTAAGATTTTATGTAAGAGTATCATTTTATTATAATTCACAATGCAGACTAATAACCGTCTAGTTATTAATTATTTATTAAAACTACTAAAGATAAAGTACAAATGTCAAATATAAAATTATCCTAAAAACATATATTACTTAAATACATAATTTTAGTACATATAATTAAAATTATTTACAAAAATGAAGATTTTATAAAAACGTAAAACTAAATAAAACTAAAAAAAAACAAAACAAAAATTATATATACATATTTACATCTGTTTACACTAAATCAAAACCGTCGATTCCACTGCAGTAGGGTAAAGTTCCCAAAATACTGGCAGCGTTACCCCTTTGAATGGCCAAATTTATTCGTTGGCCAAGGTAGCTGCCAGATCTCTGGTCCCCGGTACGCTCTACGAGCCTTCTCGATAGCTCATTAAAGAAGGTATGAGCGTCCGGGCCCCATGGACCCAAGGTCTCTACACCAAAAGGCTCAAAAATGAAGCTTCTGTCTATGTCTTCATATTTGCGCCTTTTGGCATGCTTGAATCGTCTATTTTGATCAAGCGTCTCCTAACTAACTTCATAAATTCAAATTCAAATTGGCCTTTACAAGCACTTTTGAATTGTGGAATTACAATGAAGCTACGACTGGTTCGTAAAGTTCCTCTAGCCGAGAAGGACCAGGAAGAAACTCGATAGGAAGAAACACTCTTTTCAAAAATAAAAATTACTATTCAAATCACATCAAAATATTGATGTCAATAATATTATTACATACATACAAAGAACACAAGAACAAAGTATCTCATATAGCAAGAAAGATTAAGAATAAGTCACTGGACCTATTCTTAAATATAAGTTAATTTATTAGTTTAAGTTATCTTTCAGTTGCTTTTTAGCCTTTTGGCTATATCGTTACATCAATAAAGTATTTCCTTTTTGGTTGTTCTTTATAATAGTGAAAAAACGAGACTATAAATTAGTTCAATATATCCTCCATTGCCGATATGAACGATAGTACAGGATTTTTCGTTTTAAGAGTAAAAAAAATTGTATAGGCTAGTAAGAAAATTGTGCGGCAATTCAAGGTTCATACGACAGTATTTACTTTTATAAAGAAAACATAATATGACAGCGGATGTATAAAACTGAAGATCGAAATTTTATTGAAATTACTTGAATTAAATTATATCCACATTCTCAGAATTTTCTTTCCTAATTTATTAAAAAGGGCCTAATCGATCGAACCGCTATCAAACAATTTTACATAAATGGAATTTTATTTAATTGTAAGGTGTTGTTATTGAATTTTCATTTTATAAGCTTGAAATTGTCTTTAATACTTTGCAAAATCCTTTAAAAATTAACAATATTAAATTTTCTTATGCTGTCTCATTACACTGTAAAAGTAAGGGCCTGTTACTATCCTACGGCTGGGCGTAGGCCTCCAATTTCTATTTTTGGAGAGAAGGCTTGAATCTAAGACTTACCAGGCTGCTGCAATGTGGATTGGTAGGTTACACATATCCTCAGAATTCTGTAGAGATATGAAAACGACATTTTCCGTCACCGAAAATCATGTAATATATTGCAATTATCAATTAGACACAGAATAACTCATTGATGCCTGCACAGGGTTTGAACCTATGACCATCTCGAAAGAGTCGCACTGTCTCATCGCTGGTCTATCATAGCTTTCACTGTCATCATGTCAACCTGTATCCGTCCACTGCTGGACATAGGTCTCTCCTATTGCACGCCACTGAGCTCGGTCTTCAGCTCGTCGTTCCCAACCGATGCCAGCCACTTTGCGGATGTCGTCACTCCACCTAGCCGGAGGGCGTCCTACACTGCGTTTGTCAAGGCGCGGTCTCCACTCCAGAACACGTCTACCCCAGCGGTTGTCGGTTCTGCGACAGATGTGACCAGCCCACTGCCACTTAAGCTTGCTAAGCCTTTGGGCTATGTCGATTACTTTAGTTCTCTGTCGGATCACTTCGTTTCGAATACGATCCTTCAGAGAAACCCCGAGCATAGCCCTTTCCATAGCTCGCTGAGCGACTTTAAATTGGTGGTCCAGTCGCATTGTCAGTGTCCACGTCTCAGCCCCGTATGTCAACACAGGTAGTACACACTCGTTAAATACCTTTGTTTTCAGGCTTTGTGGAATTGACGACGAAAAGACTCGGTGTAACTTCCTATTTGCAGACCAGCCAAGCTGTATTCTTCTACGAGCCTCTTTCTCGAAGTTGTTTCTACCGAGCTGCAGCACTTGTCCCAGGTAGACATACTCCTGAACAACTTCGAGAGAAACTCCATGGAGGGTGATCGGTTCCGGAATGAAATGCTCATTGAACATTAACTTTCACTGTACTTAATTTATATTATACTATAGCAGATGCGGTCATGCAATGCTGTGGTTTAGTCTATTTACGACTTCCCATTTCCAAATATTTTACTCAGGTTAATATTGATGTTGCGATAACTTCTAAAGTATTAATCTAAATTATATGGTTTATAAATCTTAATTTTATTAAGATTGTACCTTTCCATAGATTAATGAGAGGTATAATAAATATTCTAATTGGTATGGGAATAATCTAAGAAAGTTTATCAACTAATCTCCTTATTCAATGCACACTTTTCTTGCGTTTAAATCAAAGAAAATTTCCACATTATAAAAGGTTATGGTATCCATGCCCTCCATTAGGTTTACACTATACCTTTGTATACAAATCAAATACAATAAATACAAATCTTTCTAAAATATTTAGAAACTCAGTTAAACTCGTACATTCTCAACAAGAGCTGTTAGTTTTATAACTAGTTATACGGTTTCCAGACCTCTGTGAAGTATAAGGGTTAAGAATGAACCACAACTATAAGCATGAAGTTTTTATATTATTAAGTTTATTTTTATTAAGTTTTTGCTCGAATGTCTTAACTATACTTTTACATACTCTTGTTGGAAAGCGAACGTCTTTACAATTCTTCTTCTTCTTCTGCAACATTGCATTGTCCCAACTTAAACCCGAGGTATGCTTTTCTACTAATACGTCTTCAGAATTATTCTTAACTAATTCAAAAGCTGAATTATTTGAACTTACCTTTATTCGAAGTCGACAATGCTCAGTTAGACCAAAATAGAGATTAAAGTAACATTGTGCATATAAGAATAATAATAGAACATAAAATATAATGATACAATAATATACAAAACTTGCGTGTATCCTACGTTTCAAATCTAATATTTAATACTAAATACTTATATAGATTTTAAAAAAATGGGGAGTGCAGCGGTATAACGACCTCCGTTGCACTTAAGAATGCCTTATAGCTCGCGGGCAACTGTATGTCACTATGTGAATTTTTTTGCAACAATTCTTGTATAAATACTGATGCAAAACATGTACAGCTATAGACAAACATCGACATTCACAACAGCAACAATGGTAGCTAAGGTACTAGAAATCAAATAAAACTTATAAACTAACATTAAATTTATTAGGAAAACAGTTTGTATTGACATAAAACTATAAATTAATTTATTTTTTTAATTTATTTGCAGTTCGTCATCGTTCTTGCCCTGGCCGTAGCTTCCAATGCTGTGCCTCTGATCCCTGCAGCCAACTACGCATACGCTGAGCCCGAAGCGCCCGCGCACTACGAATTTCAATACTCAGTGCACGATGGCCAGACCGGGGACGTGAAGCAGCAGCAGGAAGCCCGCGCTGGAGACGCCGTGCAAGGCTCCTACTCTCTGGTGCAGCCTGATGGCGTGCACCGCATTGTCGACTACAGCGACGACGGCGTGCACGGATTCATTGCCAATGTCCGCTACGAGGGACAGCCCATAACCGCTCCCGCTAAAGTCGCCTACGCCGCTCCCGTCGCTAAGATCGCCTACTCCACCCCAGTTTCCTACGCTGCTCCCGTCGCCAAGATCGCCTACTCCACCCCAGTTTCCTACGCTGCTCCCGTCGCCAAGATCGCCTACTCCACCCCAGTTTCCTACGCTGCCCCCGCCGCTAAGTTCGCGTACTCCGCCCCAATCTCCTACGCTGCGCCTGTCGCCAAAGTGGCATACGCCGCTCCTCTAGCTCAAGTGTCTTATTCTTCTCCCGCCATCTCCTACCACCACTAGTTTATTTATTGTTGATATTTATTATTTAATTTATTTTAAAAGAAAATAATTGCAAATAAATGATTTGTTAAAGATTTTATTCAAGAGTATTATTCTGTTATAATATCACTGTTCTTTTAAATTAAAAAACCATTTATAGATGAAAAAGTTAAATTACTCAAGTGAACTTCGTGATCTTTAAGGATCCTTAAGCTTTTAATTTATAACTACCGATTTGCCTCAATTCGGACTGGTAAATTCACCCATGAAGTTAATAATTCGATTATCCAAAAAATTACTCACTATAGTCTTTATCTACAATGGCTTAGGTATTGCGTTGTATTTTGGCCAGTCAGTTCGTCCAGACTTAAATTTAAAATATTTCGTGAAATGTGATGAGTCATAATCAACATCTAATAAATTTATGGAATTCCACCAATGCTGTTCCTAATTTATACAGTCTTTACTATATATACTATTAATAATGTACATCTTTTCGCTTAGTAATATACAATATAACGTATCTTTTAACATCTGTACAGCATTGCACTGCACTGAAGTGACGTAATGGTGACCTGATATCCCAAGAATTCTCTAGGGATATTTAGATTTCCTCTCTAAGTTCTCTTTCACTTTCAAGCGCATAAAGAATTCAGTTCAAATCAAAAGAATCTTTATTCACGTAAGCTCTTTACAAGCATTCTTGACTGAGGATTAGTTAGATTTAATGAAACTACAACTAGTTCGGAATGTTGGTCTTACCGAGAAGAATCAGCAAGAAACTACGCAGTCAATCTTTTAGATATTTAAGTTTACATTATTTTTTAGCAGTCTTGTTTGAAACTGAAATGAAATTCCAAGCAATTTTATCATTCAAATAATCTTCAATTGTGTAATATGCCTTACGTATAAGCGTAATTGAAAATATTGATTATAATCAATGAGGTATTATACAAAACTCACCGGCGGAAATTTATTCCCGATGGAACCCTGTTAAGGCTCATATGCTAAGACTGCTTAGACATCATAATTTTTTTCTAAATTTATTACAAGTTCTTTTAAAATTAAGTTTATTTTATAATAAAGTGATGAAAGATAGAAGAACACATAAAATTTCAGGAAAGCGCTAGATCCAAGCTAGTTTCGACGTCAAGAAATATCGCTATATTAAAGCCTACGCCCGCTGATAGCATGAGAAAAAAGGTGAAAAGAAACTGCGCCAGTTCTATTCCACATTCAATTTTAAATTTAAATTACCCAAACATAAACGATAATATTATTATAGTTGCACTAGGTTTTATCTCTAATTACCATATAAGGCGGGGTGCAATTGTCCCTATCCAGACAGAAAGTACATAAAAAAGTTACATATGATAGCTGAATATTGGGAGGTTGTGCTTTTGTATGCTTATGCTCAATAAGAGCGATAAGAGTCCAGAGGACTGAAACAATATTTGTATACATTTTAAAATTTATAAATAAATTGTCAAGGCCGACAATTGCTAAAAAATACTAAAAACTACAAAGAAATATATACTTTCATAACTACTATATTTAAATTTACAAGTAACAGTAATAGTCTGCAATGACAAGTTTGTCATTGCAGAATGTAAGACTATGATCACTTGATTGGTTAAATTAATATTTAGCGTAGTCATTTTATGACTTACGCTATCAATAGCATGTGTAAGGTTTTATCGCACTTCTGTAGTCCCACGCTATTAGGTATATCCGAAAATTAAAAACAGCGACAACTAATTCAAAAGGAAGTGGCAAAAACCTTCTACAAATAAACTTACTTGGTCAAGTTCAAGTTATTTAGGTTAAATACTTTCTCTTTTTACCTTTGAACTACTATAAAATTTTACGTGTAACATATGAACATACTAATGAAATTTAAATAAGCTCGTTTCGCAGAATTTCATCTTACTTGTTCCAGGGTTATTCCAGTACTAAGCTAATCTTTGTTATAGTCTGAATTAAATAGTAAGGTATCTTATTTTAATTCTAATTTTAATTCTAATCCTTTAACTGATAATCTGATTATAATTCTAATTTTGATGCAAAAAAACTAACATTTACGTTATTGCACAAATAGGGTTCTACCTCTTTGTGCAATAATTGTTTATTCTCTCGTTTGGACTATTGTTAAAAGAATCTCCTTCTCTTTTGATTATATGGTAGTGATAATAAAATACTGCAGCTTTTTACTATTTCATTATATTTAATTTAATAAACAATCCACTTTGTTATATTATTACAATTTATCATTCCTTTGTTTTACGTCTACTCCTTTTGGACGCTAGCGCGTCTCCTCTGTCATTTTTAGTTTAGATATAGACAAATATTTTGGAATAGCTAACACTACGTTGGATTTTCTCATAAGTTTGTCCATATCTTATTAAACAACTATTATCCTTAATTTTAAGTATTGTTTTCTGCTCTAAGTATTAATCCCATTCTAAGTTTTACTATGAATTCATCTCGGAGTGTATAACTGTAGAGTTCGAAAAGTGGAACATGCTTAATTAAGAGTGTTTATGGTTAAAATAAACTACTAAACTAGTAGATAAATTATTGGATCACGTTTTAAAATATTTTAACCGGGATCTTTTAATTTATCGGAAACTAATACTTCGAATACCAAACACTTCATATGTTATCACATGTTTTTCAATCGCTAATTATTGACCTCTAATGTACTTAGAAATGATCTATAACTCGAGGGCATTAGTGTATGCGAAAATTTTTAGCAATAATTCTTGTATAAAAACGGTCGCGAAACACCTACAATCATAGTCAAACATCGACATTCACAACAGCAACAATGGTAGCTAAGGTATAATAAATTAAAATTTACTTAATATTTGAGTTAAAAATAAATCGATTTTGTTTAACCGAATAATTGTTATATTGACATAAAACAGGCAATTAACTTTATTGTTTATTCGCAGTTCTGCATCGTTCTTGCTCTGGCCGCAGCCGCCAATGCCGTGGCTCTGATACCTGCAGCTAACTACGCATACGCTGAGCCCGAAGCGCCCGCGCACTATGAATTCCAATACTCAGTGCACGATGGTCAGACCGGGGACGTGAAACAACAGCAAGAAGCCCGCGCTGGAGACGCTGTGCACGGCTCATATTCTCTGGTGCAGCCCGATGGTGTACACCGCATTGTCGATTACACCGCCGATAAAGTAAACGGATTCAATGCCAATGTCCGCTACGAAGGAAAGCCCATTGTTGCGCCCGCTCCCGCTAAAGTTGCCTACGCTGCCCCCATTTCCTACGCTGCTCCTGTTGCCAAGATCGCATACGCTGCCCCTGTTTCCTACGCTGCCCCTGTTTCCTACGCTGCTCCCGTTGCCAAGATCGGCTACGCCGCTCCCGTTGCAAAGGTCGCCTACTCTGCTCCGATCTCCTACGCCGCGCCCGTTGCCAAGGTGGCGTATGCCGCTCCTCTCGCTCACGTCTCTTACTCTTCCCCCGTAATCTCCTATAATCACTAGTTTAATAATAGCTGATATTTATTATTTAGTAGTAAAATAGTTGCAAATAAATTATTTGTTTAAGATTTTATACAAGAGTATTATTATTCCTTAAAATCAAAAAATGCTATGCTGTTCTTAGTCTGATAATGAACTGGAAAGGACATATATTAGGTGATTTTTTCGTTTTAAATATTTTTTAATTTATTGGAACTTAGGATTAACCTAGTTCGTTCGGTTTCGTCACAGTGAGATCTGTAATTAAGATAAACGGTATATCACGATATATCAATAAAAAAAATTATATTATAGAATTATTTTCACTTGAACGATACTGTGATTAGTGCTATGGATTTGACAAAGTTTTAAAAGGAAGTGTTTTATTTATTTAAAAGACCAAATAAATGGAAAAGTATAATAAAGAAAATCTAACCTGTAAAATTTAATGTATTTTATGTATCACTGTAGTCTTAGTTGCTTTGCTACATTTTATACATCATAATAATGTTCTCAAATCAGCACTGCCGAACTAGTTACAACAGTGATATCAGAAATTAATTTCTTACATCAGATTTCAACAGATGTAGTTGAAAATAACTACCAAAATAAAATCGTTAATTTGGAATTCAACTTTTGAGTAATTTGTACTTAGTAATTACTGACAAACATTATGACCGACATGACAGGTTGTAAGTTATTTTCCGCGTAAATGCGTCGATGATTGGATACGACGTATTTACAGAAGCGTGTTGATCGAAACTTCCAAAATATGTTCTTAAATGACTTCTCGTTACCTTCAGCTGTTGTGGAATGAGGTGTTTCTAAATGACAACATAACACTTATATTATTATTTAATGCATTTGTAACTGAAGTTTTAAGATGTCGATGTGGGCATGTAAAGACTTGGTATCAGACAGCAATCAGGTAACAAATCATTTGTATCAGTAGACATCTGAAGTCACGATGACATAAATTAAGCGCGTGATCGTTACCACAATCTCGCTGTTTTCCGCCACGACTAGAGCGATGAAATACTACATAAATTAATAAATAAATTTCAATAATAACAATTTAAATAATTTAATATAACATAAATTTCATACTGTGCTGAAATTTACGTTCAATTGAAATTTATGATTGATCAAACGCTTTGCTTTTGAAGAACATCGCGTAAGTGGCATATGCCGTGGGTGTTTCTGGGATATTTGTAACTTTTCAATCCTAGTTAGAAGAATATAAAGGGTGTAAAATCTTTATTCTTCTTTACTTTTTATAATAAGTAGCGATCGTGATAGAGAAAACATATTTATCACAAATCCACCCCTATTAAAAACCTCCATAGACAACAAAAAGTTATGATGTTCAACTTATGTGCATCAATCGACCTAACATTCCTGTGATTGATTTATACTAGTAATTTACGCGTTGCAACCTTCTTTTGCCATTGTAATCATGTCTTTACATATTTTAGTTTATAGTAAGTATAAAGAGAATAAACAAATATTGTGTATGAGACTTCGATACATACAATACTTCGGATCTTTTATCATAAATGAACGACAAATAATCTTGATCTTATAAGCGGACATTTTTAATTTTCTTCTTATTTTCAAAAAGTTTCAAAAGGTTTATTAGAGTGATTTTATATAAATGACTTAGTGTTATAGTTTAGAAACTAAAATAGAACACTTTTCAAGGTTTTCAAATATGCAAAGATGAGCTTTCAATAGGCACATATTAGTTTACAAAATTTAACTTTATTTAATCGCATAACATTGGGCTGATTTATATTTAATAGTTTACTATAACAGAATAATATGATATTTAAAAAGCTTATTTTACCTTATGACCTTAGACAACTATCTCCTATTCCAATATAAACTCACTACATTTGCTCGTGATTTCATTACGCAACAAAAGAATAACAATACCTAAGAGTTTGCTTTCTTCGTTAATTCATTCGTTCGTTCGTTAATATATCTCAGTATATATAAGTTATATATCTACGTTAGTACCATTCGTAATAACATATACATTTAAGTACCCTTAATCATGCGGTATTTTTTTTCCTGGCAAAAACGGGAAAAATTTATAGCCTATATGTTACCCCGGTGTATAAGTCTACTAATGATAAATTTCATTAGTATTGGTCTAGGGGATTATCCTTCACGGCTAACCTATGAAACAAACAGAACAAACAGACGGACAGACTTTCGCATTTATAATATTAGTATGAATAATTTTACGAAGAATTTTTAATTTAGGTTTAATTGATGATTTTTTAATTATATTTTAAGTAATTACTATTGGTATAGCTACTCTATGAAGATTTAGGACCTATCCGATAACATAACGTCCAAAATCCAAACAGAAAAACAGAGCCAGTTTCGACATTATTTTTTTTATATCATCTACTTAAAGGTCTCTGAGATTTTGTATTACGGCCAATGTACATACACGACCTTACATTCTTATGATATATATAGATTCTAAAGGGCAGTGCGTACACCTTCGTAACAGACGAACGCAGAAAGAGCAAATTGCAATTTTATTGGTCCGATTGCGTCACACCATGTCACAGACAAGTCTACCAAGGTGCTCATATAGGCAGTACACGAATCGTGTTGATCTACTTACGGATAAATTCCGAGTAAATCGGTAACCTTCACCTCGTCAATTGTAACTCGTTAATTAGTATATGTTCCATAGCCCGCGGCTGGTGCCTAACGTGTCGCCAATAGTATAAAATCATATGTGATCTTCGGACAGGCACATTCAATCTTCGACTACCACAGCAGCAACAATGGCAGCTAAGGTAAAGGAATATATTTTTTTAACATTACGAAATATTATCGGTTAACAGACATTGAATTCACGGTACCCAATTTTTATAGACGAAAAATAAAAATTACTTTGTTGATACGGAAATAGATAAGTTTATGATATTGAAAACTTGATAGCAGCAGAGTAAAAGTAGCATTAAAATATGTTTCTTGGTGAATAACATCTTAATATAACCCCAGTTTTTAACAATGATTTGCTTCCTATCGTAATCCGTAACACGAAACTGTCATCTGACCTTAAAAACGCGTAGTGTCATTGAGTTATTCCAGGAGAAATCAATGGAACTGGTGTGAATACATAGAGTAAATTGAAAAATAAGTTAGCATCTCTTATTATTATTAGGCTTTCTCAGGCACAGAGGAAAGCTAATCATAAAATTGCATCTCCAAATATCACTTTCCAATTCAATTACTAACGCGCTACTGCTCTCCAATGATTTGCTTATCCTATTTTAAATATGATTGCAAATATAGCGGCATACATTCAACAAATCGATTTATAGCTGTATTGCAAAGAGAAAATTAATTGGCTGTTAATAAATCTGTTTTTGTTTTTCAGTTCGTAATCATTCTTGCTCTGGCCGTTGCCGCAACTGCTCTGCCCGTAGTACCAGTGGCCAAATACGCATACGCTGAGCCTGAAGCGCCCGCTCACTACGAATTTCAATACTCAGTGCATGATGGCCAGACCGGAGACGTGAAGCAGCAGCAGGAAGCCAGAGCCGGGGACGCCGTGCAAGGCTCCTACTCTCTGGTGCAGCCTGATGGCGTGCACCGCATTGTCGACTACAGCGACGACGGCGTGCACGGATTCATTGCTAATGTCCGCTACGAGGGACAAGCTATCGCCGCTCCCGCTAAAGTCGCCTACGCCGCTCCCATCGCCAAGGTCGCCTACGCCGCCCCAGTTTCCTACGCTGCTCCCGTCGCCAAGATCGCCTACTCCGCCCCAGTGTCCTACGCCGCACCCGTAGCTAAAGTAGCCTACTCTTCCCCTCTCTCCTACGCTGCTCCAGTTGCGAAGGTAGCGTATGCTGCTCCACTCGCCCACGTCTCTTACTCTTCCCCCGCCATCTCCTACCACCACTAGACTGTTCAAAACCATGTTGACGCTTAACTTATTTATTCATGTTATATAAATAGATAGTAATAAATTATTTGTTTATGTTGTATTTGCATTTTTTATTACTGTGTTAATGAGTCCATACAAGTATCAAAATCCAAACGTAATTTATTAAACGAAAATTATGGTTATATTTCGTTTAGTCCAGTTTTAGGCAATTTTTTTTACAAAACCGTTGTAGTTCTGAAATAGATAATCATAAACTTTTATACTTTACTAGTATAATCTATATGCGCGTTGGCGCAGTTGGCAATGACCGTGTTGGCCCCGCTGGTCGCGGATTCGGCCAACGGAGGGCCAACACTTTCTATAAACAATTTGTTGGTTTTTGGAGAATACGTATATATATTCAAGTATGTATTTATCATTATTAAGCTGTGATAGCTCAGTGGTGAGACCGTGTGACACTCTAGAGACAAACATGGGTTCGAACCCGGGCAGGCACCAATGAGTTCTTCTATTAAAACTTATGTGTCTAATTGATATTTGCAATTTATCACACGCTTTTCGGTGAAGGAAAACATCGTGAGGAAACCTGCATATCTCTAGAGAATTCTGGGGATATGAATAAACTGCCAATCCGCATTGAAGCAGCGCGGTAGGTCTTAGCTCCAATCCTTCTCTCCAATAATCTGAGAGACGAGGCCTATTCCCAGCAGTGGGATATTGACAGGCCGTTACTTTACTTTTTTTTAATCATTATTGATGGATATATTTGCCAGTCACCTATAAAACAATTATTAAGTTACTTTGTGAACGGACAGTCGTGTGTGTAAATGCCTCATATATTTACCTATACTATATCTTCTATTAAATTTTTCACGACTATACGTCATCTATTTTCCATGAGAGATACATACACAATATGTACTGTAAAATTTATTACTGAGGTGACTGGCCGTGGGGGGCTGGTATGGGGAGGGTGGACCGCACCTGAATTATTCATAGAGCCACATAGTGATTTCATCTCATTGAATCGAACTACCGGCGGCCGTGATTACGACAACGATACCTCCGCCCGAACTGTGGACAATACATCTATCAACTAACATTATGACTGTTAAGAATCGACAGCCATTCTAATAGACGTAGGTAACTGACAGTATAGCTCTACCGGCTCTTAGTGCAAAACCGATCGACATTTTTTAAATAAATAAATATAAATATATGGGACACTTACATGCACGGTCGTCCTCCGCCAAAGTAATTAACTTATTACTTGTGTTATGGGTGAAAGACAACTGGTAAATATACTACATATATAATTTTAAATACATACTTAAATACAAATACACACCCAGGTTCGAAGAACCAACAAATAGTTGATAGAAAATGTTGGCCGTCGGTGGGAATCGAGCCCACGACCCTGACCACGACGAGCTGAAGGTAGGGTCACTACCCACTGCGCCAACGGGCGAGTCAACATTGTTTAATACATATTGGTGGTGACCTCGTACTACAAAGAGAAGTATTGATAAACCCCACATTGGAGGGACTCAACACAGAGCTGCTGAATTCTAACAGCATGAAATTGTATACCATGAAATCGAAATATTGCTAAGCGGATGTTTTATTGAGGACCACTAAATCTAAGCGTTACAGTAATATCTGACGTGGAAAGGAAATGGGAATTGTTAACCCTTTCTCCAATAGTAATCGTCTACTAGTTGATAAAGAACTAGTTCAAAAGTAATAATAAAAATTATTTTGCTATAATCCGCGATACAGTAAATAGTGAATATATGTAGTGCTAAATGTATAGTGGACTATCCGTTTTTTCATACCCGATACATGCAGGATTCGTAAAAACACATGCACAAACCTCCACCACTGTCACCACAATACACAAGCACTACACATGTTCACTATCACAAACTCAACAATCGTTTCGCCCCGCAACTGAAGCATCATCAGGAGATAGACTCCACTACAAAATCGCAAATTTTTATCATTACTTTTGTATTATGGATCTCCGCAAAGAAACGCCTAATTCTATAAATTATCTAAAGAACTAGTTAAATAATTTATAGAATTAGTCGTTACTTTGCAAAGATCCATAATACAAAAATAATAATAAAGTGATTTTTCCATACTTCGCGATAAACTAAATAGAAAATATATATAATGCTAAATGTAGAGTGGACTATCTGTTTTTATACCCAATACATGCAGGATTCGTAAAAACACATGCACAAGCCTCCACCACCGCCACCACAATACACAAGCACTGCACACTTTCACTCCACGTTTCACTTTTCATAAGTCCACTCTACATTTAGCATTATATATTTTTTTTATTTACTTTATCGCGGATTATAACAAAACAATTATATTAATACTTTTGATATAACTATTTATCATTATCCTCCTGCCCTATCGCACTCTAAATGTGACAACATTTTGTCACATGATTTGGCTACGTATTTTACGACCGGCCGCCTTGCTGACGTCAACTTATCTTAGTCGTATTTTACGATCCCTTGGTAAGAAAGAGGGTGATCTATTTTACTCAACCGGATACCACACGGCTGGTCTTGATAGAAAGTAATTTTGTTTTATTTTTTTTTATTAGGCGAACACAACAGGTTAGAAATGAACAATACACTTATACACTTATACACTTATCGCCCGATTTACACGGTACTTGTTTTACACGTTTTCGCTTTTACACGGTTTTCCAAATAAGTTTTTATTTTGTTTTTATCGCACTCTACTAAATGCTACTGTGTTTGAACACAAACGTTGAAAGGGCTTTACGATTCCAACGTGACATAAATCGCTGCTTGGCTTAATATGAAGAAGTTTACAAAGATCTTACAAAAAATTCGAAGCAATTGTTAATAACCGATTTTATTACCACCTCTCAGAATGTAAATATTTCTGCTTCAGACATCGATTCGGCACAAATAACTTCGAGTGATGAAAGTGAATTCCAACCTTCGATTCCGAAAAAAAGAATGAGAGTAATTTCTGATAGTGATGAACCTTTGGTTTTAGTTTTTGTTCTTCTGTTTAATGTATTGTAAATAAATAAAAAAACAGTGTTTCCATAATATATTACATATTTTAACTTGTCAATGCATTTTATTTTTATTTCTGTGTACACCTAAAAATATTGAAAAAAATCACAACTGTTAAATAGCAAAATTATGCATTTTCTGCAAGTTTTTCGATTTACACGGTTTTGACTTGAAAATTTTTAATTTTCGATTTACACGTTTTTGTCAGGAACGTATCTACCGTGTAAATCGGGGGATAGGTGTATAATAATTTATACACTAAGTTACACTTATAATCTAATTGCAACCCTTAAGGTGTAAGCACAACAATTAATTAGGTATTAAAACTAAAAATGAAATTTTGAAAGTGTCAAGACGTTTATGATCCTAAACAGAAATTATTGAATTTAACGTTTTTAATGCAACTTACAAATATAGCAAGGCGAGAATCAAAAATATCTACGTTATTCGCCTTAGTTAGTTATTAGATAAAATAAATCTACAGAAACGACCCGAAACAACTACCCTAGTCCGTCCCGTTCACTCACCGCTACCAGGTAAAAATGAAGAGATTGGTTTTTATCAGTGCCGCGGCACAAATTGAATGTAAAGTTGATTTCCCGACGGGCCAGGCCGCGTAATTCCCCGCAAATTAAGCTGATACCGATTCACTTGCTACCAATGTAAATATTTTCGATAAATGCCTCCATTATATTTACACGTTCTATTCGATGATTCAATAGCTACACGATACTGGTGGGTTGTATATTTTAACGTTATTTAGTTGTGATGGCTCAATAGTGACAGCTCGTGAACCTCATTTAGTAGAAAGATACGCGATACTGGTCGGTTGTAAATTTTAACGTAATTTAGTTGTGATGGCTTAACAATGACAGCTCGTGAATCTTATTTAGTTAATTTAGACATCTATTGGTAATGCACACGGCAACTAGGACAAAAATACACTGTTTAATATCATCATTCTCCCGCCCTTATCCCACTTTAAGTGGGGTCGACACAACACGTTTTAACCATGTTGTGATGTGATTTTGACTAGGTATTTACGACCGGCCGCCTGCCTGATGTCAACTTACCTTCGTCCCGTTTAAACGGTAAGAAATGAGGGTGGTCTATTCTACTAGGCCGGATACCACACAGCACTTACCTTAGTCGCCTTTTACGACTCCTCGGTAAGAAATGAGGGTCTATTCTACTAGGCCGGATACCACACGGCACTTACCCTAGTCGCCTTTTACGACTCCTCGGTAAGAAATGAGGGTCTATTCTACTAGGCCGGATACCACACGGCACTTACCTTAGGCGCCTTTTACGACTCCTCGGTAAGAAATGAGGGTCTATTCTACTAGGCCGGATACCACACGGCACTTACCTTAGTCGCCTTTTGCGACTCCTCGGTAAGAAATGAGGGTCTATTCTACTAGGCCGTATACCACACGGCACTTACCTTAGTCGCCTTTTACGACTCCTCGGTAAGAAATGAGGGTCTATTCTACTAGACCGGATACCACACGGCACACATTGTTTATTAAATAAGCATATACTTTTCTTATTCAAATATTCTTTATTCACGTTAACTTGTACACTTTCCAATCGTCAAATTAAAGCTACTGTCTCGGAAAGGTACCGATAGGAACCACCTGACCTTATCCTCTATACTCTAAGTGGGGTTGGCACAACATGTTGTCACATGATTTGGCTACGTATTTTACGACTGGCCGCCTGCCTGACGTCACCTACGTTAGTCGTATTTTAGGACCCCTTTTGTTAAAAAGATTAATTTAAATAATTAATAATTATTGAAATACTCGAATAAATCATACTTATTAAAACAAAATTTATTTATTTAATAACTCATAATAATTCCGTTCACCAACGAGGTTCATATTAGTAAGCTGTTTTGAGCTTACTAATAACCAGTGCTATTGATTATAGCAGATTCGTCGAATATAAATTATTATTTTCTAAACCAATTTTTACATATCTAAGCATCAACATTTTCTCATGCTAATATTTTACATAAAATCCTCAATAGCCAAAAGAATAATCCAACGATCTGAACCGACACTATCGCAGGATTACGCACCAGTAACATCTATAATAGACAAAATCCTCTTACGGCCAAAAATTAATCAAGAAGCCCTACGGCTCAGCTGGGGTGGCTTTGTCGCTTTATACACATCAAATCAATACTTGTTGCTAGCTTATCTGTTATGATGTAGCTTTTATACTATTTGTTCCTATATTTTTCTTTTTGGAAATACATACTTTTATTTGGACGCGTATTCATGTTGATAATTATAAAAGATTTTATTAGGGATCCCTATTTTTTTTGAAAATGACATATAGCCTATGTTGCTCAGTGAAGAAGCAGCTTTCCAATGGTGAAAGAATTTTTGAAATCGGTCCAGTAGTTTTTGCGTGAAAACGTAACAAACATACAAATCTTTCCTCTTTATAATATTAGTATAGACTAGCTGTGCCAAACGGCTACGCCCGCGTGGAATTCAGTGATTTACCAAACATTTTCCGAATTCTCAAAATTGTGCGTTAACCGTGAGAGATAGAGACATGCTATCGCTGATATTTTTGTAGTATTTTTTATAGATCTACAACATGTATAGTACCCGGAAATAAATAATGCACCTCGTTGTTTAGAACAAAGGTCAGTCTTCGCGACAGAGACAATGCTCTACGAAGCAGAATCTAGGCAATCGCCTAGATTCTGCTTCGTAGAATCTAGGCGAATCTAGGCGTAGAATCTAGATCTCTCTAAGCCTCGATGTGCATCATTTATTGCCGCGTACTATACCAGCATGGTTATATTGAAACGAACTATTGGAATTTAATTCTAGCAACTTTGTTGAATATTACATTTCTAAGCGCGGTTTTATTGGATTCCAATAATTAAAATAAATTCGGGTACCGTAAGTGAAAACATAAGATAAATTTAAAATAAATAAATGAATATATGAGACACTTGCACGGTCGTCCGTCCCGAAAGTAAGTAACTTAATACTTGTGTTATGGGTGACGGACAACTGGTAGATATACTACATATAAAAATTTAAATACATACTTAAATACAAATATACACTCAGGCTCCAAGAACCAACAAATTATTTATAGAAAATGTTGACTCTCAGTGGGAATCGAACCCGCGACCCGCGAATCTGAATAGGCAAGAACACTACCCACTGCGCCAACGTGCCAGGTAAAATAACTATAAAATTCAATTATTTAACATATTTATTTCTTTCCATTCTTAGGCGGTAGTGGACATTCATAAATATTTAACGTTTTGTCTTTGCCGACAGATAACAAGTTATTACTTTCCAAATTAAACTGCAGATCCCATACCTAAAACAATTATATTTAATTTTTAATTGATAAAATGACTCTTATTATAAGAACTATAGAGATCAGTAAAATTTATTTAATGAGCAGTCGTTTGCTAGAAATCAATGTAACGGTTAAGACTTTTCAAGGAGGGTACGAAAGAATGAATTGAACTTTAGGCGTCACTTAAATATTAAATTTATTTACATTATTTTTATTGGATTTGAACTATTTTTTTATACTAGTTGACCCAGCAAACGTGTTGCAATATATATTATTTCTAAGCCGTGTCTCGTGTACGTAATTAAAAAATTTTTTTCAAAAAACAAAAAAAAATTTAGGGGAGGACAACCCGTATCACTAGGTTTAAGAATCAGCTATTCATCCACTGAATAGATAGTAGCTGATTCTGAAACCTACTGAACGGGCATTTAAAATTTCATAAAAATCGGTCACGCCGTTTCGGAGAAGTATGGTTACTAACATTGTGAGACAAGAATTTTATATATAAGATTAATCGTTTTTGAACTGGATAAAAATATTACCGTGTCAGTGTGCTCTTGGAATGTTTTCAACGTTTTCAGATCTTTGAGCACCAAAACGGAGACCTTTCCATCAGCAGCAGCCACTGCTATTCGGGTACCATCGTTTGAGAAACGACCTCTCAGTATCCACGTCTTGAAACGTAATTTGCTCTGTTCGTTTCCACTAGCACTAATTAATAAGTGATATTTTTAGTGGTAAAAAATATTTAATTCTCATAATATCACATAAAAAAAAAGTAAAGTAGCAGCCTGTTACAATCCCACTGCTGGGAATAGGCCTCCTCTCTCCGTTACTGGAGGGAAGGATTGGAGCTAAGACCTACCACGCCGCTCCAATGCGGATTGGTAGGTTGCACATATCTCCAGAATTCTCTAGAGATATGCAGGTTTCCTCACGATGTTTTCCTTCACAGAAAAGCGTGTGATAAATTGCAATTATCAATTAGACACATGAGTTTTAATAGAAAAACCCATTGGTGCCTGCCCGGGTTTGAACTCGTGTTCCCCTCGTAAGAGTCTCACGGGTGGACCTCACCCTCACCGCTGGGCTATCACAGCTCTATATCGGTTATAATATCACATGTCAAATGTGAAGTACTTAAAGTGTGTAAAGTAGCTGCTAAATTCACTTTGGCAGAGTTTTTGGGACGAGCGGTTGTGGGTTTGTATAAGAAATTAAATTGCGAAATAGATTTATGTTGAAAAACGACTTAATTAATTTCTTAGATATTTAATATCATTGAAAATTACAAAAAATTATGCCGTGTGGTATCCGGCTGAGTAGAATAGACTACCCTCATTTGCCAATCCGTTCAGTAGGTTTTGAGAAAATCGATCACATACGGACAGCTTTTTGGGACTTTGTTTTATAATAAGTATATAGATTTATATGGAAAATATTTTAGTAATTTTAATCATCCTCCTCCTGCCCCTATCTCACTCTAAGTGGGGTACCGCACAACATGTTTTAAACAGATTTTTTTTTTATTTGGCTAACTATTTTACGACCGACTCCCTGACTGACGTCAACTTTGCATAGTCGCTTTTTACGACACCTGGGTAAGAAATGAGGGAAGTCTATTCTACTTAGCCGGATACCACACGGCGGGTCAACTTACCTTAGTCGCCTTTTACGACATGTCGGTAAGAAATGAGGGTGGTGTATTCTACTCGGCCGGATACCACACACACCATACATAGACCATAGACATAGGCATACTTACACATCGAATATTTTTACGAAACCATCATTAGAAGTTGAGAGAAGCAAGTGCGAATTGGGTGAGAAGTCAACGCTTCTCACAATCTCTGTGTGCGCTTCTATTGTGTGCACAAGTTTGCCCTGTGCTACGTTGAACACGTAAACTGTGCCATCTACAGAACCACTGGCTATATAGTGCCCGTTCTTGCTCTAAAAATGTTTTCTTTATAATATAATCAAAGAGAAACAAGTCAAGTTAAAAAGCTTCTTGAAAATATTGCTCCGATCGTCACCAAACTACAACTTTATCCGCCAATTTAAAGATTGTCTGAATATTTCATTAAAATCGGTCCAGCCCTTCAGAGTATATAAGGAACATACACGCATGCTTTCGTTTCTATATATATACTAGCTGACACGGAAAACGTTGTTTTGTCATATAAAAACTAGCTTTTTAACGCAACTTCGTGTAAGTAGGCTGCAGTCTTATTATTTGAGTAAACCGTAATATTTATATTTTTTATGGTTAAAGTGGGTTAACCTTTATAGCTAGACATATGCTGTTGCGGACTTTTATCTAGAACTTTTAGAGAGGAACAATTGTATAGTACATGATTTTTGAATAATTTTCACTGTTTACTTAGCGCACGCAAGGAAAGCTTTAGATTTTGGCACTTTCGCAATTTTTTTTATTGCTGCTACAATCCTATTTATGTTAGCGTGATGTTATAAAGTCTATGTAAAGTAAAGTAACAGCCTGTTACTATGCCCACTGCTGGGCTAAGACCTCCACTCTCCGTTTTTGGAGAGAAGGATTGGAGCTAAGACCTACCACGCTGCTCCAATGCGGATTGGTAGGTAACACATATTCCTAGAATTCTCTAGAGATATGCAGGTTTCCTCACGATGTTTTCCTTCACCGAAAATCGTGTGATAAATTGCAATTATCAATTAGACACATAAGTTGTAATAGAAAAACTCATTGGTGCCGGCCCGGGGTTTGAACCTATGTCGTCTAATAAAGTCGTCTAATATAAAGTCTATAGCCTTCCTCAATAAATGAATAATAGTCAAAAAAAATTTCAAATCGGTCCAGCAGTTCCTGAGATTAGCGCTTTCAAACAATCAAACAAACAAACAAACAAACTCGAGAGAGTTCGTTATTTAGTATAGAATTAGTTAATATAGAATAGAATTAATTAGTATAGAATTATACATTTCCAGTAAATTTTTAGTGTACATTATGAAAAAATAAAAATAAAATTTTAGGGGTTGGATAACCCTTATCACTAAGGGGTATGAAAATAGATAGTAGCTGATGCTCAGAACTACTGAATATGAGTATAAAATTTTATAAAAATCGGTCACACAGTTCCAGAGGAGTGTGGTAACTAGCATTGTGATACAAGACTTTTATATGTAAGATAGATAGATATATAATTACCCAAGCAACACACAGTGCAAACTTTCCTCTCGTATCCAATACCCTATCCACAGTATTATTCACTATCCCATACACTGTAAGCTTTCCAGTGTGACTGCCGGATACAACTTGACTGCCGTCTGGTGAAAATGACACCTTCCAAACATCTGTAGCGCCGGTTTGTATCTCATGTACTTTGATGCCAGTAGTTAGTTCCCAAATTATCAAGGTTGAGTCTAAAGATGCTGATGCTATAGCTACAACAAAGAAAAATATATTAACACAACATTATAGGAAAATTCACAGAATTCTCCTAATATATGCAGGTCCTACGAGCTGTGATAGCCCAGCGGTGAGACCGTGTGACTCTTAAGAAGGGAATATGAGTTCAAAGCCAGGCAGGCATCAATTCGTTTTTCTAAAAAAACTCATGTGTCTAATTGGTAATTGCAATAATTGCAATTAATCACACGCTTTTCGGTGAAGGAAAGCATCGTAAGGAATTGTATATCTCTAGAGAATTCTGGAGATATGTGTAACCTACCAATCTGCAATGGAGCAGCGTGGTAGGTCTTAGGTCTTTACTTTACTATGCAGATCCTTCCGACCATTACAAGACACAAGATGTCTACAATGTGACTAATAAACAGATCAGCCAAAACATATATGCTTGAGCTTCTAACAGTAGTATTTAATCTGTATTCAGACAGAGTGACTTCACAATCCAACTGAGTTACTTATAGCTTCTATGTAACTCAGTTGTGAACTCCATTTTTGCGTATTGAAGTAACAAATTCTGACATATTAGCACATTATATTTGGAATCTATTTGGCTTCCAAGATAAACACCATCACCACCTGAACCAGATATCAAGGCATTAATAACTTACTATTAAATCTATATTAACTAATTTGATTACAGTTTCTTGTTATTTAAAATAAAATGCTTAAATAATAAATTAATTAATAAAATAATTGTAATCATAACTTACTATATCCATCTGGGCTAACAGCCACTGATACAACTGACATACAATGACCTTCCAGAGTATGGAGCAATTCAAACTTGTAATTTTGTAAATTCCATACTTTCACTAGGTTGTCCAGCCCCCCAGTTACTACATAGTCCTGGCCAATCCTATCAAAAATTATTGACTTTTATTTCCATTTCATCTCATAATTTGAATTATTAAATTTAAATGTACATATCATATTAATAATAATTTATAAAAATTATTTATTATTGTTGCTACTCTTTATAATATAACCATCATCATTCTCCTGCTTCCCCTGCCATTATCCCATTCTAAGTGGGGTTGGCACAATGTTTTTTGCTTCCATTCTCTCCTGTCCTTAGACAACTCTAGTGCTACTCCTTTTATAAGCATGTCTTACTTCACACAATACGTCATTCTCTTTTTTGGCCTCCCTCTAGTTACATATGCATCTTTACATCATCTTTAATACTTTTGTGGTCACATGATTTTCATCTCTCCTCATTACATGTCCATATCATTTTGATTTCGTATTTTATCCAATCTTGTCACACCACACATCCACCTTAAAATTCTCATCTCATTTGCATGCACTCTTCTTTAATCAGTCTTTTTGATTGACCAACAGTCTGATCCATTTATAATATAACTAATATTCAATATTTATAATACAAATAAAACAATGTAATTACCACTGTGGCAGTAATAAGTAAAATAAAGTTGCTGAATAAAGTAACCTAATTTGAATTATTAAATCAAATAAACACATAAATGTATACACCTTTTAAATAATGACAATGAGTAAAAAAATTAATTGTGATTGATATATTAATAATAAACCAGAAATATATGCAATATTTATTTACAGCTCCAATTTTTAGAGCAATAACTTATATTACTTACATTAAAAAGCTTCCCGAAAAATAACAGACCTATATAAATTATTATTTTTTAATTGAAACATTATAAAACTTACTTTGGATCCTCTGTTGATAATATTCTGGTCCACGCGCAACAATATATGGGATCATCATGTGCGTTTTCTTTTTTATTTAACAGCGAATACTATAAAATATAAAGTTATTGCATACAGACGGGAATAGGTAAAGGATAAATTATAATATAACTTACAACAGCCGCAGCCGGCATTCTTCAAATGAAGCAATATTAATTTGTTAGTATAAAGGTAAAATAAATAAGACTTAAATTATTATTTTTGTATTAATTCGTAAATAAATCTATATTTACTTTGTTTTGGTTTTTTTGACATTGACATTTGTCAAATGACAATTAGATAATATGAGACAAATAACAATATATATACAAGATTTGACAACATTCAGGGATAAATAACAACTTAATATAAGAGCTCTAATAGCCATAGATAATACAATATAATATGAGTAATAGCTCAGCGGTGGGACTGTACGACTTTTACGAGAGGGGTCACGGGTTAAAGCTGTGGACAGGCACCAATTAGTAATTCTATTAAAAATAATGTGTCTTATTGATATTTGCAATTTATCACATGCTTTTCGGTGAAGAAAACATCGTGTGGAAACCTGCATATCTGTGGTGAATTCCGGGGATCTCCAAAAAAGAAGAGAGAGAATAACAGGCCGATACTTCAGGAAGATATTATAAAATTTTGAGATACAGTACAGAGAGTAATTAATATAGTAACTACCTGTACCAGCGACTTCATTCGTATCAACTTGAATAGAAACTACTCTCAACGATGTACAATTCCAACTCTTATTTTCTATCCAAGCTTTAATTCGACTAAATTTCATCAGTATTGCTCCAGCTGATAAGAGTGAAAATGTTACACATAGACAGACTTTAACATATTTTAATATTACTGTGAATATGAGTTATCAAATTATCAAAAATAAAACATACAAACAAATGAATGAAACCTTATAAGCCTAAGTTATAATATAAACCTACGTTATTTACTATTGTTATATTACATACATACATGATATATATGTAATATTGTTACATATAGTACCCGGAAATACATAATGCCGGTTACTCAATGAAGCTCTATGCTCTATGAAGCAGAAATAACCGATTTTCTCTCTCTAAGCCTCGATATGCATTATTTATTGCCGGGTACTCTACATGATGGTTTATAAGTTTCATATCTTGTAGAATATTCTGAAATAATTAATTAAAACCATTTTTTTAAGTATTTTATATTATGTATTGTATATTATTATAATGGACAGTCATAAATATTGATACTTTTGTCCTCAGATATTGATATAATTTTATTGCTTTCTGCATTAAATTTTACACCCCAGACCTGCAAAAAAGATATAAATAAAAAAATGTTACCATACCAAAGACAGTGAAATAAGCAATTTCCTATACCTGATCATTGTGCTCTTTAAATACATGTTGACACTGCATACTATCTAAATCCCAAACTCGTACAGTCCTATCAGAACTGCCAGAAGCAAAACGTTTACCATCTGGTGAAAAGGCAACTGACAAAACCCATGATGCATGTCCAGATAATGTCCCTGCTAAATTTGCATGTACACTGTGTAACAAAAACAAATTAATAAAACCAAACTCTTTTCTATCAAGCATTATAAAAATTATTTTGTTATTGCAATTAGAAATATTGTTATGACATGTTGTTTAATTTGATGCACAGTAGATAAGTGAGGTTTGCAAATGAGTAACTTTCCTTTAAACAACAGAGGTCAAGCTTGTCAAATCAATCTTCTTCGGAATACTGATGCAATCTAAGTGACTCTTTTCTTTAGGTTATTGTTAGTATAAGGCACTCAATTCAGTCCTTCTACAAGATAATGTCAAAGAATTATACAATTATACAGCTAAGAAAATTGCTTACACATCATAAAGTTTCATATGCCCATCATCAGAAGCAGTTAATAATAGTTGAGAGTCAGGTGAGAAACATAAGCTTCTTATTGGCATAGCATGTCCTTCTAGTGTGTGTACAAGTTTACCTTGCGCTACATCAAATATATTAATAATACCATCTAAGGCACCACTTGCTATGTATTTTCCATCTGGACTCTGCAAGAAGATGTATAATATTGTAAAAATTTACTTACTGTAATAATAAACTTATATATAATTTAAAAACAGCAAATTTTATATAATTTTAGTTACTTTCTGATGCTACAATTGGGTTTATTCATAAAGAAAAATATTGCATATGTTGTAATTTTAGACAATATAGATCCTAATATCAAAGAGAGCATAATATTTACTTTGTATTGTTTTTTTTATTATTATTTTTAATATTAGTTAATTATTTACATATGCCACACTAAGTGTAAATTTTCCTCGGGTGTCTAAAGTTTGTTCTTCCTTGCCACTTTCCACACTGAATATCAAAATTTTTCCAGCATTACTGCCTGAGATAACATGCTTGCCATCGGGAGAAAAATCTAGTGTCCAAACATCTGTCAATTCAGTTTCCATTGTTTTTAGTTTTTCACCTGATGCTATATCCCACAATATTAATGAGGAATCTTGAGAACTGCTAGCTAAAGCTGAAAAATAATCAAGTTCTGAGTTTGGAAGATAAAAATAATTGATTATGAATTATGATTTTATTGATGAAAATTCAATTTATAATGTAAGAAACTATTTTGCTATTACTTTTCTAAATTATGTTTACTCTCACTTAGTGGGATAAGGGCAGAACAATGATGAATTAAATGGAAAGTAAGACTTACTCTTTCCATCAGGACTAACTACTACTGAAATTACTCCTAATGAATGTCCTTCTAACTGATGTTTAATTTCTAATTTCCCATTTTCTAATTGCCAAACTTTAATAATATCATCCAAACCCCCAGTTATAATATAGTTTTCTGGTGGTTCTTGAGAGTGATTTGAATCTCTGGAAAAAAAACACTTCATTTTTACAAAATTATTGCAATGAAAATCTTAGTTTCTATATAATGTTAATAAAAATAATGCAGACTTTATAAATTATATAGTAAAAAGATATTAGAACATACTGTGAATTTTCAATATTTTCAGCATTCTCACTCACTTCTTTATTCTTCTCGTGACTAATTTGGCTCCAACTACAACACCATATAGCATCTTCGTGGGCATTTTCTTTTTTAAGTTGCAAATAGTACTGAAAAAGGGAAGAACAGGATCGAATTTTCGAAATAATAAAAATTGGACATTACTAATAATTCACAACTATTTACCAGTGTTGTAATAGACATAATAGAAAGATTTGCTTATATTAATGCTTAATTAAATTTTTAAATTAAACACAAAATCTAGTAGTCGCAACTACACACAGATAAATAGCCACGGACAAATAAGAAAAAAAATTAATGATTTGTGACATTGATTACTAGAAATTAGAATAAGTAAGAAAATAAATACAGTTTTACAGTACATAAGACTCAAAACAGACTACAAAAAATACATATAGGAAGATTATATAAATAAAAAATCAAAATTGTTAAATGTAACTTTTCATTGTCTGTGTAAAATGTAAATAATATTTAGTCTGGGGAAAAATGGCGACGCATGCGTTTACGACAATCGCTAATTTATGATATCAAATTTTCTTCTTGCTATACAAAAGTAATTATGTTATAAAGTTTTGGCAAAATTAGATTATTAGCTTTAAAATTATTGGTTTTATATTGAGGTGAACATAGTGAGTACGTTTTAGTTCTCCATATCGTAATAATGGCTGTGTCCAAGTCAACAAACACATATAATCGACAGAATTGGGAGGATGCAGTAAGTTTCTAAAAATTAAAAATAGTTCGAAATTTGTTTTGTTTATTATCTATATTATTCATTAATTTTTTCTAGGACTTCCCTATTCTTTGTCAAACATGTCTAGGCGATAACCCCTACATCCGTATGGTATGTAATCATTTTCTAATTAAAATGATTAAACTATTTAGTATTTCAGGTCTGACTTCTAAGTACTATTTTAATTCCACAGACTAAGGAGAAATATGGTAAAGAATGCAAAATCTGTTGCCGCCCGTTTACAGTTTTTCGTTGGTGTCCTGGCGCCAGAATGCGTTTCAAGAAGACTGAGATTTGTCAAACATGCTCTAAGCTGAAAAATGTATGCCAAACGTGTCTTCTTGATCTAGAATATGGACTACCAATTCAAGTAAGGGATGCAGCCCTCAAGATACAGGATGATCTGCCTCGGAATGAAGTAAATAAAGAATATTATATACAGAATTTAGATAGTCAAATGTCTAAATTTGATGCTACACAACCAAGCAATTCAGCATTGAAGTCAAAAGGAGCTTCAGATCTTCTCTTACGATTAGCAAGAACTGCTCCATACTACAAGAGAAACCGACCTCATGTGTGCTCATTTTGGGTGAAAGGAGAATGTCGTAGAGGTGAAGAATGTCCATATAGACATGAGAAGCCAACTGATCCTGATGATCCATTAGCAGATCAAAACATTAAAGACAGGTGAAATAGAATTTTTGTGCCATTTCAAATTATATTGTTTATCCAAGTTTATATTCAAAATATTCTTTATTCAAATAGTATAGAATAAAACTTCATTTATTGAATTAAACATTCATTTTATAAAAAAATTGCTTTAGTAAAAAAAAGACAACTATAAGGTTGTGACATTTGAGAATGGTGTTACAAATACATTTTTACAAAATATTTTTTTTCAGATATTATGGTGTCAATGATCCTGTAGCTGAAAAGCTAATGCGTCGTGCAGCTGCCATGCCTGCTTTACCACCACCTGAAGACCACACTGTAACTACTCTATACATAGGGAACTTACCAGAGAATATCACAGAAGATGAATTGAGGGGGCATTTCTATCAATATGGAGAAATAAGGTAGGCAGCTGTTTGTGTAATAATGTTCTGATAAAGTAACAGCCTGTTATTATGCCCACTGCTGGGCTAAGGCCTCCTCTCTCCATTTATGGAGAGAAGGATTGGAGCTAAGACCTACAACGCTGCTAATGTTCTGATAATGTTCATAAAATAAATTGGTATTTGGAATATTTGAGCCACTCATCTTGTATAATATTAAGTAGTAATTTTGTGTAAGAAAACTTTAGTACACTAAAACTGTTTAGTCAATATATTTTTTACCTTTCTATAATTGTAAAAATCTTTAGTGTTCTAATTAAAAAAATCATAAACACAAAATTTGTTTTGGATTTCTAAAAATTTTAGAATAATAGTATTTAGTGATGATTTTATAAATTCATTAAAGGATGAATTTGATTGACATGAGATGTGTTAACAAAGCACACATTCAAATCCATTCGGAATAAATATAATTTTAATCTGTTGTTTTGTCAATTGTTTTTTATATAATCAAATATATTATCTGTGAGTATCATAAGTGATTTACTAAAAAAGAAAATAATAAATTATCTTGTTAACTTAACTTCATCATTTTTTATATTAATGTACTTAACTATATATTATTTTTACAGGTCATTGACACTAGTGCCAAGAGCACAATGCGCCTTTGTGCAGTACACCACTCGGAGTGCTGCAGAGCATGCTGCTGAAAAAACATTCAACAGATTGGTGATTGCTGGCAAGAGACTCACTATCAAGTGGGGCAAGTCACAAGGTAGTTTGAATGTTCGCTTTTTTAAAGTGACATCTCTCTATCTAATGTAAAAGCCACAGTGATGTGGTCAGTCCGCTTTAAAAACCATTTCATCAATCTCCCTTTATTGGAACATGATATCCTGACAGTGTTGCATTATCTTACCTACCAATAGCTTTGACAATGTCCCTAACAGTAAGAGATTACCTAATGGTGCCTTGATATAGACAAAAATAAACATGTTTCGGTTTTCCTAAGACAATGTTATTTAACTGAATACAAAATAAATTTTACGTTAGTTTTAGACCAATCTATATCTATGACAATATTTTTTGTCTTCCAATGTTTTGCACCATTTTTTTGTACTTCATAATATTTTGATGATAATAATAATAATAATAATAATATTTATTGATCATCCAAATGTACATAGTGCGTTGAAGCCCTAGCTCCTGAACTAGAAAAACTGTGTTTCAGGAGCTAGTACCTTCCCTTATCAACTATAACAGAACAATTTGGCATTTACAAAGATAAGTATATATATATATATAATAATCTAGAGAAGAAAAACTATTGATACAAAATCATAATCTAAAAAAGAAGCATACTAAAAAAGCAGATGAAGTGTGAAAGGTGTATGTGTGTGTGAGTGTGTGAAAGTGTTGTGTGTGTATGTGTCAATGAGTGATACCTTAATTTTTAAATATTATTTAATTGTTAAAAACAGTTCCTCTATTTGAGTATAAGTCAAGGTACTCAGCCAATTTATTATGACTTCCTTGATATTATGATTGGATAATTTTTTTACGTTAAATTGTTTATTTAATTTGTTGTATAGACGGGGTGCGATAGTGTCATAATGCCTTTGCGCAAAGATGCTCTTTGTTTTCGGTAGTGGACAGCTATCCCGTCTTTTGCAGGTTTTTGGCAATTGTGGAACAGACAATTTATGATATCTACGGAGGCACTGATAAATAAAAAGTTTTCTAATTGAAAGCACATCAGCTTTTTTGTATAATTTACTGGTAGGATAACGAAAAGGTAGACTTAGCGATACTTTTAGTAGTGATCTTTGGGCATATTCTAACTTTATTAGATTAGTTTTGGTAGCTCCACCCCAAGAACATATACAATATCTCAAAATGGATTCAGCGAGAGCTTTATACGTCTGGATTATAAGTGTTTCATTTCTAATAATTCTAAGGTGCTTGAAAATGTAAATTAGTTTTCTAATACGACTAGTAAGTAAAATAATGTGTTCCAACCAGTTAAGTTTGTTGTCTATCATAACGCCCAAAAATTTAGTGCAGTCAACTCTGGCCAGTAATTCACAATCACAGTAACTATCTTGTTCAAGTCGCTTTCGGTTACAAGGATAAGAATGTGCACGTATTGATAAATTTACAGGATAAGTTGCATTTGTCTTGCTGAAGCAAATATATTTAGATTTACTTATATTCATGGAAAGTAAACTATCCTCAAGCCAAGATGTTATGGCACACATACCTATCTCTGCAATGTTACGCACTTTTTCCCAAGATTTGCCATGAAATAATATAACAGTGTCGTCAGCGAACATTTGCAATTCTGCACCATACAGTTTAGTTTTACATAATTCATTAATATATATTAAGAACAGAGTGGGTCCAAGAGTACTACCCTGTGGCACCCCATACGTTAAAGAATTACTGGTACTGAGATAATTATTAACACGTACACATTGCTTTCTATTAGAGAGATAGCTTTTAAGCCAAAGAAAAGCGTTACCTCTTATACCAATATTTTCAAGACGGGTAAGTAAAATAGGAATGGATACGGTGTCAAATGCTTTCTGTAAATCTAAGAATATAGCCAGACATTTGTCACCCCTATCAAGATGGTTTTTAATGCGAGAAGTAAGTTCAAGTACAGCATCTTCCGTGGATCTCTTAGCTCTAAAGCCATATTGATTTTCACTTATTATATGATTCTTTTCAAGATAGTTCATAAGTCGATTATTCGTTACTTTTTCGATTACTTTGGATAGAGCATTGAGTAGAGAAATTGGCCTATAATTCGTGGGCATATTTTTTAGTCCAGATTTATATATAGGGCAAACTACGGCATTTTTGAATAGGTTTGGAAATGTCCCATGCTCAAAAGTAAGATTACAAATATGGGCTAAAGGTTTGGACAAAAATGTCTCAAATGTCTTCAAAACAGTAGTCGGAATTTTGTCGATTCCTGGAGCACTACTGGTTTTCAACCCACGAATTATAGATTTAATTTCTTGTGGATCTGTATAATAGAGTGACATTGAATTGTGTGATGCATTCTTACAACGGGCTTTTATGGCTAGGTTAGTTTCATTACTATGTATCTTTCTAAGTAGGTTACTAGCAAGGTTGCTCCCAATTGTTGTAAAAAATCTATTTACCTCATCAAGTGAGCTTGTGACAGTGCTTTTTATATTGAGAAGTTCCGTAGGTGTTTCTTTATTTTTATTAATGTTACATAATTCTTTTATAGTGTTCCACGTTCCTTTCATGTTACCTCTATTTTTCTGAAATTCCTTAGTATAATATTCTATTTTAAGGTTTTTTATTATTTTATTACACATATTTCGATATAAGATGTAGTCTTGTTTTAATTGCACATTATTTAAATTCTTTCTCAAAATTTTATGCATTTTATCGCGTTTCCTAATAGAATTTACAACACCAACCGTTATCCAGGGTTTAAGGGGGCGTTTTTTCTTAGGTACAAATGTAACAGATGAATTGTTAATGATATGGCTTTGTAGTTTTGCTGTGAATAATTCTGCAGCTTGGTTAGTATCTGTTGTAAGATAAATATCATCCCAAGATTCTTTTTTCAGGCATTCATTTAACGCTATAAAATTAATTTTTACTCTTTCAAGGTTAGGCAACTTCCGCTGAAGAAAAGATTTATGAATTTGTAAGAGAATGGGAGAGTGATCTGTTAATTTATCGAACACTACAGTTTGAAAAGTATTACAGGATTTTACCATGAAGTGATCAATACACGACTTATCTCTTGTTGGACGGTTAACTGCTTGCCTAAATCCATATGTAGCCATTAGATTTAAATAGTAGCTAGCAAATCCACTTCTATCTCTGGGCATTAGATCGATATTAGTGTCACCAGTTATTACTATGTTTTTAGTCGAGCAATTGCGTATTATAAGTTCTAAAGAATCAATAAATTTTGTCGGATTTCTAAAGCATGGTGGACGGTATGTACAAACTACAGAAAGAGTGTCGTGGATATTTAAAACTAAACAATTACCTTCAACAATATCAGGTTCAAGTGCTATGGCGTCAATATTTTCTTGGACATAAACAACAACACCATCATTTTGATTAATAGTGTTAATAGTATGATGCATAATGTAATTATTTATACTTGGTGGAGTAAAGTTATCATTTGTCCAACACTCCGTTAAAACCAGTATGTCAATGGAAATATTTAATTTACTAATAAAAACCAAAAACATATCGAGGTTTGCATTTATACTGCGAATATTAACGGTTAATATCAGCATTCCCAAATTATTACTATTATCCACTGACAGCACTGTGGAGAGATCTGTTATATCTGTAATTCTGTTACAGTTGACTTCGTTCGATTTATCAATGTCGTTAGACATATAAGAGTTGATTGTATCTATTTTTGTTGTAAAATGAAACATGGATCAATCATATGAATACACATCACAAGATTAATAGATAAATGAATTAAAAAAATCAAATCAAAGATAGAAAAAAATCGTGAAGAAAGAAAATGTTTGCTAAACAGTATACGTCCATAACTATAAGAAATCTCATGGGTGACACAATGTTTTAGACCTGTTTCATAAAAGCAGTAATTGCAGACAAGAGCGAGCATTTGATATTTAAGAATGCACGGTATTAATATTCGATATTTGAACAATTCTTTAGTAATTGCGAGTGAGTAGGAAAGTATGATGAACTGTTTAAACCTCCTGTCTTCTTTGAGAACTTCATATATGTATGTGATTCGAACGGTGAATGATTGAAAGTGTAATAAGATTATTAAGGCATATCCATGACAGATGGTATATGTTACTGACTTTTTGTTATGTGTATAGATGTACGTAATTGCATTTAATTTCCCTAATCCTATAAAAATTGAATTTATTTTTAAAGTTATATGAAATCGATCTATGTAAAAGTTAAATAAGCCTAAGTACAAAAAAACTATTCTATGACTAATAAAACATCGTAGCATACGACGTATACCTCTAGCAACTAGTCACTTAATATTAAGTAAATCACTTTCATTTGTGATAATGACATGTGGTGAGCCTTCACGCTTACGTAGAAATATTTTGCCCGACGACGTCCAACAAAACAGGTAGTCTTTTTCTTTTGCACATTCCCGAGCCTTAAAAAATAGTCTTCTTGCAGTTTGAGTGAGATTCTCTGATACATAAATCTGTTTAGTAGCGCCATCTATATTAAAGTTCTGCGTATTTAATTTGGTTCTATTGGCTTTATTGTATAATTTAAAAGCTCTTATAATTCTGTCCTTGCTCAAAGAAGTTGAAAACTCACAGATAACAGGTTTGTTTTCCTTTTTTGTGTTAATTCTAAATATATTTTTGATTTCTGACCGCTGAATACTAATATTCAAAACATTGGCTGTTTTTTCTACGATGTCACATAGCATTTCCTTTGATTCGTTAGGTTTTTGGGGCCAGTTTCTTATTTCTATAGAAGTTGCTCTTGTATTTCTTTCTAAAGTTTCAATCTTGTTTTCAAGACTTTGTATATAGTTTCTGTATTCCCTTTTCTCATCTTCTAGTGTTTTCACTTTTGAAAGAACCTCATCGTACTTTTTCGACATAAACTCAACAGCTATTTTTATTTCTGAATTTTGACTTTTAAGTTCGCTGATTGATTCAACTATAGCAGATAATTTAGAATCCTGTATTACAATCCATTTATCAAACATTGTTAAAAGATCAGATTTAATAGTTTTTAAACAATCTTCTTCAACATCATGTTTTCGCTTGCTGCGCAGGGTAAAATTTAATTGGGATACGTCGCTAGGTGTGACATTGTCTTGAGATGAAATATTAGGTTCCGATGCGTGATGTTGTAAAGCAGGCAAAGGACTATTTGGCGGAGAACGATTAATCGGCATTATTAAGTAAATAATGAAATTAATTTTAATTTAATTTTCAAAGTCCCAAAAACAGTTTGAAAATAACACAAAATAACACTCCAATTTAGGACATTATGGCCCGATAATACCAGGAAAACATAGTTAGCAAGAGCTTCTACATCGTTATGTCACAACTGGATTAAGATGGAATGTACCTGTTGAATGTAACTCACTGACTAGGTATGCAACAGCTATTGGAGTTATAGTTTTACACTGTACCACAAAATTCAAAACAAATAAAACTTAAAACAGTCAATTTTGTATCAAAGTACCAGGCGTGCAGCAATCCACAGGAGTCTGACGTAGCCAACAGTGGTCATTGATGCAATGTAGCACTCGTAGATGGGCGGAGTTAATCTTGCGTAGCACAGTAGGCACGTAGCACAGACAATGTTTGCGTAGCGGTAACAGTCAAGTACTATTACCATCGACTCCTCTATTTTATGCTGTCCTATTATTACACTGGTATTTTTACAACCGAGTTATTTTAATTCTAATAATTTTTTTTTTTTTTTTAATATACACACAACAGAATACACGTCTACTGTCTATCAGATCCGAGGGGGAAGGGGATGATGAAGTCTCATTCAGCTATTTCTCTTGCAGAGAGGACTTTATTAATTTAAAATTCTGCACATCATTTTACTTCTGTTTTCTTTTATTGATATAATTTATCTAGTTGTCTTATACTGTTAAAAGATATAAACGCTGATAATATTGCAGGTCGTCAAGGCACTAGTGACAAGAATGAAACCCTACCAGCGTTAGAGCCAGTGCCGGGTCTACCAGGAACGTTGCCGCCCCCACCGCCTGCTTTCTTACATCCCTTCCCACCGCAGGTAGGCAAAAGATGACGTGATTGATAACTTTTCTGGACAATTTACGAGGATGCTAATCTTTATTGATATTGATAAAAGAAACAGGCTATTATTATATAGTGAAAACTGTCCTGAGTCACACGTACATACGGCTGCTATTTGGCCCGTTGGCGCAGTGGGTAGTGACCCTGGCTTCAGCTCCGCGGGTCGCGGGTTCGATGGATTCAGTGGGAACCGAGAGCCAACATTTTCATGGAAATTTTTACTGTACAATCATAAAATTGCATAATTTGCTAAGTACTTTTTATGAATATGAGGTTGAGTAGTTTTTAACAAATGCCAACTTCACTTATCGGATGAAAAGATCTGTCAAATAAAGCAAGCTCCTGTTGGGACAAAGAGATAAGATAATGGAATGATTTATACCAATGATTGATAACATAGAATATGTTCATTTAGATGAAATTGTAGGATTGATTCCTGTGATGGCCTTTTGAGCTCTGAATTTTAAGGAGAAATATTTTTTTTATGATTTTAATATCAAAATTAAATTCAATAGCAATTATATTTTATACCATTTGTATTTGGTGTATTTAATAAAGAACAATTTATAGAATTAGGCGTTACTTTGCAGAGATCCATAATACAAAAGTAATAATAAAAATTATTTTGCTATAATCCGTGATACAGTAAAAAGAAAAAATATATATTGTTAAATGTATGGACTATCCGTTTTTTCATACCCGATACGTGCAGGATTCGTAAAACACATGCACAAACCACCACTGCCACCACGATACACAAGCACTACACACGTTCACTCACAAACTCAACAATCGTTTCACCCCACAACCGAAGCATCATCAGGATGAAAAAACGGATATGAAGAGGGTATCGGGTAGGAAAAAACGGATAGTCCACTATACATTTAGCACTATATATATTTTCTATTTACTGTATCGCGGATTATAGAAAAATTATATTTATTATACTGTTGTTATAAACAACTCTTTTTTTGTCTCCAGATACCGCCCCCACCGACCAGGCCCAATGATTTCTTCAATCTGCACCACTACGCTGGCCCGGCGTGGGGTGCGTGGGGAGGGGTGGCACCCCCCGTGCCCCCACCGCCGGCCCTACACTACCCCAGCCAGGATCCCGCCAGGCTGGGCGCCCACGCCCACGCCTCTACGCCTCAGACATAGCATAGGTTCTACCAACACATCCCGCACCTCCACGGGCTCTTCTGATGACGAACTGTGGTATATCCATACTAATATTATTAACTAGTGGTATATAGTAAACCAGTAGTCCAGTGGCGTAGTTAGACAGAAGTCCCCCCCCCCCACGCCTACCTCGTCCGACCTACTCGTATTTTTATAGCATAACTTCTTCTATATATGATTTATATATTATTATCTTGATCACATTATAATGAGAAATAATATATAAAAGAGAAACGTGGAATCGGAATTCATTATTACTAATTATTTTTACTTTAATTACTAATATTTATTAACAATTCATTGTTTTTCATCACCCCAGTTCGCGCCCCTTGACATGCGGTGCGGGGGAGGGGGGTGGTTTATTTTACATCATTGTAGTGGTCTTTTGACTATAGGACCCTAGGATTGTGTATTGTTTCGTTTATCTTTATCTATTTCCGAAGGAAAAATTGAATTTTTTATTCTATATGTTAACCAGGTATATAAGTTTGCTTCACCGCATTAACTGTGGAAGCGTAACAGACAGATCGATTGACTTTCACATCCACAATATAAAAAAAATCCTGTTTTTCTCACAGGAATAGGGAAAAATGACACTTCGCATTATGGTGGGCACTTAACGCTTAAGTTGGCCCGAACAAAGTCGCGGGTACAATTAGTTATAAATAATTATAAATTGAATATGTTGTACTTTGTATTTTTAATTTAATGGAAGGTTCCAATTTAAAATCGTAGTTACAGTAGTTAGCAATTACTATTGAAGTAATGTTAATTAGAATATAAGACCTACTTCTAAATATACAAAATATCAAATTTAATGAATTTTTTTTCGCATAATATACTTGCATTTTACTACAATCACTTTCTCTAGTGAAGTGATGGTGTAATTCTATTGACTTCCTTCCAACGAATTTTTTAGTAAAAGGTAAAAAAATCTATTATAATGCCAGATAATCCAGCAAATTGTCCGGCATGATTTCAGAAGCGGCAAAATTTATTGAAATGCCAAAATTTTACAGGCGAAAAAAGTAAAGACACTGAAATTAAGTTCAGGTTTCTGATTTATTAAACATTTTGTATTGAATATAATAGCCGTATGACCGAGCTTTACTCGGTATTTTTAGATATACATAAATATTAATTACATGTATTGATAAAGGATTATAATATATTTTTTCTCTCAAGAAACGGGAAAAAGTAATGGGATATGAAAAATCTGGATTCAAATCGGCTACTGAGCTATTTTGACTTTGCTAATGCAAGAGAAATAAACATTAGTATACTAATTATATTGTAGCAGTTTGTGATTGTCAGAAAACAAGGATAACATGACAATTTCTAAAAATAATACCTAACTAGATTGAATTATCGTCCCAGAAACCCTATACATTCTAATGAAGTGCAGATAAATTTATGGATGCCAAGTTTTTTGTGGCTGTTTCACCCAAAAGTTGGAAATTTTAACTAAGCCAAAGAATGAGTATCTGAAATCCTCTATATGGGAATATCTAAGTCAGCGACATCGTGAATGCGTGAGTGAATGGTATGGTGAATTTCCTATGGAAAATAAAGATTATCAATTTGTATATTTAGACGTTTTATATATATTTTTAAAGCTGTGATAGCCTAGCGGTGAGACCGTGCGACTCTCTAGAGACGACATAGTTTCAAACCCCGGGCAGGCACCAATGAGTTTTTCTATTAAAAACTTATGTCTCTAATTGATAATTGCAATTTATCACACGCTTTTCGGTGAAGGAAAACATCCTGAGGAAACCTGCATATCTCTAGAGAATTCTAGGGATATGTGTAACCTACCAATCCGCATTGGATAAGCGTGTTAGGTCTTAGCTCTAATCCTTCTCTCCAAAAACGGGGAGAGGAGGCCATAGCCCAGCAGGGGGCGTAGTAACAGGCCGTTACTTTACTTTTACTTTTATATAAATTTTTTGAAAACCAAAGTGCAATGATATATCGCACGCTTACTATTAAACTGACCTAATTCAAAATTAGGCTGGAGTTAGATACTTTGTAATCATTATTTAAATGCCATCTACATCATATTAAGTCAAGTGTTTAAAAAAGCTGGTGTTTTCTTTTTCTAAGTTACTATTCTCTTTTACACTCATGAGTTTTGTTGGCCCTATATATACGTTTTATTGAGATTTGACACAAACAACTTTTTTGAATCAGGTCACTTTAATACTAAGCGTACGATATGTTTATATATCTTACATAGTGTATTATATATGTTTATATTTGGTGCTTTATTGTCGTTAAGTAATGGTGGTGTAAAAGTTGGGTTAGTTGAGATATTTATAATTGTTGCACCTAGTTTCATGTTTTGCATTCAGTTCCATTCTGAACTTTGACTCTACATGACGGTAAGATGCTCTATCATCTTTGTGTTGATAATTGTCTTGCTTATTATTGTTGAAGTCAAGACTATGTTCTTTGCTGGGTTTTTGTATGTTCCCTTTATGTTTGTCCAACGTCAGAAGTGGGATCAACATCACTTACCCTATTCCGACGTATACTTATGAAGCAAGGATAAATAAATAAAACAACAATTCGGAAACTATATTTAATATTAATTATAAGTTTATAACATGACTTATTCGTTACAAAACAGTTAAATATTTAGGTATAACTACGCCTTCGCTTACCATTATCTGGGTAAGGACGGTCTCACAATAACTTACATTATATTATAGGCCCAGATATATAGTTACTAGCTGTCCTAATAAAGGACATGGTAAAGGGAAATAAGTCAGTAGACAAGTTAAGGTACTCACGTTTTAACCATAGAGTTATTACAAATAGAGTATGAGTGGCCATTGACAGCACGTGAGTCCGATTATCCAACACATAATAATATATAGAACATCACCCATACTTATCTTTGTCTGTTTGTCTAATCACTCAAGTACCCTCTTTTTTTTACCAATAAACACATTTTAAGCTGGCGCCGCTTCTCTAGTATAACTCTATGGTTTTGACTCAAGAAGTGCTGAGATTTTATGTGCGACAATTATTTTACGTATTGATTAGTAAATTGGCCGAAGTCATCACGTTGCAGACGCCGGGCAAATAATTCCCAATTCTCTACTACGCATACAATAGTGGCCTAATCAAATATTCATTTTCAAATAAAATTTTAAGAATACTATTATAATTATACAATAACAACGGTTAATGGACTGTCCATTGTTATGGAGTTCATAAACATTCATAAGTCTCAATTATTTGATTAAACCACTTAATAAGTTTTGATCAAGTGACTTTTGGTGTTTTGGTCTTCTAATAGCTATGTTACACACATAAATCTAGTCTTGTGCATCTACAACAGTAAAAGGGCAAGATAGTTCAAAAGACGGTACATCGAAATTAAGTAAACGGTCCGAATATTACAATAAATTCACATATAACACGCACTACATTTGAATATCGAACATCGACAAAAACGTGTAAAATTTTGGCGGGTATTCCAAAATATTTACAATTCGCCCATGGAATGTTACATTCTAAATTTGAAATGAAACATTCTAAATACTGACCAAATGAAATCTCTAATAAAGTATTGTCACAATTTATTAAATAAAAACATAATGTGTTCGTATGCAGCAATATAAAGCAATGTTTTATTTAAAAAAAATAGATCAGTGTTTCCCAACTTGAGGCCCACGTGCAACAGTGGGGCAATTAGACAGTTAAGGAGGGGAAAGGGTCAATTCGAAAATGGACTCGACACGAGTTTAATCGCTTTCGCTATTTTAATATAATGATTTCAGTATTAAATTTAACAAAAAAAACATTTTCTTAAAAAATTATTAGATATAATTTCAATTTAACCTATCATTTAGTTTCTTCAGTGAATAATTCAATTTTTTTTATATTTATTTATTACGCCAACAACACATACAAAATAAGTCCAACGGGTTATATAAAGTTAAATTAGTATGGTTGTCATTTACAGGCATAAATATAAATCACTTAAACAATTACAAGTCTAACTTAATTAAAAAAAAAGTGGCACAGACATACAGAGAAATGCTTAACCAAAAACTATATATCAATATCGAATATATAACAATAATAAAAGTTTTGTATATAATATTACATTGGGTGCATAAGTTTTAGAAAGGTTAGCATTTTTAAAATTCTGGGGTAGGGCATGGCACAAGAAAGGTTGGGAGACACTGGAATAGACGATAATTTTATGATACACTGCTCTTAGTATAGACCATATCGCACTCTCAGTATTAAACTGACCGAATTCGAAATTAGGCTTAATTGAGTTAAATACATTTTAATGCCATATATGATATCACGCTACGATCGACTAAAAAAGCTAATATTTTTCTGCTCTTCCAAGTTATGGGTCACTTAACGCTCACGAGTTTTAGGTGATGCGCTATGATTTGCAATTTGTCAAAACCAACTTTTTAAATTAGGTCACTTTAATAATAAACGTGTGATATATAAATTAGTAATATGCTGATGGTATTATATATTCTACTCTGTATTATTGCGATAGAAAAGTCGGTCACAATATTAAATCCGTAATTATTTAAATAGTTCTACTATTTTAGGTAAACACTTTGCTGCGTCGAATATAATTTAAAATGATATGAGGTTAAAGCGTCTATAAGCTCGTGGTTATAACTAGCATTAACTAAATTATTGTAAGGCGTTATTTATTCAGGATGTTTGGCATGCATCAAATATGGAAGTAAAATTATACATAAAGGGTATATATATATATAAAGATACTAAATAAAGGAAACTTATACAAAAGTAAAGTAGCGGCCTGTTCCACTGCTGGGAATAGGCCTTCTCTCTCCGTTTCTGGAGAGTAGGGTGACTTATACACTTTCATAACCACCAGAAGGGAAACTTATACACTTTCATACAATTTTGGGCCCAAGCTGTAAAGAAATGAAAATGGAGCCAATTAATACCTTTTTTATTAGTTAACTATCACTCAAAATTTGGCTTATTTTGTTGTTTGTATATAAAAGAGGATATGAAGTTCGTATATGTTCAGCAACTGATTTTTGAAGTATGACATACTTTTAGCATAAACAACAGCATAGATAAGCGTCAACACAGTAGTGATAACCAAATAATTAATTGTTATTGAACAAGATTTAAGTTTAACTTTAATTTCAACAATAAAGCATTTAAACTGTTAAATATTATTTAATAATTAATTAATAATTAAAGTCATGTAACCAACGTCATCTTTGTTATATTTTTAAATATTCGTTTACTGTGATCGATTGTTGTAATCGATGACATATTTTATTTGTGCCAAACACATTTATTGAAGATTTTTCAATTTCTAGATTGCAAATTGCGCAAATTTTTAAATATTTTGGTAACATAAAAATATACCGCTTTTTTCAAGCCTCAACCTATTATTACATTTGGGCCCAAAGTCTGCGTTTCCGTTATTGCACTCGTCATAAAAACGCCTTTCAGAGTTATCTATAGTTTGCAACTAGCTTCACTCTTATGCAATGAGTCAAACATTGCAATGAAAATAAATAACGCGTGATTTTTTTTTCTGAAATGAAGCAGTTCAGAAATGAATTTGTGTAAACTACTATGTTAAGTTTAATCTGTTAAAGTGATCGAAATCAGCTATGAAAGGAATTTTTTTTCATTATGTTGATGGGACTCGTAGTTCATTCATATCTAATGAATAGATTTTTTTGTTATATTTGTTTTTAATATTATTTAAATAGTAGGAAATACGAGTTGAAGAATAGCGAATTATATCAATTAATTGGCATATCATCAGGTTAAACAAATATTAATATGTTTTTCAATAGTATTTTAATTTTAATAATTATGATTAGAACTTTTTTCAACGATTAAGAAAGTTGTTATATAATTTTTTATATCATCTTTATCAGTTTTTATACAGTCATATTTCAGAGTTTCTTAATAATTACAATGAAAAAGTAATTATGTAAGGAAACATAGAATAACGTAAGTTATAAATCGCACAGCCATATTTGTGGCCCTAAAAATAATTATAAAACGCACATCCTCTTACAAATATTTTGCTGCCGTTTTCCACGGAAATCATAATACATAATTTCTAATGGTTTTAGAACCATTAGAAATTCTGTTATATTCCAAAACTTCCAAGTAATCGAATATATGTTTGCTTGATAAAAGTAATTATGAATAATAATATAAGTAATTTTGCTATAATAAGATAATAGAAAAAAAAACTTTTATTTTACAGAAGTCCGCCAAATAGGGCTATGGCCCTAAGTACAGAATATTTAAAATTATTTTTTATTATTATTAGTCCTCATTGTATATTTAAAAGACACATTATAATTATTTACTTATAATACACAATTAAGAATACTATCAAGGAATTTTGAAAATTGAATATTAAAACGTCATAAAGTATTTACTTCTTACAAAAAGATCATAAAAAAAATGAAAAAAAAATGCATAGAATATATGAATTGGACGATTGCCTCTTATTAAATCAAAGAACATATTCTTAAAACAAGACGATATTATGAATCTAATTATTTTAGTATATGTATTGTTAATTTAAATTACAAATAATAATAATACGCCAAACATAATTTCCCTTTACACTGTAAGAAAGCTGTATATCCAATATGATTGACGTCAGCGAAAATTAATTTCTATTAATCTAACATAATATTAATAACAAGCATTTTGCAAAAATCTTTAAGTTCAATTGGCTATAAGTTTCTTAAATTATTAAATCTCTGCATAATACATAAATCTGATTAAACGCGTGTCCATAAAACACAATAATAAATCCAAGAGAATATTTATTTCAATTAAAATATCATATTTTGAAAAGCGCTTAGCCATTATGCACTCTTGCGCAAATTAAATGCTATATATGTCAAAAGGTACCTGAAAATTAATACGATATGTGTTAGTTATGATATTATTTAACTTTCATAGCTTTTATATTATATTTTATATTAATAAATTAATATAAAATATTAATATTAATTTATTTTTCTTTTATATTTGTATGGGGTCGTCGAGAAACTCGCAATTCAAATTCAAAATATTCTTTATTCAAATAAACTTGTAAACAAGTGCTTTTGAATCGTCGACTCTATTGCTGGTTCGAAAAGCCGTCCTACCGAGAAGAGCCAGCAAGAAACTCGGTGGAGCTCTTTTAAAAAAGAAGATTCTTAATACTAATTACATTTTGTCATAGCTATCCTGCACAAGGTCAAAGAGCAGCTATATCCACGCATTCTTATCATCAATGTAAGCCTCCACGGTATAATAGGCTTTCTGTATCAGCCTCTTTTTAACAGTATTTTTAAATTGCTGTAATGGCAAAGTTAAAATTGATTGTGGAGTTTTGTTATAGAATCTTATACTCTTATACGCAAACCCACAAACGACTTACGTACTCTTACAAGGCGCAAAGCAGGAGCCGCAAGCATAAATGGGGTCGTCAATGACAAAAGTTTAAGAAGCCCTGCCCTACACGATGGACTGATGACCTCAGAAAGGTCGGAGCCTCTAGATCCAAGCGGCACAGGATCGTGATTATGGAGATCATGTGAAGAAACCTATGTTCATCAGTGGACGTCTATAGGTGGAGAAGAAGAAGAATGTAAAGAGCTCACCTCAACGCGCTCAATATCTGTTCGCGTTTGCAATCTGCGCGTTAACCGCAGCGGCCGCCGCACTTGACGCTGCGGTCTGCACGTGCTGGTTGCGGAGGATTTCTGTCGTGAATTCCGCTTGCGCTTTTGCTATGGACGCACCCGTTGATCGGTAGATGCGATGTACCTGAAATAAATACGGAAAGAGTTAATGTTCGTCGTCTCGGCGTCTCAACCTACCTTATGCGGCCGTCAGCTTTATGCGGTCCGGCCTCATGAATAACTGCGTGTATATGTGTACGTGTGTGTGTGTGCGCTTGTATGTACTTGGCCGATTCCCGAACCCGTTGGCTCGCCTCTGTAGTCTTCCACGTACTGTCTATTTATCCCGGAGTATACACTTCACTATATCGGTTAAATAACACAAATAACACGCGGTGTGCACACAACCTTCGTAAGGTCACACGTTATTGAATCGTCCCTATATAGGGAAACAGTAACCCCAGCGCGTACTAAAACCACGAACGGTCGCGTCTTCTCACACGTTTCACTGGTTAAAATGCGTCACTAAATACTTATATCAATATCAAAAGTCAATACAGTCGTGGCATCTAAAAAACCACACCCAAACGCATAATTACGCGTGTGCGTTCTACAATAAGGTCGTATACAGGTGCGCGCGTCCTGTCTTATCGTAATCCAAAACGTTACTAACTATAGGCGCTCGCGTCAACGATAGAATGCACAAAGGTCGTTGATCCGGCCGGTCGCTCCGCGTCGCGCGTTTCAATTTGTGCAAAACAGTTAATATAGTATCATCACACTGTTTTTTTTTTCGGACACTAACTAATGCTGTTAGCCCAAATGGCTCTTACAGCGTCACCGGGAGAGAGGGCGAGGGCGGAAGCATCGCCGGGCCATCATTACACTGTTTGACGGCCATCTATAGGACCTAGGTCCTAAGGGTCTTAGAACAGAATTTTACAGAAAGATTCAAACTAAGTGTATAGCATATTACAAAATTGAAGATTATTTGGAAGATAAGAAAGCCTGGATTTGAAAATCATTTCAGCTTCATACAAGACAGCGGTTTAATAATGTATAATTGCAAATATTTAAAAGATGACGCTGAGTTTCTTGCTGGTTCTACTCGGTAAGAGTAACATTCCGAACCAGTTGTAGCTTCTTAATCATATTGATGCTTGACGATTCAAAAGTGTCTGAAATGGTTTATTTGAATGAATATTATTTTGATTTGATTTAATCGATTTTTATATTGATCGATTATTTAAACATTATTAATCGATCTTTAAAACATCAATTGTATTAATTACCCTAGATTAGCTTCTTTCTTGTATTTTAAGACAAGATATGCGTTGTTGGATGAAATCAATGTAGCCAAACATTGTAGAATGTGTATTCTGATCGAATTTCACAAACGGCGCATCTATTATTTTCATTAGTAGTTGTCCATTTTACTTAGTCTATATTCTTATTAATTATTGAAATAAAAAAGCAAATTTTTAAATAGTCGATTTTTTCGTTTCGAGATGATCGATTTTTTATAAATCAATTTATTTTGAAGGTAGACAAATCGACTATTTATTAATCGTTTTCTTCCACTGGTTTGTGTACCTTGTAGCAGGGGTGCCACATTAGTGAAATCTGTCTTAACAATTTCACGCCGGCGCCGATTTTCATGGTGCGAGATAATTTGAGTGTACATCAGTATTATTACTTATTGTGTATAATTCGTGGCGTTTGTGTAGAAGTTAAATTACCATGACTTAAATTTTCATAGAACAATTGTACGCGTCCCACCTGTGACCCGAACCTTCAGATAAGATTTAGTGCGAGCCTCCGGTAGTTCGCGCCAGCGTGAACGTGTTAAGCAGACCCTGTATCAGGGGTTCCAGGTTGATGCAATCAGTTTATACAGACCCTATATCAAGGGTTCCAGGTTGATGCAATCAGTTTATACAGACCCTGTATCAAGAGTTCTAGGTTGATGCAATCAGTTTATACAGACCCTGTATGGAGGGTTCCAGGTTCATGCAATCAGTTTATACAGACCCTGTATGGAGGGTTCCAGGTTCATGCAATCAGTTTATACAGACCCTGTATCCAGGGTGCCAGGTTGATGCAATCAGTTTGTACAGACCCTGTATCAGGGGTTCCAGGTTCATGCAATCAGTTTATACAGACCCTGTATCCAGGGTGCCAGGTTGATGCAATCGGTTTATACAGACCCTGTATCCGGGGTTCCAGGTTGATGCAATCAGTTTATACACAACTTGTAATCCTGATTGTTGCAATTAGTTTAAGTTTTCCTTCCAAAAGTAATAATAAAATTATTTTGCTATAATCCGCGATGTATCGCGGATTATAGCAAAATAATTTTATTATTACTTTTGTATTATGGATCTCCGCAAAGTAACGCCTAATTCTATAAATTAAGTTTTCCTTGTAGCTTTGACAGATTTGAGCAATGTGTTTAAGTGTACCTTTAATAAAATTTAGTAGGAGAGTGTTACCTTCGTAATAAGCATAACGTCCGCCACCAGTGCAGTGATGAACCCAATGGTGACCAGCATGGTTACAATGCCAACGCCGACGTTCTCTTTAAAAGCGTTGATACTGGTGATAAGGCCACTGGAACCAATATATAACTAGATTATAATATTAATTGATTCAATTGTTATAATTGTGGCACAGGAAAAATTTGTAAATAGTGTCCCAGATATAACGTTGTTAGAAAACATCATCATTCTCCTGCCCTTATCCCACTCCAAGTGGGATCCGGACAACATGCTACAAACATGTTGTCATATGATTTGGCTACGTATTTTTCGATCTGCCGCCTACCTGACGTCAACTTACCTTAGTCGCCTTTAACGACACCTCGGTAAGAAATGATGGTGGTCTATTCTGTGCAGCCGGATACCATAACGTTATTAGAAAACAATCCACGTTTTATTGTACCAACATGCAAATCCAAATATGGTGATAATACGTTTGTTTTTGAAGCTGTGATAGCCCAGCGGTGAGACCGTGCGACACTTTCGAGGGAGTCACGACAACAACAAACCCGTCAATATTTTTTTCTGCTAAAACTTATGTGTCTAATAACTGCAATTTAACCGACGCTTTTCGGTGAAGGAAAAGATCGTGAGGAAACTTACATATCTCTAGAGAATTCTAGAGATATGTTGACCTACCAATCCCGTTGGAGCAGCGTTATAGGTCTAAGCTCCATCCCTCTCTCTCCTAAAACGGAGGGAGGTGGCCTACGCCCAGCAATGATATATAGTAACAAGGCCGGTACTTTTACATGTGGTTATCGTGCATGTAGAATGTACAATAGAAATTGTAAAAATTCAGAAATTATGCACGCTAAAATGTAAACTTGAAAAAATTGCAATTTATTAATTTTTCAATTATTATTTATTAAAAAAGTAAAAAGTAAAGTAACAGCCTGTTACTATGCCCACTGCTGGGCTAAGGCCTCCTCTCTCCGTTTTTGGGAAGAAGGATTGGAGCTAAGACCTACCACGCTGCTCCAATGCGGATTGGTAGGTTACACATATCCCTAGAATTCTCTAGAGATATGTAGGTTTCCTCACGATGTTCACCGAAAAGCGTGTGATAAATTGCAATTATCAATTAGACACATAAGTTTTTAATAGAAAAACTCATTGGTGCCTGCCCGGGGTTCGAACCTATGTCGCCTCTAGAGAGTCGCACGGTCTCACCGCTAGGCTATCACAGCTTATTATTCATTAGCCGATATTTAATTTAATTTAATTTTTTTTGTACCTACTCTTTCAAACTTAATTTCGAAATCATTGGAGCCGTTTCCGGAATTCAGATTATATATACATATATAAAAATTAGCTCATTTAAAGATATTAGATATCATTATCCTCCTACCCTTATCTCACTCTAAGTGGGGTCGGTAAAACATGTTAAAAACATGTCACATGATTCGGCTAAGTATTCTACCTTGCCTAACGTCAACTAACCTAAGTCGTATTTTATGATCCCTCGATAAGAAAGAGGGTGATCTTTTCTACTCAACCGGATACCACACGGCGGGTCAACTAACCTTAGTCGCCTTTTACGACACCTCGGTAAGAAATTAGGGTGGTCTATTCTACTCAGCCGGATACCACGGTGGATTAGATAGATTAGATAGACAACAATAATTTTATATTAAAGATTAACATCATTTTTTTGAATGTAGGTGGAAAAAATAAGTACTACAAAAATATACTACGTAAAACAGTGTAGTGTTAAGCAATAAACAAAATATACTTACCAAGAGCCTCCGTCATTGAATCCAATTGACTGAACCAATGTAATGATCATTTGGAAGATGAATATAAAGAAGAAGACCATGAAGTTGAAGGAGGAATCGCTTCTGAACGCTTTGTAGATAGGTCTGTACCAGCAAACGAAACTGAACGGCGTCAACAGCACAAAGTACAAGATCGACAGACCGAATACAGTGAAAACTCCTGTAGAGAATAGTATGGCGAGACCTCCGACTATGTTCAGAGCTAAGACGAGAGAGTGAACTGAAAAAAAAACCATTTTTTCCAATATTGTAAACCATAACCATCCCAAAACCATAGAGTTATTATTACTAAAAGTACTTATACTGTGATAGTCTGTGTAATTAATGGCTGTAAAAATTCACAATAAGTTACCAAAAAGTATAGCAGAGATGTGATTATACAAAATTTAAAATTAAACTCCATAGATTTCTGAGTAGAATAGACCACCCTCATTTCTTACCGAGGTATCGTAAAAGGCGACTGAGATAAGTTGACCCACCGTGTGATGTCTAGTAGAGTAGAATAGATAACCCTCTTACCGAGGGGTCGTAAAATACGACTAAGGTAAGTTGACGTCAGGCAGGCGGCCGGTCGTAAAATATGTAGCCAAATCATGTGACAACATGTTGTGCCGACCCCACTTAGAGTGGGATAAGGGCAGGGAATGATGACTGTATAGATTAGTATTTTATAATATTGAAGAGTATTTAAATTTTAAGCCTTAAAAATAATTTTAAACAATGTCTGTATGAATATAACAGATATAATAATTAAATAGCTATAAATAACTATTAGTAACTAGATATATATAATAGAAAATAATATAATAATTGTATAATGTACTATTTGCATGCTTATAATATGAAAAATGTATCGGTCTAGATTATATTCATAACATCGTTTTGTACTACATTAAAAAATTGAATTTGATTTTACTATATAAGTACCTTAAGCTGTGATAGTCCAGCGGTGAGACCGTGCGACTCTTTCGAGGGGAAAACGAGTTCGAACCCGGGCAGGCACCAATGAGTTTTTCAAAAACTCATGTGTCTAATTGAAAATTGCAATTTATCACACGCTTTTCGGTGAAGGAAAACATCTTGAGGAAACCTGCATATCTCTAGAGAATTCTGGAGATATGTGTAACCTACCAATCCGCATTGGAGCAGCGTGGTAGGTTTTAACTCCAACCCTTCTGTCCAGAAACGGAGAGAGGAGGCCTATTCCCAGCAGTGGGATTGTAACAGGCCGCTACTTTACTTTTTACTAGAGTCGCGGAAGCTAAAGGCTTGTAAGTGAGAGTGTGGCAATAATTAGAGGGTATTTTGAATTTACACTTTCGTGAGTAGTATTCATAGTTAATATATAGACACCGGCTATAGTCACGTCTAATTTTAACGGGTTATCCCGACTAAGACTAAGACTGGCCCGTTAGCGCTGTGGGTAGTGACCCTGCCTTCAGCTCATGGGGTCGCGGGTTCGATTCCCGCCGAGCGCCAACACATTTTCTTTAAAACAATTTGTTGGTTCTTCGAGTCTGGGTGTATATTTGTATCTAAGTATGTATTTAAAATGACATATGTATATATTTACCAGTTGTCCGTCACCCATAACACAAGTATTAAGTTACTTACTTTGGGAATGGACGACCGTGTGTGTAAGTGACCCATATAGTTATTTATTTAGTAGTTTCGGAGTTTCCGGTGTCTGATTGACCCGTTGGCGCAGTGAGTAGTGACCTTGCCTTTACCTTCACGGGTCGCGGATTCGATTCCCGCCGGGGGCCAACATTATCTTAAAACTATTTGTTGGTTCTTCGAGCCTGGGTGTATATTTGTATCTAAGTATGTATTTAAAATGACATATGTAGTGTATTTACCAGTTGTCCGTCACCCATAACACAAGTAGTAAGTTACTTTGGGGATGGACAACGGTGTCCATATATTTATTTTATTTAGTTATTTATATATTAATTAGAGGGTAGATGAAACTCGTATACGTAACTTTGTCTAATCGCATATCACAAAGAGGGACAGATAGATACGCTCTATAGAGCACATTTTAAACTGGCATCCCTGCTCTCGCTCTAGCAATGGATTTTGTACAGTTTTACATATTTCAATATATGTTTAAAATTGTTATTTTATTATACTAAGAAAGTTATTTATCCCAAACAACATCCAAACTAATATTATAAATGCAAAAGTTTGTCTGTCTGTTAAATTTTCACGGCTAATCCGCTGGACGGGTGATGAAATTTGTCAATTAAAACTTATATACGATACATTACATCTAGGATAAAAATAATTACGCTTTTCTATCGAGAACAGTCATTCTCCTGCCCTTATCCCACTCTAAGTGGGGTCGGCACAACATGTTAAAAAACATGTTGTTAAATGATTTGGTTAGGTATTTTACGACCGGCCGCCAACTTGACGTCAACTTACCTTAGTCGCCTTTTACGACACCTCGGTAAGAAATGAGGATGGTCTATTCTACTCCGGATACCACACGGCCGTTTCCATAGAGAACAGTGAAAATTACATATTGCACTATTGATGGTACTTAAACGTTTTATTTAGCGTACTTCCGGAATGACACCGGAAAGTGTGTCAAATTTAACTTGCAAGAATCCACCTTCGCAACAACAAGTTAAATAAAAGCATAATTTATAGAATTAGGCGTTACTTCGCGGAGATCCATAATACAAAAGTAATGATAAAAATTTGCGATTTTGTCGTGGAGTCTATCTCCTGACGATGCTTCGGTTGCGGGGCGAAACGATTGTTGAGTTTGTGATAGTGAACGTGTGTAGTGCTTGTGTATTGTGGTGGAAGTCGTGGAGGTTTGTGCATGTGTTTTTACGTATCCTGCACTATACATTTAACACTATATATATTTTCTATTTACTGTATCGCGGATTATAGCAAAATAATCTTATTATTACATTTGTTAAACAAAAGCTTTGTAATATACTTACACATCCAAAGATGGTACAAATGTCGGACGATTCTTTGGAACTCCAACGGTATATCGACATTGATGTCCTGATAGAAACAGGGTTGGATTGGACAGAATGCTGGCAGTGGTGGCCAGTTGTTTCGCCTTCCAGCCGAACCTGCTCTCAATTCTGCCTCACGTCGTGCTAATTCCTCTGCTTTTCTTTCTAGCTCTTCTTGCCGCCTCTGTAGTTCAATTTCAGTAAGAGACATGGTAAAAAAGCACAGTTTATGCAATAAGAACGCTTTTTAGTTAAATAATTTCATTATATTATGCAAATTTAATTAACACATCCACACATTTTTAATATACACCAAAACAAGAATAAGATTTAAAATTATTCAAATTATTTTCTTATAAATCAATATATCTTATAATCAACTGCAAAACTTTGAAAACTATAGTATTTTCTTATGAATATAGAAAAATCAAAGAAAAATATGCATAAAAACTTTGTCGTAATTTATACTGTTATACTAAGAAGCATATAAAAAAATGAAAATAAATATATAATATGACATAAAACCAACTAGCAGTGAGCAAGAAGCAATCAAAAACAAAGGAAGTTGTGTTCATAGGCTTAAATGGTAAATTGTTTCCATACAGTATAAATTTTGATATGACACATTTACACTATGTGGGCATGTAATCTACTGACAAACAGTTATGAACTTGGCACTTTAGTCTATGTTTACCGGTGTCAAGATAGTGTAAAAATCATCCAATTTAATTTCTTTTAAAAAATGATATTAAGACTCTGTTTCATTACTTATATTCGAATTCAAATAATTCTTTATTTAAGTTGGCTTTTACAAGCACTTTAGAATCTTCAAATTACAATGAAGCTACAATTGTTTCGTAAAAGTGCTCTTACCAAGAACAACCAGCTAGAAACTCGGTGGTCACAGTTTTTAGAAATAATAATTTAAATAATACATAACTGTTTGACAAATCAAAAATTCCAATATAAACTAATGTGTAGCTGGTATTTAGCTTTCTTATCATTAACATAGTCCTCGATAGTATAGTAAGCTTTAAGAATAAGTTTCTCTTTTATTGCTCTTTTTAAACTTGTGTAAGGATAAGACCACACCAAATTGTGGAATTTTATTATAAAAAAATATACCCGAGCCCATAAACAATCTTCGACTCAATATTATTACTTATAGATAAGTGCAAGATAAATTATCATATAGTCATAGAGTCAAACTCAAAAACTATAACAGGTCTGTTAAAAACTAATTTTTAGGTATAATTTTTAATTAATGAGGTGGTAGAAGTGGACACATACAAGCAAAAAAAGAGTAAATTAAAGGTATTTGTAACTAAACAAAATCTCTTTACACCTTACTACAATCATCTCAAGGGTCTAATTTGGAATATTAACACCATTGTCATAACTTAAAGAATTAAGTGTTACTTTGCAGAGATCTATAATACAAAAGTAATAATGAAATTATTTTGCTATCATTCAATCATCAATTAATATATAACATTGTTTGAACATGGAGAAAGGTGAAGTTAACATAAAAGCATCTAAAAAGCATAAAAATTGTAAGCACTATTTGTACAGTACATATCAGAACATAATGTTAGATATAGAAATGCATTAAAAACTGATACTTTTTATGTCACTGTAAAAGAGTTTGTCTGACACATAATGAAACTGATAAAATCTATTGTCTGATTTGGTTGTTGAATATTGTTTGTTATTATAGATATGGACAAAGATAAATACATGAAACCAAACATAATATATGATATATTTTAAATAGTAAGATAAGTAATACAAGAAAAATTGATTAATTTAAACACCACAATGAGTAATAGTTTAAGTTATGTTACCTTGAGTTCCTTCAGTGCAGGTTTGTAAGCAAAATTAAGCAAAAGTGTTAGTGCTGTGTGTATTAATTAAATCAAACATTATAACTTCAATAGTATAATAGATTTCTACAATAGTATTAGCAAACACATCTATACATATTATAAAACAAAGTCCCCAAAAGCTGTCTGTCTGTGACTGATTTTTTTCAAAGTATACTGAACAGATTTATGAATGGGTTAACTAGTGCAATTCTTGAGAAAGGTTTTGCTCAATAGTACAATACCTAAGTGTCATTAAAGCTGGGAAAACTTTGTAACACACTGATTTCCATGTCAGTGATGACACAGACTTATCATTGGTTGTACAGTAATAGAAACAGAAAACCAGATAGCTAAGTAATCGTCTATCCATATTAGAAAACCATCATATTAGAACCTTGAATTATCCAGTACCTTTGCATGTAGGGTCATAATCAAGTATAGCCAAAGTATCAGTGCAAACAATATTTTTTTAACAATTTTCTGCCTCTATTTGAGCAGTTGATAACTATTATGTTTACAGAATATCAAATAAAAAGTTGTTTATTGAACATTTAAATTTTTTTTATTCATTTGTTAATCCTGATACTGACTAGAGTTTTTTTTTCCATTGTTTTAGCATGAAATATTGATTAATTTATCATTGAGATACTAAATACTCATAGATTTTTCACATCACACATAACTCAGGGATTACAAATTTCTGGAAACATACTTGAAAGTCAGCTGTGGTGAAATTAGGAGGTGGTGCCTGGTTTTGCTGTGGTTGATTTGGTCGTGTGTATTGGCCGCCAGATGGTGGCGACACTGCCTGCATGATAGCTGGCTGCGACGGTTGTTGAGCTGCCTATGAAAATTATATAATTCATATAAAAAAAATAGTTTAAACAAGCAAAAAGGTTTAACAAATTGTCTTTGGCTTGAGCTTGTGTTTGGTGATTATTTTGCATATATTTTTTAATATCATGAGAATTGAAACAATAATTATTCATAGATAAATGAAAGTTTTTATATTTACCTATCGGTAAAAATGTTACATAAGTTACACTTTGTATGAGTTCTATCAAGATCAAGTAAATTTATACATGAGTGTGGGAAGCAAATTCAAATGAGTTACTGATATTTATAGAACTGAACCATTTCCAGTTTTCGTTAAAATCACTATAAAATTCATGATATCTATCAAACATTATCAATTATTCATAGCGTCTTTTTATCAGCCTCCGAACATTCAGTAAATGACTAATATATGCTCACCGTAGCCTGATTTGCATTTTGCTCGTCAAAGGGGTTGTAATCGTCAAGACCTCTTGTTGCATTGTTTGTACTTCTAGCAACTTGCTGAACCGATGGATCCTAGAGTTAATCAGTATATTGTGTAGTGGAGATATAATTTTTAACAACTTTTTACAATTCTGCGAACATCAACTTACCGCAAAGGGATTGTCTATGGCTGGGTCACTAAATGGATTATCTTCGAATTTCGACATTACTTATTATAAACTACGCCACTTTTTACAAAATTATAACTTACGCTGCACAAAAGAAATATTTGGATGATATATTTTTAGCATTTAATGATGATAAATATAATCAATCTACACTATTGACAGTTTTATGATGGTGACGAAGTGACAGATTGACAAAGACGAACATTATTGAACATTCATGTATGTTGCTAATTTATTCCTTATTTATTTATTTCTAAATAACTTCATTATTCCAGTAAATTAAAAAAAAAACAAGCCTCAAATATTATATTTTATAATTATTTACGCAAAAAGTTTAAAATGTCATAATTTTATATATTTTTGTGGTTGAGAGAGAGTGAACATAAAATAAAAGTATACTTAAGCAACTATCTACTGGGAATCTTACCTACCTAAAAATCTCATGTCAATTTCAAGTTACATGAAAAATATTTCAATGCTTTTTGACATTATAAATAAACTTAACTTTTATAAAATTTATTTTCAATGAAAGTGCTTTGTTTAACTTATATATTAATCTACTTTAATTTTTACTTTATCTTTAATAATCACATTAATATAAATCTTATCTTACATATCTATACAATTACTAATGCAAATAAATCAGATTCCTTTTCTATAAGAAGCATCTCATTCTGAAATAGTAACCAAGAAGTGCATAAAGAAATTTTATGTCATATAATTTTCACAAAAACTTTCGTAAAATAAAAAATGAATAAGTGAGTGTCATTTACAAAACCACATACCAAATTAAAACTTATTAAATAAATTGTTTGAAAATTAAATACGTAAACGTTATAGCACGGAGTCTCCCGGCGCATCGGTCTGTATATCTGTTTGTCTATCTGTTCGTACTAAGGTTAAAAATAATAAACGAATTTTTATGCGAGCTTAATCCATAAATTAAGTGTTTCAGGAAGCTAATTTCTCAAGATTTTTTATAAATTATTTGAAATATGACTTTTATCTTCGAGAAATATAGATATGTTCTTTTAGAAGGCAATATACAACAAAACAATATACTGTCAGAAGGACTATACTCGTCTGTAAGTGAAAATATTTTTTATGAATTACTTACCCTGAAGAAAATAATGAAATCATTATTTCCTCAATGAGTATAAGGTTTATCATAACCATTTCTGATATCATTATCAATTTACTTTACGTGTAGTTTTATTGTTATCCCTTTAAGCTGGTAACTTGAAAAGACGAAAGTGAGTGGTATTTGGCAAGTGACATCACTTGTCAGTTTAGATGTTTCTGTCAAAGTAGGAAGCTGTTTACTTTTTGTATCGTTTATTTGCGAGGGTTTTTCTTAATTTTTAGTAATGTTTTTGTCTTTAAGTTAATAATTTATTTAAGACTTTTTTTAAGTGCTACATATTTATGCGAATTGTATTTAAATGAACCATGTCAGATGTCAAGAGGTGATTAAATCAGTGTTTAGTGTCTAACGTGAGAGTGACAGCTTTTTTTTATTGTTTGGGATTTGGTGCGAAAAAACATACACGGTGAGTGACTATTAAAATTTCATTTAGCGTTTAGTTTTGGATACATGGCGTAAACAACTAAGAAAATCGTCACTTAACGAAAAACCTTTTTTTATGTTTCAACCGAAAACAAATTAGAAAATATTGCCTCGTCGGTTAGCAAATAAATAGTTTAGCGCAATGATACTATAGCTAACCGTTATTTAAGCATTGAAATTTTTATTGACAAGTTTTTAAGTGCTGCGCGGGCGCAATATTGCAGAATAGTGTTGACAGTATGGCGAAAGTTGTTTGGTCTGATATTAAGGGAAGTAAAGTGTAGTCCTAATGAATTAATCTAAACGATATTAAGTTTAGCTTAAAGTAAATGTAACTATTACATCACAGTTTTTTTACCAAGCATATTTTATTTTAATAGTGATTATCAAATTATTTTTAAACATAAAAGTATATTGACAGAAAATAATTCTTAAATAGCTTTAAACATTTGCTGCTGTTTATTTTAACCATAATATATCATCATAAATATTTCAGTATTAATAAATTCATGTAATAATTATAAATGAATCAATAAACTGGTTTTAAAAGGACATGCAAACTAGTAGAACAGGTGTTGTATTATGCAATTACTTGTGCCCTACTACCAGAAGCTATAAATACTGATATTCTATTTTATCTCATCACTTTCACTTATTGAGATACAAATAATTAATATTAGTAAAGAGCTCATATATATTATTTTAATATATAATATTTTTAGAGAGATCCACTTATGCATATACTTTATAGATAACTTATAAAAGTTGGTGTTACTTTTAGGACTATTTATTACAGTAATGATGGAATTATTTTGCTATAATCTGTGTTTACTTACAGGTATCCCTTATTAAAGGTTTAACTTTTTTTTACATGAAACAATAAAAGGAATAAAGCAATAATAATATTTAAGAAATATTCATAATAATAATGATGTATAATATTTTTTATATAATGATTTAGTTTTCTTATTTATAATTGAAATTTATGGTCTTAGCTGTATATAAAGGGTTTAGTTATTAAATATTAGGTCAGATTTTGAAAAATATAGATGTAATAAACATTACAGTAATCAAAAGCTTTGAATATTGGATAGAGTTGAGTTGAGTTGAGTTTGGGAAAGATTTACACTGGCAGATATCCCATATAGCTGGATTGATAAAGATACAGTTAATGTAACCTGTTAGCAAATGTGAAGTTTGTTTTTTACTTATGGTCAGAGCATCTTTTTAAAAGTAGAATTTAGGTGTAAGATCTGTGATTGTAATACTTAATACTAAATAAGACAGCTTGAAACTTGTGAAATATACCTCTTATATGTTATACTTACATAGTTAAAAACTATAGTGTTAATTATTGAAATTTGGAATTTAAAGCTATTAATATTAAAGAAATTTTTTATTTTGAATTTGAGAATTAGAATGTTTTTGTTTACAGATTAACAGTCTTAATAAAATGATGTATAATGAAAATAAAGTCCATTATAAGTACTTTCAATTGTTTATCATTTTGCTGTAAACAACACTACAAATTTCTCTATTATTTAATTGTAGCTGTATTAGGTGTTTGTGTATTTTGATTTGCCTTTGGCTATCATAGGTGGTGTAACTTAAAACTTTATACAGAAGTTTGATTGGGCACATTCTGTTACACTATTATAATATTTAACATACAAGTGCTATAATAGAGCATAGTGTAGCTGCCAAAAGTCATTTTTTAAAGCTTTTATGTAATTTGCTGTGTACATATGAAAGTGGTATTCTTACAAGTTAAATTTAACCCACTTTCTGGTGTCCGATTGAGCTGAAATTTTACATTCTGGTCGAATGCTGGTGACAATGCATATTTATGATAAGCATGACCTGATGCTGCTGCCAGGATTGGTTCCAGACGTGGGAACTCTGTAAGGGACATAAAATTTACTTTTAAACTTTTCATATTAATATCTTTTATTTATAGTCACTAGTCTTATAATTTATTTAGAATTAGGGCCACCTTAAGCGTGTCTCTTAATTAAATTATCTAATATTCAATTATTTACAGGACTGAGGGATCACAGATATTTGATATGTTTTATTTGGATGGATAAATTCATCGAGTCTTGAACAGCTAGGTTGCAATATATGCTGATGGTTTAAAACCGAGAGGAGTTCAAAACGAGACTAACCTCAAATTGTAGTCCACTATTAATTTTTTTTTATGTAAATAAACAAATAGGGATATTTAAAAAGAAAAACGAAGCATTGTTTGAAAAATAGTCGTTTTCTAATAAGGAAATCTTTATGGGCTAATCAAAAGGTTGTTACACTTTAAAAGGTCGTTTTTACGTTGCGACTTTAATGAATCGATACAAAAACATTTGTAGGTGGAGTAACGTAATTTTTGACGTTATCTTTAGCGTGGAGGCATATGTACTTGCGTCCCAGATTTGGTTTATACTGGTGGACAATGGGAGATTGAGAATGTCAATGTTTTTTTAAAAAAATCTTGTCTAGGATTTGGTTTATCAGGAAACCTTGACATTTAGGCAATGTAGTTTAGTCTGAGGAATTAACTTCGAAATGCAAATCCGTAACTTTCTCCTAGAAATTTGTCAAATATAAGTTGTTTTCTAATATAGGTTATACGTGAATTTCTTACTGATTAAAAATATGTTTCGAGCATAACGTGAATTCTTTATAAATAAAATATCTGATTATCATTCTAATAGTCCGTTTGTTTTAAAATATATTGTTAGAAATAAAGTTCATTAGGTTATCACTTGTATTATAAGTAACTCTAACTTATATTTATTAATTATTCTCTATGGATATACAGACTTCAACATTATGTTTTCCTTTAAAATTCCGTAATGTGCACAGTAAATTTTGCACTAAATTGAAAATGCAGACGCTATTAAACGTAGTTACAAGTTAGTATAACGAAATACGAAATAGCAATGTGCAAATAGTTTATAGAATTAGGCGTTACTTTGCGGACATCCATAATACAAAAGTAATAATAAAATTATTTTATAATTCGCGATAAAAAATGTTAGCAATGTTTTCAATAAACAATTCAATTTATTTGAACTACTTAAAAAATGCAAGATAAACATTGCAATAATTTTTGTAAGTTAACTTTTCTACCTCTAACATTTATACACACTATTCTCAAATTTAGTTTGTTTTTGACGTATTTTTGGTTTATCTGTCTCTCTTTTTGTGTGATTAGACAAAGATGTATACGAGTATCATCTTCCATTATTTATTGTGTTATTGTCACTTATAGGCAAGCCTATGGCTTTCCTAGCCTAAGTATAACAACTCTGATATTTAGCCGTATATTTCTGACATACTGTATATTCGATTATCTTCAAAGGTCATGTTCGCATCATGAATGAAACAGTAGATTGAAATTGAATAAGACGTGGGCATTACCGGAGGAAAATGTTTCCAGCACATTGCACCCGTATAGCTGAAGTTAGTCGATAAATGTGTAGACCGGCGTCATCATGACGTTGGCGAATGTTGGAACTCACAGCGAATGGCACGTCTCGTGTTAAATGAACTAAAACTGAATACCGGGAATAGAGTTTGAAAACACTTTCTTATATAAAAAAATCAATTTCAAATTATTCTTTAGCTTTATATTTCTAGCTTTTACCCGCGACTTCGTCCACGTGGACCGTTAAGTCTTGGAATAAACAGTAGCTTTTGTCACTAACCAACTCTGCAAATATCTCCATTACAAAAAAAGCAGATCGATCCGGGGAGTCAAATTTCAATTACTATTAAATTTATTAACAACTTGCTTTTACCCGTGACTTCGTCCGCGTGGAACGTAGTCCTATAATACTCCGCAGCTTCTATCGCAATCCAATCCTTTAAATATCCTCATCACAAAAATCAGATCGATCCGGGGGGTCAAATTTCAATTACTATTAAATTTATTAACAATTGACTAACATTAAATTCAGTAAATATTATTTGCTCTAGAAAAAACAATGAAAAAATACGTAACACTAAAATGGCGTTTTTTAATGTCATCCTACTCCTGTTGAATTTACAGGATTTCTGTAGCATATATGTTACCCGTTGTATAAGGAATAATTGTGCGAAATTTCATCGATATTGGTTCAGCGGATTCGCCGTGAAAACGTAACAGACAGACAGACTTTTCCAAATATAATATTAGTAAGGATTCAAGTAAACTCGGTAAGCAAGTGGATTCGGAAAACTGCTCCTGCCGAGAAGAGAGCCAGAAACTCTGCGGTTGCTCGTTCAAAAGTATAATCTTTATGACTAGTTATATTTTGTCATTGCTATCTTGTACCAGGTCGAAGAGTAGTTATACCCATGCACTCTTATCATTTACTTAATATTAAAGTAGCGGCCTGTTACAATCCAACTGCTGGGAATAGGCCTCCTCTCTCCGTTTCTGGAGAGAAGGGTTGGAGCTAAGACCTACCACGCTGCTCTAATGCGGATTGGTAGGTACTACTTAATATCATTATGCTATAATCCGCGATAAAAGATGTAATGCTAAATGCAGAGTGTACTAGCCGTTCTCATACCTGATACATGCAGAATTTGTAAAAACTCATGCCCTACCCAACATATACAAGCAACAAGGATATACAAGTACTGCACGACGTGTGCACTATCACATTATCACAATCTCAACAATCGTTTCGCCCCATATCGAAGCATCGTCAGGAGATAGACTCTACGCCAAAATGGCAAAGTGACATGAGTTTTTAGGAATTCTACATGTGTCTGGTATGAGAACTGATAGTAAATTTTACATTTAGCATTACATATATTTTCTTTTATTAATTACTAGCTGTGCCCGCGGCTTCGCCCGCGTGGAAATCAGCGTGTCACAATTTTTTTATATAATTCAAATTTTAAACATAAAAGTAGTTATTGCGAGTTAACCATAAGAGATAGAGACATGCTATCCCGGACTTATTTTTGTAGTGTTTTTATAGATCTACAATTCTCTAGTACATTACTTTAGCGTATCTCTGCTGGTTTACGCAGCGCACGCGACTAAAGCACCCAGCGAGCAAGTTTTTTAACAACTGCTCAATCTCTTCAACACAATTTACATAATACCGATATGTACTATATATACCTAAACCATCCGGAAGTATTTCACTATCTTTTGGAGAAAACCGTATAAAAATCCGTTCGGTAGATTTTGATAAAATCGATTACAGACAGACAGAGCTTTTTGGACCTTTGTTTTATAATAAGTATAGATTTATTATTAAAGCAAAATAATATGTGCATTACTTTTATATTAAGGAACTCCGCAAAGTAACGCCTAATTCTATAAATTATTTGATAGTGCAATGCTTTTCGCTTAGGTTACGCTTTTGTATACAACCGACAGTGTGTAATCTGGTGTTCTTATATGTGGTTGTTGGTTTGGCAAGTAATAAAGTCGAACTTAAGTTAACTTGAATGCTACCTACACTGGCACAATAGATGTGTTGAAATGCCTTTATACGAAGATAAAATTGTTTACTTCAAAATGTTTATCCGATATCTTAAGACGGTAGACGTATAAATGAGATATTTTCAGATTCGCCTCGTTCGTGTTTATAACACATGAAACGAAACAGATGAAGTTCATAGAAAAATTTTGGCATCGACTCAAAAAATTCAGTTATTAAAATTTGATTTCTTTTGATAAGGAGAATTCATGGGAGAGACATGCCTGTTGGTTGGTATGCTGTCTTAATTGCTTGGGGTGCCGCGTTTGATTCCCGTCATGAGACGAAATATATATTTTCGTCGTGGAGCAAAGTTGCGGCGGGTACAACTTGTCTAAATAAAGAAATAAATCTTAAAATATTTTTGTTTATTCCTTTTATGTTTTCAAATATATTTTATTTTTTAAAATTATTGTATATAAGCCATATTTCTTAATTGCAACGACGTCGCTTTATCTTTTGTGACTTCGCGTGTCTGTTAAAGGTTCCTTATGGTTGACTGAGCCGTAAGCGCGGTTGGCAGTGCTTTAAGCTCTGCGGATTGCGGGTTCGATTCCTGCCGAGGGCCAATATTATCTATAAACAATTTGTTGCTTCTTCGAGACTGGGTGTATATTTGTATTTGAGTATGTATTTAAAATTAAATATGTATATATTTATCAGTTGTCTGTAACCCATAACACAAGTATTAGGTTACTTACTTTAGGGACGGACGACTGTGTGTGTAAATGTCCCACATATTTATATTTATTTATGTTAAAATACAAGATCTGATTTCTTAAATTATTCTTCGTTGAATATGTCTTGGAAATATATTTTGTTTCATGTAAAACTATGGGTAACCTGCCAATCCGTGGTGCGCCTAAGATTTTTTTTCATAAAAAAGTAGAGCGGTCGGGGTCATGTTGTGCCGTGGGGTCGGGTTAGAGTGGGATAAGGGCGGGAGAATGATGATGATAATAGATGGCGTTTTTGTATGTCATCCTAGTCCTGTTGAATTTACAGGACTATAGTTTATATGTTACCCCGGTGAATAAGGAATAATAGTGCCAAATTATCCAGCGGATTGGCTGTGAAAACGTATTTTAACGTATACAGACTTTCGCATTTATAATATTAGAAAGGATATTTGTTTTTTGTGAATTATATTTTGTGATTACGCGAATTTAAATGTTTCCGATTCGCTGCTCCCTTATATGAAAACTTGGTAGATAAACGAATAGCCGGCGTCGTGGTGGCGGTGTCGAATGATCACCTCACGACTGGCACACCTCGTAATGTTAAATGGACCATAACAGGTAACCGACTTTGTAAGATGTTTTCTCGGTTGTAGGTATTGGTATGTTGAATATTTTCGACAGGAAAATGTTAGAATTATTATATTTTAGTATTCGAGCTTAGATCTATTCTGCGAATTGGTTTGTTACACATATTCCAAGAATACGCAAGGGATATGCAGATTTCCTTACGTGTATTTCATTTCCAAACTCAACTCCAACTCAACGCCAAACTCGTTCGTCTAATAAGTAAGTAATTTAATACTTGATTTATAGTTGATAGACAACTCTTGATACGTAATTTTAAAGAAATATTTATAATTATACACCCAAACTCGAAGAACTAACAAATTGTTTTTAATATTATGCCATCGTCAGGAATCGAACCCGTGACCCCCGAATCTGCAGGCAGGTTCACTGACACCTGCGCCAACGGACCAGTCGCGCCAATATCAGTATTATAGTAAATTCTGAGGTTCCTGTCCAAGATTTGAACCCACGAACCCCTGTTAGAGGTTACCCGCTCTTACCATTCGGCCCATGCCCATAAATCAAACTTGTTATTATTTAATAATAATGTAGGGTTTGGGATTTCCTACTATTACGCCCAGTTGTAAGCGATATTTGTAATCTATGAAACTCGGATGGCAATTCAATAGTCTAGTTCGACATGTTTCTTAACTGGTTTCTAAAACAAAATTTCGTCATTGACATTCCCAATCGAAGTTAACAGCTTCGGAGGCATATAAAAAGGCGGATATATAAAATAAGATTTATTAGAGCGGTTAAAAAGTTAGTGAATGGATAACCTTGTCTTGTCATGTCAGTAAAAGACTCAGCGCGTGGTGGTAACAAGAAATCAGTTTTTCGCCAAGGTTATAATTTTTGACCCGCTACTATCTGTCAATGATTATCTGAGTATAATAATATTTATTAAGTTTAGCGGTTTAAGAGCTAGATCGAATATTATTTGCCTTTCGTCTTGGTATCCTTATCGGTTCTTAGAAATATAAGTGGCCGTATATCGTAATAATATTTTCCAATCATCCAACTTTGATGAAGGTCGCAATTATTTTACGTATATTGTTATTTGTGATAATCTAGTTATATAAAAAATTACACATTGCTGTTAGTCAGTATAGGCTATCCGTTTAACTTAGACTTTGCTTGCGGGTGCGATAAAAGGCTTAGACTGTACCTCTTGTATATGACGCTACGGGCACTCGCCGCTCCCGCCTATCTCAGTTCCCGTTGTCGTTCTACCTCCGCGGCCTTATACACCACAAGGGAGGTCTCAGTTAAACGGTTAGCGTATAGTAGTTAGAAGCTTATTCATACCTTCAAACACTGTTGCCAATTTAGATGAGGTTAATTTACTTTTTAAATGTAAATTAAATAAGCGGAATGTCATGATTTGTTATATTTTCTATTGAAACGAGAGTTATTCGTAGATTCTTTTTCTGGTAATCCGTGATTGCTGTTGAGAAAAGTGTTTATAACTATTTCATCCAGATTACAAAATATATGATAGATTCTCTGAGATCGAGAATTTTAGCAAAATGTATCAATCTTTGCGCAAAGTAATACCTTTAAAAGAAAGGTAAACTTATAATAAATAAAATAGTGCTCATATAAAACTGTTGCGCTGTCACTCGATCTCTTGCTGTTTATATCCAAGGGGTTCTTGTGACCAATTTTAGATTGCTTACGTAAATTTTGCTGGTTTCCTAAAACTGTCATTGGTCTGAGTTAGGCTTGGGTATGATTGCTATTTAAGAATCATATACGTTCCATGATATGATCAGTTGTGATCACGGTGATCATACCTGCTAGTGCTACTGCTATTGTGCATACAAAGAAATAGAAGCCTTAAATCGTTTACATTAGTTTGTACTAGCAATCTTTTGTCTACTAACAGCTGAATAATATAAAAGCGGGTAGCATTTTTGCTAATCACTGTTACTGTGCAAAATGATAGTTATTACAAACAAATATAATTCTTAAATTGTACGAGCTATATGATAAGTGTATCATATCATGATCAATAAGTGATTGGTGATTCATGTCTAGATCAGTATTCGAATATCTCAACATTCTCCTGCCGTTATCCAAACTTGAGTGGGATCGGCAAAACACGGTTTTCGCTTCCATTTTCTCCTAGCATTCGTCAACTCTAGCGCTACTCTTTTTATATGCATGTCATACTTCATACAATCCAACCATCTCTTTTTACACCTCCCTCTAGTTACATATCCATCCACATTCATATTTAACACTCGTTTGGTCATATGATTTTGGTCGAATACGTTAACCGCTTGAGTTTTGATTTAATAAATATTAGAATACAGAAAACAAACGACACTATACTACAAACGTATAATATTATATTGTCTTCTTAGACACTTTTGTACGACTCAAGGCGTTAATCGTCATTTTATGTATCGCACACAGATTTGCTGGTCTTTCTGATAACATAACTTTGCTGCAAATTGCTCTATAAAAGTTATTTGTGCGCTCCATTTCTAGTCACACTTTTTCTCCGTTAGATACAATGAACTGTGATAACGGATAGTGTGAAGCTAATATACTTGATGTATTAGAAATGATCATTTTTGTAAAAAAGTAAAGTAACTGCCAGTTACTATTCCACTAATTTATATTTATAAATTCCGTTATTCCAGTAATTGGAGAGATGGGTTAGGTCTACTACCCACCATGTTTCTCCAATGCGGATTTGTAGATTACACATATTCCTACAATTTTCCAGAGATATGCAGGTTTCTTCACGATTTACCTTCACCAAAAAGCGTGATAAATTTCAGATATCAATTAGGCACATAAGTTTTAACAGAAAAACCCATTGGTCCTCTCTGGGGCTTTAACCCGTGACCTCCTGGAGGGAGGCACGCGGCCACATTGTTTGGCTATCACAGCGTTTAAAATAAAAAAAAAACACTAATTTCTGCACTTTAAAAGTAAAGTTAAACAACTCTATTGTTTAATTTTATTTATATAAACGCATATAACGCAACCTGAGTAAGTTTACTACGTTCACGTGTTCCTTTAATTAACGTATCAAACATAGGGTGGATATGAGTCTGGAAAGAAATGGATACACTTAATAGTACCACGACTTTTGCTTTGGCATTATTTATTTACTTTGAAAACATAACATCTTGACTACTTCATTTTAAGCTAAAAACAAGCTTTGAAATTAATATATAATTTTTTTATGCTTTTAATTTTAATTTACTTCGGTAAATATTTATGTGTCATTTATGTAATCTATAATACCATTTTGAACATGGTAGAACAGTACTTTGAGTATGCTACACTTCATTTTAATATCGGTTTATTAATAAGTCAAAAACACCTGATGTTTTTATCAGCACCTTGTTAACTATTATAACGATAAAGCCATATGTCTGGTAGCATTTTACCGTTTTAAAATCGTGTAATATATTTATTTACTTCTGTCTATGTAGATGAAAAGAGGTCTTGCACCATCCTTTCGTACTTTAAGGAACGCTAGTGATGTATATTTAAACATCGTGACAAATAAAATCAATATTCAAAATATCTGTAATCTGTCTGTGAGATGTTTATGCGTGTGGAGTGAGTGTGACTGTGTAAATTGTTCAAATTGTAACACAGTACAGAAGATAACAGAAAAAATAATAATGAAAATATACAGAAATGTGACGTTACGAATTAAAACACCATTTAGCTTAAGTTTAGGAGTACCTTAACGCTGGTTTTTAATGTCGACCATTGTTGTTGTGAAATTTAGTATATGTGGCATGATAAAGTTACGGTGACATACATGTGTATTTACTTTGTCATATCAGTTATTTACACACACACACGAGTTATATTACATGTCCCATAATATTTATAAACACAGTGTCGTATTAAAACAATTAAAATGACAGGAAAGTTCCTAAGTGAAGTAAAAGATTGGTAATCCTAATAATACATCAAGCAGGCAGTGGGTAAATGTGCCAGTCTATTTTCGTATCGTATAATATACAGTGCAATTATTTCGCGGAACGTAGCTAAAACTACCATTCGCATGCCTGTCACAGAACGGCGACCTTACTCCGGAGGTCACGATAAAATTAAATAATAAACGGTATCAGCAGTTAGACATGTCACACGTGACTGGCGGCTTCCGTGATTGTGGTTGCTACTTTTTGTTTTATTGTAAACTAACTCGGGTGGTAATGAAAATATAGGGCCATGATTATCTTACGATGAGATATACCCTGATAGATAAACGCTAATTGCCGAGAATGAAGCTTGTTCCAATTTCTCCCCTAAACGCAAACCTCATAATCAATGTTTGCGGATGCTCGCATAGACGATTTTACGCTATCATCCGCAAACGTGCTGCTTTAATGATGTACAGACTTGTCAGTAGCACTAACTCCCTCCTCAGCAAGTTTGCTTGTAAATGGGATATTCCTCTATGGAGGACATGGAATGAATCCTTAGTAAATAAATTTTGTAAATTTCCTTTTTAATTACTAACATAGGCTGAGTTATTTTGTTACTAACATTATGGACACAATGCCTGATTTAAAATAAATAATAATAAGCTTAAAATTACTATTTATTTATTTATCTAAATTGTTATTATTTATTTGTTTATTTAAAAACCAACAGGAATCAAACGCATCTTGTCCTGCTCGGTGAGTGAAGAGAATATGATCATATCAGATTTGTTGGCTTTTACGTAGTCTATTTAAAGAAAATATATAAAATAAAAGATCTTAGCTGGCAGCAAAAGGGGTCGTATCGTATCTTTTTATCAAAGAAAAGCGTCATACCATACTTAGAAGTAGGGTTTAGAAATTTTCACATATGGAATTTATATTTGAAGTATTATATACCATTCGTTTGACATTAAAGAAAACATCTTGATGAAACCCATATATTCTGGATAATTTTATCCATATTTCCGGATAATTCTTGGTATATGTTTAACCTGACAGTCTGCATTTAGGCAATTTCCGGGGTCTAAGTCCAATCCTTCTCTAATACGGCCTTTGCATGGTACAAAGCCTATAATTTTACTTTTTTAATCTAGTTGATGTTAAAAGCTATATCACAATTACCGTATTTGTTTTTAGTAACTACATTTTATCTAATTTATTACTCGTTATCGTGATGGTTTCGTTCTTTAGACTCTTAATTATCAAAAATATTAGCATTTACATTGCATATTCATCTATCCGTTACTTAATGTATTATAATCTAATGTAAGATTGTAGTTTGTTTTGAAATGTCAATAAAAGAATAAAACTGTACTTTCTCTTTTTAGCAAGAAAAAATAAACGTCAACAGTAATTTGGTACGTGAAAGTGGGTACTAGTTACTACCAGTGAAATATATTTTTAATTTATATTATTATAACTTTCACTCGCCCGACATGTTTTCTATGTGAACGTAGGGAAAGCGATAAAAAGTAAATTAATTCAAATCCTTCGCTTTATACTATTAATAATTTATTTGCATTTTCTAATAGTTTGGTAAAATAAAAATTAATGTCTTATTTTGTCTCATATTATTTATGATTAATTAAAAAAAGTAAATATTGAGTCTCATTAAAAAATTGATATAAATCGTTGACTCACTTTAATTTTAAGATTTTATTATATGGCATTTAATATCCCAAAAGTTCTTAAGGCTAATGCAAGTTTCTTTACAAATTTGTCCTTCGCCTTTTTTTAAAGATTTTAAAACGTGCATTTGTCTACAGTATCGCCCGTATTATGGTACGATACATATGCTCCCAGGGAACACCCAGCCATTTCCTTTCAAGCGTATTTGAAGAACCGAAAATTTCCGGCTTGTACGATAATTAGCGAGTAAAGCTGACTATGCCCAGAAAGCCTTCTAGAAAGCCACTTACAAGAGTGTTCTTTGTGCCAAATACTCGAACTAATGTCGGCAAAACTTGCCAATATCCAGAATGTGTTCTGAATACCATTGCTTGAGGTCAATTTCACCAGAGATTGATATATTTTGTAATAAAGTAGCATATACAGACACTTTAATAGTTTTATTTGATTTTATAATACTTTAAATTTTAATTTTGTAGACAAAATATTCATTCATTTTTTCTTTTTTAATTTTAAATTGTACTTATTATAATTAACAGTATACAATGAACTGTCCTGATGCTATGTTCATAATATCCTATCCTTCCTACTAATATTATAAATGCGAAAGTTTGATGAATGGATGTTTCTTACTCTTTCACGAAAAAGCTATTGGACAGATTCGGATGAAACTTTACAGTTACATAGGTTATTCATCGGAATTACATAAAGGCTAAAATTTTACATGATTTACTATATAGATATCATTATACCTAAAAAAAATAATTGGTGCAGACTCAGATTTTTTTATTTTTTTATGTATATCAATGTTTAATATGGGTGCTGTTGATGTTCCTTACTAAATAAATAGATAAATAAATGCCCTCTCACTGACGTTCTGACCGCTTGTTTCACTCAAGCGTCCTCCCACGCTATATTAATTATTACGCACATCATTCAGTAAATGTTTTAGTCATCTTTTTTTTACAACTATGAATGTATTGTTCTGCAACTTCAGGTTGTGATACTTACTATGTATAATTAATTAATTAATGTGACTTGTAATTTGTCACAAAACTTTATTTGAATATAGGGTAATATATTCTCTAACCTACTTTATACTATTGTGGTATCTAATCGTTATATTTATTTTTTATAAAATTAATTGTTTTTCTAACTTTTATGTTCTGTACAAGGTGTTGTTAGCCTTTAAGAACGTTGTTTATCTTGACTGGTGTATTCTTAGATCCAAGTAATGCATATATGTATGTTTATGATGTTATAAATAAAGAAATAAAAAAAAATGCCCTCTACACGATCATGATCTCGCTAAATTGTTTTTAATCGTCAATTATGAAGAGAAGCTATTGTATTTTTGGGTATAAGATTCTATAATAAAATTCCGAAATCAATTTTGGTCATGCCATTACAGCAGTTTAAAAACACTGTTAAAAAGAGGCTGATACAGAAAGCCTACTATACTGTTGAAGATTACTTAGATGATAAGGATGTGTGGATATAGGTGCACTTCTACCCTGTACAAGACAGTAATAAATAAATGTAACTAGTTCTAAGATTTATATTTTAAAAAGAGCAACCGCCGAGTTTCTTGCTGGCTCTTCTCGGTAGGGACAGCTTTCCGAACCAGCAGTTAAAGTTGACGATTCAAAAGCACTTATTTACAAGTTTACTTGAATAAATAATATTTTGATTTTGATTTGATTTGATTTTATATGACTTGAATTGTTGTTTGGTCTTATAATTGCTATATAGCGGTATCTCATACGGTAAATAGCGGTATAGGCTCCGTAATTTATAAGACGCCCATGCCATGTTAGGCTGGTAAACCGATTTTGGTAGTGACAAGATTAAGTTTCCTATCACGTAAGGCAGTGTTTATCGCGTTACGCTAGACAGTAATTCGATCTTAGTTTCTCGCAGGCAGCTCAGACTGGACTTGGCCATTACGCAACACTGAACTTAGGTGTGACTTGAGTCATTCGTATGCTACGTGATTTTGCACGGTTAGTATATTTCCAACATAATATATTGTAATAATTGCGTAACTGAAAATGGCAACTGGTCAAAGGTGATGAGGCGTTAAGTTTTAAAGACCATCATTATTATCGGTTCGAGGGACGTACGATGGTTAGTCTTCTATGTAGAATTTTCTTTTAAACTTATGATCTTATTTGATATTTATAATATATCAGTTGTACCCGCGATTTCGTCCGCGCTAACTTAAGCGTTTAAGTAAGCTTAATAATGCAATATGTGTTTTTTTCACTGTTACCGAATAAAACGATTTTTCATCCCATTTTATACCGGTATAAGCTTTAATTGTACCGAATTATTATGATAAAATTGAATTGGAATATTATCATAAATACATAGATATTTTTGTACATATTATGAATATTTTGCATTTTTTGGTGGAAATATGATAACTGTATATACCTAGAGAATTTTTGGGCTATGTGTTATTTGCATGACATGATAAGGCTTTGCTTTATACACCTTAAGTAATGCGGGACTGCCCTTTTTTTTTAAAAGAACAGTACCTCCGCGTTCTTATATTTTTTACAGTTTTTAATAACAATAAGTAAATTATTGACTGGCCCGTTGGCGCAGCCGGCAGTGAAACTGCCTGCAGTTTCGCGGATAGTGGATTCGATTCACACAGAGGATTATAATTTTTTTAAAACAAATTCAATGGTTCCTTGAGTCTGGTGTATTTATGTATTTAAGTATCTATTTAAAATTATATGTGTATTTATTTACCAGTTACCTATAACTTTTTATTACCATAAAGTTACTTACTTTAGGGACGGATGTCAGTGTGTTTAAAAAAAACTTAGTTACCATAGACAGTGACCATTCTCTTATCGGACTGACATATGAAACTAGCAATAGAATTACAAAAGGTGGGCGTTAATATTGAATAATCAATATACGTTACATGATAACAGTATCTATGTAAATATGATTTACAAATTTAGGCAATAGTTCGACTGTGGCAGATAGTATCTCAAACATTAACTAGGTTTACTGCTGGCCCGATAGGCCTCATTTCGTTTGCCACTAATTGGCCCATAAACACTTATCTAGAACATTCCATCCTCTCTTCATTGCCACTCCGAGCCAAATTGTTAACAAAACAATTCCAGACGTATAATTGCAATTGGCTTGTACTACCTAATTTTCGTCATTACTTTTTTTTAAAGATTAAGTGCAGAAAACCCAAAATGTTGCTAAAATAAACTTATGTTTTCGGTGATGCGCATCACACATCACACAAGGTATATGGCTCCTGAATATGTTATCTTTACTTATTATAAAACAAACTCCCCAAAAGCTAACGGATTTTTGTACGGATTTACTTAAATGTAGTGCAATTCTTCCGGAAGTAAACTTTTAAAAGTAAACTTTTAAAACTTTAACCTTTTAAACCTTCCGTTTAATCTGACTTGCTGGGAGATTTAGTCGCGTGCGCCGCGTAAACCAACAGAGATACACTCAAGTAATGAACAAGAAAATTGTAGATTTACAAAAATATTACACAAAAGTCTATGTCAGCATGTCTCTATCTTTTATGGTTAACTCATAATAACTATAATACCCGGAAATAAATAATGCGCGAGGCTCAGAGAGAGAGAAATCGGCTAGATTCTGCTTCATAGAGGATTCTCTCTGTCGCACAGACTGACGAACCCATGTGTGGATAGCGCTCTACGAAAGCGATTTGGCCGGCTGTTTCGTTCTAAGTTCTCGATGTGCATTATTTATTGCCGGGTACTATAATTTTATTTCTGAATTTAGACTGTCGTGAGTGGTATTCATAATTAATGTTTAGAGAACGGTTATACTCACGTCCTATTTTATCGGAGTTAGAGCTTATGAATAAGAGCCACTTGTGGACTTGAAACTAGTCGGGCTCATCCGATAAAATAAGACGTGAGTATAGCCAATCTCTAAACATTAATTATCTATTTTTATGTTCAAATTTACATTAAATACACTGATTTTCACGCAGGTTTAACCGCAGCCACAGCTAGTGTTACATATACTGTTATTTTTGAGAAACAAAATATCGCGATGATATGAACGTAAATAACCTCAGAAAGTACAGCAAAACATAGTTGTACAGAAACATATAATAAATTCAATAATATAAAGCTCCCCCGCAGCTAGTTGGCTGCACAAGTGAACTTCCTTTCAGCCCCGGGAATATGTTCGCCTTGTTTTATTATGTTTGCGAGTTAGGAACGGCAAATTGTCGGATTAAACAACTCCTAAGTCGAACGGTCAACAGCGCCGTAGAATGTTCTTGGGCAACTACTTCACGCGCCTGTTTTTTGATGTTCGAAATTGTTTATTTTCGAAAACATCGGGCGAACAAAACAAATTTTCGACAACGCAATTTAAATAAAGCTTTGTTGGTGTTACTAATTAGGAGTTTTTGTTTTGCATCGTATTTTGAATTATGTAAATGCTGTCAGTAGGGAATGTGCCGAGAAGTCCTTTTGGGCTTGTTTTTTTGTTTTCAATATAATATTACAGACATTTGTTGCAATATCGGTGATTTATGTTTATTTCCGTTACTAGCGAGGCAGTTTGTGCTTCCTTTCGGCGGTAACGTGTAAATAAGGTCTTGGCATTTCGCTTGTTACGTTAACGGCTGTAAATTTTATAAGAAAAACAGTTGTTGGCTGCCGTACTCAAGATGGAGCGGTAGCCGCTTTGTGAATATTTATTACTTCGACCAAATGTATTTTCTTGTGAAAGATTCTAGATAAAGTGTAGCGACTTGTTTCACATTAATAGCGTTCAGTTTATAAAATTGGCAACAACAGAACAGTTTATTTACTTTACGTAGTACATCATTTATTTTTTGAGTTAATGCAATTTAATATTTTATTTTCACACGTATGTTTTATAAGTTTTGCTGACCTAATATTCAAATTCAAAATATTTTTTATTCAAGTAAACTTCTCAACAAGTGCTTCTGAATAGTCAATATCTACAGATGTTCCTACCGAGAAGAACCAGTAAGAAACTCGGCGGTTGGTTTTTTAAAGAATGATTCTTATTACTAGTTACATGTAGTCTTTTACATGGTCCAAGAGTAGCTATATCCACGCATTCTTATCGTCTAAGTAATCCTCAATACTGTAGTAGGCTTTCTGTATTAGCAGTGTTTTTTAACAGTGTTTTTAAACTGCTGTTTTTGTGTGTTTTTAAAATACTAAACAAGACCTCCTCTGTTGCTGTTTGTTGAGTTTGAAGAATTGGAACTTAGACCAATGACGCTACTCTTATGCGAATCGGTTGGTAACATAAATCCCAGGAATTACAGTTGGCGGGTCACTGCCTGTCTTCAACTTCGCGTGTCTTGGGTTCGATTCCCGCCTATCCTATAAACAGTTTGTTGGTGCTTCGAATATTTTTATTTAAGTAGATAATTAAAAGCTGTGATAGCCTAGCGGTGAGACTGTGCGACTCTCTAGGGGCGACATAGGTTCAAACAACGGGCAGGCACCAATGAGTTTTTTCTATTAAAACTTATGTGTCTAATTGATAATTGCAATTTATCACACGCTTTTCGGTGAAGGAAACCTACATATCTCTAGAGAATTCTCGGGATATGTGTAACCTAACCTAACGCATTGGAGCAGCGTGGTAGTTCTTAGCTCCAATTCTTCTCTCCAAAAACGGAGAGGGGAGGCCTTAGCCCAGCAGTGGGCATAGTAAAAGGCTACTTTACTTTACTTTTTTTAGATAATTAAAATAATATATTTACCACTTGTCTGTCACCCTTGACACAAGGATTAAGTTACTTACTTTGGGAGTTACCTGGTATCATTTATTTACAGAGAGCTTCGTGATAGATTGTTTTTTATAGAAAATTTATAAGATTCCAATTAATTATATTCACAATATCAGGCAGATTCTTTAATCCTCTCTGTCGTTTTCAATCATTAAATATAAATTATTTCCAACAATTTATAATACCATAGTATTTTCTTCAATGTAAATCTATAATAATATATAAAGATGAAGAAATTGTTTGTTTGATTGTTTGAACGCGCTAATCTCAGGAACCACTTAGTATATAGTCCATTACAAGGAATGCTAAAGACTATATAATATCACGCTAAGATGAATATGAGAGGAGCAGCAAAAAAAGAAATATTGCGAAAACTGCAAAATTTAAAGCTTTCCTTGCATACGCTAAGTAAACGGTGAAAGTTATTCAAAAACCATGTACTACAAAATTGTTCCTCTCTAAAAGTTCTAAATAAAAGTACGCGATACCATAATTTTAATGTTAACCCACTTTAACTATAAATTATTAAAAGTATAGTCCCGGCACTAAATAGTGCACATCGAGGCTTAGAGAGAGAAAATCCCCTAGATTCTGCTTCATAGAGCATTGTCTCTGTCGCACAGGCTGACTAACCCGTGTGAAATGTCACATACTTACTGAGTGACAGTGACAGCGCTCTACGAAACCGAACTGATCGGCTGTTTCGTTCTAAACATCGATGTGCATTATTTAATGCCGGGTACTATATTACGTTTTACTGAAATAATAAGACTGCAGTCCACGCGAACAAAGTTGCGTTTAAAAGCTAGTTCAATATAAAACATATTACTAGATTTCTAGAAACATTTGTAAAGAAGTCTATATAACTGAAATATTTCAAGCGAGCTGTTGTCATAAAGTTATAGCCACATAAAATGGAATTCACTTCACCGCAAAATCAGGAGGGTTTACCTTGTTACCGTGTGTGCGATAAAAATTCCCGCGCGTGTCCCGTCGGGAGTAACTCCGCTCTCGGATTTCCCCCGTCTATTTGGTGTAAATAAGCGTCCCCATTGTTTGTCAGATAAAACGTGAATTGTTGCAATCAACGTGAAATTGTAATTTTACAAAATGATCCCTCTTGGTACATGATACGTATTTAAAGATTGTCGCGAATACAAATATTTTTTTTTTTGTACTAGAGCTTGCATTTGTCAATCATCCAATTGTTTTATTTATTTATTTGTTCAGATCTTCAACAGTATTACATGATTAATCATCCAACATATATCCCATATAGTTTTAAATTAAATATGTAGTACCAATTATAGAAGAACACATCATTCTTAGTTATTAAGTCACAATTATAAACCTAAAAATAAACACCAGAGAATAATGAAAACATAGAAAAAAGAGAAAAACGGCAACATTAAGACCTAACTATTGTAAGTCTGAAATCTATATCTGAAATAAATCATATATTTAATAAATAAATAAATAAATATATGGTACAATTAACCACACGGTCGTCCGTCCTAAACGTAATACGTCTAATACTTGTCCTATGGACGACAGACAACTAATTATTATTTTTTATTAAAAAATGTTGGCACTCGGCGGGTATCGAACGCGTTTCCCCTGGAGCTGACAGCAGGCTCACTGCTATCTGCGCCATGGGGCTAGTCACTATATAATACTATATAATACTAGCTAATTGCGAGCGATTTGACATTCGCTAAAGTTTTTGCTTTAAGAAACTCAAGGTAGTCAATCAATTCAGACAAGTTAGTTTCAAAATATTTTTGTTTTTGTATACTTACTTCACTCACAACTAATCTAATGTCAACTGCAAAATCTCATCTCCCACATACTTCTAGTGTTAGTGTTTTTTTATCTCAAGATTTTTCGTATACCAATTTTCGAAATCGAGTTTCCCAACAACTTGCCCGAGATTTCATTGCAGTTGCAGTACAAATGAATCCAATTTGGTTTTGTGAGCGATAAAAGTATCTAAATATACCGTTGGGATTATCCGATGTTCGCATACTTTTTCTCCTTGTAAAATTAACCTCTTTGTTCGCAGTTAACGATTGTAACTTTGTTGCGGGAAGTAATGTAAGGCCATTGTTGTTTGTACCTACTTAGTTTTTTTTTTATATTTTAAGTGTAAATGTATTAGTTCTTTGTTCCATGTAACTGCATTTGCAAGTTTAAAGCGTTAAAGATTAAAGATAATAATGAAAGTCATCATACTCCTCCCCTTATTAAATTAAAATTCAAAATAAAAAAGTCCTTTTGTATCGTAAACTCTACTGCTGGATCGGAAAGTTATTCTTACCGAGAAGGGCCAGCAAGAAATTCAGCGGTAGCTGTTTTTAAAATAGAATTCTTATTACTAGTTCCATTTAGTCATTACTGTCTTGTATTGGTATGAAGGGCAGTTATGTCCACACATTCTTATCATCTAAGTAATCATTTATAGAATTAGGCGTTACTTTGCGGAGATCCATAATACAAAAGTAATAATAAAATTATTTTGCTATAATCCGCGATATAGTAAATAGAAAAAATATATAGTGCTAAATGTATAGTGGACTATACGTTTTTTCATACCCGTTACATGCAGGATTCGTAAAAACATATGCACAAACCTCCACCACTTCCACCACAATACACAAGCACTACACAGGTTCACTATCACAAACTCAACAATCGTTTCGCCCCGCAACCGAAGCATCATCAGGAGATAGACTCCACGACAAAATCGCAAAGCTTTGCGATTTTGTGTATTGTGGTGGAAGTGGTGGAGGTTTGTGCATATGTTTTTACGAATCCTGCATGTAACGGGTATGAAAAAACGTATAGTCCACTATACATTTAGCACTATATATTTTTTCTATTTACTATATCGCGGATTATAGCAAAATAATTTTATTATTACTTTTGTATCTAAGTAATCCTCAAGTATGGTAGGCTTTCTGTATTAGCCTCTTCTTATCAATGTTTTTAAACTGCTGTAATGGTAAAGTTATCAAACTCAAACTCAAAATATTCTTTAGTCTACTTGAAGACTGTTTACAGTACTTTTGAATCGTCAAAAGTTTCAAGAAGTTACCACAGATACGGAAGTTTGCTCTTACCGAGAAGAACCAGAAAGAAACTTGGCGGCCATTCTTTTTTTAAATCTATATTTAATGCTTATATCACACTAATAGGGTCAACATAACATGTTTTTCTCTTCTACTGGCATCCAATCATATCTTATTAGGCCTCCCTCTAGTCACATAGTCATACTTTACACTCGTTCGATCACATGATTTTCATCCCTCCTCATTTTATGTCTATACCGTCTTAATTTTGCACTTCTCGTCTCTTCTGTAATGGGCGCAACTTTTAGACTTTCCCTTTACTCATTTTGTATTTTATCCAATATTGTCACACCACACATCCATCTCATCTCATTTGCACGCACCCTACTTTCGTCCGTATTTTTCATCAACCAACATTCTGAAACATACAATACGACAATACGACGGTGATGTGACGAATTTATAAAGATGATATTGAAATTATATGTTTATAATCCGCGGACAAGATTGTATGGCGTCGAAATCCCTTTGAAATGGAGACCTCTGTAACTAGAAGGAAGAATCGGCGGTAAAAATAATCTATTTAATGATTAACTACTACCTTAACTATAATACTTTACTACCTTATTTGTATAATTCATAAGTGTAACAGACACTAAAAATGTTGGAATAGGAAATAGTCAAATGACAGTCTGTGTTGTGGTTAATACCGGAAGTGAGGTTCTTGAGTGATCAATAGCTAGGGTAGGGACTTTTAAAGTGAGTGGGGATTACCTGAAATATTGAAACTTGACGTAATTAGGGAGATTCTGTAGGGATTCTGTCGATTGTCGTCGTTAACGTGATTTCTAGTTAAAGTATATTTTTGAGTCAATTGTGAAGTCAAGCTGAAAGCGAACAGTGAATTAATACAAGTTTAATAGTAAGAAAGTGGAGATGTTACGATCTAAGACCTTCTGGGCTCGTTTTATAAGTAATACTAAGTACATATTTCAAGTAGGCAAGCTTCACACTAGCATGTGAGGAAGTGTGCGTCACAACAATCACTTGTAACGTTGACATCATGTCATTGTACTCTAAGCCTGCAGTTACATTCGCGTATGTATATATAAGTAGCTGTGCCAGCGGCTTTGCCCGCGTGGAAATCAGCGTGTCACAATTTTTTTCTTAAATCCAAATTTTAAATATAAAAGTAGTTATTGTGAGTTAACCATAAGAGATAGAGACATGCTATCGCGGACTTTTGTGTAGTATTTTTATAGATCTACAATTCTCTAGTACATTATTTTAGTGTATCTCTGTTGGTTTATGCAGCGCACGCGGCTAAAGCTCCCAGCGTGTAAGTTTTTTAACAACTGCGCGATCTCTTCAACACAATTTACATAATACCGATATGTACTATTTACCTAAACCATCCGGAAATATTGCATTATCTTTTGGTGAAAATAGTACATCAATCCGTTCAGAAGATTTTAAGAAAATCGATTACATACAGACAGACAGCTTTTTGGGACTTTGTTTTATAATAAGTATAGATTAGGCTATTTTCATATCTAATCATAGCCATCATCATAACCAACCTACACTCCATTAAAAAAAGTGAATCAAAAGATTCCCGTGACATTTAGAAACTACCTATATGTATAACAGCGCGGTGGGCCTAATCTCGGATTATTTTTACTAATGAGCAGGCCTTTCTTAGCTATGGAATAATAGGCCGCTACTCTATACATATATCCCAAAAGTTCTTAAGGAATAAAAAAATAAAAAATAGTAAAATTTATCGACAATAACAATTTATTACATAACGCATTGTAGAGGACTTCTTTTAAGCTTAATAAAGCCTGTGTCAGAAGACACAGTTAACATAATTATGCTATGTTTTTTATAGGAATATTTTATTTAAATATATTTTTATGTCTATAAAAATAAATAAATATGTATGTTTATAATAATAAAAAATTAAAAAAAGATATGTGTTATTGGATAACATTAGTTAATACGGTAAGATCAATCATGAATGTGTCTGTGTATAATATGTATAGGTCCTTAAATGAGCGAAATTTTCAGACAATCTCTAGAATGACCAGGCGGATCATCCTCTAAAGCCTGGTGGTGATCGCAACATTTGTTTAAACTTTTAGCTCTGATTCGAGGGGAATTCGAAACCAGATTGAGCCACAGCAGCGCTTGGCCGGGTAGCTAGTTCTATATAATTCTTACTATTACTTGTAGATTCAAGACTAATGTGTCAGACAATATATCAGGTGAGCTTTTGAATTGCAAATGAACAATCCGGATGTCAAAACCGAGAGCAATAATTTGCCGTTTATATACAGTACTAAATATTCATTACCCATCGGAATAGATGCCACGAATTGTAACTAAATATAACGCTGAAATGTTGCGTCGTTCGTCTAAAAGCTCTATTAGCTAATGTTTACTATATCAGGCATTAAATGTTGAGCGCCTGTTAATTAGAATTCCATATGTTATTTAACTATAATATTGTTCTTTCGAAACTGTTCTATTTGTTATGCCGTTAAAGTGGATGAGAGAGTTAGGTGATTCATATTTGTTGTAGAAAGAACTATAGAAAAAGGAAAGTAAAGTAGCAGCCTGTTACAATCCCACTGCTGGGAATAGGCCTCCTCTCTCCGTTTCGGAGAGAAGGGTTGGAGTTAAGATCTACCACGCTGCTCCAATGCGGATTGGTAGGTTACACATATCTCCAGAATTCTCTAGAGATATGCAGGTTTCCTCACGATGTTTTTCGTCACCGAAAAGCGTGTGATAAATTGCAATTATCAATTAGACACATGAGTTTTAATAGAAAAACTCATTGGTACCTGTTCGGGTTTGAACTTGTGTTCCCCTCGAAAGAGTCGTACAGGGCAAAGACATTTCAAATGTTAGAAATGATACAAAACATCTAATGTCTCAAAGTCAAGAAAATGTCGCACTAATAACTGATATAACAAGTTGTTAGTCGCAGTCACTCAGTAAATAAAAACGCAATAATGAAATTAAGAACTGATTCAGATTGTCTGGATTGCAATATAGGAAATGCGGAAACCTTACTCGCGTGCACTGTTATGTTATGTGTACTCAATGATAAGATGGTAGATCATCCTATCATGCTGCTTGTCTTGACATATACGAGTATATTTATAATCTCGAAGTACGATTCGCTATTGGAGACTAAATGGAATTGTAAGAATTGACGAATTGTAAATATCAACTATGGATATCAGCGGGCTATGCTCGGAGTGTCTTTATGTGATCAAATCTGAATTGAGGAGATCCTTAAAAGTACCAGAGTTACCGATATAGTGGCGATGGGCGGGGCACATAGTGCGGAGACAGATGGGTCTCAAGCTGTTGGAAAGGCGACCTTGAATCGGAAAACGCAATGTTGGTAGACCCCCTACGCGGTGGACTGACGACCTCAAAAAGGTCGTGTAGAGCCGGTCAAGCGGCACAAGGTCTTGTGTTGTGGAGATCCCATGAAGAGACCTCCAGCAATGGAAGTCCATCGGTTCAGAAAGAAGAAGAAGAAAAAATATCATACATAATTGTATCGACAAAACGCTTTGGGTACTATGGTGCCAAATCGTCATATATTTATCGTGACATATGAAATTATGATAAATCGTATCCTTGCGCAAACAGCACGTGCATGTAGTTTTAAAGAAGAAATTCTTTAGAAAATAAATAAAACATATAAAGACTTTGTGCCTTTAAAATTCTGACATACTAATTATAGGTACCTATGTAACTACTACAAGAGCTGTGATAGCCCAGCGGTTAGACCATGCGACTCTTTCGAGGGGAACACGAGTTCAAACCCGGGCAGGCACCAATAAGTTTTTCTATTAAAACTCATGTGTCTAATTAATAATCGCAATTTATCACACGCTTTTCGGTGAAGGAAAACATCGTGAGGAAACCTGCATATCTCTAGAGAATTCTGGAGATATGTGTAAGCTACCAATCCGCATTGGAGAAGCGTGGTAGGTCTAAGCTCCAACCCTTCTCTTCAGAAACAGAGAGAGGAGGCCTATTCCCATCAAAGGGATTGTAACAGGCCGCTACTTTACTTTACTTACTTTTATGTGACTACGTGTAAAATTATATAGAATATATTTTATATAGAAATGTTTCTAAATGAGGATTTATTGGACTATTCAATAATTTTCTACAAGCTTAATATGCACTACATTTTATAAGTTAAAAGAGTAACAACATGGGGGTTACATTGTACTAAGTATAACAATTAACACCGGCGTTTTACATATTGTGCCCGAAGTGTGCATTTACGTCAGCAGCGGTTAAATATGGTTATGCATTCATGGTTCAATAGATTCCGATGCGACATTACAGCCAAGTGAACGTACATAAAATCACCTAGATTCACCCGAACAGATAATACGATCGATCGTACGGTTAAAACAAATAAACTTCAAAGAAGAATTTATTTATTTATTTATTTGATACACCAACGATACAATATAAATGCATTAACCATTATACTTATATTAATTCTTATACTACTATATTTATCCATTAAAGGCGTATTCAGCATTGTCTTATAATGTTAGCTCTTAAATATATATTACAATTAGGTACATCATCAAATAAAAGCATCAAGTCTAAATTGAATAAAAATTTGTCAAAAAGTTAAAACTAAAACTATGTCGAAAAGTCTAGTAATAATAAAAATAGAAAAAAAAAGTCAAAAAAAAAAAAACAATTAATGAGATCGATGTCACAAATGTCCGTACATGTATATTTTATTCCTAAAGCTAGTAAAAGTATCGTGAAAGATGTCAATGTCATGGTGGGTCATACTATTGTAAGTATTGCTAATTCTATTATTAGGAGAAAATTTGGCTAGATTACTTTTGGAAGAACCAATTGAAAAAGATTTCTTAAGAGGATGTCTAGGAGGACGGGAATGGACATTCACGTTTATCTGATACAGCAAATCGGGAGAGTCTACCAAATTATGAACAATTTTGTATAGCATTATTAGATCACTCATGAATCTACGTTTCTCTAACGAGTCGATCTTAAAGTGGTTCAAACGTGTCTCGTAGTCTGCTCGATAAGGGCAAGAGTTATCCTTAAAGGCTAGGTATCTCGTGAAAGAACGTTGAACATTTTCTATTCTAGCAATTTTCTATTCTAGAATGTTTACTATGTAAAGTTTTAGGTGTTGGAATAAATGTTTGATTTATTTTTCTTATAATTAAGCCGAAAGACGTAAAATAGTTGACGTCTCTTTTTCTCTTTTGTATTCTCTCTCTTATATTTTTTTCTCTGTCTCTTTATCTCTTCTGTCCATCTCTCTCTCTCTCTCTCTCTCTAATGGATCTCCAAACTATACGATTTTTTGACGCTTGAATCCAGCGGTGTTCTTGAGTTTCTCCAGGCGTTCCATCAACTTCGTTGCCACTTTAGCATCTAAGAATCCCAAAGTCCATTAGTTATATGTTAATGTCCTCTGCCTCCGTAGAGCTATCGATGGCTCGGAAGGTCAGTTTTCGTTCTTCTGTAGATCTCCTAGTTTCTGATTACATTGTGTAGAGACACTCTGAATTCTTAAATAGTTTGATTCCACAGATAACTAGTTATATCATAGTTGCTTCAAGCATCATGAGTAATCGTAAGCAGCGGAGACATAAACCGTCACTTTGTCAGTCCGTCACGTTGAAGTTGTCGGCAGTGGTCAAATACTTTCCGTGGTCACGAAGCTTACGTGTCAAGGGATGGCTTCCCAGATTGCATAACTTTTACATAAATATTACATAAACCAATGGGTTTCCAACGGTGACCTTAATACGCGAAAATAATACAAAACGTTTAGCTTTATTTAAGAGCCGATGTTGTTGCAATATTCATGTCCGATCATTTATTTTAAGTGAAAGTTGTTTTATGTGCGTTACTTGAATGTTTTATGTTTCCACTTAAATTATCTCATAGCTTATGGTGATGGGAAGTTAAAGCGCGAATGGTTACGGCATATAGGACGAAGAGGAGATTCAGCGTTGCTAAATCTTTAACTGGACTTCTTTTTTGGAAATTTCATGCCTCCCCCACTAGCGAAGGTTGATGATACTCTTTGTATAGTTGTTTCTGTCTTTCGCTGCCGGAGTAATGCAGTTCTCGGGATCCCCGTCTATTCTCTAACGTTGCCAAAGTAAGATTTTTTCTGCATTCCACATTTCTTTTTGGGGTAATTTTCCTATCAGGATTGCAATCTGCAACAAGTTAATATGTCTATATCCCCCGAGTCTGACCATATGGACCACTAGGTGAACAGATATTCTCAAAAACAGTCGTAGATAGCTTCTGTAGCCAAGGCAATAGTATAAGATTGTGAGTGAGTGACGTGAAATCCCTCGATGTTCAGTCCTCAAACGTCTGTCAGATGGAAAATAAGCAGAACAACAAGGTACGAAAAAAATGTTTTTTGACTGTGGAAACTTGTCTTTATAAACTTCGATAGTTGTTTCTCTCACATGACTATATCAATTAATGATGATGATAAATATATATGAGATTTTATAGACATTGTCATCATGGGGACGCCTACAATTTGCCGACAGAGGATAATTGATGGATGAACGGAATTGCATAGGATAAGTTTGAACTAGAATGTTGCTAATGTTAAATGTGATAGTTTAAATAACTTGATGATACATTAGCAACTTACAAGGTTCCAACAAGATACCCAGTCCCAAGTTCCAAAAAGAAACATGACTATTAGAGTAAGTGATCTTCATGACACAGTACAAGATGATGGATTTCTAAACAAATATCTTTTTAAAATCCCCATCACGCTACAAAGTAGCGCCTTGGCCTCAAAAGTGTGCGATTGTTTCTTGTCACATCGTCTCGCTGCAGGCTACGCTTGATGAGGAACGCGACCTTGCCCTAAGTTCTATAGCTGTGAATATTCAAAAATTCATGTTTCATTCTAAACTTAGAGTTGTCGCAACTCATTATGTAACTCAGCTTCTGAACGTTGATAGGCGGTGAAAAGATGCACTTTTTGCTTAAAAATTGCCTTGGCTCGCTATCTTATAAATATTAATTTATTATTTACAAGTTTGCATGTTCTTTTGTGTGCTACCCAATTTAAAATTATGAAAATTTTTAGTATTGTCATAGAGTACAACCATAAGATGCATTCGTTGCTGTGTCTGACAACGCCGGCTAGATATAGTTTCGGTGACTCAGTTCCAGCTATTTTCTATCAGTTTTAGAATGAAAATAGGTGAAGTAAAAATTCTTATGTGAATCAGCTAGAGTACTAGAGATAAAATTAACACCCATTATAGCTTTTTACCGGGGTAACATGGCAACACTTAGATCTTCTGCTTCTTCTCCAACCGATGGACGTGGACGATGGAGCAGTGGACTTCATGGAATCTCCAAAACACATTATTAGATTACAGTGAATAATAAACACATGATTAGAATACAATGTTGCTGAGAAATATCAGTCATGACATCTATAAGAGTTTTTATTGGAAGTTTTGTTTAAATCATATAATCTTAAATCGTAAATAATTCAGATCCAGATCTTTGATGGAAAAAGAAGTACACTTTAATTTAACCACTTTAAAAAATCTCTAACAACTTTTTATCGGAGCGAATTTCATAACTCGTGAGATGTAAACATTCTATTTATAAATAACTATCGTGGAAGTACCGTTTATTTTACGTAGCTAATTTCTTACCACACGAAATGTATATCGGATGGTGCTATCACGCAATGCGGGTGGTTAAATAACTAACCCATTTATCAACCGAATCGTAGCAACTGTTTGTGTTGCGAAATTGATGTATTATATTTGTTCAGCGATGAATGAATGTGATTTGAATTTTATTGGCAGGGATCGATTTGATTATAAGGATGCTCGTAAATACCCCAGTACCTTAAGATCGAAGTGACGTAAAACATCAAGAAGGATGAAGATAACCGCTTGATTAAAGGCAAAAGATTGTGGAGGTCTCTAGATGAGTTATCTACTATGCAAACGAAGAAAATAAGTGGATCTAAATTATTTTTTAGAATTTAAAATATGAAGTCGTGAAGATCGACGTAACGTTTCTCGTTGCCGTATTTCACACTGTGTTGTTTCCTTTTGTAAGATTTGTTATTTGAAACGATTTACGGTTTGGCGATTTTTAATCAAATCATTGAAGAGATATTAATTTCATATGTACGTATTTAAAAACATTATTTCATTAATTTGAATGAAATAATGTTTTCATTCAAATAAATGAAATAATGCCAGTCCTTATGTATGGCAGCGAAACATGGACCGTAACCCAGAAGGACGTACATATCATTCAAGTTGCCGAAATGAAGATGCTGAGGTGGATGTGCGGCGTAACGAGGCTCGATAAAATCCGCAATGAGTATGTGCGAGGAAGCCTAGGAGTGCGCGATATCGCCGACAAGATGCAGGAGAGTAGGCTGCGATGGTATGGACACGTCAAGAGAAAGCCACCTGACTACGTCGGAAATTTAGCACTACAGCTTTCCATCCCGGGTCAAAGACCGGTAGGAAGACCCAGAACAAGAAGGAAAGAAGTAGTGCTAAAGGACAAGAGTGCATGCAAAGTTACCGACGACGATGTCCATGACCGAGCGAAGTGGAAGAGAAGTGTAAGGAAGGCTGACCCCACCACCATGTGGGATGCATAGCTGGGAAGAGAGAGAGAGAGATTTCATTAATTTGAATCCATTTTGTTTTTGTTTTACATTTTTGACCATAGTTAACGCAATAATGTTCGGTTTGTTTCCCCAAAATATTACTGAAAAAAAAGAAAAATATAATAGAAGATAAAGTCCATAAACATTTCTTGTTCTTGTTTTTCATTACGTAAACGTATTAAATATAGCGTTCCGATAAAATGTTGAGCAAAATCCTTGACTCAGAATAAGGGACTTCTGGTGACACAGCAGAATCAGCGAAATATAGATTTATTAGGATTATTTCCACGCTGTATCTTCAGTTCTTAGCGTTGGCAACGTTTTTCGTTAATGTCGAAGTTTACTTGATCTACTCTGATATATTAAATAGTTTCGAGAACACTCTTGTTCATAAAATGTTCTCTACTGAATTATCTCCCAAAGATTAGTTGCCCAAGTTCGTGGCTATTTAATTTATTATGTTACTAATAGCGGATTTTTTTTACATTGCCATTAACACGTTTATTTCTTATCATTCACGTTAGTATGCTTAGTCATGGACAAAGTGTATTTCTACTGTGTGTATACTAAAGTGAATACTAGAAAGTAATACTAAAGTGTGTATCTATCCACCTAATGGAAGAAAATGACAGTTTTGCGGTCTGCTAGATAATTATTCTTTAGATTTTTTTTTACAAATCGATTATATAATATTTAGATATAATGTATTTTTTCTTCTCCACGTCACATTCCTACTTTGAGATTCCCATTGCATTCTATATAACTTCTATATCGCTGTTGGCTATTGTCTGTCAGTATTATTTTGTATTCTGATATGAATCCTGCTATTAGTAGCAGCAGTTGCCAGAGGGTGGTCGGGTCTACAATAGGATGTAACGAGGTTACTTCACATTGTCGTTTGGGGATACTGACTGAGACGAGATTTTCTTCTTACACCACGTTTGCTAATATCAAGGAGACTCGATTAAGAAATTATACAAGGATAAAATCTTAATAGTGGATTTATTGTCGTGTGTAGAACTATGATGATGTGGGCTGAATTAAAAGCAATAAAAGAACAAAGGGTTTGTGGCGTTCGGTACTGTATCACGCTAGAATGAGTGCCTATAGGTTTTAAGTTTACTATTAGAAGCTATGAAGTTATTGCACTCGTTTTTGGTTAAGATCTTAACTTTGAAATTGCTCATTTGTCTGTCGGTAGATTGAAGATTCTTGTACCTTTTATATATAAAAGTCATAACTAAAAGTTTATTAACCGTAAGATTTGAAAATAATTGCTTGGAACGTTAAACGTAAATTATAATAATTATTTATATAACCTTTGTTTGCTGTTATATTTTTAGTCATTATATTGAAGGTTGCCTTTTGTTTATTTTTATTACAAATTTGATTCTGTATAAGTCTGACATTAAGATATAATTGTAATTTTATCGGCTGTTCAGTAACATGATTTACTTTCACATTTACCGCTTAGTGCTTGAAGTAATTAAGATATGACATAATACAATTATTTAAATAAAACTTGAATATATCTACGAGTGAAAGGCTATTAAATGTAACCTGGTTATTGATTAAATCCATGTTAATAATATAATAGTGAAAGTGTGTTCTTTCAGTTTGAATGTAATTTGACTGACTCGTTGGAGCAGTGGGTAGTGACCCTGCCTTCAGCTCCGCGGACGCGGGTTCGATTCCCGCTGAATCCCCGAAGAAACGTAATACTTGTATTATTAATGACGGACAACTGGTAGATATAATATATAATTTTAAATACATACTTAAATACAAATAAGGCTCGAAGAACCAACGAATCGTTTATGGAAAATGTTGGCCCTCGGCGGGAATCGAACTTACGGCCCATGGAGGTGAAGGTTCACTACTCACTGCGCCAACGGGCCAGTCAAAAGTTGTTCATCGGACTATTTGAGCACAGAATATTTAAACCTAATCCACTCAAAAGCAACAGGCTAGATCACATGTACCGTACAAAGGCACTTAAGTGCTGAATGCGAGCCGACTTGGCGAAACACGCCGTAAGAGGGCTAAAGTGTACCTCCGTTAAATGGTAGACCCATATCGTCAGACTTAACAGTGCTCTGACAAACTAGCTGTTTGTATGACAATATGCCTTCTGTGGGCACCGTCTGATATTCTCTTAGACAACGGGGACAGCGGTGTAAGTAATCCGTCGGATACAGCTCTAAATTACTCTCCTCCACGTCTTGTTTGTGAACAATAGATTTCTAGACTTACGAGTGAGGGCCGTTTCGTTATTGCCTGAATAAATAGTAAATATTACGTTTTGTTCGGTCATTATGAAAATTAGTATTTTAAGAGGAATATTAGTCAGTAAAAAGTTAAAAAAAGCTGTGATAGCCCAGCGGCGAGACCGTGCGACTCATTCGAGGTGTCGTCACGAGTTCAAACCCCAGGCAGGCACCAATGAGTTTTTCTATTAAAACTTATGTGTCTAATTGATAATTGCAATTTATCACACGCTTTTCGGTGAAGGAAAACATCGTGAGGAAACCTGCATATCTCTAGAAAATTCTGGAGATATGTGTAACCTACCAATCCGCATTGGAGCAGCGTGGTAGATCTTAGCTCCAACCCTTCTCTCCAGAAACGGAGAGAGGAGGCCTATTCTCAGCAGTGGGATTGTAACATGCCGCTACTTTACTTTTTTTGTTATTAGACAGTTGTTAATTGAGTTATTTGAGTTGCTTGATATTGATGTTAATTGAGTTGCTTTGCCGAATTCCGTAATACAAAAAATATATATATTAAATCTTATTTCTATTATCCGCTCTATAAAAATTCTACAAAAAAGTCTATGACAGCATATCTCTATCTCTTATGGTTAACTCACAAAAAATACTTTTATATTCCAAATTTTAATTAAATACACTGACCTCCATTTGGCTAGTTATAAGTATACAAGACAATTAATATCGTTTTATTTTGTAATGTCAAATAACTTAATCTGTTGCTCTGTAAAATAGAGTTTTTTTTAATGTCGAACAATTTTTTTAAAATTATATCTAGTTTTCTCACAAATTAAACTTTCTTACCTGTAAAATAGAGAAACAACAATTATAGTTATTTGAATTGCCAATTTTTATATTAATTTTTTATCGCTTTAAATTTTTAAATGACAAGATTTTCTAGTTTTTAATCACTTTAAATATTTACATGACAAGATTTTCTATTTCTAATTTCGAACTCCTTTTGATACATTTATTTTCTTACGAGTATATTACATATCTCTATGGATCATAGCCAAAACTTAAAGAATATATAATGTTTACAAGTATTCATCATCCAGCCGCCCTTCTCTCACTCTAAGTGGGGTCGGTACAATATGTTAAAAACATGTTGTCACATGATTCGGCTACGAATTCTACGACCTGCCGCCTGCTTGACGTCAACTTACCTTAACCGTATTTTACGAACCCTCTGTAAGAAAAGGGTGGTCTATTCTACTCAACCGGACACACGGTGGGTCATTTTACCTTAGTCCCTTTTTACGACACCTCGGTAAGATATGAGGGTGGTCTATTCTACTCACCCGGATACCACATTTACAAGTAAATCTATATATATAGTAATATATAAAGCTGAAGAGTTTGTTCGTTTGTTTTATTGATTGTTTGAATACGCTTATCTAAGCAACTACTGGACCGATTTGAAAAATTCTTTGAGTGTAAGATAGTATATACCATCACGCTAAGATGAATAGGAGAGGAGCAGCAATAAAAAATATTGCGAAAACGGCACAATTTAAAGTTTTACTTGCGTGCACTAAGTAAACGGTGAAAGTTATAAAAAATCATGTACCACAAAATTGTTCCCCTCTAAAACTTCTTAATAAAAGTCCGCGACAGCATGTGTCTAGCTTTTAAGATTAACCCACTATAAGCATAATTAATATGTGTTATGGTTTACTCAAATAATAAGACTGCAGTCTACGCGAACGAAGTTGCGCTTAAAAGCTAGTCAAGTTATAATATTCCAAGTGTTACGTTTATAACATGACGCGGTACGTCGGCTGTAGATTTACAAGTGTATATTGTCTGCCTCCAAGTCAACATTTGCAATGCAGGGGGAGTCCCCGTTTTATGGCGATAGAGTTAAACCCTGAATACAAATGACAGGTGCCACTTTCTCCCGTTTTACAGCATCGTTAGAGATATTACGCGATGCGTTTAACGAGCCTTGAATAAAAACTACGCTGACTTTAAAACTGTTCTGCCAGTGATGTGACTATTGTTCAACTTTAAAAAAGATTTTATATTCATAAATGATTTATTTCTATAAATGGTCTATTAATGGCAGGTTTTACTTTGTGGAATTCCATAGAACAGAAACTATAACATAACTACTTTACTAATATGTATTACTTACTAATATGTATTATATACTTTACTTAATGTGTATATATGATTTTATGTGAAGGTGGAATCTTGCAAGTTGAATTTAACCCACTTCCCGGTGTCCAATTGAACTGAAATTTTACGTAATGGTCCAGTCCCGATGACAATGAATGTTTATGATAAGCATGACCTGATGCTGCTAGGATAGGCTCCAGGCGAGGGACTCCTCAACGCATAACAATACGGACATGAAATTTTGTTTAAAGATTTTTTTAGTTAGAAAATGACAGAAACTATTTAACAGTAAAATCATTTTTTATGTAAAAAGCTTACTTTATATTACATTATTCATACATATGGCAATAAAATTGGCTGATGTGCGATTGTGCTGACCTTCTCTCTCGTTACTTAAGTTCTCGTAGACGAACTCGCGGCCAAACGTTAGTTAACAAATAAAATGAAGCGAAATTATATTAAGCAGATAGTATAAGCCACAGTGATACTATATATCGAAACATTAAAAATAATACACTCAACCAAAAACAAATAAAAATTATCTGCACTGGGGTCACGTTACCAATTGTCATTACCATATTTGAACAAGATTAAAACGAAAAGTTGGTACTATAATGAGCGCCGCTTTTAATCGGACACGGTACGGTCTCGGTAAATCGTTTTGGTACAATTAAGCGAATAATCGAGACTTAACTGCACCGTGAAATGGGTAATATGCTCTTTTCATCTTTTGGAAACTTCGCAACGTGAATGTGTCGTTATTGACTGTAAATTGATCGATAACGGCCAGTTTATTGATACGCAATCGTATCTGAAAAAAGATTTCGGAATTGGTATAAGTGACGGCCTGTTTCTATACCAATGCTGAGAGAAGGGGTTTGAGCTTAGACTTACCACACTGCTCCTATGCGGATTGGTAGATTTCACATATCCCCAGGATTCTCCAGAGACATGCGCTAGTCCTTCACCGAAAAGCGTGTGATATATTGAATATCAATTATGCACACAAGTTTGAATAGAAAAATTTTATTGGTGCTTAACCGGGGTTTGAACCATGACTCACTAGAGAGAGGCACATATTCTCACCGTTCGACTATCACAGTCTATAAAATCCTGAATTGGTACATTAAAGTAATCAATGAGCTGAGATTTATTTTTATACTGATAAGAAGATAAGAGAGCTTAAATCTACAAATTATAGTAGACGGCCCGTTGGCGCAGAAGGAAATACCCTGTCGTCAGCTCCGTGGGTCGCGGGTTCGATTTATACCGAGGGCGAACATTTTCTAAAAGACAATTTGTTGATTCTTCGTATGTTGTATGTTGACCCACCGTGTGTTATCCGGCTGAGTAGAATAAACCACCCTCTTTCTTACCGAGGTGTCGTAAAATACGACTAAGGTAAGTTGACGCCAGGCAGGCGGCCGGTCGTGAAATGCGCAGCCCAATCATGTGACAACATGTATTATAACATGTTGTGCCGACCCCACTTAGATTGGGACAAGGGCAGGAGGATGACGAATTTGTTGGTTCTTCGAGTCTGGGTGTATTTATGTGTTTTAATATGTATTAAAAAATTTATATGATATCTATTACTAGCTGGCCGGGAAAACGTTGTTATCCCATATAAATTATTTACAGGGTATTTCTAGTGTAATTATAAAAAAATAATAGTAAAAATAGATAGTAGCTGATAGTAGTAGATTCTCAGGCCTACTACATATGCATATAAAATTTCATACAAATCGGTCAAGCCGTTTTGGAAGATTATGATTACCAACACGAGAGTTGTATATATAAGCTATATTTACTAGTTGTCTGTTACTAATAACAGAAGTATTAAATTATTTAATTTGATAATGGACGATCTGTTTGTAAGTCCTATACATTGAAATTAAATTAAAAAAAAAACGTACATTAGAAAATATTTATGTAGAGTTTAACAGTAATTAACACAGCGGTGTATAACACCCATTAACTATTACGCGTTTTATGATACGAAAAAACGAGAGTGAAAAAGCGAAAGCGACAATTTACGATTGGCGGGCGTACATATATCAAGGAACACGTTAGTTCGTAAATTCAATTTGTTGCAAAGGATTGATACCATGTTTTGTAAGTTGTCTCTAACTTATTTGCTTGAGAGTGACAGGTTAAAGCATAAAAGTCAGAAGAAAAAGATCTTCAACAATTCTACAAATATGTTTTAAGTGTAGTAACAATTTTTTATTATATGTATTTTTTGTTTCTATATACGCGTGTATCAAGTTCGACATGCTACGCTTGGCACCTAATTGATTTAACACATTTAGAAAGCAATAAAATTGATTTTACATTAAATTTATGTTTAATGGTATCAAAATTTCACTATTTTAAACTGTTTTCGAAATAGCATTCGTTTTAGTAAAACTTCTGATATTTCAGTTGTCATTCATTGAACCTCGAATATGTTTTATATAACACGTATTAAATAGTCCTACTTTTCAAAAGAATGAATTTAAAAACCAAAAGAGACATTGAAACCGTTCAGAGAGATTCTTTTATTCTTTTGTTTTTTATGAAAACATAAATCTTTTATTGGATGTCATCAATCATGGAATCAACTTCTGCTTTTTGAATTGCTACAGTCCAATTAAAGAATTTTCTTTGATATACTAAGTCCTGTAATACAAAAAAGACAATTTTGCAATAAAAAAAAAGTTATTAGGTTACTTAATTCTTTCTTAATATATTGTGACGGAGGGAAAAGGGGGAGAGCGAAGTTGTAGCATAGAGACTTCAGGATAGCCGTGGCGAGGTGTGGAGAGGGGCGGAGAGGAAAAGAGAGAAGTGACGCATTTTGACGTAGGTGTTGTCATTGCGTGCGCGGGGTTAATAAGTTGTCAAAATATAATAAATTAACTTTTTAGAGCATCGTTTCTTAGTTATTAAATAAATATACTCATTAAATAATATTTAATGTGTAGCCCACATAAATTCGCATAGAGATAAATAATGGCGTTTCAAACGACTTTTAAAAGTATGCACCGACGGTCACCATTCTCCTGCCCTTATCAAATTCAAATTCAAAAAAATATTCTTTATTCAAGTAAACTTTACGACAGGCCGCCTGCCTGACGTCAACTTATCTTAATCGCCTTTTACGACACCTCGGTAAGAAATGAGGATGGTCTATTCTACTCACCCGGATACCACACGGCATTTACCTTAGTCGCCTCTTACGACACCGCGGTAAGAAATGAGTGTGGTCTATTCTATGCAGCCGGATATCACACGGCATTTACCTTAGTCGCCTCTTACGACACCTCGCTAAGAAATGAGGGTGGTCTATTCTATGCAGCCGGATACCACGAGGCATTTACCTTAGTCGCCTCTTACGACACCTCGCTAAGAAATGAGGGTGGTCTATTCTATGCAGCCGGATACCACACGGCATTTACCTTAGTCGCCTCTTACGACACCTCGCTAAGAAATGAGGGTGGTCTATTCTATGCAGCCGGATATCACACGGCATTTACCTTAGTCGCCTCTTACGACACCTCGCTAAGAAATGAGGGTGATCTATTCTATGCAGCCGGATACCACACGGCATTTACATTTAGTCGCCTCTTACGACACCTCGGTGAGAAATGAGGGTGGTCTATTCTATGCAGCCGGATACCACACGGCATTTACCTTAGTCGCCTCTTACGACACCTCGCTAAGAAATGAGGGTGGTCTATTCTATGCAGCCGGATATCACACGGCATTTACCTTAGTCGCCTCTTACGACACCTCGCTAAGAAATGAGGGTGATCTATTCTATGCAGCCGGATACCACACGGCATTTACATTTAGTCGCCTCTTACGACACCTCGGTGAGAAATGAGGGTGGTTTATTCTATGCAGCCGGATACCACGAGGCATTTACATTTAGTCGCCTCTTACGACACCTCGGTGAGAAATGAGGGTGGTCTATTCGATGCAGCCGGATACTACACGGCTAATAAGTAATAAGTATGCACCGACGGTGAGTGCCGTATATACGCAGGAAGGGAGTTCGAAAGCTAACAATCGTTAGAATAATATTTAAATAGGATTTGGATACTTTTTATATCTGTAGGATTCTAAGAAAAAACATCTAGTGATACTCATAAAAATATGAGTAGATACTTCATTCGGAAGATCTTTAATTTGCTAAATTGGAAAGAAACATCTTATTGCGTTTGGAATTAGGTTTATTTACAGAACGCACTTGCTCGTAACAAAGGGACCCTCCGACGGAAATAAGTGAATGGAATAAATGAAACGTCCTATAAAATGGATAGGATGCGGCTGTTTCAAGGAGTATTTTGCTTATTATACTGCAGCCATTCCCGAGACTTGAATGTTACTTTGATAGACTTTATATTCTGTGGCAATCGAGTGCCGGATTTTAGGATTTAGGGCTAATAGAAAATGAAACATAAACCGTAAATAATGTTAAGTAAAACTGGGTTGGGTCTCTTGTTACTTGATTTACTTTGCGTGATTGCTTTTTAGTCTACACGGGTTTTTTTTTAATTACCGTCACTGTCGGCATATACTTAAACTTTTTATAGATAAAGCATTGATATGCACAGGACATACAGAAGTTATGTTAGAATTATTTTGCCATTTACGTTTGTTCAAAGAATCTATGTAATGCTTACACAGATTGGTTATGTAGCATTACATATAATAGATTCAACAAACGTTAATTAAAGCCACAGGAGGCACTTTAGGACGACGTTCCCCGACGCTGGTAGAGCTTCTGCGCTCTACTCTCTATATTTCGCAACCTCGGCGATGCTTCTGCGCTCGCTCGTCCCGCCCGGTGACACTGTAAAGCCGCTATAACTAACAGCATACAGTCAGTTCGAAAAAAAAAGTGGATTAAAGCAAAATAATTTGATGATAATTTTGTACTATGGAATTTCGCAAATTAACGCATGCTTCTATAAATTATTTGCACAGGACTTCTTATTCTCTCTGATTCCATAACTTCCATTTGATAGTAATATTGTAAATGCAAGACTCTTTCTTTTACGCTCTCTGTTTTATTTTCGAGAACATAGGAGAACATTAAAATTCAAATTATTTAAGTAAACGAAGTAAATTTGAAAACAAGTGCTTTTAAATCGGCAATGATAGAATTATTTTGCTCAAAGCCGCGTTCGTTAAAATCTATGTAATGCTAAATGATGGAAGCGAAAACCGTTTTCATACGTTATACATGCAGGGTTAGTAAGCAAGTAAGTGCACGAACCATTACCGCCACCATCACCACACTACTGCATGTATTCACTACGACAATATGAAGGATTGTTTCGTTTTGCAACCGAATCATCAGGAGATAGGCCCAATTATTAAACAATTTTGATTTGTTTTTTTTTATGAAATTACTATACAGTTAAGCACTTGATACTTAGTTACATAATGAATAAACTATTATTGTGCCTAAGACGGTATTCAAAAGCTTTATGAAACAAGACATCGATCCAGGGATTATTTTATTGTATACACTGTTAGGCTACGTTGATCCTACTTTGTAATTAGTTTCGTAATTTCAACTAAAGACTATTTAGTTTTAGAATAAATATAACATTAACTAAAATACCGGGCAAGAACTTGAATATTGCGGAAAACAGCATAGACACTTCTTGTTACATTTTCTTACTTTTTCGTGCTTTGTTTAGAATTTTATAAATTAATTTATTATTTATTTATTTATTTTTTACAAAAATGGTAGAAAAACATTATTAAAAAAAGTGTACAAAGGTCAACTTATCTCTTTTATAGAGATCACTGCCAGATAACCTACGAAGTGCGTCAATTTTTAGTAAAGCAGTTTATATATTTTAGTTCAATATTTGTTACTTAGTGATATGAATATAAGTGAACCTTGGGAGTTCTTTATATTTTAAAAACTAGCGGTACGCGCGACTTGCTTTATGTCAACTTAAGCGTTTAAATACCCTCAAGAAATACAATGTGTTTTTTCCTAATTCCCGATAAAAAACAGTAATTTCTTTATTCTATATGTTACCCCGTTGTATAAGCTTCACTTGTGCCAAATTTCATCAATTTTAATCTAGCATTTATAACGTTACGTAAAAAGTATGTGCACGGAACTTATTTATTAATATACCCACGTGTTTTCAATCGCAATTAAATTTAGTAATGGGCTTGTAACTAAGCAATATAAAAATGGAGTTGGGCGCTCTACTCTCAGCATTTGGCCGATGACGCTGTAAAGGCCGTTATGTGTGACTGCATATAATTGGAAAAAAGCGCTCTCTATATTTTAAAATGTACTCTCTACTTGTGCAATAGAATAACCGTTATACCGTACGAGGCGAACAAGGCTCAAGGAGTTAAGAAACAGGTCGCCGAGCCAAGGATTATTTCTAATACCCACTTACGTCGTAAAGTATACAATGTTGGGATCCTGTCGCGATCCGGCTTTGTTTTAATGAAAATTTCAGTTCAACAAGACGTTAATAGAATTTTCTAACGGCTTTGTGTTTGTTATATACTTTCGTAATTTGATATTGTAATCGTGAAACAAATATTATGTTTGGGATCTTGAGAAACGTAATTTTTGAATTATAACTTTCCTTTTATCCACCTAGAAGGATACAAAAAAAATTATCTAACTTATAGATGTAGGTGTTAGATAGATAGATAGAAATTCTTTATTGCACACACATTACACTACAAAAATTACATAAAGATAATTACATAAACTTAAATACAGAAACATACGGCGTGCAAAGGCGGTCTTATTGCTAAAAGCAATCTCTACCAGACAACCTTTGGAGAAAGAAGAGATTGTAACATAACATGAGATAGGTGCATCAACAAGAAAAAGAATAATAGCTATTAATATAAATACATATAAAATAAATAGTATATATTTATATACATATATATAATAAATACAGCAATACACAATAAATATAAATAAATAGATTTATATATACATGTCTAATATTTACACTAATATATAATATTACAACTGTAGGTGTTACTTTGCGGAATTCTGTACAAAATAAACAAACTAGGTACTAGTAATAAGAATTCTTCTTTGAAAAGATCAAACGCCGACCTACCTGCCTACTACTATTTTACGACACCTCGGTAAGAGATGAGGGTGGTATATTCTACTCAGCCGGACCCCACACGGCGGGTCAAATTACCTTAGTCGCCTTTTACGAGACTTCGGTAACAAAATGAGGATGGCCTATTCTACTCAGCCGGATACCACACGGCATAAAATATTCTAAATATATACTTAAATTTAAACTGCAATATATACTGTGTAGTTAAAATTAAAATATGTTTTATAATGTAACTTTCAACTTTTTAGGAGACGCTTGTTCGTTCCTCCCTAAAGGTTCATTAATCATCAATGTCAGCGCTTATTGTAATATCTCCCGTAGGCTTAAGATCACTTAATTCCCTTTTAGACAACCGGATTTTGCATAATAAAGTGCTTTCTGAGGAAAACGTTGAGTATTTATATCAAATTATGTCTTTTTTATAACTTTCCCTTTGCGTAATGTATACCGGCATTTTCTGTTTACTCATACTTCATTTATATCAAATTTTTGGGACAAATTCAGATATTAAGACTTGATACAATTTACATAGCAGGGATCAGATTTATTTCTGCAAGAATGTGTTGTTGCAACTTTGCTGCGTTTGAACAAGAACGGATTTAGCGTAAAACATGTTTGAAGTCGTCCTGTCCAAAGAACAAAGTCACATTTTCAATGTTTATATATGGGAGATGTGACTTTGTTCTTCGGATACGGCGAAATATAAAACAAAGTCCGTATCTGTCTGACTATTTGTGATAAACTTAAAAACTACTCATCTGATTTGCATATGGTTTTCATAAATACATGGATGGATTGATGTGAAACGTTTTCATAAGGTTATCTGCTAATTTACACAAATATTTTAGTAGTTATTGAAAATGTCAGATATAATCTACCGCCACTAAAACGAAAACTTTCAGATATAGCATAATAATTTATGGTATTATATTCTCCCCTAATAGCTCTACGGAAACTCCACGATGGCATATATTTATCTCTTAAGAATAGGTTACTATGCCCATTTAACCATTCCAAATGTTAAAAAGATTGGCCACTTTCAATGTGGTCAATTATTTATTATTAATATTATTATTTATTAATAAAAATATGTGTGTGTTTAATTATAATTATTGAGACAACGTTTGCTCCCAGCGAAGCCTTTGACCGTTAATCTGAATTCTTGCAACAGATCAGTAAATTGTTTTAATATTTTTCCTTACGAATAACTAATTAATAAGGCTCTATTGATGTACTCCAATTAGAATTTCAAGTGGGGATGCAATTATAAGCAGTAGATAATTATGCTCATGACGATATAATAGGCCTAAAGGTTTAAGTGTCCATACAGCTCTGTTTTGATATACGTCGATATCGGTTAAATGAATATTAAATCATCGCTCGCATTTAACTCGAACACTCTCAATTACCGCATGATTGAGTCCCCTATTGGGATCGTTTAAGTTGGGGATTGCTTTAAATGCGAGTGTGAAGTGTACTGAGAATTTTCGAGCTGTTATACGAGTAACCATGATGTATAGCTGGGATATATGTTGAACCCAAAATTATAAATGTACTGAAAGAGTGTAAAGTGATTTAATAAAATGATACCAAGATTCTTTTAAATTTAAATGATAGTAATGTAATTTTAAAATCTTGTGTTATCTCGAGTGTAAATAAAGATTTTTCCTTTCTTTCCTTTGCGATTTTGTCGTGGAGTCTATCTCCTGATGATGCTTCGGTTGCGAGGCGAAACGATTGTTGAGTTTGTGATAGTGAGCGTGTGTAGTGCTTGTGTATTGTGGTGGAGGTTTGGCCACGTGGTTTTACGAATTCTGCATGTATCGGGTATGAAAAAACGGTTAGTCAACTACATTTAGCACTATATAAATTTTCTATTTACTGTATCGTGGATTATAGCAAAATATTTTTTTATATTACTTTTCTATTATGAATCTCCGCAAAGTAACGCCAAATTCTATAAATTATTCGAGTGTAAATATTAATCTAGATTCATAGTTTTTTGTTATATTTCTTTTCTTTTCTTTCTATATTACCCGTATTTTACTTTTCTTTTTCCTTCTGTTACTCAGGTTGACTGGATATGTGTTACTCTTTACTTTTTTAATAATATGTAGGTACAATAAAGAAACAAGTAAAAACACTTTGAAATAAAATATATGAAATTTGTTTATTTTACAAAACCACCACAACAAAGATTTGCGATTTTGTTCTGTATTGTATCTTCTGATGATGCTTCTTCGGTTACGGGAGGAATTTATTGTTAAGATTGACTTAGTGAGTGCGTTCTAAATATAGATATCTCAAAGTTTTAAGTTTTTTTGCAGATGATATTTGTTTTAATTTTTTAACTAATTTTGTTTTCAAATGAAATATTCAAGTATAGTAGGTATATTCATATTCAAATTCAAATTCAAATTCAAAATATTCTTTATTCAAGTAAACTTGTAAACAAGGGCTTTTGAATCGTCAACATCTACTGCTGGTTCAGAAAGCTGTTCCTACTGAGAAGAACCAGCAAGAAACTCGGCGGTTGCTCTTTACAAACAATAGTTCTTAGCACTAGTTACATACAGTTATTAATGTCTTGTATATGATCATATATATGGTCGGATGTTTTAAGCATTACATCGGTAACTTGGGGTGTTTGCAAATTAGTAATAAATAGGCGTTACTTTGGCATTTGCAGTTAGCCATAAATTATACGCGTTTTAGTCAGCTAAATTGCAATCAAAAGCTGGATTCTTAACGAAAAAAAAAATTAAAAGAATCAACCTACTATATACTGATTTCATTTTTGTTTCAGGTATGTGTTTGGTGCAAAGCAGTTGTCAGGTATCTTTCTATATAATCCGAGTCAGTCTTCTATTCTTAAATAGATTTGACAAGTTAACACTAACAGAATATGTTGTGTAAAATTGACACGGGTAAAGCGTGAAATGTTTTTCGTATTTCAAATATACATAAATATCGCCACGGCATTTGAGTTGTAAAAATCAGAACATAATTTCTCTCATAATAATACCATGCTTTTTAATCATCATCATCAATATCATTCTCCTGCCCTTATCCCACTCTAAGTGGGGTTGACACAACATGTTACAAACATGTTGTCACATGATTTGGCTGCGTATTTTACGACCGGCAGCCTGCCTGACGTCAACTTACCTTAGTCGTATTTTACAACCCCTCGGTAAGAAAGAGGGTGGTCTATTCTACTCAACATGATACCACACGGTGGATCAACTTACATTAGTCGCCTTTTACGACACCTCGGTAAGAAAGGAGGGTGGTCTATTCTACTCAGCCGGATACCACACGGCATCCATATATGTGGAAATGTTGGACAGATCAACAAATTCCAAATTATATTTTTCGAAATTCAATCTGAGATATGAGGACAAACGCTAATTATCACACGTGCTCTTAAGGAAAACCACGTAGGTTTTTCGGAATTCCAATCCGTGTCAGAAGTATGTCGTATCATAACGATCCAGTAACTTTCAGAATTCTTTCAAGTATCTCGATTTAAATTGAGTAACACGACTAAACGATGGCAACAAAGAGTAACGAACTCGCTGACAATTTCTTATCAATAACTCTATGAAAATCCAAAAATGAAGCAGATGTAAGGAATTTCGCTGAAATAAAACAGGCACGTAGAAATACTTCTTAACTATAAACTAATGAATCATCTATGTAAACAAGAGGCCGTGTGAGCTACCGGTGTTTATGTTAATAGATGTGAAGTGGACCGTGAGACGTAAATGTATAACACCATTGTATGAAACGTCAATGTACGTTGCAGATGATATTCGCGATTGTTTGTGAAATATGGGTTGACTAGTTCATAAGCATCTTGGCCTTTATTTTTTAGTCTGTGGCATATAAATTTATAGTGCAGCAGGCCTACCATGAAGTCTTATTGCGACTCAATTGAAGACGTAAACTAAATCGTTTTGCTTTTCCATACCATGACGTCTTAAAGACGCACACTTTAAGTCGGTGCCGAATGAGCGTTCGGAATTCGTCTTAAGAACATGTGAATAAAAGAAACAGAGCTATCTGTAGTTCATATAACGTTATCCTTTTCAAATATTACGAACTCAATGCAATTCACACTTCTCACACTTCTACTTATATATTTTATTTGCAAGGATTAATTTGTGTATGGGATTTACCCTGGCTCGTGTTTTGTTACTCTATTTTCATTTCAAAAACTGGTCCCTGGACTTTCCCTATTACACGTTCTGATCTAACTTTTTCCTCAATTAAAATGCTTTCTATCTTTGAAGCGTCCTGTTCCACGAAGTAACTTATACATCATTGTTCTGCCTCATAATGTTATAGTTTCGTATGTAACTATTCGACAAAGTGATAATTTTAAGAACTAAGGATACAGCGATTCTTTACATTTATTTTAATACATCGTACATGCAATCTACATTATATTATTATTAGAAATCACATTTTATTTAATTCGTTGTATCGTCCTTGTCTATTCTGTTCCGGATTGGATTCTTTATATGAGATGAAATCTATAGTGACCGATATTTCGTTCCTAATTTGTTCTAGACCACTAAAATGCACATTTTTATAGAAACTCAATCACAAATGAATCTGTGTTATTATTTAATTTTATCAGTCTATTTAAAAAATGTTTTTCTAATTAAGTGCTACCATCGAGTTGGTAATTTGTTTTGTATATAAAAAAACAACTCTTTGAATACAATAAAATGGATGAATTTTTAGTTATTCATTGTTTTACAAATCGATTTAATTTAAAGTCGAAATATCGATTATTTATCAATCGAATTTTCGACTCCAAGTTACATCCCTGTATCAGGGACCTTACTAGTTACGAACGGGTCAGTGTTTGTGTAAGAGAACGTTTAATTGATCGTCTCGGTTATTGAAGACACTACTTCATATACTTTCTATGGGATACGTATGGGAACTAAGAAGCAGTTAAGATCTTATTTAAGAGTCTTGTATTAACCATAATGATGTAAATGTTATATTATGTAAATGCGTTTCCTGATATATATAATCGGCTTTGAAGCTAACCCTTTCTGACAGTGTCGTTTGGCGGGTTTGAATTCTCGTCAAGGTAATTCAACGTAGTATATTGTCATACAATATTGGTATAAAGCTTGATTTATGTCATTGTTTATGATTAAGATGTTATTCTACGGCTGCAGGTAATCGGTAAATAATATAGTTTAAAATCGAATATCTGATACCTTCGAACTGTTAGATTCTATTTGTTAGATTCTATTATATTTTGATAAAAGTTGGTGTACTGACTCTGTTCTATTGGCCGAATTAAAAATTAAGAAAAAGAGAATGTATTTGGGGCAGTTCGCTACCAGCACTCGAAACTTAAAGTTGTGTTTTATTTTACTCAGCACGTTTCCCTTTCAATCTTTTTAGAAGTTTCAACCTTTAAAAGGGTAAAGCGATGACGTACTATCCCGTTGCTAGACATAGTCTCTCCATTTTGGATGGAAATGTTGGAGATTAGACATATCTCTCTGTGCTAATGCGTATAGGTAGGTTACACACATCTCCAGAATTCTCTTGAGATATGTAGATTTTCTTACGATGTTTTCCTTCCACATAAAGCGTGTGATAAATTATAATTATCAATTAGACAAAACTTATTGATGCCTGCCCGAATTTGAATCCCTGATCGCCTCGAAAGATTCGCACGGTCTTACAGCTGTGCTATCACAGATAAAGATCACCTTCTACACCACAATTATATCTTAACTCCAATAAAACTTTTCATATGTTGTAATCTTTTACTGTCCAAATAAAGAAAAAACTAAACAATCATTATCAAAATAAATACTACATTTCTATTACTAATATTTAAAAAATCGACCTCTATTATCATTATAGAAATGTCTGAGAAAAAGTTAAATAATTTTTTTATTGCTAATATTCTTCCTTCTTGTAGATTTGTTCAGTTCAGTTGTTTGTAAAGGTAGCTATAATTAAAACTATGACTTCACAATAATTAAAGATATCCCAAAAAAAAAATGTTGAAGCAAACAAACACTTAGACTCTAACTGTTCTTTCTAGTATTACTAGTATGGTATATGAGGTCACTTGTATTATTCAAGGCTCAAACACGCACTAATAATATGTCACTATACGTCCACTCTCGCCTACGGCTCTGATGTTACTGACGCGGTGCGTTTGAGACAGTGAAGGTTTACTTAGCACACTAATATTAGTGTGTTTATGTATAACTTTATAAAGTTTTACATACAAGGTAAGAATCACACATACAGTACAACTAAGATTCACACAAAAACAAACCTTCCTATAACTTTACTTACCAGCTTATGCGGTTTCAGTAGGAAAATAATTTGTTATTTCTAAGAAACATCAGTATCAAAACTAATAAGTCATACAGTAAATATTGTTATATTTTGCTTTAATTAGGGAACCTCACTTATCGGAGTTATTGGAATAAAATTATTTATCCCTGTTTATTATTAACTGGAATATTAGTTATAATTCATACTAATATTATAAATGCGAAATCTGTCTTTATGTTACGCCTTCACGGCTAACGAATTGAAGTAATAGTGATAACGATAACATCTTATACATTGGGCTCACATTTAGAATATAAATACTTTCGTTGTTTCTTCGGTAGCAGGGATAAATACAGTACATAATTCAGGGTATTTTAACACTTAAACTGTAGGGAACAAAGTTGTGAGTACAGATTGTGTAAAATATTTTCAATCTGTAGTAAAAAAACTTAATACTTGTTTTATGGATGACAGACAACTGATAATAGATAGATAGATAGATAGATAGAAATTCTTTATTGCACACACATTACATTACACAAATGACATAAAGAAAGAAACTTAAATACAGAAACATAAGGCGTGCAAAGGCGGTCTTATTGCTAAAAGCAATCTCTACCAGACAACCTTTGAAGAAAGAAGAAATTGTAACATAACATGAGATAGGTGCATCAACAAGAAAAGGAATATTAGCTATGAATATAAATACATATAAAATAAATATATACATACATATATATAATAAATACACCGATACACAATAAATATAAATAAATAGATTAATATATACATGTCTAATATATAATATTACCCCTACAATTATTAATAGATAACAACACAATACAATTTTATAAACAGCCCGTAGAGAGGTAATGTTGCTTTAAACGTTTTTTGAAAATGGTCATAGATGTTGAATTTCGCACATACAAGGGAAGCGCGTTCCATAAATTTACTGCTGTAATGGTAATTATATACATATTCATATATAATTTCAAATACATACTTAAATATATGTATACAGTAGTGTGGTATTCCGCTGAGTAGAATAGACCACCTTATTTCTTACCGAGGGGTCGTAAAATACCTAGCCAAATCATGTGACAACATGTTTGTAACATGTTGTGCTGAACCCACTTAGAGTGGGATAAGGGCAGGAGGATGATGACTTAAATATATGTATACCCAGAAGAACCGATAAATTATTTGATAGAAAATGTTGTAATACCTTCGCTTGTTATTCATAGCAACATTGTATCACTTTACTACACGTGGAAACATGTACGGGCTTCTAGTTACATTAGACCCTATCAGTCTAAACTTTCCGCCCCGGCGGGCTTGTATCGATGCAACTTAGACGATTAAATCCTTGTCGAACGCTTCGATTAGGGATCCCAGTGTTTGTGTAGTGCTCAAACGGTAACGCATCTGCTTAGAAGTTTAGCCTCTTGTGTTCTAAATTGGAAAACGGGTGTTAATAAATTTAGTAGTTAATACGTGTGCTTTGTATATAAGACGGTGTTTGCTGTGCGCAAAGTCGTGACGTCAAAACAATGATACTATCTGACACGATCCCTTTGCATGGATAGTAGAACATAGTAGGAGTAGAAGAACGGTTATTGCTCAATTTATAGAATAATTCTTCAGATATTCATTTAGAACTATCTGTATTGTATCCGGCTACGTATACTAATAAATCACTCTCATTTCTTACCGAGGTGTCGTAAAAGGCGATTAAGGTAAGTTGATACGCCGTGTGGTATCCGGCTGAGTAGAATAGACGGCCCTCATTTCTTACGGAGATGTATTAAAAGGCGACAAAGGTAAGTTGACATCAGGCAGGCTGCCTGTCGTAAAATAACTACCCAACTCAACTAATGACATGTTTAAAACATGTTGTGCCGATACATCTTAGAATGGGATAAGGGTAGGAGAATGATGATTCATTCATTATTGATCCGTGATTTTGCGAAAGATTGTTAGATATATCGCTCACGGGTTTCAATAGTCTAACAATTAATAAAACACGTGTTCTGGAGTAAGAATAGTTGTAAGTGTTAAAATACACATTCTTTTTAGCAGCAATAACGGCAGAACTCTTAAATCAATATTTGGCCGTTCCTTTATGCAATCCAAAGCATTTCATAATGCATTTTCATTACCAATGAAGATGTTAAACTCATTTATCTCAAAACATGATTTTTTGAGTTGTGCCGCCATTGCAGCCCATAAGCGTTATTGGCAACGGATTCGGTAAATTTTTTTGGAACATACAAAATATTTTGAAGATTTAAAGGGGCTTGTGATAATGTAACGTTGAGTTTGTACTGGATTAATTTTACTTAATATAGTGATGGTATTTTTTTTAATTATGCAAATTCATATTCAAAATATTCTTTATTCCAGTGGACTGTTTTCAGTACTTTTGAATCGTCAAATGTTTTTAAAGAAGCTACCACTGATTTGGCAGTTTGCTCCTACCCAGAAGAACCTTCAAGCGCTCGGCTCGCTCGGCGGCTAATTTTTTCGTATATATTTGTTTTACTATTGATGTTTACAAATTAATCGTTGCAGCTTGGTGCGTAGCAGATTGCAGTTAAGATACGCTACTATCACTCAAATTATCTTCAATTGTATAGTACTCTTTATGTATCAGCATCGTTTTAAGATAATTTCTTAACTGTCTATAAGCAAGACTCGATAATGTTGAGGAATTTTGTTATAAAATTGGCTTACGGATATGCCGATGGTTGCTTTACCTTGAATATTTTAAACTGTACGTGCTTCATAAGTAAACATCATGTTTTTCGTTGAAACTAAATATACTATGGATTATAAACTATAAATAAGTTGCGAATTTGGACGGAAGTTCTGCGTAATGGGCGTATGTTTAATGTATGCCTTTATTATCATCGCCTCTTATATGCGAGGAGGAGTTTGCCCATTTTCAAGATTACTTATGGCCTGACACTTTAAAATTATCTATACTCATATTAGTATGCAAATATCTGTCTGTCTATGTATACATTGATTATATACTGGGCTATCGTATCAGGTTTTTCTTTGAGCTAGAGTTCATTGTTAAGTGATAGTTATTATTAGAAGAGAGTGGGACAACTTCTCACTCCTCTGTCAATGTGTATGCAATTTAAAATCAAGACGTAAATCAAAACGTTCTTTGTAAATACAAAGAAATAGTACGATAGCGAATATACCAATGTTATTGAAAATTTTATTGAAGTGAAGTTTTTTCTTTGGTGGCGTTGTGCATTTTTGTGATGTGTAAAAAATATTAAACTCGCCTCAGGACCTTTATTAACCTGATCGAAACCTGACCTGAAATTCATAAGACGGAGGGAGAGCAGACCGCCGGCGTGGCGTAGGAGAAGAAGTATCCACATCTTTCTACCGCGCAGTGAAAAAGTGCCTGTGGCCTGCTGTTTCATTGCGAAATTAATTGTTTTTGTTCGATAGCTCAATAAACTGATAATTAAAGCAATTCGTGCAAAATACTCCATAACCATTTCAAAATATCAAAATGCACAACGTTTATATTCAAGTTTCACTTCTGCCGGCACTCCCGGAGTCCAAAACGTTAAATTTTTTTTAAATAAAATATCGTCACTGAGATATCATTATATACATTTTTAATTGAATTCTTCTGTACTGTATTGTTTTTTAAATCCTTTATTATTTCACCAGCGAGCTCGTTAAACCACAATTTGCATACACCGTTCAATATAAAATTTTACGTCAGTAATTAGTTACTGACGCGTTTAATTAAAGCGCTCTATACGTACTAAATATGTTAATCTTATTACTCTGGAACATGTAATTAAAACAAGCTAAGCATGTATTGTGTATTAGAGGAAATAGGTACAATAAGCTAACGTTCCTGCTCCGGCGGGGATGCAAGAAAGTTTCTCATTAAGCCCGTGTCATCGGATAATATCGCTTCACTTACTCGTCTGATTAGAATAGTATTGAGCTTTGATAGGCCAGCGGTGACTCTGACTCTCTAGAGACGATCATGGGTTTAAACCCCAGGCAGGCACCAATGAGTTTTGTGTCTAACTGCTAATTACAATTTATAACACGCTCTACGGTGAAAACATCGTGAAGAAATCTGCATATCTATAGAGAATTCTGGGGATATGTGTAACCGACCAATCCGCATAGAAGCAGCGTGGTAGGTCTTTAGCTCCAACCTTTCTATCCTAAAAACGGAGAGAGGAGGCCTATGTCCAGCAGAATAGTATTACTATCTTATCAATTCTTAGTTAATGTATAGAGACGTTTAGTCATGTTTATAGAATTAGGCGTTACTTTGCGGAGATCCATAATACAAAAGTAATAATAAAATTATTTTGCTATAATCCGCGATACAGTAAATAGAAAATATATATAGTGCTAAATGTATAGTGGACTATACGTTTTTTCATACCCGTTACATGCAGGATTCGTAAAAAACATATGCACAAGCCTCCACCACTTCCACCACAATACACAAGCACTACACAAGTTCACTATCACAAACTCAACAATCGTTTCGCCCCGCAACCGAGGCATCATCAGGAGATAGACTCCACGACAAAATCGCAAAGCTTTGCGAACGTATAGTCCACTATACATTTAGCACTATATATATTTTCTATTTACTGTATCGCGGATTATAGCAAAATAATTTTATTATTACTTTTGTTTAGTCATGTCTTATTAAACGTTATTGACTGACTGTACCTATTATTTAAAGCGACTAAGCTTGCGTCCAGAGAGCTGCTGCAAGCAGTTCCCGCCGTGATAACGCCGTATAAAGAGCTCATGAATAAGGACCCACGGATGGGCTTGAAACTATTCGGGCTCACCCGGTATCCTAGGACGTTAGTATAAACGGTGTCTATAAATAATGTGAAGACCACTTACGATAGTTAAAATTATTTATCAATATGTTGCCGTCACTGTGACAAGTTGTTGAAAAAGAAATAAATGAGCTGACTTTTGAGAAAATTGCTTATTATTTATTGAATAATCGTAAAGTAAAAATATCGTTTTTATAATATACTAGCAATGCCCCGCGGTTTCACCTGCGTCCATACCCATAACGTGGTAGTGGAAAGTCTACGAAGTCAGGCTATAGATTTATTTGTAGATTATTTAATTATAAAAAATGGGTATCATTAGTATTCTTGGAATAAAAGCTAACTCACCAAATGCAGGCCCTGATAACGGACGCTACGATGAATTTGTTATAGCATTATTTTCTTTCGATTTAAATTCTTAAATGCGCAATATCTTTTGATTTGGATGTCTGATTTTAATAATTTAAAAAGTATTTTACAGGTCTTGAAATAGTTTTTAATAAAATATCATTTAATGGAAAAGGATTAATACAGAGATATGAATAAAATGCTTAGATAATTGTCGGCAATTTTATCAACTTTTACAATGTAAAAAAGTACTTATATTGATATAACTATAATAGTTAGACTTATGGTATTGCGGACTTTTTTGTGGATATTGATATGTTCTATAATACTGTAGAACATTTTTTTGTTTTATCCTCAATAGTTTCCGCAGCGCACGCGATGAAAGATGTTTACGAATAAATTTTTCACAACTTATTACAATTTTATTAGGGATCCCTATTTTTTTTTAAATGTCATATAGCCTATGTTATTCAGTGAAGAAGCAGCTTTCCAATGGTGAAAGAAATTTTTGAAATCGGTCTAGTAGTTTTTACGTGAAAACTACAAACATACATATACAAACAAACATACAAATCTTTCCTCTTCATAATATTAATATAGAAGTATAGTAATAAGTTAAAAATGTAATTATTTTTGTTATATCCTTAGTTTTATTTCATTTCATAATTATATGTTTTTTGTACTATTTTAGGTAATTAGCTAATTTAATGCATTATCTTCGAGCCAATTTCTAAATTCCATTTCTCGAGTGTTTTCCATTTTACGTGACACTAGCAGATTGATTTGCGCCTAATTTGTGATGTACAGGCCATAAAGAAAGATAATTATAATATGTTACTCGTATGATATCATACTCGATAAAGCACGCTTAGTATTAAAGTGGCAGACTATGAAATTTATAATAATAGTTTGAATATAAATCAATTAAAAAAACGATTGTATTGATTATCCGCTTTTTACTTTTTCCCCTCTTTCTTTTTTCTTGGTTTTTTAATATAAGATGTGCGTTGTTTGATGAAACCAATGTAGCCAAACTACACATTTTAATCGAATTTCGCAAAACGCCCATTATCTCTCTGTTTTTATTCGTACTTGATCACTTTAATTGGTCTTTATTCTAATGAATTATTAATATTAAAAAAGGCAACTTTTCAGAGAGTCAGAAAAAAATTGATTATTTACAATCAATTTTTCGATTCGAGTTAATCGATTTTTTGTAATGATTTATAGAAGCAGGCGTTACTTTGCGGAATTTCATATTACAGAATCTATAACAGAAATACTTTGCTATATATAATCCGCGTATCTTGAGTTTGGTGGTTTTGTGCATTGTTGCTGTTGGAGGCGTCTTGGGATACGTGTGTCCTGCATGTGTAAGGTACGTGATTTTTGCCTGCTTCATACACTTAGCTTTTCATGCATTCGCTTAACACACGCGGATTATAAAAAATTAGTTCTGTTATAGTTTCTGATTTTTTATAAATCGATTCATTTTGAACTGAAAAAAATCTAATATTATTAATCATTTTTATCACAATCAATCACATCCCTAGTGGGGGCTTTGCAACCTCAGCATCTGCTGTCTGAAAATTCAAAACCTAATCACCAAATTTCTAATAATTTACCTAAAGGCTGAGATAACTCAGCTACGTCGTATCGAAATAGGTGCTTGTTATTATGTCGCGTTACATGAGATGGGTTCGCTTGAAATTCAGGTTAGACGTACGGAATGCTTTGACTTTGAGTATCGGATTTTGAATTGCACTTGTATTTTAAAGATTCATATCTGTATTAAGTTTATAATTAAAAAAAACATTTTATGAGTGTCGATATTAAACGTAAGATATAACGTATATGCGTCCTCTGTCCGTTCTTATATAGAAGAATTCCGTAGAATTCCCTAGAATTCTCTAGAGATATGCAGGTTTCCTCACGATTTATAGAAGCAGGCGTTACTTTGCGGAATTCCATATTACAGAAACAATAACAGAACCACTTTGCTATAATTCGAGCGTGTTAAGCGCATGCAATGCTAATGTGTATAAAGCAGACGAAATTCACGCACCCTACACGTGCAGGACAAGTCACCACATGCACCCCAAGACAAGGGGTCTTGGGGTGCATGTGGTGACTTGTCCTGCACCAATGCACTAGCAACACTGCATCCAACAATGCATCCTGCACTAGCAACAATGCACACAAGCAATATACACAACAACCACCAAAATCTCTACGATCTTTCCGCCCCGAAATGGTACCATCATCAGGAGGATAGGCTCTACAACAAAATCGTAATGCGTTTTGTTTTTTATACGATAAGGCTAGCGCCTGGCTGCTATCTCGCCTGATGGAAACCGAAAGATGCAGCCTAAGATGGACCGCGCTTGCCAATTAGGTGCCGATCCACTCTTCTTTTGAAGCTATGCAAATCGTAGGAAGATAGATACGATAGGAAGGGAATTCCATATTTTGGCTGTACGTATTTTGACTTCACTGAAAAGCGTGTGATAAATTTATAATAAAATAATTAGACGGGTTAGTAATAACAAAAAAACACATTGGTACCTGAATTTCCCCTGAGCTTGTTTAAATTTGTGGCGAGTCACACGTTCGAGTCACGGATCGTCTATCCCAACTTTTACCATATCAATGTATTTCTTAGTACGTATTACGAGTTGTTTAAAATCAAGTTAGAGAAAATATATATTAATAGTTGAATTTAGAGTTTAGAGAGAGATTAGAATGTATAGATAAATGGGATTCAATAAAAGAGTTTCGGTATAACATGTTATATGAAAGTGAGTTGGGAAGATGTTGAGCGAACAGTTGTATTTGTATCGGCCCGAGGCACCAGATATTGCTCGTCTTTAGATCGCTTTGACATGTTTCAGCCGAACTGATTCCTTGCGATTCGGTGATCAGATGGAAGCGTATTGGATTAATTTAGCTACATACGAACGTTCTAGTACTTGTGAACTTATTTAATTCTATAGAATTTGATTATTAATTTGGCGAGAACCCTTTACCGATAAATTTTGAGTTAACGGAATGAATCATATGGAAATATATAATTCGAGTTATACACGCGACTTCTTTTATAACAACTTAAGCGTTTTAGTAACCTTTATAATGCAATGTCTTTTTTAAATGTTTCTGGAAGAAAAATGGAATGTTTTAATCCTTTAAGTTACGGTCAAAGTGAATAAGCTTTAATTGGTAAATTTAATTAATTTTGGTCCAATAATCTGTGAATGCGTAATATTCAGTTCACTAGTGGGATTAGGAACGGAAGAGTCGAAGACCGAGCTCAGTGGCGTGCTATCGAACTCTGATGTCCAAAAGTGCACAGGAACATCGTAATAATGATAATGATATTGGTGACCAATGGGGGTCAAGAGCTATTTAATAATTTTGTCAAAGACATTTACTAAAAATTATAAATGCGTAGCCAGTCTATCTCTCCGCTAGGCCTTTACAGCTAATCTGTTGAAATCTGATGAAATTTTGGCACAATTGAAGCTTATATATGTGCGATTTTGTCGTGGAGTCTATCTCCTGATGATGCTTCGGTTGCGGGGCGAAACGATTGTTGAGTTTGTGATAGTGAACCTGTGTAGTGCTTGTGTATTGTGGTGGAAGTGGTGGAGGTTTGTACATATGTTTTTACGAATCCTGCATGTAACGGGTATGAAAAAAAAAACGTATAGTCCACTATACATTTAGCACTATATATTTTTTCTATTTACTGTATCGCGGATTATAGCAAAATAATTTTATTATTACTTTTGTATTATGGATCTCCGCAAAGTAACGCCTAATTCTATAAATTACTTATATATGTGGTTAACAAATAAGATTAACATTTTGCCTTCCGGAATATATTTTAATTTAACACAATCTTTATTTACAAGCTCGCTAAGTACATAAAGTGTGGTATGTAGAAAACATTTCAGTTTTCTTATAAATATATTATAGCGAAGCCGTGTTATAAGAATCTGTGTTGTAGGAGGGTTTGCCGCAATTTACTAATCGTGTTATAGCGAGACGTTGTTATAAGAGGGTTACATAATTGAGGTTATAAATCACAGGTACCATCGCTACTAAATATGTTTTGTATGTTGCTGCACAACTATGTACTCTTATATGGTAGGTTTGTTAGACAATGAAACAATTGGGCTCAGTCGCCTAACGTCGAGACATATTGCTTCCACTTTAGATGCCTATTCGCTTTGACATGTTACATTCGTATTAGGTTCTTACGACTCGCTGATCAGAGAGCCTATTGAATCGAAAAATCCAATTTGATCTTGTTGTGCCCAACGTATTCACTATTAATTTGACAGTTCATATATTTTATTTGTATACGATATTTCATTCAAGGCAGTTTTGGACATTGTCGTTCTTCCTCTAGTTATAATAATATTAATAATTAATAAAAAGGCTTACTTGTATTCCAAAAAAAAAAAAATGAAAAATTCTATTACAATATTTAGTTACAATTTTGTTTTAATAAACTCGTCATTCATTTTTTTTACGTTTTATAATTTGGACACCCATAATTGGGCTAAGGCCTCCTCCATGTCCTTCGATTTTTTCCTATTTTGGGCTGTTCTAGACCATGTCACTCCCGCTATGTTTATTATGTCGTCATCCTAGCGTGTGGTTAGGTTAGGTTGTCCTCGTGATCTTTTCCCGTCTCTAGGGTACCAAGTTAGGATTCCCTCTAGTTACATATATCTTAATATTATTTTACAATTAACAGCAACCGTATAACTCATTCGAGAGGGTCACATGTTAAAACCATATTGTTATTAAAATTGAAACCTTATTGATATTTGATATTTTAGACACTTTTTTCCGTTAAGGAAAACATCTTGACGACACGTGCATATCTCTAAATATGTGTAACCTACAAATCGGCTTAGCAGCAAAGTGGTAGATCTAAACTCGGACCCTTCTCCAAAAAAAAGAGAAGGGGGGGCCAATACCCAGTCACAATCTAACGCTAAATATAGGATGCGTTCTTCATTGTCACTGCTGTATAAATGTCTGAAGTCTCTTAGACCGAGGATTGGTCATTATAAACATACTCAGGTTAAACAGCGTTAAAATATTAAACTGTAGACAAAATTTTCAATGCTACCAACATTCCAGCATTAATCGTTTAGTGATTTCTCTAAATACAGCTGTAGAACAGGGTTCCATAATCTGTTTGTTAGTTTACTAAGGGATTCTAGGTAATCGTGTTTCGCCTAAACCAGGGATGGCGAACCATTGTCACGTCACTGATCACGAAATGTACCGATTACAATATTTAAACTACGCGTGTATTTGAAACTTTGCAAATGTACTTTCAGTGTTAATTAAAGAGTTTTGAGTTGATTGATGGTATATTATTTTCCCAATAAACATCATTTTTCTCCCTTATGTGGGGTAGGCACAACATGTTTTACACATCTTACATAACCATGTATCATGGCTAGTTATTTTACAACCGGCCGCCTACCTGACGTTAAGATAACTTAGTCGCCTTTTACGATTTTCGGTAAAAAGTGAGTGTGGCTATTCTACTCAGCCGGCTTCCACACGGCGGATTATTTTCCTAATAATAACAAAATCAAAATTTTTGCTATCACACCTATGACCTCATTAAAATTTTGATTAGTAATAATAGCACGTTTATACATAAAGGTTAGTCTACCCTGGTCTAAACTATTGGATTTGAGCTAAGACTAGTTTATCTAATATCCATCACGTGCTTGAAAAGATTGATTATTTCTACGAAAACTAATTATATACGAGATTGGAGTTTGTTATGACGCAATTAATATGTTCGTCCGTTCCGTTTTCCTAATTACAACATGACTTATTACTTCATATAGACAAGGACAAGTTTAATAAAGGAAGTAGGTATGTTCCTTAGTTAATATATTTAAGTATAATCATATTTTGTAAGGTCACCGTGGTATTTAAATGGTTATTTATATTATTTTATCTGCTTAATTTTTTCTTCTCAATTTTATTTTCAGTTTTTTTTAAGTTTTTACGCGCTGATTCTTAAAGCGAATACCGGGAGAATTTTTAAGGAGATACAGAGCGTAACTCAAAGTACACAAAAAAATAGGTTTAAAAAGTATAACTTGGGTAGTAGCGGCCTTTTTTACAATCCCACTGCTGGGAATAGGCCTCCTCTCTCCGTTTCTGGAGAGAAGGGTTGGAGTTAAGACCTACCATGCTGCTCCAATGCGGATTGGTACGTTACACATATCACCAGAATTCTCTAGAGATATGCAGGTTTCCTCACGATGTTTTCCTTCACCGAAAAGCGTGTGATTAATTGCAATTATCAACTAGACACATGAGTTTTAATAGAAAAACTCATTGGTGCCTGCCCGGGTTTGAACTCGTGTTCCCATCGAAAGAGTCGCACGGTCTCACCGCTGGGCTATCACAGCTCATAACTTGGGTACTAACTCGAAAATCTATGTTTTTTTGATGTACTTTGAGTTATTTACATAATTAAGAATGTGCGCAGTGCTTGTATATTGTTTGATGGCGATTTTTTAGAATTCTGCATCAGTAGGCCTACCATGAACTTTTAGAAAACTCAAACTCAGTACCTAAACCCAAAAGCGTACCATGAAGTGTGTTTGAAAAGGACAACGTTATATGAACTAGAGATAACTCTGTCTCTTTTAATCAAATGTTTTTAGGATGCATTCCGAACGCTCATTCGGCAACGACTTAAAGTATGCGTCTTTAAGACGTCATTGTATGAAAAAGCAAAGCAATTTAGTTTACGTCTTCAATTGAGTTGCAATAAGAATTTATGGTAGGCCTGCAGGTGTAACGAGGTTATCCAATAATTACGGGACATCCTGTATATAACGACCAATACAGCTTACATGCCTTTTTTCTTCTAGCGGGCAGTTTTCCAGACTAAATAATAATAGCAATAAAATTAGTTATTCTTTATTGGTAAATGTATCACGCATTAAGTAAAATACATTAGATAGCGAATTCCTTTGTATCTCATAGATCCGTATATTCTTTTAGTATTATTACGCTGACGTGCGGCAGCGTGACGTGATAAATTTGCAATACATTGTCGCATGACGTTGTTATATTCGTGGCACGACACGTTTGACGTCTTATTTATGCATTATTTTTGTAAGTACACTTTAGCCCTGTCGCAGCTGTAAAAATGTAACTAAGGAATAAACCTTGTGAATATTATTAATACTAAAGTTTTAAGTTTATACTTACTATATATTCGTGCGGCCTCGCTCGCTTGGAAATCAGTGTTTAGCATGTTATAGTCACTCGAGTCTCGGCAGGAGACTGGCTCTCTGATACCCTACACCGCTTTTTATACCTACCCCCCCCCCCCCTCTAAAATACAATCGGTACTTTTTTAATGATAACTTTTTAATAATAACTTTTTAACGGAGCTTTTTTATTGATAATGTTTTTCTTACGGATTTCGAAAAATACGTAAGAAAAACATTATCAATAAAAAAGCAGACTACAACGGTCAACTTATCCCTTTGACAGAGTTCTCTACCAGCTAACCTACGAAGTGAGACAATTTATAGTGTAACAGCTATGGTACTAATATCGTAACTTATATATAAATGTATATATTTATATGAATAATATATTGTAAATATAAATCATAAATATATTATATATATGATAAATAAAATAACAATAATATATACATAAATATCAGCAAATACATTATGGGAGTAAAGAAATATAATGTTTCTTTAATCTAAGTTTAAAAGCATTGAGTTTTAGATTTTTAGATTTGGTTAAGGCTATCATAGACAATGCTGTATGGCAACGAGTTCCATAGACGTATAGCAAGAACTGTAAAAGATTTAGCAAAAAATACAGTATTGTAAGGCGGGATGATAAGTGATTTCTAAGGCACACAAGACCAGTGGAACCACTCACGTAAGTAGTTAGGTGAATTGGTTTTTAAAATTTTAAAAAGTAAATGACACGGATCATCAACGGACATGAATATTCCGGCGAAATCGAATTGGGAGCCACTTTAATTGATTACGAAAATGTGATATGTGGTCGAAATTACGCAATCCAAATATAGATCTTATCCATTTGTTACTATCCCCATCAAAAATTGTTGTAAAACGACCTCATTAACTCTATTTGCATAAAACTGTTGTGTACTATCTTAACCTAAACTTTTTGGAAGAATTGCACTACCTCTACTTAAAAATTGCACTACCTAATTGCACTACAAAAATTCGTTCAGTAGATTTAGAGAAAATCAATCACATTCTGACAGACAGCTTTGGGGATTTTTTTAAATAATATGTATAGATATAAAAAAAAAATTATCATGTGAAAGCAGTATATTTTATTTATAGACATCGGATATATCACATTATAAGAGACGAATTTGTTACGAATTTCTAATTCAGATGCGAAAACGCTGAAAAGTTACTCGGATGAGTCAAAAATAGTTTGCTAAACCCGATGATGTGATAAGGGGAAAACCAAGATTTACTGCCAGTCTGTTATATATAGGCAAGATTTTATTACTTGGAATTCCTAATTTGTTGACCTCTTGATTCACCACTTCACATTTAAATTATAACTTGATTTTAATGTATTACAATAACGTACTAATCTGAAGTCTATCTGGTAATGATGCTTCGGTTACGGGGCAAAACGGTTGCTGAGATTGTGGTAGTGAATGTGTGCAGTGCTTGTGAATTGTTGTGTAATTGGTGGCGGATAGTGCATGAGTTTTTATGAGTTCTTCATGTATTAGGTGTGAGAACGGATAGTACACTCTACAATAAGCATTACATATATTTTCATTTATCGTGGATTGTAGCAAAATAATATTTTCATCACTTTCGTATTTTGGATCTTCGCAAAGTAACGCTGATTCTATAAATCATTGCTAATTATAAAAATAACTGTGATATGGAGCTGTGATAGCCCAGTGTTTTCCTTCACCGTGCAACTCTTTCAAGGGGAACACGAGTTCAAACCCGGGCAGGCACCAATGAGTTTTTCTATTAAAACTCATGTGTCTAATTGATGATTGCAATTTATCACACGCTTTTCGGTGAAGGAAAACATCGTGAGGAAACCTGCATATCTCTATATCTGGAGATATGTGTAACCTACCAATCCTCATTGGAGCAGCGTGGTAGGTCTTACCTCCAACCCTTCTCTCCAGAAACGGAGAAAGGAGGCCTATTCCCAGCAGTGGGATTGTAACAGGCCGCTACTTTACTTTTTTACTTATAAAAATAACTTTTTCGTATTTTTTTTATTAAAATGGTTTAAAGCCTAATAACTTTTATTTTTCCACGAGCTCAAACGCTAACCAATTAGTAATATTTTAGAATTATTCGTGTCATGTCACACGCCTGACCTTTAACGTTGGCGAAGAATATAAATGGCGTTCAATTTTACACTGATCCATTAGACGATCGCATTATGGTGTTAGAGGGCAAATTGCTTCCGAGTCGCCGCACGCGAATGACCCACGCGAACCTTCAGCCTTTATAACATATTAACTAATACCTAAACCCATAAAACACGTTTATGTTGACGGCTTAAGACGATTATGGCGTGGTATAGAGTGCCGATGGAACTTTTGTTTTGCTATAACGCGGATAGTGCAATAAAATGATTTATAGAAGCAGGCGTTACTCTGCGAAATTCCATATTACAGAAACTATAATAGAACTATAGTAAAGTAGAGGCCTGTTACAATCCCACGGCTGGGAATAGGCCTCCTCTCTCCGTTTCTGAAGAGAAGGGTTGGAGCTAAGACCTACCACGCTGCTCCAATGCGGATTGGGTAGGTTATACATATCTCCAGAATTCTCAAGAGATATGCAGGTTTCCTCACGATGTTTTCCTTCACCGAAAAACGTGTGATAAATTGCAATAATCAATTAGACACATGAGTTTTAATAGAAAAACTCATTGGTGCCTGCCCGGGTTTGAACTCGTCTTCCCCTCGAAAGAGTCGCACGGTCTCACCGCTGGGCTATCACAGCTGTCAGAACTATAGTACCCGGATATAAATAACGCACATCAAGACATAGAGAGAGAAAATCGTTTAGTTCTGCTTCATAGAGAATTGTCTCTGTCGCACAGACTGACGAACCCGTGTGAACGTCGCATACTAACTGAGTGACATTGACGGCGCTTTACGAAACCGAACTGGCCGGCTGTTTCGTTCTAAACATCGATGTGCATTATTTAATGCCGAGTACTATACTTTGCTATAATCCTCGTGTGTCAAGCGAATGTATGTAATACTAAGTGTATGAAGCAGGCAATATTCAGGTACCTTACACATGCATCCACAATCCACAATGCAACAAGCAATACACACAACCACCACCAAAATCGCTACGATCGTTTCACTCCGAAACCAAAGCATCTTCAGGAGGATAGGCTCCACGACAAAATCGTAATGCATTACGATTTTGTAGTTCAAAAAGTAGTTCTGGGCAATAGGACAAAGGATTTTACGCAATTTGAGCTTACGCCTTAATCTTCCTTTGATATCTTGTCTCCGTGTAGTGGAGGATCTACTAAAGCTGAATTTTCCTTGCAGGATAATAGTATATTGAGACTTACGTCCATAGGTTCTGTCCGTTGTGACACTTGAAGTGTAGTGACATATCAACTGTTAATTATCTAACTACTTAATAACTCGTCACTGTTGCCTACGCGAATAAATTCGCGGGTGGAAGCTTGTATTGTGTAATGTAATATTATATTTAGTGTGAACATATCTATCGAATTTAAGTATCATATTTGGTGTATCCCAGTACATCTGTTTTAATAAGTATTATTTCAACATATCGTATAACATTTGCGCAATTTTTTTTATTTGTCCTTGCAGTATTCAAATTTTATCGAACAAAATATCATCGCCACGCATGGATGTTTAGTGTATTTCATAATTGTGATAGTTTGCTACATTTTCTAAGGTTGTTAAATAACCCCTACTGTAAGTAACTTTAAAATTATTTATTTCTGCTGTTTTTTTTCAAACAGATTTCCATGCTTCATGGTATTGAGTCTATTGAATCCAGGCTATTGATTTCTGCGATCATTATAAGGTAATCTACACAAACACAATTTATCGAATTTATTTATTTATTTTATAGGTTCACTTACAACTATTTACACTAATACATTGACAAACTAACTTGTACAGATAGAAACTTAAGTAAATGTAATAATTAATTTATAAATGAATAGAATGAATGAATAGAAGGAAGCTGTGGGTACCATAAGTATAAAATAATATAAGCAATGCAAAGCAACGAAAATGTACATTTTTTCGCGTCAGGCGAGATTGTTTCCTTACGCTTTGTGCGGAGGACAACAATGTTGCGAGTTCGAATGCGCTTAATGCGAGATCACTTTTTGCATCACTGACTGCATGCTATTAGCCCTAACGGCGTCACCGGGAGAGACGGGCGAGCGCAGAAGCATCGTCGAGGTTGCGAAATGTAGAGAGCGAGATCACAACACTTCGAGCCTTCGAACGCGCTAAATGAGAGATTGGAATAATTCTTTTCATCAAGTGTAAAGGGGGTTGAGCCTGCCGCGCTACGGAATTGTCAAGTGTGACTCACCGGTGGGTCATGCCGTCGTGAGTTAAGGAAAAGGAAATTATTATGCGTATAATGTGTCTTGTGCCTGGCCCAAAAGTCTACGCCAGGCTGCATCTTATTGAGGCTGGGTCTAGGCCCGTGGTTGACTCTGGATGCTGCGGTGTGCCTTTATTCGGCTTTGATTTGACACAGCCAGAGTTACGTAGCGTGTGTCTTTGTGATACGGGTTGAGTTAGGCCGGTGGTGATTTCGGTCGTTGCCGTGTGCCTTTCTCGACTTTTGGACGCTGAGGCCGCTTGAAGTAGTGCCGGTACAGTCTGTCTGGAGCTATAAGGTAAAATTTTGATTTAGAGTTTTCTTGGCTTTTTTATTGAGTTCATGACTATGTAACTGCTTTCACGGTATAACTTAGATTTTGTCTAATCGCGGGTTATTGCAAAAAATAAAATTACTTTTCAACGATATCAATCTATTAAGCATAACTCAAATTATTTATATAAAAAGTTAATAACGTCATCAGATTTTGATCGATTTATGAATACTTTAGTATATTCATTGATTGAAGCTATGTCCTGACTATATAATATGAATATAAAAGGCTTTAGTAAAGCGACAGGAGGATACAATGGGTTTAATGGTTACATGACGTTATGGTGTCACGATTCACGACATGGCAGAGAAGTCATGACGTGTACAATGATAACGACAATAATGCGGAATAACAATGATGTCAACTTTAACAGTTTATATTTAATAAGCTCATTGTTTACTGTTGTAGTATATTATTGTTATTATATTCTTGAAACCCGATTTTTGCGCATTTCATATTTATATTAACAACCTGGGTGACCTAGCATGGCTCGATATTTTTTAAAAGATGCAATTTTAAAAAAAAGGAAAAAATATCTGAACACAATCCTATATTGTTACTTCGACACCGCCGATTCGAAATGAGCGATTACGACTTTGCAAATGACAAAAAAATTAAGCTTTCTATTTCTAATAATATTGTAACAGCTTATCAGTGTCTGTTCTTTAGGGATAAAAGGATATTTTTTTTTAAATGACACCCACCTGGATCGATTTATCGCCCCCGAAACCCCACTAAATTTATTAAAGGTAAGTTAATAAATAATTTTGTCATAGATGACAGACAACAAATATATACATATATAATTTAAAATACATACTTAAATACATATAAACACCGAGACTCGAAGAACCAACATATGACTAATAGAAAATGTTGCCGCTCGGGGGGAATCTAACCCACGACCCGCGGACCTGAAAGCAGTGTCATTGCCATCTGCGCCTACGGGCCAGTCAACATCGATCTGGAAATTGATTATTTAGAGGGTCTTTATGTCTTTATCTTCAAATCAGAACCAGGAATTTCCGTCTAAGTGATGATTTTTATATCCTTTACAGATTAGCGCGGTCTCATCTTGAAACGTGACTTCTCTCCATCACGTGAGATAACATAGATATTTAAAAATACATAACATAAAACGCAGCCCTGTAGAGAATTAAAATATATGGCCTAGCACTGGTGGTCGCATTATACGCTTCTAACATCTTGCCCTCATTTTTGTAGTATATTTCAAGATTTGTATAGTTAAGTTTTTTACGTATTGTGAATGTACTTATAAAACTAAACGTGACGTGACACTGCAACTCTGCGTTTATATTTTGCAATGCTTAAGCGGTTTTTTCGAAAGCTCCTGCTCAATTTATCTCAGACATAAAAGTATTGAGCGATTGGTAACAAGATTGTGTAATATTTATCTGTATAAATGCTTGAAGCTCAAACTTTCTACCTTTACAAAAATTAGGCCCGGTATTCACCAAAGCGGAGAGGAGATAAGATGGGTTTTGAATGTCAATCACGTATCGTCTTTTCTTCATCTCCTCTTCACGTAGCTTTGTTGAATATGAGCCATTAGGCAAAGTTAATGATTCCATAGAAAAGGAAAGCCGAAAAAATTAAATTGACATTTTAAATATGTTAAAAATACCTTAAACGAAATAAACGATAAAATTTGCCATTTACTGCGCACTTAAAATTTGATTTTTTTTACGTAAAATATCGACGGATCTGAAAAGAAAAAGGAATATGATTCCCGATATATTTAGTACACATTTCAGTTCTGAATTCTATACAAAATTGTACGGCCTGTCGTCAATTTAAAAAAAAATGCCCCGATCGCCACTAAACTTTACAGGATCATCCGCTGGGTCATTCTAAAGATTGTTTGAAAATTTCATTAAAATCTGTCTATCGTTGCGAAGTCGATTGTCTCCTTGACAAATATTAATTTTTATATATATAGATGGTGATAATTATTTAAGTTATGGATATAATTATCTTATAAGACTATTATTACTTATGTCCGTTTTTGGTATGGAAATATTTCTGAAATTACACTAATTCAATCGCATTATACTCTCAAGACGTTCTATCGCTTTTTGATTACACATTCGCGTGTTCCGGGACTCGATTGCGGTGCAATGGGCCCGGAATAAATTTAGAATAGTTTGTAGCTCAGCCGACGCATATTTTACGAGTTTTGGCAGTGTGAATAAATCATGCGGATGCCTGTTGTTTGCACGGCCATAGTTTCTTCACTTTTCAGTTTGTTGGAAATAATATTTTATCCCTTGGAAAACGAATGTTTCAGATTGTTGTAGATATAGCCACTATTCGACCCTGTACAAGATAGTCATAACTAAATGTAACTAGTTATAAGTGTTAGTATTATATTTGAAAAGAGCAACCGCCGTGTTTCTTACTGGCTCTTCTCGGTAGGAACAGCTCGCGAACTAGAAGTAGAGTTGACGATTCAAAACCAAGTTTACTTGAATAAATTTTCAATTTGAATTTGAATAAAGAAAACATAGATTCAAAAATCAAAATCAAATCAAAATCAAAATAATCTTTATTCAAATAAACAATTTCAGGCACTTTTGAATCGTCAAGCATCAATATGGTTAATGAAGCTACAACTGGTTCGGAATGTTGCTCTTACCGAGAAGAACCAGCAAGAAACTCGGCGGTCAATCTTTTAAATATTTTCAATTATACATTATTAAACCGCTGTCTTGTATGAAGCTGAAAGGATTTTCAAGTCCAGGCTTTCTTATCATCCAAATAATCTTCAATTTTGTAATATGCTTTACGTATAAGCATATTTTTTACACTTGATTGGAATCTTTCTGTACACTGGTCTAGAATGGATTGAGGAATTTTATTATAGAAGCGAATAGCGAGACCAACAAATGAGTTGCTATCTCTGCTGAGTCGCGACGCAGGTATCGTAAGCTGTTTGTGACCTCTCATATGTCTATGATATACATCAAATTTTGTTTTACATGTACTTATATTTTTCCGTACAAATATATCTATATATATATTGAGATGCTACAGTCAGTATGCCTATTTCTTGGAACTTTTCGCGAAGGGACTCACGTTGCTTCATATTATAGATAGCCCGTATGACTCTTTTTTGGGCAACAAAAATCTTTTCTATATCGGCCGCTTACCCCACAGCATTATTCCATATGACATAATGCTGTGGAAATAAGCAAAATAAACAAGTCGCGCTGTTCAACATCGGTTAAATGTCTAACGGATTATTTAAATAATCGTGATAAAATATTGAAACAGCAACATGACTATAATGCAACGTCTGTATCATTGGTACAAAAAAAGCCACAGTTTTTTTAGTGATGCAAAAGGACCATTATCCACAATTTGTAAAGGCATTTATATTATGACACGTTTATATTTTGCAATAAATGTAGCGCACAACACATTTTAGACATCTTCAGACGTCAAAACGTGATATTTTATCGGACTAGTATGATACTTTCAACGTAATCACATTCCATTAATTAAAAAGCCTGCCTAAAGTCATTTTATTATTACTTTTGTATTATGGATCTCCGCAAAGTAACGCCTAATTCTATAAATCATTTTATATTCTCGTCGAATACGAAAATGTCTTAACAGAAACAAAACTAAATAGTTAAAAGACTTAGGATACTTTGAAGGAATTTCGCATGACGGTCAGATGCGATTTAATCGAGTTCGTTTTATGCAATTTATAGTATTAGGCGTTACTTTGCGGAGTTCCATAATATAAAAGTAATAATAAAATTATCGTCACTAAAATTGTCGTGGAGTCTATCTCCTGATGATGTTACGCTTGCGGGGCGAAACAAGTTAGTATTAATTTACCCGTATAACAAAAAACAATGTAAGTTAAATGTAACAAATTTCTTGTTAACCAAAGATTATTACGAAACAGAAAACCTCCTAAAATCTTTAATATAACTAAACCAAATAAATAAATGAATATATATATATATACATAAATTTATAATTTATAATTTATAAATCCCATAAATTAACAAGACTCACTTACCAACACCACATACATAGGATAGATAGAAAAAACATTCACTCACATCGCGCTCACATTCAAACAAATTCACACTTAACTTTGTCACAAACACACTCACACACAATTAATTAAGCTTAATATTATTTTATATTTTGTTTGAAAAAAAAATTAGCAGTATATAAGACAATGGAAGGCACTAGTAACCAAGAATACAAGCTAGGCTTAGTTTGGTTGCTAGTGGTGACATTTAAAGTGTATTTAAGGCATCAAAAAGTTTTTTGTAAACATTGTATATCACAACTGTTTTGAACAAAATAAATAATTTCTAATTTCTAATTTCTAATGTGTTTTTACGGATCCTGCATGTATCGGGTATGAAAAACGGATAGTCACTATACATTTAACTATACACTATATATTAATATCAAGTATTATTATGATTATAAGCTGCATTACACATATTTTTCTTATAGTTGTGCGACGCTTACTTGTAATATTTTTAAGTCACATGTATAGATGTTCTATTATTATAAATAAATAATCTCTAATCTAATGCGGTTTTACTTCATTTTTTATATTCTTTGATTCTATATTGTTAATTTATTTTATTATTTCTTATGTTGTTATTTATATTTTCTATTTACTTTATCGCGGATTATAGCAAAATAATATTATTATTACTTTCGTTTTATGCGTTACAGGTTTAAGCTTGATTATTTATTTATTTATTTATTTATAATAGGATTACCAACAGGTTACATCAATTAGAAACATTCTAATTGATGTAACCTGTTGGTAATGTAATGTTGGTAAAATGTAGACCCACTTAAAGGTAATCACACCTTGCGCTTTGGTTGGGTCTATAACCTTCACATAGCATATATAAATTAAGTTAAATTAATACAGTTATATATTTCATGGTAAGTGAAAGAAATAAATTTAAAAATGGTTGTATCAAAATTTATTGTCCCTACCGTTGAGGAATTCCCTCGTCTGGAGGCCATCTTGACAGTAGCATTATGTCATGATCATCATTACCATGCATGGTCATCGGGACTGAACCAATATGTAAAATTTCAGCTCAATCGGACACTGGGAAGTGTTGCAAATTTAACTTGCAAAATTCAACCTTCACATTCATACACAGCATATTAAATAAAAACTTTTAAAACATACACAACATGATATTTTTTATAGTCGAAGTGTTTTTCCACCACGCTATCTTTGATCTGCCTTTTTAAAAAATATGTACGAAGATTGTTTTACAGAAACTATAACAGAAGAGAGTTGTGATAGCCCAGCGGTGAGACCGTGCGACTCTTTCGAGGGGAGCACGAGTTCAACCCCGGGCAGGCACCAATGAGTTTTTCTATTAAAACTCACGTGTCTAATTGATAATTACAATTAATCACAAGCTTTTCGGTGAAGGAAAACATCGTGAGGAAACCTGCATATCTCTAGAGAATTCTGGAGATATGTGTACCTACCAACCCGCAATAGAGCGGCGTGGTAGGTCTAAGCTCCGACCTTTCTCACCAGAAACGGAGAGAGGAGGCCTATTCCCAGCAGTGGGATTGTAACAGGCCGCTGCTTTATTACTTTTTACTTTTATAACAGAACTACTTTGCTATAATCCGCGTGGGGTAAGCGAATGTATTCAATGCTAAGTGTATGAAGCAGGCAAAATTCACGTACCTTACACTAGCAGGACAAGTCACCACACTTCTCCCAAGACGCCTCCACCAGCAACAATGCACACAAGCAATACACACAACCACCACCAAAATCTCTAAGATCGTTTCGCCCCGAAACCGAAGCATCGTCAGGAGGGTAGGCTCCAAGACAAAATCGTAATGCATATATTCGCTTAACCCACGCGTATTATAGCAAAGTATTTCTGTTATAGTTTCTGTAATATGGAATTCCGTAAAGTAAAGCCTGCTTTTATAAATAATTTGAAGATTATTTTAACACTTTTATATCGAAATCACTTAAATTCGCGGAGTTTTGCATCCATACGCAACTGACATTTTAATAATAACCATAAAGCACATTGCCGCTATTTATTATGCGTACAGCTTAGGTATTTAGAGTAGTCTAGGCTTCAATATTTCCTGTTATATATAAGCTAGACACCTTGAAAGCTAGATTTCATAGATGTACATCTAAGGTCGTAACTGCGTTTACCATCGGGCAAAATTGCTAGCTCGGACTTCAGTAGGAATATTAGCACGTAGGCATGAATAGTAGATTTTAAATTTTCGCAATTCATACTTATAACTATATAAAAGTACACATCGCGACAAAATCGAGTTAACTTTGTATAAGGTTCGACGTTTCGGCATTCATTATTTTCGCCAACTACCCTCACTTGAACCGCACAATTCACATAAGGTCTCTTACACATCACACTGATATTATCCGCACGCGATATACCTTGGAACGATTTCTTCCGCGAGTTGTAGGCATGAATAGGCAATACATATGTTCGCGGTTCACGTTAATCTCTGTTGTTCGGTTTTCATCAAGCGACATCGTGTCGAGGTGCTAGCCTTCTCGTTATAAAACACACACACATTGCAAATGATTGATTCATCCACGGGAAAACCAACACCAGAGATGGGCTTTCCACTATGTCTTACAGGAAAAAGGCAATATTTAGATTTATAAAGATACCGCATTTCAATAAAACTCCACATAATTTAAGATGTTTTCTTACTTGTTGGAATTGTGCGATAGCTCACCCTACAAGCAAAAGATCAGGCTTTAATTCGCGCTAGGGTCGCTAACAATATATACTAGTTATACATTAGAAATAATAATCATCATTCATCATTCTCCTGCCCTTGTCCCACTCTAAGTGGGGTCGGCACAACATGTTTAAACATGCTGCCACATGATTTGGCTGCGTATTTTACGATCGGCCGCCTGACTGACTTCAACTTACCTTAGTCGCCTTTTACGACACCTCGGTAAGAAATGAGGGTGGTCTATTCTATGCAGCCGGATACCACACGGCACATACCTTAGTCTCCTCTTACGACACCTCGGTAAGAAAGGAGGGTGGTCTATTCTATTCTGCTGGATACCACACGGCATACATTACAAATAATAATGTGATGTCATAATAAAAATCTCGTGAATGTTGAATATTCATTTTAAGTAATTCTAGAAATAACAACAAACAAATAAATATTAGTTACTTTAATCTTATATTATTTGTTTAGTTACATAAACGATAGACAAAACTAAAAATCCATCATCCACATAACTTGACTTGTAATCGAAATTATCGATTACAAGTCAGTTAGTGGGTTAGGTCACTTTTGTTGCTATACTATGACTATAAAAATATAGTAATTTGCAGTTAAACTAATTTATTTTACAAATTGCATTCAAAATTTCGCAAGAAAACAAAGATTTGTGTTTACGACACGACTGAAGAGCGGGGCTGTGATTTCAGAATGTCAATAACTTAATGTCATCACAGACTTGGATGCAAGGCTGCAGCTGACATGTTTATGTAACAAATAGTAAATTGGAGTCTCTTCTGCAAAGGTCATGGTCCCATTACGCAACCATTTGGTGTCAGTGAGTTTGGTTACACGCATAATGTAGTTGCAAAAGTGAATGTACGTGCTTTACAGTGGTCTTTAGTGTCAGTGTGATACGGACGTTTAAATTGTTACAGCGGCGAAACGTGTATAAAACCCAGAGGTTTTATCGCGTATCTTTGACGTGACGTGCGCATGAGTATAGTTATTTTGTTACGCGATCGTTACAGTGTTATTTACCAGAGGGAGCAGACGTTAGAATTGCTGCGTCTGGCGCGCGGCAACATTTTAAATTATAATAAAAATACGAGGGTAGTTCACATGTAGTGATCGTAGATGGAATAAATCCTTGTTACAAAAGCAGTGATTGTGTATTGTGCTTTGATATGCAGTGCAAATAAGGGAAGTGGTTTTGTATTATCGGATATTTGCAGTAAGGAGATTACTATTTCAAGGTAATTTATTTGTAAATTCAATTTTATTATTTTTCGAAATGTCGTTTTGTATTAATAATCGTTTTAATACAAAAAATATTGGAAAACTCTTTATTATAGTTTAATATTTATTTATAATAATATTATTTTAAACATAGTGCTTTGTTCTTTTGTGTGTTGTCTTTCGATAAATAACATTGTGTTTGCCTGTTTGATAACGTACAAGTTAAATTGAAAGCATTAGTATGTTGGTGTTTTCTTGCTGAGAGCATAGTACTCTACTTATGAAAGTTAAGTATTATAACGTTTTATATGTGATATATACTTGACTTGAATTGATTAAATTTTATATATTAATTACTACGTAAATGAACTTAAAAATGTCTCGCATTTTTTTAAGAGTGTAAGTAGAAATGATATTAATAATTATACTAATTATTTATTTAAAATGATCCTTTACGAAATACAGTTTTGAGTTAAGGAAAGTTAAATATTCTCTGTCATACATTGATAAATTTTTCTGTCTATTTGTAAAATATTTTCTGATATTTTTCTGGAAAGATAGCTGCACAGTTGTCGGCAATTCCGCTCAAATGTCGGAAACACATTTCGTAGTCGTGTAGCCCGAAGTCGAAGAGAAAATTCTGTACTCCGAGGAGTAAAAAACCTTGTCTTGGGAATGGATCAACGAAATTTTACAGCCGTTTTTAAACTGAAAGTACTTTGAGAAGACTTATAACGTATTGAAAAGGTCGTAATTTATATTTAATTTAGATATTTCATTCACTTTATTTTATTGCGTGTTGAACAGTTTATATTATCTCAATTTTTATTAATACACCTATGAAAATTTATAATTGTTTTTACGAGTTTTTTGGTAAATAGTATTAATTTTGGCATATATATTTCACTAAGACGACTATCTGAAACATTACACCATACTTCTAATGAGGGAATCGGACTGCCCAAGCATTTAATTAAATAAACAAAAGAACTAAATTGTCTTTACCGTAGTACAATTTGCCTTTTGATTTGCTTTACTCTGGTGTGGGTAGAAATTTTTATCATCTCTATTTTTATTGATATACCCTGGCCGTGTGGTATCCGGAAGAATAGAATAGACCACCCTCCTTTATCACCGAGGTATCATAAGAGACGACTAAGGTATGTCCCGTGTTGTATCCGGCTGCATAGAATAGACCACCCTCCTTTATTACCGAGGTGTCGTCAAAGGCGACTAAGGTAAGTTGACGTCAGGCAGGCGGCCGGTCGTAAAATACGTAGCCAAATCATGCGACAACATGTTTGTAACATGTTGTGCCGACCCCACTAAGAGTGGGATAAGGGCAGGAGAATGATGATTTTTATTGATCTACGCGGTCAAGAGTCTTAAAAATGTTTCGAATCCATTTGCGAATTGCAATTTTTAAATCACTTCTACAAATACTTTCAAAAGACAACTTCATAAGTGCTCTTTGCTTACTGAAATAGTCTCAGAAAATCGTTGATAAACATTGTTCAATGGGGTCAGATAATGAATGATAAGATATTAATTTACTCATCATTTATCACTTATGTGATTAACTGTGAGTAATGAAGAGCAACAAAGTAACGGCCCGTTATCCCACTGATGTGCACAGGCTCCCCTATTTCTGTTATTGGAGCTAAGACCTACGCTGGCTCAATGTTGATGGGTAGGTAACTAAATCCCCAGAATTCTCTAGACATTGTTCTCTGTTGTACGTTATATTTTTTGTTTAGTATACTTTTCTTTTTGTTTATCGTGTACGTCAAATATCTGATTTAATTTTATTTTTGTATTTTGTTGTTAGGATTTGTCTTCTTTTGTACAATAAAGTGTGTTTGTTGTTGTTGTTGATATGAAGTTTTCTGTCAACGAAAAGCGTGTGATTATTGTCAATATTAATAAGACAAAAGTTTTAACAGAACAACGCATTAAACGCGGGGTTAAAACTAAAAAGAGTTACACGTTCTCAACAGAGGCCTATCATAGCTAAAGTAGAATACTGCTTTCTTTCGATTCTGTCTTTCATAATATCCGTTAAATTAAAAAAATGTGTTACGGATATGAACGAAATAATGCATAATGCAACGGTTTACATAACTTAATTCATTTGTTTATACATTTCAATGTAATTAGCATCTCAATTTGATGTTATACAATTTGTATTGGATCGCTATTGTTTTAATTAATAAGCTTGTTGCTGGTTCAGGCTAAATGTTTATTATTTTATAGGAACACAAATATAATAAATATCTTCATATATATATGTCGGAGAAAGCAAGAGATTGTGTTAGAAATAGAAGACAATATGGGAGTATAACTTGTGATTATAACGTGGAGGCTCCAAGGGATGAAACGATCTAGCCGCATAAGCGACTAATAACCGCATGGTTCGAGTTTTACAACAAGACTGACCTCGATGTGGCGAGCTCCGTCTTTTATAGATGTGACGTATTATTTTAAACTTTATTACCTTCTAAAGTATTAATTCGGTTCATATGGCATAAGGGACAAGTTTTTATCTATATTAACTGGCGAAGCTAACGAACGTATAGTACCCGGCAACAAACAATACACATCGAGGCTTAGAGAGAGAAAAACGGCCAGATTCTGTTTCATAGAGCGTTGTCTCTGTCGCACAGACTGACGAACTCGTGTGAAACGTCACATACTAACTGAGTGACAGTGACAGCGCTCTACATAGCCGAACTGAGCGGTTGTTTCGTTCTGAACATCGATGTGCATTATTTAATGCCGGGTTACTATATTTTTTTTAGATTAATATCGATATTGAACGGTTGAAAACAGTCTCGAAAATAACGTAATATTTTTTAAAATGAAATTTTGTACATAAATGTAGTTATTGTTAGTTACCCATAAGAGATAGAGACATGCTTGAGACTTGTAAGTATTTTTGGAGTTCTACTAATTTCTAGTGTATCATTTTAGTGAGATACATAAATTTAGTAAACTAGCTGATTAATGCGGCGCAGGTACAACTCCCAGTAGGCGAGTTTTTTTACAACCACGCGATTATTTTAAAACTATTTACATAAAATCGTAATGTACTATTTACCTAAACTTCTCTTTGGTGAAACCTAAATCTTTTAGTAAACACCGTGCAAATGACCTTTCAGTAGATTTTGAGAAAATCATTCACACACCGACAGTTAGCTTTTGGGGACTTTGTTTTATAATAATTATAGATATAGATACATAACAACTTTAATATAGTATATTATATATTTACGGTGATTTTATAATACAATAAAATGTATAACTATTAACAATTCTTGTTTTTCAATCAATAAAACTAGGTTAAATAAGTGGCTTTAATGACATTTAAATTTTAAATATGGCAAGAAAAAATATGCATAAACTATGGTATATGTATCACTATGGGAGTGACATACGTTTTAGATTTTAAGTGTTTTGATACGGCAAATATACTTTGGAAAATATTTTATCTTCATAGTCGAATCTATGTTAAATAATTTGTGTTTAATATTTCTCAAGGAGCAACAAGATCTCAGATAAGAAGCCCACTAATTATTTCTTAAAGATTTTAATCAGTTAGCCGTTTTTCAATTATACGAAATTGGCTTAATGTATTTTTACAATTTATTTTTCTATTAATAGGGTTTATTTTTTGATTAAAATATAAATGATAATTGCTAAACTAATTTCTCGTTATGTTTACGACAGTGATGCTTTTCTTTTGAAACAAAAAAAAAAATTACTTGGCTTTTCAGAATAATTTTTGTACCTATATTAAAAGAATTATTGATTATAAAATTTGAACAAATTCTAAAGTTTATTTGGATTTGAAATCTGTTTTAATCGAGTAAATTTTAATTAAAACTAAAGTCAACTATAAAAAATATTTTTGTTTTGACATGAAGTCAAAAATTTCTTAACTTGAATTTTAAGAAAGTTCTATATTTTTTTTTGTTAAATATAAAAATTATTCCAAGAAACTTCGCAATGCAAGTCAAGTAGTTAAATTTGAAAATAATGAGGTAATGTTGTTTTATTTAATCGAGACTATTGTATTTCCGAAAAAAGTCGTTGCATATATTATTTGTAACCGAAATATTAAAAAAAATAAACAACTTCATAAATAGTTTTAAATTACTTTGAATTCTGAGTGGCCATAAATAGTCTCTGCTTAGTAATAAGTTAAGTAATATTTGTTATGTAAAAATGTAGGTAGACTTGGGGGCAGAGTCATCGTGGTCTACAATTATCGAATCAGGATCTTGTGCGTATTAAGCCTATGAAATTGAAAAAGACATCCATACTAATATTATAAATGCGAAAGTCTCTTTCTCTCTCTCTGTCTGTATATATATATATATATATATGTGTGTGTGTGTGTGTGTGTGTGTGTGTGTGTCACAGGGTCAGGATCCTCAGCAATGAGCGAACGATTCAGAAGGGAACATATAGGTATAAAAGAATTCCCGTTTTCCCATAGCAATTAGAAGAAAACGATATAATACTTAGGTATTTGAACACTTAAAGTTGATGTGAACGAGTCAGATATAATTAAAGCTTAGAAATGAATTAAACAAATGGGATATAGAGAAAACTGTTTTTCCAACGAAAAACACAGTGGCGACTTCTTTCAAATGAATTTTATTACGAGTTTTTTTCCGTGTGATACGAACGATGTAACTAACTAACGGATCTAAGATGTGCGGAAAGCTATAGTGATTTTATTGAAAAGCGAAAGTCTTGCATTATAATGCTAATAATGAGTTCTCATGGTAGATTTGGCAGAGGATTAGTAGTATTCACATGCTTCATAATCACGAGGAATTATAATTAAAGTATTTACCTAACTTATTTTTTCCATCATGACTGCTTCGCAAAAAAATTCTTACCTCAATATTACGAGTGCTTAAAATTATTACTCTATGAATTAATGAAATTTTTTTTCGTATACTAGCAGTGCCCGAAGCGTCGCCCAAGTAGAGTATCATTGTGTCAGTACACGCGTATGATAGAATTTTTAATATTATGATTTATAGAAGGAGACGTTACTTTGCGGAATTCCATATTACAGAAACTATAACAGAACTACTTTGCTATAATCTGCGTGGGTTAAGCTAATGCATGTAATGCTAAGTGTATGAAGCAGGAAAAATTCACGTACCTTACACATGCCTCTACCAGCCATAATGCACACAAACAATATACGACAAAATCGTAATGCGATTACGCATTACGATTTTGTCGTGGAGCCTATCCTCCTTATCATGCTTCGGTTTCGGGGCAAAACGATTCTTGAGATTTTGGTAGTGATTCTGTGTATAGCTTGTGTGCATTGTTGCTGGTGGGGGCGTCTTGGGAAACGTGTGGTGGTTGACTTATAGGATATCTAATAATATCGTCTCGGGAAAAACAATACATAATTGAGGGTATTTTAACACCAAAGAACGAAGTCTTGAAAACGACTAGTGTGCATATATCTCGACGTGAGATGCCTAAGGTCTGATGTTTGTTTTGATGAGTTTACAGGAGTGATAAGAAATCTGAACTAATCTGATTAGTATCGAGTTTTATTATACATACATAATATTGCTAACATTGTATGCTTATACCATTTTATTCCTTATACTTACCTTTTAATATTTAAAAAAACATTTTTGTAGGAAAATCGTCGCATACGACGCATTATGCACATCTGTATCCTCTTAACTGATTTAGATAGAAACATATGTTGAATACTACTAACGCGCGTAATGCGTCAAAATGCGAAATGAAATCGTTATATAATAAATAAATATATAGGCCGATGATAAAATACAAATATTATAATAAATTACAGATAACATAATAATGCATAAAATAAATAAGCTTGTATAGTAGTGTAATAACGACAGATTTGGCGAGCTTTACTCAATATAAGGAAAGGAGCGGGTAGATGTAAAGAGTTTTTCTGTCAGTGCTTGTCTTAGCAGTAACACTGCAGGAATTCGGTTTGATTTGAGTAGATAATAATTTTGCTTGCGGACATCCCGAAATACTTGTGTAACACATAATTTTTAGACTGTTAGAAAGAGGCAAGCTTAGACAGGCTCTGTAAGAAGATGAATTTGATCGTATGTTGTCATGCGGCCTTATGCGTTTCACGTCGGGATATTTTTGACAAGACAACGCCACATAATTTGCAGGAAAAAGATAATTAAAGATTACGACGACATTACGACGTGTGCGGGTAATTCCAACAAGTTATGATGTATAAAAGTTGTTTTATGTCCGTTAGTTTCAGTGATAAAATATCATTTGAATGTTAACTTGTTGTAAACACCATTCAGTTTCTGTCGTTGATGTAATGCCACTTTTATTGCCAGTGTTCGGTAAATTGTTTCGTTCAAGGTCTTTAGGTGCGTTTCCGTCAGTCAATTTACGTAAGTTGTCAAGACCTACTTACCTTTATATGGATTTGTAATAGTTTTTATAGTATATATTACAAGCGACTAGACTTTTAAAAAATGTGTTGGTCCGTGTAATTTTTATCGAGGGTCACTCATCGTCATCTAAATAGGACAAAAGTAATAATATAATTATTTCAGTATAATCCGCGGATATAATCTATAAATAAATATACATATATGGGACACACACACGGTCGTCCGACCCCAAAGTAAGTTAATACTTGTGTTATGGGTGATGGACAACTGGTATATATACTACATATGTAATTTTAAATACATACTGAAATACAAATATACACCCAGGCCCGAAGGACCAATAAATTGTTTATAGAAAATGTTGGCCCTCGGCGGGAATCGAACCCGCGACCCCCGAAGCTGGAGACAGAGTCTCTACCCACTGCGCCAACGGGACAGTATAGTGCGGATTATAATTATCTATCATTCATCAGTCCGAAATTAACCGGCCGAAGCTGAATTACCTAGATTGGACTGGATTAACTCATTCAAAAGAAGTATTCTTATTAATATGAATAGTTGTTAGTCATTATTTATTCACTTTACTCTTGACGAATTTTCGCTTCTATTAAAGTTATTTTTTAGACAATGAGTGGTTAAGCTATGAAAATTTTGCACAATTTGACTAACTGCGTACAAGAACACACGGCATCTACGATACAATATTCGGGCTGGAGTCCAAACTAGCTTGCCAATTCTACGACATGGGCCTCCAAATCCCATTAATACATCTGCAGGAATCGTTAGCTCTGAACTCAGAATTACCTTAAACCTATATTCTGAAAATTTTCCGGCATTCGATATTACTACTGACCATTACTATAAAGTTAAGTAACTTAATACAACAACAACGAGACAACTGGTTATATTATATTTGAAATAAATACTTGAATACGTACACACACTCGGATTCAGAGAACCAACAAATTATTTATAGAAAATGTTGGCCCTCTGCGGGAATCGAACCCGCGACCTGCGTAGCATAAGGCAGGGGCTTGGCCACCTGCGTTCTAAGATTTATATTTTAAAAAGAGCAACCGCCGAGTTTCTTGCTGTCTCTTCTCGGTAGGAACAGCTTTCCGAACCAGCAGTAAAGTTGACGATTCAAAAGCACTTGTTTACAAGTTTACCTGAATAAAGAATATTTTGAATTTAATTTGAATTTGCGCTAACGGGCAAGGCAGATAGATGAAAAGACTCAATTGAAACGTCAAAAGAAGAGTGTTGGAATCATCCCATTATCGCCTACATACCGACTATCTTTCGTTTTGGCGATTCTTGCAAATTTGTCATAGCAATCTTTCTTTATCGTTATGCCAAGACCAACGTTCCGAGCTAATCTTCTATACTTATTATAAAATAAAGTCCTCAAAGCTGTCTGTCTGTATGTAATCGATTTTCTCAAAATCTACTGAACGGATTTTTGTACGGTTTTTACTAAAAGGTAGTGCAATTCCTCCGAAAGGTTTAGGTTAATAGCACATAACGGTTTTATATAAATTGAGTTGAAGAGGTCGTTTTACAACAATTTTTAGTGGGGGTAGTAACAAACCGGTGTCGATTGTAGTTTAGAGGGGGGAATAGATATAAAATGCGGTGTAGGGTATCAGAGAGCCAGTCACATGTCGGCTCTCGAGCGACTGTAACACGCTAAACACTGAATTTTACGCGGGCGAAGCCGCACGTATTTTTAGTTATTAATTAAATTATAAAATGATAATTAATACTTAACAACTGATTTTATTATCTAAACTAACAGTGCATTAAAAGTATGCCTTTATTAACATACGTCATATAATTTATTATAACAAATATTTATTGCTGTATCATATTTGCAATTGATTCAAAGAGACATAACTACTAAAATTAATTAAATGGATTTAATTCGTGTGTCCGTGAATGTTGGAAAATTATTTTGATTTGTGATGTTCAAATATAAATATGAGAAGCCAATATTTTTGGAGTATAGTATAGTATATACATGCAATACCTACGTATTCTGAGTTTTTATATCATTTTTAATGTTATGTACGGAAAGAACTCTTGCTCATAATTGATTTAGTAAGATAAAGATTTTTCAAAATGAGCAGCTGTAACATTCGGATACCTGTTATGGTCACTAGCTTCTTGTTAACTACTAAATTAATAAAATGGATAACATTTGCTAATGCAATGTATAAGGCATAAATATAGAGAATAAGGATCCTCCACAATGCTAGAACAACATTAGACGTTCTCCTATGTCCGTACATTCTTCGTTCTACTCATCGTAATTTACAGTCTCCGATATTTTTCTATACTCCCGTCCGTTCCAGTGACGCTGTAAGCGTTCTCAGGGTTAATTGCTCATTAAAAAATTATCCATTCATTCTCCTGCCCTTATCCCACTCTATCTCGATTTTTTTTTCGAACTGACTGTATGCTGTTAGCTCTAATGGCTTTTACAGCGTCACCGGGCGGGACGGGCGAACACAGAAGCATCGCAGAGGATGCGAAATGCAGAGAGTAGAGCGCAGAAGCTCTACTAGCGTCGGGGAACGTCGTCCTAAGGGTATCTCCTGTGAGACCGGACCAAGGCTTAGGGAGCCACAACCAACCGACGTCAGAAAAATGGGACCTCGTCTTCGCCGGCGAAGACGCTGTGTGTGTGTGTATTACATGTTTTTGTGTTTGCGATCGTTATTTGATCGTCAGGGTCATATAGGATGCTTTTTGGATGCCTATATTTTCGGTGGTCAGACCTAAGTGGGATGTAGGTTTAAGCAACTGAAATAAGGGGGTTCGGGTGTACCTCAGATTTCTCGAAGTAAGATTTCGAAAAACGTTTAAAGAGGTGAGTAATGCTAGGGAGGTCTCTATGGAGGTAAACGTTCTGCATGAACCACAGACAACCAGTGGCTGTCCGCATGAATCGGTTCTGTAAACTCTATCTCGATGATTTTGCTAGTTATTTTACGACCGGCGGCCTGCCTGACAAGTTACCTTAGTTGCTTTTCACGAAACCTTGTTTAAAATGAGAGTGGTTTAATCTATTTAGCCGGATACCACACTGCGGGTCAACTTTCCTTAATCACCTGTTACGATACCTAGGTATGAAATGAGGGTAGTCTATACTCCTCAGTCGAATACCACACGGCGGGTCAACTTCGCCTTTTATGACACCTCGGTAAGAAATGAGGTTGGTCTATTCTACTCGGATAGCATACGGAGGGTTATGTTCATTAAGAAATATAAAAAAATAAAGAAAAATAACTACCATCCGGTAAGATTATGGTTAAACGCAAACGAGTCGTCAATAAAAAGAATTCTAACGTGATAAATGCCAGCAGTAGTTTTGTAAACTGTGTAATTTGGTAAGAGAAATACAGCGCCAGGTATCAACACGCGATTTCAAGTTTAGGCAAATGTTTTAACAGATTATGAATAAGTTTGTTGCCGCAAGGAATTACCCATTCAATGAGTCAACACGCAACGCTATTGGGCATGAGGTTGGTCTTTATTTATTCACTCGTTAAATATATTCGTGGTATTGATATACACGAAATGTGGTAGTAGTAGTTCTTGACGTGCTCGGTTTTTACTTAAGAATCTAGTAGAATTATAATAGGGAATTATACTAAACTAGCTGTGACAGCGGTTTCTTCGGTGGAAATCAATGTGTTAGATTTTTTTTCCCAAATTGAAAGTTTGAACATAACATAGTTATTGTGAGATAACCATAAAAGATAGAGACATGCTATCGCGGACTTTTTTGTAGTATTTTTGTCGATCTAAATTTCTCTAATAGTTTACTTTACTGTATATCTATTTTCTGATTTACGCGGTGGACGCGAGTAAAGCAACGCAATTTATATACAACCATAATGTACAACTGACTCGATCGGCATTTATCGGATTTTAAACATGTTGTTAGATGATTATGCTAGTTATTTTACGACCAGCCGCCTGCTTGACGTCAACAAATACCTTAATCGCCTTTAACGACACCTCTGTAAGAAATAAACAGTTAATTACTTAATAATAATAAGTTAACTTACTTTAAAAAACTTTCCATAAATTAAGAACAGGAAATCGATCAAAGAAAATCCTGTTAATGTAAATTCACGTTAACGCTAAGCTCCGTAAAATTAGTTTAAATTCTGCATATATATGACTAGCAATGCCCCGCGGTTCCACCCGGTTTGGGTAAAGATGAATACGGAGATATCAATAAAATGGTTTGATTATTGTCGGCACTTTTATCAACTTTGACGATGTAAAAAAGGAGTTATATTGGCATAAATAGAATGGTTAGACGTATGGCATCCCGGACTTTTTTGTGGATATTTATATAATTTATAGAAATAGGCGTTACTTTGCGGAGATCCATTATACAAAAGTAATAATAAAATATTTTGCTATAATCCGCGATACAGTAAATAGAAAATATATATAGAGGTAAATGTATAGTGGACTATCCATATTTTCATACCCCATACGTGCAGGATTCGTAAAAACACATGCACAAACCTCCACCACTTCCACAACAATACACAAGCACTAGACACGTTCACTATCACATTTTTTTTATATTTAGACTATCACATTTGATATGTTCTATAATACTGTACAACTTTTGTTCTATCATAAATAGTTTCCGCAGCACACGCCGTGAAAGATTTTTACGACTGAATTTTTCACAGCTTATTACAATTAATTAGGAATCCCTATTTTTTGTGAAAATGTGCCTATGTTGGTAAGTGAAGAAGCAGCTTTCCAATGGTGAAAGAATTTTCGAAATCGGTCCAGTAGTTTTGCGTGAAAACATGACAAACATACATACAAATATTTCCTCCTCTTTATAATATTAGTAAAGATAATATTATAATTTCGAAAGTGTTTGTGATATTACATATTCGAACGGAACAACGGACTAATGTGTTTTTGTGTATAGAGACATTTACTAGGATCTACGCAGATAAAATTCTCGTGGAGAAATAAATAAAAACATCTAAACATTTTTGTAACAACTTTACCCGTAAGCCCCGAATAAATTCACAGTAATATAAGTTTATGCAATTATTTTCGTAAACAATTTGAAGACATATTCTATCCTTCAAATAACTTTATCTTACGCGAGTCTCGTTAAAAGTTTTTGTTGGGAAAATTCGACAAGAATGTCCTATTGTTGGTACGTATTTCAAAACATTCAAACTTTATATGAAAGGTACGCGTAGCAATCCCTAACTACGCGGATCGTTTCAAAGACTACTCGAAGAATGTTTTCTAAAAACGCCGTTTTATTTGATGGTCTCCTAAAATAGTGGCGACCCTAAAGTTATAAGAATGTCTCATTAAATGCAGTATTGGATGGTTTGGTCCCTTACGTACCAACCCTAACCCTATCGGATCACTCAAGTGATTTTCCCATCGATTAGACGACGCTTCATAAATATTCGAGATGTTTGAGTTGAGGGCACGAACATTCTCTTTATGTTAGTTCTAAATATATTGAGTCTTAAAACTATTGTTAACGTTCGAAACTTCGGCGATAGTTGAAAACTGTTAAACTGAGAAATGAAAGTTATAGTAGTTAGATTGTTGTTTATTCTTGTCATACCTTGATAGCGTCTTTTTATATATTAGTGTGGATTGAGTTAACCTTACACTATGAATTTTTCTTTCATCCCTTCTTCTTTAAAATTATTTCGTTTTATTTAAATGGTATAAACAATAGTAGGTTGCTAAACTTCAAATGCTAAAAATAATCTATATAGTAATTTACAGAATTAGGCGTTACTTTGCGGAGATCCATAATACAAAAGTAATACTAAAATCATTTGCTATAATCCGCGAATAACGAATCCTGCATGTATCGGGTATGAAAAAACGGATATACATTTAGCATTATATATATATTTTCTATTTAGTTTATCGCGGATTATTGCAAAATAATTTTATTACTTAATCTATAAAATACTAGTAGCATGTTGCTGGACAAAGTCTAACTCTTTCTTTTTAGATAACATATTAAGCTTGAAACTGTGTATCCGTAACACATATGCCGGTACTTCTCTAGGGATATGTATGTTTTCTACTTTATATGTACATGCACGATAAGTAAATAATGAGCTTTTTTGCTTCTATGTCTCCGAATATATAATCTACTTTGTAGGATGTGATTGACCATAAAAGTAATACAAGGAAATTAAATTTATTTCAATATTTGATAAATTACACGATTTTGTTATTTTAGAAATTTAAGGTTTCATTTTTTGATTATTTTATAAGTATTATATATTCAAATTCAAATATCCTTTATTTAAGTAAACTTGTAAACAAGTGCTTTTGAATCGTCAACATCTACTGCTGGTTCGGTAAGCTGTTCCTACTGAGAAGAGCCAGCAAGAAACTCGACGGTTGCTCTTTTTAAAGAATAATTCTTAGGGTCGAAGAGTAGCTATATCCACGCATTCTTATCGTCTAAGTAATCCTTAATAGTATAGTAGGCAGTCTGTATGAGGCTTTTTTAAATAGTATTTTTAAACTGCTGTAATGGTAAAGTTAAAACGCGGTATTTTATTATAGAATCTTATAGCCAAACCCACAAACGACTTATGTTCTTTTGCAAGATGCAAAGCAGGAATCGTAAGCTTATGTCGGTCTTGTCCTACTTTGTCTTTATACAACAAATTTTCGGATTCCCGGATTATTGCCATTGTGCTCAAATGCAATCGGCTAGCAAAACACTGATTTGAATATCAAACAAAAGTAAGCAATCGAATTATTTCAATTCCCTGCACAATCATATTTGATATTGCAATATTGGTATTCTCTCTTTTCAATATGTATGTGCAACGTAATGCAAAAAAGTGTAAGCAACAATATTTGCCGTTGACAACGAATAAACATACTTTTTTTTACTGACAACGTTTGTCTACATAATATTGCATTGTGTTCTCGATAGTTAATATTTATTATTTTTTTCTTTTTAACTGTCCCGTTGACGCAAGTTGACAGTGACCCTGGCTTTATCTCTGCTGGTCGCAGTTTTGATTCCCATGGAGGACTAACATCTTCTATAAACAATTTGTTGGTTCTTCTGAGCCTGAGTGTATATTTGTATTAAATAATGTATTTAAAATTATGTATGAATGTATTTACCAGTTGTATGTTACCCATAACATAGTTATTTACTTTGGGGGTGGCCGTGTGTGAAAGTGTCCCATATATTTATTTATTTATTATTTTTTTAATTTGTACTGTGTGTACAGATTATTAATTTTTAATTACGATTATATCGTCGTTGTTTCAAAGTCTAAAATTACATCCTTTTTCGTGCTAAATATGAAATATTTAAGGTCGTAATCTTGTTAAAACTTATGTTATCTAGTTGATAGATAATGTTTCGGTATTACAGTAAAAGTAACGGCGTTTTACTTGTACTTTTTATCTCACTTTTGGGCATATGTCTCCTGTCTGGTTTTTGGAGAGAAGGGTTGGAGTCCATCAAGCTGCTCCAACGCGGATAAGTAGGTTACGTATATCTCCAGAATCACAAGTGCTATGCAGGTTTCCTCACGATGTTTTCCCTCACCAAAAAGCGTGAGATATATTGCAATTAACAATTAGACACATAAATTTTAACCGAAAACTCACTTGGTTTTGAACCTGGAGTTTGAAACCGTGACCCGCTCGAAAGACTCCTACCGTTTCACTGCTGGACTATTACACTTTGTTATTGGTTTATTTCGCTATGCTACTAGTAATTTATAAGTGCAATTGACAAAGTTCTCGAAATAATTAATTATATTGTTGCTACTCTGCCAATAATTTGATTTCCAAGAGACCTTTCTTTAAATCTATTTCCTTCAATTTAAAATCTTTTGCTCTAAATTTCGCTCTAGCAATAATTACTTGTTCTGGTTGCAGTTTTACAATTAGATACAAACGTGCTTCCGTTTCGAGTATCTTAGCGTCTTTCGATTAGATTCTAAAGGTTTTATAATCCGACATTTCCACATTTGATCACACGTTTCGCTACTTTACAACTGTATTTATTTATATATTTATGTAAATAAAAAGTTAGAAAACATTATTATAAAAAAAAAGTTTACAATAGTTAGCTTATCCCTTGACAAAGATCTCTGCCAGTTAACCTACGAAGTGAGACAATTTATAGGAAAGCAGTAAAAATATATATATATATGTGGAAATATATGTGGATGTATATATATATGTGTGTATGTCAGATTATTAAAAAGTATTTTGTAAAAATGTTTCCGTGTGGTATACGGCTCAGTAGAATAGACCACCCTTATTTCTTGCCGAGGTGTCGTAAGAGGCGACTAAAGCAAGTCGACCCGCCGTGTGGTATCAGGCTGAGTAGAATAGACCACCCTCTTTCTTACCGAGGGGTCGTAAAATACGTAAATAAACTAAGGTTACTTAGTATAAAAAATACTAAGGTTAGTTGAGGATACGTCAGGGAGGCGGCCGGTCGTAAAATACGTAGCCAAATCATGTGACAACATGTTTGTAACATGTTATGCCGACCCCACTTAGAGTGGGATAAAGGCAGGAGAATGATGATTTTGTAAAAATGTTTCGAGTTGACATATGATATATACATACACGGTAAGTTGAATAAACGCATTGAACATAGAAATGTCATAAACCTACTTATAAATTCAATACTTATCTACCAATACAGTACAAATACAATCCGTAATGTTGAACTAAGATAAGTTTGCAATTTTCAAATTTCGTTTCAAATTTTCAAAAAATATTTACTTTAGCTCAACGATCTATCCGCTTTACCTCCCTCCGAGGCTTATTGTAGATCCGAAGACTTCGTTTCAATCGTGTAATCAGTTTACTCTACCCACAAGGAACATAAATTTTCTTTGCATTTTCTTGTAATCTATTTTGTTATTTATTGTCACGGAAGGAGAGATAAAGAAGAATTGAGCCTAGATTTTTGTGTTATACTTTATTTTTTTTAAATATAGTAATTGCAACCGCGATAACCCTAGTTTTAATTTAATTTATTCATCCTATATTGTCATATATAGTCCGTCACTCAAATTTCATCAAATTCAAATACAAATTATTATTCAAGTAAACTTGTACACAAGTGCTTTTTAATCGTCAACGGAAAGCTGTTCCTACCGAGAAGAACCAGGAAGAATCTCGGCGGTTGCTCTTTTCAAAGAATAATTCTTACATATAGTTATATATAGTTATTAATATACTATACAGGGTCGAAGAGTAGCTATATCCACGCATTCTTATCGTCTATGTAATCCTCGATAGTATAGAGACTTTCTGTATTAAAATTTGCCTTTTTTAAAATGTGTTTTTAAACTGCTCTAATGGTAAAGTTAAAAGTAGATCGCGGAATTTTATTATAGAATCTTATACCCAAACCCACAAACGACTTATGTTCTTTTGCAAGGCGCAAAGCAGGAACCGCAAACTTATGTCGTTTCCTACGTCTTTTATATACATCTTTTTATAATCTATACTTATATATTTATACTAATATTATAAAGAGGAAAGATTTATATGTTTGTTTGTATGTGTTTATGTTTGTAATGTTTTCACGCAAAAGGTACAGGACCTATCTCAAAAATTCTTTCACCATTGGAAATCTGCTTCTTCACTGAGCAACATAGGCTATATGTCATTTTAAAAAAAAATAGGGATCCCTAATAAAATTGTAATAAGTTGTGAAAAATTCAGTCGTAAACATCTTTCATCGCATGCGCTGTGGAAACTATTGAGGATAGAACAAAAAAATGTTACAGAATTATAGAACATATCAATATCCACCAAAAAATCTGAGATACCATATGTCTAACTATTATAGTTATACCAATATAAGTACTTTTTTATTTTGTAAAAGTTGATAAAATTGCCGACAATAATGAAACCATTTCATTCATATCTCTGTATTAATCCTTATCCCATTTAATGATATTTCATTAAAAACTATTTCAATACCTGTAAAATACTTTTTAAATTATTAAAATCCGACATCCCAATCAAAAGATATTACGAATTTTAGAATATAAATCGAAAGAAAATAATACCATAACAAATTCATCGTAGCGTCCGTTATAGCAGGGCCTGTATTTGGTGAGTTAGCTCTTATTCCAAGAATACTAATGATACCCATTTTTTATAATGAAATATTCTATAAAATAAATCTATAGTCCGACTTCCTAGACTTTCCACTACCACGAGATCGGTATGGAGGGGGGTGAAACCGCGGCATTGCTAGTTATGTATATTTTTATGTACAAAAATCAATATTCCTCCATTAGATTAGCCTCGAAAATGTAACAGATATGTGAATGGACTGACTTGAGCATTTCTGTCGCTTACAGGAAATAAATAAAAATAAAAATCTCTTAGTCAAATAGTTATGACAGGAATAGCTAGTTGTTCCATATTTTTATAGTTATTTATGAAGAATGGATTACTTCTGTATTATTATATTTTCTGTTATGCCGAGTGGTAAATTAAAAGCACGAGCAGGATAGAGGAATCTCAGCTTGATGTTTAAAAATGGAGGTAGAGTTGGCAAGACTACAATGGTCGCTTTTGGAGTGTTTCTTGGCGGCGTGACGTTGACAAACGACAGGGTCCCCGCACTGTCAGGTGACCCGGAGAGCAATTGCCAATTCATTTTGTATTAGCGTATTATTTCGCTCTCAGAATTCTTGATACGAATAAAATAAAGGTATTCGTCTAAAAAACAAAATAAACTCTTTATTTTTATTATAGATTTATTTATCCCGTGTGGTATCCGGTTGAGTAGAATAGACCACCCTCATTTCTTACCGAGGAGTCGTAAAAGGCGACTTAGGTGTGTTGACCCACCGTGTGGTATCCGGTTGATTAGAATAGACCACCCTCTTTCTTACCGAGGGGTGGTAAAATACGACTAAGGTAAGTAGACGTCAGGCAGGCGGCCGGTAGTACAATACGTAGCCAAATCATGTGACAACATGTTTGTAACATGTGTTACAAAAGTATTTCGGGATGTCCGCAAGCAAAAGTATTATTTACTCTAATCAAACCCAATTCCTGCAGCGTTACTGCTAAGACAAGCACTGACAGACTAACTCCTTACATCTACCCGCTCCTTTACTTATATTGAGAATAGCCCGCCAAAACTTAGTCGTTATTACACTACTATACAACCTTATTTATTTTATGCATTATGTTATCTGTAATTTATTATAATATTTGTATTTTATCATCGGCCTATATATATTATTATTATATAACAATCATTTTATAAAGATCCATGTGCGCCACCGGAAGTAGGTAGACTATGACACATTACGCGCGTTAGTGGTATTCAACACATGTTATGCCGACCCCACTTAGAGTTTTTTTTTAGAATTTATTTAATTATAGATTACGTACGTATATAAGACATCGCGGGTACAACTCAGAGTTATATAATTCTTAGTATAGGCCAACCGCTTAGCTCAGTCCTCGCGGGCGGGGTTTAAGGGTGCGAAGGTCGGACGAGAACGTGGATTGAGGTAGGCACGGGCGGTCACTGTGTATCATGCTACGAGGGCTCGACATTTTTCTCGTTTCGTTTAACATGGGTGTCTTCAAAGCAAGAGTGTATAGGTATCTTCTAGGCAGGCGCGCTCTATCTTAGACTGTATCATTGCTTACCATCAGGCATGATTGCAGTCAAGCGCTCGCCTATTATGCCATAAAAAAAATAAGAGTATCGTCTTCCCTCTCATTATTTTTATCTCTATACACTATACACTAGCCTGCCCAGCCCTACTATTAATAACTCTATGGTAGAAATAGTTAAGATTAAACAGTCAATTGAAGCGTATTTGACAAACGGACAATGGGCGCTCGAAACATTCCTCAGAGGACGTGACATTGACTAATGACGTGGTCTAACTCCGCTTGACAGGTGCCCTTACAGCGACGGTCCGTTCATTGTGGATCAGCGGAACGTGGCACGTAGTTTGAGAACACTTTAAGGTTTAACTTGCCGAAAATATAGGCGTCTTAAGAGCGTCGTGTGTTACCCTAATATTCGAATTATAGTCTTAAATATAAACACCCATAATGGGCACAAGCATGGCCAAGACTAGGTCCTAATTTTAGGACCGGTATCCACCGAAGTGAAGAGGACAGGAGAAGAGAGATATGCTGCGAAGCTGTTAGGTTATTTAAACCAAAGCGGAGAAGAGATGCGTAGCGATGGGACGTGAACTGTGAGGGCTCTCAATCAGTCAAGTAATATCTAAGAAAATAAGAGGCCATATTATATAAGAAGTCGAGTTACAAAAAAATGACACATTTCTTTTCCTCTCAGCTTGATCCGTTTTGAGCGAGGCTAAGCGGAGAAGAGATATGGAAATGACGATATACATATGATTGGTGTTCAAAATCCATTTCTTTTCCGCTTTGGTGGATACCGGGCCTAATGTCGTCGAGCATTATGCCACTAATCATCCATTATACGTTGCCCTAAGCTATGGTCCGGCTTTACTATATACTTAGGATGATGTTCCGGAAGCTAGTAGAGCTTCCTCGCTCTACTGCTACATTTTAAATTTTCTTCTGTCTTTGCCCATAGAGCAGGGCAGCGATATAAAAATCGTAAAGAGTATATATTGTCAGTTCAAAAAAAAGTTTTTGTTCATTATTATATTGTACTGTGTAATGTGTAACCTGTATATAATAAGTGATAAGATAAAATAAAGCAGTAACATCTGAGCGTTTGAGATGGTTTTATTTATTCGCTCCTGGGCCGCAATATTATATGGCGACCCTGCCATAAATGGGACATTATTACACTAGGCGCAACATGATAATATTTTATATTTTTAGATCTTATTTAAAACAAAGATAGATTAGAAATAGACATCTGTATGAAATAAACTATCTAGTACCTTTGACAAATTGTAAACACCTTTAAAACCTATTTTCCTTCTTATCGATATTTTATTGATATAAAATAGGATCTTTGTTAAGGATAGTACACCCAATATAATATGCCTAAGACGACCAACAATAGCGTAGATAGATATGTACATATTTAGACAAATATTTTCTTTTTCAAAATAATATTATCATTGCTTTTGTATAACAGATGTCTCGATACTAACAATTTCGACACAGTGGTCCGCGAATAAGCGTTTCGCGGATGTATGACGCAACAGAAGGTGAAAGTGAATTGACTATTTTCGTTTTTAGTTAACACCTGACTTTCAATTGTTTTTGGTGTTGTGTAGTGTGTAGTGTTATGTAATCAAGACACGAAGTAGAGGGGACAGTTTGAGGGAAAAGGTTTAGTTGCGACAGGGCGTTGTTAAGCAACGTTCACTCGATTTCATGAAATTGGCTAGGGCAACTGGCAGGTGACGTAATTTTATTAAAACATAATCCATTTATATAATTTGCCGTGTGGCGACTAAGGTAAGTCGACCCGCCGTGTGGTATCCGACTGAGTAGAATAGACGACTCTCAGTTCTTACCGAGGAGTTGTAAAAGGCGACTCAGGTAAGTTGACCCACCGTGTGGTATCCGGTTGAGTAGAATAGACCACCCTCTTTCTTACCGAGGGGTCGTAAAATATGACTAAGGTAAGTTGACGTCAGGCAGGCGGCCGGTCGTGAACAAACGTAGCCAAATCATGTGACAATGTAACATGTGATGTTGTGCCGACCCCACTTAGAGTGGGATAAGGGCAGGTGGATGATGAATCCATTTATGTAATTCACAGTCATGTTAATATAATATTATGATTAACTGAGAGTAAATCATAATCCATACTAACATAATAAATGCGAAGGTTTATGTGTTGCTATCGCTTTTACGGCTAGTGCGCTAGATCAATAATGATTAAATTTGTTACATGAATCCACAGGTCACTTATAAGAATATATAAGATAACTTTAGCATAATTCAATCTTCTTAAACATGTTTCTAAAAATACATATTTTCGAAGAAAATAACTATAATTTAATTCAGATCTGGCTTGCTTAGTAATGTTTGACAGACCTGTAGGCCTACCATGAACTTTTAGAAAACGATTTAATTCAAAGTGAGTACCTAAACTCAACCGCTCATTCTCAATCTTTTCGTACCATGAAGTGTGGATTGCATTGGGGTCGTAATGTTTGAAAAGGATAACGTTATATGATCTCTATCTATAGATAACTCTGTTTCTTTTACTCAAATGTTTTTAGGACGCATTTCGAACGGTTATTCGGCAACGGCTATGATACAGTCTAAGATGGGAGAGCTTACCTAGAAGATGCCTATTCACTCTAGCCTTAAAGATACCCATGTCGTAGGTAAACCAGTGCGCTGCGTAAACCAGCAGAGATACGCTAAAGTAATGTACTAGAGAATTATAGATCTATAGAAATACCACCAAAAAGTCCACGATAGCATGTCTCTATCTCTTATGATTAACTCACAATAACGACTTTTATGGTTAAAATTTTAATTCTAGAAAAAAATTGTGACACGCTGATTTCCACGCGGGCGAAGCCGCTGGCACAGCTAGTTTAATATAAATAAGAGTTTGCAATTAAGCTTGTTCCCTTAACTTTTCAAAAATTAATTAATTAAAAAGCGTATGTGCTTGTGTAAGTTCATAAAGCACTATCTTTATTTTTCTTTGTTCATACTAACCGCTACTCGGTTTATTGCTGTGTAGTTCCGAGGTAGCTTTTAATTTTTAAATTTACTATTTCAGTAAAAAAAAAATTAACTTTATATTCTTCCCTCAACAACTTAAATACAGGAGAGTGGAAAGTTTATCCAACAAAACAACGTTAACGTATAACGCCCTCCACTTTTACTTAGCAGACTAGCTGAGATTTTGTTCGGAACAATCTCGTGTTAATAAGTAGGCTTGAGAAATATGAGCGGAATACTTCTTTATCGTATTAGGGTGTTACGTAACTACTAAACTCGAGTGCGGCTGAGGTATTCGGGCAGGGAAACTTTGGGAACATAACTCGATAATTGATAAAGTTTGTATGAGTATGTGCTGTTGAGTGGAAGCAAATATTGGTAAAACTGCTTGGTTACGCGCACCGCGTACGCAATTAACGAGTTAATGGAGTTCGAATTGCTGATTACGCTGCAGTTACAAATTGAACTAACCATTGTACGGAATTACGTATTGGCTGTGCGGAAGCTCGAATTGAGTCTATTGTACTATTGAGCGGTAACTACGGGCCAACTGATGCCGATCTAAGTTGAACTGTATCGTTACTCGGTTATCTTAAACTTCGACTAGACAGAGATTTTCATACCATTATCATTTAAACAAAGTGCTCTTTTACTTTTTACATAAATAGGTGTTAGATAAATTTGACTGGCCCGTTGGCGCAGTGGGTACTGACCCTGCCATTTGACATTTTCTATAAAAAAATTGTTGGTTCTTCGAGCCTGGGTGTATATTAGTATTTAAGTATGTATTTAAAATTATATATGTAGTATATCTACCAGTTGTCTGTCACCCATAACACAAGTAGTAAGTTACTTACTTTGGGGACGAACGACCGTGTGTGTAAGTGTCCTATATATTTATTTACTATTTATTAAATAATTTATAGAGTTAGGCGTTAATACAAAATACAAAATCATAATACAAAAGTAGTTATAAAATTATTTTGCTATAATAAACGATAAAGTAAGTAGAATATATATATAATGCTAAATATATCCGTTTTTTTTCATACCTGATACATGCAGGATTCGTAAACACACATGCACAAACCTCCACCACCGCCACAACTATACACAAGCACTACACACGTTCACTATTACAAACTCAACAATCGATAGATAAATAAATATCTTCTGATGATACTTCGGTTGCGGCCCGAAACGATAGTTAAAACGGATAGTCCACTATACATTTAGCATTATAATATATATTTTCTACTACCTTTATCGCGGATTCACGGATTATAGCAAAATAATTTTATTCAAATTCAAATTCAAATTCAAAATATTCTTTATTCAAGTAAACTTGTAAACAAGTGCTTTTGAATCGTCATCTTTACTGCTGGTTCGGAAAGCCGTCCTACCGAGAAAAGCCAGCAAGAAACTCGGTGGAGCTCTTTTAAAAAAGAAGATTCTTAATAATAATTACATTTTGTCATAGCTATCCTGCGCAAGGTCAAAGAGCAGCTATATCCACGCATTCTTATCATCAATGTAAGCCTCCACGGTATAATAGGCTTTCTGTATCAGCCTCTTTTTAACAGTATTTTTAAATTGCTGTAATGGCAAAGTTAAAATTGATTGTGGAATTTTGTTATAGAATCTTATACCCAAACCCACAAACGACTTACGTACTCTTACAAGGCGCAAAGCAGGAGCCGCAAGCTTATGTCGGTTCCTACTTTGTCTATTATATACATCGCCAATCTTTTTATAATTATGTATATTTTTATGCACAAAAATCAAATTGCTAAAAATATACTGTTATATTACTTTTACTGTATTATTACTTTTATATTATTTATTATCTTACCTCTCTTATAATTTGTTAGACACTCGCTTTCGCAGGCTTGCCTATGGCTCCCCCGCTCTATGTATAATAACTCTATGGTTAAGGACATTGCGTCGCATAGATTGTTGCACAGATGGTAAAGACTGATCGACCTCGAAACGTCAACGGTTTACGCTCCAGTTGGCGCGGCACGCGAGCGTTGCGTCCTCACGTGGCGAACAATCGAATGCTTTGGTAATGACAGGCCCATCGACTGATATGAGATGCGTCGATAATACCGAGCGGTTTGGCTCGAATATATTGATTACTAGCTACAAAAGTAATAATAAAATTATTTTGCTATAATCCGCGATACAGTAAATAGAAAATATATATAGTGTTTAATGTATAGTGGACTATCAGTATTTTCATACCCGATACGTGCAGGATTCGTAAAGTGATTTGCGATTTCACTTTGCGATTTTGTCGTGGAGTCTATCTCCTGATGATGCTTCGGTTGCGGGGCGAAACGATTGTTGAGTTTGTGATAGTGAAACTGTGTAGTGCTTGTGTATTGTGGTGGAAGTGGTGGAGGTTTGTGCATGTGCCTTTACGAATCCTGCACGTATCGGGTATGAAAATACTGATAGTCCACTATACATTAAACACTATATATATTTTCTATTTACTGTATCGCGGATTATAGCAAAATAATTTTATTATTACTTTTGTATTATGGATCTCCGCAAAGTAACGCCTAATTCTATAAATGATTACTAGCTTTTAAACGCAATTTTGTTCGCGTAGATTGCAGACTTTGAGTAAACCGTAATACTTATATTATTTATTGTTAAAGTGGGTTAACCTCAAAAGCTAGACATATGCTATCGCGGAGTTTTATTCAGAACTTTTAGAGGGGAACAATTTTGTAGTACATGATTTTTGAATAACTTTTATCCTTTTTTATTCATAGCACGCAAGGAAAGCTTTAAATTTTGCCGTTTTCGCAATATTTTTTATTGCTGGTCCTCTCCTATTCATCTTAGCGTGATGTAATATCTTACACTCCAAGAATTGAAATCGGTGCAGTAATAACCAACCACACTAAATTATATATTAATTTTTCTTTATACGTTTAGCTTTTTTGTTAGGCTTGTGGCTAGAAGGATCGAATATGTTATGCGGTGGCCAAATGAATATTATATATTTTTTGTAAATGTAGTCATAAATATTTACCGTTTACATTAATTTACTAACCGCTGTTATTGCATTACTAACCGCAAACTTAATCAAATGTTACGGTGATGTAATGAAGTCTCATAAATCAATACATTTTATTAATGATATCAAGTTTATCATAATTTGGAAATGTACAACACGTTATATTTGTCAGTGATTAGTGATCGACAATTAAATCACTTCATTATCTATCGCTATATAACGAACCGAATGTTTATAATAAAAGTCATTTATATATGGGGGTTATATGACGCTATTTATTATATTAGTACTAAAATCAATCTAGCATAAGTTACGGGTAGGGCAATTACCATTGCAGTAGTAAATAAATATAATATAAATATATGAGACACTCAGGTCGTCCGTCCTCAAAGTAAGTAACTTAATACTTGTGTTATGGGTGACGGACAACTGGTAGATATACTACATTTATAATTTTAAATACATAATTAAATACAAATATACACCCACGCTCGAAGAACCAACAAGTTATTTATAGAGAATGTTGGCCCTCCGCGGGAATCGAATCCGCGACCCGCGGAGCTGAAGACAGGGTCACTAACGCCAACGGGCCAGTCGTACTTGCAATTTAATTCTTAGTTGACAGAAGCAACTGTTAATTCCATGACTAGGGTCCACGCACACGATGTCGCTGATAAAAGCTTGTCTATATATAAAAAAGAAAGTATGTATGTATGTTGTATTTTTTTTCTTTTTGATTCTTGTTTCTCTTTTTGGTACCCACTATACTATGTTATGTATGTGATTCCTTCGCTTAAAAGGGTTACTGGGAGAGATCACTGCTGTGATAAAACCGCCTTTTGCATGCTTTACATTATTATTAGATTTAAGTTTTCTGTAAATTGTTTTTTTTCTTATATATAGTGTTATTTTGTGCAATAAAGATGTTTATCTATCTATCTATGTTCCTTATGGACACTGAATCGGCTGGATTTATTTTAATGTAATATTCTGACAATCTTTAGATCGACTCAGCTTATCCTGTGAAGTTTGGTGGTGATAGGAGCGTTTTTTTATAACTGACAATGACTTTTTTTGATTGAAAAAAAGTTGAAAAGAGACAACAACAGCAACGCTTAGCCGGAACTAGTATTAAATAATTATGTAATTTGACGAAGAAAGGTTGTTGAAAAAAACAAGTTGCGTGACTGTCACTCATACATTATAGATGCAAATATTTCTCGGTCTAATTATTTTGAGCCGAATTATCGAAAGTACGCATAATTATATATTACTGTAAAATACCTATTTGTTTAGGGGTATGACTATGTATTTGTCGTCTAGAAATAATGTCGGTATAATATCATCATATTCATTTCAAATGGAACTACTAAAAGTAAACATTGTTTTCGCTTGGCATTATACAAAAATGTTAAACGTGTATTGAATTTAGTTAATTTACGGGTTAAGGTTGCTCCTCTCTATGTGATAGCAATCATCGAATAGATGTCAAGAACGTTCGAGAACCTTGAAATAGTAGTTTCATCAGCAGATCGATTCAGTGATTGCGGTTGAATCGAATTAGGCTTAGTACGAAACGACTCAACTGAATTTACTTTTGATATTATTTTTAACCAGTGGTACTAGAGATTTTAGATAGTTAAAATATTAAAATTAACACAGCGTACCTCGATGTACAAGCTTAATTCGTTCCGTAATTTTGCTCGTATTTTAAAGCAATTTTCCCCATTGAAATAGATTTAAATGCCATTAATCCGTTGCATTTCCCAAAACATCACCTCAGTTGTTTTTGTTAAGTTTTTTGAACAAAAAAAATGTAATTATAAGAAGAGACATTTATTTATTAATAACCAAAAATAAAAACATAATAGAAAAGTAAAGTGCCTATGGAAGCGCTTAATTTTCGTCACTGGTCTTTTTTTCATCTGCAGATTGCTTAAAAAACTGTTCAAGAAGATTTGTTTCTTCATGTTTGATAATATATTGTTTATCTATAAAAAGCAAAAAAAGGGAAACCAACTTATAAAAGATGCTTCGATAACGACGGAAACAAGCACACATACTAAGATCTAGTCTAATGTAGGACAAACTGTAAGGCGCTGTAGGTCTACCATGAACTTTTAGATAACGATTCAATTCAAAGTCAGTACCTAAACTTAACCGCTCACATTTCGTACCATGAAGTGTGGATTGCATTGGGGTCATAATGTTTGAAAAGAATAACGTTATATGAACTATAGATAACTATGTCTCTTTTACTCACCTGTTTTTAGGACGCATTCCGAACGGTTATTCGGCAACGACTTAAAGTGTGCGTTTTTAAGACGTCATGGTATGAAAAAGCAAAACAATTTCGTTTATGTCTTCAATTGAGTCACAAGAGTTCATGGTAGGCCTGCTTGGGGCTGTGTGCGATTCCTCATATCTCAAAACTGACTCTCATTTCAAATCAAAATATCGCACGCTCGGCGGCTCGTATCTCAAAACAGTCGTATATTAGGGCACTCGTATATCGAGTTACCACTGTATATTGTTTCCCTGTATTCTCGAAGGAAAATCGTGAATTTTTATATTGTATGTTAACCCTAGATTTATTATACAAAGTATCATCTTTATTGTTTCAACTGATTAGCAGTAAAATCGTAACTGATAGATAACTTTCCATTCATAACAATCAATATGGATGTCTCAGTTTTATGTAAGAATGATTTGTTCTTCATTCTATCATATTAGGGCTATTTTACCATGGTCAGTTTATTATTATTTCTTAAATATACCAAATAGTTATTTTATGTAAAGCCAAATACTAAATGGTTATGTAATAAAGTAAAGTAAAGTAGCGGCCTGTTACAAACCCACTGCTGGGAATAGGCCTCCTCTCTCCGTTTCTGGAGACAAGGGTTGGAGCTAAGACCTACCACGCTGCTCCAATGCGGATTGGTAGGTTACACATATCTCCAGAATTCTCTAGAGATATGCAGGTTTCCTCACGATGTTTTCCTTCACCGAAAGGCGTGTGATAAATTGCAATCATCAAGTAGACACATGAGTTATAATAGAAAAACTCATTGAAGCCTGCCCGGGTTTGAACTCGTGTTCCCCCTCAAAAGAGTCGCATGATCTCACCGCTGGGCTATCACAGCTGGTTATGTAATATTAACCCTAAATATAGGGTTCTATCCTGGTCAATCATATGATATTTACCGATCTAGATGCGGCAACATACAATGAGTCAGTATTGTCTCAAAAAACCTCGTTAATCTCAAAATTAGATTTCTACGTAAAGTACTATTTTCATTAACGTAACATTTTGTTCATATGGTTTTACACACGAAGGGAAAATCCAACATTTGAATCACACGTGTTCTCACAATCTACGCATGTGTTTAATTTTAACTACAGATTGGTTGCGATCGTGGGTTAATCCGCCGGTAAATGTTTGCCGGATGGTTTTTATATAGTTGTGGTTAAAGTACTTCCCGTGAGCATCTTAATTACTTGTGGCTAGCGATTTTCATTACGTGTTGTTGTTTTTTACATTCTCATTTTTCATTATCTAACCCTGAATAAGGCTATGCCGTTATGACCAGGTAATCTAAGAAATATTCTTCTTCTTCTTCAACTTATAGACGTCCACTGCAGGACATCTCTTCACGGGATCTTCACACCATACAATCTTGTGCCGCTTGGATCCAGCAGCTCCCTGCGACCTTTTCGTGAGTCGGTCATGTGAGAGGTCGTGAGTTCACCTCTTAGGGGGTCCACGGAGCTGCGAGTCGCAATGGAAAATTATTTACTCTAATCACATTGTAATCTATAAGGGGCGAAGCGATAACTGATAGCAAACACTTATTGCCGGGGTTCATGACGTCACCGCAGTGACGTCATTTTGTATTCACGTCCCATCTTGTTTGCAAATGACGTGTATAGCGTGACCCGGGCTAATCCGAGACGCAATACGAGTCCAAATAAAGTCACATAACTAACATACTTGCACTCTATGCCACTTCGGCATTTGTTATTTTGAAGTTCAATTGTTTAGTCTTAAAATAAAAGAAAAATTGTTCATTAGCTAAAACATTTGCGATTTAAACGTAGATAAAAGTATTCTATTGTAATTTTCTAATACTTCATCTATTCTGCTATCAAAAATCATATCAATTGCTCATTTCAAACGTAAAAGAAGGACTAACATATCAAGTCAGTTATAGTTTTTATTATATTAGTATGGCTACGGATTATAACAACTATTGTTTCATTTTCTGTTATATTGAGAAATCGGATGTAGGTTCTATCTATAACTAATATTACAAAGTTTACAATAAAAAAGACTCCTTTTTCCTTTGAAAACAGGAAAAAACACGAAGTATATAATTTATATAATTAGGCATGACCGGAGTTCCATGATACAAAATAATATTAATGATTTTGGGTCCAATGATATTTATTATACGTTTTATTATTTATGTTAAAGCATAATAATACTATAATTAATTTTTATGTAGTACATAATTAACGGTATTTTAAGACTTCAATTTCGTTACAAAATAAAGATATTAAAAAAAAAGACTTAAACTTAAGCGGGAAGTCGTGGCTGCGGCTTACTTTTGAAAATAATATAAAACTAAGTCCCCAAAAAGCTGTTTCTGTATGTGATTGATTTTCGTAAAATTTACTCAACGGGTTTTCGTACGGTCTTTACTAACAGGTACTGTTATTCTTGAGGAAAGCTTACGTTAATAGTAAATTAAATACATTACAAATATAAATTTCGCGGGGTCAGGATTTACAAAGGAAAAACTTTGTTACACACGCGGGCGTAGCTGCGGGTTTATCTAGTCTATACTTATTTAAAACAAAGTCCCAAAAGCTCTGCGTCTGTCTGTATGTGATCGATTTTCTCAAAATCTGCTCAACCGATTTTTGTACGGGTTTTACTAAAAGGTAGTGCAATACTTCCGGATGGTTTAGGTTTACAGTGCAAAACATTTTTATGTAAACTGTGCTGAAGAGGTTGCGAAGTTGTAAAAAAACTCGCCTGCTAGAAACTTTAGCCGCGTGCGCCGCCTAATCCTACAAAGCTACACTAAAGTAATGTATTAGAGAATTGTAGATCTACAAAAATACTACAGAAAAGTTCTAGACAGCAAGTCTCTATCTCTCATGGTTAACTCTTAGTTAATCTCTCTTTTTTAATTGCAATGTTTTCCACGCGGGTGAAACCGCAAGCACAGCTAGTATTTAAATAAAAAGGACAAGTATTCGGAACTAGGAAATCGAGAATATTATGCGCACAAACAGTTCAGTTCAGTTTCATTTGCAGCCATTACGTTCAGCCGCCGCGCCAACTTTGGTAATAATCTCAAACACATCCGACTAAGTCCACGTTTAGTTAGTGGAATTTAGAGTTAAATGGATTTCATTTTACGATTTATATTGTGACGGACTTGATGCAAGCCCCTGTTAGATTAGGATTTGAAATAATTAGTCCTTGCATCTATAAAAAAAACCAAAATCTCAAAAAAAAAATCAACGTTTTACTAGCCCACTTCTGGATAAAAGCCCTGACTTTGAGGAAGCATACGGAATTTATTTCCTTCTGGGGTATTTCAATGCAAATTGACAAGTACGGATTTTTAGAAATTTTTCTAGGCATTTGGTGGTATTATCACGATGTTTTGATTACGTTTAAGAATTTTTTAATACCAATTAAGCAAAATAAATACATTTTATTATTGATTTCACATACCACACTACAATTTTTCTTGGTCTATGGATGTGACAGAATATACTCTAAGGTTTACAAATCTAAGTTGCGGCGTTTGAGGATCGTACTGTATGGGGGGAAATAAAAGATTAAGATGGGTTCTGATTGCCGTATAATGTGCCAACCGTTTTTTATTTGGGTTTTAATAGTAAATGTTACAACGTTACAAAGTTTTCCAATCTCTAACTGTAATATAAATTGCCGGTCTCTACCCTGTGGAGTATCGGGGAAATATAATAAATAAAACTATTTCTGATATAAATTTTAAAATATATACACGTGTAATTTATAACAAATAAAATCCAATTTTCAAACAGTGCGTGGCACTTTTTTAATCAGTTTCGGTTTTATCGATTCAGATATACGTAGCAATTTGGTTCAGCTGCATTTTTAAAGTTGAACATAGAGCCGTTTTAGTGGTACAGGGGTTTTATCTGTGGCGCTATGGTCTTTGTACGCTGAGTTTGCGTTTCTATTTAATTCTTCTTTGTTATGTTTTCGTTCTGGTGATGTGGCGACGTGTGGTTTTGATAGAGGAAAATTTAGAATTTTAAATGAATAAGAATTTCAATTCAAATTTTGATGAATTTAATTCTAATTATTTAAGTATTATATTTCACTATTTGTTACACTTCACTATTGTAGACACACTAAACGTTAACACCAGACTGACTAGAATAAACCCAACGTTATCATAACTTCTGTTGCTTTGTTGTGTGCATTGACACCCACAACCGGCAAAGATGAGGTCCCAGTTTTCTGACGTCGGTCGGTCGCCACCCTTCCGACGTCGCAATGACTAATCAAAGTCATACCATCAGCCCTCCACTACGCGTCGCCCTAAGCCGTGATCCGGCCTCACAGGAGGCACCCTTAGGACGACGTTCCCTGACGCTAGTAGAGCTTCTACGCTCTACTCTCTGCATTTCGCGACCTCGGCGATGCTTCTGCCGCTAGGGCTAACAGCATCCAGTCAGTTCGAAAAAAATATGTGTGCATTTTCGTTTCCGTTCTTAATATTTTATGAAACAACTGATGACATTTGACTACTTCCGTATCCAACAAATTATTAAATTATTCCTATTTATTATACTTCCTATTACACAATCACATAATCGTTATATCTATTTATGAGTATTTATATATATTTCACACAATATCTAACAAAAGCTATAAAAATATATATTTTTTACTAAATAATAAATATAAAAAATATATGGGACACTTGCACACACGGTCGTCCATCCCCAAAGTAAGTAATTTAATACTTGTGTTATGGGTTATGGAGAACTGGTAGATATACTACATATATAATTTTAAATACATACTTAAATATAAATACACACCCAGGCTCGAAGAACCAACAAATTGTTTATAGAAAATGTTGGCCCTCGGCGGGAATCGAACCGTGGACCTGAAGGCAGGGTCACTACCTGTACTGTTCGTACTTCCACCCAACAGCGTTATATCGGCTCTCTGCTTCACACACCGCACGCGCGTCCGTCCTCACCCGTGGTCGTAGTGAAAGTGAGTAATTCTCTTCCCTCGCCCCACTACTATAACGCGCGGTGTGCAGGCATGAGACGACAGAACCTCCTTTATTATAAATCTACCTTCCATCAAAACTTCTATTCTTATTCACATACACTACATCTCTCCTTTATTTTAATTAAAATAAGTTTATTTTCAGTAGATCAGTGGTTATCATTTAAAACATTTTATTACATCATTGATCAATCACCATAACACATCTTCGTTTCTGAAAATCACGAATCCTACAACTATGTAGTTCACTCATTTTCCTAACTCCATTCTTCCTTCGCTTCTCACTAACTAAATATATTCCTTTCACTTATACTTCTTTTAGCTAAGTATTATATTTATCTGGACCTCATTTTCTAATTGCTTCTTTCACATCTATTTTAATATTAGATATCACTAAATGCCTCACTCATCTGTATTCTCCTTTTTCCCACACTTCGGTTGCCTCATAAATCTTCCGGCACTCCTGCATTCCATTCGTCCTTCATTCCTCCTTATTGTATCTTGTTGTCGTTGCCTGCATCTCTTGGCCATTTACTGCCTTCCATTCTTCCTCTCCCTTTTTTCGTGTAAAATATTTCGTCTCAACTATTGTCCAGTTTCGTCACTTTCAATCTCTATGTCACCTCCCAGTCGTAGTTTAGCTGTCTATTATGTATTCAAAGATTGCACCTAGGTTTTTTTTTCCTTATTTGTATCCCAAATAAACACTTATCTCTTGATCCTAAATTTCTATTATTCGCTTTTTTTTCCCGTTTGCGTACTGTTTCCTTTTTCTTTGAGTTCCCTGTTATCACGAATACCCATGTCATCAGTTTTATGGGTAACATCCTCGAGCCGCCAAACTTTTCATTCATGGCCACAATACCGGGATGGCTCTCATGTGCGAGAAAATCCAGCACGAAACACGGCAGTCAATCTTTTAAACATTTAAATTTACATTAATTATTTTCAGTCTTGTTTGAAGCTGAAATGATTTTTATCATTCAAATAATCTTCAATTGTGTAATATGCCTTACGTGTAAGCATATACAATTAATTTAAACTTTTCTGTAGGTAAGTCTAATATAGATTGCGGAATTGTATTGTAAAATCTACTATCGCTCTACCGCTAAAAACTTTGATTTTTAAGTCCAATTTTCTATTCCAATTTTCTGACAGATCACTTCTTTTAAGGGATCTGTTTTCATGGCTAAGTCAGGAATTCATTTACCCACTTAATTTATTAATCCCAGGAAGGTTAGGAGGTAAGGTTAGGTAAATCTGTGATGCTTATCGAGGCTTTCAGCTTTTGAATAGATATTCAGTATTCAGATATTTTCTAATGATTTTATTTTCTGTTTTGCAAGTTTGTGGTCTAGGAACCTTCAGATACATTTTCCTTTTCTCAACACAACCTTAATTACCTGTAAAACTTCAATGACCTTTTTCAGTTTAGCGTCATGTTCTTTTTGGTCTTTTCTGAACATAAGAATGTCTTCAATAAATTGATCACGTCTTCACTTTCTCAAATTCAGAGGATTCTACCAGACAACATTCGTTTTTATTGATAAAGTCCTGTGGTCGATTTAAAGGTCGTTACGGATCTCGAATTTTAGCAACCTTTCTAATCTTAGTCTAATTCTTCTATCGTAGGCAGAGTGATTTTCGTTTCGAATTGTTGAATTTGCCCATCTCATATTAACACAAAATCGGATACCACAGTTCTCTTTTAAGATAGGCACTGTAAGTGAGATCCAGTCTAAAAGGCCATCTACTTTTACACTGTTATCTTTCTGAAGGACTTAATTGATTATAGCATTCATCTTTTCCTATAAGGGAATTGGAATAAGTCTTCTGTGGTTGCACCGTGTCATCTATCTTTTTCTATAGGCGATTATACTGCAGTTTAAAGTGTCTGATTTTCTTCATTTCGCATAGATTTTATCATGATCATTTCTCATCAAATGTTAAGTTTTTTGCAAGTACCACAATTTAAATGTCTTTTTATTATTTTCTGATTTACATTTCCGGTTGTCTCTTCTTCTTCTGAGCAGAGGCTAATATACTGGTTATTTTATCTTTAAAATCAAAGTCATTTGTTTATAACCTCCAATGAATAAGCTTCGGCTATTAATGAGGTCTTCAATCGTCGGTATCTCATTTGATTTTAATTTATTATTTTTTCTACCTTCTGAGCTACATTTTCAGCAATTTGGTCTAGAAGTTAAATATTTAACAACTTATTGTCATGACCGAACAATGAATTTCTGAAATTTCTGCTTTTCTTCCTGTTTCTCTTGTCGAAATGCGTGTCTTTCAAATATTTTACTATTTCATTCAAATATACTGGTTCATTAAGTATTCATCTTATTTCTTAGTCATCAACACATCATTCCCAATGCAAAATATGCACTCTCTTTTGAGCAGGTGTGGTGGCAGCTTCTAAGTAAATATCCCCACTCCTTTTCCATATTCAATATCGTACATAACAAATTAAAATTTCCTTCGCATCCGACTTTTTCCAGTGTAAGATTTGCCAAATTTACCAGGGACAGCAAACTATGTTATTTCAAGAAACGATCGTTATTTTTCTTGACATGCTTCCTCAATCACCATTCAACTTCCATCAAGAGACGGTCGTCATTCGTCCTTGACATGCTTCCTACATCATCAAACTTCCATCCAACTTCCCATCAAGAAACGTTCGTGAACCGTCCTTTAACAACTTCTTCACATAAATCTACCTAAATCTAAATCTACCGTCACATAAATGAACATTATTAATAATTATCCGTTTATTATCCGTTATTAAACAGCTTATTTAATCATCAAACTTCACATAAATTAAGAGTATTACGACCTTATGTCAAGTAACGGCATCATCCGTTCTTGAACAACTTCTTCAGTCACCAAACTTTACATCAAGTAACGGTATTATCCGTTCTTGAACAACTTCTTCAGTCATCAAACTTAATATCAAGTAACGGCATCACCCGTTCTTGACTTACTTCCTCAATCATCAAACTTTACATCAAGTAACGGCATCATCCGTTCTTGAACAACTTGTTCAATCATCAAACTTAATATCAAGTAACGGCATCACCCGTTCTTGACTTACTTCCTCAATCATCAAACTTTACATCAAGTAACGGCATCATCCGTTCTTGAACAACTTTTTCAATCATTTAACTTTACATCAAGTAACGGCATCATCCGTTCCTGATCAACTTCCCCGAATTTATCAAACTACTCAATCATCAAACTTTTCATCAAGTAACGGCATCATCCGTTCTTGAACAACTTTGCAATCATTTAACTTTACATCAAGTAACGGCATCATCCGTTCCTGACCAACTTCCCCGATTTATCAAACAATTCATCTAGAGATAAGCATCATTCATCTCAAGATTTTCTATTAATCTATCATCCACTATTTCTACAATTATTTATTAATCATATATAATTATCGTATCGACACATTAATTATGTATTTATATATGTATATACGTGCATATTTATTTATACACGACTGACATATCACTGAATATAATTAAAGTGACATTTTCGTATATATAAAAACCGATTTTCATGAAACTTAATTTGCACTCTCAGTAATCAAATCTCACTCTTAGTATATATATAATGTACACTAGAAATCTCCCAGAAACAACTCACACGGCAAAACAACGCTTGCCTAGTCATATTACAAATATGATATTACAGTAATATTACAAAAAGTATATGCACTTATTTATAGTTTATGAAACTAATTTAACAATTTTATTATTTTCATGAGCATATCTATCTTATAGAACACTCCGCACACAAACACTACAATAAAAAATGTCCCAGCGATTGTCGTTACCGCGTTCAAATAACAATAACAAAATTGACCCCTACGACATTAACATAAATTCAACACGTTCAACCTGCTTTGAATATATATAAAATATTTCAAATTTTTCTACACCGTTATGTAAGTTACTTATTATTTAATTTCCAAGTATAATATTTCCATTTTACTGTTACCGTCATCTTCTTTTTTTTTCGTGTTTAGCTACTACTAAACGTGACAGTTTTTTCATAGTATCACAATTGAAATAAATTTACAACAGTACTCACAGACTCGTCGCCAATGTACTGTTCGTACTTCCACCCAACAGCGTTATATCGGCTCTCTGCTTCACACACCGCACGCGCGTCCGTCCTCACCCGTGGTCGTAGTGAAAGTGAGTAATTCTCTTCCCTCGCCCCACTACTATAACGCGCGGTGTGCAGGCATGAGACGACAGAACCTCCTTTATTATAAATCTACCTTCCATCAAAACTTCTATTCTTATTCACATACACTACACTACCCACTGCGCCAACGGGCCAGTCAACAAATAAATAAAACACCACTATCTAGCGGTAAACGCATAATGATCTAGTATATTGGATCATAATCAAGTGCTTATACCATGGGATTACAACAGTAATTAATTATTAATTGAGTAAGTAGTTAATTATTTTTTAGAAGTGTAACTACATATCCGGCCACGCGTTGCTTAGCCTGGTTTCGAATTCCCCTCGAAACATAATTCAACAGGTTTAAAAATGCTCCGGACGTCACAAAATTTTACAGGATCATCCGCTGGGTCAATCTAAAGATTGTTTGAAAATTTTATTAAATCAATTCAGCTGTTTTGAAATATATTAAGAACATACAGACACACATTCATTTTTATATAAATATAATTAGTAGTTTGTCTAGTAAGGTTTTTCTTAAATATTTTGAGTTAAATTATTTATTTTGTACAGTACCTAATGAATATATCCTTTTTGTTTTATATATAATAATGTTTTTATTATTTTCTTTTCAGGTACGCATTAGCAGACTTAGTAAAGAAAAAATTACAAGAACACCTAAAACGGTGAGCAAAAATTATTGCGAACCAATTCGTTTGAACTTGCAGGATGAGCTTCGTACAATAAGCTCCGACATTGCCTTAGTGCCAATACAATAAAATGGAAGAAGCTTTTTTTCGTGCTCCTCGTTCTTCGATTAAACGGTGCTTTTATCCCTAGAGTGTGAAGAATTTCAGCTATGAGAAATTCCTTGTGAGAAATTTCGTTGCTCGTAGAGATTTAAAAGCTTGTTTATTTATTTATTTTTATTTATGCACCATAAAAAGATGCTAGAAAAACATTAATAATTATAAAAAGTGTACAAATTTCAACTTATCTGTTAGACAGAAATATCTGGCAACTAACCTAAGACGTGAAATAATTTATAGTCAAGCAGTTTTGGTACGCAAATATTAAAAATTATTAATTGATTTACTTTTATAGTGTTATAAAAATAATCAAATAGATATCACTTTGTGGAGATAATACAAAAGTAATAAAATGGTGATAAGGTGCCCTGTATACAGCCAAAATCCTACTTCCGAATATTAATCTTACGAATATTATAAATGCGAAAGTTTGTGAGTATGGATGGATGTTTGTTACTCTTTCACGAAAAAACTATTGGATGGATTTGGATGAAACTTTACAGTTATATAGGTTATACATTGGAATAATATAGGCTACAAATTGCAATGATTTTATGTAACATAACGATATATGTCAATAAAGTCGGAAAAAATCAGGCCTCTGAGAGCTATGTCGGCGTACGCTGCCTAAACTGTTAGAGTTACACAAAGTTGATGTACCGTAGTGTTGTTTGTCTTGAATAGTTCTAAATAAAAGTCCGCGACAACATATATCTATCTTTTATGTGGAAGTCACTATGACCAAAATTGTGAATCATAAATTTAATTAAATTAGATACTGAGACAGACCAAATTCCTCGCGAGCGAAGCCGCAGGCAAAAACTAGTATAATATAAGCGAGATACGTGATATTGGGGTATTCTGTCCCAATTAAGTTCTATCATTGTCCGTCTTAAAAGATGGACACGGAATATTAAATCTACGTAACAGTTGATTATCATCTATTTTTCCATTGAAAATTTTGTGGAGAAATTTTATTTATAGAAATGTCATACACAAATATTATAATATCTTTTCTATTATGGAATTGTGCAATAAGTGAAAGCAACGACTACCTCCATTAATTTATATTAAGCATTGTATAATTGTAACAAGAAATTTTCTAGAAAAATTCTTTGAGTGTATAATAGTCCATTTATTGAGTAAGGCTATAGACTATATAATATCAAGCTAAGATGAACAATTATTTTGCTATAATAACATAAATAATTTTATTACTACTTTTGTATGATGGATCACCACAAAGTAACGCCTAATTCTATAAATTATTCTAAATAAAAGTCCACGACAGCATATGTCTATCTTTTAAGGTTAACCCGCTTTAACGACAACTAATACGAGTATACATAAGTATTACGGCTTACTCAAATAATAAGACTACAAGTTTTATTTAATAAAAACTTCTTCAGTAATTTCTTAGCTTAAAAAGGCTACATGTAATTTTATCTTGCATCGCTAGAGAAGGTTTGAAAGCAATATACCGAGAATGCTTCAATGACAATGAAAAAAATTGCGAGCCTTTATTTCGAAATCCGTGCTTTAGAGATCTCTTTTGATTTCAAGTGCTGATCGTTCGATAAGAAATTGTCAGCGAGTTCGTTACTCTTTGTCGCCATCGTTTGAAGTCGCTAATTTTTTGCCTTTTAACGTTTCTCTGTTACTCAATTTAAATCGAGATACTTGAAAGAATTTTGAAAGTTACTGGATCGTTATGATACGACATACTTCGGACACGGATTGGAATTCCAAAAACCTACGTGATTTGCCTTAAGAGCATGTGTGATAATTGGTATTTGTCCTCATATCTCCGATAAAATTTTTGAAAAATATGATTTGGAATTTCTTGATCTGTCCAACATTTCCAACTATATGATATCGTATGGTATCCGACTGAGTAGAATAGACCACGCTCTTTCTTACCGAGGGGTCGTAAAATACAACTAAGGTAATTTGACGTCAGGCAGGCGGCCAGTCGTAAAATACGCACCCAAATCATGTGACGACATGTATGTAACATGTTGTGCCGACCCCACTTAGAGTGGGAAAGGACAACAGGATGATGATTTCCACATATATGGGTGACGTATTCTGGGATATGTGTGCACTTTGCAGTGTTGCTGCATAATACTAGGACACTTAAGACAGCGGAAGGTTAGTAATCCACGTGAAACATCCTGTTTTTATCAGGAACAACCCCTTATGGATCCCACCACCCGATGCCTAGTGCCCCGGATAGGCTCGAAACTAGTTGGGCTAACTCGATAAAATTGGACGTGAGCATAGCCGGTGTCTGCATATTAACTAAAATACTACTCACGATAGGTTAAATTTAAAAATCTTCTTATACCCAAGATTTATATATCCAATCTATACGTATACAACTCTAGAAAATAAGCTTGGCACCGCATAAATTAAATAAGACACTCAAAGCACCTTTCAGCTAGCTCCTGAAGCACACTTCGGAACTCTAACTCCACGATAAAATTGTGAAGTTTTGCGATTTTCTCGAGAACTATCAAATCCCGGAAAATTTTGTTATGTAGATTAGGTAGGTAGAAGGGTGTGAATGATTTTTGAACTGGGAACCCTTCTCATAACTATAATTTCTGCAAGCACTAAAGGATTACGATCTTATTATTTGCTAGCTGTTGCCGTGTTCTTTCCCCCGTGTAAATTAGTGTGCTTCAAAGTTTTACCCCCATAAATCGCGACCTCGCGAGAATTCTAGGATAAAAAGAAGCTTGTTGCTCTACAATCTTTTTTATCTTCTAGTGCAAGTCCCATCAGAAATTGTGTAGCCGTTCCGGAGAATATACTATTTACTTGAACCATCCTCAAGAATTTCAGTGTCTTTTAGTAAAAAGCATACATAAATTTGTTGAGTACATTTTGAGAAAAATCGATATACAGACAAACAGTTATTGGGTACTTTGTTTTTTAATATGTATTGATTACTGCGTAGAGAATTACATTGCCTTAGTTCAGACGAAGAAGGAGAGCGAGTTAGTACATAGTAGACGAGACAATAAAAAGTAACAATAAATCGTTTCTCAATAAAATCAACAGAGATATTTAATTTATTTGCTTTGTTTGAGGTTATAAAGCTTTTGGCCTCTCAATTAAAAATAATTGTAGATTAACACGTGAAATGAAATAATTCATCATTATTTAATTGCAATCGACATTGTTTTCGTCACGTATGCATTCCACGTTTCTACTCGGAATTTACAATGCTTTCACCAAATTTCGCAACGGAAAGGTATCAATGCTACATAAATAAACGCTTTTAAAAAAGAACAACGTATTAACAAGAACAACAAATTTCCATTACAAACATATGATTGTTTCTAGCCGTAGATATTGGCTTGTAGCTTAATATGTGGCATAAGAGCTTGCACTCAACAAAATCAACTCAACTTTACTTCGACAATCGTTTCAACACGTGCAGTAAACTGGAATTTGGCGGCAAAATCAATGGTGGTGGTTGAACTATTTGTATACAATACTGCTTGTGTGGGTTATGCGTCGCTTTGCGATTTTTTCGTGGAGTCCTATTGATGCATCAGTTACGCAGTGATCGCTCAACCTCGAAACGATCGTTGCGGTAGTCGTAGTGAATGTAAATTTAATGTTTGCGGTGATACCTGCAGTAACTAATCCTGCATGTATAAGGTATGAGACCGTTTTCTGCTACCTACATTCAGTATTACAAAGACTTTCTTACAAATGCGAATTATAGCAAAATAATTATTAATTAAAATAATTTCGCGAAGTAACGCCTACTTCTATAAGCAACTACTATTTTATCATAGAAAATGCTCGTGTCTATTTCTATTTATAAAGCCGCTTGGTCTGACTTCCTTTAAAGTCAAGCGGCGAGTTTAAAATTTATTGCTGCTTAAAATTCGCCAGAAGTGGTATTTGATTTTATTATTAGCAAGTTTCGCGAGCAATCGACATCGTAAACGTTCCATTCACTTTCACTGACTGTACATTTATTTGGATTTATCTTTTGATTTGAATTGTGATCGTCGATAAGGTTATGTCGATTTTACTTTTTTCATTCGCTTTTTTTAAGCCTTTTATGTTGTCCTCAAATATATGTAGAATTTATTTATTTATTTTTGATTTAATTTTATAATATATGTCCATTTATTAAACTTATTCAATTATTTATTTCGTCCATTTTTATAAAATTTATGGCCTTTACCCCATTCGCTTATATACATTGCTAATTCCGGGATTTAGTTCGTTTAAAACGTTAACAAACAATTTTTCACTAATTTTTTTAACCTATTTTGTATTATATATATAAAACCTATTGTTCAGAAGACTGAACAAGTTTATATATAGGTTTAATTTGAAGCAAGCAAGGGTTTTTTTGGCGCTGAATCAGCGTCTAACAGGAAAAAAACAACTTAGTGCATTGCATTTTCCTGCCCTTATCCCGCTCTAAGTGGGGTCGGCGCACGTTTTTCCATTCTCTCCTATCATTTGTCAACTCTGGCGCTACTCTTTATATTTATATGACACATTTTACACACTCCAACCATTTCTGGCCCGTTGGAGCAATGGGTAATGACCCTGTTTTCAGCTCCGGGGGCACGGGCTCGATTCCCGCCGAGAGCCAACATTGTCTATGAACAATTAGTTGGTTCTTCGAGCCTGGGTGTATACAAATACAAATATGTAAGTATGTATTTAAAATTATGTATGTATATATCTACCAGTTGTCCGTTACCCATAACACATGTTATTACATTACATTACGTTGTTATTACATTATATTACATTAAGTTGTTACTTAGTTTGGGGACGGACGACCGGGTGTGTCCAATATATTTATTTATTATTTATCTCTTTTTAGGCTTCCCTCTATTCATATATAATCCACAAAAACTCGTGTGCTCATTTATAAAAAAGTATTGAATCGATCATTTCTTCAGCAAAATAACAGTGTATTATTTATTATTATTATTATAATATCACGTATGTGTTATGAAATAATGTTTTTAGGGCGAGCTGAACACATCGTAATTCAATAGTCCTCGGAAATTTGATCTTTTTACGTAATTCATACGTGAACGAAGAAGCCTTGCAAAGACGTCTAGCCTTCCAATTAAGCTATTTTGTTTTTATGTTAGTGGTAGATGACGGTCATCTAATCTATAATGTTAAAGAATGTTCAGAAGTGAGTATTAATGAATCCTCAATCTATAATTCAACTTTTACTTCCTTATTCGCAATTAATACAATAATACAAAACACGCGTCATATCACACAAAATGGCGCCCTGTTATTCTCTATCCATGGCAACCACTAGTCCGAAGGTGCGCCGAGAGCATCTGCGGCTGTTTATTATCCATAGGCTGCACTTGTAATGCGCACGGAAGTAGCGATCTCTTGTTATTACCCCTTACAATACTTATTATAAAACAAAGTTCCCAAAAGATGTCTCTCTGTATGTGATCAATTTTATCAAAATCTAATGAACGGATATTTGTACAGCTCTTACTAAAAGATAGTGCAAGTCTTCCGGAAGCTTTAAGTTAAAAAGTATGGAACGGTTTTATGTAAATTGTGTTAATTTGGGCGCGCAGTTGTAAAAAAAACTCGTTCGCTGAGAGATATAGTCGCGTGCGCCGCGCAATCACAAATACACTAAATTCATGTACTAGAGAATTGTAGATCTACAAAAATACTACAAAAAAGTCCGCGACAGCATGTCTCTATCTCTTATGGTCTACTCACAATTACTACTTTTATGTTCAACCACCAATTTCAACGCGGGCCATGCTGCATGCATGGACAGTTAGTAATATGATAAAATTACACACTCTAGTTTCATTGTGTATGTTGTTATTCTTGTGTTAATAATCCTATTTTTTAAACTAGAACGCTTTTCTAGAACAGAATACATGTTCGTCAAGGTAACCAAGTGCAAGAGCGTGTTGCATATATTTGGTTTGATTAACCAATATTTTGCGAAAAATAAGGCCATACATACAAATGGCATACGATTCTCTTGTCTATTGGTGACCATGAAATTTTTATCTTTGTCGAAATAGTTCAGCATAAAATATGTATACATCATCATTTTCCTGTACCACATGTTCTAAACATGTTGTTAGGTGATTTAGCTATGTATTGTACGGCCTGCCTAACTTCATCTTGCCTTAGTTGCCTTTTACGACACCTCGATAAGAAATAAGGGTGGCCTATTCTTTTCAGCCGGATACCACAAAGCGGTAAGTATAAAAATATGTACATTAGCCATGAATAATCCAAAAAATTTTTTTTACAAAGCATATTCGCATTCTATAATTGAATACTTTAAGATAGAATATTTATATAACTTACTAGCAATGCCCTGCGGTTTCACGCGCGTACATACCGATCTCGTGGTAGTGGAAAGTTTACTAAGTCGGACTATAGACTTATTTTTGTAAATTGAAAGTTTGGTCCTGGTATGTGTCAATGGTTAAAGCAAAGGAAATTTTTAACGGAAATTTTTAACGGTACACAAATACAATCCGCTACAATTGTTATGGCATTATTTTCTTTATATTGACATTTTAAAATTCGTTACATCTTTTGATTGGAATGTCCGATTTTAATATAAAAAGTATTTTACAGGTATTGTAACGGTTTTTAATAAAATATCATTTAGATTAATAAATCGATATTGGCAAAACTATTTCTTTTTGTTCTATCATCAATAGTTTCCACAGCGCACCTGATGAAAGATTTTATGACTACATTTTTCATACCTTATTACAATTTTATTAGGGATCCCTATTTTTTTTAATGTAATATAGCCTATGTTGCTCAGTGAAGAACCAGCTTTCCAATAGTGAAAGAAATTTTGAATTGAAATCGGTCCCGTAGTTTTTGGGTGAAAACATAACAAACATACACACATAAATACAAACATACAAAATTTTCTCTTTATAATAATAGTATAGATAGTAATATTATGTGTTCGCGTGCATTCTGCAGTTATTTTGCAGCGTGATTCGATTCTTAACTCTCGTTACGTAAGAAGTGGTCTTACTCGTATCTACAACTTAAGAAACAGGTTTATGGAAACTTGTCGCATTTGTATGAATTGACTCCCAATTAAACGTCGAGGCTGCATGTATGAAGTGGAACTGCACCATGATTTGCTGACTTACTGGAATTAATACTTTATAAAGTTATAGAAGCTGTGATAGCCCAGCGGTGAGACCGTGCGACTCTTTCGAGGTGAACACGAGTTCAATCCTGGGCAGGCACCAATGAGTTTTTCTATTAAAACTCATTTGTCTAATTGGTAATTGCAATTTATCACACGCTTTTCGGTGAAGGAAAATATCGTGAGGAAACCTGCATATCTCTAGAGAATTCTGGAGATATGTGTAACCTACCAATCCGCATTGGAGCAGCGTGGTAGGTCTTAGCTCCAACCCTTCTCTCCAGAAACGGAGAGAGGAGGCGTATTCCAAGCACTGGGATTGTAATAGGCCGCTACTTTACTTTTAAAGTTATAGATTTATTACGTGTAAACGGCTAGATCTTTTTCTATGATCAAGTATTTTGATTTATTTGATTCCTCTAACAAACGTTCCGGTATTTACTTGGTTAGTTATTGAGTAGAATTTTTGTTTTAAAGCCGTTCATATTGTTATTTTTATTTGTCTATTTAATTTAAAGGCTTTCTTAAATTTTGTTTGCTAGCGATATGGCTTAGAGTAAATTCGACTATTTAAGCACTTTCAACTTCTCTTTGTCTTTTTTTTTAATGGGGCATTTTCTTATTACGTTTCATCATCATTCGATCCCTTGCCCTTATCCCACACTAAGTGGGTTCGGCACAACATGTTAAAAACATGTTGTCACATGAGTTGGCTACGTATTTTTCGACCGGCCGCCTGCCTGTCGTCAACTTACCTTAGTCGCCTTTTACGACACCTCGGTAAGAAAGGAGGGTGGTCTAATCTATTCTGCCGGATTCCACACGGCGTTTTCGTATTACGTTTGTTTTTATCAAGTAATATAACAGAAACAACCACTTTGCTATAATCCGCACGGGTTAAGTGAATGCATGCAAAGCCAATGTGTATGAAGCAGGCAAAATCTACGCACCTTATACATGTAGGACCAGTCACCACATGCACCCCAAGGCGCAATTCACCAGCAGCAACGCACACAAAAGCAGCACACACACCCACCACCACAATCTCGACATTGAATTGAATTGCGCCTTGGGGTGCATGTGGTGACTGGTCCTGCATGTATAAGGTGCGTAGATTTTGCCTGCTTCATACACATTGGCTTTGCATGCATTCACTTAACCCGTGCGGATTATAGCAAAGTAGTTAGTTCTGTTGTATTGCTTGTAATATGGAATTCCGCAAAGTAACGCCTGCTTCTATAAATCATTTGTTTTTATCAATATAACAGGCTGAATTCATCAAGCATCAAGGAACATCGTTGCCGTTCGTCGATCTCTAAAAACAACAAAAATTTGTTGCTTGGATTTTCGTTTTACATTACTTTATAAATAAGGAGCTGTGTCTATGGCTTCGCCCGCGTGAAAATTAGTATATTTAAGTGAAATTTTTAAAATAAAAGTAGATATTGTGAGATGAACATAAAAAGACAGAGATATTTAGTCGCAGACTTTATTGTAATATTTTTGTAGATTTGTAGTGTATTTCTCTTGGGTTACGTGGCGCACGCGACTAAAACTCCTAGTAGGCGACTGTTTGACAACTGCTCTATTTTTTTTTTACACAATTAACATAAAACCACAATGGACTTTTCGGAAGAATTACACTTCGGGCGTATATTGTTGAGCTCTTCATACGGATGGTATATCGAGGAGGGAACTACCTTACTTTAGTTCACAGACAATGAAAAAAAAAATTGAATTTTTAACAGTATTGTTACGAACAGGTGAAAAGAGTTCGTAATGCGCATGTCATAGAATTCGAATTGGACTGTGGCAGTCTCACGAACTTGCGAAAAGAGTTCGTAATGCATATGTCATAAAGTTCAAATTGAACGGGGTAATTTACGAACATGCAAAAAGGGTTCGTAAACTTTGTCATAGAGTTCAAATTTGCTGGAACATTCGACGTGTATTAAAACATGTTTACTTAAAAGACTTGTTTACGATCTTTTCAATATTCTCTTTCTTTCGAATATTCTCGAAATCGGTTCGTTCGATATATAAGTAGACGTATCGTGCGGCTCGACATTCAGTTTGCGAATAGCGATCAAGAGCGAATAAACAAGCGAAAATAAAAGTGAATTATTATTGACCTCGGTATTCTTATGGGACAATGACAGGACTGTATAGAGACTGTAAGTACTAAGTTTGTAGTAAAAAGTTGAATAAAGTGTTTTTAACGAGTCACCAGGTATTTTCATCCAAATCCACGTACCCATGCACGTAACAATATGATTTGGTTTAAATATCTTCGATAACTTCACATTTACATGTAATTCGATCGTGGCCTTTGATTCAAAGTTATACATTTTGCTTATTGGGACGTGAATATTCATCCCTCAAATCAGGCCCTCACACAATAGTGTCAGGTAGCTGACACCTTGTTAGAGAGGTCGTCCTTTGGAATCTAACCGTCATTGTTGAGTTGGGTCGTCGGACACCGCTACGTTCTTCTCTTAATTGAAATTGTATATCATTGCTCGTGCGATAGTTCACCCTCTTTAAAATATGCGACTACTTATAACAGTAGCAGCTTCAATAAATTTGTAGTTTTACTTTTAGTATTTATTATAATGCCGTGTGGTATCCGGCTGAGTAGACTAGACTACCCTCATTTTCTTACCGAGGTGTCGTAAAAGGTGACTAGGTAAGTCGACTTCAAGCAGGCGGTCGGTCATAAAATACGTAGCCAAATCATGTGACAAGATGTTTGTAATATGTGGCGACCCCACTTAGATTGGGATAAGGGAAGGAGTGGGATGATGATGACTTTAAGTATTTGTTATTATATACTATAAGATGTTAGAGCCCAGCGGTAAGACCGTGGGATTCTTTCGAAGCTGAATCTCTATACTTATCTTTTTCTAATCACACAAAAAAGAGACACACTCTTATTGTAATCTGGTACATTTAAGACAGAATTCCCTACTCAAGTATAATAACTCTATGCTCACATGACACAATTTACATAGCCATTGTCATGTAAGTTGGAAGAACTTTATGTACATTGACATTAAACAATCATTCTTTACGTCAATGTCAAATTCGATTGTAATTTTTTTTCAAATACTCTATTTATATCGTAACATAAAATATTGACGGGTTGGACACAAAAGAAAAAGAATGTAGCACCCATAATATCTTGATCAAAATTTTCCTGCCCTTTTCCCACTGTAAGTGAGGTCGGCATCACGTGTTTTTCTTTTGCATTTTCTCCTATCATTCTTCAACTCTGGCATTCTGTTTGGCAAATTTAAATCTTCTAATTGGTATAAAAAAAAACAAAGTAACAGCCTGTTACTATCCCACTTCTGGGCAGAGGCCTCCTCTCTCCGTTTTTTTTTGGACAGACAGATTGGAGCTAAGACCTACCAAACCAAAACCACGCTGCTCTTCTAATTCGTATAAAAGAAGCAAAGTTATAGCTTGCTACTATCCCACTTCTGGGCAGAGGCCTCCTCTCTACGTTTTTTTTTTGGAGAGACAGACTGGAGCTAAGACCTACCACGCTGCTCCAATGCAGATTTACTAAACCTACTGGTTACACATATCTCCAGAATTCTCGGAAGTTATGCAGATTTCCTCACAATGTTTTTTTTCACCGAAAAGCGTGTGATAAATTGCAATTATCAAGTAGACACATAAATTTTAATTGAAAAACTCATTGTTAGGCACCAATGAGCCCTGGGATTGAAACTATGATCGTCTCTGGAGAGTCGCAAGATCTCACCGCTGGGCTATCACAGCTTCTAAGTGGTACATTATATATTAACTTGTGTATTACTTTTTGGAACCTAAAGTAAAGTGACTAGATACCAAAAAGGGATAAAATTGTATTATGTTTGGCGATTTTAAGATCACAGATCGCTAGTTTTCGTAAATTAAAAATTTAACTCTTATCCGTGTGATTTTTAAAACACAATCGGTCCAACTTGGTTGGTGATCCCGTATGTTCGAGTATAGAAATGAACAGTATTTTTCTCCGCGAAATACAATTAGAACGGACACATTTCTCGTTAACATCGTGTGTGGTGCAACAATTTAGAACGCTCTTGGATTTCATTAATAAAGCTTCAGCGCTATTCCTCTTACGTTCTGCGCGTTTAAAACTTCGAACGTTCTGCCGGCGGGCACTGAAAGATGAGTTTATATGGTTTCGTTCATGTCAAAGACTTACAGTTACAAAGGGTCTGTAAGTTATTTATTTTTTATTAATATTTTTCCTCCCGCCAAGTTTAATATTTTTACACTATATCTTTGACGATTAACGTATAAAAATTGGCTATACTCACGTCTTATTTTACCGGATGAGCCCGACTAATTTCAGGCCCATACGGGGCTCTTATTCATGAGCTCTATATGCGGCATTATCGCGGAGGGAATAGCCGGTTTCTATACATTTATTATAAATACCACTCACGATAGTTTAAATTCAAAAATATATCTTTGATGCCTGAAAACTTCCTGTTTAAGTCAATACACGCTTAATATTAAAGTGACTTAATTAAAAAAAAATGCTTTGTGGCAAGCTTTGCTAGCGTAAAGCCTGCAAAACTCGTAAGTGTTAAAGAGACACATTACTTGGAAAACACCGCTGCTCCAATGCGGATTGGTAGGTTACACTCACTCCAGAATTCTCTAGAGATATGCAGGTTTCCTCACGATGTTTTCCTTCAACGAAAAGCGTGTGATAAATTGCAATTACCAATTAGATACATGAGTTTTAATAGAAAAACTCATTGGTGCCTGCCCGGGTTTGAACTCGTGTTCCCCTCGAAAGAGTCGCTCGGTCTCACCGCTGGGCTATCACAGCTTAGTCGCACGGTCTCACCGCTGGGCTATCACAGCTTAGTCGCACGGTCTCACCGCTGGGCTATCACAGCTTATATTTATTACATTCATATTTATTTGATTTTTATTTTTTGTTTCATATTATACATACTCGTAGCATTGTCGCGCGCACGAGTCAAAACAACCACTGAAAATCAGGTTTGGGGCAACCTCCCCCCCGAAATAATCTGAGTGGTGATCCTTTTTGTGTCACACTCATAATATTTTAATGTTTCTCTATAGAATCTATTTAGGTTAGCTAACTTTCTTATGTTTTTTTTATTTTTTTTTCATTTCTTTCTTGTACTACATATAATGGTGTGACCTAATAAATTTATTCTTATTATTATTCTATTTTTCCTCTGTGGATCTATAAGCTTTTCGAAATGTATGAAGTAACATTGTTTATGAGTTTTTTTTTGTTTTTCGTGTATACATAAATTGAAAGGCGCGTTATTTTTTTGACAATCGACCCTTGGTGTCGGGGTGAAATGTGATTGAAATTAAATTTGGCTGTAAGCGAAAGCCGTTCAACCTTTTGAATAATGCAAATGAATTATTGGACTGCACGAGTGCGTAATGTATTCTGAATTTCATATTTTTAATTTCCTGTCGTACATCTAAACAATCAAAGTGCTGTTGCTGTTACGTTTGTAGAACCTTGACGCGTAAGCGGTTTTTGAGTTAAATGTGATGGTCGACCGTTATCGTCACTAATTTAGTGCGAATGCGACATTGTGTAACATTACTCATTTTTAAACAACCGCGTACACTCGTTTACTATATTTTTATTTTTAAAAATTGTAATTAATTGATTATAATTGTATTTATAAGTAATTATAAGTAAGTAATTAATTACTTATAATTGTAAAATTGTAAGTAAGAATGTTATCTGCTATAATTAAATAAATAAATAAATATATGGGACACTTAAACACGGCCGTCCAATCCCCAAAGTAATCATGTGTTATGGGTGACGGACTGGTAAATATATACAATATGTTTATATTAATATTATAGTAAGGGGTAATTACAAGAGGTCGCTGCTATATACGAATATGGTATATATGAACACAGCCAATGACGTTGTCAAGGCAACGCCTAACAACGAATAGTGGTTGCCATGGAGACGGAATAACAAGGAGCCATCTTGTGTGATGTGACGCATGGTTTGGGTTATTGTAGTAATTGCGAATAAGGAAGTACAAGTATAATTATAGATTGAGAATTCATTAATACTCACTTCTGAACATTCTTTAACAATATATATAGTTTCAAATACATACTTAAATACAAATACACATCCAGGCTCGAAGAACCAACAAATTGTTTATGGAAAATGTTCGCCCTCGGCGGGAACCCAACCCACGACCCGCGTAGCTGAAGGCAGGGTCACTACCCACTGCGCCAAAGGGTCAGTTGGTACTAGATAATTAATAAAAAAATATATAATAATAGAAATTTGAAGTATTATTTAATAAATATCAATGCTATTGGAGAATCGAATAAATAAATAAACGCAAAATTATTACTCGATTTTGTTTCATTTACAATGGCGTATCTTAATTTGATGCAGTCACATTGAACCATATGTTTCAAAAGTAATCAACTCGTCCGTAAGAAACTATTGTATTAAATTTGGACTGATATTTTTTTTATCTTAACTCATACAAGATCATCAAAAATCTCCGAATCTCCAAGTCTCTCTGCTTCGCTGTTTCTTTTTTTTACTATTTATGTTTTAACTAAATCCGCCGTGTGGTATCCGGCTGAGTAAAATAGTCAATAGACCATCCTCATTTCTGTAAGGTGTAAAAGGCGAATAAGGTAAATTGACGTCAGGCAGGTGGCCGGTCGTATACCTAGCTAAATCATGTAACAACATGTTCAAAATATATTGTGCAGACACTTAGAGTGGGATAAGGACAAGAGAATTTTTTTGATTATGTTTTAACTGAATAAAATTAGATGTCAATTTATTCAGTTGCATTTTCCTTTAATAAAAACCATACAAAAATTCGTTTAGTAGATTTTGAGAAAAATCGATCATATACAGACATATTTTGGAGTTTTCGTTTTATAATATGTATAGATATGACCACGGTTAGATGGAATATTATTTTTTGTTGTCGCGTGCCGTTTCGTATATTGTAATCCATTTATCAACGGTCGACCCGTTTAATCTATGCGACATGACGCGTAAATTTTTTTTTCTTTTGACCGGGTACACTCTTGTTTAGTTTATTCAGCCCGCTGTATGGCTGCAGGCTTGATCTATTTTTTGTTTGATATATTCGTTAGATATTATTCAAATGCTTGATTGCAAAATGCGTATGTACTCTAAGCAAGAACTACACTCACCAACTTTTTCTATTCTAGGAATTTATAGAATTAGGCGTTTCTTTGCGGAGATCCATAATACATTTGTAATAATAAAATTATTCTGCTATAATCCGCGATAAAGATTTATTTTTATTTTATTTTACCTTTGTTTTATCTATTCTATGCTTATTAGAAAACAAAGTCAACAAAACCTATCTGTATATGATCGATTTTTTTTTAATCTACTGAACGGATTTTTCTACGGTTTTTACTAAAAGATAGTGCAATTTTTTCAGAAGGTGTAGGCTACTAATGACGGTTTTATGTAAAATGTGTTTAAGTGATTGCGCGGATTTGAAAAAAACTCACTTTGTAGAAACATTACTCGCGTGCACCGCCTAAACCGGCACAGATATACTAAAGTAACGTAGTAGGGAATCGTAGACCTACAAAAATACCACCAAAAAGTCCGCGATAATATATTTCTATCTATTATGGTTAACACAATAACTGCTTTTATGTTCAAAATTTCGAATTTTGTGACACACCTCGTTATATTTCTTTATAAAAATAAATAAAAATTATGATAAGACGCATTTAATATAGCAATACAATATACGTTTTCTATGTAAGTTGATGTAAGGAATAGTCATCTTCGAAAGTTAGATTAAAAAAATTGTCGTTAAAATAAAAGTTTGTATTACTTGAACAACTTATCTTCTATCGCGACGAAATAACTTAAAACGCTATCAGCTATTCAACGCTATCCCAGAAAATTATCTTTCGCAAAAAATAGTTTAAGCGAGCGAACTAATAAACTTTGCAATTGCTATAGTTAGGCTTACCATGTTTTATAGAAATCCAGGAATGTTTTATGGTTTCTGTGATGTGTTACCTCCTACTTTAGATTATGTTTTTGTCTGTGGTTCTTTGTCTCTTGAAATATAATATTAATAAACCTAAAAAAAATAGTATATTATTTATATAAATACTTCATTCATTATGTTATAACATGCCTATCATAATTAGTTTTATTCATCCAGACATATAATTCTGATTAATTCTGTAATCTAAGACAGAAACTATATATTGTAATAATGCAGCCTAGTGGCCTACTGTTGTACTCAGACGTACTGAAACGGTTTTGTTAATTTGATTATAAAGGATCACAATAAACTTTTCCACAAGATTCCCAAAAATTATTGCAGTATTTTATATACATATATAATAAGCTCAGCCTGAAAACCATCTTAGCAGCTTCGCTGCAATATTCGTGTTGAGGCCGGACCTATATTTCTATTTGATCATTTTATTTCTTCTTTTTTTTTAGGAATAAAAATTATTTATGTTGGCTTATTTGTATTATTGGTCAAATAAAAATTATTTTCTTTCTTTCTCAATATTAAAAAAACATAATTATTATAATTAGTACTATTGTAACTTCACTGCTTTGTATAGAGAAACCTGCACTTTTTGTTTATAGAGGTCGTCAAATTCACATAAAGTCGTTTTATTGGTTTAATATACCTTAATAATTTCGAATAGTCTTACAATCTTACTCGTCCAAATAAATCAATATTTCCATGATTCTAATAATACATGTATAAGTAACGCGAACATATCATAGTTTTAAAAAATAACATCCATATTCCGGATGCAGCTATTACTATAACTTGAATTTTTCTGCGGTTTTAAATTCTTGTATTTGCTTCTACTCTATAAACTGATTTGTACTGATCCTAAAAAAAACTATGCCCATATTCGGCTACCCTATTTGGAGCGGCTGTTTAAATATTAAACTATGGAAATAAACACTTAATAAGTGCAAGTGGAGCTGCACTAAGTGGCGATCCGTGTTATGAAACGAGGTCGTTGTTTTACATAACTAGATTCTACTCAATGTGACATTAAATAACGCGATAATTTCGTGTCTTACTTTATCTATTACTTTTAGCTACTGAGGGTAGTTTCGGGCGCACCAGTTCTCAGCTGCGATTGATTCACGCAGCTCCTAAACGAACTAGTTGACTCTTTAATTCGTTAGTTTGTGACTTCTATTTCGTTCCCAGATCTGGACTCTTCGTCATAGGAGCAGTTTTAACACGAGCGACGATCTGCCTCATATTAAATTATTTCAAGGCAGTTTGTTCGTCTGAAACCTATAAATGAATATTCATAAAACATATATTTTAATATAAAGAAATACGTTTATTATTAGTTGTTTTAAATACACTTTTATATTTTTATTAAGTGTTGAAAATAAGTATATCTTATATATATAAGATTATACATATTATACATATTCTGTTCCTTGACAACCATATAAAAAATATACGCAGACGATCAATAATCAACATTTTTTATTTTGTTTTATAAATGATGATAAAATGTGCAAACGTAAGTAGCCACAGAATATAACTTCGATAAGCGAGTGTCAAATGGCTTTTCGTATGAGTGTGAGAGAAACGACATTAGTTCGATTGACGTTACCTTTACTGATTGTCTCACGACTTTAGAAGTATCTGACGACTTGTGAACTAAAGAACTACAGAGCGGGGAAAAAATGGGACTCGGTTCCCGTAGTTCGTCTGTTGGAGTGATTCTTTCGAACTAGTTCGTTCGCGAACTACACAAGACTAATTGAGGACTAAAGAGTTGGTTCTGTGTTAGCACTTCCTATTTCCGTACCAATTTGTATGATTGGCTTCAAGCAGTATTAATTAACCTAGAATATAATAGAATAGAGAAAAGCTCTTTGTATAACAGTGTCATATTTCACCACAGCGATCAAAGTAATAAGATACAGCGAAACCTTCGCACACATCATGCATATATGTATTGGCAGCCAAATAGGATGGCCGGTGGGGAATAAATGTAATATGTGACAATGTATTCGTTTGTTTGAATTACAATCACATTTTGAGTAGGATAATCTTGGTTTCGATCAAATTTATCACCTGGAAGGCTACAATGTTGTCGTTTTAACAAATAACGTTGTATTGACGTTTTAATAAAAAGATTGATAGCAATGTTTTAATTTTTCTTATATAATTTTTTATAAGAGATTTGTATAGTTGAGTTATTTTATTAATAAATAAGTAAAAACTTAAAAAAAATGCATTATACGTTAAGAAATAAGTTATTATTTATCACCACAAGTGGCTAAAAACTATATAGCATTTGAAAGTTTGATTCCTATCTTAGTACATTATATGACAGGAAATCGTTCCCTTGCGTTCAATTGCGACTCAATTGTAATCTAAATTGTTTTCCTTTTTCATACAATGACGTGTTAAAGATGCACACTTTAGTCTTTGCCGAATGACCGTTCGGAATGCGTCCTAAAAATATTTGAGTAAAAGAGACAGAGTTATCTATAGTTCATATAACGTTTTCCTTTTAAACATAACGACCCCAATGCAATCCACACTTCATGGTACTAAAAGAAAGCGGTTGAGTTTAGGTTCTGACTTTGAATTGAATCGTTTTTTAAAAGTTCATGGTAGGCCTACTGGCTTTTATGTTTAGCATTAATTTATATCAACATAGTATTTAGCAGTCATTTGTCAATACCATAAGTTTGGAGTTCTACTTCTTTTCCTCACATTTTGGTCCTTCGAGCCGGAGCTTGAAGTCTCTAGATGATCTTCAGACATAATTGGTGGTAGTTGTAGCTTTTCTATAAAAAAAACCCCTAGTAACTTCATATACCTATTCCCAGTTTTTAATTTAAATTTAACTTAAAACAAAACCTATTTATTAAATAAGTCTGTTTAATTCAGTAATGCCTACACAAATATCGTATTCGAATCTATTAGCTATTAATATCGCCGAATAAATTCGTTTCGGCTGATCCATAATTATCGGCATAATGTATTGCGACCACAGTTTATTTGATCGTTCATGCGTGACTGCTCTAATTGCGAATTGTGGTTCTAAATTGAATAGATTTGCTATGTTATTCTCTTTGAGCCAATATTGATTTGATTGACCGTGACTTCCATTTATGCTGCGGTATACAATAAATTGTGATGGATTGGGGTTCAATGACATAATAATTGAACAGTGAAATTCCAAATTAAAAAGTGTCCATCAAATGATGAAACAATCCTGCTTTAATTGTAGTTGTGAATAAAAATTGTATGATTAACAGAACTGCGAATGTTATAAGTAGTTTTATATAGTAAATAATTTTATGTTAATTCTTTGTGGTATTGTAGCTATAGTAACCGGCAATAAATAATGCACATCGGTGTTTACAACGAAACAGCCGGCCAGTTTGGTTTCGTAGTGCGCTGTCACTGTCACACACGGGTACGTCAGTCTGTGCGACAAAGACAATGCTCTATGAACCAGAATCTAGCCGATTTCTCTGTCTAAGCCTCGATGTGCATTATTGCCGGGTACTATACTTTAGCTTTGATTACGACTCACAAAAGTAATTTAAAAAAAGTTATTCTAAAATGTCCTGGTGATAAATACTCTAGTACGATTTGATATGTACTTATATTGAAAGATTTAGTGATTTTTTTTGCAGTTGTGCAATTGTGTGGGTCAGACTGGCCGAAATTTTGCAATTCGATTCTGGGAGCATATGGCTGCATTTAGAAATAATAAACCACAAAATTCTAATTTTGCAAAACATTTGCTTGAAAGTACCTAATAACCATTCATTTCATATTCTTCACACTTGTGGTAAGGGACTCCGACTCAATGTGTTAGAGCAACTTGAGATAATTAAAAATAACAATGGCCACTTAATTAACGAGCAAGTAAATGTCTCTAATTCCGTTTCGCTACATGTGTTCGGAGGGGAGGGTAGTGGCGGGGGTTGAACTATTTAAGACTGCTTGTATGGGTGGCGCGGCGCATTACGATTTTGTCGTGGAGCCTATCCTCCTGATGATGCTTCGGTTTCGGAGCGAAACGATCGTCGAGATTGGTGGATTGGAGATTGTGGTGGTAGGTGTGTGCTGCTTGTGTGCTTTGTTGCTGGTGGAGGAGCCTTGGGGTGCGTGTGGTGGCTTGTCCTGCATGTGTAAGGTTCGTGGATTTTGCCTGCTTCATACACATGAGCTTTGCATGCATTCGCTTATCCCGTGCGGATTATAGCGAAGTAGTTTTTGTTATAGTGCCTGTAATATGGAATTCCGCAAAGTGACGCCTGCTTCTATAAATGATTTCTTTTGCGTAATTTGTTCCTTTTTTTTAGTAAATATTAAAATTCTAATAAATTACTAATATAATATATTTGATTTTTTAAATAATTTTACAATAATTGTCATAACTAAACCTATCGACAGAGGAACCAGTAAATAAGATGGTAGGATATTAACTAGTTATCTAGTGTAGTCTATTGATTCATTGTTGCTTATATTTTTAGGGCAATATTGCTCGTGTGATATATTATGGTTTCAGACTGCAGAGTAAATTGCAAGAGGATATTAAAAGCTCAGATATTCCTAACATGTATTTTTTGTAAAATAAAACTGAATCTTAATGATTCGGAAATTACATGTGTGCGTGTGTCCTACTTATATACATTAATATTGCTGGAAACAGAATTTGGAATATATCTGTAAGCTCGATTAATTTCGCCGAATAAATTAGAATCGTATCGGTTAATCCATAATGTATGACTGCTTGTTTGGTCGTACGCAATAGGCCTAATTGGAAATTGTGTCGAATTGATTTGGAGTGCTTAATTTTTTTATTAATTACTAACGGTCCGGTTACGTGTTGCTGCAGCCCATTCTGGTTTTGATTTTCCCTCGAAATAAATCTGTCATTGACAGTTTAAAAAAATACAATCAATATGGGTTTATTAATCGCTGGATCAATCTAAACATAATCTGAAAATTCCATTGTAAAATCGATCCAGCTGTTATGGCGTCTATAAGGAACATACAGAGAAACATTAATTTTTATATATATAGACGGTTTATATATTTTATATTTTCAACATTTCAATATGTAAAGAAAAATTGAAGTAACAAATCTGTTGTTTTTACATTAATAAGTAAAGACCACTAATAATCTTAGATTGGTACAGAGTTTGAACGGTCACGATAAAATTCCAAATTAATAGGTATTAGGGAGAACGTTGTAAATTAAAATAGATTTGAATACCGTGTTGACCAAACTGGAAGACCGTAACTCTAGAGAAAACGTCTATCGTGACGTTGATTTGTCACCATCTACAATTCATTATATCCTTTTCATTGAAAAGAGATATAAAAAAGAATTGAAAAGAAACGTGGTGGGTATAAGCTTTAAACTTTTTCTCTCTAAAGAAAAATGAATAGCTAAACCCGCTCTAGGCAGCGAGTGTATCTCCAACCTATAACTACATTCAAACTCCATTTAAAAGAGCTATTAATGCCATTCCAAAGAGCCATTTCAATACAGCTTAATTGCTTAAATGACGAAAGCTTAGATAAACTCTTTTATCAGACGCTCACCTGACAAAGGTTCCCAAGGCGATTGATGCATCTGGTGCACCCGATACATCCCTTAACGGAAAAAGGGCCACCTTTAGAAAGGCTTCGACCCAGAGTGGTGCACTTTAGGGTTCAGAGTTGCTGCTGGCAAGGATGCGGGCAATGTATACAACGGACCCCTGTCACCGACACCAGCAGCTTTGTGGAGCACTGAGGTTGTTTCAGTCGGCGCGACTCCGATATGCCCACCGCTCATCTCCGTGGGGCGGCGATATACATAAGGGATTTATATACAAAAAAATCTTTGCGATTTTGTCGTGGAGTCTATCTCCTAATGATGCTTCGGTTGCGGGGAGAAACGATTGATGAGTTTGTGATAGTGAACGTGTGTAGTGCTTTTGTATTGTGGTGGCAGCGGTGGAGGTTTGTGCATGTGTTTTTACGAATCCTGTATCGGGTATGAAAATACGGATAGTCCACTATACATTTACCATTATATATATGTATTTTCTATTTACTGTATCGCGGTTTATAGCAAAATAATTTTATTATTACTTTTATACATAAGGGGTTTTCCTGATAAAAAAAGCTAAACTCTATACCGTTTTACAGTATAATTCTATAGTTCTACATTTTACTTACAAAGAACAAGCCCGTACTTAAATTATATTAAACAGCAACCGAGTAAGGTAAAATCAATTAGGAATATAATCTATAATCTAAATGTTACGTTAATTACAAGGTACCACGGCTTACAACACTAACTATATTAATTATAAATTACACGCGGTTGATGTTTCGTTTAATTATAAGGTAGAAATTTCCATTCGCTTGTTATATACTAGGCGGTATAAAAGTACCTAAAACTAAAAGTATCTCGCGCAAGCATTAATTCGACTCCAATGCTTTTATAAAATAGCAAGGAACTAGATCATGCTATGAAATTAGTAACTCGTTGACGAAGATGACAGTAACCCTGCCTTCAGGTTCGGGAGTCGCGGGTTTGATTTCCGCTGAGGCCAACAATGTCTAAAACAATTTTGTTCGCTCTGCGAGTCTGGGTCCGTATGTATGTATTTAAAATGAATAAATAATAAGTATATGAGACACTCACACACGCGTTCGTCCGTCCCCAAAGTAAGTAACTTAATACTTGTGTTATGGGTGACGAACGACTGGTATACTTCATATATATCTTTAAATACACACTCAAATACAAATACACACCCAGGCTAGAAGAACCATCAAATTGTTTGTAGAAAATGTTGGCCCATGGCGGGAATCGAACCCGTGACCCGCGGAGCTGAAGGCAGGATCACTACCCACTGCGCCAACGGGCCAGTCGAAAGTTATATTTTGTTAATGTTAAAAGTTATATATGTATTCACTTACCGGTTGTCTGTCACTCATAAAACAAGTATTAAATTACTTATTGTGGGGACAAACGATCATGTGTGTATAAGTCCCATTTATTTAAATAATGTTTACGTATTCTATTTCAAATTAATTACCATGAACGTTAACATGCCCTATAAATACGAGTATTATAAAGCAAAGTCCCCAAAAGCTGTCTTTCTGTATGTGATCGATTTTCTTAAAATCTAGTGAACCGATTTTTATACAGTTTTTACTAAAAGGTATTGTAATTTTTCCGGAAGTTTTAGGTTAAAATTACCGCATGGTACAAGGCCTGCGAGGACCAGCCCGGGCAAAGAGGTTTGCCTCGAGGCCCGTACCTCCGGCACCCTCAAAGGTACCGAGAAAACCCGGATTGACCGCAATTGACCCGGTTTTATGCAAGTTGTACTTAATACAATTATTGGTTTATTTAGCTAATTCTTATATACAATAGAATAGTGAATTATATAAAAGCACGCAGTATGAATGAATGCACGTATATACCCACGAACACTAATTTATTATGTGTATTAAAAAAAGAGGGTTTCAAGCTTATCCTATTTTATATTACAGTACGTAAATTTAATAAACCACAAAATTAATTAACAGTCTACAATAAACATTCAATCATTATAAAAAATTTAATTAACAAATCCACTTACGTAAAATACAGCCTGTTATAACAATAAAAGATAAAAATGATAATTAAAATAGAAAAGCAAAAGCGGTTTGGCTCTCTTAACTTCCGAGTTTATTCCGTGCCATTCCAACATCTATAAAATTAAACAAAGCCACTAAGCTAATTTACAGCCTATAATAAACATAAAAGAGAGTAACATTGGGATACGAGATCGGTTTTTCGTGCTCTATAAGCTGGTCGCAAATTACGTCATTACAAATTATGAGATTATATTAATAGCTTCATATATTCGGCCAATAAAAACAGTAATAATGTAGCGTTGAGGGCTGGGTCTATACATTAATTTAATGATATACGGAAAAAAACGTTCAAAAACAAAAAATGTATGACAGAACTTTCATGCGGATTCGTGGCACTTAATAGTCAAAATAGTTCTGACGCTCTAAGTTCTAGCTAGTATAACATAACGTACTAGTAACACAGTTTACGTATTTTCCTCACTCGAATAACAGATGGCGCCACTAGTACTTTGCTTCGCGCTATAGTAGTGCTTTTGTTATTACATAAAAAGTCCAAATACAATATGTTGTAAGCGAAATTGTAAACGGTGCATCTTCCAGTACCTCCATTCTTGGAATGCTGCGAAAGACCCGTCCGCTACTCACTGTATAAGTGACAATATATTACTTTCTTGTCATTTGTACGTACTCTTTCTCCGTCCGTTTCGACGCGTTACACTAGTAATTTACAAATACTTAGACTATATTGAACAGTTATAATATCAGAAATCGATGTCAGGAGTTCAAGATAAGTACTCTTCCACCGCACTCAGCATTTCCTTGTAAATTTATTCGCGATTCATAGAAATAAAACAATAACACTCTTCAGTGCTTCACCGAGCATAATTTTCTTTGAACGATTATGAAAATTAGAAATTGAACTTCGATATTCATGAAGGACTTCAGTCTTACCAAGAAATTTATTGTGTGGAAAAATTTCACAGAGTAATGAACATTATGAAACAGACTAATGCAGACGCGATGTTGGTAGATTTCTCTTTAAATGAATGAACGATCAAGAGGCTAGATCAGCCACTTGGTGGCACCAAAAGATTGCAAAAAACGATTCGATTCGTTGAAAACAAGATTGTAATGCGTGGAAATCTCTGTAAAACACCGATACACGACCACATTGGTCGACTGAGAAGTTAGCAGCTACATAATGGTCTAGTGTGGGTTTGTGAATATTATACGTGAAAATTAATTAATGGCCGTAACGATTGGCAGGCAGGTTTAATGATGAACTTATAGTTCTTACAACACTACTGTCTTGCACTGCTGCACTGTGCACTTTGTGACCTTGTAGAAATGTAAATATGAATCTCGTAGATTCGTTTCCAGGTTGTGCACCATAGCGTGAGTTCCCTAACACGCCAAGTTTATGTATACATAAAAATAAAGCTCCACATGCCTAACTCGCATTTTGTTTTTTCTTTTAATATTCTATCATACATTGTTTCTTTCTAATTTCGTGAATAGAAATCTTCGTTTTAAATTTCCTTCGTTTGCTTAGACCTTAAGGCAATCAATTCATTTTTTTAGTTCTTTTTTAAAATATTTTTGGTGTAATAGATGTGTTTCATATTTTTATTTTATTTAGAAAACTAACAAAGTAATTTAGGAATTAGTGTGTATACCAAGTGGGAATTTAATAAATGATTTTCTTACTTTTAATCTTTTTTTTAATGAACTACGAAAATAAATTATAGATAACGTAAAAGGCGTAGATTTAGAGACGACTCAAGCTAAGGTTAATTGATTAGTGATGGGTTTTAGAATCTGGGGAGAGCATGCGCAAGATAAAAGAAGCTGTCATCGCGCTTAGTCTTGGCCAGGCGAAGACCCCATTCGACTGTAAGGAAAGATATGATATCTGTGTTATAATGGGTATAAGAAAGAACAGATAATAATTCCAACAATAAACTTGATTGATGGCCGCTCGAAGAAACTGTTTTGTAAAAAAATAAAAACATAGGACACAGTGGTTATCCTTCATAGATTTTCATCAGCGCGGAAAGGTTGAGTATCGTGCACCAAATTGCCTCCGAGGAAACGCGAACGTAAAAAAAAAGAAAATAAGGCGACATTCGTCCGCGCCGACGGTCATTACGGTAATGCGAGACTAAACTTGATTGATGACAGAGAATCCCTAAAGCCTAGTTCAGATTATGCTATAATTTTTTCCCCGAGAGGCGAGTAATTTAAGCACTTAACTTAAAGTGTGTGAACAGAATCTATTTGCAAGTATTGGTTTAGTTGATTCGTCTACTTAATTTAAATAAGCTCAAATCTAAGTAATCTTTGTTATCTTCGGACGAAACTATCTACAGTAGTTGCAAATTACAAGCAATATAACAGAACTAACTACTTTGCTATAATCCGCACATCTGCTGCTTGTTGGTGGAGGCGCCTTGGGGTGCATGTGGTGGCTGGTCCTGCATGTATAAGGTGCGTAGATTTTGCCTGCTTCATACACATTGGCTTTGCATGCATTCGCTTAACCCGTGCGGATTATAGCAAAGTAGTTAGTTCTGTTATATTGCTTGTAATATGGAATTCCGCAAATTAACGCCTGCTTCTATAAATCAGTAGTTGCAAATGTTATCATTCAGATATTGATGAGTTTGGAGCAGGTTCCAGTTTTTTCGATGAGTCTGTGATTAATTGTTGCTATATTGGTAACTACGCAAAACTTTTAAGGGCATCCTTATTTTAGTTTCAATGTCGTTTTATTTTATTTATTTTGCATTACTATTAATTACTAGCAAAACGTACTGTTCGAAGACTTTGATCTTCGGTCACTGAGCTATTTTGGACGAAAACATATCGCGTAGCTTTCTTAACGCTGCTCGTCCGAGTTTGATTTAGTGATTGATCCTTTCTCAAAATTGGACATACCTACCACGTATGCACCTATGTATGTACCTAAGATTATTTCATTTTTCGTACGGAGTAATGTAGCAATGTGAACTTTAAAAGTAGGAAGTTGAAGGGCTGGAATGTGTAATACGTTACTTTGTATGGTCGGTAAAAAGTCGTAGATGAAAACCGCAAAACTGTTTATAGTAAAAACAGAAAATGTAACTAGAAAACTCTTCAAATTAAATCAGATCCAATCTTTTTATTTTGCATGAATCACGATAATGGTTCGCTACTAATTAGCATGCAAAATTTGAAAGTTTAGAATATTGTCATTTTTATTTTTATTTATGGCTTTTGCCGCGCTATTCATTCTGCCAGTGTCACGTAAAGTTTAATTATATATCTTAGTTTCAATTTAAAATCTTAATGCTTAAATTTCTTAGTACATCTTCACAACCTTCATAGCGCAAATTAGTTGTAAATCATTCTGCCAGTGTCTTCCTTGCGCTTACTTCGACACATACCTAGCCCTGATTTCATATTACATAACGTTGTTGTATATTAGTATCTTCTTCTTCTTCGTCAACCGATGGACGTCCACTGCTGGACATAGGTCTCTTCACGGGATATTAGTATAGAATGATTGATTATCGTTAATTAAAATATCTCACACACAAGCCGTTTGTTTCGCTTGAATACGGAAAATGACCTAATTAGTTCGCTGAGCTAATGAAGCGGTAATAGCTTGGACGTGTCGGTTTCAGGCTTGCGTGACATCAACAATCTGTTATGAATGCTCATTGTCACATGACGCTCCAGCTGATCCGAAACACGCGTGTTATCTCATTCATTATTTGATCGCGTAATTGTATGTGATATAATCCGTTGTTCGTTGGGAATTGTGCGCGAATCAGGCAGCTCAATTGTTAATTGAAAATAGTTTTGTATTGATGACATGTTTGGGAACGGTGTTGTTATCAGTGATGATTTAACCTGAATAGGGATAGCGGATACCATTACCACAGTTTCGCCTGGATGGAAATCAGTGCGTCACAAAGTGTTTCCTATTTCAATTTATATAAAACTGTAATGTACTATCAACCGGAACCTTCCTCAAGAATTGTAATTTTTTTTTGTAAAACCGTACCAAAATCCGTTCATTAGATTTTGAGAAAATTGATCACAGACAATCAGCTTTTGGAGTGTTTGTTTTTTAATATGTATTAAAAATTACAGTATTAAAAGTGTATGTATAAAAATTTCATTAAACTAGATTACAGTTCTCAATGTCAGTTGCCAATAAGCGATTTATAATTAATATAATTTGAATACCGACTATTTGTATCCGCGTATTCGTTCACTGTAATTGAAGTGTTAAAATGCCCCCAATATGTATTAAATGTTTTTTCCAGTTCCCGAAGTAAACACAGGATTTTTGTACCCAATATACTAGCCTATCTATTTATATAAGCTTAATTGTGCCCAAATTTTATCAGTATTGTTCCAGCACATTACCAGTAAAGGCGTAACAGACGATAGACAGGCATATAAAAATTTTACCTTTTACAACTTTTTTTTTATAACTTTTATTATGTCCTTAAATACATATAATATTACATAAAATATTTTTACAATAATTATAATAAATTACTTATATATGGAGTTAAATGCCGTGTGGTATCCGGCTGAGTAGAATAGAACACTCTCATTTCTTACTGAGGTTTCATAAGAGGCGACTAAGGTAAGTTGACGTCAGGCAGGCGGCCGGTCGTAAAATACGTAGCCAAATCATGTGACAACATGTGAACATGTTGTGCCAACCCAACTTAGAGTGGGATAAACGCAGGGAGGTGATGATGATAATGAGAAATCGATGTGGTTTCCAAACAATTTCTAGTTTTAAATATCATTGAAATTTCAAAATATATATGATATTAATTTTAATTTTCATTGATCTGTTCAATTGAATTTATTATGATTATTATGATTGCTCATAAATGAGGTTAAAACGATCAGTACTTACTTTTCGATTTTCTAAATTTATTTTAGTTTTGTCTTTTGTTTAATTTGCCTTAACATACAATCGGTTACAATAAAAGGAAGCGGTAATTAACGCAGCGTATAAACCGTGATTGCCAAACCGTGGTACCGCGTGACCTTATTATAGGGTTACGGATACAAATCCAAGGTCCGGGTTCAAACACCTTTTGATTTGCTCGAAAAACATACGCTTAATTAATACTTACGAATCGTCTTGCGCTGTTAACGCCTGCTTCTATAAAATGATTTTTTTAAATAAATCTGTTACGGAAATCTAGTATTACGTTTAAATTGCCCGGAGCAAAAGAGTGAAACTTATGTAGAGTCTATTTTCCTCGTTAACAATCAAATTTCCCCACTGTGGGTTGTAGACCCCACGTTAGGAAACGCTGCTTTAGCCGATTAGCCCTAAAAGCGTAACATACAGATTTTGTATTTATAAAATTACTACCGGTATAACGAACGTTTGTTACATTTACAAACATGTCCTTGTAATGCTCGTGTCGATAGTTCTAGAACTATACTATCCTATTAGGCGAGACGCGACCTGACATGGAATGGACATTAGCCTTTACATTATCATTAGTATGTAATGGCAACGACTTAAGTTCACAAACGAAATCTTACGAAAATTACGAGACCAAAATGAATAAAACTCATTTTAAAAATTTTACAATTTAATTTTTGTGGGTATAAACATATATATAATTTTAAAAATTGGCAGTCTATATAATAGACAAAGTAGGAATCGACATAAGCTTTTGACTCCTGCTTTGCGCCTTGCAAAAGTACGTAAGTCGTTTGTGGGTTTGGGTTTAAGATTTTACAATAAAATTCCGTAATCAATTTTAGCTTTGTCTAAAAAACTATTAAGGAGGCTGATACAGAAAGCTTACTATACTGTTGAGGATTATATAGGTGGTAAGAATGCGTATAAATAGCTACTTTTTGACTCTGTACAAGATAATAGTGACAAAATGTATTAATGTAGTAATGTCTTGCTGGCACTTCTTAACCAGCAGTAGAATTGACGATTGAAAAGTTACAAGTTTACTTGAATAAAGAATAATTTGAATTTGTATTTCAACGCGTCATTCTACCTAGTAGCTATCGCGGGTCTGTCCTATTTCGTCTATCACGAGTCTTAGATAATTCGTTAAAACCGTTTTTTTATAGTTAAATTTAAAAGTACCATTTTTTATCCGTTCGAAAACTTCGGTTGATTGCCTCTTCTGGTGACAAGAGGGCTGGCGCCTTTTTCGCACAAAGAATCAGCTTAGCGATTCAACGCGGAAACGCTGCCAGCAAGCATTCTTGGGACTATTCCACATGGGCATGATTTGTATAGTACTAGCGTGTAAGTAATTTAAGATAGACATAAATTATAAATAAAAAAAAGTGCTGTGAAAATCATTCTGTCATTTTTTAAGATCGTAAATTATTGCAGATCAATCAATACATTTACCGTGCAGATTTCGCAATGCAAAACATTTCGATTATGAAGTCACTTTTAGTGAAAGGACTACGTTCACTTTGTTTCGTCACTGGGCTACAATTACTATTTATTATTTGGATGAAATTCGACAAGCAAAATATTACGAAGCAATGCAATATACCAGACAGATATATGATGCGAAAACCGTTTGCAATCAGAACAGTTTTTAGCCAGACGTTTCAGCAACTCCAGGGCATTTTGATCATTGTAACTAGCTGCTCCTAAAGTATTTACAAGGGTAATAATACGACGGTGTCCGACTTTGTTCTCCACGGCACATCGTTTTAAAACGAGCTCCGGCCTGGAGACACCTTTAAGGCGAAGCCCTTAGGATTGCTGCAAGGCTCGTTCTTCACTTTTAAGACACCATGATGCTTCTGCGCCCGCCCTGCCTCCCGATATCGCTGAAAAAGATTTTAGGGCTAACAACCAGAACTAGTAAGTGTCCAAAAAGGTGCCAAGGTTTAAAGTTATTAAAATTGATATTTTGATCAATTAAAATGATTACGTAGTCTATAATCTCTAAGAAATTAGTTTTATTTGTCTTTTTATCGACATATTGTGTCCCAATTTTTATCTTTATTATTGTTTATGGAAGGCGTTGTTTATCTGTTTCTTTCTTTAAGATTGATAAATGTAAATATTCTGATAAAAAAATTATAAAGTAAAGCAGTGTTAAAGGTAAATCATTAATTACTATTGAATTAAAATTAATGCATGTAAAATGTACGTGCGTACTATTTTCTTCAATAAGTACGCATTTGCTGCTGTCTGAATCAGCGAACTACGTATTGCCTTGGAACGACTTTAGTTTTCAGGAACAGTCAACATGTAAGGAAATTATGGAAAAATGTAACTGATATTCTCAATTTTTCTTACATTTCTCTAGTTTGTCTCTCCATTTTTCGGAATGAAAATTGAAAAAAAATGCCTAATTGGTCGTGTTATTCATGGATTTTGCGCTTAGGAACACATTTAGCAGTATATTTATTTATTTCTATAGATACTGATCAATGTCCTTTTAAAAAATAAAATCCAGAAAAAATATGTTTATACGATTTAGCTTTACATTATGTTAAGTACTGAATAGCATTTTATACTACATACATAATTTATAACATGACAATATTGAATGCGATCCATGTACAAAAATAAATAGGTATGATAATTTTCGGACTGAGCATTTAACTTTGAAATGTATTTATGCTTTATTTATACGATGATGATACGATGACCTACGCAATTCTACGTCAAAAGACTTAACAAAAACTTCTAACTTCTAACTGAATCGTTTTATGTGAAATATTTTAAAATTGTAATTCTAAGTGATGACAAACACATGGTAGTCAGTTTTAGGCACATCTCTTAAAGTAGTAAGAAAGTAAAGATGTTTGATTGCTGTTTTGTTCAAATTTCAACGAGGCATCTTAAGAACTCCGAAGGTAAAGAGATTTCACTTATATACATATCGCTAAACCAGCCAGGCAGTGATAAATCATAAAAAATATAATTCCTTGTTTACACGTAAAAGTCTGGACACCTCTGTCGAGTGATCTATAATACTACTATAAGACCTAGAATCGAACCCTACGAAACATTTAAACAAGAAACACGATCTACACAACATTTAAAACTAAATTCACTGGATCTGTCTTGCTGCTTACGTATCTGGAAAGAGCATCTGAAAACACTACTAACGCCATCTATTCGTATAAGAAACAACTTCAACATACGTCATATCTTATCGGTAAAACATAAGCTCACTTTATCCTTTAATGTTCAAAATATAATCTGACTGATATTTTCTGAAAGTCTGCACATATTATTATTATTCGACCATATGGATTTATATAATTCAGGATCGCGTTATTCATTTTTAGACAAAGTAAGTGTACAGCAGGCCTACTATGAAGTCTTATTGCGACTCAATTGAAGACATAAGCGAAATTTATAGAATTAGGCGTTACTTTGCAGAGATCCATAATACAAAAGTAATAATAAAATTATTTTGCTATAATCCGCGATACAGTAAATAGAAAATATATATAGTGTTTAATGTATAGTGGACTATCAGTATTTTCATACCCGATACGCGCAGGATTCGTAAAAGCACATGCACTAACCTCCACCACTTCCACCACAATACACAAGCACTACACAGTTTCACTATCACAAACTCAACAATCGTTTCGCCCCGCAACCGAAGCATCATCAGGAGATAGACTCCACGACAAAATCGCAAAGTCACTTTGCGATTTTGTCGTATCGGGTATGAAAATACTGATAGTCCACTATACATTAAACACTATATATATTTTCTATTTACTGTATCGCGGATTATAGCAAAATAATTTTATTATTACTTTTGTATAAGCGAAATTGTTTTGCTTTTTCGTTCATATACCGTTATCCCTTTCATTACGACCCCAATGCAATTCACACTTCATGGTACGAAGAAAGCGGTTCGCGGTCGTCGTTTACGTCTGCAATAAGGTCGCAATAAGAGTTCATGGTAGGCCTGCTGTTCATACTTTACACTGACAGCGTGATATCACTCTGCTTTACACACCGCACGCGCGTCCGTTCTTTCCCGTCATTATAGGGAAAAGTAAGTAATTCTCTTCCGTCGCCCCTATACTGTAGGGCGCGGTGTGAAAGCACGAGACGATCTCTACTATTATAAATCTGTCTATTATCAAAACTTCTGCTTTTATTCACATAAAGTAAGCAAAATAAACTTTTACTTTTTGACCCAATGTCTGCTATAAATACAGTTTATCATTTAGTTGCGGAAGCCCGTGCAGTTATTTAATTTTTAGATATATTTATTTATTAGTCTTTATTATTCCAATAAAAGATAATGTCTTGGAAACACAAAATTTTTATTTATTATATTTTATGATGATTATTTGCTTATTATGATCCGAGGTATCGTAAAAGGCGACTAAGGTAAGTAAGTCCGCCGTGTGGTATCCGGCTGAGTAGAATGGACCAACCTTATTTCGTACCGTGGGTAAGTTAACGTCAGGCAGGCGGCCGGTCGTAAAATAACTAGCCAAATCATATAACAAAATGTTAAAACATGTTATGTCGGTTCCATTTAGAATGGGATAATGCCAGAAAATTGATGATGACATGATGATTATGATTTAATTTTAAAACGAAAAACGGGACACACATATTAACAATAAAGTTTTGAGTGGACTAATTTTAAAGTAAACGTTTTCTGGGAGAGATTGAAGAAAATTAGGTTCTAAGCGGATGGTAGATAAAATAAAAATATTTATCGCGAGCAAAAACAAGGACTGTAAGAGAAAAGGCATAAAAACAAAGGAGGAAACTTTACACGTAGAACATTTTTCTACTAGCATAAACTTCGTAATGAGGTTGGTAAAATAATTGTTGTAACACTAGGAAGGTACGGAAAACGGGCAGCATTAATTAAAAACAGCACCGCAGCCGAGGGCCCGCGGTCAGAGGAAAATGTAACATAAATAATAACATAAGACCAACTGAGTGCGGAATGCATAAAATATAAAAGGGCGGCCGCAAACTTTCGGATTCTCTTTTCCTAACTTTTTCTCGGCGACCTTTTTCCTACCATTATTTAACTCCGCCTCATTTGCCTAAAGTAAGTCCGTCTGAGGCGACTGGGTTATACGTCAGAACTCACATTTTAAATATGTATGAAGTTATTACTACTCCGTAGCTGCATCAACAGATAAAGTAACCCTTAACTTTTTCAAATTGGATTCGTCTAGTTCTGTCTTGACACACGTAAAACTTTTGGCAAAAGTGTGACATGCAATTTATTTACGCCACAGTTGGTTTGAGCGGTGTAGGGTTCAGAATGTATTATACCTATTGATCCTATGATATCCTTCTCAAACTTATTTGGACGGTGTCCTTAATTTATGTTAGGTGTTTGCCGGATCTTATATTAATCTCGTCAGTACATATGCTTTTGCTTTTGCGATTTCTGCTGCTTTTGCAGTATATATGCTATAATGTTTTTTATCATCATGCCTCCTGCCCCACCTACTTTAAGAGGGGTCTAAGAGGTCGGCACAACAGGTTATAAACATGTCACATGATTCGGCTACGTATTTTACGACCGGCCGCTTGCTTGACGTCAACTTACCTTAGTAGTATTTTACGACACCTACCGAGGTGTCGTAAAATACTAATAAGGTAAGTTGACGTAAGGTAAGAAAGAGAGCGGTCTATTCTACTCAACCGGATACCACACGTTGGGTCATCTTACTTTAATCGCCTTATACGACACCTCGGTAAGAAATGAAGTTGGTCTATTCTACTCGGTCGGATATCACACGGCATTTAACTGCATTTATAACAACACGGCAAATGCTATATATGCATTTATTGTTACTAAGAAGGAAATCAGAATTTTTAGCATATATGATTCAATATCTAATTAGAGGCAACGTAAATAGATGGCTTTATTATCGACCACGCTATGAGAACCATTACTACGGTCGTCATAAGTTAACGTTATTGAGACACGCTTTACCAACAGGGGAAGTCGCTATCTTATCCTCTTCTTTTTCAACCGAATTATGTTTACTCAATGCTAGACATATCTTCAAGATTTTTTAGGATCAAGCGGCTGCTCTCTACCCTTTTTAGATCATCTATCGCCTTCATAGAGAGTCTACTAACGCTCTGTTGTCCCGAGGGGTGTGCCATGGGAACAAGTTGGGACGTCAACTCCCAGCGTTTCTTCTTCACATTGTCGCTTCAGTTTTGCGGAACCTAATACTATAACGGTAATTTTGGGTTACCTACCGATCTAATCATTCAAAATTTGATCACTTTTAGATAGTAGCATAGTTTGCTGCGTCACTGATATGATAGGTATGACTTTCATTTTTCATAATGATAGCAGAATCAGTTTTTGAATATGTTAATAAAACTGGCTATGGCAGATTTTTGTTAATGCAACGTTTGAAGACGTATGTCTCATATATAAATGTGAGTAATTTAATACCAGAAAGATTTCAATTAGTCCGCCGTGTGGTATCCGGCTGATTAGAATAGACCACCCTCATTTCTTACCGTGGTGTCGTAAAAGGCGACTAAGGTAAGTCGACCCACCGTGTGGTATCCGGTTAAGCAGAATAGACCACCCCCTTTCTTACCGAGGGGTCGTAAAATACGACTTAGGTAAGTTGACGTCATGTGACAACATGTTTGAAACATGTTGTGCCGACCCCACTTAGAGTGGGATAAGGGCAGGAGAATGATGATGATTTCAATTAGTATATTCTTTAAAAGCTAAACAAACATAGTCAATTATTATTCAGGTTCTACTTATTCTACGCGTTTAATTATAAAAATAAAATAATGAATAACAAGTAAAGCCAATTTTCAGAGCCGAGTTAGCATAATTAAAATTTGCAGAAGCCAAATTGGAAAACGACGCTGAAAATCTCCAGTAAGTTAATTATGAAAACTGCGAACAGAGATAAATTATTTAGCCTAAAAACAAGGCGCTCCTCGTTTTAGTTGAGATAAACGCAACAGTAATAGTTTCGCCGGAGTTCAGGGGTATCCATCAAGTTTAGTCTCGCATTAACCTAACGAGAGTACGGCCATTCGAGCCTCCGCAGGTCCCCGCTATGTCAACTGCCGTTTAATTTGAAAAAAAATATTCAGCCTCCCTTCATGTAAACGCTCGACGAGATACAGAGGAATAACTTTTCTATTTCCATATTTTTCTAAATGGAAAATTCTCTCACAATGTTTTACAACTTTGTTTTTCTAATTTTGTATTTACTTAAGTTGAAATATTGTTTCCAAGTAAAAAAAGTTTTCGTTCTTCTCGTGCGTATACTTTTTGTATTTATTACAATCCTCAGGGGAGGCTGGAGTAATATAAAATTATAAGTTTCAACCTCGATATTGCTAAAGTAAATATAATTTCGCAACAATTCTCATAGGATACTGTTCTTTGATTGTGCCGCTTGAGTCAATAATGATTTAATATACACTTTGCTGGAATAGATTGAGCAATATTTGTTTAAGGATCGTATCGTTATCACTAAAATTTCTTATTACATCGTATGAGGGAATTTCGTTAACTTTTTGAGATATATTCAAAAAAGTCTTAATAGGTCATTGTCATTTATTATTTGTTATTGTATTTCCTATTGTTTTGTATATAAAAGTAATAATCAGATTATTTTGCTATAATCCGCGATGTATCGCGGTTACTTTTTCGGATAATTACTTTTGTATTATGGATCTCCGCAAAGTAACGTCTAATTCTATAAATTGTTTTGTATATATGTAATATAGCTTAGCCGTGTGGTATCCGGCAGAATAGAAGAGACCACCCTCCTTTCTTACCGAGGTGTTGTAAAGGCGACTAAGGTAAGTTGACGTTAGGCAGACGACCGATCGTAAAATACTTAGCCAAATCATGTGACAACATGTTTGTAACATGTTGTGCTGACCCCACTTAGAGTGGTATAAGGGCAGGACAATGATGATAATGATATCGCTGTAAGTTTTCCTGTCAAAATAAAGTAAATAAAAATGTTGGATGGGATGATGAGTTTATTGATCTGGTTTACGGACGCCTTAACGACCGCTACGGCACAGTGGTTGTGCAAAGTGCCGCACTACCAAAGATTTAGTGTCCCCATACGATACTGTGTAGATAACGTAACGAAATCTGCCTCTTTTAAGGTCTCTGAGGTCAAGTGCAAACCAGTAACCAATGATTTTTTTTATTATTTAAATCAATATAATACAATAATAGCTTAATTTATACTAGCTATTCCGATAAAATATGTCGCTACTACCAAGAGCAGAGAGAATTAGATTGCTAGGCTCACAAACTGCTTTTTATTGGATAAATAATAAATTGGATAAATTTAATTTTTATTTGATATTTTATTTATATGTAAAAGGCATTTTAAAATTAACTAAGACATGCGATAGTATAAAACTGTGTTGCATATGCCATCCTCACAGTCAAAAATAATTAAATTAATATTATAAAAACAAAAATAAAATATTACAAGAAAGAAAGTTTTCATGTGTGTGAGTGAGTGTGGTCATGTACTATTATGTACATGACCATGAAACGGAAAGTCATTGAGTCATTATTTGTAATATCAATAGAAGTCAAAATAATGATCGACTAACTCTAGTATTCTAGCGTACAATTGTTTTTTCAAATACTTGAATCCTAAATTGGCTTATTTTGAAAAGTATGATTCTAGCCTAAGATATATTGTGAAAACGCTGTTGGAGTTCTAAAATAAATAAATTTTCACATTCGCTCACAGACCCTAACAAGTCAAGTTACAATGCACATAATTTAGAGTGCTCTGTAATTTAGTGCGACAGAAATAGTCTGACACTTTACTAATCGTTGAAACGCTTTTGCAAATAGGTAGTCGGAGCAAATATATTTTCCGCGATGAAATGTTTGTGCGGTAAGCTGAACATTATTCCATTGTTCTATTTGTAGTTTTGTCGGTTTTGCCGAACAGGAAAACAATAGATAGATAGAAACCACATACTCGACCGTAGGTTGTATTTTTCAAACCAACTGAACCAAATGACGCGCCAACCACAAAAGCTCCACAGTGCCCCACAATGTATCTTCCCAATGAACTTTTACGTTGAAATAACTGATATATCGCAATGCCAATTGCAACGGAAAGAATTCTTGTATTTTCTAGATGCTCTTGTGACTTAAATTATTATATTTTTAAGTACTGCCCGATTCAAAGTGCGTTCGAGCGATTGAATTCGATTTCTGCTCGACTACGTATCGCCTAATAAATATTACTTGAAAATCTTTAAATATTTATTTAGGAATCTGATATTGATGATGTTGATTTTCGCTTTGCTTTATTTGGTTTAGTTTATTATGATTGCTTCTAAAATTTATATAAGAGAATCCTAATACTGTAAGATAATAGTTATAATAAAAAAGTTTTAAGATAATAGTTGAAACGATAGTCGTCTACTGCTGGAATTAGGTGTCGGCTATTCCAACACCTTACAACCCCCAAATCCCATCGATTCGCCATACTATGCAAATAGTACGAAGAACCGTTCAGAACTGCATGCATAGCCAGTAGCATTCAGTTAAATAACGAAAAATTTTTGGAACACAGTTATTTCAACAGGATAGGAAGCTGAAAAGCCTACCCCCGATTTTTATGATCGTATCTAGAATTTCTATGACGCCGCGAACAAAGAAAATAAATCACATTCAACAATTACTATCGTAGGAAGAACAATACAGCGGCTTTGTGCAAAGTTATCATGACACTTCCTTTGACGCTCGAAATCCATTGCTTTGAGATGAAAGCATTTCATTCGGGAGTCGTTCAAACGAGTGGCGGATGCAAATCAACCTCATCCTTTCACTTTCAAATCCCTACTATGCTAATATTGTCAAAACTTGTTGGTTTGTTTGTTGCTCAATCACGCCTTAAGCGTTTCATGAGTCGAAATTAAGTTTTGAATACATATAGAACAACTTTTTCATTTTAAGTGATTTCATTTAGTACGTCAGCGTTATTCAATCCATGCTAATATCCTAAATCATCATCATGGCTCCCATGGCTCTTAGAATCTGATGCTGCGGCACTTTAGTTCTATATGCAAATATAATTTATTTTATTAAAAAAATGTATTTAAAAATCGATCTGAATCGATTATGGAGGATTTAGTACCTCTTCCACCTCTAGCAACTTGTAATTCCTTTTTAGCATACCCCGTTAAACTGAAGTCACCGTAGGTATTAATTGGCTCCGTAAAAATTTTTGTAGGCCTTTGAAAGCTGAATTTTAGTAAATCGTAATTTTTTACCCTTCCGACGCAAAAGGTTGCCGACTTCTGTTACACCACAATACACAAGCATTACGGTTTCGCCCCGTAACTAAATCATCGTCAGGATATCTCCTGACTCCATAACAAAATCGCAAAGTGAGGCATCACCCAAGCAAGCAGAATTATGTAGTTAAAAGTTTTACCCCCACCCCCGATTATGCAACTTAAGCAAAAACGCACTCATAATATATAGACAACAACCATCTAGTTTTTGTCTGTAAAACGATTTATAATTTATCAGATATGAGTTGCTAAACAAATGGACATGATTAAATATAAGAACTCTTTGACTTAAACCTTATCTATAGGATCGATATCTATTACGTCATTTCCCTCCGTCACGTTTTCAATTAGTGTTTCAGGGGCTGTCCGGATGAGTGGTATTGTATAGTGTTAACGCCTCTATTCATCCCAAGTCGTAAGCGTTTCATTCACCATATTGTCAATGCCTTTTGATCATATCTTTACGGTGAACGAGTATATTATATACTTGCTCATATATTGCTTGGTATTAAATTCTTGCGCTTTCAGTGGTTTTGTGTTCTGTTAATTATTATTTGAAATTGTACTTAACTAGCTGTGCCAGCGGCTTCGCCCGCGTCGAAATCAGTTGTCCAAATTGAAATTTTGAACATAAAAGTAGTTATTGTGAGTTAACCATAAGAGATAATGCTATCGCAGACTTTTTTATAGTATTTTTATAGATTTACAATTCTCTAGTACATTACTTTAGCGTAACTCGGCTGGTTTATGCAGCGCATGCGACTAAACCTCTCAGCAAGCAAGATTTTTAACAACTTCTCGATTTCTCCAACACAATTTACATAATACCGATATGTACTATTTTCCTAAACCATCCGGAAGTATTTCACTATCTTTTGGTTAAAACCGTACAAAAATCCGTTCAGTAGATTATGAGAAAATCGTTTACATACAGACAGACAGTTTTTTGGGACTTTGTTATATAATAAGTATAGATATAGGCCTTGCCGCCGTGTGGTAACCGACTGAGTAGAATAGACCACCCCCATTTCTTACCAACGTGTCGTAAAAGGTGAGCCGTGTGGTATTCGGCTTAGTAGAATAGACCACCCTCATTTTTTACCGATATGTTTTAAAAGGCGACTCAGTCTTCAGGCAGGCGACCGGTATTCATGTAACAATACCTTTAAAACATGTTTGTGCCGACCCGACTTAGAGTGGGATAAGGTCAGGAGATTTATGATACTCAATTTAAGCCCTAAAGTCTTTCGAATGTGTGAAAATTTCTGGGATTTGTAGTACTACGAGTATATGCGGTACTAATATACATGCACCAATGGTGGGACTAAGGTGGGACATTTTTTTCCTGAACGAGTGGGAAGGTCTTTTGCAAACAATGTGTTTGGCTATTACTATGCTTAAAAGTAGCGGCCTGTTACGATCCCACTGCTGGAGCTAAGTGCACGCATTGCACTCTGCATTAACCGTTGACGCTCTAATGACCGATAAATTGCGATATAACCATTCATATTGCCGTCTTAAATTCTACCGGACCGACAGTGGGCAGCAGCTCTGTCGGTGCAACACGGTCAGCACTGCAATCACCAACCCGCATGCTAAGCGTGGTGATTACTAGCAAAACCTTTATGGTCGAACACAATTAGAAAAATTATCTAGTCTAGAATAATCTACACTATCAGTCAGAGAATTTCGAGAAGAAGAAAAGAATAGACATTCTAAAAGTGCGGACACATTCACCTTTTCGTATAGAAGTAGTACTTACTTGGAACTTTACTTTGAAGAAATTTCAAGTTATCTATATGAATTAGCATTTTTTTTCGAATAGTATTCGCGCCGTTAGCCTAAATGACTTTTACAGTAATATATGATTTTATACATATGTATTGTAGATTAATCTATTTACATATTTTTGTTATAGAAATGATTATTGCGAAAAAAAACTGATAATCGTGTCGTATGAAAGATCTTTGTTCAAAATAAGCTGTCAATGACATTTGAAAAATATAAGATATTTATTGAGAAAAAAAATTGCCTTCCTTTTGATTCCTTTTTCTCTGCATAGGAAAAAAAATAACGACATTTTTGTTCAAAGGTAGCCACCAGTTGTATTTAAAAGAGATAAATTTCTGTTTAACTTATCGAGCAGAACATTTCGTCCATCTTTCGGACCAACTTCCGTTAGATAATAAGAAAAATTTGATTGAGATTGTTACAGCGATACGATGGTTTTGAAAGAAGCAGATACTGAAATAAAGATAAAAAGCTTTTGTGTTTTTTTAAAGAAATATTTTACCTTCGAATCTCATCCATTATATAACACAGTTATGTATATTCAGTATATAAATGAAGTATTGATGTACTAAATAATGTAATAATAATTATTACCAAATAAGTTACAGCAGTTTAAAAACACTGTTCAAAAAAGCTCATACAGAAAGCCTACTTACTTAATTTAATTATGTACCATGAAAAACGTAAGAAAAATATTAGTAATAAAAAGAAGGGTACAAAGGTCAACTTATACCTTTGAAAGATATCTCTTTCAGCTAACTAAACTTTGTTGGGTTTTCTTAATAAATAAAAGAACTTATGCGTATTTACTTATATTAACAACATAAACTTGTACATGCCTAATCTACCTACACCTATTACAACTTAAACGTAACTTAAATTATTGGTTGGACGCCAGGAGAATTTTTTATTGTGTTTCGGAATTCTACCAAAACCAGATCCTCAGCTACTCAAATGCTCATAGTGTTTAGTTGTGCTGGAGTTTAAAAGGGCATTCCCATAAGCTACAACAATAAATTATCGATATAATAGTCAATAGCACAATGCATGTACCTAACGTATTCTAAATACAGTAAATAATGTGCAACTTACCCCTTTTGAGTGTATTTATATTTAAACAAATATGTACAGATTTCTAATGGCACTATATATTTTTCCTTCAAAATGAAACTATGACAATGGCACATATCAAATTGTCATGTACACAACATGTCCTGCCTCTTTACATAGCCGATTGCTAATGTCTCTCTCGATCTTAACCTTCAGTTAAGAATTATAAAAACAAAGGAAAAAGAACAAAACTAAAAAGTGGAACTTGGATTCGAACTCGTACCGAAAGCTCAACAATCGCTCACGGATTGTGTAGGTAACCGCTGCGCTACTACCGCTGGTTTATGTGACAAATTATCTAATGTGTTATGCCCGAAGTGACGTTATAATAATAATTCATAATATCTTATCTTATTACTTTACTGTTCCATTACTTAGATCATAAGAATGCGTGGATATAGCTACGCTATAAGCTTGATGCAAAAATATAAATATATTAAAAAAGAACGTAAAGAAACGTAAATTATAGATACAATAAAGCATGCAAAGTGTGGTGTCATCACACTTCTCTTTGAAAGAGAAAATCTGTTGTAAAATCATACACGTGTTTGCATATTGCACATACGAGTAAACAAGAAAGCAAAAGAGACAGCAAAAACAAAGGGGAGAAAAAATTAACAAAATAAATAAATAATAACAATGCCATTGTAAATTATCCTTACAACGCCACTGAGGGTGTCAATCATAATTAAATTTTAAAGTAATAATTAAGGTTATAATATTGTATTTTATATTTATCTTTTACTTTGTATAATAATATTTGTAAATAATGTACGTGTCCCTATTACATAGGTTGGTAACCTATAATTAAGACTATATTTATAAATAAATAAAGTGAATGTCTGCTGAAAACACAAATTAATATTAAAGCAGCTGTCGGCGCACATTTTGGATAGGCATTAAACAAGGTATAAATGTCATAGTATTAAGTATTTGTATTACAATGTTGACACAACGTGTGTTGCTAAATAAAAGAATGACTAAATTTAATTTAATAGTTTGTACGGTATTTTATAGTATTAATCAAATCAAATCAAAATGATCTTTATTCAAGTAATCTCTTTCGAGCGCTTTTGAAGCGTCAAGGATCAATGTGATTAATGAAGCTACAACTGTTTCGGAATGTTGCTCTTACCGAGAAGAACCAACAAGAAACTCGGCGTCAATCTTTTAAACATTTTCAATTTTACATGATTAAACCGCAGTCCTATATGAAACTGAAAGGATTTTCAGGCAAAAGGATTTCAAATCCAGGCATTTTTCATCCAAATTATCTTCAATATTGTAATATGCTCTACATATAAGCATATTTCTTACACTTAATTTAAACCATTCTGTAGACTGGTCTAATATTGTAAGTCTTTTTGGTTATCCTAATAAACAAGTAAAATAAAGTAACTTGAGATGAAAAGGACTGAAGACGTAAAATAACGTGCTCTGTTTCTGAAAGTACTATATCTTCATCAACATTTTAATTATATCCACATTAATATGGGGTGGCGGAAATTTTCAACACCTGAACGGGTCGTATATCGTATATGAAATGTGAACAATATTGATGATCAAGTTTCCAGTAACCTGAAACCTCTGAATTTGTGGCTGTGCGAAGCAAGAACTTCGTTGTATGTCGCATGTAGGTAAGGCTGTGTCCCCACATCTTAGTATATATTGTATGTTGCTTTGAAACTAGTTCTAATTTTAATAATAATAAAACTAAGAAAAATTTATTTAACAAACAGACATTACTTAACCTATAAAAGATTTCTGTTTTTTGGCATATATTAAGTTGCGCTTATAAATAAGCTAATACTTATAAGCTAAGGATTGACCTGTGTTTTGAAAGTCAGTGTTTTAGCTTGTATATAAAACAATGGCAACGACATTCCTTATAAAATTAAACATTATAAAGTGAGACTAACATGCTATATGTTTAGTATGTATGGCATAGTTGTGTATGTGTACGTGTGTATGAGTATGTTAGGGACTGTATGTGTTAACCAAAAAAAAGTCTCAGTTAATAATAATTTCAGTATCAGAATAGTTTATTGACAAAAGCCAAGTCTTTACGGAGTATATTTATTAAAATTTTTGTAAGTCGAAATACTTTACTTTTTTTTAATAAAAATGAAGTAAGGGAACTCTTATTTTGCAATTCAAACATAAATAGATATGAAATGATAGGCTAAAATAGCCGGTCGGCAAGACCGTACGACGTCAGCGAGGTGCATGGCAATATATGAGTTTTCTATAAAAAAAATATTTGCTTAAATTATATTTTAAATTCACCACGCATCATCCTTTTATACTGAGAAAATTCCTTTGAGAAATCCTTTGATGTTTATCATCTGTTAAATTGCAGAAGCAAGATAGATCCAACTTCCCATATTTTTCCAAGTTGAGAGAAAACAATTACCGAGTAGTATGATAGTACTAGGCCTCTATTTTAAGCTTGCGGTGCTTTGGTGTCCATATTCATAGGATTAAATAAACCCGTTATAGGGAAGATCGGAAATTTGAAAATGACTAGTCTTCACGACGACTCCTTTCTACTCCGCTACTACATCAAGTCATTAAATTTCACGATACGATTAAAACTATAGAACTATAGAAACATAATTTGAATTTACTACTATACTTGCCAGGTAGTAATTCGATCTTAAACTGCTACATAATTTATTTTTAACTTAAATATTGATTAAGTTCTATCAATATTGTACAAGCATTGTTAACATATTTCACAAAAACAAAAGAATATTAAATAATCAGTTGTCAATGTGAACTTGTCTTTATGCAGAGCTCGCTGCTAATTAGCTAACAGTCACTCACAGGTTTCGACGCTGTGCTCTGCATTATCTCAGGAACAAAGCGTTTCAGCACAAAATGAATGTATTTCATACATAATCAGGAAAATATAAAATGTAACAGCTATATTTTATTATTGTGTAGCACAGGATTGTTACAATCATGATGCAATCTGACGTACGTATAGAAGACGTTTCTGACCACTGATTAAAATGTGGACCAATTGTAAGGTTTGATATTAAAAAAATAGTCCTTTAAAAAAAGGCTAATAAGGGAGATAATGGAATTTGAGACGAGGAAAAGAATGAGATATTTTGAAAAAGCAAGTAGGATGGGTGGATAGAGTATAGGAGTGGAAAGAGGGAGATAAGAGCAGCATCGTGAAAAAATTTTCGTATTACAAAAAAGAGCCATACTCGGCATCTACAATTTAAGTCAATTTAAGAGAGAAGTTTAAGGAACATTTGCTTCACAGTATATTTTAAACAATGTAATTTTTGTACATAAAAATATACAGAATTATATAACGATAGGTGATGTTTATAATAGACAAAGTAGGAACCGACATAAGCTTGCGACTCTTGCTTTGCGCCTAGCAAAAGTACGTAAATCGTTTGTGGGTATAGGTATAAGATTCTATAATAAAATTCCGAAATCAATTTTGGCCATGCCATTACAGCAGTTTAAAACCACAGTTAAAAAGAGGCTGATACAGAAAGCCTACTATACTGTTGAAGATTACTTAGATGATAGGATACAGGTGCACTTCTACCCTGTACAAGACAGTAATAAATAAATGTAACTAGTTTTAAGATTTATATTTTTAAAATGAGCAACCGCTGAGTTTCTTGCTGGTTCTCGGTAGGAACAGCTTTCCGGACCAGCAATAAGGTTGATGATTAAAAAGCACTTGTTTACAAGTTTACTTGAATAAAGAATATTTTGAATTGAATTGAATTGAATCTTGTTCGGACGATTATAACAAAGGAGGAGATGTAAAAAAGAATATTGAAATCAAAGAACGAGAATGCATACAATAATGTAAAGTTTTAATAAGGGTATAAGTAAATAAACAAAAATTACATAATCTCCTAGAATCTTGTTATCCATATCATCACACAAAATCAGTTATTACAGAAGAAGCAATGGGAATTTCTTCCAGAAATAATTTCGATTCCTGCTAAATTGTTTTTACAATATATGAGATATATTTATTTCAAAAAATAATATGTGGTTTATTTTCTGATGAATATTATTCTTAAAATATTATTAATCCATCCATTCCTTTTCTCTAGTAAACGAGCCCAACGTAGTACTTATTGGGTACCAAAGACCAGTCAGTCAGTTCGTAAATTCCTTATCAATTAACAAAACTATAATATGACGCGTGCCTTAGTAACAATAACTGTTCATACAGTAATTTTTTTCAAGTAATGTAGCCAGAAACAAAAAAATTGTTCAACAAAGTTAAATAATAAACTAACCCCTAAAATGCGATCTCTCGGCTGCCGGATCATCTAATGAAATTATGTTACAAGGACACGTCCCTTGCGAGATACAAAAGGCTGGTTTTTTGTGAAATGTTACCTAGAACCTCGCTAGGCATGCTAACATGTGAACATTTACGAACCTTATTTGATATCCTCCGTCACTATTTCTATGTATTCTCTCTGTATCCTTTCTTTCGGAGATGTATTACGGAATATTTTTATTGACACCCAGATCTCATATGGAGCTAAAATTTTATTACATGCTGTTTACTCGAAACTTTAAACTGAGAGCATATATTTTTTTGAAAACTTTTGTGTTGAATATATATTCTCTAATGCTCTGTAGCACATGTATTTGAAAAATTCAACATATATGCAGAATACAGATAAAACCTTGATTCTTAACGTACTTATGACAAAGACTAAGTTTGATTTGATTAAGGATGTAAATTTGTAAGTATAGTTGCTGAGGAACTTGAAAAGCGTTCCTTTTTTCACCAATTTTGAAGGCAGCTTTATGAAAACACCACCAAAAGATGTTATGTACATCAGAAACGGTGAAGAAAAACATCGTGAGGAAACCTGCATATCTCAGGAGAATTCTAGGGACATGTGTGACCTACCAATCCGCATTGGAGCAGCGTGGTAGGTCTTAGCTCCAATCCTTCTCTCCAAAATACGGAGAGAGGAGGCCTATTCCCAGCTGTGGGATATTAACAGGCTGATACTTTTACGTCAGAAACTATAACAGAACTACTGTGCTATAATCCGCGTGTATTAAGCGAATGCATGCAATGTATGAAGTAGTGTATGAAGCAGGCAAAATCGATTACGATTTTGCCTGCTGCTGCTGCTGCTGCTGCTGCAAGCAGTCTTGAATGTCTCTTATTCCGTTTTGCTACATGTATTTCGATTTTATCGTGGAGCCTATCCTCCTGATGATGCTCCGGTTTCGGGGCGAAACGATCGTAAAGATTTTGATGGTGGTTGTGTGTATTGCTTGTGTGCATAGTTGCTGGTGGAGGCGTCCTAGGATACGTGTGGTGACTTGTCCTGCATGTGTAAGGTGCGCGAATTTAGCCAGAATGAATTTCATAAACTTATTATTACATACATTTGTTTAACACACGCGGATCATAGCAAAGTAGGTCTGTTATAGTTCCGTAATATGGAATTCCTCAAAGTAACGCCTGCTTCTATAAATTACATCCATATATTTTTATATATAGAAGCAATAGTAGAGAAAAATTAACAAATGATATTTCAACGTAACGCAATTCGCAATAATACTTAACAATGGTAATTAAATTTTCACTCCTCCCTTGATTCCTGTTTGTGCCATCCGTCTCTTAATTCTTAACGTTGTTTGTTGTTAGCGATTGTTTAAGTCAAACAAAGGCAAACATAAATGTTTGCGTGACATTGTTTTACTTTCGCGTTAGACCTTTGCTTAAGTTATATTCCAACTACATACATACGGTATTTCGTAATTTGACTTTTGTTGGTGCGTTTGTGTTTTGTTTCGAAGAGACCGTGGGTGGCGTCATATAATTGTTTTGGATAAATTTTAGGGCACTGTATATATGATATTTAGTATTTGAAATTATTGTTATATTTGTAGGACGATATAAGTCAATAGATTCTTCATAATTCATAAGCATCTTCTGCGATAATGAACGTATAGGGGAAATTTTATAATCTTTGACTTTATTCTTCTTTCACTATTTTACTATAATTTCTCCAGTGCTCTATAGAGCCCAGTTGCTGATATATTGATGTACCTACCAACTTGGGTGATCCATAATTTTTCGTTGAGATCATTATTTCCAGTTACACATACATACGAAATATATTTTTTTCAGTGTATCCCTGTATAATGACACTGTGACGTCTTCGAATTGTTCTCTGACAATTACTTCTTGTGTTAGATCAAAATCAATAAATAGATTGAGACTCACTATCATGGTCATAAATATTTATATTAGTTATATAGTAAACTATGCCCTGTGACCACCAGTATATGTAATAGACCACCTTCATTTCTTACCTAGGTGTTGTAGGAGGCGACTAAGGTAAGTCGACCCGCCGTGTGGTTATTGGCTGAGTAGAATATACCACCCTCATTTCTTACCGAGGTGTCATAAAAGACGACTAAGGTGAGTTGGCCACCGTGTGGTATCTGGTGGAATAGAATAGACCACCCTCTTTCTTACCGAAGGGTCGTAGAATACGAGTAAGGTAAGTTGACGTCAGGCAGACGGCCGGTCGTAAAATACGTAGCCAAATCGTGTGACAACATGTTTGTAACATTATAAGGATGGATTAAACCACTGGATTAAAACAGAACAAAGCCATTTGACCAATATTTTGCAGATATTTATTTGCCATCAGTATACACAGGCGTGGATTGAATAGAAGAAGAACGCAATATAAGACAGTTTCATTTAAGAATTTCCATTGTGCACCTTTTAATTTGCCTAACAATACATACGTAAAAAAACTTGCAGATTCATCATGAGCTCTAGCTGAATAAGCTTTACATCTGATCGCATTTAAAAGTTTTATTCAAACACATTCATTGCAATTGTGAACCTTACGCAGGTTGTTATACAGTTTAAAATCACCGTTCACGTACGAAATGCATTAGCGCATCGGAGCGTGCTGACTGCTGTCACTTAGAGTAACGTATTTCTGGAGCTGCTTGATAATTTTACGACATAACCCAACACGTAGGACTTATGTCAATACCTAGTTGGTGTTCTAGTGTCTATTTTTATCGATGAACGATTTAATATCTGTCACAAAATGCGAAGTTATTTAGTTTGTCGTTTTGGTACAAACATTGTAATTGTAATCTGTTTTGAAATTTGAGCACATGTTTATGCCGCTCTTTTGTATGGTTACCCTACTCTAAGCACAATGCAGGTTTTCTCATTAAATATACCTTTTCCATATAAATAGCTGTGATAGTCCAACGGTGAAATCGGGGACTCTTTAGAGATGGTCACAAGTTTAAATCCCAAGCAGGCACCAATACGTTTTTCTGTTAAACTTACATGTCTATTCTCAAGTCATTCTTTTCGGTGAAAGAAAACATCGTGTAGAAGCCTGCATATCTCTAGATAATCTGGGGATAGTGTAACCTACACATCCGCATTAGAAAAGCCTGGTGGGTTTGAGCTGCAGTTTTTTTCATCGAAAACGTAGATAGGGTGTCTGTGCCCAATAGTGGCATAGTGTCCGTTACTTTATGAATGGTAAATATGTATAAACACATCAGTTATTTTGAGAATACACAAGAGTTATTTTTGCCTTTAGACCATTGTGTGTGGTATTCATAGATAATGTATAAAAACCGTCTATAATCACGTATTCTACATCGGGTGAGTCCGACAAGTTTTCAGTCCACACCGGGCCCTTATTCATGAGGTCTTTATGAGGGAGTGAAATGGTTATACGCTGTTATAAATAACTTCTTTCGTAATAGAAAAATTGAACGTATCAAGCCTTTTAAGTTGTTTAAATAGCTCTATTGAATTTTATCTACGCAATTATCATTTAGAAGTGGTATCCGAGTGTAACTTCCTTCAAGAGGATTCTGAGCCGTATTACTTTAGAGTAGAATATTCAATTGGATTCAGTTTAATGCTTTAAGCTTTTCTATTAGAAACTTTAAGTGCAGTGTTTATTTTAAAAGAATATTTTGACTCGTGTGTTGTTGAAACTTTGCATTGAAATTCAAATTTAAATTATTCTTATTTTCTAGCTTTTTTGGGTCGTCAAAATTGTAGTTAAGCTAACACAACCAGTGTTACAAGAGGTGCTTTTACCGATAAGTACCACCAAGTAACCCGGTGGTCATTCTTAATAATATATAATTATCCGAAATAAAACATAAAAGCTCAAATCTAATCTAGTGCGTTGCTGGTTGCAACTTAAATCCAAGCTTTCTTACCATATAAATAGTCTTCTTGAGCTTTGTAAATAAGTGCAATAAAGTGTATTTCTAATTGCTTTTTGAAATTTTGTAAAGTCCAAAACAGTTTGTGGATTTCTTTTTTATAAAAACGTATACCGAAGCCGACAAATGATCTTCGATATATGATGAGGCAGTATGGGAAAATATATATCTATCGGGTTCTCTCTAAAGAATGTTGTATCAGGTTTTCCATGATTGAAAGTTGGTGGTTAATAGAATGTCACAATGCAGTAAAAAAGTTTATCTACTCTGATACTATAATACAAAGATTATAAAACTGAAAACAAATTTTTTTATGACAAACATTACGTACAGAACAAAAATAAAAAATTTAAAAAGTTTCATTACGATCTTGTTTGGACAACTGTATCATAATGTAACTTTTTAATCATAACGATACACCTAAAAAAGGTTTCAATGAATGGGTCCGAGGCGACGCAACACGCATGCGCAATCGATGTTTGCGCCTTGGCGCCAATATATGACATTTAAAAAATCTTTGCAATATTTAAACGAAGTTCAGTTTTGTTTGTAAAAAATTTAGTTTTTGTGTAAAAACATGTCTGAGAGCGGGGATAGTGGTAATTATACACCACCAGATATTCTGAAAGCTGCGTCAAACATGACCGTGAACCTGTTGCCGACGAAATCTAGGAGCAACTATATTAAATGTTACCACGAGTCCATGGAATGGAAACGTACGTTTTACGTATTATAGTATGAGAGTAGATAAAGTAGTGTATGATACTGTACATAACTTGGTCTTATAACACTCGTGTGACACTATAAAAGAACTCTCCCTTATTATGCAACAGTATCATAAACTACTATAAAGGAAGTAGGTAATTTTACATTTGCTTCACAGCAAAATTTTAACAATTTAATTTTTGTGCAATGTTATTTATAAAAAATTGGCGACAACGTAGGAACCAACCAAAAGTGTTGAGGATTACTTAGATGATATCATAGTGTGATTATAGCTACTGTTATAACTGGTGTTGACGATTTGAAAGAACTCATTTACAATTTTACTTGAATAAAGAATAATTTGTTCTGTCATATGTATGGATTGTTGAAGAGAAATGTCCTGTGAATTTACAAGAATCTCATACGAACTTTACTCGTAATATAATACTTATAAGCACGTGTCGGGTCATGCATGAGGCAACGGCAGTGGCTCTATTGAATTTTATCTTCGCATTAGCATTTGGAAGCAGCGATGCAGGATCAAAGTGTAATATGCTCAGAGATATTTTCGAATTGAATGAATATAGTATCGCGACGGGTATTACGCAGTTTTAAAGATTTTGTCCGTACTATAATATCTTAATGCGATTTGGCAGTAGAATAAAGATAACGTATTTTACAGTATTTTCTTAGGACTTTGGACTAGATTTATCGATTAGACTTAGCTTCTTACATCGTTTTGGATTTTTTTTAACGCCGTGTGGTATCCGACAGAACAGAATAGACCATCCTCCTTTCTTACCGAGGTGTCGTAAGAGGCGACTAAGGTATGTGCCGTGTGGTATCTGGCTGCATAGAATAGGCCACCCTCATTTCTTACCGAGGTGTCGTAAAGGCAACTAAGGTAAGTTGACGTCAGGCAGGCGGCCATTCGTAAAATACGAATCCAAATCATGTGACAACATTTTTGTACCATGTTGTGCCGCCCCCACTTAGAGTGGAATAAGGGCAGGAGAATATATCGTTTTATATTTTTATTTTTTAAGATTTAATTATATATAAATACTAGCAATGCTCGTGGTTTCGTTCGCGTGGAAAAGTTTTTCCAGCGTAAATTCTGATCCCAAGGATAATAAACGTAATATATTATTAACCTAAACATTTCTCAAAAATTTCACAATCTTTTAGTAAAGACTGTTTAAAAATCCATTCAATATATTTTGAGGAAATCGGTCCTATACAGACCGACAGTTTTTGCGTACTTTGTTTTATAATATGAATACATAATATGAGATAATTACAGGCACGGTCGTCTATACCCAAAGTAACTTAATAATTGTGTATAGGTGAAGGAGTATATACTTATATAACTAATAATATATACGTATATAGCTTTAGATACATATATAAACCCAGGATAATAGAATCAACAATTTTAGGAAAATATAGGCCCCCGGCGGGAATCGAATCCGTGATTAACGGATATGAGGGCAGGGTCACTGCCACCTGCGCTAACGGGGATAATGAAAATTATTTTAGAAAACGTTTAATAGTTTAAATTAAAAAAAAACTTGTAAGTTTTCTATATTTGTATGACGAAATCTTTGCCACACAGGGAGTGAAAAAGTGAAAGTCGTACAAGCATTTAGTTTAATAGTAGCAGGAATAGAATATAATAAATATATGTAGATGCTTTGGCGAGCTTTTTTTAGGATTCGCTAAGTTAGCAAATTTCTGGGTTTAAGGGGTCGCTAAGTTAGCCTATTTCTGGCAGAGAGGTAGAATCTGCCTACTTTAAATTTATGCATTTATGATGGCGACTATCCTTATAAATACCTTGCAAAATATAAGCGCTCCGTACTTTATTTACGTAATTCGCTATCTGTGATATTAAATATGCAAAAAAAAGAAAGAGGGCTTGTCTTAGTTAAATGATAGTGCAGAAATCACACAACCGTTTTATTTTTTATTCGATTTATTAAAACTACAAGTATTTTAGATGATTGTTGTATTCGAACGCGTCTACAAACGCGTCAATTGTAAAACATGTGCATTTATGATGGCGACTATCTTTATTCAGCTTTCAAAATGATGAAACGAATATGAGAATACATGCTAAGTGATTCACGAAGTGGCTATCATAGGTGGATACTTGTGTCGGTCAAAGAGGGTCGTGTAACAATAGACATGGGTTGACACCGCTCGACATGAACTGGACTGGAACATTATATTAGTTTTCCGCTTTACTACGTTTGATGTATGAAATTGGCATATTTGAACTACTACTTTGCCTTGTTTCGATTAGAGATGTTACGGAGGTGGGTTTACCGGAACCGGAGATTTCATATTTGAATTATCGGAGTCGAAGTCTGATTCGGACACGGAGTCGGAGGCGCAGGCGGAGGTGAAGGCAGCGTAGACATATAAAAACTGTTGACGCTTGTTTCTGGCTTCATTATTAATTTAAAAATTGACCCGTAAACTGTGGTCAGATAATACGATCACCACGATTTAAATAATTCAATACTCAAGCACATCTAACAACTGATACTGAAAATAAACAAATGAACGGGAGTTGCGCGCGACGAGTTACATGAGAATTTCACCTTCGTTTATACCGCGACTAAAATATATCGGAGCCAGAGTCGGAGTCGGAGGTGTGAATTCAATCAAAATCGAAAAGTGAAAGTTCCGACCTATCGGAACCGGTGTCGAAGCTCCATAACATCCCTAGTTTCGATGTATATTTATACCCATAAGCTGTAACAGTGGCACAACTGGAAAAACTCTTGTTTTGAGATAAATAATTTTAAAGTTTTCATTGCTAAGGGAAATGAATACAAGATGATTTGGTTTAATTTACAAATACGGCGCTACTTTGCGGAGATCCATAATACAAAAGTAATAATGATATTATTTTGCTATAATTTTGTTATAATAATAATTAAGTAAAATAAAATATATATAATGCTAAATGACGACTAAATCGCAAAGCGTTGCGATTGTATCTGAAGTCTATCTCCTGATGATGCTTCGGTTGCCGGGCGATACGATTGTTGAGTTTGTGATAGTGTACGTGTGTAGGCCTGTGTATTGTGGTGGAGGTTTGTGCATGTGTTTTTACGCAATTAATTCTACATGTATCGGGTATGAAAACGGATAGTCACTCTACATTTAGCATTATATATACCGCCCCATCCGAAAACTAAAGTCACATGTCCTATGTTATTTATATATCCGAGGATTAGAGCAAAGTTATTCAATTATTGCTAGTGTATGATTTAGTTTGTTTAAACGAACGGCCTAATATTGAATTAAGAGTGTTTGTTGCTGGTATTGCTGCTGAAAAGAATGGGTATTTTAACATTTACACCTATTGCTAGTCCAAAACACTTGTTTTTTGACTAGTGTCAATACTGCAGCATATGAGCGATATATTTCTTGTTTTGATTTTTTAAGAGTCGTAAGAATAAAAAAACAATCAAATGATTGTTTCTTAATTTCATAATCCTAATAATTTTATTATATTTATATACAATTATACGGCTTGTAATTATAAGTTTCAGCAAGACGGTTGAACACTGAATGTGTTTTCAGATAAAAATATTACCAGTTTTGATATTAAACTCTCAGTGGTCGGTAAAAAAACATGAAAAATTGTATCGCGGATTATAGCAAAATAATTTTATTATTACTTTTGTATGAAAAATTGCACTTACTTTCGATAGTTTTACAAATGTAGATATACCTAAAGTTTGGAATAACATTCATTCTCCTGCCCTTATCCCACTCTAAGTTGGGTCGGCACAACATGTTACAAACATGTTGTCACAGGATTTGGCTACGTATTTTACGACCGGCTGTCTGCCTGATGTCAACTTACCTTAGTCGCCTTTTACGACACCTCAGTAAAAAAGGAGGGTGGTTTGGAATAACGTAACTACAAAATAAATGATTCATATGATACGGTTACTAGAAAATAGATACTGAGGTTAATGTCGATTTCGAGAAGGGTTGACGCCCGTCTATTCTACCTTTACTGTGTTATTGTCAGTCCTATGTCACGATGAATTACGTTAAATTAGGTGTATGTCCTTATTAAATACTAGCAATGTCACTCGATTTCACCCGTGTACATACCGATCTCGTGGTAGTGGAAAGTGTACTAAATCGGACTAATAAAGATCTTTTTTGTAAATTGAAAATTTGGTCCTGGGACTTATCAATAGATGAGGCAAAGGAAATTTTTAACATAAGGTATTCATAAGTACACAATTACAATACGCTACAATTGTTATGACATTATTTTCTCTATATTGACATTTTTAATTTCGTTACATCTTTTGATTGGAATGTCCGATTTTAATAATTTAAAAAGTATTTTACAGGTATTGAAACAGTTTCTAATAAAATATCATTTAGTGGGATTAGGATTAAAACGGAGATGGAAATGTTATGGTTTGATTATTGTCGCCACTTTTATCAACTTTTACAATGCAAAAAAGTAATTATATTGGCACAGCTATAATAGTTAGACTATGGTATCGCAGACTGTTTTGTAGATATTGATACGTTTTATAATTTTTTTTTTGTTTTATCGTCAATAGTTTCCTATATACTATTAGTTTCCTAAAGCCTATGTTGCTCAGTAAAGAAGCTTTCCAATGGTGAAAGAATTTTTGAAATCAGTCCAGTAGTTTTTGCGAGGAAACATTACAAGCATACAGACACACAAAGATACAAATCTTTCCTTTTTATAATTTAAGTATAGATAAGCGCTCCGTACTTTATTTACGTAATTCACTATCTGTGATATAAAATAGGGCTTGTCTTAGTCATATTATAGTCCAGAAATCGCACATCCGTTTTATTATTTATTCGATTTATTAAAACCACGAGTATTTTAAATGATTGTTGTATTCGAACCCGTCAATTGTAAAACATATTATTATTAAAAGACTAAAAGAGACATATAATGTTAATTTAAAAACTTGTTGTTTTTAAATTTACTACTTGTAGTGTATGTGAATAAGAATAGAAGTTTTGATGGAAGGTAGATTTATAATAAAGGAGATTCTGTCGTCTCATGCCTGCACACCGCGCGTTATAGTAGTGGGGCGAGGGAAGAGAATTACTCACTTTCACTACGACCACGGGTGAGGACGGACGCGCGTGCGGTGTGTGAAGCAGAGAGCCGATATAACGCTGTCGGGTGGAAGTACGAACAGTACATTGGCGACGAGTCTGTGAGTACTGTTGTAAATTTATTTCAATTGTGATACTATGAAAAAACTGTCACGTTTAGTAGTAGCTAAACGCGAAAAAAAAAGAGGATGACGGTAACAGTAAAATGGAAATATTATACTTGGAAATTAAATAATAAGTAACTTACATAACGGTGTAGAAAAATTTGAAATATTTTATATATATTCAGAGCAGGTTGAACGTGTTGAATTTGTTATGTTAATGTCGTAGGGGTCAATTTTGTTATTGTTATTTGAACGCGGTAACGACAATCGCTGGGACATTTTTTATTGTAGTGTTTGTGTGCGGAGTGTTCTATAAGATATGCTCATAAAAATAATAAAATTGTTAAATTAGTTTCATAAACTATAAATAAGTGCATATACTTTTTATAATATTACTAGCTGACTAGGCAAGCGTTGTTTTGCCGTGTGAGTTGTTTCTGGGAGATTTCTAGTGTACATTATATATATACTAAGAGTGAGATTTGATTACTGAGAGTGCAAATTAAGTTTCTATGAAAATCGGTTTTTATATATACGAAAATGTCACTTTAATTATATTCAGTGATATATCAGTCGTGTATAAATAAATATGCACGTATATACATATATAAATACATAATTAATGTGTCGATACGATAATTATATATGATTAATAAATAATTGTAGAAATAGTGGATGATAGATTAATAGAAAATCTTGAGATGAATGATGCTTATCTCTAGATGAATTGTTTGATAAATTCGGGGAAGTTGGTCAGGAACGGATGATGCCGTTACTTGATGTAAAGTTAAATGATTGAAAAGTTGTTCAAGAACGGATGATGCCGTTACTTGATGTAAAGTTTGATGATTGAGTAGTTTGATAAATTCGGGGAAGTTGGTCAGGAACGGATGATGCCGTTACTTGATGTAAAGTTAAATGATTGAAAAAGTTGTTCAAGAACGGATGATGCCGTTACTTGATGTAAAGTTTGATGATTGAGGAAGTAAGTCAAGAACGGGTGATGCCGTTACTTGATATTAAGTTTGATGATTGAACAAGTTGTTCAAGAACGGATGATGCCGTTACTTGATGTAAAGTTTGATGATTGAGGAAGTAAGTCAAGAACGGGTGATGCCGTTACTTGATATTAAGTTTGATGACTAAAGAAGTTGTTCAAGAACGGATGATGCCGTTACTTGACGTAAGGTCGTAATGCTCTTAATTTATGTGAAGTTTGATGATTAAATAAGCTGTTTAATAACAGATAATAAACGGATAATTATTAATAATGTTAATTTATGTGACGGTAGATTTAGATTTAGGTAGATTTATGTGAAGAAGTTGTTAAAGGACGGTTCACGAACGTTTCTTGATGGGAAGTTGGATGGAAGTTTGATGATGTAGGAAGCATGTCAAGGACGAATGACGACCGTCTCTTGATGGAAGTTAAATGGTGATTGAGGAAGCATGTCAAGAAAAATAACGATCGTTTCTTGAAAGAACATAGTTTGCTGTCCCTGGTAAATTTGGCAAATCTTACAGTGAAAAAAGTCGGATGCGAAGGAAATTTTAATTTGTTATGTATGACATTGAATATGGAAAAGGAGTGGGGATATTTACTTAGAAGCTGCCACCACACCTGCTCAAAAGAGAGTGCATATTTTGCATTGGGGTAGGTCGGAATAACAAGTATTTTACAATATTCCCGATACGCACTAAACTAACAATTCCGAAGCTGAAACTCTCATCTTCATGATTAGAATGATGTGTTGATGACTAAGAAATAAGATGAATACTTAATGAACCAGTATATTTGAATGAAATAGTAAAATATTTGAAAGACACGCATTTCGACAAGAGAAACAGGAAGAAAAGCAGAAATTTCAGAAATTCATTGTTCGGTCATGACAATAAGTTGTTAAATATTTAACTTCTAGACCAAATTGCTGAAAATGTAGCTCAGACAGTAGAAAAAATAATAAATTAAAATCAAATAAGATACCGACGATTGAAGACCTCATTAATGGCCGAAGCTTATTCATTGGAGGTTATAAACAAATAATTTTGGTTTTAAAGATAAAATAACCAGGATATGAGCCTCTGCTCAGAAGAAGAAGAGACAACCGGAAATGTAAATCAGAAAATAATAAAAAGTCATTTCAATTGTGCTAGTTACAAAAAACTTAACATTTGATGAGAAATGACCATGATAAAATCTATGCGAAATGAAGAAAATCAGACACTTTAAACTGCAGTATAATCGCCTATAGAAAAAGATAGATGACACGGTGCAAGCACAGAAGACTCATTCCAATTCCCTTATAGGAAAAGATGAATACTATAATCAATTAAGTCCTTCAGAAAGATAACAGTGTAAAAGTAGATGGCCTTTTAGACTGGATCTCACTTACAGTGCCTATCTTAAAAGAGAACTGTGGTATCCGATTTTGTGTTAATATGAGATGGGCAAATTCAACAATTCGAAACGAAAATCACTCTGCCTACGATAGAAGAATTAGACTAAGATTAGAAAGGTTGCTAAAATTCGAGATCCGTAACGACCTTTAAATCCACCACAGGACTTTATCAATAAAAACGAATGTTGTCTGGTAGAATCCTCTGAATTTGAGAAATTGAAGACGACAATTTATTGAAGACATTCTTATGTTCAGAAAAGACCAAATAGAACATGACGCTAAACTGAAAAAGGTCATTGAAGTTTTACAGGTAATTAAGGTTGTGTTGAGAAAAGGAAAATGTATCTGAAGGTTCCTAGACCACAAACTTGCAAAACAGAAAATAAAATCATTAGAAAATATCTGAATACTGAATATCTATTCAAAAGCTGAAAGCCTCTTTAAGCATCACAGATTTATTAACCTTCCTGGGATTAATAAATTAAGTGGGTAAATGAATTCCTGATTTAGCCATGAAAACAGATCCCTTAAAAGAAGTGATCTGTCAGAAAATTGGAATAGAAAATTGGACTTAGAAATCAAAGTTTTTAGCGGTAGAGCGATAGTAGATTTTACAATACAATTCCGCAATCTATATTAGACTTATCTACAGAAAAGTTTAAATTAATTGTATATGTTTACACGTAAGGCATATTACACAATTGAAGATTATTTGAATGATAAAAATCCTTTCAGCTTCAAACAAGACTGAAAATAATTAAAGTAAATTTAAATGTTTAAAAGATTGACTGCCGTGTTTCGTGCTGGTTTTTCTCGGTAAGAGCAACATTTCGAACAAGTGTAGCTTAATAAATCTAATTGATCCTTGACGATTCAAAAGTGCTTGTAAAAAAGCCTACTTGAATAAAGATTATTTAGACTTAATTTTATAAATTACAAATGAACTTGCTATTATGAAGGAAACTTTTTAGAAACTTTTAGAGAGACTAAAATAGTTATATCTAAGGGATTGTGAGACAGAGAATTATTGACAGCACATGAGGGCCATCCCGGTATTGTGGCCATGAATGAAAAGTTTGGCGGCTCGAGGATGTTACCCATAAAACTGATGACATGGGTATTCGTGATAACAGGGAACTAAAAGAAAAAGGAAACAGTACGCAAACGGGAAAAAAAGCGAATAATAGAAATTTAGGATCAAGAGATAAGTGTTTATTTGGGATACAAATAAGGAAAATAAACTAGGTGCAATCTTTGAATACATCGAATAGACAGCTAAACTACGATTGGGAGGTGACATAGAGATTGAAAGTGACGAAACTGGACAATAGTTGAGACGAAATATTTTACACGAAAAAAGGAAGAGAAAGAATGGAAGGTAATAAATGGCCAAGAGATGCAGGCAACGACAACAAGGAACAATAAGGAGGAATGAAGGACGAATGGAATGCAGGAGTGCCGCAAGATGTATGAGGCAACCGAATTGTGGGAAAAAGGAGAATACAGATGAGTGAGGCATTTAGTGATATCTAATATTAAAATAGATGTGAAAGAAGCAATTAGAAAATGAGGTCCAGATAAATATAATACTTAGCTAAAAGAAGTATAAGTGAAAGGAATATATTTAGTTAGTGAGAAGCGAAGGAAGAATGGAGTTAGGAAAATGAGTGAACTACATAGTTATAGGATTCGTGATTTTTAGACTTCAGAAACGAAGATGTATTATGGTGATTGATCAATGATGTAATAAAATGTTTTAAATGATAACCACTGATCTACTGAAAATAAACTTATTTTAATTAAAACAAAGGAGAGATGTAGTGTATGTGAATAAGAATAGAAGTTTTGATGGAAGGTAGATTTATAATAAAGGAGATTCTGTCGTCTCATGCCTGCACACCGCGCGTTATAGTAGTGGGGCGAGGGAAGAGAATTACTCACTTTCACTACGACCACGGGTGAGGACGGACGCGCGTGCGGTGTGTGAAGCAGAGAGCCGATATAACGTTGTTGGGTGGAAGTACGAACAGTACACTACTGATAAATATATATATTCGATAATCAAGTAATTAAATTTAATAAGAGTCAAATTAATTTGGTTGTTCGAATTACTTTAGTTATTGTATCGTTTATAGCTAAACTGCGAATGTGTAAGTAAAAATTTTGGTTCGGAATTGTGGGACTGATTTCTGTAAGGAAGTATTGAATTCGCTTCAGATATAAATGCGGATACGACGACCCCTTATTCTGCCTGCAATTAAGTTATATATTATTATGTATATATATATTATATATTATATTTAATGCTTGCGTATTATCTGTTGAAATAGTTTTCAATGAATAGTTTTCTTGCCTTTGTTCTATGTTTTAATAATAGTGTTTTTCCTTTTCAGGTAAGGCAAGGCGTCGTTAGTCGAAAGGCTTTTTGTTTAGCCAAGCATCATTATCCAAGGCGGGCCGAGATCGGTAGTGCCGTGAGGATCTTTGTTTTAATGAGTCTTTAAATAACTACTTACTACCTACTTAAATAATGTATAGAATATTTTTAGTAATAATATTTTCTTATTATAATCCACGATAAAGTAAATAGAAAATATATATGTAATGTTCAATCTAGGGTGGACTATCTGTTTTCATATCTGATACATACAGGATTTGCACAAACACGTGCAGTGCAAATTGTGTATTGTAATAACGGTGGTGGAGTTCACTCTACATTTAGCATTATATAAATTTTATCGCAAATTATAGCAAAATAATTTTATTATTACTTTTATAAAACCAACTAGGTTTTAAGTTTGAGGCGTGTATTTGTACTGCGTTGGCTCTTCAACGGTAGGATGGATTATCTGGTAGGAAATTTTGCTTATAATTAAGTGAAATCTAAGATATCCTTCTCTTTGAGAAACAAGACGTTTTACGAGAAGTGCGATAGAAATAGGCGCTATTTTTTACTATTTTTACGAGATTATAAGGTAACTGATAAATTCGCTCGGGGCCCAAAAAGCGAAATCATTTATTTTATAAAGATAATGCTTATCTTGAGTGATTGCTTTCTCTCAGAGAGAGTTTTTTGAGTGGCCAAAAATAAAATACTTTGAGAGAATTAGGACACTAATAGAACAGTTTCCCACTATTGGGATACTATTCTATTATTACTTTTTTGTAGGCAAAGGTTTGAGCTACCACGTTGCTCCAATGGGGTTTAGTAGGTTACACATATCCCGAGAATTTTCACATAAATTTTTAATAGAAAAACCAATTGGTGTTTGCCCGTGGTTTGAACCCGTGACCCTCTGGAAATAGTCACACGGTCTCAACGTTCGGCTATCACAGCGATGCTTCGCACATGCTTAAATATCTCTTAATCTTTTATCAATGTAATCTTGACCTCCACTTGACTGATTGCTTTGATAGGAACGGCACAGGCTACAGTAACACCTGTAGATTATCCACATTTAAGGTTACACAAAAGTAATTTGTGCTTTTTCCTCTGGATAAAGCTCTAAGATTATCTGATTGCACCTAATGCGGCTTTGAAATAAAGGATAAAGTGGTTCTGCTCTATTAGTGTAAAGCTCGGATAAACTTGACTGATTACATTCTAGGAGTAACTACTACTAGTCAAATCAGATCAAATTAAAAGAGTCTTTATTCAAATAAACACCGTTTCAGACACGTTTGTATCGTCAAGCATTGATATGATTAATGAAGCTATAACTGGTTCTGAATGTTGCTCTTACCGAGAAGAACCAGCAAGTAACTCGGCGGTCAATCTTTGAAATATTTTCAATTATACATTACTAAACCGCTGTCTTGTATGAAGCTGAAAAGGCGACTAAGGTAAGATGACGTCAAGCAGGTGGCCGGTCGTAAAATTACTCGCCAAAACAAGTTGTGCCGATTCCACTCAAAGTGGCATATGAGATAAAGGCAGGAGAATGATGATGGAAAATAAAAATAAATAATGATACTGTTTGAGACTCACTATTGCTAGCAATGTTGTAATTGACTGGTAATTATCAGGTGTATGATATAAGGAATTTATATTAAGAAGGGTTTCTATGGTGATATAAGTTTGAAAATATATTGAATGTCAATAAAGAAAACTGGGTTCGACAATATCTTTTCTATTTATTTGTAGTGGAAGTTTATTCATGTCTATAGAAATTTATTTATGGTTTTCGAGCCGGACAAAATTGTTGGTTCTATAACGATTTAAGCATGTTTACATTTCAAATTCACTCGAAAAGCGCTAACAAGTTACCGTACAAGTAATTTGTTACGTGTAATCAGCGTAAATATCTTCCAATGGAGTTCATTACGTGGGATTTAGGTTTCAAATGATGTGAATGCTTGGGAATCCATTCTAACAGGACAAAGCGGTGTTCCCCTATAACGGTAATGCTCCGATAAACTTGACAGATTACTTTCCGGGAGTAGAATCTTTTAGAAGCCGCCGCTGAATATTAGGTATTACAGGATTTTCTCAGTTATCAAAGTGGTGGAAAACGAAAAGAAGGCAGCTGTGTATTCATATTTAGTACAAAAGTAATGAGAATATTATTTTGCTATAATCAGTAATAAAACAAAACATATGCAATGCTAAATGTGCCTGCCTTCAGCTCCGTGGGTCGCGGGTTCGATTCCCGCCGCGATCCAAGATTTTCTATAAACAATTTATTGGTTTTTCGACCCTGGGTGTATATGTATCTAAGTATGTATGTAAAATTATATATGTAATACATCTACCAGTTGTCACCCACAACACAAGTATTAAGTTACTCACTTTGGGGTCGGACGACCATGTGTGTAAGTATCCCATATATTTATTTATTTATACACTGTACGTTGTCATACGTGATACATGCAATTTTCGTAAAAAATCATAAGTGATTTTTTCGCTCAGTCTAACTCCTGATGATACTCTGATTGCGGGGCGAAACGATTGTTGAGATTGTCGTAGCGAATGTGTGTAATGCTTGTGTAGCTTGTTGTTGGTGATAGTGTTTACTTTTATAAATTTTTAACTCATACGTAACAATCGCACGCTTAGTATTATAGAATGTATAATTATGCGTTATTGATTTAGATACATTTTAAATATAAATAAATAAAATCAAGAGATTTTTAGGTACTACGCTACTCTTTAGTGCAGTTTTTTACTTTAATACTAAAGATGTAAAAGTGCGATATATTCCTTTATACTTGAAATATATATGTTGGCTTTAAAAATGCTAGATTTATTTCCTGAAATTTGTTTTAGGAAGACAAAGCAATCTTCACTTATTCAGACTATGCTGAGATAAACTTGATGGACGACAGTCTCGCAGGAAGAATCTCATTCTACGACTGTGAAAAGGAAGTTTTCTTTTCATCGCTTAAATGAATTATAATTCAAAAGTAATAAAAATATTATTTTTGGTATAATCCGTGATTAAAGAAAATTATGTAATGCTAAACGTAGAATGTATTATCTGATCTTATACCTGATACATGCGGAAGCATTCTCATAGACTTCACGACAAAATCGCAAAGCTTTGTGATTTTCTAGAGTAACTTCTAACTATAAATTATGAATAATAATTGAAATATATAACATTGTTTGTTTTATCGTGCTTAGTGATATTAAATTTTCTTTGATAAAAATCTTTTAGTGCCGGATTGTAATGATGTACTCAGGGTCATTTTCGGGCGGGAGTTGGGCGCCAATTTTTAACGCGATGACCCCGCCGCTCGTACGGGACAAGAAAATATTATACATACAAGTGACAGAATAGAATAGAATAGAATTCACTTATACATGACAGAATAGTAGTTTATATTATTCACTTATACAGAGCGTATCGCGATTCGCGGACGGGTCCTTCACAGCATTCCAAGTATGGATGTACCGTAAGATGCACCGTTTACAATTTCGCTTAGGTGTAGTGTTTCAGTAGGATGCACTTTAAAACCTTAGGAATTGATGGGCGATGTCGATCCACGGACATTTTATTCGTTATTAATTTGGTTTTTTTTTACAAGCATTTGGTACACAAATAATCAGATAGCGAGTTTCAAATTATCTATCTGGGGATACACTGAAACAAACTGGTCCCTCCCTATTACGGTAATGCCTTAGCTAAACTTGACTGATTACGTTCTCGAGGGAAGAATATTTTCGAAGCCAGAGCTGGATTTCGGTAGTGTTGGGGGATTTTTCTTAGTACCTAATGAAAGTAAATGAGATTGAACGATGAAAAACTCATATTATTTACTTGTTCGTGTAAAACGTTACGGCATTACGTGAACTTTTTTATAATGTATGATTTATTTATAACCGCCGTGTGGTATCCGTCTGAGTAGAATAGACCGTATTACATTTCTTACCGAGGTGTCGTAAAAGGCGACTAAGGTAAGTTGACGTCAGGCAGGCGGCCTGTCGTAAAATACGTAGCCAAATCATTTATCAACATGCTTATAACATGTTGTGGCGATCCCGCTTAGTGTGGGATAAGGGCAGGAGGATGATGACTTGTCTAAACCCATCGTCTGCCGCCCTGACAGGGGACCTTTCGGGCGCATCGAACGGGGTTTATCGGACGCCTGGCCTACAGGTCCCCGAGGCGGTCGGTGCATCTGGTGCTCCCGATGCACCGGTTAGAGGAGGGGGGCTTCTCTTTTGAGGGTTCCCCACCCAGAGGAGGTGTCTCTGGGATGGGGAACCCTCTGTGATGGTAAAAGGAGGATGATGATGATGATGATTTATTTATAAGTGTGGTTGATTTGATTAAAGTATGACATGCATATAAAAGGAGTAGCGCTAGAGTTGTAGAATAAAAGAAGAAAAAGAAGAGAAAAGCATGTACTGACCTCAGAGTGGGATAAGGGCAGAATGATGATTTATACTTACTGCAAATGTATCTTAGAATCTTCTCAGATTTTTTAAAGGCGTTCAGCATAAAGCCGTATTGCTATCCTATGACCATCTTTTTTGGTTTAAACATCTTTCGGACTTACTAGAATAATAAGTTTAAACATGAGTAGTATAAAGTTGATCAGATAGAAATTACATTAAGTCATAATTCTAGTACCTTATTATCATATGCTATTAACGATATTGTATTTTTCTTTGGATTATACCTCTGTAATTCTTATTAATAGAGGAATATAATAACTAGAAATATTAAAAATATAAAACGTCCTGTACAGCAGGCATCTCTTAAAAAGAAAGCAAAATAGAGAGAAGCAAAGGTTACAGCAAAAAAAGAATGAATTATTAAAAGAAACGAATGTTAACAATATGCATTCGCTTCAATAAATAACGATAGAAATAGTTTTTTTAAACATAAAAAAGTATTTCCACATTAAAATAGCACGTGTAATTTTGACTTCGTAATTGGATATGTCGGAATGCGCAGTCGTAATTCTGGCTATTTAGCCACTGAAACGAATTGAGTTGTCCAATCGTTCATGGCGAACATTATGTCTTTGTGCAGATTAATACACGTTGTACACCTGCCTGTAATGTTGTCGCTATTAATATGTAACTTTTGCATTGTTTTGTTTTAATAAAAATAGGATGGTCATGTAAAGAAGAGGAACAAAAATCATGTGATCAAAACAGTTTTAAATATGCATGTGAATGGATATACGTCTAAAGGAAAGCCGAAAAAAAGATAGATGGATTGTGTCAAATATGACATGCATATAAAAAAAAGGAGTAGCGCCTAATTAACGAATAATAGAATAGAATACATAAGTTATGAATATGGATAGTAAACTCTACTTATAGCATGACAGATTTTTTCTAATCGTGGATCGTAGCTGAATAATTCATTATTTTTTGCATTATGGAACTGCCCTAAGTGAAGCCTAATTCTTGATACTACATTACAAAAGTAATAATAAAATTATTTTGCTATACAATATATCCACGATACAGTAAATAGAAAAAATATATAATGCTAAATGTGTAGTGGACTATCCGTTTTTTCATACCCGTTACATGCAGGATTCGTAAAAACACATGCACAAATCTCCACCACTGCCACCACAATACACAAGCACTACACACGTTCACTGTCACAAACTCAACAATCGTTTCGCCCCGCAACCGAAGCATCATCAGAAGATAGACTCCACGGCAATATCGCAAAGCGAATCATTATCCAAACAAGCATTGTTATATAGTACTCGGTTCAACCCCACCTTTTATTTTATTTTACCTCTGAACACGTGCAACAAGCTTGAACTTGAAACATTTATCTGATCGTTAATGAGGGTGCCATTTTTATGCTTAATGATTTCTAATTGTTCCAAAATATTTAATTTGAAACTTTTTTCACAGGTCTGCAGGTTTTCGAAACAAAGGTCATTAGGAACTTTATAACTGCTTTCTAACAAATTATACTAAATTCGTTATTTTGTTATTAAAATAAAGATCCTGTAATTTACTATAGATATAAATATGAGAAACATAGTTAGCAAATGCGATATATCCACAAAGTGGCCGGCATCGGTAGGGAACAAAGAACTGAACTGAACAGTGGCGTGCTATGAGAGAGACCTATGTCCAACAGTGGACAAGAACAGGTTGAGATAGTGAATGAAATAGAACAATTGAGAGCGGTATGAGAGCATGAGAATGGTGTGTTATTTCGTTTACTTCGTTTAGATGAGATCGACATTCTTAAGCTTGAAAACTCGCTTCTTTCTTTATCCTCTAACTAAAAATAAATTTGATCCATTAAAATTTGACTATTGCTTTTAGGAATCAGGCAAAATAGGATTACAAATATTTTTTTTCTAATTATATCAAAAAATCCACCATTAACATGGATGGAGAGATAAAATCAAAAAGTTGGTACCTAAATTGAAACAGGGCGATACTAGTAGATACTAGGGAAATGCTTTCATCTGTTGAGAAAGAAAAACTGTTTCCTTTGATTATATAGTAGTCTACGTCAGTTGGAAAACCTATAAAAATCAATAGGATCTTACCAGAATTAACGTCTCCGGCAATGACAATTTTCGTTATTTATTACGGAGTGCTTTTGTCGTAAGTCCCGACTTTATGACTCAGTATAGAACAAGCACGGTTATCTATGTCGTTCTTAGAGATCATTAAACTGCATTGCGAGTTTCCTGCAGACAGATGCTCGTGTATAATATCTGTGACAATTACAGCTACAGCTGTCTCGGATTTCATTGTTTGAAAAGTCATATTCCCAAATAAAGTCTGAGTTCCATGAAAATTAGTCGAGAAAAATGTAATGAAAATAATATGTTGCTGTAATCCATTATTTTTATCTATCGCCGATTATAGCAAAATTACATTTTCATCAGGTGCTTTTGTATTATGGATTTTCGCAAAAGAAACGCCTAATTCTATAAATTAATTATTTGAGACTGAATTGAGATTTTACCAAATAGCGGAGATTAGATGTTAGCATATTCATGTCTCCTTGGTGTAGGTGGCAGTGACCTTGCCTTTAGCTTACATTTTCTGAATACAATTTTTTGGTTCTTCTAGTCAGGATGTATTCTTGTATGTATTTAAAATTATATTACCCAGTTGTCTGTCACCAATACTTACACAATTATTAAGTTGTGTACCTACTTACTTTGAGGACGGATGAAACTGTGTAATTGCCCATATATATATTTATATATATTTGTGTTAATCGTATCGTAACTTTCAATAAACTCTACACCAGAATTAATTGAATTTATCTTTGATGAATTTATAAAAAATGTGATTTTTTTTTGTATATATATTGAGGAGAGCTGTGATAGCCCAGCGGTGAGACCGTGCGACTTTTTCGTGGGGAACACGAGTTCAAACCCGGGCAGGCACCAATGAGTTTTTCTATTAAAACTCATGAGTCTAATTGATAAATTCAATTTATCACACGTTTTTCGGTGAAGGAAAACATCGTGAGGAAACCTGCATATCTCTAGAGAATTCTGGAGATATGTGTAACATACCAATCCGCATTGGAGCAGCGTGGTAGGTCTTAGCTCCAACCCTTCTCTCCAGAAACGGAGAGAGGAGGTTTATTCCCAGCAGTGGGATTGTAACAGGCCGCTACTTAACTTTTATATATATTAAGGAAAAAATATTAATTTTTCACTCAATGAAGGAATAAGATAATTGAGCGATAATTCATGGTAACACCAAAAATTCAGTAGCTACGAGTATAAATTTCTTGAATTTATTATAAATGCTAATAAAGAAGACTAATTAAGTTTACTATCGCGGATTTACGTAAGATATTAGGCTATAACAATTCACAAGGCGTATCGTGACCTTATCTGGCGCGTGCCTAAATATTTTTATAGGCGGTGCTCTAGTAATTATCTCTTTGTTCAAAATATCAAGATGTTGTTAACCTTAGGCCTCTTCTACCCGTTTTCTATAAACTATAAATTACGCCCCGCCTAAGCCTTCACATGCATTTGAATGCCAGGACATCGAAAGGCATTATTGCATTGTAGTTTATGCAAGAAACGTGGGATGATTTCTTGCTTCATAGTGTTTCTTGTGGTGATCGTTGTATAGGTCCCAGCATTAGCATTTAAAGTTCATAGTGCAACTACTGTAATAGGATGGATCCCATTAAATATTATTTGAATAATGTTTCATAGGGTTTGTGTGTTATCCGGCTGAGTAGAAAAGAACACCCTCATTTCAAACCGACGCGTCTTAAAAGGCGACTAAGGTAAGTTGTCCCGCCGTGCGGTATCAGGCAGAGTGGAATAGACCACCCTTATTTCTTACCGAGGTGTTGTAAAAGTCGACTAAGATAAGTTGACCCGCCGTGTGGTATCCGGCAGAATGGAATAGACCACCTTTATTTCTTACCGAAGTGTCCGAAAAGCTGACAGATATGTTGACGTCACGCAGGCGGCAGTAAAATAACTATCCAAATCATGCTTTAACATGTTTAAAACGTGTTGTCCCGACCCCAAGTAGAGTGGGATAAAGGCAGGAGAATGAAAAAAAATGTTTTATAGAGGTTACTTATGGCAATCATTGTATATCAACATAAACATTTAAAGGTTGTTGAATACTCTGTGGTAATTTTTTCTAAGTAAGCTTATTGTCTGTGACTTCCCTTCTCTCCGTGCGTCCTGTCATGAAAAGTTGTACTTTTTGAGCTCTTGAAGGAATTATAAGCATTACTGAAATTACCAGCGCCTTTCTATCTCACTAACAACGGTAATAATGAAGGAATGTATTTGGCATTGATGGCGTAGCTAGATAAAGTAGCACCCCTGCCTTCGCGCAGAGTAGTGAAATGCGCCCTTCCTGTCTGCTCCAGTGTCCCCCCCCACCTCTTTCAAAATTCTCTTATCCTTATTTTTATGTTATCATAATGGCAACAGTAATATTTGTCGTATAAAATGGTAACGTTATGACATAAGACTGCATTTCTATTAATTTTATTAAAATTTCCTCATTTTTCATTACCCCGGGTCGCACGCACCCTTTGACACGCAAAACGCAGTACGAGGGGATAGACACGATGTATTATTTCCCCTAACATATTAAATGTTTGTCATCCCACCATTAAGTATCATTTGAATAATAACGATAGTTAAGAAGATGATATATTATTTAATTTTAGTATCACTCTTTATAATCTATAATTTTTTTAACATTGAAGCTTTGAACTTTGGTTTTCTAGACTCATCAAAAATATTGTCTCATCAGCATTAATTATCCTGCCCTTTAGGCACAACATGTTGTCACATGATTTGACTACGTATTTTACGACCGGCAGCCTGCCTGACGTCAACTTACCTTAGTCGTATTTCACGACCCCTCGGTAAGAAAGACGGTGGTCTATTCTACTCAACCGGATACCACGGTGGGTTAACTCACCTTAGTCGCCTAATACGACACCTCGGTAAGTAATGAGGATTGTCTATTTACTCAGCCGGATACCTCACGGCATCATCGAAAATATTGTCTGTTTATAGATTTACTATATTTTAATATACATTTAGGAATGATGAATTTGAAAGTAATGTCTCTTCAGTCTTAAAATGACTGTCTACAAATAAAAACAGTTCCAATACTTAAGTATTATGTATCTAATATAAGTGGACATTAGAAACTGATACAGAATACGGAGTATTATCTAACATTACCTAATTACGTATTGACTTTCTCTTATAGACGCGATATTGAATTCCAAAATATAAGGTTTCAAGTATTACGCGTAATTCCCACTACTCAAAGTTTCATGATAGGGATTATTACAAAATCTATTACCAATAATAATTTCTGATCACGATAACATGTAACAAAATAAGGCGAATTTGTTGTATATCGCTTGTATATAGAATTTCATTTTGTTGCGCCCGCAAAGTACTTGATGTATGAGTGCACTAGGGTTGCCAACTATTTTTTTTTCAGTACATAATATTTTTTACTATTGAACAAAAATAAAGTATATTAAATACTATGCATCAAAATGCATAATTAACACAACTAGTGTTAGACTTAGACGCTCACACAATTTTTTACATTAAGTCAGAGGGCGCTCAGTGGAGGGCAGCCTCAAATAAATAACAATTAAACTAAATTTATGTTATAATTGTGGTGTGATGTATGAAGTTTTTTAAAAAGATATAAAATCAACTTGTGCGAGAAGCTAAAGATGATCTATTTAAAAGATTAAATAAATAAAATACTATTAAAAAGTGACTAATACAGCAAAACCTACTTTACTGTTTAGAATTATTTAGATGAATAAAATTCGTGGATATAGCCACACTTCGACCCTGTACAAGATAGTAATGAGTAACTAGTTATAAGAATTAGTTTAGTTTAGAGTTAGTCGCTGAGTTTCTTGCTTCCTCTTCTCGGTAGGAACAGCTTTCCAAACCAGCAGTAAGTAGGTGTTGACGATTCAAAAGCACTTGTTTACAAGTTTACTTTAATAAATAATATTTTGAATTTGAATTTTGAATATGAGTGTGCACACACTCATATTCAAAATTATATCAACTAAATTCAAATTCAAATTCAAATTGGCCTATTACAAGCACTTTTGAATCGTCAAATTAAAATAAAATTGAAGTTACTAGTTTGGGCCGTGGGCCCGTTTACAAGTTTAAAGCTTTAAAGCATATAGAAACAAATTATTTTAAAAAATGTTTTCGAATCATCAAAATTGCCAGGCCTAGAGTACACTAACATACCACAACATAAAACTTGCCGATCGACCAACAGAGGGATGCATGTGATTATACCCAGCCGTCAGGTCTTGACGGGCCTGAATATGTATGGGCATGTTTGATGCAACGTATCTCGGGTTCCCGTCGACCCGTCTATTGGTTTATTCAGATATGATTTGAACAAGTGTTAACGACGTCTGTCATAGGCAACACTGTGTGTACTAGAAAAAACATAAATAGACCTACATTATTCATTGCTTCACATTCGACTTGCTTTACATTTGACTGACCCGTAGGCGCAGTGGGTAGTGATTCTGCCTTCAGCTCCGCGAGTTGCGGGTTCGTTTCCCGCAGAGGGCGATCATTTTCTGTAAACAATTATAAAAAAACAAATTATTTTTCTTTGTCAAAATTCTCAGACTATTAAAGGATTGGAAACTTCCATATCTGTATTAATTTATATATCAGTAAATAATAAGTGTATGCGTATAAATGTGATTATCATCCTCCTGCCTTTATCCCACTCTAAATGGGGTCGGCACAACATGTTATAAACATGTTATCAAATGTTTCGGCTACATATTTCGCGACCGGCCGCATTGAATGAATAAACATATGAATTCGAATTCGAATTTATCCACGAAATTATCACAAGTGTTAGATCGCATATCGTCGTAACGCCCGGTCGGGAGTCGACGTTGCAGAATATGCATGAGCTTGCGACGTAGCCTAGATTCTCATACTGTGCTACGCAAATGTGTTGATTTATTCAGACGTCTCTGATCAGAGTGAATGTTAACGTGTCTCCTTGTCGCATGAAGTTCGCTTAACTTGAGGATTAAATGTTATCGTCGGGTTTATAAATAATCTTTACCACAAATTACTTTCGCCAATTTTTCAACATATTTTAATGTCTTTAAATCTCTGATTTATGAAATATAAGTTAAATATAATTTTGAACAAAATATAGCTTGTTTTATTTTTCATATTATTTGTATGGACAATTACACACACGGTCGTCCGTCCCAAAAGTAAGTAACTTAATGCTTGTGTTATGTGTGACAGACAACTGGTAAATATATATATATATTTTCTAGTATGATGGAAATATGTATATACGTGATGTAAATATATATACGTTGCATCAAATTATATTATATATAATATAATTTGAAATAAAAACTTAAATACACTTGCACTTGAAGAAAAAACAAATTGTTTTTAAGAAAATGTTGGACTTCGGCGGGAATCGAACCTACTATCCGTGGAATTGAATGAAGGGTCGCTTCCAACTGCGCCAAAGGACCAGTCGGTTATTGAGGGAAATTTTATTTTTCATTAATACGAACAACACCGTTACCGAAATAGTATTTATCAATAGTACCAACATACAGAACTTGGTTTATTAGACTTCGAATTAACAATATTTTTAACAATAATATGTTCAACATCATTTAAAACCTAACAACGAATTACTTTCGCATTTTTTTTTATAATTTTTCAAAACTACTTCACTAATATGGCTAAGTTATTCAATACAGAATGCTTATTTAAAATTCGACGTTTACGAAGTGACTGGCGTCTTGGCCCACGGGTTTGAGTTTCATAGCATCATGAAATAATTACAAAAAATGATTTATAGAAGTAGGCGTTACTTTGCGGAATTCCATATTACAGGCACTATAACAAAACTACCTCGCTATAATCCGCACGGGTTAAGCGAATGCATGCAAAGCTAAAGTGTCTGCAATTAAAAAAAAACAAAATGTTTTATTTTATCATCATCGGTACATACTTGTAAATTGTTATGAATGAGATCTCCTTTTGAGCATGAATTGTAATGCTTGTGTTGAGGAGATCCCCTCTTCCTAAATTATGATATTACAGAGTACTTCAATACATACCTTATATTCAAATATATTTTTTACATAAATATTTTAAATTATTATGTTTACAAAAACGTAATTAAGGAATGTTTATATATTTTTTTGGTCCTTTTTACTAAAAACGTTGGAATCAGCGTTGTTTATACAATTAAAAAGTAACAAGTTGACAATGATATATTCCGTTTAAGGCATTAACTATTTTAATACCATTATAAATATCATTATTAAATAAGTCTTCTAACATATTTCCATTGAAAGTATATAATATTTATAGTGTTATGTATATATTTAAATAGACAAAAACTTATTTTTTTTATATATGTGGGGTTTCTGTAACAAATAGGCCCAAGTCTGGCACCCTCCTTTATCTCATTGGCATCGATCATATCTATTTACCAAACGTATGTGGATTAAGTAACCATATATGCGAAACAATGCTAGCTTATTTGACTCTGGTAATATGATATGCAAAATTACTTAATAAAGAGATCGTGACTGATTCAGTCATTCAGTTCAGTAAAGCCCTTAAATTAATGTTAATTAATACGTATTCATTCGTATATAATATTAAATTTGCATGGTGCGTGATGTATGGTGTAATAAATAACAGTAATTCGTGCTAATAACTGAAATCGAGCGTACACTGCGTGGAATTAGCGGCGCGAAGATAATTTGCGGTCACGTATAGAGCACGTAATATATGCGGTCGTATGTGTCGCGTCTGCTCACGGTTTGATGTGACTTGTACTTTTTATATCAACGTTGTATGTGGATTCTTATCTATACTAATATATAAAGCTGAAGAGTTTGTTTGATTGATTGATTGATTAATTGTTTTAACGCGCTAGTCTCAGCAACTACTGGACCGATTTGAAAAATTATTTGAGTCTAAGATAGTCCATTTATCGAGGATGGCTATAGGCTATATACCATCACGCTTAGATCAATAGGAGAGGAGCAGCAATAAAAAATATTGCGAAAACTGCAAAATTTAAAGCTTTTCTTGCGTGCGCTACGTAAACGGTGAAAATTATTGAAAAATCATGTATTAGAAAATTGTTTCCCTTCTAAAAATTCTAAATATAAGTCCGCGACAGCATATGTCTAGCTTTTAAGGTTTACCTTCTTTAACCACAATTAATATAATTATTCCGGTTTACTCAAATAATAAGACTGCAGTCCACGAACTAAGTTGCGCTTAAAAGCTAGTCTTGTATATTTATATACAGTGCACACACATACAATTCGTCGGCATGGGGCCGCCCGAAATATTCCGATTATTTATGAAAAAATATCAAAAATAAATCTTAAAAGGGGGATCTAACTTTAATACTTTTTCTTAATTTTATTTTTAATTTTTTTAATACTGTTGGTGGTCACCAATTGTTGTACACATTTCTACGTACATTTTTTGCCATATCTATAATGTTATTGGCTGAATTTCGATTCTGTTTGATATTTCTAAAAGCTGATTAACTTCGCTCGCGATCCATATAAAGTTTTCAAACAAAATGTGTAATTTTGAAGAAAAAATGGAAAAATGTATTTTTTTCCAAAAAAGCGTAATTTAGTATTAAAGTTGGACCCCCCCTTTATGATTTTATTGGCGAAATTTTTTTATAAATAATCGAAATATTTCGGACGGGTACACGCCGACGAGCCACATTGTATAACACATAGTACATAAATATACCAATACATAAACATACTAATACTAGTGTACAAAGGAAACATTACACTATCTCAAAGCGCACCACGTCAGTAACACCAGAGCATAGGTGAAACCTGCAGGCCTACCATGAACTCTTATTGCGACTCAATTGAAGACGTAAACTAAATTGTTTTGTTTTTTCATACCATGACGTCTTAAAGACGCACAATTTAAGTCGTTGCTGAACGACCGTTCGGAATGCATCCTAAAAACATTTGGGTAAAAGACAGTAATCTATAGTTCATATAACGTTATCCTTTTCAATCATTACGACCCCAATGCAATCCGCACTTCAGGTTCGAAAAAAGAGCGGTTGAGTTTAGGTACTGACTTTGAATTGAGACGTTTTCTAAAAGTTCATGGTACGCCTACTGCATATCTTAAGAGATATCTGGGGATATGTGTACTTACTACTACTACCTACCAATCCGCATTGGAGCAAAATGGTCGGTCTTAGCTCCAACGCTTCTTTCTAAAAACGTGGAATCCTGTTTTGCCCAGCTACTGCTGATTATTATTCTACTGAATAGTAAGCGCTTGTCATTTTACAATAGCCACCACGACCTTGAGTTTGTCTATATAATCATCACGATGTTACACCACGTTATCAAGGCGAGCGATCTAACTAGTAATTACTTATACATTAGCGTCACAGGAACACGCCATGTTGCGTGCGAACCGATCATCCCCGTTTGATTGTTACTCTTGTTGGTAAATAATTACGCGTTTGGCGATCACTTCTGCGTTCGATCGCTCGAATGACCACGTTCTAATGCCCTTCTTTTGTTCTTCGCAAGCGACGACGCTGTGTGTGCGTGAACAGTGTGGTATCGGGGCTGAAATGATTTTCGGGGTCTATTAAGAAACATAGATTGGTCGTAGAAAATGTCATGGGGGGCACCAGGATTGTTTTTAGGGGGGTGCATCTGTATTATTTATTTATTTATTTATTATTATGACAAGCCAATAGTATTTTACACATACTTATTAATACACATTTTCATACGGTAAGTTCTAGGTAAAACACTTTTTAAGGCGAGTACAGCGTTATCGTAGGTACAAAAGTTATTTATATAACTAAAAGGAGTCAAATTAAGTTATACGTTAAGGAAAATTTTGATAAAAACTATTACTAAGACTTAACAACTTAAAGCAGGCAAACAAGTTTATTTTTATATTTCAATAGTGGGTCGTGGAAGATGTCTATATCATGGGAATTAAGTGCGTTATAAGTGTTCATAAGCCGGTTAAATGGACTATTTTGACCTAAATTAGTTCTTGATTTCGAGATACTGAAAGTTTTTAAGTTTTTACAAGAACGAGGAGCATTACGTGGAACCGAAAAATTTAAACTACTTACCGCGTCTATGGATTGTAACGTATTATTAACGATTCTATGTATTGTTACAAGATCAATTATTTTGCGGCGGTTTTCAAGACTTTTTAGTTGAAAGTGGATTAAGTGTGAAGAGTAGCTTGCACGTGTGGAACAGACGCGGTGTTTGAAGGCCAGATACTTCAAAAACTTGCGTTGTATACGCTCCAATCGGTTTACATGTACCTTGTAACAGGGGTTCCAGATTGGTGACGCGTACTCCAAGATGCTACGTATTAAGGTATTGTATAAGATAAGGTAAGTCTTTTTGTCTTTGAAGTATCTACAAGTACTATTGCCATAACAAAATATAGAACTGTACATGTATAGGAAGTGCATAACAGAGTGTTAAGTACATTACTTTCTGTTATTTCAGATAAGTATTTGCGTATTCGTTCAAAATATTTTTTATTTAATATTTAGAAGAAATAAATCCCACAGGGTCGTCCGTCTCCAAAGCAGGTTTTTAATACTTGTCTTATGGGTGACAGATAACTGGGATATATATGTATTCATATATATCCATTCCTGGAAGATCCAATAAATCGTTTTTAGAAAATGTTGATCCTCGACGTGAATCAAACCCGCGAGTCGTGGAGCTGAAGGCAGCCGAAACTGCCAATTGCGCCAACGCGCTAGTCAAATATATAGAATACATATTTTTTTCGGACAGGAGAATGCAATTACACCCTCTTGCACTGAGTTGCTGTAGCAAATAACCATGAGCTCATTATCGGGAGTTTGAAGAGAAATGTTGAACAGCGTAACCGTTATCTCACTTAATATTGGCTCGCGGGTTTAAACACTGGTCTCTAAGGTACTTATAAATTTTTCATAAATGCTTATGTGCTAGAATTATTACAATTACAATGAGGTATGTTGTTTTTGAAGCTGTGATAGCCCAGCGGTGAGACCGTGTGACTCTCTAGAGACGACATGGGTTCAAACCCCAGACAGGCACCAATGAGTTTTTCTATTAAAACTTATGTGTCTAATTGATAATTGCAATTTATCACACGCTTTTCGGTGAAGGAAAACATTCTGAGGAAACCTGCATATCTCTAGAGAATTCTAGGGATATGTGTAACCTACCAATCTGCATTGGAGCAGCGGTAGCTCTTAGCTCCAATCCTTCTCTCCAAAAACGGAGAGAGGAGGCCTTAGCCCAGCAGTGGGCATAGTTACAGGCTGTTACTTTACTTACTTTTATGTAGTTTATATAGTCTTAATTTAAACTAGTCCCTAATCTACACAAATTTAACAATATACACGCAATCGAACGCCACGAATCTTTAATAGTCCTTTCCAAGTACGGCAAAGTCCATATTTTATGATGTCTTTTATAAACGCTAAACAACATATATGTGACTTGAATTCGTGGGTCGTTAACCTATTACATCAATTGTATTTTATTTATTTATATCATACGAAAATAGTTCGCTCAGAATATTACCATAATTACAACAGACAGATTAATTAGTCGAATAACTTAAAAATAGTATTCATATATGTGCATACCAAAGTGATCTAACCAAAAGAACAATTAATTAAAAATAATACAGTTAGTAAGTACGATACGTATAGTTTGATACATTTTAATTTTATTTATATACAGAGAACATGGGTGGAGGGGGGATATCAACCATATTTGCTCTCTAACAAAAGTTTCCTATTCACACGCTTAGTGACCTCATTTAAAAAAGTTGTTTTGCGCCAAATTACAATAAACTTGAAAAAGTAATCCTCCTGTCCTCATCCCACTCTAAGTGGGGTCGGCACAACATGTTGTCACATGATTCGGCGACGTATTTTGCGACCAGCCACCTGCCTGACGTCAACTTACCTTAGTCGCCTTTTACGGCACCTCGGTAAGAAATGAGCGCGGTCTATTCTACTCAGTCGGATACCACAGGGCGGATCGACTTACCTTAGTCGGCTTTTAGGACACCTCGGTTCTTACCGAAATTAAGAATAGAATAGACCACCTTCATTTCTTATATGGGGGTGGTCTATTCTATTCAGCCGGATACCACACGGCATATCTACTAGTAACTCAATTAGTCTAATCTTGAATACTACGCGCGTGTATTGTTTTATAGCATTTTGCAAAGTTATATATGCTTTTATAAAATAGAATGTTATTTGTTCTACAAAGTATTAAAGAGCATGTTTAATAACTACTTTTCTCGATACGTGTTGTTTCGTTTTTCTGTTCAAATCATCCCTTTCGTGTGAACTCAACTGTGTTTAGTAAAGTTTATACAGTGTATGCAATAAATACGTTTGTTTGTTCATAACGTTAAGCTTCGGAGTACTAAAGACAAATCTACTTTTAATGTGTTGCGATAGTGCTAGCTGAGGCAATCTCTCCTCCAGGATTTACGATGAAGTTAAGAGAAGTTATAGTTGTGACTTTTGTTGTAACACGATGCAGCTTAAATATTAGATATACTGCGAACATAAAATAATTGCACTAACAAGTCACATTAAAAGTTGAATTTAAGTACACACGTCTTTGTTTTTGTTCTAAGAAATAATTACAAATAAAACGAGATACCTGAATCAGGAAGGTGATTTGGAAACGCTAGAACCTTCTGATTTATAGAATTAGGCTCTACTTTGCGGAGATCCATAATACAAAAGTATTAGTAAAATATTTTGCTATAATCCGCGATAAAGTTAATAGGAAATATATGTAATGCTAAATGTAGAGTGGGCTATTTGTTTTGATACCTGAAACATGCAGCATTCGTTTAAACACATGCACAAACCTCCACCACCGCCACCACAATACAAAAGCACTACACACGTTCATTATCAAATATAAAAATATCAAATCGCAAAGCGAAAGCGAAGTCCTGGAGCCTATCTCCTCATTAAAACGTATATTAATGGGGATAATTACAATCAGTTACCTTTTAAACTTTTTTTTTATTTACAACAACATGTACAAGTTATGTCTATCTCAAATTACTTACACGCTAGTACTATACAAATCATGCCCACGTGGAATGGTCCTAAGAATGCTGGCGTTTCCGCGTTGAATCGCTAAGCTGATTCTTTGTGCGAAAAAGGAACTAGCCCTCACTTCACCTGAAGAAGCAATTAACCGAGGTGTTAAACTGGGTAAAAAATTTTTTGCACTTTGATTCCATGGCACTATGGTCTCACCTGCTAACGGCCCAAATATACAATTCTCGGTGAGAGATGCATACTTTCGGCTCTTGTCGGATTCGGCCATTTCCACCGAAGCTCCAGGAATCGACGCCGTTATCAGTTACCCGAAATAAATATTAAACCATCACTAGCCGATCTCGGGAACTTTGTACTGGCTTGAAAACTGAAAACTTAAACTTCACGTTCAACCAGCCATTCGATGGTTAGTTTTTTTATTAGAACACTTGCTCCAATTATTCTTTGGCTGCAAAGCAATCACTGGTTAGGAAAATAATCATCATTCTCCTGCCGTTATCCCTTTGAGTGAGTCGGCACGACATGATTCAACTATGTTGTGATGTGATTTGACCAGGTACCGTTGGCCCGTTGGCGCTGTGGGTAGTGACCCTGCCTTCAGCTCCACGGGTCGCGGGTTCGATTCCCGCCGTGGGCCAATATTTTCTATAAACAAATTGTTGGTTCTTCGAGTCTGAGTGTGTATTTGTATTTAAGTATGTATTTAAACTTATATATGTAGTATATCTACCAGTTGTCCGTCACCCATAACACAAGTATTAAGTTACTTACTTTGGGGACGGGTGACCGTGTGTGTAAATGTCACATATATTTATTTATGTTACGACCGGCTGCCTGCCTGACGTCAACTTACCTTAATTGCCATTTACGGTAAGAAATGAGGGTGGTCTATTCTACTTAGCCGGATATCACGGCATTGGTTTGGAAAATAATACCTATATTTTAATACAAAAGCTACGCCGTATATCGACCGTGTAATTTTCCGTATAAATCACAACTCTTATCTTTTATTTCTGCGGTGCTCTATCGAAAAAAAAAACTTAATTTATTTTCAATTTCGCGTAACACACCGCTGCGTGACGAATGACCTCCGCGTAGTACGTGATTTAATTTTTAACGCTATACATATTTTAATGTCTGATGTATGTACAGTCTCATATCTACCTCACATTAATCAGAGCTTTCAAATTTTGCGAGTGCTCATATATTGAATTAAATTTGTACAACCATTTTACTTTATGAATTCATATTTCTTTGCTTTGATAGATGCTCATAAATTCATGAATATTTATATGAAGGTGTATTTTATTTATCCTATTTTAATTTACTAGATTACTCGAACTGTATTTCTGTATACAAAGCAAGCTTAATTACCTATTTCACTGCTTATTACCGTTTTTTACACTACAATTATTTCATGCCTAAACTGTGCAATCTGTTGTAGATGAAGAATGAAAAAATTTGTAGTGTAAAAAGTAAATGAAATGGCATGAGGACACAAAAAAATATTCATAAACGATAATAAAAAAATTTGAAAACGTTTGGTTGGTTGGTTTTAAATTTTTGTAGCTATTATATATCTAGAAATAACAGTAATTTTATTTCTTTGTTATGTATTTCTTGGGAAGAAAGTCGCGTTCATCTTTTTCTGAAAATGCCCTCTGTTATCGAATGTTTGCACTTATTAAGGCCAGCTTCTATATGCTTCTATACTGTTTGACAACTTGTTAATTTGGTTGAAAATCATTATAACCGATTAAAATAATATTATTGCTAAAACAATATTTTGATAGCTTGGCCATTACAGCAGTTTAAAAATGACCTTGAGAAAAATTAGTTAAAACATTATTTTAGCAAAATAATATTTTCATTTCTTTTGTATAAGGGACCTCCGCAAAATGTCGCATAACAATGTCTACAAATTATTTCACTATGAGACTTTTTTGAAATACAATTATCTAATTAAAACAATTATATTAGTATCTATACTAATATTATAAAGAGGGAAGATTTGTATGTATGTGTGTATGTTTGTCCAGTAGTTTTTGCGTAAGTTCTCACGATTTCAAAAATTGTTGCACCAATGAAAATCTGCTTCTTCACTGAGCAACATAAGCTATATTACATTTTTTTTTAATATGGATCCCTAATAAAATTGTAATAAGGTGTGAAACGAGTTATTATGAGTTATATTCAAAGGATACCAATGATACCCACGGATATAAAAATTCAAAAAAAAATTCAAAATATTCTTTATTCAAGTAAACTTGTAAACAAGTGCTTTTGAATCGTCAACTTTACTGCTGGTTCGGAAAGCTGTTCCTACCGAGAAGAGCCAGCAAGAAACTCGGCGGTTGCTCTTTTTAAAATATAAATCTTAGAACTAATTACATTTATTTATTACTGTCTTGTACAGGGTAGAGGTGCACCTATATCCACACATCCTTATCATCTAAGTAATTTCCAACAGTATAGTAGGCTTTCTGTATCAGCCTCTTTTTAACAGTGGTTTTAAACTGCTGTAATGGCATGGCCAAAATTGATGCTCGAAATCTATATATATAGATAGCTATACCTCTTAAAATAATTCAATTTACATTTAACACTTTATTTGTCTTAACTATTAGTAAGACTCAGGGCCAAACTTCTAATTTACAAAAATAAATCTATAGTCCGAATCAGTAGACTTTCCACTACCACAAGATCGGTATGTACGCGGGTGAAACCGCGGGGCATTACTAGTAGTATACTGCATAGTGTATTTATGTGCAAGAGAAAAAGAGATGAAGATTCAAAATTATACGTTTAAATTTATTTGAGTAAGTAATTTTGAATCTGAATTCATCCTAAGCTGATAGAACAAACGAATAAGCTTACCAAACTTGTACGAATAGCAGCTATTTAATTCTCTGTTCTAATTTAATATTTAACTACGGTATGAAGTAAGTTATATGCTTAATCAGTCTCAGACGTAAACTATTAACTTTAAGGGTTATTGTAAATATTTGGAAATACTGTTTGTTATTTTAACGGTAATATATAATTGGTATTGATTGTACTTGCTTTTGGATTTCAGCTTTAAAGAAAAAAATCGCGTCGGCTTCGTGTCTCAAGCACGGGAATATTAATGTAGGGTTGCTACTTTAAAAGGTTCCGTTTTCATCAGTAAATTTACATCTCTATTAAAAATATCGTTTGTCGTATGAATCTCTACACAGATATGCACGAATGCACACATCCACAAACACTTAGCTTCTTAAACACACTCACACACACACTCAAAGACTGATAAAAATCATCTCAAAAGCGATATATCGTTCAGAATGCTCTATTGTCAAACGGCTGCCTCTAAGGTTTCCTATTCGTAGCGAATCGGTGTATGATACATTTCGCTGTTGGTCATTATAACTATTATATATATTCATCCGACAACATACAAAACTTTAATATGCCAGTTTCATTCGTTTATTCAAATTCAAATTCAAATTCAAATTCAAAATATTCTTTATTCAAGTAAACTTGTAAACAAGTGCTTTTGAATCGTCAACTTTACTGCTGGTTCGGAAAGCCGTCCTACCGAGAAGAGCCAGCAAGAAACTCGGTGGAGCTCTTTTAAAAAAGAAGATTCTTAATACTAATTACATTTTGTCATAGCTATCCTGCACACGGTCAAAGAGCAGCTATATCCACGCATTCTTATCATCAATGTAAGCCTCCACGGTATAATAGGCTTTCTGTATCAGCCTCTTTTTAACAGTATTTTTAAATTGCTGTAATGGCAAAGTGAAAATTGATTGTGGAATTTTGTTATAGAATCTTATACCCAAACCCACAAACGACTTACGTACTCTTACAAGGCGCAAAGCAGAGCCGCAAGCTTATGTCGGTTCCTACTTTGTCTATTATATACATCGCCAATCTTTTTATAATTATGTATGTTTTTATGCACAAAAATCAAATTGCTAAAAATATACTGTGAAGCTAACGTAAGAATACCTGTTTCCTTAAACTTCTCTCGCAGGGACTCACGCGAATTCAAATTATAAATGCCACGTATGGCTCTTTTTTGCAATACAAAAATTTTCTCAATATCAGCACGTTTATAGTTTATCACTAAATTAATATTGACACTGCTTTCTTTGGTACACTACGTCATTTAAATTTATTACAAAATGAATGTTGCAAAATTAATGCTGTAATTTTTTTACAATATAATATTACAGTATACAAAGTATATTTTATTAGTTATTTGTAATTCGATAGGCGTACTACAATCACATCAAGGACGCTACTAAATAAATTTGAAATGTAAAATGTGATATTAATAAAAATTAAACTAATATTAGCATACATATTGTTTTGTAAATAAAAAAATAATAACATAATATGCAGATTACGTAATTATGCTCTTGAATTGATATTTGCCATGGAATATTCTCTTAGCTTAAGAAAATGTCGTGAGATGTCAAGACAGTGTTTCTCAGATGCTTGCACTTAACTAAACCGCATATAAGCTATATATGCCTGTCTGACACAACCCTGCGATCGTCTAATAGGTGCCTCTTTGATTTATAGAAGATTTATAGAAGCAGGCGTTACTTTGCGGAATTCCATATTACAAGCAATATAACAGAACTAACTACTTTGCTATAATCCGCACGGGTTAAGTGAATGCATGCAAAGCCAATGTGTATGAAGCAGGCAAAATCTACGCACCTTATACATGCAGGACCAGCCACCACATGCACCCCAAGGCGCAATTCACCAGCGACAACGAACACAAAAGCAACACACACACCCACCACCACAATCTCGACGATCGTTTCGCCGGTACGTTTTCGGGCAGTTTCGGGCAGTACGATTTTTGTCGTGGAGCCTATCCTCCTGATGATGCTTCGGTTTCGGGGCGAAACGATCGTCTAGATTGTGGTGGTGGGTGTGTGTGCTGCTTTTGTGTTCGTTGTTGCTGGTGAATTGCGCCTTGGGGTGCATGTGGTGGCTGGTCCTGCATGTATAAGGTGCGTAGATTTTGCCTGCTTCATACACATTGGCTTTGCATGCATTCACTTAACCCGTGCGGATTATAGCAAAGTAGTTAGTTCTGTTATATTGCAGGTGCCTCTTTATTATTCAAATATAATTCCAGTGATTTTTTTTTAAAGACCGAATATGATTTTAATTTATTCTTTTACAAAAAAAATATAGCGATAATGATTAATGTTTTAGCTTTGTTACGGGAATTTCTTTCAATTCGAAAGCACAATCGGGTTGAGGAAAAGATTTCATATTTAGGACGGTATTGCCATTAATCAATATGTTTTGTTCGTCGACGCCAATTACGTTCTGTTTTGAATATTCAGCGAAGAAGAAAGCTGTATATGATGAATTAGAAACAGTTTCTGTTGATAGCAAATGAGTTAATATTATTATATAATAGCGAATACAAGTCTACTAAAGCGTCACTTTCGGAATCACTTTTTTTTTATCGGGGCTTGCTGCACCTGAAACGGTGTTGGTAGGTGGAAAAAAGTCACAAAAGAAAACAAAGACATCGTTCGGCCGCGTAACACGGTGAATTCGACATTCGGTGTGTATTATTCTAAATATCGGTGATCGGTGGACTTTTGTATAAATATACGCGAAATATTAAGGTTAATTGGGTGACTGTGTAAATTGACAATACAGAGTGTTGTGTATGTGGGCTAACATGTGTGTATCTTACCTTGTATATTTAAATACAAGACACATACATGAATATCCTCACACTAATCACACTAACACTAATGTACATAGAAATATTACACTGTCTCAAGCGCACACACGTTTAGTATACGAGAGTCTTTGGTGAGAGTGGACGTGTAGTGACATGTAGTGACATGTTGTTACTTGTAGTGTGTGTTTGAGCCTTTTCTATATTCATACAAAATGAGTATATTAATACATCAAAGATAACACTACACAGAGGAACATTAACGTAAGTGATACCACGAATATAAGTGACTTTGGTATACTCCGGCCGGAGTATCCTACCCCATACCCTACGAAAACGCCTCCCATTAAAGGTCAGTATCCCTTGATTATTGGGGGTGGAGAAATTGCCGGTTATCTGCCTATCCTGATTACGCTCACCAACGCTATCGAAGGGCACGCAGTAGGCGCGAACACTATGGTAGTTGCATTGTTTGGATATTTTGAAAATTTAACAAGTAAATAAAGTCTTTATTAGGTCATACGCAATAAACCTATATAACAGCTTGTCAATTTATACATTTTGCGGAATTTTATTGTAGAAAGGAATACAGAGACCAACAAATGAGTTGCTGGCTCTGCTGAAGGCATCACAAGCTTTTTGTGACCTCTCGTATGTCTAGTATATATATATTTTTTTCCATGCATTATCGGCTACTTTGCCCCACAGCATTATTCCATATGCCATAATGAAATCCTGTTTTTCTTACGGGAAATGGTAAAAAAACATAGTGCATTATTGATGCTACTGAAACGCTCGAGTTGGCGCAAATGAAGTCGCAGATACCACTAGATTATGTATAAAATCAGTATAAATTGATGTGGGTAACTAATAAAGACGTGCGGTATCCGGCTGCATAGAATAGACCACCCTCATTTCTTACCGAGGTGTCGTAAAAGGCGACTAAGGTAAGTTGAGCTGGCGGCCGGTCATAAAATACGTTGCCAAATCATATGAAAACATGTTTGTAACATGTTATGCCGACCCGACTTAGAGTGGGATAAGGGCAGGAGAATGAATGGTAACTAATAAAGACATAAGAATATTTCGGGACTCACAACCGAATGTTAGCGGGTTAAAGTTAAAACTTTAACAGTTACTGCTCTTGCTGTTTGCGTTCAGCACAGCGCCCTTTACCGTCTAAGCGGATGTTAGGTGCTATAATTAAAAGTTATCGCCCTGTTAGTTTCACCTCCGAGTTCTCTCATTAAAAGTTCTCACCTAAACGCAAACAATCTCGCGTTGCTACACAATACCGCTCGAAACTGACTTTTCTTCGTGCGATTTAAAGATTTTCTGTAATTAAACTTTACAATTTCTAAGTTGTATATACATTTTATGCATCGCTTGGTTAATAAATAAAAAAGTATAATACACACATATTAAGCTTGTTTTACGCTGTGATAGCCCAGCTGTGAGACCGTGCGAATGTTTCGAGGGGAACACGGATTTAAGCCCGGGTTTAATGAGTTTTTCACCAATGAGTTTTTCTATTAAAACTCATGTGTCTAATTGATAATTGCAATTTATCACACGCTTTTCGGTGAAGGAAAACATCGTGAGGAAACCTGCATATCTCTAGAGAATTCTGGAGATATGTGTAACCTACCAATCCGCATTGGAGCAGCGTGGTAGGTCTTAGCTCCAACCCTTTTCTCCAGAAACGGAGAGAGGAGTCCTAGATATTACCAGCAGTGGGATTATAACAGGCCGCTACTTTAATACTTTACTTTACATGTCTATTTTGAATTCCATAACCGCACTGTACGTCACAGGTTACAATATCATCCTTACCATCTGGATGCGTGGCGATCCACTACAGTTCGGTTTTCCAATAATTTTATTCCGCGCACCACCATTTTATGGAATAATCTCCCTCTAGCAGTGTTTCCGGATCGGTACGACATAAATACCTTCAAAAAGCGTATTTTCCACCTTTTTAAAGGTCGGCAGCACACTCGCTCTGCGAGAGGTCGTGGGCGGCGGTGATAACGTTGAACTGCATGCTCGTCTGCCATCCTATTTCATAAAAAAAAAAAAAAAAAAATTACAGTATAAAGGTGTGAACATAAACTTATTGATGCTTAGCGCAGTGATGTTTGAGATTGTTTTAAGTGAATGTTTGCAGTGCTTTCCGTAGAAAAAAAATGTATTGAAAAAATTAAAATTTAATCTGAGTTGTCTCATTAAAAGTTATCGTTTAATCGCAAGTTATGACAAACAACTTTTCGTCGGCGTTTCAAATATTTCGGTAATTAAAACTGGCGATGTAGCAAACTCGTTATTTTAATAGTTCAAAAGCGAATATTTGAACAGTTTGACAACTCACCCGTCCCACTGACTCTTGCTACTTAACAATTTAGGTAGTCCGCTTGTACTACGTCGATGAGACTTTGGTCACGGACAATGTAAAATGTAATATAATTCACTGTGACCTAAACCCATAATAATGAGATACTAGCCGACCCGGCAAACGTTGTTTGGCCATATCAATCACTACAGACTTGTCTTGACTTTAACACATCGTGAATAAAAAAACCTTTTATGTTGATAATAGATGGTGTTTTTTAAATGTCATCCTATTCCTGTTGAATTAACAGGATTTCCATAGCCTATATGTTACCCCGGTGTGTAAGTAATAATTGTGCCAAATTTATTTACTTTCGCATTTATGGTATTGGTAGGATGAGCAACACTAAGGCGCCTGTGTATATATAATAGTGATGATTTTTAACCGCGTATTTAGTAATTTTGTCATATCAATACACCAGCACACAAAAAAATATATGTAAAAAGTGCATTTGACCAACTAAATGCGACCGAATATATCGAAACGTGTTTCGACCCACTAAATCAGAATTCACGACCAGTTTGACGTATACACCCTCAAGATTTGGAGAAAACTTGGAAAAACGGATATATGTACTGTTAAAGAATGTTCAGAAGTGAGTATTAATGAATCCTCAATCTATAAATATACTTGTACTTCCTTATTCGCAATTAATACAATAATCCAAACCACGCGTCACATCACACAAGATGGCTCCTTGTTATTTCGTATCCATGGCAACCACTAGTCCGAACGTTGCGCCGAGAACATCTGCGGCTATGTTCGTTATTCATCGGCTGCAAATTCAAATTCAAATTCAAAATATTCTTTATTCAAGTAAACTTGTAAACAAGTGCTTTTGGATCGTCAACATCTACTGCTGGTTCGGAAAGCTGTTCCTACTGAGAAGAACCAGCAAGAAACCCGGCGGTTGAAATCGTTAGCATCTATCGTTAGCTAATGATAGCAGCGACCTCTTGTAATTACCCCTTACAGTACTTAGGTACGGAAATCGTCATTTTAGTGATATACAATTTTTTATTGACATTACCAAGGATTATTTCATGCGGAACGCTATGTTATGTTACGGCGTTGTATGTATGTAGGCCCTTAATAGTACTTGTAGCCAAAGCTTTGTATATAGCCATAAACCGGCACCAGACGGTCACCAGCGGAAACTGTTAAGTTATAACTGTTTTCCGCGTGGTGACTAATTTACGAACCTAACTACCGTTTTGTATGTGCACGGTTCATTGTTCTTCCAAAAACCCCTTGTCGTATCTCTGATCAATCGCTCTACACGATGTCGCGCTTCCTATATAATAGGTATTAAACAAACATCAAGCTATAATAGTATTGTATTAATGGTGTATATTTACTTTAATTACGATGTACACCACAATAGCTTCCACCAGCCGCACAAGTGTTATATCTCACGTCAACAAACGCTCCCCAAGAACAGATTTTACGCGTTCATTACGACGTAGAACGGTACAGATGCTATCTAAATTACGCGGAGACAAAGGCTTCGCAATACCGAAAGCGACACGCATTCTCTTTCTGGACGCGAAACGGCTTAATATTTATCTTTGTTCCATAAACGGGTTGCGGAATGTAATTAAAAAGGCCCCTAAACCTTTGAGTAGACATTCTCTTAGTTACAAGGTGCAAGCTAATGTCCCACGCCAGCCGCAGGATAAAGCTACTTCTACATATGCGACTTTATTTTCTTTTACAAACCCGTTTTTGTAGTAACGATAATTTAAACACGATGGCGTTCCTGTTTCTTAATATATTTATTTAAGTAAAAGGATGATAGCTGGCAGTAATTTCTCTCAGTGAAAAGTTTATATCTTGCTGAAGAGAAGGATGTGGGTGTTTGACCTACATCCGTTTCATTGCGGGTTGGAAGCTTAAATATTTTTAAAAGTACACTTGAAATTCTTCCGATATAGGACATATATGTTCAGTAGAATTAATTAAACATTCAAAAGATTTCTGTTATATTTTTTCATATCGTAAAGTTAAACTTTTAATATATAATAACAACTCTAAAGTACATTGTGTTTTAATTTCTCATTTCATTAGAAATGAAAGACGCTGAATATTTTGCAATAATTTGCTGATAATAATGAAAAGGAATGTGGCTGTTAGATATAATCTGCTTCTAGTGAAATAATTATAACTCTTCCAGCTTAGATTTGGTAGCGCCAACCGAATTTTGCTGATGGTAGTCTATGAAATCATGAAATAAACCTACGAGTAAATGCTCTAAGTAAACGTGTCTTTCGCGTATGTTCATGAAGTCCTCAATGAATAATAAATTCGACCTACTTCTTCTTTACTACGTGGCTTTCAGGTGTACTAATTTAGTACTGTTTTATTTAGAAGCAGAATTTTTCAAGGTAGTATGTTTGCTTTCTTATTCCGCCGTGTGGTAACCGGCTGAGTAGAATAGACCACCTTCATTTCTTCCTGAGATGTCGTGAAAGGCGAATAAGGTAAGTTGACCCACTGTGTGGTATCCAGCTGAGTAGAATAGACCACCCTCATTTCTTACCGACGTGTCCTAAAAGACGTAGCTAAATCATGTGACAGCATATTTGTAACATGTTATGCCGACCCCACTTAGAGTGGAATAAGTGCAGGAGGATGAAGATGATGTCCGCATTCTAATGTCATTTGCTGAATACATATTGAAGAATACTTTTTGTATTTTTCAATAGATAGTATTTCTACTCCTCTCTCCGTTTCTAGAGAGAAGGGTTGGAGCTAAGACCTACCACGTTGCTCCAATGCAGATTGGTAGGTTACACATATCTCCAGAATTCTCTAGAGATATGCAGGTTTCCTCACGATGTTTTCCTTCACCGAAAAGCGTGTGATAAATTGCAATTGATTTATATGATTTATAGAAGCAGGCGTTACTTTGCGGAATTCCATATTACAAGCAATATAACAGAACTAACTACATTGCTTTAATCCGTACGGGTTAAGCGAATGCATGCAAAGCAAATGTGTATGAAGCAGGCAAAATCTACGCACCTTAATAACGGCAAAAATCGACGGCTCCACGACAAAAATCGTACTGCAAATTTGGCAGTACGATTTTTGCCGTGGAGCCTATCCTCCTGATGATGCTTCGGTTTCGGGGCGAAACGATTGTCGAGATTGTGGTGGTGGGTGTGTGTGCTGCTTTTGTGTGCGTTGTTGCTGGTGAATTGTGCCTTGGGGTGCATGTGGTGGCTTGTCCTGCATGTATAAGGTACGTAGATTTTGTCTGCTTCATACACATTGGCTTTGCATGCATTCACCTAACCCGTGCGGATTATAGCAAAGTAGTTAGTTCTGTTATATTGCTTATTATTACAAACAGTAAAAAAGTTGACACGCCAACCCATTTTGTTAAATTGTTTTGTGTGCGACCAGCCTTATCTTCTTTACACAGTAGTGTGTATCCAGCGCAAACGGTTTGTGCTCTGTTTGTCCCCAGGAACCCGTCCCGTCCTATTTTTGAAATTGAACCAACTTTTCAATTTTACGTTCCATTCTATGTCACAGGAGTGTTATTTAAACAATTTCCTAACAGCGCACGCCGCTCTTGTTATTTCCATACGTTTGTCAATTCAAATATTGAATACAAATTGGGTTTTCCTTTGATCGTTGCTCTATGATAAAAATAATTTTGTATCGGCAAATACAATTTTTGGTTGTATCCCCGATATATTATAGTATAGTATGAATAAAAATAATATTTGGAGTTAGTTTATCCCTTTTATTTTCCATTAAGTTATGTTCAACAATTGACGTGCGTCGGTTGAACAAGAAAAGTATATAAATCAACATGTCAGATTATTAAAGAGAGAATAGAGGAAGTGTTTTTTACATTTATTAATAAACCTCTGTTGTCTATTATCAGTACGATTTAGTAATGTATAACATTAGACTGTTATTATTACTATGTGGAACTCTACTATACTGTAAGCTCACTCTTTTTAGGACTCTTTGACCCTGTACAAGATAGTAGTGACTAAATATAACTACTAGTTATAAGAAATTTATTGAAAAGAGCAATCGCCCAGTTTCTTGCTGTCTCTTCTAGGTAGGATTAGCTCCAGACTAGCAGTATAGAAACGATTCAATAGCACATGTTTAAAAGTTTACTTGACTAAAAAATTTTTTGAATTTGAATTAATCGCCAATTTTAGCAAAATAATATCACTACTTTACTCTATTTTTATAACTATACCGTGCCTCGAATTAATTACGGAGAGTTTATTCACTACCACTTAGACCTACATAGACTACAACCTACATTTTTGAGAGTTTTAGCTTGGCTAAGTTTTTGATGCGGACTTACTTGTAATATATATTACTCGTATATGTATAATTTTTAAATATTCTCATATTATAAAGAAATCCTCCTCCACCTCCTATAAGAGATTTGCCAACTAAATATTCTTTTAAATATAAACTCAAAAAAAAATTGTTGGAGAAGCAAAAGGAATTTGAAAATTATGCGGCCAAAATTTATCTATTTTAAAACGCGAATGTTTTAATTAATATTTTATTTTGTATGTTATTATATATTATATTTTATGTGTAAGTTTTCAGTTATGTTTAATTCGGTAAATCTGTTTTACTGCTATTATCACTGTTATAAATTTTTGTTTGGTTAGCAGTTTATGTCTATGTTTTATACCAACATATATATTTTGTAAGTTATTTTAGTTTTTTCTTTTAAATGCAGAACATATACGTTAGTATACACTACTGTGGCATCACAGGCTTTTGGCTGAAATCAGCGCTGCTTTTGTGATTCTAATACAAAGGCAGCACCATGCTGAGCTGAATGCCTTTCATTGCTGCGCTATATGCGGTGGCATATTATGTGTTAATTAGTATTATATCATTATATTTGTATTATATGTTTGTTATAATTCTCAAACATAAGTTATATATATTTTTGTATATAGCACAAATGAATAAATGTGTTTTATTTTCTTTTCCTTTCAAATACAAACAAAAACTGTATTCGTTATTAATCAATACATTTCCATGGTGTTTATGGCTGGCTAAATTCTGTAGTTTATTTATCGGCGAATGAAATAATCTAAAAATTTGAGGCATCCCTAAAACATGCTCACGTCGCAAACTTACCGTCGCTTACGATTACGGTCAAAATAACCGAATATTTTTTGACAAAATTGAATATGTAAAGTAGGAACTTTAATTTGAAATCTTCGATTTTAAATGTTGGAACGGAAATTTGAATTTCAAACTGATATACAATGACGAGTCACGAGCGTTGCGGTGACTTTGTCACGCGCAGCTGAGGATCGTTCGAGGTAGAGATGTGAATAAAATTTACAGGCATTACGATTACAGATCATAGTTATGTATAACAAAAAAAAGCGTCTTTCCGTGGCTAAAAACGAGGAAGAGAAAAACCATAACTGGGGGAGGGCAGGAGGATGATGATGAACTTCAGCAGTATAATATCTCTTGTATCATATCTTATCCTATATCATATGAAAGATATTATTGCGCTTATAGATAATATTCGTTATAGTTTAAAAAAAATTATAGAATTAGGCGTTACTTTCCGGAGATCCATAATACAAAAGTAATTATAAAATTATTTTGCTATAACCCGCGATACAGTAAATAGAAAATATATATAGTGTTAAATGTATAGTGGATTATCCGTATTTTCATACCCGATACGTGCAGGATTCGTAAAAACATATGCACAAACCTCCACCACTTCCACCACAATACACAAGCACTACACACGTTCACTATCACAAACTCAACAATCGTTTCGCCCCGCAACCGAAGCATCATCAGGAGATAGACTCCACGACAAAATCGTAAGCTTTGCGATTTTATTATTACCTTGCGTTATAGTTTTATTTATGTACTTAATTAACTACGTTCTATCCGGGCGGGCAGCGTTAGGAAAGTTACGTAATTCCTTATTGTCCAAAATCCTTTAGTACTTTAAGACTGAAACTTTCAGCACTTCTTATACGATTTATAGATACGACACTTGGTCGTTTAACTTCTCAAGAAGAAAAGTCTTTCAGTGAGTGATAGAGCGTATCTGCATTATACGTAGGTATTCATCTTCTAATAAAAACTATTTTATAGTACGTGGCAATAAATAATGCACATCGAGGCTTAGAGAGAGAAAGTTGGCTAGTTTTGCTTCATAGAGCATTGTCTTTGTTGCACAGACTGACGAACCCGTGTCAAACGTCACATACTAACTGAGCGATAGCGCTCTACGAAACGGAACTGGCCGGCTGTTTCGTTCTAAACATCTACGTGCATTATTTAATGCCGGGTACTATACATACTTAAAAACTGTAAACACTGTAAACAAACTGTCTGATTTGTAGTTTTTTTTGTTTCGAATCGCAGATTATAGAAGACTGGCCTTATTAAAGACGCTATGGCATCCTTTCTGCTTTTTCATGAAATATCTGTTGTCTTTTTCATAAAAATCTTATTGATGCTTGGCCGAAATTAGCCACCTCGGCAGGATTCACTCGATGTCACAATTCGGCAATTTTTTACACAGTGAAAGATTTTTTAAAAATCAAGTATATGTTTAAAGTTAAAGCAAAAATGTCGGGTTTAAGTTACCCTATTTTACACATAATAGACGGTTAGACGTGAAAAAGAACGCCTGGCATATGACAGTCATTACGGTGAAGTATGACGCAAGTAGATCAATATCCGTCCCCGCCGGGATTTGGACGTCTAATAAATTAATCTGGCAGCTGATTAACGTCATAGCTTCACCTGTAGGCAAGGAGGCAGTGATCAGGAATACTGTCTATTTTGAAAGAATATTAAAGTCTATTTTAATATTTTATGTATACGCTTTCAACGATCATTATTAGATTTAATGATAATAATTGTTCCAACCGTCACCTCTTACCTAGGTGTCGCAAGAGGTGACTAAGGTAAGTTGACGTCAAGCAGGCGGCCGGTCGTAAAATATGTAGCCAAATCATGTGACAACATGTTTGTAACATGATGTGCCGACTCCACTTAGACTGGGATAGGGCAGGAGGATGATGAATAATTTTCTTGCATTTTTTAAAGAAATAATATTCACTTAAATATTCGACTCAGTAATGATATTAGCATATTAGAAAATACGAATAAACTAATAATGTGCTTAACATCGAAAAACCTGTTAATTGCTTCTTAGTTTGATTACCTGTATTATTTACTCGATGAATGAGGTAATCAACAATACAGGCACCCTAAAAATCTTTAAAGGTAAGACAATTTTTTTAAAATTAATTCTATAGTAGTTGTAAATGGCAACATTATGCTCCAATAGACAACAACTATTAATAGAAGATTAAGATAAAATACCAATGTAATATGACTCTATATTTATTGATATATAATAATTGGACCATTGGTTTAAAGAATATGGGACTATAAGTAAATTTAAACTTGTAACCGACTCGTAGACTATGTGAATAGTGACAGTTCGTAAGAAGTGATAAGGCTGGCATGCAATTAATGAAAAGCTGATTTTAGCGATCTCCCATGAGATAATTGGAAGCCGAATTTGGTGGATTAAATGAGATTGAAACGGGCCTGTAATATTGGAAATCTTATGAACTTGTTTCTTCAGTTGATTACGCTTTATTTGGCTCCTTTCGATAAGGCAGCTTCTTGTAAATTCCAATGTTAACAGTTTATAGTTAACATCATTGATGAGATCAATAATTTAGTCTATAATACAAAAGTAATAATAAAATTATTTTGCTATAATCCGCGATACAGTAAATAGAAAATATATATAGTGTTAAATGTATAGTGGACTATCCGTATTTTCAAACCCGTGCAGGATTCGTGAAAACACATGCACAAACCTCCACCACTTCCACCATAATACACAAGCACTACACACGTTCACTATTACAAACTCAACAATCGTTTCGCTCCGCAACCGAAGCATCATTAGTAGATAGACTCCACGACAAAATCGTAAAGCGATTGGGAAGTGGTGGAGGTTTGTGCATGTGTTTTTACGAATCCTGCACGTATCGGGTATGAAAATATGGATAGTCCACTATACATTTAACACTATATATATTTTCTATTTACTGTATCGCGGATTATAGCAAAATAATTTTATTATTACTTTTGTATTATAGATCTCCGCAAAGTAACGCCTAATTCTATAAATTATTTAGTCTATAATCATCATAACATATTGTCCTGTTTGCTTCCACTCTGCTTTTTAGTTTTATTCTAACTTTCTTTATTCAAACTCAAATAATTCTTTATTCAAGTTGGCTTTTACAAGTATTTTTGAATCGTCTAATTACAATGAAGTAACAACTGGTTCGGAAAATGCTCTTACCGAGTATTACCAGCAAGAAACTCGGCTCTCTTTTCAAAAATAATTATTTCAGTAATATGCTACTCAAAGTTTACTAATCAAAAATTACAATATTATCCAGTTAATAGCTGGTTATTATAAGTTCATTAAATTATTTTATTTTTTAACAGTAAGAGCGTTATTGCCACTACAAAAAGTTATTTATTGAATCATCTATTCTATGATTTTTTTTTATGTCAGGAAAACCCGTTATGGGTCATCACCGCCCAACAGGGACGAGCGGTGGGTATGTCGGACTGGCACCGACTAAAAACCTGACGGTGCTCCTCCAGGCTGCTGGTGGCGGGGAAAATTTAGCACAATCTGTCACTATAAGCACAATCATATAAATATTTACAGATTTACTAATCAATTTTAGAATCACAAAGTAAAATTTAAAATCAGAAAATTAAGACTACATTAAGTTTAAAAATCGTAAATTTAAATCGTGATGTTAGAAAAGGGTTTAGGTGTGAAGATAAAAAAGTTGTTATTTTTATTCTTGTAGTTATCTTTACGTAAAGATATCTACAAAGTTATATTTAGGTGTTACAGGGTATTATATAGGGTATTATTATATAAACATTCGCGATAAAATCGAGTTGCCTTGTATAAGGTTCGACGTTTCGATAGAGTGAATCCACCGTGGTCACGAACGTGGTCTTATACATAGTGTATTTCAAAAGTTTCATTCTTGAATTCTTTTGTAATTACGTGTAAATTTTCCTTTTAGCTGAAGAAAAATTCATTGTATCTACAATTAAAAAGCTGTGATAGCCCAGCGGTGAGACCGTGCGACTATCTAGAGACGATCATGGGTTCAAACCCCGGGCAGGCACCAATGAGTTTTTCTTATAAAACTTATGTGTCTAATTGATAATTGCAATTTATCACACGCTTTTCGGTGTAGGAAAACATGAGAGGAAACCCGCATATCTCTAAAGAATTCTAGGGATATGTGAACCTAGCAATCCGCATTAGAGCAGCGTGGTAGATCTCAGCTCCAATCCTTCTCTCCAAAAATGGAAAGAGCCTACTCTTTAGGCCTACCTATAACTTGTACTTTACTACAATAAAACTACTGGGGAGAAGCTAACAAAAATGTGAAACTAAACTAACTGTGGACCTATTATAGGGCTTACGGGTACAATTACGTCACAGTTACATGAAAATAAACAAAATGTTTCCCTACGGTGCTGGGTTACCCACAATTTGACGAGCGAAAGTTTTAAAGGTAGTTTCACTCGGCAATTGATGTTGGCAGTATGTTGTGCTATTTGGTCCTTAAAAGTCACTGGAGAATTCACCAACTACACCCATTACTAGCTATAAAATGATAGACGTCTGTCGTTCTGTCCGCATTACGTATACGCGACTTCGTACTCGTCGACTTTAGTATTAAAGTATCCTCGATTGTGCCCTTTTTAGTTTCAGGGAAAAGCGTCAATTGTACTGATATTTCTCTACATTGGTCTAGCGGTTTAATCTATATTAAAAAGTTTTCACTTCAAAAATTTGAAAGAAACGAACATTTGTACTAGCACTACGCATTCTGTTTCGTTCGTGTGGGAAAATTAGACAAACTGTCTTTAAACTGAACCTATACGTACCATCTTTACTATAACTGGCCTGTTGGCGCAATTGGCAGTGACCCTGCATTCAGCTTCGCGGGTCGCAGGTTTGATTTCCGCCGAGGGCTGACATTATCTTAAAACAGTTTGTTGGTCTTTTGAGTCTTGGTGTATATATTTATTTAAATATTCACTTAGAATTTTATATGAATATATTTACCAGTTTTCTGTCGCCAATAATAAAAGTATTAAGTTTCTTACTTTGGAGCGGACGGAACGTGTGGAATTGTCCCATATAAAATTTAAGTTTAAGTTAGAATCCTTGTTTTGATCTAGAGAAGGGTAGAGTCGTAGCACGAGTAATCTTAGTAAAGTGTCTAAGCACTAAGCTAGATTTGAATTTGGTAAATATTCATTTGTTTTTATCTGTATATTATTGTTACGAACATGCGAAAAGAGTTCGCAATGCATATGTCATAAAGTTCAAATTAGACGGGAACAGTTTAGAAATGTGTAAAAAAGAGTTCGTAAACTATATGTCATAGAGTTCAAATTCGCTTGACGCTAGATCTCTGGAACATTCAGGTTGTTTACGAAAGATTTGTATACAATCTCCCCAAGGACTCGCAAACGCTCGCGAACATTGTGGTCATCGATATATAAGCGGACGTATCGTGCGCCTCGATGTTCAGTTTGCGAATAGCGATCAAGAGCCATATACGAAGCGAAAATAAAAGTGAAATAATAGCGACCTCGGTTTTCTTATTGGACAACGGACTGCATATAGACTGTAAGTATAGTAGGCGGAAATAAATAATGCAAATATGGAAATAATAATGTTATATAGATTTATTCCCGCGAGACTTTTCACGCACTCAGATGTTCTGAATGCCTTGTTTTGACGTCGTCACGACCGATGTATAGTACGCGGAATTAAATAATGCACATCGAGGCTTAGAGAGAGAAATCCGCTAGATTCTGCTTTATAGAGCATTGTTTCTGTCGCACAGACTGACGAACTCGTATGAAACGTCAATACTCGTTCTAACTGAGTGACAGTGACAGCGCTCTACGAAACCGAACTGGCCGGCTGTTTCGCTCTAAACATCAATGTGCATTATTTAATGACGGGTAATATACTAAGTTTGTAGTGAAAAGTAGAATAAAGTATTTTTACCACCAGGTATTTTCATCCAAATCTACGAACCCTGTACGTAACATTATTAATATTTTTTAACTTTTAATGGGTAGATATTTTTATTATTAATACATTTAACGTATCACGGTTCAAACTGCACGGGACGGCTAGTTGCAAGTAAAACGTGAAAGGACATTCTTTCGCATGTATCTCGATTAGCGTTTCGCATAATGGCCAAACCGAAAGTACTTAAGTACATAAAGTTTCCTGTTTATTGTGCTTGTACTGTTTGTTACCCAAATGTGTCCTCCGGCGCGGGTATTTTTATCACCGCCGTTATTTAGAGCGGCGTCCTCCAAGTGTTGTTTCGTAATTATCTTGTTACTTTAACTTTCTACTATTGCAGAATTCTTATGTTTGTTATTTTGCCAGCTGCATTATTCACCGTACGTTACGGTAAGATTTTCTTGTTATAAAGTTGGTTCTGTTAAATTTTAAAATGTATTCTATTACATTTTCCAATTTAAACGCCGTGTGGTATCCGGCTAAGTAGAATAGACCATCCTCATTCGTTACCGAAGTGTCGTAAAGGGCGACTAAGGTAAGTTGACCCACCGCGTGATATCCGACTGAGTAGAATAGACCGCCCTCTTTGTTACCGAAGGGTCGTAAACTATGACTAAGGTAAGTTAAGTTAAGTTAAGGCGGCCGGTCGTCAAATACGTAGCCAAATCATGTGACAATATGTTTGTAACATGTTTTGCCGACCCCACTTAGAGTGGGATAAGAGCAGGAGGATGATGATACATTTTCCGATTTAAAATATCTCAAACTAAAAGTTTTATATGTAAGTTTAATCAAGTCAATTCAAGTTTTAACGTCAATATGTGTTAATGTCTGAAAAATAAACTAGTGCACGTTTTTTTATAAAAAGCGCACACACATTCACACACACGTCTACAAATTTAAGTTTTGTCAGTTTTAAGTTTTTAAATTTTATATATGATTTTTTATTAATATTTCATTATGATTTTGTTAGTTCCATAACGAATTAGTGATAACATTGAATACTATTAGAAGTGTTATCCTCAATTGGCTTATTTTGTAATACATACCTAGTCATAGTTTGTTATAAATTGAAAACAGGCTGCTGGATTACTAGATAAAAAAGAAAAAAAATCTTCACTACTTTTACACGTGCAACTGCGTATAACTTCTAAAAGTTCTACTTACAAGTATAACTTCTAAAAAAATACATAAAGCTCGGTTATCTGACATTTCTTTTTAACGGCATTGATTTTACGCATTATTTTGAAGTGTTTTTCATGCTGATTCACCTTACAAATGACAAAAGAAAACTTTCTGTTTCCGTCTATATACAAGGAATTTCGAAATTGTGATATCCATTAAATTAAAAATATTATATTATTTCCATTGTTATCGCACTAACAGCATTTGTACGAGACCTAAATCATTATTATCACTGATAGGACTGATACATCGTCCCATCTCGGTCCGCGTTAACGACACAGCGCTCGGAAATTGCAATTCTCGTACGTCACACACCGTGGCATGCCATATGTATTGATGCGGAATGCATTGGCCTCTGTCCAGTTTAGCTTGATCCCTTTCGCCAGTTCCTTAGTTTCCGAAAGCTAAGCGATATATTCGAATTTGTATATTATTTCACAAATGGGCGTTATCACGATAGCCGTCGTGTGGTATCGAACCGAAATGTCGTAAAAGGCCATTAAGGTAAGTTGACGTAAGGCAGGCGGGCGGTCGTTCAATGTCTAGCCAAATCATGTAACATGTTTATAACATGTTGTGCCGACCCTAATTAAAGTTAGATAAGGGTAGGTGAATGATGGGCGTAATGATGATAGAATTTATTTTTTACTAAATAACGCAACATTGAATGTGATACAATATTTACATTCCTACGATGCGGAGAAATAGTGTTTAGTGGTAGTTACCGAGGTGTCATAAAAGGCGACTAAGGTAAGTAGACCCACCGTGTGGCATTCGGTTGATTACCTGTGATGAAAAGTGGATCCTCTACGATAATCGGAAGCACTCATCGCAATGGCTGAACCCTGGCGAACCAGCCAAATCCTGCCCTAAGCGAAAATTGACTAAAAAAAAGTTGCTTGTAAGTGTTTGGTGGACTAGTGCCGGTGTCGTTCACTACAGCTTTCTTAAATCTGGCCAGACGATTACGGCAGATATCTATTGTCAGCAACTGCAAACCATGATGGAAAAGCTAGCTGCTAAACAACCGAGGCTGGTCAATCGCTCTAGGCCACTGCTGCTTCAGGACAACGCTAGACCACACACTGCACAACATACGGCTACCAAATCAGAGGAGCTTCAATTAGAATGTCTTAGACATCCACCGTACTCTCCGGACCTTGCTCCAACAGATTACCATTTTTTTCGCAATTTGGATAACTACTTGCAAGGAAAAAAATTCAACTCCGATGGGGCAGTCCAAACCGCCTTCAAAGATTTTATTGATTCCCGCCCGAATGGTTTTTTTAGTAAGGGGATCAATGAACTACCTATGAGATGGCAAAAGTGCATACATAGCAATGGTACATAATTTGATTAATTAAATATATTTCATTAAAAAAAAACGACTTTATGTTTCTCCCATAGAAAACGCCAATTTCATATGTAAGGACCTAATATACTACTATCTAGAGAGAAAAAATAACAATTTATATAATTCAAATTCAGAATAATTATAAATTTAACTTGTTACTTATTTTGCTTCTGAAAAATTTTTTTTATCCTATATTTAAATTTATTGGTAGTCTCTAAATATATCAACATTGTCAACTTTAAAAATATTATTATACAATTTAACACACCTATATATACGGTATGGGGTAAAGGCACGGATATTTATAATATATTGCATTAAAAGACCCTAAGAAAAATACCTATTATTTTTAAAGCGAAAAGATTTTCGTTGGGAGACGTTTCAAAGAATTAGATGAACTTCTATAGATATTTCCAAAACATACCATACAGCTATGCAAAAAAAATCGTGAGTTATTTCCTAGACAAAGTATAATAAGGCATTAGCTTACTGCTTCTGCTCTGCCGCTGCAAAGTTCTTATATATATTCCATCGGAAATCGATTGCGGAATTTTATTATAGAATCTTATACCCAAATCCACAAACGATTTACGTACTTTTGCAAGGCGCTAAGCAGGAGTCGCAAGCTTATGTAGGTTCCTACTTTCTCTTTTCTATTTTTTGTCTAATTCCTTTGTCTAAAATAGATAACCTCATTATTTATTGAGACTCTTTTAATTTTTTTCAATTTTTTTAAGCTTATGAGTTATGCCATGACTGGCAAACATTGAGTTCAAGAGATATTCAGAGAAGACCTATCGTTTCAGATCGTTTTAGATCGTTCGAGATCGTTCTCAATTCGAATTCTATTTCGATTCCAAAAACTTTATGTTTGGAGTGCGAGTCTATTAGTTTTGAATCAAACGCAAAGCAGTTTGAATATTGGATGTGCGTTCAGAAATTGTGATTACTTTATGTCACACACCGAAATGCTGCAGCGGTACATACGAGCTACGGACATTGTCCAGTTCGAATTGATCCTTAACGCCTATTTCGTACCCCTCAACTGAAACGATACCATTTGGAATCATTGGTTGCCAGAATAGAACTGCCGCTCATAAATTCCATATCCACTTTCCATTGGTCATTCGCAATTCAATCGAGTGCATTGGCTATAATGTCAAATGATCATTAACATTTGACCACCCACCTACGTATTTCTCAGTTATATTGTCTACTAGTGACACCCGCGACTTTGTGTGCGCCGACTTTATTGTTAATATAGTCTCAATTATGTAAATTACGGTCACTAGTTCGAAACCTGCTCGGATTTTGAACTAAGTAACCCGGGTTTATAACTAACCAATGAGTTTTAAAAGAAAGGTTAAAATCAAATGTAAGAGATATGCTTACGTAAAGCATATTAGAAAATTTATGATTATTTGGATGATAAAAATGCCTGGGCTTGAAAATCCTTTCAGCTTCATACAAGAGTACGGTTTAATAATGTAAAATTGAAAATGTTTAAAAGATTGACCGCTGAGTTTCTTGCTGGTTCTTCTCGGTATGAGCAACATTCCGAGCCAGTTGTAGCTTCATTAATCATATTGATCCTTGACGATTCAAAAGTGATCGAAAGAGCTTACTTGAATAAAGAATATTTTGGTTCGATTTGATTAGATTTTTTTTTATTAAAGTCTAATTGTCTAATTGAAAATTGCAATTTGTCACAGGCTTTTCCGTGAAGGAAAACATCGTGAGGAACCCTACATATCTGAAGAGGATTCTGGGGATATGTGTTACCTACCAAATGCGCATTGAAGCAGCGTGGCAGGTCTTAGCTCCAACACTTCTATCCAGAAGCAGAGAGATGAGGCCTATGCCCAGCTGTGGGATAGTAACAGGCCGTTATCATTTTTTTTCTAGTTTCTAAAGGATAAATAGGTATTTTCTTATACCATAGTTAGCCCGGTATATAAGCTTAAATTATACTGAAGTTTATCTATATTACTTCAGCGGATGAGCTGTGCAAAGTCAATAGACAGGTTGATTTCACATTTATAATATCAGTATGGATAAAATCCGAACCAAAAATTAGAATTAGGCTATCGCTAATTTCAGTTTTTGGAATGGATTATAGAGCATCACCTCATTTCATAAGTTAACTAAGCTTCATAAGCTGAGTTTCAATAATAATTAAGAGCCTTTATTATGTTTTTGTAGGTATCCGTTACTGCTACTGATTTTACGCCATAAAGTTTTTATACTAGATTAGGGAAGCCAGCTTGAAATGTGCCATAATACAATAAAGAGAAAGCAACTGAGGGAGTTTCTCTTATTCCTATGTTTAATTAGATATAAGAGTTTCATCTTTCATCTCATTATATATTGCAAAACTATCACTTAGAGGCCTGCCTTTGGATTGCCCATTGCATTCGCCCTGCATTTGGAATGAGTATAATAACTTAATGAGGTACGCGTTGACCATTTTTATGTCAGGCAAAGAAAACTGCGAGCAATAACATCTGACTGACTATGCTAATTTCTTTTTATGAAACTAAAAATATTTTTCTCTCATTTTCAGGTATGTACCAATACAGAAGTGTAATCACAATCAAGAAGGTAACTTTAGAAGTGTATAATGATCATCTCTGGGCGTATTATTTCTGATTGTTTTGTTTAAATGAGTTTTTTGATCATAACTGATGTTATTCGATTAATGGTAATATAGTATAATCTTTGCCACATAAATTTTTTCGTATCGGACTATTAAAAAAATTCTACCGTTTCTCGGTTATGAAATTCTTTTATAAATTATTTATCTAATTTAACATATGTATGAAGAAAATAGCGTAAGAGGACCAATTCTAGGCCTTCAAAATCATAAAATAAAACTCGATACTTTTGATTATTATGTCTTTTAAAAAAAATTAGTTTATTTAAAGCGAAAAAGCAACCTGTATTGTGTTTCGGAGCAAGATTGCGTTGAAGTTAGAACTGTTAATGAGGTATTGTAGAGATGACACTAGCCAGGGTACAACTTTATAGAAACTAAAGTCTGCTTAGATGGGAAACGTGCAGTTCTAAACTTAAATAGCAAAGAGTTTTGAGCACACAGTAATAGGTCTACATACTTTGCGAAATTCGACAGGATCGTATGTAAAATAAGGGCAAACACCATGTTCTTGTAGACCTCCTGCCCTTGTCCCGCTCTGAGTGGGGTCGGCACAACATGTTACAAACATGTTGTCACATGATTTGGCTACGTATTTTACGACCGGCCGCCTGCCTGATGTCAGCTTACCTTAGTCGCCTTTTACGACACCTCAGTAAGAAATGAGGCTGGCCTATTCTACTCGGCTGGATAGCACACGGTTTTTTGTAGATTAATTGAAAATGATTAAGTTAATCAGGTCAAGTGCAAGATTAATATTAGTAAAGTAATAATAAAATTATTTCGCTATAAATTTTGCAATAAATTTATCGTGGATTATAGCAAAATAATTTTATTATTACTTTTGTTTTATGGATCTCCGCAAAGTAACGCCTGATTCTATAAATTACTAATATTTGTGTTAAAAAAGGCAAAGTTTGGATTGCTCAAAATTTAACAATTTGTTAAGTGTCAAAACTGTAATCAACTAACCTTATTTTTTTAACAATAAACATTGTTAAGAAAACAAGGTTTTTAGTTTTGTAGTGCTCTATAGTCAATTCAAAGACTAAAAAATATGAGTCATTGGAGATGTAACAGCTGTCTCTGCTTTTTGCTTACTTTGTTAAAAGGGTTGAACATTTTGAAACTTTCCTCCTTGGGTAATTTTGTGATTATCACGAACAGATTTCCTTTGTAATACCTGAAGCCATTATAGGGACATAATCAGCGATATATTCACTCGCACATTAGACATGCAGATTGACAAGGGAGGCGAGATTGGATCATTACACGACGCCTTGAATGGCATTTGATACAAGACGCTATGCATTGCATATGAAATTATATGCGTCAGTACGTAATAATTGGAGCTTGAATAGTTTTACTCGAGTCTTTATCGAAGTAGTCTTTATTTACTCAAAGTTTATTGTTATATTCGCCGGCGTGAGTATGTATGAGAGATCATTTGAGATTATTTGAACAATTATCAAAGATTTATTTATTTAGATCACCAACGAAATACACACTTAACATTAAAATTGAACATTGAACAACAGAAAATAAGTAGTATTTTAGTTATAGCTGATAACTTTCAAAATTATGTTTAGACAACGTAAAGGTATAGTAAAACTAATCTTATCGTTAATTTAAGAAAAAATGGATTGTACACAAAAAAGTAAAACTAGATTAATACAATATATATATATATATATATATACAGAAACTGCCTGTAAAGTACAACTATAAAGATACGAAATATCATTTTCAATTAGGTCGTTTCTAGTGATCATAAACTTGTGTCACAAAAGTGAAGATTGCAGTCACAATTCGCCGATTATAAAACAATACAATAGCATTTATTTTGATTTAATATAATGTATATGAATCTATTTTTAAGCACTTATTATTTGAACAGAGATTTTCGTTGATTGTGAAAATACAGATCCTCAACTTTTTTTAGCATATCACCCTAAAAAGCAATTTCATAGAACGATTGGTTGTGCAGGGTAGAGTTGATTAGAAACATCTACGTGGTTTGTCGCAAAAGAATTGTCTAAACTTTGTGAACACCATTGCACAATGTTGATTTACTGGGTGCTTGTAGAATGCCGAAAATAGATAATTTATATAATTAGGCGTTACTTTGCGGAGATCCATAATACAAAAGTAATAATAAAATTACTTTGCTATGATCCGCGATAAAGCAAATAGAAAATATATATAATGCTAAATATATAGTGGATTATCCGTTTTTATTATACCAAATACATGCAGGATTTGTAAAAATACATGCAAATCTCCACCACCGCAAAACAATACATAAGCATTACACACATTCACTATCACAAACTCAACAATCGTTTCGCCCCGCAACCGAAGTTAAAACAAAGCTTAAAATAGAGACCAGAACATCAAGCTTTCCTATTTGGAGACAAAAAAAGGGTTAAGTTGAACTAGAAGAATCTTGTGGTCAATGGATTCCTCATAAATGGAAGTCGTTTAGCTTCGTACAACATACGAGAAAAGCAATTTCCGAGTGCAAAGAAAACGGTATAGAACGATGCATCTGTAGTTACGGTAATAATATTTCACGTGTTATACAATGCTCGCCACGCATTCACACTGCAATCGACAAAACATTGTCAACAGCCAATATGTATGTAATGAATATTTATAGTTTCCGCTTAGCCTTCCTGTGATAAGGAATTGGAATTGAGATTTCCTTTTATCGTGTGATGCGGAAATGTCTCCTACCAGTATCTTTGTTCAATTCATTAATCTATTGAATTACGCTATAACGAGTATATATTCCGATATTTATAACAAAATCTAGAAAATATGACGGTTTAAATGGTTAAACAGTCATAAATTATAGAAATAAATAATAAATAAAAGATGTTTCATTTATTATAGTGACACAATTTTTTTTAACTACACACACGTTCTTCAGTCCTCAAAGTACTTATTTTGCAGAACTTTTTAATACTTGTGTTATGGAAGAAAGACAACTGGTAAATGTATACATATATAATTTTAAATTATATACAAATATACACCCAGACTTGAAGAACTGTTGGCCCTCGGTAGGAATCGAACCCGCGACCCGCGGAGCTAAAGACGGGGTCAAATTTAAGTCAAAGTTAGTAAAAAATATTATTTTGTTTGAAACTCTCACACTTTAACTTTGTTTCGTTATTTCTATCTATAATGATTTATTTCTAAACTCTTCTTTTTGCTTTATAATTCCCAAAGCCATTTTTTTATCACATCTAAATTTCATATCCTATTCATTGATAATTTCAAGTTTTGTTCGTAGAAGTTGTTCTGTTATTTATACTACAATCGAGTCAATGTTCTCTTATATATAAAATAAATGTTGGTATGTATGAATGACCCTTATAGACTCCGAAACGGATGAACCAATTTTAGTGAAATTGTCAGATAATCTTTACATTGATCCAGCGAATGTTCCTGTAAAGATTGGTGGTGGTCGGAGTATTTTTATTATATAATAATAATAATATAATAATGATAAGCCCTGCGAAGCGGGCTAGACAAACTAGTAATCAATATAAATAAAATGTGCAAATAAATGATCAATTTTGTAAATTTAAAGGTCCTTGACTGTGAAGTACCTTTTAACATGGAACAAGATAGTGTCATTATAAACTTTTTCTTTGCACTTAAAATTTGTACCAAAAAGAATGTGATCTTACTTATCACAGTGTCCTTAAAACAAGGTAATTAAGATTCCAACAGTGCTTAAAAGGCAGCGGATAAAACGATAGTCGGCCAACGGAAGTTATTTAGAGAAAAAACTAACGGTTTAAAAACTTTGAAATTAACGCACACATTATAATTTAACGGCAAAAAAACAATTTATACGTTACTTTACTTTGCGGACTTCTGTAGTACAAAAGTTATGAATTATATTTTATTATTAGCAAAACATTTCTTGAAAATCGAGAAGTGCAAGATGATTATGATATGGACATATAATGAAGAGAGGTGAAAATCATTATAAAAATGAACGAAACGAGTATTAAATCATAATGTAGAAGGATATGTGACTAGAGAGAGGCTTACAAGGAGATGGTTGGATAGTGCTAAGTATGATATGCTTGTAAAAGAGTAGTGTCAGAGTTGATGAATGATAGGAGAAAATAAAAGAACTCCCACTCTTCCGACGTCGCAATGACTAATCAAAGTCATACCATCAGCCCTCCAATACGCGTCGCCCTAAGCCGTGGTCCGGCCTCACAGAAGGCACCCTTAGGACGACGTTCCCCGACTTTTGTAGAGCTTCTGCGCTCTACTCTCTGCATTTTGCAACCTCAACGATGCTTCTGTGTTCGTCTGACCCGCCCGGTGACGCTGTAAAAGCAGTTAGGGCTAACAGCATACAGTCAGTTCGAAAATGAAAGAAAGGAAACATGTTGTGCTGACACCACTTAGAGTGGCATTAGAACATGAGAATGATGGTATTAGTAAAACATTTCTCTCATTTCTTTTGTGGCAGGAAATATTTTACTGTACTACCTGCAATCTGTTTTACTTAAGTAATACTTGTGTCCTTTAACAGTTATCTTTTGCTAATAACAAGTATTCTTTTTAAAAGACTATTCCCTTAGAAGCTTCGTAACGCTTTTTTAAAACCTCTGAAGCCATATTGAAGTAATTTGGTACAGTTGAAGATTGTATACCGAGCAAGCATATAAGTATACATAAGCATATAGCGCATAGTCTACACCATCTTTAGAAATTAACAACAATGTATAGTACGCGGCAATAAATAATGCACATCGAGGCTTATAGAGAGAAAATCGTCTAGTTCTGCTCCATAGAGCGTTGTTTCTGTCGCACAGACTGACGCACCGATGCGAAACGTCACATACTGAGTGACAGTGACGGCGCTCTACAAAACTGAACTGGCCGGCTGTTTCGTTCTAAACATCGATGTGCATTATTTACTGCCGCGTACTATAGGTTCATGTGACAAGTGGATTTCAACACACTCCACTTGAAATAATAACAATGAATAAGTACCAAAATTGCTACGACACAGCTAGATAACAAACTGTGCGTAATAAATTACAAAGTTTATCATTTGAAATACTTTTGGTGTAGCCATTATGCAACGTTGAAAAGCGTGTGATACAGTCTGGCATTCTTCCAAGTTTAGCAACGTTCAAACATAGTATATGTATAAAATAAGAGATTGAATGAAGGTGATACCACTACTTACTATTTAGATTATGGAAAATTGTGGCGTGAAAATAATTTTTATACTAAATACTCACTTTTTATTTTAAACTATTTAAACTAAAAAACTTAAAAAAAAAATGAAAATAATATTTGCAAAAACCAATAGTCAGAGTCATAGGGTTATTATACTAGAGTGGGGAGCCGGATTTAAGTGTGACCATAGGCAATAAATAGAAAGTAAATGAGACTCATTTGTTTCTCATTGTTTTAAATGTAATTAGACAAATACAAGTGTAGTACCCGGCATTAAACAATGCACATCGATGTTTAGAACGAAACGGCCGGCCAGCTCGGTTTCGTAGAGCGCTGTCACTGTCACTCAGTCAGTATATGACGTTTCACACCGGTCCGTCAGTCTGTGCGACAGAGACAATGCTCTATGAAGCAGAACTAGTCAATTTTCTCTCTCTAAGCTTCGATGTGCATTATTATCACTACGAATACGAGTTTTTTGCGACACTCACCTACAGAGCTATGAATCCAATACTCTAGTACCAATAAAAATTAGTTCCTTCCAAATTACAGTTAGTCTTGGAATAACTTTGAAATTTATTTTATTTTTTAATTATTTTGAAATATATCATGATCTCTTTCCACAATTCCCAACCTTATCAGAACCGATGAGACACCGCCTGACAACTGATCCGAATGCAATCGTCTGAAATCACATTTTTTTTTCGAACTGACTGTATGATGTTAGCCCTAATGGCTTTTACAGCGTCACCGGGTGGGACGGGCTAGCGCATTAGCATCGTCGAGGTTGCTAAATGCAGAGAGTAATGCGCAGAAGCTCTTCTTAAGTCGGGGAACGTCGTCCTAATGGTGCCTCCTGTGAGGCCTGAAATCACATGCTTAGACTTTATATATGCGTTAAGGGCAGCAGCTGATCACCAAACCATCCCGCCAGGTGTAAATAGTAATACTGCTTTTGCTGTATGTGTTCATTTGCACACAGCACAGGCACAAAAACGCGCTAACAAGTAAGACCAGCAGACCTACCATGAACTCTTATTGCGACTCAGTTGAAGACGTAAACTAAATTGTTTTGCTTTTTCATACAATAACGTCTTAAAGACGCACGCTTTAAGTCGTTGCCGAATAAGCGTTCGGAATGCATACGTATAATACATACATCTTGTACATACAAGGTAAAATACACACATCTTAACCGACATACACTAAACTGCTGTTACGTTCTAGTTTAGAAATTTTGGCATAAAACAACCTCTTAAAAATAAGGTTTAATGTGTTCTGTAACTCGGGTAACAATGTATTCTTGATTGTTCGATATAGGAGTTTGCGGTCATTAGATGTTTTAATAAATTAACGACACGGAATTTAAATTGATACTATTCCTAACATTCTAATTTAAATTACCAGCAGTCTCGTTTTGATCACTATTCATGTACTGGTAAAGTTATCAGTTTAAGCTCGTAAGTACTACACTAAACTAAACCATAGATCTCTTATCTCCAAGTAGAGACGCGTTAAAAGTATCAAATTACAGATTAAAGATTCATTTGATATTTAACGTAAAACGGACGTTTATTATCACTCAAATCTCATGTACTGCACGCAAATATCAACAAATATCACCTTATACAACATAATTGGCTTCTGAAGAGTTAATTAAAGGCTGCATCAGCGTAAATTTCCTAATTGTAGTCGCCGAAACTGTCTTCGCTACATGTTTATTACATAAGTTCTTTGACATGTTTCAAAGCTATCAGTAAATAGTAATTTATTCCTCATGGTCTATAATTAGTGTAATACAAGTTCTTTGTTACAAGTAAATTAGTTCGTATCATTAGAGTGCTTACACATTACGCTGGGTTGTTATAACTTTTATCCAAAATAAGCTATTAATGCGAACAAAACATTAGTTGAAGAGTGATTTATTGAGGTTGAGTTTCTTTGAAGACGAAATTCTGGGACCGAATCCATTAAACATAAATAACTAGAGTTGACATAACAAATATCAAAATGTATTTAGCACTAGGTACTTTCACATTTTTTTTACAGTGTTATATTATTTGATAATTTGTGAATTTAATTCTTGTTATCTCGCTGTAAACAAGTTGCTGAAGCTGTTATAGCCCAGCGGTGAGACCGTGTGACTATGTCAAGGGGGTCACGGGTTCGAACTCTGGGCAGGCAACAATAAGTTTTTCTGTTTCAATTTACGCGCTAATTGATCGCAATTGATTAGCAATTTATCGGTAAAGGAAAAGATCGTAAAAGTAGCAGCCTGTTACAATCCCACTACTGGGAATAGGGCTCCTCTCTCCGTTTCTGGAGAGAAGGGCTGGAGCTAAGACCTACCACGCTGATTCAATGCGGATTGGTAGGTTACACATATCTCCAGAATTCTCTAGAGATATGCAGGTTTCCTCACGATGTTTTCCTTCACCGAAAAGCGTGTGATAAATTACAATTATCAATTCGACACATGATTTTTAATAGAAAAAGTCATTAGTGCCTGCCCGGGTTTGAACTCGTGTTCCCCTCGTAAGAGTCGCACGGTCTCACCGCTGGGCTATCACAGCTTATAGTAGTAGTTCTGAAGCATAGAATAATTCCGCAAAGTTAAGCCTGCGTATATATAATAATATAAATACTATAAATATAAATATGTGGGACACTTACAGACACGGTCGTCCGTCCTCAAGGTAAGTAATTTAATTCTTGTGTTATGGGTGACTGACAACTGGTAAATATACTACCATATATAATTTTAAATACATACTTAAGTACAAATATACACACAGGCTCGAAGAACCAACAAATTTGTTTATAAAAAATGTTGGCCCTCGGCGGGAATCGAACCCGCGACCCGCGGAGCTGAAGGCAGGGCCCACTGCGCCAACGCGCCAGTTAATAAATCATCAGTGTCAAAAATGTTACATTTATGTTACGTTACGAATAAAATTATTCGTAAATCGTTTTTACATTTACAAGACAGTTTAATTTGTAATTTCACGTTAGTCAGTTACATTTCTGGCATTTTACGTGCTTTTACTATATTTTCGGTCCTTTTCCCTGTACCGTGTGGTGCGAACTCGAGAGCGATTCAATTTAAAACGTCACTCCGTTCTAGCCAAGAATTTGTGCTATTCACATATATTCAGGTTGCTAGTCGCTTGGTGGCCTTTACAAATTGTTAAGCATTTTAATGTACATTATTCTAAAGTGTACCGGGACATATGTGAGCAGCCATTAGAGTTAACATACTCACCATAAGTTTTGACCTAAAGGACCAGCAATAAGAAAATAAACTATACCACATTTTTGTTGATATTATAGTGCTTGTCTGCAGTTGAAGTAAGATTAAATTAAAACCATGGTATTTAAAATTTGGTGGACAGACGACCTCAAAAAAGGTCGCGGTGCCGCAAGATCGTGTGGTATGGAGATCCCGTACTTGGTCACAGCAGTGGACCTCCATCAGTTGACGAAGAAGAAGAAAAAGAAAATGGTAATTAAAAAGTAAAGAGAAAATAATAAAAGCTTAATAGATCTTGCTAGGACGTTCCAAAAATTAGTAACACATTTCTGCCAAATGACTGAGCATTACTAAATTTCACCGTTTGCGATATTTGGCGGGTTTTTTTGGCAGTTGGCAATATATTAAGCATCAAAGACTTCTGCGAGGCCAACGTATGCGACGGACTTGACCAGAAATGCATCGGGAAAAATCCCCTTAAGATCACAGCTAAGAGGGAAAGGATAAAGAAAACGGTTTGTATGAATTACATGACACATAACGCCGTCGAATGTCTAGCATAAAGCCACAATCAATCAAAGTAAAAAAAAGCTGGAAGTTAAATACCGCTGGAAAAGACACTATGTGTATACAATTTGTTGGCGTTCTTTATCGTGGATCTCTCAAAGAATCGGAAGAATATAATTTAATTACAGTCCTTAAGCTGGGACTACGCTATAGGAGCAGAGCACGAGCGCAACACAAGCCGAGCGCAAATTCGCGTAGCGTGTACCGCGGCTTACGAGCCTTCATTAAGCATTCGGCTCGTGTTCCGCGTGCTCCGACCGTTGTCGGTTCAGCGACGAACACAAAAGGATTCGCATCGTGCTCTCAGTTCGCTCGTGGATGTTTTTAGTGGCGGATGTGTGTGTGTGCTCGCTCGAACATGGCAGAGTGGTCGGAAGAACTTTGTTTGCAATTAATCGAATTATATCAAAATAATCCAATGTTATGGAACCCAAAAACGAATATTATTTTAAAAATAATAAGAAGTTGGATGCTTGGTCAGTAGTTTCTTGATATTTTAAGATAATTATCATATTTTCGTTTAACGTCTTGGCCTTGTAGCTTATCTTTTAAAGCTTGGTGGATAACAATCCCTGTAGCAGCTGCAGTGCAGCAGCAGCAGCAGTTGCAAGTGCTAACAAAGAGTCGTCCATATCTGTCGCGAGCCGCGAGCACGCTGCGGAAAACTGCGTTCGGGTGCACTGTTAATTGAAGGCTCGTTCTATGTCCACACTTGACGCCGCGAGCCGAGCGGCTCTGCTTCTCTAGCGTAGACCTAGCTTTAGAACTTTAGTATGTTACAAAAATATACACAAGAAACCAATAACATCAATCTGTGCACTAGTTTAAGTCAATAAGAATAAATATTTTTCGATGAAACATTAATGTACTGGAACCAATGACATATCTTTGAATGGAAAACCTGAATCATTTTAATTTTTTTTAGAGTCTCGAATATCGTTCACGCTCCCAGTTTCGCGGAACGTTGTTTGACTTAAAATTTCACTATTTATTCACTCAGGTTACGGCAAATATTTGATGTTATGATTTCACGAATGCTAGAATTTAGAATTAAATTCATTGGACTCGAGCATGACTTTCCCACAGACATAGACTGTAACTGCAATTAAAAGTTTGCTTGGGTATATACGACCACGTTTTGATTTAAAGTTTGCAGTTTCGCTCGGAAGCTTCTCTTTTTGCGCCGAAAAAGGCAATATCGTAATGAAATATGGCTAGTGAAACGAGCTGGCGTACTTTGCAGTTTCTCAAAGATATCGAGACTGACATTACTTCTCTATCTCGCTTGAACTAATAGACGTTGACTGTTGGAGTTAGGTCTCTTTATTGTCTCGGATTTTAACGGCACACGATTTTGCGCCGTCTGGATTCAGCTGCTTCCCGCCCCTTTTTCTAATTTCGTCTGTCCTCCTAGTGGTGGGGTCGCCCTGATCTTCAACTCCTACCTCGAAAGAGACTATAACTATCTATCTATGTCTATGGAACTATGTATAATAGCAATACTTACGAGTATGACTGGCCCGTTGGCGCTGTGAGTAGTGACCCTGCCTTCAGCTCCGCGGGTCGCGGGTATTCCATTCTCGCCGAGGGCCAACATTTTCTTTAAACAAATTTTTGGTTCTTCGAGCCTGGATGTGTATTTGTATTTAAGTATGTATTTAAACTTATATATGTAGTATATCTACCAGTTGTCCGTCACCCATAACACAAGTATTAAGTTAGTCACTTTGGGGACGGACGACCGTGTGTGTAAATGTCCCATATATTTATTTTATTTATTTACTTACATGGATATAAGTACCCAGTTGAAATAACGGAAAACTTTATAAATGTTGCCTGTTGAAAGGTCTTGTACCCTTTTTGTTTATTGTATTTAATTGTTAATCGTGGGATAACAAGTTCAGAGAATGACTTAATATGAATTAAAAGTACTGCTTTCATCTAGAGATTTGAAATTTCCAGAAATAGAAAAAAATCTTTGTATGCCACGAAATATATCCCTCGAGATACTTTAATGAGCTTAAATACTATTCTCAAGACCTTAAATGCGTTTCGTCCAATACGGAAATTATATTTTTTCTTCTTTATACTATCCGTCAATGTTTTATTAAGAGGCATAAAAGCATTTGGTGCGATATTGACAGGATAAACGTAAGTGAATATTAATTTTTTTTCACTTAGGTTATTCCTTATTTTATTTAATTGTCCTTCTTAGATATTAAGTTAAGTATCAAGTATTAGTTACTAATATTTAGTATGTACTTAATATTGGTATAGTAATTAAATTAAATTCAAATGTTACTCTTTTGATACGGAATTAACAGTGCAATTATGACTATTTTTGTAATTCTCTTAACACGTGCTTTATTTTGCATTAGCGTTTCATTATACCTCATAAATGAATATCAAGTATAATTTTTTATTTTCATTGTCTAGCAATCTCACAATCAAGAAGCATCACTTCTTTTTAATGCCTTGGAATGGAATAGATGGCTATCAGATAATGATAGTCAACAGTGGGTTTCAGACAATCTCATTGACTTATAGACTAGGTATAAGAATGGATAATTTATTTTTGTTGTTAAATTTTTATATTATTTTATTTTTTATTTTTTTTCTATTGTAATAATTTTTAATGTTTCGTTTAAAATTTTCTTGTTTAGAAGAATGTATAAGTAACTGTATAAGATACCATCTAAGCTATTAAAGCGACGTTTTGTTTTGCCATTGAAAACGTAGAGATCCTTTTGATTGATTTAGAATCATATTTCAGCTGTAATTTGTTGTATTGCTATGAAATATTTTTAGTTTAGCTAAAACATTTTAGTTGTTGGAAAATGAATTATTCGTTATTGTAACAAAGTGCCTGTTACCATCCCACTGTTGGGCCTCTTCTCTCTGTGGTTGAAGCTAGGAACCACAGCGTTGCTCAATAGTAGGGCCCAATGCGTATTGGTAGGTTACACATATCCTCAGAATCCTCTAGAAAAGGTGTCCTCACGAGGTTTTCCTTTACCGAAAAGCTTGTGACAAATTGCAATTATCAATAAACCTCATAAGTTTTAACAGATAACTTATTGGTACCTTCCCGGGGTTTGAACCCGTGATACCCTCTAAAGAGTAGCACTGTCTCTCCGCTGGACTATCACAGTTCAGGTAGACGTAACCCACTAATTCACATTCTTAGCAGAAAGGTAGGTTTAAAGTATCTAACGTTCTTTTTAAAGTATATTTTGACAAATACTTCACAAATAAAAGCTTTGTGATCTTGTTGTGGAGACTATATCTTGATGATGCTCCAGCTACGGGGCGAAACGATCGTTGAGATTGCCTTAGTGAATGTGTGTAGTGCTTGTGTAGTCTGTTAATCTTATCTATCGTTGATATAATGTAACTAATTCTTCATGTATAAGGTGTGAGAAGGGATTTTGCTTCCTAAACTTAGCATTACATTTACTTAACTTTAGATTTACTTAACAAAGTCAAAAGAATTCTATTCTTACTTTTATTTTTGTCCCATTAATTCTAACAAGATTGTGTATGTTGTTTTATGTCGTGAATACAAATACGTTTCACACTTAGCCGTCTAGAAAACAATAAGGGCGATACCCTCACGTCTCCCCCACAATCCCTTTTGAGTCACAGAAAATGAATGTTGTTTCAATTAAACCTGCCGAGGGTTAGAACGTGACGAGATTTTCATATATTCCCACTCAATGCTATATAAATAAGAATGAAATGTTTAAATTTAGACTATTAAGTTTTTTTCTATCCCAGAGACACTTTGTTGACTGCATCTTTATAAAATCGCATTAAGTTATATTCTCGAAAAAAAAAATCCATTATTAATTAGTATTCCATTACTTATTTAGATTTTAAATGGGGTTTAACACGTTGAGCGCGGCGCTAATATTTCTCATCATTTTCTCTCGGCTGGCAGAAAGCGGTCGCTTACTTAGAATGCGATTTTACGTACTGCGTAAGACGTCTTACTTTTGCTTAGAATGTTCAATACAGTTCATTAAAGGTATATATTCATTTAGGTTACATTTATCTAAAAGTAAAAATCCACAAAAAAACAAAACATGTATATAATGCTGAATGTAGAGTGGACTATCTGTTTTCATACCTGATGCATGCAGATTTCCCAAAAACACATGTACTACAGACCTTCACCACCGCAACCACAATACGCAAGCACTATCACAAACTCAACAACCGTATCGCCCCGCAACCGAATCATCATCAAGAGATAGACTCTACGATAAAATCGCAAAGTCACGCATCACCCAAGCAAGTATAGTTATATAGTAGTTGGTTCAACTTCCACCATTTATGGTTCGACCATAGCCGGTCCAAAGAATCCGGGGTCGCGCTCAACGTGTTAATATAACTAATGCATGCTCTGCACTGACATTAAGCAATGCAAAACCGGTTTTTTCTCAACAAGAGTACTATTTATTTACTTATTATTTAGCGCACTTACGGATAAAGGATTAAATAAGAGCAAAGTCTCAAATTACTTTTGATTCGCAGAAAAGCAATATTTAAATTAAATCTAACACGAGAAAGCTTTATGACGAGTGTTTCTTTTTTTTACATTAATGTCAAATATATTCTTACTTTTTAAATATAGAAAATATGTAGAGAAAAACCTCGTGAGCATTGAAATGTTTATATTACAGCTCAAGCTTACGGGCATGACTTCTAATATTAAAGAAGTTAAAAGTGTTTTAAATTTGCAATTTATTCACAAAATGTGTGTGGAATTGCAAAAATGATAAGAATGTCTTCATCATCATCCTCCTGCCCTTATCCCACTCTAAGTGGGGGTCGGCACAACATGTTACCAACATGTCGTCAAATGATTTGGCTAGGTATATTACGACCGGCCACCTGCCTAACGTCAACTTACCTTAGTCGCCTTTTACGACACCTCGGTAAGGAATAAGAGCGGTCTATTCTACTCAGCCGGATACCACACGGCGGATAAGAATGTCTTATAGATCATGAAGAGAAGACACATAGGTTTCAGGACAAATATTGGGAGCTCGATAAGAGTCGAGTTGTTTAATTAATTCATAAAAACAGCAGGAAGACCGAGTGTGTAATTTTATTTTATTTTTATTTATTAGGGATAACCAATAAGACTTATTAGTATTAAAAAATTCTCTACAAACTAATTAATTAAATATCTTATTTATAGGTTACCACGGCATGCAAAAGGGACAAATATATTGCAAAATAAAAGATATGTAACTATAACAATATTGCGAACCTAATCATAATGCACTTATTACATTATTTAGCATTGCTTTTAAAGTGTATATTGTGCCTAAAAGTATATAAATGTCCCATACATTTATGTAGCAAAGACCGTACACACAGGTTTTATTTAATAATATATAATGATTATTGGTATTCTACAAATATTTGTTTTGTTTTCAAAATAAAACATTTACTAGATGTAGATAGAAAAAAATATTTCCACGTCCTCCAATTTCTATTATCCCGCGACAAAATAAATGTATTAATTATTTCAAAATTCGCCGCGAGGTAAATACGTGACAGGAGTGTTATTATATAACACGTTCTTGTTTTATAAGTAAATAAAAATATTGTGTATTTTGGGCTACCCAAAATAAGTGAGTGATAAAATACTAATTCAATAAGTACAGGAATTTTGTTTATCCACTGCTTATTTATTAAGGTGTATTACTTCATGCCATTTCTTTCTATCTACTCACTGCCAAAGTCAACCTGTAAAAAGAAACTTATTTTATGGTTAAATACTCTTAACTACAATGAAACTGAACGTTTGATAAGCATTGTAAGCTAAAATACTATATACATTATATAATAAAATCCCTTTCACACACGTATCACATAAGAATACACATTCACTCTTGCTAACAATCACACATACGCTCACACTCATACACATAAATGATGATACATCCGACTATATATACACAGTATGCCAAGATTAATTGTTTCCTTTTTATACATTTGTAAACTTTTACATTGTAAGTGTATTTCTCTTTTGATGTTCGAGGGTGGGAGCCTGGTTGTCTGTAACACAGGTCCTGAGGTCACCTAGTACAGAGATCAGTGTCTCACACCACTTCTATTTGTACCCTTAAGAATGGCACTTTGACAATTGTTATTTTGTGTGAAGAGAAACAATAAATGAATTTTTATCTTTATCTTATCTTATCTTATGCCGCTCATTAGCTCATCATCATACCTCTGCTTTTATCTCACGCTAAGTAGAATCGGCACATGTTTTTAAACACGTTGTGATATTATTTGGCTAGGTATAATGACCGGCCGCCTGCTTGATGTCAACTTACCTTAGTCGCCTTTTACGACACCTCGATAAGAAATAAGGATGATCTATTCTACTCAGTCGGAAAACACATGCCGGCTGAACTTACCTTAGTCCCCTTTTAAGATACCTCGGTAGGATACGATTCTGGTCTATTCTACTCAGCCTGATACCACACGGTGGCCTCTCATCATCATCACCATCGCATATTTTATTTATTTGATCAAATTAGAAAAAAATTAAATCAGAGTACAGGGGAGCGTTACTTTGTCATTAGACAAAATAAAATTATTTGTTGAGCCACAATGTTCGAAATAAAAATAATATATGTTGAATGATTTATGAATCCTGTGTAATGAATAATGACTGAGGAATTGTTCGTATAAAACTCAATAATATTATGAACGAAAAGCGTACAAATATGCATAAAATAATTACGCTAATATAATATTAAAATATTTCGCCCTTAAGCTGGAGTAATCTGCATAAAGCTCACTGCTGCCGTAATAAATGGTAAGCTCGGTAACACGTTATTTTGAAACCTGTCTCACTACTTTCATACTTTTGTAACAGCCAAATCATATTAATTGCGAAGCGTTTATTAATTTTTTATATATTCAATGTATTATTTAATCGAAGAAAAAACGGGACTTCTTTATCTGGTAGACCGGTTTATTTGTTTATTTAATGTATTATAGACGGGACTTTTTTGTCCTATGTGTCGGTCTTATATAGCGGGTCATTATCGTCCTCCTGCCCTTATCCCACTCTAAGTTGGGTCGGCACAACATGTTATAAACATGTTGTCATATGATTTGGCTACGTATTTTACGACCGGCCGCCTGCCTAACGTTAACTTACCTTAGTCGTCTCTTACGACACCTCGGTAAGAAAGGAGGGTGGTCTATTCTACGCAGCCGGATACCACTCGGCACACAACTTAGTCGCCTCTTACAACACCTCGGTATGAACGGAGGGTGGTCTATTCTATTCTGCCGGATACCACACGACACATACCTTAGTCGCCTCTTACGACACCTCGGTAAGAACGGAGGGTGGTCTATTCTATTCTGCCGGATACCACCCGGTACCACACTTATATAGCGGATATAAGCTTCAATTATACTAAAATTCTTAAATATTGGTTCAGTGGCTTAAACCGGTAAAGACAAACACACGGGCAGACATTTAAGCATTTATAATATTAGTATGGATTTGTTTTTTTCTAAACATTTTCTATTAGTATGTAACTAATGCCTTTCAACTCAATTTTGACAAATTTAGACAGATTTATCTTAAATTTTGTATTTTCATTACTTAATTTTTAATTTTTGGGGTAAGAGTCGAATAAACCACCCTCATTTCTTACCGTAGTGTCGTAAAATGCGACTAAGTAATTTTACGTTAGGCAGGCCGGTCGTAAAATAATTAGCGAAATCATGTAATAACATGTTTAATATGTGTCGACCCCACTTATAGTGGGTTATAAAAGTAATAATAAAATTATTTTGCTATAATCCGCGATACACTAAATAGAAAATATATAAAGTGTTAAATGTATAGTGGACTATCCGTATTTTCGTACCCGATACGTGCAGGATTCGTATAAACACATGCACAAACCTTCACCACTTCCATCACAATACACAAGCACTACACACGTTCACTATCACAAACTCAACAATCGTTTCGCCCCGCAACTGAAGCATCCTGATGATGCTTCGGTTGCGGGTATGTAACGATAACGGTATCGCGGATTATAGCAAAATAATTTTATTATTACTTTTCAATTTATACAGTTAATCTGTCTACAGTTTTATATGGATAGATTAAACGAGTAGAGCGAATGAATACATTGTTGAACGAGGCCTGGCCGCGCCTGATCAGTTATTTATGTCAACCAACTGGACTGTCGACGATATTTGTTCAGCTACTATAAATTCATTCCCTTTGTAGTTTAGGCGCTTACACATAAGGGATGTTTGCTGAGGTGTTATAAATTAAGTTTCTTTATTGCTTTTCGTTTGTCGAACGAGTGTTTTCATTAAAATTAAATAAATAAATAAATATATGGGACACTTACAAATTCAAATTCAAATTCAAAATATTCTTTATTCAAGTAAACTTGTAAACAAGTGCTTTTGAATCGTCAACATCTACTGCTGGTTCGGAAAGCTGTTCCTACCGAGAAGAACCAGCAAGAAACTTGGTGGTTGCTCTTTTCAAACAATAATTCTTATCACTAGTTACATATAGCTATTAATGTCTTGTACAGGGTTGAAGAGAAGCTATATCCACGCATTCTTATCTTCTAGGTAATCTTCAATAGTATAATAGGCTTTCTGAATTAGCCTTTTTTAAATAGTATTTTTAAACTGCTGTAAAGGTAAAGTTAGATTGTGGAATTTTATTATAGAATCTTATACCCAAACCCACAAACGAATTACGAACTTTTGCAAGGCGTTTTGCAAAGCAGGAACCACAAGCTTATGTCGGTTCCTACTTTGTCTATTATATACATCGTCAATCCTTTTATAATTATTTATATTCATATGTACAAAAATTAAATTACCAAAAATATACTGTGAAGCCAATGTAAGAATAAACCACACTAAATATACACACACGGTCGTCGAATCCCCAAAGTAAGTAATTTAATACTTGTGTTATGACAACTGGTAGATATACTACATATATAATTTTAAATATATACTTAAATACTAATTAATATACACCCAGGCTCGAAGAACCAACAAATTTGTTATAGAAAATCAGTCGAATAAACCATCCTCATTTCTTACCGAGGAGTAGTAAAATACGAATAAGGTAAGTTGAAGTCAGGCAGGCGGCCGGTCGTGAAATACGTAGCCGAAACATTTGATAACATGTTTATAACATGTTGTGCCGACCCCACTTACAGTGGGATAAGGGCAGGAGGATGATAATCACATTTATACGCATACACTTATTATTTACTGATATATAAATTAATAAAGATATGGACGTTTCCAATCCTTTAATAGTCTGTGAGAATTTTTGACAAAGAAAAATAATTTCGTTTTTTTTATAAGACGCGTTGTCTTTTTTAGTGACATTTCTTGTAATTGATAAGCTAGATGTTGTAACAATATTTTTTTTAATATTTCTAATTATTTGATAGGTTTCTTCACGGTACTCTATAAAGACTGTAATGAAACATGAAATGAAGCAAACATAAATATTTTGTTTTGTAAATCTCAAAGTGATGATGTTGAATTAATTATGTTTTCTCACGGTTCTTTTGTGAAATTTTCAACGAAAAATAAAATCGTAAATGTCAATTTCCTTAGAAGAAACAAACAATAACGGCCATGGAATTATATCAAAACAAGATTGTTCCGACGGTAGATAGGTTGCCAAAAAATTATTTTTTGATAATTTCAATTTAACACACTGGTTTATATTTAAGAGACAATATTCTTTATTTTATGTAAATATTGTGAAGACTTGTATTAAAATATATAAATATATGGGATACTTACACACACGGTCGTCCGTCCCCAAGGTAAGTAACTTAATATTTGTGTTATGGGTGACGGACAACTGGTAAATATACTACATATATAATTTTAAATATATACTTAAACACAAATATACACCCAGGTTCGAAGAACCAACAAATTTGTTATAGAAAATTTTAGCCCTCGGCGGGAATCGAACCTGCGACCCGCGGCGTGAAAATCACTATCGACTGCGCCAAGGTATTGTTTACAATATTCGGATGGTTGGTGGTTACTTTTCATTGGAATAGTGTCCGTACTTAGACTTTTTGATAACTTTTTTTAACGTAATACGAAAGTAATAATATAATTATTTTGCTATAATCCGCGATACAAATTCATATAAGCCTGATAAGATAAGATGTCTTGGCTTATATATAGGTAACATACTAGTTACTTATTTTTAATTATTGCACTATTCATGAACGACAAGTCACTCTGAATAATCTAAGACCAATCTAAACGCACGAGGTCAACCAGTATACATGGACTGGTTTACTGTTTGCCATAAAACTAGTTTAATTTCCGTCTACATAATTTTTTTTACATACAAAATTACCCTTTTACCGTTTTGACGACAAAATAGTAGTAATTAGTACATTATATTATTTTATTAATTACCCATAATTATTGTTTATTATTAACTGATAATTACAATATTAATCAATATGTATACTTATAAATAAATTATAAATAGATTTTCTTGTATTTATTATATTCATCATCATTCATCATTCTCCTGACCTTATCTCAACTCTAAGTGGGGTCGGGGACAACATGTTACAAACATGTTGTCACATGATTTGGCTACGTATTTTACGACCGGCCGCCTGCCTGACGTTAACTTACCTTAGTCGCCTTTTACGACACCTCAGTAAGAAATGAGGGTGGTCTATTATACGCAGCAGAGATTCGTTCCGATTACGGAATAAGCCCACCATTGCATGTTATGTTTTTTTTATCATTTTTATATAAATATAAATTTTTGTACAATAAAGAGATTACAAACAAACAAACTTATTTATAATATGTGTAATTATTATAGTAATCTATACATATTACAAAACAAAGTCCCAAGAGGTCTCCCTTTACGTAATCGATTTTCTAAAAAGCTGCTGAAAGGATTTTTGTATGGTTTTTACTGAAAGATGCAATTTTTTGGGCCTTGGCTACATTATTTTAGTTATTAGTTAGTCTTATTTATTTATTGCCGCCGTGTGGAATATTTCATTTCTTACCAAGATGTCGTAAAAGGAAGAGAAGAGTAGCGGTAAGTTGACCCGCCATGTGGTATCCGGTTGAGTAGAATAGACCATCCTCATTTCTTAACGAGCTGTCGTAAAAGGCGACTAAGATAAGTTGACCCGCCGTGGTATCCAGCTGAGTAGAATAGACCATCCTCATTTCTTACCAAGGTGTCGTAAAAGCAGCACATGTACATCGGACTTATTTCTAAACGGGATCTACTCTTCCATTCAAGTCAACCTTTGATTAACAGATAGTTTTAGTATTATATTGTTATTAATGAACAGTTGTTGTATAAACTGTAATAATTATGTCTATTTTTATATTGTTTTATAAGGAATTAGTATAAAAACTTGCAAAAGACGTAACAATATTCTAAAAAAAATTTATCACTAACTTTCCGTCTTTTCCGTTCGCGTTCCATTTATAAATATATTCCATGATCCTGTAGGGATTTCCCCATAAATTTTTCCACTCTGCGCTCCCGTTTTAGGTGGAATTGAATTATATAAGGATTTTATACGTATTAGGATAACATCTCCAATGGTTTAGGTGCCGATAACTTTCTCATTTCCTCGGGATGACGTCACATACAACGCTGGCTCGTTTAACTGGTTCCCATGTGACAGGAAGGGTTATTTGAAGCAAAGTTTCGATGGGGCTATATGTCTTTCACAGGTCAGGCTTGATTTGTTAATTAGTCCATATTTTGTAGACTTTTTGAAAAGGTAAAAAAAGTATTGTGAGTTCCATGTACATATATATAGTTTTCCTAGTGATATCCTTGACTTTCTTTGCGTCAACTTCAGTGTTTAGGTATCCTCAATATTGGAATATGTGTTTTTCTCTGTTCTCGATAGAAAAACAGAATTTTGTTAGCTTGTATGTTACCGTAATACATACGTTTTAGTTGTAACAAAGTTGCGTTTAAAAGTATTATATAAGAAATTAAAATATAAATTTGAATATTGCGTCAAAACATACCTTACTCTGTTTTAAGTTAAGATTTAAATTTTCTTTTTTGATATTGAACTCTCATTATAGTATAAAGTAGCGGCCTGTTACAATCCCGGGAATAGGCAACCCTTCTCTCCGTTTTTGGAGAGAAGGGTTGGAGCTAAAACCTACCACGCTGCTCCAATGCGGATTGGTAGGTTACACATATCTCTAGTATTCTCTAGAGATATGCAGGTTTCCTCACGATATTTCCCCTAATTGAAAAGCGTGTGATAAATTGCGATTATCAATGCTAATTGCAATGACTTAATAGAAAAGCTCATTGATGCCTGCCCGGGTTTGAACTCGTGTTCCCCTCGAAAGAGTCTCACGGTCTCACCGCTAGGCTATCACAGCTCTCTCATTATAGTATATCGCACAGCTAATCAGCAATTTGGTTGCAAAGCCTAGACCGCATTTAGGGTGTGCAAGGAACTAAGCGCTTGCGGCGTGTCTCATTATGGTAACAGGCTCGATGCGGCCTAATCCGGCTCGGCAGTGTTATATTTTAGACCGAAATTATACACTGAGAAACAGTTGTTTACACTAAATACTGCTGAAATACGAATATACATTTCCCGGCGACTCTGATGACTCTGAGCGATCTTTTTTTTAAGTAAGTTTGGTAGTAAATAGTTGAACTAATCATCATATTAAGTTATTTTTTAACTATGATAAGAACCGGTTAACCTTGAGGACATTCAAAAAGTGATAAATTGCAATTATCAATTAGACACATAAGGTTTTAATAAAAAAAACTCATTGATGCTTGCCCGCGGTTTGAACACATGATTGTCTCTAGAGAGTCGCACGGCTTCACCACTGTGCTATCACAGCAATTTGATTCAATAGATAAAGTATTCAGTAAGTAAAGTAAATAGAGTGGAAGATATTCTCTCTCTCTCTCATACACTCTTCAAGTAAAGGATCTGCTTATCTGATATGCTTATGTTTGTCCTAGAACTCCCACAGGGCCGGGATTTTCGCTAGAAAAACTATGTGACACTGATTTCCGCCGAAGCCGCGGGCAAGGATAGTTTATATATAACGCCTAGTAGTTTTTTAATTTTAAAGTCAAACTGAACGCGGTTTGGACGTGAATGGGAGTGATTTTCGATAGCAGGCCTTCCATGAACTCTTATTGCGACTCAATTAAAGATGTAAACGACGACCGCAAACCGCTTTCTTTTCGTACCATGAAGTGTGAAATGCATTGGGGAAGTAATGTTTGAAAAGGATAACGTTATGTGAACTATAGATAGCTCTGTCTCTTTTACTCACATGTTCTCAGGACGATTCCGATGATTCCGAACGCTCGTTCGGCAACGACTTAAAGTGTGCGTCTTTAAGACGTCATGGTGTGAAAAAACCAAACAAACAAATCAGCCAATGTGTCATTAACGAATGTAAATACTTGGGATATTCATTTTTTCATTCATATTTGATGAACAAAGTGCCATCTTTGAATTGTGTGAATTGCGGTGTCATCAAGATGTATTTCATATTAAATGAAAGGTGTGCGGAACGAGGACCTTAGAAGTGGATTTTAGTTAAAATAAGGATTATCTTAGATTTTTCCACTTTTTGCCTTCTCCAAAGCTTGCGTTTACAACTTGGTTAATTTAAAAAGTCGTAGAAAGCAAGGTTGGTTTGTAGTTACTATGGGGGTGGCATTTTTACAATAAAAAACCCCGAACATTAACATACAGACAAACTTAGACATTTATTAAGAGCACTGTTTTTTTTATCTTAAGCTTTTACGATTTTTCAACTAGGCCAATATTAATGAAACTTGTTACAATCAAACTTTATACATCAGGGTAACTAATAACTTAACTTATTATATAATAAAAAATCCCGTTTATATTTCAGATACAGCGATAAAAATACTTTGCATTATTGAGGATACTTAAACGCTTAACTTGGCGCCAACGAAGTTACGGGTGCCACTTTTACATAATAAATATTATATATGTATTAAAACGGATATTAAAGCGATTCAATTGTGATAGAAAACTTGAAAGTGTAATATTTGCCACAGTAATTATGTTGAATTGCAAACTTTTTCTTGTTGACAGCCACTCGTTTAAGAACACTTCAATAACACTACGAAACATGCATCCCATATTTTTAGCGTTAAATTTTAATCATTTTAAAAATATATATTAAAATTTGTAACGAGGAAGTATTAATAATCAAAATAATGAATTTCATTTTGTTTGGATTTCGGATACGAAAATAAAGGCATGTATAATATTTTAAGTTAATCGTTCCTCATGTGGTATCCGGCTGAGTAGAATAGACCACCCTCATTTTCTTACCGAGGTGTCGTAAAAGGCGACTAAGGTAAGTCGACCGGCAGTGTGGCATCCAGCTGAGTAGAATAGACCACCCTCATTTCTTACCGAGGTTTTGTAAAAGGCGACTAAGGTAAGTTGACCCACTGTGTGGTATCCGGTTGAGTAGAATAGACCACTCTCTTTCTTACCGAGGGGTCGTAAAATACGACTAAGGTAAGTAGACGTCAGGCAGGCGGCCGGTCGTAGAATACATAGCCAAATCATGTGTCAACATGTTTGAACATGTTGTGCCGACTCCACCTAGAGTAGGATAAGGGCAGGAGGATGATGATGTTCCTCAATTGAACAATATCATTATATTCGTATAGTATCAATTTTATCGTATTTATATATTAATCGATTTATTACTAAAACGTTCATTTTCATGCCTATCACTGAAGTGAATGTCCCACAAAGCGAAACTGATTCAACTTTAAAAGGATTATTTTAAAATGTGACTTTATAAGAAGATTTATTTGTTTGAAGCTTCGCTCGCAGAAATAAACAATTCTATAAAATATCATTATCAAAGTCGGCCACCGCATGCACAAGTATGAATCTACGCGAAATAGAGGGTAGTAAATATTTCTGCTGGAGTTGGGACGGGAGTGGCTGTGTTTTGAATTTTAATGACGTTTTAAAGCGCGACCCGAACGTCTACTACTAGACGCTTTGCTTGGGTTATTTAAAAGTTTTATATTATGTTAGACTGAGGTCGCACGATTAGGGCAGTACGATAAATATTTAATTAAATCTTTACCATAACTATCGAGAAAAGCTGTTTATGTAGAAAAAGGTTATAACAGACTGGAAATATTAAAAACCTTTAAAGATCCCTTTAATAAATGATTCGTAAAGGAATAAAGGGAATTCATATTATACCTCAACTTATCCTCAATAGTATAGTAGAAAGCCTGAGGACTGCCTGACTGTTGAGGAATACTAAGACGATAAGAATGCGTGGATATAGCTACTCTTCGATCCTGGACAAGACATCAATAACTATATGTAACTAGTAATAAGAATTATTCTTTGAAAATAGTAGCCGCCGAGTTTCTTGCTGGTTCGTCTAGGTAGGAACAGCTTTCCGAACCAGCAACCAGTTGACGATTCAAAAGCACCTGTTTACAAGTTTATTTGAATAAAGAATATTTTGAGTTTGAGTTTACAAAAAAAAACCAACCCTTCTTTTTGTAACAATACATATGGATCGAAAAATTAATTTGATATGATATTAAAAAACAAACTGCATAAGTAGATATATCGAATGATAATAGAAAACTATACGTAATAGTAAGATATAAGTAATGGAAAACTTTAATATTTATAGACCTTATACCACTGGCCCTTTGATACAAGTGGCAGTGAGTCTGTTTCAAGCTATGCGCTTCGTGGGTTGGATTCCCGCCGAGAGCCAACATTTTCTATAAACAATTTTTTAGTTGTTGGAGTCTCTGGTGAGCATATATTATGTATTTAAGTATTTATTTTAAATTATATATGTACTACCAGTTGTCAGTCACCCATAATAGAAATATTAATTTACTTACCTTGGGGACAAAAGATCGTGTGTGTAATTGTCCCATATATATTTGTTTATATTCATAAAACACATTTTTTGATCGCGACTCAACGAGGTATTAATGATCTTTATCTCTATTTCTTATATAGTTAACTAGGAAAGTGCACACAGCTGGAAACATGCGAGTTAACCCAGTAACTAGAGTCTACAACTCATCGTTAAATGTGGCAGATACAAACCGCACCGCATTGTATATTATAGTACGAGCAATGAATCGAATACTTTATACGGTTAGGTCAAACGGTCAACTAGAATAAATGGGATATAGTTACTACTATTGTTATTGTGATGGAAACGTTTCACAGATAAATAGTTGACCCGTTTTTATTGGATGAATTTGAATAGTAGTTCTCTTCTACAAAGTCGTAATCGTTTTATTAAAATTTGAGTAGTATTTTGAGTAAGCATTATGCTTGCAGTAATAGTACTCCTATATTGATTGATATATTTATTTATTTAATATTTTAAAAATGCACATGCACAATTATTGAGTTCCTGGCTCCCAAGCTAGTTTAAACTGTATTTTGGGAACCAGTGCCCACCTTTTTTTTTCGAACTGACTATGCTGTTAGCCCTAATGACTTTAACAGCGTCACCGGGCGGGACGGGCTAGCGCAGAAGCATCACCGAGTTTGCGAAATGCAGAGAGTAAAGCACAGAAGCTCTCCTTAAGTCGGGGAACATCGTCCTAAGGGTGCCTCCTGCGAGGCCGGCTGTGCCTTTACTTGGTTCAACTTATATATATACCTACAGGTGTAAAAAATTACAATAAAAAAGTGAATAAATTAAACTAAAAAGAACAATATTTTTAGGTTATTAAGTTAAAGTACAAAAGAAAACAGAAAAAAACACAAACTAAAATTACAGCCGTGTGGATGTGTGTAGTGAGAATGTATGTCTTAAATAAGCGAATTTCATGTTGGTAAAGTAAGTATGTGTGTTTGTGTGAATTTGACAGTGTTTTAAATAAGTTTGACAAATAGATGTTACTATTAATCGTATACAGACTATACTGACGTCAGCACTTCCTTCGCCAAATCATGAGATTGAAATCATTTATTAAAAAGTAATACTATTTGTTTATAAAAGCAACAATCTTGTACTTGGTTTAAAAAAAATAAATAAATCAAATATATGTAGGACGTACGTAGACTGTGCTGTTTTAATCTTGATCTACACTAAACTAACAACTAAATTGATTTATTTTATGAATAATTTTTAGAATTAGCCGTTACTTTGCGGAGATTCATAATACAAAAGTGATACTAAAATTATTTTACTATAATCCGCGATAATGTAAATACAAAATATATATAGTGCTAAATGTATAGTGGACTATCCATTTTGTTTTCATACCCGATACATGTGGAGTCTATCTCCCGATGATGCTTCGGTTGCGAGGCGAAACGATTGTTGAGTTTGTGATAGTGAACGTGTATAGTGCTTGTGTATTGTGGTGGCGGTGGTTTGGTCTGTGCATGTGTTTTTACGAATCCTGCGTGTATCGGTTATAAAAACGGATAGTCTACATTTAGCATTATATATATATTTTCTATTTACTTTATCGAGGATTATAGCAAAATAATTTTATTATTACTTTTATTTTATGAAGTTATCTGTATCAATCAAACGGAAACGTAATATTATGCCAATTGTTATTATAAACAAATAGTATGTGATATTGTCAGATCTTTAGTTGATAATTAAATTGTTAAGTAGAAAAATACCATATTGAAATATCTTAAGCTGTTATTAGTTATTGATTGATACAAAAATGATAAAAACAACAAAATAAGTGTACAATGCCGGGCTTATTCCGGAATCGAAATGTCTTTCAGCCGACCAGTCTTAAATTAAAAAAAATTAAAAAGTAAATCTTACTTATTATTAAACAATGTCCCAAAAAGCTGTCTGTCTGTATGTAATCGATTTTCTCAAAATCTACTGAACGGATCTTTGTACAGTTTTCACCAAACGATTGTGCAATACTTCCGGACGGTTTAAGTAAATAGTACATATCGGTATTATGTAAATTGTGTTAGAGATCGCGCAGTTGTTAAAACTTGCTTGCCGGGAGCTTTAGCCCCGTGCGCAGCAGAGATAAAGTAATGTACTAGAAAATTGTAGATCTTTAAACCCACTACAGAATAGTCTGCGATAGCATGTCTCTATCTCTTATGGTTAACTCACAATAACTACTTTTATGTTTAAAATTTGAATTCTAGAAAAAAAAAGTGTGACACGTAGATCTCCACGCGGGCGAAGCCGCTGGCACAGCTAGGATGTTGATGTTTGATATTTTGTTATTAATCAAAATAATTATTGTAATATGCTGCTTATTGTATTGTTAATTTTATTGTAAAGAACTAAAATACTATATCACTATCTCTCGCGCCTAGTAACTAAGAAATATCTCTCGTATAATGTAGCTAAGACAGTTATTGTAAATGATGCCTTTCGCGGGATAATGTCGTCCGCGTAAGAATTTGCTGCTATCTGTATATCGTAACGCAATAAACATCATAACCCGCCGTATTAGCCGTAACGCTGTCGAGTAAAATAAATAAAGACGCTGACTTAGTGTTATACAATGCTATTTTAACGCAAATATTACTGCCAAACGTCGCCGTTGAGTGAGTTTCGAATGTTCTAATAACAATTGTTAATGTAAAGAAGACGGCTATACTGACATTATAACAGGCACTATAACAGAACTACCTTGCTATAATCCGCATGCAAAGCTAATGTGTGTGAAGCAGGCAAAATTTACGCACCTTACACATGCAGGACAAGTCATCACACGCACCCCAAGGCGCCTCCACCAGCAACAACGCACACAAGCTGCACACACAACCACCACCAAAATCTCGAAGATCGTTTCGCTCCGAAACCGAAGCATCATCAGGAGGATAGGCTCCACGACAAAATCGCAATGCGCCGCGTCACTCATACAAGCAGTCTTAAAGCTATACTGACGTCCTATTAGACCCCGTTGGCGCATCATAGTTCGCACCAAAGTGATCCGTGGAGGGGGTCACGACCCTCAGAATTGAGGAGAACGACTCGAGGAGGAGGAGAACGTCTTATTATATCGGGTGAGCCCGACTAGTTTGAAGCCTATTTATTTTTCGAACTGACTGTATGCTGTTAGCCCTTACGGCTTTTACAGCGGGACGTACGGGACCCTTATTCATGACTTTATCATTCTCGCCGCGATAACTTATGAATAAGGGATCTGGATCGGTAGAAAACTAGTCGGGCTCACCCGATATCATAATACGTGAGTATAGACGGGTTGTATACGTTGACTATAAATACTACTAACGATAGATTAAATTCTAAATTATATCTAGTGTTATCAACAGCTAACCGAGCGAAGTTCAATTGCAATTTTGAAACCGCAATTACTGAGATAGTCGCATCCTATGTAAATAACGGCAATAAATAATATATGCAATCGTGTTATATAACTTTTGATACAGCGTAAAGTCTGAATTGTTTCCACTTCGTATGCACGTTGCAGCGTATTAGAGATTCATGGTAGTTTGCGTTTATATGGAACAAGTGTATACTTTAATTCTTCTTATTTTACTATAAGCTTTACCCGCGACTCCTTTCGCGTCAAATGAAGCGTTAAAATACCCTAAATTTTCATGTGTTTTTTCCTGTTTCCAAAACAAAAATGAAATAGAATTTTTTGATCATTTATATATCCCCAAAGTAAGTAAATTCATTCTATTTGTCTTCATAGTAATTGTGTCGTGAGTGAAAGACAACTGAAAAATATATACTCTTGAAATAAATACATGAATACATGCAGACTCGAAGGACGAATAAATTGTTTTTATAAAATGTTGGCTTTCAGCGGGAATCGAACCCGCGACTCGCGTAGCTGAAGGTAGTTTTACTGCCACGTACGGCAATGACCGACTTAAAATGTAAGTTTAAAAGTAATATGTAAGTTTAAGTTTGTACATAGTACTATTTAAAAAAAAGCTACTATGTATTTATTTTGATAAAATTCGCGTTTTTAAGGAAATTATGTAATGTTAAGTGCAGGAAGCAGAAACCGTTCACATACCTAATACATGTAGGATTAGTTACCAAACGTATCACAACACACCGCCACCAACAACACTCTGCACACATTCACTACTTCATTTTCATTCTCTACCATCGCTCCGCTCCGTAACCGAAGCATCATCAGGAAATAAGTTCCAAGGCATAATCAAATTGCGCTAAATTTGCGCCATTTTTTAACCATTTGTGCAACGATTTAGTCGTGAAAGCGTAACAAACACACATACTCGTATGTAAAAGAAATAACGTTTAAAGTTCAGATTACCATACGACATCGTGGGATTACGATGTTGAGAATAATTATTAAATATACAGACAAACACTGCGAAATTTTTTGTATCATCGTTTCTGATAGCAATTCCCTCTTTAGTAGTGAACTCAACGTCTGTTTCAGCGAGCTTCTCGCTTGCTTCGTTTAACGTTATTTACAGTTGACAAATATTCGTTGCGCGTTGGATTTTATGTGCTTCTTACGATGTACTATTAAATGGAAGAAAGTAGGTTTCGTGCTTGTAAGTTGAACTGGAGTAAATGCTAACCAAAATATTCCATTCTTTCAAAAAATTCCAAATATCAAATCTTAGTCTCGCAGGAGACACCCTTAATGCGACGCTCTCAAGGAGTTGCGAGTGGGTCAAAGCTCGCTCTTCCCAATTTAGACCGACGAAGCTTCTGCGCTCGCCCGTTTTTCCGGTGACGCTGTCAAAGCCATTAGGGCTTAGGCATAGTCTATTCGAAAAAAAATCTAAAACATTTTTTCAGTAAATTCTAAGGGTGTTTTACGGTTTCCGATACTGAATAGATGATCAAAGACAAGCGACGAATTAGCATGAGCGATCGTACGGAAAGTTGGAAGTAAATTTGAATTAATCGCACCGTGTGAGCAGATGTGGGAGTTTCTAATGGGCTTTTTGTAAATATGCCGCTCGAATGAATGGCGAATCTACTTTAGAGACAGTGTTATCCGCTTGAGTTTATATAAGACTCCGTTTTGATTATTAAAGGTACCTTGAGAATACTGTTATACTATTTAGTTAGAAGTTACGATGACTTATAGTCGCGGCAATAAATAATGCACATTGAGGCTCAGAGAGAGAATTCGGCAAGATTCTGCTTCATAGAGTATTGTCTCTGTCGCACAGACTGACAAACCCGTGTGTGACAGTGACAACGCTCTACGAAACCGAATAGGCCGACTGTTTCGTTCTAAGTTCTCGATGTGCATTATTTATTGCCGGGTACTATACGTTGCGTTACAAAATTTTAAAAACACAAGAATTGTTAGAATTAAAAGTTAGTCGTGGAAGTTTATCAGCCGGATAAAATCATACAAACGGAAAGACTGAGGTTGGAATTTATAATGTAAATATGTCTTTTTAATATACTTAAAACAAAATTGGGGATACGTAATATAGAGTAGTTCGCTATTAGTAAGCATTTTTCGTTCGGTTATTTTGAGGTAAACGATTCATGAGTGTATAGTAAAAACTATTGAAAAGATTTACACCTAAGATGCTAGTTCTATACTGATTATTAAGGTATTCCAAATATCGGAACATGAATTGCATTTGTTGTTGAAATAGTCAAAATCAAAAGGGTCCTCCAAATAATCTCGAAGGGATTTATTAAAGTTTTTAATATTAAAGACCCGAAATGTTTGCAATAGCATAAAGATGTTGTATTTGTTTTTGCTAAAAATACTTTTCATATTAGGAGAATTTTATAAATATCCTGTTGGTTGTATAAGTTCAATTTTACAACTTAGGAGCAATATGTTTATTATAAATTCGGGTCAATTATCTTTTATAAAATTGACGCGTAAGGTTTGCATGTAGAGATCTATTTCTAGCAGAGTAAATAAAATACCCGGCAATAAATAATGCACATCGAGGCTAAGAGCGAGACATCGGTTAGATTCTGCTTTATAGAGCATTGTCTCTGTCGCACAGACTGACGAACCCGTATGTGACAGTGACGGCGCTCTACGAAACTGAAATGGCCGGTTGTTTCGATGTAAACATCGATGTGCATTATTTAATGCCGGGCAATATACATCGGTCGTAACAACGTCAAAACAAGGCATTCAGAACATCCGAGTGCGTGAAAAGTCTCGCGGGAATAAGTCTATATAACATTGAATGCTAAAGTTTTTGCGAGTTCGCACAACCGAACGCCACATAAAATGTAAATGTACCCTGCGGACATAAAATCCGAAACGGTTAGAAACTCGATCTTCAGTTAAATCTAACCAAAGCGCACTAGAAACGTTCTGCAATAAACCAGGACGTAGGGATTATATGGAACAACCGAGGCAATTTGTTGTTTAATCTAAAAACCGGATTTAGGGTTTAGCAATAATGTATGTTTTGTGTTGAATGGTCCTCTACCGTTAACTCTCGTTTGCAAACTAATTGCTGTAAAAGGCTACAAGTGCATTTCGGTTAAAATAACTTTATTTGCCACTGCACTAACAATTTCGAATAAAGTCCTTTTTGTTTGATTTATAGAGACAGGTGTTACTTTGCGGAATTCCATATTACAGAAACCATAACAGAAATACTTTGCTATGATCCACGTATGTTAGCGCTTGTATGTAATGCTCATCATTGCATCATCAGGAGGATAGGTTCCTCGAAAAAATGTTACTGCAGTACGATTTTGTGACACGCGGATTATAGGAATGTCGTTCTGTTATAGTTTTCTCTTTATTTGCTACTCTAATTCACTCTACCTACTCTATTATGAAAGTTTTTTGTTTATTGGATTAATTAATGTTTCTGGATGGCTGCGAATACATTTTTCGTGTTCTTGCAGTATGTTTCATTTTGCGAACTTTTTATATTTTATAAAGCTCGACACATATATTTTTTAATACAATCTTATAGCGTTTTTGGAGTGCAGTGATCTATCTCCGGGTTTACGTTCTTGACATAAGCCAAACATTTTTCAGTATCGTTTGAACGCCCTACCTATTACTCGGTTCTACGAATTCATTAGTTAAGCGTCATATGTTGTCTTAATCAATGCTGTTATGACTTCGTACTCTTCGAATATAATATGTACTTGATCCATTATTTAAGGGTACTTTCTGCTATGAATTTGGATTTTTATTTATTTATTTATTCAAAACATCGCCCACAAAGATATAATAGTAACCTATTTCAGCTTGTAAGGAAAAAATACACATTATACAAAAAACATTAATAATAAAATGCAATGAGTTATATACAAGTAAATCTAATAAACAGGTTTCATTATTCTGTAAAGCAATTTTAATTAAGTTTGCGATTTGAACCGGTAGAGTGTGTAATTTTGATGCCTCTAGTCCCATTCACTACTTAACATTATTTAAAATTTTCTTCATATTCTAGGGTTTGCATCAACGAAATCTCCTTCGTCTTCTTCTAAGAGTGATCTTCTGAGGTATCCTACAGGAATTTCAGGGTTTTCTTAGTAGTGACATCACCTCCTTTGGGCGTAAATAACGCGACCCTAGAAGAGGGTGTCGATTACATACTAATGTTATTTCCTACATCATATTAATTAATGGCAACGTACCAAGTACTTATCCGGATACCGTTTAAACTTGCATAACCAATAAATTTCTGAGACTAAACCTCTCCTCCGAATACCACATCAATTATTGAGTTATCCGCGGCGGCTGCACGTTACATTATGAATAAAACATGGCTACATTATGGCAGTACCCAGGACCGATTTCATTTGACCTCCAGAGTTTGTACCTCACACTATTCCGTGTAGTTCAGAGTGATTGGGCGCATTTTTGGCTCACGGCTGATATGTAGACGTAAACAAACAAGACCTAGGCAAACACACTGACTTTGTAAACATCCCCTATTGTAAACACGATCGATAATAATACTCGAGTTAGACGTGAGTGGTTTGCCTTAGAAACTACTTAGTGTTATTGATGTCTTTTTGCTGATGAATGAAACAAATACACGTAAGAATCAACATGTCATTTAATATATTTTATAAAAGTAATAGCCTATTATTCAAAAGTAATATTAAAATTATTTTGCTATAATCCGCAATACAGCAATGTATCGCGTAATTGTATCACGGATTATAGCAAAATAATTTAATTATTACATTTGTATAATGGATCTTCGCAAAGTAACGCCGAATTCTATAAATTAGCGTATTATTCGACTACTGAGAATAGGCCTCGTCTCTCTATTTCACAGGGTTAAGTTAAATCCCACCACGCAGTATGTCTAGTACAACAGCATAGGACTATCTCGCATAAGGTCGAATGTAGCTATTTTCTTCTTCTTTATCAGTACGTTCTGTAATTTATGTAATTTTCAACATTAGAAGTCAGCTTTAATAACAACAGTAACACTAATTGTAGATTTTCTGCAACAGTCTCCTTTATATAGTTTTTTGTTTAATTATTTAATTTATACTTAGGCTGTAGGATTTTTACAAACTATTTTACCAGCGTGTTACGTCCACTCAGCGTTTGCCGCTTTCCCAGACTCTACTCGACACCTGAGGTGTCATGTTCCATGCCTGGGCAAGAAACTTCGCGCCTCCTCGCCTTTCCCTACCTAACTTCGGTGGGATCGGACGCCATTAGTATTTAAGATTAGCATAGTAATAGTATAAGAAAAATTATAATTAATTAACTGTAAATAAATAGATTTATTTGGATAGTGAGTTTTGTGTACCCAACAGTTGCCACCAATAATATAATTAGCGTGTCTATCCAAGACTGTAACTATTTAACAAATAAAATCCAAATTCATAAATAGAAAATGAAAGCAATTACCTTATATTTCTTTAACGAGGCGTAATTGGATGCACTTTATTCAAATATTGAACACTTAATCACTTCTAAGAGTTCTCGATAGTTAAGTTTGTAAAGCAGTTTTTATATGATACTTAATAAGAAAATCAAATTCAAAATTTAAGGCAGTAACATAACAATATGTTTTTAGTGTATCTTACGATATTTTCTTTTCACTTATTTGTAGTCAATTGATCTAGCCACGATGTGCGGTTAATCATTTTTTAATTCTCGTTTTCCGTAGTTAGATGGATAGATAATAACTTTATTGCACAAAAACACATTAAACATACAAAAATACATGAAAACTTAAATTCCACGTTATGTATATGCCTTATCACTGAAAGTGATCTCTTCTAGGCAACCCTTATTATACTTAGGATATTACAAAAGAACAAGTGTGCAAACAAAACGTACTAAATGTACTTGCATACCTATATTTATATTTGCGTAGTTACCCATATATTTGTTCATATATATACAAAAAAATAATTTTAAATCCCTATAAACAAAATCTTTTAGCTTTTAGCCACACGCTTAAGAAAGAATGAACAAATCAATAGGCACGGTCAACAGTTTATAATTTTTTTGTAAAATACAGTTTTCCTATGTGAATAATAATTACTGTGTGTGTGTGTGTATATAATAATTTAAAATACACCATGTTTTTATGTTTAAGTACGTGTCATCTATACCTATTGTAAAACAAAGTGCCAATAATCTGTCTGTATGTAATCGATTTTCGCAAAATCTACTGAACGAATTTTTGTACGGTTTTCACCAAAAAATAGTGCAGTACTTCCGGATGGTTTAGGTAAACAGTAAATATTGGTATTATGTAAATTGTGTTGAATAGATCGCGTAGTTGTTAAAAAACTTGCTTGCTAGGAGTTTAGTCGCGTGCGCTATGTAAACCAGCAGAGATACGATAAAGTTATGAAATAGAGAATTGTAGATCTATAACAATACTACAAATAAGTCTTTGATAGCATGTCTCTATCTCTCACGGTTATCTCACAATAACTAATGTTCAAAAATTTTTTTAAAAAAGGGAAAAGTTTCGTAAATCACGCTGGCGAATTCGTTGTTGGCACAGCTAGTATTTATAATATTAGGTCCTTACATATGAAATTGGCGTTTTCTATGGGAGGAACATAAAGTCGTTTTTTTTTTAATGAAATATATTTAATTAATCAAAGTATGTACCATTGCTATGTATGCACTTTTGCCATCTCATAGGTAGTTCATTGATCCCCTTACTAAAAAAACCATTCGGGCGGGAATCAATAAAATCTTTGAAGGCGGTTTGGACTGCCCCATCGGAGTTGAATTTTTTTCCTTGCAAGTAGTTATCCAAATTGCGAAAAAAATGGTAATCTGTTGGAGCAAGGTCCGGAGAGTACGGTGGATGTCTAAAACATTCTAATTGAAGCTCCTCTGAGTTGGTAGCCGTCTGTTGTGCAGTGTGTGGTCTAGCGTTGTCCTGAAGCAGCAGTGGCCTAGAGCGATTGACCAGCCTCGGTTGTTTAGCAGATAGCTTTTCCATCATGGTTTGCAGTTGCTGACAATAGATATCTGCCGTAATCGTCTGGCCAGATTTAAGAAAGCTGTAGTGAACGACACCGGTACTAGTCCACCAAACACTTACAAGCAACTTTTTTTTAGTCAATTTTCGCTTAGGGCAGGATTTGGCTGGTTCGCCAGGGGTCAGCCATTGCGATTAGCGCTTCCGATTATCGTAGAGGATCCACTTTTCATCACAGGTAATGATTCGATTTAAAATTCCTGCATTATTGTGCCGGTTGAGTAACGTAACGCAGCAGTCGACGCGCGTTTGTCGGTTTGCTTCACTCAATTCATGAGGTACCCACCTTTCAAGCTTTTTCACCTTCCCAATTTGCTTCAAGTGGATTAGAATAGTTTTATCACTAACACCGGAGCCTGTAGCTAACTCGGACGTGGTTTGCGATGGATCCGCCTCCACAATAGCCTTCAATTCTTCATTATCAACTTTGGTCTCCGGCCGTCCACGAGGCTCGTTCTGCAGGTCGAAATTTCCAGAACGAAAACGTTGGAACCAAAAACGCACTGTGTTTTCTTTTGCGACACCGTCACCATACACATCATTAATCCTTCGAGCCGTTTCTGCAGCACTGGTGCCACGGTGGAACTCATACTCGTAAATAACGCGATATTTCATGTTTTCCATTTTGTTAACAGAGTGACACAAAGAAAAAAACAAAAGAAGAAAAAACAAATGAATTAGGGGGTTTGAAACACAAATGCATGAGTAAATAGCTGTATGAATTTGAATTTGAAATTCCTAACCATAAAGGTAATATTTGAGATCAAAGTGGCCAGTTCGACAAAACGCCAATTTCATATGTAAGGACCTAATATTATGTATGTATGGATGGTGTGGAAACCTAATATTAAAAAAAAACCTGAGATCTTTTTACTGAGATGGCATGGAGCAGGGTAATAAGGCCTTAAACCATTATGTTATTACCGTCCTTCATGACTTCATTGCATATTTATGTGAAAGTCCATTCACCAATACTCAATTGGCCGTGGCGATGTAATAAAGATTTACGCAAACGAAGGCAATATGCTCGAATTTAAAAATCTGAAGTAAACCGAGCGCCGGCGGCCATTTGTTCTTACTTCACTTGTTTTTATTTTCCCCGTTTAATGCGGCGTGAGCTCGAACAAAGGTATCGCGGTATCCGGTAGTGGGCGAACGGGGAGATTGGGAACAAAAGGAATTATGAAGATGGCTTATTATACTGTGGCACGCGGCAGGGCGCTGGTCGATGTCGAATTATTATAGTGCACTTCGTGCTGTTCTGTTTATGGACCGCGACTAACTGGTACACTTATCTTCTTCTTCTTCTTTGTTGGCGGGCTGTTTTCCGCACTTAGTCGCATTTTGGCGACCATTGTGCGTGAGGGTGAAAGCGGACTGGTTACTCCAGCCAGCCAAGCTCCTTCCAGAAGCCAAGGACCCCAGACGGAGCACCAAAGGCTTTTTGCAATGTCCTCGGTGAGCCAAGGATATTCGCCCGATGTTTTGCCACCTCCGTGCAATATAGCATGACGTGAGATGGTGTTTCCGGTTCCCTCATGCATCCTCTGCAAATGGGGCTGTCAGTCGCACCTAAATAGAACAGGTGTTTATTTAGCAGACAATGGCCGGTGATAAGGCTTATCATTCTTCGCAGGTTGGGTTTGTTCATGCGAAGAAGACTGTTGATCAAGCGAGGATTCAGGGACGGCATTGCGTCTTTGGATTGTCTACAGTCGGTCCGGTTTGCCCAGAGTGTATTGTGGGTTACCATGGTCATCTCTCTAAGCCATGATCTTAATAGGCTAAAGGGAAATGGGACAATAGGTTCAGGTCCTTCGACCGTGGTATTTGAGCCTATTCTGGCTAGTTCATCTGCTGCGTCATTTCCCAGTGAACCTTTGATCCATTGGAGTACCACCTGGTTTTCTACTGAGATAGTCTCCAGGATCTCGTGGCACTCTGGTACACTTATCGTACGGACGATTTATTGCTCGTGAATTTTGAGGAAATATTTTTTTCAAGCCCCGGGCAGGCACCAATGAGTTTTTCTATTCAAATTCAAATCCAAAGTATTATTTATTCAAGTAAACTTGTAAACTAGTGCTTTTGAATCGTCAACATCTACTGCTGGTTTGGAAAGCTGTTCCTTCCGAGAAGAACCAGCAAGAAACTCGGCGGTTGCTCTTTTAAAAGAATAATTTTTATTACTAGTTACATATAGTTATTGATGTCTTGTACAGAGTCGAAGAGTAGCTATATCCACGCATTCTTATAGTCTAAGTAATCGTCAATCGGCTTTCTGTATTAGCCTTTTTAACAGTGTTTTTAAACTGCTGTAATGGTAAATTTAAATTGGATTGCGGAATTTTATTATAGAATCTTATACCCAAACCCATAAACGATTTACGTACTTTTGCTAGGCGCAAAGCAGGAGCCGCAAGCTTATGTCGGTTCCTACTTTATCTATTATACATATCACTTATTAAACTTATGTGTGTAGTTTTTCTATTAAAATTTATCACACGCATTTCGGTAAAGGAAAATAACTTAAGGATCTATATCTAGAGCATTCTTCATCTTCATTATTCAGAACCGGAATAATCACTCCAACACTATGGGATTTTACGTTGACTATTAGTTCTTTAAACTATATATCCCGCCCACCTATACTTTAGTTTCGCGTCACGACGAGCTCTATCAGTAATTCTTACTTCATTTATAGAAGCAGGCGTTACTTTGCGGAATTCCGCAGTACAGAATGTCTATCTAATCATTCTCCTGAATGGCAAACAACAAAAAAATGGAGCAACAAAGACTGTGATAATAATGTCAGAGGTATCAGAATAATAAAAAAAGCTATTCTCCTGATCCAATACATAATGCTATCACGGGCCTGTCTATTCCCCGCTAAGCACTCTTGACCGTTTTATTAAGACGCTTTTTGAAAATACAAGGTTATCACTCTCAACTCGCACCCACGCAACTTTGCATGCAGGCAGTGAGTTATGTTGGACGAAAGGATATTGCTTAATTTCCCTTAAGCTGCTTAGCCGCAGCGGATATGAGACAGAGTCTTTCTCAAACAACTACTTTATTTAACCTTAATTTATGACTTAATTTTATTTTATTTTCGTAATCTTTTCATATAATTATATCTATACTAGCAATGTCCCGCGGTTTCACCCGCGTCCATACCGATCTCGTGGTAGTGGAAAGTCTACGAAGTCGGACTATAGATTTATTTTATAGAATATTTCATTATAAAAAATGGATATCATTAGTATTCTTGGAATAAGAGCTAACTCACCAAATGCAGGCCCTGCTATAACGTACGCTACGATGAATTTGTTATGACATTATTTGCTTTCGATTTACATTCTTAAATTCGTAATATCTTTTGATTGGGATGTCGGATTTTAATAATTTAAAAAGTATTTTACAGATATTGAAACAGTTCTTAATAAAATATTATTAATACAATAAGGATTAATACAGAGATTTGAATAAAATGGTTTGATTATTGTCAGCACTTTTAGCGAATTTTACAATATAAAAAAGTAGTTATATTGGCATAACTATAATAGTTAGATATGGTATCCCGGAGTTTTTTTGTGGATGCGTTCTATAATACTGTAGATTTTTTTTGTTCTATCCTCAATAGTTTAAGATATTTACGACTAAATTTTTCACAACTTATTACAATTTTACACCCTATTTTTTGAAAATGTCATATAACTTGTGTTGCTCAGTGATGAAGCAGCTTTCTGATGGTGAAAGAGTTTTTGTAATAGGTCCAGTAGTTTTGCGTGAAAACATTACAAACATACATACATACAAACAAACATGCAAATCTTTTCTCTTTATAATATTAGTATAGATAATTCTCATATAATAAATATATATAAATGTGGATATAGGTGCACTTCTACCCTGTACAAGACAGTAATAAATAAATGTAACTAGTTCTAAGATTTATATTTTAAAAAGAGCAACCGCCGAGTTTCTTGCTGGCTCTTCTCGGTAGGAACAGCTTACCGAACCAGCAGTAAAGTTGACGATTCAAAAGCACTTGTTTACAAGTTTACTTGAATAAAGAATATTTTGAATTTGAATTTCAATAACAAACGTGTTACGGTATCAACGTACTTTTATTCGTATTTTCGGTTGAAATTCTTAGATTTACATTTCTAAGTTGACAAGTTCTTTTATGTCACCGCGCGTTGACAGGATTGTGGCTGGCGTCGTACATTGTACTGTGCTTCTTTCAGAATCCGCAAACAGATGTCCGCGAGCGGAGAAAAGTTGCATAATGACCCTTACGATAAAACTGATAGGAACCAAGTTTGAAAACATCGTTCTGACAGGCGCTATTTCCTTTCTCCGTAATAAAATCTCCTTTTATAAATGTTGCTTTATTTAGAGATAGTACAAAATGTAACAATGTTTTTCATTATACTAACATGAATATTAAAATATCTCGCGAAAAGTTACATTTTACAAATAGATAAGGTAACGACTATGATATTTTTTATGTTTTATGTTATTGTGGCAAATATTTACTGAATAATATATTTAAAGGCAGTTCTCCGTCTCTGCTGCGATTAGCCATGGGTAAGATAAATAATATGCAATTGATTGATGGAATCACTGGATATATTTGCCGTTGTATTAATTTAGTTGTAATAAACAAAATCAATGCACTACTAACTAGAATGTGATATTTATTTATTTATTTGAACATCCAGTTGTTGTTACATATAAAAAAAATTGATACAAAAAAATAATTTAACATATACAACTTATTGAGGTGTCACAGCATGCACCAAAAAATTATTAAACAATATATACATTAAAAAAAATTACCTTGTGGTATCCGGCAGCATAGAATAGACCACCCTCCTTTCTTACCGAGGTGTCGTAAGAGGCGACTAAGGTAAATGCCGTGTGGTATCCGGCTGCATAGAATAGACCACCCTCATTTCTTACCGAGGTGTCGTAAAAGGCGACTAAGGTAAGTTGACGTCAGGCAGGCGGCCGGTCGTAAAATACGTAGCCAAATCATATGACAACATGTTTGTAGCATTTTGTCCCGACCCTACTTGGAGTGAGATACGAGCAGGAGAAAAAAAATTCATAAAAAAATAATTAGTAAAAAAAACAATATATAAAAAGATATTTTGGTAAAGGGTAACTTTTAAAACAAATATATGATAAGATTTCGAGGATCAACGACGATTCCACGTAGATTGGTTCCACGTAGACCACGTAGATGAGAAACATTTTCGTCGAGTAATGAGAGGAAACTGGCTTACTTTCAGTAATAATCCACTAGATGGCGCTATACTGCTTTCTTATAGTGACCCATTTAATAAAAACTACCTGGCTCGGTATTTCCTTTAGGAAATATAAAAAAATTAAATTTAAAACAAAAGTAAACAGAGTCATTTGGATTATTTGGAGTCATTGGTTGATGATACATAATTCGATCACGGAAATCTTTACTTTGAGCTCGCCCGTTCCCAACTGAGCCGTGTGACGGGATATGCGACAGCGTGATTAAACCTTTCTTTTCTTAAATATTGTAAGCATTGCGACATTTATTAAGCTTTTGGATAAAAGTCCCTTTATTTTGTTCCTTGCTTGCTCAGATATAGCGATCGCGGAAACCTGAAAAGTGCTTCTTAGATAGTTTAACCCCTTTGCGTGTCTCGTGGACAACAACCTTCATACCCGCGTGGACAATAGATATGACGCTCCACCAGACTGACTGTCAAATCTTGTTTTCTCGCAAAATTATAGATGGCGTTAGAAAAAAGCCAATTAGTTAATTAACAATGGATTGAATCATATTTGTTTAATCGAAGTCAGGCGGTGACGGTAAAGGGTTTTTGTTCTTCTTTTATTCCGGTTCCATCTGGTGTTCCACAGGGGTCCCATTTGGGGCCATTATTGTTTAATATTTATGTGAATGATGTTTTGTCTGTCTTTAAGTACTCTAAATGTCTATTGTACGCTGATGATACTAAAATATATATAATTGTAAAGACTTTAAACGACGGCAGAGATTTCCAAATGGATTTGGATTCTTGGTGTAATTATTGCGTTTCGAATACCCTCTTTTTAAATATTAAAAAATTTAGTATTATGATTTAGTCGCCTTAAAGATAAGGCTATAAATAGAGTCTCATTGATCAGAGATTTGGGAGTTTTCCTGGATTCTAAGTTGCTTTATAATGAACATGTCAATAAAATTACACTTAAGGCTATCGAATGCTCGGGTTTATTATTAGGATTTCCAAAGAGTTTAAGCATGTTAAGACACGCATTTTACTATACCAGTCATTTGTAAGATCTATTTTGGAATATGCTTCCACTGTTTGGAATCCTAAATATAAAACACATATTGAAAAAATTGATAAAATTCAGTCGCTACGATTGTGATGCTTATCGGACTAATAGACTATCTTCAGAAAGGGGATCTGCTGACCCAGTAACAGCATATAAGTAGTATACGAGGCAAATACACTATCAGCACCCCTTTTCCGATCCAATTGAACGGGTTGAGTGGTACCACAGAGGTACAATAGCCACTTAACAACCCCGCTGTTCACAATGTGGTTTATGTACCAAGAAATATGTAGTGCCTACTTACTATGGAAATGAATGAGGTTTTAGATTATCATCAAACATAGATGTCAGTTTATCTATGCGGGATATGATCTAGTTAAATCATTGTTTATGTAAAACAAAAGTAATAATAAAATTATTTTACTATAATCCGCTATACAGTAAATAGCAAATATATATAGTGCTAAATGTATAGTGGACTATCCGTTTTTTCATACCTTTGCTTTTCATACCAAAGCTTTGCGATTTTGTCGTGGAGTCTATCTCCTGATGATGCTTCGGTTGCGGGGCGAAACGATTGTTGAGTTTGTGATAGTGAACGTGTGTATTGCTTGTGTATTGTGGTGGCAGTGGTGGAGGTTTGTGCATGTGTTTTTACGAATCCTGCATGTAACGGGTATGAAAAAACGGATAGTCCACATACATTTAGCACATATATATTTAGCATATATATTTGCTATTTATTGTATCGCGGATTATAGCAAAATAATTTTATTATTACTTTTGTATTATGGATCTCCGTAAAGTAACGCCTAATTCTATAAATCATTGTTTATGTTTTTCTTTTATTCATAAAAAGCTAGCATAAATTATTAAAATATTATTAAAAATTATTACAATTATTATTAAATCGAGTTGCATCCACCTGTGTCACGAACTGACTTTCCATGGTCAATTCGTGACCACAGTGGTGCGACGTTGTGCCGAAACGTCCGTACCTTATACAAACTACAAAGGTAACTCTATTTGACCGCGATGTGACCCGTACGTTTATATTATAATAAGTATGAACCGTGAAAGTTTAAAATCTATCAAGCTAGCGTATTAAATAAAAACAAAAAATTATAGTCTTGAAATATACAGTAGTACACTTGGTAAGGGATTTTAAACAATTTTGTAGGTATCCAAAGCGAGCAGCTATACAATTTATAAACGATATATTTATCTCACTGGCGTGACCTATATTACTTGTGATAAAACAAACTCCTCAAACCTATCTGTCTGTATGTGATCGATTTTATCAAAATCTACTACACGGATTTTTGTATGGTTTTCACTAAAAGATAGTGCAATTCTTGAGGTAGGTTTAGGTTTATAGTAAATTAAGGTTTTACGTAATATGACTGCAAAATATATTTTGTGACACACTGATGTCCATGCGGGTGAAGCCACGGGCACAGCTAGTAATTTTATCTACTCTGATACTATAATACAAAGATTATAAAACTGAAAACATAATTCTTATGAGAAACATTACGTACAGAACAAAAATAAAAAATTAAAAAGTTTCATTATGATACAGGTCTTGTATGGACACCTGTATCATAATGTAACTTTTTAATCATAACGATACACCTATACAATTTCCAGCCGGACCAAGGAGGTTGAACATCTACCTTAAAAAAAAGGTTTCAATGAATGGGTCCGCGGCGACGCAACACGCATGCGCAATCGATGTTTGCGCCTTGGCGCCAATATATGACATTTAAAAAATCTTTTCAATATTTAAACGAAGTTTAGTTTTGTTTGTAAAAAAATAAGAAATAATTTTAATAAAAAATAATTTTGTGTAAAAACATGTCTGAGAGCGGGGATAGTGGTGATTGTACAACACCAGATATTCTGAAAGCTGCGTCAAACATGACCGTGAACCTGTTGCCGACGAAATCTAGGAGCAACTATATTAAATGTTACCACGAGTTCATGGAATGGAAACGTACGTTTTACGTATTATAGTATGAGAGTAGATAAAGTAGTGTATGATACTGTACATAACTTTGTCTTATAACACTCGTGTGACACTATAAAAAAACTCACCTGCGGCTCGTTTTTTTAAACCACACTCGTGTTATAAGAACCCTTATTATGCAACAGTATCATAAACTACTATTTTATGTGATTAATATTATCGATACGAGCAACGATTGAGTTTCTCGTCTGTTCTGCTTATTTATATTAATCGATTATTGTGATAAAATAATCGATTTATATAAAATCGATTATTTTTGTCATCCCTAGTAGCAGCTCGCTATAAAATGTGAGTATAGTCGGTTTCTATATATTAACTATGAATACTATTGACGAAAGTCTACATTCAGAAACTTATAAGGGCTAAGCGTCTATATATCGTTTTAGTCGACGCAATTTATCAACCCGAATCGATAGTTTCCAAGTAATGTCGTGGTAAATGCGTGCCAAGAAGTAATCAACTGGTGTTTATAATAAAACACTTGGCGTAGTTATTAGATTTAAACGGTGTAACAATTTCGAACTCATTTGCTACGCGATCGAAAGCACGCGATGTGGTAAAAAGTTTGCCCACGCTTTAGTACATTGTTTTTAATCATACAGGCTATTGGGTCCATCGTTGATACAGAATAATATTTAGGATGTGAGGATTATCATATTAACCTATATAAATCTCTCAATCAAGTGTTCTTGTTTTTTTTTTGTATAAAGCTTGTTATGATAGCTAGCATTTGTCTTAGTAGCGTCTGTGTCACGATACCGTTTAATGATAAAACTAATTCTGATGATAAAATCAAAAACTGTATCGCGGATTATAGCAAAATAATTTCATTATTACTTTCGTACTATGGATCTCCGCAAAGTAACGCCTAATTTATAGAATTATATAAAACTAATTCTCGTAGTACCATTACATATTGTTTTTCCCTTTCAATTTTGTTAACTACGGAGAGATCAGTTAACCGAGTACCTAGTAACAATTACACCTAACATTAAGTTGTGAGAGGTGACTTTGAGTTTATATTTTTCCGTCCCGTCGTCATAGGGAAGAAGGAGGTACCATATTACGTAAGTAAACACGTCAAAGAAATTTGGCATGTCTACAAATATGCTAATTATATGGTATCTGTAAAGCTAAATACAGGCTGCTAAGTGCAGTCTACATTAGTGTTACTAAGTCCCACGAAAATTCCACGAATATTCCATGTATCAAATCCACGAATATTTATTTAGAGAACTAAAAAAGAACCGTAACCGTAATATCTTCAAGTTGCATAGTTCAGGAAAAAATCACAAAAATTAATTTACGACTTCGTCGTGGATTAGCGTGGAAATAGGCATTTGAAATCTATTAAACGATTGTCAATTTTTTACTAAAAAAAAATTAATAAAAAAAATGATGTGTAGAATGTAATGTGTAATGTAGAAAGTGTTCGCTTTGACTTTTTCATTTATAGAGGTATTCAAGAGATATAATACGATTTTATTTTTAAGAAAAGATGGGATATGGTAGGAGCAAATAGGGGTTGCTGAACGTTCGTTAGAATGCAAACAAGATGTTTGACAGACGTGATATTGCTTTGTATTTGCATAGGCGACGACAGAACCGTTGACTTGAAAGAGTTTACAATATGTTATCCGTTATGTGATTCGTGTCGAAGAATTGCTTCTTTGTGTTTCAAAATCAGAAATAGAACATATTGTGGCCTCCCCTGAGTTCGAACCTAGGAAGAGTTACACGTTGTCTAAAAGGGGCTATCACGTATTTGAAAACTTATGGTTCGTTTTTTTATATCGAATGTTAACTGGCAAATTGTTCTATCTTATTTTTGACAACTTTCAGGATGAAGAAAAAACGTGATTTAATAAATTCGCAATATTTTTTATGTAATAAAAAACCGGTTGACTTTAAATATATTTATTTAATTACAAATTTCCTAGTACATACATGTTGATACGGTAAATGATGTGCAGTAAGTAGCACCCAATGCCGTTAGAAAGTGATTTGGCTAAAAATTTAGATAGGACATATTGCCGGTTCACAGTCGATATCTTCCATACTAATATTATAAATGTTAAAGTGTGTAACTATGAAAACTATTCCCCAGTTTTATTACAGATAAAACTGCTCTATAGTATTAATAACATCAACAAATCACTCAGTTTACGTGAATAACTCGATTTTCCATAACTACCGCGAAAACTAAAGGTATTTCAGAGTAAAATCAAATTACTATAATCGGCTATTGGTAGGGTGGAATTTTGTTACAGTCTCTCACAAATAAAGCCGTTTATATTCGGACGAGAGGACTGTGGGTTAATCTTAATGCAATTAGTTTTGGTATCCAAACTATTACCAAAACTATGCCTTATTCTGCTCAAACACTGCGTCCAAATATTATTTTATTTTCAAACTGAAAGTCCGAATGCCTTATTGTACTAAAACTCAACAACTAAAGTTTCTGCATTCTATTAAAACGTTAAGTCCAAATATTTTGTATTAGAGTGAAACTCTCAAAATATACGTAACTTTATGAAGAATCGAAAGAGATCGAAGATACATCGAGAGATGATTGTATATAAAATAATAATGTAAAAATAAACAAGAAACTCACTCGGCGATTACTCTTTTAATTTCATGATTAATGTTAAAACGATAAGTTTTATTTTGTAAAATCTGGGTATATAATATATATAGGTCATACCGAGAAATTAGGAACTACCTCAGTCAGGTAGTCAAAATGGATAAAAATGAATTGTTCTTTAAGTCGCTCTTAACAACGCGTTTTTCTATAATATCTATATTACTAGTTATTATAAAGTAGTTACTAACAACCCATGTTTGTAAGTATAGATCTTTTATTCTAAAAGTGCACGCCCCTCCAATGTCTTTACTCACACACAAAAAACTTATGTACAGACGAAACACACGCAAACTTGTTATTCTAATTGGTTACTCAGTTGCCGGACAGACACAAAAGTAGGAGCACGCATCGATTATTGCCAAAAGTACAGTTAGCATGTCATAAAAAAGAGGATAAATAATTTTTATTTTTTATTTTAAACAATAATTAGATAAATATTTTTTCTTTAATAGAAAAATATGAAGAATTTTATAAAACTATGTGGCGAAAAAAAACGGGCAAAACTTGATATTGAGATAGAATATATAAAAAATTTTGAATTTATAATTAATGTTGAGTCTGAATCTGAAGATAGCGACGTGAGTGAATAGCGTTAAAATAGTAAATATTTATTGCGGTTTAATTTTTTTTCTTTTTTACTAATAAAATAAATGAACAGACTTCTGTACATTAAGTTTTATTTATCATTCTAATAGTTGCATAATGAATATATGATATGATCTTTATTAAATTAAGTTGACTAGCTCTTGATTGCGAATTCACCTGATGGATGCCGATGTAGTTTAAGTTTCTTGAAAGGGTTTGGAGATTAAACGTGTAACCATTCAGGGTTTTTACACGACATTGTATCTGAATGCTAAACCGCTTGGTGGTACGTCTTTGTTAGAAGGGTACGTCGGAAGTATCTATCTAGTCAAGACCAGGGATAAATTTTAGAAATATATTCGAATCCTAGAAAAAACATATTAGTTTTTTCTAGGATTCGAATGCGGAACTTCCCGTTTACAATCCACAGCGCTTACTATTACTCCAGGGAAACGTTAAAAACTTACTTTTTATTCTAAAGAATTTTCAACATAAATTTGATTATAAATATGAAATTAATTTTATTCTTATGCAAACATTACTCGTAACCCGTGTAACCGGATTGGTTGGTCAACCAGTGCACAAATGATAGGAACGCGTGACAGAATAGACGTGTTGTCTCATACAAAGCGTGCATTCTCCGCCATATAAATGCTTGACTTATACCAGTCGAGCAATTAGTTGACCTTTAAGTGCGCGAATAAGTCGAGTCAACTTTGAAATTGCTGCGCGCACACAAATAAAATGGTACAGTCAATATTTTCTCTCACACATTAAAATAATGTAATTTGGTGGAGGGGCGTGCACTTTCAGAATGAAAAATCTCTAACTATTGTATCTCGATAGTACGTCTCCACCTGAGTCTATTACACATGATGAGGGAGAAAGAACCTCATCTCATATATTCGCATATAACTCAACATATAACAAAATTGCTGCGATATGACTATAAAAACCACAAAAGACGAATGAGATTTGGGTCATTTTTAGTTTAGCAGTGAAAGAGTCAATACGACATCCATCGGTTAAAAAATAACAAATATCTAATACCAAATGAAACAAACATCGCACTAAAATGTTAATAAAAAGAGAAATATAGAAAAAATTGACTGTGATTTTAAAAAAACTATCGGAGGTCTTGAAGAAACTCGAACTACAATAAAAAAATTTATCAGTTTTGCAATTTAATAGAAGAGATGTAAATAATTAATAAATATGACTGAGGTTTGTATTATTTACTATGCTTTATATTTTTATCAAATCCGAAATGGTATTAATATTATTAATAGCAGGTGATGTTTACTACGTTAGTTTGTTTGCCTAGGTTTTGTTTATCTTCCACCCAAAACGTGTGGGCCTTAAATATGTCCAATTAAGTAGAACTACGTAAGAGTTAGTTACGCGGGTTTTCAGTGGATCAGGTTAAACCGGTCGTAAGCTCACTACCATGAGGTATGTTTTATTCATGGCGTAACGATCAGCTGCCGCGAATAACTCAGTAATTATTGAGGTGTTCGGTGGTGAGATTTGGGCGCCGGGAATCTATCGGCAGGAATTAATAGGGTTGGGCATCGTTCTAGTTTACTTATCGGTACTTTTTTATCTCCCCAGTATGACAGTTTTTAAAATACTACAATCCATAATACAAAGGTAATAATAAAATTATTTCGTTATAATCTGCGATAAAGTAAATAGAAAAAACGCAAAGCTTTGCGATGTTGCCGTGGAGTCCTGATGATGCTTTGGTTGCGGGGCGAAACAATTGTTGAGTTTGTAATAACAAATGTGTATAGTGCTTGTGTATTGTGGCGGTGGAGGAGGTTAGTGCATATTTTTTCACGAATCCTACATGTATTGGTTATGTAGCATTATATATATTTGCTATTTACTGTATCGCGGATTATAGCATAATGATTTTATTATTTCTGTTGTACGTACAAGAATATTTATACGCGTATTCTAATATTTATTTGTATAATATACCTATATTAGATAAGGTAAACATTAGTGTTTTATGAAATATTGTATACAAGAATAACTTCTTATTCGAAACGAAATTTCTAAGATAAATATCAGGATGAATATTACCTTTCAAATTTAGACGTAAATAAATATTGCTTCTATCGTCTAAGACATTTTATGAGACTTCAAATTGAGTATATACAATGTTTGATTTTTTTATATAAGCGTTTTATTCGAGCAAATAATAAATATTTTTGGCATGAGTTTGCTTGAATAATGTCGAAATTAGTAAATTTATACTAATTTGCCAGTTAAATGGACATTGGTTATCCAGAACTTAGCATGGGATCGGTCACATGAGAAGGCCCTATTGCTCAGAATGTCATAGAGAAAGCTAGCTGTTGTGTAGAGAATCTCTAGTTGTCATGTGAGAAGATTTGTAGAAGGACTAAAGTGGACGACATTGACCAACAAGCCGACAAGCCAACGTTGCAAATAAACAGTTCGGAGAAACGAATCATTGTATCTATACTAATATTATAAAGAGGAAAGATTTGTATGTTTGTTTGTTTGTTTGTTTGTTTGTTTGTTTGTTTGTTTGTATGTATGTATGTATGTTTGTTACGTTTTCACGCAAAAACTACTGGACCGATTTCAAAAATTCTTTCACCATTGGAAAGCTGCTTCTTCACCAAGCAACATAGGCTATATGTTATTTTCAAAAATAATAGGAATCCCTAATAAAATTGTAATAAGTTGGGAAAAATTTAGTCGTAAACATCTTTCATTGCGTGCGCTGCGGAAACTATTGATGATAGAACAAAAAAATGTTCTACAGTATTATAGAACGTATCAATATCCATAAAAAAGTTCGCGATACCATATGTCTTACTATTATAGTTATGCCAATATAACTACTTTTTTACATTGTAAAAGTTGGTAAAAGTGCCGACAATAATCAAACCATTTTATTCATATCTCTGTATTAATAATCCTTATCCCATTAAATGATATTTTATTAATAACTGTTTCAATACCAGTAAAATACTATTTAAATTATTAAAATCCGCCATCCCAATCAAAAGATATTACGAATTTAAGAATGTATATCGAAAGCAAATAATGCCATAACAAATTTATTGTAGCGACCGTTATAGCAGGGCCTGCATTTGGCGAGTTAGCTCTTATTCCCAGAATACTAATGATACCCATTATTTAAAATAAATTAATCTACAAAATAAATCTAAAGTCCGACTTTGTAGACTTTCCACTACCACAAGATCTGTATGGACGCGGGTGAAACCGCGGGGCTTTGCTAGTAGTTTATATAATTAGGCATTGCTTTGCTAAGATCCATAATACACAAAAAATAATAATAAAATAATTTTGCTATAATCTGCGATAGATAGAAAATATATATAAGCCAAATGTATAGTATGCGTTTCGTAATTCGTAAAAACACATGCACAAACCGCCACCACAATATACAAGCACTGCATACGTTCACTATCACAAACACGACAATCGTTTTGCTCCGCAACCGAAACCGAACGCACTCGCACGACCTGAAATTGCAAAACCTTTGCGATATATATTTATTTCTATATATTACCATATTATTTCTACTTTCATTACATAACTATTCAAGGGGTTATTTGTTTTTTTCCAAGCGTACTTCAATACTTCAATACTTTGTACTACAATACAATCCGCAATCGTTTCTGCTTTTATTTAATCTCTATTGTTTTTTATAATCTTTTGTGATACTGATTTTTACAAAGGACTTTTTATCAGTCAACGTCGGTTATATCTTTTCTTTTTTATGAGTATTGAAAATATTTTATCATCAGGTCTCGTTAGAAGCCTTTATTTTAAATCGTCGGGGATTAAAGTAAAAAATAATAATTTACAGAAGTACGCATTACTTTGCGGAAAACCATAGTAAAAAATTAATAGATCTTTATTGCTACCTATATTGGATTATGGAGATGCTGTTTTTTTGGATCTTTCAGAAGAGCTATTGGCTAAGCTCGAACGGCTTCAGAATGTAGCTATTAGATATATTTATGGACTTCGTAAGTTTGACCACATCACTGAGTTCCGTCATAAGTTAAATTGGCTTCCTATACGATCCAGAAGAAATTTACATATTCTATCACTTCTTTATAAAGTATTCTTTAATCCTTTAATTCCAATATATCTTTAGGAGCGTTTCAACTTCTTGTCGGATGTTGGATGTGGCCGGCTAAGATCTTTAAATACGTTAGATCTTGCCTTCCCTAAATGCTCCTCACTGACTTACTCGAGGTTATTTAGCTTTCAAGGTGTAAAGCTGTGGAATGATTTGATTTGATTTGAAATGGTTTGATTTGAATGAAATGATTTATCTAATCCTGCATGTATAAGGTAAGAAAACGGTTTTCGCTTACCTCACGAAGCATTACATACACTTTCTTAACAAACACGGATTGTAGCAAAATATTTCTTTCAGTACTCTTGTAAAAAAATACTATTTGAACTGATATTCAGCTGCACAAACAATGTATATAATGTATTGACTGGCCCGTTGGCGCAGTGGGTAGTGACTCTGCCTTTAGCTCCGCGGATCGCGGGTTCGATTCCCGCCGAGGGCTAACATTTTCTTTAAAACAATTTGTTGGTTCTTCGAGCCTGGGTGTGTATTTGTATTTAAGAATGTATTTAAACTTATATATGTAGTATATCTACCAGTTGTCCGTCACCCATAACAGTATTAAGTTTCTTACTTTGGGGACAGATTACCGTGTGTGTAAATGTCCCATATATTTATTTATTTATATTTATTTATCATAACTATAGGCCAACAGTTTAACTTAATCCTCGCGTGTGGGTTAAAAGAGCGCGGTGGTAAACAGACGGGACTGAGTGACAGTACGGGCGGCGAGCGTTCGTAGCATGATATACAAGAGACCTTTCAGTTAGTATATAGCCGAGATAATTTTTGAATTTAAACTATCGTGGTATTCATTATTAATGTTCAGAGACCGCCTATACTCACGTCTTATTTTATCGGATGAGCCCGACTAGTTTCAAACCCATACGGGGCTCTTATTCATGAGCTCTTTACGCGGCGTTATCGCGGCGGGAACTCATTCAGATAAAATAAGATGTGAGTATAGCCGGTCTCTCAACATTAATAACGAGATAATTTTATTCCGACAAAATTAATTTGCGTCAGTTTTTTCCTTAGACTAATGAAGACGTTATTATGTAATTAACTTATACTTAGATTTTATATCAAGAACAAAAGCTGGTAAAACAGGTGATTCAAAAGAGATTTGTTACGATCGGGATTATATCTGTCTCCTCTAACATACTTAGTTGCTAAGACGATAATTCAGTGACTGCCGAACTGTCCACGTCAATTGTCTTGTGTATTACAGATAAAGCGTGACGGTCTCGCAGCTAATCCGCTCAGAGATTTATGTCGACTAAACTTAGAGCTTTAGATTCTGCTTTCAAGGCTTCTATATTATAGAAGTTTTTTGACTAAGTTTATTCAAGAGTGACAACTATGTTCGTCGGGATGCTAGAAAATCTTGCGGCTTCTTCTGAAGCTTGCAGCGATACTGTCGCTGCTTATTATTTCTTTTAACCGATGAACAAGTTTTAAGTGGCGATGCCTTGTGGTATCCGGCTGCATAGAATAGACCACCCTCATTTCTTACCCAGGTGTCGTAAAAGGCGACTAAGGTAAGATGACGTCAGGTAGGCGACCGGTCATAAAACACCTAGCCAAATCATGTTACGTGTTTACAGGAGAATGATGAAGTTTTAGTGGCGATTATCTAAGAAAATATGTTTTTTTTTCAACAGTGATATGAAAACTAGACCTGACAGTGTTTGTTTCTAAATTCTCAAGTCGCATAAAAATAAGTTTGATTAAAAGCTGTTAAAAAAGCTTCAGACAAAATTTCATATCTCTACTGTTAACTGTTAAGGAGTTCCCTCGTCTGGGGCCGATAGTGGCAGCAGCATCAGGTCATGCTTATCAAAAATATGCACTATCATCTGTGCTGGACCAGTATCTAAAATTGCAGCTCAATCGGACATCGGGAAGTGGGTCAAATTTAACTTGCAAGATTCCACTTTCACATATAAACTACATACAAGGTAAAATAAGTGCAATAATTTATTTATTTATTTATTATGCTACCAACAGTGTTTACAATAATACATTTTTTAAATACATTTCCATTTCATTATTACAATTGTATCACTAATTATAGATAATAATGACATGCTATAATTTATAATGAAAAACAGCGGCTCTAAGATTTTACTAATAAAAACAAAAACAAAAATATAAATATGAACTACAATTATTCCTCAATAAAAATCTAATCTGAGATACTATAACAAAAAAAAATATTAAGTTATTGACTTTGTATTAGATTATTTTTTATCGCATTTTTAAACTCAATAATGAATAAAGAATAAATTTTTAAACTTAATATACAATTTCTTAGAATAATGAAAAAAAAAGCTTTTATTTTGTTTGCCTATTTTCATTTATTATATTTTATCACGTGTATAGTAGCAGCCTGTTACAATCCCACTGCTGGGCATAGGCCTCCTCTCTCCGTTTCTGGAGAGAAGGGTTGGAGCTAAGACCTACCACGCTGCTCCAATGCGGATTGGTAGGTTTCACATATCTCCAGAATTCTCTAGAAATATGCAGGTTTCCTCACGATGTTTTCCTTCACCGAAAAGCGTGTGATAAATTGCAATTATCAATTAGACACATGAGTTTTTATAGAAAAACTCATTGGTGCCTGCCCGGGTTTGAACTCGTGTTCCCCTCGAAAGAGTCGCACGGCCTCACCGCTGGGCTATCACAGCTCATCACTAATATTGGGGATATAGCTCAGTGGTAGAGCATTCGACTGCATCACGTGTATATTGCTATTTTATTCTAAATCAGTGTCTCATAAAATTTTATCCCAGTTTTAAATCATACCTATGTTTATAGAGTCGATTTATCGATAAATTGACGAGCTTACCTAATTCCAACTGACATCACTATTATTGGCGGAGTGTATTATGTAAACGCAACTTCGCGTGTCAAGTTAATAAAGCCCGAGTGCTGCTTAAATAAGCCTTCTGTCTCTTGTCTTCTGTTAAACGACCCGTCTTCGGATCTGTCTGAATTAATTATGTTAATCGCTTAAGCTAAGAGTTCATTGCTCAAATTAACCGGCTACTTCGTAATAACGAATTTTATCTATTCTGATACTGTAATACAAAGATTATAAAACTGAAAACATAATTCTTATGACAAACATTACGTACAGAACAAAAAAAAAAAGTTTTATTATGATACAGGTCTTGTATGGACACCTGTATCATAATATAACATTTTAATCATAACGATACACCTATAGAACTTCCAGCTGGACCAAGGAGGTTGAACCTCTACCTAAAAAAAAAAGGTTTCAATGAATGAGTCCGCGGCGACGCAACACGCATGCGCAATCAATGTTTGCGCCTTGGCGCCAATATATGACATATAAAAAATCTTTTCAATATTTAAACGAAGTTTAGTTTTGTTTGTAAAAAAATAAGAAATAATTTTAATAAAAAATAATTTTGTGTAAAAACATGTCTGAGAGCGGGGATAGTGGTGATTGTACAACACCAGATATTCTGAAAGCTGCGTCAAACATGACCGTGAACCTGTTGCCGACGAAATCTAGGAGCAACTATATTAAGTGTTACCGAGTTCATGGAATGGAAAATGAATATTCAGAACATCAATAATTATTAAAAGTAAAACTAAATTTGTTGTTATATTCAGTGTTTTATTTGCAATATTGTTTTACGTATTATAGTATGAGAGTAGATAAAGTAGTGTATGACACTGTACATAACTTGGTCTTATAACACTCGTGTTATCAGAACCCTTATTATGCAACAGTGTCATAATCTAATATTTTATTATACACTTTAATTATAAGTATAGTGATTATCAAATAATTACTTGATTATCTCATTATTCTTTTCATAAAACATTTTAATTATTTACGATCTTTTTTAAATTAAGGATTGCTTCACGAGTAATATATGCTAAAGAAAAATAATGCCTATTTACAGATTTAGTGTTAGAACAGTAACTGGACTCTTTATTATATATATATTTCTAGGGCATATACTTCATAAAAATATCTTTCTCTAGTCACGTGATTAGATGTATTCTTCAATTAGGGTGCGTGATATATAATTTTTAATTAACCGTTAGTAATAATTGTCAATCACACTGCTAGTCCTGAAAATTGCGCCTTCTGCTAAGAGTCAGTAAATTCGAGAGTTGCTTAGTTCTTAATATAATTATTTTAACTAGTTCAAATTCATCTTTTGCGTGGTTGGAGAATACATCGATTGATGACGTTTATTCTATATATAATAATCCTTACTTATATAATTGTTAAGTTTTCTTTATAAATATCCTTTTAATTTATTTATAAGCTGTAAAAATACACTCATTAAATTTCGTTATTGGATCGTAAAGGTTTCTTTATTAATTCATCGGCGTTTGTTAATGAAAATTTAATAATGTGCCCCATAGCCATTTCATAAGTAAAATATTCAATTAAGGCTTTCATCTTTATTTTAGTATGAGGAAAGGGATCAAAGAAAAAATTTAGATATAGAACTGAAAAAGGGATTTCAAATTTTTTAATTGAAATATAGAGCACGGAGGGAGTTTTTAACGTGGGTTAAATGAATGTGTTGGGTTATTCACTCGCAAATATTTCGGCACCTCAGGCCCTCGACCTTAATGGAATCATCCTCTCGATCACTTTCAATTAATTTTCATGGACGGCCATTTTATGATCTGACAGCGAAGTGGGATATATTTGTCAGAAAATCATATTTTCTTTTGAAAGTTTGTTGTTTTCGCAATTAATATTGATGTCTGATAACCATATTTCTTCTTCTTCTATATTTTTATATTATTTCTTAAAAATATTAATAATTCGTGTTAGTATTAATGTGATTCGCATTGGTTGCGAGAGGGACGTGATTGTCCAACGGTCACAGCGTGTCGCCACAACCATTGATTCGCTAGTTTTTTTATATAAAATTGTGTCAAGATATAACTTATTCATTTATATTTTATTATATGATACGGTGAAGAGATCGTATTTCTAGTAAATAAATGAAAACTTGCCCTTCATAAGAGAAGCGTTGTGGATGTATGTTCCTCATATTTTTTTCAGTTATGAGAGGAGATCCTTGCCTGGTAGTGGGGAAGAGCAGGCTGTGACTGTATTTGTCAACAGTCAGTTGCCATAGCCTTTCGTCTTCGAGCAGGTGCTCCGCGAACAGAAGGATTTGATCGGGAATTCATACTGAGAAAAACTTTTGGGGACACTCTCGTGTTGTAGGGTATCCCCAAATCCTAGTCCTAATTAATTATATATATATCCTAATTAATTATATTATATAGTGATCCTAATTAATTATTGACATATAAAAGCAAATTATTTTAAGGGAGAAAATTCGATTATTTATTAATCGATTTCTTCCACTCCAAGTCACGTCCCTACCCTGTGGATACTGCAAATTAATTCAAAATATTATTAATTGTCTCATTTTAATTATTACTCTTTGAGAGAAGTAATTTTCATCGGAAATTACATAAAGTCATGATACGAAGGATATTATATTAAAATCTCGGGAACATGTTTAACGGAGATGTCGAGTTTATAATAAGGTAGAACGTAGAACCTTCACTGTCATATTAATGACAGTGATATGGTGATGATGATATTAATGATTATAAAACAAAGTCCTCTAAAAGATATGTGTGTATGTCATCGATTATCGCAAAATCTACTGAACGAATTTTTGAAAGGTTTATGCTTAAAGACGGTTCAATTCTTCCGTAAGGTTGAAGTTAATAGTAAATTGTAATAAAGAGGTCACGCAGTTGTAAAAAAACTCGACTGCTGGGAGCTTTAATCGCGTGCGCCGCGTAACATAACAGAGATAGATCTACAAAAAGTTCGCGATAGAATATCTCCACCTCTTAAGGTTAACTAACACACAATAATTACTTTTATGTTCAAAATTTCAATTAAATACACTTTAGTTTCTACGAATTCTGTATGTATCGGATACGAATCTGTACAGTTACCATTACATATATTTACTTTATCGCGGATTATAGAAAAATAATATTTTCCTTACTTTTGTATTATCGACATCCGCGGAGTAGCGCCTAATTCTATAAATTATGCCTAAATTAGCTCAAACAATCGCAGTTAGAACTGGTTAGAATATAACTACGTTACTATGAGACATATCTTACTTCTTTACGGCTTAACATTTTCTGGCATATTGTCCGCTTGAAGTAAAACGCTCTCTTTTGTAAAAGTGACATTGCACGACGGGTGACACATTTCTTGCGAGCTCCTAGTTAATTTGTACGGATTCAGAGTCGATATTAAATTCTTGAGTCGATGTGGCCGCTGTCTGGGATATGTTATCATCTGGGGCCATTGTTTAGATATCTTTACGTAAGTCTTAAACATGTGTATTGTTATTTTACAATACCACATTAGTATAGGGGTTATATAATTTTTTTTTGAATACTTATATACACAGTCGTCCGACCCCAAAGTAAACCGTAGTACCCAGTATTAAACATTTCAAACATAGAATATTCATTCTAAACATCTGTGTGCATTATATATCGATGTTTACAACGAAACAGCAGGCCAGTTCGGTTTCGTAGAGCGCTGTCACTGTCACACAGTATGTGACACACATGTTTCACATGGATTCGTCAGTCTGTGCGACAGAGACAACGCTCTATGAAGCAGAACTAGCCGATTTTCTCTCTTTAAGCCTCGATGTGCATTATTTATTGCCGAATACTATAAATTACTTAATACTTGTGTTATGGGTGACGGACAACTGGTAGATATACTACATATATAATTTTAAATACATACTTAAATACAAATATACACCCAGGCTCGAGGAAGCAACAAATTGTTTAAAGAAAATGTTGGCCCGCGGCGGGCATCGAACCCGCTACCCGCGGAGTTGAAGGCAGGTTAACTACTCACTGCGCCAACGGGCCAGTCAAATTGCTATTGTTGTGATATTGTACTACAACTTCGGCTGCACCAAATCTGGCTGGAAATCAATGTATCTAATTGAAATTTTGAACATAAAAGTAATTATTGTGAGTAAACCATAAGAGATAGAGACATGCTGACTTTTACGTAGTATTTTAGTAGGTCGACAGTTCTCAAGTTGTATATTACTTGAGTATATCGACTAAACGTCTCAGAAGGTGAGTTTTTTTACAACCTCTTCAACATAATCTACATAAAGCCGTAATGCACTAATAACCTAAACCGGAAGAATTTCATTACCTTTTAGTAAAAACCGTATAACTATAGGTTCAGTAGATTTTGGGAACTTTGTTTTATAATTAGTCACATTTCCTATTTTTGTATAAACATAGGAAATGTGTGATTATGTATATAAGATACTTGACTTGATTTTTCGGATGGAGGCGAGATGAATTCTGAGTTATCATTAAGTTTTAATTTGCTATAAATGCTTGTTGCGAGGAAACGAGGGGAGGGAACATGGAACCAGTAGGCCTACCACGATTCAATTCAAAGTCAGTACCTAAACCAAACCGCTTTCATTTCGTACCATGAAGTGTGTTTGAAAAGGACAACGTTATATGAACTATAGATAACTGTGTCTCTTTTACTCACATGTTCTTAGGAAGAATTCCGAACGGTCATTCGGCTACTATTTAAAGTGTGCGACTTTAATACGTCATGGTATGAAAAAGCAAAACAATTTAGTTTACGTCTTCAATTGAGTCGCAATAAGAGTACATGGTAGGCCTGCTGTTTACATGTGCATACGTAATTATTGTAATCTCATATCATGTAATTGGAAGGTTTCTTTTTCAATTGACATTATCAATTACTATATACCACAATAATATCTACAAAAGCAATAATATTTACGTTGTCGTACGATAATTGTATCGAACGCACTCCACAAATAATTTATTTTCATATCTATTGCCCGAACAATATGATAAAGTAATAGTTACTTCAAAAGGTTTATTGGTTCAAATATTGCTTGTAGGACTCTTAAGAAGTTTTTGATTCTATCAATATTGCTTCCATATATTCGTGGGAATAACCGAAACGTGTCTAAAGAAGCCGGCACAAAGGGATCCCGTCCAAAGTTCTTTCAGTAACTGGACGCGACCATCGGGATGTTCCAAATAAAAATTCCATAAATATATTTGATATATTCACGGTCAGGCCTTCCGTACTTTGCCCGCGTGGCTTATCGGGATTATCTCGGGGATTGCCCTCGGATTTTTTTTAACTTGTTCGCATTTGTGCGACCGGTTATTGCGGTTCGTATCTAGCTGTGATTTGCCCTTCCTGCAAATACGTTTATTGTGTCCTAAATACTTTTTAAATTTATGACGCTCGAACGTTAAAAATTAAACTGAAAACGGGAGCCGCTACGGTAGGGGTACTTTTATTAAATTTTAATATCCTTGTGCCCGTTTCCGTAATTCAAAGAACATACAACGCTTTTATTTATACACTTGTTATTTTTTGTATGTTCAATCATTTATATTTTAGCGTCTTTAAAAAAATAATTAGTACTTAGTGAAAAACGACGGGTCCGTAGAACTAAAATTAAAGTGACCATACGTCCTGATTTAGGCGGGACAGTCCCGCTTTTTGGTGGATATGTCCAGCCAATTTTTAAAAATGTCTCGCTGTTTAGAATATACCCGCATTTCTTATCTTAAATATAAGAACATAATAATGAAGCTAATTTTTATTTTTGATATGAAATCATGATGTTAGAATAATTAATAAGAAACTACATTTTTTACATGTATATGAATGTGTATTATAAAATATATACAACTAAATTGTTATTCTCATTTCACCCCATTTGTCCCGCTTTGTCTCAATGAAAAGTGGATACTTTACTAAAGCTTACTATTTATATGCCAAAAAAATTTGAGATGGGTGGAACAGGGAAAAGGGCTCTTAATAAGTGCAAGATTTGAATTTGAATTTAAACCTGTCCATTCACGGTGAATCAGAATTGATATATAAATAAACGGGTCACATAGCAACAATCCACCGAGGTCACGAAGTGACTTCTTTAAAATCTACCATTCAGAATTGACTTCAGAAAAGTCAGTTATGTACAGGTGAAAGTAATTTTAATCGTATAAAAAGGAGTCGCAATTTTGTATTGTTTTAAGTGAACGTTGTTCAGTGAATACGTGACGTAATCTTCCCTAATCTTTGTTTCAGGTACTCCAAGGGATGCGAAATATTGTAGTGTTCGGGCCCTACTTGTGTTTGAGTGGTGAAGTGCAGACGGTGGCGCTCGTGCTAATGTTGTGATCGTTGGGCGGTCAGTCATGGTGCTGTCATGGCGCGGGCTAGCGCTGCTGGCCGCGCTTCAAGTGTGCGCGACTGTTCCTGAGACGTACTACCACAACCACTTCGCCGTGAGGGTCCCTGGTGGTGTCGAGAGGGTCGATGACATCGCCAGGAGACACGGCTACGTCAATCATGGACAGGTATTTTTTTTTTGATTTCTCTATTGATTATCAAACAGCTTTACACAATAGAGAAGAGGACTTCAGATTGTCAACGACTTGGGATCCAGTGATTAATAAATACAACTCGCGGAAGAAGTCGTTGTAAGTTATATCGCGTGCGGATAATATCAGTGTGGTGCTACCTTATGTGGATTGTGCGGTTCAAGCGAGGGTAGTTGGTGAAAATAATGACTGTAGTTCTCGGAAACGAAGACGCCGCGGCCCTCCAGTCAGTTCGTGACGACGGTGGATGCAACTCTGCCGAAACTTCGAACCCGTATTTTCACATATTAATAAGTATGAATCGCGAAAGATTAAAATCTACTAGCGTTACACAAGTTGTAGTAAAGTATACGAGTATTTTATCTCATACGCTTTACGGAAGACAGCTTGTTACGGGTTCTCCAAAGAAACACTGTTTTATATATATATTTCTTGTATTATCCTTATCATATAAAACTCATACTAAGACCTGAATTAATCTTAATTATGTGGGCGCCAGAAGAATTTTTATTTACGGGGAATCCTGCTAAAACGCGAATCCCGGCTAGTCGTTTCCTTAGGGTTTTTAACACAGAGGTTAAAAGGCCATTCCTATAGGCTAAAACAATGAAATGCCTACATTGATCCACATTCAATATCACTATGTGAGAAGTTAAATTACATAGATTTTGTGCAACTTGCCCCTTGTGGAGTGTATAATAACACTTATTTATTGTATTAAAAAATTCAGTAGCACTAAATGCTGTCTCTAGATCACTAATTTAATTCGATAATTTCGACAATGATACAGAAACAAATATGTCCCGATTAACGTCCAACTCCTTGGACAGCTGAACACAAATGCCCTAGACCTACCGTGACCTTCCTCGCTTAGAAATAAGAAATTAAAAAAAATAAAAAATCTTAAGGTGGATTCGTACTCGCGCCGTATGCTTTAATTTATTGCGCATGTTGTGAAATCAGTATCATTTCCATTGCGCCACAGACAACACTCTTAATTCATTCAAATTATTGAATAATTTAGTCGAGTCCAACACGACATCATACTAATTCAGAATAAGCTATGTTAACTGACTTCGGAACGAGGCGTACAGTGGAGCGAGTGTTTAGTTGGAGCAGTTATGTTGATAAGTTCCTTGCGCGCTTATTGATACTTCTAAGTAATGGCGATTGATGAAAGGGGACTTCATTTGTTTATTTATTTACTTATAATAAAGAAAAGTAACGGCCTGTTACTATTCCACTGCTGCTCCGTGTTTGGAGAGAAGGATTGGAGCTAAAAGACCTACCACGCTGCTCCAAAACGAATTGGTAGGTTATACATATCCCCAGAATTCCTTAAAGATATGCACGTATCCTCACGACGTTTTCCTTTACTTAAAAGCGTCTGTTAAATCGTAAATACGAATAAGTCATACTAGCTTTAAAGAAAAGCCATTGGCTCGAACCTGCGATTTCCTGGTTACGGTAAGGGGATCTCACTGTACTGCTATTACGGCTTGATGGTTCCTTATACTATGTTTTACAGTAAATATAAACATTATTGTACTGTTCGTACTTTCACCCGACAGCGTTATATCGGCTCTTTGCTCCACACACCGCACGAGCGTCCGTCCTTTCCCGTGGTCGTAGTGAAAGTGAGTAATTCTTTCCCTTCGCCCTTACTATAGCGCGCGATGTGCAGGCATGAAACGACAGAACCTATTTTATTATAAATCTACCTTCCGTCAAAACGTCTATTCCTATTCACATACCCTACAATTATCACTAGTAATATTTAATAAAGCTTTCATAATACTATATTTTAAATTAAATAAAAACATCGTAAGGAGTACATAAATTAATAAAGCTAGACGTTTACGTTACGCTCTTATAAATTTCTTTGATTCCGTTCATTAAGTGAAAGTGAGTAAACAATTGAGATCATTTTATTCAATTATTAATATAATTCGAAGGGCTGCTCTTGAAAAATATTTTTTGAAATTATCTCCCACCTAATTGAGAGCAGGCTTTAAAATTTGTTTGTATAGCATAAACAAACAATGAAGTTAAAATAATATTTAGGCTGTTAAAAGAAATAGTTCGAGTACAAGAATATAATGAAAGTTTTTTTAGTATTAGTATTTTAATGGATTATACGGATACAAAAAAGCACAATGCGAACGACTATTCGGGCGTAATTTTCGACGTTATTACATAAATTCTTAAAGCTCATTATCCCTCACACTTCTAGTTTGGCGGATGGTGGTGGACGTATCCTATAGTGGAAGTCACCATCCCATCCTGTTATGAGTTTTACCGAGCTCATGGCTCAGATTGTTTCTTCAATTAACCGAATAGAGAACAAACGTAAAGAGGGGGAAAAAAAAACACTTTAAGATTGTTATAGCTTGAAAGTCTGTCTGTCGGTTACGCTTTCATTTCTACCTTGGTGGAGCAATAATATTAATGAAATTCAATTTTCTCAAAATCTACTGAATGGATTTTTGCACTGTTTTTACTAAAAGCAATTCTTGAGGGATGTTTAGTTTAATAGTACATTTGCTAGAACGGCGAAACCGATTTGATGACTTTCACTGGTAGATAGACGAGGTCGTGCAGCAATATAAAGACATATTTTATTTAAAAAATTTCGAAAGGGCTTTTTTTTTATTGATTTGATTTGAAATTTTTTTTGACACAGTGATTTACACGCTCGCGAAACCGTGAGCACAGCTAGTATAGGATAAAACATTTTTATTTCGGGAACAAAAAAAAACCTATGGTACATTACAGAGGGTGATTCAACACTCAAGTCGAAAATGAAGTCGAGTGTACCACTTACACTAAATATTACATAACGTCCTAATATTGTCTTGTAATATATACAGTGAAGATATTTAAAGTCATCTGTTACTGCCAACATAACTAATAACTCGATAGTGTCAAAGCTAAGATGCTCCAAAGCCCAAAAGCTAGCTCTGGGGCCCAGAGATCGCTTATCCCTGCGGTTTTTTCCGAAGGCCTTGCTATCGTGCATAGTTTAATCATGCTTGTAAAATATACATTTGATATCTTGGAGTTGTTAATTAATTTGAAGTCATTTATTTATTACTCTGTGATATTAAATAACTGACCGAGCGTGACTTTATATACTACAGAAATAATTATTGATATTACAATATTTAAGCAAAATATTTTGTTTAAAAGTTTCTTCACCCATTAGGTTCTTTGCATCTATAATTCATGCTCTTAATATAAAACATCAAAATAAGAAAAGTCAAATTTTAGTCGAACTGACCGAACGTCACGACAGTTCCTGCAGACCTACCATGAACTCTTATTGCGACTCAATTGAAAACATAAACGACGACCGCGAACCGCTTTCTCTTCGTACCATGAAGTGTGAATTGCATTGGGGTCGTAATATTTGAAAAGGATAACGTTATATGAACTATAGATAACTCTGTCTCTTTTACTCACATGTTCTAAGGACGAATTCCGAACGCTCATTCGGCAACGACTTAAAGTGTGCATATTTAAGACGTCATGGTATGAAAAAGTAAAACAATTTCGTTTACGTCTTCAATTGAGTCGCAATTAGAGCTCATGGTAGGCCTGCTTGTCTGTAATATAAGAGGGTGAAACACGGAGCGTAGAATTGACCTTTATGGACACTTATGATATATTGTAATAATGATATTGCAGATATGTACAGGGGCGATATTAGTTGATTTCGGGGATTGGATTTTAATTATTATGAATTAGGAGTAGGCCTTATTTTGTGGATTTCGTATTGCAAAAGTAATCATTAAATGACAAAGTACTCGTTTTGCGATTTTGTCGTGAAGTGAAGACATTATCTTTGCGTCTTTGTACAGTGTTAGTGTTGAGTAACGGTAGTGTTTTAGTGGTCGGTACTGCGTGCGGTTAATATCTTTTTAGTGTTATAGTTAGTGTTTATTAATTAATTTACCATCATTCAAATTCAAAATATTCTTTCTTCAAGTAAACTTGTAAATAAGTGCTTTTGAATCGTTAACTCTACTGTTGGTTCGGAAAACTGTTTCTACCGAGAAGAGTCAGCACGAAACCCGGCGGTTGCTCTGTTCAAAATATTTTTCTTATTACTGTCTAATACAAGATCGAAGAGTAGCTATGTCCTCGCAGTCTCATGTAAGTAATTCTTAATAGTACAGTAGGCTTTCTGTATAGCCTTTTTTTAATATTGATTTTAAACTGCTCTAATGGCAAAGCTAAAATTGATGCGGAATTTTATGATAGAATCTTATATCCAAACCCACCAACGACTTACGTACTTTTGCAAGACGCAAAGCAGGAGCCGCTAGCTTATGTTCCTACTTTGTCTATTATATACATCGCCAATCTTTTTTATAATTATGTATATTCTTATGCACACGGACTAAATTGTCAATTTTTTTTTCATAAATTCGCATTATAGGTAGTTAAAGTATTGAAATTAGTATTTAAGACAGGAGTGAACGCCGAGTATCTTGCTGGTTCTTCTCTGTAAGAGCATCTTTTCGAATCATTGGTATCGAATTTTCGAAAGTGCTTGTAAAAGCCAACTTGAATATAGAATATTTTGAATATTAATTTGATTTAGGAAAAGCTAATTGCTGTCAGTTAAAAAGAAGAAAAATACTATGAACCTAAATAAAAATATCTACAATCGTATAAACGCATTTTTTAAAGAATGTGTTTTGTGAAAATTGACAAAAAATTGCGAGAATAAAGTGTAGGATTAACACATTCATCCATTGCGTAGTTCCCGGGGCTTCCCATTTTTCATAGGGATTTGGAAACATCTGTCACAGCTTGCCTTTGAGTCTAACATAAATATTCCATTACGTGTCTAGATATATGTATCTATTAAGGAAACTCTTTCGCAGCTCAAGCTATCCGGGTGTGGAATAATAAATTTCTTTCGCGCACATTACGTGAATATAAAATTCTTTGATACTGGTAATAGGAAATGGAAAGACATTCGAATAATTATCACAATCCATACTAATAACATAAGTGTGAAATTTGGTCTTTCTGTTACGTGATCATGGCTAAGCGCTGAACAAATTTTGACGAACTTATGCTACGGTTGTCGCTTGTATACCGTGCTGACATATAGTATGTATTAGTAAAAATGGTTTTCCTTAGGGAATTAGAATTTTTATTACATAATTGAATAATTATTATCATCCTCCTGCCCTTGTCCCACTCTAAGTGGGGTCGGCACAACATGTACAAACATGTTGTTACATGATTTGGCATGGTATTTGGGTATTTTACGATTGGTTGCCTGCCTGACGTCAACTTACCTAGTTGTATTTTAAGACCCCTCGGAAAGAAAGAGTGTAGTCTATTCTACTCAACCGGATAGATACCACACGGTGGGTCAACTAATCTTAGTCGCCTTCTACGACAACTCGGTAAGAAATGAGGGTGGTCTATTCTACTCAGCCGGATGCCACACGGCGAATAATTCAGTAATTATATGAGTTAATAAAAAATTACCTTTACATTAATTTCTGTACTATTGATAAATTTATAGAATACTAGCTGTCCGGCCACGTGTTGCTGTGTCCGTTTCGACTTCCCTTGAAAACAGAACTCATGCTGATAAAAATTTCATTAAAATCAGTCAAGTTGTTTCGGTGTCAATAAAGGCCAGACAAAAAATTATTTTTCTATATAAAAATATTAGAGCTCAGAATGAAAGCTATAAAGCTTCTACACTGTCGGTGGCCTTGGTTGTTGGTTACTTTGGTCGGGCGGCTTACCCTCACGGTTAGAAGGATTTTTAAATGCGAGTAATATTAGTTGATAAGTTGGAAAAGTCATTATTGACAAATCCTTGAAGAAACCTTTACATATTAATTCATGTCATTGATTGCCAATTAAACATGAGCTAAATCCTTATCCAGATAATACACTGCAGTTACGTATAGTATAATGTTTATCAATAATATTGGTTTAACGTCCATTTATGTTGCCGTAATTAACTCCGCTAATAGACTCAGTATCAAATTAATTTACCGAAGTGTTTAATACCTGCTCGGGAATTACGAATGCTCTGTTACAACAATGACTTCCGTTAGAACACGCATCGGGAATTTTCCTGAACATTCCCGTAATCCGATAAGCTACAAAGACATGACATAATTACTCTGCTTCCGGAAACCTTTGTCCGTTCCGTAATTTGATTGCGTAGTCTGGATCTATTTGGAAGTAGTAATTGGATTCATTTAAAAATTAAGTTTCTTAGGAAACTTATCGTTTTTGATTTTAATTTCATAAGTTTATCCTAAGCGTCATTTAGTAGACAAATTGAATAATTTATAGAATAAGACGTTACTTTGCGAAGGTCCTTGGTACTGAATAATCATAATATTATTGTGCTATAAAAGTAAAGTACAGTAAAGGCCTGTTACTATCCCATCGCTGGACATATTTATGCAAGTCAAGACTTATGCATGTGAAGGTAAAAATTGTAAAAGATATAAAATGGATTTAGGGTAAATCAGAGGTTAAAAAAAATGGATTTAAAAAAACAAATAGACCTCCTCTCTCCGTTTTCTGAACGAAAATTTAGAGTTCAGACCCATCACGCTGCTCCAATGTGGATTGGTAGGTAATACACGTCCCAAGAATTCTCCAGAGATATGCAGGTTTCCTTTCGATGTTCACTGAAAAGCGTGCGATAAATTGCAATTATCGATTAGACGCATAAGTTTTAACAGAAAAACTCTTTGGTGTTGCCTGCGTAGTTCGATTTTCTCAATATCTACTGAATTGATTTTTATATATATATTTATTATAAGATGTTGAGACACGCAGAAGGTTTAGTTAATAGTATGACATCAGAATTCTCGCGAGGTTGAGATTTACGCGGGAATTTTTTTGACGCTGATTTCCAAGCATGTCCGCCGGCACAGCTAGTAACATATATATTTTTTTTATAATGGAAGATAGAACAATAATATTATTTATAGAAGCAGGCGTTACTTTGCGGAATTCCATATTACAAGCAATATAACAGAACTAACTACTTTGCTATAATCCGCACGGGTTAAGTGAATGCATGCAAAGCCAATGTGTATGAAGCAGGCAAAATCTACGCACCTTATACATGCAGGACAAGCCACCACATGCACCCCAAGGCGCAATTCACCAGCAACAACGCACACAAAAGCAGCACACACACCCACCACCACAATCTCGACGATCGTTTCGCCCCGAAACCGAAGCATCATCAGGAGGATAGGCTCCACGACAAAAATCGTAATGCGCCGCGCTACCCATACAAGCAGTCTTAAATAGTTCAACTCCCACCAATACCCTCCCCTCCGAACACATGTAGCAAAACGGAATTAGATACATTTACTTGCTCGTTAATTAAGTGACCATTGTTATTTTTTATTATCTCAAGTTGCTCTAACGTATTGAGTCGGAGTCCCTTATCACAAGTGTGGAGAATATGAAATGAATGGTCACTAGGCACTTTATGACCGCTTTCCAGCAAATGTTTTGCAAAATTAGAATTTTGTGGTTTATTATTCCTAAACGCAGCCATATGTTCCCGGAATCGAACCGCAAAGCTTCGGCCAGTCTGACCTACATATGTACCGTTGCACTCAGGACAATCTATTTTATAAACTCCAGATTTTTTACCCTTATCTAATATATCTTTATTTTTACACAACAAACTACGAAGCGATTTGTTAGCGGTTGTCCCTAACCGTGAACCAATGACGTGATTATTCATTCAACCAAGTGATTTGGGCTTTTTTAACGGCAATTTCCGATGACCTACTGTGTGTGTTACATTTAATTTTAATATAACTGGGTATAACGCCTAGGTGTTTGCATTGTTGGTTGAACCAAACAGTCTGGACGGCGACGCGGTGCAATTTTGTGAATTTAGTGTAAAGTTTAGCCTCAACGGTCAAGCTCACCGTTTTTAAATGATTTATAGAACATTAGCTGTCGATGCTGAGTTGGCCGTTATCGCTTATAAATTAATTTAGTTGCGCATGAAATTAAAACCACTCCAATTTTTCGCTCACTTAATCCAGAAATTAAAACTATTAAGACATTACAAAAAACTATATCCGCAAATAGCCTTGTAGTTTCAAAAGCTGATAAAGGGAACACAGTTGTTATTTTAAAACGGGATATATATCTCGAAAAAGTTAACAATGTTATCCAAGGCGATGATTTTTTTAAGTTACCTACAGTACCCACGAAAAAGTTTTCATGTGCATTTAAACAATTGATTAACAATTGTCAATATATACTTCCCACAAATACATCGAAATTGAAGTTCACTGAGATGAATCCTCGCTCTTCAATGTTATATGGTTTGCCAAAGATCCATAAAAATAATATTTCAATTCGTCCTGTTGTCTCTTACATTGGTGCCCCAGCATATAAATTAGCCAAACATTTAAATAAAATTATACCTATGAAAACGTCCTTTCAAGCATCATATGCTTTAAAAAACAGCCTTCAGCTTATTAACAAGATTAAAGATATAAATTTACCACCTCAATGTAAATTAGTCTCATTAGACGTTGATAGTCTATTCACGAATGTGCCATATAAGGAATCATTGAACATTTTAAGCAATTTACTCGAGAAAAAATGTTCACATCCTGGTGAGACCTTAGAATTGTTAGAATTAACTCAACTATGTATGGAACAAAATTATTTTAGATTCAATAACCAATTCTTTCATCAAAAGGATAGTTTAGCAATAGGATCAACTTTGAGTCCACTGATGGCTGAAATTTTCATGGATAATTTAAAAAAACCAACATATTGTTCATAACAAAAATATTCTATACTATTATAGATATGTAGATGATATTATTATATGCTGGACAGGTACTACTGGACAACTTGATAAATTTTTCCATACTTTAAATAAAAAACATCGCAAAATAACATTTAAATTAGAATACGAACAAATTAGCTCACTAAACTTTTTAGACTTGATTATTACACGCGTTAATAACAAATATTCATTTGAGATCTTTCGCAAACCAACTTACACCGATACGATCATACCGGCTTCGTTTTGCCACCTTGGCAACATAAACTTGCTGCCTTTCATAGCTACGTCCATAGGTTATTGTCGGTCCCTCTCTCAAAAAACAGCTATGAAAAGGAGTTACAAATAATTTACCAGATAGCACTTTCCAATGGTTACACTACAGACACGGTTAAAAACATAATTAAAAATAAACACAAGTCTCAAGTCGCTAAACTTTTGTATGCGGTACCATCTTTTAATAAAACTGATTATAAAGCCAGTCTGACTTACTTTGGAAAATTAACAGATCGAGTGGCAAATATATTTAAATCAAAATTGGGTACTAAACTCTCTTTTAAAACTAACCAATCGCTTCGTAGTTTGTTGTGTAAAAATAAAGATATATTAGATAAGGGTAAAAAAACCGGGGTTTATAAAATAGATTGTCCTGAGTGCAACGGTACATATGTAGGTCAGACTGGCCGAAGTTTTGCGGTTCGATTCCGGGAACATATGGCTGCGTTTAGGAATAATAAACCACAAAATTCTAATTTTGCAAAACATTTGCTGGAAAGCGGTCATAAAGTGCCTAGTGACCATTCATTTCATATTCTCCACACTTGTGATAAGGGACTCCGACTCAATACGTTAGAGCAACTTGAGATAATAAAAAATAACAATGGTCACTTAATTAACGAGCAAGTAAATGTATCTAATTCCGTTTTGCTACATGTGTTCGGAGGGGAGGGTATTGGTGGGAGTTGAACTATTTAAGACTGCTTATATGGGTAGCGCGGCGCATTACGATTTTTGTCGTGGAGCCTATCCTCCTGATGATGCTTCGGTTTCGGGGCGAAACGATCGTCGAGATTGTGGTGGTGGGTGTGTGTGCTGCTTTTGTGTGCGTTGTTGCTGGTGAATTGCGCCTTGGGGTGCATGTGGTGGCTTGTCCTGCATGTATAAGGTACGTAGATTTTGCCTGCTTCATACACATTGGTTTTGCATGCATTCACTTAACCCGTGCGGATTATAGCAAAGTAGTTAGTTCTGTTATATTGCTAATAATATTATTATTAGTTTTGTGACAATTTGAATGCAAGATTGATGCAATGCCATTGAATGAAAGACGAGATCATATACATGTTTATATCTGTGAGAATTCATTAATTAAGCATCCAGTGGCGAGTTCACGAGTTGCTTAGCACGTTGCTAATGGAGTACATTAATGGACTTAGCATTAAATTCATTTACTGTAGTACTTAGGACTTCGCCAGCCAATGACAAACGCGCCGCCATTGCAGCAACCAGTGACATTGGCGCGGACGAACGTCGGATATTTTCGGGAGCGTTCAGCTAATCTTATTAAGTCGGCAACATCACAAAACAATTACTCTTTATAGAAAATCTATGTAATGTAGCAAGCGAAATTTCATTCAAAACATTCATATGCATGCATGTTTAATACACCACTACCATCGATACACTACATACATTCACTTCGTCAATCTCAACGATCGTTTCGCCGCATAACCGACGCATTATTAGGATAAAAGCTATTTTGCGATTTGGTCGTATAACTAATCCTGCATGATTATGGTACTCATACCATAATCATGCATGGATTTTGCTTCCCACACCTGGTATAGCATAGATTTTCTTAACACACGCGGATTACAGCAAATAATTATATCCATACTTTATTTATTTTATTTCTTTATTGTACAAACAAAAGGCGGACTTATCCCTAAAAGGGATCTCTACCAGCCAACCTATGAGTAACAGAAATAAAAAAAAATGGATGATGAAAAAAAGGAAGGAAGAAAAAGAAAAATAACGAAACACTATATACATAGATTAAAGTTGAAAAATGAATGAATAAAATAATAGATAATAGAGATTATTTGAATTAATTAAAATGTAATTTAATATTGATAATAAGCTACTAAATTTAATTAAATGACTTGAGACAAATATTTTCTAGTCAGTGACTTAAATGCTGATAGGGAAGGAGATTTGCGGATTGATACAGGTAAATAATTCATTCGTTCATTTTAACACCTTGAAAGCTAAATGATCTCGAGTAAGTCAGTGAGGAGCATTTAGGGAAGGCAAGGTCTAACGTATTTAAAGATCTTAGCCGGCCACATCCAACATCCGACAAGAAGTACTTTACTTATACTTTCGTTTTATGTAGTAATTAAATTATTACTAGAGAAAGATAAAGATGTTTAATTTGTCGAGTTCGCACAACGCCTAACCCCTCTTACGTTTAGTGAACACCGTGTGTACATTTTGAAAAATTGAAATGTTTTCTTCAAGAACAATGAATGTAAGTTATTATTATTGTGAAAAAAAAATGGCGTTCTTTATTGTCATCCTATATGTTATCCCGATGTATAAGCATTCATTGTGCCAAATGTCATCGATATTAGTTCAAAAGAATTATTTTTTGTAAAAAGTAATGGTTATACTAAAAAGTTATTAAATTAACGTTTTAAACAAATTTTAAAACAAATGGTTATGGTCCTGATGTAATAAAAAAATATGGTCATATTTTTTATGACATCAGGAGACCCAATTGAGTCTCATATTAACAAGTAATCCTAAAAATGCTGCTGCTCACTAAGACAAGTTTTACTATTTTTATATGGTTTTGTTGAAAATGTTTTTCAGTGCAAATGATATATCTTCGCTAATTAGCAGTAATACCATGAAGGAAACTCAATTTTGTAGACGTTTTGAGTAGCAGAGTAATTGCAATAGCAACTGCAATTTAACCCATCGGATCAATGTAATTTTTGTGATGGTGATATTGGAAGGGTTGGAATGCGATAGAAGCTACTGTTTATTCCAGAACTACGGTCCACGCGAACGAAGTTGCTGGTAAAAGCTAGTAACATGATCTAAAAATGAAGGTCAAATATTCGTACAAACCCCAGCTTCTTGGCGGTCATTATAATTATCATGCATATCACGTAAAAATATGCGTCTCATTATCTAATTTCAAAGTGGCCATAATTCTTTGCGTATTTAGAGGCAAGAAATTTTTCAGGGGGATGTGGAAGCTCGAATTTTTCTATAAAGAAAACCCCTAAAGTGTTTCTTTAGGGTTTCCGGTTGGATTCACGTAGTGTCGTCGATGGTCCTCGAAGGAATTCGAAATAACCCGCGTGTTTGTACGGTTCAATAGCGTCACATTATGTCTAAAGGGAACTTATTATGGCCCTTTAATAGAACCATATAGCACTAAAGTAACATGGGTAACTTGAAATTGATTGGTTGTACATCATTACGTACCTTTTTTTTACTTAAGGTTAGTCAACGTAATATTTCCTACCAACGGGATTTATTTCATATATCACTAATTTGTAATATATATTTTTTTATTAACGGCCCACTCCCAATTTCGCAAATATGCCGCCTCTCTGTTTTTGGAGAGAATGGTTTGAGCTAAGACGCACCACGTTTCTGGTAGGTTATACATATCCTAAAATTTCTCCGGAGATATGTAGGTTTCTTATCGAAACCTGATTTCGGAAGGATAACAATCCTTCGGCGGCCGAATCCAACTCGGATGGGCAGCGTTCGGGAAGCTACGCGAGATCTTTACGTCCGAAATACCTCAGTGTTTGAAGACCAGGGTCTTCGAACAGTGCGTGTTGCCAGCGATGACCTACGGATCTGAAACGTGGTCGCTCACTATGGGCCTTATAAGAAAGCTCAGAGTCGCTCAGCGGGCGATGGAGCGAGCTATGCTCGGAGTGTCTCTACGAGATCAAATCAGGAATGAGGAGATCCGTAGAAGAACTAGAGTCACCGACATAGCTCAGCGGGTCGCGAAGCTGAAGTGGCGCTGGGCGGGGCACATAGTGCGGAGAACCGATGGGCGCTGGGGTCTTAAGGTGCTGGAATGGCGACCCCGCACCGGAAAGCGCAGCGTCGGTAGACCCCCTACGAGGTGGACAGACGACCTCAAAAAGGTCGCAGGGAGCCACTGGATCCAGGCAGCGCAAGATCGTGTGGTGTGGCGATCCCATGAAGAGGCCTATGTCCAGCAGTGGACGTCCATCGGCTGAAGAAGAAGAAGAAGAACAATCCTTCCGAAAACCATTTGATAAATTGTAAATATACATAGCCACATGTGGTATAGTAGAAAAATCGTTAAGCCCTAGTACCCCTATTTACTTTTATCTTTATTAAACAAAGTCCGCTTTCATTTTTAAATCTTTACTTATTATAAAATAAAGTCCCCAAAGCTGTCTGTCTGTATGTAATCGATTTTCTCAAAATCTACTGAACGGATTTTAGTAGAGTTTTTACTAAAAAGTAGTGCGATTCCTCCGAAAGGCTTAGGTTAATAGCACATAACCGTTTTATGTAAATTTAGTTGAAGAGGACGTTTTACAAAAGTTTTTAGTGGGCGTAGTATCAAATCGGTGTCGATTGTAGTTTAGAGGGGGAAATAGGTATAAAAAGCGGTGTCGGGTATCAGAGAGCCAGTCTCATTCCGAGACTCGAGCGACTATAATATGCTAAACATCCAACTTCACGGAGGCGAAGCCGTACGTATTTCTAGTAAAATATATGGATATAGATATTAATGTTTAGTTAAGGTATAGAAACCGCGACACCCACGTCATCTATCGGGTGAACCTGACTAGTTTCAAGTCACTTCGTGACCCTTATTCATCAGCTCTTTATATGGCGATATTGGTTATTATAAATTAATAAGGTTAAACTGAATGACATAACTGTTGTGTGAAATATAACTTACAGTTTAGTTCTTACTACGTAACGCCGTATAAAGAGCTCATGAATCAGAGCCTGGTTTGGACTTGAACCAAGTCGGCCTCTCCCGATAAAATAAGACGAGAATATAGACAGTTTCAATACCTATGAATACCACGTGCGATAACCTAAATTCTTCTTCTTTTCATGTTTCTCGACTGCTGGAAGTTGGCCGTTATTATGCTCTAAGACATTCTGTCCTTCGCAAGACGAAACAATTCTACAGTGGAAGCAATTCGCGTCCACTTTCGTATAGATCGCAATCACAATTTTCTCTGACGTCCAGCGCGCCTCTTTCCTTTAATTTTGTCCATTATTATGAGTTGAAGAAACTTGTATCTCTCATACCTAAGAATGTGATCGGGGTACGCCATCTGGTAACCTTAATTTAAAAATATATGTCCATTCTGACATATATGACAATCTGAAACCTTTATCACGCTAGAAAGTTTTATTTACTCATATAAATCCATATGGACGGTATATTTGAACGTTTTTCAATTAAAATCGTTTAAACCCTTTGTTCGTTTCGTTTGTTGAAATAAAAATGGTGCAACGTAAATTTCAACGTTCCGCTTCGATATCTGTTGGCTTAACTTACTGCCGACAAGTGGGGACATTAATTACCTTCGTTCAGTTTGTTCGTTAAATATCAGTTTTTAATGCCTTTCCACGTTCCAATACTGACTGCTATGAAAAACTCTTAAGCGAACTTAAATTGTGAGTCAGTTAGCAATTGTTTAACATATTAATAGTATTCTTTCTGAATTTATTCCTTATTTACGTGATTATTTCGCAATGATGGAGTTATGTTAAAACTCCATTGATGTGAACTTTTTGATGGGTAAAAAATGTTCAACTCACGCCAGGACACGTGATCTGATAGAAAATTCGTATGATGGAGGGAGAGTAGACCGCCAGCACGGCGTAGGAGAGGAAGTAGCCCCTTCTCTTTCTATAGCAAAGCGCAAAGCGCTTGCGCGAATTTGTCATGGTTGATACATACACATGCACATAAATAATAGTAATTTAATACTGATAATTAAAGCAATTCATGCAATTATACCATTTCAAAATATCGAAAGTTAATATTCAAGTTTTCACTCTTGCCGGCTCTCCCGGAGAGCATCCCATTGATTTTTTTGGCATATATAAATAGTTAATAATATTCCAATATTATACAGATATTGCGAGGCCGCTTAAATTTTTAGTCTCTATTTAAAATACCCCAAGATGATATATCGTACATGAGGACTAAATTACGAACATAAAAAACCTAAGCATCTCTCAAGATCGTCAGAACTTTACTGTTAGATTAAAATACTAAGTTACACACTCAGTAAAAGTAATAGTATTTCGTTATGTCTATCTTTACAGGTGCGGAAAGCTTAAGTATTAAATGAGGTTTAAAATTATACGTAGACCTTAATAAAATGCCAGTAACTTCAGGGTTGGAAGGAATGCCCATCAAATTTGTCACCAACAATTTACTGACACAAAAACCTCTATATATCACTGGCATATTTTTTGTTAGATGTGACATTAAAAATATTGCCATTGTGTTAAAGGAAAACGCAGTGAAAGCACGGTTGGGAAGGAAGGAAACTTGGACCTTTTGTCCCGTGGATTTAGACAACCGTATGTTTCATTAGCATTAATGTTTATCTTAGAAAAATTATTATTTGCTTAATTAGAATAGAAATTCCTCTAGCCGTGAACCATTCTTATTTTATCAAGACATAATAGTAAGCCTAATAAGAAAGCTCAGAGTTACTCAGCTAGCGATAGAAAGATCAGAGCTTGGAGTTTCTTTGTCATATTTTATCAAAATTACCGATACGATATGCGTGGGCGATGGATGGGATACAAACTTGTAGTACAAGGAACGAAATATCGTTTCTTCGTACTACAAGTTTTGTACTTCGTACTTCAGGTGTTAGTATGCCTACCAAGGCCTGAAAAACTCTCGTTGGTTTGTTAGGAGGCGGCGAGACTGCTTTTGAAAAGTTCGTGAGTTAACGGTGGATCCAAGCGGTATCTGCATAACGGTATAACGTATCTATTTTACTTTGATTGTTGTTTGCGATTTCAAGTGTTGAATGTTTTCTGTTATAAATACATAGGTCTCATTGAGATGTTCAGGATACCACGGCATTGTGCGGTTTCCTGTGAGACGACAGTAGGTCGGTCCATTGAGTAGGGGTTCCGACACCGACATTACGTGTTCCGGAAAGGGGTCGGCACTCCCGTTCATAGAGAACAAACGCCCGTCACTATGTCGCTTTCAATAGAATATGATGTTACTCTGTTGTTCTATTAGACTACAGCTGCTTCTGTTTATAGACGTAAAAGTAAAGGTACGCTTTACCATGGCCTCGTCGGAAGATGTACTCTAGATTCTATACTAAATGAATAATTATTTTTGATAAGAGTGACCGCCGAGTTTCTTGCTGGTTCTTCTCGGTTAGAGCACCTTTACGAACCAATCGTAGCTTCATTGTAACTTGACGATCCAAAAGTGCTTGTAAAGCCAACTTGAGTATGAATTATTTGAATTTGACGATGTTAGCCGCTGCTACAGTAATTGCTACCACCCTGATGGTATTTTTTAAAACAAAATAGCTGACATCATATTCACTATTCTAGAAAATCGTATATGTGCGATCTTCTCACGGCACAATTTACATTCACACTGATCCTGATCAGACTTCCCTCCTCGCGTCCATCCCGCTTAGAGCGTTTAAATTTATTGCTTATACATGTAACATTTTGATTAAAGCAACATCAAATTATCATTAATTTGTAGTTTGTTTCATGTTTTGCTCAGTCCAATAATTGAAAAATATATTCCTGTAGACTTTTCCTACTAAAAAGAATCTTATTCACTTCTTTTTAAATTTTTGCAAATGCCGAAATATGGATGAAAATAGAGTGTTTGTTGGTAATTTTACGTCGTTGTGACTCATTCTATTCTGATGATTGTGAAACGGATGCGTTGACAAAAGACTTTCAGTCCTCTTCTTAATTTGTTTATCTTAAAACCATGATGCTACTACGCAGTCAGATATATATTATTTAACATAGTCGACATATCCGATATCTCACTGGGCGCTCTTAATCGAGATTGAGTCTCCCGACAGGCAATCTTAGGCCGAACTCATTAATCTCTTCCGACTAAGGGTCAATCACTACGGGAACTTTTGCGTTCGCCCACACTCAAACTCAAGTTACTAAAGTATAATACTTAAAAGGGTATTGCCGCCGTGTGTTATCCGGCTGAGAAGAATAGACCACGTCATTTCTTACCGAGGTGTTGTAAAAGGCGACTAAAGTAAGTTGACGTCAGGCAGGCGGCGGCTCGTAAAATAACTAATTACATGTTTAAAACATTCTGTGCCGAATCTACTTAGAGTGGGATAAGAGCGAGCGAAAAACGTAACGGAAAAACTCAGTACGCAGCTATTTCTTCTATATACTGACTATCCCCTATATTATCTATCAAAGATATTAAATTGTACATATATATTTTTAAATTAACTAGGTAGAATAACTTAAGCAGATATCGTTTACAGGTCGTGTCTTTTATCCCGATTTTAATTTATTCGACTTATCCAGCGAGCTTATGATCATATGAGCTTATGAAGATATTAGCGAATGATTTAATTTTATTCGACTTAACCAACGACCTTATGATCATATGAGCGTATGACGATATGAGCGTATGATTTTATTTTATTCGACTTAACCAACGACCTTATGATCATATGAGCGTATGATTTTATTTTAATCGTCTTATCCAGCGAGCTTATGATTATATGAGCTTATGTTTGAATTTAATTCGACTTAACCAACGACCTTATGATCATATGAGCGTATGATGATATTAGCTTATGATTTTATTTTATTCCACTTGTCCAGCCAGCTTATTGTCATATGAGCGTATTATGATATAAGCTATTTGTTTTTTTTATTTCATTCGACTTATCTAGCGAGTGCAGAACGCGTTCGCGTGATCAAGTTATGACGTGCCGATTTTTTCTTTTTTTTTAAAAAGAAATTGAAGATGTTTTTGCTACAGGACCATCAACAGCGGTAAACGATTACGAATAAGTAACGGTTTTGATGAGTTATATAAACACATATATTGTTTTTTTGGAATACAGTTAATAAATATAACTTATAGATTGCATTTAACGTAAAAAGTAATAATAATAAAGTTTTTATTGTTTTGTTTGTATTGAATCTAGTCAAAAAAATAATATTTTTCTTCTTCATAGTGCATATTATTGTTTAACAGGGACTCTCGTTAAAAAATGTTCACGCGACTTTAACCTTTGCATTTCTAAACTCATGGACGAAAGTTGTATAAATGGAGATATTTTGTAATGGCTAAGTAAGATAAAGGTCGGGTCTGGAAGCCTGCTGAATACTTTTAGCAGTCGCTCGTTGTCGTTAAAGTTTAGAACAAAGCGCAATTTTTAATTACAAACTTTGCGGGTGAGGTATATTGGGGTCTTGCGCGGGAATTTGCTTTTGTTTAGCAAATTAAAAATATGTTTTATCGACAAATGCGGCATCGTTTGATTTGCAAGTTATTGTAATATATAATTAATAATATAATCGGCGGTAAAGTAAATAGAAAATATAACTTGCTGTGCCTAGTAGCGACCAGTGTAGAAGTCAGTGTGTCACAAAATTTTTCCCGCGTAAATCCTTTTATTTTACGACTTTTACAACTGCGCTATCTCTTCCACACAATTTACATAGAACCATAATGTATTAGTTCCTTAAACCTTCTGGAAGTATTGCACTATCTATTAGTAAAAACCGCATAAAAATCCGCTCACTAGATTTTGAGAAAATCGATACACACAGATAAAACATACAGATAGACAGATTTTGGGGACTATGTTTTATAATAAGTATAGATGGTAAATGTAGAGTGGGCTATCCGTTTTCATACCTGATACATGCAGGATTTGTAAAAACTTATTAATAAAACTTAGAGCGTTTTCATAAAGGTAACGCAAAAATATGGCTAAAACGTATTCTCTATTTTGTTGCAATTAAGAAAATAGGCTAAGTATGACGTTTAATTAGTCGAATATCAAAAAGGTTTCTCTACTCATAATTGTGGTGGTTGCGTCAATTTACTCGTATTAATCGGATTACCGAATCTTCAAAGAAACGAATGAGGCGCCTGTACAAAAGCGATGGAATGGCTTTAGGAAATTTTTTCGCTTAAGACATTTAAGATGTTACGGCGTTCCATTTATTACTGTTTAGAGGACTCTAATTCCAGACATGCCTTATAAAGTCATCGTCAATCTTTAAGTATTTAGTTTAGTGCTCTTACAGCTTCTGCAAGACGTCTGCTCGCCTTTATGTTACAAAATGAAATCTGGACGTACATAAAATAAGATACAATACGACTTTGTGATAGTGAACGTGTGTGGTGCTGGTGTATTGTGGTGGCGGCAGTCGTCGTTTGTGCATGTGTTTTTACGAATCCTGCATATATCGAGTATTAAAGCGAATATTCTACTCTACATTTAGCATTATTCTAGTAACATAACATACACATCTAATGATATAATAAAATTATTCTCTACATATAGCATTATATATATTTCCTATTTACTTTATCGCGTATTATAGCAAAATAATTGTATTATTACTTTTGTATATGGATATTAATATAGATTTAATAATTACTAGCTGTGCAAGCGGCTTCGCCCGCGTGGAAATCAGCGTGTCACAATTTTTTTATTGAATTCAAATTTTAAGCATAAAAGTAGTTATTGTGAGTTAACCATAAGAGATAGAGACATGCTATCGCGGACGTTTTTGTACTAGTTTTATAGATCTACAATTCTCTAGTACATTACTTTAGCGTATCTCTGCTGCTGGATTACGCAGCGCACGCGACTACAGCTCCCAGCAAGCAAGTTTTTTACCAACTGCGTGATATCTTCCACACAATTTACATAATACTGATATGTACTATTTATCTAAACCATCCAGAAGTATTGCACAATCTTTTGGTGAAAACTGTACAAAGCTCCGTTCAGTAGATTTTGGGAAAATTGATTACATACAGACAGACAGCTTTTTGGGACTTTGTTTTATAATAAGTATAGATTAACAGTATATTTGAATATGTTGTCATGCTTATCTCTCCATGTTATGTATCCAAGAAATTGAATAATACAAAGGCTTTTAGATGTAAGTTTTAGTAAAGTTTTTTCTCAAAGTGTCATAGCGACGCTCGCGTTGCAGTCTCCGGCGGGATTCCCTTCGGGACGTACAACGTAATATCCTTCTGAAAGGCAAACGGTGACAGGTGTTCTCAAATGGCTATGAAAAATGCGCCGCCTCGAGAATTACGTAATGGTATGTGTCAGCGAATAGAGTTTTGAGATTCTTTGTACTCATAATAAGCAGCAAGTATTCCAGATGTTCCCTAGAGGCCTTAGTCCCCTGCGATTCATTTGTCACGTTTACGTGTGTTATATGCGACGTTAAATATGATTTTCATTGTGCCAAGTAAACTCGTTATGGAAGCGGTTCGGGACGGAAGGAAGTGCCGACCTTTCCTTTTGGGGTTCCGACCGTGTTCTTGGGAAGCAACGTCGAATTAATGTGAGCGTTAGAAAAACGGAACGGGTTCATTAGGAGACGTTTGTTACGTTTACTCCGTTATATATGAAAATGTTATTTTGCTATAATCCACGATAAAAGAAAATATATGTAACTAGCTGTGCTTACGGCTTCCTCGTAAACATAAAAATATTTATTCTTAGTTAACCAAAATCGATAGAGACATGCTCTCGCGGCCTTTTTTTGTAGTATATTGCTTTAGTTGCTAGTCTGCTGGTGCACTACCTTTTAGTAAAAATCGTATAAAAATCCGTTCAAATACAGACAGACAACATTTGGTGCTTTGTTATACAATAAGTATATTTTTTTTTTCACACAGTTTTTGTTTATTTCGCACAGTTTTGCTTCTGTCTATTATACAAAAAAGGGCGGAACGGATTTGTATGTACTTGCACATAATCCTCCTGATCTTATCTCACTCTAAGCGGGTTTGACACAACATGTTTGTAACATGTTGTCCACCCAAAACTTCTTCTGCGTAACACTTTAGTATCTGGATAAAAGTCATCATCATCGCCCTGCCCTTATCCCACTCTAAGTGGGGTCGGCACAACGTGTTATAAAAATGCTGTCACATGATTCGGCTACGTATTTTACGACCGGCCGCCTGCCAGACGTCAACTTATCTTAATCGTATTTTACGAACACTCAGTAAAAAAGCGAGTGGTCTATTCTACTCAACCGAATATAACACGGCGGGTCAACTTATCTTAGTCGCCTTTTACGACCCCTCGTTAAGAAAGAGGGTGGTCTATTCTACTCAACCGGATACCACACCGGTGGGTCAACTTACCTTAGACGTCTTTTACGACACCTCGTTAATAAAGAGGGTGGTCTATTCTACTCAACCGGATACACCACCGGTAGGTCAACTTACCTTAGTCGCCTTTACGACCCCTCGGTAAGAAAGAGGGTGGTCTATTCTACTCAACCGGATACCATACGGTGGGTCAACTTACCTTAGTCGCCTTTTGCGACACCTCCGTAAGAAAGAGGGTGGTCTATTCTACTCAACCGGATACCACACGGTGGGTCAACTTACCTTAGTCGCCTTTTGCGACACCTCCGTAAGAAAGAGGGTGGTCTATTCTACTCAACCGGATACCACACGGTGGGTTACCTTAGTCGCCTTTTGCGACACCTCGGTAGGAATAGAGGGTGCACTTTGATTATAATTTGTATACTTTTTGTACCTAACTGTATTGTACTGAAGTCCACTAGAAAAAAAATCGTGGCCACGATACAGTTTAATGTTGTTAAGGAACTAAAACACTTGTGAGTTAATGTTCGAAGTTTTTTCTAGTAGGCCAAGGCCATAACATTATTGAAATCGCTGTTTTATTGATATAAGGCTGTGTTGTGCGTGATTGGCGAGTAAAGTACGGGGTATGTCGGTAAATGAATCGCTAAACCCATTAGTGTATTCCATTAGGTTCGTGCTAAGTAGACTCGTGAGTATTGTCGCAGTTAGATGGCCGTAGATAGCTTCGCACGCGTGATTGGCCGGGTTAATGGTTTATTGTTTGTAGGCAATGTTGTTCGTGTGTATTTAACGATCGAACGAACACAATCCACGTTGAGAGTTATTGTCTTTTGTGTAATTTTTATCGAAGCAATTACGTGGACACATGTAGAGGTTAAGACTACATCATCATCATTCTCCTGACCTTATCCCACGTATTGCACTTAGAAGTCTTTCTCCCAAATGAATAAATCTAATGTATCCCTATCTAACTGCATCCAGGCATTGCATTAATTTTTCTAAGGTTCCGGTATACTGAAATTGTCTGGCAACTCTCTTAAGATTGAAATAAATAATTATATGTTATAAATATATAGTCAGTTAAAGTCATAGTTCTAGCTGAACATCAATACCATGTGACTCTTTCCAGCGGGGCGTAGGTTCAAATCCTGAGGAAGCGCCAATGAGTTTTTTTGTCAAAACTAATGTGACTAATAGTTATTTACAATTTATCACTTGTTTTTCAGTAAAGGAAAAAATCGTCAGTACAACTGCATTTCTCTGAAGAATTTTTGAGATATATGTAACCTACCAATCTTTTACGTTGTAACAACGTTGTACAAGTCTGTTACGTTTCAGCCGCCTGTCTAGGGTAAACAAAATATAATCGCCGTTTACGACACCTCAGTAAGTAATGAGGGTGGTCTACTTTACTGAGCCGCATACAAGGCGGGTCAACTTACCTTATTCATCTTTTACGATACCTCGGTAAGAAATGAGGTTGGTCTATTCTACTCAGCCGGTTAATATTACTCAAATGTTAGACTAAGTACATGAGAATTATCATAAGTTGACATATGTAGTGATACATTTACATAACCCCTCGTACGCACGATAGGTTTTTTACAGTGCGTTACAAATACGTCGATATGAAACAAATAGGTATCCAGATATCTATTCACACGACAGCGTTTTTAAAATGCGATGTATTTTTAACGAGCAGTGTTCCATTTTAGGCGTTAGGCTGAATATACCATACGATACTTCTTATTACGTCTATGCAGAGTTTTAACGCGGCGTACTTTATACGCCCGTGCTAACGTGAGGCGTAAAATAAGAAACAGCATGTTTAAACAAATTCAATAAACTATACTTATGTACTAGTGTTTCCAAAATGCTAAGCGTACTAAATAGCGTGGTACTTAACGCCTCAATTCAGGCTGGCTTAGTCCCATTACTGTTAGATAATGCCAGTTGCCCCCAAATGGCTGGTTGAAATTAGTCTGGATTTAGTTCAGAGAGTTCTTCCTATCGGCGTTTAACTGCAGTTAGGAACCGACTGATAAGTTTTAACCATAACAGTAATGAAGTTTAACATTATAAGTTTTACTAGGAATGAATAGGCAACGACGTAATATTAAACCGAATTATATATTTGCTAGGTAAAAAACTTTATTTACTCGTGGATATGATATTTAATAAATTTATAGTAAATAATAATAATTTACTAATAGTAAACTAATAAGTGATATTTTCATTTTATTATAAATACTTTTTATGTATTTAGTATAGTTATTATAATCATCCTCCTGTCCTTATCCCACTCGAAGTGGGGTCGGCACAACATGTTATAAACATGTTGTCACATGATTTGGCTACGTATTTTACGGCCGGCCGCCTGTCTGACGTCAACTTACCGTAGTCGTATTTTACGACCCCTCGGTAAGTAAGAGGGTGGTCTATTTTACTCAACCGGATACCACACGGTGGGTCAACTTACTTATTCGCCTTTTACGACACCTCGGTAAGAAATGAGGGTAGTCTATTCTACTCGGCCGGTTACCACACGGCGGGTCGTCTTACTTTAATCTCCTGTTACGACACCTCGGTAAGAAATGAGGGTGATCTATTCTACTCAGCCGGATACCGCACGGCATAGTTATAATATTATTATATTTATTATATATTTAATATTAATTAATTTTACTTAATATTATTTTTTTTTATTTTAAAACTGGTTGTCTGGAAGAGATTCCGATTCCGGAATAAGCCCGTCATAGCACATTATTTTGTTTTTTAAAATCATTTTTATATTGATGTCAATTTGTGCAATATAGAGATTACAATCAAACAAACTTTATTCAGTCTTACTAGGTAAGAGTTCGAAAGTATAAACGATTTGATATATAATTCAAATATCAATTTTTTTTAAGAATTATGTACATTTAATTGGTATTACGTAATTGTAGTAGGTATCAAATAGTGGTATAGTTTACTATTATTTGTACTTTTATTCCATCCATTCCCCTGCCCTTATCCTACTGAAAGTGGGGATCGGCACAACATGTTTTAAACATGTTGTTTCAGGATTTGGCTAATTTTTTACGACCTGTCGCCAGCCTGACGTCAATTTACCTTAGTCGCTTTTTAAGACATCTTGGTAAGACATGAGGGTGGTCTATTCTTTGTTTTTTTTTCAACTGACTGAATGCTGGTAGCCCTAATGGCTTTTACAACGTCAACGGGCGGGACGGGCGAACGCAGAAGCATCGCCGAGGTTGCAAAATGCTGAGAGTAGAGCGCAGAAGCTCTACTTAAGTCGGGGAACGTTCTTCTAAGGGTGCCTCCTGTGAGGCCGGACCACGGCTTAGGGCGACGCGTAGTGGAGGGTTGATGATATGACTTAGATTAGTCATTGCGGCGTCGGAAGGGTGGCAGGTCTATTCTACTCAGCCGGATACCACACGACACTTGCCTTATTACTTACTCACTTACCTCGGCTTTTATTTATACTTTTATCCTTCTATAATATACATATATTTGTGTAAAGTGAACGTTAACATGTGTATACAGGTGTTAGATTTTAACACGTGCAATTAATTTTAACTCTCGATTTGTATAAGTTTGATGTGTCTCAGAACTGGGTCAGACTATGCTCAGATTAAGTTTAGAGAATATCTCGGAAATTGCTTCTTGTAATGCCTTGGAGCGTAATTGCAGCCGAAATTCAGTTACTACATGCACTTGGGTAAATATTAAAGCGAGCCCCAACTAGGCTGCGAAACATACCAGCTTAGAATATATATAGTATTGGTTACATTTTTAAGTTTTCAACCGTGGAAGTCAAATTGGTATTTAATACTTCAGGTGTACTTTGAATTTGGAAATCAAATTGTTTTAATTATTTAAATGATTTATAGAAGCAGGCGTTACTTTGCGGAATTCCATATTACAGGCACTATAACAAAACTACTTTGCTATAATCCGCACGGGTTAAGCGAATGCATGCAAAGCTAATGTGTATGAAGCAGGCAATATCTACGAACCTTACACATGCAGGACAAGCCACCACACGCACCCCAAGGCTCCACCCCCTCCACCATCTCGACGATCGTTTCGCTCCGAAACCGAAGCATCATCAGGAGGATAGGTTCCACGACAAAATCGTAATGCATTTCGAGATTGTCCTGGTGGTGGGTGTGTGTGCTGCTTGTGTGCCTTGTTGCTGGTGGTGGAGCCTTGGGGTGCGTGTGGTGGCTTGTCCTGCATGTGTAAGGTTCGTAGATTTTGCCTGCTTCATACACATTAGCTTTGCATGCATTCGCTTAACCCGTGCGGATTATAGCGAAGTAGTTTTGTTATAGTGCCTGTTTTAATTATTGTCAATAATCATGCTTGATATGCGGGTTGGTGATCTCATCGCGAACGTAAGTCGTATTGATATATTCGCAGCCTATTATCGGTTAACTGACATTTGGATTAGCGGTTATGTATTCAGCCATTTGTCTAAAGAATTGTTTCCCAACGTGGGGCCCACACCCCACGGGGGAAATTTGATTCTTAAGAGGGGAATATTGTCATATTGTATTTTATCGGGTTAGCCCGACTAGTTTCTAGGGCTAACCCGATAAAATACGACCTGCTTATAGCCCGTTTCTATACATTTACTATAAGTACTACTCATGATAGTTTCTTTTTTTTAAAGTAACGAATTTTATCTATATCGCTCTAACGGATTAGACGTTAAATCATACAGAACGACGGATAAGCAGACAGATACACTTTTGCATTTATAATACTAGTATGATAGATTGGTATACTTTAGTTTTAACAAGTGAAAAACCATCCATTCAAGTAAAATTTCCTACTCTATTTGAACATATACTATTAAAAAGCCTCAAATATTAGTAAGTTTTTTCACAAAGTCGTAATCAAAGTATACCTTAGTTATTTAAGTGTTCAAAAGTATTTTAGAAATTATAATACCAGAATATTTTCTCATAATTTTTACATGCTGCCCTTACTTGAATGACTTGAATTAATAAAACAATTTTTTTTAGGAATATCCGTTATTTACAAATGATTTAGCGCTATAACGTTTCAGTACATTATTTATTACCTTAATATGATTTAATGCCAGCAGAATACTGAAGGCTCCTCAAGAAAATATCATCTACAAAGAGCACTTTATACTGGTACGTTCAAACGCGAAAATAAATTCTTTTTGCGCGCAAAAACATTATTTATTGCGTTTCTAAGTGTAATGAAATATGATCGCGTTCACTGGAAATGAACGCTTTTGTAGATGAGAGAGTAGAAAAAAAAAAGATTTTTGGCAACAAATTTATTATTCACGTACACTCAAACGGTTTAATTTAGTCGGTTCTATTATTGGCACGTATATCGGTTACCGATGGAATCGTTTTATTATTTATTCAAAACCCTGTATGGGGTATAGCACCGTGCGAACCAACAGATGGGAAATATAGTACGCAGCGGCGCAACATATCGTGAATAGGTTCGTTATTTACCTAAACCGTGTTCTATGCATGCGATTAGACAGTATATAGATACTTTAATACTACTAATATATAAAGTTGAAGAGTTTGTTTGTTTACTTGATTGATCGATTGTTTGAATGCGCTTATCTCAGGTAGTTCCTGGACCGTTTGAAAAATTCTTAGTGATAATGAGTTTTTCTATTAAAACTTATGTGTTTAAGTGATAATTGCAATTCATCACAAGGTTTTCGTTGAAGGAAAGCATTGTGAGGAAGCCTGCATATCTCTAGAGAATTCTAGGGATATGTGTAACCTACCAATGTGCATTGGAGCAGCGTTGCAGGTTTTAGTTCCAATCCTTCTCTCCAATAAACGGCGAGAGGAGGCCTATGCCCAGCAGTGCTAAATTATTCCCTAACCATTTCAAAATATCAAAAATGCACATCGTTAATATTCGAGTTTTCACTTCTGTTGGTACTACCGTAGTGGAACCCGTTTTTTTTTAATCTAGACGATCATGTAATATTAACGATTATTTAGTTTGTGATAGTGAACGTGTGTAGTGCTTGTATATTGTGGTGGAAGTTTTGGAGGTTTGTGCATGTGTTTTTACGAATCCTGCACGTATCGGGTATGAAAATACGGATAGTCCACTATACATTTAACACTATATTTTTTCTATTTACTGTATCCCGGATTATAGCAAAATAATTTTATTATTACTTTTGGATTATTGAGTGAAAAAGTTCACAAAAAAAATAAACAATACTTAAAAATATATATTTGTACAGCGTTTTATCTACTTTAAAATCATACGTTTTCATGTGTAAATAAATAAAGTATATCGCATGTGAACTTGCGACGAACTAATCGTAAATTGCCTGTGGGCGTTAAATCGCGCTCAGTGTTGTCGTGTTTTATCGATAAATTCTAATTATACTATTCACTCGATGCCTGACTACAAATTCCGCTTATTTAGATTTTTTTACATATCTATTATTTCTTCTTTTCCTTATATTTTTGTTAGGTTATCGCGATCAGATCACACATAAAAAATCAGATAAATACGAAGTAATTTATTCCTAAAGTTAGTTGGATAGTTATATTTAACTTTCAGTGAATCGTTTCGCCCCGCAACCGAAGCATCATCAGGAGATAGATCATCATGTTGCGACAAAATCGCAAAGCGTTTGTCGTGGAGTCAATCTCTTGATTGTTCAGTTTGTGATAGTGAACGTGTGTAGTGCTTGAGTATTGTGGTGGCAGTGGTGGAGGTTTGTGCATGTGTTTTTACGAACCCTGCATGTAACGGGTATGAAAAAATGGACATTCCACTATACATTTAGCACTATATATATATTTTCTATTTACTGTATAGCGGATTATAGCAAAATATTTTTTTTATTACTTTAGTATTATGGATCTCCGCAAAGTAAAGCAAAATTCAATAAGCTTTCCATACATTCATTTTCCTAGATGTTATTATAGCTGTATTTATTTTTTTTAAGGATGTTACAACTTTTGGCTAAAATAATAATACACTCTTAATAGAATAAGATTCGTAATGAAGAGGCATAAATGATAAATGATAGTACAACTCGCAGAGGGCAGTTTGTTTGATAATGTAAAGTGCGAACCGGATAAAGTTGGCTCATAAAACTTAATATACTGTTGTTCAGTCATGGCAATTCGCCCTGTAACTGCGCTATCATAAAGTATTCATCAAAATTACCAATTTGTGCAGCTATTATTTAACTTCTACTCTTTTATGTTTCGGCACTGCGTTTTAAATTTAATCAGATGTGTTGCTATTCAATAGTTACGAGTATATAGTATTTATTTGTGTACCTTATCTTTTGAAGCATTATACTTGCTAATTAATGCTTATCTTTTGAAAATAATATATGAAAAATTTAACATTCCAAAACTATTACAATTATTTATTATTTAACATTAAAACCTTTTTCCCAAAGAAAATCAACTTCCATCCATGATTTCAAGGACTATTTAACCATCATCATTACCAGAACCATCATCGCGAATTATTAAAATTGATACGATAGGTTTACGGTAGCTGAAGTAAGAAACGAATAAGTTGGATCCGAACATACGTACATTCGGACAAGCGCCCTGCTCCGCCGAAACGAGACAGCAGGCGAAGGCATACATTTTCGACGCGCGGTAGAAAGAGAGGGGGATACATCCTCTCCTATGCCGCCCCGGCGGCCTACCCCCCCTCCTATCAGGTCGCGACGCTGACGCGAGTTTAACGTATTTTACCCATCACAAAAGTGCACAATTCCGCTTAAGAAGTTTTCATTCGCGTGGACTGCAGTCTTATTATTTGAGTAAACCGTAATACTTAACTCAATTATGGTGGAATTTCTGTAGCTATTTCAATTCTAAATTCTCTTTGCTTCACTCATATCATATAAACACCTATATAGACAAATTAATTGTGTGAACATTAGAGAGTATCACAATCATATTAGAGGCAGCCTCAACAATGGAGGTAATTAGGCTTTATAACTTAAAAGGTTCCTTATCTTGCTCAATTTATCTCGAGCCCTTACAAGGAAAATGTAATAAAAACAAACAATGTACATTCACTGAACTTGTTAGGCTAATTAAAAAAAGTTTGTGGGTATATTACTCAAACGAAAAACGCTTTACTTAAAAAGCCTTGTAAAAGCTTTTTTGATTCCTATTTTTTATGAGCTTCGATAACTTTATATATTAGTACAAGAGCTGATTTTGTTGAAAAAAAATGAATAGTCCACTATACATTTAGCAATATATATATTTTCTATTTACTGTATCGCGGATTATTATTATTTTTTTTCGTTATTTATTTTATTTTTATTTATTAGGATAACCAACAAGACTTACATTATTAATACTACAAAATACTACAAGCTACTTAATAAAATGTAATCTTAATTATATGTTACCAAGGCTTGTTAATTTAATAAGCAAGGTTAATTATATGTTAAAAGGGACGTATATATTTTTTGAGTGTATTATGAAATAAAATAAAAGATATATATTATACTAATTATAAAAATATTATCTACTTAATTCATTCTGTTAAATTTAATTATATTATGTTTAAAAGTATGTATGCTATCGCTAAATATGTCTACATCTAATTCTTTTGATAAATAGTTATAGCGACGATTATAGCAAAATAATTTTATTATTACTTTTGATTTTGTTCTCTTATTCAGTAGAATATTTCATTACATTATGGCAATTCTTCTTCGCATTTTGTTTAAATTCCTATGTTATATGTTATTAATATATATAATTTATTTTCCTATAATTCCCGATAAAAAATAGAAAATATATATAATGTTAAAGGTAAAGTGGACTATCGGCTTTGCGATTTTGTCGTGCAATCTATTTCCTGATGATGTTTCGGTTGCGGGGTGAAACGATTGTTGAGTTTGTGATAGTGAACGTGTGCAGTTCTTGTGTGTTGTGGCGGTGGTGATGGAGGTTTGTGCATATGTTTTTACGAAATTGCATCTATGTGGTATGAAAGCAGACTGCACATTTAGCATTATATATATTTTTTAATTACTTTATCGCGGATTATAGCAAGTATACTTTTGAAGTATGGATTAACTTAACGGCAAGAATTTTAAACACTTATTACGTACATTATCCGTCTGTTTATGTCTCTTCTTAACAGTCTATTATATTTAATTGATGAAACATGCCATAAAAATGCCAGCGTGGTAATAAGAACAACATAAAATTTGGTTCTGTTAACATAGTTTTTGATATGTTTTATTAAAGAACATCATGACGTTATGACGTCAGACGATGTTTTAGCTAAATTGCACGATGAATTTCTTCGCGGGTATTAACTAGTGAAATTACTTTTGGTCGATATAATCTTGTAAGTAATGTTTTCTTCTTTAAATCAGCTGTAGTATTCTTCAAAATATTCATATTTTGTAATTGTGCATTGCTGTTTGAAGAATACTATTTAATTTGAAATATATTGAGTAAACGGTTCATTAATAGAGAAATAAAAGTGGCCAATTTATGCATTTACGAATATAAGAATTCTTGTTGTTCTTTAGCAACATTTGAAGATAAATTCATACTTCGTTATATATATTTAAAAATTGCATTTTTGCTTAAGGCCTTATAAGGAAAAAAGTATATTTTAAATGTTAAAAAAAAATACCGACGAGGATGGGATTCGAACCCACGCGTGCAGAGCACATTGGATTAGCAGTCCAACGCCTTAACCTCTCGGCCACCTCGTCATGTTGCTTTTGTTTGAAATACCGTCTTAACTTCACTTTTTCTAATCATGACTTGTCGTTTGAATAGGTTTTTAGTATTATCTGTTTGTCACAAGCTGTGATAGCCCAGCGGTGAGACCGTGCGACTCTTTCGAGGGGAACACGAGTTCAAACCCGGGCAGGCACCAATGAGTTTTTCTATTAAAACTCATGTGTCTAATTGATAATTGCAATTTATCACACGCTTTTCGGTGAAGGAAAACATCGTGAGGAAACCTGCATATCTCTAGAGAATTCTGGAGATATGTGTAACCTACCAATCCGCATTGGAGCAGCGTGGTAGGTCTTAGCTCCAACCCTTCTCTCCAGAAACGGAGAGAAGAGGCCTATTCCCAGCAGTGGGATTGTAACAGGCTGGTACTTTTATTATCTGTTTATATATTTTATTTAAGTATAGTACCAGGCATTAAATAATGCACATCGATGTTTAGAACGAAACAGCAGGCTAGTTTGGTTTCGTAGAGCGCTGTCACTGTCACTCAGTTAGTATGTGACGTTTCGCACGGGTTCCTCTATGAAGCAGAATCTAGCCGATTTCTCTCTCTAAGCATTGATGTGCATTATTGCCGCGTATTATAGGTACTTCTATAGTAATATTAGGCGTGTGGGTCCAATTAGCTGGAAAAATATTGATGAAATTCGTCACAAATATAGCTCATCATACACCAGGGTAATTTTGTATAAAAAATTGCCTTATTTCATTTTTTTTTAATTAGTTCATTATAAATGTAACTTTTAGAAAGTTTCCTTTCAGGGTAGTTGTGGTCAGGAAACCTTGATAAGGATTATAAAAGCCCAATCTACCATAAATTTCTGAAAATTTTCAAATTCTTCATTGTTGATTAAAATTTAGTGATTCCGTGCAATTCTTTGTTGACTAAAATTTGCAAAGTTTGTGATTCTGTTTAAAACGTTAATCGACAACAGTACATATTTATGCAAATTGGTCTGGTTTGTTGTCCCGTCACAGGCATGTCGTTAACGTCGCACGTCGGTTTAAGTTTCGAGTTAGGGTTGCCAATGGAATGTTTGTTAATTTTTTTTTATAACGGATATGAACGTTTTGAGCGTTCATAGCCATAGAATAATACATAATAATCATAAAAAGGATCGAGCGAAACTTGAATTGTGAAATTTTTTTAATCGTCAATAAACAGTTTTAGTTTAAATAAAAATAAATAAAGCTTAATTTTACGATGGACGGCCATATCATACACCCGGTTATGATGCGATATATATTCAAACAACTAAATTATTGAATTATGTGGGGGTGATTTTAAAAGCACATTCAAGTATATTTTGGAAAGAAAATAATCACTTAAAAAAAAGAAATGTGTCTAAACAAAGTCTGTTACACCTCACTGAATTACTAACAGTCCCGCTATATTTATATACGGTACTGTATGTTACAGTACCTACATTTTGGTACTTAATAGGTATATAGTTTAATACATACATTATCACTAAAACTTTTTAACCAGGTATTAAAGTGTACGCAGAAGAACGTTTTGGACAGACGTTGTTTATTATATAATTATAAATGACGTCAAGACTAGGTTTTGTGTTTGATTGCAAATTGTAAATTTGACAACCCTTATTATTGTTGATTGGCTTCTCATTTAGGGCGATTGTACTCGAATACATAATTCATTTTAACATCGACGTCATCAGGATAATCTCGCATACGGGCTTGTAATTGATTGCTACAGGGTTCAAAGGTCATATATACGAGTACGTGTAGTATATCACCAATTTGACTATACATTAGGTACCTAGTTTAAAAATTTTGCAATGTCTTTTTTTACCACCGCATTAACTTCTTATAAAGAGCTCTTGAATAAGGGATCCGGATGGGCATGAAACTAGTCACCCGATATAATAAGTCGTAAGTATAGCCGATTCTATACATTAACTGTCAACTTTAATTATTAACAACACTTGTCGTATGGCGATCTTACCTTAATTATATATATTTTCGACGGATCTTGCCGTTTTCAACAGCTATCGCTCGTAATACTTCCAGGTGCTTCCTTTCATAATAGTCGTGACGTCACAAAAAATTCAATATGGCGCTGTGTATGACATAACTGTGTCGTATTATAAAAATCGTGAGTTTTCCGTAATATAATAATAATAAATATATGGAACACTTACACACACATTATACATATTCGTCGGTGCCCTAAGTTACTCAATAAGTATTTTATCTGTTACAGACAACTGGCAAATATACTATTAATAAAGTTTTTAAATAAATACTTAAATATATAAAAACATCTAGATTGGAAGGGTAAAAAAATTGATGTTAGAAAATGTTGTCTCGCGACGGGAATCAAACCCGCGATTCCCGAAGCTGAAGGCAGGGTCACTGCGCCATATCAGTCTTTTCCTATAACGTAAAGTAGCAACGTAACGACCTGTTACTATCCCACTGCTGGGGATAGGTCTCTCCTTTTTTTGGAGAGAAGGTTTGGAGCTTAGTTATCCCTTATCTTATCCCACCACAGTGCTCCAATGCGTATTGGTAGGTTACACATATCCCCAATATTCTCTCGAAACATGTAGATTTCCTGAAGATGTATTCCTTCACCGAAAAGCTTGTGATAAAATCATATTTCTTTTTTATTAAAAAATATTAAAGATTTAGTAGAAAAACTCATTGGTGCATGCCCGGATTTGAACCCGTGACCCTCTCGACAGAGTCGCACGGTTTCATCGCAGAGCTATCACATCTTTCCTATTTCCTTATTGTCATTGTTAATTTCCATGTTGTAATTTTTATCTCTTCTAGCCGTTATCACTGCTCATTGGCTTCTCATTTAGAGCTATTGTGCACGAATACATAATTCGTGTTAATGCCGACGCCATAGTGCTAATCTCGCATACGGGCCTATCATTGATTGCTGACCGCTTCAGCGGCTCTCCGTGAATATGGTCGAGCGGCCAATTTCACCTCTTTAGCTATGCAAATATATTCTGATTTGGACTTAGCTTACAGTCATCGTGTCACTTAGTTTAAACCGCGTTAATCCTTGCCTCAAAGGAATTCTAGGATAAAAAGTAGCCTATAAGTTGCTGCACCAAATCCTCTATTTAGCAGCCAAAGGCCTATCAACATCGGTTTAACCGTAACGCTGGTCAAACAGAGAGAAAACGAACTAATTTATTATGAAAGTCTATCCTAAACGTTCCTCACTAATTGCAAAATCTTTTAGTAAAAACTGTACAGAAATCCATTCAGTAGAGATAGAGATTAGTAGAGATCGTTTGAGCAAAACGATCACATACAGATTGGCAGATTTTGGAGACATTGTTTTATAATACGTATAGACTATTTATTTACTAATACTCGGTATTCGCTTTTACTATATAATTCCGCAATCCATAATGGATCAGTCTACAGAAAGGTTTAAATTAAGTGTAGAGTATATTACAAAATTGAAGATTATTTGGATGATAAAAAAGCCTGGATTTGAAAATCCTTTTAGCTTCATACAGGACTACGGTTTAACTATGTAAAATTGTTTAAAATGTTTAAAAGATTGACTGCCGAGTTTTTGCTGGTTGTTATCGGTAAGAGCAACATTCCGAACCAGTTGTAGCTTCACTAATCATATTGATGCTTGACGATTCAAAAGTGCTCGAAAGAGCTTACTTGAATGAAGATTATTTTGATTTGATTTGATCTAAAATATTTGTTTTTTTTTATTTAATTGTTTGAAACAACCAATGGTTCTATTACCATATAAATAAAACTTCAGTCTTGAACTAAAAAAAAAACTTTACCTACTCTGATACTATAATACAAAGATTATAAAACTGAAAACAAAATTCTTATGACAAACATTACGTACAGAACCAAAATAAAAAATTAAAAAGTTTCATTACGATACAGGTCTTGTATGGACACCTGTATCATAATGTAACTTTTTAATCATAACGATACACCTATACAACTTCCAGCTGGACCAAGGAGGTTGAAGCTCTACCTTAAAAAAAAAGGTTTCAATAAATGGCTCCGCGTCGACGCAACACGCATGTGCAATCGATGTTTGCGCCATGGCGTCAATATATGACATTTAAAAATTCTTTTCAATATTTAAACGAAGTTTAGTTTTGTTTCTAAAAAAATAAGTTTTTGTGTAAAAACATGTCTGAGATCGGGGATAGTGGTGATTGTATACCACCAGATATTCTGAAAGCTGCGTCAAACATTACCGTGAACCTGTTGCCGACGAAATCTAGGAGCAACTATATTAAATGTTACCACGAGTTCATGGATTGGAAAATGAATATTCAGAACATCAATAATTATTACCAGTAAAAATAAATTTGTTGTTATATTCAGCGTTTTATTTGCAATATTGTTTTACGTATTATAGTATGAGACTAGATAAAGTAGTGTATGATACTGTATATAACTTGGTCTTATAACACTCGTGTGACACTATAAAAAAACTCGCCTGCGGCTCTTTTTTTTAAACCACACTCGTGTTATAAGAACCCTTATTATGCAACAGTATCATAAACTACTATTATTGTATCGCAATTGTACTTTAAGAAATAGTTTACATAGTATTTATTAGGAAACTTCAATTTATATCAAACGAAATTTGATATCTAAATAGCAGTTTAGTGATAAGAAGGTAAATTTATTAATACTACAGTTATAGGAAAACCTGTAAGTTATATTGACACAATAAATATTTAGATTGACGATGAAACTCGTATACTTTATCTTTGTCTTATCACACATAAAAAAGAGAGACGGATAGCCTCACCCTCATTTGCTTTCTCTTAACTCTAGTATAATAACTGCTTGGGTAAGAAACTTTTTCGAAAGCCTTAACAGCTTTAACAACATGCGAAATATGGAATTGTTTAAATTTTGCTTTTTTAACAATTCAATTAAAAGTATTGCCAAACGAAAACCTTTGAATTTTTGCAAATAATTGTTTTTGCTGCGGCTATAGTTTTGAATCTAAGTTTTAGTTTGGTCTCCGATCATAATAATACAGGCCAGCGCGTTTCCACAACTGACCGATAAAAGTTATATTAGTTTTGTCGTAGAAACTTTTGAAGTGCCCCATCCAAAAAAAAACTTGGCCGATATAAAGTGAATGTGCGTTAAACTTTAACATCCGTATCTCTTATTGGCGATCAAACCTTCGTCTCGATGGTGCTATCGATGTTACAAGTTTTGTTAAGAAAGTTTTATAGGGCGGTTGCATTACCATGTGAATGTATGTGCCCATAAAACTTGGGTCTGATTTGACCGTTATTTAGTTGCAAATATTCCTTACTTAAATTTCTGTAATGAGTTTGCATTATTCACTAATTAGTTATAAAGCTGTAATGACCGTGAGACCGTGCGAATCTTTAGAGGAGGTCAGCGGTTTAAACCCCAGGGCAGGGCAATGCACCAATGAGTTTCTTTTAAAACTTGTCTCATGAATAATTGCATGTTATTATACATCATGATGAAACCTGTACATCTCTAGAAAATTCTGGAGATATGTGTAACTACCAATACGCATTGGAGCAGCGTGGTAGGTCTTAGGTACAACCCTTCTCTCGAAAAATGGAGGCCTATGCCCAGCGGTAGGATAGTAACAGGCCGTTACTTTACTTTACTACTTGGGTAATCGATATTGAGAAGTTCTATTCCATAAAGATTTGACCATTTAACTTTTCTCTGTTCTTCTGTAAATACGTTTAACCTATTACATCATTAGTACATTTTAGTAATCGCTACTTATGATATTATATTTTAGTTTCCTTACTTTAATTTTAAGTTCATTCCAAAATTGTTCTAATAATAAAGAGAATTTTCACTCTCTAACATGGCTTGTCTAAGTCATACACTTCTTTATCATACAGTCTATGTTATCTAGGCTAATAATATAATTAGCACTATAATCAAGTTATGGTGAGATACATTAATCCATAATAATGTTTGTCCAGTTTTCCGTACCAGTGGTTAAGGCTACAATAAGTCGCAAGTTTCACCGATCACTATCGAAATTTAGTTCTGATTGTTGGATAATAACCGAGACAAAATATTCCATTATAGTCAGTCCAGTTGTAATTTTTGGATTACAGAAGAGACAATCGCAACTATACCTAAAAGACTTTTTAATGTGAATCAAGAATGAACAGATAACTAATAAAAAATTTATATCGAGTGGGATCCTAAAGCCAGCTTCATAAACTAAAAAATCTAAAACATTCTGGTAAAAGTCAATTTGAAATAATAAACTCTAACTTAAAATATTCTTTATTCAAGTACACTGTTTTCAGTACTTTTGAATCGTCAAATGTTTTTCAAGAAGCTACCACTGATTTAGAAGTTTGTTCCTACCGAGAAGAACCAGCAAGAGACTCGGCGGATAATTGTTTTTTAAATATTTTTTTTACAATTTGATTGATGGTTACAAATCAATCGTTGCAGCTTGCTGCGTAGCTGTCTGCAGTTAAGATATGCTACTATCACTCAAATAATCTTCCATCAAAATTCAATTCAATTCAAAATATTCTTTATTCAAGTAAACTTGTAAACCAGTGCTTTTGAATCGTCAACTTTACTGCTGGTTTGGAAAGCTGTTCCTACCGAGAAGAGCCAGCTAGAAACTCAGCGGTTGCTCTTTTTAAAATACAAATCTTAGAACTAGTTACATTTATTTATTACTGTCTTGTACAGGGTAGAAATGCACCTATATCCACACATTCTTATCATCTAAGTAATCTTCAACAGTATAGTAGGCTTTCTGTATCAGCCTCTTTTTAACAGTGGTTTTAAACTGCTGTAATGGCATAGCCAAAATTGATTTCGGAATTTTATTATAGAATCTCATACCCATACCCACAAACGATTTACGTACTTTTGCTAGGTATATATAATATAATATTATTTGCATTTGCTTATGAATGCTCGTAGGCTATGGTCCTCACGTAAACCGTAAGTAAATACGGTTTGTTGATTTTAACGTGACTTATTCATAAACAACTTATGAAATTAGCTAACTTTCCTCAAACACTATAGAGAACTGGGTGACGTTAACTACTTCAATATAAATAAAAGCTTTTGAAAGGCCTAAGTGCGAGACGTAAGCCAAACATATTCACCAAAATAATGAACTTTTAATTTGGTAGCAATTAAAACTTATTTTACGCCATTGACGGAGTAAAGTGCGAAATCGTAACACTGGCTTGTATATAGTATTCAAAACAGGACATGTTTAGAATTCATGTCATGAATAACAAACTGTAGGCTACACACAGTAGATTTCAATAGCAGCTGTTTTGAAATAAAGACCCCTTTTCAATAGGTTCCAAATTACGAGCGCCTGGAAATTGGAGTTTATAGCTTCATATTAGATGCGAGACTGCGACTTAAGCTTGGCGTGAGACAGTATTTATCAAAATGCGTAAGAATATTAAATATCAATAAAGAATATATCTTATAAAGTTTTGGCCTTTTTTGGCTTATGGAACACAAAAAAATAATACATGGTGTATTTCCTTTTTTCTAGTTTTTTGTTATTGAAAAAAAAAACATCTATTTGGTATAAATAAATTCATCTTTAATTTGAAATTTCTCTCAAGTACTTTACTCTTTATTTTTCTTTCATTCAACATATCTTGTCATTGTTCAATAAATCATTCAATTTTTTTTTATTTTTTAAAGTTTGAGTTTGGAAAAAATTCTCACCAAAACTGTTACACAAATTATTTTTACTATTGTCAAGAGTCCAAAAGATATCAGAATTAGAGCTTAAATTAAAGATTTTAATTTCGTATAGTAATCCGATAGATAACCTGTGAGGTTACGATACATATATAGTTCAGATGTATTCATTTATATTAACGCCTACTTACCAGGAACGAGTCGTAAACGTTGCTACCAGAAAGTTGTTTCGAGTCAATTGATACGTGAGCTAAATATTTTATAAATGGCTTGAATGTCTTAAATAGCTAGTAGGCCTTCAATCAAATAGGAAAAATATATAAACTTAAGGTAATTTTATAAAGCCGTGTGGTAAATGGCAGAATAGAATGGACCACCCTCCTTTCTTACCGAGCTGTCGTAAAAGGCGACTAAGGTAAAAAGCTTTCACAACCCTAATGAAGAACCAAAAAGAAATATAAATATTGTTTAGTTTTACGGCAATTGATTTGAAATTAACCAAATTATATTACTAGTTATATTACTTAGTTTTTTGCCATTTGTTTACAATGGAATGGCAGAATTAACTCGTGGTCTCGCTCACCTATAAACCCTGTTTTCGAAACATATTCACTCAACGTTATCTCATCGCATACAATAATATTACACTTCACTATTGTAGACACACTAAACGCTAACAGCAGACTGTTTGCATTTCCGTTTCCCTTTTATGAAACAACTAATGAATGAATGACATTTGACTACTTCCGTCTCGAACAAATTATTAAATTAATAATTTCTTATATTTCTTATTACACAATCACATAATCGTTATATGAATTTATGCATATTTTACACAATATCTAACAGTAGAACGTTTAGTTTTCAGTTTATATTAATGCGATAAGACGGTACTATTGGAAGGTCGTGTCTAAATCATGGGAAACGTGCCGTCAGTACAATCACGGCGCACCTGGCCAACTTCTAAGATATATCTCATCCTTTTGTTGTTCGCGAACGAGTTTTTTTTTCTGCCACGTATATATTCGTCTGCCGAAAAACTCCGCTCCGCGGCACCTGCGTCTACGCCACGCCCTCACATATTTATTGTGCTCGTTCCGCGTACATTGTATAGAATAGTGAGCAGTTGCGAACTTATCGCGCCTAATGTACCCCTATTTTTTTCCCCACCCGGCGACGATTCCGCTGATGTTTTTATTATAAAGACGTGTCGGGACTGTGGAAATATTTACGGATGTTACGGTAACGTCCTCACGTGATGTACGCGCGTCGGCCTGTGTTTGAATGGTGTTCTCTTATTGTTTGTCGAACACGTAGAGCTTGTTATCTCGTAACTACGTATTTTGAAATCCTTTGAATTTTTATGTGGTTAGATTTCGATTTTTTTTATGGGTATTCAGCGGATGTGTACTTCGTCTTCTTAGTCGATGTCTTCATTACTAAGGCTGCTGTTTAGATGGAATTAGTATTGGTGATCACTTAATGACTATGTGCTACGTTTTTCTGTCCTCGGCGGTAATATGTACTTAATATTACATGCTACGAGAGATTTCCATCCAACATTATAGTTATGCCACTTGAAGCCAGTCTCCTGCGACTTTTAGGCGATCATCTGCCCAATTAATGGGAAGTCTACGAACATTACGTATACCTGCAGGCCTACCATGAACTCTTATTGCGACTTAATAAAAGTAGTGATTGTGACTTAACCATAAGAGATAGAGATATGCTATAGCGGACTTTTTTGTAGTATTTTTATAGATCTACAATTCTCTAGTACATTACATTATCTCTGCTGGTTTACGCAGCACATGCGACTAAAGCTCCCAGCAAGCAAGTTTTTTAACAACTGCTCGACTCTTCAACACCATTTACATAATACCTATGTAAATGTACTATTTACCTTAACCATGGGGAAGTATTGCACTATCTTTCGGTGAAAACCGTACAAAAATCCGTTCAATAGATTTTAAGAAAAACGATTACATACAGACAGACAGCTTTTTGGGACTTTGTTTCATAATAAGTATATATTATATCATTAGTATAACATCCTGGGTTATGTTTTTTTTTATATGATATACTTGTGTATGAAATTTGTTCGTCAACAAAGAGGGGAGATAGTCACGTTGACTTGGGCATCGATATAAATGATGGAGGTACGTACCAGGTCATGACCTATTTGCATCTTCAAGTGCCTTTTACGTATATTGCAAATTTTCCTCTGTGGCCTCATGTTGTTATTGTGCGGAAAAGCTTTTAACGTTGATATATATCTGTAGAGGTGTACGTGAATAAATTATTAAATACTATTTTTCTAAAATTTGACGATAAGCGTTGAAATTGGCAAAAGATAAATACTTTTATAGTTATATATGAACTATAAAATAAATAAAAAATATGTAGTTTTAATTTTAAAGAACCCCTTGATTTTTGAAGGTTGCTTGCTGTACTCATCTGGTAGCGCTTTATCCATAAAAAAATTTAATAGAAAGTTTAAACAAGAAAAACGTGTATTGGATTATTGAGGGTAATTCAACGCTTAATTCGGCGCTAACGAATTGGTAATATACCTTCATGACATCATCATTATTCTCCTACCCTTATCCCACCCCCAGTGGGGTCGGGACAATATGTTGCAGACATGTTGTCACATGATTTGGCTACGTATTTTACGACCGGCCGCCTGCGTGACGTCAACTTACCTTAGTCGCCCACGACACCTCGGTCAGAAATGAGGGTGGTCTATTTTATTCTGCCGGATACCACACGGCTACTGTCATGAAACCGTCATGAAACTGCTCGAAAATAAATATAAATATATGGGACTAATTACACACACGGTCATCCGTCCCTAAAGTAATTAACTTAGTACTTGCTTGTACAGAAAGCCGGTAAATATATACAGTTCTAAATTTTAAATAAATACATACTTATAGTACCCGGCAATAAATAATGCACATCGAGGCTTAGAGAGAAATCGGCTAGATTCTGCTTCATTGAGCATCGTCTCTGTCGCACAGACTGACGAACCCGCGTGTGACAGTGACAGCGCTCTACGAAACCGAACTGGCCGGCTGTTTCGTTGTAAACATCGATGTGCATTATTTAATGCCGGGTACTATAAATACATTAGATTGGGTTGGATCGGGATAGTATGGACATGTAATGAAGGAGGGATGTAAATCAGGCGACTAAACGAGTTTTAAATATGAATATGAATGGATATGTCACTAGAGGAAGGCTAAAAAGAGATGGTTGTGTGAAGTATGCATATAAAAGAAGAGTTCCCCAGGGTTAACTAATGATAGGAGAGAAAGGAAGAGAAAAACATGTTGTGTCGACCCCACTTAGAGGATAAGGGAAGGAGAACGAAGACTTAAATACATATTAACATCCCAACTCTAAGAATGAACTAGGCTAACTAAGCGGGTATCGAACGTGCGACCCGCGGTTTCCATGCGTTGCGATATCTGCGCAAACGTTCCTGTCGAAACGTATTGTTATTTAGAGTGCAGGGGTTGGGTAAGAATTTGTTTTAAAAATTACTATTTGTTCGTTGTTTTATATATTTCTTCTAACGTATATGTATTACATTGAATCGTCGTAAAACCCACGGCTTAGCATAAAAGCCATTGTTTTATTCCGCTCTGCGCTTTGCCAATTGGGAAATTTGGAATTTCGGGCGCATTATCGTTTTAATTTCGGTAAGTAGTCCGACTGGCTCATTCTACTGTAGTACCAATTTACACATCTGTCTATACATATAATAAAACAAAGTACCAAAAGGCTATCTATCTGTCTCAGAAAAAAATTGTACGGTTTTTACTAAAAGAACACTTAATTTTAGTAAAAACCGTACAAAAATATTAGTTAGTGAGGAAGGTCTAGGTTAGTAGTTAATTCCCCGGAACACATAAACCGATTTTGATGGGACTTGCACTAGAAAATAAAGAAGGTTGTGGAGCAACATATAGACTTTATTTAAGTCTAAGATTTAGAAAACTATGTGACATAGACAGATTTCCTTGCGGGTGAAAACGCGGTCAAACAGCTAGTTGTAAATAAATTAATTCCAATTCTTTTTTAATTATATACTTTATTTATTTTTACGAAGTCCGAAGCTCTTAACCTATTAATTTACAATATTAAAGACAGCTAGTAACTATATACTATCTAATATAATCTTAAATATATACTTTAAGGCTTTAATACACCTAGAATAGAAGGGCCAGAATATTGTTTTTTTTTTATTATTGACCCTTGGCGATAATCGAATCTGCTAATGACGGTGCTCAAGGCAGGCTTACTACCCCCTGTTCTCTCTATCAAAGTTACTAACTTGGAGTGTTGTTTTATACAAAAGTTAGTTCCGTACCTTATGAAAATCGTATTCAAAGGCCAATCAAGAAAATTGTTTTATTTAAAATAACTTTCAGAAGCTGTTTCGAATAACAAAAATTTATTTATTGCTTATAATAAACATAAATTTGCAATATATTTACTATGGGATGGGTCCAAAGAATCTAAATTAAAAACTTTTCCTGCGTTACATATTTACTTGTTTATTAAAAAAAAGGAAAATCGTTCATAGAAACCTTATATAAAACTAGTAGTCCGAGATGTCGTAAAAGGCGACTAAGGTAAGTTAACCCACCGTGTGGTATCCGGTTGAGTAGAATAGACCACCCACTTTCTTATCGAGGGGTCGTAAAATGCGACTAAGGTAAGTTGACGTCAGGCAGGCGGCTGATCGTATAATACGTAGCCAAATCATGTGACTACATACTTGTAACATGATGTGGCGACCCTACTTAGAGTGGGATAAGGAGGATGATCATGATAATTTTACCCATCTCCGGAGAACCATCGAAATGATTTTAGTAAATGTTGGCCGTCGGCGGGAATCGTACCCGTGGCCCGTGACGCGAATTTATTTGTATCCTTCTTTTCTTTACCTTTTTGTGATTGCGCATTTTTTTAACCATTGAAATCCCCCTCACTATTTACCAGTAAACTCATCGTTTTCATTGCGCTAAGTAACCCAAATGTAGTTACATTTAGTCCAGTGCAAATTTGCCCGCTGTAAATAAATGAATTCTCCCTTTGTGCGACCGATGAGCGTTCAAAATTGTCAGTTTGTACGAACACGCTTTCCCGCTGCATTATATTCAAGTATTTAATTTTGGCAACGTGTAATGTAATTTTCGTGTTGCTCCTGCCATTTGTTTATTTAAATTGATTGACTGTTGTTCATGAATGTTATTATATGAATAAACCTGGTTAAATTTTAAAATTATGATTGTGATGTTTAATATTGGTGAACAAGAAATATACTGTACTTATAAGACATTCTTGTGCTCAAAGTACACCTTTAGATAGTGGTTTCGAGTATACGTTTGCATAACTTTTCTACGAAATGATGCCTATGTTTGCTTTGACTCTTTGAAGTAATGTGTTTAATGCCATCCTTTATCCATCGTATATCTAAGATTTGTATTTTTCCTTGTCCCTCCCCTAAGTAAGTTAGTGCTTGTGTTATGGGTGACAGACAACTGGTAAATATATAAATATATAATTCTAAATAGTCGATTTTCTCAAAATCTACTGAACGGATTTTTCTACGATTTTCGGTTTTGCAATACTTCCGGATGGTTTAGGTAAAAAGTCGATATTATCTGAATTCTGTTGAAGAGATCGCACAGTTGTTAAAAAACTAGCTTGCTGGGGGCTTTAGTCACGTACGCTGCGTGAACCAGCAGGGATATGCTAAAGTAATGTAAAATAATTGTAGATCTACAAAAATACTACCGCAGTCCGCGATAGCATATCCCTATCTCTTATGGTTAACTCACAATAACTGCTTATATATTTAGAATTGGAATTCTAGAAAACAATTGTGACACGCTGATTTCCACGCGGGCGAAGCCGCTGGCACATCTAGTACATACATAAATACATCCAGAATCGAATTTCCGCATGCTTTTCTTGTTCAAGATTTTTTTATTCTGTATCTTCATCTTCAATCAATGGACGTCCACTGCTGGACAATGGTCTCTTTATGGGATCTGCACACCAAACGCTCTTGTACTGCTTGAATCCAGCGACCGTTGTGAGGTCATTAGTCCATCTCGTAGGGGGTCCACCGATGCCGCTTTTTCCGGTTTGGGGTCAACATTCCAACCCCTTAAGACCCCAACGCCTATCGGTTCTTCTCACTACACAGTTCCGCCGATCGCCACTTCAGCTTCCTAACACGCTGAGCTTCAATTATACTAAAGCTTATGTTACTGAGCTTAAATTATACTTCATTGACTTTAACACCAGTGAATTAGAATAATGGATAGTTGTTTTTATCGTATGATATATATTACTGAATATATGATTTGATAAAATCAACAATATAGCACTTTTCCAGATATATGTACCCAAATTATTATAAGATGAGTGAGTGTTGAAATATGTGTTCTGAATAGAAAATAAGGCCGTAAAGGACGATACATGATTTGATCCGTCCGTGACGTTTTTCGTTTATGCTTATAAAAATTGTATTTCTGATACCTCATTTTTCAGAAACGGAATCTGTGCATAAGCATCATTGTTAGATGACTTTCGTTCAAGCTAAACGCAAATTAGCATATTTTATAAATTATATTGACAGGTGTCCTTTCCTGTATTGGATATTAATTGAATGTTCTCTTTTTAGCATTATGCCTCTTATCAGAGATCCGTATTATTTCCAATTCAACTCGCTTGATAGCATTCGCTTAACTAGGTTCTTTGAGCTTACGTTATCTTCATGGGCTCCCTCACTCGAAGATGGTGTATCTGGTGGTATCTTTCTCACAGCAGAAGTAGCAGTTTTCGGTCGTCGATTTGCCGATAGCAAAGCAGTATGTGTTAAATACCCCGTGCCAAGTCAGTGCCTGCGAGATGCGGCAATCCACTAATTTAAATTTGATGAAGCGTTCTAATAATTGAATGTTCTCGTAGTTAATGATATATTAAATCGTGACCTCGGTCAAGTTTGGCAGAAATTTTTTCGACTCCAAGGTACCGGTACGTTATTGGGGCTATTTTTACAAGTTAATCAATCAATTGATTTGATAAAAATTGACTAGAAGGTCCAATTAAAATTTTTCATTTGGCTTGAATTGCCACGTCGACGCTGACTTTTAGCTAGCTTTGAAGCATCTCCCTGAATAGAACCTTTTCTTTGGACTCCCATTTGAAATTTTCCTCTTTCGTGGTCCTTTGTGACTGTAACATAAGTAGATGTGCAGTCACAGATCTAAAGATACATTCACACGTCACTTAATCGGTATTTTGCAGTTCTATGGAATTCCAGTAATCGGAATAATCGAAATGAAAAGCAGTTTTTCGCGAGTGTAACTTCGCTATTGTAAATATAGATAACTAGTTTTTGCTCGCGGCTGCGCTTGCTAGGAATTTTGTCTGCCACAGTATCTAATTAAATTAAATTTATGATTCACAGTTTTGGTCATAGTGGCTTCCACATAAAAGACAGATATATGCTGTCGCAGACTTTTATTTGGAACTATTAAAGACCAACAATACTACGGTACATCATCTTTGTGTAACTCTAATGGTTAAGGCAGCGTACGCCAAGAAAACTCTCAGAGGCCAGATTTTTGCCGAATTTATTGACATGATTACATAAAATAATTACAAATTGTTATTCCAATGTATAACCTATATAACTGTAAAGTTTCATCCAAATCCGTCTGATAGTTTTTTCGTGAAAGAGTAACAAACATCCATCCATACTCACAAACTTTTGCATTTATAATATTAGTAAATTAGTAAATATAGATAATTAATCATCATAATGTATATTTATACAAACAGTATGACATAGTATGATATACGTATCGCGTATCCATAGTATATTCGTGTATCTATAATATGATTATGTTAACCAAGTTCTTTTTCTATCTAACATGCATATACAACGTGCGTGCATATCGGTATTATGGTAAGTCTAACATTCTACCATATAAATATATTTTACGTATAACGCTCAAAAAACTCTGTTGATCTTGTCCGATACATACCAAAAAAGTAACGTTACTATCCCATTGCTGGGCATTGGCCTCTTCTCTTCGTTTTTGGAGATACCGGTTGGAGCTAAGATCCATCACGCTGCTATAATGCGGATTGGTAGCCTACAAAATATAGTCATAATTCTCTAAAGATATAGGAGGTTTCCTCACGATGTTTTTCTTTACCGAAAAGTAAAATAATTGCCATTTATCACACAAATGGCAATTATTTTACTGGCCCGTTGGCGCAGTGGCTAGTGACGCTGCCTTCAGCTCCGCGGGTCGCGGGTTCGAGTCCCGCCGAGTGCCAACATTTTCTACAAAAAATTGTTGGTTCTTCGAGCTTGGGTGTATATTTGTATTTTAGTATGTATTTAAGATTATATATGTAGTATATCTACAAGTTGACCGTCACCCATAACACAAGTATTAAGTTACTTTGGGGACGGACGACCGTGTGTATAAGTGTCCCATATATTTATTTATTTATATTTTATGCCTGCCCTATATAACAACCCGTGACCTTCTCGAGAGACTCGCACGGTTTTTCTGCTGGGCTACCATAGCTTTTTTTAAGGTAATAACACGTAGTCGATAAATAATTGATATCATATTTTTTAAAATGAAAACTATACTGAAGACGTCAATACCTTTTTGCCTTTTGCGTTCTTTTGTAGTGTCGTTATTGTATTTATGAAGTTTTCGGACGATTTACAATAGAGGCCGTCTCAAAATAGGGATCGGCAAGCATAAGATGGTTCTAGGACTTGATATATACAAAACGGTTATTCATTACGCGCTCACAGAGACGTGAAAAAAGGGTGCCTTTACCATGAAAAGAAATTCACCTCGAGTGTACTCGTGTTGGATCCACTCGGGGAAAGTACGATTTGCCTTTTATTAGACAAAGAATATTAGTCGTACCCTCTCGAGTATAATATAATTTGAGCTGGGATTTGTCACTACGCGACAGAGTTCTGAAATTATATTCGTATAATTGAAATGGATTTTCCCGAAAGGTTTACCTATGACTGTAGGCAAACTTTGTTATTCATCCTATTTTTACCTACCTTCAGCTAACTGTCGTACCTAATTTATATATCTCCTATTATATATATCTTCTCCATTCCTTACATCAGTTGCGCGGGTGGCGGGTTTGATTACTGCCAAGGGCAAATATTTGTACAACAAATTTTCGGTTCTTCGAGTGTATTTATATTTAATTATTTACTTGGACGGCCGTGTGTATAATTATCCCAGTTATTTATTTATTGAGCACTTAAAAAAAACATATAAATCGTTATATATATTTCCTCCATCCCTTACATTAGTTGCGCGGGTGGCGGGTTTGATGCCAAGGGCAAATATTTGTACAACAAATTGTCGGTTCTTCGAGTCTGAGTGTATTTATATTTAATTATTTACTTGGACGGCCGTGTATATAATTATCCTAGTTATTTATTTATTCAGCACTTAAAAAAAACATATAAATCACTGGTTACAATTTACATTGTAAAAAGGCGGATTATTACTGTAAGCAAGATCAACTTTTTTGAACGGAATTCTTGGTACGGTGTGTGTATTTAACTGAACTAAAATTTATCGACCTGAATTTAATATAATAGTTAGGAAACCTCCTTGGAAATTTGAGATAGCTGTAAGAGGAAGCCGAAGTGGAAATGGGACACGTTGGATAGCCTGCGCAATATTAGATTATACGGTTTCAGGTGTACTCTGGCTCCAGAGATCGGCGAGATTGACGCTATGCGATCGATACATAACTAGGTTTATATTGTATGCGGTTGGGATTAGTGTCCTTGTTAACCGGCTCCAGATTGGGTCAATTTTGCAATCTACTTTAACTTTACCATTACAGCGGTTTAAAAACACTATTAGCTTTATGTCTTATGGAATATTGCTGTGGGGTAAATAGCGGATAGTGAAAAAATTTTCGTATTACAAAAAAGAGCCATACGTGGCATCTACAATTTAAGTCCGCGTGAGTCCCTGCGAGAGAAGTTTAAGGAAATAGGTATTCTTACATTTGCTTCATTGCAGAATTATAAAACAATAAATTATGTATATGATAGACAAAGTAGGAACCGACATAAGCTTGCGACTTCTGCTTTGCGCCTTGCAAAAGTACGTAAATCGTTTGTGGGTTTGGGTATAAGTTTCTATAATAAAATTTCGAAATCAATTTAGCCATGCCATTACAGCAGTTTAAAAACACTATAAAAAGGAGACTGATACAGAATGATAAGGATGTGTGGATATAGGAGCACTTCTACCTGTACAAGACAGTAATAAATAAATGTAACTAGTTTTAAGATTTATATTTTAAAAAGAGCAACCGCCGAGTTTCTTGCTGGTTCTTCTCAATAGGAACAGCTTTCCGAACCAGCAGTAGATGTTGACGATTCAAAAACACTTGTTTACAAGTTTACTTAAATAAAGGATATTTGAATTTGAATATTCCTAACTTATTACAATTAATTTACCCCTCGAAAGAGTCGCAGGGTTTCAATATTGGCCTATCGCAGCTTTCCATTTTAATATTTTCTTTCAGATAAATTTAAAAGTGCATTTAATTTGTTTAGATTTTCAGGCAGCTAGGACGGGCCATCCATCATGTCTTGCTTCGTACAGCGTGATGCATTAGCTCTCTATTGAATAACCGAGCTGCGTCAATATCGCCTTCGAGGGATATTGGAAGATAAACTCTGAAAGAGATTTCTTTTTATTTGCATTTTAAACGGTTTTTATTATATGCAAATGGTAGAGAGGACTGCATATGCCATAATTGTATAAAAAAAGTAATGTAACGGCCTTTTATTATGTCAGTGCTGGGCTTAATTTTTCTGTCTTTTTTTTAAGAAGTTGCAGTTTTTGTTGCAGTTAAGACTTACCACGCTGCTCCAATATTTTCAGCAACTGCAGAGTTTCTTCTTGGCTCTCATCGGTAGGACCGTTTCTCGAACAATCCTTAGAGTTGACGGTATAAAAGTACTTGCATACAAGGTTATATGAATGATATTTTGAATTAGAATTCATATGTATTTATCGTAAACTCGTATCTCCCAAGGTTTTAGTTCTTGTAAGCTTTCAAGGCACATTAACTGTTAGGCTAATACAGTAATAAAAATAAGTATAGAAGATAAGTGTACAAATAGAAAACTAAACTGCTGTGAAACACTCGTTGCCCGCTGTGCCATATATCATCGGTGCATTAGGGCCAAGCGCGTGTGGTGCGTCACTTATTTATAACTGACTTTGAATTGACTTTTAATATGACATAATAATAATATAATATAATGTAACATATTAATAATATAATGACATAAAACGATTTTTATGTCATTATATAGTGGTGCATCACTATGAATGTCGTAAGGCCCATAAGTGCGACAGAGAACACAAAAGTGGACGTCCAGTTTTACGTTTTATTATCCCTCTGCTGCGTGTCTTTGATATTAGTATAATTTATTAGTCAATTTAACTTACTATTGAATATTTTTTATCGCGACCCGCCGTGTGGTATCTGGCTGAGTAGAATTAACCACCCTCATTTCTTACCGAGGTGTCGTAAAAGGCGACGATGATAAGTTGACCCACCGTGTGATATCCGGTTGAGTAGAATAGACCACCCTCTTTCTTACCGTGGTGTCCTTACATACGACTAAGGTAAGTTGAACTTAGGCAGGAGAGTTCGTAAAATACGTAGCCGTATGTAATGGGATAAGGACAGCAGGATGATAATTGGATAATTTTTAAATTTAGCTTGTTCCCTATTATGATGGCGGCTGGAACAGATTCCGATTTCGGTATAAGCCCGTATTTGGGTTTTTTTTTGTAATATTTTAAATCTTACATATGTATAATAAAGAGACTACTACTACAACTAAGGCCAGCTTATTTAATCAAAATTTATATACATTTTAAAGTCAATTTAGGTAAGTCCTCTGTCTACGCCAGTCGATGCCTCTAAATTATCAGATTGTAATATTAACACTCATACATCATAGATTCCCAAGCGACAAGGGTACGTGTGACGAGGGTTCAAATCATAGATATTAATTTGTATACCGAAATGGTAAGCGAGTTAGCGGCTTCTGCTAATTAGTTAGTCGAACTAATCATTTCAGGGGGACCCTGTGTCGTATTAATGAAACATGTGCGCAGTTTGCAACAGAATTAATAATTTTACAAATATCTATACATATAGAAAATGTAAAGTTATAAGGTAAGAGGTAAAATAAATGGTGGGGATGAACCAATTACTATATAACATGCCTGTTTGGATAATGCTTCGCTTTGCGATTTTGTCGTGGGGTCTATCTCCTGATGATGTTTCGGTTGCGGGGCGAAACGATTGTTGAGTTTGTGATAGTGAACGTGTGTAGTGCTTGTGGTGGTGTTTTGTGCATGTGTTTTTACGAATCCTGCACGTATCGGGTATGAAAAAACGGATAGTCCACTATACATTTAACACTATATATATTTTCTATTTACTGTATCGCGGATTATAGGAAAATAATTTTATTATTACTTTTCTATACATATTATTAAACAATGACCGAGAGAGCTGAGAGTATGTGATCGATTTTCTCAAAGTCTACTGAAAAAATTTTTGTGCGGTTTTTACTAAAAGATAGTGTCATTTTTGCATAGAAAATAACAATATATATGGGACAATTTGTAGGATTAGGCTTTACTTTGCGATGTCATTATCCAAAAGTAATGAAAATATTATTTTGCTATAATCCGCGATAAAGCGATTTTATTTCTACAGTATATTTATGATTTCACTACTTTTATATATAGGACAGTTACACACACGGTTGTCCGTCGCCAAAGTAATTTATTACTTGTTTTATGGGTGACATACATCTTCTATATGTACCTATATTCCTTATAGACTCCAAAACGGCGCGTCCGATTTTAATGAAATTTTCAGAAAAATTTTACATTGACCCAGCGGATAGTCCTGTAACGTTTGGTAACGATCCGAGCATCTTTTAATGAGCTGTTAATGATAGTTTTGTTTAAAGGGGAAATCGAAACCAAATTGAGCAACAGCAGCGTGTGGCCGGACCGCTAGTATATTAAAATTCTAAATAGATTTTAAATAAATACATAATTATAGCCAGACTTATAGAACGAACAAATTGTTTTTGGAAAATATTGGACCTCGGCGGGAAAAGAACTTGCGACCTCAAAGCCCGCCGATGGGTCCCCTGTGCGTCAGCTATCCTTAAAACCTTGTGAATCCTGTATCTTCTAAATATCTTAAAACGTTTTAATGTTTAACTGAAGCGTGCACGTTCACATAATATCTCTAAATTATAAATTTGAACTTACGGAATACATATTAGCTGGGAAAGTTCTACAAAGTGAAGATACATAGCGAACTTGAATCGCTTCGTAAGTCAGTTTAGCGGAACTAATGAAACTTTCTACTTTTGAAAGATTTTGAATTTCTTGCGGGTTAACCTATTTGGAAACAAAAAATATTAGTACAGAAAATTCCAGATTGTTAGCTATTCCAAAATATTTGTCTATAGCTAAACTAAAAATCATAGACGAGACTATAAAAATAAAGCCGACGGGCGGCCATGCTGGCGCTAGCATAAAATGGAATAGTACAAAGCTGCAGTATTTTATTATCACTATATATTATCAAAAGAGAAGCAGATTCTTTTAACAAGATGTAACATAACACAGTTTACGCATGTATTTTCCTCATTGAAATAACAGATGGCGCCACAAGTATTTTACTCTGCGCTATCATGGTGCTTTTATTAATATATTAGAAGGCCTCATACAAAGTGTTCATTGAACCCAAATTCCCTTATAGTGGCCACGTCCAACTATAGGGTATTTAACTATACCACACAAGTCAGCACAACAGAGCTAAGAATGCTTCGATGGGCGGGTGGTGTCACCCTCAAGGACAGAGTGCGAAATGAGCACATACGGGGAAGCTTTAAGATCCGCCCAATCGAAGAAAAACTCGCCGAATCGCGACTCAGGTGGTATGGCCATGTCATGAGAAGACCTGACCATGACATGACTCGAAAAATCTCGAAGATAGATACCGGTCCGAAAAGTCGAGGTAGACCCCTTCAAACTTGGATATCTGTAGTCAACAACAACCTGAAGAAAGCCCATATAAACCTTTTGGCGACCCAGAACCGACGTGTCTGGCGAAAAATGACGAGGAGGGCCGACCCCAACTAAAAAATGGGATAAGGCCAGGCAAAGAGAAAGAGAGAGATCTAAACAAACAGCGTCTTCGTCGTTGCCGTGATGCAGACTTCTTCAAGGTCAATTGTCAAATATAGTCCTCCGACAAGCACGGCTTTAAGCCGAGGTTCGGTCTCGCAGAAGACACCCTTATGAAGACGCTCCCAGGGAGTTGCAAGTGCGTCAATGCACTCTTACAAATTTTACTGGCGAAGCTTCTGCGCTCGCGCTTCTAAGTGAACAGAAAGTTATTATTTTGTTATTTGTACGTTATATTCTTCCCTCGTCCATCCGTTCGCTCCGATGCGTTACACAGATAATGTATTTAATTTATGATTTTTCCCAATTTTTTTTTAATTACTACACAATAATACTACAATACTGTTGTTGTTTTATGAACCTTACCTTATTGTACACAATTTTACAAACAAAATCAACAAAAAGTTAAATAATAAAGTTAAATATATGGGACACTTACACATAAGGTCGTCGGACCCCAAAGTAAGTAGCTTAATACTTGTGTATTTGTGTGTATTTAAATGCAACATTCTATATGTTTTCTTTGACGTTTTTAACGGCCAATCCGCTGAACCACTATCGATGAAACTTGGCACAATTAATACTTATACACCGGGATAACATATAGGCTATAGAAATGCTGTAAATGCTTCAAGAATGGCATGACTTTAAGAAACGGCATCTCTTATCACTATATAAAGGTTTTCTTATTAACGATGTGTGAAAGTCAAGTACAATGTGTATTGTAGAAGTAGGTTCTATATTACGTTGTTTAGCTAAATTCAAAAGAGGTATATTAAGAAAGTTTTGATATATATTGGTTTCTGTTTACTGAATAAATTTATCTGAGTTATTACAAGGTATAAAAAATGTAAATAAATTGGATTATTTACTGAAATAAATAAACTAGTAAGCCAAATTTGTAAGTTAAAGAAAAAGATCTTATAAAGAAGACCTCACATTAAAAGATATAGTATAAAAAAGGTTTTAGAATTTTTTAAATGGTTTTTTTACAATCTTTTCAAGAGCATATGACTAAATTGTTAATACATTTAATAGCAATTGCAATTTAACTGCCCGCATCGATCTCATTTTTGTGATGAAGATATTTGCAGGGTTGGTGAGTGACAGTGCTACCCTTTATTCCAAGTCTCAACGGTCCACGTGAACGAAGTCGCGGGTTAAAGTTAGTTTTTAAATAAATAATGACATAACATACAATACAAATGATTGATGCTAGTTAATTAATCATGACGTACTTGCAAATAAACTCAGGTATTTTTATAAATGACGTATACATTTATATGCATAATATTACTCGCATATATCCTCTAAAAATCGAACGAAAATTTTGTTCAATCTATTTGAGAAACACGATGAGAACTGATAGATTTCCGTACGTAACCGAAAAACGAATTCGAAAAATACGTTCGCAAAAATCCACCTGCTAACGGATGATCACTATCGCAAAATCGTATTGTCGCAATACGAAACGAATAGAACGACACATCAGTTCAGAAAGAAAAACAAAAAAGTGTATTTAAACTTTGAAACGTTATTTTGCTGCCTTAAAAGTGGATTTTTAATAGTTTTACAGTTCACACTTCTCTTTATTGGCTTAACTATTTTAATAATTTGGAGTGTAAAACATTCAAATTATTCAAAAGAAATAAATGTGTCATTCTAACATACACATATACGAATTTGTTTTTTTCTTTGCGACGATTCAGCTTCCCTACAGCCGTGTGGTATCCGGCTGAATAGAATAGACCACCCTCTTTTCTTACTGAGGTGTCGTAATAGGCGACTAAGGTAAGTTGACACACCGTGTGATATCCGGTTGAGTACAATAGACAACCCTATTTCTTACCTAGGAGTCTTAAAGTAGGACTAAGGTAAGATGACGTCAGGCAGGCGGCCGGTCGTAAAATACGCAGCAAAATCATGTGACAACATGTTGTGCCGACCCCACTTAGAATTATATAACAGCAGGAAAATGATGATGATAAACTTTGCCTAGTTAAACCGTTAAAACTTCAATTATAACAAAATTTATCTATTGACACATTGATTTTCAAAGAAAAAATGTTTTTTTTAACTTTGAAACGTTTTGCTGCTTTGATAGTAGATATTTCATACTTTTATAGTTCACAATTCTCTTTATTAGCTTTATTATTTGACATTAGAAAGAAATAAATGCCTACACCTTCGCCACATAACGCCGTTATATTTTCTTCTTAATGATTTAGCTTCCCTACTTAAACTGTTAAAACTTTATTTGTACAAAATTTTATCTATTTTAGCCCAGCTGATTAGCCGTGAAAGCTTGACAAACAGACAGACAGAGGGACAGAGACTTTTAAGTTTATAATAATAGTATGAATAAGAAGGCTTAAAGAGCCAAATATTACCAATGCACATTTTCCCTCTAGCTTTATTTTTGCACAGACAATTCAGTATTTTATTACGAACTTTCATTAGTTCCTGTAAACTGACTTTTGAAGTGATTCAAGTACGCTATTTATCTTTACTTCGCAGAACTCGTGCTATTTATTTATATTGTAAAAGTTACAATTCTGGATTTAAGCCAGTTCCGTGAAAGTTGAATTATGAATTCACTTGTAATGTACTACGACAGCTTGATTCTCACTTATTATTTACCATTGATTCTCACTTATTCTTTTTTATTCTATTTGTAATAACACTTCTAGCCTATCTCTCGTTTCCTTATGCGGTCATTAAATTTCAATTATATACAAGTACGAAGGAGAAAAAATGATTAATTTGGGTTCAGGATCAAATATGTTACGTCATTGACTGCCTCGACGGTAGATATTGATTGTCTTGTCTTGTCTTATCTGGTCTTGTCTTAGTCTTGTAATGTCTTGTCTTTTTAAATATTTAATCTTCGGGCGTGGCAACTGGGTACCGATTATTTTAACAAGTGGCGTGGGATGAAGCACACACAGAATATGTTTCGGTTAACTCATGATTTAAATAATTTACTTTTTTGCTATTTATCAAGTGTCAGTCTTGTTCTTAAGAATGTTGTCATTTTAGTGATAAATTTCGCAATAAAAGTGTTCAGTTTTAAATACGATTTTTGCGTGTCCGTTTAAAAAGATGTGATAAAATTTCCTTATTTTTACTACTAAGCTATGATTTTGTTTAATATGCGTTATCTTTGTGAGAAATTTCATAATATCGCTGATAAAACACAACGACTTATCTTTTAATAATATACACTAATTTTGTATTAAAAATGTGGATTTTGTCAATTATACCAAGTTGAACCAATGTGTTGAAGAAACAAAAACGTTTTGAGTATATATATATATGTTTTAAAAAAGGGTATGATTCTAAGTTCAACATAAAACCGTTATAAATTATTACGCGATTTTATATCAAAGAGAAAACAAAATGAGGATCTACTTTAGAAAAAATAATTATGAAATAATTATAACGTACATTTTTATATTTCCTTTGGCAACGCAAACTAGTTTGAAATTTAGTGAGAGGATAAAATTAACAGGTCAGCGAGCATCTGTCTCTTATGTTATTTGTGAGTTTATATACCGTTGCGAGTATTTTCCCACTGATCGAACTAAAAAAATACGGCCTTGCACAAGATAAATCAGCAAAAGCGTTTAAACGAAAACATCGTTTAAAATATAGTTCCCCAAGGTGTACAGTCGCTTGCTATCAAATGACCGATGCTCGTTTATACTGTGTATGTAAAGGTACGTTCAGACCCATCGAATATGTATAACCTCTCGAGTTTGTCTGTCTTTGTGGACGGACGACTGCAATCAAATCCGACGCTAATCCTGTAGTAAGTGTTGATTCAACTAGTTGAAATGAACCTGCTGAATAAGAAACTCGCGATGGATAACAACTCGATGATGTTTAAGAACTTAATTCATAAGTTTATGTTAAATACTATTCTATCATACAGTGTAAACGGTTTTATCCGACTTTTCAATACTTAAAACTGAATACTTTAAAAGTATCACAAGGCATACCGCTCATCGAAGCATTGTTCAGGGTCGTCCAAAACAAGCAATGAATACTATCAGTCTTTTTAGGCAAATATACAAGTGTTATGGCGCTGTATATGGCGCTGAGTCCTGGACCCTGAAAGCAGCAGATAAAAAATGAATTGATGCTTTCGAAATCCCCCGGACATCCTTCAGAACAAACGTCTCCATTCTCAGTGAGCTCAAGGTGAAACAGAGACTCTCAAGCATATGCCTCCAGAGAATTCTCCAATACTTTGGACATATTGCTAGAAAACCCAGCAACCTTGAGAAACTCATGGTCACTGGGAAAGTAGACGGCAAGAGATCCAGGGGCCGGAGCCCAAAAAGATGGACGTATTAGGTGTCTGAACATCTGGACATCAAACTGACCGTGGCTGTACACAGTGCTGCTGACTGGCAAAAGTGGCACCAGCTTATTCATAATAGATCTGGTGCATCACGATGCTCAGCAGTGAGCAAACGACTGTAGGAGAAGGAGGATACCAGTGTTACGTATATTAGGTAATGTCCCCGGGAATATTTCCATTAAACTATCTCATACAGTTTAGATATACATCTTCTCATATATAAGAAATCAATATTTGTCTGTATGTCCCCTAATAGATTCCAAAACGCGTAAACATATTTCAATAAAATCTTCAGATAATCTTAAAATTGACGAAGCGGATGTTCCTGTAAAGTTTGGTGCCGTTCGATGCTTTTTTTAAATGTTTAGTTCTGTTTCGATGGGGATTCGAAATCAGTATGTATATTTTATATAGATCTGGTTAGAGCATAAAAGTTTCGGTAATGTATTGAGTCTTATTCTATCTTTTTGCATTTTCTACGGTGTTTTTATTGAACCCATAGGGGTAATTGAGTTTGTTTTCCACTTCGCGCGAACACTACATAAACCTTTTACTGATGACGTTACTTTACGGTTGACGTTTTTATAACGATTAAGGAAATATGTATCAAAACTTTAGAAGGTTGTTCCACGAGATTTTTCACTTAATACTTGTGTTATGGGTGACGGAGAACTGGTAATTATACTTCATGTATAGTTTTAAATACATACTTAAATACAAATACACAGCCAGGCTCGAAGAACCAAAAAATTGTTTGTAGAAAATGTTGGCGCTCGGCGGGAATCGAACCCGAGACACGCGGAGCTGAAGTCAGGGTCAGTACCCACTACGCCAACGGGCCAGTAATACGGGTTGTCCAACCCTAACATTTTTTTTGGACAATATTTTTAATTTTTTTTAAAATATACATCAAAAATAATTAATATTGCAAAACAACCCTTACCCGGTCAGCTAATTGACATCTATACTTATTATAAAACTGTCTGTATGTAATCGATTTTTCTCAAAATCTACTGCACGGATTTTTGTAAGGTTTTAACCAAAAGATAATGCAATACTTCCGGATGGTTTAGGTAAATAGTACATATCGGTATTATATAAATTGTGTTGAAGAAATCGCGCAGTTGTTAAAAACCTTGTTTGCTGAGAGCGTTAGTCGTGTGCGCTGCGTAATCCAGCAGAGATACGCTATAGTAATGTACTATAGAATTGTAAATCCATAAAAATACTACAAAAAAGTCACGCTAGGATGTCTCTATCTCTTATGGTTAAGTCACAATAACTACCTTCATGTTTGAAATTTGAATTCTAGAAAAAAATTGTGGAACGCTGAGTGAGATCCACGTGGGTGAAGCCACTGGCACAGCTAGTAATATATAATTTGAATTTGCTTTATGGATTCAATGTAAATATAGGTTTCAACTTCAAAGAAGTGAAAATTATAGGGTAACTAGCTACGTATTAATTACTTTGTTTGCTTCAAAACAATCGAACTCAGCTTAATGAATCCGTGTTTGAATTCCCTGATGTTCAAGCTCGACTCTGTATGCACTACACTGGTACAAGTCTTGGTAATTAAGGGAAAATAGTGTTGGATTTTGAGTCTGAATCCTATTATTTACTTATGAAGCGATATATAATTATATGCTAAAGTATTATATGAGACAATTAATGAAAATAATTTTATTTATGTACCATAAAAACTTAAAAAAACATTATTGGTAAAAAAAGTGTACAAAGGTCAGGGGATATCCCTGACAGAGATCATTGCCGGCTAGCCTACGAAGTGAGTTAATCCATAGTGAAGCAGCTTTGGTACGCGAATAGCTAAAATTAAGAATTTGAATTATATTTGCTAATGATATACTTCAAATTCTTAATAAACAAAATAACTTATCAATAAATTCATATAATAAATAAATATATTATATATATATGATGTATTAAATAAAATAATATTCAAATTCAAAATATTATTTATTCAAGTAAACTTGTAAACAAGTGCTTTTGAATCGTCTAAATCTACTGTTGGTCCGGAAAGCTGTTCTTACCTTAGAAGATCCAGCAAGAAACTCGGCGGTTGCTCTTCTTAAAATATAATTCTTATAACTAGTTACGTAGTTATTACTGTCTTGTACAGGGTAGAGTAGCTATATCCACCTTCTTATCATCTTAATCCTCAACAGTATAGTAGGCTTTCTGTATCAGCCTCTTTATAACGGTGTTTTTAAACTGATGTAATGGCAAGGCTAAAATTAATTGCGGAACTTTATTATAGAATTTTATACCCAAACCCACAAACGATTTATGTACTTTTACTAGGCACAGGAGCCGCAAGCTTATGTCGGTTCCTACTTTGTCTATTATATACATCACCTATCGTTTTATAATTATTTATATTTTAATGTACAAAAATTTTATTTTTTAAAATATACTATGAAGCAAATGTAAGAATACCTATTTCCTTAAACTTCTCTCGCAGGGAATTAAGCGGACGGAAATTGTAGATGTACACGTATAGCTCTATTTTGTAATACAAAAATTGTTCACTATCCGCGCATTTACCCCATAGCAATATTCTGTAAGACATATTGCTATGAAAGTAAGCAAAATATAATTTGTGCATAAAAGTCAACGTATACATTATGTTGTTAACGTGTAAATTATGAGAGGAAAGAAATATAATATTTCTTTAATTTAAGTTAAGGCTATCATAGATAATGCTGTATAGCAACGACTTTCATAGACGTGAAGCACTGTATAAGATTTAGCAAAAAATACGGTTTTGAAGGCGGGATGATAAGTCAAAAGTAATAATAAAATTATGGATGTATTATGGATCTCCGCAAAGTAACGCCTAATTCTATAAATCAGTTAAAGGGATGATAAGTGATTTTTAGGAACACAAGATGTAGAACTTGTGTTCCTAAAAATCGTATCGTGATCGTATATATAATTTTGATATAGTACGTTATCAGAACTTATCGTTGACTATAGCAGAATATTATCATAACTTTCGTATTTGGCATCTCCGCTATGTAACGCGTAATTATAAAAATTTAATACAGTTAATATGGTTGCATTTCACTTAGGCGGTTACTCCTTCTATACTTACTATAAAACATAGTCCCAAAAAGTTGTCTGTCTGTATATAATTGATTTTCTCAAAATCTACTAAACAGATTTTTGTACGGTTTTACCAAAAGATAGTGCAATACTTCCGGATGGTTTAGGTAAAAAGACATATTGATATTATGTAAATCGTGTTGAAGAGATCGAGCAGTTGTTAAAAAAACTTACTTGCTGGCAACTTTAGTCGCGTGCACTGCGTAAACCAGCAGAGATACGCTAAAGTACTGTACTACGTAATGTACTAGACAATTGTAGATCCATAAAAATACTACAAAAAAGTCAGCGATAGCATGACTATCTCATATGGTTAACTCATAATAACTAGTTTTATGTTTAAAATTTGAATTCTAGAAAACAATTGCGGCAAATTGATTTGCACACGGGCGAAGCCGCTGGCATAGCTAGTAAAATATAAAACATATCAACGAATATCAACTATCAACCTATATGGATAGATAGCTAGATATCCACATCGAAGGAATGTGTGTGGGTGAAGAACGTCAAGGTTAAATCTTTGTCTTTAATAGGAAACAAGCCTACTCGTGGAGAACGAGTCGCTACTCACTAATGAGCGGTAAAGGGTACTGAGAGATCGTTACTTGAAATTTATTTGCTTTGTTACAGATTGGTGCCTTAAAGGACTTTTACTTGCTCTCGCATCACGAAGTCCACAAGCGATCTACGGAACCGAGTCATGAGCATCATCACAAGCTGAACAACGAACCGGAGGTAAGTGTTCACAGACAATTTGAATATTTAATTGGAGCTACATCACTTGTAACATCAAATTCAAATTCAAATTCAAAATATTCTTTCTTCAAGTAAACTTGTAAACAAGTGCTTTTGAATCGTCAACATCTACTGCTGGTTCAGAAAGCTATTCCTACCGAGAAGAACCAGCAAAAAACTTGGTGGTTGCTTTTTTCAAACAATAATTCTTATCACTAGCTACATATAGTTATTAATGTCTTGTACAGGGTTGAAGAGACGCTATATCCACGCATTCTTATCGTCTAGGTAATCTTCAATTGTATAATAGGCTTTCTGAATTACCCTTTCATCATATAGACGGATATCGTTAGTATAACGTGTTCGCTTGGTAGATCTATGCCTTTATGCCTCTGCATAAAAGCTTAGATCTACCAAGCTACTAAGACTACATAGATAGTCTTAGTTATCTATCTGTACTTATTAGAAAACATAGTCCCAAAAAGCTGTCTGTATGTAATCGATTTTTTTTAAATCTACTGAACGGATTTTTGTACTGTTTTCACCAAAATATAGTGAAATACTTCCGGATGGTGTAGGTAAATAGTACATAACGGTATTATGTTATTTGTGTTGAAGAGATCGAGAAGTTATTAAAAAACTTGCTTCCTGGGAGCTTTAGTCGCGTGCGCTGCGTAAACCAGCAGAGATGCGCTAAAGTAATATGGTAGAGAATTGTGGATATATAAAAATACTATAAAAAAGTCCGCATGACTCTATTTCTCGGGGTTAATTTACAATAACTATTTTTATACTTAAAATTTCACGCGGGCGAAGCCGCAAGCACAACTAGTTTAGTATAAAAAGGAATTTGATATTGTTGACAGTCAGCATGGAAGATTTACCTATTAAAAAAAAATTGAGTCTGCTACTGTACGTGCAGTTGCCAAATCTAGAGAGCTCGCAGAGAGAAAAAGAACGATATGATTAGCCATGGACATTGTTGTTTTTTGATTTTGTTTTGAAATATGCCTATTCCAAATTCTCAGGGTTCAACACGATGTTCGTTACGACACAGCGCATGATTAATTATAAATATGAATTTAGCATGTAAATTTATAAGATTAAATACGCAAACAATTTATTTAGTATATGCATCATTTATCGGAGTACCGTCTAAGTGGTTGTATTGTATGCCTTTGTTCATCGCGAGAAAACCTTTGAGCTTAAATACTCGAGAGCCATTATCTATTGACCCTTGGCTTTGCGAAATTCGACTCCGACGGGTCAAGTACACGTACAAACTGTTGGATGTGAAGGGTTTCGAAACCTACTACGATATTCCGAAGAGAATGAACTCTTCGGAATCTATATCTATACTAATATTATAAAGGATATTATATAGGAAAGATTTGTGTTTGTTTGTATGTATGTATGTATGTTTGTAACGTTCTCACGCAAAAACTACTGGACCGATTTCAAAAATTCTTCCACCATTGGAAAGCTGCTTTATCACTGAGCAACATAGGCTATGTGTCATTTAAAAAAAAATAGGGATCCCTAATAAAATTTTAATAAATTAGGAAAAATTTAGCCGTAAACATCTTTCATCGCGTGCGCTGCGGAAACTATTGATGATAGAACAAAAAAAATTTCTACAGTATTATAGAACGCATCAATATCTACAAAAAACTCCGCGATACTATGTGTAACTATTATAGTTTTGCCAATATAACTACTTTTTTATATTGTAAAAGTTGATAAAATTGCCGACAATAATCAAATCATTTTATTCATATCTCTGTATTAATCCTTATCCCATAAAATTATATTTTATTAATAACTGTTTAGATACCTGTAAAATACTTTTTAAATTATTAAAATCCAACATCCCAATCAAAAGATATTACGAATTTAAGAATGTAAATCGAAAGAAAATAATGTCATAACAAATTCATTGTAGCGACCGTAATAACAGCTCCTCCTGCACTTGGTGAGTTAGCTCTTATTCCAAGAATACTAATGATACCCTTTTTTATAATTGAATAATCTACAAAATAAATCTATGTGTATTATATACTTATACTAACTGCGGCTTAAACGTTTTAAACGTAAAGCTTCGACGTTTCGGCAGAGTTGCATCAGCCGTGGTCAGGAGCTGAATGTCTGACTATTGTCCGTTCCTGACCACGGCGGGAACTTATAAAAAAGGGAACTTGATTTTTACCGCGATGTGATCCGTTTATATATATTACTAGCAATGCCCCGCGGTTTCACCCGCGTCCATACCGATCTCGTGGTAGTGGAAAGTCTACGAAGTCGGACTATAGAGTTATTTTGTACATATTTTTTATAATTAAATAAATTATAAAAAATATGTATCATTAGTTTTCTTGAAATAAGACCTAACTGTTACAAAAGTATTTCGGGATGTCCGCAAACAAAAGTATTATTTACTCTAATCAAACCCAATTCCTGCAGTGTTACTGCTAAGACAAGCACTGACAGACTAACTCCTTACATCTACCCGCTCCTTTACTTATATTGAGAATAGCCCGCCAAAACTTAGTCGTTATTACACTACTATACAACCTTATTTATTTTATGCATTATGTTATCTGTAATTTATTATAATATTTGTATTTTATCATCGGCCTATATATATTATTATTATATAACAATCATTTTATAAAGATCCATGTGCGCCACCGGAAGTAGGTAGACTATGACACATTACGCGCGTTAGTGGTATTCAACATAACTCACCAAATGCAGGCCTGCTATAACGGTCGCTACAATGAATTTGTTACGGCATTATTTTCTTTTTATTTATATTCTTAAATTCGTAATATCTTTTGATTGGGATGTCGGATTTTAATAATTTAAAAAGTATTTTACAAGTATAGAAATAGTTTTTAATAAAATATCATTTAATGGGATAAGGATTAATACAGAGAAATTAATTAAATGGTTTGATTATTGTCGGCAATTTCATCAACTTTTACAATGTGAAAAAGTAGATTTATTGGTATAACTATAATAGTGACACATATGACATAACGGACTTTTTTGTGGATATTGATGCGTTCTACAATACTGTAGAACATTTTTTTGTTCTATCATCAATAGTTTCCGCAGCACACGCGATGAAAGATGTTTACAACATACGACGTGAATTTTTCACAACTTATACAATTTTATTAGGGATCCCAATTATTTTTGAAAATGTCATATAGCCTATGTTGCTCAGTGAAGAAGCAGCTTTCCAATGGTGAAAGAATTTTTGAAATCGGTCCAGTAGTTTTTGCGTGAAAACGTAACAAACATACATACACACCTACAAACAAACATACAAATCTTTCCTCTTTATAATATTAGTATAGATAATAAGTATGAATCGCGAAAGTTTAAAATCTACCAAGAGTTAAACGTACAGGTCAAACAAGTTTTAACAGATAATATTAACTTGGAATTATTATGCCAGGACGACTCTACCACAAGTTCGGAACGCTGTCATCTACTGAAAAGATTTACAAACGGTCGTTAGTAGATCTACATTTCTCTAATACATTACTTTATTGTATCTCTATTAGTTTACGCGTCGCACGCGATTGAAATTCCAGCAAGCGAGTCTTAAAACAACAGCGCGACTTATTTGACACAATTTATATAAAAAGATAATTTACTATTAACCTAAGCCTTCTTCAAGAATTGCACTTATGGTTTGACAACTGCGCGATCTATTCAACACAAATTACATAATAGTGATATGTACTATTTATCTAAATCATCCGCAAGCATTGCATCATTCATCTTTTGGTGAAAACCGTACAAAAATCAGTTCAGTAGACTTTGAGAAAATCGATTACATACAGACAGACAGCTTTTTAGGACTTTTTTATAATAAGTATAATCTATAGCTATCTATAGCTGTGATAGCCTAGCGGTGAGACATTGCGACTCTCTAGAGACGACATAGGTTCAAAACCCGGGCAGGCACCAATGAGTTTTTCTATTAAAACTTATGTGTCTAATTGATAAGTGCAATTTATCACACGCTTTTCGGTTAAGGAAAACATCGTGAGGAAACCTGCATATATCTAGAGAATCTAGGGATATGTGTAACCTACCAATCCGCATTGGAGCAGCGTGGTAGGTCTTAGCTCCAATCCTTCTCTCCAAAAACTGAGAGAGCGTTAGCCCAGCAGTGGGCATAGTGACAGACTGTTACTTAACTAACTTATAATCTATACTATCTATATCAATAGATAATAATTCTAATATTATAAATACCTATATCCAATAGTGAACGTCTCTATTGGTAAGAATCAGAGAGAAGCTGGAAAAAAGTAAGGGCAGCTCATAATAAAAAAGTTTCCATTAAATTTCCCGGCTGACATCGTTTCTTATTAAATATTTTCGTCATCCGGAATAATTCATATCCAACCTTACCGTGTTTTGTCTTTGAGCCGTAACTTATGCCGTTCTCATTTGGAGCGAAACAACTAGATCCCTCCCTTTGTCCCGACACCGGATGGCGTTGTTTTTATTTACTACTACACAATATCACTGGAAAAGTTAGATATGCAGATTAATAATAAGATATTCTTAGACCAAGGCGTGTTTTTATAGCTGCTATAAATAAAAATAAATAAATAAATATATAGGACACTTACACACACAGTCGTCCGTCCCCAAAGTAAGTAACTTAATACTTGTGTTATGAGTGACGGACAACTGGTAGATATACTACATATATAATTTTATATACATACTTAAATACAAATATACACTCAGGTTCGAAGTACAAACAAATTGTTTATAGATAATGTTGGCCCTCGGTGGGAATCGAACCCACGACCTTCGCCGCTGAAGGCAGGGTCACTACCCACTGCACTAACGGGCCAGTCAATCATTTATCAATAATCATATACGAGTCGAGTTAAAACAGCGTTTAATAAAATTTCACGTCTCTACTGTTGACCGTTGAGGAGATCCCTAGTCTGGAGTCAATCCTGAGAGCAGTATCAGGTCATGCTTATCATACAAGCAAGACAAGTATGTAAAATTTCAGTTCAATCAAACACCTAGAAGTGGGTTAAATTTAACTTGCAAGATTACACCTTCTCATACACGGCAAGTTAAATAAAAGGTTTTAAAAAATATGCATATGCGTATAAAAATAATTGGCGTCAGATTTGATGAACGATAGGAGAGAATGGAAGAGAAAAACACGTTGTGCCGACCCCACTTAGAGCGGGATAAGGGCAGGAGAATGATGATTTTAAATAACTCAATAAAAAATAGAATTCGCGAAATTTATTTAATAACCTACGCTGTGCGAATGCAGCTGAATTTGAGACATTCATCATCCTTCTGTCCTTATCACACTCTAAGTGGGGTGGGCACAACTTGTTACAAACATGTTGTCACATGATTTGAATCCGTATTGTACGATCGGCCGCCTGCGTGACGTCAACTTACCTTAGTCGTATTTTACGACCCTTCGGTAAGAAGGCGGGTTGTCTATTCTACTCAACCGGATACCACACGGTGGGTCAACTTACCTTAATCGCCTTTTACGACACGGCGGTGAGAAATGAGGGTGGTCTATTCTTCTCAGCCGGATACCACACGGCGGAGTTGAATTTAGGACATTATGTACTAATTTTAAATTCTTTTGAGATTGAAATTCTTTTTCCTAAGAAAATAAAGGAACCGCAAAGTATGGAATACCTTATGAATAACCTGCTTATGATTAAAATGTACTTGCTTATGAATAGGAAAGCGACCTCATACTAGAGTGCATCCGGAGTGCAGATTCAATAATGAAGGCTTGAAAAGGTTCACTCAAACAAGTAGTCTTTTTGATAATAAAGTATATTTCATTCATAAATAAATAAATCCAGATTTATTAACTACATACTTAAAAATAAAAATAAAATTCATTATCGTTCATTTATTTGGTGTATTTATATGTAACTATTATATAATAGTTCTTTCTCTGAACAAAATATGCCAGACAAAAAATTTAAAGTTCTTTAAAATCTACACAGAAATTCTAGTTGTACCTGCGAGGTCGTTCGCTACAAATGAAGCGTTTAAGTACCCCCAATAATGTTATATGTGTCTTTTCCCTGTTCCCGAAAAGGATTTTTGTTACCCTATATGTTGCCCCGATATATAAGGTTTTATTTTGCCATTTTTCGTTAATATTGTGTCCCGTGGATTAGTTGTCAGACAGACAGACTTTCACATCTATTATGGATTGATTCAATATTAACTAAACATTTTTCGAAATCAAAGGTAGTCAACTCAATCCAGATTACTCGTGTTTTTAAGCTATGAAAAGCCCACAATGCTACCAGTATAAATTGACGTCTGTAAATAAATAGTCCCAGACATTTTGATAGTGTCAATTGCCTATCCTTCGATACGTCCATATTAAAATGGACAACAACAATATACAATCAGATCATCATCCTCCTGGCCTTAGCCCACTCTAAGTGGGGTCGGCACATCATGTAACAAACCTGTTGTCATATGATTTGGCTGCGTATTTTGCGACCGGCCGCTTGCCTGACGTTAACTTAACTTAGTCGCCTCTTACGACACCTCGGTAAGAAATGAGAGTTGTCTATTCTATGCAGCCGGATACCACACAGCATTTACCTTAGTCGTCTCTTACGACACCTCGGTAAGAAATGAGGGTGGTCTATTCTATGCAGCCGGATACCACACAGCACTTACCTTAGTCGTCTCTTACGACACCTCGGTAAGAAAGGAGGGTGGTCTATTCTATTCTGCCGGATACCACACAAAGGCTAACAAAATCCATTCGTTCGAAACATTTTTAAGTCATCGCAGTCACAACAAATCCATTCGGATTATAGGCTTACCCCCTTTGACGCTGCGACGTGATTTCGAACAAAATAATAGAGCTTAATCTACTCGTATATCAAATAGCGACGGGACATAGCTTAGTGTTAGCATCGAGATATTTGATAACAGAGCCGGTAATGGGTAAGCTTAATTGGAACACATGTATGACTCGGTACAACACGCCGCGGATGTGTTCAGTGGATTTGATTAAAACGTTGACGCGAATATTTTTGTTTGGCGAGTGTATTGAGCAAGCTGGTCCTGGTCTGTTTTACCACTAACACGACAAATACTAGCGATGTGAATAAATAGTCCCGAACATTTTGATAATGTCAATCTTAAAAACGCTTTTAATAATTAAATAATAATATAATATAATAATTTATAATAATACTCACCGCTGGGCTATCACAGCTCTTATTGGGGTGACCGTCTCTACATAGGAGGCCGGTGCGCGGCTGAGCCGGTCTAATTCAGCCGCACTCTGAGATGACTGGAGTTGATCATATACTACAGTATTCAATGTAACGCAATCAAACTATTAAAGAATAAATGATTATTATTATTATGTGCCAAAATTCAATTTTTATATTAATCGATTGTAAGAATATTTAATCGACTTTCTAAATATTCAATCTCCTCTTAACCCACTCTAATTGGAATCGGCACAGGTGTTAGAAACATGTTGTCACATGATTGTTACATGGTTGTGTATTTTACGACGAGCCGCCTGCCGGACGTCAACTTATAATACCCGGCAATAAATAATGCACATCGAGGCTTAGAGAGAGAGAGAGAGAGAGAGAAAATCGGCTAGTTCTGCTTCATAGAGCATTGTCTCTTTCGCACAGACTGTGCGAAAGAGACAGTGCCGCCTGCCTGACGTCAACTTACCTTAGTCATATCTTACGACCCCTGGGTAAGAAAGAGGGTGGTAAAAACCCTATGTGTCAGTTTAATATTAATAAAAAAAGCGTTAAATAAAAATTATTTATAAGCACGACACGACCCTTGTCCTTTAGATAGAAATGAATGACCTTTCCGTAAACTTTACTGTCTCATTTCTTGTCTAGTTTTTTTAATAAAGAAACAAAAGGGTCTTACTCTATTTTTCGTCTTTTCGTTTGTTTTTCTCTGTTATGAAATAGGAAACTTTTTAGGCACGGAAGGCATAATTTATATGATTACGATATGCATAATGTTTATATATCAATGTAAGGCAATTTTTAGGGTTTGCTTAAGAATTGACTTTCATATATGGCTTCTGGTATTGAATTTTTGTTTGTTAGGGGCAAAATTGATATAAGATTTAATTCAAAAGCATTGTGTTTTATCAATAATTATAATTTTTATAAGCTTAATAGTCACATTCATATCGCAATATAAATAAAGTTAGTGAAGTAACTATGTAACGGCTTATTAACATCCTACTTCTGGGAATAGGCCTCCTCTCTCAGTTTTTGGAGTTTTGGAAGAAGGATCTCAGAAGGATTGAAGCTAAGACCTACCACGCTGCTCTAATGAGCATTGGTAGGCTACATATGTCCCTAGAATTTTCTAGAGATGTGCATGTTTCATCACGATATTTTGCTTCTCCGGAAAGCGAGTGATATAAACACATAAGTTTTAATGGAAAAATTTATGGGGGCCTACCCGGGGTTTGAACCCATGGCTCCCCGAAAAAGTCGCTTGGTATTGCCACTAGGCTTTTACAGCTCCGCACAGTTAGTATAACTCCGTAAAGGTTTATTAAACCTCGATGCTTATGGCACATACAAATAATGTATCGTACTCCAGAAGTGTATTGAGCCTACATAGACATTTCTTATATTATTACAAAGCAGTCCCAAAAAGCTGTCTGCTTGTATGTAATCGATTTTGTCAAAATCTACTTTTTTCTTGTACGTTTTTCACCTTAAGTTAGTGCCATACTTCCGGATGGTTTAGGTAAATAGTACATATCGCTATTATGTAAATTGTGTCGAAGAAAGTCCGCGATAGCATGTCTCTATCTCTTATGATTGACTCACAATAACTACTTTTATGTTTAAAATTTGAATTCTAAAAAAAATTGTGACACGCTGATTTCTACGCTGGCACAGTTGGTTTTAAATATTTTTCTTTTATGTGTTCCGATAAATAAAAGCAACGTTTCTTCAATGCAAAAGAACCGTCGAAGAATATTAAGAGAAATACATTTAACAATGTAGACGTACGCCGAAGTTGTTCCAATACCGCATCGCAACGCTTCCTGTCCGTTCAAACGTTAACTTCATCGCACAAAAGAAAACTATCATTGTTGGTGCAAAGTTTTAAGTCGTGTGCACTAAGCTGTATAAAGGGACGCCGCGTCCGAGCCTCACAATGGAAGCAATAATATATGAGTTATAAACTTTAAACTGAGTAGGAAATAAAAGAAAAGAATTCTTCAAATATAGTTATAACAATGTGTGACATAGTTTTTGTAAGTTAAATAACATTTCACGCATTATATAAATAATAGAAATTAATATATGTATATATGAAACAGTAGACACACCGTCGTCCTTCCCAGCAAAAATTAAATACTTGTGTTATGGTTGACAGTCAACTGTTAAATATATATTATACTTTGTAAAATAGCGTACTAGTAACACGGTTTACGTTATTTCGTAACAAATGGCGCTACTAGTACTTTGCTCCGCGGTATCGAGGTGCCTTCGTAATTGTATAAGAGGTCCCCATACAAAACATTCTCGTCACCCCCGGCGATGCTTCCGCGCTCGTCCCCTCTCTCGGTGTCGCTGTAAGAGCCATTTGGGCTAACAGCATTAGTTAGTGTCCGAAAAAAACAAAAAAACATTCTCGTCACATATCCTGTCACTTGTACGTAATCTTTCCCCGTCTGTATGACCTTCCGGTTCGACGCGTCACAGTTGTATAATTTGTAAATTAATATTAGCTTACATAATTACACCCAGACTCAAAGAACTAACAAATTGTCTTTAGATAATGATGGCCTTCGCCGGGAATCAAACTCGTGAAGCTTAACACAGGGCCCCACTTACTGCCATCTGCGCGACTGCACCAGTCAAAATGAAGTCACTTTTTAAATTATAAACAAAGCTAAATATACCTGCGACTTCACTTGCTTTAACTTTTGTGTTACAAGTAGAATAGCATTTATTAGTGGTGCGGACCATACGACCTCACCACCTACTAAAAAAAAACCGTTAATTCTGTTAATTATTTTAGCCACAGGAATTTTTTAGGTTTTGAAAAATAGAAACACGGTTTATAGAGATCAATTAGCATACCCTAACACGTATTTCCAAATTATGTAATACGTCACATAACCTTGACCTAAAAACGAAATAGTAAGGTGCGAGTGAGACAAAAAACAAGAATGTTATTGTTTTCTTCTTTTGCCTCTCCAGGTCAGTAAACAAAGTCAACTCCCAATTAAATTGGCGTTATTTTGTTTGAAATTACTTTTTAAAAAAACTATATTTTCTAAAATTGAATTATGCTAAAGTTATCTCAAGTAATCTTAAGTGTTCAGTGCATTCATTTAACGTCGTATCTTGTGTCTGTATAAATCCAGTGTATTTCCGTTGAGGAGTGACAAATTTCAGTGCCATTACTAAAATCGTATCTTGAAACATAAAAACTAATATAAAGCTCAGACTTTTGCAATGGACCGCAGCGATTGTCCGTGCTTTTACGGAATTTGCCAAATGGGCTTGGCTACTGCACGAGCCTCGTTAAAACCTAAATAAAAGTTGACTAGTTGTAAAAATTATATGAAAATTTTTTCAAAAGCAGTGATTAGCAAATGAGTTTTCTGATTGGTTTGCAAGCACTCATGAATTTATAAGAATAAGGTTTGTCGTAACTTTAGGAATTCTGCCTGAAATCTGACTGACCATTTTCTGAAAATTGAGTTTACCTATAAAACATTGTTAATTATAATAAATAAAGCTGTGATAGCCCAGCGGTGAGTCCGTCGACTCTTTCGAGGGGAACACGAGTTCAAACCCGGGCAGGCACCAATGCCTTTTTCTATTATAACTCATGTGTCTAATTGATAATTGCAATCTATCACTTGCTTTTCGGTGAAGGAAAACATCGTGAGGAAACCTGCATATCTCTTAGAGAATTCTGGAGATATGTGTAAGATGCGTGGTAGGTCTTAGCTCCAACCCTTCTCTCCAGAAACGGAGAGAGGAGGCCTATTCCCAGCAGTGGGTTGTAACGGGCCGCTACTTTACTTTTTTTTTAATTATACTAATGATCGGGTGACGAATCCATCTGGGGTCCCAAATAGTTTCGATATGTACAACGTGAGTATCTCTATGTATAAAATGTGTTCATAAAAGCAGTTATTTTACGTATTTATCTGTCCGCTTCTATTCGGATATCACCCTCACTCAACTCTTTTAAGACAAGTGTACAGTAATGGTACGAACGTGATCGTTAATATTGAAGATTCTGAACTATATATGTGTTAAATCAAATCAATTCAAAATAATCTTTATTCAAGTAGGCTTTTTACAAGCACTTTTGAATCGTCAAGGATCAATAATTAGATTTAATAAGCTACACTGGTTCGGAATGTTGCTCTTACCGAGAAGAACCAGCAAGAAACTCGGCGGTTAATCTTTTAAACATTTAAATTTACATTACTTATTTGCAGTCTTTGTTGGAGCTTTTTTTTAAGTACTATTCATATTTCATTTTGTTATTTTGCGGCATTACCTGCCTTACAGAATTTTTTATTTTATATTTTCAAAGCTCAAACGTTGTCTGGAAGAGATCGCCTATTGGGTAAACCCGCCGTTGTAATATAATCTATCTATACTTATTATAAAACAAAGTCCCAAAAAGCTGTCTGTATGTAATCGATTTTCTCAATATCTACTCAACGAATTTTTGTGCGGTTTCCACCAAACGATAGTGCAATACTTCCGGGTGGTTTAGGTAAATAGTTCATATCGGTATTGTGCAAATCGTCTTAAAGAGTCGAGCAGTTGTTAAAAAATTTGCTTGCTGGGTGCTTTAGTCGCGTGCGCTGCGTAAACCAGCAGAGATACGCTAAAGTAATGTTTTAGGGAATTGAAGATCTTTAAAACTACTACAAAAAAGTCCGAGATATCATATCTCTATCTCTTATGGTAAACTCACAATAGCTACTTTTGTGTTTAAAATTTGAATTCTACAAAAAAATTGTGACACGCTGATTTTCATGCGAAGCCGCTGGCACAATTAGTTTATTTTAAAATAAAGTCCCCAAAGCTGTCTGTATGTATGTGATCGATTTTCTCAAAATCTACTGAACGGATTTTTGTACGGTTTTTACTAAAAGATAGTGCAATTGTTCCGGAATGTTTAGGTTATTAGTACATAACCGTTTTATTTTAATTGTGTTGAAGAGGTCGTGCAGTCGTAAAAAACATGCCAGCTGGGAGATTTATACGCGTGCGCCACATCACGTAAACCAGCGGAGAAACACTAAAGCACTAGAGAATTGTAAATTTTTGTATTACAAAAAAGAGCCATACGTGGCATTTACAATTTAAATTCGCGCGATTCCCTGCGAGAGAAGTTCAAGGAAACAGGTATTCTTACATGGACTTCACAGTATATTTTTCGTAATTTAATTTTCGTACATATGAATATAAATAATTATAAAAGGATTGGCGATTTATATAATAGACAAAGTAGGAACCGACATAAACTTGCGGTTCCTGCTTTGCGCCTTGCAAAAGTTCGTAATTCGTTTGTGGTGTCGTACTATTGAAGATTACCTAGACGATAAGAATGCGTGGATATAGCTTATCTTCAACCCTGTACAAAACATTAATAACTATATGTAACTAGTGATAAGAATTATTGTTTTAAAAAAGCAACCGCCGAGTTTCTTGCTGGTTCTTCTCGGTAGGAACAGCTTTCTGAACCAGCAATAGATGTTGACGATTCAAAAGCACTTGTTTACAAGTTTACTTGAATAAATAATATTTTGAATTTAGAATTTGAATTTTGATGTACAAAAACACTACAAAAAAGTCCGCGACATCATGTTTCTATCCCTTATGATTAACTCACGATAACTATTTTGAAAATTATTTTTATTTTGAAAAATTTAATTTGGGATAATTTAGTGATACACTCATTGCCACACGGGTAAAGCCGCTGGCACAGTTAATTAATATTTGCAAAGCATAAGTGTATGAGTCATTAAGACAAATAAAATATTTAAGATATATCGCCAAAATAGTAAGAGAAATAATAATAATCGCTTATTGAAAATGTCTACAGAAATTAAATGGCATATGTCTAGAGGAATTTCAACGCAGTCGATGCCGCAAGTACAGCTAGTTTTTTTATATGATTAAGTACAAGTAGAAGAAGCATAGAAGTATATATAAAATAATAAGATTTATTATTTTATATATACTTCTATGTTTTGTATGAGTCTGTATTTGCACAATAAATAAATCAAAACAAAAATAAAATCTAGATACAAAATATTTACTTTGATTAATTCAATTCCACGTTACATGTCCGCGGCGTGTCACGTCATGTTAAACACGTGTTCCAATTAATTCTCGTTATATCCGGCTCTGTTATCAAATATCTCGTTGCAATAAGCTGTTCTGTCGTTATTTCACATGTTCATAGATGCTTTAATAAATAAGGCATATGATTCTTATTAAACTGAGTAATAATAATAATAAAAAAATGAATTTCATAATAAAAAAAGAAGAATATGATTCATAAAAAACTAAGTAATGAAAAAAATGAATTTCATAATATAAAGAGAATCAGCTTAAAGCTTTTAAATTATGTAGCTTATTATTCCCTTTCACCATTTTTAAGGCTTTTCATCATTATTATCATCATCATCATCATCATCCTCGTACCCTTATCCCACTCTAAGTCGGGTCGGCGCAATATGTTATATATTGTCACATGATTCGGCTACATATTTTACGACCGGCCGCCTGTCTGACCTCAACTTACCTTAGTCGTAGAATTCTTGCGGATTGGAGCAGACTTGGCGATCTTAGCTCCAATTCTTCTCTCAAGAAACGGAGAGAGAAGGCCAACTGTGGGATAGTAACAGGCCATTACTTTTCTTTTACTTAATTCAAGAACTATGTAAAAAAAATTCATTAAACTTCTAGTTATTTTACTTTCAATTAATTCAACATATCTGTCTTTATGTATTTGACTAAATAGATTTTCGATGGCTGTGTATTAAAAAGATTCATTGCGAAATCGGTTTTTGTATTTCGTGATTCAAAGCCGAGTAATTTTATTTATCAGTTGGATGGTTTTAGCCGGATTAAATGGTTTTTGAGGCGTCGTGTCTATTCATTAGAATTCTACATTGAATATTTCAATTTAGCCTATTCTCCGCATATTTGTATATAGCTTTTCAGATACTAATTATTGCCAAGTTTTGAAGCTATTCAGGTTTAGCTACGTTTTATTGTAGTACAGTGAATTCTTCTTGCGTACTTAGTGTTAGAGTTTGATTTCATTTACTCTACACTTGGAATATAAATAAAATTGTAATGCTTTCGCTCGTTAAATACTTCAATCAAATTCATTTTCTGCAAAATTCTATTGAACTTCGTAGTAGGTTGGACTTAAGTTTTCTTTTGTAAGATAAAGTTGGGCAACTGAATGGATCGGAAACATTGTGATACGGCATTAAAGCGTTCTTCGCGGTCGAGTTCATTGTTAAACAGTTCCAAATAAATATTATTTGGATGATTTGGATTAGATGGAATATTTTTATTCCTTTAGATGTGAAAATTAAAGTAAAAGCATAATTCTTTTTGTATTTTATCCTTGGCAAATTGACAAGTTTTAACACTGGGAATCCCATGTGACAAGTGGAAAATGTAATGAAACAAAACGATGGAATTGGAAAGAGTTTACTTTGGCAACAGTCCTTAAACGAACATAATTTGAAAGTATTTATTTATTTAGGAACATTATTAGTGGCAGTTATATGAAACATTAAATTAAACAAATTACGCTACGAGAAATATTAAATGCACTGCGTCGTAAACTCGTATGTGCCTGCCTGCCTGCTGGGGCTTGTAAAGTAAAAAAAGTAAGGTAGCGGCCTGTTAGAATCCCACTGCTGGGAATAGGACTCCTCTCTCCGTTTCTGGAGAGAAGGGTTGGAGCTAAGACCTACCACGCTGCTCCAATGCGCATTTGTAGGCTACACATATCTCCAGAATTCTCTAGAGATATGCAGGTTTCCTCACGATGTTTTTCTTCACCGAAAAGCGTGTGATAAATCGCAATTACCAATAAAACTCATTGGTGCCTGCCCGGGTTTGAACTCGTGTTCCCCTCGAAAGAGTCCCACGGTCTCACCGCTAGGCTATCACAGCTGGGGGCTTGTATGTACTTGCAAATCTTTGCTAAAGATATATTTTAAAGTCAAAGCTACTCTGTTTCTTATGATGAGTTTTGTGAACATAATGGATTTAGTTGTGACGCTAACTACGAGTAACTCTTCGTAGTATTGTTTGCGTCATATATTACGTTATATATTATTATTTTAAATTTAAGGAGCTTTTTGTAACGGAGGAGGGCGTTGGTCACTGCAACACAGTTAATACTTCTGCAGGATCAACGTTCATTGTATTGTTCCACATAAACGTTTATTTATTAGTATTATTTTTTGTTATTACACGACTAGTGATCTCTCCCTGCTTCGTATGGACAAGGGGGGTGGGGCCATGAATCGGGTGTTCGCAAAAATCAATCTTTCGTTTCATCCAATTAATTCCAACAAAATCCCATTTTTCTTTCAGGAAAAATAATATTGTATGAACTCTCATACAATATTATTTTTCCTGAAGGAAAAACTACTCAGTTTAAAGGTGTTTTATCAAAGCCGTTGCAAACTAAGTCGTGGATACTTAAGCATGCTAATACATTTTATGCATTTTCCTTTGCAAATTTGAACCTATTTATCTCAAAATATAATTATTTTAGTTGTGCAACTATTGCCACAGCCCATTTTATTTATTTATTGCACATACAGAATAATATAAAAAAAGAAAAAAAAATAGCATATGCACAAAGACGGACTTATCCCTAAAAGGGATCTGTTCCAATCAACCGTCAGTAAAACTAAGAAAAGGTCAAGAAGTGAAATATGGATAATGAAAAAAGGAAGGGAGAAAAAGAAAAATAACGAAAACCTATATAGTACATAGATTAATGTTGAAAAATGATGCAATATAATAGTGAATTTTTAAATTTATTAAAATTTTACCATTTAATATATAAATTAACTAGTTGTGCCAGCGGCTTCGCCAGGGTCGAAAATCAGTTGTCGCAAATATCCAAATCGAAGTTTTGAACATAAAAGTAGTTATTGTGAGTTAGCCGTAAGAGATAGAAACATGCTGTCGCGGACTTTTTTGTAGTATTTTTGTAGATCTACAATTCTCTAGTACAATACTTTAGCGTAACTCTGTTGGTTTACGCAGCGCACGCGACTAAAGCTCCCAGCAAGCAAGTTTTTTAACAACTGCTCGATCTCTTCATCTCAATCTACATTATACCGATATGTACTATTTACCTAATCCATCCGGAAGTATTGCACTATCCTTTGGTGAAAACCGTACAAAGATCCGTTCAGTAGATTTTGTGAAAATCGATTACATACAGACAGACAGCTTTTTAGGACTTTGTTTTATAATAGAAAAGATTTTTGCTAAAATGAGTAGATGATGCTACTAAATTTATTTTAAATTACTTGAGACAAATATTTTCTAGTCTGTGATTTAAAAATACTTGTGTCTTCTTCTTGAGCGATATAGTGATGAAGGTCTATTTATTTTTTTTTATTTCGAGATTTGTAGTCGGTTAATGTTTTCCTTTACGCTCGAGCTTGGCTTTATACGTGAAGCTAATAAAACCTGGGGGCGTGCCTCCGGCCACTCTCATGTTGATCAGCGACCCCCTACATCATAAACAGCCCCTGTTAACCCCGTTACGCCGCTTATTGCTTCGTAATGAGGTGCCTCGTGACCTGGAGTTTAATCTCCGTTTCATTCTTGTATGGAACATATGTACTTTAGTGTTGGACCTTTTTGTACACTCCAATATAATATACTAGCTTTTAGACGCAACTCCGTTCGCGTGGACTGCAGTCATATTATTTGAGTGAACCATAATACATATTAATTATGGTTAAAGTGAGTTAATCTTAAAAGCTAGACATATGCTGTCGCAGACTTTTATTGAGAACTTTTAGAGGCGAATAATTTTGTACATGATTTTGAATGATTTAATAACTATCACCGTTTACTCAGCGCACGCAAGGAAAAATTTAAATTTTGCCGTTTTCGCAATATTTTTTATTGCTGCTCCTCTCCTATTCAACTTAGCGTGATAGCCTATATATAGCCTTTCTCGATAAATACACTATCTTACACTCAAAGAATCTTTTAATGTTACTTTTTATTAATTTAAGACCGGTTGGCTGGAAGAAATTCCGATTCCAGAATTAGCCCGCCATTGCACATTCTTTTGTTTTTTTTTATCAGTTTTATATTAATGTCAATTTGTGCCATAAAGATATAACAAACAAACAAACAAATCTGAAATTAAAATTTTAGTACATTTTTTCATAATGAAAGCCCATCTAATGGGCATACTCGTTTAAATACAATTTTTATATCAACCAATACTAAACTTATCCTTATTGAAGAAATGTGAGTTCTGTAACTGAAACATATATTCATAGACAGCCGTGTGTGTGTGTACACATACGGCTGTCCGTACTCAAAGTAACTTAATTTAGTAATTTATTTTGTTGTGGTGATAGATTTCGCTTTGTAAATATATGCATATAGTACCCGGCAATAAATAATGCACATCGAGAACTTAGAATGAAACTGCCGGCCAATTCGGTTTCGTAGAGCGCTGTCACTATCTATCACACACGGGTTCGTCAGTCTGTGCGACAGAAACAAAGCTCTATGAAGCAGAATCTAGCCGATTTCTGTCTCCGAGCCTCGATGTGCATTATTTATTGCCGCGTACTATATGTAGTTTGAAATGCGTACTTAAATAGATACATACACCCAGGTTCGAAGAACCAATAATTTTTTGTTAGAAAATGTTAGGCTCTCGGTGGGAACCGAACTTGTAATCTGAATCTCGTAACTAGTGTTGCCCAACGATAGTCCACTATCGCCAAATTCTCGGATTGACTATCGATAGATGACGTCATGTAAATAGTATCGATAGCCTCGATAGGCTATCGATACTACTTATGATAGTATCGATAATGTCGATAGTATCGATACTATCTAAAATTGGTATACCTTTAGGAGTAAAACTATCGATAGTATGTAAAACTATCGATAGTATTGATACTATTTTGGGTTTAATACAATGATTCCATCGATAACATCGATAGTACTAATTATTATATCAATAAACGGGTCACATCGCGGCAAAATCGAGTTACCTTTTTACAAGGTTCGACGTTTCGGCAGAGTTGCATCCGCAATGGTCACGAACTGACTGCCGAAACGTTGAACATTGTAAAAAGGTAACTCGATTTTGCTGCGATATGATCCGTTTATTTATATAATAATAAGTATGAAGCGCGAAAGTTTAAAATTTACCATCATGTAAACAACTACATGGAAACAATCGATATTATCGTTAGTATCGACAATATTATCACGTATCTATCCTATCGACACTATTGCCTCCAATCAATAGTATCAGTTAATTTGTAATGATGACAGTATCGATAATATCTATAGTATATTAATATTTAGGCAACTTAGAATACAAGAGTAATAATAAAATTATTTTGCTATAATCCGCGATACAGTAAATAGAAAATATATATAGTGTTCAATGTATAGTGGACTATTCGTATTTTCATACCCGATACGTGCAGGATTCGTAAAAACACATGCACAAACCTCCACCACTTCCAGCACAATACACAAGCACTACACACGTTCACTATCACAAACTCAACAATCGTTTCACCCCGCAACTGAAGCATCATCAGGAGATAGACTCCACGACAAAATCGCAAAGCAACTTAGGTTATTTCGGCAACTCTACTCGTAACGGAGCTGAAGGCAGAGTCACTGCCAACTGCGCCAACGTAATGTGGTCATCAAATCCCACATCGCCCGCTCTATTAGCTGAAACATAAAGGATTTCTCAATAACTCCACTGTTTGTTGACCCGACAAGCGAGTGCGGTACTTCGTTTTTTACGTACCTAAATCTGCTTAAACCCTTTTGGACCCGGCCACAGGACCTTCGGTTTATTAGTTTAGGACCCTATTACGTTACGGTGTATAAGCACAAAGAGGCTTTATTAAGCCTTCTTTAGACGCTTGTGTACGTTTTTGTGACGACTCAACGGCACGACGTTCAACATAATATTTGCAAACGTATAGGTAGAGCTCAGCTCTATAATTATGGTAGAGTTGTAAATAATGTTAATTGAAAATGTTGAGACGTACTAGGATTATGCTCTTTTAAAATTCCTCTAATATCTACTCGACTCAATGAAACTTTGAGGCATTATTTTCACACCATTAGCGGTAGTAACGGGTTTTTTTTTTGGGAATAGGTATATTTTAAGCAATATAATTTTTGTATACAAAAATATTATATAAATAAATGGATGTATATAATAGACAAAGTAGGAACGGACATAAGCTTGCGGCTCCTGCTTTGCGCTTTGCAAAAGTGCGTATGTCGTTTGTAGGTTTGGGTATCAGATTCTGTAATAAAAATCCGTAATCAATGTCTAATTTGCCATTAAGTTAAAAAAAAACTGTTAAAGGGAGGATCAAATAGATGATGAGAATGCGTAGATATAGCTAATGTTCGACCTTTTACAAGATAGTAATAAATAAATGTCATTAGTTATAAGAATTAATTTTAAAAAGACCAGCCTTAGCTAGCTTTTCTAGCTTGCCCTTCTCGTTAGGAACAGCTTCCCGAACCAGTAGTAGAATTGACGATTCAAAAGCACTTGTTTACAAGTTTACTTGAATAAATAATATTTTGAATTTGAATTAAATTATTTTTTAAAATTTTTTAAGACACCCTAATTTTTAAGCGAAACTAGTTTTGCTGTTTTTAAATTATTAAGTAAAAATTTTATTTCATCATAAGAACGGAATATGACTTTTGAAATAGGCGTTATGAAACAGGCGTTATTTAAGTCGTACAAAAGTATTGAAAGAATTATTTTATAATGATTTTATGATTAAAAAGTACGATAAGTTCTACTGACTGATGCATACTAATCGTTTATGATGTGAATAATAACAATAAAAAACATGTTATCTAAAACCTAGAACGTTGATAAAATCACTGCACACATGCCAGCAAACAGTGCCTCCGTATTGTTTTAAGCGCTTGTTAGCACGCGTATGTTCAGCTGAGCAAATACACACCGACATAGTTATTTCACGGCATAAAACACAGGGAACCGGTTTATCATTTTGAAATATACCAGTGGAACTGGGAACCCTGTGTTTTCAACGCGAATCATTTTGGAAAAACATTTTAATATTTATCGTAAATGGTACAAGTAGTAAAGTAGCGGCCTGTTATAATCCCACTGTTGGGAATAGGCCTCCTCTTTCCGTTTCTGGAGAGAAGGGTTGGAGCTAAGACCTACCACGCTGCTCCAATGCGGATTGGTAGGTTACACATATCTCCAGAATTCTCTAGAGATATGCAAGTTTCCTCACGATGTTTTCCTTCACCGAAAAGCGTGTGATAAATTGCAATTATCTATTAGACACATGAGTTTTAATAGAAAAAATCATTGGTGCCTGCCCGGGTTTGAACTCGTGTTCCCCTCGAAAGAGTCGCACGATCTCACCGCTGGGCTATCACAGCTTTTTGTCACAGCTTGTAGATGGTAAAGCCTGAGAATTATAAAACAGAAGTTATGTATACAGTTATTTTGCTATAACCCACGTTTGATAACAAATTCTATGTAATGCTAAGTGTATGAAGCATAAAACGTTCTCATACCTTATACATGTATGATTAGTTACCACACCAACAAAACGCCGCCACAAATAAAACACCACACAATTGCTACACCCATTCAAATTTCATTCACCATCATTCTCCTGCCCTTATTCCACTCTAACTGGGGTGGGCACAACATGTCGCAAACGTATTGTCATATGGTTTGGCTACGTATTTTATGACCGGCCGCCTGCCTGACGTTAACTTACCTTAGTCGCCTTTTACGACACCTCGGTAAGAAATGAGGGTGGTCTATTCTATGCAGCCGGATACCACACGGCACATACCTTAGTCGCCTCTTACGACACCTCGGTAGGAACGGAGGGTGGCCTATTCCGGATACCACACGGCGTTTTTTATTTCGGTGTGTAACATCATAAAAAAGCGAATACGGGCTTTTGCGCTTGGAAATATTTATGTCTAATGAACTATCCGACACAAAGAGCTATGACATGGAAAAGGAGCTGAATTTCATATTGCATGAAACATATATTGGATTTTGTTTGACAAAGGGCGCCAAAGGGGTCAAGTTTTCATCTTGTTATAGCGACATTAAGGCGAATAGTGTCGTCTGCACGAAAGCTCTATAAAAATTGATTTATCGAAATCTTTCTAAGATAATGTGATATCGCACATTCATCATTTTCGATAGAATCTTACTTATATAAAATAAAGTCCCAAAAAGCTGTCTGTCTGTCTCAAAATCTATTGAACGGATTTTTGTACGGTTTTCACCAAAAGATAGTGCAATACCTCCGGATGGCTTAGGTAAATAGTACGTTTCGGAATATTGACAATTCGCGTGCCCTGCGTAAAACAGCAGAGATACGCTAAAGTAATGTACCAGAGAATTGTAGATGCATAAAAATACTACAACAAAGCCCGCAATAGCATGTCTCTATCTCTCACGGTTAACTCACAATAACTACTTTTATGTTCAAAATTTACACCGCTAGTTAGATATCAAAAATCCACTACCACCTATCAAATACACATACTCTAGGACAGTTAAAGGTTTATTATACTAGAGTAGAGGAGACTCAGGCAGACCTGTGAGAGTGCCACAACAATCAGAACAACATATCAGAACTAAAAAAGAGAGAGAGATAGAGTTGGATAAATGTAAGAGAATAATGATGATGTAACAGGGCACCTTTTTAGCTTGCCTCCCTATTCTAGTATAATAAGTCTTTGAGTATACTAGTTCACATTTATATGCATTTGATTAAGCCTTTTTTTGATAAAGATAGTATTATTTTGATACTTTTATTTTTCTACAGAGGTATCGTTATCGTTGAATATGTTAATGGGAATTTTGGTCAAATGTTTTGTTTGCTATGACGTGATAAACTTACGATTAGGGCATATAAGGCTTAGCAAGATAAAATTCTGTTTATTGAATTTTTGATTTGATATCTATGCACCTTACCATGAAAGAAACATTATACATTACTTAAATATATAAGTTGCAGCGATCTAAGCTCAAAATCCTTTTATCCAAGGTAAAGAGATCTCTGTCTAGGAGTAAGATAATAACATGAAGAAAGAACATTTTAAAAAGAGCAACCGCCGAGTTTCTTGCTGGTTCTTCTCGGAAGGTACAGCTTTCCGAACCAGCAGTAGACGATGACGATTCAAAAGCACTTATTTAAAAGTTTACTCCAATAAAGAATATTTTAAATTTGAAAATTTGACATGCCTATTCCTTTTTGTGTTCAAGTTTTATTTCATTTGTTTTCGTGGTATATTTTTGTTCAGTTTTATGTCGGGTAATGTAATTTTTGAATCGCGCCATATATATGTATTTACGTAACGAACTGAAACAGAAGGCGGGGTCAAAAGTTATGCTGGCCAGCTTTCATGACTATGTGGGATAGTTCCGGCTTTTGCATACAGTTATTTTATTTATTTTATTTTTATTTGTTAGGATAAGCAACAAAACTTAAATTATTAATACTATATAATAGTATAGAGATAATACTATAGAGAGAAGTTTAAGGAAACAGGAATTCTAACATTTGCTTCACAGTATATTTTAAATAACGTAATTTTTGTATATAAAAATATAAAGAATTATAAAACGATAGGTGATGTATATAATAGACAAAGTAGGAACCGACATAAGCTTGCGACTCCTGCTTTGCGCCTAGCAAAAGTACGTAAATCGTTTGTGGGTTTGGGTATAAGATTCTATAATAAAATTCCGAAATCAATTTTGGTCATGCCATTACAGCAGTTTAAAAACACTGTTAAAAAGAGGCTGATACAGAAAGCCTACTATACTGTTGAAGATTACTTAGATGATAAGGATGTGTGGATATAGGTGCACTTCTACCCTGTACAAGACAGTAATAAATAAATGTAACTAGTTCTAAGATTTATATTTTAAAAAGAGCAACCGCCGAGTTTCTTGCTGGCTCTTCTCGGCAGGAACAGCTTTTCGAACCAGCAGTAAAGTTGACGATTCAAAAGCACTTGTTTACAAGTTTACTTGAATAAAGAATATTTTGATTTGATTTAATACTCTGCAAGCTACTCAATTATATGTAGTCTTAATTATAGGTTACCACGGCATGTTAAAGGAACGCGTACAAAATTTAATTATATTACAAATTAAAAGATATATATTATACTAACTATAACAATATTGTCAACTTATTTTTTTTACATTTAATTATATTGTGTTTAAAAGTAGGAATATGTATACTACTGCTAAATATGTCTACATCTAATTCCTTTGATAAATAGTTGTAGCGACGTTATATTCTTATGTTGTTTAAGGTGGCATGGTGGCCCAAGTTACTTTTTGCCGAGCTTGTAGCAAATGGTGAATATTTCGATTGCCTTGGTAGTTTAGATGATGTTTTTAAGTTAATTTTTTGCAGTAACCCTGTGCTATCCCTTTTACCAATTTGAACAGAAGGACAAGGTCGAGCAATTCTCTACGTTCTTGAAGACTTATAAGTTAACAGTTACAGTTTCTGTTCTGTTTGATATTTTTATATCTTGTAACATGCTTTAATAAACATTACAGTCTTTTTCTATAATAGTATACAGATGAATCGGTGCCTTTAAGGAAATTTTATTAGAGCCATTTTTTGTTAAACATGTAATTAAATAATATCTTCTATATAATGGAGTTTTTCAGTATTATTAGGCTGATAAAGCCAATAAAAGGACTTTTAGAGTTTTCATGAGTTGGGATAGTGGATGAAGTCCACGTATTTTAGTAATTATTTTACATATACATGCATGCTTGTTCATTTTATTTTGTAAAACTAATAAGACGTGGTAAATATTAAATCTAAATTTCATCACTTTATTATTATAGATAATCAATTTTGCTCGAAATTAGAACTATTTGATCATGGATAAAAATGTTGTTTCGTTTTTTATTTAAGCTATTTTAAAATAGTTACAAAGCTGTACTTCACATCTTGTCATGGACAGCTTCAAAACACAGACGTATATACTTTGAAAAAAGTATCATTGTCGGTATTTAACTGTTAAAAGCAGTCAAGGTAATGTTGCGGCTTGCTCATTAAATCATCATATTGCTCATCGAAGTAGATTCTTTTAAATTATTATAACTAGCTGTAAAAATTGAGTAATACAAAATAATTTGAAAGTTTGAATCAATTTGAAAAAGGAAGCGAAGATCAAATAGTAATGCCCCGAAAAATATTTTCCAAGATCATCTTACTGTCATGAGCAACTTTTATGTCAACACTTTACTCACGTCCCGGGAATGTGGAAAAGTATAGCCATCTTAGTTCAAACCGAGCGTGTGGTTGGAGTTTTATTGAATTACGGAACGAAGACTAACATCAGTGTCTTTGGCTTGGACGTTCATACTCGGTTGCAGCAAAATATCCCTGACCCGACTTTCCGTCTAATTAAAACTTTGTTAACTTGCATCCTCCTTGTATTTAAAATAGTATTTATTTAGAGTTTTACAATCCAAGCAAAAGACATTTTTTGTAATCGTATTATCTATATACTCTGTACTTAATCTTCAAAAGAAATCAAATATATTACTATCACTAGCTGATTTCGGTCACGCTTTGTTGTCTTAGTCTAGGTTTTCCTCGGGAAAAATTTTGAAGTATAGAATTGTATAAAATCTACACATTTTAGAAAACCAGTCCCAAAAATACGTCCGTCTGTCTCCTCTTCTTCTTGCTGTTATCCTATTCTAAGTGGGGCCGGCACAACATGTTACAAACATATTGTCACATGGTTTGGCTACCTTAGTCGCCTTTTACGACACCTCGGTAAGAAAGAAGATGGTCTTTTCTACTCAGCTATATAACTTCATTTACTTACTCTTTATTGTAATATGGCACAGTTTAGGCGGACTTCCCTACTCTAGTATAATAACTCTATGGAGCTAGTAGTCTGTATCGAAAGGACTTCGGTTAAAAATCAGCAGTGTTTGTGACAGCAACGAGTTCCCGGACAAACCATCTTCTATTATCATGTAAATTGGATCCAGTGCTAGTTTCTATGTGTCGCCTCTCATTGCCTCTAGAATTGCCCCTCGAGAATGTCTTATTTGGAGCGCTATGAATTGCACCATTGTTCACTTGGACAAAGTACGTACAACTGTGAATGTCACTGAAATTTTATTATACATAAGGTTTACTCATAAATGCGCTCGCATTGACTTCTTTTCGATCAAAAAGTTGATCTGGTCGATTACAAGGGCTTTTTCGTTGCAATACACCAAAATGTATCATCTACACTTAATTTTTAAATACACGTTTACAGCTAGCCGATAAAACAGAAATACCTGCTTTTCGATGTCGGTAGTTTGCTACTAATTCTACAGTAGTTTAAAAAAATTATGAGAATGAGGCTGGTATAGTTGCCGTGTGGTATCCAGCTGAGTAGAATAGACCACCCACATTTTCTTACCGAGTTGTCGTAAAAGGCGACTAAGGTAAGGCGACCCGCCGTGTGGTATCCGGCATAGAATAGACCACCCTCTTTTCTTACCGAGGTGTCGTAAGAGGCGACTAAAGTAAGTTGACGTCAGGAAGGCAGCCAGTCGTAAAATGCATAGCCAAATCAAGTTACAACATGTTTGGAACATGTTGTGCCGACCCCAATTAGAGTGGGATAAGGGCAGGAGAATGATGATGAATGAGGCTGGTATAGAAAGGCTATTATGTTGTTGAAGATTACATAAAAGAGTACTTTCTCGATTACGAAGGCGAATTTCGTGGTGGATCTTCTCGGTAGAACAGCCTTCTGAACTAGTAGTAGAGTTGACGATTCAAAAGCACTTGTTTACAAGTTTACTTGAATATATAATATTTTAATTTGAATTTGAAAAATCATAAGCGTGTTGATATTACATACATCGTTTTTGAGGCCTAAAAGTTTACTGTAAAGACGCCTTCAGTGATAAAATAAGTCACTAATTGTAACTGACAAATGACTATCCTACTTCCTACTAATATTATAAATCCTACTTCCTACTAATTCCTACTTCCTACTAATATTATAAATGCGAAAGTTTGTGAGTATGGATGGATGTTTGTTACTCTTTCACGAAAAAACTATTACACTGATTTGGATGAAACTTTACACTTACATAGGTTTTACATCGAAATAACATACAGGCTAGAATTTGTAATGATTTTATGTAATATAACGATACATGTCAACAAAGTCGGAAAAAATCTGCCCTCTGCTATCTTGGCGTACGTTGCCTAAACCATTGGAGTTACGCAAAGATGATGTGCCGTAGTATTGTTTGTCTCGAATAGTTCTAAATAAAAGTCCGCGACGGCATATATCTATCTTTTATGTGGGCACCACTATGACCTAAATTGTGAATCAGAAATTTTATTAAATAAGATACTATTTTGCAATGAACATTTTAGTATATTTATCAAACTTTTATAAAAATCAATACATTTGTTACTTTCAGTATTTCATGTAGATAATCTTTGTCTTGCACACTAAGTAATTTGGCCGAATAGTTTAAAAGTGACTCAAATGGAGCGTCATAGAGTGCCTAATATGCGCGGCGCGCCAAGATTGATAGAATCCGTCAGTTTTGAAGTAAGACATTTATAAATTTGGATGTAAGAGTAACGCGAGCTAAGCCGCGGGCAAAAGCTTGTATGTTTATAAAGATAGCATTAATATTGTCATTCGGGTTTCACCTAGTTAGGTGAAAATGTCAAACATATTTGTGAATTCATTTGCTGAATTGTAAAATGAAATTATAAAATAGTATAGACGCCAAAGCCGTGGGTAATTGAATTTTATATCAAATCCTTAACTACTTTTATTCATATGTGCTAAATTGGATATACTGTCAAAATAAACACTTACTCTATTTTGTAGTGGAATAAAATTTATTCCTAAAATGTTTAAATAAAAAAGTATATTCTGATTTTTTTTTAAAGTCGCGGCCTGTTACAATCCCACTGCTGGGAATAGGCCTCCTCTCTCTGTTTCTGGAGAGAAGGGTTGGAGCTAAGACCTACCACGCTGCTCCAATGCCGATTGGTAGGTTACACATATCAACAGAATTCTCTAGAGATATGCAGGTTTCCTCACGATGTTTTCCTTCATCGAAAAGCGTGTGATAAATTGCAATTATCAATTAGACACATGAGTTTTAATATAAAATCTCATTGGTGCCTGCCCGGGTTTGAACCCGTGTTCCCCTCGAAAGAGTCGCACGGTCTCACCGCTGGACTATCACAGCTTATTCTGATTTAAAATGTATTATTTAGTTGCTTGGGGAAGACATAATGGTAAATACGTTTGTTCTCAGGTGAAATGGTTTGAACAGCAACGCGAAAAACGAAGAGTAAAACGTGACTACAGTCAGGACTCGTTACTGTCGCAACTATCCCGACGGTTATCCTCGCATCGAACCCGCCATCGGGCTATCACACCGGCTCCATTCTTTCCAGATCCATTGTTTAAGGAGCAATGGTATTTAGTAAGTAAATATCTTACGTTTTCTTCTTCTTCAACCGAGGTGCGTCCACTAGACATCTCTTCAAAAGTCTCTTTAAGGCCTTGATCACACGTCCCGAGTTACCCGGCGAGCCGTGCTCTCGGCCGAGTACTTTCACAAATTACATTTATGTCCAAAATTTAAATTAGCTTCTGTTAAGCAGCGCCATGAGTATGCCAAAAAGAAAAGGTTATGGAAGATTTGCTTACACTTTCACGAACGCAAGTGTCACTTTAATTTTTTTGACGTACCTGTTAAAGACATTTTTATGTCTTTTATTAGTATTGCGATAGTAGCTCGGCCGCCGTTCTACTTGCTAGACTGAGTTACCACCCTCCCGCGTTTCCGCATTGTCTCTCTCACTCACTCGGCAGATTTGAACGTACACTGTCTCGCAACTCACCACTGGACCGATTGTCGCGTCACTGCACGTGCTTTTTTGAGTGCAATTGTTTATAACATTTCAAAACGTTTGCGGACAGCTACTCGCTTACTACATTGTCTCGGCCGAGAAACATTTTACTGTCTCGCCGATTTACTCGGTACGTCTGATCAAGCATAACAGATGTCCACACCATACGATTTTTTGCAGCTGTGCGGATCCAGTGGTTGCTTGCGACCTTTATGTAATCGTGCGAGGTCACCTTAGAACCCCAACGCCCATCGGTTTTACGTATTGCGTACCCTGCCTATTACCTCTTTTGCTTTGCGACACGCTGAGCTATATCGTTAACTTTGGTTCTTCCCCGGATCACCTCATTCCTAATTTGATTGCGTAGAGATACTCCAAGTATAAATCACCTTGTTATGAGGCCCATAGTCGTAATATCCTACGTACATTCAATAATTTAAAAAAATTTATATAAATTTTGGTATGTCAAATGAATAAACCATTGTTTCATAGAATGGAGGTGCTAAAGATGGACTCGACATGAACGTAGCATCTGCGTGGCAAAAGGGATATACTGGCAAAGGTGTTGTTGTATCCATTTTGGATGATGGTATTCAAACAAATCATCCTGATCTAGCCCAAAACTATGTGAGTACATAAATTGATTGTAAAAATCTGTTAGTTTGACTAACATTTTTAAGGATAATTATAAATTACTTAAAGTAATAAAAGATTTATTTACAGTAACTTAAAAGAAAAAAATAGTTGTAGTTCAAAAGTCTATGGTTATTATTATTTTCACAGGACCCGCTTGCATCCTTTGATATAAATGGAAATGACGAAGATCCTATGCCACAAGATAATGGTGATAATAAACATGGTACACGGTGTGCCGGAGAAGTTGCTGCCGTTGCTTACAATCAGTATTGTGGTGTTGGAGTAGCTTATAATGCAAGTATAGGTGGTGTACGAATGTTAGATGGTGTAGTTAATGACGCCGTTGAAGCTAGAGCTCTGGGCCTCAATCCTGATCATATTGACATATACAGTGCCTCGTGGGGTCCAGAAGATGACGGAAAAACGGTCGATGGTCCAGGACCATTAGCTAGAAGGTATAAATATGGTCACTTCATTACTTAAATAAATTAATAACAACTATTTTCTTCTAAGATTAAATTTAAAATTTCAGAGCATTTATTTACGGAGTAACTAGTGGTAGACGAGGTAAAGGAAGTATATTTGTGTGGGCATCAGGCAATGGTGGTAGACATACTGATTCATGTAATTGTGATGGATATACCAATAGTATATTTACTCTATCAATATCAAGTGCCACACAAGGAGGATTTAAGCCATGGTATTTAGAAGAGTGTTCTTCTACTCTGGCAAGCACTTACAGTTCGGGAACCCCTGGTCACGATAAAAGTGTGGCTACTGTTGATATGGACGGAAGATTAAGAGCAGATCATATTTGTACAGTAGAACACACCGGAACATCAGCTTCTGCTCCATTAGCTGCTGGTATTTGTGCTCTTGCATTAGAAGCAAATCCTGATTTAACATGGAGAGATATGCAATATTTAGTAGTTTTAACTTCACGTCCACAACCACTGGAAAAAGAGGCTGGCTGGATAGTTAACGGTGTAAAAAGAAAAGTAAGTCATAAATTCGGATACGGTTTGATGGACGCTTCCGAAATGGTGAATTTAGCTGAACAATGGGTATCAGTTCCTCCACAACATATTTGTAAGTCTCAAGAGATTAACGAAGATAAAGCGATAGAACCCTCTTATGCATATACATTAAGTGTACATATGGATGTTAATGGTTGTAGTGGGACAGTGAATGAAGTACGATACCTAGAACATGTTCAATGTAAAATATCTCTTAGATTCTTTCCTAGAGGAAATCTTCGTATTCTTCTCACCTCTCCTATGTCAACTACATCGTCATTATTATTTGAAAGACCTCGAGATATTGTCACCTCTAATTTTGACGATTGGCCATTCCTAAGTGTTCATTTTTGGGGAGAACGAGCAGAGGGCAGGTGGACCTTGCAAATCGTAAACGCTGGCAATAGACATGTTAATCAACCAGGTATTCTCAAGAAATGGCAGTTGATATTCTACGGCACTTCTACTGACCCTGTCAGATTGCGTTCTAAAAGGCCACCTCCTTTAGCGCCACCATTTGGTTTCCCAACAGCCGCTGATAGTTTTGATTCTGCCGGGGACCCTTTTTACAATACTGACGCGTTTAATAATTACCAGAACTTTCCAACTTTATTCGCCGCCGGCTCAGATCCGGAAAAGGCGATAGCACGTCTCGATGGACATAACATTCCCTCACCGCATGGGGAAAATGTCCTCTCTGATAGTAATGATAAACGCGTCATACATGAATGTGACCCCGAGTGCGATTCTCAAGGATGCTATGGAAATGGACCTACTCAGTGTATAGCCTGCAAACAATATCGACTTGACGACGCTTGTTTATCCCGTTGTCCACCAAGAAGCTATGCAAATCAAGGTGGAGTTTGTTGGCCTTGTCATGAACGATGCGAAACTTGCGTCGGCCCTGGACAAGACTCGTGCCTAACATGTGCTCCGGCTCATTTATTAATAGCAGATTTAGGTGTATGCACACAGCAATGTCCTGATGGGTATTGGGAAGATAGCGAGTCATCCGCTTGCCGTCCATGTGCGTCACACTGCTCTACATGTTCTGAAAGAGCTCATATATGTACCTCATGTGAACACCATTTAGTGCTTTACAACGGAACTTGTTCGGCTTCATGCCCTCCCTCTACTTACGAAACGGATGATTATACATGTGCTCTATGTCACACATCGTGTGATACGTGCAGTGGACCAAATCAAGATCAATGTGTCACGTGTCATACGTCTAACTATATACTTGATGGCAGTTGTGTAAATGTATGTCCCACTGGATATTATGCAGACAAGAAAAGGAAAGAGTGTATGAAGTAAGAATTTCTTTAAAATTTCCTTCCTGATCTTCCTTAGTTAACTGAATGTACGTTTGATGGATAATTTTCTTTTTAGATGTCCCATTGGCTGTTCAACATGCTTAGCTACATTCTGTTTGTCATGCAATTCTAACTGGGAATTGAATAAGAAAGGTAGATGCGTGGCGCTTGGCAGTAATCAATGCAAAACTACAGCGTTTTCAGATGGAAGTAACTGCCATAATTGTAATAGCGAATGTGAGTCTTGCTTTGGTGAAACTGAAGCAAGTTGTCTCACTTGCCAATCACCTAATTTGCTGCAGAATCACAAGTACGTAAACACATTTTATTAAAAACCATGCACTTATGTATCTATAGCTTATTATAATTTTATGATATATATGAGGAAATCTCTAACTTTCTTTTGTTATTAATTTAGATAATGAAGTAAGACTTTATCTTTAAACGTGTCATCGGTCTTAATCATAGCTTATTTTATTTATTAAGTTTCAATCTTATGTTGTTCATCTTAACTTATTAAGTACTCATTATAAAACTGAAATTGAAGAAAGAATTAACTGAATGTACCTTCAGATTTGATAAATATGCTCAGATTTTGGTACAGCTCACAAACAAACAGGGTCAAATGGGCTGGTTCTTACTCAGATACATACCACCTAGAATGTGGAGTGAGGCAGGGCGGTCTGACATCTCCAGCCCTGTTTAACTTATATATTAATCAGCTGATTGATGAACTCCTCAGAACTAAGGTTGGATGTTCCATTGATGGAACAATAATCAATAACTTGAGTTATGCTGACGACATGGTTCTGCTGAGTCCATCAATCAACGCACTCAGAAGGTTGCTTAAAATATGTGAGTCATATGCTGCGTCACATGGTCTCGTATATAATGTAAAAAAAAGCGAGCTACTAGTTTTTAAAAGTAGAGGAAGTGCTCTAGGGGACATCCCCCCAGTATATCTAAATGGTGTAACGTTAAATAGAGTAAATTATTTTAAATATCTCGGTCATATCGTTACAGACGACCTCTCTGATGTTAAGGACATTGAAAGGGAGCGTAGGGCGTTGGCGGTTCGATGCAATATGTTAGCCCGTAGGTTTGCGCGTTGTAATAGAGACGTAAAGATCATATTGTTCAAGGCATATTGCCAAACATTTTACACGTGCAGCCTGTGGGTTACATATACGCTGAAGGCCTACAATGAACTGCGTACCCTATATAATAATGGGTTCAGAATGCTGTTGGGGTTGCCGAGTTTCTGTAGTGCGTCATTGATGTTTGCTGAAGCTCGAACAGACGATTTCTATGCAATCTTAAGGAAAAGAGCAGCATCAATGATGAACAGATTACGTAGTAGCTCCAACGGTATTCTGAAAACACTTTATGGAAAATTGGATAACCCATTTATGAAGCACTGGATTCGTATGCATATGCATTCCCAGTGCTTCACAAATGGTCGTTATGCCATAATTTAATTTTAATTTTAATTATAATACTAACATAGCCCATAAGTTCATATATTTTATTTTTTAATTTCTACTAACACAATGGATGTAATGTCTTTTAATTTAAATAAATTATTATTATTATTATAAAACAAAGTCCCAAAAAGCTGTCTGTCTGTATGTAATCGATTTTCTCAAAATCTACTGAACGGATTTTTGTACGGTTTTCACCTAAAGATAGTGAAATACTTCCGGATGGTTTAGGTAAATAGTACATATCTGTATTATGTAAATTATGTTGAAGAGATCGAGCAGTTGTTAAAAAACTTGCTTGCTGGGAGCTTAAGTCGCGTGCGCTGCGTAAACCAGCAGAGTTACGCTAAAGTAATGTACTAGAGAATTGCAGATTTATAAAAATACTACAAAAAAGTCCGGGATAGTACGTTTCTATCTTTTACGGTTAACTCACAATAACTACTTTTATGTTCAAAAATAGATTTGCACGCGGACGATGCCGCAACCACAGCTAGTTATTAATAAATGTGAAAGCCAGATACGAGCGACCATTCTTTGAAGTCATTAAACTTAGTATATTTGAAAGCATCGACATAAAAATGATTGGGTTTCAGATGCGTGACCGAATGTAGCCGTGGTTACTATTCTGAAGCAGGTCGTTGCATACGATGCATGCATGGTTGTGCATCGTGTGTGTCAAGGCTCAATTGCACGTCTTGTGTGGACACTTTGAGGTTACAATCTGGTGCGTGTAGAACAACTTGTGCTGAAGGGTAAGTTTTATTAAAATTATTCTGACATAGTTTATATTTATATTATATTCGTCTCTTGAATTACTGAAAAGGAGCGGTATATATTACTATTTCTATAATAATTAGTAACCCTGCCTTCAGCTTCACGGGTCGCGGATTCGTTTCCCACCGAGGGCTAACATTTTCTATAAACAATTTGCTGGTTCTTCGAGCCTGGGTGTATATTTGTATTTAAGTATGTATTTAAAACGATTGCATATTTATTTTGTATTTTCATTGTATTTGATGTGCAATAAAGAGATATTATTATTATTATTTATATAGTATATTTACTAGTTGTCCGTCACCCATACAACAAGTATTAAGTTAGTTCCTTTGGGGACGGACGACCCGGTGTTTAAGTGTCCCCTATATTTATTTATTTATCTATTAATTAATTTGCAATTTTTTTTGACGTGCATGACGTAGTTGAAAATTATTTTAACCCGATTTATACCAAAAAGCGAAAATTTTCGTGAACGGATTTTGTGTGTGTAAGAAGTTATTTTTCTTCAGATATTACGCTGATCGCAGCACATGCACAAAATGTTACATATCATGCCGGACGTGCATAGGGCCTAGGAGGGATCAATGCGCGTCATGTCCGGATGGTTGGAAACTGGCCGCCGGAGAGTGCCATCCCGAGTGTCCTCAGGGTAATTTCAAACAACGCTTTTATTTGAATGTTTAATTACTATTGTAACACGTCGAACCGGATGGAAGAATACGTACAAGTGACAGGATAGTGATTTGTTTCGCGGCTTTGCCCGCGTGAAATTCAGCGCTTAGCATGTTATAGTCGCTCGAGTATCGGCATGAGACTGGCTCTCTAATACCCGACACCGGTTTGTTACTACCCCCACTAAAAATTGTTGTAAAACGACCTCTTCAACTCAATTTACATGAAACGGTTATTAACCTAAGTCTTTCGGAGGAATTGCACTACCTTTTAGTAAAAATTGTACTAAAATCCGTTGAGAAAATCGATTACATACAGACAGACAGGTTTGGGGACTTTGTTTTATAATAAGTAAAAACTAGCTGTGCCACGACTTTGCCCGCGTCAAAATAAGTTGTTACAAAAAAAAATCCAAATTGACATTTTGAACATAAAAGTAGTTATTGTGAGTTAATCGTAAGAGATAGAAATATGTTATCGCGGATTTTTTTTGTAGTATTTTTATAGATATACAATTCTCTAGTACTACTTTAGCATAACTCTGCTTGTTTACGCAGCGCACGCGACTATACCTCCCAGCAAGCAAGTTTTTTAACAACTGCTTGATTTCTTCAACACAATTTACATAGTCCCGATACTATTTACCTAAACCCCGACCGGAAGTATTTCGCTATCTTTTAGCGAAAACCGTACAAAAGTCCGTTCAGTAGATTTTGAAAAAATCAATTACATACAGACAGACAGCTTTTTGGGGCTTTGTTTTATAATAAGTATAGAGACAAAGTGTATCGCGGACGGGTCCTTGATGCACCGTTTACAATATCGCTTAGGCTTAGTGTTCCAATAGGATGCACTTTGAACCAAAGAATTGGTAGGCGATCGATCTAAAGAAGATTTTGTATGGGGACTACTTATATAATTACAAAAGCATAACTATAGCGCAAAGCAAAGTACTAGTAACGTCATCCATTATTCCAGTTAGGAAAATACGTAAACCGTATTACTAGTACGGTATGTTACACTATTTAATACAGCTAAAGTCTTCCTAATATCTGTTCCTATTTATTATACGTAGGGATTAAAATGAACTAAATGGACGAATTTATTTTTCTTTTGAGGCAATATTGTTTATATTTAGTAGATATTTATGGATGTCGGTCCCACAAAATGCAGGGTGGTCTTCCAAAAATAAGCGCGTATAATTGCGGAAACGCTGAGTTAGATTCAGGGTAACAGCGACCACCTGCATTGTTCGCGCGATGGTCGCTTGGGCCGTCGGGAGGAGTCACTCCATTTTTTTATACAGAAATAAGCCCCTTATTTATTATAGTTAGACTTAAAGCAAGCCCAAGTGAACCCGTCGTCTATTAGAGACCCCGGCCCATCCAGATTGCCCTCTGCTGCTCAAAGGGACAGCTGGACTGGCCACCCCACAGTGGTCCGTTCGCCAAGCCTAAGGAATACTCAAATATGTACTATATTTGAGTATTCCAAAGGCCTGCCCAGGGTGCGGCACGAGAAGGCCGACCGACTTTGGCACCCCAGGATTCAGTCTATAACTCGACTCCTACCAATAAGAATTAACTTTAGGTCTTCATATTTTTGTGAATGTTACAAGCAATATAACAGAACTAACTACTTTGCTATAATCCGCACGGGTTAAGTGAATGCATGCAAAGCCAATGTGTATGAAGCAGGCAAAATCTACGTACCTTATACATGCAGGACCAGCCACCACATGCACCTCAAGGCGCAATTCACCAGCAACAACGCACACAAAAGCAGCACACACACCCACCACCACAATCTCGACGATCGTTTCGCCCCGAAACCGAGGAGGATAGGCTCCACGACAAAAATCGTAAAATCGTTACGACAAAAATCGTAAAATCGTTACGATTTTTGTCGTGGAGCCTATCCTCCTGATGATGCTTCGGTTTCGGGGCGAAACGATCGTCGAGATTGTGGTGGTGGGTGTGTGTGCTGCTTTTGTGTGCGTTGTTGCTGGTGAATTGCGCCTTGGGGTGCATGTGGTGGCTGGTCCTGCATGTATAAGGTGCGTAGATTTTGCCTGCTTCATACACATTGGCTTTGCATGCATTCACTTAACCCGTGCGGATTATAGCAAAGTAGTTAGTTGTGTTATATTGCTTGTAATATGGAATTCCGCAAAGTAACGCCTGCTTCTATAAATCATTTGTGAATGTTATTAAATAAATTTCCTTTTTTTATATATTTTTTTTAAATCCTCGGGAGAACACGCAAAGTTTGACCAGATATGTAATTTTATTAGTAGCAGCGTACAGTTTATTGTGTGTTTTTTTCTGTTAGGTCTTTTGTCTGACGTCCTCTTAACGAGAGCATGAAAAAAATATTGTTAGATTTGAGATCACATTTTTAATATAATAAAACCGTCGATTCGCATGCCGCTCGTAGCACGAATGCCAGATGAAATGATCAAGTATCGAAACTTAATATTTTTAAAAGGTTTCTACCAATCTGAAGATGGATGCCGTCATTGCCACCATTACTGTCGCGAATGCAACGGCTCCGGTCCGCTACACTGCACCTCGTGCCCGTCAAAGTTTATGTTAGATGGCGGGCTTTGTATGGAGTGTCTCGGCTCGCAGTTTTTCGATACCAGCAATGGAACGTGCCGTTCATGCGACGGATCGTGCCGTAGTTGCTCTGGACCAGGCCTGAATAGTTGCACTGGGTGTTCAAGACCCCTTAGGCTTGATAGGTAAGTTTAATAGTAAACTTCTCTTAAATATTGATCAATATCAGTGTGATCAGCTCGTTTAACTCGACTTTGCTTCATACACTAGAGATATTGGGACTATTATTTTCCTTTGAAGAAACTGATGTGCTGTTCAGTTAAAATATTACGATTTATTGATGAAAAAGTCCCGAAAGAAAACCCATGTTTGATTTTGTTGGATCATTTCAAAACCTATTTATATAATCTCTATCTACCGTTTTATATATTTTTATTTAATAACAGGACAGTAAGGACTGAATAAATGTTATTCCGATTCATTTTTATCAATTCTCCTAAGCTTCAGAAATAATTACGTCGTCTACACCTTTTAAAAACACCTAAAAGAGTTAAACCTTTGCAAAATGTATTTCTTCTTTAATCGTTTTTTTAACAGAATAAACAACCAATGCGTTCGGTGTTGCTCGGAGGGCGGTATATCAGCGAATTTGACATCTGTATCTGATTGCTGCCATTGCAATCCTGATAGTGGTAAGATTGGGTTTAATTTTTGTTTTGATTTTTTTTATTTAGTACAGATTAGCCTTGGTTTTCGCTTCTTCTATTCCGCTGAATAGAAAGCGAAGTTTACGTACTTAGGTCCAGTTACTTGAGTTGTGCCTTTTAAATCTTTTATCCAACTTTGTATGTGGAAAAATATATTTAGGGAAGATATTTGTCAATTTGTTAAAAAATAAATGATTCATACCCATTAGCAACCTATCACTCACTACTACTTCACTTGTCACTAAACTATTCCGATCCTGAAATGTTAATAATAACTGAGGCTTTTTTTCGTTAACGCACGCACTCATATTGACACACACTCACCAATATCAACATACACACACACACAAACACAACTATTCCATACATACTAAACATATAGCATGTAAGTCTATAAGGAATGCCGTTGACATTGTTTGATGTACAAGCTAAGCCACTGTCTTTTAAAACACAGGTTTATCCTAGCTTGAAAGTCAGGGTCACTATTTGTAAGTCCCAACTTAATACAAGCCAAAAAAATAGAAATCTTTCATAAGTTAATTGATGTGTGTATTGAGCTTCATGTCAAATAAACATTATTATTACTCACTTTTACACTGCTGGGAATAAAGCCTCCTCTCTTTGTTTCTGGAGAGAAGGGTTTGAGCTAAGAAATATTAACGCTGCTCCAATGCGGATTGGTAGGTTACACATATCTCCAGAATTCTCTAGAGATATGCAGGTTTCCTCACGATGTTTTCTTTCACCGAAAATCGTGTGATAAATTGAAGTTATGAATTAGACGCATAAGTTTTAATAGAAAAACTCATTGGTGCAATTGTACATTGACCAATATTTCATTTTTACAAAAAAACATGAATTAACAAAAAACAAAATTGACTGGCCCGTTGACGCTGTGGGCCCTGCCTTCAGCTCCGCGGTTCGCGGGTTCGATTGCCGCCGAGGGCCAACATTTTCTATAAACAAATTGTTGGTTCTTCGAGCCTGGGTGTGTGTTTATATTTATGTATGTATTTAAACTTATATATGTAGTATATCTACCAGTTGTCCGTCACCCATAACACAAGTATTAAGTTACTTACTTTGGGGACGGACGACCGTGTGTGTAAATGTCCCATATATTTATTATTATTATTATTAAAGAATTGGAGATGGCATGAAACTTAACAGTATTATTTTTAATTAATGTCATATATTATTGTGTACATCACTAGATTCTTCTCTAACTGAAATTTTTAATATATTGTCTATTATATATTTATATAATCTATTACAGAATTCTGACCGAGATTTTTCAGTACAGAAATGTAGGTTAGAACATAGAAAACGTAGTAAGATACTTTTGTATCGTATGGGAGGGGACATTTTTGTTATATTAAATTAGTTATTCGTTTTGTTGTTGCTTTGAAATAAAATAACCTTTGTCCCAGGTGAGTGTACAAGCTCGTCGATAGCCGGCAAACGTCGCAACTCCGAGGCGGTGTCGCTGTACGCTACAAAGAGAGAGAAAGCGTCATCTTCTTTTCTCGATCTTCGGTTCGTGGGGGGCGTATTCGTGATGCTTGTGCTGTCTATAATGGTGGTTCAGGTATGGCAGTTTATTTTCTGAAATACATTTTGATGAAGTCTATATATTGCTTGTTTCAGAATATGTAATGTATGAACTTTTATTGTACATGGTTATGGAATTAATAAATAAAATCACAATTTTGTGAAGTCCATGATTTGCTATTTAACTTGTTTTTCTTTTGATTTCAAAGAAAATAACATAAAGGTGTATAGAATTCGTAAAATGCTTAATTGTTTACAAAATAATGTTTTAACATAATTTGCTGTGACATTTGGCTAAGACAAAAATTTTCGTTTTTTTTAATTTATAATGAATCTACAACTGGTTTAGAAAGATCTTATTACTGAGCCAACAAAAATTCAGTCGTCACTAATGCCTCAAAAAAAATTATGACACATTATTGCGTTTGTGGATAGTAACGGTATGCAATAGAACCGAAGGTGTTCAATGATATGATGTGATGGAATAAAAAAATGTATATTTTATTGACTATATGCTAACAACAACTTAAAGTAATAGACTCTATGACACAGAAAAATACCTTAGCTTATATACTACGGTTTACAACGGGCGGAGCAAAATACAGAAAATATACGTACGACCGTCAAGTATATGCCTATTCCGCATAATATTTTTATTTATCCATAACTCACGTACTAGTTATTTAAAACTATACAACCATAAATAAGCTAATAATATTATTAACCCTTGTTTTTAACTCAAACTAAAACTCAAAATATTCTTTATTCAAGTAGACTGTTTACAGTACTTTTGAATCGTCAATGTTTTCAAGAAGTTACCACTGATTCGGAAGTTTGCTCCTACCGAGAAGAACCAGCAAGAAACTCGGCGGCCATTGGTTTTTTTAAATTTATATTTTTTTTTTTACAAATAGTATATTACTATAAATATATTGAGAAGCTACAGTCATGACGCCTATTTCTTTGAATTTCTCCCTTAAAGAATCACGAGGTTTCATATTATAAATACCACGAATAGCTCTTTTTTGTAAAACGAAGACCCTGTGAATATCAGCCGCAGTACCCCATAGCATGATTCCATATGACATAATGCTATGAAAATAGGAAAAATAAACAAGTTTTGCTGTTTCAACATCAGCTAATTGTCTTATTTTCCTAACAGCGTAGGCAGCGGAACTAAGTTTTCCACAAAGGTTTGATATATGGGGGCCCCATTGGATCTTTGTATCCAAGGTCATTCCTAAAAACACAGTTGTATCCTCTTTCTTTAATGTTTCATTATTTAATACAACATTTTTTGTCTCTCTGGTTTCACTAAGTAATAAAAACTCTACGTATTTAGTCTTTTTTGCGTTTAAAAGTAGACTATTTGTAGTAAACCAGTGAGATATTTGAAACAAAGCATTATTCACATCGTCAAGATTATCCTTATTTATGTCAACCTTAAAAATTAAAGATGTATCATCTGCGAATAATACAATGTCACAAATACTGTGCCCAAAATATGGCAAATCATTAATATAAACTAAAAACAATAAAAGACCTAAGATAGAAGACATACGTGAAATAGCGGGTACCGCTGGTTATCTTATCTTATCTAATTTTGGGGACGCCTGCCGGTACAGGACGGGTGGTCAGCTCCAATACTGGATTATTCCACCCATTTCCCCTTGTTGGGACAAGGGTTTCACTGTTGTCCCGACAGTGTCACCTGCTCTAGCCTACCTGTTGCTTTTACAAACCTTATAATATCCCTGAAGGAGATATTTGTTAGGTTATCAGCTTCAATTTCGTCCTTACCTAATATCTCCCATCTTACCAGCGAGTACAAAGGGCACTCAGCCGTAAGGTGGAGACTCGTAATTCTTCTTCTCCACACTCTGGGCACGCTGAATCTTCTTTTATTCTCATTATTGACAAGTGTCTGTTTAACAGGCAGTGCCCAGTAGTTATGCCTGTTATAATTGCCACATTTCTTCTGCTGTGAGACATTAGCTGTTTTGTTTTCTTTGTGTCGAAAGATTTGAGAAAAAACTTTGATTGTCGAAATGTTGTGTTTCTCCATCTAGTGCTCAATTCTATTTCTATTCTTTTATCTATGACGCGCTTTATTATCTTGTTTCCGATTGGGAGGAAAGGTTCTGGGCCTACGAACGTTTGGCTCGCTCCTTTTCTTGCCTATTCATCGGCTTTTTCGTTCCCTACATGACCATGGTGTCCTGGGACCCAAGCGATCGTTACTTCTCCAATTTCAGCTAGTTCATTCAGTACTTGTTTACATTCCTTCACGATAGCTGAAGTTGTTTCTATGTGGTCAAGTGCTTTTAGTACCGCTTGCCTGTCACTGTATATAACTATGTTGTGTATTGGTTGGGTACCGCTGGTTTAATATAACTCTTTAACAGATGCGAAGATCACGGCCGCCGCAAACGCGTTCGAACGGCGCGGTTTACTCCCCGCTCGCTTGCACCGACGACGGAGACGTAGCGGTGCTCGGCTCGCAGACTACCTTCCCGAGCAACCTCGAACACGAGCACAAGCCCCTGCTCGAACATTCCACGTAGCACGCTGTGATGATAGACGTAAGTGACCTTGTAAGCCTAAATAGATGCCCAATTCACGCGTCCTACCTATTAATAATAAAACTGCGAAATACGAAAATGTTTCTTCCCACCATACCCGAACGAAAAGAAACAATTTGAAATTCCAGACTTAAAACTGAATCGTAAATGAATAAATAAATAATAATAATAAATATATGGGACATTTACACACACGGTCGTCCATCCCCAAAGTAACTTAATACTTGTGTTATGGGTGACGGATAGTAGTTTTAAATACATACTTAAATACATATATACCAGACTCGAAGAACCAACAAATCCTAAATAGAAAATGTTTGTTTTCGGCGGGAATCGAACCCGCGACCCACGGAGCCGAAGACAGGGTCACTGCCAACTGCGCCAACGGGCCAGTCGTAGTAATTAAAACCGAAAAAAAATCATCAATGATTTCAATATTGAACATAGTTTTACTTTTTTTTAGATGATTTCATAAACGTAAAGAGAAAAGAATTGACCGTACTAGAATATTAATTGTACAACTCAACTTTACTTGTACTAAAAATTACTTGAAAACAAATAAGTTTCATGGAAACACAAAGTCTGATAAAAGTCAAATTGATATTCGCCAAATTGTTTCTTATCTAGTTTGTTTAATACCACATCCATAATAATATTTTTCTATGTACCTACATTTTAAATTTTTAGTGTATGGTGGGATACATTTTTGTATGAATCGAATAGAATAATGTTTTAGACTCAATTCCATTAACTTATTGATCGGAACATGAGATATATTTATGCATATTCAGTCAAATCGTTAATGCCATTAGTGGTGTATATGGAAAAAAATTCAGATGAATCTGTGATTATAGTAGCATAAAATGTAGCATAAAGTTGTTACTCGATCTAATACAAATATACCATTCATACTCTATTAAATGAAATTGAATTAAATAATTAAAGGATAATGCTAATTTGCACACAAAATACTTTGTCACATACAAATTAGTCGCAAATAGTTATAGCTAAATTATAGTGCTGTAAAGTAAATATGAAGTTTATTTAAAAATTGGTCACAAATAAAATTAAATATCCTGTTTGAAGGACCACTCGTAATACATTTATATAAGATCTTAATTTGGCTCAGGAGGAATTGAACGTTAAAGATACTGATTTATACCGCAAGTGTATTTAGAGCTTAAGAATTTCTATTTCCACGATGACAGAAAATACTACCTTTTTTAATATATAATTCATACGTAATCAAAAATTTTTTAATATATAACATTTAAATCTATTTAAGTTGGTAATGTTGGCGGTTTTCAAATAAAATTCAGATCGACCGATTGATTGACGTATTACGTCACGATTGACTGATATTCCGGAATCGTTTCTTCGCAAGTGTATATGTAGTTTAGAATTTCCTATTTCCACGATGACAGCAAATACTAACTTTATTAATATATGATTCATACAAAATCAAAACTATTTTTTAATATATAACGTTTAAATCTATTTAAGTTGGTAATGTTCGCGGTTTTCAAATAAAATTCAGGTCGTCTGATTGATTGACGTATTACGTCACGATTGACTGATATTCCGGAATCGTTTCTTTTTGTCTAGATTTCGGTAGATTCCGTTATCATAAGTAATAAAATGAAATTAGTATTAAATTACGCTGTCAAAACATTTTGAACAGTTTTATTTTATAATGATTTTTTTGAGCTTTACAGACTATAACCGAGTTAAATATTTTCTGTTTTATCAAAGTAATTGCTAACTGATAATTTGTAAAATTCGTAATCATTGTACGGATTCAAATTTCATTTTCTCCTGAGCTCTAGAATAATACCACAAATATAATATATTGACAATTTCCGCGTGTCCGTATGACCTATTTCCGAATATAGGATAGATGTAAATAATGTATGAACAAAACGTTCTACCGGGCTTAAGCCCAGTGCCGTATATATTGTGATATAGCTGTGAGTAATTGTGTAGGCATTGTTTGTATGTATATAAGTTGTTCGTGTTATAGCAGTATCATTATGATTGCTAGTATTCCCGCATGGAATTCAGTGATTTACGAATTTTTCTCGAATTTTCAAAATTTTTAACATAAAAGTAGTTGTTGTGACTTACCCGTGAGAGATACAGACATGCTATCGTGGATTTTTGAAGTATTTTTATAGATCTACAACTCTCTACTACATTACTTCAGCGTATCTTTGCTGGTTTACCCAGCGCACGCGACTAATGCTTTTAGGATGCAATTTTTTTAACAACTGCGCTTAAGAGATCTTTAACACAATTTACATAATACCGATATGTACTATTTACCTAAACCATCCGGAAGTATTGCACTATTTTTTGGTGAAAACCCTACAAAAATCCTTTTTAGTAGATTTTGAAAAAATCGATTACATACAGACTGCCAGACTTTTGGGACTTTCTTTTATAATAAGTATAGATAGAGATAATCAATCATATTTCTTAACTGATCATAATCATTCTCCTGCCCTTTTCCAAAACGGGACCGGCATAATATGTTTTAGACATAGTGTTACATGACTTGGCTAGTTATTTTACGCCCGTCCGCCTGCTTGAAGTCAACTTTCACGTCACCTCAGTAAGAAATGAGGGTGGGGTATTCTACTCAGCCGGATACAACACGGCGGATTATTTCTGACTGATCAATGTTCCAAATATTTATCCAAAAAACAATACGTCATATAAATTCAAATAAAAAAATACGTTTTCAAATAAATTAGAAATTCAAATAAATAAAAGTAATTTCCCGTTATATGACGTGTGAACAAGCGTATATTTAGAGGAAAATGTCTGAACAAGTGCAAAGATACCAAATAAAGAATGTCAATTCACCGAAAATACTTCACAACACATTTTTCTCATTGACTAATAGCATATTTTTTGCTACATATAACACTTGCATCATAAAAGTGTTCCTTTTAAGGAAAAATAAATTGCAGCTTTCAAAGTTGTTATTGTTGGAAATCAGGCTTAAACAAAATTAAGGAAGCTTCCAGCTTCGTTAAACAAATCATCAAATACACAACCTTTATCGGCCAGTTGTTTACATACTGTAAGGAAAATTTTGCTTAGAATACCCTAAAAGGTTGTAAGTCTTCGCAATTGTCTTGTTAGAAATCCGCTTACGAAGCTCTGTCCCCTGCAAAGTCAATAGTTAAACATTGAAGCCTCAGCGTAAGTTAGTTAGGTTTAGTTTGCGCACGGAATCAATAAAGCGTCACGTGGGCTTAACTTACAGGAGGTCAAGTTTGTTATCTCGCAACGCTGGGCCTACAAGTTTAAATTGACATTTGAATATTGACCAAGACGGCAACTAAATTTTGATTATTAAAATAAATAAATATAAGTATAGAAATATGGGACACTAACACACACGGTCGTCCGTTTCCAAAGTAAGTAACTTAATACTTGTGTTATGGGTGGCGGACAACTGATAGTTAACATATATAACTTTAAATACATACTTAATTACAAATATACACCCAGACTCCAAGAACGAACAATTTGCTTTTAGAAATTATTAGCACTCGGCAGGATCGAACCCGCGAGCCGTGGAGCTGAAGGCAGGGTTACTAGCTACTGCGCCAACGGGCCAGTCAAAATAACTAAAGTAGTGAATTTTTATCGTACTTCATATGATTCTATAATGTATTATTTGTAAATCTTTTTGACTTTCTTATTTTGTTCAGATTGTTAGTTTTGTTCGGTAATTTACAAATTTTTCACGCTTAGTATTAAAGTGACCTAATTCGAAAAAGTTGTTTTGTGGCAAATTGCAATGAAGCCTTTAAAACTCGTGAGTGTCAACTTGGAAGGGCAAGAAAACACTAGTTTTTTTTTTTAATAGTCTATAGCGTGATGTCATAGATGCCATTGTAATACGGATTAAAATGTATCTAACTCAATCAAGCCTAATTTTCAATTCAGTCACTTTAATAATAAGCATACGAGATATCTATATTTTATCTATATACTACCTACAACAATGCCTATAAAATTGCTGCGAGAAACTAAGTAATTCTCACAAACATATTTTAAAAATAAAATATTTCATAAATAATCGGCCATGGATAATGTTAAAAAACGATTTCAAAGATAAAAATAAACTATTCTATTGTAACATTTTCAAACTCTTCACATGACTTATTTCATTTAAGTAGATTATAGTTCAAAGTTACCAATAGATAATACGATAAATTGTACAATATATATTTAAAAAGTCTCAACATCTCAGCAACAGAAGTAATATATAAAATTTAATGCTAATTCCAATATAACAACATTATTCCACGTATTAATTTAATTATTAAAATCCTGTCACAAAACCATGAAATAGAAATAAGGTTCAGGTTATATCTTTATTTTATTTTTTAGTTTTACCTGGATTTGTCTTGTTTTAAGTAAAACATTAGCCTCGATATCATTCCGAGAGTCACTATAAAATGGCATTGAAAGTGTATTTGTTTACTTTTTACATGACTTAATAAATAGTATTAAACCATTTTAATGCAGTACCTAGTGACTTTTGTTTTGTGTACAGACATAATTTTTAAAGTATACGACGTGTCGTCAAATATAATTCACTCGTCATATTACATTTTACATCTTTTGGGTTGTTAATCCTAATTGAAACGAGTTTTGTATTTCGTAAATGAAATCACGAATAATGTAACTTTTTTTATATAATTACGACATGTCGCATAGTCAACTATTTTCATTATCTGTATCGCTTTTTTTTTGTCATGTGTTGTTATTAATAACTGAACATGTGTAACTAGCCTCAGAATGTTCATTATTTGTAATTTCAAGCTACAAAATTTTCATTATTTTGAATTTTTTTCATTCCTGGAGTGGCAAAGTGAAATGCCAAAACGTGTTCCATACAAAAATAACCGAATTTTAAATACACAAAAGCATCGGTCTAATTCAGGTTAGTTCAAATTTTCTTATCGCTAATTAGAACCAATTTTATCTCTATAAGTGAAGTTTCAAACGATGTGAAAACAACATAAATAATTATTATATATAGTGGTAGTCAAATTTTATTTTATAAACTAAATAGTAATTATTAGTCTGTGTAGTGCAACAGACTATGTAAAACTAGATCTGTCAACTAAACAAAATGTTACCATTAACATCACAAATGTAAATAAATAGTTAGAATGTTGAATTGTTTAAATAATGAATTAAATATTATTGTCATTGATTAGATAATTTATTAAATCAAAATTGATGATAGTTTTATATAGCTTATAATAATTAGTCTTTACCTTATATACAATGCGATCGCATGCGAGCTTCGATACCAGAGTTTTGGTCGCAACTCGCCGGTTTTAAAACATTAAAATACTGGAGTCTATGCAGATGTGCTTTAAAACATTAAAAAATTATGCCTACTACTCGGATAGCGATCGCAAGTCAAGCTCGGCGGTGTTATTCAATCCCATACAAACTATTTTTGTCGGTCAAGTTGATATCCTCATACTACTTTACTTACTAAGTTGAGGCTTCGATATCCATATCTGGAGACACATTGTCCTAAGCCGACTTCTAGTGTTATAGAACATGACTCTAGAATGACGTTTACCTGCTCTCGTTCCCTATTTATTTCACAACCGTAGCGACGTTGATAAGCTCGCCTGTTTCGTCGAATGACGATTGATTGTTACCAAGACATCCTTTTTGACATCCTTAAGATTAAGCGAATAAATCAAGAAAAAAATTGCTTCTGTTCACCGCCGAGCCACAAAACCGCGGCCTTATTTCGTCTTAGAGAGTAAAAATGTTAAGAGCTGCCGATGTTTTGCGATTGGAATAAAAAATTATGTCAGATTTTATTGAGAAAATTATTGTAAATTCGCTAAATTTTGTCAATTAAATTGAAACATTTTGTACGTTACGTGTATGTATATTATCAATTTAGCTTTTTATATGATATTTATTAATTGTCCATATTTTTTTATGTACTTAGTCTTTAGTTCTTGACATCTGATTTGGTTGAATTGTTTCAACTGTCGAAATCTGCATAATTTGGATGGAATTTTCTAGCAAAATTTATTTTTATTATTTACTTGGTGTTTTGATCTGTCTGTATAGTGATTTTATAGTTTGTTTTAGTGGAGAACTTTTTAATTAAAATTGTATTTTTATATGGATTATTCTTATGTGCAATTGATATTTATAATAAAAAGCAAATCTGTGTCAATCTGTTTTATTTGTACTTACCCTTATATCCAAAACTTATTAATAATTTATATTATACTAGTGTGTATATAAAACACCATAGCTTTTCTATTTAATTTTGTTAAAAGTAATACTTAAATCATTTTTAGTACGACATTGCATGATGCAATAGCAATGATGAAATATTAGTAGTTATAAAAACTATTTAAAAAGAATTTTTAGTTTCAGTCTTAATGCGTATACATAGACGGATCAAAATCACATATATATAATTAGTAGACGAGATGAGATGAAGCGTTAGTAGACCTCCTACGAGACGAGACAGCGTTAGTAAATCTCTTACGAGACGAGACGCAGCGTTATTAGACTCATACGAAAATAATCCCAGCGTTAGTAGACTCTCTACAATACCAGAGGTATAGGTTAGTTGACCGAGACGTAGGATTAGTAGACCTGCTACGGTACGCAGCGTAAGTACATCCATTACGAGGCAAGATCAGTTAAAATACTTACTTGACAGACATCCATTCTTTCTGGACGGCTACCTTCCTGGTACATTTATGAAGAGAGCCATCAAAGTAGGCCTTCATTCGGTCCGTCCATCGCATCGGTAATCTGCCGCGCGGTCTAATTAAAATAGGCCTTACATAATAACCAGCACGAACATGCAGATGCTTCCAACCCTTTATAAGCCATAGATTTAAAATGTATTTTACTAACCATGTAAATCACCAGTTCTAAAAAGAAGAAGTGAAATTACGACGAATTGACGGTCCCAATTTCTATTCCCTTATTCATATTGGATCCCGAGGATCCCGCAAACAGTCCCTTATTATGAGGGCAATGTCAGAGGGACGTTATTTGCATAGTATTGTGCTGCATTAACATTTAGAGAATCGCCGCCGACCGCCCGCACAATATCGTATTTTAATGGAGTTTGGACTATATTGTTTTGGGTATCTGTTGTTTAAGGTTTGTCGTGTCCTATTGCGTTTATTCACTAAGGCTTTTGGAATTTTAGAGAAGGCGCGATGGCTGAACGGTGAAACCGCTTGGCCTATACAAGGGTATGTAGGTTCACTAGTTTTGTTGTCTTGTTAATTCGTCTGTTTTTAAAGTAGTTGGCATCAACATTGCAAGACTAAAATCTTTTGTTTGCCAACCAACCAAGTATTTACTATACGACAGCTGTGATAACAACGGTATGATGATGACGATTGAATCTCATGACTTAAGGGCTTCAAACCCAGGTACCTTTTTCTTTAAACTCGCCTATAAATACTTATGTGCGCTATTAATATTTGCAATAATTCTTGCACATTTCGTTAACGGAATACTTGAATAATAATTAATTACTAGAATATACATCAGTTTTTTAATAACCTTTTGTCTATAGCACGGATTCGTACCCCGGGCAGGCACCCATGAATTTTCTATAAAAAATAATGTCCCTTATTGATATTTCCAAATTCATCATACTCTTAGAAGACATCGAGGATAATATTTATCTGGAGAATTCTTTGTATATCTGTATGTAACCTACCAATGCGCATGGGAGCGGCGTGATGGGTCAAAACGCCAACCTTTCTGTCTAAAAAGAAAGGACTAATGCCTAGCCATGGAATATTATTAGACCGTTATATTAATAGGCTATACCGTTATATTATAAGCTGTGATAGTCTAGCGGTGAGACCGTGCGACTCTCTGGAGACGACATAGGTTCAAACCCCGAGCAGACACCAATGAGTTTTTCTATTAAAAAAAAACTTACGTGTCTAATTGATAATTGCAATTTATCACACGCTTTTCGGTGAAAGAAAACATCTAGAAAATTCTAGGGATATGCGTAACCTACCAATCCGCATTGGAGAAGCGTGGTAGGTCTTAGCTCCAATCCTTCTCTCCAAAAACGGAGAGAGGAGGCCTTAGCTCAGCAGTGGGCACAGTAACAGGCTGTTACTTTACTATTTTTATATTTATAGGATCATTGTCTTAAGCAAGTCATTTCAATGACGTTTTCTGTACTGACTTTAAAATAAAATCATACTTTTGAGACTATTTAAAGCATTTGTTATGTATAAAACCGAAAAAGTAGGTGAGTCCTAATTCAGTATTGTTGATCTTACAAGAAATATCTGATTTTTCAATCTAAAAAGAAAACTAATTTATCAAGTTCACTTGATCTCGTTAGTTATTTTGCGACGAGTTAGGAACAAACTTAAGAACTTCTCGAGGAAAATGTTTGTCTAAGGCGGAAGCGAAATTAATAAAAAATTCTGGAGCAAAATTTATTTGAAGAACAAAGTCTATGAAGTTTGTTATTTTTTGTTAATTGGCTATCGCTATATAAACATCAACAATTATTATTTACTATATTTTACAGATTTTTTTATATATGACGCAGAATGGCCACCATCAGAAATAGTAGTTGTCTTCACACTCTGTGGACTGTTTTTGTAGGTGGGAAATTCAAAAGAAGAGTTGACAGCATTTATAATTATTTGTCTCTAAAAGATTCACACAGTAACTTGAACAGAATTAATTAAAACAATTGCAATAACGATTATTTTCCTGGATTTCCCAATTGTATGGTTATATTTGAAATGGTGATTTGTCAGAATTTGGACTAACGACCTCAAAAAGGTCGCAGGGAGCCACTGGATCCAGGCGGCGCAAGATCGTGTGGTGTGACGATCCCATGAAGAGGCCTATGTCCAGCAGTGGACCTCCATCGGCTGACGAAGGAAGAAGGAAGGCGATTTGTCGAAGACGCGGTGCTCTGGCTGTTTTATGCCGATCCCTTGTTAAAAGATGGCTGCCCGCTGCTACATTAACGACTCTCAATTTAACATTTTGATTTGTTCGAAACATCTCGAAACATCTATCTATTTCACAAATGTTTGACTGATTTATATTTTTAAAGAGAGATAAGAAACATATATAATACAACTACACAGCTAGCCTTTTTTTCAATGAGGAAACCTCTTCCCCTTCATGGATACTGCAATCCGCGGGGGGTGGTATTCCAGTTATGCCGGACTCTTACTGGGTAAAACCTCATGGTGTTCCACCTTACTTCCTGAAGACGAAGGCATAGGAATAATGGACGCATGACGTCTGCACCCTTGTCAGTAGTAGCCGCTCTATGCAGCTTCACCATGTGAGCCCTAATTAGCCAAAACTTGGTGCAAGCAAGCGTTACAAACTTTAGATTACATGGCACAAATAAACAAAGTAAAAATAAAAAACATTCCACTATAACAGTTAATTTTAGAAAAATACCTTTATCGTAAGAAGCTGTGATAGCCTAGCGGTGAGACCGTGCGACTCTCTAGAGACGATCACGGGTTCAAACCCCGGGCAGGCAGACCAATGAGTTTTTCTATTAAAACTTATGTGTCTAATTGATAAGTGCAATTTATCACACGCTTTTCGGTTAAGGAAAACATCGTAAGGAAAGCTGCATATCTCTAGAGAATTCTAGCATATATCTAGCATAGATCTGCAGGGTGCACCGCGTGCAGGTGAGGTTGACAATTGAGGAGACTGACTGGGACGAGCCTCCCCCTTACACCCCACTGGGCGCTGGGGTCTTAAGGTGCTGGAATGGCGAAAGCGGAAAGCGCAGCGTCGGTAGACCCCCTACGGGGTGGACAGACGACTTCAAAAAGGTCGCAGGGAGCCACTGGATCCAGGCGGCGCAAGATCGTGTGGTGTGGCGATCCCATGAAGAGGCCTATGTCCAGCAGTGGACGTCCATCGGCTGAAGAAGAAGAAGAGAAGATACGAGTGTCATTAACTAATAGGACAACATCATCATTTTAGGGATATGTGTAACCTACCAATCCGCATTGGGGCAGCGTGGTAGGTCTTAGCTCCAATCCTTCTCTCCAAAAACGGAGAGAGGAGGCCTAAGCCCAGCAGTGGGCATAGTAACAGGCTGTTACTTTACTTTTTCTTTTTTACAGCATCATCCAGAGATTCTCATAATAATCATAATATATAGATAGCTTGAATTCAAAATATCTCTTCGATACGGTTCAGATCATGGAATGTACCTGATGGAAGATCTATCTATCAATAATTATATTTAGGTTTACCAACGTCTATCGTTCTTCAAATATCTCTATAATAATTTATTTATCTTTTATTATTATTATAATTATTACACTTTTTGCTCCATATTATTAAACCCTATTCGACTGGCCCGTTGGTGCTGTGGGTAGTAACCCTGCCTTCAGCTCCGCGGGTCGTGGGTTCGATTCCCGCCGAGGGCCAACATTTTCTATAAACAAATTGTTGGTTCTTCGAGCCTGGGTGTGTATTTGTATTTAAGTATGTATTTAAACTTATATATGTAGTATATCTACCAGTTGTCCGTCACCCATAACACAAGTATTAAGTTACTTACTTTGGGGACTGACGACCGTGTGTGTAAATGTCCCATATATTTATTTATTTATAATCTGCCCCTGGGACTTTATCCGCGTCAGTTTGAACTTCTACAATTGCCTTTAATCAATTATGCGTTTTTTTATTATGTTCCAGCTGATTCTGCCGTTATTAAGTTAGTTAAGTCAAGTTATCTGGAGACCACTGGAAATCAGCAGTGGCTCACGTTTCCAGTCTGAGTGGCCATCCATGTCGACCTTTGACACAGCTGTAAATGGTGTTTGTCATTTTAATTACATTGTTTTATACTAACAATTACTTTTAGAAAAATAATAAATTGTATAATGTGAAAGGCGAATAAAGCTTTTCTTCTACTAAATATCATATTTACATAAGCTTTATGGCTCTTAAAGTTATGTTAAGGAGTTCGGATGTATTTATTTCGGATTTCATCTCGTAATAACTGAAAACTCTATCATTTCTATTTTAAGGATATCCAAATTTCTCAATTACCGCGTTAAAATTACAGTGTTTCCAACTAGCCGAGTGAATGACTATCGAAAATTTTAACAGCGAGTCGCTAATGGAAACTGAATGTATTCGATATCCTTCTTTTATTACATTTCTAAAAAGCAATATTTTTAAAACATGTCACTCCATTACGTAACGTGTTATTTGTGTTATTAAAACAAACACATTTCATCACGAATACATTGTAAAAACACGACCAATTTCTGAATGCAACAGCGCCGTTGAAAAAGTTCCAATCTGTATTGAAGCGTTTACTGCCGCTCTAAATGCTAGTTTGACTTTTTATACAAAAGCCATTTGTTAGAGTTGCAAAACAAATTGATAGCATCGATATTCAATTACTACCCGAGCTTTTAAACGCCTGCAAAGCTTGTATTTCCATAGTAATGTCGACATAAATTGGTTTTGTATCGAGCAATAAATTAAGATGAAAATTAACAACACGAATGCTGTTATTGAATATGTGATCACTCAAAGCCTGTTTAATTCATTTATAGAATTAGGCGTTACTTTGCGGAGATCCATAATACAAAAGTAATAATAAAATTATTTTGCTATAATCCGCGATACATCGCGCGATTGTATCGCGGATTATAGCAAAATAATTTTATTATTACTCCTGTTTAATTCGTTAAGTGTTGAACGGATTCGGTTTATTTAGCTTTACTAATCCCTTGCTCATATACCCAGATTTGATCGATATAAATCCACTAAGAGTTTCAGTTAAAGAGTTTCATATTTTCAGTTATCCCATTTTAAGTTGTAACTTAGATTTAAAAATAGGATGGAACATTATCAAAGAAAATTCGACATATAAATAAAAATATCTCCACACTGAAAATGCCGTGTGGTATCCGGCTGAATAGAATAGACCACCCTCATTTCTTACCGAGCGGTTGTAAAATACGACTAAAGTAAGTTGACGTCAGGCAGGGGGCCGGTCGGAAAATACGTAGGCAAATCATGTGACAACGTATTTATAAAATGTTGTGCCGACCCCACTTAGAGAGGGATAAGGGCAGGAGGAGGAGGATATTCACACTGAAAGAAAAATAAATTTCGAAAGATTTTTACTATAAGATCGATCAGTCTTGATTAATTTAAAATTATAAATATCCAGAATGATTCTACAACATATTTAAAAATCTGCCAATTAATGGAAAGAACTGATTTTGAACGTTTGCTCTTTTCAGAAAAATTAATAATGTATGTGAATATTAAGCTAATACTGGAAACTAAATTCAAATTCAAATTCAAATAAGTCTTTATTCAAATTGGCCTATTACAAGCACTTTTGAATCGTCAAATTAAAATTAAATTGAAGCTACAACTGGTTCGGAAAGGTGCTCCAACAGCAAGAAACTCGGCGGTCACTCTTTGAAAAAATAAATATTACAGTTTTGTATTGACTATTGTTAACAAACTTAGATTATAATATCGTCTAGTACATAGCTGGTCGCAATTTAGTTCCAAGAAAAACTAAATTCGAATAGGCATAGATCTAGCTGACCGATATAGTAGAACAATGAATTTTTGAAAAATTTAGTTGATGTTGATGTGTTTAAAAATACTTTCGCTTCGCTTGATAGTTATATTAACAACTTATAATAAAAAGGATACAACAAATGTGGTTTTAGAAAATGGTTTTAATACTTAATTATTGTAATAATTTTAAATATCTAATTGAAACCATCGGTTTGAATTTTTAATAATTGAATCGATAATTTAAAATACAACAAAAACGGAAATACCATCCGAAATGCAGATAAATCAGTGAAATACTAATTTAATACAATTTTAGTAATTTAATTACACTGATTTGAAAGAGCTGTGATAGCCAGGCGGTGAGACCGTGCAACTCTTTCGAGATGGTCACGGGTTCAGACCTCGGGGAAGAACCAATGAGTTTTTCTATTAAAACTCACGTGTCTCATTGATAATTGCAATTTATCACACGCTTTTCGGAGAAGGTAAACATCGTGAGGAAACCTGCATATCTCCAGAGAATTCTGCGGATCTGTGTAAGCTACCAATCCACATTGGAGCAGCGTTGTAGGTCTTAGCTCCAACCCTTCTCTCCAGAAACGGAGAGAGGAGGCGCTATGCCCAGCAGTGGGAATGTAATGGGCCGTTACTTAACTTACTTTACTGATTTGACATCAAATATTTATAATTAAAATATTATTACTGTATTTATATATCTACCTATTTTTATTTATTAATTAATCCTTACTAATATTATAAATGCAAAAGTCTGTCTGCCTGTCTGTCGGTATGTGTCGTTTTCACGGCCAAGTCGCTGAACCAATGTCGATGAAATTTGGCACAATTATTCCTTATACACCGGGGTAACATATAGGCTATAGAAATCTTGTATTATATATTTATAATTAAATATTTATAATCATTGATGTTACTTTCATTATTTGATGTGATCTCGTTTCCTTTTAAACAATAGCTTGAATTAAAAAAATTCACGTAGCGGTCAATATTAGTAGAAATACAAAGGCCGAAAAAGCCTTGTCCGAATTACCTTTTATTTGTTTCTACGTACTTCTGAAAAATAAATTAGAGCTTGTAAGGTCTTAAACCGTCGGAGCGAATAGCTGACCTTCATTACGTTTCTGTGTGCTGAGGAATTACATTATATTTTGAATTCATTACGCTTTTCGCAAAGTCAATTTACTTAATTTAAATTTCAATACCTAAAGAAGTAATAAAAATATTTTCAACGGTAATGTTTTCCTCTTGCCTATGAGTGGGGAACAGGTTTTATTTTACGGAATTACATCATCATCCTCCTGCTCTTATCCCATTCTAAGTGGGGTCAGCACAACATGTCACAAACATGCTGTGCCACATGATTTGGCTTCGTTTTTTGTGACCGGCCGCCTGCCTCACGTCAACTTACATTAGTCGTATTTTACGACCCCTCGGTAAGAAAGAGGGTGGTCTATTCTATTCAAACGAATACCACACGGTGGGTCAACTTACCTTAGTTGGATACCTCACGGCATATTATTTCACGCAATTACATGGTAATAAAATATTGTACCATAGACTATCTGCGCCCCGCGTTACTACCCGCGGTGAAAAGGTAGGAAATAAGCGTTAAGAGTAAGATGTGTATATGTATAAATTATAGACGAAATAAAAGTTAAAAAAACTAATGTTCTGCTATTTTTTTCTTTTTTCATACATTAAAAGTGTTATCATAACAAGTATGTTATGATATCCCACTCTAAGTGGGGTCGGCACAGCATGTTACAAACATGTTGTCACGTGATTTGGCTACGTATTTTACGACCAGCCGCCTGACTGACGTCAACTTAACTTAGTCGCCTTTTACGACACCTCGGTAAGAAAAGAGGGTGGTCTATTCTATGTAGCCGGTTACCACACGCACATATCTTAGTCACCTCAAAAAAAAGCGAAATAATTTTATTTTATATCCATATACTTAAGTAGGCGTTTTCGAAACTTGAAAGGTTTTTAATTCATTGATTTAAGGAACAAATAGACTACATTTTTTTCCAAAGTCCATTTAGATGTAAGTTATGGTATTTACATACATTACATGATACATTTGTAATTCCTGTATTTTCGGAAATAAGAAATTTAGGCTAAGCCATACTGCTCTATAACTAAATTAAATAATAAATATGCGACATACGTCCCATATATTTCATTTTATATATTTATTGTGTATATACGAAAATTGACAATTTAATTAGCACTTTTAATGTAGGCGATATGAAAGTAATTTAAACTTAATATATGAATAAATATATATATATGATATATATCTATGGGACACTTACACGGCCGCGCGTCCCCGAAGTAAGTAACTTATTACTTGTGTTATGGGTGACGGACAACTGGTATCTACCAGTATGTAGTATATCTATACTACATATATAAGTTCAAATACATACTTAAATACGAATACACACTAAGGCTCGAAGAACCAACAATTTGTTTATAGAAAATAATGGCCCTCGGCGGGAATCAAATCCGCGACCCGCGGAGCTGAAGGCAGGGTTACCCACAGCGCCAGTCGGGCCATCTGAAGAACAAAATCTCATTTCCTATGCTTGTATATGGGAGATGTAACTTTGTTCTTTAAATAGGGCGATAATAGCCATATCATTTAATAACAAATATTCCTGACGTTTCGTCACCGTTGATTTGACTGGTGTCTTGTTAAATATTAAAAGTCTTTTTAACATCAGAATCCTCTTTTTTAGAAACACCATTTAAATTTCGTTTTATTCAAGTAGGTGCTTCGTATATTTTGTTCTACAAAAACCGGCTAAGTTAATAGGGTCGTTGAGGAAAATCGCGCCGCTAAAAATACAGGTTCAAACGCAATAAGAACACATCAAATAAATGTTAATTTTATTGTTTTTCGATTGGCCGGAATAGCTCTATGTTTGTGTTAAGGAATAAAGGGCGTTTGTCATTATTGTACTGTAGCTTCTGCCCGCGGCTTCGCTTGTTTTATTCTTCTTCTTGTGCCTCTTCTCTACTTAAGATTGGCCGTTAGCGCACTGTAAGCCACTCTGCCCTTCGCAAGTTGAAACAATTCTTCAACGGAAGGAATTCCACACTACTCTCTTATGTTTCGCAACCACGATTTTCTCCGATATCCAGCGCGCCTCTTTCCTTCAATTTTGCTAATCATTACTAGTAAAAAGTAAAAAAGTAGAGTAGCGGCCTGTTACAATTCCACAGCTGGGAATAGGCCTCCTCTCTCCGTTTCTGGAGAGAAGGGTTGGAGCTAAGACCTACCACGCTGCTCCAATGCGTATTGGTAGGTTACACATATCAGCAGAATTCTCTAGAGATATGCAGGTTTCCTCACGATGTTTTCCTTCTCCGAAAAGGGTGTGATAAATTGCTAATTATCAATTAGACACATGAGTTTTAATAGAAAAACGGTGCCTGCCCGGGTTTAAACTCGTGTTCCCCTCAAAAGAGTCGCACGGTCTCTTCGCTGGACTATCACCGTTCCCATTACTAGTAATAAGAATTTATCTTTGAAAAGAGCAACCGCCGAGTTTCTTGCTGGTTCTTAGTAGGTAGGCTTCGGTAGGAACAGCTTTCCGAACCAGCAGTAGATGTTGACGATTCAAAATCACTTGTTTACAAGGTTACTTGAATAAAGAATATTTTGAATTAGAATTTGAATATTATAAGTTAAAACAACGTGTGTCTTTCATAATGACGCGCTGTAGTAAGGTATTTTATATTTTATCCTATCAACCCAACTTATGCGAAGCATACGACGGTAGCACGACATTTCAAACGCCTCCAGACGTTTTCGTTAACCACGCTAAAAGTAGCCTATATCGCACTTCATTTCTTTTACCTATGTTTCCAATCACCAAAAAAAGTGTGATGAATTGCCGTGATAACTTTTTAACGCAAGTTTTACCCTTAACAGAAAACTCATTGGTACCTGCTCGGGATTTGAACCCGTGACCTTCCCGTAGGAGTCGCGCGTTGTCAAAACTAAGCTAAGCTCTTTAAATATACACGTACAGAAAATTATACTTAAGTATTGCTTTGTTCAGGTGTGAAAGAGGAACTATCAACGCACAAGCAAACATCATTTTCAACACTCTCCTGCCATTATCACACTCTAAGTGGGGTAGGCACAACATGTTATAAACATGTTGTTACATGATATGGCTTGGTATTTGATGACCGGCCGCCTGTCTGACGTCAACATATCTTAGTCACCTTTTACGACACTACGGTAAGAAATGGAGGAGGTCTATGCTACTTAGCCGGGTATGGCGGGCCGAGCTACCCTAGTCGCCTTTACAGCTCGGTAAGAAATGAGAGTGGTTTATTCTACTCAACCGGATACCATACGGCGGATCAACTTACCTTAGTCGCGTTTTACGAACATTGGGCTTGCCCAATCTTCTTGAAGTTAGAGTGGTCTTTTCTACTCAGACGGATACCACAATGGGGACTAGCAAACATTCGTATTTATAATTTTAGTAGACACTGTAGATACGATTATGTAGGAAAAATACATCACAATAGTCATTTATTTACCCAATTTAAAATTCACAGCAAAAATTTAACAAATCGTAAATATTCAAATCATCCAAATAACTCTATAACGTAAATAAACAATTCAATATTCCAAAATACCAACGAAGTTGTAGCAGTAATTTAGTTAAAAAAGCTATTAAAAGCATCTGGAATATTCCAGCGGAGGCACGAAGTTGGCATTCGTTAACGAGGCTCGGGGGAAGTAGGGAGTGATTATAACTAACTGTAATTCATGAAATGTGACACTAAGTTGTTCCTGGGTCGAGGATAACCCTGTAATGAAATGCGATGGGTATCTGAGGCCGAATGACCGTAAATATTTGCTTAAACAACTATGGCCGCTAGGGCGAACTCTGTTTTTTATTTACGTATGGTCAAAGTAATTAACATATTATTTTGCTATAATCGGACGGATTTCAGACGACCGTGTTCGAAGTATTTATTTGATAAAAGTAGCGGCCCGTTACAATCCCACTGCTGGGAATAGGCCTCCTCTCTCCGTTTCTGGAGACAAGGGTTGGAGCTAAGTCCTACCACGCTGCTCCAAAGCGGATTGGTAGGTTACACATATCTCCAGAATTCTCTACAGAAATGCATGTTTCCTCACGATGTTTTCCTTCACCGAAAAGCGTGTGATAAATTGCAATTATCAATTAGGCACATGAGTTTTAATAGAAAAATTTCATTGGCCCGGGTTTGAACTCGTGTTCGCCTCGAAAGAGTCGCACGGTCTCACCGCTGGGCTATCACAGCTCTCCGCTGGGCTATCACAGCTCTTATTTATTTGATATTTTATCATAATATATGTTTACCATTCTGTATGCCGTGTGGTATCCGGCTGAGTAGAATAGACCACCCTCATTTCTTACCTAGGTGTCGTAAAAGGCGACAAGGTAAGTCGACCCACCGTGTGGTATCCGGTTAAGTAGAATAGACGACTGTCTTTCTTATCAAGGGGTCGTAAAATATGACTAAGGTATGTTTACGATAAGCAGGCGGCTGGTAGTGATAGCCAAATCATGTGACAACATAACATGTACCGACCCCACTTGAAGTGGTATAAATGAAGGAGGATGATATGTTCACCAGTCTATGACACATAATACAAGTATTAACTTATCTCGGGGACGGACGCCTGTGTCTTATTGTGCCATATATTTATTTACGGGTATAGTGCAATGTGTAATGTATTACAATAAGAGCAATACGTGGCATCTACAAAGTCCGCATGATTCCCTGCGAGAGAAGTTTAAGGAAATAGGTATTCTCACATTTGCTTCACAGTTTATTTTAAACAATCTAATTTTTGTACATAAAAATATAAAGAATTATAAAACGATAAGTGATGTATATAATAGACAAAGTAGGAACCAACATAAGCTTGCGACTCCTGCTTTGCGCCTAACAAAAGTACGTAAATCGTTTGTGGGTTTGGGTCTAAGATTCTATAATAAAATTCCGAAATCAATTTTGGCCATGCCATTACAGCAGTTTAAAAACACTGTTTAAGAGGCTGATACAGAAAGCCTACTATACTGTTGAAGATTACTTAGATGATAAGGATGTGTGGATATAGGTGCACTTCTACCCTGTACAAGACAGTAATAAATAAATGTAACTAGTTTTAAGATTTATATTTTAAAAATGAGCAACCGCCGAGTTTCTTGCTGGTTCTCGGTAGGAACAGCTTTCCGGACCAGCAGTAAGGTTGATGATTCAAAAGCACTTGTTTACAAGTTTACTTGAATGAAGAATATTTTGAATTTGAATTTGAAAATTTTAAGTGGCTAAAATGGCACATTAGGCAAACAAGAGATACATTTTCCAGCCGTAAAATTAAATCACTCTAATTGGACCCAACTCTAACAGCGAAACTTAAGCTTTACTTGGAAGCGGAACAACTTACAGCGTCACGTGTGAAAATTCGTGACTCAACTTGCATTAAGTTCTCTACGTAATGAATACTGGGGGCTAGTTTAGAGAACTATTTTACTTTATCACAAAAAGACCCTTAACGTTAAATGCTTCTCCTACTATCCATATTAGAATAAGTTGTCTTTAAATATCTGACAAAACATATGTGTCTAATTGATAATTGCAATTTATCACGTGCTTTTCGGTGAAGGAAAACATCGTGAGGAAACCTGCATATCTTTAGAGAATTCTAGGGATATGTGTAACCTACCAATCTGTATTGGAGCAGCGTGGTAGGTCTTAACTCCAATCCTTCTCTCCAATAACGGAGAGAGGAGGCCTTAGCCCTGGGCGTTGTAACAGGCTGTTACTTTAAATATCTGACGTGAAAACGGGCGGGAAATAAAAAGTATATCAGCTTAAAATTTGACGATAATAAACCGTCTCGATAAATATACGGTAATGTGGTATCCGGCTGAGCAGAATGGACCATGCTCATTTTCTTACTGAGGTGTCGTAAAAGGCGACTATGGTAAGTTGACCCACACTGTGGTATAAGGTTGAGTAGAATAAACCACCCTCTTTCTTTTCTCGGTAAGCCTAGGGGTCGTAAAATACTACTCAGGTAAGTTGACGTCCACTTAGAGTGGGATAGTGGCAGGAAGATTAGGAGGTAAATATACGGTAAAAACTAAGCAAAGCCAATAAGGTAAATAAAATTGGCACAGAGTTCGATGAAGCGATGTACGTTTTCGCGATTAGTTAAAAAAATATTTTGCTACAATCCTCTATAAAAAAATGTAATGCTAAATGTAGAGTGTTCTCTACCTGATACATGCAGAATTCGTGAAAACTCATGCTCAAACATAACACAACAATACACAAGTAATGCACACATTCATTACCACAATTTTAACAAATGTACCCAAGATAAAATAAATAAATATGTCTCAAATATTTTTTTTAATGGACTGCAATGTCCTAGTGGACATTACATAAAACAATTTTAGACAAAATTTAATTTCAGACAATAGTGGAAATTAATCATTAAATAATATTTATTCAAATCACATTCATTTATACTTTTAATTGCTATTTTGCTTTTGCCGGAATTAATCCTCTTCAAATTCGAGATCTTTCGGTTATTGTTGAAGTAATCAGAACGAAACATTTATATAAATAAAACTCATTTTACTTGTTTGATTTTAATTTCTGCCTCGGCGAGAAAATATATATTAAAACAGTTTAATTTTGTAAGTGTAACAAGGAAATAATTTATACATTTTGTATTTATTTCGAATATCAAATATTATATAACAAAAACGACTTAAACAACTGAACTATAACACCGGGCGCGTAAGCTGCTATTTAGCAGCTGCTATTTATTAGATATCTGTATCATATATTTATATGATACAGATATCATATATTTATATGATACAGATTAACTCATACCTATGCTTTCTTTTTCTTTTTCGACCGAGTTCGACGAAAGCCGCGAGGTCACATGTGCTCACATCCACTAACCCTTAAGTATTCTGTAGTTAAAGTGTGGAATTCGAATACATCATTGGTATTCGAATTCCACACGTTAAAACACAAAATAAACAATTAAGAAACATATTATTGTTAAACAACTGAATACAGCTGTAAAGAGAAACTCTCTGTGCCAGTGTCTACGCCGTGGCACCGACGTAGCACATAGCTGGTTATATGCGGATTTTAGCAGTAGGCACGTTGTATCCTATTATGTACAAACAGCCTTTTGAGCCTTCACTTTATACGCTCTACAATCAATTTGTAATGTAGCTCTATAAAAAATTGACACTTAATATTTTCAGAAGTTATAATATCAGTGTGGTGTGCAAGAGCCTTACGTGGATTGTGCGGTTCAAGTGAGGGGTAGATGAACAAAATAATGACTGTAGTACTCGTACAGTTCGTGACCATAGCGGATGCAACTCTGCCGAAACGTCGAACCTTGTAAAAAGGTAACTCGATTTTGCCGCGATGTGACCCGTTTATTTATATAATAATAATAATATAATTATTTTGCTATAATCCGCGATAAAGTAGATAGAAAATACATATAATGCTCAATGTATAGTGTACTATCCATTTTTTCGTACCCGATCCATGCAGGATTCGCAAAAACACATGAACAAACGTCCATCGCAGCACTACACGTTCACTATCACAAACTCAACATTCGTTTCGCCCTGCAAACGAATCATCATCAGGAGATAGACTCTACGACAAAATCGCAATTTTTTTACGAATCTTGTGGACATTTCAGATTTTCTCATAAATTAATTTAGATTAGTAAATGCTTAGTAAAAATTCCCATGATAAAGACCGGTAATAAAATATTTATATAATAATATAGTAACACCGGTAGCTTGGGTGTTGCCCCGCTTTCGGCGGACGACGGTATTATATATTTTTAAATGTTTTTTTTAATTATTTAGTTTTTTATCATTAACAATATTTAAAAATCTAAATAGTTAAGATTAAGAGAAATAAATGAAAAAAATAATAATAATCTTTATATATAAAAACTTATTTTTATAAATTGATTTATCGCTCTGTTGAAAGAAAAAATGTTGACAAACTGCATTTCTACTTGTTGCCTGCATTTCACTGTTGGCCATAATCTTTGATCGTCTGAAGTCTATAATCGGGACGGTCCTGCAGTTCTTCACGCGATATATAATATGGATGATATTATATACGATAGATACGTATCAACATTTGATCCGTGTCGGAAATACCGACAATCCTCGAGCTGTAAGAAATCGTAGGCGATCATAGAATGATCGGTGAGTACAGTGGAGTAAGCCCTCTACACAATCGTACACGTGCTTAATCGTTTGTAATCACCGAGTTTGAAGCTATAAGTCTGAACAAAGGATAAAATAACTATACACAGATGTTGGATGTAGCGCGAAATCAGCGGATCTCATATATCCGAAATAGATTCAACGTATAAGCATTAAGCAGTCGCTAATCAATAAGCAAACTTGTTAGACGTATCCGTAATAAATCTATCTTCACCTGCCTTCTTTAATTTCGCTCCACATCAAAAGAAGTAACCACAACCAAATAGTACCTACTCCACACTGGTGACCCCACTGAAGAACACAAAAATAGAAAATGACTTCTCCAGCGACTCAAGTCAGCAAATCGGCGAATATTGTTGAAACAGCTGACCTGGCAAGCGTAACTGTTTCTTCAAGAATACCTGACTTCTGGAGCGATCAACCACGTTTATGGTTTGTGCAGTGTGAAGCTATTTTAGCACCGCAAAAATTGGGTGATGAAACGAAGTTTAACTTGGTCGTGGCCAAATTGGGCAAGGAATGTATTCAGCAAGTATCGGACATTTTGGTAAATCCGCCGGAGGGCCTAAAATACGAAACTTTGAAAAAACGTTTATTAACGGTGTACGAAGAATCAGAAAACCGGCAATTTCAAAAATTACTTAGCGAAATTGAACTAGGTGATCAAAAGCCTTCCCAACTTTTACGCCGCATGCGAGATTTGGCGCGAGGTAAAATGACGGATAAGACTCTCTGCTTGATGTGGCAAGGACATTTACCTTCAGCAGTTCGAGCAGTTTTAGCAGTCTGTGAAGTAAAAGACCTGGAAAACTTGGGAGCTATTGCAGACAAAGTGATGGAGACTACTCAACCCATGCACGTAGCTGAGATACAACCTTCTTCTAGTTCTCGAGATCATAATTTAATATTATCGGAAATTGCAAAATTAAGCCTTCGAATACAACACCTAGAAAATAGAACATCAAGATACCATCCACGGAACTACAGGGGCCGCTTTTCTAGATCCTCATCGCGCGAAAGAAATTCGACCCGCTCCGCATCGGGTAACGAGTATTGTTATTATCATCAACGCTTTCGCCACAGAGCTAATAAATGTATAGAACCGTGCTCGTGGAATAAATCGCAGAATCAAAATTCGGAAAACTAAGACAAGTGCAATCGCAGGCGGAGATTTGCACTATTACTCCTCATCACCGCCTCTGCATCACAGATATAAATTCGGGAACACGATTTCTTGTCGACACTGGCGCAAATATTTCAGTCTTACCAGTTGCCAAAAAGCCATTTTACAGCAAAAGCAATAATGACTACATATTATACGCAGCAAACGGCTCCCAAATTAATACATACGGTGTGAAAACTCTAGACCTGAACTTCAAGCTAAGAAGACCTTTTCGATGGACTTTTGTCTTAGCGGATGTAAAACAGCCAATACTGGGCGCAGACTTTTTAAGCCATCACAAACTTTTAGTAGATGTGCGCAACAAAAAACTAATCGACGAAGTAACAAATTTATCTACGGTCGCCTCTATAACTTTACATGATCAGCCATCAATAAGAACGATAGATTCCGATAATGAATACAGCGATCTTTTGGACCTATTTCCTGAGATTACCAAACCCATGTGTTTTAAAGAGAATTCATGCCATAATATCGTCCACCACATTGAAACGAATGGTTCACCTGTCTTCGCTCGCCCCCGTCCCTTACCTCCAAATAAATATAACATAGTCAAGAAAGAATTTCAACGAATGATAGACATGGGAATATGCAGACCCTCCAAAAGCGCATGGGCGAGCCCACTACACGTGGTTACAAAAAAGAACGGAGAAATAAGGCCATGTGGAGACTATCGCCGCTTAAATGCTATTACCAAGCCCGATAGATATCCCATACCAAGAATACAGGATTGTGTCTATTTACTTTCTGGAAAAAAAATATTCTCACGCTTGGATTTGCAACGAGCATATCATAATATTAGCATTGCTGAACAGGACATAGAAAAGACAGCCATAACTACCCCATTCGGCTTGTATGAATTTACAAAGATGACCTTCGGACTCAAAAATGCAGCACAAACATTCCAAAGATTTTTGAACAATGTTGTACTTCGCGATCTAGACTTTTTATTCAGTTACATCGATGACGTCATAATTGCATCATCCTCTACGTCAGAACATCGAAATCATCTGACGCTCGTTTTCGAAAGACTACATAAATTCGGAATTACAATAAATCTAGCGAAATGCGAATTTGGAAAAACCGAATTAAATTACTTAGGGCATCACGTTACACAAATAGGAATACGACCGCTACAAGAAAACATGAAAGCTATTACGCAATATCCCAAACCAATAACCGTAGAAGAATTAAGAAGATTTATGGGAATGTTAAACTTTTACCGAAGACACTTACCCAAAGCAGCGCAGATTCATAGCAAATTAAATGTATTTTTACAAAACGCGAAGAAAAAAGATAAGTCCCCAATTCCATGGTCCGATGAAACCGAAGAAGCTTTTGAACAATGTAAACGTAGTCTACAAGACTCAGTTACATTAGCTTTTCCAATTCCGGATGCTCCCTTAGCATTAATGACAGACTGCTCAAACACATGCGCAGGGGCAGTGCTGCAACAGAGAGACCCTACTGATAATACATGGAGACCATTAGGATTTTTTTCCAATAAATTAAGTAACGCACAACAATGCTACAGTACTTTCGATCGGGAATTACTCGCAATTTATATGGCCATCAAGTATTTTCGCTACCATATAGAAGGAAAACCCCTAACGGTATACACAGACCACAAGCCCTTGGTTCAAGCCTTTAAAAAGAACACCATAAGTCCAAATGATACACCAAGAAGGTTACGTCATCTAGATTTCATATTACAGTTTTGCAGCTCTATCGAACACATAAAAGGATCGGAAAATGTCGTGGCAGATAGCTTGTCAAGAGTAGCCGCCATTGATACTCCTTCTCCTATAGACTATAAAGAGCTAGCTAAAGCACAAGAAAATGACGAAGAGCTAAAAATATTATTTAAAAAAAATAACTTGAAAATAAAAAAGATTAACACTTTAGATAATAACATAGCGATATATTGTGAGATATCTGGCGCCACAGCACGACCATATTTGCCGAAGGAATTTCGCGTGTCGGCTTACAAAGCCACACACGATGTTAGCCATCCGAGTATTCGTACGACTAAGCGAATGTTATGCAATAAATATTTCTGGACATCAATGAAGAAAGATATCGTATCCTGGGCTAAATCATGCATAAGTTGTCAGAAATCGAAGATTCAACGTCACACCATTTCACGTTATGGCACTTTCACAAAGAGTGACCGCTTCGAACATATGCACATCGATATTGTTGGACCTTTGACATACTGCAAAGGATATCGTTATATCGTAACAATGTTAGACAGGAAAACAGGCTGGCCCGAAGCATACCCCGCTAAAGAGATAACCGCAGAAAATATAACTGAAATTGTTTACACTGGCTGGATTTCTCGTTTCGGTTGCCCTTTAAGAATAACCACTGACCAGGGAAGACAATTTGAGTCATGCCTTTTCCGCAATTTGTCAAAAAGAATGGGTATAGAAAAGATTAGAACATGCGCATATCATCCTCAAGCAAACGGAGCCATAGAAAGATGGCATCGTTGTTTAAAAACCGCTCTCATCTGTAGAGGAAATACAACACACTGGGTTAGCGAGTTACCAACAGTATTACTCGGATTAAGAACAAGTTTACGCGATGATACGAAAACCAGTGCAGCGGAGATGCTGTATGGAGAAACTATCAGACTTCCAGGAGATTTCTTTGAACCGTCAAGGTGCGAAAATTCTGATGAAGATACTTTCTTAAAAGAACTTCGAACTAAATTTACCACTTTGTCATCAATTCCTAAAAAAGAATTAACGCAAGGAAAAATATTCGTTCATCCTGAGCTCCAGCATACTTCACACGTCTTCGTTAGATGTGATACAATGATTAGATCCCTCACACCGCCGTATATTGGACCTTATAAGGTGATAGAGAGGAATGAAAAGTATTTTAAAATTCTACAGGGAGATACAGAAAAAGTTATTAGTATAGATCGCCTTAAACCCGCATTCTTATTAAGTACGAAGGATGAGTCGAATAATAATAACATATCAAAACAACACCAAAATAGTGAAGAGCCCGGCATCGTAACACGATCACGACGCATCATCAAGCCTGTGGTTCGGTTTACTTGTGCATAACAACTAAACAATCGTAATTCGAAACTCTTAACGTGCGTTAACAAGTGATAGTATAAACATTAAGTGAATATATTTAAGTGATTTTTTAGTGTTATATTCTAATAATTATTATAGCTAGTTTTTATATTTTTATAGTTATGTATAATATTTTTAAACAGTAATTTTTACACCCCTTTTAGATAGTTTAATATTTCTTTATATAACAATTTCATATTATTTTTTGTATTGCATTTTTTTCAAAAAAAGGGGGAAATGATGTAGCGCGAAATCAGCGGATCTCATATATCCGAAATAGATTCAACGTATAAGCATTAAGCAGTCGCTAATCAATAAGCAAACTTGTTAGACGTATCCGTAATAAATCTATCTTCACCTGCCTTCTTTAATTTCGCTCCACATCAAAAGAAGTAACCACAACCAAATAGTACCTACTCCACATTGGACATAAATTTATTTCATCAAATTACTAATTCACGAATGTTTTCAGTCCAATGCTATAAGCGACCAAAACTACTTAAATATGATACATAAATTCTACGAAACTAATACAAACGACCTTTGAATTACATAGTGCTTAGTTATTGTGTGAATGCATGTCGGAGAGCGTTCAAAGTTCACCGTCTAATGAATACCACATTCGGGACAACTTACTACATAAACTATTTCCTCCCTGCGGGCTGAACAATAGACACCGTATCGCGCTGGATCACGTACCGTCTGCGATAAACATTCCTTATGTTTGATTCTGACGTATTTCTGAGGGTGGCTTGTCAAAGGGATTAGCGTATGCAAAGCAGCTGTCAGAGAGAGATCGAAACGCAATTTTAGCACTCATGAAACAAGGTCCAAATTTGCATGAACTCTCCGCATATAAGATAAAACCTTATTTTACTAACTTCAGTAATCACGTACGTAGTTTTGTGATACTAAAATGAGATGATACCTAGAAATGGATTTTTTACGAATTTAATAAAGTATATCAGCTTGCATCTTCTTATATGAAACAGAATTGCAAGCGTATGTTACTTTATACTTTTTTTTACTAAAAAAGTTTAAAGTAACATAAAGGAAATATCTTTATACAATCAGTAATGAAGCCCCTGCACAAAATTGGCAGCTATTTAAGCAGTACTTCACATTTGCATTAAATATTTTACTTTCATTACATCCTCTTGCTATTATCTCACTCTGAGTGGGGTCGGCACAACATGTTTTTTTTGTAATAAATAAATGAATAAATATATAAGACACTTACAGATACGGTTGTTCCGTCCCCAAAGTAAGTAACTTAATACTGGTAAATATACTACATATATAATTTTAAATACATACTAAATACAAATCTACACCCAGGCTCGAATAACCAACAAATCTTTTGTAGAAAATGTTGGCCCTCGGCGGGAATCGAACCCGCGACCCGCTGAGCTGAAGGCAGGATCACTACCCACGGCGCCAAACATGTGTCACATGATTTGGCTACATATTTAAAGATCGGCTGCCAGCCTGACGTCAACTTACCTTAGTCGTATTTTAGCACTCCTCGGTAAGAAAGAGGGTGGTATACTTACTTTAGTCGCCTGTACTACTCAACCGGATACCACACGGCGGGTCAACTTACCTTAGTCGCCTTTTACAACACCTTGGTAGGAAATGAGGGTGGTCTATTCTACTCAGCCGGATACCACACGGCATAAATATTTTAATTTACATTGAAGGCCGTGACCAAACGGGTATTTTTGATATAAAAAAGGAACAATGGGTTTCCAAAGTGATTCTATGGCGATCGTGAGCTTTATGATGAACTATAAACAACTCCTATGTACACAAATGAACTCAAAAATGTTATTAAAAGTCTTTTCAAACAGTACCTAACTCTCTGGTGAGAAAACTACTTGAAAAACGATTAAAACCATAAGACTTAGAAATTCCATGGCATCCAACTGGCAACAAGCCTAGAAGAAATACGCCAAGAAATTCTCAATCTTTTTTTCAACGAAAAGCATAAATATTAAGAATTCACAATAATTTTGAACTGAATTCACGGAGTGCGCTCCGCCGATTCTGTCAAGCGCCGGGATGATTCCCGGCAGAGAGAGATTTATTTCACAGACTCCCTCAATATAGGGGGCGACCCAAGCCAGTATGGGCGCATGCGATAAGTATTTGTATGACTTCATAAGTTGACCGTCCAGTAACCACATTTAGTCAGTAACACGTACAAAGTATTGCTTGCGGCTGCAATAGCGGCACTACTCAAAAAATCATGTTTTGAGATAAATGGTTTTAAGTTTTCATTCATAAGGAAAATGATAGAAATTTTTTATTGATATCTTCTTAAAAGCGTCATAATTGGAATAACTTACCGCTCAAACTCTTTGATACAATCTCAGAACCTATGGCTTATACTTTATGGCTAACAAACATTTGTAACCAAGATTAAAATGTAAACGTTTAGCAACTTAACAGCTTCAGACGTGCTGAAAAAGTTCATTTGGAAGGTATGCGCAGCAGATAGTTGCCTACAAAATAAGGTAATAGAGCATTACCATATTTACGCCGTGTGGTATGCGGCAGAATAAAATAGACCACCCTCCCTTCTTACCGAGGTGTCGTAAGAGGCGATTAAGGTACGTGCCGTGTGGTATCCGGCTGCATAGAATAGACCACCCTCATTTCTTGCCAGGTGTCGTAAAAGGCGATTAAGGTAAGTTGACGTCAGGCAGGCGGCCGGTCGTAAAAAACGTAGCCAAATCACGTGACAACATGTTTGTAACATGTTGTGCCGACCCCATTTTGAATGGGATAAGGACAGGAGAATGATGAATGATGATGAGAGCATTACCATATTTGGGGGAATAGTTTTTTACTTAAGACGAGATATGAGCTTTTTTTCTTGTTTGAAATTTATGTAATATTAACACTATACCGTCCGGTGACACCACGATGATGTATAATAAAAATAATATGTTCAAAGCCGGTGATACCACGTTGTAGTCCTATGACAATAATCAATAAATTTTTAAAAATTGTGTTTGCAAAATGTATTTATAATGTTTTAACAATATATATATTAAAGCATCGTTACTGGGTCCTGCCTCACCGTCCATCTATCCATCAGCCTATAGCAGTCCACTGCTGGACATAGGCCTCCCCATGTCTGCGCCAGACATCCAGGTTCTCCGCAATGCGCATCCAGCTGGCCCCAACAACCTTTTTGATATCGTCGGTCCAGCGGGACGGAGGACGCCCTACGCTGCGTTTGCCAAGACGCGGTCTCCACTCCAGGTCTCTTTTGCCTCACCATCCATACTCAGTGAAACAGGATGGAGCACTATATCCAAATTTATTTGATTTTTATCTGAAACAAACTTTTAACATTTTTTTAAATACAACGAAGCTCTTCTTAATTGTCAAGAGCTCGCACACGTCACCGCGTGGCAGGCGGTGTTCCTAAACATCATCCTCCTGCCCTTATCCCATTCTGACTGGGGCCGGCACAACATGTTACACATGATTTGGCTACGTATTTTACGACCGGCCGCTTGCCTGACGTCAACTTACCTAAGTCGTCTTTTCCGATACCTCGGTAAGAAATGAGGGTGGTCTATTTTACGCAGCCGGAAACCACATGACACTTACCTTAGTCATCTCTTACGACACCTCTGTAAGGAGGGCGGTCTATTATATTCTGCCTGATACCACAAAGCGGTGTTCCTGAACATTATAAAAAAGGTTGAGGTTTCCTATTGCGCCGACATGTGTACTAAAAAGTAAACATGTAACATTTATTTTCATTTACAACGTTTCATTATCTCTTGAAATCCTCGAAAAACCTCCGGCGATAAGCCAAATTATGCGAGTGAATTCTACCAGTACCAAGACAAAAAACCGGATTACGCGTGCGGACGTCATTCTGTTAAGATAAAAAATCGAAAATTTTATGAAACAACATTCTAAAAGATTGGCAACTGGAAACAAAATAAAAAGACCCATATTTTAAATCTGGATGCCGTCACCCCTCATGAAAGATTACCGTCAAACAAACCGCGGTATATTTGAATGTGTGGTCTAAGTAAGACAATAAAATATCTAATTGAATCTTTTTTATTAATAAGTGTAACACTATGAATATAGCGGTCCATTTTATGGAAATTAATTAACTGTGCACTGTAATAAGAACTACTATAAATTCTTATGCATAATTAAATTTAAATTGTGGAGGATTGCAATTCCTTAAGTAAATCGTTTTAGAAACCACAAGCTATCCTATCTGAGAACGTTACCTCTCGTACGTACGAGAGTTTTTTTATTGTACGTTAAAAAAGCGTCGAAATTAAACAAATGAGTATCCAGATATCTATTCACACGACAGCGCTTTTAAAACGCTATTTATATCGAGCAGCGTCCCATTTTAGGCGCTAGGCGTTGGGAATTAATCTGAATAGACAATAGGAAACTTCTGATAACGCCTATGCGGAGTTTTAAGGCGTCGTAATTTTAACGCTCGTGCGTACAAGGCGTTAGTAATACATCCTGACCCGAGGGACCTGTCAAGGAAACCTAGACTAATTCAAATATCTTTATTCAAGTAAACTTATAAACACTGGTTTTTTAATCGTCAACTTAACTGCTCTTTCGGAAAGCTGTTCCTACCGAAATCTAGCAAGAAATTCGCCGGTTGCTTTTAAAAAATATAATTCTTATAACTACATAGTTACATTTACTCCTACCTATCTTTTTATGCAGTCGAAGAGTAGCTATATCCACGCATTTTTATCACCTATGTCAAAAATATTTTAGACTTTCTGTATCTGACTTATTTCAACTGTTGAAAGTCAAAATACTCAATAACCTAATATCGTTTTATATAATTTGTTCTAAAATTCATATTATCATATTTATTATGTAAAAGGAGGTATATACTCATTATGGAACAAAATGAGGCAATGTCGTGTGTTATCCGGTTGAATAGAATAGAGCGCTCTCATTTCTTACCGAGGTGTCGTAAATTTCGATTAAGGTAAGTCGACCTACCGTGTAGTATCCGGCTGAGTAGATTAGACCACCCTCATTTCTTACCAAAGTGTGGTAAAAGGCGACTAAGGTGAGTTGACCCATCGTGTGGTATCCGGTTGAGTAGAATAGACCACCTTCTTTCTTACCGAGGGGTCGTAAAATACGTCTAAGGTAAGTTGACGTCAGGCATGGTCATAAAATACGTAGCCAAATCATGTAACAACATGTTTATAACATGTTGTGCCGACCCCACTTAGAGTGAGATAAGGACAGGAGGATGATGATGACGATGGAACAGTATAAGGCAGTTGGGTTACATACGTTACGATCTTAGATACTTATTATCACTTAACATCGAGTAAGATATTCGCATTAAACGCTCTATTACTTCACATTTATAATAGAAGACATCATCACAGTTTTATGCACAATAAAATGTCTTCCGCTTATGCTTTGCACCACACGCACGAGGTACGCGTTGAAGAGAAAGTGTTCAATTCGCAGAACACATGTGCGTGTCAAAATGAATATGATAGATGAACCTATCCCCTCTCCCTACCCTGCGGGAAATTGACTACGTGTCGTGAGCGAGCACAACAAAAATGCTCTTTAACCTTGAACTTTAACCTTCAGACATATAATGTTTTAATTGATAGAACTTAGTAACGTTCATGTTGGTATAATTTATTAGTAATTTCGTTACCAATTATTAAGAATGACTTACAAGTTTCAAAACTTAATGTATATTTTGTGATGCCTAATATTTCAACTAAATCGGTTAATGACTTCGAGTTAAAGCCTGATTCGATAAAATGGAACTTTTTGTTTATATTGGAACAGTAAATTTCCAATGTCATGATTGAAATAATAGTTTTTTAAATTTTTGTTTAGTCAGTAAACGTTTTGTACGTAGACTTGACATAATTATAAGATGCTTTGTTGTTTAGATAGTGGTTAACATAGCAAATAATAAGTTTTCTATTTTCTAAGGTGTTAAACGCGGCTTCTATTAAAGAAAAAAGGCAGGTAATGTTTACGACAATAGGGTAAAAATTGCAAATATTATATATTATAGCAAATATTATATATTATAGTCAAATGATTTTATTGTATTGCAAAACCAAACATTGTAAACAAAATCATCATTGTTTAATCTACGGTTTCAAAAGTTAAAGGGTTATATAGATGTACCTATTTACAGTCACAAATCGAGTTCTTTCTTGATCGTTAAGATTTTCCCAGAATTATAGAGAGCTTGTTTGTGAGTTTATATTTAGACCTACCTGCTCGCAAAATTTAATATAAATTTATTGAAACATTGAAGTTATTAATCTGTACGACCACGTATACAAATGCACATACACTCAATTTTACAATATCGGATTTGCGATATATAACTATTAGGAACCGACATAAGCTTGCAGTACCTGCCTTTCAAAAGTACGTAAGTTATCTATGGGTTTGGGTATAAGATTCTATAATAAAATTCCGCAACCAATTTTAGCCTTACCATTACAGCAGTTTAAAAACACTATTAAAAAAGTCTAATACAGAAAGCCTACCATACTATTGAGGATTACCATAAGAATGCGTGTACATAGCTACTCTTCGGACCCTCTACAAGACAGTAACGACTAAATGTAACCAGTAATAAGAACTATTTGAAAAGAGCAACCGCCTTGTTTCTTACTGACCCTTTTCGGTAGGAACAGGAGTTAACTATTTAAAATCACTTGCTGACCCAATTTATTCGAACAAAGAATATTTTAAACTTGTTCAATTATTTTCATTAAAAATATTTGTGCTGTTCTTAAGAAGTTGTGAAATAAAATGTGTTTAGATCATAAAAAATACATAACGATGCTGATTCCTGTTCAAATATGTATGTTTACGAAAATATTAGTAGTCTCGAGGCTCTTAGGAAATATTATTTCGCGAGATAAATTTATAAGCGAAAAACGCCACGCCGTTTGTATCTTGATATAAGAAACCAACAAAATGTCTAGAGACATTACGGTTTTGATTATATTAAAACTAATGATAATACCAGCTGGAGTTTTGTGAATAATGGAACAAACTTTTCTTTTTAAGTTAATTTTATTAACGGATGCGAGATCGTGTTTTGTTTGAATTGTTAAATTGAGTCTATCTCTTGATGATGCTTCGGTTGCGGGGCTAAATGATTGTTGAGTTTGTGATAGTGAATATATGTGCTTGTGTATTGTGTTGGCGGTGTTGGAGGTTTGTAGTGATAGCATTTTTACGAATCGTGCATGTAAAAAAAGTAAAGTAGCGGCCTGTTGCAATCCTACTGCTGGGAATAGGCCTCCTCTCTCAGTTTCTGGAGAGAAGGGTTGGAGCTAAGACCTACCACGCGGATTGGTAGGTTACACATATCTCCAGAATTCTCTAGAGATATGCAGGTTTCCTTACGTTGTTTTCCTTCACCGAAAAGCGTGTGATAAATTGCAATTATCAATTAGACACATGAGTTTTGATAGAAAAACTCATTGGTACCTGCCCGGGTTTGAACTCGTGTTCCCCTCGAAAGAGTCGCACGGTCTCACCGCTGGGCTATCACAGCTCATGTAGTGATAGCATTTTTACGAATCGTGCACGTATCAGGTACGAAAACGAATAAGACTTTATAAAGTATATACCGGATTACGCAAGGATAGTGAAAAAAACTAGAATGATATCTATAAATGTAATATATAGTATACACGCTGTGCCAGTTGTTAGGCCAGCGTAGAAATCAGTTCACAATTTGTTTTCAGAATTGAAATTTTGTATATAAATTTATTATGGTTTACTCACAATGATAGTTATTGTGAGTTAAAACTGTTTAAAAGACGCTGATACAGAAAGCCTACTATACTGTTGAAGATTACTTAGATGATAAGGATGTGTGGATATAGGTGCACTTCTACCCTGTACAAGACAGTAATAACTAAATGTAAACTTTAAAAAGACCAACCGCCAAGTTTCTTGCTGGTTTTCTGGCTGGCTGGCAATATACATGATATCGTAATTGGTATCGCAAAAGACATTTATTGTGACAAATATACGAGTATATTCGTCACGTAGAGCTTTTGTACAGTCAGAGCATAAAATGTATACGTATAAAGAGACTTCATATATCTTACAATAAGAATTTGCGACCAATTCAATAGGCAACGTCGGATGTGAGACCAGCATTCACGAGTCGTACAATTCTACACAATAGCATAATACCGGGTTCAATTCTAAGCACGAACCGCAAACGATAACTGGGGAGTTTGGGTGCCGAAGTGAAAGTGAAATTGTGGAGGCGATTTTATTACAAAGGTTCTATCAAACAAAGAGCGTTTTTGTTAGTGTTATCAATTGAATTTTACTTCATGTATATTATCTGAGCTATATTGTAGCATTCCTATTGTAGCATTTTAATATCAAATTGTGATGTAAGCGGCGAAAGTATGCATCTCTCTTTGAGAGATATATATTTGTGCCGTTTGCAGTTGAGACCCTAGGGCCATGGAGCAAAAGTGCAAAAAAAAATATCCGTTTTAACACCTCGGTTGATCACCTCTTCGGGTGACAAGAGTTTGCTCCTTTTTCGCACAAAGAATCAGCTTAGCGATTCGACGCTGTAACGCTGCCAGCATTCTTGGGACCATTCCATATGGGCATGATTTGTATAGTAGTAACATGTAAGTAATTTAAGATAGATATACTTATTTGTTATAAATAAATAATAAAATAAAATATCATAGCTGCTACAATAATATAAATTTAGGGCGCTTGCCAATATTTAAATAAAGTCATTGTTATGTCAAAAAAATAAAGTAACGGCCCGTTACAAAAGTAATTATAAAATTACCTTACTAATATCTGGGATTAAGTAAATAGGCAATATATGTAATGCTTAATGTAGATAAGACTATCTGTTTTCAATATTTGTAAAAACTCCAGGAGCTCCACGACAAAATCGCAAAGGTTTTCTATCTATTTCTATCTCGTGATGACGCTTAGGTTCCGTGGCGAAACGATTTTTGACTTTGTGATAGCAAACGTATGTATTACTTGTGTATCGTATCTAAACAAGACTAATGTGAATAACAACTAAGACTTTATTTATAAAGTCTTGTACAATAATACCTATACGATTCTATGTTTAGAACGAAAGTTAATTCGATATGGTAAACCCCGTTCTTTAAATTAGCAATCTTCCCTAGATGCACACTCCGTATTCGGCATCATATAGACAATTTAATAAACCACAATATACAGGTAACTATATTGACTTCGAGACATACATATAAACCTTTTGATATTATAAACGGAAGGCAGTTTAAAAAGTTAAGACTGTATTCACAAAAAACGCTCTCACTTTATCGTACCCTTAAAAGGTGTCGCAAATTATAATTAATTTGACTAATGTACGAAACGTGGCATAAGGTGTTGTTAGAAACGGTGAAAATGCATTAATTTGGTAGAAACGCGACCTTAAGAAGGTGAAATTAGGCGTCTGAGCCTATGAAATAAATGAGTAATTGATATTAATTGTAAAATTTACGTAATTCATTAAGGAAAGTTAATTTGTGCGATGCAAATATTATAATAATTGTTAATATTGCTTTATATTATACTGGATGTTCTTGCGCCTTCGCCTGCGTAGAAATCAGTAAAGTATTATTTAAATTTTCTACATAGAACTTGATATCTTAAGTTGACCATCAAAGATAGAGATATGCCATCGCAGTTTTTTTCAAACGCGCGATCTCTTGAACACAATTTATAAAACCGTGATACATAACTCATTTAACATTACGGAACCCGCAGATTCTAATTTTTAATAATTTAAAGCAATGTTTCCATGACGTCGGCGCATCTTTAATAACTATAACTGGTTACGTTAGAGTGCAAGTGACGCTCCCGCGGCCCTCGATCTTAATCGGACATCAGTACTAACCCTTCTGCAGTAACAATATTAATCCAGATATCATCAACATCCTCCTGCCCTTATCCCACTTTAAGTAGGGTCGCCACATAACGTTACAAACATGTTGTCACATGATTTGGTTACGTATTTAACGACCGGCCGCCTGCCTGAAGTTCACTTACCTTAGTCGTATTTTACGACCCCTCGGTAAGAAAGATCTGTTCTACTCAACCGAATACCACACGGCGGGTCAACTTACGTTAGTCGCATTTTACGACACATCAGTAAGAAATGAGGTCGGTCTATTATACTCAACCGGATATCACACGGTGGATCAACTTACCTTAGTCGCCTTTTACGACACCTTAGTAAGAAATGAGGGTGATCTATTCTACTCAGCCGGATACCACATGGCATAATATTAATCCAGATAATAAACTTAATAATTTACCTCAAAATGAATCACTAATAATGTCAACCTAAATTGACATCAAATTCGTATAACACAAATAATTCCAATCTGTAATTACCTAACAACAGCATGAAGTTACCCTTTGTTGAACAATATATAAATTATGTGTTTCCTACTTATACCAGCGAGGGTAAATATTAATGTAATAATTTAGCTAAAAATGAGTCATAACTCAATAATATCGACACATCATTTACAACGCACGCTATTACCGCCGCCCTCGTAGACATTATATAAATTATTGCTGTATCTATCGTAATTAATATAGACCGAATATTGAAAATGGCCTTTCGTTATTTAATATCTTAAAACGACTACTTTAAGTAAAAACTTAGTATTATTTGAGCGATAACAACGTATTATAACTATAGTACCTGCGTGATAGGCTTTGCTCGGTAATTTTTAATAAAGCTATAAAAAATAAAGGACAGGTGAGGTCTGCGATTTGATGTAGAGTATTTTCACTTCTTTAGTCCGTTCATTCTTCACTGAGCTATTACAACTTTACAAATGCCACCAAATTAACCTTTGTATTCAATGCCAGTTAGCAGTTTTTCAATGCTTGAAAACAGGGACATTTTTTTTTAATTAAAACCTACCTTTATCGACTTATCATCCAAAAAACCTCTACATCTTAAGTTTCATGAAAATCGTTGGAGTGATATCCATACTTACTATAAAACAAAGTCCCAAAAATCTGTCTGTCTGTATGTAATCGATTTTCACAAAATCTACTGAACGGATTTTTGTACGGTTTTCACCAAAAGATAGTGCAATACTTCCGGATGGTTTAAGTAAATAGTACATATCGGTATTATGTAAATTGTGTTGAAGAGTTCGAGGAGTTGTTAAAAAACTTGCTTGATGGGAGGTTTAGTCGCGTGCGCTGCGTAAACTAGCAAAGTTACGCTAAAGTAACGTACTAGAGAATTGTAGATCTATAAAAATACTACAAAAAAGTCCGCAATAGCATGTCTCTATCTGTTATGGTTAACTCACAATAATTACTGTTATGTTTAAAATTTGAATTCTAGAAAAAAATTGTGACACGCTGATTTCCACGCGGGCGAAGCCGCTGGCACAGCTAGTATATATATATGATGGGGATGAAATTTATTACTATATAACTCTGCTTGCTTGAGTTATGCGTAGCTTTGCAATTATGTCGTGGAGTTTATCTCCTGACGATGCTTCTGTTACGGTGCGAAACGATTGTTGAGATTGTCGTAGCGAATGTGTGCATTGCTTGCGTATTATGTTATTGGCGGCGGGTAGATTGATAGATTGTAAAATATTTGATTTGATGTGTGTGATAGTGATCTGTGATGTTTTCTTTTATCGCGGATTGTAGCAAAATAATACGCTCATTACTTTTGTGTTCGTATTTGTGTTACATATCATTAAAAAAATATTTTAAGTTTAATAAATAAATTATTTTCTCACTAAGTCTCTTAAGTTTTAATATTCAGGTTAAGAGCAATGAGAGGTTGCTATGGACTTTGTATAATACCCAATTATATGAGATTCTATAAAATGTTCATAGTAACTTGCTATTAATACGCTCTTGGGATAGATTGAGTGTAATAAATTTAGCAAAATTGTGAATAAGTTTGTTATTTAAATTTCTTGAAAAATAAAAATACAATGAAATAGTCAAATGTTTCAAAAGTATTTTAATAGCTTCACAAACAGTGTTTAAAACTAAATGAACTAGAAAAAACCGAGTTGTATTGAACAAACACAGTCTCGATAAGGATCACCTTTTCCTACAAATTAGGACCTCAACTTTTATAGTCCATAGTTACTATGAGCCCCAACCTTTGTCATATCAGTCATCTATGACACGCTGAGGTATATAGTGTAGAATTTGGTATAAAGAAATGGAATCAAATCTTTTTTAGCACAAAGAATCAGCTTAGCGATTCAACGCCGAAACGCTACCAGCATCCATGGGACCATTCCACGTGGTCATGATTTGTATAGTAGTAGCGTGTAAGTAATTTAAGATAGACATAACCTATACATTTTTGTTGTAAATAATAAAAAAATGTAAAATGAATAATGGGTTTTTGAAAATTAAAAAGATAGGATAGTACTAGCGTGTAAATAATTTGCTCGTTAGATAGACATAACTTGTACATTTTTGTTGTAAATAATAAAAAAATTTAAAATAAATATTTCGCTTAAACCTTTTGCTACTTACGTACAATTTAAGTAGTTTTGTTATAGTTTCTGTGACATCTAAAACACTGAAGTCTTTTAAACGGATCCCTTCTAGTTACTCTGAGGTAAGACACAAATACCTTTAGGTTGCACAAACTACCGCATTCTTAAGATAAAGCCACGAACAGAATGTACATCATGGAAAATACAAGGTTTATACCCATTTTATATTTGTCACTCATAAATCGTTATGACAAGTGCAATATGGTTTGAAATAGATTAAACAAGAGACGTTCTTAAAGTTGTAAGTCACTGCACCAGGGTAGCCGCTTAAGCGGTATTAAAAAGGATTCATATAATATATTCATACCGCGCTCTAGAACATCTTGATAATAGGAATGTTTCGTGAGTTATTGGAATTTTAAAATAAAAATCGATCTGTAAAGGGTTTTATAGAAACATAACAAACGTTTACTATAATTAATTTATAGAATTAGGCGTTACTTTGCGGAGATCCGTAATACAAAAGTAATAATAAAATTATCTTGCTATAATCCGCGATACAGTAAATAGAAAATATATATAGTGTTTAATGTATAGTGGTCGCATTGCGATTTTGTCGTGGAGTCTATCTCCTGATGATGCTTCGGTTGCGGGGCGAAACGATTGTTGAGTTTGTGATAGTGAACGTGTGTAGTGCTTGTGTATTGTGGTGGAAGTGGTGGAGGTTTGTGCATGTGTTTTTACGAATCCTGTACGTATCGGGTATGAAATTACGGATAGTTCACTATACATTAAACACTATATATATTTTCTATTTACTGTATCGCAGATTATAGCAAAATAATTTTATTATTACTTTTGCTTACTATAATAGCACATCTTTTACTTTAACCGCGACTTTGTTGGCGTCAAATTTAGTCAAAATATTTTGTACTTTAAACTTTAATATTATGTACTTTATTCTTTTTTTTCTGAGTGCAGAGGAATATCTAATTTTATTAAGAAATTTGTTTTGTCATTTCATTACCTACTTGTCCGCAGCTTGCATGGAAATCAGCGGGTCACAAAGTTTTTCTCACTTAAATCTTGCTAACGTGTGAATTCTAGGTCAAAACAGAGCCTATATGTTGCTCCACAATGTCTTCTATCTTGCAGTGAGAATCCCATCAAAATCAGTTTAACCAGGGAATATAATATAAACTTGAAATCTTTGAGTAAAAACAATATGAAATCCGTTCTGTAAATTTTTAAGAAAATCGATCACAGACAGATTGCTTTTGGGTACTTTTGTTTAAATACGTAGATATAAGTGATAAGCTGTCGTAATAATTATAACTTGAGGACTATACTAATACTAATAATATATAAAGCTGAAGAGTTTGTCTGTTTATTTGATTATTTGAACGCGCTAATCTCAGGAACTACTGAACCGATTTGAAAAATTATTTAAATGTAAGATAGTCCTTTCATCGAGGAAGGCTATAAACTATATAACATTACGCTAAGATGAATAAGAGAGGAGCAGCAATAAAAAAAATTACGAAAATGGCAAAATTTAAAGCTTTCTTTGCATGCGATAAGTAAACGGTGAAATTTATTCAAAAATTATGTATTATAAAATTGTTTAACGTTCAAGCATAGCATATATCTAGCTTTTAAGGTTAACTAACTTTAAGCATATTTAATATAAGTATTACAATTTACTCCAATATGCCGTGTGGTATTCGGCTGCATAGAATAGACCACCCTCATTTCTTACCGAGGTTTCGTAAAAGGCTACTAAGGTAAGTTGACGTCAGGCAGGCGGCCGGTCGTAAAATACGTAGCCAAATCATATGACAGCATGTTTGCAACATGTTGTGCTGACCCCACTTAGAGTGGGGTAAGGGCAGGAGAATGATTACAATTTAATCCAATAATAAGACTGCAGTCTACGTGAACGAAGTTGCGTTTAAAAATTAGTGATTACATAAATTATGTGAGTAATCTGATAAGAACCTTAAATTAAGATGTAAGTACCTACACAAGAGTAAGTGCATAGGGATCCTTACTAAAATTGTTCGAAAACATCTCATATTTTGATCTGAGGCTTCAATATACAAGTACATCGTTAAATATACGATGTAAATAAATTTTTAATACAGTTTTCGACGTTCCCATATTTTTTTATGTAGCTATTTATTACAAATACTGTAATATTTAGGTGTGATATTACGTAACGTGTTCTGTTAAATCTTTTAACGTTATAATACTTGTGTCGTCTACATTTCTTATCGGCTTTTATAGGGGTTCACCTAACTTTGATGTGGCTATTTATATTTATTACGATACAGTATTAAGAGAACAGGATATTTAACGGATTCTATTAAGTTATTTATGTTATAAGATTATGTTCGCTTTAGTGACTCAGATCCTGGGCCTCTCCGCGAGTGTGTAGGCTGATATCGAAGGGGTTTTAGTGGGTAGGAATCCCACATATCTAACTCTATCCCCTAAGAACGGTATCTATTAGAAGATTTCCCCTATCCTATTTAAGAATAATAAAATCAGCTATTTTTTTAAATTCCTACTCTATTTATTTTACCATCATTATCATCCTCCTGCCCTTATCCCACTCCAAATGGGGTCGGCACAACATGTTTCCAAACATTTTGTCACATAATTTGACTGCGTATTTTACGACCCAGGCGACCGGTCGTCAGCTTACCTTAGTTGCCTTTTACGACATCTGGGTAAGAAATGGATGAGGAGATGGATACCAAGCTGTCTATTTATTTTGCCATAATCCGCGATAAATTAAACAGAAAAATAGATAATGCTAAATGTAGAGTGGACTATTCGTTTTGATGCCTAATAAATGAAGGATTCGCAATAAACATATATTTTCTATTTACTTTATCTCGGATAATAGCAAATTAAGTTTTATTAATACTTTTTTATTAAGGAACTCCGCAAAGTAACTCCTAATTCTATAAATTATTTAAGTTATCTATATATATAAAACATAATCGGGTTTGTTACTATACTTGTAACTCGAGATCTGCTGGACCAATTTTCATGGTTTTTGATTCGTTGAATTTGTCTCCGCCCCGAATAGAAGAATACATTTATAAAACAATGAAAAATCGTCGAATACGTAATTATGAAAATAAATAAATGTTCATTCATTTCGTACCTGTCAAACATTTGTTGTCATCCTGTCGAATACTGTAAGTAATGATTGACATTTATGCATGCGTTTATAAATGTATTTTGTGTAAACTTTTCAAGAAGGGTGAATAAACTATTGTCTGCATTTTTTTTAATCAATTAAAAAGGTTAAAGAGTGCATTAAGCAGATACATAGAAGTTCCTCAAATATATATGCGTGCATACAGAAATAATGACAAATGATTAACATTTACGCGAGCGTTCACAAATTTATTTTGTGTCATTTTATCACGTTCATCAAAGCCTAAATTAGTTCAGCTAAAAGGAAACAAGATACATAGAAGTTCCTCAAACATTTATGCGTGCGTACAGAAATAATGACAAATGATTAACATTTACGCGAGCGTTCACAAATTTATTTTGTTTCATTGTATTACGTTCATCAAAACCTAAATTAGTTCAGCTAAACAAACCATTTATTGACTGGTAGGCGGTCCGAAGTTCGCCGGGTCAGCTAGTAAACTATAATATCTCGATACCAATAATGCCATTAGTGTGTTTGTTTAACCTTATTTATGTCTGAAAGTATTTAAATTTTTTTATGAAGATAGTAGAACCTTCTAATAAAGTTCACATCGACGAAATTCAAAACTATTATAATAAATATAAAACAGTATAATACTATTATTAAATTCTTGTACTTATATTTCAGTTATAATATTTATGTATATATTCAATTATCTTTAAAAGCCTTTTGACATTTAAGTTAACGTTAAAATTGCTCACGAAGAAATTACATTAAAAATTAAATTACAAGCAGTTATCTTTGAGGGGTTGTGACAATAAAAACAAAGCATAATTGTGTTAAGACTTTGTAACGCAGTTATATATAACAGGTTAACTAAACAGCAATTAAAAGATATAAAATATTTTCGTACACCAAAGTAGTAGATTGATTGAGTAGTAATCAAATCTATTAAAATTATTAGAAGCTAGAAGGGTGTAAGTAGAAGGTTGGTTAGAAACTTTATTAATATATGCCTAAGGAGGTTTTTTATTATTTTATATTTAAGATATTCTATGCCATTGTTACAAGCATCCGAAAAGAGGTCGTAACGCATATGTCATAGAGTTCAAATTCGATGGGGAGCAGTTTACGAACATGGAAAAAGAGTCCGTAAAACTAGAGACATAGAGTTCAAATTCGCTTGACGCTCTAGAACATTCAGATTGTTTACGAATCGTGTTCGCTAACCCCTCTAGGATTCGCGAACGTTTGCAAACATTGACGACAACGGAACAGTCGGTATATAAGCGGAAGAATCGTGCGCCTTGACGTTCAGTTTGCGATTAGTGATCAAGAGCGAATTACATAGGGAAAATGAAAGTGAAATAATAGTGACCTCGGCTTTCTTATTGGACAACGGACTGCATAGAGACTGTAAGTACTAAGTTTTGTAGTGAAAATGTGAATAAAGTCTTTTAACAAGTCACGAGGTATTTCCATCCTAATCCACGAAACCGTGTACGTAACACTATTATATAAATCTAGAATGTGCTTTAGATATTTGTTAATGATATATATTTTGTTATCATTAATGATATCTGTTAACTCTTTCTTAACTTGACAATATTCAGTCAGCCTTTGTGTCAAAAGAGAAGTGAGAAAACAGTTGATGGTGAAGTTGTGGAAAGTTTTTGGAAGTCAGCGAGCACGATAGGAACAAATAATAATAATAATAATAATAAAATAGTTTATTAGACGCCTTATTTTTGCATTTTTTACAGATTTACACTACCTCCTGTACTAGGCAAACCCTGTTTTACAGAAGATAGTTCCTTACATTAGTACAATAAATTTCCGTCAGTGTCTGTTTGAGTAAAGTTGTTTGAGAGTACACGTGTGTATTTATGTGTTTGTGTGTGTATAATGTAATAGAAGAATCAAGCAGTTTACTTGTTTGCCAAAGTCCATACCATATTGAATACTGTTCTAGCCTGATTATAGAGGTTAATGAACGGCGGGCGCGGATAGAACTTGAATAGGTGGCCTGGGTACTCTGGAATTTATTGATCCCTTCAAGATTGAGTATATTTTCTTCACCGATAATAATAAATCGATTTTAGTGATAATGAATATTCACAAAATTCAATAGAAAAGTCTAGACTGTATTGTACTGCTTTTGAATAGGCTTTTTATTAAGTTTCGAAAGCTGGTACACGAAAAGGTATATTTATCAAATAGAAAATACCTTTAATGAAATATATAATAGATAATTTGAATACAGCATTTACAGCTTTCAAATAGTATTACAAAAGGTGACTTATATCCCTTTGACCGACAAGAAGCGGGGTGGGCGGATGTACGAATTTTTGACTGTCATTTTTAGATTATGTTATTTATTATATAATAATTATACCATATTTGTATATTTTTTTTCATTTTTTTATTTCATTTTCTTTGTTATAAAATTTCTCAATGCAATAAATCATTTTATAATAATAAATTTATGGTTGGTGACGAAAACATTTTGATTTCTTAAAATTAATTTTGTGCACATAGACACTAGACACACTATACGTTTGAAGGGATATTATAAATGTGAAAGTGTCTGTTTTTTCTTCTCTTACGAATGAGACATCTGATTGATATCTATACTTATTATAAAACAAAGTCCCAAAAAGCTTTCTGTCTGTATGTAATCGATTTTCTCAAAATCCACTGAACGGATTTTTGTAGAGTTTTCACCAAAAGATAGTGCAATACTTCCGGGTGGTTTAGGTAAATAGTACATTGGTATTATGTAAATTGTGTTGAAGAGATCGCGCAGTTGTTAAAAAACTTGCTTGATGGGAGCCTTAGTCGCGTACGCTGCGTAAATCAGCAGAGATACTCTCCACCGAAAAACGTGTGATAAATTGCAATTATTAATTAGACACATAAGTTTTAATAGAAAAACTCATTGGTGCATGCCCGGGGTTTGAACCCGTGATCGTCTCTAGAGAGTCGCACGGTCTCACCGCTAGGCTATTACAGCTTCCATTTGGAAGCCAGTATATATTTATATACTGGCTATTTATTGTTCTACAAAATAATCTCTATATCGGCTTAAATCGCTACAGCGCCAATTAAGTTTTATTTCTGATATAGAAGGAAAATAATTCAAATTGCCTTGTTATACATACTCAAGTATAATAACAGATTAAAATTAATGAGCGATACTTGTTTCCGCCCAAGTTTGTTTCACGATAAGTGAGCTTTAAGCCTTCATATTTCATTTCAATTATAAATAAATCGACGAATTAATAAATCGTCAAATATAACTAAATTTTTTGTAAGAAGTGCGTCCGTGATATTACTTGAAATTTAGGCACCTTTTCTGAGCCCCGTTTAGGCGGCTTAGACTATTTAAAGTTACTTAAAGTCAACGCATACTAACTCGACTATTTTAGAATTTATATTTAGATTAAAAAAATAAAATTGGTTGACCCGTTGGCACAGTGGGTAGTGCTGCCTTCAGCTCCGTGGGTCACGGATTAGATTCCCGCCGAGGGCCAACATTTTCTATAAACAATTTGTTGGTTCTTTGAGCCTAGACGTATATTTGTATTTAAGTATGCATTTTAAATTATATATGTTTACACAAGTAATAATAAAATTATTTTGCTAAAATCCGCGATACAGTAAATACAAAATATATATAGTGCTAAATGTATAGTGGACTATCCGTTTTTTCATACCGGATACATGCAGGATTCGTAAAAACACATGCATAAACCTCCACCACTGACACCGCAATACACAAGCATTACACACGTTCACTATCACAAACTCAACAATCGTTACGCCTCGCAACCAAACTCGTATGGCTTTGCGATTTTGTTGTGGAGTCCATCTCCTGATGATGCTTCGGTTGCGGGGCGCAGCACCATTAGGAGATAGACTTAGAATTACGTTGTAAACAAGACTTCTACGATTATTAAACGCTCCCACGTTTAGATGGTGTTTCAATTTGTCTTGGTTGGTTTCAACGAGCAGGTTCAATCTTGTCTTGTTACTACGCGACTAGTATCATTAATTACTGTGTCGTTTTAATGTTGGTTAGGTAGATCCGCGTCTACCTATATTGTGTTCTTTATTAGAAATCTACCCTCATACTCGTGTGATTACTGAAGAGGTGTTTAATGTTGTTCGGACAGATTACCTTCCATCTTATTATAATCTTACCTTAGATAATTGTTATGCGTGATAAGAACAACCACTGAGGCTTTTGTATACATTTATGTAACGCAAATCAAATCGAAAATAGTCTTAATCCAACTGAGTTCTTTTAAGCTTTTTTGTACCGTCAAGGATCAATATGATTAATGAAGCTACAACTGCTTCGGAATGTTGCTCTTACCGGGAAGAACTAGCAAGAAACTTAAACATTTTCAGTATTATATTTTTCAACGACAGCCTTGTATGAAGCTGAAAAGATTTTCAAATCCAGACATTTTTATCATCCAAATAATCTTAAATTGTACATGCTTTATGTATATACATTTCCCTTACACTTAGACACTTTCTGTAGACTGGTTTAGTATGGGTGCGGAAGCCTTTTAGCAGTTTTTAAAAAAGTTTTTAAAGGCAAAGCTAAAACTGATTGAGGAATTTTATAATAGAACCCAGACCCACAAACCCGCAAGGTCTTAAAATTATATTATAAAATTTGGATGTCGGTAACTACTTTGTCTATACATCGCCAAATTTTCAATAATTATGTAAGTATATTGTTGCCACTGCCAGTTCTTCTCAGTGGATGACAGCGTTCCGAACTGGAGGTAGAATCGATCTGGTAATCATTCTAAATTACAAGTAACTGATCCGAGATTAGACTTGCTCGGCTCGTTCCTATGTTTAACAACCACATGCGCCCTGTTTTGGGAGGTTATGTCTCTACATTGTGATCTCGAATTATGCTTCCGTATAGTGGTCTATCTCTTATTATTCGATATGGTTTTTCCCTTACGATGATCCAAATTATACATTAAATAACATTAAGTATAAACATATATGATATAACATATAGTTTCGTTCGCCATGATAGAAAATCTGTGGTACACAGTATAATTAAAAAAATATATAAATAAAAAAAATCTGTAGATAGTTGGTGAAATGACTAAAACTATAAAATTTAATTAAATAAAAGAATCATAACACTAAATTTCTAATATAATTTTTATAAAATATAGGCGACTGTAAGCGACCGCTCCTTTTGGAAACAATTTCTTAGAGTTTCCGGGTATAAGATAAGAAAACCGCGTCTATGGGAGCGTTAATTCTACTTAAATTTAGCGAGATTACGACAATTATGTGGTTTAATATAACGAAGCCTATATTGCGACTAGATAGATAAAATATTTTCATTGTACAAGAAATAATATATATATATTATATATCTTTATATTATAAAGATATATAAAAATAATACAATATAATCTACAAATGTTTAACAGCTTATACTACTTATGTACTACGTACAAATAAAGCCGTTTTATTTATTATAATGAACACGAAATCCACATGGAACTTTGTTCGCGTCAACTTAACTGTTAAAATACCCTCAATTATGTATAAAATACCCTCAATTGTCGTCCCCAAAGAATTTTATTTTATATGTTAGCCCCGTATAAATTGTGCCAAACTGCATCAATATTTTTCAAGCACACTAGCCGTGAAAGCGTAATAGACAGACAGGCACAGTTATATTTACAATATTAATATACATAAAATTGTGCAATCAATTTAAACAATACAGAAAGCCTACTATACTGTTGAGGATTACTTAGATGATAAAAATTCTACGATATATGATAATCAATATAGCTACTGTTCGACCCTGTTCAAAATAGTAATGGCTTAATTAAAAAGTAAACTAGTTATAAATATTATTTTGAAAAGAGCAATCGCCGCTTCTCGCTGGTTCATCTCGTTAGGAACAGATTTCCGAACCGGCAGTAGAGTTGGCTATTCATAAGTGCTTGTTTACGAATTTATTTGAATAAATAATATTTTAAATTTGATAAAAAAGAAAAATGTTATGTTACGATAAGGTGGCATGATCGCTGACTTACTGATTTGTTTATTATTAATTTATCTTTAATGGAAACTAGAAAATCATTCAAACAAGAAAACGATGAAAGAAAACATGCTCTTTTAACTGCTTCTGACGGTCATTACTTGATAAATTCGTTTAAAAAGTATTCATAAAACTCCTGTAACCCTTTTGAGTTAATTGAAATCTGAAATCATAACGATCTCGTCATCAAATCTGGCAGCTGACTTAGAAAGTTTTAATTTGAGTCTTCAATTTAACTTGTAACGTCGACACCCGATAAAAAATAATTGTTTGCAATTAAACTTGTAAAGTATCCCCTTATTTGAGGAAAACGCTTCTTGGCCTTTATTTTGATAGCGAAAGGCTTCTTCATAGCGAAATTGAAATTAATTTTAGAGCGATTTTACCTAACTTTTTTTATTTATGACTACCAACATAATTTATGTTAGGCCAGAGCACTAGGTTTGATTTAATTGCTTTTATAAGACTGATTTTTATCATAGACGATCATCATCCTCCTGCCCTTATCCCACTCTAAGTGGAATCGGTACAACATGTTACAAACATGTTGTCACATGATTTGGCTACGTATTTTAGGACCGGCCACCTGCCTGACGTCAAATTACCTTAGTCGTATTTTACGACCCCTCGGTAAGAAAGATCGTGGTCTATTCTACTGAACCGGATACCACACGGTCCCACCGTAAGTGGACCCATCCACTCACCTTAGTCGCCTTTTACGACACCTCGGTAAGAAATGAGGGTGGTCTATTCTACTCAGCCGGATACCACACGGCGGGTCGACTTACCTTAGTCGCCTTTTACGACACCTCGGTAAGTAATGAGGGTGGTCTATTCTTCTTAGCCGGATACCACACGGCATACATAACTATATCGAATGTTTACTTTAATACCTGGTTATAGTTAATATTAAATTTCAGCAAAATGAGATATATTTACTGACTTTTATTAATATAATAATAGCCGAACAGAACAAAGTCTGAATTTGAACTCATCGTCCTAACTTAGCGGGACGAATGACGTGACACGGTCTACTAACTTGACCTCGTAGTGCTAATTTAGTGAGAGGAATAGCGTGACACGGATTACGCGACACGGTCTGCTAACTTGAGCTTGTCGTGCTAACTAAGCAGGAGCAATGGCGTGACACGGACTATGCTACATGGTCTACTAACTTGACCTCGACGTGCTAACTTAGTGGGAGGAATGACGTGACAGGGACTACGCGACACGGACTTCGCGATACATTCTGCGCGTCTCTTATTCCGCGACAACACTTACTTCTTTCTTTATTTTCTCTTCTTCGTCTGCATTAAACTTTCCGGTTTCTGCGTGAAAAACAAGATTAAGCGCGTGACCGTCGCAAAATTCCAGAAAGGTATCTATTTTTTTTAACATTAAAAGTCCGAATTTCGAAAGACGTTCCATCTATGCGGTCTTAATATAACAGCTGTCTGCAGCTGATTAAATTTATCTTTCATGATCTTGATAAATCTACAAATTTTGAGTCACAGATTTGTATGATAATATATTGTACAACACAAACCCTAACGTCTAACCCTGTACGAAGCAGGTGAGCAACTAGAAGTATATTATATGTTCGTGTTTGCATTTGGTACAGAATTTACTAGAAATCCCTATGGCCTTTTGATTGCGGAGACGATGTTTACATATGTTTCCGTGTACCAGACATGTCGTCAATGTTTGCTGGTATGTATCTTTAGACTACAGAATAACTGACAACTGATAGTCACTAACAACTGTGACATTGATTGGTGTGCCAACTCCATCTCAGGGATTCTGGATTTGATTTTTGGTATTCGACGCATTTGTATTTCAAATTGAAAAGTATAGTTGGATCGGAGGCTACTTAAGCCGTTAATTAAAACATTGTTACTTATAAATTGTCTGAAATATTACGCTGGAGGGAGACAGCGTGGTTGGTCTAGCAATAATCCATTCCCAGATCTTTGGACTTTTGGTTACCAGCAGCAGTAATACAGTAGTACCGTAGTAGGCAGCGATGGCTTCCTTTTGCGAGGACGTAATCTTGCGAAAGCAGGCGTTGGGGTGGATTCGGGAAGTCGAGTCTTTAGATCCGATACGCTGCAGGCGAGCGGGGTGCAGACGACTCACCGAAACATATCACTGCCCTAAAGGGGACATCTGGGTGTTCCGAAGGGGGTTTATACGACGCCCATCTGAATGGTACCTTAGCCACGGTGGTCGATGCATCGATTAGCGGTGGGAGGGGCTACTTTTAGAAAGGCTACGACCCAGAGGAAGCGCACTTTTGGGGTTCAAAGTTGCTGCTAGCGGGGATGGGGTCGATGTGTACAACGATACCCTGTCCCCGCCATCAGCATCGAGGTGGAGTACTCAGATTGTTTTAGTCAGTGCGAGTCGGACATACCCATAAGGGGTTTTTTTTCCTGATTTAAAAAAAAGTACATTTTACAAAAGTATAATTTTGTAATTTAAAATCTATTGGCGAGAATATTTAATTAAAAAAATCCTTCATCAAAACTTTTAGTAATACACGACACGATTTTCAAGACGCTCCAAGACGCGGCATGAATATAAGACTGATCCCTTTTAATACTCCTTAAGAGGTACGTCACTGTTTAAGTTACAAATTTACTAAACATGTTGATCCCTGAAATTTAAAACTTATTCTTTAAACGTTAAGGTTCATTACGTAGGTAAGTTTATATTGGTTATAAGCTTCCTTGTGTTTTCCCTGAAGAATATTCTGTTTGTGGTTTTATGTTGAGAAAACGTTGGTATTTTGTGCATCTCGAAGGTATTCGTGTCTTCTATTGAATAATAAACAGACAGCTAACTACGAGTGTTATGTAATTTGTGAATAAAAATTATAGGTTTTAAAATGAACATTTGAAAAGATTATAATTCTCACGCTTCGTATAAAACTGACCCAATTAATTAGTTATAAAAATAAATAAATAAATGGGAATAATAAATATATGGGACACTTACACACACGGTCGTCCGTCCCCAAAGTAAGTAACTTAATACTTGTGTTATGGGTGACAGACAACTGGTTAATATACTACTTATATAATTTTAAATATATACTGAAACACAAATATACACCCAGACCCGAAGAACCAACAGATTGTTTATAGAAAATGTTGGACCTCGGCGGGAATCGAACCCGCTACCTTTGGAGCTGTAGGCAGGGTTCACTATCCACTGCACCAACGGGCCAGTCAAATTAAAAAGTTAGTCAAAAATTAATTAAATATTGCAAAATACTCCCTATTTGTATAAAGTATTATGATTATAATTACCGTTATGTTGTACACAAAATAATAACAAGAAAAATTACAGAATAAAAAGTAAAAGTCGTAGTGGTTATTATTACTTGCTGGATTGAAAGTAACTACTTAAAATTAAATATGTATATATTTACGAGTTATCTGTCCTAACACACAAGGATAAGTTACTTATTTTAGGGATAAATGACAGTGTAAGTAATTGTCCCATATTATCCCATTTAACAGTACTAATTACAGACAAACAGACATAAATAAAAAAAAATGATAATATATTAGATATTATCTTAATGGATCTTTGTGTTTATCATATTCCGTTTATGCAATCAAAGCCGTTCAAATTGTTTTTTTTAATTATTTGCTAGTTAGGTAATAAGTAATAATATAATAAGGAATGGAATGATAAGGATTAAAAGAGAAAATACCTCAGCTTATATATTATGGATTTCTACGGAGGAGCGAAATACAGGACCTATACTATCACGTACATTATATATTATGCTAATTTCACATAACATTTTTATATATCAATAGCCCCCTAGTTATTTAAAACTATACACTAGTTACCCGACAAACGTTCTCATAAAAATTACTCATGATTCTCCTGCCCTTATCCCACTCTAAATGGGGTCGGCACAAAATCTATTAAACATGTTGTTACATGATTTGGCTAGGTATTTTACGACCGGCCACCTGCCTGACGACAACTTACCTTAGTCGCCTTTTACTACACCTCGGTCAGAAATGAGAGGGTCTATTCTACTCAGCCGGATACAACACGGCGGGTTGTCCTAAAAATTACTACAGATTTAATTTGACTTTGACGCATCGTGACAGGATTCCTATAGCCTATATTTTACTAGGAAATATTGTGTCAAATTTCATCGATATTGTTTTACCGGATTCGCTGTGAAATAGTAACAAACATAAATCCATACTCACAAACTTTCGCATTTGTATTAAATAGTAGGTTGTGAGCTATGGTTTTGCTTATGAATTATTGAGGGCTGTACCTACGTCACACATATATACCATGGTTGCGATATAAATTATGAGTGCCTTTCTCTGCGTCAAATGTACATAAACCATTCTCAAGCTTCATCTAATAAACACTTCTTAAACAGCGGTAAAGGACATTTCCACTTCATAATACGTCCATTGTTTAACTATTAAAGGGCAGAATGAATTATCATAGTTTTCCCGACAATAGCGACGCGGCATTCATTATGTTGAGAGCTTGATGTATGGAATTCTCACACCTGTCTAAATTGTACAACCGTCTAAAGTAGGGGTTGGCAACCTTTTGGGTTAGAAAATTAAAGAATTGGGATTTACAAAATATTAGTAAATATCAACAAAAAAAAATCTGAAACAAATTAAAACGAACGGTCACAACGTTGTCACTGGATAAGGGTGCGGTAGCGCACCCATAAAACAAGCGTAAGTTGGTGATAGAAAAGGTTCTTCTGTAATGGATTCAGAAGAGTTTTTAAATGTATTTTTTAAAATAGATAATAATTGCTTATGGAAATAAAGAGCCGCAGATTGCCGACCCCTGTCTAAGGTAAGGCTTAAGTTAGGGGTATAAATTTAGTTAAAATTCAAATTATATTATGGAAACGAAACCCTTATATGTTTACGATTCAACACTCCTGTAGTAATAAGAAAGTATGTTACTGTGTCCAAAAATGGAGAAAAGGATTGGAGCCAATCTGCTCCAATGCGGGTTTGTAGGTTACACATATCCCCAGAATTCTCTAGAGATATGCGGGTACCCTCATTATGTTTTCCTTCTATGCAAACTTGCAAATATCAATTAATGTTTTTACATGACTGGCCCGTTGGCGCAGTGGGTAGTGACCCTGCCTAGAGCTCTGCGGGTCGCGGGTTCGATTCCCGCCGAGGGCTAACATTTTCAATTTGTTAGGCCTTCGAGCCCGGGTATATGTAGAATAGAATAGAATAGAAAATAATATACTTTATGGTACACCATAATCATTATATACAATGAAATGAGATGTTCAACATAAAAACATTTTTTTTATACATGATTTCGACGTACAATGGGTGACATTATTGCTAAGTAGCAATCTCTTCCAGGCAACCCAAGCTTAAAGAACAACGAATAGCAATCTCAAAAAGGGGTGTACGTAACATATATACATATATATTTAAAAAAAACAATAATAAATAAATAAAAGTAAGTACATATGTCCATATATATATAAAGTATATATATTTAAAATTGTATATGTAGTATATAATTAGTTGTCTGCCACCCATAACACAAGTATTAAGTTACTTACTTTAGGGACGGATGACCGTGTGTGTAAATATCCCATATATTTATTCATTTAAATTAATCTTTTCACAGAAAAACTTATTAGTGCCTGCCAGAGTCTTAAACCCGTGACCCCCCAAGTGTCCAGTCTTACCGTTTGGCTATCACATCTTCGATTATATCACGTTCCATATTAATCATCTTACTCTAAACCATATCATCTACATTTCAAGCTTCAGTAGCCACTATGTATAATGGGAAAAATATGATTGATGAGCATAAACATCCATCTTTGGCAAATACAATACTTTATCTAATCTTTATATTTTGAAAAATATAACAATATACTGCTTAGACCAGTGCTCTATGAGAAAAAATATTTCCTTATATCCCGTAAGCTAAACTTGAGTTCATTTATCATCATTGAGTGCATGACAGTCACGCGCTTAAAACTGTTCCGTATTAATTAATTAACTTGTAATCTAAAAACGTTTCTCAAATTTTTGTACTGCTTTTCTGATTTAAAGGACAATAAAAAAGGTGGCAGATCTTAAAATATCTAGCCAAATTACATCCAACATGGTTACATGGAAGCAGAATGATATATTAAGCGCTTGATTCAGCCTTTTTGAGTAATAGAGTCTAATAACAAGCGTACACACACACGAACACCACACGAATACTTGTTTAAATATACCAGGGGTATCCGTGACTTCTTTCACGTCAACTTTAGTGTTATAAAATCTTCAATTAAATGTTATTTTTCGTACCCGAAAGAAATGATCCTACTTTAGGTGGGGTTCTCTTTCATTCCCTCCTATCATTCGTTAACTCTGGCGTAAAGAACTACTTCTTTTATATGCATATCAAATTTCAAACAATCCATCTAACTCTTTATCGGCCTCCCCCTGGTCACATCCGTTCAGATTTCACACTCGTCTGGTCACGTGATTTTGATCCCTCCTCTTAATACGTCTATACTATCGTAATATGCTATATTGAAGCGATGCCGTGTGGTATCCGGCTAAGTAGAATAGACCACCCCGATTTCTTACCGAGGTGTCGTAAAAGGCGACAAAGGTAAGTCGACCCGCCGTTTGCTATCCGGCTGAGTAGAATAGACCACCCTCATTTCTTACCGAGGTGTCGTAAAAGGCGACAAAGGTAAGTTGACGTCAGGCAGGCGGCCGGTCGTAAAATACGTAGCCAAATCATGTGACAACATGTTTGTAACATGTACTGCCGACCCCACTTAGAGTGAGATAAGGACAGGAAGATTCTCATGTTATATTAAAGCGTTTATTGCATTTAAGTATGTATTACGTTAATACCGCTAACGCGCATAACGCACCATAGTCTACAAACTTCAGTAGCGCACATTGATATATGAATACGATCATTGATTAATAAATAGGGCTAATAATAAAGATAAACAAAACATTTTATAATTTTGCATGAAATAAATAAGGACATAAAGTAGTGTATCAACGACTTATTTTTGGCTATAATTCTCAGTATAAGTAAAGGAGCAGTTAGATATAAGGAGTTAGTCTATCAGTGCCTGTGTTGGCTGTAACGTTGCAGAAAATAAAATTGATAGGAGAAAACTTTTACTTGCGACATCCCGGATTACTTCTGTAACAATTATTACGATAAAGTAAGCAACAAAGCTTTTTTCGGTACATTCAACCCGAAGTGGATGATTTTTACACTGAGAAAGTATACTTGGATACTTTGAACCTTTAAACGGATCCAGGTCAAATACATCACCACAGGAGGTGTACTAAGTAGTTCAAAGGGTGTAATAAATCAATCAACCGCTTCGCAGCAATCATAAAGTAGGTAATAATTTTAACGGGGCATTAACAAAGATCGATCGTCTGTAACTCGGAAACTTCTCAACTCAATTTGGGAGTTCCCAATTTTGTGCGGATCTCCAAAACCGATATACAATATTGTTCAGTAACAAGTCCGACGATTTTAAGGGTTGGCATTAATTATATACAAAAAATTAACTTTCTTTCCAAATTGATTACAAAAACTAGTAATGTAGAATATGGTTTCTATGATGTTATATATTTTCAATCATAAAATCATGTTTGTAACATGTGCCGACCCCACTTAGAGTGGGATAAGGGCAGGAAAATGATGATGATGTAGACTCTATAGGGCAAAAATTGTAATCATTACTTTTTAAAACAAATTACTCAACTATATCCATCCAATCCATACAAATTTTGCTTATGAACCAGCTGTCATGAATAATTAATGTCTAAGTAATAAATAATAACTTTATACCGCTGAAAGTCAATTAAAATACCAACGATGTCTGTGTATTTATTTATGTATGAAAATATTCTCAATTTGTGTATTTAATAGTATATAAAGAACAGCTATGTGTATTGCCATAATGTTTTATTGTTTGTAGAAGCGCAAATAGAATAACTAAAATTGGGACATAGGAGATAATAGGAGAATCATAGCTTTTGAAAATAGCGTAAGGTTATCTATACTAATATTACAAAGAGAAAAGATTTGTATGTTTGTTTGTATGTGTGTATGTTTGTAATGATTTCACGCAAAAACTACTGGACCGATTTTTAAAATTCTCTCACCATTGGAAACCTGCCTCTTCACTGAGCAACATAGATTATTTTACATACAATAAAAAATAGGGATCCCTAATAAAATTGCAATAAGGTGTGAAAATTTGGTCGTAAAAATCTTTCATCGAGTGCGCTGCGGAAACTATTGATGATAGAACAAAACAATGTTCTACAGTATTATAAAACATATCAATATCTGCCATTATAACTACTTTGTTATATTGTAAAAGATGCTAAAATTGCCGACAATCATCCAACCATTTTATTCATATCTCCGTATTAATCCTTATCCCATTAAATGATATTTAATTAAAAACTGTTTCAATACCTGTAAAATGTTTAAATTATTAAAATCCAATATACCAATCAAAAGATATTACGAATTTAAGAATGTAAACCGAAAGAAAATAATGTCATAACAAATTAATTGTAATGACCGTTACAGCAGGGCCTGCATTTGGTGAGTTAGCTCTTATTCCAAGAATACTAATCAAATGATACCCATTCTTTATAATTAAATAATCTACTAATAAATCTATAGTCCGACTTCGTAGACTTTCCACTACCACGAGATCGGTATGGACGCGGGTGAAACCGCGGGGCATTAGCTAGTAATCTATAAAATAGTACCGTGCAAGTTTTAACACGTTTCGTACGTTGGCAGTACGATTTTTGTCGTGGAGCCTATCCTCCTGATGATGCTTCGGTTTCGGGGCGAAACGATCGTCGAGATTGTGGTGGTGGGTGTGTGTGCTGCTTTTGTGTGCGTTGTTGCTGGTGAATTGCGCCTTGGGGTGCATGTGGTGGCTGGTCCTGCATGTATAAGGTGCGTAGATTTTGCCTGCTTCATACACATTGGCTTTGCATGCATTCACTTAACCCGTGCGGATTATAGCAAAGTAGTTAGTTCTGTTATATTGCTTTTAACACGTTTCATTAATTATAATTTATAATTATTACCAGATCGAATCTGCCACCAGTTCGGAACGCTGTCACCCACTGAAGAACTGACAAGAAACTCGGCGACTTCTTAATTTTTTTATTTGTGGTTGCTCTCACTGCGAATAGCAATTACTTGAGGTTAGATTTTAAAAATACAGAACTAAATATGGGTATGTGCGGATTTACCCGAACGACATTAAACAAAACTATAGTAATTATATGAGGCTAGAGTATGACGCTAGATTCTAATAACAAAGAACATCAAATGTAGGCAGACGCGGATCTACCTAACTTACATTAAAACATATAATACTAAGATACAAAATGAATATAATATAATAATATCATCACTATGTACAATCGTCTAAAGGCAAACTATTACTAATATTACTATTACTATTACTGATAACTATTTAAACCTTATGTTAAAACAAAATACAGACACAAAATACTTATTCTCTAAAACCTTACTATAAGAACTTAACATTTTGAGCTTTTGAGCTATAAAATCATCATCATCCTCCTATCCTTATCCCATTCTAAGTGGGGTTGGGACAACATGTTACAAATATATTGTCACATGATTTGGCTACGTATTTCACGACCTGCCTGACGTCAACTTACCTTAGTCCTAGTTGTCGACCCCTCGGTAAGAATTAGGGTGGTCTATTCTACTCAGCCGGATACCACACCTTTGAGATACAAAATAAATAACTTAATATTGACTGGCCCGTTGGCGCAGTGGGTAGTAACTCTGCCTTCAGCTGTGTGGGTCGCGGGCCAACACCGAGGGCCAACATTTTCTACAAACAATTTGTAGGTTCTTTGAGCCTTTGTGTATATTTGTATTTAAGTATGTATTTATAATTATATATGTAGTATATCTACCAGTTGTCTGTCACCCATAACACAAGTATTAAGTTACTTACTTTGGGGCGGACGACCGTGTGTGTAAAGTATCCCATATCTTCTTCTTCGTCAGCCGATGGACGTCCACTGCTGGACATAGGCCTCTTCATGGGATCGCCACACCACACGATCTTGCGCCGCCTGGATCCAGTGTATCCAAAGTATCCCATATATTTATATTTAATCTTTAGCGTTGTTACATAGTTATGTAATAAAAAAAATAATACATTAATTTTAATGTATGTAACTTATGTATCTAGAAAAGATTTATTGCGAAATGGGCAATAAAGAATGTGATTTTCGAAACCTGTGACAGCCCTATAATTAATGAGTGCAGAAACAGTCAATTTACGATTTTCATCATGCTACCATTGTCGATATCATATGATTTATTTATAAGAGTTACTACGAAATATTTAACGCTATAAATCTGATTGTACTGCTTTAATGTCTGTGATAAATTTATGGAGTGGTTTGTGATTTTTACATAGATTATTGTATAGAATTTGAAAAAAAAAGAATATATATATATATACATAAAGAATAATGTACGTCTGAATGTCCTTTAAACATTCCGAAACGACTGAAATTTAATAAAATTTTCAGACTACTTTCTTCTTCAGAAACCTTAGATGGATCCAGCATTTTTTATAATTTTAATTCATATATATTTAAAATAAGCCCTGCAAAGCGGGCTGGACATACCAGTCTACCTAGACTTATTATAAAACTAAGTCCCCAAAAGCTGTTCGTGTGTATGTAATCGATTTTCTCAAAATCTACTAAACGGATTTTTGTACCGTTTTTACTAAAAGGTTGTACTACTTTTTGGGAAGGTTTAGGTTAGTAGTACATTACCATTTAATGTGTATTGTGTGGAAGAAAAGAATTCTCCTGCGGGGAACTTTACTCGCGTGCGCCGTGTAAAACAGCAGAAATAAATTAAAGTTATGTACTAGCGAATTACAGATCTACAAAAATACTACAAAAAAGGACTAAAGGTTAAAGTCTGTGATAGCATCTCTTTATCTCTTACTGTTAACACACAATAACTACTTTTCAGTTTAAAATTGAAATTCCGGAGTTTTTTATGACGCACTGATTTGTTTAAATAGAAAGTATAAATAGAAACTTATAGGACAAACAGAATTAGTTGGAACTGAGGTCGAGTAAGAATATGATTTTTGGAAAAAAGAGAGCTGGGTGGTGGATCGAACAGCATCAGTATAGAGTTCGGAGAGATCTTTAATACAAAGTTTAAAAAGAGGTTATAAAGTATAAAGTACAAGAAATGTCTAAAAGTTTAGTTTTACAATTACAGCAGTTTACAACGACTATTCAAAAGAGGCTGATTCAGAAAGTCTATTATACAAGGTAGTAATGACTAAATGTAATAAGTTATTAGAATTATATTTTTAAAAGAGTAACCGCCGAGTTTCTTGCTGGTTCTCACAGTAGGAACAGCTTTCCGAACCAGCAGTAGAGTTGACGATTCAAAAGCACTTGTTACAAAGTTTACTTCAATAAAGAATATTTTGAATTTAAATTCTAATTTGAACATATTGCACGTTTTGAAAGTTGAATTGCAAAGCAGAAGCCGACGTAGCTTGCGGTTTCTACTTTGCGCCTTGCAAAAGTACGTAATTCGTTTGTGGGTTTGGGTATAAGAATCTATAATAAAATTTCACGATCAACTTTAACTTTACCATTACACCAGTTTAAAAATACTATTTAAAAAAGTGTAATTCAGAAAGCCTATTGAATAATACTTAGACGATAAGAATGCGTAGATATAGCTACTCTTCGACCCTGTACAAGACATTAATAACTATATGTAACTAGTGATAAGAATTATTCTTTGAAAAGAGCAACCGCCGAGTTTCTTTCTGGCTCTTCTCTGTAGGAACAGCTTTCCGAATCAGCAGTAGAGTTGACGATTCAAAAGCACTTGTTTACAATCATTTCATTCTCCTGCCCTTATCCCACTCTATGCGGGGTCGGCACAACATGTATTAAACATTGTTGTAACATGATTTGGCTAGGTATTTTACTAATTTGAATATGCTGCACGTTTTGAAAGTTAAATTGTTTTTTAAACAGATCTTTTGACAAATATGTTTGTATTATAATTATTCAAATTCGGTATCTCATTTAACATATGTCATATGAATGAGTATGAAATACCCATACAAACGTTCCAAAACAACATCGCAACTGGTTTCGATTGCGCCCGAAATAAACCCGGCTACATGAAATATCCTACCGGTTTCCGTTTCCGGGTGCATTATCGCCGAAATTACAATCAACGTTCCTTTTTTGGACTGTATACAAGTAATCGAAGGAAGTGAGTTACAGACTTTTATCTATCTATTCTTTAATCCATCTATAAAAAAGATAGCATTAGACTTTTATAATTTGCTAATAAATTTGACAATTAATGTATACTCTATATGCGGGACCTGTGATAGCCCAGCGGTGAGACCATGCGACTCTTCCGAGGGGAACACGAGTTCAAACCCGGGCAGGCACCAATGAGTTTTTTTATTAAAACTCACGTGTCTAATTGATAATTGCAATTAATCACACGCTTTTCGGTAAAGGAAAACATCGTGAGGAAACCTGCATATCTCTAGAGAATTTTATGGATATGTGTAACCAACCAATCCGCATTGGAGCAGCGTGGTAGGTCTTAGCTCCAACCTTCTCTCCACAAACGGAGAGAGGAGGCCTATTCCCAGCAGTGGGATTGTAACAGGCCGCTACTTTTAATGGACCAATGAAATAAATAAATCCCGTTCACCAAAGGTTATCAGTAAGAGATTGCTTAAAGTAATCAATCCGCTTTTGTAAAAGTGTCAATTTACCTTTAAAATGTTATTTATATGTTATTCTGTACAAAAAGTATTAAAGGAATAAATAAAATAAAAGAAAAAATATTAGATGTTATACTTAATGTATAAAATATATTATTAGCGTAATTATCCCCTCATAACAAAATAATTGATAACTGTTTCAAAGTTACGAAGTTATCTCGCCTCGCTACCCATATTATATTACACCCTCTACGTATTTTATTGGTAAAGTTTATCTTCATATATTGATATAATTAATATTTTGCCGACATAACTGGTTTCTACTTGAGAGGAAATGTCGTTAAAAGATGTTAGCGGGATGTTAGTTAGATGTAAAAGGTTAGCGGTAAAAGTTCTGGTGGACGATACACACTTTGATAAACAAAAAATGATTAATACTGCAATACACAACTTATGTCATGAAAACAAAACAGATAGACAGACAAACAGATTTTCGAATTTAAAATATTTGTATCGGCTTTGATACTCTGGTCAGATATTTATCAATAAGACCCAGTATGAACAAAATAATAAAAACGAAATCACGGGTATAGTTCGCGGCAATGAATAATGCACATCGAGGCATAGAGAGAGAAATCGGCTAGATTCTGCTTCATAAAGCATTGTCTCTGTCGCACAGACTGACGAACCCGTGTGTGACAGTGACAGCGTTCTACGAAACCGAATATAGGTTTGCGAAGTATTCTTAGAACTCCACGTCACTCCAGTTCCGCCTTCAGGGGAAGCTTCAAATATGCCGCCTCACGATGTTGGAATAATATTCCTCCGCCCATTCGAGATTCACGTTCTAAAATTGCATTTAAAAATGAATCAAAATTATTTATTATAAATAATCAAATTGAATGTCAAATTAATCGCGATGTGAGGAATAGAATGAATGCAGGATGGATGAAGTGGCGACAGGTCTCAGGCACAATATGTGACCCCCGAATGCCCCCTAAACTAAAGGGAAAAATTTACACATCGGTCATAAGACCTGTCGTAATGTATGGATCAGAATGTTGGGCAATGAAAAAGATGGATGAAAGAAGAGTACATGCAAATGAGATGAGGATGTTAAGGTGGATGTGTGGTGTGACAAGACTTGATAAAATAAGAAATGAGTATATAAGAGGAAGTCTGAAAGTTTCGCCCATTATAGGAAAGATGAGAGGTGCAAGATTGGGATGGTATGGACATGTAATGAGGAGGGATGAAAATCATGTGATCAAACGAGTGTTGAGTATGAATGTGGATGGATATGTGACTAGAGGAAGGCCTAAAAAGAGATGGTCGGACTGTGTGAAGTATGACATGCATATAAAAGGAGTAGCGCCAGAGTTGACGAATGATAGAAGAGAATGGAAGAGAAAAACATGTTGTACCGACCCCACTTAGAGTGGGATAAGGGTAGGAGAAAGAAAGAGAATCAAATTGAATGTCAAAACTTTACGGTGGAGGCATCTATTCTACGAAGCGGCATAATATCACATTCTTTTGTTCATAATTATTATTATTCGCCTATTTTATTATAATGTATTAACTTCTCAATACATTTTATTTTTTCCATAAACTTTATTTTATGTATGTTATTTAGAAAGATATATACTCATTCATATTACACATATATGTAAAGCTTTTATATAAATTTTATAATGTTATTTATTATTTTATATATATCATTTGCACTGATGCCATACTTTGCTAACGTTGGTACTGCTTAAAATCAGTGCCATACATAGGTGGGCATATGCTGAGCTGTATGTAACCTATTCGGTATGGTGTTACAGACAGGTATGTCACATTAGTTTAAGTATCTGTTTGTAACATCATGTCAGAATAAATGATGATAATGATTTTTATCATTATTATATAGATACCGGCTATACTCAGGTCTAATTTTATCGGGTTAGCCCCACTAGTTTCGAGTCCATCCGGGGCATTAACGTCGGCGATAACATAGTGTAAAGAGCTCATGAATAAGTGCCCCGGATGGGCTCGTAACTACTCGGACTAACCCGATAAAATTAGACGTGAGTATAGCCGGTATCTATATATTAACTATGAATACTACTGACAATAGTTTAAATTCAAAAATATAAAATTAAACTCCAAATTTTACGTAGTAATTTCTTTGTTATTTTTTTTAATATTATTAAATTTATTAAAGTTGCGTACCTGTAACTTGGTTTATTTATATGTGGAAGGTTTTTTCACTAGTTCAATTTATAGTTTTGTAAGCCAAATTCCAAGGGGCCCTCCTGAGCTTGCGGTCCCCTACTGTCTACACCACTTACTTACTTACTTACTTACTTACGACTGCTTTTATCTATTTAGATAAAAGAAATACATATTACTAGCAATAAAAATCGTTCATTTAGTACACCAGGGAAACTCAACGATCATTACTGAATACAAATTACCTATTTCAAAGCAAATTGATATAAATTGTAACGTATTTGCAGATTATAATATATCATGAATTTTACATTCAAATTCAACTGCGAATATTCAAATTTCAAATGCAGAACCAATATCTATTCGTAACTTCTTACTTTTATAATTATTATGATTATAATAATGAGATTTTATCCTTCAAGATATGATAAATGATCAATATTTATGAAGTTTGGTATATTTGGAACTTATATTCAGAGTTTTATTCTTTATATATAGAATAAACAAAGTGCCGTATGGTATCCGGTTGAGTAGAATAGATCACCACACGGAGGGTCATCTTACCTTCGCCGCCTATTACGAGACCTCAGTAAGAAATGAGGTTGGTCTATTTTACTCGGCAGAATACCACACGGAGGACTACTTTAGCTTAGTCGCCTTTTACGAGACCTCGGTAAAAAAAAAGGTTGGTCTATTCTACTCAGCTGAACACCACTCGGAGGGTCATCTTGCCTTTTTCGCCTTTTACGACACCTCGGTATGAAATAAGGATGGTCTATTCTACTCAGCCTAAATGAAAAAAAATCTACGAATAATAAAAAAATGTATATCATTGCGCTGATTGCATTATGCTTCTTAAATCAAGCATTTGCTTTTCTCCTTCCAACATCTGAAAATAGAGATGTCTAAGTACCGATTCGCATGATAAACGCTCGAGATCGCTTCCGGGGCCGCGTAATTTTGTTAAAGCGAAGTGTTTTAGGCCTGATCTTTTTGCCTTTACGTGCTCAGAATGTAGTGGAAACTATATTAGGTAAATAACATCTTCAACAGTAAGGGATTTTCGTGTGATTGCCAGAAAGCATACGTTGCTTGTACAGTTTCGTGCAAGGTGAAATAACAATTTGGCTGATACGTTGTGGGGAGTCGAGAATTTGTGGTACGTGAACCGAATAATATGTGCTTGTGCCTAAAAAATAAAAATAAAAACTGTCTTCGTCAGATATTCAATAAAAAAATAACTTTTTAAGTTACCGCCGCGATAACGTCGTGTAAAGAGCTCATGAACGAGTGCCTTCAGTCCGTGCCCCAAGTCTAACCAAAAAAAATTAGACGTCAGTATAGCCGGTGTCTACACACGAACTAAAAATTAACTTGGCGTTGATATTTAAATGTGACTGAAGACCATGTCATATAGTTATTATACTTACAGCAAAGAAGCTAGCCATGTGCCATGTTACAATAACGTGAAATAAAGAGTAAGCAAATGAGCTGTCTCTCTTTTTTATATGTAACTAGCTGTGCCAGCGGCTTCGCCCGCGTGGAAATCAGCGTGTCACAATTTTTTTCTATAATTCAAATTTTAAACATAAAAGTAGGTATTGTGTGCTAACCATAAGAGATAGAGACATGCTAGCGGCTTTTTGGGACTTTGTTTTATAGTAAGTATAGATTAGACAAAGTCGAATTATACGAGTTTCATTTTCCCACTCATTATTTATTGTGACACGCTCACTTACAGGCCTCCCTGTGGCTCCAATACTCTAGAATAATAACAATTTGGAATGAAGTTTGAGTTTGTTGGTTCTTCGAACCTGGGTGTATATTTGTATTTATGTATGTATTTAAAATTATAAATGTAGTATATCTACCAGTTGTCCGTCACCCATAACACAAGTATTAAATTACTTAATTTGGGGTCGGACGACCGTGTGTGTAAGTGTCCCATGTATTTATTTATTTATATCTACCACGTGACCAAAAGTGTTCTAAATTTTAATAAGGGTATATATATGACTAGAGCAAGATCTAACCAAAACGATGGATTAATTGTGTGAATCCAGGAGTAATGTCATGTCGTAGCGAGGTACGAACTTTAGAATAGATTCCTCTCGAAATAGAACTCAACAGTTTAAAAAAGTGCTCCAATCGCCATTAAACTTAACAGGATCATCAGTTGAGGCATTTTAAAGATTGTCTAAAAATTTCATTTAAATCGGTTCAGGTGTTTCGAACTCTATAAAGGACATATAGAAAAACATAATTTTTTTTACATTTTAAATGAGAACGAGTTGTTTTGTGTAAAGGCCAAAAATAGGCAGCCCTGTTACTATTTACTACTTAGCTCTTATCGCCTTTGGAGCGAATATTAGTAGTTAGAAACTACGCATTGCAAAATAAATACACAGGGTACAGATATCCTAGGACTTGTCTATATAGAGATATCTAGATTTATATGATTTTTTATATAATGTCTTGATGAAGCGTTTTGTATATACTAGATTTAGAATTTATTGAGACATTAAAAAAATTTCAACAACACAAAATTCGTATTACAATTAATTAATGATTATTAAAATTTATGGATAAAGGTGTACCGTGTAATTTCGGCGATAATTCCCGGCCAGATACGAAAACAGATATTTTAAACGATTCGGTTTAATATGGCCACAATATAAACAATGGTTTGTATTGTCTCTTATATTTATTGCGTGAAAAGCATTTTTATGGATCATAAAGTTGTATGAGAGATTGATCTTGAATTATTGAACATGTTCTTTGAACTTCAAGGTGCTTGTTTATTGAATATTGAAAATAATTTCCATTTTAGGAAGAAAGAAGAAGGAATGTGTGTTAATATTTATATTAATAATTATGATTATTTTGACTTTAATACGTGGCCAAAACAATTGCCATCGTCGCCTTTGTTAAATAAACACAATAAAAATTGTAATTTTAGCATGAACAATACAAAACAGTAAGTTTATTAAACTGGAATTTAATTCAATCGTATATCGTAATCGACCTTCCATCTTGAATCCGTAACCAAGGAAATCAATCTGTGCGACATGCCTATTTTGTTGCATAAATATATATCTCGGAATTAGAAATTGACAAATGTCATTTATTGTTTCTCAAGTTCCGTAATAACATTGAAAATAGCTATCAAGATTGAGTAAGATAAAATTTTATTTCTAAATTTACTTTCGTACGATTGTAGATCAAAAATATCAGTCACTTAACAATAAAAGGATTACAAATGTATTACAGTTATATGGAATAAGCGAATATCCAGAAATCATATATCGATAAACAAAATAACTCTGATAGTATGTTAGAATTAATAAATCATACAAAAAACAGTAAGCAGTAAATGTAGAACATATATTCCTCAAACATACTTTCCTGAAGTTCCGTTTCAATCTCTATGTCATCTACACGAACGCAAAAGTTAACTAGTCAATGACATCCAATTCCAAACAAAGATACGTATGATTGTAATTTTGGCAATAATTCCCGACCGGAACAGGAAACCGGTCAGATATTTCATACCGTCGAGTTTAATATGGCCACAATCGAAACAATGGTTTGGGCATTGTTTTGATATGACGTGGAAGGCATTTTTATGAGCTGTGAAGCGAGTTGTATGAGAGATTAATCCCGAACGATTACAACTCACACATTGTTTTTTTTTTCATTTTCTCTTTCGTCAGTCATATTTCATCCCGATCTGCGTGATACTTTATCGGTAAACATGAAAGTGAAAAACGGATTAATAAATATTTTAGAAGCACTACATTATTTATCTTGCTGTGACAGAAAATGTATCAAATAGTTGCGCTGTTTCAGAGTTGAGGTTGTTTAGGTAATGTTGGTTGGATAAATGATGTTTGGTGATGGTTTTATAAGAATTTAACTCGGAAAATTGCACTTTATAACTTTTAATAGATAATAGAAACTTGCCTGCATCAGACGGATCAATGGCCTTAGACAAGATAACAGAACGTTGGAAAATATAGAAATTGTTGTATAAAATAACAGCTCGATTAAAAACTGCGTCAACACCTATATGTAAGGGAACTAAGCTAAGTAAGGTCAATTCAAAGGTAAATTTATCTGCCTTCTTCTAGGTATTTTCTTATATAACTAAACGCTCAATTTATTTCACACCATGGAAGATCGTAGTTAACCTCTAATTTTCGGAGTCAATTATAGAATAAATTTTAGAACAGTTTGTACATAATATTATAAAGATAATGAAAAATGGATCAATTAAATACAGCGGCATTAATTAAAAAATTGTACTTTTATATTGAGATATTAACGGGATATCCCATTTCAACATTGAGTATAGTTGCGGCGATAGCACCAAGCCTTGCGGGACACCAAATCTATCAAGATAATACCGACTAAAAGTTTGGCAAGCATAATATTATATATACTTAACAAATACACACAAAAGCAAATAGCAAAATTATCATTTGTATGTAGAAATTCGAGCAATATTCTGTATTTTGCATGCATGATAATAAAATAGGCTATTTGCTTTACATAACACGTTCAGTTAATGACGTCCGTTCCAAACGACGTTGTTGCCAATAATCACAAATCATTACGATTTCATACTGCAAAATTGAATGTTTACTCTCATAGTGCAATCATTATTTAGGCTTGTAATGAATTTCTAGTACAAATTTTAAATCTAGATACGAAGTAACATAATGAGAATTTTAATTTCTATGTTAATACTTATGTAAAATGTTAAATTGGATTAAAGACAACAAGTAGTATATAAATAAACTAAAATGTCCCAATAACTCACGTATGATTTTTTTAAGCTGATAAGCGACCATAAATAAATGTAAATAATATTACAGTTAAGCTAATGTTCGTTATTCAATGAGGTGCACGGATTTAGATTTAATTTGACACACATCTGATCTAGGTATTCAATAATTAAAGATACTTTTCATCTAGATGTTGAAGTCGCTATAGGCGTGCTCATAGTTTAAATAAACGGGATAAATGATTGTAAGAGGGATGAATGATGGTTGATAATTTCTAGGTTGCGTCATACTCCTGTATGTACATTATAGAGGCAGTACAGTGCAATGTACTGCCTGAACACCTGATCAAGTCAAAGATCAGGCTCAAAGCTCTAACTAAAAATCCCATCTAAAATAACATCTACAGTGTTTTCAAGAGTAAATCAAATAAACAAGGCCAAGGAAAAGTTGTTCATGGATGATCTAACTAAAATGTCATGAAAATATTTGATTTCGTCTAGACTCGATGGGATTTTTTTTATATTGAGGAAAATTTATTTTTGGACCGTATCATTATAGCAAAAGCAATTTTTATAGAAAATGTTTGTTTGTATAATCTCTTTTTTTTGGTTCTATCCGTTTAACTTGTCGTTAGTCAAATATAATTTACGTAGCTTGATTCATTGATAAATTATTTTTGGAAAAATATATATATTTTTGTAGATTAACGGGTGAATGTTGCAAGTGGCTCCCTTAATAATTTTAACGCCATAATATTTCATTCGCTTCTTACCACTCCATGCCATCTTACCATCATCCAGACATTTACTATGAAACCGATACATTTTATTTATGTGTGTCACACTTTCGCACATGTTTTGACATTTTCTACCCCAAAAGCCTGTTAATAGGGCAAAGTCACCGGATACTGTGAGACCATAAATCTTGTTACGCCTGATCGCAACCAATTGCTTTTTACTTTGGGATTTAAAAAAAGAAAGTCATAAATAAAAGCTGAATTCCTTGCCTTCACAAGCTTTTGATATTAAGGGCTTAATAAATATTTAATGTAATTTCACGGTAACAGTAAAAGCAATTCATAGTCTGATCTCGTATATATATTTTAACGTACAACCTCATGTGCTCATATCCTTCATCTAAGGTTTTATATATGATGTTATAACAGTTAATCTGTACTGTATATCTATGTCAATCATATAAATCGTTGATTGATGCATCTTCTGTCGTGTGGAATCAGATTGAGTAGAATAGGTCACCCTTATTTGTTACTGAGGTGTCATAAAAGGCGACTAAGATAAGTTGAAGTCAGGCAGGCGGCCGGTCGTAAAATAACTAGCCAAAACATGTAACAACATGTTTAAATATTTTATTTATTAAAATTAATATGACGACCGTATTATACGCTCGTCACCTATTGTCCTGATTCCGTTGCATCTTTTTTCCGAAAAAAAAACACTTGTGTAACACGTCGCAAAACAAATAAATAAATATTTTATTCTATTCTTCATAATCGGCGATTACAAACGATCAAGCATGCGTAGATCGTAAAGAGCATACTCAGCTGTAATTGTCTATGTTCATCTCTGATCGCCGATAATCCGAAAAGTGTCGGTTTCTGTACACTGTACTGCATCAAAGGAAATAGCTGGGTGATACGTATCTACTCGTACTTTTTTATTTCTTACAATATGATACGTATTCTTACGTATGGTAATACAGACGTATATGTGGAGATTTGCGCGATGATCGTGTCTATTATAGACAGATCACAGGATCAACGATCATCGCCGATAGTGGAGAGCAGGCATAAAATTCTATGTCCATTATTTGCAAATAGCTGTGATAACCCAGTGGTGAGACCGTGCGACGCTTTCAAGGGGTCACGGGTTTTAAACCACGGTAGGCACCAATGAATTTTTCTGTTATAACTTATTTGTCTAATTGAAATGCAATTTATCACAAGCTTTTTGGTAAAAGAAAATATTGTTGGGTAACCTGCATACCTCTAAAGAATCCTAGGGATATGTGTAACTTACCAATCCGCATTGGAGAAGCGTGGTAGGTCTGAGCTCCAATTCTTCTCTCCAAATAAACGGAGAGAGGAAGCCTATGCTCAGCAGCGGGATAGTAACAGGCCATTACACTACACTAAACTGTTATATGGAAAGAATGTTTTATTGTACAACGAAGTAATTCCTTTATCTGTCCGTAATTTCTATACTAATGTAGTTCATTAAAACACTTGAGTTATAGAGGCGTACAGCTACAATTTGTCTCTGAGATAAAACACTACGTGAGATGAAATATTTGGAATCGCGTCACACTTTCATGAATAATTGCTGACACACCTTTGTATAACGGTATAGTGGTCATATATCATACACCTTTTATACTCTATTGAAATTTTATTCTATTTGGACAGTAAAAAAATCAGAAAACCTAGCAATTGTTTATCATTCTATTAAATTTTATCTTCAGATTCAAGTATATATATTTTGTATTTCCAACAAAAATGTCAAAAGTTATGTCTATCTTAAATTACTTACACGCTAGTACTATACAAATCATGCCCACGTGGAATGATCCCAAGAACGCTGGCAGCGTTTCCGCGTTGAATCGCTAAGCTCATTTTTTGTGTTGATTTAAGTATATTGAATTTATTTATACAATAAAGCCCATAATGGGCTGTGATAGCCAAGCGGTGAGACCATGCGACTCTTTCGAGGGGAACACGAGTTCAAACCCGGGAAGGCACCAATGAGTTTTTCTATTAAAACTTATGTGTCTTATTGGTAATTGCAATTTATCACACGCTTTTCGGTGAAGGAAAACATCGTGAGGAAACCTGCATATCTCTAGAGAATTCTGGAGATATGTGTAACCTACCAATCCACATCGGAGCAGCGTGATAGGTCTTAGCTCCAACCCTTCTCTCCAGAAACGGAGAGAGGAAGCGTATTCCCAGCAGTAGGATTGTAACAGGCCGCTACTTTACTTTTAAAGCCCATAAAATAAACTAAAAAGTTAAATAATTTGATGAGATTATACAGAAATGCGTAATGGTCAATAATAGAACAAATCGCACGCTTAGTCTAACTAAGATACTATACAGATATTAACCGTAACAGTACTAGAAATAAAGATAGATAATTCCTCACATACCTGGACCCTAGATAGGTTGAAGAATAAAGTTACAGAAATAAAACGAAGATTTATGATCTGTAACAACTTTTATTCGATGATCAATCTCGTTCAGATTGTTTTATTTCAAGGTAGGATTTGAGAAGTAGCGAACTATTCCTGGCCTTACCGGAACGTTAAAGTTTGAATAGGATATTGGCTACCTACCAAGTTGTGAACTAAATCTGATGAATTCTACTTCAGTTTGCAAACAGTTTTATGATTGCCTATGTATTAACAGTGTTCTACTTTTGTTGAACTCTGAAACTAAGATTTAATTTATTTATTTGAACGTTAGAGATTGGACGATTTGTTTTAGATATTTACTATGAACTAAAATTTTAAAAAGGCCACCAATTAAACTTTTAGTTCATCATTCTCCTGCTCTTATCCCACTCTGAGTGGGGTCGGCATCACACGTTTTAAACATGCTGTTACACGTTTTGGCTAGTTATTTTACGACCTGCCTGACGTCAACTTACCTTAGTCGCTTTTCACGACACGTCGGTAAGAAAATGACGATGGTCTATTCTACACAGCCAGATACAATACGGCGGGTCAGTCAAACTTTTAGTTGTTCTTTTAAAACGTTACAATATTGTGCGTTTTTAAGGACAATATGGACTTGAAATATAAAGGATTTTACTTTAGTATCTACAAATTATATTATCCAATATACATTTTCGTTATTTTTACTTTACTCTAATTAAAGTGATTAAATTAGGTCCCGAACTCATTTCTCAATTTTCAAATAATGTTTTTAATTGTATGTTCGTCGATATTGTTTCCATTTGTTGGTTTTTTGTCAATGTAACGGAATTTTGACGTTATTAAAATGGTGTAAGCACCTTTAATAGGAAGTGGTAGTTTAGTTAAGTTTTTAAAGGTTCATGTTCATCAGTTAAGTGTGTTAGCAAACATCAATCAATTTAATAAATAAATTAAGTCTTATCATTATTTTATTTTATTTATTTACAAATGTGGCCTTCTACAAAGTTCTGTAGTTGGTACTGATTGGACTAAAATATAATTTCATAGAAGTAAGGGACGGACTATGTTGTCGCATTTAATCCCCTATAAAGAAGGGGGTCCTTTTGGCATATTTAAAATTTAGAAAAGTTTCTAAAAAAGTCCTTGTTCTTTTTGATTTTGTCGAAAGAAATCATTCTTCTAGGTAGGATTTTAGGGTCAGTGCTGCGATTCCTAAAAAAACATGGCCATCGAATAGTCTATGAGTTTTCTACTTAGTAGACATTTTCCTTTATTGTAGGAATTATTTTAACATATAAATATTAGTCACGGTATAAATTGTTCGTGCTGTAATTTTGATCCAACTAAGAAGTGACGGTTAAACTATCTCCCCGCAAGTTCATTTAGCCAAAATTAGTTCATAGCGTTAACCCGATTACGAGTCGAGTTTTACCACGATTTTATTATCTTCTATCATTTGATTATGGTTTAGACGTTTATAGAAACTATTTGCTTCGTATTTCACGTTTTTATAACATATAAGGGTAATGGCAAAGCTAAAATTGATCGAAGAATTTTATTATACAATCTTATAGTTAGAATTTCACTGCCCCGTTGACGCAGTGATTAGTGACACTGCATTCAACTCCGCGGGTCGCGGGTTTGATTACCGCCGAGGACCAAAATTTTCTATAAACAATTTGTTGGTTCTTCGAACTTCGGTGTATATTTGTATTTAAGTATGTATTTAAAATTATATATGTAGTATATTTAGCAGTTGTCACCCATAACACAAGTATTAAGTTACTTACTTTGGGGGATGGACGACCATGGAAGTGTCCTATATATTTATTATTTATTTATATATATCCAAGCCCACAAATGGAATACGTACTTTTGCAAGGAGCAAAGCAGGAGCCGTAAGCTTATATCAGTTACTACTTTGTAGATAATATACATTATCTATTGTTTTATTATTCTTAATATTTTTAAACAAAAAATTTAAATTGCCTAGAATATATAAAACCGAGCGATGTCGCCTACACAATATGTCGATAGTATAAAAGCAATTTGAATAATAATCATACGGTAATACCTGAAGGCCTACCATGAACTTTTAGATAAAGATTCAATTCAAAGTCAGTACCTAAACCGAACCGCCTTCTTTTCGTACCATGAAGTGTGGATTGCATTGGGGTCGAAATGTTTGAAAAGGATAATGTTATACGAACTATAGATAACTCTGTCTCTTTTACTCACATGTTTTTAGGACGCACTCCGAACGCTCATTCGGCAACGACTTAAAGTGTGCGCCTTTAAGACGTCATGGTATGAAAAAGCAAAACAATTTAGTTTACGTCTTAAATTGAGTCGCAATAAGAGTTCATGGTAGGCCTGCTGATTATAAATGTTTTCCAAACAACACGTCCAATCATATTATCTACTAATAATTAGTCAGCGGGACCATTCATAATGTTTGCACTCGACAATAATAATCTCCACAATAAACAGAGTAGCTGTTTGGAAGTTTGAGCGGTTAAATGGGACACGTAATATAATGAAATGATAACACCGCTGTTTAAATGAAAATGACAAAGCGGAACTAAATTTTGTATTGTTTATTGATAATCTTGTATTTCGCGTAATTTGAAATACGTTGTTATAAATTATTGAATGATTATAAATAGTAATGTATAATCGGTTATCAATACGGTGTGTATCGGACTGAGTAGAATATGAGGTGTCGTAAAAGGCGACTAAGATAAGTTAACCCACCGTGTGGTATTCGGTTGAGTAGAATGGACACCCTCATTTCTTACCGAGGTGTCGTAAAAGGCGACTAAGGTAAGTTAACCCACCGTGTGGTATCCGGTTGAGTAGAATAGACTACCCTCATTTCTTACCGAGGTGTCGTAAAAGGCAACTAAGGTATGTTGACCCACTGTGTGGTATCCGGTTGAGTAGAATAGACCACCCTCTTCCTTACCGAGGATTCGTAAAATACGACTAAGGGAAGTTGACGTCAGGCAAGCGGCCGGTCGAAAAATATGTAGCCAAATAATGTGACAACATGTTGGTAACATGTTGTTCCGACCCCACTTAGAGTGGGATGAGGACAGAAATACTATACATTTCTGATATTTGTATTATATGATTTTGAAAAATATAAGCAGTAATTTAACGTAAAATTAATATACGGAGGATTAGTATGCAAACTGTGTTCGCATGAAATAATACAGAGTGTGCCGGCTGCATAACTGCATAACTTGATTCAGTAAACAAAAAGCTATCTGAACCTTACATATACTATACGCTATTCAATTATTTAATTTAATATTATTAATATTTAATTATTATTATTTTATTTAATGCTAGTTCAGGCCAGCAGTCATCATTCTCCTGCCCTTATCCCACTCTAAGTGGGGTCGGCACAATATGTCACAAACATGTTGTCATGTGATTTGGCTACGTATTTTACGAACAGCCGCCTGCCTGACGTCAAATCACCTTAGTCGCCTTTTACGACCCCTCGATAAGAAATGAGGGTGGTCTGTTCTATGCAGTCTAGTCTATACTATTAAATGATTTATAGAAGCAGGCGTTACTTTGCGGAATTCCATATTACAAGCAATATAACAGAACTAACTACTTTGCTATAATCCGCACGGGTTAAGCGAATGTATGCAAAGCCAATGTGTATGAAGCAGCACACACACCCACCACCACAATCTCGACTATCGTTTCGCCCCGAAACCGAAGCATCATCAGTAGGATAGGCTCCACGACAAAAATCGTAATATGTGCTGCTTTTGTGTGCGTTGTTGCTGGTGAATTGCGCCTTGGGGTGCATGTGGTGGCTTGTCCTGCACGTATAAGGTGCGTAGATTTTGCCTGCTTCATACACATTGGCTTTGCATGCATTCGCTTAACCCGTGCGGATTATAGCAAAGTAGTTAGTTCTGTTATATTGCTTATATATATACATTTCGCACGCTTAATATTAAAGTGACCTAATCCAAAAAAAATGTTTTTTTGCAAATTGCAATATAGCGTAGCGTAGCGCATACAAAACTCATGAATGTTAATGGGACCCATAATGAGCAAGAAAACACTAGCTTTTTTTAATTGTCCGTAATGTTATGTCATAGATGGCATTAAAGTAAGGATTACACAGTATCTAGCTTAATTAAGCCTTAACTTGAATTATGTCATTTTAATACTAAATGTGCGGTATCTATAACTGGTAAATATAGTAAAGTAATGGGTTTCTATCCCACTGCTGGGCACATACTGTGTGACATATTTGCGGGGAGTTATCAGCGAGGATCTCCTAATACTCTACTTCGTGACATTTCGACATAAATCGCAGCTATAAATATTTTTTTGGTTAAAGTTTGCAAATTTTCCTTTAATGAAATTATTTAAAAGTAATAATAAAATTATTTTTGCTATTACCCATTAAAAAGTAAATATAGTAAAAAAAAATAATAAAGTAACGGCCTGTTACAATCCCACTAATAGGCCTCCTATCTCCGTTTTTTGGAGAGAAGGATTGGAGCTAAGACCTACCACGCTACTCCAATGCATGTAGGTTACATACATCCCTAGAATTCTCTAGAGATATGCAGGTTTTCTCACGATGTTGTCCTTCACCGAAAAGCACGTGATAACTTGCAATTATCAATTAACACATAAGTTTTAATAGACTCATTGTTGCCTGCCCGGGGTTTGAATCTATGATCGTCTCTAGAGACTCACACGGTCTCGCTGCTGGGCTATCACAGCTTTTTTCACAGCAACCACACACACACTGGTAAATATATACATATATAGAATCCATCGTACTCGTGGGCATTATTATTCTTAGGTATTAGTGGGTGTGATATAGGGTATCGTGCATGTGAAAGAACTACAACGGTTTTCTTTGACTTTATAATCTTCTCAAAAACTTCACAACTGCGCCATGACACGCATCTATCTCTATCTCACGCACGCGCTGTCCGCAATGTGTCACCGCTGCGTCAAGAAGAAGAAGAAGAAGAAGATCTTTATTCCTCTTTCACAATCCAAAAAATTATTAAGTATACTTAAAATATTTTATACTATAAAACAAAATAGTTATAAAATGAAAAACACCATGTACAGCTGTGTGAAAGGACGAAATGGATGGCCACTCAGACTGAAAGCCTAAGCTTCACTGCTGATTTTCAGTGGTCTCCAGATAACTTGACTTAAATTAATTAATAACGGCAGAATCAGCTGGAACATAATAATAATTTAAAATAATGGTTGCCATGACTGCGACACATATACATATAATTTTAGATACAAACTTTGATACAAATATACACCCAGGCTTGAAGAAATCTTCTGGAGATTGTTGATTGCCGATCTCACTAAAAGCTCTTATTAGTGCTTTCGTTAAAGTCCCTGAGAATTGTATCTGTGGTAATCGAAATGCAGTTTCAGACTTGCCGAACCTAAACATTAAATAACAGATCATTTAAAATCCAAGCTAAATTGCGTACATAATTACGCCGTTAATCCGAGGTATAACCGTTAATGAAACTGTAAATGAGCTTAACTTTTAAATGCCGTCATGAATGCAAGCTGTTTCTCAATTTGCGTAATTTGGCACAATTTTTGCGAGAGGATTACAGTATGTACGATAGCTCGCGATTAATGATATTATATAAAATTAGCCAAACTTTCTTTCAGCTTAACGTAATTTTAAACCAATTGCGATGAAAACTTTAATATTAAATCCCCAATATTATTAAACTTCATTTCCGATTAAAGCGTATTTTATGTTTTGTTTATCTTTTTAAGTATTTAACTACAAATGACAACAAATAAATAACAGCATTCAAAATGGTACTCGCGGTTATTAAACTTGCATATATAAGGTACGAAAATGAATTGTCGTTCCTAATTAAAAAGATTCACTAAAAAAAATGCGGATTATAACAAAAATATTACTACTACACTATAAAACATTAGTATTATAGAATCACTTAAAGTGATTTCTATAAATTACATATTACAAAAACCAATCCCCCTGGTTTTTACTTTATAAAAGTCCATTGCATCAAATCTCCTACGTCAAGTAGGTAAGTGCTAAATAAAAAAATGGTGGCACATGAACGGTTAATACAAATAATTTATTTATTTGATACGCTGACGATACAATATATACACATTAACCATTAAAACTTATATTGATTCTAGTACAACTATAGTTATCAATTACAGCCGTATTCAGCCTTATCTTATTTTAGCTCTAAAATATGTTACAATTACATCATCCATCAAAAGCTGCCATATTTCAAAATTAAATGAAAATATGTCAAAAAAGTATAATTATAATGAAAATGATAATTGTCTACAAAGTCCAAGAAATATTGTTACTATGTCAAATGAGTAATTTTTATAGCTTATATTTATAAAACAAAGACGGGTTTCTTTCAACATTTATAACTCGAGATCTGCTGGACCAGTTTTCTTGATTTTTAATTCGTTGGATTTGTCTCCGCCCTAAATAGATACATCTTAAAAACAATGAAAATCGACGAATACATAATTATGAAAATCAATAAATGTTCATTCGTTTCGTATCTGTCAAACATTTTTTGTCATCCTGTCAAATACTGTAAGTAATGATTGACACTTATGCATGCGTTCAGAAATGTATTTTGTGTAAACTTTTTAAAAACGGTGAATACTATTGTCTGTATTTTTTTTTCAATCAATTAAAAAGGTTGAGAAGTGCATTAAGCAGGCACTTAGAAGTCCTAAATTATTTATGCGTGCTTACAGAAATAATGACAAATTATTAACATTTACGCGTGCGTTCAGAAATTTCTTTTGTATCATTGTATTACGTTCATCAAAGCCTTAATTAGTTCAGCTAAAAGGTAAGACACCTTTCATTGACTATTAGGCAGTATGAAGTTCGCCGGGTCAGCTAGTTATTAATAAAAAATAATATGCAACAAGTAAATAGACTGATGTCACATGTGTCCGTACATGTATATTTTTTCTTAAAGCTGTTAAAATTATCGAATAGTTAGATGTATTATTTATTACCAACGAAATTACATAAGCTTTTTTCATTTATTTATAACAAAATAATAAATTTATAACAAGCTATAGCTATCTTAAATAACTTACACGCTAGTTTTATACAAATCATGTCAATCCAAATAACGCTGGCGTTTCAGCGTTGTATCGCTAAGATCATTGTGATTATGATTTGCCAAAAAGGATCCTACCCTCTTATCACGTCAAATCAAAGTAATCGTTATTCAAATAGCAAAAAATGTCGCGGTCAACGTTTAAAACATTTTCAATTTCATATTATTAAAACCCAGTCTTGTATGAAGCTGAAAGGATTTTCAAATCCGGGCATTTTATCATCCAAATAATCTTCCGAGACCGTGCGAATCTTTCGAGGGGAACACGAGTTCAAACCCGGGCAGGCAACAATGAGTTTTTCTATTAAAACTCATGTGTCTAATTGATAATTGCAATTTATCACACGCTTTTCGGTGAAGGAGAACATCGTGAGAAAACCTGCATATCTCTTGAGAATTCTGGAGATATATGTAACCTACCAATCTACATTGGAGCAGCGTGGTAGGTCTTAGCTCCAACCCTTCTCTCCAGAAACGGAGAGAGGAGGCCTATTCCCAGTAGTAGGATTGTAGCAGGCCGCTACCTTACTTTACTTAAATAATCTTCGATTTTGTAAAACGCTTTACGTGTAAGCATATTTCTTACACTCAATTTAAACCTTTCTGTAGACAGGTCTAGTATGGATTGTGGAATTTTATTGTAGCTGCGAATACCGAGATTAACGAATGCTGCTGTGTTGCGACACAGAAATAAACTTAATACCTTTACCACTTGAAGATGATCACCTTATAATTAAACGCAAATATTGGCGTTAATCAAAAAATTAATCAGTAAAATACTGAATCACTTTAATCAAAAGTACCACTAGCAAATACAATTCAAACATGTTACGTATTTGCCAACCCAAAGCTTACCATAACGTCTTACCGCGGCTCTGGTCCACAAACAGTTTCAAATCTACGTGTAAGTAATCACTTTAGTACAAGCTTCAAGACAAATAATTGTACTGGAAACGTAAACACTATGTCAGTTTATCCTCTCTCTGTATTATTTACTCAGTACAATAATATAAACATAATGGTTAAGATTTGTTATAAAGTGATTGGGAGATGTTCATGTGGAGTTATATTCATTAACTAGATGTGCCAGGAAATTAGTGTCACAATTTTTTTACCGATTTGAACTTTTTAACATAAAAGTATTAATAGTGTGTTAACTATAAAATATAGAGACATGCTGTCCCGGACTTTTTAATAGTATTTTTATAGATCTACAATTCTCTAGTACATAAAATATTGTTAAATAGTAAAATAATGTTATTTTAGTGTATCTCTGCTGGTTTACGCAGCGCACGCGAGTAAACGTCCGAAGCAGGTGAGTTTTTTTTTACAGCCGTGCGAGTGGAAGAGCCACACAATTTATATAAAACGGTAATGTGCTGTTAACCTAAACCTTCCAGAAGAATTGCAAAGAAATCGATCACAAACAGACAGACAGCTTTTGGGGGCTTTGTTTTATAATCATCCAATACACACAACCACCACCAAAAAGTCGACGATCGTTTCGCTCCGAAACCGAAGCATCATCAGGAGGATAGACTCCACGACGTTTTTGATGGTGGTTGTATGTATTGCTTGTGTGTATTGTTGCTGGTGGAGGCGTCTTCATATGCATGTGATGACTTGTCCTACATTGTAAGGTTAGTGAATTTTACCTGCTTTGCATGAATTATCTTAACCTACGCGGTTTATAGCAAAGTAGTTCTGTTATAGATTCTGTAATATGGAATTCCGCAAAGTAACACCTGTTTCTATAAATCATTTAAATTTACCCACCGTGTGGTATCCGGTTGAGTAGAACAAGGTAAATTGACTTCAGGCAGGTGGCCGGTCGTAAAATACGTAGCCAAATCATGTGACAACATGTTTGTAACATGTTGTGCCGATAAGGGCAGGAGGTTGATGACGATGAGAAAAGACAAATGTCGTGTTAAATATACCGGAATATCTTTCGTACCAAAGCAAAACATAAATGTTATTCCGTTTCAAAATTTACAAAGGAATTATATATTCAAATAAATTTGCTATCAGACATACTATCTAGTATTCCGGCTCAAGATTGTTCGATCGATAAAAGGAAAAATAAATCATGTTTTGCAAATCTTCGAAGTAATTTGCATCAGCACTCATGGAATGTCGGCAAAGACCCGGCAATTGCGGTAAAAACTTCGTAAATTTATTCATTGCTTGCTTCCTTACAATCACAAATATGCTGAGATGCTATCACTACTTCGTTTCGATTTGCAGCCATTTTTGAAATCACATTTAGGTGATTGGGTAAAGCTTGCAACGCATTTTTTAATAACTTGCAGTATTAGAAGTAGAAGTATTAATTTTTTTTTTATTGTGAATTATTTATTTTCTCTTTTATTGTTAGCTTTTATATGATATATAAACTAGTGGAAACTTTATTGGTTGGTGATTTCTTATATTTTTATTAGCTATTAAGTTTTACTATGTACTGTTTTTTCCCTTAAAAATAAATTAAATTAAATTGAACAACTTAAAATATACATGTATGCAGTGAATATTTTTACAAACCATATGAGCATTAATGATTGACCAAGTATAGAAAAAGAATGATATTTTAAGAGAATTGTAATTTATAGACGCGGGCTATGGAGAATTCACTAGGGGTCTTAATATAAGATATGTATAATATAGTTTAAGATGTGGCAAAGTTAAAATACTCGTACTTACTTAAGCATAGAAACCGTAGTATTAATCTATATTATTAGTATTTTTTGGATTTAAGTTAAAATTATATCACAATATATCACTAGACCCAGTATCTTGGAGTGTTAGTTATTGAAATTTAACTTTTTTATCTAGCTTGAGATAAATGACTATAGAGAATTTTTACGATAAGTGCGCACACTGACATCAAAAGTCATCACCACAAAGTTGACTAATACATGTTGGAAGTTTTGGAAGTTAAAATTAACTCCAATATAATTTTTTTTATAAGTATATTAACTAGAATAGTCGCAGAGTATCGGCACGCAGCATTAAATTTCTCATGTTAAGATGACACACACACACACTAATATATACACACAATCAGACAGACACAAAACATCATTATAATTGTCTATACTTGCATTATAAAGCGATCGTAGTGTTCCACGTATTCAAGTACAAATTTGTTGTTTCATATTTTACGCAATCTATAGTTATTTCTAAGCTTATTATTCTTACTATCCCATTGACCCACATAATGGTGGCCCCAATTATTCACAAAGAGCAACTCCAGCGAAGATAATTCATCTCACGTAGCGTTTTATCTGCGTGACAAATTGTAGTACCGCGCTGCAGTAACTCAGGTATTTTAATGAAGTACGCTGAGTTAGAGGCAGATGTAGAAGTGAAATTTCCTTATTTTTCTTTCAAATTCTTGGTCAAAGCTGATTAGTCACACAAATGTTATTTAATCTCGTGCTTGTGTTAATTAATAAATTCTGGAAGTTGTGAGAAGCGAAAAGTGTCATCATGGCAAACCTTTAACAGTTTGCCACTTTATTCGGATTTGAGCAGCAAGAAAAGCTTAGACAAGATATTTGCTCAAGGTTTATAACCAAGGAAGTTATTTATTTACTTCCTCAGTCTTTCACTCTTGATAGAGTGGTCATTGTTGAAAATGCGTTTCGTCGGTTGGTATAGCCATTGCGCCTCTATCTGGCGTGGTCTTCAACGTTGATAAAACATTGGACTGCTGATTTTCGAGTTGCCGCTCTAGATAGTTATTGGCTACCTATAAAACAATGGGTTAAATAATATTTCCGTTAGGTCATGTATGATAATTGACGATTCAAAAGTGCTTGTAAAAAGCCTATGTGAATAAAGATTAATTTGATTTTGATTTTGATAAATTTCACCAATGGAGTCGATAGAGCGGATCCGGAAAGTCGAGTCGCTGGATTCGATACGGGAATCCCAATGGATGCCCAGTTGGAGTAAGTCCACGAGGCGGTTGATGGATCTGGTGTTCCTTGTGCATCTATTAGCGGAGAAAGAACCCACTGTCTAAAGAGGTCCTGACCCGGAAGTCGAGGTGATACTCTCCGGGGTATAGAGCTGCTATTAGCAGAGATGGAGGTGATATCGTGGAACGGACGGTGTAAATAAGCACATTTACACCGTCCGTTTTTGGAAAGAAGGAGCTAAGAACCACCAAGGTGCTCCAATGCGGATTGGTAGAATGAACATATCCCCAGAATTCTCTAGAGATATGCAGGTTTCCTTACGATCTTCACGGAAAAGCATGTGATAAATTGCAAATATCAATATCAATCAGGCACAGAAGTTTTTAAATAGGAAACTCATTGGTGCCTGCACAGTGTTTGAACTCGTGACCCCCTTGAAAGAGTCGTAAGGTCTCAACGCTGGGCTAAGACAGCAGTTTTAACATTACACGTCATGCTAAATCCTAACAAAGCTGTTATACTCTACTAATCATATTGGCAGTACGCTAATAACCTTATGGTGTAATATGATAATATTTAATAAAATTCGTGAATATGTAATTATATTAATAGTAAATTTAAATGCCGTGTTTGTATTTCGATCTGCTTTCTAATATATTGGAATTTGAATTTGTATTCTATTCGATTATTCAATGGCGTTATTATGAATAGTGAATGAGACGTCATTAGTTAACTATTTGAAATCAAAGCAATGGACTTGTTTTATAATCACATTTGTGTAACATATTACCGTTTAATAAACATCATTGTTTCGATGGGTTTAGTGTAAGCATAACAAGTTCTGGTACACCATTAAAGGTCTTTGCAAGTTTCTATAGATATATAATATAACAGAACGAATAATACATATCTTATCTTATATAAAAAAATTCTCGTGTCACAAAGTTAGTGAGCTTATTTCGAAACGGCTTGACCGATTTTTATGAAATTGTATATTCAGTATGTCTAAAATCAGCTATTATCTATTTAAACCCTATAGTAAGTGATACAAGTAATAAGGGTTGTCCACCCCTAACATTTTTTTGTTTTTTGGATATTTTTTTTTATATAATACACTAGAAATTTTCCAGAAGTAATATATAAGGCAAAACAACGTTTGCCCGGTTAACTAGTAAATCAATTTCCTAATTAAATTTTCTTCATAGAGGAATAAGTGAGATAGGGTATAATCAAACTTCACATTAAGAAAGAGTGAACCAAATAGTTTGCTGATCGATAGCTTGATGGTTGGGAGGTTACATATAAGTATCCAGAGATAGGCAGGTTTCCTCAGGATGTTTTCTTTAACCGAAGAATGTGTTTTAAACTACAATCAGACACAAATTTAAACAGAAAACTAATTGGTTCTTACCCAGGGTTCATAAACTCGCAAAAGAGTCACACGCTAATGAGCTATCACAGCCTCTAACAAATCTCTATAGACGTAAGGTCACATATTTGTTTTACCGCATTAAAGTACATGCAGATATATAAATCATTTTCAGCGGTAACCTGAAAAACCACTTAACCGCATCCCAGCGGGGCTCCTATGAAAAATGCTCTCCAACAATAAAGAACTGCTCACTGAGGACTACCTGCTGTTACAATAGGAATTTGTTTAATAAGAATTATCCTTACTTGGCATAACGTGTCGTTTTGTCTGCGTATACCTCAGAAGTCTATTTTAAAGGCGTATTTTGGTTTTGTTATCTTTTCAGTGGATCCAAAAGCAGTTTTTCAAATGTCGTATTTCTTTCTCGATGATGTGAATGAATGAGATATCCGATGAAGTAAAAATAAAGTGAAGCCTACCAAAGTAAAAGTTACTCTGTGCCCGCCACCACCAGCGTGATGAACTCAGGTTTTTTAGCCGATGAGAGTCACCCGCCGCTCGTGCCTAACAAGCGTCAATGACCCGTAAGGGGTTTAACTGATAAAAAAGAACAAAAAAGATGAGATAACTTTTTAAATAACTCTTTCGACGTAAGCAAAACAACGTGAACTTCTGAAATGGAACCTCTTAGAAATTGCAGATTTGACTTGGCCTTAAAGGACTCCAATTCCAGGCCGTTAATATATCAATAAATTTTGACACATTGTGAATAAAAAAACTTATAATGTTGATAATAGGTGGCGTTTTTAATATCGAATTCCTGTTGAATTAATATAGTTGAAAAGCCTATATTTTAACCCAGTGTTTATGGAATGATTGTGCCAAATTTCATCGTTAATAGTTTAGCGGATTGGCCGTTAAATGTAACCGATAGACAGACTTTCGCATTCGTAATATTAAATTCGCAGGCTCGAAGAATCGTTTATAGGAAATGTTGGCCCTCGGCGGGATTCGAACCTGCGACGTTCGGAACAGAGGACAGGATCACTACGCACTGCGCCAAAGGGTCAGTCAATATATGTTAACATAATTTATATAATTAGGCGTTACTTTGCGGAGATCCATGGCAGTGGTGGAGGTTTGTGCATAATAATTTAAAACAAGTTAAAACAATTTAACGAATCCTGCATGTATCGGGTATTAAAAAACGGATAGTCCACTATACATTTAGTACTATATATATTTTCTATTTACCGGATAATACCAAAATAATTTTTATTATTACTTTCATATGTTCACATGTTTTGGCTAAAGTTTTCCTGTTCGACGGCAATATCAATTTGTAAGATAAAAGCCGAGGTTGTCTAAACGTCATAAAGCAACCAGCGGGAGTTTAATTCCAATCTCGCTTACAACTTACTGGTTATTTATAATAATCTTTTATATAGCGTAAATAAAATGATAGCTTAAAAAAACTGCTATGACCTCATGATTTATACTTTTAGATAAAAGAATTCGCGATAGCTGTAGTGTTGAAATACTCTCATTTATAAACTATATATTTTCATCATTCTCCTGCCCTTACCCACCCTAAGTAGGGTCTGCAGATCATGTTATAAACATGTTATCACATGACTTGGCTTGGTACTTTACGACCAGACGCCTGCCTGACGTCAACTTACCTTAGTCGCCTTTTACGACACCTCGGTAAGGAAATGAGGGTAGTCTATTCTATGCAGCCGGATACCACACGGCATATAAACTATTAACTAACTAGTTCTTGTTCCCAAAGGAAAAATTGTGTACTTTTATCTTATTTATTGGCCTAGTATGTAAATTTGAATTGTATCAATTTTTATCAATAATAATTTAGCATATTAGTCGGTAAAACTTAACAGACAGATAGAGAGGCTTTCGACTTTATCATATGCGTACGGATGATTCGTAAGTATTTAGATTATATTATTGTACTTTTATTTACAACAAAAATATACAAGTTATGTATATCTTAAATTACTCACACGTTAGTACTTTACAAATCATGCCCACGTGGTCTAATTTGTTTGCATATAATATAATAGGTCATTTATTTGTTTTTTCGAATCTCTAACAGCGTTACATATAAAATAATGATAATAAAACAAAGTCCACGAAAACCGACCGTCTGTATGTGGATGCGGTATTTTCTCAAAATGTACTAAACGGATTTTTGTATGGTTTTTACTAAAAGGTAATGCAATTCTTCCGGAAGGTGTTATGTTAATAGTACATTACGATTTTATATTAATTGTGTTGAAGATGACTCGCAGTTGTAAAAAAAATATCACCTGCTTCGGTCTTTAGTCGCAAGCGCTGCTTAAGTCAACAGTAACAGTAAAAATAATATATTAAAAATAATTATTTCGTACCAATTATGGAAGATCATTTATAGAATGAGGCGTTACTTTGCGGAGATCCATAATACAAAAGTAATAATAAAATTATTTTGCTATAATCCGCTATATAATATAGTGCTAAATGTACAGTGAGTGGACTATCCGTGTTTCCATACCCGTTACATGCAGTATTCGTAAAAACACATGTACAAACCTTCACCACTGCCACCACAATACACAAACACTACACACGTTCACTATCACAAACTCAACAATCGTTTCGCCCCGCAACCGAAGCATCATCAGAAGATATACTGTACGACAAAATCGCAAATTCGCTTTGCGATATATATTTTCTATTTACTGTATAGCGGATTATCGCAAAATAATTTTATTTTTACTTTTGTATGGGAGATCACATCATTTTTATTTGTTGTTACAATTATAATGCGGCTTCAGCCGCGTGGAAATCAGTGTTTAGTATTTACAAACTAAAGTCCGAGAGTCGAGTAGTAAACTCGAGTCTATAAACTCGAATAGTAGTAGTCTCGAGTCTCGTTTAGGAATAGGCCTCCTCTCTCCGTTTCTGGAGAGAAGGGTTGGAGCTAAGACCTAACACGCTGCTCCAATGCGGATTAGTAGGTTACACATATTTCCAGAATTCTCTAGAGAAATGCAGGTTTCCTTACGATGTTTTCCTTTACCGAAAAGCGTGTGATTAATTGCAATTATCAATGAGACACATGAGTTTTAATAGCAAAACTCATTGGTGCCTGCCTGGGTTTGAACTCGTGTTCCCCTCGAAAGAGTTGCACGGTCTCACCGCTGGGCTATCACAGCTCTGAGATTAAGTATAGATAACAATTAATCACAATTTTAAACATAACAATTTGAAATAATAAATACAAGAGAATAATGAAGAGATAAAAAAACAACATAAATCTTAACAAAATATTCATTCAGCTTTTGAAAATAAAATTGCCTTAACTGCAATCATTTTCAAAATATACTATCACTCATTTACGAATTGTTATGTTCAAAAATGTGTAATCTTTCTGAAAAGATTTTGGCAAAATTTTATGAAAGGCAACGTATAAATCATGAATATGAAAAGACGAGATCCAACATTTTAGACTACAGCATAAAATATTTATCATATTTTTTGCTCCTTGTTGCGCTTACTTAATGCAATATAAACAAAGTGGAAAATAAAGCTGCTTTCCCATCGGTAGAGAAAATTTCTTTAATAAGATTTCAAAATGATCGCTCTTGCTGATTGAATTCTAGCGTTTGATTATAAGAATTCTAAGTTTTAGAGATGCTGGTTAGGGGTGCAACTTGGAGCGAAAAACATCGACATAAAAAATCGATTTTTGCAAATAAATCGATTTGTAAAAAATCAATTTATTTGCATATACACATTAGCTTTGCATGCATTCGCTTAGCCCGTGCGGATTATAGCAAAGTAGTTCTGTTATAGTGCTTGTAATATGGAATTCCGCAAAGTAACGCCCGCTTCTATAAATCATTTAATATTTCCAATAGGTTTTTTCTGAATAATTGAAAAGTATTATCTATACAAACCGGCTGTACTCACGTCTTATTTATTGATTCAAAGCACTTGTTTACACTACCGCAAAGTCAACGAATCTCGAATGTAAGTAATAGAAGCAACTTATAGTATATATCAATCAATAATAGGATATGTCAATCGCTAATTAATACGCAAACTTGTAACACGTATTATAATAAATGAATCTACACCGGTATTTAAATTCGCTCCATTTAAAAGAAGTACCATAGATGACAACCACGTAAAATTTATAAGTTTAAGAGAATATTTTTGAATTTGAATTTGTTAGTCGGGCTAACTCGGGCTAATCCGATACAATAAGACGTGAGTATAGCTGGTTTCCATACATAAAATAGAATACTAATCACGATAGTTTAAATTCAAAAATTGAAAACTAGACACTTTTAGTATAAGTAATTCATTAGAATAAAGACCTATTGAAGTGTACAAGTACGAAAAAAAAGGAACAGATGCGTTGTTTGCGAAATTCCTATAAATGTTTCGCTACATTGCTTTCATAAAACAGCGCGTATCTTATCATAAAACAAGAAAAAAATAAAAAAGGGGGTAATTAATAATAACCATTTTTATCAATTTACAATGTTTAGGTAAAATCGATTATCAAAAATCAATAATGATAATAAAATAATCGATTAATATGAAAATAGATTATTTTTTGACATCCCTCAAGCCGCTTTCCATTCTCTATCATTAGAAATTTATTTGTTTAAAAGACACAGATCTGATGACAAGGTTCTGGCGCAATTGGCCCATTATAAATTACGTTCGATCAGTCCTAAATCACTTTCAATTCCCAGTTGCTACAATTAACGGACGCTTCAATTAAGGGAAGGTCCATAGTGGGTCTGTGCGATCTCAATATAAATTGGTCACTTCTCCAAATTACTTTATTCACAATCCTGACGATTGTCTATATGATAGACATACGAGAAAAAGCCAGTGATACCTGCGTCGCGACTCAGCAGAATAAGCAACTCATTTGTTGATCTCTCTATTCGCTTCTATACTTAAATCCCTCAATCCATTTTAGACCAGTCTACATAAAGATTCAAAGTGTAAAAAATATGCTTATACGTGAAGTATATGACAAAATTGAAGATTTGGATGATAAGAATGCCTGGATTTCAATATCCTTTCAACTTAATATAAGACAGCAGTTTAATAATGTATGAAAATATTTAAAAGATTGACCGCCGAGTTTCTTGCTGGTTCTTCTCGGTAAGAGCAGCATTCCGAACCAGTTGTAGCTTCATTAATCATATTGATGCTTGACGATACAGAAGTGCCTGAAATGGTTTAGTTGAATAAAGATTATTGTGATTTGATTTGATTTGAACTCGCCTCAGATTACGAGGCCGCTTATTACTAAGCAAGTTTTTTTATACATCATTGATAAAAACATTTATTTTCTGTTAATTAACACAAAAAACTGGACTGACGCCCCTCAACAGGGTCGTGGGGAGCTGCTAAATTCAAGCCGGCACAAGATTGTGTGTTGTGGAGATCTCATGAAGAAGCTCTATGTCCAGCAGCGGACGTCCGTCCGTTGACAGAGAAGATGAAGATCACAAATATTAATAAATTAAAAAGAAAGAATCTATACAAAAGCTAATTTTACCACAGAAAAAAGGATGCTTCTCAGCATTTTGCTGCGATATGATTCTTACAGCACCGATTTTCAGGCCGATTTACCTTTTTATAAGGTACTAGCAATGCCCCGCGGTTTTACCCGCCTCCATACCGATCTCGTGATATTGGAAAGTCTACGAAGTCGGACTATAAATTTATTTGTAGATTATTTCATTATAAAAAATGGTTATCATTAGTATTCTTGGAATAAGAGCTAACTCACCCAATGCAGGCCCTGCTACAATGGTCGCTACAATGAATTTGTTATGACATTATTTTCTTTCGATTTATATTCTTTAATTCATGATATCTTTTCATTGGGACGTCGGACTTTAATAATTTAAAAGTATCTTACAGGTATTAAAATAGTTTTTAATAAAATGGTTTGATTATTGTCGGCAATCTTATCAACTTTTACAAAAGTAGATATATTGGTATAACTATAATAGTTAGACATATGGTATTGCGGACTTTTTTGTGGATATCGATATGTTCTATAATACTGTAGAACATTTTTTGTTCTATCCTCAATAGTGTCCGCAGCGCACGCGATGAAATTTTATTAGGGATCCCTATTTTTTTTGAAAATGTCATATAGCCTATAGTAGTTTTTGCATGAAACATTACAAACGTACACACATACAAACATACAAGTCTTTCCTCTTTATAATATTAGTATATAAATATTATTAAGTTTATTTATTAAGTTATTAATTAATAATATTAGGATATAAACGACGTTACGGCAAAGTTGCACCCGATGTGGTCACGAACTGACTGAAGCGCCGTGGCGTCTTCGTTCCCGAGTACAGCAATTATTTTGTTCATCTACCCTCACTTAAACCGCACAGTCGTAAGGTCTCTTTCTTGCACACTGGTATTATCTGCACGCGATATAGCTTTTTGTCGCGATGTGACCGATATTTATATAAGTATTAATCGCGACAATTTAAAATTTACACGATAATATATTTTTATTTTACTACATTGAGTTTTACATTATTTTGATAGGCATACCGAAGTTTAACACCACGCCTCGTGGATTTGTTTTGATTGGTGCAGCTGCGAGTAAGACAATAAAATATTTTAGTTTTTCAAGAAGATAGTTTTTCATTTTGAATTTGAGATCATTCCGTACTTTAAGATTTCCTACTATAGGAGGGAGGGAGGGATGGTTTTCCAAATCTCACTCACAGCGTAACTAAAGCTACTACTTTCATGCAGTGTAGACTAATGCATCGTTAAAACCTGTATATTTTGTTATAACTTAGAACGGAATATTCAAATTATTAATAAATCCTTATTTATTACTCTCTCTTCACGAAATTGCTTTGCCGACATTAATAATCAAACAAATGAACAAAAGTTTCAGACCCAAGTCTGTTAGAAGTAACTCGAACGGCAGTAAAATATTTCAGATTTCGCATTAAAATGTAATTTCACTTTCTTCAAAGAACAGCCGTCAAGTTGGCACTATCAGTGTTACTTCAAATAAATCACTTCGCAGGCAATTACTGCTTCCTGTGAAACAGAACTGAAGTCTCGGTTGGAATGATAAGGCAATGTCAAGAAGTTTGCGAATACTTGAAAGTAGGCCCGCAGTCCAACTTGTGCCTACAGCGGATGTAAATCGACATTGTTTGAATTAAATGCGGCGTTTTGTTGCCGATTCCTTTTGAGTAAGGAATATCTCAAATAAATAAAAGGTCTGTTGTTATTTGCTCACAATGGAAACACTATAGGATGGGTTTCAAACAGTTTTATTCCTTCACACAAGTCTGTAATTGTAAAGTTATTAAAGTTTTGCTAAACAATTTTTTTTAAACTATACATGTATTTTGAGCTGTTCTCATTTGTTTTTATGGTGCAGAAACAAAGACCCTTAAAGCTGCGTATAGGCACAGAGTTGAAATGTGGTGCTTGCATCATATGCTAAGGATTCCGTGAAAAGCCCATGGCACCAATATCTCAATTTTAACTGAACTCAAATTACCTGAACGAATGCATAGAATGTACAGCGCTTGTCTTCAACCTGCTCGCAACGTGTTAAGCGATACTTTGGCCACGTTGCACGCAAGGTACTAGTAACTTAGAACATCTGGTAATTACAGGGAATATTGAGGGGAAAAGGCCTTGAGGACGTAGTCTTAAGAGATGGTCAGACTGGGTTGCTAAACAGCTGAAGGTGCCAATCAGTTGCGCATTTTACCCACAACTAGTAGCTAAAGTGATATGGAGTCACGATCCTCAGCACTGAGAGAACGATGAAGAAGATATGTATTCTGTGATATGTGTTTTCTCGCAGTCGAAAAGTCTTATCAGAATATTTCAAAGTAGTGTTTTAGTATCGTTCGTATGCAAATTAAAGAAAAAATGGTTACTATCACAATGCTGAGCAAAGGTCTCCATACGCATTTCATATTTTATCAAGTCTTGTTACACCGCACATCCACTTTAACATTCTCATCTCATTTGCATGCACGCTGCTTTCAAATCCCAGTAGCGTAAGCAGCAAATGAGTAACCTTTAAATAGTTGTTAGAACAATGTTGCGGAGTTATCCAACGCAGCTATTGATATTCGTTGGCCTGATTTATATTTGCGTTTAACGTTTTTTTTATAATAGAGTTTTTAAGTGTGATTTCACAATAATATATTATTTATTTATTTCAATACTTACTTTTTTATGAGGACGTCGTTCATTTCGACTTATTCAAATTAAAAGATAAAGCACTCTTAATTATGTCTTATGTGTCTTTCCTATTTCCTATGTGTCGAAACAATATATTAGCTTTAAATCAACCAAATTTAATCTTTATTGATCCAACGGATTAGCTATTAAAGCGTAACAAACAGACACACATACAGTTGGAATAAACATTGTACCTACATGATTAAGGGTTTTGTAGCATTTAAGTTGACGCAAACGGACGTAAACTGGAGTAAAGCTGTGATAGCCCTGCGGTGAGACCGTGCGACTCTTTCGAGTGGAACACGAGTTCAAATCTGGGCAGACACCAATGAGTTTTTCTATTAAAATACATGTGTCTAATTGATAATTGCAATTTATCACACGCTTTTCGGTGAAGGACTACATCGTGAGGAAACCTGCATATGTCTTGACATTTCTGGAGATATGTGTAACCTACCATTCCGGATTGGAGCAGCGTGGTAGGTCTTAGCTCCAACCCTTTTCTCCAGAAACGGAGAAAAGAGGCCTATTCCCAGCAGTGGGATTGTAACAGGCTGCTACTTTTACATGCTAGTGGAAGTCAGTCAGTTTATAAAACATGTCATAAGACGTATCGTATTGTATGGATCAGAATGTTTGGCAATGAAAGGTGGATGTGTGGTGTGACAAGATTGGATAAAATATGAAATGAGTATATAAGAGGATGTCTAAAAGTTGCACCCAATAGAAGTGAAGAGGTATGAAAATCATGTGACCAAAAGAGTGTTAAATATAAACGTGGTTGAATATATAATTATAGGGAAGCCTAAAATTAATAGTTGAATTGCGTGAAGTATGATAACATGCATATAAAAGGAGTAGCGCTAGATGTGATTTATGATAGGGCAGGGAATGATAATAGATGAGAGTCAGATTCCTTAATAATGAATTTAACATTAATAATCACAGGGTTTTTAAAGTATTCATAAATGAAAGAGATACTGAATTGAATCTTTTCGAACTTTGCCACTGATATAAAGATCAAAAGCAACTAACCGGCAGTACTACAAGCTCTAATTCATGTACGGTGAAATAGCCGGACACAGGAAATCCATTAATACGTCCTTTTTAGCACGATCGTACCGAGCGGCAGAGCAACGTGCAGCAATACAGACCAACTGTCGGATATTTCGAAGCTTCGCTTAATTGTACGTGAGAGGTACGTGGAACGTTATTTCCGCGAATATTCAACAATATTTTTGATCAAAGCACCAAAGTGAAGTGACAATATCGACTTGCGATTGCCAATAGGTCACCAAATGGCCAAATATGGAAAGTCTACTATCACCCAATGGAACTTGGGTGAGAGTAGACTTTCCATATTTGGTTCTATTTCAAAAAAGTAATAAATTTTTTCGAATGTTATGGAATATATATCTGGTATATCAGGGATTCCAAATTTGGTCTATCAGAAATTGGTTTCCTATGGGTCGATATTAACGAAAATTGACGATACGAGTCGAGAGGTGTAAAAGTCAGCCTTCATTAATTTCTTCTTCTTTTTTTCTAAAGTTCCTATTTGAATATTGACACTAAAATACGTAGTGTTCCCTGAAATTTGTATCAAAGATGACGGAATTAAATATATTTAGAACAGTTTTTGAACCGCGTTGAGATCTGGAGATGCGACGGAAATGGCCGAATCAGGCAACAAGTATGAATATCTCATCAAGAGATATGTGCCGTTGGCAATTGAGATTAGGGCCATTTAGACAAAATGTTTTTTTTATCTGTTATAATATCTCAGTTAATTGCCTCTTTAGGTAACAAGGCGGCTGCTCATTTTTTGCACAAAGTATCAGCTTAGCGATTCAACGCGGAAACGCGGTTAGCATTCTTGGGATCATTCCACGTGGGCAGGATTTGAATAGTACTAGCGTGTAAGTAATTTAAGTAAGACTTGTACATTTTTGTTGTAAGTAAAAAAAATATGTATATATATTTTCGAATATTTGTAATAAACAAACCTGCACTGGTGGAGCCTTGTTGCTTTATAGTGTGTAATATTCAAGCCACGTTAAGAAGAGTTACACCGAAACCGTTATTTTTTTCTTAATAAATACGAACATATTCACAAATGATTGCCGTAGCCAAAAGTTTAATTGCAATGTTATACAAAAACGTAAAAAACGTAAATGTTTTAAATGATTTATAGAAGCAGGCGTTACTTTGCGGAATTCCATATTACAAGCACTATAACAGAACTAACTACCTTGCTATAATCCGCACGGGTTAAGCGAATGCATGCAAAGCTAATATGTATGAAGCAGGCAAAATTTACGCACTTTATACATGCAGGACAAGCCACCACACGCACCCCAAGGCGCCTCCACCAACGACAATGCACACAAGCAGCACACACAACCACCACTACAATCTCGACGATCGTTTCGCTCCGAAACCGAAGCATCATCAGGAGGATAGGCTCCACGACAAAAATCGCAATGCTTGGCATTGCGATTTTTGTCCTTTGTCTTTGGCTTGTCCTGCATGTATAAGGTGCGTAAATTTTGCCTGCTTCATACACATTAGCTTTGGATGCATTCGCTTAACACGTGCGGGTTATAGCAAGGTAGTTGCTGTTATAGTGCTTGTAACGTAAATGTTATAAAACAAATTGTTTGTAACATTTACGACAGAAACAGATCAAGCAAAAACTGAAAACTTCCTAACACGAAGCGTTAGTTTCATATACACCATGAACTTTAAATCAGGCGGAATTGCAATAGCAACATCGAACAACGAAACAACTTTGTTGCGGAAACAATTTTGAGTTTACGACCGTGCGACTATTAGTTTCAAAATATTACTCGATCGAATGGAATATCCGCATTCCGAATTACGAAATTTCGCACAATCGGCAGTTTTTTTCATAGCAAACTTTCGAGTTTACAGTTACGGGAAAACCGGACCACTTTAAAATAGACGCTTCTAGAAACAATTGTTTCCGTTTTAACCAATTTCGAAGCGATTTGGGAAACTGTTAATTGGTACGGGGCTGCATGAATTGGTCAAATTCAATTTATAAAGCTATTAAACAATTTTTCTGTAACTAATATAAACAAGATGACTTGGATACCTAGCTTTCTAACGTTTTACAGAGTATGAAACATTTAGATTTGTGTTTAATTCTTGTAAGTGAGATAACTTTAGATAGATAGAAATTATTTATTGCACACACATTACATCACACAATTGGTATCCGGCAGAATAGAATAGACCACTTGCCTTTCTTACCGAGGTGTCGTAAGAGCCGACTAAGGTAAATGCCGTGTGGTATCCGGCTGCATAGAATAGCCACCCTCATTTCTTACCGAGGTGTCGTAAAAAGCGATTAAGGTAAATGCCGTGTGGTATCCGGCTGCATATAATAAATAGCCACCCTCATTTCTTACCGAGGTGTCGTAAGAGGCGACTAAGGTAAATGCCGTGTGGTATCCGGCTGCATAGAATAGACCACCCTCATTTCTTACCAAGGTGTCGTAAGAGGCGACTAAGGTAAATGCTGTGTGATATCCGCCTGCATAGAATAGACCACCCTCATTTCTTACCGAGGTGTCGTAAAAGGCGACTACGGTAAATGCCGTGTGGTATCCGGCTGCATAAAATAGACCACCCTCATTTCTTACCGAGGTGTCGTAAGAGGCGACTAAGGTGAATGCCGTGTGATATCCGGCTGCATAGAACAGACAACCCTCTTACTGAGGTGTCGTAAGAGGCGACTAATGTGAATGCCGTGTGATATCCGGCTGCATAGAATTGACCACCCTCCTTTCTTACCGAGGTGTTGTAAGAGGCGACTAAGGTAAGTTGACGTCAGGCAGGCGGCCGGTCGTAAAATATGTAGCCGAATCATATGACAACATGTTATAACATGTTGTGCCGACCCCACTTAGAGTGGGATAAGGGCAGGAGAGTGATGACATTACATCACACAAATTACATTAAGAAATAAACTTAACTACAGAAACATACGGTGTGCAAAGGCGGCGTTATTGCTAAAAGCAATCTCTATCAGACAACCTTTAGAGAAAGAACAAATTGTTACATAAAATGAGATAGGTGCATCAACTAATACTTTATTCATAGTTAAACCTGGTTGCTAAAAATGTATGTAGAGAGATAATCGGCACAATCACTGTGCTAGAATTCTCACGATCATCCTTATTATCATACAATAGATATGATCATACCGTATCACCCAGCGATTCCCTTTGATGCGTGTCTAATAAACCGCCAATTCCCGGATTGTAGGTGATCGTGGGCGATCATTGACGATGATCATTGGGTACCGCTGAGTATACCCTCTACACGATCGTGATCGCACTTAATCGTCTGTAACCGCGAATTATAAGAAGGAGCCATAATATAACATCTACATATATTGCCATGGGTGTCTGCATTATAGATGTGCAGTGTATACACTCGTGATTAGTCGATATAATATCTCCGGTATCTTTTTGATGACAGTCGACAAAGATATCTCCGGATTTGGAAACTTCGTCTTTCAAGAGTTTATGCTTCACTGGATTCCATATCATTTAGGGTAACCAAAAGACAGCTTATATAAAAGTAGGTAGGATTAAACAGTAAACGGTTAAACTAACTCGTTAAAAAACTTTCTCCTAATCTACCAAAGTCGTAAAATAACACATTAGCCTTTAAGTAAATATTTTACTTAAGTTTTGTTTTATGTAGTTACTACATATCACATTATATTTATTTATTAATTTAATATTTTTGCACTAAACAGAGATACATTGGTCATAGAGAATTAATTATAACCAGCGTGCCAAGGCGGTCTTATCGCTAAAGCGATTTCTCACAGGCAACCTTTGGTGAAAGGAGAATACTATGAGAGCGGGTATAGTGCAAAGTAAACTATAATACATACAATTAAATACTAATATTACACAGATATTCACAATTATATATATTATAATACATATATTTAAAGTAAAAAAAAAGTAAAGTGAGAGCCTGTTACTATGCCCACTGCTGGGCTAAGGCCTCATCTCTCCGTTTTTGGAGAGAAGGATTGGAGCTAAGACCTACCGCGCTGCTCCAATGCGGATTGGTAGGTTACACATAACCCTAGAATTCTCTAGAGATATGCAGGTTTCCTCACGATGTTTTCCTTCACCGAAAAGCGTGTGATAAATTGCAATTATAAATTAGACACATAAGTTTTTAATAGAAAAACTCATTGGTGCCTGCCCGGGGTTTGAACCCATGTCGTCTCTAGAGAGTCGCAGGGTCTCACCGCTAGGCTATCACAGCTTATATATTTAAAGTACATCACATAAATAGCCATTACAAGATAAATTTTACAAATTCAAAGATAAATAATGCAGCTTGAAAGGATTTTTAAATATATGTAAAGATTCCGAACGACGGATATCGATAGGAAGAGCGTTCCAATGGCGGACACACTGAACTGTAAATGAATTACCGTAGTAAGTGGTCCGATTTATGTAGTTACTATTATATTATTTTCAAATCTATCACGACCACAATATTGTTACAACCGCTTCCGGATAGAGCGAGTAATGGCGGTTTGGCAGTAAAGTCAATATCATAAGAGGCACGTACTGCGTGACATATTTGCGGGGAGTTATCAGCGAGGGTCGCCTAATACTCTACTTCGTGACATTTCGACATAAATCGCAGCTATAAATATTTTTTTGGTTAAAGTTTGCAACTTTATGAAATTATTTTAAAGTAATAATAAAATTATTTTTGCTATTAACCGCTAAAAACTAAATATAGTTTAAAAAAAAGTAGTAAAGTAACGGCCTGTTGCAATCCCACTGCTGGGAATAGGCCTCCTCTCTCCGTTTCTGGAGAGAAGGGTTGGAGCTAAGAACTACCACGCTGCTTCAATGCGGATTGGTAGGTTACACATAGAGATATTCAGGTTTCCTCACGATGTTTTCCTTCACCGTAAAGCGTGTGATAAATTGCAATTGATTTATATGATTTATAGAAGCAGGCGTTACTTTGCGGAATTCCATATTACAAGCAATATAACAGAACTAACTACTTTGCTCCACGACGATTTTTGTCGTGGAGCCTATCCTCCTGATGATGCTTCGGTTTCGGGGCGAAACGAACGTCGAGATTGTGGTGGTGGGTGTGTGTGCTGCTTTTGTGTGCGTTGTTGCTGGTGAATTGCACCTTGGGGTGCATGTGGTGGCTTGTCCTGCATGTATAAGGTGCGTAGATTTTGCCTGCTTCATACACATTGGCTTTGCATGCATTCGCTTAACCCGTGCGGATTATAGCAAAGTAGTTAGTTCTGTTATATTGCTTGTAAATTGCAATTATTAGACACGTGAGTTTTAGTAGAAAAACTCATTGGTGCCTGCTCGGGTTTGAACTCGTGTTCCCCTCGAAAGAGTCGCACAGTTTCACCGCTGGGCTATCACAGCTCTTACAAGGAAATATATATAATGCTAAATGTAGACTGGAGTATTCGTTTCCATATGAATCCTGCATTTTGGGTATAAAGCGAACAGTCCACCATACATTATCATCATAATTCTCCTGTCCTCATCCCACTCTAAGTGGGGTCGGCACAACATGTTACAAACACGTTGTGCCACATGATTTGGCTACGTATTTAAGACGTCTGCCTGACGTCAACTTACTTTAGTCGTATTTTACGACCCCTCTGTAAGAAAGATGGTCTATTCTACTCAACCGGATAACACACGGTGGTCAATTTACCTTAGTCTTTATTGCGGATTATAGCAAAATAATTTTATTTTTACTTTTCTATTATGGATCTCCGCAAAGTAAAGCCTAATTATATAAATTACAGAAATTATGTTCCAGTTATGGTGTTAAATACCCTGATCACTTAGGGCTAAGTCAATAAGTAGTGAATTCCAAATTGCGAAAGTGCTCGGACCTTTACCATGGATTAAAAATCCGGGCATATCTTTGATTTCTGTACAAAAAAATTAGAGGTCTACATATTAACAATTCATCAAACTCAAACTCAAAATATTCTTTATTCAAGTAGACTGTTCTCAGTACTTTTGAAGCGTCAAATGTTTTAAGAAGCTACCACTGATTCAGAAGTTTGCTCCTACCGAGAAGAACCAGCATGAAACTCGGCGGATATTTTATTAAACTTTATTTCTTTACAATTTCATTGATGGTTACAAATTAATCGTTGCAGCTCGGTGCAGTTGACTGCAGTTAAGACGTGCTACAATCACTCAAATAATCTTCAATTGTATAGTAAGCTCATACGCATTATATTATAGCTTATATTACGGTAACTATATAGACACACCCTCGCACACATACCCATACACACACGCACGCACGCATATACACACAAACACACACACAATAAATAAATAAAAATAATTTTGACAGAACTAACCAAGTTTTAAAATTTGTTATTAATAAACAAATATCACTGCATGACTTATTTATAAGGGAGGGCACTGGCTCCTGAAACACAGTTAATTCTGGTTTAGGGGCCATGGTTCGAATATATTATGTCAAAATTGTATGTTTGCATCAAAAAAATCTTTATTTCTTCAACACACCTCAGTACAACAACAGTATTAATAAAAATAAAAAAAAATAATAAAATAACGTCTTATACGACTAGCAAATTTAATACTTGTATATAATATATATTGGATATGATACTGAGAAATATTTATATAAGTTTAGGTTTTTTGACACTTTTTTGTGTCACGCCAATTCTCGAAAGTTGTAAGTTCAAAGTTTTTTTTATCCCCTTCTCAATCACTGTTTTGCAAAAAAAAACAGAAAGAATTTACTTTCGTTTTTTATTACTTGAAAAATATCTTTGAAAATAAAATGTGAACTTATATTTAGGTATATATACAATAAAAAGTTAACTTTTGTGGTTGTGGGATTTAGCATATGGTACATAACTTTTAAAGCAGTCTCCAAATTAAAACCTATTTTTTCGTATGTTCAAAATTTCCTTAATTAATAAAGTTTATTATTGTTTGTTTACTCAAATTAATACTGACCAATCATAAGTATATATTTTTCAAAATTTAGTTATATTAGGTTTTCTTCGTAAGTTTGTTAGTAAAGTGCAAAAAAAATACGTTGCCCTTTGACTCTTTACATGATTAAATTAAAATATTTTAATAATTTTTAATGAAATTTTTATAAATTTCGTAAATACTAGCCTAGTATTTTTGAACACGTCCCTGCGAGGCGTACTCTATGCTCGTTGGCGCATGTTATTGTATACCTGTTACAAAATACTAGATGAGTATTTTGTAACAGGGAGTATTGAATACTCGATGAGCATTTTGTAACAGGGAGTATTAAATACTCGATGAGTATTTTGTAACAGGGTATATTAAATACTCGATGAGTATTTTGTAACAGGGAGTATTGAATACTCGATGAGCATTTTGTAACAGGGAGTATTAAATACTCGATGAGTATTTTGTAACAGGGAGTATTAAATACTCGATGAGTATTTTGTAACAGGGAGTATTAAATACTCGTCGCTAGTATTTGAGTATTTGCGTACCTGTTCCAGACTGTTACTTTTTAGTACTTAGTATTTATACCTGTTAGGATAAATACGCCTCACCTCTAAACTCGATATAGTGTCTTGGTTACGTTGTCCTTGGTTAGATTATAATTTTTAAGGGGACCTCGAAAAGTCCTGTATAGTGTATCCTTAGTGGGGTTATCAACACTACATTCACGCCGATATATATATTAAAAATAAACAAACAGACAAATAAAAACAGTATAAATATAAACTAAATAAACCATGAGTTTGAACTAACGAAACCATTATTTTATTGCGCGATTAACCGTTAAGCTATCAAGGTTTTTAATAGAAAACTTAAATTATTGTGCACGAATTATTTCGTTAAAACAATACAAACATCGACAGTACATTTCAGTTAGCAAACAAATTGTGTTCAGAGAATTTTGCAAATCAATTAACCCAATAAATAACAATTACAACCTCAAACAATATTGTTAAATATACAATTCGCTATTATTCACACAAAACACTTCATCGGTTTCATTGAAAGGTCATAGTGTAAAGGACATAGAATTATTATACTAGAGTAGGGAAGTAAGCCTGAAATGTACCATATTACAATAACATACATTCTCCTGCCCTTATCCCACTCTAAGTGGGGTCGGCACAACATGTTACAACATGTTGTCACATGATTTAGCTACGTATTTTACGACCGGCCACCTGCCTGACGGCAACTTACGTTAGTCAAAGACCAAGAATACGAGGAGCATCTCTCCTTTCATTAATTGTTGTAACACCTTTACTTATAGACCTGCCTATGGCTACCCTTGTCTAGTATAATATGTCTATTATAAAGGAACGTGTTAATGTTGAAATGATTTATATGTAAGTACTACCGTGCTTTCAACCGCGATGCGAATTTTATGTAAATAGTAAAATAATGTTCTATCATATATAAAAATAATTTTTAATCATCCTCCTGCCCTTATCCCTCTCTAAGTGGGATGGCACAACATGTTGTCACATGCTTTGGCTACGTATTTTACGACCGGCCGCCTGCCTGATGTCAACTTACCTTAGTCTTATTTTACGACCCCTCCGTAAGAAAGGGGGTGGTCTATTCTACTCAACCGGATACTACACGGCGGGTCAACTTATCTTAGTCGCCTTTTACGATACCTCACTAAAAAAATGAGGGTGGTCTATTCTACTCGACCGGATACAACACGGCGGTTCGACTTACTTTAGTCGCCTTTTACGACACCTCGGTAAGAAATGAGGGAGGTCTATTCTACTCAGCCGGATACCACACGGCATAATTGTCTATACATTGTAACCCTTATTTCAATTTCATCTATGACGATACAAACTATTAAAAAGCTTGTTTTCTTGCTCTTCGAAGTTGGGTTTCTTTAACACTCGAGAGCTTTCTAGGCGCTACGCCAAACAAAACAACTTTTTTTAATTCGGTCACTTTAATGCTAAACCTGCGATTTATTTTTGAAGGATGTTCACAAGTTATAAGCGTCTCGTTTTTGAGATATCTACAAAATTTAAAATTTGTTACAAATTTTTAAATACTGAGATACTGCTCAAATTGGAAGGAATATTGACATATATATTACGAACATGCAAGAAGAGTTCGTAATATATATGTCATAGGATTGAAGTTCGCTTGACGCTAATTATCTTGAACATTCAGATTGTTTACGAAAGGTTTTTTACGACTCGTGTTCACTATCCCCCCTAGGACTCGCGAACATTCCCGAACATACGTTATCATGAGTTCGTTCAATATATAAGCGGACGTATAATGAGCCTCGAGGTTCAGTTTGCGAATAGCGATCAAGAGTAATTTACGAATCGAAAATAAAAGGGAAATAATGGTAACCTCGGCTGTCTTATTGGAAAACGGACTGCGTAGAGACTGTAAGTGCTAAGTTTGTAGTGAAAAGATGAATGAACTGATTTTAGCGAGTTACCAAGTATTTTCATCCAAATCCACGAACCCCTTTACGTAACAACATTAACATTTTTAACAAGCCTGTACGAGGAGTATAAAAAAACATTCCTGTGTCAATAAGTAACCTGTGAATATGAAAGAGGGAAAAATTTCATATTTTACACGAAGGATATAAAAAGTTATAAAAGGTTTATTGTACTTTTTATCCTGTGTAGTGCTTACTTAACGCTACGCAAACAAAATGGCGTATCTCATTCGTAGTAAAATTTTCATGCGCACAAAAAATCTTAGAGATAAAAACTTTAATGTAACTACAAAGAACCTTTTATGCATAGAAAATATCTATAGGCTACATTTTTTTGAAGCTTTATTCGATTATATGATAGACTAGCCCGTTGGCGCAGGGTTCACGGGTCGCCGTTGATTCCCGCCGAGTGCCAAAGTATTCTGTTAAGAATTTGTTGGTTCTTTAAGTCTTGGTGTATTTAAGGACATATTTCAATTATAACACGACGCAAGGGTGTCTAATAGTCATATTGAGTCAACGTTTAGAAGGATACTGACTTCAATATTACAATCTCCGTTAAATAAATTTCATACCCTTGTATAACCAAATTCCACGATTGATCACTTCCTAGAAACAGACCTCATTTAAATGTTTAAGATTCCGACAGATACTTACATTATAAACTTGTAAAAGTGTTAGTAAAAAGTTTCGTTTGAATGTAGAAAATCATTGAACATAATGTCAAGCCTAGACAAGTCATGTGAAAGTTTTATACAGTTATTTTATTAGAGTGGGAAAGCCACCCCTAAATATGCTATATAAAGAGAAAGCACATGAGGGTGATCTATCTGTCTCTCTTTTTTATGTGTGATTATACAAAGATGAAGTATACAAGTGTCATCTTTCGTCTTTCTTTATTGTGTCCCTATCACTTACAGACCTGTCTGTGGCTCCCCTAATCTAATATTTGAATTGATTGCTACTATTAACTTACTTGATATTATATCGACTTCATAGTAAATAGTTAAAAAGAATACTGTAAAAGTAAAGTCAACAATAAAAGTCATTACTAGAGCGCATGTCCTTACGCTTTCTACATTTAACTACGTGAAAGCAAAACGCAATAATGTAATGTGACAGCAGTTTTATGAGTTAAGCGCACTTTGGCGTGAGTGAAGTTTTATTACATGTCCGTATACGAGTGTGATGTGGCCTAGTTTCATCCTATAACATTTGCTTAAGATCATTTTAAGGATAATGGAGAGCCGTTATATCAAATCGAATCAAAATAATATTTATTCAGGAGCTGCTAGATTCAAGCCGGCACAAGATCGTGTGTTGTGCAGATCTCATGAAGAAGCTCTATGTCCAGCAGCGGACGTCCGTCCGTTGACAGAGAAGACGAAGATCACATATGAAGTAAATAAAAAAGAAAGAATCTATACAAAAGCTAATTTTACCACAGAAAAAGGACGCTTCTCAGCATTTTGCTGCGATATGATTCTTGCAGCACCGATTTACCTTTTTATAAGGTATTAGCAATGCCCCGCGGTTTTACCCGCCTCCATACCGATACCGTGGTAGTGGAAAGTCTACGAAGTCGGACTATAGATTTAGTTGTAGATTATTTAATTATAAAAAATGGGTATCATTAGTATTCTTGGAATAAGAGCTAACTCACCAAATGCAGGCCCTGCTAAACCGGTCGCTACAATGAATTCTTTATGGCATTATTTTCTTTCGATTTGTATTCTTAAATTCGTGATATCTTTTGATTGGGACGTCGGATTTTAATAATTAAAAAAGTATTTTACAGATATTGAAATAGTTTTTAACAAAATATCATTTAATAGGATAAGGATTAATACAGAGATATGAATAAAATGGTTTGATTATTGTCGGCATTAATTTTATCAACTTTTACAGTGTTTAAAAGTAGTGATATTATAAATAATAAACATCGAGAACTTTTTTGTGGATCCTCAATAGTTTCCGCAGCGCACGCGATGAAAGATGTTTACGACAAAATTTTTCACAACTTATTAGAATTTTATTAGGGATCCCTATTTTTTTTTCATATAGCCTATGTTGCTCCGTAAAGAAGCAGCTTTCCAATGGTGAAAGAATTTTTGAAATCGGTTCAGTAGTTTTTGCGTGAAAACATTACAAACATACACACATACAAACAAACACAAATCTTTCCTCTTTATAATATTAGTATAGAGTATAGAAGTATAGATAAGTCCCGACATTCTTAATTCTAAGATATTGCAACTCTTTACCACAAAGCCGAGCCTTACCCAGTATTTGAGTGCCATCCCGGTCTGTTTGCCCTTGTTACATTTCCGACACCAATTTGTACGTATCCGGGCTTGCACGGATCAAATGCAGTTCGATGGCAAAATTGCTGGATTTCTATTGAGCTTTATTTTTATATGTGTCGGAAACGAAATCAATTGTCGTTTTGTAATTTGTTAAGTGCAGTTAACCCGAAGCTCGGCTCGTAACTTGAATAGTTTCGTTGCCTGTATTGTTTCTGAGCTTTGTTTTGCCATTCGTGAAAATAGGTTTTTATGTTATAAAATCATAAAAATTAAATAAAAATAAGTAAAAAAATTAAATTATAACAAATAAAAATATAATTTATTGATTTGGACAAATGTAAATTAAAAGTAAACTAAAAATTGATTAATGATTTATATGTTATATGAACATTTTACGAAAATCACAGGATGCACTTTATCATTATTTATCGTCTAATCGAATTTATTAAAAAAAATACTTTTGCTTAGTTTTAAGACACTATAATTCATTTCTGATTAGTTTGAAAACATTTAATAATTATTTGTAACTAGGTTTTGCCCGCGGCTTCGCTCGCGTGGAATTTGGTGTGCCATATTAAGTTTCGTGGCAGATCATTGTAGGTTTAATTTTTTTTACTTTATATTAAAAAATATACTTATATTTATTTAGTTACTCCTATATACAACATTTCAGATGTCTAACTTAAAAACAAAAGGATTCCATACAATCTTCGCACCTCGCGCATATGGCACTCTATGGCGCTCCATTTAAGTCAATCATATCGTGATAACTTTTTAACTATTTAGCCAAATTACTTAGTGTAAAAGACAAAATTTATCGAAATGAAATACTGAAACTGACAAATGTATTGATTTTTATAAGAGTATGATAAATATACTAAAATATGCATTATAAAACAGTATCGAATTTAATTAACTTTATGACTCACAATTTTGGTCATAGTGGCTTCTACATAAAAGGTAGATATCTGCTGTCCCGGACTTTTATTTAGAACTTTTTAAGACAAACAATACTACCGTACATCATCTTTGTGTAACTCCAATGGTTTAGGCAACGTACGCCAAGATAGCTCTCAGAGGTCAAATTTTTTCCGACTTTATTGACATGTATCATTATATTCCATAAAATCATTACAAATTGTAGCCTATATGTTATTCTGATGTATAACCTATATAACTGTAAAGTTTCATCCAAATCCGTCCAGTAGATTTTTCGTGAAAGAGTAACAAACATCCATCCATACTCACAAACTTTCGCATTTATAATATTAAGTAGGATTGTATCTACAATGAAATAAAGACTTTTTTATCTAATGAAATTAAAAAAATGATTTTATTTTACCTTACTTACGTATCTTAATGAAGTATCAACTTAAACCTTTCGCAAGAATTGCACTATATTTTAGTAAAAACTGTACAAAAATCCATTCGGTGGATTTAGAAAAAACAGAGAGCTTTTGGGAACTTTCTTTAATAATATGTAGAGATATTTTACATTGCATATTATTATACTTATTTTAAAATTTCTACGCTGAAATATGTATGACAAGACAAAGTCTAACGATTCCTAAATCTGAGATGCGTCATCCTAACAAGACTAACCACGAATCTTACTCTGTATTTGAGTGCAATCGCGTTCTGTTTGCCCCGGTAACATTTCCGACAGCAATTTAAACCTATCCGGGACTGGGAGAATAAATGCAGTCCCATTGCAAGACTGCAGGATTTCTGCTTGAGATCAGATTATCAACACCTTTGCTTGTTACTGTAACAGCTTATTTTTAGGAAAACATCTCGTATATTGTAGCAAAGTTTAATTTCAATATTTAAAAGAATGAGAGTGCTCGCTATCAAGTTTGCTAATTATGAGGTTTGATATAAAAAAGATAGCATATTTTTTAGATACGTTTCATTTACCCTTTGGAACGACTAAACTGATTTTAGTGGATCTTTCACTAGACGATGGAGGAAGTTATAGAGTAACATATAGGCTACTTTTTATCCTACAATTATTGCGAAATTTACACGAAAATCCTTTGTGATACACTGATCACCACGCGGGCGAAGCCGAAACCACAGCTAGTATAGAAATAAATGTTTGTTTGTATGTCCTTACATATTCCAAAATGATTGATCCATATAACCCAGCGCATAATTCTGTGAAGCTTGACGACGAGCGGAGCATTTTTTAGAGTAAACGTTTTAAACATGTTGTTAGGTGATTTAGCTAGGTATTTTACGACCGGCTGCCTGCCTGACGTCAACCTACCTTAGTCGCCTTTTACGACGCGGTAAGACATGAGGGTGATCTATTCTATGCTACTAATGTTTAGTTTTTATAATTCCTCCGATACTATCTTCTGAGTAAAGATTTTTTGTCTTAAACGTAATGAAAATATAATTAGCTATACTTATTATAAAACAAGGTCCCAAAAAGCTGTCTGTCGTATGTAATCGATTTTCTCAAAATGTACTGAACAGATTTTTGTACGGTTTTCACCAAAAGAGTGCAATACTTCCGGATGGTTCAGGTAAGTACATATCGGTATTATGTACATTGTGTTGTGAAGAGATCGAGCTTTTGTTAAAAAACTTGCTTGCTGAGAGGTTTTGTTGCGTGCGCTGTGTATGATTTACGCTTTGTTTTGATGATGATTTGCTCTGCTGATTGCAGAGTTACGATAAAGTAATGTATTAGAGAATTGTACATCTATGAAAACACTACAAAAAAGTCCGCAACAGCATGTTTCTATCTCTTACGGTTAACTCACAATAACTACTTTTATGTTCAAAATTTCAATTTGGTTTTATTTTGTGGCAACTGATTTCGAAGCGGGCGAAGCCACTGGCATAGCTAGAATTATATATAAATAATATAACTTTAAGTTAAGCCCGGCGAAGCGAAGTGGATATAATAGTTTATTATACAAAAACTTTTATAGACGATACATAATGTTATCGTTACATCGAATCAACAGGCAAATTATATAGTAAATTCCCAAACAATAATTTAGGACCACACTATTCATGCCAGATATGTAATTATGTCATCAATTATAGTCAAGATTATAGGTTATAGTGATACAGATCTTATCGGGTGACAGTCTCAAGTCGTTGTGTTTACCCAATTATATTGTTAGGGCACTATTGATGCTACAGATATGGTGGTTTATTCGTAGGGGTGTGTTTTGTTTTCGTATTCTTTTTAACGCTTAATATTAAAGTGACCTAATTCAAAAAGATGTTTTTTTGTGTCAAATTGCCATTTAAGAGTTGTTGGTAATAGTAGTGAAAGGCGGTTCGCAAGGAAGCAGGACTTTATTTGACAATTACCTTATTAATAAAATACATATAAGGCGATACAAGGTATCACCACGCATGAGCAATAAATGGACTGGTCGAACGACGCTGCCCATTCAGTCCGAGCCCGACATATATACAGTGACTCACGAAAATATTCGAACACTTGTGATATTTTCAAATAAGTCGCTCAGTACAGCGGACACCTATGGACAGATCGGGTCGGGTTTTTTTTCTCGTAATAAGATATATATCCAAGTCAATAATAATATATGTATTTCAAAATAAATTTATATCTATTCATTGTAAAAAAACTATATAGGAATGGATGAAAAAGTAATTATTAGGCGAAAACTCAGCGAAGAATACTACTATCAAAATACGAGAAGAACAGTAAAACATGATGCAGTTTGGAGCTGCATTTCCACCACAGGTTTTGGCAATTTACTTTTTATGACACTATCATAAATAAAAATACCCATCCCTTCATTCCTTTATAATTTTTTACAACGAACAGCTATGGATTTATTTTAAAATATATATATTACTATTGACTTGGATAAATGCCTTATTACTATGATAAATTAAATTTATCCAAGCACATCAACATCATCCTCTTGTCCTTATCCTACTCTAAGTGAAATCGGCACAAAATGTTATATACAAATTGTGACATGATTCGGCAACGTATTTTACGACCGGCCGCCTGCCTGACGTCAACTTACTTTAGTCGTATTTTACGACCCCTCGGTAAGAAAGAGGGTGGTCTATTCTACTCAACCGAATACCACACACTGGGTGGACTTACCTTAGTCGCCTTTAAGGGGGCGCCGTTGTAAGAAAAGAGGGTGGTCTGTTCTACTCAGCCGGATACCACTCGGCATAAATTTATCCAAGCACATTTAAGTTATTTCTTTTATCTATCAACTGTTACTAACACTTCTATAAAACTTACTTAAAATTCACTTTCAAAGTGGAACACGAGACTTCAGTGTTAACTTAAACAGGGTCCAAACTATCGTCAAACAGTGCAGTCTGAATTGAGTCAATAAGAGATCTATTCCATTCCTTCCGAAACACTAGAACTTATTGCCGTAGTTTCAGTTCAGAAGCTCGACATTGTTCCATCTGTTCTAGAAAATATCTGCCTTTGGAAATTTTTATCGGAGATATGCAAAAGTATCGAAATATTTCGTGCACTTTGATTAAATGTAAACATAGTATTCAAATTCAAACTCAAAGTATTCTTTATTCAAGTAAACTTGTAAACAAGTGCTTTTGAATCGTCAACATCTACTGCTGATTCGGAAAGCTGTTCCTACCGTGAAGAACCAGCAAGAAACTCGGCTCTTTTCAAAGAATAATTCTTTTCACTAGTTATTAGTCTCTTGTATTTAATCTCTACAAAATGGTTTTTTTATGATATCGTTTCTGAGGGTGACTCGCCGTGTGGTATCTGGCAGAATAGAATAGACCCCACCCTCCTTTCTTACCGAGGTGTTGTAAGAGGCGACTAAGGTAAATGCCGTGTGGTATCTGGCTGCATAGAATAGACACCCTCATTTCTTACCGAGGTGTCGTAAAAGGCGACTAAAGTAAGTTCACGTCAGGCAGGCGGCCGGTCGTAAAATACGTAGCCAAATCATATGACAACATGTTTGTAACATTTTGTGCCGACCCCACTTAAAGTGGGATAAGGGCAGGAGAATGATGATGATGTTGAGGGTGACGTTACACTATGTATATGATGCGATCAATTTGTTTTGTTATTACATTATTTTAAAAAAACATCTGTTAAAGGAAGGCTGATAGGATACAGTCAGCCTACTAAACTGTTGAGGATTACACACATGACAATGCGTGGATATAGCTACTCGTCGGCCCTGTACAAGATAGCAGTGACTAAATGTAAGTAGTTAAAAAAATATTTTGAAAATAGCAAATGCTAAGTTTCTTGCTGGATCTTTTCATTAGAAACAGCTTTCCGAACCAGCAGTAGAGTTGACGATACGAAAGTATTCGTTTACAAGTTTACTTAAATAAAGTATTTTTTTTAATTTGCATTTGAATATCGATCTGTTTGAGATCCAGTGATTGTCTATCTAGTGGAACTTTTGTCTTAAGATAAGTCTTGAGTTCTATCCTCTCTGAGCGCAAAGTCCATCGGAGGTTCTGACGGATCCCGTCATGTCCTGCAATTTCGTATATTTTTAATTTTTCAAGTCCCGTTAAATTTTGTCTTCATAGTGCAAGGACATTTCGTCACAGGTATATCGCAGTCCGTTGAAATGTTTCGGTCTTAGGGCCGGCTTTATAGAAACCGGTACTAATCGAGTTTGCCCAACTAGTTTCAAATCCCTCTGGGGTTCTTAGAGATGATCTTGTTTTGCGTTGTTGCACTGGAGAAACAACCGTGTCCCATTGTAACTACTACCTTAACTTGTTTCGAATTTTGATATATTGACGCTCGTGTAAGAAGCCCCTCTATTACTAATTCTGGACCCAAAAGTATATTGTTTTTTTTAAATATTTTATTTCTATTATGATATATCATTCTATAGAAAGTGACCGTTTTAAAATGTTTCACATATGTCAAAACCTTTTATTTTAAAACTTTTGGAAAAAAACTGTCAGATTCAGTTGGGCTGCTAAGAACTTTTTAATGTTCAAAGACATGGTTGTCTTGTGATTTGAAAAGTTTTAATAGAATGCAATGTTGTCAGCGAGTCTGATCCCATTAGTTAAATGGGCTTAAGTTCGGAACTGTTGCGGAAATTGTCTGTCTCTAGCACTGTCAGTTACACATTTGTAAAGTTGCGACTTTGGGAGCATATTTTAAGAACAAAAAGGAGTCTAAAATATGATATCACATATGTTTTGCTTGTATTAGCAAACCGCTAACAATGAGATACTAGGCGGGAATCGAACCCGTGACCCGCGTAGCTGAAGGCAGAGTCACCTACTGCGTAAGCGGTCCGGTCAAGTCACTTAAGAAATGTTGAAAGAAGCTGCTAAATCTTTTAAAGAAGAGAAGAGAGGACCGCTGAGTTTCTTGCTGGTTCTTCTCGGTTCACTTTTCGGAACCAATGGTAGCTTCATCAAAATTTGATGATTCGTAAGAGCTTGTAAAAGACAAATTGAATAAAGAATAATTTGAATTGAATTTTAAATATAATTTCTCTAACAGTCGAAAACCATTTGGTCGTAGAAGAAGTGCTGAAGACTAGAAACATTCATTTTAAAACCTGGATACAAGCGCAGCTGGCAAATAGTGAAAAATACAGTTTAATCCTGGAAGCGAGCAGCACTAAATCAGGCTCACCGATCTAAAAATACGTATTCGCTCGCACTTTTATCGATTTAAATACTGTCGTGCTGGTACATATTGTTTGGTAGCTTATTGCGTTCGTAATGCTTGTTAGGTATCAGCTTGACTACATATCAGAAGTTGGTCCAATTTATAAGCGCTATTTACATCGCCCGGGGAACAAATAAATTCGTTTAAGGTAGCTCCGATCCCCAGTAAATTGAAATAAAATATGTTGCGATGGTATGGCCGCATCCAAAGACAGATCAGATGACAACGTGGTAAAAATCGCCTTAAACCTCCCCTTCTACATTAAATATATTAAGTTTTTCAAATAAGTAAATTTTGGTGTATTAATTTATAGAATTAGGCGTTACTTTGCGGAGATCCATAAAATAAAAGTAATAATAAAATTATTGTGCTATAATTCGCGTTACAGTAAATAGAAAATATATATAGTGCTAAATGTGGACTATCCGTTTCCAAAACGGATAATAAAAAAACGGATAGTCCACTATACTTTTAGCACTATATATATTATCTATTTACTGTATCGCGGATTATAGAAAATAATTTTTAATTTTCCTTTTATCTTTTTGGTGGTTATCTCTTAAAAAGGTAACCACCATTTTCATTTGTAAATCCGTAATGTTGCTCATTAATGTTGAAACGTTGTGTAGGCCTGTAAGTAGAGTGTCATACTGTATTAGGAATAACACTAGTTGTACTTGGTAAGCTATAAATTTATGTACGTGCTGTTGGCTTTACCTTATAAAAATAAAATAAAAAAAAACGTCCAAGAGCGAGAGGACGTCCAAAAGCCACGTGGTGGTCCAATATCAGAAAGGAACTGGATACTAACCGAATAATAACTTAAACGCAAATATAACCCAAGATAGAGCGACTCGGAGCAAATTGATAGAGACCCGACCCCAAATAAAGGGAAAAGGGAAGGAAGAAGAAGGAGAACAAATAAATTGTTCTCATTTTCATTTTATTTTGTATCATAAAGGTTTCGCTGAGTGGTATCCGACTGAGTAGAATAGACCATCGTCATTTCTTACAGAGGCGTCGTAAAAGGCGACAAAGGTAAATTGACCCGCCATGTAGTATCCGGCTGAGTAGAAACGACCATCCTCATTTCTTAACGAGGTCATGTAAAAGGCGACTAAGGAAAGTTGACCCGCCGTGTGGTATCCGGTTGAGTAGAATAGACCACCCTCTTTCTTGCCGAGGTGTCGTAAAATACGACTAAGATAAGTTGACGTCAGGCAGGCGACCGGTCGTACAATAACTAGCAAAATCATCTAACAACATGTTTAAAACATATCTTAAGCCGACCCCACTTATAGTAGGAAAAGGTTACCCTTTTCCCGAAGCGTAAGCGTAAGCGAATGATGATAATTACACAACTTTTTCTTAATATTAGGCAACCGCTATCTCTCGTAACTTGCATATCGTCATATATCCCGGAGGCACCAATACTACACAATGCTGCTTCGTATCAGGGACCCTGCGATTGCTGGCTGCAATTGTCGCTATTCCGCGCTATACTCCATCCATCCGTCCTCTAATATATATTTACTTCATTCACTCGCTCGAAGCTATCTAATTTATTTATGCACGGGATTGGATTTCGAATAAATTGCAATAGAAGGTGAGGAAAATATTTAACGATCCAACACCTAAATCTCGTACATGAATGAATCTTCAAATTTAAGCAGTTGTTAAATATATAAAATACTAGCTGTGCCAGCGGCTTCGCCTGCGTGGAAATCAGCGTGTCACAATTTTTTTCTACAAATCAAATTTTAAACATAATAATTGTTATTGTGAGTTAACCATAACAGATAGAAACATGCTGTAGCGGAGTTTTTTGTTTTTTGTAGTATTTTTATAGATCTACAATTCTCTAGTACATTGCTTTAGCGTATCTCTGCTGGTTTACTGGTTTACGCGGCGCACGCGACGAAACATCCCAGCAAGCAAGTTTTTAACAACTTCTCGATATCTTCAACATAATTTAGATAATACCGATATACACTATTTACCTAAACCATCCGGAAGTATTGCACTATTTTTTTGGTGTAAACCGTACAAAAATCCGCTCAGTAGATTTGGAGAAAATCGATTACATACAGAAAGAAAGCTTTTTGGGACTTTGCTTTCTAATAAGTATAGATATTGCACTAATATTATATTCTATCGTCAATAACCGATCTATGCTTTTCATTATCACATCCAAAGTGCAGTTTAGGTTTAAAGTAATAATTTATACTCAAATCAAATCAGAATAATCTTTGTTAAATTAAGCTCTTTCAAACACTTTTGAATCGTCAAGGATCAATATGATTAATGAAGCTACTACTGGTTCGGAATGTTACTCTTTCCGAGTAGAACTAGCAAGAAACTCGGCGGTCAATCTATTAAACATTTTCAATTTTACATTATTAAACCGCGCTCTTGTATAACATTGAAAGTATTTTAAAATTCGGGTAATAATCTTCGATTTCGAAATATCCTTTACCTATTATTTTCTTTAGTGTAGATATAGGCAGACCTCTAAGTAATATTTTCAGTATCACACTAAATACTAAGAGGTAATATTTATACCTATATTTCATCTTTGCCTAATCACAAATAAAAAAGAGAGATAGATACACCCTAATTTGCTTTCTCTTTATTGTAATAAGATACATTTTAAGCTGGCTTCTATACTTTAAGTAATAATAAGACTATGGGTTTTCCATTTAAAGAATAATGAATATTTTCTTTTATTCTATTTAACACTTATCATCAATTTTGCCATATACAAAAAACACTATCGAAAAGAATTTCATACTCACTAAGTAAAAGTGAGCTGTGATAGCCCAGCGGTGAGACCGTGTGACTCTTTCCAGGGAACACGAGTTCAAACCCGGGCAGGCACCAATGAGTTTTTCTATTAAAAACTCATGTGTCTAATTGATAACTGCAATTTATCACACGCTTTTCGGTGAAGGAAAACATCGTGAGGAAACCTACATATCTCTAGAGAATTATAGGCATATGTGTAACCTACAAATCCGCATTGGAGCAGCGTGGTAGGTCTTAGCTCCAACCCTTCTCTCCAAAACGGAGAGAGGAGGCCTTAGCCCATCAGTGGGCATAATAACGGGCTGTTACTTTACTTTTTACTTTTAAGTAAAAGTTTGCTTAAAAAGGTGTACACAGTTGCAATTTCACATATTAGAATATATAAATAAGACTCCTTAAATTTTACACACTGAAACACTTGATGTATATATAAATTAAATGCTATTCTCGATGAAGCGGTCTGCGGTGAGCGCCTACGGAGAAAATCGGTGTGTTTACGAGAAATTCGCCATTTCCGCTCATTCCGTATTCACCCCGGTTTCCACACGTTAGCCGCAACACTTCAACTAGAAATGAAAAAAATCGTAATGCGTTTACCGTCGGCGAAATGTTCTTTAAAATTTACTTCTCATAATAAAGGGAATGTATTTAGAATTCAATTGACGACTAATATTTTGACCTACCAGTAACTTTTTAAATGATGTTCAATATTAGAATCACCGCCTTGTTGTATGCGGCTGAGTAGAATAGACCACCCTCATTTCTTATCGAGGTGAAATAAAAGGCGAATAAGGTAAGTTGACCCACCGTGTGGTATCCGGTTAAGTAGGATAAACCGCGGTCTTTCTTACCGAGGTGACATAAAAGGGGACTTAGGTAAGTTGACCCGCCGTGTGGTATCCGGTTAAGTAGAATAGACCGCCCTCTTTCTTACCGAGGTGTCGTAAAAGGCGACTAAGGTAAATTGCCCCGCTGTGTGGTACCCGGCTGAGTAGAATAGACCACCCTCATTTCTTACCGAGGTGACATAAAAGGCGATTAAGGTAAGTTGACCCGCCGTGTGGGGTCCGGTTAAGTAGAATAGACCGCCCTCTTTCTTACCGAGGTGTCGTAAAATACGACTAAGGTAAGATGACGTCAGGCAGGCGGTCGTAAAATACGAAGCTAAATCATATGCAACGTGTTTGTAACATGTCGTGCCGACTCCACTTAGAGTGGGATAAGGGCAGGAGGATGATGATGTTTCTTCTCTCTTAACATAAAAGGTTGGAGCGTATACCAACCCCGTTGCTCTTTTGTTGGTAGTTTGCACATATCCAGGAATTCCCAATAGATATACCTACTTTAAACATGTTTAACGGTGAAGGAAAACTCCTTCGCCGTTAAACTTATGATGAGTTGTTGTTGAATTTATTCGTATAACTATTTGCGGTTTTATCCGCTCTGCAATTGTTTTTTTTGGCCAAAAACGACGACTTCCAATATCAATAGTTACCTGGATAGCCGAGCTTTGTTTAGTATTTTTTTTTTCAGAACCTATTTACGAATTGCACGTACAGTGTTATTAGATGGAAGTATGGATTAAAAATGGAAAAGTGACATAATATATGAAATATAATACTAAGTTCAAAAGAAATAATTAAATTAGAACTAGAAGCCTGCTTCTATTTCAAGGAATATAAATTATTACATGAAATTTAAATTAAATTACTTTTTTTAATATTTTATAACTTACTATAAATTCTAATATGGATTACTATATAACTATGCTCGTTTGAGTTATGCGTCGTCGTGGAGTCTATCTCCTGATGATGCTTCGGTTGCGGGGCGAAACGATTGTTGATTTTGTGATAGTGAACGTGTACAGTGCGTGTGTATTGTGGTGGCGGTGGTGGAAGTTTGTGCATGTATTTTTACGAATCCTGCATGTATCTGGTATAAAGAAGGTACAGTCCACTCTACATCTAGCATTATATATATTTTCTATTTGATTTATCGCAGATTATAGCAATATAATGTTTTAATTCTTTTTATATTATCGATCTCCGTAAAGTAACGCCTAATTCTATAAATGACCATCATCAGAAATAGTAGCTGTCCTCATACTATGTGGGCTATGTTTGTGGGTTGGAAATTCAAAAGAAGAGTTGACAGAATTTATAATTATTTCTCTAAAAGATTCACACGGTTACTTGAACAGAATTAATTAAAATAGTTGCAACAACGAATATTCGCCTGGATTTCTCAATTTTATGATGATTTGTCGTAGACGCGGTGCGCTAGCTCTTTTCATGCCGATCCCTTGTTAAAAGATGTAACGTCAGTTCGCCTGAATGACACCCAACGTCACTCAATTTAACATTTTAAATTGTTCGAAACATTTCCAACGCCGTCAAATTCAAATTCAAATTCAAATTAAAAATATTCTTTATTCAAGTAAACTTGTAAACAAGTGCTTTTGGATCGTCAACTTTACTGCTGGTTCGGAAAGCCGTCCTACCGAGAAGAGCCAGCAAGAAACTCGGTGGAGCTCTTTTAAAAAAGAAGATTCTTTATACTAATTACATTTTGTCATAGCTATCCTGCACAAGGTCAAAGAGCAGCTATATCCACGCATTCTTATCATCAATGTAAGCCTCCACGGTATAATAGGCTTTCTGTATCAGCCTCTTTTTAACAGTATTTTTAAATTGCTGTAATGGCAAAGTTAAAATTGATTGTGGAATTTTGTTATAGAATCTTATACCCAAACCCACAAACGACTTACGTACTCTTACAAGGCGCAAAGCAGGAGCCGCAAGCTTATGTCGGTTCCTACTTTGTCTATTATATACATCGCCAATCTTTTTATAATTATGTATATTTTTATGCACAAAAATCAAATTGCTAAAAATATACTGTGAAGCTAACGTAAGAATACCTGTTTCCTTAAACTTCTCTCGCTGGGACTCACGCGAATTCAAATTATAAATGCCACGTATGGCTCTTTTTTGCATATTATGTAATACCAAGTGTCATATATCTCATATTATAGTGTATGATCTATGGTCATATAACTGAGGCAATGCACTATAAGGACAGTACAGCTTAAATATTGGTTTAGCTAAAAGCGCTAAAACAGTTTGCAATGGAAGAAGCGATCAATCTTGCTGTCGGTGCGAGCTGCGACATGGGCGGTGCTTCACACTGGCTGCGTTTGAAACGTGATTTTTTTGGCTCTTGTCGATATATTTTTTCTATTTGGTAAAATTACTTTAACTGTTGTCAAAAATTGGACAGACAGACGGACTCTTTTAGGTAATTTATTTACTTAAAAACGCATACCTAATTGATAATCAATTAAAACTGCTTTGCTATGTAATTTCTCACTTTATAGGTTAGCTGAGAGATCTCTTTGAAAGGGATGACTTGACATTTATACACTTTTTTTATTAAATAAATAAACATACAAAAAATATGCCGTCTTACCGAATTTCGAAGCATTTCTAATACAAGGCTTAAATGTGCACATTTATCCAAGTGTAAAAGACTATGAGAGCAAGCAGTTTTTATTTATTTTTTTAATAATAAACCGAAAAATGCTCAACTTTTTACTTCGGAGCACTCTTCAGCCATTTTTTTATCTAAGTTTTTTACTTGAATAATATTTTGGCCTCTATACACGACAGTCGTCCTGATAGTGCTTAAAGTATGGGGCGAAATGATTTTTAAGATTGTGGTAGTGAATATGTGCAGTGCTAAGTGGAATATGATTGATGTACACTCCACTTTTGTCATTACATAGATTTTTGTAATAGCAAATTATGGAAATAAATATTCCTCTACAAAAAGTAACACTTCTATAAATTTCAAATCCCCATGAACTAAGTAACTATTTGTCTAACCTCCTGAAAGCTCAAGTATAAATAACCCTAAACATATTAGTATTACTTTGCTCTTAATATTTTTTGTTCATAAGTTTTTGATACACCCAAATTCCTGCCATCACTACTTTTTTATTTAATTTTTACTTATTAGGATAGACAACAAGGTTGTTATTGTTAATACCATAAAATACTCTACAAACTATTTAATTAAATGTAATCTTAATTATAGGTCACCACGGGACGCGTACATTATATAAAATTATTATTATACAAAATTGAGTATTGATACTATCGTTAAATATGTCTACATCTAATTCTGTTTATAAATAGTTGTAGCGAAGTTGTATTATGTTCAAAGTGGCATGGTGGCTATTATATTCACTTAAATTACACAGGGCTATTATTTCGTAATCAGGAACAATTATTTTAAAATATTTTATCTACTCTGATACTATAATACAAAGATTATAAAACTGAAAACAAAATTCTTATGACAAACATTACGTACAGAACAAAAATAAAAAATTAAAAAGTTTCATTACGATACAGGTCTTGTATGGACACCTGTATCATAATGTAACTTTTTAATCATAACGATACACCTATACAACTTCCAGCTGGACCAAGGAGGTTGAACCTCTTACCTTAAAAAAAAGGTTTCAATGAATGGGTCCGCGGCGATGCAACACGCATGCGCAATCGCTGTTTGCGCCTTAGCGCCAATATATGACATTTAAAAAATCTCATCAATATTTAAACGGAGTTTAGTTTTGTTTGTAAAAAAATAAGTTTTTGTGTAAAAACATGTCTGAGAGCGGGGATAGTGGTGATTGTACACCACCAGATATTCTGAAACGTGCGTCAAACATGACCGTGAACCTGTTGCCGACGAAATCTAGGAGCAACTATATTAAATGTTACCACGAGTTCATGGAGTGGAAACGTACGTTTTACGTATTATAGTATGAGAGTAGATAAAGTAGTATATGATACTGTACATAACTTGGTCTTATACCACTCGTGTGACACTATAAACCACACTCGTGTTATAAGAACCCTTATTATGCAACAGTATCATAAACTACTATAATATATACAATGCATACGCCGTGTGGTATCCAGCAGAATAGAATAGACTACCCACCGTTCTTACCGAGGTGTCGTAAGAGGCGACTAAGGTATGTGCCGTGTGGTATCCGGCTGCATAGAATAGACCACCCTCTTTTCTTACCGAGGTGTTAAAAGGCGACTAAGGTAAGTTGAAGCCAGGCAGGCGGCCAGTCGTAAAATACGTAGCCAAATCACGTGACAACATGTTTGTAACATTTTGTGCCGATACCACTTAGAGTGGGATAAGGGCAAGAGAATGATGATAAAATATGCGTTTTAAATATTAAAACGCATATTAAACGATAGGAATGTGAAAGTGGCATAATCGTGTCAAGTGTTACCAGAGATAATATTATATTTACACACTGTACAACGGGCGACGACAGGCAAGATTAGTCTGGCATATATTAGCTTGATGGACGTTCGGAGTCCGCTTAAAACCGACCAGGAAAATTGAAACTCATTTGTGTATGCAGAATTTTGCCTGCATTTATACAAAACACCGTAACTGAGGGATACAGTTCATTTTTCAAATTAAATATTTAATTTTCCGTTAATACAAGGGATTTCGAATTCGATAGCGTCAACAACAACGTAACATATCATACTTTTTTTATCCTATATGTTAAACTCACTGTTATAAGCTGATCCTCTACTGTTACAAATAAAATTAACTAAAACGCAAACCCAATTTCCAAAATAACTTTCTTTTATTTTTGACAATTACACACACAGTCGTCCGTCTCCAGAGTTATTTAATGCTAGTGTTATGTGTGATAGACAACTGGTGTATATTTTTTAAATTATATACATATACCATATAACATAAATACATATATATTCAGACTGTCTTTTAAACGGAACTTCGTTCGCGTGGACTGCAGTCTTATTATTTGAGTAAACCGTAATACTTATTTTAATTACGGTTAAAGTGGGTTTACCTTAAAAGCTAGACATATGCTGTCGCGGACTTTTATTTGCAACTTTTAGAGGGGAACAATTTTGTATTACATGATTTTTGAATAACTTTCACCGTTTATTTAGCGCGCGCAAAGCTTTAAATTTTGCCGTTTTCGCATTGTTTTTATTGTTGCTTATCTCATATTCATCTTAGCGTGATTTAATCTTATGTAAGTCTTCCGCGATAAATGGACTATCTTACACTCAAAGAATTTTTCAAATCGGTCAAGTTGTTCTCGAGATTAGCGCGTTCAAACAAACAATCAAACATACAAACTCTTTAGCTTTATATATTAGTATTGAGTATATAGCTTTATATATTTTTACTTTACTTTACTTTATATACTATTACTTTAGCTTTATATATTAGTATATAGATATAGATTCGTAGAAACAACATTTTTTTTGGAAAATGTTGGCTTTTGGAGGGAATAGAAACCGTGAGCGTGAGGCAGTGTCGATGTCAAGAATAAGATAAGATAAGAATGATATTCACATTTTACATTATTTTATGCCTGTTTGTTTGTATAAAACAGAGGCAACCGTTAAGTTAAAAGGAATATCATTATGATCAATCGATTAAAACTTCTTTGTAAATAGAATCGATTGGTTTTATAAGTCGAGTCAGAGGATAACACTTTAGCTGTCAAAAGTTAAATATATGATTTTAATGTTTATAGTTAAATTTACCTAACAGCGACGCTCGTTTATATTGTGTCACGTGTTAGTAGAAGTAATGTTAAATTCACGCCAGACATCCAGCGATGACACGGTAGATTATTCTAGAATATATTATCTAGATAACTCTTTAGCCCCGTTCTACAAACTATCATGTCAGCCAAAATGCTAATCACCTGCAGCGAACATCTTGCTTAGCCTACTTGCACAGTAACTCTATCGTATTAAAATAAAAATGTTTTACGATGCGTTTTTTTATCTACATATTCTTTTAATTTAATTTCGCCGTGTGGTATCCGGCAGAGTAAATAGACCACCTCATTTCTTACCGAGGTGATGTAAAAGGCGACTAAGGAAAAGTGACATCAGGCGGCTGGTCATAAAATACTTCATTCAAAATCATTTTAGAACATTTTTAAAACATGTTGTGCCGACCCACTTGGGATAAGGGCAGGAGAATGATAATGATACTTTTATTTTCATTGAATCTTATACCAGGCATACATACAGGATTACGGAATAAAATTCTAGAATACATACACAGTTAGGTGAAATACCTATAACTATGTACTGTTTTTTCCTTAATAATAAACTTAACGCGCACGAAGTTGGATGTAACTATTTTAATGTTTTTTGTTCACTTTAGTTATTATCAAAATCAGAATTATAGCTTGACAGTCACAGTAAAGTAAATTAAGAAAGTAAACGAAGTGTTACAACCTCACTGCTAGACGTAGGGCCTCCTCTCTCCGTTTCTGAAGAGAAGGGCTTGGAGCTAAGACCTACCACGCTGCTCCAATGCAGATTAGTAGGTTACACATATCTCCAGAATTCTTTAGTGATATGCAGGTTTCAAGCTGTGATAGCCCAGCGGTAAGACGGTGCGACTCTTTCGAGGGGAACACGAGTTCAAACCCGGGCAGGCACCAAGTGAGTTGTTCTATTAAAACTCATATGTCTAATTGATAATTGCAATTTATCACTAGCTTTTCGGTGAAGGAAAACATCGTGAGGAAACCTGCATATCTCTAGAGAATTCTGGAGATATGTGTAAACTACCAATCCGCATTGGAGCTGCGTGGTAGGTGTTAGCTCCAACCCTTCTCTCCAGAAACGGAGAGAGGAGGCAGTGGGATTGTAACAGGCCGCTACTTTACTTTACTTTATGCAGGTTTCCTCACGATGTTTTCCTTCACCGAAAAGCGTGTGATAAATTGCAATTATCAATTAGACACTGAACTTTTATTAGAAAAAAAAATTAGGTTATTAAACTTGGTTTGGCCCGGGGTTTGAGCACGTGACCACATTGAAAGAGTCGCACGGTCTCACCGCTGGGCAATCAAAGCTGCAGTAACTGATATCAAAATCTTCAAAATGCTAAACTTGATTTCTAATTAAAACTTATTTTACGACATAATGTTACAGAGAGTTATTTAACTGATAAGTTATTTGATCTATATGGTGTACACTATAAAGGGTATAATTTCATATTGCTATAAAAGTAGGAATGAAAGTTTAGAGTAGGGTTGATATCTTTAAATAGTTAAATTCACACTTGGAAAATTAAAAAAAAAACAAGAAATGAAAAAAATTAAATCCATTTTTTTTAAATTAATTACCTCGCTTATAGATTGCTAAAGTATATTTCTATTACAATGATTTAGTGCATGATCTGGGGTATACAGTTATTACAAAACAGATATATTTAATGTCTTAAAATGGAACAGATGATATTAATATGTACATCAATTTGTACTCTAATGTTGTCTGCCATAGATGCCATAGGAATAGCAAACCATATCCTATTGTCATTGTAAGTTAAATGTTGCTATAACAACAGATTTTCTTTATATTTTGAGTACTTTGTCTATAATATTATGACAAGACACAAATGATCTATAATAGAACTGAATCCGCGAATCGATTGAGCACATATAAAGTTTAGTAATTAACAATGCCTCTGTTGAATCGTTCAAAAAAAGACATTCGCTTCTTTAAGGTATTCAAAGCTGTTCGCTAACAGCGACATTCTTATTGATCACTTATCTTGTATCAGTAGTACTATACCTACTATATTAATCTCGCTTACATGCATGGCCTGCCAATCAAATTATTATTTTTAAACGATTAGAAGACATGTCTGGGAAAATCAGAATGTTTGTCGATCCCAATTTAGGATAGCAGTCGTAAAAACCTTAAAGCGTACGAGTAGGGACAATTCGTGTCCCAAAATAACGTAATTATTTTGTTTCGAAATGTAACCACGTACCGACCCTTCATTTATACGTGCCCGAGCCCTGGTTTTAATAAGATTCTGTATTACTACTGGATTTATTCGTAACTCTCGTTCAGTCTGAATATAGAGTCCTGTAGCATGTGTCATCATCATTAATCTGCATATATGCCACATTAGACATACCATACACATTACAAATTATTCATATTATATAATTTACACACGGACTACTTCACTTACAACTTTTATATATATTAGAATAGTTCGCCGTGCAAGACAATTCTATCACATTATGCACACTTTGAATCGTTACCGAATAAGAATAATTTGGAATTCGTCCTAAGAACATGTGAGTAAAAGAGACAGAGATATCTATAGTTCATATAACGTTATCCTTTTCAAACATTACGACCCCAATGCAATTTACACTTCATGGTACAAAAAGAAAGCGGTTCGCGGTCGTCGTTTACGTCTTCAATTGAGTCGCAATAAGAGCTCGTGGTAGGCCTGCTGCACTAAACTATCGGCGTTAATCATTGAACGAGTGAGTGATCGTCTATAATAAGGACGATCACTCGGATCACACGATATATATGATCACCCAGTGATTTCCCTTTATCTGGAAAACCGACAAATCCCGGTTTGTAAGCAATCATAGACGATGATTAGCGATTACAGCTAATTATGCCCTCTACACGATCGTGCTCGCCCTTAATCTTTTAAAATCACCGATTATGAAGCGGAGCAATTGCTTTAGTATCCCCTCTAAAACGGAAGAATATGCTTAATCAACTTTAAGTAGAGTCTGCATTCAAGGGCGTTGCCAGAATTCTATACATTTGTCAAGAAATCCTAGACTATAACCTATAATATCAATTAATTAATTTTATCATTTTCATCCCTCTTCATTGTCATATCTTAATCTGCCACTTCTCGACTTTTCTATAATGGTATTAAAAATTAATATTTAAAAAAAAAGGTAAAAACTCATAGAACTCGTTAAGCCTAATAAGATATAGATAATTTAAAAAAAAAACGATAATATTTTTTTATCATTTAATTAAACCAATAACAATTACATACTTATGTCAAAAAATATGCTAATTTATACGTTAGATGTATAAAAAAATGAAATGTTCATATATTTAAATGTCGTAATAAATAATAATATAAACAAAATGAGTAAATGCAATCGAAGTGTGGAATTTTAGTTAAAGAATAATGGAAGACATCGATATTAAATACACCTTTATTATTCAGTCAACATATTTTACAAACTGAAATGAAAAAACTGACTATTTGAACAAATTTTAATTATTTTAAATATATTCCAAATTCTTAAAGACCTAAAAAGTTTCATTTCATTTCGTGGTTTTTTTTTCAATAAGTCAGGGTTTATCCCTTGAGGCAAGAAACATAGAATATAGTTTTAATAGTTATTAAAAAATATAAACTGACAAAAAAACACTTAACGGTACGCCTTTAGGTAGAGGCTGGTACGTGTATACGCAGGTATTTAGTAGAAATTCAAGATTAAAGTGAAAGCATAAAGAAAATACTAGCTATGTACTAGACGATATTATAATCTAAGTTTGTTAACAATAGTTAATACAAAACTAATATTTATTTTTTCAAAGAGTGACCGCCGAGTTTCTTGCTGTTGGAGCACCTTTCCGAACCAGTTGTAGCTTCAATTTAATTTTAACTTGACGATTCAAAAGTGCTTTCATAATTTGAATGAAGACTTATTTGAATTTGAATTTACCTTACGCCATAATTTTTATGGAATCCAAAAGATAATGTATTCTATAACTGGCATCAACATTCTAAATATGAATTTACTCAAGCTGTGATAGCCCAGCGGTGAGACCGTGCGACTCTTTCGAGGGGAACACGAGTTCAAACCCGGGCAGGCACCAATGAGTTTTTCTATTAAAAAACTTATGTGTCTAACTGATAATTGCAATTTATCACACGCTTTTCGGTGAAGGAAAACATCGTGAGGAAACCTGCATATCTCTAGAGAATTCTAGGGATATGTGTAACCTACCAATCCGCATTGGAGCAGCGTGGTAGGTCTTAGCTCCAATCCTTCTCTCCAAAAACGGAGAGAGGAGGCCTTAGCCCAGCAGTGGGCATAACAACGGGCTGTTACAAGCATTCGACAATGCATACATGCGCATGTATGCGTATGTATGTTACACGCGTATGTAGCAACAAAAGTAAAATATGGATAATTGCCGTTAAGAATATTACTTATTTTTGCATTATGCCACTGTTCACAATGTCGTAATTGATATATAAAAAGAAACTTATCAATAATCGTAAGTAGAAATTAAAATAGGTTACAATTATAATACTTCTTTTAGTCATCTCTTACAACTACAATGAATAAATACATTTTAAAAAGCAATCGAGATTATGTCCCCGTTATATTTCATATAAATTAAACACTGAGCAAAAAGTGTATTAGTAGTTCTATTTTTAAATAGAAATAAAGAATTCAATAAAATACAAAAATATTATTCGTAATTCAATTACGGAAATTGAAAATATTCGAAATTCAAATTAATTCAAAGATCATAAAAAATATAGATGCGTCATATTCAATGAATTATAATTATGGTATTTGACGTTGCTTCTGCGCGGCAAGGAAAGTGTTGTGCATGAGCATAGCCACGGTCATGGGTCCAACGCCTCCAGGAGCAGGTGTTACAGCGCCGGCTACTTTTATAACCTCTATGGTAATAAAAAAAAAATATTAAAAAAAAACAAATATTACTGATGGATTATTAAGGGTCGAAAACCTAAATTACTTCTCTAGAGTCGAATATACGTAAATAACACTTTCTACAGTATACTAATACAAAATGGTACACAGTAATATTTCAAAATTCACCTTAAAAAAAAAGACTTTTTTTTACACAAAAATTTCTTATCAGACTAATGGATTAAATTTTCGAACACATCTCAGGGCACGTCTGAAAATAATAACACAAATAATTTATGTAATTAAAAATATATTTTATTTTTAATTACATAAATTATTTGTGTTATTATTATTATAACAGCTGTGCTAGCGGCTTCAGCCGCGTCGAAATCAAGGTGTCAATTTAAAAAAAAAAAACAAATTTTATCTAGAATTCAAATTTTAAACATAAAAGTAGATAGCGTAAATTAACCTTACGAGATAGAGACATGCTATCGCGGACTTTTTTGCAGTATTTTTATAGATCTACAATTCTCTAGTACATTACCTTAGCGTATCTTTGCTGGTTTATGCACTGCAGGCGACTAAAGCTCCCAGCAAGCAAGTTTTTTTTTGTTACTACCCCCACTAAAAACTATTGTAAAACCTCTTCAGCTCAATTTACATGAAACCGTTATGTGCTATTTACCTAAACCATCCGGTATTGTTGCACTACCTTTTAGTAAAAACCGTACAAAAATCCGTTTAGTAGATGTTGAGAAAATTGATTACATACAGACAGACAGCTTTGGGGACTTTATTTTATAATAAGTATAGATAGATTATGAGGATCTCTTACCGTCATAGTCGACGTCCCCTACTAACTTCGTCTTCCCTTGTTCGTCGGTAATCCTCGTGATCCCCACGTCAATAACTGTAGCACCGGGCTTTATCATGTTGGCTTTTATTAGTTTAGTAACACCTATGACAAATTAATGAAATCAAATTTAATACATGTCGTAAATCAGAGTAACAGTGGCGTCTATCTCCGATCGCTGTAGCACCCAGGGTTACCATCTATACATTTAATTATGTAAATTTAAAATAATATAATATCTAAAAGTATGACCGCCGAGATTCTTGCTGGTTCTTTTCGGTAAAAGCAATATTCCGAACTAATGGTAGCTCCATTAAATCTATTTCATCTTTGAGGATTCAAAAGTACTTGCAAAAGCTTGAACAAAGATTATTGTGGTTTGATTTCAAAACAGTATAATACTGTTTTGCACTACATTATTACCGTTGAATAGAAATAAAGTATACGTATGACAGTTTTGGTAAAAGACTTAACACTATAAATGTGAGAGACTAACATTTTTTTTAATACAGTCAGAGGGAGGGCGCAAGATGCTACGTAGATAACGTAACTATGTACAGAACGTTTTGATTAAAACGTTGGTGTGGCGTATGAAGTTTTTAAAAACACAAATTGATAAAGTGCAGAAATATGTATTTTAAACAATCTTCAAATTTCTAATATTCTTTTAAGACATAAATATTACGCCGTGTGGTATCCGGCAGAATGGAATAGACCACCCTCCTTTCTTACCGAGGTGTCGTAAGAGGCGACTAAGGTGTGTGCCGTGTGGTATCCGGCTGCATAGAATAGACCACCCTCATTTCTTACCGAGGTGTCGTAAAAGGCGACTAAGGTAAGTTGACGTCAGGCAGGCGGCCTGTCGTAAAATACGTAGCCAAATCATGTCACAATATGTTGTGACATTCTGTGCCGACCCCACTTAGAGTGGGATAAGGGCAGGAGAATATATGTCTTCTAAGACATAAATATTATGTATGTAATTTATTTCTTGAAAATAAAAGTTGGCAACCCTGATAGCACCTGACCATCGGCGCTATTGCAGGTATACTGGTAATTTAATATAATATTCAAAATTCACCTTCAGTGAAGGTATAATAATCAAATTAAAACAGAATAACCTTTATTCAAATACGCTTTTTTTTTTTGAATCGTCAAGCATTTGATTTATGAAGTTACAACTGTAAAAGAACCAGCAACTCCAACTAAACACCATCTCGGCGGTCAGTTTTTTAACCATTTAAATCTTACGATCATTTTTTTTCAATCAATATTCAATATTCAATCAATATGACTGTTGCTATTTGTAATGCAAACTTCGAACTTATAGGTTTATAAACTTATATATAACAATCAATATCTATCTGTGTATACTGTGTAATACAACCTGTGATAGTAGAGAAGTGGAGACCGAGTAACTCTCTAGAGACGACCATGGGTAAAAGTATAACGGTAACCTGGGCAGGCGCCAATGAGTTTTTCTATTAAAACTTGTGTGTCTAATTGATAAATGCAATTTATTTAAGCTTTTCGGTGAAGGAAAATATCGTTAGCAAACCTGCATATCTCTAGAGAATTCTGGGCATATGTGTAACGTACCAATCCGCATTGGAGCAGCGTGGTCTTAGCTTTAACCCTTCTCTCCAAAAAACGGAGAGACCCGTGCCTAGCAGTGGGATAGTAAAAGACCGTTACTAGGCTACAGTAGTGCACGTATCTAAAAAGACTTTGCGTATAAGCAAATTCCTTAAGCATAATTTAAACCTTTGCGTAGGTAATTGCAAGATATTATACATCTGAAACGATATCTATACATAATTTATAGAATTAGGCGTTACTTTGCGGAGATCCATAATACAAAAGTAATAATAAAATTATTTTGCTATAATCCGCGATACAGTAAATAGAAAATATATATAGTGTTTAATGTATAGGGGACTATCAGTATTTTCATACCCGATACGTGCAGGATTCGTAAAAACACATGCACAAACCTCCACCACTTCCACCACAATACACAGGTTCACTATCACAAACTCAACAATCGTTTCGCCCCGCAACCGAAGCATCATCAGGAGATAGACTCCACGACAAAATCGCAAAGCTTTGCGATAGTGAACCTGTGTAGTGCTTGTGTATTGTGGTGGAAGTGGTGGAGGTTTGTGCATGTGTTTTTACGAATCCTGCACGTATCGGGTATGAAAATACTGATAGTCCACTATACATTAAACACTATATATATTTTCTATTTACTGTATCGCGGATTATAGCAAAATAATTTTATTATTACTTTCGATATCTATACGTTATCTCGATCTCAAATTCATCTTACACCCGCTTACTCCGATACGTGTCTGTTTTAAATGGTTGTTATCGCTTAACTTGACGGCTACTTGATAATTATTCACTTGATATGCGGGTTGACCTTATCACACGAGTCTACACTCAGACAGATTTTATTTATTGATTATACAAAAGTTAGAAAATATTTTTAACTAACTGTGCCAATAACGGTTTCGTCCGCGTGCGACACAGTGATTTTTGAAATCTTGAACATATAAGTAGTTATTGTGAGTTAACCGTGAGAGATAGAGACATGCTATTTCGGACTTTTTTGTAGTTTTTTTATAAATCATCAATTCTCTGCTAAATAACTTCAGCGCATCTCTGCTGGTTTACGCAGCGCATGTGACTCAAGTTACCAGCAAGCAAGTTTTTTAACAACTACGCGATCCCTTCAACACAATTTACATAAAACCAATACGTACTATTTTCCTAAACCATCATTGAACTATCTTTTAGTGAAAACCGTACAAAGATTCATTCAGTAGATTTTGAGAAAATCTATTACATACAAACAGACAGCTTTTTGGGAGCTTTTATAGTAAGTATAGATAGATAAATGATTTATAGAAGCAGGCGTTACTTTTATGACGTTATTATTAATAAAAAAAATGTACAAAGGTCTACTTATTCCTTTGACAGAAGTGAGAAAATTTATAGTAAAATTTTGAATGAATCAATTATACATTTAAGTAAAAGTGTAATTGTTATTTCCTTCACTATACATGCAAATATATACACGATTAATAGAGGAATGATTTTAAAAAATATTTAATAATTACAAATAATCAAACTTGTGGGCACTTGAAATTGGGAGTTCGTGCAATATTTCCACTTATAATTTATAAAATATTTAAACTAAAATATGTGATTATCAATATTCTTCAGAAGTATTTAACAAAAAAAGTTAAGTAACGGTCTATTACTATCCCACAGCTGGGCATAGGCCACTTCTCTACGATTTGTACAGAAGGATTGCACAGACGCTTGTAGCACGATGCTTCTATGGGGATTGATAGGTTACACACATCCCCATCATATGTTGGTCTTAGCTCCAACCCTTCTCTCCAGAAACGGAGAGCAGAGGCCTATGCCCAGCAGTGGGATAATAACAGGCCGTTCCTTTTATTTACTTTTATGAAACGCGAAAGTTTAAAATCTAAAATAAATTAAATAACACAATACAATATACTTTATTGCACCACATAAAAATTTAACATAGAAGCTAAATCCAATAAGTCCAATCAACCTTTGGGCTAGAGAATCTATTAATACCGGGAAAAAAGGTAGGTGGTGCTTTATAAGACGAGTGTGAACGAATATTTATGAATACATAAATAATATATAGTAGTATATATATAATATATAGTAATAATATAAATAAATATATGGGACACTAACACACACGGCCGTCCGTCCGCAAAGTAAGTAACTTAATACTTGTGTTATGGGTGACGGACAGCTGCTAAATATACTACATATATAATTTTAAATACATACTTAAATACAAATATACACCCGGGCTCGAAAAACCAACATTGTTTATAGAAAATGTTGGCCCTCGGCGGGAATCGAACCCGCGACCCGCGGAGCTGAAGGCAGGGTCACTACCCACTGCGCTAACAGGCCAGTCAAATATTAGTTAAGGAATTAAAGATATATATTAAATAAAGATATATATTAATGCGTAAATTTAATTTCATCAATTGAGATTGAGATTTCGGTAAAGTTCATAAAAAAAATATATACATCCAATAAATACCGCCGTTTGGTCGGCTGAGTAGAATAGACACCCTCAATTCTTACCGAGGTGTCGTAAAATTCAACTAAGTTAAGTTGACGTCAGGCAGGCGGCCGGTCGTAAAATACGTAGCCCAATCATTTGACAACATGTTTGTAACATGTTGTGCCGACCCCGCTTAGACTGGGATAAGGGCAGGAGAATGATGATGATACAACAAGTAATTAGACTGATGTTACAAGTGTACGTACATGTATTTTTTTTAAAGCTGTTAAAATTATTGAATAGTTTAGCTTTATTATTTATTTGCAACGAAATTACATAAGCTTTTTTATTTATCTATAACGAATTAATGAATTCATAATTAGCTATAGCTATCTTAAATTACTTACACGCTAGTTTTATACAAATCATGTCAATCCAAATAATGCTGGCGTTTCCGCGTTGTATCACTATGATCATTCTGATTCTGATTTGCCAAATAGCAAAATACGTAGCCCAATCATTTGACAACATGTTTGTAACATGTTGTGCCGACCCCGCTTAGAGTGGGATAAGGGCAGGAGAATGATGATATACATCCAATAAATAATATAAATACAGTCCAACATACCAGTGGCAGACACGATAATGTCCGCATTGAGACAATACTGCTCAAGCTGTTCGGGCGGCGTGTACCTATGACAGATAGTGACCGTCGCATCCATGCCCAGGCCGCTGTCGTGAGATTTATCGCTGTGCAGCATCATAGCTATTGGCAAGCCGACGTTTTTCGACCGCCCCACAACAACGGCATTACGACCGAAAGTTTCGATTTTGAACCTACGTGTAGAAAACAATAATAAAGAACAAAAAAAAAACAAAAATAAACAAAAGTAATAATAAAATTATTTTGCTATAATCCACGATACAGTAAATAGAAAAAATATATATAGTGCTAAATGTATAGTGGACTATACGTTTTTTCATACCCGTTACATGCAGGATTCGTAAAAAACATATGCACAAACCTCCACCACTTCCACCACAATACACAAGCACTACACAGGTTCACTATCACAAACTCAACAATCGTTTCGCCCCGCAACCGAAGCATCATCAGGAGATAGACTCCACGACAAAATCGCAAAGCGTGTCGTGCATGTAACGGGTACGAAAAAACGTATAGTCCACTATAGATTTAGCACTATATATATTTTCTATTTACTGTATCGCGGATTATAGCAAAATAATTTTATTATTACTTTTGTATTATGGATCTCCGCAAAGTAACGCCTAATTCTATAAATTATTCAAAAATAAACAAAAAAATATCGAATTATTTTATTAAAACCAGTTCTTGATGAGTGTACATTTAATTTATTTAAGCACCACCAGCAGCTACTATATTTAAATAAATTATTATACTAAAATAGTAGTTTATGATACTGTTGCATAATAATGGTTCTTATAACACGAGTGTGGTTTAAAAAAACCAGCCGCAGGCGAGTTTTTTTATAGTGTCACACGAGTGTTATAAGACCAAGTTATGTACAGTATCATACACTACTTTATCTACTCTCATACTATAATACGTAAAACGTACGTTTCCATTCCATGAACTCGTGGTAACATTTAATATAGTTACTCCTAAATTTCGTCGGCAACAGGTTCACGGTCATGTTTGACGCAGCTTTCAGAATATCTGGTGGTGTACAATTACCACTATCCCCGCTCTCAGACATGTTTTTACACAAAAACTTATTTTTTTACAAACAAAACTAAACTTCGTTTAAATATTGAAAAGATTTTTTAAATGTCATATATTGGCGCCAAGGCGCAAACATCGATTGCGCATGCGTGTTGCGTCGCCGCGGACCCATTCATTGAAACCTTTTTTTTAAGGTAAGATGTTCAACCTCCTTGGTCCAGCTGGAAGTTGTATAGGTGTATCGTTATGATTAAAAAGTTACATTATGATACAGGTGTCCATACAAGACCTGTATCGTAATGAAACTTTTTAATTTTTTATTTTTGTTCTGTACGTAATGTTTGTCATAAGAATTTTGTTTTCAGTTTTATAATCTTTGTATGATAGTATCAGAGTAGATAAACATATTAATAGCATTAGTTAAACGTGCAGCTATTAAGGTAGCCACAACATCCACAAAAAAAAAACACAAGTTTTACTACACTACCACTTAAAAAATCACATTCTAAATAATTTATAGAATTAGGCGTTACTTTGCGGAGACCCATAATACAAAGTATTAATAATTTTACTTGTTTTAATTTATTTGTTTTAAATCACATTTTTGAAATTTATATTATAATGAAAAACAAGTATTAAAATGAAAAGAAGACATTTCCCTAAACAATAAAATTTAATCAGATGTTTTAAAATTGATATCAAAGTAGTCAGTTACATACAAGCAAAAAAGAAGAAAAATTTATTAAATTATTGTATTATCACCGGTTCTTGATAAGTTTACAAATTTTAAATTAAGTAAGTCCGTTCAAAGTTACACTATATTGAGATCGAAGAAAACGGTATGTAACATACAGAAGAAATGAGACAAATAATTCAAATTATCGTACTGTACCGGTTCTTGATAATCGTACAAAATTTGAATGAAATAAGCCCTTTTATATAGCTTCAGCTTTAGATATAGCTACTCTTCAACCCTATACAAGACATTTACAAGACAATATGTAACTAGTGATAAGAATTATTGTTGGAAAAGAGCAACCGCCGAGTTTCTTGCTGGCTCTTCTCGGTAGGAACAGCTTTCCGAACCAGCAGTAAAGTTGACGATTCAAAAGCACTTGTTTACAAGTTTACTTGAATAAAGAATATTTTGAATTTGAATAGTTTGACAAAATTGAGCTCAAAGTTGGGATTCGGTAAATATATAAACTAATATACATACACACAGGTAAAAATATAAATCGTGTAATAAAGCAATAGTCAATAAGGACGAAGTTACAAATTTGACAAAACTGTCTGTTGAAAATTAGATAAAATTATTGTATTGTATGTAATATTTTAGCTTCATAATCATATTGGTTCTTGATAAATAAAAAATATATAAATATAAGGGACATTTACACACACGGTTGTCCGTCCCCAAAGTAAGTAACTTAATACTTGTGTTATGGGTGACGGACAACTGGTAGATATACTACATATATAAGTTTAAATACATACTTAAATACAAATACACACCCAGACTCGCAGAACCAACAATTTGTTTATAGATAATGTTGGTCCTCGGCGGGAATCGAACCCGCGACCCGCGGAGCTGAAAGCAGGGTCACTACCCAACGCGCCAACGGGCCAGTCAATGATTCAAAAGTGCTTGAAACAGCTATTTGAAGATGAAGATAATTTTGATTTTATTTGGTAAAAAAAAACCAAAAAGTAGACAATTTTATCAAATTACTGAATAGTCACCGGTTTTTGATTAGTGTACAAAATTTAAATTCAATAACTTCGTTCAAAATTGAACAAAATTGACATCAAAACATTTGGTTATATACAAATAAAATAAATACACACATACAGGTAAAAATATAAATCGTGTTATAAAGCAATATTCAGTTCTTACGAAGTTTGTTTTGAAGTAGCTTGGCGGGTCTTTAATTTGTTTCTACAAAAGGAAAGAGGAGCCTATTGTGCCGCATTGGTCGCATAAACACGTTCTTCAATAAAAAAACATTCAAGTGACAATATTCAAGGATTTCATTATATTTCTGTATTTATGTATTATTTCTATCACTTAATGAATGCAGTTAATTAAATTAATAACCAATAATTAATGATTGCATACTGTTTACTGAATATTAAACAAATTAAATGGTTATGTAACAAAGTATTAGACATTAAATCAACTTATTGATATATAAATAAATATGTAAATATTTTAAGGAGGGTCTAAAACCGACGCACTTAAAGTACTTCAGAAATCATTAAATTCCACCATTCACGTAGACTTAAGTCATAGTGTATGTATTCACTGATTATCTGACTATAAAATTGATATAAAAGCTCAGAGCTAAGCTAAGCTTTTAAATGATAGGGTGAATTATGTGTAAACTGTATTAAAAGTAGAGACTGATCTCTACTTAAATAATAATTAAAATACTGTAAGGCAAAGACCCTTCTTTCCTTGGACCAAATGATTGCTGGCCAACACCAAAAAACTATACTAAAAGCATAACAATCATAAAGTAAGATTAAAATTTAAAAAAGGGATTATATATAAATCTTCTAAGAATAATTCACCAAATGAAAAAAAAAAGAAAATACTATTTAAATATATACTAAATAAATAAATACACACAAAATAAACCATAGTCAAAAGTTTTCATCGAGTCAAATAATTAGGATAGCTAGATTAATTACATAACATAAATAGATTAATAGCATTTAAAATTCCTACCTTTTAAGCATTTCAATAACAGCAAGTGCAGTAGCAGGAACAATTGTAGGCATGTCCAGGCAAAGCTGACCTACGTTAGTTATATGGAAACCATCTACATCTTTTTCCGGTGCAACAGCATTGCAGACTCTTCTCTCGTTAATACTATTTGGCAATGGTAGCTGCACCAATATACCATCAACTGTTTCATCGTTATTCAATAATCGTATTGCAGCCAATAATGCATCTTCCGTTAAAGTATCATCATATTTCACAGTCTGGGCTTCTATACCAACATCGATTGCTGATTTAATTTTATTTTTGACATATGTATGGCTGGCTGGGTCTTCACCTACTATAATACATCTCAGAGACGGGGGTCTATGGCCACTGCTCACCCAATTTTGAATTTTGATCCTCAGTTCATCCTTTATTTCCTTTGCTAGGGCCTTACCATCAAGGACCCGTGCCATGATTCTGTTTGAATAGAAAAAAAAAATAACAAAAAACAATAATAAATAACACTAACTAATCTATAATATAAATAAGTAAAAAGAAATAAAAATATTTGACAGAGAACTGTGTCATTATTATTAATAATAACTAAAATTAAACTGAAAAAATAAATTAGTAGTTACACAAATACAGCATAAATATTTGAAGTTAGCTAAACATAAACAAACACACAAAAGCCTATCATATTTTTTTTAATTACCTGGCAGAACCCAATGACTCAATGTAAGTGTGACTTCTCATTTTGGTATTCAGAACTGTACTGACAATACGCAAGCATATTCTATTCCTCATCGCCTACTGTTGACGTGTAGAGGTCATTAGTTCACATTATTTTGATAAAGTACATATGTGAACAAAAATAATCTATCAATAAAATTTCAGAAAATTCCGCTTAACAGTGGTTATAACAGTAAAAGACAATTTATATGGTAAAGGTTATCAAAATTATGCCACATTCTGGTGAACGACTTAGTAAATACACAATGCATATGCTGTTAAAATTGGTAAAAACTAGTTTCAGACATTGAACGACCTAGTTATGTACTCATAAATGACCTAAATAACACGAATATTTAAAGCGAATGTATAAAAATAATTCTTTACAAAATTTGGTTTCAATAGGTATAATAAATAATGTAATAAGGTATAAATATTGGTATAATCTGTGACTGAATCATAAAAGTTTTTAATCAAGTTATAAATAATTTCAAATTGTCTTTTTATCACAAATTAATAAAAAAAATCTTTAGATTTGATTTTGATATAGTGTGGAATTTTACAAAGTGCCATATATAACTAAGCACTTATACACTGAGTATTTGTTATACTCAAATAAATACAAAATATATTCAAACTGCTTTAGCTATAGTTATTTAAATGATCAATAAATAAATTATTTTAAAACCTTTAACATTTAACCTTGTTGTAAAACCATTTAAATGATACACTTCACTGTTGCACCAGTTATGAGGTATTTCTTAGTAAAGAAACAATATTTTATATTTAAATTAATACAAAACTAACTAAAAATAACTGAATATAAAACTACTAGTGGTATTGTATTGTGTTACATGAAAATATAAGTAAAAGGCAAATTTTTAATACATACATTGGTTTGTTAATAGATTCTTTAACCGGGCCAATAAACAGTTATAAATATTGGTATAAAAATATTATACCACAGCCATAAATAATGGTATAAAAATATTGTACCATTGTGCTTAAGAGACACCATATAGAAATTGCATTTGTTGTTTTTATTTAATATTGATAGGCCGCAAAAAATTATACTAACAATTATATTACAGCAAATTTTAAGCCAAATAAAAATTCGAACGAGAACTATTCAAGAAATTTGTACTTAAATGCATAAGTAAACGTTTCTATACAGTTTATAGAAATAAACATTATGCAGATACAAGAAATTTCCATGGAAATCTGTGGAAATGAAAAAGCAATTGAATCCCACGATGAAATAGAATGAATTTCGAGCTTACCATAACCTGTAAGTTTAAAATATTAAAGTTTTACAGTGGTTAATTAATATAGCTACTTAATGACAACTTACACTTAATCGTGTTTTCAGCTGTTAAATTTTTAACTTAATCACCATATGTTCATTACACTGGAACGTTATTATTATATTAAACTGGTATAAACTATAAAGGTTAACTTAAGAACGTCATCAAATTGACAGGTTGTTGCACAAACTTGACAACCACATGTCATACCACATTTATGGGAATGTTTTCACCTTGGACCATGGACTTTAAATTATAAAAAATCCATACTGCTTATTGCGTTTTACCTATGCATATATTGGATTTATATCAATACCTACTAGGTGTGACAACAACGGCTTCGCCCTCTTGAAATCCAGTGATTTACGAAACTTTTCCCAAATTTTCGAAATTTTAAACATAAAAGTAGTTGATTTATAGAAGCAGGCGTTACTTTGCGGAATTCCATATTACAAGCAACGTAGCAATCGTACTGCAGTACGATTTTTGTCGTGAAGCCTATCCTCCTGATGATGCTTCGGTTTCGGGGCGAAACGATCGTCGAGATTGTGGTGGTGGGTGTGTGTGCTGCTTTTGTGTTCGTTGTTGCTGGTGAATTGCGCCTTGGGGTGCATGTGGTGGCTGGTCCTGCATGTATAAGGTGCGTAGATTTTGCCTGCTTCATACACATTGGCTTTGCATGCATTCACTTAACCCGTGCGGATTATAGCAAAGTAGTTAGTTCTGTTATATTGCTTATAAAAGTAGTTATTGTTAATTATCCGTGAGAGACATGCTATCGCGGATTTTTTTATATATCTACAATTCTCATATATTACTTTAGCGTACCCCTGCTGGTTTAAGCACACTAAAGCTCCCAGCAAGCAAGTTTTTTAACAACTGCGTGATTTCTTCAACTCAATTTACATTATATCGATATTTCCTATTTACCTAAACCATCTGGAAGTATTGCATTAGCCTTTGGTGAAAATCGTACAAAAATCCGTTCAGCAGATTTTGAAAAAAATCGATTACATACAGCTTTTTGGGACTTTGTTTTATAATAAGTATGTAGAAAATTTAAGCCGTTTAAAATAAGCAACTAAAAAAGGTCAGAAGAGAATAATTAAATATTTATTGGTTATATTTAGAAAATACTAGTAATTCCCCGCGGCTTAAGCCGCGTACGAGATCGGTATATCTCGTGATAGTGGAAAGTTTACTAAGTCGGACTAAAGATTTATCTTTATAAATTAAAAGTTTGGCCTTGGCAAAGAAAGTTTTAACAGAAAATTGAATTCTTTTAAAAGGTTTACTCGTAGGTTTGCTCGTACCAGTTGCAGGCCCTGTTATAATGGTGGCTACAATGAATTTGTTATGGCAGTATTTTGTATATTATCATTTTTAAATTCGTTACATCTTTTGATAGGAATGTCCGATTTTAATAATTTAAAAAGTATTTTACAGGCATTGTAACAGTTTTTAATAAAATATCCTTTAAATGGATTAGGAATAAGGAAAAAGGGATTATACGGAGATATGAATAAAATAGTTTGATTATTGTCGGTACTTTTACACTAGAACTTTACTTTTACAAAGTAAAAAAGTAGTTATATTGCCCTAAATATAATAGTACGACATATAGTATCACAGACTTTTTGTGGATATTGATACGTTCTATAATACTGTAGAACATTTTTTGTTCTATCATCAAAAGTTTCTGCAGCGCATGCGATGAAAGATTTTTACGACTAAATTTTTCAAATCTTATTATAATTTTGTTAGGGATCCCTATCTTTTTTGAAAATGTAATATAGCTTATGTTGCTCTGTAATGAAGCAGTTTTCCAATTGGGAAAGAATTTTTGGTAAATCGGTAAGGTAGTTTTTGCATGAATACATTACAAACATACACACATACACACAAACATAAAAATCTTTCCTCTTTACAATATTAGTATAGATTTACGTACTATGCATGAGAAATTAAGTTCTAACTTGAATTTTTTTATGAAAGAGAGTTGGCTTTTCTTCGTGGTTACACAAAATTAACCAATACCAAAGTACATCGTCAATTTTATCATACATTTAGCATTTGTTAGTATTTTCATGAGACATAATTTATTTTAACTAAAAAACATCTATACATTACCTTTATACATAATATAAAAATAGCGTATACAGTAGCTAATTATGTAAAACCATCTATTAATACTTATATTAAATGTACTTTGCAATGCATTTTCAGAAGCCGCAACGAGGAAAAAACTCATTATAAAAAAAAATTATCATTTTTTTGCCTAGCTGAGTTCAAATATAATTCTAGTGTTAAATAAAAATCAATATGCTGTAAGGCAAATAAGTCGCATTCTATAAAATAAGACACTCTAATTCTGCTTAACAACAAAACTACAGCACTATTTGTGTTAAGTGGAAATTTTTTACCATATTGCGGTCGATAACCTCCATGCTTATGTCAGACATTTAACTACTAATTAACTATTATCTTTGAATGATCACGTGAATATCTAACAACTGTTTGTGGTATGTACAATACAATGTTCATATAAATTTCAAACATCTTTTATTGCTCATATCACATTAACTGTACTTGTAGTAGTAGATACTACTACAAAACATAAGCAAATTCAGATTTCTAGTCTAAAATTAATACGCTTCATGTTTGCATCATGCGGTACCTACTAAAATATTTATTATAATTATCAAAAATTCGTCAAAAATGATAAGAATATGACCTTCAATGTGTTCCAGGTTAGATAATAACTACTAAAACAATAAATAAAGGCGGAAATAGTAGCAGGGTAGCAAGCAGGAAATTAATAATGGAATGTTACGTTCTTTAAGTAAGTAAGTTCCGAACGAACCAGTCTATCCTTCGAGAATTAAAAATCAAGGACAGACTATCCACAATATGTCTGCGAAGGGTCATGGAGTTCTTTGGACACATCGCCAGGAAAGACGGCCATAATCTGGAGCAGCTCTTGGTCACCGGCAAAGTGGATGGTAAACGGCCAAGAGGCCGCAGCCCCATTAGATGGTCTGACCAGATCCGCTCCATCCTGGACACCAAACTCCACGACGCACTCCACATGGCCAAAGACAGAAACAGATGGAAGGAAGTCTTACGTCAGAGTCTGCTTCCTAATCGTAGGGATCACGACCCTCAGTAATGAGGAATACGACGCGAGGAGGACGTTCTTTAAGTGCCATTTGCATATGAAGTTTCTCTTAATCATTTAGTTTGAGAGGCGAGTTGTTGATCTTAGTGAAGTGTATGCACATCTTTAATTTAATGGGCTTTTACTGCTAGATCTATATTACTTTTATCAGGGTTTTTGTTACTCAGTAACAAAAATATAATTGGATCATGACCTTATGTAACTATGTACCCGTTATATTTGTATCAGTTTGTATGGTTATTCAGTGGTAAGACCACGTGAATCTCTAGAAAAATCATGTGTTAAAACTAATGAATTTTTCTATTAAAACTTATGTGTCTAAATGATGATTGAAATTTATCACACGCTGAAGGGAAACATCGTGAGGAAACCTGCATATCTGAATTCTAGAGATATGTGTAGACTACCAATCTGCATTGGAACAGCGTGGTAAGTCTTAGCTCCAACCTTTCTCTCCAAGAACTGAGAGAGGAGACTATGCCCAGCAGTGGGATAGTAACAGGCCATTACTTTACTTTTTTTTATTGACAATACTTTTAAAAAATATTGATAATCACATATTTTAGTTTAAATATTTTATAAATTATAAGTGGCAAGGAAAAGGTAACAGAACAGTCGAAAAGGCTTCAGAAGAGGAAATATTGTACGAACTCCCAATTTCAAGTGACCACATAATGCAATTTTGATTTTTTGTAATTCATCATCATTCTCCTGCCCTTATCCCTCTCTAAGTGGGGTCGGCACTACATGTTACAAACGTGTTGTCAAATTCAAATTCAAATTCAAAATATTCTTTATTCAAGTAAACTTGTAAACAAGTGCTTTTGAATCGTCAACTTTACTGCTGGTTCGGAAAGCTGCTCCTACCGAGAAGAGCCAGCACGAAACTCGGCGGTTGCTCTTTTTAAAATATAAATCTTAGAACTAGTTACATTTATTTATTACTGTCTTGTACAGGGTAGAAGCGCACCTATATCCACACATCCTTATCATCTAAGTAATCTTCAACAGTATAGTAGGCTTTCTGTATCAGCCTCTTTTAACAGTGGTTTTAAACTGCTGTATTTGGCATGGCCAAAATTGATTTCGGAATTTTATTATAGAATCTTATACCCATATCCATAAACGATTTACGTACTTTTGCTAGGCGCAAAGCAGGAGTCGCAAGCTTATGTCGGTTCCTACTTTGTCTATTATATACATCACCTATCGTTTTATAATTCTTTATATTTTTATGTACAAAAATTACATTGTTTAAAATATACTGTGAAGCAAATGTAAGAATACCTATTTCCTTAAACTTCTCTCGCAGGGAATCACGCGGACTTAAATTGTAGATGCCACGTATGGCTCTTTTTTGTAATACGAAAATTTTTTCACTATCCGCACATTTACCCCACAGCAATATTCCATAAGACATAATGCTATGAAAGTAAGCAAAATAAACAAGTTAAGTTAATTGTCACATGATTTGGCTACGTATTTTACGACCGGCCGCCTGCCTGACGTCAACTTACCTTAGTCGCCTTTTACGTCACCTCGGTAAGAAATGAGGCTGGTCTATTCTACACAGCCGGATACCACACGGCATTTACCTTAGTCGCCTCTTACGACACCTCGTTAAGAAAGGAGGGTGGTCTATTCTATTCTGCCGGATACCACACGGCGTTTTGATTTTTGTAATTATTAAATATTTTTTATAATCATTCCTGTATTAACCGTGTATGTATTGCATGTATAGTGAAGGAAATAAAGACAACTACCGGGGAAAATATATATATGTACATATATATATTTTTTATTGTTTATAGACTAGCGCTTGGCTGTAATCTTGCCTGATGGTGAGAAATGATACAGCCTAAGGTGGTACGCGCATGTCTAGAAAATGCCTATTCACTCTAATTTAAAAAATAACCATATCGTAATTATTGTTAAACTTACGTAACGTAAACTGCTGCCGGCAGAGAATTCCATTCCCGTGCTGTGCGTAACAGAAATGAATATAAAATTATATTAGAAAATTGATAACAATTTGGAACAAAATTGATGCATAATTCATCGAGGAAATAATTTATTCATTTATATATAGTTCATTCAATTTAATTGTGGGATATATGTTAGATTTAAAGTATATTGTACAGAGTCAGAATGTTAGTTTTGATGTCAATAAAGATTTATTATTTATTATAATGATTAAACAAAAATGGTGGGAATCCTCACAAGTGCGTAAGTGGGCGCGGTTGTGACGCTAAGGTCTGGAGATAAGGCAATAGGTCAATGTCTACGTGATTAATGATACTCGATTGGAACGCAATAAAAACATCTTGTTTCGAAAACGTCTCGGTTACATCACGATCAGAGGAATTTGATAACAATACTATTCATAGAATCGTGAGAATGAAAGGCGTCATTTGATATTTATCTTGAATGACGAAATACAACTAGGTACTAGAATTATATTAGGAGAAGAGCAAACGCCAAGTTACTTGATGGCTTTTTTGGTTGGATCAATTTTTCGAATCAGAAAAAGAGTTGATACCCTACAAGTAACTGTACTTATAGGGTACTCTTTATTGAAGTTATTTGTTACAAAACGTATGAGTCGTTCACCGAAATTCAATGTAAGTTTATCATTATATAAATGACCTTCGACAGTGTAGTATTGTACTAGTATAACGAAATTATTATTTTCCCAAAACGATTCGCAAGCCATCATTGCGGTGGAGTCGGCACGTCGTGTTTGCAAGTAACTGTAAATTGTATTCGACCCAATAGGATCGTGTTATACCCTAGAATCTTGATACAAATCGATGATCCCTAATAATTGACCTCAAATTTGCGGTTACATCGTGTGGGTGACATCTAAGTCATTGTATTAATTATTAGATGATTATAATTTAACCTAATACAAAATTTACGTCAAAATTAATAACTACTATAAGACTTTAATACTACGCGCATTTATCTGTGATGTCTGAGAAACTTCGTGTTTATCATGAATTTGATTAGAATCCTATTACGTAATATTAATATTTTAATATTACTGTGACTAGTTGAATCCAAATTCAAAATATTCTTTATTCAATGAACTTGTAAGCAAGTGCTTTTGAATCATCAACTCTACTGCTGGTTTGGAAATCTGTTCCTACCGAGAAGAGCCAGCAAGAAACTCGGCGGTTGCTCTTTTCAAAATATAATTCATATAACTCGTTACACTTAGTTATTACTATCTTGTACAGGGTCGAGAAGTTGCTAATAATCCTCAACAGTATAGAAAGCTTTCTGTGTCATTCTCTCTTTTACAGTTTATTAAACTGATGTAATAGCAGAATTAAAATTGATTGCGGGACTTTTGACAAATATTGACTTCCGTAGGGGCTTTTGAATGACCTCTATTATTTGAAATAGGTCTAATCTTGAAGTATTTGTTAATACAAAATATGATTTTGATAGCACATCCAGCTAAGAGAAAAGCTATTTTTGGAAAATCGAATATCTGCATAAATTTAATCTATATAAGAGGACGTAGATCTAGAGAAACTAAATAGGATTATATTAAACTTAAAATATAGAGCCATATCAAAGCGAATGGAAAGTGAAGCCAGCGAGATATATTGGACCAGCCTAAAGACACATCGGGCGTAAATATATCGGTTCAATGAACTTTATATATTGTTAATTCAGTGGTTACATTTAGCAACAGATGAACTCGTTCTGAATTGGCAAACATTGATTTTTATTTTTTAAATGTTGAAATTATTTATTGGTTCAAATGTACTGTTGCCTTCAACAGCCGTTCCAACCAAAAGGTCGAGCGAGTGAACCTTTGAACAAGGGTGGCCACTTTAAATCTTGGATACACATTAGCGTAGCTATTCAACCAAAGGCTCTGGGAAAAACATAAACTAAGGCACTCCAATTAAACTATTTAAAATTCATCATTTTCCTGCCCTTATCCCATTCTAAGTGGGGTCGGCATAACATGTATTGAACATGTTGTAACATGATTTGCCTAGTTATTTTATGACCGGCCGCCTGCCTGACGCCATGTAATACAATATTGTAAACTTAATTATTTCTTTTAAATTTCACTACAATTACACAGTAGTGTCTGAAAGTATGGATAAGTAAACTATTTAAAATTACTTGTTTTATAATTCGTTTTATTCTAAATTTAACGTACTCCAGATTCTTTGTACTTCAGATTTGTGTTATTACAAATATTTGTTGATACTTTTTCAAATATTTGTATTCGTTTTAAATATGTTGCGATTAGTAAAGTCGCGTTTTTGAAATCTGGTTTATTTCTATTCCATATGGTAGAGACATTTTTACTAGTTTCATTTATAGCTTATGAGACAGAGTCCGTGGCACCCCCTGACCCTGGTGGGCGCCCCGTGAAAAGCCCTGTCTTGTCCTGTGATAGCTACGCCACTGTGTATATATCTATTACTGACTATTACTGACACAGTTCGCAATAAAATATAGCAAATACAAAAAATAGTTATGTTATACATATATCTATCTTATTATCGTACAAGACACAAAAAAGCTTCGGTTATCTGTTTTCGTTCAGATATGACAAGAAAAACAAACAAACGCACTTACAAATTTTTAGTATTACTAAGAATTTACTATTTTATATTTTGCCAACAACTGTACCCGTTACGAAAATTTTGACTCATGATTAAATTGCACTGAATATTTAAAAGATTTTTCGTAAAACAAGACTCCAATCTACTAATGGACACTCGTGGACTTTGTGTCTTATATTTACTGGCTAACCAACAGTGTTTAAATAATTTTAACATGGTACAAAGGCTGCACAGGTTTTTTACTTCTCCCACCTTATATATTCCCACATAGGTTCTGTAATATAGACGTACTGCGTTCCATTTGCTAAATTAGCTAACTAATAAAAACATTAAATATTTTCTAGGACAATTGTTAATATGCTAAAGAATAAATTCTTTTATGCCGATTATATAGGGATAAAAGCTCTATATGCGACTACCTCCATCGTCACTTAAGTGCCAACTTTCACTACTCCTCTCATAATTACTATTGCTATCTTTTCTTACCAACAGTGATATTATTATGCTGATTAAGTTACTGAACACTTATCCCAATGTATATTGGAATATTACTTCTTCTTTTTCAATCAATGGGCACTGCTGTACACAAGTCTTTTCAAAGAATTTCCTAGCCAAGTATTTTTTTTCAATAACTTTATACACTTTTGTCACACTAATAAACTCGCCAAATTAAACAGAAGTTTGATGGCGAGTAGACGTTAAAGTATAAAAAAAGATAATAATGCGTTTATTAATATTTGTCCAACAATACGATATCTAGTGCAGTGTTACCACCCTAAAAACTTCTGGCCCGTTGACGCAGTGGGTAGTGATTCTGCCTTCAGCTCCGCGGATCCAACATTTTCTATAAACAATTTGTTGGTTCTTCGAGCCTGGGTGTATTTCTGTATTTAAGTATGTATTTAAAATTATATATGTAGTATATCTACCAGTTGTCCGTCACCCATAACACACGGATGACCGTGTGTGTAAGTGTCCCATATATTTATTTATTTATTATTTATTTATCTACCAGTTGTCTGTCACCCATAACACTAGTATTAAATTACTTACTTAGGGGAAAAAGACCGTGTGTGTAAGTGTCCCGTACATTGATTTATTATTATTATTTTAGCATCCCAACGCCTATGACATCGTATTGTTTGCTTCGCCTATTACTACTTCAGATTTGCGATACGAAAACCCAATTCTAAATGTAAATTGTTCACATTCTTATTAGCTATTATTAGTAAACATTTCGCTTTATCCAGCACATTTAAAATTAGTATCAAAATGTTGCCAGTTATTTTCCATTCGCCCACACATATATAAATAAGGCCGTTTATTGCTCTGTTGGGGGACGATATTAAAAACAGCTTAGCACTGTGCGGAAAAATATTGCCTACTATTTTAGTGGCCGTGGTAAACGAACAGTTTAAACTACAGTGTTTGCGAACAACAAAGCAATTAATTGTGCGACCTTTAACCTAACATATGTGATAACTGTTCATGTGGGGTTGCTTGGATCCCAAATAGCTTAGTTAATAAGCAAAATTATGTTTATATATCCGATAACAAATATTTCGTAAGTATTTGTTATTTAAATAATATATTTATCAAATATTTGATAAATAATGGAGAAGTATAAAAATGGAGTTTTTGAGATTGGTTAAACGTTTATACTTAATTGTCATATCGCCTCTTTACAAGAGCAACGTGATATCTGTCAAAACACAACTTTACAGGAGGGTAATTTCAAACATTTAAACGTTGATAAATTAAAAAATATTGATAATTTTAGTGTGGAAAAAGAATTAAATTGTTTCGGTATTTAATGTACCGTCGGAAAATAAGCAAAAAAGATATTAAAAAAGGATTTTTTTTATGAAATGTCACGTTTTTCTTGTAAAGAGACGATTTAAAATATATGGGACATTGTCCATCCCCAAAGTAACTAACTTAATACTTGTGTTATGAGTCAGAGACAACTGGTAAATATATTACATATATAGTTTTAAATACATACTTAAATACAAATATACACCCAGACTCGAAGAACCAACAAATTCTAAAATAGAAAGTTCTCGGCGGGAATTGAACCCGCGACTCACGGAGCTGACGACAGGGTCACTGTCAACCTCGCCAAACAGCCAGTCATAAGTCCCTTTAGTGAATTAAAAAACAGTCTTAGATAGAATCATGCAAAGGCTGAAGAGGTAAGAGAACTCTTTAAGGCTTCCACGCATAATCATCAACAGAACAAACACTAAGTTTAATTGGCATCACAGTTTCGATACTAGAGTGATAATAACAACCTATGACTAAACTACATTTTTGTTTTACCCACGAAGCCTGGAAGGTTTCAAAAGGGTTGTTGTAATTTAAGTGTACAAAGTTAACCCATAAATTTTGACATTTAACATCATTTCAGCATTGCCATACAGATTTTGATATTGTATATAGCTTTTAATTTAAAATTTTAAAACTGACCCACTTAATCATAGGCATCTGGTAAATATTGCGCCCAAATTATTATTTGCGACTGGAAGTCGGTGTAAATGGAAAATATTGCTAACGGTTTGAGAGAAATTACAAAGTTTTAATTGAATATTAGCTGAACGACCGTGCGAAGTTACTTTCATCAGACTCTGCAGTTTATACTTCCCCAGGCACAAGTTTAAGTCACAATCTTCCAAAAAAGTATGATTAAAACCTAAGCGAAGAAATATTCTGACTTCCTTTAATAGCGTTGCGATCCTCTAGCGATATAATGAATATGAGGTTCTAGGAGATGCATCAGACCTTTCTTTGATTACATCTATCGAATATGCTATAGTGACTAATGTAAGTGCTGGAATTTGTAATACGGGCTTTGATTTATAGAACTCTGATCTTTGTAATAAAAGTAGAGCCAAATCACCGATAGTATAGATGGTAGATGATTTTCAGACAATGTCATCGGCAAACAATATTACTGGTTATCAAATTATCGTTTTTAAAATATTGTCTGTCGATGACATTGTCTGAAAATCATCTACCATCTATATATTTGCATCTCATCTAGGTGTTCTGAGTGTGAAGTCAATTGAATTATTGCACGTTATTTATTAGATACACTGTACATGATAGCAATAACTAAATGTTAGTTATAAAAATTATATTTTAAAAAGAGCAACCGCCGAGTTTCTAGTCGGTTCTACTCGGTAGAAACAGCTTTTCGAACCAGCAGTAGAGTTGACGATTCAAAAGTTTGTTTACAAATTTTCATTAATAAAAATATTTTGAATTTGGGGTACCTTTTTTAAAGAATGATATATGAAACAAAACAAAAGAAATGATATATAAAACAAAGCACCTTAAACAAAGAACATAAAAAGTTTAACAAGAAATTGTAGCATATGTTAGAAAATTCTTCATATTAATAGACTTAGATATTTATTATTTATTACACAACATAGATAACTTTGAACAATAACAATTACAGTATTTATTTCTATTACAACTACTAGATCTAGCTTCTTTCGCACTTCATACTGTCTGAACTTAATTTTCACCCATTGTTTTTTTCCTCGGCATTTTCGCCATCTTTTGATTTTTTTCCACTATCTTACTAGTCAAACAACATTTTATTAACAATATATAACTTACCCATGAAAGTACATCTAATTTAATTAATATTAAATGAGATTTCATATAAATTACTGCTTATATATTCATGAAAAGTTTTTTTTAAAAATTGTATATTACTATTTTCTACTTTTCGACCAGCCAAAGTGAGTTCACGTAGAGGCCATGCCTCAATTAATAGCATTAATAATGAGTCTTTTATATTGTTAGTAAAAATTAATGCCAAACTCGTTGATCCGAAAAGGCGTAAATAAGTTTGTAAACAAAAATAATCTGAATTTTTTAGACTCGTTAATAAATACCACTCAATATATTTACTACAAAACGGAATATTTTTACTTTTTACTTATTAACAGACTTCAGTTTCAAAGTCAAAAGATGTTTGTTTACGCAGACATTAACTTTGATCTTTTGAATTATATCTTTTCACTTAGATGTTTTCGCGGAATCTTGAAAATTGAGATCGCAAAGTACGAAGAAAGTTATCCATGTTGCGAAATCGTTCAGGTGGCTAATATTCAATTAAAAGTTTAGTTTACTCAAACTGTTAGCAATATTGTATATTAAGGTTCAAAGATTCTTACTCGATGTAATGACCATTAACAACCTTAATTAATTGAAGATGAATTTTATTTTCTATTCATTATTTCTATTTTTGGTACATACTGACGAACTATTCTCTATATCCTCCACATACTTAAATATCTCATCTGACAAGACACATGTAACTTACAAATAGTATAAATTTTAGACTACAGCTCAGTCTATTTCAGTCTACAGCTGTATATAGGTCTCTTCATGGGATCTCCACACCGCACGATCTTATGCCGCTTCGATCTATTTTTTGGCACTCCACAATCCTTTTGAGATCGTCAGCCCACCTTGTAGGGGGCCTACCGACGCACCCTTTTGCGGTGCGGAGTCGACGTTCCAACACCTTGACAACGCCCATCGGTTCTCTTAACTATGTGCCCCTCCTATCTCCACTTCAGCTTTGCGACACGCTGATCTATTTCCTATTCCTGATATAAAAAGCTCGCTTCACTGCCCGCTGAGTGACACTAAGCTTACTTATGAGTTCAGTCAGTCAATACGTTTCAGATCCGTAATTCATCACTGGTAGCTGGTTAGTCATCCTATCTTCCTATAGTAATCGGTTCAACCCCACCATTTATTTTACCTCTGAACACGTGCAACAAGCATTTAGCACTACATATATTTTCTATGTACTGTATCGCAGATTATAGCAAAATAATTTTATATTACTTTTATATTATGGATCTTTTATAATATTACGTTTCAAAAAAGGTAAGTTTCGATACCTAAATGTATGTTTGCCCGACTGCTGGCTACAAATAACAATAGCGGCCTAATATTTGGCAGCTGTTGGTGATTAAGCGCCACATTTTCACAAATAATTTTTGATTTAGGTTAATTTACGAAACATTCCGGTCAAGTTAGACGTTGCGTGAATTATGTAAACCACCCTATTCACAAATTAAGGCCTCTACAGAATGGATTGTTTCGATAAAATTTGCTATGCCGTTGTACTTCAGGAGTTAGTTTAGTGTGTGTTTTGAAGTAACATAGATCGTTAAATCATTATATTAGTTTATGCTACTCATAATATCAAGGACTAACAGTTTGACAAAAAATGCTTACACATCGTTATTTAGCGCGTTCTTTTTATCAAACTAAGTTATAAATCGCTTTGCAATTTTGTCGTGAAGTCTTTCTCCATCATCAGGAGAAAGAGAGCAATTTTGTCACGGAGTCTATCTCCTGATGATGCTTCGGTTGTGGGGCGAAACGATTGTTGAGTTTGTGATAGTGAACGTGTGTAGTGCTTGTGTATTGTGGTGGCAGTGGTGGAGGTTTGTGCATGTGTTTGTATGAATCCTGCATGTAACGGGTATGAAAAAACTGATAGTCCATTATACATTTAGCACTATATATTTTTTCTATTTACTGTATCGCGGATTATAGCTAAATCATTTTATTATTTCTTTTGTAAGTTATAAATCAGTAGGTAGGTATATTACAAATTACCCTAACTACTAATATTCTGTTTTTTATAGAATTTCTTTATTCTTAAGTCTTCTCTCTTAAGTCGACTTGACTTAAATCTTCTTATTTCTTCAGTCAATTTTTTTGTCCTCTCAATTTTTAATGATAATTATCTACTGTATTCGCTACAGAAATTGTAATTTGTCGATTTTTAAACGCATTGAAAATTTTTTCAACATGCTAAATGATTCCGATGGGACGAAGCGGGGATTGCAGATAATAAATATGACTTTATTTACATGAGGCAAACTGTTATTGGTTGCAAAACTCCGCAGGGAGTGAGAATATGCAATAAGAACATTTTCTAGATTAAAACTTGAATAATTGACGCGTGATAAATCTACTACTCCCTTGTGTTAGGTTTGTAAATAAATTGAAACTTAAATGAATAGCAAAAAGCGTTGCATTCTAGGGCATTTTAAGGTTGCGAGAAAGGTAGCTTTTTCTTAATCAGGAGAATTTTGAACCTGAATGCTTTGCCTTCTAATTTAGGCGATATTTTATTGAAAGGGTAGTCTTTTTTGGATTTAAAAGAGCCAGGGTTGAGGCGTGTATCTTGTCACTTGTTCGTAAGCTAATACCACGTGGTATTCCCAGGTTGATAGTCATATATACAGATACAGAATGCGCTGATGTTTCTGGAGTCCGGTGATTGAACAAGTTTTGAATGTTGTATGGATGTTAGGGCAAGATTTGTCAAAAACACGGAGGTCGTCAAAGTGACCGCAGTAACCGTTTTTTTGCACAATTTGTTCATTACATAAATGTACGGATCATGGAATGAAATATTGAAATTTGGCTGTGGTTATTATTTAATCGCTGCATGAAATGATGATTTTTTAATCGCTGAATATATAGATACCGCTGACAGTCCAGCGGTGACACCGTGTGACTCTCTATAGACGATTATGGGTTCTAACCCCGGGCCAAAGGTACCAATGACTTTTTCTATTGAAAACTTATGTGTCTAATTTATAATTGCAATATTACACGCTTTTTGGTGAAGGGAAACATTGTGAGGAAACCTGCATATCTCTAGAGAATTCTGAGGATATGTGTAACCTACCGATCCGCATTTGAGCAGCGTGGTAGATCATAGCTCAAACCTTCTCTCCAAAAAGGAAGATAGAAGGCCTATGCCGTCCTCTCCCCCCCAAACCTGCTGGGACTGGGGAAAGAGGACGGGAGGGATAGGAAGAAGAGATAGAAGCTACTTTAAACATGAGTATTTAAAAAAGAAACAGCAGAGAAACGCCTTGTCAGCTAAGAAATAGTCTTGACTCTTCTATTGTGAGATTTGGGGCATATATGAGTTTACCATGCTGGCCCAAATTAACAGCTTACAAATTAATCAAGAATTATATATGATTGGCCTGTTGGCGCTGTGGGTCGTGACCCTGCCTTCAGCTCCGCGGGTTGCCGGTTCGATTGGGGGCAACATTTTCTATAAACAAATTGTTGATTCTTCGAGCCTGGGTGTGTATTTGTATTTAAGTATGTATTTAAACTTATATATATAGTATATCTACCAGTTATCCGTCACTCATAACACAAGTATTAAGTTACTTACTTTGGGGACGGAAGACCGTGTGTGTAAATGTCCCATATATTAAAAAAATATATATATATGAAATAAAGTTTTTATTCTATGTTTTCCTATTTCTGTAATTTAACAAAACTGATACTTCAATACTGATAATTCCAATCCTTCTCTCCAAATAAATGGAGGGAGGAGGCCTATGCCCAGCAGTGGGATAGTAACAGGCCGTTACTTATTATTTAATCGAACTTATAATAGTAATGCAATAATAAGAAAACATCTAGCACACTCAGTTCGTTAAACTTTGTCTTGTACTTCACTGAAACTTAAATTATTTATCCGAAAACGTTTGTTGGATCATTTAGGCCTGTTACCAGCCATTAAAGCCGCCTTATTAAAAGTTTCCATTATGTATTCAATACAAACGACTAATGCCCTCAAGTCCAACATTACCCGGTTAATAACTTTTCGGCAAGAATCTTTCATAACAAAAATAGCAGTCACAAAAGGGAAGTTGAATTTTACTAAATTAATTCATCGAGTTCGGCGTCTCCGTTTTTTCCACAGTTACAAGTCTTCTTAATTAGTTAGCTCCGCTCGGGAAACTTAATTTTAAGTACGCACCGTCGTTTGAAATTGTTTCCGTATTTATTAAGACTTCAAAGTTATTGATGTTTAATTCCGTTTCTTTTTGCGTTCGAGATCTGTCAATTGATTTAATTTTAATAAAGTTAATAAATGTAGATCCTAATTTGCGAAATTTTGCTCAACAGTTGTGAAATTCCTTTTGGTTATTTAAACACTCATGCAGTCATAGTCGCGAAAAGATTCATATTCACTGTTTCAGATAAAATCTTAGACTAGTAAAAAGATTTCGATTTATTATTTTACAAATATACCGTGAAACGAGTCCAGAAAGTCTTGGATCGTAACATCTTCACTTTCTCACTATTAAACTTGTATTAATTCACTATTCGCTTTCAGGTTGACTTCACTAACTGACTCAAAAATACACATTAACTAGAAATCACGTTAACGACGACAATCGACAGACTCTCGACAGAATCCCAACAGAATCTCCCTAATTACGTCAAGTTTCACTATTTAAGGCAATCCCCACTCACATGAAAAGTCCCTACCCTCGCTATCGATCACTCAAGAACCCCGCATCCGGTATTAACAACAACACAGATTATCATTTGACTATTTCCTATTCGACATTTTTAATGTCTGTTACAACCGCATTTGGTCAGTATTTGGATTAAAATGTTATGTTAGAACTAGCTATTTTGCTATATTCCGAATTTCTTAAAATCGCACTGCGATTTCGTCGTGGAGTCTATCTCCTGACCATACGATCGATCATAGCGATTGTCGTAGTGATTATGTAGTGTGTTAGTGGTGGCGGTGTTTTGTTTATCTAATCCTGCATTTATAAGGTATGAGAACGGTTTCTGCTTGCTACACTTAGCATTAATACAAAGCTACTTAAGTGATAGAAATCAGTGTGTCCAAATATTCAAAATTTCTGGTAAGATTAAAGTCTCTTATAAATCTACATATAAAATAAACAAGTTTGGTGTCCCACAAAGAAGCATTTTGGGACCTCTTTTATTCCTTCTCTATTCAAATGATTTACCTGACTGCGTGTATTCAATTTTCTGATGACACTACACTAATAATAAAATGTAAAAATAAATACACTTTTGAAAATGAAATCAATACGAACGTTAAAAAAAATTCTTTCTGGATGCCGCAAAATAATTTAACATTAAATATTAATACAATTTCAAACATATAATAGTATCCCATTAACAATTAGTGTCAAGTGTAATAATTCGTTGATAGAAGAAGCTGATCATACAGTGTTTCTGTGTATATTATTATTAATGTCATTATTCAGAACTGTATCAGTTGGTTGGCACAATACTATGCGGGTAGGTGAAGTTGGCAAATTAGTCTTTCAGGTCAACTACTATTCCACAAGCGTTGGTCAGAATTAAAAACATACACTAAGGAAATTATACTAAAGTGCTTATGTGTTTTGCGCTAAAGCGACCGTCGTTTATAACCAAAGTTTCATAAACTAAATATTAGCTTAGAACATTTGTTACCAGTCGTAACTACCAATTAAACCGCAGCTGAGACGGGTTATTAATCCGAATTCCAACTATAAATTGCAGTGGCTTCATTTAGGAAACTTCGTGCGCCTAGTTTCTGCATAATAATGTATGAAATGAACTCGATAACACAGGAATGCTAAAACTCTCAGGTATACTTTAGTGCTGATATTATAAACTTACCCTTATATCGGGTGGTATCCGGCTGAGTAGAATAGACCACCCTCGTTTCTTACCGAGATGTCGTAAATGGTGACTAAGGAAAGTTCATCCACCGTGTCGTATCCGGTTGAGTAAAATATATCACCCTCTTTCCTACCGAGGGGAAATAGGACTGAGATAAGTTAACGTCAGGCAGGCGGCCGGTTGTAAAATAAGTAGCCAAATCATATGGCGACATGTTTATAACATGTTATGCCGACCCCACTTAGAGTGGAATAAGGGCAGGAGGATGATGATTATAAAGTTACCCTTAAGAGCTTACGTTCAGTGGTAAATATAAAAAAGTAAAGTAACCTGCCTGCAAGCCTGTTATTATTATATAAATAAACTGGTAATATCGCGACAAAATCGAGTTACCTTTTTACAAGGTTCGATGTTTCGGCAGAGTTGCATCCGCTGTGGTCACGAACTGACTGACTGACTTTATATAATACCTAGCAAAGCCCCGCGGTTTTACCCGGGTCCATACAGATCTCGTGGTAATGGAAAGTCTACGAAGTCGGACTATAGATCTATTATATTTTGTAGATTAATTAATTATAAAAAATGGGTATCATTAGTATTCTTGGAATAAGAGCTAACTCACCAAATGCAGGCCCTGCTATAACGGACGCTACAATGCATTTGTTATGGCATTATTTTCTTTCGATTTACATTCTTACATTCGTAATATCTTTTGATTAGGATGTCGGATTTTAATAATTTTAAAAGTATTTTACAGGTATCGAAACAGTTATTCATAAAAAATCATTTAATGGGATAAGGATTAATACAGAGATATGAATAAAATGGTTTGATTATTGTCGGCACTTTTACCAACTTTTACAATGTAAAAAAGTAGTTATATGTGCATAACTATAATAGTTAGACATACGGTATCGCAAACTTTTTTGTGGATATTGATACGTTCTATAATACTGTAGAACATTTTTTTGTTCTATCATCAATAGTTTCCGCAGCGCACGCGATGATATATGTTTACGACTAAATTTTTCACACCTTATTACAATTTTATTAGAAATCCCTATTTTTTTTGAAAATAACATATAGCCTATATTGCTCAGCGAATAAGCAGCTTTCCAATGATGAAAGAATTTTTGAAATCGGTCCAGTAGTTTTTGCGTGAAAACGTAACAAACATACATACATACAAACAAACAAACAAACAAACAAACAAACAAACAAACAAACAAACACAAATCTTTCCTCTTTATAATATTAGTATAGATAGTATAGATAAGTATGAATCGCGAAAGTTTAAAATCTAACGGGCTGTTACTGTCCCCTTGCTGGGACAGGTATATCTCCGTATTTGGAGAGAAGGATTGGAGCTAAGACCTACCACGCTGCTCCTTTTTTCATACTGAATAATGAAAATGATCTTCAAATTAAAATTTACCTTTATAATGAAATTTAACACAATTGTAATTTGCGTCAAGAGTAATTATTTTAACATCATTGGTATTCGGTTGAGTAGAATAGACTACCTTCATTGCTTACAGAGGTGTCGTAAAAGGCGACTAAGGTAAGTTGACATCGGGCAGGCCAGTCGTAAAATAACTAGCCAAATCGTCTAATAATATGTTTAAAACATGTTGTGCCGACCCCGGGAGAATGAATGAATGACAAACCAATGAACATGTCAAATTCGTCTAGCCTTCAGAGGAACAGCGCAATTGAATTAGAAACGTACTCTTTTCTCCTCTCCTCACCTTTTCTCTCAACTAACCTCTTCAATAACTTGTAGGAAAACTGAAGAACTTTGGGCGATGTAATTTCATAATCTTAGTAAACATTAACATCCTGCTCTTGTCCCACTCTAGGTTGTTTCGGCACAACATGTTATAAACATGTTGTCACATAATACGGCTACGTATTTTACGAATGGCCCCCTGCGTGACGTCCACTTAGTCGTATACCACACGGCGGGTCGACTTACATTAGTCTCCTTTTACGACACCTCGGTAAGAACTAAGGGTGGTCTATTCTACTCAGCAGAATGCTACACGGCGGCTCAACTTACTTTAGTCACCTTTTACTCAACCTCGATAAGAAATGAGGGTGGTCTATTGTACTCAGCCGGATACCACACGGCATTATTTATGATGTTCTATGACTATGACGTCACGTGAACATCTCATGTTTAAATTTAGTAGTGTTAAGCACAGAATGATAATGATAGTTGATGATGGAAGCTATTCAGTACTGGAATGCTCTACCTGAGCAAATTAAGAGAGCACCTACTAAAGAAACCTTTAAACTATAGGTGAAAGGCTATTAAAAAAGGCGGTGTAACATATAATATTTTTATTACTTATTATATTTGATTGTATTTCACGTATTGACTCTTATTTATTTTAACATTTTTAATGCCAATGTCCATATCATATTACTAATTATAACACACACATGCACACTCCCTTATAGATACATTTTGGTATATATTATATATATTATTTCCTAACTTTTATTATTACTATTTAATTACTTTATTATAGCACGTGTAAGCGTTTTTCACACCTGAAGGTTGGCTGGGAGATAATGCTTCAAAAGCATTAAGCCTGTTCTTTGTGCAATTATTTGTGTATATTGTAGTTGTTCAATAATGTTTATAAATAAATAACAGTTGCTCAGAGTGTCACCAGCAGATAAACAAAACCGTTCACATATCTCAGAGGCTTTAAAAATGTACGCGACCCAACGGCCGAAGACATTGTGAGTTGAACTAAATTTAAAACTTTATTTGCTCGGACTAACGTTTACGTCACGAGAAAACAGAGCTATAACTTATCCAGTGCTAACTTGTTAGATACAGTTATCTAGACAATTTATAGGGCTGTAGAAAATAATGTACGTATAAGAGTTTAGATTAGGTTTACGTAACCTAAGAAGTATGCGCTTAATTTTAGAAATGCAAATTGTTTTGAGTTTATTGGTCCTTATTTTTCCCGACCAAAGCAAAATTATATCTTAGAGACAAGTGTATAAGGAACTTGCCTCTTTGAAAAGTTATCATACTTTACGTACATTAATTAAAGTGGAAATGATATTACATTTTGTATCCTTTTACGTTTTGTTTTTCGTTCAAATGGCCCGATGGCGCAGATGGCATTAATCCTGCCCTTAGATCCGCGGATCATGAGTTCGATTCCCACTGAGAGACGTTTTTAATAATTCAATTATTGTTTCGTATATGTAAATTATGTATGTGTATAGTATATGTATTTAAGTATTTATATAAAACTAGAGTAATAAATTATTTTGTATAGCAAAATCTGCGATAAAGTAAATGAAAAATATATGTATTGCTTAATGTAGAGTGGACTATACGTTCTTATACCCAATACATGCAGGAATCCTTAGAACACATCCAAAAACCACCTCCACCACCACAAGACACAAGCACTACATAGGTTCACTATCACAAACTCAACAACCGTTTCGTCCCGCAACCCAAGCATCATCAGTAGATAGACTCCACGACAAAATCCCAAAGCTTTGCGATTATAAAAATAAACAGGCATTTAAATGTCTATGTTGTTCTTATTAAAATAAATATGTACTTAAATTTATCACTTTACTTGAAGGAAGTATTTATTATTTATCAATAACACCTTCATAAGTCATAAACAATATCCCTCTCTCTAACATAGGGACAGGCATTTGGTGTCAATGGCAACGAAATAACGGTTAAATTTTAATAATTCTACTCAATTAACTCGGCTGAATATGTGATGATTAGCACGTCACGTGACTATTAGAAAAAAAAAACAAAATGCCCATAATGCATTGCATTTATTTACTGTGATTTTTAAAGAATTAATTACAGAGAACCACCTTATTTGCCTCCTTTACCTCGGCAATTCTTTAGGTACACCGTTGCATCTGGCAAAATTAAGGTTCAAGATAATTCTCTTTGTGAATGTGGTCTGAAGGTGCAACTGATCATATTGTGTTTAACTGTCTTAAGCTTAAATATTCTTTGTACGAAATTCTCTCACTTAAAATTCATCCTACCCACATATTCAAATTCAATTCAAATTCAAAATATTCTTTAGTCAAGTAAACTCGTAAATAAGTGCTTTTGAATCGTCAACATCTACTGCTGGTTCGGAAAGCTGTTCCTACCGAGAAGAACCAGCAAGAAACTCGGCGGTTGCTTTTTTCAAACAATAATTCTTATCACTAGTTACATATAGCTATTTATCTACTCTGATACTATAATACAAAGATTATAAAACTGAAAACAAAATTCTTATGACAAACATTACGTACAGAACAAAAATAAAAAATTAAAAAGTTTCATTACGATACAGGTCTTGTATGGACACCTGTATCATAATGTAACTTTTTAATCATAACGATACACCTTAAAAAAAAGGTTTCAATGAATGATGTTTGCGCCTTGGCGCAAATATATGACATTTAAAAAATCTTTTCAATATTTAAACGAAGTTTAGTTTTTTTTGTAAAAAAACAAGTTTTTGTGTAAAAACATGTCTGAGAGCGGGGATAGTGGTGATTGTACACCACCAGATATTCTGAAAGCTGCGTCAAACATGACCGTGAACCTGTTGCCGACGAAATCGAATGGAAACGAACGTTTTACGTATTATAGTATGAGAGTAGATAAAGTAGTGTATGATACTGTACATAACTTGGTCTTATAACACTTGTGTGACACTATAAAAAAACTCGCCTGCGGCTCGTTTTTTTAAACCACACTCGTGTTATAAGAACCCCTATTATGCAACAGTATCATAAACTACTATAATGTCTTATACAGGGTTGAAGAGAAGCTATATTCACAAACATACAACATATAAAGTGCCTGTTAATGTGTAGATAATAAATTAAAGGTGTATTGGTTCACTTAATAATCACATGTATTTTATACTATTTCAGGTAATTTAATAGTTTATTTTGTGCATTCTCTTCGAGGCAAATTCTGACACTGGCAGAGTGATATGTGCCTAATTTGCGCTGTACTGGTCATAAAGAAAAATAATAATAAAGGTATAATTATGCTAACTAACTTCATCACTTATGATGAAGTTAGTTAGCATAATTATACCATCTGTGTCATCATTCTCCTGCCCTTACTCCACTCTAAGTGGGGTCGGCACAATGTTTTACAAACATGTTGTCATATGATTCGGTTACGTATTTTACGACCGGCCGCCTGCCTGACGTCAACTTACCTTAGTCGTATTTTACGACACCTCGGTAAGAAAGAGGGTGGTGTATTCTACTAAACCGGATACCACACGGCGGGTCAACTTACCTTAGTCGCCTTTTACGACACCTCGGTAAGAAATAAGGGTGGTCTATTCTAGTCAGCCGGATACTACACGGCACTTACCTGAGTCGCCTCTTACGACACCGCGGTAAAAAGGAGGGTGGTCTATTCTAGTCAGCCGAATACCACACGGCGGTAACTTCATAAGAGTTTATATGGTAAAAGTTTAATAAATGGTTGTAAATACTATACGTGATATGAAAAAGAAAATTAATATAATATGTAACTAGAAATCGGTGCCCGACTAGCAACATGAAGAACATGAATTTTATAGAAGACAATCGTGTAATTGGAAATGTCGACACGCAAAGGGCATCATGCAAAGAGTAACTTTCTAAGGGAGTATCTATACTTATTATAAAATAAAGTCCTCCATTTTTTTCTGTCTGTATATGATCGATTTTCTCAAAATCTACTGAACGGATTTTTGTACGGTTTTTACCAAAAGATAGTGCGATTATTTCAGAAGGTTTAGGTAAATAGCGACCACTGGTCGCTGACTATGAGCCTCATAAGAAGGCTCAGAGTCACTCAGCGAGCGATGGAGCGGGCTATGCTCGGAGTGTCTCTACGTGATCAAATCAGAAATGAGGAGATCCGTAGAAGAACCAGAGTCACCGATATAGCTCAGCGCGTTGCGAAGCTGAAGTGGCGATGGGCAGGGCACATAGTGCGGAGAACCGATGGGCGTTGGGGTCTCAAGGTGTTGGAATGGCGACCCCGCAGTGTTGGCAGACCCCCTACGCGATGGACGGACGACCTCAAAAAGGTCGCGGGGAGCCGCTGGATACAAGCGGCACAAGATCGTGTGTTTTGGAAAGCCCATGAAGAGACATATGTCCAGCAGTGGACGCCTATCGGTTGAGAAAGAAGAAGAAGAAGGTAAATAGTATATAAGATGTCGCACGGTTTAAAAAAATCACCTGTTGGGAGATTTAGTCGCGTGCGCCGCAAACTAGCAAATATACACTAAGGTAGTGTACCTGAAAATCGTAGATCTAAAAAAATACTACTCAAAAGTCCGCGATAACATGTCTCCATCTCTTATGGTTAACGCACAATAATTACTTTTATGTTCAAAACTGGTTTAGTGTAAGTAAATATTGTAATTGAAATATATTTTTCTCCTTTGTCAATGGACTTGCAATGGATTTAGGTATCAAGAGTTTTCCACCTTACACGATCTTGCTCCTTGTGATCTTTAGGAGTTCATTTACTTCTGGGATGTCTATCAACTACGTTTTCTTGTGCCGAACGGTCAGTCCAGTATTATTCTTGGATTTTATAGTTGTATATGCTTTGCCCATTGCCATTTCAGCTTCGTTCGTTAGCTAGTTTGATTTTTCAACGGATCTGCTGATGTCTGTATTTATCACGCCAAATATCTCTTTCCATTGTCTTAAAAATGTCTTAAATAACCAACAGTTATATAAAACTCCTATTGTTAGCATAAAGAAACATTGTCTTTTGTTGGGAGGCTGTTTCGTACATTTATCTGTTAATGGTTGTGGCAATTTTATCAGTAGAAATGAGTCTTTCTTGGTATTTGAATTGCCTAGAATATGTCTATACTTTTCCCAATGAAACCCTGTGTCAAAGAGTTAATCAGAAATAATATCGCTCGCTTAGTATTAAAGTGTCCTAATTTAAAAAAAAATCTGGCAAATTGCAATAAAGCGCAGCGTAGCGCTTACAAAACTCGTGATTGTTAAAGAGACTGATAACTTGAAAGAGCAAGAAAACATTAGTTTTTTAAAATAGTAGCGTGATGTCACAGATGTCATTGAAATAAGGATTACATCGTGTCTAACTCAAATAAGCCTAATTTTGAATTAGGTCACTTTAATACTAAGCGCGCGATATACCTATACTGCGTACTATAAAATAAAATTGAAACATTACTTCAGTAGATTCAATTATTTGTAGAGAAAGGTTATAATGTATAATTTGTTAAAGTTCTGTGTTAATTTTTTCACCCTTATATTATCCCGGTGTATACGCTTTATTTGTACCAAAATACGACAATATGGTCCAGGGAATTAAAGATAAAAGCGTACACAGACAGACAGACAGACAGTTTCACATTTACAATATTAGTACGAATTTATAATCTCATTCATCATCCTCCTGCCCTTATTCCTCTCTAAGTGAGTTCAGAGCAACATGTTTAAACATGTTGTCATGTCATATCATGACATGATTTGGCTATGTATTTTTCGACCGGCCACCTGCCTGATGTCAACTTACCTTAGTCGTATTTTACGACCACTCAATAAGAAAGAGGGTGGTCTATTATACTCAACCGGATACCACACGGTGGGTCAAATTATCTTAGTCGCTTTTTACGACACCTCTGTAAGAAATGAGGGTGGTCTATTCTACTCAGCCGGATACCACATGGCGGGTCGACTTACCTGAGTGGCCTTTTACGACACCGGTAAGAAATGAGGGTAGTCTATTCAACTCGGCCGAATACTCGGTATGAATTTATAATCACATTCTCACATCAAATAGCCGCTCCCAAGTATAACATAAAAGTGACTATAATCTAAGTGATGTTACCAAAGTGCTCGCTGTAAACATGTGCACACCGGAGATTGATGACTGCAGTAAGGCGGGGCAACTATGCAACATAAAATATGGAATAATCCGTAACGTGCTGCAATATGTGTTTTTCGCGCCCACTTACGCTAGCATAAAGCAGGGTCCATTAGGGCTGGGCGTTTTTTCCCGAAACCGTTATAAAAAACAATTTCTTAGTGCGTAACGAATAAACGGTTTTTTGTCTATAGCTGAAATCTTTTCTAAAAAACTAGTTGCGGTCGTCTCGATGGACCGTCATACATATATCGAAAGACAAGCACGCAACGATAAATGCGTGAGCAAATTTCGCCCCATCTCGCTCACAACTTTCATAAATACGGTTATAATAAGCGAGACGGCGCGATCACTCTCCAAAGTCGTTTCAACAAACAGTTTCAAGAAACTTACAAACTTAAAAAAAGCTGTGATAGCCTAGCGGTGAGACCGTGCGACTCTTTAGAGACGACATAGGTTCAAACCCCGGGCAGGCACCAATGAGTTTTTCTATTAAAACTTATGTGTCTAATTGATAATTGCAATTTATCACACGCTTTTCGGTGAAGGAAAACATCGTGAGGAAACCTGCATATCTCTAGAGAATTCTAGGGCTATGTGTAACCTGCCAATCTGCATTGGATCGCAACGGAGAGAAGAGGCCTTAGCCCAGCAGTGGGCATCGTAACAGGCTGTTACTTTACTTTACTTTTACTGCTTAAATGTACCTTGGGTATATGAAAATAAAGCTTTCTTTGACATATATACGTAGCTTTGTAAACCAGTTTCTTTAGTTTAGCAGTTTTCATCGGACCTATGGAATCGATTAGTGTCATAGGTCACTAAAATCGAAGAAGAAATAATGATTATGGTTTTGGTGGCTCTTATTAAATTCGTTCAATTTTTAAAATATAGTGCAGTCTTTTTAGAATATAGTGCAAAAATGAGTGTTTTTTGAGAAGATATTAATCGAAAATAAAGTGTATTCGAAATTAAACTTGTATTGTGTGTTAAGTATATGTAGTTCTAAAGCGTTTTTAAATAACTGTTTTTTGAAACCCTTTCTTTAAGTCTAATAAATGTCTCGTTTCGCAAAAGTAGTTTTTGCCCAGTTCTAACGTGAATATTAACAGCGACTTTAGATCGCTACAATGGCGGTGATCCGATCACTGTATACATATGTATATGGTAGCCGCTACTTAATGTCAATTTCCGAAAAGATTAAAATGACATCCGTTTTAACACCTCGGTTGATCGCCTCTTCGGGTGACAAGAGGTACTGGCTCCTTTTTCGCACAAAGAATCAGCTTAGCGATTCAACGCGGAAACGCTGCCAGCATTCTTGGGACCATTCCACGTGGGCATGATTTGTATAGTAGTAGCGTATAAGTAATTTAAGATAGATATAACTTGTACATATTTGTTATAAATAAAAAAATAATATTAGTGTTTTGTATAAATTCACGCGCGCCAAGCGGCGATAAGGTTTCTGTTAAAAATGATGTATCTAATTGAACATACCTTTCGGTGAAGGAGAACATCGTGGGGAAACTTGGAAATCTCTAGAGAATTCTGGGCACGTGTAATCAACCAATCCGCATTGGAGCAGTGTGGTAGGTCTTAGCTCAAACCCTTCTCTCCAAATGGAGAAAATAGGCCTATATCCAGCAGAGGGATAGTAACAGGTCGTTACCGTCATAAACGAATAAATTTTTACTTTAAAATAATAAAATTATTTGTCTATAATCCGCGATACAGTAAATAGAAAATATATAAAGTGTTAAATGTATAGTGGACTATCCGTATTTTCATACCCGATACTTGCAGGATTCGTAAAAACACATGTACAAACCTCCACCACTTCCACCATAATACACAAGCAATACACGCGTTCACTATCACAAACTCAACAATCGTTTCGCCCCGCAACCGAAGCATCATGAGGAGATAGACTCCACGAGAAAATCCCAAAAAAAATTTACTTTGTTGTTTACGTTTAAGTATATTTTTTATAAAGTCAATTGTAAACGATCCCTTTGAAGCCGGACAGTGCCTTTTGAAACTTATGAAATTTATATGAAGCTTGGAAAACTATTCTTATGTTGCTTGAAGTCATAACCTATATCACGGAACCAATGTATTCAATTATTGAAGCATCGAAGTAAGTTGAAATAACGTAATAGTGAATTCTTTAAGTAGCCGTTATGGCTTATCGATGACGCTTGTTTCTTACCTAAGCTGTACAGGTTCAAATCCTTGCCGAGAGTTTAAAAATTATTTATGCTTATTTCTATTTTTACAAATTGACTGGACCATTGGCGCAGTGGGAGTGACCCCGGCTTCAGCTTCGCGGTTCGCGGGTTCGATTCCCGCCGAGGGCCAACATTTTCTATAAACGATCTGTTGGTTCTTCGAGCCTGATTGTATATTTGTATTTAAAATTATATATGTAGTATATCTACCAGTTGTCCGTCACCCATTACAAAAGTATTAAGTTACTTACTTTGGGATTGGACAACCGTGTGTGTAAATCTCCCATATATTTATTTATCATTTATTATGTGGTGAAATATGATTGTGAAATTTAAATCTAATCGCTTAAGAATTTTCCCAGAAATTAAGACATAATTCAAGAGGATTCTGTCTCTCCAAGAAAAATCTTTTCATTCTTTAATCCACTTCATAACTGATACGTTTTAAAATTATATCACAAATTTTCAACGAACAGGAAATTAAAACACTATAACGTTATGAAAGAATTTCAATTATTGCTTTGCGACAGCTATATGAGGGCGCGCGATCATTTTCATTAGTAAAATACTTTGAATTCTCGTCTAAATTTCTGCAGATATTAAAGCTAGTGATATTATAAAATAGTATTGATATTTTCTTTGTAATATGTGATTTCGTATAAGCACTTTCAAAATATCAGATATTACGTAAAGACAATGTCACTGTTACGTAATATATTTTTTAGATAAGAATATACATAAATATAAAAAGATTGGCGATGTATATAATAGACAAAATAGGAAACGACATAAGCTTGCGGTTCCTGCTTTGCGCCTTGCAAAATCACATAAGTCATTTATAGATTTGGGTATAAGATTCTACAATAAAATTCCGCAATCTACTTTAACTTTACCATTACAGCAGTTTAAAAACACTATTTAAAAAAAAGCTAATACAGAAAGCCTACTATTGAGGATTACTTAGACGATAAGAATGCGTGGATAGCTACTCTTCGGCCCTGTACAAGACATTAATAACTATATGTAACTAGTAATAATTATTCTTTGCAAAGAGCAACCGCCGAGTTTCTTGCTGGCTCTTCTCGGTGAGAACAGCTCTCCGAATCGGCAATAGACGTTGACAATTCAAAAGCGCTTATTTACAACTTTACTTGAATAAAGAATAATTTGAATTTGGATAACAAAATCGCTCAACACCGCCGTGTGGCTTAGTAGAATATACTACCCTCATATCTTACCGAGCTGTCGTAGTGGTGAGATTTAATATGTATTTAAAAAATAAATAGTCGAAAATTTAAAGTAAATTTTAAAACCACCGAGTATATAAGACAGTATATAAAATAGCCTATACCTACGTATATGAATAAGGGGAAAAATGAACAGATGGTAAAAAATATTCTAATAAAAAAATCAACCATCGAAGTGAACATAAATCATATGAATACGAGTAAATCCATTCACAATTGAATGGACATTCATTTGCTCATTCATTAAATCGATTCCATATTCTACTTTAGCAGTTGATCTGATATAGCGATGAATACTGAATGAGGTCTTCAGAATTATCTAGATTTTTATGTTGTTATTACTTATATTTTTATTTTACTTTAATTTTATTTATTTAAAATGTCCATCAACAATATAAAGAATAATATACATGGATACAAATATACACAAATAATCAGCGCAATTCATTGTATTAAACGTAAAAATGCTGCCAGAATTCTTAGGACCATTCCACGTGGGCAAGATTTGTATAGTTCTAGCGTAAGTAATTTAAGATGGACATTACTTGTACAATTTTGTTGTAAGCAAAAAAAAATAAGATTAAAAGAAATACACAATATACAAATATCATTAAATAAAGCTATATTAATTATAGTTGGCAACATCACACAAATTTACAATAACTTTCAAGATCTTTATTCAGATAATGATAATCAAACCTAAACAAAAAACACAATAAATATGAGAAAAAATAAATAATGTTATTAAAAATATCATCATCCTCCTGCCCTTATCCCACTCTAAGTAGGGTCGGCACAACATGTTACAAACGTATTGTCACATGATGGTTACGTATTTTACGACCTGCCGCCTGCCTGACGTCAACTTACCTCAGTCGTATTTCACAACCCCTCGGTAAGAAAGAGGGAGGTCTATTCTACTCAGCCAGATACCACACGGTGGGTCGACTTACCTTAGTTGCCTTTTACGACGCCTCGGTAAGAAAGAGGGTGGTGTATTCTACTCCGCTGGATACCACGCGGCGGGACGACTTACCTTAGTTGCCTTTTACGACACCTTGGTAAGAGAGCGAGTGGTCTACTCTACTCAGCCGGTTACCACACGGCATAAAATAATTATAATAAAATTGCAAAACAAGAATTATGAGAAACTATAATTATTTTAAAACAGTGAATTATAAATTCTTCTCCGAGTCAAAAAGGAAATACTGAATGAGGTTCACCAAATACTCCGGCTCGTTCAACCCGTTACAATGGTTCCACAAATTAGTCTAACTGCCAGCATTGTGATTAATATTGTAATAATATATTCAAATTCAAATTTAAATAATTCTTTATTCAAATTGGCCTTTGTACTTTTGAATCGTCAAATTTCAAAGAAGCTACGACTGTTTCGAAAGGGTGCTCAAACCGAGAAGAACCAGCAATAAACTCAGCGGTTGCTAGTTTCAAAATAATAGTAATTGTTCACAAATCAAAAATTACAATATAATCTAGTGCGTAACTGGTGCAATTTAAAATCCAAACTTTCTTATCACCAACAGATATTTTATAAGATCATAAAAAATTCTAAAGCGAAATTTCAATATGTGTTTATTTAAATAAACAAAACTGGACGATCTAACAGTTATCTTCCAATATTGCGTAGTAATGGCGATAGTCGTCTCAATCGCCATCACATTAGAACACAGTGCTGCAAACATTAATCAAATTCGTATGTCGTAAAATCAATAAAAATCACTTATACCGTGATGCGAAAATTTTCTGTAAACAGCTGTATTCAAATGCGTAGCGGATTTGATTATTTATAAAGAAGTTACCTTTTAAAAATATCTAGAGTCCAGTTTTGCTTGTTTGTTGCGGTCGTGTCTAATTAATGTAAACCCCTATTGCGAACTTTGTATTTAAATTGCGAATGTTAAAGACAGCTGTGGAAAAAGTTGGATGGAGAGTTTTAGTAAACACAAGTTGGTTATGTTTCAAAACTGTCCACAACGAGGAGAAAATAGTAATTCATTCGGTACATGTACTGAGAGCGTATTTAAATTAAAACCATAATCATCCTCCTCCCCTTATCCCACTCTAAGTGGGGTCGTCAACATGTTACAAACATGTTGTGCCATTTGGCTCCGTATTTTACTACCAGCCGCCTGTCTGACGTCAACTTACCTTAGTTTTTATATTTAGAATATGTAAGGCTAAAATATTACAAAAAGATAATGGCAATGAGGTGATATCATCTCTTTTTTATGTTTGATTAGACAAAGATGAAGTCAGGTTTCATCTTCCCTCTCATTATCTGTTGTGTCACTATCACTTCCAGGCCTGTCTATGGCTCTCCTACTACAGCAGCGTTTCCCAGCCTTTTTCAGTCCACGGACCCTTAGGAAATCAAGCACAGTTTTCACGGACCCCCTTAAAAAAAAACGTATTAGGTATTTATTTTAGTTATTACAGATACAAAAAAACAAATACAGAATGTATTGAGTTGCATTTAATGAGTGATTTATGTATGGACCCCCAGGGGTCCGCGGACCACCGGTTTGGAAACCCGGTACTACAGCATAACAACTCTATGGTGAATGTTGTTTGAGCACTAGTCTTCAAGTCACTGGAGATTGTACTTTATCAATTATGTATTAAAAAGGTCTAAATGGTGACAGCGTTATGTCAATTCAGTCTCGAATAATCGTTGAATAATTTAATAACTCTAGTACACATATACTTATTTTAGGTTTTATTTAGAACGCGCTACTCTCAGAGAGAAATGCTTTGTCAAATAAAGGAAGGGAAATGTTATTGATGAAGATATTTTCCATCTTACTGTAGATTTAGCGTGCATTTGTGTTCAAAAGTAATAATAGTTATGCGTTTTAATAATGATATTATTTCAGATATAATGGATACGAATATTAATGTAACATCAAAGGAAAATTTCGTATCTTGCTTTTGCAATATTGTTTCGGAATTTCTGATTTCGTAATGTATTTTAAAAGCAGCGTCGTAAAGCAAAGACAGACAGCACGACAAACAGACTTTGTCATTTATTATATTAGTAAGGATTCAATTGTACCTGCAATACAAAAAATCGTTACCATTAATAAAAGTAATATTCCATAATCTTTCCATAACATTCTAACAGAATTGATTTAATCAATGAACAATTGAATGTGCGTTCAGGCATGAGGATATTCGTGTCGATACGGTAAATGTTCACGTTGTGAACTTTTTGTTTTATCCTGAAATGTAATCCGAACAAATGATTTGATTTTGAACATGTTCCAATTCATGTAAGCTTTATCGGACACCTTTAGAAAGGGAATTTATACAAAGATTTTGATATATTATTTAGCTACAGACCCCAAATAATATATAAATACTAGGTGACCAGCAAACATTTTATTGCCATTGGAAAAGATAAAATATGAAATTTCTAGGCCTAATAGTAGTGAACATTATTAGGCTGTTTACTTTATATTGCAACATCATCATTCTCCTGCTCTTATTCCACTCTAAGCTGGCTAAGTTTTTCTACCATTCTTTCCAATAATTCGTCAGCTCTGTCGCTATTCTTTTTATATGCATGTCTTACTTCACACGATCCATCCATTTCTTTTTCGGCCTCCCTCGAATTAAATATCCTTCCACATTTACATATAACTAGCTGTGCCAGCGGCTTCGCCCGCGTGGAAATCAGCGTGTTTCAATTTTTTTCTAGAATTCAAATTGTAAACATAAAAATAGTTATTGTGAGTTAACCATAACAGATAGAGACATGCTATCACGGATTTTTTGTAGTATTTTTATAGATCTACAATTCTCTAGTATACTACTTTCGTGTATCTGTGCTGGTTTACGCAGCGCACGCGCACGCACGCACTTCCAGGAAGCAAGTTTTTTTAACAACTGCGCGATCTCTTCAACACAATTTATATAATATTGACATGTACTATGTTCTTAAACCATCCGGAAGTATTGCACTACCTTTTGGTGAAAACCGTACAAAAATCCGTTCAGTAGATTTTGAGATAATCGATTACATACAGACAGACAGCTTTTTGGGACTTTGTTTTATAATAAGTATAGATACTGGTTTGGTCACTGAATTTTTACTTTTAGAATAGTGATCAAATAAAAAACTCGCGCAAGACCATGGCGTTAAAATGTTATGAATGCAGTATCGCTTTGCATTGCCAAGTTATACCACAACATTATGTCGGACGACATTCTTGCGAATTTCCTTTAGCACTTTTAGCTGTGTGTTTGCCAACTTTTAAAAGGATTGCTTTGCCTTCGATTTATATTTCAGTGAGTGTTTGGGAGCTGACCCCATTCTATTAATCATTTTCCATCCGAATCTTTAGAAACTTTGTGACCATATACAATAAATTTTCGATACACGAACTACTCGAAAGATTTCTACAAAATCAGGTTACGTTGTAACAGAAGCCTATATATGCACAAAATAGTAAAATATTCATGTTTCCTAAGTAATAGCACGAATCACGTTATATTCATCGCATAAAATGGTGATAGTAAAGTAGCGGCCTGTTACAATCCAACTGCTGGGAATAGGCCTCCTCTCTCCGTTTCTGGAGAGAAGGGTTGGAGCTAAGACCTACCACGCAGCTCCAATGCGGATTGGTAGGTTACAGATATCTCCAGAATTCTCTAGAGATATGCAGGTTTTCTTACGATGTTTTCCTTCACCGAAAAGCATGTGATAAATTGCAATTATCAATTAAACAGATGAGTTTTAATAGAAAAACTCATTGGTGCCTGCCCGGGTTTGAACTTGTATTCCCCTCGAAAGAGTCGTACGGTCTCACCGCTGGGCTATCACAGCTCTCGCTGGGCTATCACAGCTCTCTCTAAATGGTGATAAAGGAGTGTTTAAACTGTATCTAAAAGCGACAGTATACTCTATGAACCGAGCTGCTATTAGTACCTCTAATTAACACATCTCTGAGTTATAAAAAATGGTAACTGATGATAGGTAAAGTCCAATTATTAAAATAGTAGATATTTTTAACATTAACAATATTTATTATTTTCCCGACTGTTACCATGTTTTTCAGTTTAACATAAGTTTTCAAATTCAAATTCTAAATATTATTCAACTAAACTTGTACAAGTGCTTTTGAATCATCAACTTTACTGCTGGTTCGGAAAGCTGTTCCTACGGAGAAGAACTAGCATGAAATTCGGCGGCTGCTCTTTTTAAAATGTAAATCTTAAAACTAGGTACATTTAGTTATTACTGTCTTGTACAGGGTAGAAGTGCGGCTATATCCACACATAGGATATCAGCCTCTTTTTAACAGTGTTTTTAAACTGCTGTAATGGTATCGCCAATAATTGATTTCGGAATTTTATTATATAATCTTATACCCAAACCTATAAGCTATTTACGTACTTTTGCTAGGCGCAAAGCAGGAGTCGCAAGCTTATGTCGGTTCCTACTTTGTCTATTATATACAAGTGGGATGCTATCACAATTCTTCTGCCCTTAACCCTACTTAGGACAGAAGGATAAGCAGGATGAGGATAGGAGAATGAGATGTACATGAAAAATAGTGACCTAAACAAAAATACAAATCGAGTAAAAATATGTTTTTCAAATTATATTATACATTTAGTACTGGATATTTAAAATAAAATGAACACAAGCGTATGTTATTCGAGTAAAAAAGTTTGACGTCCCCAGAGTTTTCATGTCGTGCAAGTTTGCGACAATATGTTATGAAGCGACGTTATCTCGATGCCACAACATTATGTCGGGCGCCCATCTTCCGTTTAACACTCTAAGCCATTTTGCTTGCCAAATTTTAACAGGATTGTTTAGGGTTTGGCACCCGTATTATGTAAGTAATGTTACCCCTATTCTGCTTTACAGGCGTTTTCCAACCGATTCTGTTAACTATCGATATGTTCGTGCAAGTTTATAGAAATTAGTAATTTGGTTACAACAGACATTTTTTTACGATGGTGAGGTGATTTTTTTTAATTTTTTTATTTGCCGTGTGGTTTCGGGCTGAGTAGAATAGATCACCCCCATTTCTTACCGAAGTGTCGTAAAAGGCGACTAAGGAAGTTGACGTCAGGGAGGCGGCCGGTCGGAAAATACCTAGCCAAATCATTTAACAATATGTTTATAAATGTTGTGCCGACCCCACTTAGAGTCGGATAAGGAAACCGCAGCTTATTTGACCAAGACTAAAATAGTCTTGGTCAAATAAGCTGCGATTACCACCGCATTACGAACTGTTAATTAATAATGGCATATAACTTTTCATATCTTTCATTCATATCTTAACATAAGGAACATTTTTACAAGGATAAAATTAATTTCTGTAAAAAAATCATTTCTGTAAAAAATCTTATAACTTCTGGTATCCAGTAATGCCAATTATAACGCGGTATAAAGGGTATAATGACAAAATTAGACGATTTTCCATATTACAAATACACGTCATCCAGCTTGCACAAGATGTTAAAACATGTTGTAACATAATTCGGATACATATTGTACGACCGGCTGACTGCCTGATGTCAATTTACCTTAGTCGTATTTTCACGACACCTCGGTAAGAAATGGGGGTGGTCTTTCTATGCAGCCGGATACCACACGGCTAATATTTCAAATAAATATATATATGGGACATTCACACACACGGTCGTCCGTCCCCAAAGTAAGTAACTTAATACTTGTGTTATGGGTGACGGAGAACTGGTAGATATGCTACATATTTAAGTTTAAACACATACTTAAATACAAATACACGCCCAAGCTCGAAGAACCAACACTTTGTTTATAGAAAATGTTGGCCCTCGGCGGGAATCGAACCCGCAACCCGCTGAGTTGAAGGCAGGGTCACTATCCATAGCGCCAACGGGCCAGTCATACATAATACACGTGTTATTCTTAAATCTTATTAAGGTTAAAAAAAATTTGGAACCGTTAAAACTATGGGGCGATAGTTTATCTTGCGTCAACTGGAATGTAAAAAATCTACTTTATTCTTTGCTTTTAAAAATCCTCTAATCTGGCCAAGAATTTACATTTAGGTATCGTCAGATAAGCCTCGTGCCAAGAAGCTAAAAAGTGTACCAATCCTTTCGAGCACTGATAAGTTTGACTTATATTCTGGTAAAATAAACTGGTAAAACTAAATACACTCGTGTCGATCATTCATCATTCTCCTGCCCTTATCCCACTCTAAGTGACACTGGTCGGTACAACATATTACAAACATGTTGTCACATGATTTGGCTACGTATTTTACGACTGGCCGCCTGCCTGACGTCAACTTACCTTAGTCGCCTTTTACGACACCTCGGTAAGAAAAGGAGGATGGTCTATTCTATGCAGCCGGATACCACACAGCACATACCTTAGTCGTCTCTTACGACACTTCGGTAAGAAAGGAGGGTGGTCTATTCTATTCTGCCGGATACCACACGGCGTTGCAACATTCGTGTCGATATGCTTTTTAAAAATCTTTGTATTTGTAAATCAAAAAATATACATTGCAATTCAATTCTAATCAAATTTCATTTCATTCCACTTCACGGCTCTCTGATCCAATTTATAAATTCTGTTCTGATATTTGCTTTTAAAAGTTGTCAGTTTGCAGGAACATTGATGGGATTTTATTTGGTTTTTTAGTAATATATTTGTTGGTTTAAATTCTTGCGTATTCGTATTATAAATGTTATGTTTCATAAATTGAAAAACATTATAATAAATTATTAATATGTGCTCAACAAGTTTTAAAAAGAGATTTATTAACTTAGTAAAATGCGGTTCAACAAACTTGTATGATAGTATGATATAGAAATTAAAAGAGCATTCGAACATTAAAATAAAAGAATGGTGTAATGCTCTTAACTACTTGTGAACAAAGATTTAAAAAAAGTTAAATTCTTTAATCTTTTATTGTATGATACATGAATACTAAGTTAACTCATTTTAATTTAACTAAGTGGAACTATTTTAATATGAACAGTAAACAAATGAAAAAAATTTAATTGCATTAAACTTGCGACTATTTTTGATTACTGATTGACTTATACTGTCTTAGTGAATTGAAAAAGAATGTTTTTTTTAATTACTTCACTTTAAAAAATCTTTTTATTGTTAAATTCAGTAATCACGAAAGATCCTTTTTATCCAGAGTAATAAGAGATTTACACCATCGTGAGAAGAGGTGACAGGCAAGAACCCGGGAGACGCCAAAATAGTGTTATTTATTATGTTTACTTTTAAGTCTATGTTCAGAAATGTGTAATTTTAAAGTCACACCACTGTTTATAAACATTAATATGACTTATTGGTGTAAAAGAAGAAAAAAGAAAGTATGAAATGTATTCTGTGCGTTATACCCACTTATTGATTTTTTGTTCGCAATACTATATTTTTAAATATTTAAGTGAAGGGTGAACATCGAGAGATAACTTACATTTCATCATTGAATTTTTAATGGAATGCTATTAGAAAAATTAAAACAATAACTTTGCAACCCACAAAAAACAAAAGCATAATTTATCAATGAGAGCGTTTCTATATAAATTTAAGGTAGACATCAATTATTTTTTGATTTTAAAGTAGTTGAAAACCTTCTTACATATATTTTTCTTGCTTTCCATATACATAAATTTTCTCGAATTTCAATTCATTTTTTTCGTTACTTTATTGTTTTCATTATCAATCATAACCGTCTAGTGTTAAAAAATATGCAGTAAGAGTTGTTAATATTTAGCAAAATCGAACGGTATTTCACGCGCTTTATCTCCTCTTTAAGCAACGGTCACGGTGTACAAAAGCATAAAGGGGCGAAACGATTGTTGAGTTTGTGATAGTGAACGTGTGTAGTGCTTGTGTATTGTGGTGGCAGTGGTGGAGCTTTGTGCATGTGTTTTATCGAATCCTGCATGTATCGGGTATGAAAAAATGGATAGTCCACTATACATTTAGCACTACATATGTTTTCTATTCACAGTATTGCGGATTATAGCAAAATAATTTTATTATTACTTTTGCACCTAATATCTATTTATACATGTCATAAAACAAAGTCACCAAAAGCTGTCTGTATGTATGTCATCGATTTTTTCAAAATCTACTGTACGAATGTTTGTACGGTTTTCACTTAAAGGATTACGTTAATAGTACATTTCACAGAACGGCAAGACCGATTTTGATGGGTCTTTCACTGGAGGATAATGGAGGTTGTGGAGCAACATTTAAGATAGGTTGCTTTTCATAATACAAATCCGGTAAGGTTGTGATTTACGCGGCGACCATATCTAGTTATATTATAATATACTAATAGCCTATTGCTCTAGCTGTTTTCATTTGTCTATGATTTTAAAATCCATTGAAATATATTAAGCTTAATGTAATTTTTGTGATCATTATGTGTCGGTAAATTACAGAGCATTTACGTTGAAGACAATTTTTAACGACACCTGAACATGCAAACATTTGAGGTGAATTAAAAGAAGTATGGAACAAGTAAAACGCGCTAGCGATTAATTTAACTGGTTATTGGTAGGTATGTTTAACCATAGACTAGGTATGTACAACTATATATCATTCTCTTGCCCTTATCCCACTCTAACTAGGGTAGGCACAACGTGTTTTCACATGATTTGGCTACGTTTTTTATAACTGGCCGCCTGCCTTACGTCAACTTACCTTAGTCGTATACGACCCCTCGGTAAGATAGAGGGTGGTCTATTTTACTCAACCGAATACCACACTGTGGGTCAACTTCGTCTTTTCTACTCAACCGGATACCAGACAACGCCGTCCGCCGACAACGTCGCCTATTCGACACCCTGGCAAGAAATGAGGGTGGCCTATTCTACTCGATATACGATAAGGGCAGGAGGATGATGATGATATCATTAATAAACGTGCGTAAAAATGACCAAAGGGCTTTGGTCATCTTTACCACTATCAATGAACGAGACGTTCTCTCATGAATTGAATCACATTTCTGTAATTGGATAGAACTCTACTGGCCACTGGTAAAGCCGGCTTTAATTGCAGAAGCCAAGCCAAGATCTCCGAATCGCCAGCCGTGGCCGTCCCGTAATTACACCTTGTACTAATTACATTTTATACGAATAATGTATTATATTGCAAGAAATTATTCATTTGTAATCACATTCGAATAAAACACTAATGATTATATTACTTTTTTTATAATAATATTTTGTGAAAATCTAGAATGTATTGTACGTGTTGTGCGTGTTTTACATTAAAGTGTGAGATGTATGATGGCAGAGCGGTTCCGGGACCTCGTGTTCTGGACCAATCTGCTTCTGGCGAGTCCGGGTGTAGCGACTTGCCTAAGCCCATCGTCTGCCACCCTGACAGGGGACCTTTTGGGCGCTTCGAAAGAGGTTTATCGGACGCCTGGCCTACAGATCCCCGATGCACCAGTTAGCGGAGGGGGGCTTCTCTTTTGAGTGGTCCCCACCCAGAGGAAGTGTCTCTGGGATCAGAGTTGCTGCTGGTGGGGATGGGGTCAAATAAGGTACCCTGCCCCTGCCGTCACTAGCGTGGTGGAGCATACAGGTCGTTTTAGTCGGTGCGAGTCCGACATAACCACCGCCCGTCGGGTGGTGGTACCCATAAGGGGTTTTTTCCTGTTAAAAAAAATGCAAATAAAAGGAATTGACACTCGAATTGACGAATGATAGCTAAAAACATGTTGCGATCAATTAAAGCGGGATAAGAGCAGGGGAATATATATTTTTAAGAACGGCATAATTCAGTATAATTAAATCTCCCTATTTGAGATTTTTGACAAAAACCGTAATTCTAATTTCCCTCAATGTTTCGCTACAGGCCAATTTCCATTAGTTCTATTTATAAAATATACCTTCGGTCTCCTTAAATTTCGACGTAAATCTTTTAACATAAAATTAATTCAATAATTACTTCCGTTAATTACCTTTGTTTCTAACATTTGGATAAAGTAAAATTGAAACGTCAGAATCAGCAAATAAAACCCTTAATCTACAATTATTTAAGAAAAAAAATAAAGCCTTCATCTTTTTCATTTCAGCTCTTTCAGAAATTTTAAATAAAATGAAAAAAAAAATAGACTTTTCCTTTTTTTGTTAATTTAATTTAACGATTTCTTTCATTAATTTTGTTTAGCTAAAAATGTTTGTTGTTAGGGTTGACTTCAATCTGGTTGGAAAATTAGAGTTAAATACCTAAGTAGGAAAATTTTAGGAAAAATTAGCAGACTGTGTTATTGTGGGGTTAAAAATTATTCACTTTAATGTTTGAACCATAAAAAACTATCAGAGACATTTAAAATTAAAAAGATAACAGGGAGATGATTTTAAAACATATTTAAATTCAAATTCATAATATTATTTATTCGAGCAAAATTGTAAATGAGTGTGTTTTAAACGTCAACTCTATTACTGGTTCGGAAAGCTGTTCCTACCAAGAAGAGCCAGCAAGAAACTAGGTGGTTGCTCATTTCAAATATAATTCTTATAACTAGTTACATTTGGTCATCACTATCTTGTACAAGGTATAGGAGTAGCTGTATCCACGCATTTTTATCATCTATATAATCCTCAATAGTATAGTATGCTTTTTGTATCAGCCTACCTTTTATAGCGTATTTAAACTGCTGTAGTGGCACAATAAAGATATATTTCTTTATGTCTATTCTACTCAGCCGGATAGGTACCACAGTGCGATAAACTTACCTTAGTTACCTTTTATGATATCTCGGGAAGAATTTAGGATTGTTTATTCTACTCATTCGGGTACCACAAGGTGGGTTAAATTGCCTTAGTCACCTTTTACGAGACCTCGGTAAGAAATTAGGGTAGTCTATTCTACTCAGCCGGATACCACGCTGCGGGTCGGCTTACCTTAGTCGCCTCTTACGACACCTCGGTAAGAAATGAAGGTGGTCTATTATTCTCAGACGGATACCACACGGCATAAGAAGCGAATAATATCAATCAACATGTATCGACAAGTATTTAATCAAACATATTACGTATACGTATTGCGTACTTTCCTAGATAAAATTTGCTTTTAATAAAACATAAACCTTTGTTCAAATATTTAAAAGGAATTTGATATCGTCTAAATAATTCAAAATAGGGAAGCTATAACATAGAAATTCTGCCATAAAAATATTCGCGGTCTGATATTTGAAAATTTCAAAAATCCCTATATTGGAAGCTTCGGCAGAATCCACTCTTTTTTTATTTCATCTGAAGTTTTATTATATCGTTAAATCGTTAGAAAAATTCTACATACTTTGCTAGAATCCACAGCGGGAGCAGGAGCGTATAATATCATCATCATCCTCCTCGTGGCCTTATTCCATTCTAAGTGGGGTCGTCACAACATATTACAAACATGATGTCACATGATCTACGTATTTTACGACCGGCCGCCTGTCTCGCGTCATTTTATCTTAGTCGTATTTGCGACCCATCGGTAAGAAAGAGGGTGGTCTATTCTACTCAACCGGATACCACATGGCGAGTCAACTTACTTTATTCACCTTTTACGACATCTCGGTAAGAAATGAGGGTGGTCTATGCTACTCAGCTGGATACCACACGGCATAAGAAGCGAATAATATCAATCAATAAATAATAATGATAAATTGAAAAGTCGAATCTGCAAACATAAACTCGCACGTACTGAAAGAACATTGCTTGCTTCTAGCAAATAGCGGATATATGTAGTTACTAGTAGACAAAGGAAATAATAAATCTGCTGTATCGATAGCCAATACCGTCTGGTTTTATGCACATTTTACTATAAAATTCCCATATAAATCGCGACAAATACCCTGTCACTGCCGGACTAAGGCATTTTACTTCGACACATAGTTTATCGGACGATTCGTTTGAATCCACTATCACGGATGGATATTGGGGAGTTTTATTGAGCAAAGAATACTACGTCAGGATGAACATAGGTTTTCATTCTTTAAGGCATATAAATATGAATGTTAACTATCCAGTCAAGTTTTTTTTTTGTGTTTTTTTGTGACTTGTCCTGCTTGTGTAAGGTACGTGAATTTTGCCTGCTTCATACACTTAGCTTTGCATGCATTCGCTTAACCCGTGCGCATTATAGTAAGGTAGTTATATAGTGTCTGTACTATATACTGTCAGTTGTCGAACTATTAACAAAAATTAGAATTGATTTAGTATTTTGATATATTTTTCTATGAGACTTTGTAAAACTGTGACTGTTATTAAATCTAGTGTCAGAGTAGCGGTTAGCTCAATCTTTGTTAATCTGTTCCTATTACAACTAGTGTCCAAGGTGGGCTTTCAATTATATATAACTAGTATTACTACTGGTAATCTATTCCAAAGTTGGGTAAACATCTCCCTTTTAACTCCCTTTATCTATTTTTTAACCCTTTTACTCTTTTGGACTGGATCTTTTCTAGTACTCAGACAAAATGAAACAGTACTGACGAAAATTAATAGAACGTTTTAAACCTTTGTAGACAAAGTGGGCAACAAGGTAAAGTGAAAAGAATAAAAATTAAAGTGAAATCCACTACGATCTCTTTATAGCAACTGACAACTAGACCAGGAAGTCTAAGTACAAAGTTTTACCTGGCGTTTAGTTTGCTAGACAACTTAGCAGGCGACATTGGAATGCTTTTACGGCTACGCCTCGATGTCTTCGCGATAAATTGACATAGGAAAGTGAGCGGACACTGGCTACAAACGTAGAATGAATTTATCAGAAATAAACGTAAAAAGGAAGTAAGTAACTTCATGCTTAGCTTGTCATATAATGAAACAGAAGAGATACTGAAATGAATGTCATAGCATATACATATGTATATTTTTAGACATCATCCTCACCATCCTCCTACCCTTATTCCACTCTAAGTGGGGTCAGCACAATATGTTACAAACATGCTGTCACATGATTTGGCTACGTATTTTAGGACCGGCCGCCTGCCTGACGTCAACTTACCTTAGTCGTATATTACGACCCCTCGGTACGAAAGAGGGCGGTCTATACTACTCAACCGGATACTACACGGCGGGTCGACTTACTTTAGTCGCCTTTTACGACACCTCTTTAAGAAATGAAGATGGTATATTCTACTCGGCCGGATACCACACGGCGGGTCGACTTACCTTAGTCGCCTTTTACGACACCTCGATAAGAAATTAGGATGGTCTATTCTACTCAGCCGGATACCACACGGCGGGTCGACTTACCTTAGTCGCATTTTACGACACTTCAATAAGAAATGAGGGTGGTCTATTCTACCCAGCCGAATATGACACGGTGGGTCGACTTACCTTAGCCGCATTTATTTTCTTATAATTGATATATTATTAATATATTATAAATGCTAAATGTAGATTGTACTATCCGTTCTCATATCTGATATATGCAAAATTTCTAAAAAGTCATGCACTACCCGCCACCAATAACACAAAAACAAGCATTGCACATTCACTATCACATTCTCAAAAGTTGTTAGGCACCATTAAGTGTAAACAAACCTTTAATCAAAGTAGATGGTAGAAAAGGAAAGTAGATGGAATATCTTGAATTGTGGCGCGTCCAAAAAGCATCCTGTATGACCCCGACGATCAAATAACGATCGTCAACACAGATACACGTAATACACACACACAGCGTCTTCGCCGGCGAAGACGAGGTCCCAGTTTTCTGACGTCGGTCGGTCGTGGCTTCTCGCCACCCTTCCGACGCCGCAATGACTAATCTAAGTCATACCATCAACCCTCCACTACACGTCGCCCTAAGCCGTGGTCCGGCCTTACAGGAGGCAGCCTTAGGACGACGTAAAAGCCTGTAAAAGCCATTAGGGCTAACAGCATACAGTCAGTTCGAAAAAAAAAATTAATTGTGGCTAGCTCGGTTCCTAATTTATCTATTATATCGTCTTAATATTGAGTATAAAATATACTTCAAAGTTCAATCAATTATACTGATAACGCTTTCAAATCATGTTCTAACTAAACCAATTTTCGCAACAGAGCGGTTAACTTTACACACTCAAACACTTTATGTACCTGTAGTTTTAATTAATTCAACGGTATTAGTGAGCTTTTCCTAACTGCCTTGATACGAGCATTGCATGTGTAATCGAAGCAGATGGCTGTAATTTTACAAAATTGGGTAGATGTTGTGTAAATTACTGAGCTCCGATTATTTCAATCAAAAATAAGCAGATGCCTAATATAAATTAAGTCACAGAAACTATAACAGAAATACTTTGCTATAATGTGTTAAGCTAATGTAGGTAATGCTAAAAGTATGCAGGACAAGTTACCACACGTTTTCCGAGACGCCTCCACCAGCAAAAATGCACAAAAGCAACACACACAACCACCACCAAAATCTCTGCGATCGTTTAGCCCCAAACAGAATCGTTTTCAGGAGGACAGGCTCCACGACAAAATCTTGATGCTTCTATAAATCATATAAAAGTGAAGTAACGGCCTGTTAATATCCCACTGCTGGGAATAGGCCTCCTCTCCCCGTATTTTTTGGAGAGAAGGATTGGACCTAAGACCTATCACGCTGCTCCAATGCGGGTTGGTAGGTTACACATATCCTTAGAATTCTCTAGAGATATTGCTGGTTTCCTCACGGTATTTTCCTTCACCGAAAATCGTGTGATAAATTGCAAATATAAATTAGACACATGAGTTTTAATAGAAAAACTCATTGGTGTCTGCCCGGGTTTGAACCCATGTTTGTCTCTAGAGAGTCGCACCACTGGGCTATCACAGCTATATAAATCATATAAATTAAGTCATTGATAAAGTTATATGGGCTGTGTGGCAACGGGCAAGGCAAGAACCTATGGGTATTGAGTTTGGGAGTTAGTTAGCAACCATAAAGAATCAAAAGATGGAGTATCTCGGTCACATTCTTACGCATGAGAAATACAGGTCTCTTCAAGTCATAATAATGGGTAAAATTAAAGGGAAGAGGCGTGCTGGACCTAGAAAAATAAGGGTTGCGAAACATACGAGATCGGACCGGAATTGTTCCGTTGAAGAATTGTTTCGTTTTGTGAAGGATACATAACTTACAGTACGCTAACGGCCAACCTTCAGTAGCGAAGAGGCATGAAAAGAACAAGATATGTTTGAAGTAAAAAAATGCATCTTTATATGAGAGATTGAATTAAGCGATATCTATTGCTCTTATTTGGAGCAATAATTCGTAGTTTAATTCATTTAGCAATACTGAATTTTTTTAGGGAGCATACAGAGCCAATAATTTTAACAATATAGATAAGTGAGGAGTCTAAGGTCCCCAGAGTACCAATAGCACCACTCTATCCACCTTTTAGAAAGACAGTTCTGGGAGCTAACTTTTTTAACATGCAAGATTTTGCAAAGTCGTCAACAAATGCAGTGATCATAACGATTTACATTTTGACACTCAGAGGGTATTTTATCAAACCATTCGTTTAAATATACTTAACACTGCTTCTGACTTTTAAGATTTAAGAAATATACATATTATGTAATAAGAATAAAATTTATGCTAGAGGAGTTTACTTTTGAGTGAATTGTTACACTTAACTTTTGTATTTAGCAAGTAAGAATTTATATTATTAGCGTAAGCAATTTGTAAGTAAACCTAAATAAATAAATAAAAAATAATAAATAAGGATATCTGATAATTATAAATTGCAAGAACTTAAATTTTAATTTTTAAATTTAAACCATCATGAGTGGTATTCAGAATTAATGTTTAGAGACCGGCTATACTCACGGTGCGTAAAGAGCTCATGAATAAGAGCCCCGTATGGGCTCGAAACTAGTCGGGCTCATCCGATAAAATAGGACGTGACTATAGTCGGTCTCTAAACTTTAAATGCCAATTATAGACATGTTTTAATGGAATTTCAGTTTTAATTCAAAGGCGTCTGCCAAAGATTTATACCCGCATATGTTACAAACACAATTTTTCCCATTCTACGGATACCCCTTTTTACCCTTCGGGGAGTTAAATTGAAAAAGTTCGGCCCCATAGACCCTATAGTTATGGAATGGCATTCATCCATGTTGATTTATTTAGCTTAAACTTTGGATGTTAATATTCGTCATTAATTTTAGCAAACTTTACTCGTACCCTTATGATAGCGGATGTCAGACAATTTTCCGACTGAGTTATAAGTCCATACTTGATGGGACAGTGATATTTTGTTCATAAGCACGATCAAGTGGAGGGTAGCCTCCACAGGTTATTATTATCATTGACATATGATGCCTTAATTCCAATCCTAATAGATAACAAAGAATGAACTAAAATGAACGATAATAACGTCATTGAAATTCAAATCATTCTTTACCCAAGTTAACTAGTGGACAAGTGTTTTCGAATCAACAATTCTACTGATGAAACTAATAGTGTTTCCTTTTGGCTAATAATAACACCTCGGTTGATATCGGGCAATATAAATCAATCATATTGCAATCTTTCTAGACATGTATTATTTTATAAAGACTGTTTTCTTACAAAAGTTTTGAGAATGCTTGAGATAATCTATATTTACTGCGGGGTTAATGAACTATGGAATGATGCACACACTCTCCTGCCCTTATGTCACTCTAAATTGGGTCGGCACAACATGTTACAAACATGTTGTCACGTGATTTGGCTACGTATTTTACGACCGGCCGCCTGCCTAACGTCAACTTACCTTAGTCGCCTCTTACGACACCTCAGTAGGAAAGGAGGGTGGTCTATTATACGCAGCCGGATACCACACGGCACTTACCTTAGACGCCTCTTACGACACCTCGGTAAGAAAGGAGGGTCTATTCTATTCTGCCGGATACCACACGGCTATGGACTATGGAATGATGCAAGAATGTTTAATGCATCTTTGTTTGAGCTAATTTTCTATTGAGTATAAACACAGCACATTTTCCTGTATAACATTTTTAACAACAAATAATTTTAGTACTCTTTCTAGAAAATTATTTAGCGCTAATAACATCGGAAAACATAACATAAAAAAATGATTCTGCTTAAAAAGCATTGCGTTAACTCGCTGCGGTTATGGAAAAAGAGATGAAGATGCAGGAGTAATCAGTTAGACGTAGTTGAGCGGAATTATAAGTACGACGTCTTAGTATATAGCGTAACAATATCAGTAATATTATAACTTCCTAATTCTGGTTTTACTACTTTACCCAGTAGGATCTTCTTATTTCTGATTTAATCACTCCAAAAACTTCAACTCCAAATATGTTGATATTTTCCACGATTCCTATTATAGCTATAAGAAAAAAGTTAATTCAGTGTTGTTTTAAGTTTCTGTTTGTTTATTTTTTTTATAATTTTATACATTTTTCTATTTTTAACATTTCAGTTTTAGTTCACTAATTAATTTCTTTTTAATTTGGGGTGGTCTATTCTACTCAGCCGGATATTACACAGCGGGTCGACTTACCTTAGTAGCTTCGTGTCTTCTTTTTTACTGCGCACGGCAAGGGAATGGAATTCTCTCCCGGCATCTATTTTTCCCGGGTCATATAATATGGGTCTCTTCAAAGCAAGAGCGGATAGGCATCTTCTAGGCAAGCGCGCTCTATTTTAGACTGTATCATTACTTCCCATCAGGCATGATTGCAGTTAAACGCTCCTATTACGCGATAAAAAAGTCGTCTTTTACGACACCTAAATTAAAACGAGAGTGGTCTATTCTATTCTGCCGGATACCACACGGCTAATATTTATTAAATAATATAATTATCTGTAAAAATAACTAGTAAGTTACCAGAGAAATTCGAGAGTATTCGAAATCACAAAATAATTTTCGACGTGAAGTATACCTTACATAAAATATAAGGTATACTTCAAAGCTTTAACTTTTAGTAAAGCTTAAATTGTCTTGCTGTTATTAATAGTATGTGGCTCGACCTAATTCACTACGTTGTATGTGAGAAGACGAATGCGAGAGCGCAATTGCTAATTCGCATAATTTGCCCCAGTCTAATCAAGCGAGTGCTCTGAGGAGTCATTTACACTTGGTCATAAAACGACCGCAGCGGCCGTCGACGTTTGCGGCCAGCGGCGAAAATGAGCAATGATCCAAACAATTTGGTGTCCACACTATAACATTATACGATATTGATATAACTATTTTTGTTCAAAATATTTGTTTTAATAAATTTCAATTTTTAAAGTAACATGATGTCGTTTCGATCCTAATTCAATGACAATTGTTAATGATGATGATGGATTCTATGATAATTATCTATAATATACAGGCTAGTCATTTGATGATTGGAAATTTCATATGCGGGTGATCAGACTCATGGCCTGGCGATGACATATAAATAAATTCAGAACGAAAGACAAATTGGTTTATTTTTGAATTTGAAAAAAATCATTTAATTAAATTTCTGTACAAAATAATTACATACGCTTCACTTTTGCCTGGAATTCCGCTCAATGAGGCTTTCGTTTTTTATAATAAATTCTCACTTAACAACGGATATTTGTAAAATGAGTATTTATGAATAATTATGGAGATGAATATGTTATGAGAAAAAGAAATGTTAAATTATTTCAATAATTACAATGCTTTTCGAACGGCGTTAGAAGGCCAAGTGTAAAACTGCCCTAATAAAGCTTGCTTAAGCGCTGGCAAGCTTTTACCTTATGTTTTTTATACAACGGTTTATGGTAAGTGTCGGAGCAATTGTTGATTTTAATATATCAAGTCTAGACTAAAGAGGGTTGTAGATGAATTGGATAGCAAATTTGCATTTTATACTTTCTGCAGTTGTATAAAATGCTAAAATAGTTGTACTGGAATATTTTGCAAAAATGTTTATATTAATTATAAAACATCACTAAAGAGACTCTTTTATAAATAGTTTTTCTTATATTTATTTTCAGGAATTTTAATATCTCTTTATGCAGAGAAAAATGTTTATTTGATTAGAAAACAAAAATTCTAAAATCATAAACGTAACGCCCTCCCACCAAAAAAAATTAGTACCTTTTAGCGCCCTCGCACATTAAGCGGCCAGGTCGCGTCGCCAGCAGGCCCTATACCATGAACTCTTTATTGCGACTCAATTGAAGACGTAAACGAAATTGTTTTGCTTTTTCATACCACGACGTCTTAATACGCACACTTTAAGTAGTTGCCGAATGAGCGTTCGGAATTCATCCTAAGAACATGTGAGTAAAAGAGACAGAGTTATCTATAATTTATATAACGTTATCATTTTCAAACATTACGACCCCAATGCAATTCACACTTCATTGTACGAAAAGAAAGCGGTTCGCGGTCGTCGTTTACGTCTTCAATTGAGTCGCAATAAGAGTATGGTAGGCCTGCAGGTGACCGGAGCATGAACGCACATCAGCTCACCTGCGGCCACGTAGCGACCAAACGCCATCTAACGCCATCTTGTAGGAAGTAAATCATTGTGCCTGCACAATGATATATTTCCTACGAAATGGTGAATCCTGTTGGTCACGGCGGATAACTGACCGTGTGTGGGTTGCAATATTTTAGCTAGCTGCTGGACGCCTAGTGCGCGCACTTGCAATATGTCACGGAAGAATTAGTTGGCTGCGGCGACTTGAACGCGCGGCCTGGCTGTTTATTGCGCGGGGGCACTAACGCAACTCCGATCTCACAGTTGAAGAACAGCACACCCTACAAAGCCAGAGACTCCTTAAAAAGCAACAATTAGTTACTTCTGATAATGGTTTCTGCCGCTGTGTCTACGTTCACCGACAAATAAGGAGTAAAGTTCATAAAATATTGCCCCCAAGGGTTGTATCAAAGTCATAGATTCAAGATAATTATATTAGCACAGCTCTCGATGGTATGATGTTTGTGGATTTAGTAGTATAGTTTTATATGACAGACTAACTATTTGTTGATTATAAAGTAATAAAATGATTCATTATTTATTTTCGTATATCCTTTTTTTATCATTTAATATGAATCGAGATTATGATCAGGGGCCTTAATGAGTTTCAATTTATTTGACTGGCCCGTTGGCGCTGTAGGTTGTGACCCTGATTTCAGCTCCGCGGGTCCCGGGTTCAATTCCCGCCGAGGGCCAACATTTTCTATAAACAAATTGTTAGTTCTTCAAGCCTGGGTGTGTATTTGTATTTAAGTATGTATTTAAACTTATATATGTAGTATATCTACCAGTTGTCCGTCACTCATAACACAAGTATTAAGTTACTTACTTTGGGGATGGACGACCGTGTGTGTAAATGTCCCATATATTTATTTATTTATTTATTTATTTATAATATTTTCACAGATTTAATAACATCAGTATTAGTTATAATAGCTTGTGAGTTTATCTTAGTAAAAGACGGGACATTATTTTGTAACTCCAAACTGGTTTTGCAGTCGTAATTATAGTCTCGCGCTATAAACTACTGTGCTGACGTTAGTTATACGCTAAAATGACTTTATTTTGCTAATTAAAAGCGAACTGGGTTTACAGTGGGTGCTATTATAATTAAAATTGTAATAAGATCCTAATTAATCACAGTTTAAAATTTGAGTGTACTTTTTTGAAAAACTTTTTAATACCTACTCATGGTTGGTAATGGTAAAAATTATTAAATATATTTTTTTTAATGCAGACAATTGTTACACATGCCGTATGGTATCGGGCTTATTATAATAGACCACCCTCATTTTTTACCGAGGTGCACGAGTATAAAGTTGGTCCTAATAATTATTCATTATTAATACTTCCTAATAATTAATTCTTGTTCGTATTCACCATCGCGACAAAGAGAAGACATCATCGGCGAGTCAAAGGTAAAATGTTCTTTGATTAATTGTTGTTGAGAAATCGCCTATCCTAGCTACGCTGAAAAAATAGATAACATATATATAAAAAAATCCGAAAATAAGGCCTAAAAATTGGTAACCATTATATTATCGACAGTTAAGATCGTTACTGCGAGCTGTGATAGCCCATCGGTGAGACCGTGCGACTCTTTCGAGGGGAACACGAGTTAAAACCTGGGCAGGCACCAAGGAGTTTTTATATTAAAACTCACGTGTCTAATTGATTATTGCAACTTATCACACGCTTTACGGCGAAGGAAAACATCGTGAAGAAACCTGCATATCTCTAGAGAATTCTGGAGATATGTGTAACCTACCAATCTGCATTGGAGCTGCGTGGTAGGGCTTAGCTCCAACCCTTCTCTCCAGAAACGGAGAGAGGACGCCTATTCCCAGCAGTGGGATTGTAACAAGCTGCTACTTTAAGATCGTTACCGTGAACTCTAAATCTATTTTTAAATATTAAGATCAAATAATCATAGACTAAAGAAAAGATTTTTGTTGTGTTTACATTCTAACAATTGATAGGGCTATAATTCAAAGGTTCAATTCCTGATCCTGTCATTAATAACTCGCAAGTAATCGTGTGAAAATTTCCTGAGCACGTTTTTCATTAAATCCCCAAGAGGCCATTTTGGAGAACGAGCGCCGGTAATGAGTATCATCGTCTACATGCTCCAACCTGGCTCTTTAAAACCGTATAGGTTTAGTGGTTGGAACGTGTGCTGGAAATATATGATGGTTCAAACCTTCATAGATTGCCGGTACGGGTTCCAACTTCAATATTTCTTCTTCTTGCGGGCTATTTTCCACACTTAGTTACAATCAGATGAGTATGCTACGTAGTGTGTTACGTGGAAGTCCTTGGAAGAGGCTTATGTCTAACAGTGGACGTCTATTCGTTGATGAGCGAGAGAGAGACAGAGAGAGAGAGAGAGAGTATTTTACATGGGGGTAAAATAGCTTTTGCAATCAGCCAAACTTTTTCTGGACGCCGAGAACCCTGCACAGGTTTCTCAAAGCCTTTAACGTCCTCCGCGAGCCAAGAATGTTTGCGCGATGTTCTGTGTGAGGACATAAGTAATGTCCTATGGAATAAATTGGTACGTTGCACTTATTTTAAATATTATGCAGAGATAAGCAAGTTTCCCTAAAAAGTTTTCGTAATCGACAGTTAAGTTTGATAAAGAACAAAAGTCTTTTTAGAAAAACCATGTGTGGGTGCATGCAGAGTTTTGAATCGACGACTTACTGGTTAGGGCCACGAAATTTCCCCATTCAGCTATTACGGATACTAAACATTTGTATATTTATGTAATGTAATGTACATTCGTGTAAGTTTCATTTCTGAGAGGCACTTTATAACTTTTCGCGTTTACAGAAACGTGTTTTATTATTACGCATTAATAAATTTAAAAATTTATGATTTAAATTATATAATCCTTTGAAACCGTTTCGTCATAATAACTTACGATTTCAAAAGGCGGAAGTAAATTATGGAAGCGGCATCAAAGAAGAATTAATTAACGAAGAAAAAGCATATTATTTCCGTACTAGGCGTGAATATGTTGATAAGTCAAATTACGGGCTGTAAAATGTTCATTCATAAGTTAGACTTTAGTAATAGTAATAATTCTCCTAAATGTATATTTAACGTAGATTTATTGATGACTGAAAAGTATGCGTTTTGGACTTGTTAAGTTAATCACGCCTGGTACAGATTTGTTCGTGATATATTTTTTTTAATGCTAGAAAATTAAATTAAAAACGTGCTTAAAAATATTAATAGAAAGTATCATAATTATGAATTCCTTTTTCTTAGAATTCCATTTTAACACGGTTTAAACAAATAGAGAGAGTTTCTCGAAAACAATCAAACTAAACTTCTTCACAATTCTTATAACTTATACATAGATTTTTAGTCAACACTTTGACATTATCGCTTAAGTACACTCTTTTTAGTTAATTTCTTGTCTTACAACGTTCGAAGTCGTTAGAGCTATGCAGATTGATCTTAAAATGTATTGTAGCATTGATCATACAATATGTTAATATCAATTATTGTTGTAGCTTGACTTATTGTTGTAGCCTTAAATATACTATAATATTTTTATTTTAGGGAACCTCTCATATTTTCATATTTTAACAAACAAATTTTGACCGCCGTGTGGTATCTGGCTGAGTAGAATAGACCAACATTTCTTACCGAGGTGTTGTAAAAGGCGACTAAGGTGAGTTGAAGTCAGGCAGACAGCCGTTCGAAAACTACCTAACCAAATCACATGTGCGTGTTTAAAACATGTTTTAATGGTTAATTAATAGTAATATTGAAAATCGCAAATCAACCCGTGGATACAACAGCTTATTTATAATCATTTATTTAGTTACAGCCTGTTACTATACCCTAGTAGGCACTAGCCCACAGCTGGGCTAAGGCCTTCTCTCTCCGTTTTGGAGAGAAGGATTGGAGCTAAGACCTACCACGCTGCTCCAATGTGGATTGGTAGGTTACACATATCCCTAGAATTCTCTAGAGATATGAAGGTTTCCTCACGATGTTTTCCTTCACCGAAAAGCGTGTGATAAATTGCAATTATCAATTAGACACATATGTTATAATAGAAAAACTCATTGGTGCCTACCCGGGGTTTGAACCTATGTCGTCTCTAGAGAGTCGAACGGTCTCACCGCTAGGCTATCACAGCTTTCACAATCATTTATTTACTTACATTTATTTATTAAAACAATAGATCCCCAAAATATTTATGTCGCACCTTCTATCAATTATGTAACTTTTCTGAGGTTTCAACTCACCAATAAAAGCTTAACGCAATTTTAACGTAATATTACAAATTTTAATAATACACAATTTTTAATTTTACATGATTAATGCTAGCAAGTTCCAACCCTATTCATGGTTTTTCAGCTAATTTATACTATGTAGTAGAAAGGTAACTTGTAATTACTTGAAATTAAGAAATACTTCGTCAATTATTATAGGTGTACTTTGACTGACTGACTGAACTAACGTTTAGTGATTGCAGAGCATTGAGTTATCAATACTAATGTATAGAATTAGGCTTACTTTGCGGAGATCCATAATACAGAAGTAATAATAAAATTAAATTTGCGATTTTGTCGTGGAGTCTATCTCCTGATGATGCTTCGATTGCGGGGCGAACTGATTGTTCATTTTGTGATAGTGAACGTGTGTAGTGCTTGTGTATTGTGGTGGTAGTGGTGGAGGTTTGTGCATGTGTTTTTACGAATCCTGCATGTAACGGGTATGAAACGGATAGTCCACTATACATTTAGTACTATATATATTTTCTATTTACTGTATAGTTATAGCAAAATAATTTTATTATTACCTTTGTATTATAGATCTCCGCAAAGTAACGCCTAATTCTATAAATTACATCCATTGTGATCTTGCTTGGACCAGTATATACAATTTCAGCGCAATCGGACTTTGGCAAGTAGATCAAATTTAACTTACAATATTCCACCTTCACATACATACACCATAAGTTGAATAAAAGCTTTTAAAAATGGACAGATAGATCACCCTCATTTGCTAATCTGTTTTAACATTTTTTTTATTTCTTTATTTGCAATCAGACAGCGTTTCACAAGTTTTGCTAAAGTAATGACCTGTTACGGTCCCACTGCTGGGCATAGGCCAATACTTCTCTCCGTTTTGGGAGAGAAGGATTGGAGCTAAGACCTACCACGCTGCTCCAATGCGGATTGGTAGGTTACACATATCCCTAGTATTCTCTGGAGATATGCAGGTTTGCTCACGGTGTTTTCCTTCACCGAAAAGCGTGTGATAAATTTCGATTATCAATTAGACACATAACTTATAATAAAAAATTCATTGGTCGCCCGAGGGTTTGAACTCATGATCGTCTCTAGAGATTCGTACGGTCTCACCGCTGGGCTATCACAGCTTTTATTGCCATATAAATGAATAAAAATATTTGAACAATACAACATCCTCCTGCCCTTATACCACTCTAAGTGGGGTCGGCATAACATGTTACAAACATGTCACGTGTATTGGCTACGTATTTTACGACTGGCTGCCTGCCTGACGTCAACTTACCTAAGTCGTGCTTTACGACCCCTTGGTAAGAAAGAGGGTGGTCTATTCTACTCAACCGGATACCATGCGGCGGGTCAACTTACCTATCCACCTTTTACGACACCTACGTAAGAAATGAGAGTGGTCTATTCTACTCAGCCCGATACCACATGGCATTAATAAAAATATCTAAACCTCGATACAAATTTATTACCTCTTAGCAATAAAATTGCATAAAAATATATGACATATATTTCTATCGCTAAAAGCATTTATGTGTAACCCAATTGCTTGGCTCGCGTTCAATAAGGTCGGTCACAAAGAGGCGTACTTGTAGGTGAGTACGTTATTTGGATCGCTAACCCATGGTTTGTATCACAGGACTCCTTTTCTAAGCTTATACGTAAAGCATATTACACAATTGAAGAATATTCGAATGATAAAAATGCTTGGATTTGGAAATCCTTTCAGCTTTATAATAATAATGTATATTTAAAAGATTGACTTGTTTTTTCTCGGTAATGTAAAAAGCTTACTTAAATAGAGATTATGTTGATTTGATTTTAAGCACTTTCGCCACATTATAAAAGCTAATACACATGTTATTTTTTGTGATTTTTTTTTCCAAGTAAACTTGTAAACAAGTGCTTTTGAATCGTAAACTTTACTGCTAGTTCGGAAAGCTGTTCCTACCGAGAAGAAGCACCAGGAAGAAACTTGGCGTTTGCTCTTTTCAAAATACTTATGAGTGGTTATGTGTGAGTTACATTTAGTTATAACTGTCTTGTACAAGGTCGAACAGTAGCTATATCAACAGTATAGCTTTCTGTATCAGCCTCTTTTTAACAGTGTTTTTAAACTGCTGCAATGGCACAGCTAGAATAGATTGCGGAATTTTATTATAGAAACATGTTAAAACCCACAAACGACTTACCTACTTTTGCAAAGCAAAGCAGGACAAGCAACAAGCTTATGTCGGCTCCTACCTTGTCTAGTAGTTAGCTATGCTTAATCATATTAAAATTGATTGCGGAACTTAATTGTCATGAATTTACGATATATATAATACAAGCAAATCAACAAAATAGGAGTTTTAAGTGTTAAGGAGTTTTTTAAACTGTTTTTAAGGAGTAAACTTCAGTCGTTTATCTGAGCTTATGACGATATCAACGGTTCTTCAGTTTGTGGTGAGCAGCGCAGTGATAATATTTTCATTACTTTTGAGATAGAACATTTTTAGCTTGATAGCGTCAGAGTAATTATAAAAACCAAACATTATAAGTTCTGTAAAATATGTCTCTCCGTTTTCATTCCATATAAATATGACAGGATTTTCAATAAGATATATTTCTAATGCTAAAAGCATTCGCATGTAGCTCAATCGACTGCCCACCATTCAATAGGGCGGGCTACAATGGAGCGGTCTTGTAAGAACACCTCCGATCGAAGCAAAGAAAGCCGGATTGTATGGAACTAAAAATTCAGCTTAGTATTTAACAGTTACTAAACTGGTTTTCTTTATACTTCTTCTTATTTTAGGATGTATCAGGTTCGATTCCGAGGTCCAACATCTGATAAACGTCCACTGTCAGACATATCTTATTTAAGGTATCTTCAAATCACACGAACTTATGCCGCTTGGTTCAAGGAATTCCCTGTCTTTATTTCTATTATACAAAAAACTAAACCTAGAGAAATCAATATTCTGGCCTACGGTCGCCTTTGCAGTAGTGATATTGTTGAGCTTAGTTCAATAGTTCTATATTTTATCTCACATTAAATCATCACTAATATTTTTACGGTAAGGGTCGAGGTTGAATGAACGAATGGCTAACCAATCAACACAAGTTTAATTAATTGTTAAGAAATAAAGATTATTATTTATACCGTTCACCACACAAAGAGAAATGACAAAAAAATACAATTGCGTGGTGTGATGTCACAAAATGGGTAATCATGGCTTTGGTTCGAATCTAAAGATCGGACTAATTGGAAATACTATTTAATTGTAACTACACTTGTCAGTTACTATTCGGACGTTTCGGTAATTCATAAATACTGTTATCAAAAATAGTCTCACTTCAAGGAATCACAATACTCACATTTACGACACTGTTCAAAGAATTCAGAATCAGTAGCTGGAGTGAACTGCTTTTGTATTCACACTGCGAATTTCAGGCTCGGGTATAAGAATACGGAATCCGCGATGCGGAAAGGAATGTTGGAGTGAATTTCCAAAGTTTGTTTAGGCCTTGCTCTTCTTTGGAACGTTTCTTACAATAATTAGATGTCTTTAGCAAAATTTGGTATGAATTAAACTTAAAAAATCGCAATGTTATGAAATTTTCTAGCAAACTACATAGCAGTAGCATTAAGTATGTTGCTTCTTTCTTCTTAGATCTGTAAAGGAGGAAGAATTATCGGCATCGCACGCAACGCACTCATTTTGAAAGAGGTGGCGATGATCATATCTATCTATCATTCTGCCTTTTTGCACACAAGCACTCGCAAAGCAACACACATAAACAGACACACACACACGAGTGCAACAAACACAACAAAATACAAGCGCGCGTAGTTTTACCATTTTATTAGTTGTAGTGTATGTTTCCGAATAACAAAGGAAGCATGCGGGAAACATATTTGACACTTGACGTTCCTAGCGTGGTAAAACCATAGAGTTAGTATACTAGAGTAGCAAGACAACCTAAAATGTGCCCTTTTATGATAACGATAAAGCGAATGAGAGTGATCTATCTTTCTCTCTTTTATGTGTGATTAGACAAAGTATAAGACTTTCATCTTCCCTCTCGTTACCTATTGTGTTACTATGCATTACAGGCCTTGGCTATGGCTCCCCAAATCTAATATTAATAACTCCATGAGTGAAATTCACTTTTCGTTGTAATTATTTTTGCAAGCTAACAACAACAAGAGTAAAAGGTCAATAAAGGCGAACACATAATAAAGTTTATATCAGATATTTTAACGATAACAATATTACGAGGTTCAAGTAGGCGACAGTATCGGCACGTGTTCACCCATAATATCGGTTCATTGTGACCTTCTCTTTTGTGACCAAATCAATTGAACTACACGTGAACGCTTTTAGCAATAGAAATAATTTGTATTCAAAATACTGAGATATTTTGCAAAACATTGTTTTCCGAACCTTATTTACATTTAAATAATTTATAGAAATAAGCTTTACCTTGTTGAATTGTACAGTACAAAGGTAATGGTAGAATTATATTGAATTTAGAATTATTCAGGTTTTTTTAATGCACATCGTAGCAAAATATTATTATAGGTCTATCATTAATTTATACTATTAAAACATTTTAGCGCTTTAATAGCATGGCTCATGACTCTTTCACATAAGGAAACCGAGGGACTCCTAAAATCTGCCATATAAAATACTTACATGCATCAAATCAAATCAAATCAAAATCAAAATATTCTTTATTCAAGTAAACTTGTAAACAAGTGCTTTTGAATCGTCAACTTTACTGCTGGTTCGGAAAGCTGTTCCTGCCGAGAAGAGCCAGCAAGAAACTCGGCGGTTGCTCTTTTTTAAAATATAAATCTTAGAACTAGTTACATTTATTTATTACTGTCTTGTACATGGTAGAAGTGCACCTATATCCACACATCCTTATCATCTAAGTAATCTTCAACAGTATAGTAGGCTTTCTGTATCAGCCTCTTTTTAACAGTGTTTTTAAACTGCTGTAATGGCATGACCAAAATTGATTTCGGAATTTTATTATAGAATCTTATACCCAAACCCACAAACGATTTACGTACTTTTGCTAGGCGCAAAGCAGGAGTCGCAAGCTTATGTCGGTTCCTACTTTGTCTATTATATACATCACCTATCGTTTTATAATTCTTTATATTTTTATGTACAAAAATTACGTTATTTAAAATATACTGTGAAGCAAATGTTAGAATACCTGTTTTCTTAAACTTCTCTCGCAGGGAATCACGCGGACTTAAATTGTAGATGCCACGTATGGCTCTTTTTTGTAATACGAAAATTTTTTCACTATCCGCGCATTTACCCCACAGCAATATTCCATAAGACATAATGCTATGGAAGTAAGCAAAATAAACAAGTTTCGCTGTTTCGACATCTGTAAATTGTCTTATCTTTCGAACGGCGTAGGCTGCTGAACTAAGTTTCCCTGCAAGAGTTTTTATCTGTGTGCTCCATTGGAGTTTTGAATCCAAGGTCACTCCCAAGAATCTTAATCATCTTAAGTATAAACAGGCACACATACATACATATACACGCGACCAAATTCACACATACCCACTCGCACGCTCATATAAACACGTACACAACACACTACGCACACAGGCAGATACACACGTACGCATTCACGACTAAACACACAGACACACATGCATGCGTGCACGCACACACGCACATTAATACAAACTAAGTTGAAGTAGATTTTTTTTAACTTTTCAATATATCCATCATCCTTTTATTTCATATTATACTTATAATTAAGTATAAGGAACACTCTGTTTTTGCAAAGGAAGGCGTTGATCACTGCAACACAGTTTATACTTCTTCAGGATCATCGTTTTTCATTGTTATGTATTGTTTTTCTGTATTGTTCCTAGTAAAGTTATTATTATTATTATTTGAATTTATTTTTAAGTCGTTCTTATACTGGAGATCTTAATCGTTAGATCTGCTAGATCACAAAAGAATACAAAAAATAAATTGATCATACGCTTAAGGGGATTATTTTTTTTACCATTGACCATATTTTTACTACGATTGCGATGAGAACATCTAGCTGGCATGCGGTCTTTGTTCTTCTATTATTCTTCTTCTTTCTTCGAGTTTCTTGTAACCATCAATTTGTTCAAGATATCATCCTAATTTTAGATTTCTTGATTGAACTACGTGAAATGGCATATCATAGAAAGGTGTATATTTTGTTAAATTAAACAAAATAATCTCTGCGATAAAATAAAAAATATGTAATGATGAATGTAGAGTGTACTACAAAATAGTGTACGACGATTATCGAGTGATATGCGATTTTGTCGTGGAGTCTATTTCCTGACGATACTTATGGGCGAAACTATTGTTGAGATTGTGGCAGTGAATGTGTGCAGTGCTTGTGCATTGCTGTGTTATTGGTTCCGGGAAGTGCATGAGTTTGAATTCTGCATATATAGGTATGAGAGCGGATAGTACTCTACATTTAGCATGACATGTTTTCTTTTATTGCGGATCATAGCAAAATAATATTTTTATTACTTTTGTATTATGGACCTGCGCAAATTAAATTATGTAAATTATTAGCCTAATTATATAAACGTTTAACAAGAATAGTACTTTATTTTAGTTAAAAAAATGTACTAAAATCCTAATTTCTTAATTCGTAAAAAAAATCTTTTATAATATGTTTAGATGCGGTAGTGAGAGGAAAAACTGAATAGGTAATACAATAAAATGTTGCGGATCTCTTTCTGACGAACAGACATCGTTCCGACACGGAATACTCAATATGTTTCTGGGAAATATGTGTATACTAAACGAAATGCGGGCAAGTAAATACAGACATTTGTGGAAAGAACTGCGGACTCGGGCCACAATCAGCCCTTTGCATTATGCATGGAACTATCCTTAGGCGACAGATGCTTTGGAATTTCCAGAAAGCTATTAGTATTTGTGCGCAATATGAGTTTGTTTTAGGATTGGAGGATTCGATTCCTGGGGCTTTTTTTAATTTCTTAAATAAAATTGACAATATTTTATGCTTTATGTGAAGGATTATTAAGTAACCTCTACCACCGCCACCACAATTCACAAGCAATACACACGTTCACTATCAATCGTTTCGACCCGCAATCGAAGCATCATCAGACTCCACGACAAAATCTCAAAGCCATGCAAACATGCGTACTTATATACTAATCGATTCAACCCCCACCGTTTATTTTATTTTACCTCTTTCTGTTACAGGTGTTGTAGGTAAATTTCGCCATAATTTGCAAAGTGGTAATAAATAGCTCAGTAGGAATCGGGAGGTTTCAAATTGAGTATTCTCTGGATAAAATCCCGCTCGCCAGTCCGATATTTTTTCCTTTTTTTCAGCATTTTTATATTTTAACAAAATACCGAGCGAAGCTGGGTCATCCAGGTACTGTTTATCTATGTTGCTATGGTGCATAATAACTCTATGAAAATTATTGTATTCTTTCAGAAATATATGAACTGCCATAGGAAAGACTAACAATAGGTGCAACAGAGTATAAAAAGATTTTTTAGAGCGTATTCCTTTAAGGAATATTAAAAATGTTTTATAGAAATTCTTATTAGGAAAAACTGTATAAAGACTTAGGCAGCTGTAAATTTCCTTTCATATAATTATGAGCCTTATATATTCCTATTTATGCCGTGTGGTATCCGGTTGAGTAGACCATCCTAATTTCTTACCTATGTGGCGTAAAAGACGACTAAGGTAAGTTGACCCACGTATGGTTTCCGGTGGAGTAGAATAGACCACCCTCATTTCTTACCGAGGTGTCGTAAAATGTGACTAAGGTAACTTGACGACAGGCAGGCGCCCGGACGTAAAATACGTAGCCGAATTATTGTGACAACATGTTGTGCCGACCCCACTTAGGGCAGGAGAACGATGATGATTTTTATATTCCTATTTATAGAATTATGCTTACTACTACTACACGTCCCCGTGTAATCCCCGTGTTTATTCAAAAGTAATAATAAAATTATTTTGCTAAATCCGCGATACAAGCTGGATTATAGCAAAATAATTTTGTTATTACTTTTGTATTATGGATCTCCGCAAAGTAACGCCTAATTCTATAAATTATTTAAACCCGTTTTTATTGTTTTTAAACGTAGATTATAGCAACATAAGAAGCTCTTTTAGACCCAAAAGAGTAAGACTGTGATTTTCGAATTTTCTTTTGTATGATTTTGACCATTATTTTCTATATGAATGGATGTGCTTAATTAATATCTGCAACGTATCATGTGCTCTTTGACGAAACCAAATAATCCATGGAACCTGGAAAATCCCTAGAGATTCCTGGTTAATGTGTACCTTACCACCAGTATCTATCTCCTATACCTATCTCCTAATGATTTTTCGGTTAAGGGACAAAACGAACGTTGAGATAGTCGTAGTGTGTTGTTGGTGAAGATGTTTTGTAATACGTGCGGTAACTAATCCTAAGGTATGAGAACGGTTTTTGCAACAATTCTGTCATAAAGTTTTGTTCTATGGAATTCAGCAAAGTAACGTCTACTTCTATAAATTATTTGTAGTATGGTAGGTCTAAACGTCAATCCTGTAAAGTTATGTTTTTATACAATAAGATCTTTGCTCATCAGTATTATTATACGCCGCTACTAAATGCGGAATTTAGTTACCTATTGGTAACATTTTAGGTTTACATCACGTAATAATCATAATCACGTTAAGGCCAAGTAAACCATGATTTTTTTACTAAATCATGATAAGCAAACCTACTTATTGCGTGTATTGGCCATGAAAATCAATGAAAGCATTGTCTTCGTCAATAACGACCTTTTTAATTTATTTCATTGATTAAAACAAAAATATGAAATAAAAAGCGACTCAAACATTATTTAACAAAACGGCTTTGAAATTTAATGAAAAACGTGCACGTAAAATTCCCTTTCGATTACAGGGTGCTCGCCAAATGGGCTGGAAATAAAACTTTTGTATCAGCCCTTCGATTGTTGGAATGCAAACAATGGATCGACAAAATATCGAATGTTTTACTGCAGATAAGCTGTATAAACAACTCGTTGAAGAAATGAGGCAAAAATGTAAATTTGTTCGGTCAATATTTGAAGTGAAATCGTTTACGTTCTTCACAGTTTTGTAAGAGGTTAAATGTAAACAACGGTGTTTACCTCTGTTTATTATGTTTCTAAAATTATATTTATATCTTTCTTTAAAAACAAAGGAATTTAAGGGTTATTAGATTAGTTCGCTCACTATGGGCCTTATATGGGGCGATGGAGTGAGCTATGCTCGGAGTGTCTCTACGAGATCAAATCAGGAATGAGGAGATCCGTAGAAGAACTAGAGTCACCGACATAGCTCAGCGTGTCGCGAAGCTGAAGTGGCGATGGGCGGGACACATAGTGCGGAGAACCGATGGTAGCTGGGGTCTTAAGGTGCTGGAATGGCGACCCCGCACCGGAAAGCGCAGCGTCAGTAGACCCCCTGCGAGGTGGACAGACGACCTCAAAAAGGTCGCAGGGAGCCACTGGATCCAGGCGGCGCAAGGTCTTGTGGTGTGGCGATCCCATGAAGAGGCCTATGTCCAGCAGTGGACGTCCATCGGCTGAAGAAGAAGAAGAAGAAGATTAGTTACTAGATGATGGTTTAAACTACGTATTAGAGATGCTTATACGTAAAGCATATCACAAAATTGAAGATTATTTCTATGATAAAAATCCTTGGATTTGAAATTAATTTCAGCTTCGTACAAGAACTGCGGTTTAATTATGTAAAATTGAAAATGTTTAAAAGATTGACCGCCGAGTTCCTTGCTAGTTCTTCTCGGTAAAAGCAACATTCCGAGCCAGTTGTAGCTTCATTAATCTATTGATCCTTGACGATTCATAAGTGCTTGAAAGAGCTTACTTGATCAAAGATTATTTTGTTTTGATTTGATTGGATACTTCTCATTCTCCTACCTTATACCACTATCGGCTCGGACTATCGTTTCATCTTCCATACTTTTCTACTCACATATGTCAACTCTGGCGCTACTCCTTTTATATGCATGTCATACTTCACACAATCCATCTATCTTTTTTGGCCTCCATCTAGTCATATATCTACATACCATAATATTATAAATGCGAATGTCTGTCTGTTTGAAACACTATCACAGCTAATTCTCCGGGGAGATATTGATGAAATTTAGTGCAATTGAAGCTAACATCGGCCTAACATCTACAGCACTTTCCACTTAACAGGTACAGCAATTTCCGTTTTCCCTTCTGGAATATGAAGAAGCACATAAGAAAAGACACATAAGCACGTTGAGAAAAAACCGTTAAGATTATCCAAACTTTATCCCACTAGTCCCACTAGTCCCATCCCACTAATCCCACTAATATTATAAATGCGAAAGTTTGTAAGTATGGATGGATGTTTGTTACTCTTTCACGAAAAAACTATTGAGCGGATTTGGATGAAACTTGTAAAGTTATAACTGTAAGTTATATAGGTTATACATTGGAATAACGTATAGGCTACAATTTGTAATGATTTTATGTTATATAACGATACATGTCAATAAATTCGGAAAAAATCTGGCTTCTGAGATCTCGGCGTACGCTGCCTAAACCATTAGAGTTAAACAAAGATGATGTACCGTACTATTCTTTGTCTTGAATAGTTCTAAGCTCTCTGAGAGCTATCAAGGTGTACGCTGCCTAAACCATTGGAATTACACAAAGATGATGTACCATAGTATTGCTTATCTTCAAAAGTGCTAAATAAAAGTCCGCGGCAGCATATATCTATTTTTTATGTGGAAGCCACTATGACCAAAATTGCGAATCATAAATTTAATTAAATTAGATACTGTGGCAGACAAAATTCCTAGCGAGCGAAGTCGCGGGCAAAAACTAGTATCTTATATATAAAATTCTCGTGTCACAATGTTAGTTGACCGATTGAATGACCGATTTTTATGAAATTTATACTCATATTCAGTAGGTCTGGGAATCAGCTACTATCTATTTTTCATACCCTTATATGATAAGGGTTGAACAAACCTAACATTTTTTGGACAATTTTTTTAATTATTATAATGTACACTAGAAATTCTTTAGAAATAATTTATACGGCAAAACGACGTTTGCCCGGTCAGCTAGTATTATATATAAAATCTTTATTGACTTATGATAAGATTGAATTTTCCAAATTGAAATAAAAATCTGAATAAATAAATAATTGCAAAAATGGTGATGTAGCCTGCAACAAAAAGAAAGCCTAGAGCAGAAAGATAGTACAAGCATTATTTAACATTTTTTTGTACGTGAAGAGTAAGATTAGAACTTCATACGAAGTCGCGGGTAAAAGCTAGTGATCGAATAATTTAAGAGAAGAAATTTCATTTGTCTATCAATATGTTTCACAATATCGTAATTTAAACTGACAAATAAAGGCGAGTAAACACGAAAGCTATCGCATACATGATTAGGTAAGTGATTAATTTTCTCTACTGATTGATTTGCTTTGATTAGGCCCTGAATCAATATGTGTGTTTACCACAACAAGGTTGTTTAGTCTATCGTGATGTTATCTGGATAATGTATTGAACTGGTTTGTATTTCACGAAGAAAGCTTCACATGTGCGTTTCGTCTTCTCTTCTTTAGTACGTCCATTGTTCAAGAGAGGTTTCTTCAGGAGATTTCCAAGCCATGCGATCTCATGCCGTTTACTAGTTAAAATGGACGAATGAACAGTTACCCTAAGATTAATTAAAGTATACAATGGTCATGCATATAATATTCAAGTCTGCTAATCTCAGAGATTCGATCCTCCTGCCCTCATCGCACTCGAAGTTGGGTCGGCACAACATGTTATACGTGTACATATTTAACGACCGGCCGCCTGCCTAACGTCAATTTACCTTAGTCCTTTTTTACGACCTCTCAGTGAGAAAGAGGGTGGTCTATTCTTCTAAACCGGATACCACATGGTGGGTCAACTTACCTTAGTCGCCTTTTACGACAACGCGGTAAGAAATGGGAGTGGTCTATTCTACTCAGCCGGATACCACTCGGCGGGCTAATCTCAGAGATTCGAAAATATGTCTACTATTGGGTGATTTAATTCGCGTCAACTTAAATGTTAGGAAGGTTATCTTTGTTCTCGAAAAAAAAATGGGAGTCTATTTGTCCTAAACGTTAGTCCAATTTATAAAATTCAATTGCACCAAGTTAAATCATTATTGCACCAGGTGATTGGCCGTGTAAAGTTAACAGGCATACGCGACAACCTTTTCGAATTTATAATGTTTCTATTGTCATGTCAAAGATTATTTAACTATACTTTCGATTTTCCAATTCGTGAAGCAGCAATTATTCACTTAGTTCTCAAGATCTCTCTATAGAATTTATTCCACTAAATTTATTGTTATTTGCTGAGTCTAAAACTTCACCAGTACGACTCGTAGCACAAATTTATCACATCTAGTTATTTTTTACACCAGTACTTATTTGTTTAATAAATTTCCCAGTTTCATCGCGATTCCGTTTTGGGAAATCGTTATGAGTAAATTATGCTTTACTTTGGTTAACATCTGGCTTTTATAGGCGTTATAACTTCTAGATGTTGTTTTAATGTTTTGATATTAAATTAAAACTTCACTCGCGAACGCTCATTTACTTATTATTTATGTTCAAACGAGGCTGTGATGGAATAATGTTGGCCTAAAGGATATACTCATTAATTAAATTATGTTCGAACCTAGGTGAAAGCTTTCTATTATATAAAGGATGGTATGAGTATAATATGAATATAAATCTTTTTAATAAAAAGATCGACATTAGTAAAAGACAAACGAGGAACCGAAATAAATTAATAATACCAAGGTTACTGCTTCAGAAAGTTCACAGATTCTTTTTGGGTATTTGCAGATCGGCAGAAAGGAAAGAGGTAGGTAGGAAGCGTTCACACGTTCCCCTTGCGAATTTGTCGTGAGTCTATCCACTGATGATGCTTCGGTGGGGGCGAAACGATTGTTGAGTTTGTGATAGTGAACATATGCAGTGCTTGTGTATTGTCGTGGCGGTGGTGGAGGTTTATGCATGTGTTTTTACGAATCCTGCACGTATCGGGCATGAAAAATCGGATAGTCCACTATATATTTAGTATTAAATATATTTTCTATTTACTTTCTCGCGAATTATAGCAAAATAAGTTTATTTTTACTTTTGTATTATGGATCTCCGCAAATTAACGCCTAATTCTATAAATTATTCCTAAGGTCCTCTTTTTGACTTGCTTTTATACAATTTCAAAAGAGCAATTTAAAAACATTTATTCATAAAGTTTATACTATTGAAAACTATGTTAATGATAAGAAAGCTTGCATTAAAGGTGCAACAAGCTACGTACTAGATTTTATTTTAATTTTGATTGGTAACCAACTATTAATTATTACTGAAATAACTATTTTTGAAGAGTGACCGCCGAATTTCTTGCTGATTCTACGCGGTAAGAGCAACATTCCGAATCTGTGGTAACTTTATTTGTTATATTGATCTTTGACGATTCAGAAGTGTTTGAAAAAGATTATTTTGATTTGAATTAGAAAGAAAAATATTTATTTAAACATTGCATAAAATATACACAAATTCAGTACAACACTTTTATATAGATACCTTATGGATAGAATGCATCATTACAATTTATGCATCTAAATTTTATGCAATCTTGAAAATGGCCATACATTTCGGCATGAACCGAGTGACATCGGCAGTGACACTTGGGACCGATTATCAGTTGCAGCCTAAGTGAGGACAAGGACGACTGAGTAAACTAAAATAAATAATAATAATTTTTTTTTTTACAGAATTTATAAGTTTAAACACATTATAATAAATGATAAAAAACAATGCTAATAATAAATAACAAGGTATAACAATGATATAAAAAAAATTATGACTTTAATTTGTTTGTTTGATTTAAAAATTAAATGTTAAATTTTTTGTTACATTTGTCTGTATTAAAGCTATAAATTCACAACTGACAAAATAGTAGATGGTCAGTCACGTATTGCAAATAAACATTACTTAACTACTTTCGGAGCTGTTAACGCTTTAAACCGCCGCTTAACGTCGTCCCGAGCGGTTTAATGCGAATTCTTCGCAAGTCTGTTCGCATTTTATTTGATTATTGCTTCTATTATTGACCATTACGCATTTCTGTATAATATCATAAAATTATTAGACTTCTTAGTTCATTTTATATAGGCTTCATTGTAGAAAAATGTAATATACTTCAATCTGAAGATGAATTTTTTAGCATGATAAGCAAGCAGTATGCAATTTTAATTTGTATAAAATGTTAAAAAATGGTTTCATATAAAAGATAGATTTTGATCCTTATTTCAATGCCATCTATGACATGATGCTACAAACCATAAAAAAACTAGTGATAAGTTTTCTTGATCTTCCGAGTTATGGGACTTTTTAATACTCACAAGTTTTGAAGGCGCTACGCTACGCTTTATTTCAATTTGCCACATAACATTTTGATGAAATATATGTAAAGGCACTTGGAAGTTTTTAAATAATTTATTTTAATCAATTTATAATGACTATTGACTATACAAGTTTATAAGAGCGCCGACAGCATAGACTACTAACAAATTAAAGATGCATGTGCTATAAATTATGTGCAGGCGTCCATACTTTCAACATCCTCTCCTGGACGCAGACGTTTTAAAGTTAAACCCATTGATAAGGTAAAGTCTTCATGCTTTGGCCGATGTAGTCCTTTAGTCAAAACATCAGCGACCATGTCTTGAGTGCATCTATATTGAACCAGGATTTGTTTGGTGGCAATCTTCTCTCGTATGAAGTGGTAGCGGACATCTATATGTTTACTTCGAGCATGATGTACAGCATTTCCTGAAAGACTAATTGCACTCATATTATCAAAATAAAGTGTTAAGGGTATAACTTAAGTTAACTTTGAGTTCAGGTTGAAACTCATCTGCCAGCTGTTTTAACCAAAGAGCTTCCTGTATGGCCGATGCTAAAGCCATGTATTCTGCTTCACTAGTAGAAAGAGCTATAGTTTGCTGTTTCTTAGAGTTCCAGCTTATAGCTGCACCCTGAAATAAAAATATGTAGCCTGTACATGATCTTCTATCTTCAATATCACTTGCCCAGTCTGAATCACAATAGCCTGAAATTTTTCCATCAACATTCCTTTTATAAACCAGTTTCATATGCATTGTGGCTTTCAGGTATCTCATGACTCGCTTCAGGGCCATCCAATGTTCATTAGTAGGTTGATTATTGTATCTACTCAAAGAATTTACTATATAGGTAATATCCGGTCGAGTTCCCTGTGATAAATACAACAAGCATCCAATTATTTCTTGATATGGAATATTATTTAAAATGTCTTGTTGATCCTTGCCTTTTTTCAGTTTAACATTAGCATCTGCAGGTGTCCACATCGGTTTACAATTGTTCATTCCAAATCGTGCAAGTATCATTTTTATGTAGATGGATTGATCGATGGAAATCTCATCTAAATTTTCATTTTGTGATATACTAAAACCGATGCAATGTTTGGCTTTTCCTAAATCCTTCATATAGAATTTTTGTTTTAATTGGTGTTTTGTCATCTGAGATGTTTCCTCATTATTAAAGAAGTAAAGTATGTCATCCACATACACTGCTATAAAAAGCATATCACTTTCATCTAATATGCGATAGTAAACACATGGATCTATGTTTGAACGAATCATTCCAATTTCTATCAGAGCAGTATTTAATTTTTTATTCCACTGTCTGCTTGCTTGTTTAAGTCCATATATTGACTTGTTTAATCTACACACCTTGTTTTCATTTTCATAACCAGGTGGTAAGGACATAAAAATTTCCTCATTGATTTCACCCTGTAAGAATGCAGTGACTGCATCCATTTGGTGTATTTTAAGTCCATATTTGGCAGTAAGACCAATCAGGTATCTTATAGATGTATAACGTACTACCGGAGCATATACTTCATTGTAATCTATACCCTTGACTTGTTTATATCCCTTGATCACAAGTCTAGCTTTATAGCGAACAATTGATCCATTGCCATCCATTTTTGTTTTATAAACCCATCTGCTGGGTATTGCTGATTTTCCTTCAGGTAAGTCGACCAATGTCCATGTATTATTGGAAATTAATGATTGGTATTCCTCTTCCATAGCTTTCTTCCATTCATTATTTCTCTCACTTTTCAGAGCTTCTTCGAGACTCTGTGGATCATTGCTTAAAAAATTTATTGTTGCCTCAACATTTTGACATATCAGTGATGTAGGGCTTTGATTAATATCATTAATGGGACTCCTCATTCTGCGCTGTCGAGGTCGCAATGTTATATTAGATACCGGTGGAGAGTCGAGTGTTCTATCAGGTAAGTATGTGTTATCATTAACATCTTGAAATTGAACGGAATCATCTGAACTACATATACTTTGAGATGTTTCTTGTGATTCTATTCTTTCATGATAATCAGTATTTCTTCCTATAGGTTCTTCTGGTTCTGCACATAGAGGTAAGGAAACAATTTTCTTTTCTTTAAATTCAGTACAATTTTCCTTTATATTTTCAATTTTATTTTCTTGTATCTTTAAATCATATTTATTAATTTCATTTTTATTTATTTCATTTTCAATAATTTCATTTCCATGTTTCAGTATTATATTTCTTTTAATTGAAGCTTCTAGGAAAACTACATCTCTACTAATTACTCCCTTTTTTGTTTCAGGGTCTATGAATCTGTAGCCTTTTGTACTGTCGCTGTAGCCAACAAATATTAACTTACGTGACTTGACTTCAAGCTTAGTTCTGGTTTCTTTAGGGATATGCACCATTGCAGGACATCCAAATATTCTCATGTGGCTCAGATTTGGCTTTTTTCCAGACCATACTTCATAAGGAGTAGCATCAGATAAAGTGCAGGTGGGAGAGCGGTTCACAATGTATGCAGCTGTAGCGACCGCTTCTGCCCAGAAAGAGACCTGCAATTCAGCATTTAGAATCATACATTTAGCACGCTCTATTAAAGTTCGATTCATCCTCTCACTGAGACCATTTTGCTCAGGAGTGTATGGGTTCGATGTCTGATGTAGTATTCCATTTTTCTTTAAGTATGCATTAAAACTGTTATTTTTGTATTCAGTTCCATTGTCACTTCTGAGAATTTTTATTTTTGTATTTAATTCATTCTCTACTCTATTCTTAAATTCAACAAATTTTTCAAATACTTCACTTTTATTTTTAATAAAATATACATGTATTAGACGAGAAAAATCATCTGTAAAGGTTACAAAATACCTTGCACCTCCCATAGATGTGTGCTCCATAGGTCCGCATACATCACTGTGGATAAGCTCTAGTAAGCTGGTAGCTCGAGAGCCTGTAATGGGGAATGATTTTCTCGTTTGCTTGCCTTCTATACAAGTAACACAAATAGAATTTTCTGTTTTTTGTGACAGTTTTACACCTTCTGTATAATTAGGTATTTTACCTAAACTATTGAAATTTAAGTGACCCATCCTCTGGTGCCACAGATAAATATCATCATCAGTTCTGGCAATAATGGCTTGCATTTCTTGACTATTAACAGTATTTAACAGATATGTCTCATTGATTAATTCAGCCTTTGCGACTAATTTGTTACTCTGATTGTGAATTTGACAGCCATATTCATTAAATGTAACTTTGCAGCCATTTTTAATTATTTGACTAACAGATAGCAAAATTTGTTTTTAATTCTGGTACATATAATACATTTCTTACCTGTATTAAATCGGTGCTACCATTTTTGCTATTACTTTTATACATACATTACCACAGCATTCAACTTTTAGTACTTTGTTGTTAGCAATTCTTATGCTCGGTATGGATGAAGGTTTTATTTCAGTGAGCCAGTCCCGGTGCATTGTCATGTGCATGGATGCCCCTGAGTCAACATGCCATAAATTAGAATTATTTGCCATGGATGCTGAAAATGCTGCGACATATCCTGTTTTCTTGTTATTTGGTTTTTCATTATTGTTTGATTTCTTATACCAGCAGTCTTTACTGAGGTGATTATACTTATTACAATTAAAGCATCTAGGGCCTTTCTTATTCTTGTATTGATATTTCTTTGAGTTTGTATAAAGTGCAGTAGTATCTGATTTCTTTACTTCTTGTAGTAATTTATTTTTTACTAAATCAGCACTAATCTTCATACCGGAACTCTCTAATCCCATAATCATGGGTTTGTACTGTTCTGGCAACCCTGCCAGCATTAATGTGCCCAACCACTCATCGTCTACATTGAATTTTATATTTCTTAACTTGTGTGCGGCTGTCAGTATTTTGTTTACATAGTCTTCAACCGATAAACTACTTTCCAAGTTAGTATTAATGAGCTCTTTAAGTAACCCGACTTTTCGAGTCAATCCGCTGTCTTCAAATGCCTTTGACAAATTTTCCCACACCTGTTTTGAATTTTGAGCTTCTTGAATATGCACATATAAAATTGGGTCAACTAATAATATCAGCTTTGACTTAGCTTTAATGTCCTGTTTCACAGAGTTAGCATCTGTAGCTAATGGTTCTTTCATAATGCAGCTATACAAATCTTCATGTTGTAAGTATGCTTTGACAGCAAAACTCCAACTTGGCCAATTATCTCGACCCGTTAGCTTCTCAATCGACATCATAGAATTACTTCCAGTCATAATTATGTAATATTCAACTTGTATTTAAGTGTATAAGTGCTAAAAAAGAAAAATCACTCGCGTGCGCGGTAGCTAAAAGTGAGGTTATACACGTGAGTTTTTGACTTTTACTTTTTATACTTTTAAACTGTTTAAAACTCAAAAATAACTCTATACGGCAGGTTCGGGACGGCCCATAACCTGATGAAATATATGTAAAGGCACTTGGAAGTTTTTAAATAATTTATTTTAATCAAAGCAATTTATAATGACTATTGACTATACAAGTTTATAAGAGCGCCGACAGCATAGACTACTAACAAATTAAAGATGCATGTGCTATAAATTATGTGCAGGCGTCCATACTTTCAACACATTTTTTCTGAATTAGGTCACTTTAAGGCTAAAATCCTTGAATTTTAGAACAATTAAAAATAATCACACAACAATGGCACTTTGATTAACGAACAGTTAAATATTTATAGTTTTGTTTGCTGTTCGCAACATAAACAGTGAGGTTGAAACAATTACTATAAAATAATGCCTCCTCGTGCGTTGCGTCGCTTTGCGATTTTGTCGTGGAGTTTTGATGATGCTATGGTTACGGGACGAAACGATTGTTGAGTTTAAAATAGTGAAAGTGTGTAATGCTTGCGTATTAGGATTGTGGTGTAGGCATTTTTATAAATTGTGCATCTATCAGGTATCAAAGCATATTATATTCACCATCATTCTCCTGCTCTTGTCCCACTCTAAGTGGGGTCTATAAAAAATGTTTTAAGCACATTTTTAGATGTTTTGGCTAGTTATTTTAGGAACGGCCGCCTTCCTGATCTTAACTCACGTTGTCGCCTTTTACGACAACTCGGTAGGAAATGAGGGTGATTTATACTAGTCAGCCAGATACCACACGTCAGACCAACTAACCTTAGTCGCCTTTAACGACACCTCGGAAAGAAATAAGGGTGGTCTATTCTACTCAGCCGAATACTAACTGTGGGTCAACTTACCTTAGTTGCCTTTACGACACCTCGGTAAAAAATAAGGGTTCTCTATTTTAGTCAGTGGGCATAACATTTTCTACATTTGGCATAATATATATTTAATATTAGCATTATCGCTGACAATGGCAAAATAATGTTACTTTTAGTATATTTTTTCTTCGGTTATTACATTTGTGGTTTTTTTTTAATGTCTATCAAATGAAACATATTTTGTTATCTAATAAAACCTATTAAATGTAATAGTCTAATAAATATTAACGTTGTAATGAATATTAAGTTGTTTTGGGCGTTCATGAAAATACAATTTCTGTTCTGAGCACATCAAAATTACCATTGCCTTATTTTCTTCTAATATATTTAGTAGCGCTTCGTCTTAAATTGTTGTCCTGTTTTTTATTCGCCTCGTTTGTAAAACTGACACATTAATATACATTTTTTTAAAGCATGACAATACACTAAATAGAATAAATAGATAAAGAGGTAATATTTTAAAAGTATTTACATATCTAAGATGTCTTTTATTAATTTGATTAGAACAGAAATCATCATCATAATTCTTCTGCCCTTATCCCACTCTAAATGGGGTCGGCACACCATGTTACAAACATGTTGTCAGACGAACCGGCTACGTATTTTACGACCGGACGCCTGCCTGCCTTTTTATTTTAAGGAAGTCTTTATATATTTTCTGTTCTGTTTACATGATAAATATAACTGAGCATTTAAAATGAGTCATAAGTCATAAAGGTTAAAGTTAAAATAAGTCATAAAGGTTATTTAGTAAATTAATTAAACTATGCTCTCGAAAAAACAATACATCACTCTTAGTGTTACCTTCTTCTTGTGATGGAGATATTTGCAAGGTTGGAGAGTGACAAAAGCTCCTTTTTATTCTAAGACTACAGTCCACGCGAACGTAGTTGCGAGTAAAAACTAGTCAAGAACAAAATTACAAATCCTTTTGCTTTAAGTTAGATAGGAATTTTTAATATCATAAATCTTTAAAACCATAAGCTGTAAGAAATTTTCGAAATCAGCTTTGCATGATAATTGAGATACATCCTTTCTGAATCCGTATTCATCGATCGTTAGATTCATTTGGCCCATCAAATACAGGGGTATAGGCTCAAAGCTATCGCATTCATGATTAGGCCGGTAATTAATTTTATCCAGTGATTGATTCGCTTTGATGACATTTTATATTAGTGGTGTGCCTGGCACTATTATTGGTGTCACCTCTTTAAATAGACGTTAAAGAAGAGACTCTCAACAGTAGGGACGTGAAATTTTGTTAAATTGTTATTTTTTTAAATAATTTTTAACTTGTTCTGCTATATCATCATCCTCCTGCCCTTATCCCACTCTAAGTGGGATCGGCACAACATGTTATAAACATGTTGTCACATTATTTGGCTACGTATTTTACGACTGGGCGCCTGCCTGACGTCAACTTACCTTAGTCCTATTTTACGACCCCTCGGCAAGAAAGAGGGTGGTCTATTCTACTCAACCGGATATCATACCGTGGGTCAACTCACCTTAATCGCTTTTTACGACACCTCGGTAAGAAATGAGGGTGATCTATTCTACTCAGCCGGATACCACACGGTGGGTCAACTCACCTTAGTCGCTTTTTACGAAACTTCAGTAAGAAATGAGGGTGGTCTATTAATATTAATCTGTGATAAAGCAAATAGAAGATATATGTAACTCTAAATGTAAAGTGTACTATCATTTTCATACCTGATACGTTCCTAAAAACCCATGCACTAAAAATATTTAAAAAAATTTTTTTTAAATATTTTTACTACTACTTTTATATTATGTTTTGTATTTTGATATCCGCAAAGTAACGCCTAATTCTATAAATTAATAAATTAACTAGTTTTGTAATATGTAACTTTGCGACGTAACACATATTTCTATAAATTACTTGAAATTTATGAGATATCTATGAAAACGAGAAGGAAAAGGTCCTTTTTATCTATGTATTTATTTATTTCAGTTAAAAATTAAAAAAATAGTTTTACTTTTTATAATATTAGTAATATTTTGTAATATAATACTTAAGTTTAATATAATATGTATGTAAGCATGCTAGGTTCACATCAAGAAGACAAAAAAAGAGAAAAAAAAACAATCTTAACGTAATGGATTCTATGGTGTAAGAAGCTTTCCCAGAAGTTGTATATTAAAAGCCGGTAATTTTTTACTTTTACCATTAATATCTGTTTACCATATAAATTGCGAGCAACATAGCAAGGAATTCGTACTAAAGTGTCTGAGATGATGTTAATCGGCGAATTAAGAGCATTAACTGAGTATCTGGGGCAGTTAAGCGATGTTTATTTCTCGAACGTGACCGAACAACCACTAATTTTGTGTTACCGAAGATTGAATTATTGATAATCGTGGATCGGTTATTTATTGATGTACTGAAACTTATTTAGGGGTGACTCGTACTTTAATCTGTAGTTTTTGAATTTAAATTATCGTGAGTGGTATTCATAATTAATGTATAGAGACTGGCTTTACTTACACAACACTATACAGTGTGATCATGTCTTTATACCTTTTCTAAAAATTCTTTTGAGAATTCACTGTTTGGCCACCATCAATTGGCAACGTTTAATTGACACTATATAGAGAATTATAACGAAAGTTTTACTGAAGGTTCTATAATCTCTTTACCAACCTATCAATAATACGGCCAGTGAACATAATTCTCAGGTTTGCGTTTAATTTTAATAATTGGTTAATTTAAATCTGTTAGCTCGCTTCATCTCTATAGCCCATAGTCAGCGACCATGTTTCGGATCCGTTTACTGCCCACACGCAATGTTTGAATACTTTGTTCTCCTGGCACTGAGGTATTTTGGACGAAATGATCTCGCGGAGCTTCCCAAATGCTGCCCATCCTAGTTGGATTCGGCGATCGAGCCCTTTATTAATTGGACCTAGCTAGCTAGGTTGTAGGCTGAACCATATGCCCCATTTATATATATACTCGTCTACAATTTCGAGTGGAGATTTCTCAACGAGATTCATAAAGAAATCAAAGACATAACTCAGCGTGTCGCGAATCCGAAGTGGTGATGGGCAGAACACATAGTGCGGGAAACCGGCGTTGGAGTGTTAAGGCGTTGGAATGGTGACCCCCCCGCTCCGGAAAACACAGTGTCGGTAGACCCCTACGAGATGGACTGATGACCTCACAAAGGTCGCGGGCAGCCGCTGGATTCCAGCAGTACAAGATCGTTTTGTGTGAAGATCCCATAAAGAGACCATTGATTGCAGAAGATACAGAATAAAAAATCTTAAACAAGAAAAACATGCGGAAATTCGATTCTGGATGTTTTTATGTATGTACTGACTGTGGCTTCGCCCGCGTGGAAATCAGCGTGTCACAATTGTTTTCTAGAATTCCAATTTTAAATATATAAGTAGTTATTGTGAGTTAACCATAAGAGATAGGGATTTGCTATCGCGGACTTCTTTGTAGTATTTATAGATCTGCAATTCTCTAGTAGGTCGCGGAAGCCACTGGATACAAGCGGAACTAGATCGTGTCTTAGGGAGATACCGTGAAGAAACCTATGTCAAACAAGGTGACGCCCATCCATTGACGGAGAAGAAGAAGAAACCGATTACCGTCTTACAGTGGAAATAAAATTTTCTTTGTACTACATAAAAGGAACAAGAAATGTTCTATTGTAAAAATTTCTTATCTTTTCTTGCGTGTTAGCGAAGCTTCAGCGATTCGCTTTTGCCATTATCCATTTTCTTTTATCTAAAAAACTCAATGTCTGTCTGTCTTACAACTCGCCACTTATGTTTTTTTATTATTTAAATAGAATAAAACCAGTCCATGTAAAAATTATAACTTTTAAAGGACTGAACAGAATTTTATACGTTTAAGTTAAACAAACTTTTTATCGATGTTTAAACTCTGGATTAGTAAGTATAATGTAAAAAAAATTAGAAAGATGTACATTTGACTTAATATTATATTGATAATGGAGTCGTCAATTTCAGTCTATTGGCTTTTGGCTTTACATAGGCTTCTACAACCATTTCCAAATCCCAAAATTATACATGCTTTCACTAGGTAGGGAGGATGTTCATACTAAGAAAAACTAGCACTTTACTAATACCCGCTTAGGTGGTGTAGGTTGGTTCAAGACTAAGAGAGAGAGAGAAAGAGATAGTGAGAAAGGGATAGAGAAATAAATGCTACTAGTGCTTTAAACTATGTATTTGGTTCATTTATCAATGTTTCATTTCTAGGTTGAGCCGTAATTACTAATATGTTTAAATAATTCAACGAAATTAATTGTAAAAATGCTGTCGAAATGAATGAAATTATTCACCACTACAATTGTCAATCAGTTTACATTGCATGCGAACCACAAAACCACAAATTGACATGCTAGTATCGTTCAGTGCAAGAGCAGTGCAAGATTAAGATGATATAATAAGGGGTGAAAAGCATGTGACTAAACGAGTGTTAAATATGAATGTGGATGGATGACTTGACGGAGGCCTAATTTCCAACAAACAACCCACACGCATTTCATTAGCTACTATGTAACAGTATCAAGAAGGGTAAATATTATTTGTGGAGCGCAACCCTTTGCTCTTTTTTTAGCAATTCGCTACATACTTCTTACTTACTCTTCACTCACTTATACTCTTCAAGTGCATACGTATACAACAACATAAATAGCTAATCAAAAAGACGAATGTCAAAATCAGGACGGCCGCTACAGAACTGCCCCAAGTAAACGATCGTGTTCAAGAAATGTCAGGAACCTAAGTATTCACAGCATAGGTTACTTGAGCAGCGGATACTTGACCCCCTTTTGTACACTTACGTACAATTGAATTCGACAGTCTAAACAAAAATTAAATATAACGTATAGCAATTTTATGAACTGAAATTCGACCTAGTTGAAATTACGGGATTCACCACAACAATCACCAATCAATTTACAATACGTACATACCACAAAAACCGCAAAAAGAGCCAACCTGACTACAGTTATTATTAAGCAGGCCATACACGAGACGATTAAAAGTCTACACGATTTAAGCTAAGCGATTGATCTTGGATTATGATACAGAGAATCTCTATTTTGCAAACATGTTATAGATATATTACGTATGTCAAATGACTTATGAGATTTTTGTTTTTGGGATATATAGTTCTTTATTGTCTATGCCTACTAGTAATTTTTATAATATGTTTTTGATTTTATTGTTTGAGTAGATTCTTTTCTTTGATTTGTCACCATACACACATGGTGTATGGAGTCAACTAAAAAAATATGTTTCTTATGCACAAGTTTAATTAACAATGAGATCATTAACACTATATTTTTTTAAAAAATAAACGTATTACTAAGTATATAAAAAAATATTATTAAGTACTTAAGCTACATATTGATTATATAACTGAAAGCAGTTCTAAATCGTATGTAAGAAAATTTGGGTTAAATTGAGAAAATTAACTGTTTTTTTTACCGGGATTGGTTTGGTCAAAATATTTTTTTGGCAATACTTTTTATTGAGTACAGAAAATAGTCTCGTGTAAATTTACCTTAATACAACATGGCGATTTGATTTCCACGTTCATTTGGAATTCAATTTAAATCGTTACTGTTAGCATTAGATATGAGACAAGATATTTTGAATTAGCTATAACTTATTTTTTCTATCCACAATTACAGTTATTACATATTAAATTCATATAAACAGTTCAGGCGGTTTTATATAGGCGGTAAAAAGGGTAAAATATGACCCTTTTTGATTCAAAAACTGAAAAAACAGTATCAATTTAATGGTATTTTAACACTTACCTTGACGAGAACATACCTATGGGAAGCAGCTCATATAATTTATATAAAATGTCATAAATTACTTCAAATTCAAATTCAAATTCAAAAATTCAAAATATTCTTTATTCAAGTAAACTTGTAGACAAGTGCTTTTGAATTGTCAACATCTACTACTGGTTCGGAAAGCTGTTCCTACCGAGAAGAACCGGCAAGAAACTCGGCGGGTGCTCTTTTCCAACAATAATTCTTATCACTAGTTACATATTAACTATAAATGTCTTGTACAGGGTTGAAGAGAAGCTATATCCACGCATTCTTATCTTCTAGGTAATCTTCAATAGTATTATAGGCTTTCTGAATTAACCTTTTTTTAATAGTATTTTTAAACTGCTGTAAAGGTAAAGTTAATGTAGATTGTGGAATTTTATTATAAAATCTTATACCCAAACCCACAAATGAATTACGAACTTTTGCAAGGCGCAAAGTAGGAACCGCAAACTTATGTCGGTTCCTACTTTGTTTATTATATACATCAAATACGGTCGTTTATGTTGCAAACTAATTTACTACAGGTCTAATGGTCCTATAGAGTGATATTATAACAAAGTTAACATCTAAGATCATGAAGCGAAACCTCAAGTTAGTAATAAGTAACAATATTATTAAACTGGTCCATTCGGCATAGTTTTATGTGGCGGTCGGACGTTGGACCGAATTTAATTAACCGCCTGCAGTTGGTAGCGCCGACCTGCCCGCTGGGACGTGGAACATATGGGGCAAGCCATAAGATGTAGGCGGTTTGAATTATTTTATATTAAACCAGCTATGCCAACAATGCCCGCGTGGAATTCAGTGATTTGGGAAATTTTCCCCGAATTTTTGGAACATAAAAGTAGTTATTGTGAGATAACCATGAGAGATAGAGACATGATCTCGGACTTTTTTGTAGTATTTTTATGGATCTACAATTCTCTAGTACGTTAATTTAGCGTATCTCTGCTGGTTTACGCAGCACATGCGACTAAAGCTCCCAGCAAGCAAGTTTTTTACAACTGCGTGATCTCTTCAACATAATTTACATAATACCGATTTTTACCGATGGTTTAGTTAAATAGGACATATGTCCTATTTAACTAAACCATCCGGAAGTATTTCACTATCTTTTGGTGTAAACCGTATAAAAATCCGTTCGATAGATTTTGTGAAAATCGGACAGACGGACAGTTTTTTTGGACTTTGTTTTATAATAAGTATAGATAACTTTTGCATGAGAGTTCCTCTGGGCAGTCTTTAGTGTTTAGATAAATGATATTTAAGTCAACCCTTATCCTTATATATAAAAATATCATCAATGTGTAAGTGAAATAATGATAACTTAATGCTTTAGCTACCTAACTTATAACTTCAGCCTAATTTGTACGTTTAACTTCAGTCATGTTTCTTATGTAGGACATCTAGGCTTGCGATTGTGATTGCAGTAGTGAGTGATTGAGATCTTTATAATAATTGCAATAGTGACCCAGATTGGTTTTTGAATCGATGGCCATCACTTTGCAACTCTATTTTAAGATTATTTGGTGACTCAACTTGGACCGAACTTGGATGACAAAGGTTCAACCTTTAATTGGTTTCTTGACATTAATATCTGATAATAATCTTTAACATAAGGTACAATTTATTCTAACAAACAAATATTGAAACAAATCTACTATGAAACTAAAACAAATTGTAAACCTAATATTTGTAAGTAGCAGTATAGTGGTACCACTAATATGACTTCCTGGCTTACACAAAAAAAATCCGTTATGTTGATGAATTACTTTAGACCCATTAGTATAATCTAATACTTCTCGGCGAAACGGACCGATAACTGTAGGGAGCTGACGAGAGCATGCCATTTCAAAATAAACCCTATTATAAAATAATATGATTTATAGTCCTACGTATGTCATATATTCTAAATACAGGTGCGTATGAGACATAGCAACGGAAGAAGGAAACGCACACGCTTTAGACTAAAAATGTAATTGCGATTGGTGACAGTACTCATTGAAAGCAATCATTAAAACGTTTATGAATTGTACCATAACAAAGCCGTACAATACTGTAGCACTCACTCTACGTACATAAGATATTTCCCCCTCATAGTTAAGTTACAGTGGAACTGTGGGTCAGCAACTCAGCAAACTTGAAAATTATTGTAGGTAATTGAAAATGTTATTTTATTTTAAGTGATTAAAAAAAGCCACAGTAGAGCCATAGTACTTTGGTCGGAAATATCAGTTTTTTTTACTTAATGACTTGTTATAGTTTATCATCTGCTTCACTCAAAATATCGTAAATAATAGTATGTATAACATTTTATTCACGTTAGTTTCTTCCATCTAGAATAAGATGATTGAGTGTATCGATTCTAAGTAAAACATAGAATAAATGAGATATGTTTAAAAGTAAAAGTAAAGTAGCGGCCTGTTACAATCCCACTGCTGGGAATAGGCCTTCTCTCTCCGTTTCTGGAGAGATTGGTTGGAGCTAAGACCTACCACGCTGCTCCAATGCGGATTGGTAGGTTACACATATCTCCAGACTTCTCTAGAGTTATGCAGGTTTCCTCACAATGTTTTCCTTCACCGAAAAGCGTGTGATAAATTACAATTACCAATTAGACACATGAGTTTTAATAGAAAAACTCATTGGTGCCTGCCCGGGTTTGAACTCGTGTTCCCCTTGAAAGACTCGCACGGTCTCACCGCTGGGCTATCACAGCATTTATAGAGATATTTTTACGATTTAATAATAATAATATTTAAAAATGTAATTTAATTTGTAAATAAATGAATGAGTGTATAATAACAATAATTTATTTAAATCAGACATAGCATCCATAATGATAGTAACAAATTAAAAAATAGAAATTTAAAGACTATGTTACTATATACAAATTAAAATTAAAAATTAAATTAAATTCGAAGAATTTGATTATAGTATACCGACCATTTATGAAGCACTGGGAATTCATATGTTAATGATAATATTTATGTTAATGTACTTATAATAAGTAAAACAAATAAATATGTAGAACTAATTAAAATGTGGAAATAATTCACACGGTCGTCCGATTCCAAAGTAACTTTGTACTTATGTTATGGGTGGTTGACAACTGTAAATACATAAATACATAATCGAAGAACTATCAAATTGTTTTTAGAAAGTGTTGGTCTTAGGCGGGAATCAATCCCGCGATCGCAAGAGCTGATGGCAGAGTCACTGCCAACTGGGCCATCGGGCCAAATAGAAAAAGGAGGCCAAATAGAAATAGGGATATTTTCCGGAATATCCTATGATAGTCCTATACATACATCCTCCTGCCCTTATCCCACTCTAAGTGGGGTCGGCTCAACATAAAACATGTTGTCACATGATTCAGCTATGTATTTTACGACCGGCCGCCTGCCTGACGTCGGCTTATCGTAGTCGTATTTTACGACCCCTCAGTAAGAAAGAGGCTGGTCTATTCTACTAAACCGGATACCACACGGTGGGTCAACTCCCTTAGTCGCCTTTTACGACACCTCAGTAAGAAATGAGGGTGGTCTGTTCTATGTCCATTCTACGGCGGATAGTCCTATGAGTAATAATATTAAAATTCCAAAATGATATCAACGTGTGTTGCTGCACTGTTGGTTAGCAAATTTAATTAATAAAATATTTTTTTTTATTTTTATTTATTTATCTTTATTGTATAAACAAAAGGCGGACTTATCCCTAAAAGGGATCTCTACCAGCCAACCTATGAGTAACAGAAAGAAAATGAAAAGAAAAAAAAATTGATGATGGAAAAAAAAGGAAGGAAGAAAAATAAAAATAACGAAACACTATACATAGATTAAAGTTGAAAAATAAATGAATAAAATAATAGATAATAGTGATTATTTGAATTGATTAAAATGTAATTTAATATTGATAATAAGCTAAATTTAATTTAACTGACTTGAGACAAATATTTTTTAGTCTGTGACTTAAATGCTGATAGGGAAGGAGATTTGCGGATTGATACAGGTAAATCATTCCACAGCTTTACACCTTGAAAGCTAAATGATCTCGAGTAAGTCAGTGAGGAGCATTTAGGGAAGGCAAGATCTAATGTATTTAAAGATCTTAGCCGGCCACATCCAACATCCGACAAGAAGTTGAAACGTTCTTTAAGATATATTGGAATTAAAGGATTAAAGAGTACTTTATAAAGAAGTGATAGAATATGTAAATTTCTTCTGGATCGTATAGGAAGCCAATTTAACTTATGACGGAACTCAGTGATGTGGTCAAACTTACGCAGTCCATAAATATATCTAATAGCTACATTCTGAAGCCGTTCGAGCTTAGCCAATAGCTTTTCTGAAAGATCCAAAAAAACAGCATCTCCATAATCCAATATAGGTAGCAATAAAGATCTAGCAAGCATAATTTTAGTTTCAAGGGGAAGAAATTTCTGTAAACGCTTAAGAGAGTGAAGTGATGCAAAGAATCTATGGCTCAAATTAGTGATATGAGGTGCCCAGCTAAGTGTTTCATAAAAAATAATACCTAAATTTTTTACTGAATTAGAGTAAGGTATGATGGCTCCATTAAAACTAATGTGCTGCACAACAGTATTCTTAAGTTTAAAAATGTTATAGGAACTACCAACAATAATAGCCTGAGACTTTTGTGGATTAACTAGTAAACCAAAATTTTTAGTCCAGTTATTAAGGACCTCTAGATCTCTATTAACTTTTGATATGGCTTCGTCTAAATCAGATAAAGAGGCAGCCGTATAAATTTGCAGGTCATCTGCATAAAGATGAAAGGATGATTTTAAAAGCTGAGTAACACTGTTCACAAATATAGAAAATAACAAAGGAGACAGAATTCCACCCTGTGGGACTCCAGCGTTGATATAACACAATTCTGAGCGTTGTTCATCAATAATGACTACCTGTTGACGATTTGAAAGGTAAGACGTAAACCATTCAATTGATCTGGGAGATAGGTTAAACTGTCTTAGGAGTCTAATTAAAATATCATGATCAACAGTGTTAAAAGCACTGCTAAAATCTAAGAGAACCAGTACAGTTAGTTTTTTACTATTAATATTCCAGCGGATATCATCAGTGATTTTCACGAGTGCGGTAGTAGTGCTGTGGCCCGATCGAAACCCCGACTGAGATGAGGGCTAAGAAGATTATGGCAACAAAGGTGGTTAGCAAGTCTGATATGAATAAAGCGTTCAAGGAGTTTCGAGAGAAACGGAAGTATAGAGATCGGACGAAAATCAGAGACTCTAGAAGGATTAGAAGTTTTAGAAAAAGGAAAAACAAGTGCATTTTTCCAATCAGAGGGATAAACACCAGTTTGAAGGGACGAATTTAAAATATGAGCAATGAAAGGAGAAATAACATTGGCAATAGGGGTAATCATTTGAATTCCAATACCATCATTACCGATGGCTTTGGTTTTGATAGACTTGAGTATTTTTAACACTTCTGAGGCTGTAATTTCGGTAAATTCAAAAATTGGAATATCAGGTCGTTGGGTGCTAAGTAAACTGTCTAACGTAAGTTGTTTGACACTAGTACTCAGAACAAAAGGACTCGTAGTAAAGTGTTTATTGAGCTCATTAAGATCAATCCTTGACTGATTATGTTTGTTTTCTTTACCTATTCCAAGTGATTTCAAAAAATTCCAAATATTATCCGGAGAAGAGTCAGCAATTCTAGAGTGAACGTAGGTGCGTTTAGCAGCTCGGCACAATTTATTACATTTAGACTGTAATAATTTATAAACTTCATAGTTTTCAGACGAGGGACAGCGTCGAAATTTTAAATTAGCTTTATTCCGCTTTTCCATTAGCTGTTTAAGCGATACAGGGGCAAGGGGCAAGGGGCAGGATAGTGTTTAACTCGAACTGATTTTAACGGAGCATGTTTGTCATAGAGCGATAATATTATAGCATTAAATATTTGTACTTTGCTATTTACATCAGTTGCAGCAATCATAGAGTTCCAATCACTTTTACAGACGTCCTCCTTTAGCTCATCGAGGTTAATATTACGATAATCACGTATAAGAAGTATCTTGTGTCTCCTTTTAGGCGGCCTGATTCTATAGGAGGCATAAATTAAATCATGCCTAGAAAAAGCACAAGCTTTATATTGACCGTATTTAACGACAGTTTGTGGCTGAGCTGTTATAATCAGGTCTAAAAGTGAAGGCGAACCGTTGTGTGGAAAGTGAGTGGCCTGGAGAGGTAGACAATGAAGATCTAAAGAATCAAGAGAAGTGAGGAGCTTTTGTGATCGACAATCATTTTTAATAAGGCACGTATTAAAGTCTCCCATTATAAGAATATGTTCGTACTGGGAGCGCAAGTTCGATAATAAAGACTCAAAATTGTCAAAATAATTAATATTTGAGTGAGGGCTGTAGAACACTCCGACTAAGATATTTTTATGATTTAAGGACACCTCTAGAAAAAGATATTCCGGGGTATTAATAGCGGAGACAGACTGAGAGACAACACTACATGGAATATCACTTCGTAGGTATATGGCCACGCCACCGCAACCCACTGCTTTTTTCTGGCCGCAACCTAAAATTTTAGCATAAGTTCTATCGTTTCTTATAAGTCTGAAACCTGGTAAAGGAAAAAGAGTTGAAGGAAGAGTAGGTTTTAGGAATGATTCGGAGATGAGTATTGCATGGATATTTTTAGAAGTAAATGTCGCCAACATATCTGAGAAGTGCGCAGCAATACTTTGCGCATTAATGTGCACAACGTTAAAATTTTTTGGGAAGGAAGCAAAAGTGTCACAAATAATATTTTCTAAAGAAGGCACATTATCATTGTCATTATAGCTTTCAGTGCTGCAAAGACTGTCGGTCGATAAGCAAAGACTAGAAAATACAGTATCAGCGTCGAGATTTGTAAGAGACATTGAGCGAAAAATATTTTTATTATAAATAAAAAGAAAAAAAATAAAATAAAATAACAGATGGAATAGATATATAAATATATAAAGATTATTAGTATGTTATATATACTTAATAGTTTTGATAATATATTATGGTATGCTAAAAATGAGAAGTAAAATTTAAAGAAACTTACGGATATAAATTTAAGTAATATAAAAGATGCTTATAACAAAGAGGTCGACTTTAACTTTCTATTACTCGCCAGCTGATCCCTTTATAAATTAAAAATAAGTTGAATCAACACTATAAGCTCGATACAGTATTAATCCTGCTAAGCAAAAACGAATACAATACAACATCTTAAAATAAACATAAGTGGAAAGATTAGTAAACGGAAACAAATGTGAGAAATAAACAAGATCGTCAAACACTAATATTAAGATAACACGTCAAAAATAATTAGAAAAAGATACACAAATTTTAATATACAATTGAAAAATAAAATGATTTAGGTATAATATAAAAAGTCATATTGACAGGAACTAAGCAAGCAAAATGTGAACAAAAAAAAAAAATTTTGCCATCAAACAAAAAACAAAATATAATAATTTAATTAATAAATAAGAAAAGAAAGAAAAATTATAATAAAGATCAAAATAGACATTTCACTAGTTAGGTTTCCCATACACGAAAAAAAAAGTGCATAGTATTATTTTGACTTTGGAAAAGTACGGTATATTGAAAAATATACCGTACTTTATATATAAAAATAATATTAGTATATAAAATACATATTAGTGGTGATATTTTTATTACACTCTTGAATAATAAAACTCCATAATTGAAGTATTTTTACTTGTTACCTCTACGTATACTTTTTTATTATATCCAGAAGTTGGCATCCACCTAAAGGAGTAATAAAGGCAGCTTATAAATAATCCGAGATTTGAAGCTTTCTAATCGCTCCGTGAAATTCTCGTTAACTCGCTGTAAAGATCGGCTGTAGAACTGTACTTTGACAACATCCGTATACTGGAAAAGCTCGGTTTAAAATGTACGTGCTAAACTGAGAAAGATAGAGATTACACTTTAAACGGCGAGAGTAATATTTCTACCAATTTATTCACTTCTATCCCACAGAGTTATATACATTTGATGCTTGCGTATTGTGTATTGTGGTAGCGGTGGTGGAGGTTTATGCATGTGTTTGTACGAATCCTGCATGTATCAGCTATGAAAAAACGGATAGACCACTCACTATACATTTAGCATTAAATATATTTTCTTTTTACTTTATCGTGGATTCTAGCAAAATAATTTTACGTTTGCTATTACCGCTGTGTTGTATCCGGCTGAGTAGAATAGACCACCCTCATTTCTTACCGAGGTGTCGTAAAAGGCGACTGAGGTAAGTCGACCCGCCGTGTGGTATCCGGCTATGTAGAGTAGACCGCCCTCATTTATTACCGAGGTATCATAAAAGGCGACTAAGGTAAGTTGATCCAACGTGTGGTATCCGGTTGAGTAGAATAGACCACCCTCTTTCTTACCGAGGTATCGTCAAAGGCGATTAAAGTAAATTGACCCACCGTTTGGTATACAGTTGAGTAGAATAAATCACCCTCTTTCTTAGGTCAGGCAGGCGGCGTAAAAAACGTAGCCGAATCATGTGACAACATGTTTATATCATGTTATGCCAACCCACTTAGAGTGGAATAAGGGCAGTAGGATGATGATTACTTTTGCTATTACTTATACTTGTGACAGTCATGTGAAATCCTCTTTATGTAGACAATCTAAAACAATTCAATAACACTTAACACTCACTTCATCACAACATATACTACACATACACACTCTAAAATTCATTGCACGAGATTCTCATCACTAGGCAAAGCGAACCGGGGGAAAAATTATTAAGTTTTTATTTGCTTTAAAAATTTTAACTTATTTATTTATGTAAGGCCTATTACGTTATTGTAATTTATTTGTAATTTATAATGTTGTATTGTTACTCAAGGTTCAAAAACAAATACAGCCCCAACAGTCATAATATGAAAGTCTTCACCAATCCTTTTATTTTATTTAAGCAACTTCCATTGTTTTTTTCTTTCTTTCTTTTATTCATCTTTAACTTATACTACGCAAATGCAACTGATATTATGATATTATTTTGTCTTGATTTATGTTTTTTTATTTTTGTAGTTTTTAGTTTAATATTGGTATTTTATATTTATTTTTATTGTAATTTTATGCTTTTTTGTTGTATACTATGTATACTGGTCTCTGTCATTTTGCTCGGGCAGCAGCTGAAAATCAGCGCCGTATGTAATTACTCCCTGTGATGACATGCGGCAATGCTGAGCTGTGAGCCCTTTCTGTTGTTTACGGAATAAAAATTTTTCATTTTCATTTCATTTCAAATTTGTATTTATTTATAAATTACAATTAAATTTGTATTTAATTGTAATTTATAAATCATGTAAACAGTGTTCCTTAATCTAATAAGCGGGGTGACGGTGCACGTATTCAATAGCGGAAGCCGTCAACCCTGACCTGTGACGAGTTTGGCCACAAGTTGGGCGTTTCTCGGCAACGGTACAGAAAACATTACACAGAGCACCACTTAAAACTGGAAAAAAAAATCCTCTTTATATTACGTATCCTTTTAACCTATGGAAAACTTTTATGCGAATAACATCTAAAGCAACATTTATATTTAATGTAGTTATCATATGGTTGGAATGGAGCCAGACTACTTAGCTAAAAACTAGGTCTACCTGAACTATAAGTAAGTACTATCTGGGGAGACGTTGACGCGTAAAGTTCGAAAGAGCTCTCTGTAATATGGCGCTACTTTTGGTTCAAGTACGAGTATAAATGAAGTTATAACGTGTATGGCCTAGTTTGGATAGCAAATAATTTATACTTATAAAACTAAGTCCCCAAAAGTTGTCTATCCGTATATGATCGATTTTATGAAAATCTACTGAACCGATTTTTGTACGGCTTTTACTCAAAGATGCAATTCTTCCGAAAGGGTAATAGTGCATTATGATTTTATGCAAATTTTGTTGAAGAGGTCACGCAGTAGTAAAAAAACTTAACTGCTAGGAGCTTTAGTCGAGTGCGCCGTATAAACCAACAGAGATACACTCAGTCATTTACTAAAGAATTGTAGATCTACAAAAATACTACAAAAAGCATAAGCATGAACATGCACTCAACCATGAGCACACATTTCTCCACACATGCAACACATTTACACACACTTCTCTGGCGTCCTTATTATATTGATAATATTGTTAGCAAAATTAAAATCCGTAATTGGCTGTAAGTTAAACTAAGTAATATTTTGTAAATTAATATAAAAGGATTTTGTTAAAGTAAATAAATAAATAAAAAGTCAGCGACAGCATGTCTCTATCTCTTATGGTTAACTTATAATAACTTCTTTTATGTTCAAAATTTCCATGCGGGCGAAGCCGTAAGCACAGCTAATATGTTATTAACCGTTTTTATTTATTTAAATCTACAAGCATTTATAAAGTGAAGAACTCCTAACTTTTAAACCCTTCCTTATTGAACCCTTCTTTATTGAAGAAAAGAATAAAAATATGTTCTAGTGTGATATACCCCTTCAAGTGTTTAAGGTACTGCATTATTATTGAAAGGTCGCCAGATTCTTGTCGGTTCACCTGTTTGATGCTATGTTAATTTAGACGAAAGACAGCTAAACATAACTAATATATCATATTGTTAAAGAATGTTCAGAAGTGAGTATTAATGAATCCTCAATCTATAATTTAACTTGTACTTATTCGCAATTAATACAATAACCCAAACCACGCATCACATCACACCAGATGGCTCCTTGTTATTCCGTCTCCATGGCAACCACTATTCGTTGTTAGGCGTCGCCTTGACAACGCCATCGGCAGTGTTCGTAATTCATCGGCTGCACTCGTAATACGCACGATAGCAACGACCTCTTGTAATTACCACTTACAATATTAGAAATGGCAGGAATTTCACTTTAACATTTCAGCTTCCTCACATAGTCAACAAAGACTAAGGTACAGCTACAATATATGGAACAGGCCAAACAAGTATTGCCAGGTTAAGTTTTATATAATTTGGAATTATTATGCCAGGACGATTCTACCACCTTACACGATTCTACCACCAGTTCGGAACTCTACTATTAACTGAGAAGAACTGTCAAGAAACTCGGTGATTACTCTTATCACGAATATTAACTATTCGAGGCTAGATTCTAGTTACACGGAACGTAATGCGGGTAGGTGCGGATCTATCCAAACAACATCAAACACCACTATAGTAATCACACAAATATGAGGTTAGATTCTAATAAAAAATAACACTTAATTTAAGTACTCGCGAATCTACCTAACCAACATTAAAACTACAGAGTAATAATTACACCTTGTTTAACCAAGGCAGGTTGCAACACGATCTAAGCGCGGGAGCGTTTAATAATCGTACAAGTTTCGTTTACAACGAAACTCCAACAGAATGGTCTAGCCACGTAAGCGCAAGCTAATAACCGTAAGAGTCGTGTATAAAACCCCTTATGGGTACCACAGCCCGACGGAGACAGGCGGCGGTTATGTCGGACTCGCACCGACTAAAACCACCTGTGCGCTCCACCACGCTGCCAATGGCAAGGACAGGGTTTCGTTGTACACATTGCCCCCATCCCCGCCGACAGCTCTGATCCCAGAGAACACCTCCTCTGGGTAGGGACCTCTCGAAAAAGAAGTCCCCCCTCCGTTAACCGCTGCATCGCGGGCACCAGATGCACCAACCGCCTTGGGGACCTGTAAGCCAGGCGTCCGATATACCCCGTTCGGAACACCCAAAGGTGCCCGCCAGGGCGGCAAACGATGGCCTTGGGCAAGTCACTACCACCTGGACTCGTTAGCAGCAGATTGGATCCAGAACAAAAGTTCCGGAAGCGCTCCGCCGCCTCCCTCCGCAGGAGGCCATCGTGCTCCGATTGCTCCCTGCCCACTGATGAAAAACATGTTGTGCCGACCCCACTTAAAGTGAGATAAGGGCAGAAGAATCATGATTTTTTTTTTGTATGGTAATTATTTTGTAATGTTTTTAATATTTAAATGAGCTAATCCAAAGTTAAAGAATATGTGAAGCTAAGGATTATACATAAATATAAATATATGGGACACTTACACACACGGTCGTCCATCCCCAAAGTAAGTAACAATACTTGTGTTATGAGCGACGGACAACTGGTTAATATACTAAATATATAATTTTAAATACATACTTAAATACAAATACACATCCAGGCTCGAAGAACCACCAAATTGTTTATAGAAAATGTTGGCCCTCGGTGGGAATCGAACCCACGACCCGCGGAGCTGAAGGCAGAGCCACTACCCACTGCGCCAACGGGCCAGTCAAATTATACATATATGTATAATTTGAATTTTAGAAACAGTTCTAACGATTTTTATAAAATTCGACATGTAATTCAGGGGTGATAAATCTAGCTAGGTTTTATTAAAAAATATTATTTTATCTCTGTTTTCAGGCATTGAAAAACTGCTTAAATATAAGTAGAATACATATAAATATAAATAGATATAAAAAGTCCTTTTTTATATCTTTCAAAAAAATCACGCAGGTACTGTTTTGTATAGACAACAAAACGTACCTGACAGCTAGTCTTTTTATTATCACGTTTTGTGCCGCTGAGACATAAGCTACTCTAGTGGAGAGCTCTCCCTGTCTAGGTCAATGGCGTTTACACTAATTGCCGGAGGCAGTCACAACTGTCTGCATTTTCTGAGACACTTGGCTTACTACGGTCGCTTTGCGTGATGAACTTAACCTGCTTTCATTTAAGTTTAACAGACTAAAAAATGTTCTCAGTTAAATGTACCTAGTTTAATTAATACTTTATTTAATTATTTAGTAGTTTAAGCCGTTTGGTATCCGGCAGAAGAGAATAGACCACCCTCCTTATTAACCGAGGTGTCGTTAGAGGCGACTAAGGTAAACGCCGTGTGGTATCGTATTGAAGACGTAAACTAATTGTTTTGCTTTTTCATACCATGATGTCTTAAGACGCACACTTTAAGTCGTTGCCGAATAAGAGTTCGGAATGCGTCCTATAAACATGTGAGTAAAAGTGACAGAGTTATCTATAGTTCATATAACGTTGTCTTTTTCAAACATTACGACCCTAATGCAATCCACACTTCACGGTACGAAAAGAAAGCGGTTCGGTTTAGGTACTGACTTTGAATTGAATCGTTATCTAAAAGTTCATTGTAGGCCTACCGATATACACGTAGCTAATAAATAACAAGAACTTTATAGACTAACAGTAACACACACGTACGTACACACTAAAAATAAAGCGAAAAGTGTGAATAAAGTAAAGTAAAACTAAAGCAATACTTTGAATACCTCACAGCGCTTAAGTTTTTCATATAAACAGAGTTATGGACTTATTTTCTTGCCTGTAATTGGCGTAATTACCTCTGCCTTGCGTGTTTATGATTTCCCATTATTTGCACTGAAATTCAACGTTCCTACCATAATCTCTTTTCACGTTAATAGTGTTTATGGACGTTCCATTATTTTGTATTTAACTTAAGCGATGATCGAATAAACGAATTCTATATATAGAGAGCTCTGATAACTGAACGGTAATGCTTTATGCAGGAGGTTACAGGTTCAAATCCCAGCAGTATATTATAAAATAAAAGATATGTTTCAAGTTTATAGTGGTTAAGTCGATCTTGGTATGAAGGCAGAGACTTGGTAAGTTGCTTTGGAAACTGAGGTGCCAGAGAAAACGTTTTTGCACCTTTTTTATACGTTTAATATATTTGTCATAGTGCGGTTTCCATACTGGACTGCAATACTTAAGTAGAGATCTTTCATTCTAAAAGTGCACACCCCTCCAATGTCTTTACTCACACATAAAAAACTTATGTACAGACGAAATACACGCAAACTTGTTATTCTAATTGGTTACTCAGTTGCCGGACAGACACGAAAGTAGGAGCACGCATCGATTATTGCCAAAAGTACAGTTAGCATGTCATAAAAAAGGGGATAAATATTTTTTATTTTTTATTTTAAATAATAATTAGATAATTTTTTTCTTTAATAGAAAAATATGGAGAATTTTATAAAACTATGTGGTGAAAAAAAAACGGGCAAAACTTAACATCTATCATTATTTCATCATTAAAGCCATTGCTTTAATTAAGGAACGAATTGACATGATTGATAGAAGAAATATGTGGGAAAATACGTGTCGAAATGTGAATGATATTGAGATAGAATATATTAAAAAAATTTGAATTTATAATTAATGTTGAGTCTGAATCTGAAGATAGCGACGTGAGTGAATAGCGTTAAAATAGTAAATATTAATTGCGGTTTAATTTTTTTCTTTTTTTACTAATAAAATAAATGAACAGACTTCAGTACATTACGTTTTATTTATCATTCTAATAGTTGCATAATGAATATATGATATGATCTTTATTAAATTAAGTTGGCAAGCTAGCTCTTGATTGCGAAATCACCTGATGATTGCTGATGTTGTTTAAGTTTCTTGAAAGGGTTTGGAGATTAAACGTGTAACCAGTCAAGGTTTTTACACGACATCGTAGCTGAAAGCTAAACCGCTTGGTGGTACGTCTTTGTTAGAAGGGTACGTCGGAAGTATCTAGTCAAGACCAGGGATAAATTTTAGAAATATACTAATATGTTTTTTTCTAGGATTCGAATGCGGAACTTCCCGTTTACAATCCACAGCGCTTACTATTACTCCAGGGCAACGTTAAAAACTTACTTTTTATTCTAAAGAATTTTCAACATAAATTTGATTATAAATATAATATTAATTTTATTTTTATGCAAACGTTACTTGCAATCCGTGTAACCGGATTGGTTGGTCAACCGTGCACAAATGATAGGAACGCGTGACAGAATAGACGTGTTGTCTCATACAAAGCGTGCATTCTCCGCCATATAAATGCTTGACTTATACCAGTCGAGCAATTAGTTGACCTTTAAGTGCGCGAATGAGTCGAGTCAACTTTGAAATTGCTGCGCGCACACATATAAAATAGTACAGTCAATATTTTATCTCACACATTAAAATAATGTAATTTGGTGGAGGGGCGTGCACTTTTAGAATGAAAGATCTCTACACTCTACACTAACGCATTAAAAATAGTGATTTTAGTAGAAGGTCTTTTAAATGACTGTGTATTTCTAATAATAAATCCAAACATTTTTAAACTTTTTGACACAATATAAAAAGATACAAATATATAAAGATAAGATAATTTGTAGGTACCTATATTCAAACTGTAAAGTAAAATAGCTATTATAACTAATGTAAAAATAAAATGTTAAGTGCTAGTAAATAAGCGTAGTTTAAGAAATTTAAATAAGTATAAGACATGAAAAAAGAAATATCAGAGGAACTACGAAAACAAAGATGCTGAAATAGTAATATATACAAATGTTTTATTTTTGTTTGTCAGTAAAGTATGAAGTTTCAAAAAAAAATTATGTTATTTGATATTTACACGGCTTTAAACACCGCAACCTAAACACTTTTCTGAGAATAAGTTTGACATTGTAGATTGCCTATATGTGATCATCCAATGTCCATTATCTTTACGTAACAAAATTAATATTATATTTTCTAAATTTAAGATAGTAAACGCGTAGGAAATATATCTCACACTTAATATTAAAGTGACCTAATTCGAAAAATTTTGTGGCAATAAAGCGTAGTACATCGCGCCAACCAAACTCGTGAGTGTCAAAGACCAATCAATAACTTAGGAGAGCAAGAAAGCAATAGTTTTTTTAATAGTTCATAGCGTGATATCATAGATGGCATTGAAATAAGGATTACAATGTACCTAACTCAATCAAGCCTAATTTTGAAGCATATTGTTAAATGTAGAATGTACTCATCATTTCATCCTCCTGCCCTTATCCCACTCTAAGCTGGGTCGGCACAACATGTTACAAACATGTTGTCACATGATTTGGTTAGGTATTTAACGACCGGTCGCCTGCCTGACGTTAACTTACCTTAGTCGTATTTAACGATAGCTCGGTAAGAAAGAGGGTGGTCTATTCTACTCAACCGGATACCACACGGTGCGTCGACTTAACTTAATCGCCTTTTACGACACCTCGGTAAGAAATGAGGGTGGTCTACACACCCGGATACCACACAGCGGGTCGATTTACCTTAATCGCCTTTTACGACACCTCGGTAAGAAATGAGGGTGTCTAATCTACTCAGCCGGATATCACACCTCATCAAAAAATGTAGAATGTACTATTCGTTTCAATATCATACCTTTTTGAATCGTACTCAAATTTTTTATTTAATTTGAATTTAAAATTTCTATATTAAGTAAACTTGTAAACAAGTGCTTTTGAATCGTCAACATCTACTGCTGGTTCGGAAAGCTGTTCCTACCGAGAAGAACCAGTAAGAAACTCGGCGGTTGCTCTTTTCAAAAAATAATTCTTATTACTAGTTACATGTAATTATTGATATCTTGTACAAAGGACGAAGAGTAACTATATCCACGCATTCTTATCGTCTAAGTAATCCTCAACAGTATAGTAGGCTTTCTGTATTAGTTTTTTTGACGGTAAAGTTAAAGTAGATTGCGGAATTTTATTGTAGAATGTTATACCCGAACCCACAAATGACGTATGTACTTTTGCAAGGCGCAAAGCAGCAACCGCAAGCTTATGTCGGTTCCTACTTTGTCTATTAGGTATATACATCTCCAATTTTTTTATGATTATGTATATTCTTGTGTACAAAAACAATATAATTGAATTTTTGTTTTCAAATCGCAGGAAGTCACTACAATTTTATTTACGTGTCTTTTTTATTTATAACAAAAATGTACAAAATTAAATTTACGTGTACGTATAGAATACAAATTGAACTAATATTTACTTTAAAAACATTCCGGTAATACGATCACTTTTTATTGGATTGGATTGACATGTACAAGTACTATTAACTTTGACAATAACGCATTCAGTCTGGAAAAGACTGCATGTTCCAATTATGTTTGCAATTGCCATTGTCAGCCATTGTCGATGCAATTAATTAATGTGCTTATTGACTTTGTCGATATCGCAATGAATTTATATTGTTCCGCGCAAAAGCTTGCATCGCACAAGATATGCAGTCGGCGCTAGCTTTAATTAATCCTCCTTATTATTTTTGAATCTTTTTGTGTGTTGAATGTGTAAAGCGCTGATGCAACACTGCATTCAGTCGGTCTTTTAATTGATACTTTATCACAAATTAAGATTGGGATACATCTGATGACAAAAGGCGGTCTTATCTCTTGTAGCGATATTGTCTCATTAAATAAATAAATAAATATATGGGACATTTACACACACGGTCGTCCGTCCCCAAAGTAAGTAACTTAATACTTGTGTTATGTGTGACGGACATAACACAAGTAGATACTGCAAATGTAGAATCTGCCATAGTCCTAGCTTCTTTTGATAATGGAGCGGCCAGTATACTATTACAAATACCCACGTTACTTGTAATGATATGTAACGAGTTAATGTCCGACTGGCCCGTTGGCGCAGTTGGTAGTGACCCTGCCTTCAGCTCCGCGGGTTGCGGGTTCGCTTCCCGCTGAGGGCCAACATTTTCTATTAACGATTTGGTGGTTCTTCGAGCCTGAGTGTATATTTGTATTTAAGTATGTAAATTAAAAAAAAGTAGCGCCTGTTACAATCCCACTGGTGGGAAGAGGCCCCCTCTCTCCGTTTCTGGAGAAAAGGGTTGGAGCTAAGACCTACCACGCTGCTCCAATGCGGATTGGTAGGTTACACATATCTCCAGAATTCTCTAGAGATATGCAGGTTTCCTCACGATGTTTTCCTTCACTGAAAAGCGTGTGATAAATTGTAATTATCAATTAGACAAATGAGTTTGATTAGAAAAACTCAGTGGTGCCTGCCCGGATTTGAACTCGTGCTCCCCTCGAAATAGTCGCATGGTCTCACCGCTGGGCTATCACAGCTTATACCGTCCGAACCAATGCAGCTGTAAAAATCTCTAGGCCTCAGTATATTGAAAATTCTAAACAAAACTATTCCTAAAACTATTTACGTTCCATTAATTTCACACAACTCGAGATAGTAAAAAACTTAAAAACAAAACTTTCATTTTCACTAAGCTAACCTTCCATTAATAAAGTAACTGAGAGTGTTTTACTAGAAGCATCTTTCACCGCTGGGACGCCTAAGTAGTTCACAGAGAGCTCTCTGAAAGCTGACAACTGTATTCGCACTAATTGGCGGAGACAGCTGCCATTCCGAGATTTTATTCCGACTGAAGCAGTTTTATAAGATAATCTTAGCTTTCGTTTAATATTACTTATAGTAAAATGAGAGATTTTAGAGTAAGATGATATTACTCTCTCGTGTGGTATCCGGCTGAGTAGAATAGATCAATCTCATGTCTTACCGAGATGTCGTAAAAGGCGAATAAGATAAGTTGACCCGCCGTGTGGTATCCGGCTGAGTAGAATAGACCAATCTCATGTCTTACTGAGGTGTCGTAAAAGGCGAATAAGGTAAGTTGACTCGCCGTGTGGTATCCGGCTGAGTAGAATAGACCAATCTCATTTCTTACTGAAGTGTCGTAAAAGGCGAATAAGGTAAGTTGTCACCAGGAAGGCGGGCGATTGTAAAATGAATAGCCTAAACATGTAAAAATATGTTTAAAACATGTTGTGCTAACCCCACTTAAAGAGGGATAACAGCAGATCAATTATTATTGGCTAACCGGCCAAACGTTGCTATGCCACATAAATTATTTCTAGAGAATTTCTAGCGTACATTATAAATTAAAAAAATAGTCCTTAAAAAATGTTAGGAGTGGACAACTCTTATCACTTTGGGGTATGAAAAGTAGACAGTAGCCGATTCGTAGACCTCATGAATATTCATATAAAATTTCATGAAAATCCGTCAAGCCGTTTCGGGGGAGTATGTTAACTTTGTGACACGTAAATTTTATATAAGATGTACTTACAGACTTATATGAAAATTAATTAATATAATTAAGTGTAGATTGATGTACCTATCAAATTGCTAAGAATAAATAACTGCAATCATTCACTATTGCTTTAAACGTATTTTTATGATAATAGGCGGAAGAGATAAATACCCTAAAATAATTCCGTACCCTTGCTTCATAAGAGAAATGATGCAGTGAAGCATTTTGCTCGCCGTTGTAGGATGTTGTTACGTAGTGATGGCACTTTTTTCGACACCTAGCGGTGATATCTCTACACACATCTCTACACACAACACATTCGCGCCTCTTATTTCAGATTTTCCACTTCCAATTCTACCATGGACTCCCAATATGCCAAGAATTTTCTCCTTTATGAGAAATATAATCCTGAACCAATAGTGAACGCTATACAAGTAAATATTTCTAAGACCTTTGAACCAATGAATCTTTTTGTATCTAAATCAAACCCATTCCTCTTCTCTGCGATGAAACTAAACGTCTATTGTATGTGTTAAATCAGAATATTAACGAAAGTACGAGCTGTGAAACGATAACTGACATTTCGCGAATATCGTTCCTCGAACAAAACGCAAAAATGAACGTATCTATACTAAAATTTAAAACTACCCTATCTCTTCGAATACTAAAATGAGTGAATGATTTTCCCATTTTCAATTTTAAAATGCAACTGCGCGTGAAAAATCTTCATATTTCGCGAGAGATTAAAAACTAGGCTAGGCAAAAAACACGAGAAGCGTTTGAGCCGCGCGTTCGGAACGCTTTACAAACGCCGTAAATAATATATGTAAGTTATTCACGTTTTTTTCCTCACAACATTTTAATATTTTTGAATATTTCTAATAACAGAAATCAATATAATTAAAAAATCATTTAAATGCTTAAAAAACCGTCATCTGTCGGAAGCGTGGGAATATACAAAGCTATCGATGGTTAATGCTTAAGAGCGTAGAACTTAGTTAATTATTAATTAACTAAGTTCTGTTTAAAGTGTATTAATTTTTTGTTTGTCGTGTTTTACGTCAAAATGAATAAAATTATAGATGTGATCTATTGTAAGATAGTTAAAGGGTTAGTAGATTCTGCCCGTTGTCTGGTTATTTGCAAATACAACGAAACCATCTTTGTAAGGGATTTCACTTTACCCCGTTGAATTAAAAGTTTTAGTAGTAAATTGAAGGCTTAAAAGGAATATGCTTAAACTAAAATTCATGAGTGAGGACTTAACGACAACTGATTGTAACTTTTTAGAATTTTGCGGTACAATTATTTTTCATAAATGTGGCTCCTTAGGAATCGTCATATTTATTGATATTTGTGCAATTATTTCTTTATAACACCTTAAAATATTTCCAAGTATCGTGACTTGCTTTCTGATAATCTACTATCAATGATTATAATACGTTAGTTGAGGCGTGCTTATAGATAAAAAATATACTTCAATTTCTTAAAAACGTTTTAGTAAATCGGCATTTTAAGGCCTATTGTGCCTTGAGCCTTATTATTGAAAAGTCAGCTAAAGAGTAAAGGCAAAATGTTGAATATACCTTTGGCAGTACTTTAAAAAATGAAAACTAGCCTTTGAAGAGAAATCGGATCTAAGCATTATAGAGATATATTCACTATGAAAACAATATCTTCCCTAAAGTATAGTGTACTTGGTTATTCTAATATATTTTATACAATGGTGTGTTATTATTTTATTTATATCAGTGTTACTGTTTATATTAGTATTTATTTATATAAATGTGTGGTGTCCGGCTGAGTACAATAGACCACCCTCATCGTTTACCAAGGTTTCGTAAAAGGTGACTAAGGTAAGTTGACGTCAGGCGACCGGTCAGAAAATAACCAGCCAAATCATGTTACAACATCTTTACAACTTGCTATGCCAACCCCACTTAGAGTGGGATAAGGGCAGGAGAATGATGATGATGACTCGATAAAACTTCCTATAAAGTAATTTATAGAATTAGGCGTTACTTTGCGGAGATCCATAATAAAAAAGTAATAATAAAATTATTTTGCTATAATCCGCGATACAGAAAATAGAAAATATATATAGTGCTAAATGTATAGTGGACTATCCGTTTTTTCATACCCGTTACATGCAGGATTCGTAGAAACACATGCACAAACCTCCACCACTGATACTTTTATTATACATTAAGCACTAGATATATTTTCTATTTAATGTATCGCGGATTATAGCAAAATAATTTTATTATTACTTTCCTATGAAATGTAAATATATATACAAATTATAATTATGCCTAAACAATTATCCGAAATATTTCTCACCGGTTCATTTTGTTGGTTCTTCGAGCCTGTATATGTATAATATGTATTTAAGCATGAGTTTAAAAGTATATACTTACCAATTCACTGTCACCCATTACACAAGTATTAAGTTACTTACTTTGGGTACGGGTGACCGTGTGTATTTCAAAAAAATGTAAGTTTGACTTCTGTACTTTTCTGTTCAGCATCAGTGTTGCAAATATTAACAACATTCTAGAAGGTTTTCAAAGCACTTTTGTAGGAAATTTATGAACATTGATATATTTTTCTTGTTCTGAGATGCCGTAGAAACTGTATTTGAAAGATTAGGTTTACTTCTTTTGATGAAAATGGATGATTAACATTCATTGAACTCTTGATAGAGAAGTCAATCACCTACGTAAGTCCACTAAAAAGCGTCTGCCATTTTTTAATAATTGAAAATGCTGTGTGGTATCCGGCTGAGCAGAATAGACCACCCTCATTACTTACAGAGGTGTCGTAAGAGGCGACTAAGGTAAGTCGACCCAACGTGTGGTATCAGTTTAAGTAGAATAGACCACCCTCTCTCTTACCGAGGGGTTGTAAAATTAGACTAAGGTAATGGACGTCAGGCAGGCGGCCGGTCGTAAAATACGTAGCCAAATCATAAGACAACATGTTGTGCCGCCCCCACGTAGAGTAGGATAAGGGCAGGAGAATGATGATGATTTTTAATAATTGAAACATAGATCACAGAAAAATCTTTTCCAAAAAGAAAACTCTTCAGAAGTCAGTTTTAATTCTTCATATAAAACATCGTAGATATGAATAAGTGAAAGGAAATTACTAGGGACAAGCTTATAAAGAGCTTGTCGGGTTGAAGCTGCGTACCGGATATTTTATTCTTTGTTAGATAAAGGCTTTACAGTGAAGGCAGTCTGCGTCGCGCGAGCAACTCACTTTGAAATACTTAATTTTTTTTATTGTTCATATTAATAATTTGATTCTGGATATATTAAAGGATTTTTTAAACATCACAATTGAATGCTATCGAAGTCATCATCATCCTCCTGCCCTTATCCCACTCTAAGTGGGGTCGGCACAACATGTTACAAACATGTTGTCACATGATTTGGCTACGTGTTTTACGACCGGCCGCCTGCCTGACGTCATCTTACCTTAGTCGCCTTTTACGACACCTCGGTAAGAAATAAGGGTGGTCTATTCGATGCAGCCGGATACTACACGGCACATACCTCAGTCGCCTCTTACGACACCTCGGTAACAAAGGAGGGTGATCTATTCTATGCAGCCGGATACCACACGGCGATCTGGATATATCTAAATCTTAGATAATATTAAAGGATTTTTTTTTAACATCACAATTGATTGCTATCGAAATGTTTCAATCAAATTATAAGTAAGTTACTTGCTGTATCTGCGGCTTATCGCGAAATTAGAGTATTTAATTGAAATTTTGAACATAAAAGTAGTTATGTGATTTAACTATAAGAGATTAAGTTATGCTGTAGAGGATTTTTTTTTGTAGTATTTTTGTGATCTTCAATTTTTTAGTACATATACATTATACAACCACGTGATCTCTTCAACAAATTTTACAAAAACGGCAATGTATTATTAACACAAACCTTCCGGAAGAATTACACTATGTTTTAGTAAAAACCATACAATAATGCGTTCAGTACATTTTAAGAAAATCTATCACATACCTTTGGGGACTTTGTTTTATAAAATGTATATAATAGATACTTACTACGTCTCAAAACATATAGAGACAGATATACGGCTAAAATAATAATAAATAATAAGTCTTATATGCATTTTGCTTAAAATACTATGAAAGTTTTTGTATTTACTCAAATATTTAAAACCTATGTTGCACAGGTTCCATGGTGTAATGGTTAGCACTCTGGACTCTGAATCCAGCGATCCGAGTTCAAATCTCGGTGGAACCTTGAACGATGTCCGAATTTTTTTTCATTTTAAAGCCACTTTTCAATTCTGTCGTCAATTCTTCTATGACACCTCCCCCCCTAAAAATTATCATCCATTGCAAATAATATATAGTATAAGCCGTTCCATCTTTGTGGAGATCCATAATACAAAATTAATAATAAAATTATTTTGCTGTAATCCGCGATACAATAAATAGAAAATATATTTTTCACAGGTGTGCAGGAACCTATGAAAAAAGCTTGAAATTAAATATTTTGGAACAATTAGAAATCATTAAGCATAACAATGGCTTCCTCATTAACGATCAGATAAATGTTTCAAGTTCAAGCTTGTTGCACGTGTTCAAAGGTAAAATAAATGGTGGGGTTGAACCGTTTACTATATAACAATGCTTGTTTGGATAATGTTTCGCTTTGCGATTTTGTCGTGGAGTCTATCTCCTGATGATGCTTCGGTTGCGGGGCGAAACGATTGTTGAGTTTGTGATAGTGAACATGTGTAGTGCTTGTGTATTGCGGTGGTGGTGGTGGAAGTTTGTGCATGTGTTTTTACGAATCCTGCATGTATCGGTTATAAAAAAACGGATAGTCCACTGAACATTTAGCACAATATATATTTTCTATTTACAGTATTGCCGATTATAGCAAAATAACTTTTATTATTACTTCTGTATGGATATAGATGTTAATGTATGTGAATCTAACCTCCAAAAGCTTTAAAAACCCTTCTCACCGAAAAGAAGAAAAGTGGAGGCCCAGCAGTGGGATAGTGACCCGTACTATTTTCACAGATTTTACTGACGATTCGTCATAAGTCAGCCGAGGGATTCGACATCGTTAATCTCGCAGACAATGCTCGTTTTGTGGCAAAATAACAGTAAGTGTGGCTTGGTCTCGGACGACGAGTGCGCTTGAAGCCCTATTTGTTATAACTGCTCGCCAGATTGATTTATGGTTCTGTTTGAGTGCCACTGAAATATTAGTGGGGAGGGATATGTCTCAGAAATTATAACAGAACTACTCTGCTATAATCCGTGCGGGTTAAGCGGATGAATGCAATGCTAATGTGTATAAAGCAGGCAAAATTAACGCACCTTTAACATGCAGGACAAGTAACCACTCGTGTCCTAAGACACAATGCACACAAGTAATACATACAACCACCACCAAAATCTCTACGATCGTTTCGCCCTGAAACCGAAGCATCATCAGGAGGATAGGCTCCGACGTGTGCAGTGCTTTGTGTAACGGATAGTAATCTCTACATTTAGCATTACATATATTTTCTATTTGATTCATTATGCGTTAATTCGCGGAGGTCCATAATAAAAAACTTAAAAAACAAAACAATAATTAATTATTTAAATTTATTTTTTGGAAATTTATTTATTTATCTTATACGTAAAGTATATTACAAAATTTAAGATTTAGGTGAAAATTACAGTTATTTCTCGTAGATCATCTCATCTCGCTCATAATCTCGTGGGAGTTTTGTGTCCGATGTCGTGATGTTTTCCATTAAAGTGCTGACAGTATCTTATGTTTAGTGTGAGCCCGGTTTCATTACTGACGCGTGTGGTCCGAGTTACAGACTTAAATATACGAGTGGTATCGACATTGATGAATTCACGGATAACTTAAACGTATAAGATAACTTGAGCTGTGATAGCCCAGCGGTGAGACCGTGCGACTCTTTCCAGGGGAACACAACCCGGGCAGGCACCAATGAGTTGTTCTATTAAAACTCATGTGTCTAATTGATAATTGCAATTAATCACACGCTTTTCGGTGAAGGAAAACATCGTGAGGAAACCTGCATATCTCTAGAAAATTCTGGAGATATGTGTAACCTACCAATCCCCATTGGAGCAGCGTGGTTGGTCTTAGCTCCAACCCTTCTCTCCAGAAACGGCGAGAGGAGGCCTATTCCCAGTAGTGGGATTGTAACAGGCCGCTACTTTACTTTACTTTACTTTTATAAGATAATTTTGGCATGATTCAATCTTCTTAAATATTATGTTATGTCTCGCTTGCATTTGTTTACTTGTACCGTAATTAGTTTTAGGTCAAGGTTGTAATGGCGTGTACGGTCATTGATCTCTTTAAATCGTGTTTATTTTAAGCAAATGTAAAATAATATAAAGCTTAAATACTTTTATGGAGGGTGCTGAGGTCTGTAGATACTTGAAATTAAAATGAATATCGTATGGTCGATACTAAACTTTATGCCTTTGGAAATCAATCACAGCCTGATTAAATAAATCGATTTAAATCCATATTCTTATTACAATTCATATCATCATCCTCCTGCCATTATCCCACTCTTAGTGTGGTCGGCACAACATGTTACAAAACATGTTGTCACAAGATTTGGATGCGTATTTTACGACCGGCCGCCTACCTGACGTCAACTTACCTAAGTCGCCTCTTACGACACCTCGGTAAGAAATGAGGGTGGTCTATTCTATGCAGGCGGATACCACACGGCACTCATATTACAATTCATAGTATACTTTATTTAAATTGCTTTACAGTTGCAATGGTGAAGCTAAAATTAACTGATAAATTTATCACAGAATCGTAACTAGAACCCTTTAACAATTTACGTACTTTTGTAAGGCGCAATGCCAGAACCGAAACCTTGTGTTAATTACTACTCTGTCCATAATAGACACCGCCAAATTTTATAAATTCTGTAAAATTTTATCGACAAAAAGTATATTGCAATTAAAAGTACAAATATATTGTAACGAATGTAAATATAATTGAATAAAAATAATAAAATTGACAAAACTAAAGATCGGAGCTTTATAATTTTACTACTTTTAGGTTGGTATAGTTTAATATTAAATATCAATAAGAAGATATCCGTACCAGGTGTGAATAACTTAACAAGTCCAAAACGCATACATTTCAGAGCAGCCATAACTAAGTTTACGTTTGGTATACGTTTAAGAGAGTTAGTTAAATATTCATAAGTATGTATGTGCGATATAAAAGACTTATTGACTTCACTGAAATATTAACAATATAAATAAAGCATTTCTAATGTCTATTATGATTACACATATAAAATAACGTAAGTCGACTTATCAACATATTCAAGTCTGTTACGGTTAAATCCAAGAAGATACTGCCGTCAAAATTAAAATAGTTGTATATCAAGTGAAGCCTTACTTAAACATAAAATGGATTTTACAGAATATAGCAAGTAATTAATTTTTTTTTTAACAAAAGCTCCTTAGAAGCTTTTTGTAAGGACTATATTGTGAAGTTTAAAGCTTGTCTCATTTAAACAGACATACTAGATTTTATGTTTTTAGAAGATATTTAGAAAGAAATTTGCTATTGTCCCTTCAAGACTCTTTAAATTTATCATTAAATGTTTTCATATCAGACTTATATTTGAATTATACAAATAAACATAGTTTATTACGCGGCAAAATGAAATGCCTTAATAATTTGCAATATAACTGCTGGGAAACGGTTTCCTATCTCTTTTGGAATGGAAGGGATTGTACTTCTATCTATCTTTATTTTTTATAACTATATATATATATATATATATATATCACGTTGCTCCAATGCAGACAGCACATATCTCTGAATCTTCCCGAGATATGCAAATTTCCTTAAGATGTTTTTCTTCATCATGATGAATTATAAATATTAATTTAGTTCAAGAATTGACATATTTATACTAATCGTAAGTACGCTTTAATGCCTGCCCGGGATTTAAGCCCGCGAGCATTTGTGTTAATCAACTGGTCTCACTAACTGATCATCAGATACAAAAGTAATAATAATAATATAAAATAATAATTATTTTGCTATAATCCGCGATACAGTAAATAGAAAATATATATATAGTGCTAAATGTATAGTGGGCTAGACTAGACATGCAGGATTCCGTTACGCCAGGACAAATGATGCTTCGGTTCCGGGGCGAAATGAATGTTGAGTTTGTGATAGTGAACGTGTGTAGTGCTTGTGTATTGTGGTGGCAGTGGTGGAGGTTTGTGCATGTGTTTTTACGAATCCTGCATGAAACGGGTATGAAAAAACGGATAGTTCACTATACATGTAGCACTATATATATTTTCTATTTACTGTATCGCGGGTTATAGCAAAATAATTTTATTATTACTTTTGTATTATAGATCTCCGCAAAGTAACGCCTAATTCTATAAATGATCATCACATATTATTCCAGTATTTTAAGCTTCTAAAAATACCACTTTGAAATTAGAATTTCGTTAAATAATCACTAATATTCAAAGTTTTATGTGAATAATTTCAAGCTTCAAACGCGTTAGTGCAATGGATATACAAGTATTAACAGATAATTTCAACGGCGTCAGACTCAGCTCGGTATTGTTTTGGCTATACGTTTTAAAGACTCATAAACCCGTGAGACTTTCATGTCCAATGTCGTGATATTTTCCATTAGCGAACTGACATGTATCTTGCCTTTAACGCGACCCGGGATTCATTACTAATGCGTGTAGTTCAAGTCACAGGCGATTTTATTTATTCGAAATCCAATTCTATATTTTTTTTATTAAAATTTTGGTTTTTGCAAGTACCTTTCGATCTTAATTATTTATTATTTATGAATTATTTAGCATAGCGAGGCGTTCTTTAGAGGAAATTCAGTCGTCACTCTTAAAAAAAACATCGTGCCTTGTGGTATCCGGCAGAATAGAATAGACCACCCTCCTTTTTTACAGAGGTGTCGTAAGAGGCGACTAAGGTATATGCCGTGTGGTATCCGGCTGCACAGAATAGACCACCCTCATTTCTTACCGAGGTGTCGTAAAAGGCGACTAAAGTAAGTTGACGTCAGGCAGGCGGCCGGTCGTAAAATACGTAGCCAAATCATATGACAGCATGTTTGCAACATGTTGTGCCGACCACACTTAGAGTGGGATAAGGGCAAGAGAATGATGGTGACTCTTAAAAAAAACATCATCATCATCCTCCTGCCCTTATCCTACTCTAAGTGGGATCGGCATAACATGTTCCAAACACATTGTCACGTAATATGGCTACGTATTTTACGACCGGCCGCCTGCCGGACATCAATTTACCTTAGTTGTGTTTTACGACCCCTAGGTAAGAAAGAGGGTGGTCTATTCTACTCAGCCGGATACCACATTGTATACTCTTTAAACAATACAAAACACATAAATTCATCATCATCATCATCATCATTCTCCGGCCCTTACCTTACTCTAAGTGGGGTCGGCACAACATGTTTTAAAAATGTTACATGGTTAGTTAATATATTTTGCTACAGGCCGTCTGCCTCACTTCTACCTTAGTCGCCTTTTACGCATAAGTTATAGTATATAATTTAATGAAAAACAAACTATATTTACTTAAATTAAATATTCTTGTCTAATTTGATTACAAATTTTCTTTAAGTTTATAAGATACTCCATTCAAATAAAAATAATTAAAATTAATGTAGTGTAACAACGTCAAAAATTTGTACAGAATCCCACAAATGATTTTCGTTCTATCTGGTAAGATAATAGAATCTGTTTTTAGATATTCTCGAAAAAAAAAATTTAAAATTCTATATGCTACTTCGATGTAAAAGCTTTAATTGTGTCAAATTTCATGAATATTGGTCGAGCGGAATAACCGTGAAACAGCAACAAATAGACTTTCGCATAAACAATAGTACAAAGATATGGCCGAACACTCGAGTATTTAACATTTTATACCTTTATGTGCGCTGTGCTAAGACAGATAAATGCAAGGAGTTTCAAAGTATGCATTCGAGACTTAAAAATAAGACGTCCATTAAGTAGTAGTTGGGGGTGAATTTTAAACAGCGGTAGACGATTGAAACAATGCATTATTCATAGCCTGGAACGCCTCTGGGCTCTCGATACCAACTCGTAAATGTTTTTACTGGAGAAGGAAAGTTACTTTATAAATATAATATCTGTATCCTACTAATATTAAAAAAGGTGTACGTGGCGGAGTGTGTGTGTATTCTTTTTACTTTATTTTAATTGCTTCAACAAAATAGATTGATAAAATTTTGGGTAAATTTTGAGTTAGGTTTAAGCCTAAAATAACACAAAAAAAATAATTTCGGAAAAATCAGCACTATAACAGAACCTTGCTATAATCCGCACGGGTTAAGAGAATGCATGCAAAGCTAATGTGTATGAAGCAGGCAAAATTTACGCACCTTACACGTGCAGGACAAGTCACCACACGCACCCCAAGGCGCCTCCAGTAGCCACAATGCACACAAGCAGCACACACAACCATCACCAAAATCTCGATGATCGCTTCGCTCCAAAACCGAAGCATCATCGGAGGATACACAGGAGGATAGGCTCCACGACAAAATCGCAATGACGTAATTTTTGCCTGCTTCATACACATTAGCTTTGCATGCATTCACTTAAGCCGTGCGGATTATAGCAAGGTAGTTCTGTTATAGTGACTGTAATATGGAATTCCGCAAAGTAACGCCTGCGTATATAAATCATGGAAAAATCAGCGTTGTCACAGAAAATAAAAAATAATAATAATTTACATAAACGTAATACAAAAGACTGTCTTACAGGTAAATTGACAGAGCTATATATGTATATGTGATATTCTTTATTCAAGTAGACTGTTTACAGTACTTTTGAATCGTCAAATGTTTTCAAGACGCTACCACTAATTCGGAAGTTTGTTCCTACCGAGAAGATCCAGCAAGAAACTCGGCGGCCATTTTTTTTTTTAATAATATACACATAAAATATGTTTTTGTCTCGTTTCCACTTAATATTCTTTCATGGTTCTCAAAAGAGTAAAGTAATAAATCAGCGTACCTTTAACGAAAAATGATCTTACAAAATCTTACTTTGATCCTAAATTCAATTTCAACTAAAACTTCAACACCACATTGATACTTTATTTTTATGCGTGAGTAAACTTGCCAAGGCTTTCAATTTTACACGCTCCAACGGTACGAGAGCTTGAAAATTTCCTTACGAATTTTTATAAAATAGAAGTTTTTCAAAACGGTAATTCCTGAAAAAGTTGCGAACATTCCCTTTTCGCAATTTCCACTGGCGTTTACGGCATCGCCCGCTACGACTATTATGAGATTAGGCTAACAAAAACCTCAACTAACCAACAATAAAAGTTAAAATTGGACCGGAAGTAGCTTTCGTTGTTGACAGATCTTTAGGTTTAAGCATATCTAAAACTTTCATGTACGTCTTATACTACCTTTTCTCTTCTTTACTCTTGCACTCTTTTGTATTATTTCATTATGACGAATTTCGGTCTAAAAATGAATTCTCCATTATCTTCGTCGTATAACACCAATAATCAATCTTATCAACGTTTAGCAATCATCCAAAATTGAAATTTTTCTCATTTCATTTTCGTTATAAAATAATTTTATTTTCAGTTTTTATAATTAAATATTTATAGCTTCCAAGAGTATATACGTTACGATAGTTATTTTAACGATGAATAATAAAATTGATTTCTGGGAATGCAAATGAGTCCAACTTTTATTTCTATAATAAACGCTATTAATCAACGCATTAAACTTATACTAAATTTATTACTGAACTTACACTACATAACAATGGTAAATGATAAAGAAATATATAGAAAATTTTACATGACGACGCTTTCTGGAAGTAGGCATTCACGCTGCAGCCTTAGAAATTGGTCTTTGACATTTTCTTCATCTATGGAATGTAACTCATGCACGTTGCCATTCACTTTCCCGTTTCTGTTTTGAAGGAAACTATCGTCGATAAATGTCTAATTTCATTATTTTAATTAAAATAATGCTCTGTGTATTCTGTAATAATACATGAGCAGATTCCATTGAGAATAAAACTAAAGTGCTTCTTACTAAAGTAGGCAACGTAACGCGCGCACGTACGCCAATATTCTGAATGCATGCTTATATATTCAGCGAGACGTGCAAAATACAAAAACTAATAAACACAACAAAGTATTGCAGAACATTAAATGTTTAAGTTATTAAATTTTACAGAGATTGTTTTTTGAGAAAAGAAGAAGACAAGTCGTCTTAGTGAAATAGTGCTGCCCGACTTTTTAGCCTCGCTAGAGATAAATCAGTGTTTCAAGCACTGACGGCTAACCTTCGCTAGTCAAAGAGGCTCGAGAAGAAGATAAAAATAGTATGCTTTGGTACGCTTTAGCTCGTTAATAAGTGCAGGTAATGTAAAGATATTATAGTCAATGAGTGCCGGTTATCTAATAATTAATTTGCAACGTTAAGGTTAAAAATGTTTGAGTTTAGGAGGCATAAATACATGTTCTTATGTGCTTGTATAAAGTAATTTGACATTTGGACGTTGTCGATTAGTTTAATTTATAGATATTTTGGGAATGCAAAATTAAACATGGAACTAATATTTACCTTCAAGGGAAGTAAAAAAAGAACCAGACAAATTGAAAGTACTTGTTTCAACCAAGTTCATGAACCTAGATTTCTGGAGTCAGTTTAATTACTTATTATTATTATTATAATAATTATTATAGTGCCATTTACTATCCCACAACTGGACAAAGTTTTCCTCTCCTCTTGGAGAAAAGGGTTCATTAAAGACTACACTCATTGTAAAGGTAGGAATTTACCAAAATACTGTGCAGCACATTTGTTTACAAAGATTGTGTACAAAGTTCTCGCACTGCACATACTAAGCTGATATCGCGTTTAGCTTCTGTCTCCACCGGCAATGTTTTGTGTAATTTGTGTAAGCGCACAGTGAAGCACACATGTACGCGAACATGTTCATTTAAAAATAATTTATAATATTTATTATTATTTTCACTTATTTTTAAATTATATACAAATTTACTATATATTTTTAGACATTTTCTATAAAATTATTAATATTTTTTTCATTCCTCCACTCCTCATTAAAGATGTGCGCGCACATTTTAAAAATATTCGCGCAATATTTGTTCATGTTTGCTTGAGTGAGTCGACCACAGTAAACATTTATGCCGCACACTGTGCATTCACAGTGCTGCACAGTTCTGCACACTGGTGGAATTCCACCTTTAAAGAAACATGTTCATTGCATACGAAATAATTAGTAAAGTAAAGTAGTAAAGTAAAGTAGCAGCCTGTTACAATCCCACTGCTGGGAATAGGCCTCCTCTCTCCGTTTCTGAAAGAAAGGGTTGGAGCTAAGACCTACCACGCTGCTCCAATGCGGATTGGTAGGTTACACATATCTCCAGAATTCTCTAGAGATATGCAGGTTTCCTCACGATGTTTTCCTTCACCGAAAAGCGTGTGATTAATTGCAATTATCAATTAGACACATGAGTTTTAATAGAAAAACTCATTGGTGCCTGCCTGGGTTTGAACTCGAGTTCCCCTCGTAAGAGTCTCACGGTCTCACCGCTAGGCTATCACAGCTCTCGAAATAATTAAGAATGGATAAATTCAAAACTTGCTAGAAATATTTCTATTCTGATTTTAATACTAAGTTGTCTTTTACTTAGATTTTCTAGACAGTCAAAAATAAATATAAATGGGAAAAACTTTCAAGTGTTTTCATTTAATTTGTTTCGTCCGTAGACCCAACTAAACTATTTCTAAAGTTAGATTGAGTTGGTAACTGTATTCAAACGCTTAGTTTTGTCGCAGGTCAGTAATATTTTTTTGGATTTTTCTATTAAAAGCTAGTTGGGCAGTTGACGTGTCCACAACGAAGAATAGTTTGTGTAAATCGGTCTACGAATAAATAGATTAGGTCTTACGAGTACGTCATCTAAATCATTTTAATTATAGTTTCATTTTAAGCCTAGGTATTGATTTTTTTTGGACACTTACACAGACACGGTCGTCCATCCCCATAGTAAGTAACTTAATACTTGTGTTATGAGTAGCAGACAACTGGTAAATATATACATATATAGTTTTAAATACATAATTAAATACGAATACACACCCAGGCTCGAAGAACCAACAAATTGTTTATAGAAAATGTTGGCCCTTGGCGGGAATCGAACCCACGACCCGCGGAGCTGATGGTAGGGTCCCACCCACCCACTGCGCCAACGGACCAGTCAACTCGTATATCAAATATTTTTCCTACTCGTATATCAAAATATTACGATACATATATTAAGAGAGTTTACAGTGTTATTATCTATACGTATTATAAAACAAAATCCCCAAAAGGTGTATGTATGTGACCGATTTTCCCAAAATCTACTATACGGATTTTTGTACATATTTTATTAAAAGATAATGAAATTCTTCTAAATGGTTTAAGTTAAAAGTTTATTACGGATTTATGTAAATTGTGTTGAAGAAGGCGTGGTATTAAAAACTCGCTTTTTGGAAGCTTTAGTCGCATGCACCGCGTAACCCAGCAGTGCTACACTAAACTTATGTACACGAGAATTGTAGATCTAGAAAAACACTACAAAAAAGTCTGGGACAGCATGTCTCTATCTCTTATGATTAACTCAAAATAAGTTCAATTATTTAAGTTCAGTTATGTTCAAAATTTCAATTAAAAAAATTGTGAGACATTGATTACCAGGCGAGCAAAGTCGCTAGAACAGCTAGTATCAATATATGTTCAGCAAAAAATGTCTCATATTAAACTTACGTTATTTACATTTCCTGTTAGTATAATAATGGCATGTTATAATACAAATAACGAAGTTATAGTAACGTTTTTATTATTATGCCTTCCGGGTATGAGAGCGTTTCCCCTTTAACTGAAGGTCAAAGCACGCCCTGCACGAAGCGAAGGTCGAAACGAAAATAACGATTATGTTTATCAATGAATTCTTGGTAGGAAATTTAATAACGGTATATAAGATGTAAGCTGTGATAGTCCAGCGGTGAGACCGTGCGTCTCTTTTGAGGGGGTCACGAGTTCACACCCCGGGCAGATACCAATGAGATTTCTGTCAAAACGTATGTGTCTAATTGATATCTGCAATATGTTACACGCTTTTCGGTAATGGAAAATATCATGAGGCAATCTGCATATCTCTAGATAATTCTGGAGATATGTGTAACCTACCAATCCACATTGGAGCAGCGTGGTGGGTTTAATCTAATCAGTCAGCGTAAGTGGTCAGCTCCAATTCTGGACTATTCCACCCATTTCCCCCATGTTGGGACAAGGGTCACACTGTTATCCCGACAGTGTCACCTGCTCTAACCTACCTGTTGCTCTTAACCTTATAATATCCCTGAAGGGGATATTTGTTAGGTCTTCTTCTTCAATTTCATCCGCAGCGTGGTGGGTTTTGGCTCCAATCCCCTTTTCTCCTGAAAGGAAGACAGGAAGCCTATGCCCAGCGGTGGGATAGTAACAGGTCTGTTACTTTACTATATAAGGTGTTTGGTGTCTGGGAATTCATCATACTTCTTACCGCGTCACTAGCTCATAAGCTCCGTGCTATAAATTGGAATTAAAGTATTAGCTACTAGAATATTAGATTCATAATGTAGATTATTTCTTTGCGATGATTTTCTTTAGATCTAAGAAAATTTCAAAGAAACTGAGGAAAGTGATGAATTTATAGCACGCAGGCAAAATTTTCACCAGATTATATCCTATCCTACTAATATTATAAATGCGAAAGTTTGTGAGTATGGATGGATGTTTGTTACTCTTTCACGAAAAAACTACTCGACGGATTTGGATGAAACTTTACAGTTATATAGGTTATACATCGGAATAACATATAGACTACAATTTGTAATGATTTTATAAAATATAACGATATATGTCAATAAAGTCGGAAAAAATCTGGCTTCTGAGAGCTATCTCGGTGTACGCTACCTAAACCGTTAGAGTTACACAAAGATGATGTACCGTAGTATTGTTTGTCTTTAATCATTCTAAATAAAAGTCCGCGACAGCATATATCTATCTTTTATGTGGAAGCGACTATGACGAAAATTGTGAATCATAAATTTAATTAAATTAGATACCGTGGCAGAGCAAATTCCTCGCGAGCGAAGCTGCTGGCAAATACTAGTAAAAGATAATTTAGAAATAGTCTTTTATTTATGTCACGGCTTATTCTTCCTCTATATACTGACCGTTTGACTGGCCTGTTGGCGCAGTGGGTAGTGACCCTGCCTTCAGCTCCGTGGGTCGCGGCTTCGATTCCCGCCGAGGGCCAACGTTTTCTATAAACAATTTGTTAGTTCTTCGAGCCTGGGTGTATATTTGTATTTAAGTATGTATTTTAAATTATATATGTAGTATAACTACCAGTTGTCAGTCACCCCATAACACAAGTATTAATTTACTTATTTTGACGGGCGACCGTGTGTAATTAGTATTTTTTTGTTCAACACTGTCAATAGGTTTGGTGTATTAAAAAAAAAATTAAAATTTAAATCTGTTTATTACACTTATTATCTATTACAGTTTGTACTAAAATCTAACGCTAATCATATGAGTTAATAATTATTGCGCTAGAATTGCGCACTCTAGTACCGCTACATGTTTGTTAAAGGGTTAGTTGGTTAAATAGGACTGACATACAGTAAAGACAAAATATAACTTACTTATTTTTAATATATTAATTATGAGAGGCTATAGTGATACATTTCCTTATATAAAATTTTTTTAGGATTCTTTTTGCCTATTTCATGGTTGAGTTTTTTACTAGTTCCAATAAATGTTTTGGTAACTTATTTAATACACATGGCAGGTAGTTCAGCCAAGTTCGCTTCCCATATGCATTATTCCATCTGGGTGTAGTAAATGAAGGGATATTTGATAGGTTACGCAGGTTGTTGGGTCTTTTGTTAATGTTTAAGGTACAAATTTTATTATGATAGTGGTTTATTATAGCAAAGTTTACTTTGTCAAATACATTCATTACCCTGCAATACTCGAATAGGCCATTGTAATTGTTTCTATATTTGTATTTAATTTTTAGAGGAACTATATTTTTTAGTAATCTAATTTGTAAATTATATATATTATTTACATAAGTCTTACTTGCTCTTCCATAGCATGCAATTCCATAACTAATAACTGAATCTGCTAGTGACATATAAAGTAGTCTTAATGTACTGTAGGGAATTTTATGTTTAAGAATGCACAACTTAGCTAAGATTGATCGAAGCTTCCCACACACTATTAATATTACAGTATGAAGAGCGAGTAATGGATTTTGAGAAATTCTAATGAATCTAAAAGGAGTGAAAAAAGAAATAGAATAAGATTAATTAAAATAGTGCGCCAAGCGAATAAACAGGTACGTAAAAAGGTAAATTCAGACTTTCATCTCATTTAATGTTACACGGACCTTCACTTTTAACAAACCGGGCATAAATGCAACGGCAGCTTTGTATAAAGAATTGAATTAAAATGACAACCGGAATATTCCATTTTTCGCACTGAGCTCTGCGTTCTGCGGATGATAACCTACCTTTTAAACAAACAGGGTTCATTAATTTGTGAAATGAAACATACTAAAGATTCACTTTTGACTATTATTGTTGTTCTCTTGACTGTTTCTTATAAATTTTTGTAAGAATCATTGTCCTCCTGTCCTTATCCCACTCTAAATGGGGTGGGCACAACATGTTAACATGTTGTCACATGATTTGGCTACGTATTTTACGACCGGCCGCCTGCCTAACGTCAACTTACCTTACTTGTACTTTACGACCCCTCGGTAAGAAAGAGAGTAGTCTATTCTACTCTACCGGATACCACACGGCGGGTCGACTTCCCTTAGTTGCCTTTTACGACACCACGGTAAGAAATGAGGGTGGTCTATTCTACTTAGCCGGATACCAGACGACGGTTATTTTTGTAAGAATATAACATGGAAAGAGTAACAGTCGAGTTTCTTGCTGGCTCTTCTCGGTAGGAACAACTTTCCGAACCAGCAGTAGAGTTGACGAAATTGGGTCTTTATTGGTCGGGCTAACCCGATGCAATAAGAGTCACGAGCTAGTATAGACGGTTTAAATTTATAAACTACATAAGTATTAGCAGAAAAATCATTGATGCCCACGCGGATTTTGAATCCGTGACCCCCTGGAAAGCGTTATGCGGTCTCAGGTCCCGCGGTTTCAGCGTTCAAAATCACAGCTTTATAGATACGTATAGATATATTGTCATATCATAACTGTGTGTATAGGAGTAAATAGAAAGCATTTAGGACGACATTTGCTTTCAGCTGAAAAACCACGTAGAACCACCAAAAAATTCATACAGTAGCTTTGTTTCAAAGAATTGAATTAACAATTGCAGCGAGTCTTTTCTATTTTTGGTACAGCGTGCGTGACTATATACCTCGGTTGCAAATTTTATCTTTATAAACATACTAGCAATGGCCCGCGGTTTCACCCGCGTACATATCGATCTCGTGGTAGTGGAAAGTTTACTAAATAAAACTATATCCAAAGAAAATGTTTAACGGAAGGTATTCATAAGTACACAAACGCAATACGCTACAATTGTTATGGCATTATTTTCTGTATATTGACATTTTTAAATTGGTTAGTGGTTGGTGGCTTTTGATTGGAACGTCCATTTTAATAATTGAAAAAGTATTTTTAGGTATTAAAACAGTTTTTAATAAAATATAATATAGTAGGATAAGGATTGATACAGAGATATAATATTATGGTTTGATTATTGTCGCCACTTTTATCAACTTTTATAATGTATAAAAGTAGTTATATTGGCAAAACTATAATAGTTAGACATATGGTATTACGGACTTTTTTGTAAATATTATTACGGCTTATAATAATGTAGAACATTTTTTTCATCTATCACTAATAGTTTCCACAGCGCACACGATGAAAGATTTTTATGGCTAAATTTTTCCTAGACTCAAGATTCCTATTAAGTGTAATGTAGCCCATGTTGCTTAGTAAAGAAGCAGCTTTCCAATGGTGGAATAATTTTTGAAATTTTTCGGGCAGTTTTTGCGTGAAAACATTACAAACATACATGCACACATACATACAAACATACAAATCTTTCCTCTTTTTAACATTAGTATAGAAGACCGCTGTGTAAAAGCGTTATTTATGTATGTATAGTACCTGGTAATAAATAATGCACATCGAGACCTTAGAACGAAACAGCCGGCCAATTCGGTTTCGTAGAGCGCTGTCTCTATCACTCAGTTAGTATGTGACGGTTCGCACTGGTTTGTTAGTCTGTGCGACAGAGACAATGCTCTATGAAGCAGAATCTAGCCAATTTTCTCTCTCTGAGCCTCGATGTGCATTACTTATTGCCGCGTACTATATGTTGTATTAGCATTATATCCCTCCTAGAAAATACAGAATGTATTTACATTATCAGATTGTTGCTCCCACTAACTTTGTTTATCACTATCTTAACAAAAATCTCAAATAACGGCCGGATATTTTTAAGGGTAATATCCATTTTGCATATAAAAGGCGAAGAGATGAGGCGTAAATATATTTCCGTCTACATTTTACGGCAAGCGCAAATAAATTTTGTTTGCCAAACTTTGTTTACTCAACTCGCGGGAGCTAAGTCAAAAAAGCTTAGAAATTTCGATAAAAATACCAAACATTCGAATTAAATTAAGAGGATTTTTAACTTTTAATAAAGCTGCTATTAATGCAAAGTTTTTATAAAATTTAAGGTCATAGAGCGTTGTATTGGAAAACGAAAATGGATTAGTACCAATTTTGTTTAGTAATCAATTTTGACCATCAATATTAAATAAAAATTATCATGTATTCGCTAACTAACTAAGATGTTCGAAGCCATCAAATAACTTGTATTAAAATCGTCGCATCATAGATTATAAAGGATTACTGATCAATATGATATCGCAGATATAAATGTCGATTAAAAAAGTTAATGTAACACTAAATTAAATAGCTTTAAGCTTTGCGATTACATCGGTTAAAAAAGTTGTTAAAGGAAGGTTGATTCTGAAAGCCTTCGACTCTAATGACTAAATGTAATTATTCATAAAAATTATATTTTAAAATGAGCAACCGCCGCGTTTCTTGCTGGCTCTTCTCGCGTAGGAACAGCTTTTCGCACCAGCAGTAGAGTTGACGGTTCAAAAACACTTGTTTACAAATTTCATTGAAAAAAGAATAAAATATTCTTTTTTTATTTTGAATTACCCAAGGACTTTAGCAAAATAATATCATAGTACTTTACCATATTTCTTTTACAAATATTTTTTTTTTTGGATATATATCCAACATATACAATTAATTGTAAAAGTTACTACTTTAGTTTGAAGAAACTCTACTTTACGTGAATAAATAATATTTTAAGTTTAAATAAAAAAACAAATCGCCGTAAGTAAAGTAAGTAATATCTTTAAAAACATCACAAATATTTTGCTAGCAATCAAATCGGTGCCATGAGAATTTAAAAGCGATGCCCACGAAATGAGTATAACTGAAAATTACTCTTTTGTGGGTTGTGAAAGCGAAAAGTTACGTCGTAAAGAATAAGGACGACGTCAGTACGAGATACATTTTAGACAGCGAATGTATAGTTGAAAAAAAATATATACATAATCTTTGCGACCAAGCATCGCCCAATATTGAGACAATGTAAGCTGTAGTCATTAGAGGTTTTTTTTTACAGTATCATATAAACATATACAAACAAATGAGATGACAATGTTATACAATACGACGTCTATATATATAAAACAAAGTCGGGTTTGTTACAACACTTATAACTCGAGATCTGCTGGATCAATTTTCATGGTTTTTGATTCGTTGGATTTGTCCCCAAATAATAATAAATATTTTGTGTCAATGTATTACGTTAATTAAAGCCTAAATTAGTTCAGCTAAAAGGTAACACACCATTCATTGACTAGTAGGCGGTACGAAGTTCGCCGGGTCAGCTAGTAAGTATATAAGAGGAAGTCTGAAAGTTGCGCCGTTTATAAAAAGGACGACAAGCAAATGATTGAGATGGTATGGAAATATAATGTGGGGTGAAAATCACGTGATCAAACGAGTGTTATGTGGATGGATATAACTAGAGGGAGCCCTAAAAAGAAATGATTGGATTGTATGAAGTATGACATGCATGTAAAAGAAGCAGCGCCAGAGGTGATGAATGAGATGAGAATGGAAGATAATATTATAACATGCTGTGCCGACCACACTAAGAGTGGGGTAAGAACAGGAGAATGATGACATAAACATAAATCATAGTTAAATTACAAAATTAAAAGTAACGGCCTGTTACTATATATGTACTGTGGGCATAGGCGACTCTACGTTTTGGAGAGAAGGATTTAAACTTACACCCACCAAGTTGCTCCAATGCGGATTAGTAGGTTACACATCATCATCATTCATTCTCCTGCCCTAATCCCACTCTACGTGGGGTCGGCACAACATGTTATAGACATGTTGTCTCATGATTTGGCTAGGTATTTTAAGACAGGCCGCCTGCCTGACGTCAACTTAACTTAGTCGCCTTTTACGATACCTCGGTAAGAAGTCAGGGTGGTCTATTCTACTCGGCCGGATACCACACGACGGTAGTAGGTTACACATATCCTCAGAACTCTCTAGAAATATGCAAGTTTCTTAACGATTTTTTCCTTTACCGAAAAGTGTGTAATAAATTGCAATCATCAAGTAGACACAAGTTTTTTTAACAGAAATTTTTTGTTACCTACCCAGAATTTAAACCCATGATCCTTTTGAAAGAGCCACACCGCTAAGTGTCACCACCGAGATTCAAATCAAGCATAATTTTAATATCTTTCTAAGGCGCACTATATACATAAAGTTATTATAAAGTAAGGAGGCAAAACTAAAATGTGCCAGCCTTTATTTCTTTTATTTTATAATATAAAGGAATAAACAGAAAGCAAATAATGTAGATAATAAGGGTGTATCTATCTGTCTCTCTTTTTTATGTGTGATTAGACATAGATAAGGTATAGGAGATTCATCTTCCCTCTCATTATTTAATGTGCCACTCTCACAGGCCTGCCTATGATCTACTCTGATATAAAAACACTCTATGGCTATACAGCACCAAATATATGAAAATATAATATATAACACAATATTCTCTTTAATTAAAAATCTGCAGGTTTTAAAATTTTTCCGCACTTGACAAATATACCGCGGGTAAGCATAATAAGAACGACATTATATTTATAATGAGACAGCACAAGGATGCTTCTGGTTTTGTTTCACAGTTTCAATTAAATTTAATATTTTAATAACGTATATTTTTTACGTTCATCATATTCAGTATATCTCAATTAACGGAAGACCTCTACAGGATAATGGGATACGAACCTACTACGATTTCTTAAAACGTGATCTTTTTTTAATTTAATTCATCATTAAAATATAAGATCGCTTCTTTGGTGATATTTTTCTTCTTTTTATTATTCAATTGATTGAAATTTACTCCTGGATGTAAGTCTCTATACGCATTCTTGCAAAAATCTCACATAAACCTATTTTAAAGTCTCCTATTTGATCTGCAAAAATCTATGATCAAATCCTTGCTGGGTCATTTCAACATTTCGGCCATTTCAACATCTCATTCGACATTGATTAAGTGACAACGAATATAGGGAGAGTCAGTTATAATGATGAAACTACAGAACCATCTAAAATGTAAACTGGATCATAGAAGATAAACGTCCCAATTGTAAAAGTTAACAAAAACTCAAGCAACAAGGCTGTGATGGGCGATTGATGATTCTTACCAATTTGGATTTTATCTTTGTATAAGCCCTTCATAGTATTAGATTTGCAATTCGTTTTTTTTTCTCTTTATTTAATGAATGTAGGAACTTTTTATATATTTTAATTATTTGTTGTGACCTAAACATCATAACATAAATTTTTAGATGCTTTGTGTGAGTGAGTGACGGCCTGTTACTATCCCTATGCTGGGCATAGGCCTCCTCTCTCCGTTTTTATGAGAGAAGGGTTGGAGCTGAGACCTACCACGCTACTCCAATGCGGATTGGTTGGTTACACATATCCCTAGAATTCTCTAGAGATATGCAGGTTTCCTCACGATGTTTTCCTTCACCGAAAAGCGTGTGATAAATTGTAATTATCAATTAGAGACATAAGTTTTAATAGAAAAACTCATTGGTGCCTGCCAGGGGTTTGAACTCATGATCGTCTCTAGCAATTCGTACGGTCTCACCGCGGGGCTATCTACACGGGCTATCTACAGTTATCTACATCCTTTAACATATAGTAATTACCAATGTTTTATGCAAATATCGCGTTGAGGACTGAATTGGGTTCGTAGAAATTTTTAATTCAATTGCTTCACTCAAAATCCCTGTTGCATTTTTCGATGCACACGTTTTGTCGGCGAGCAAACGTCTATAAAATAAAAGGGGACAAAAGACATTTTAATTTCCTATCCCCCTCGTATCGCTGGGCATTAGTGGTGGGTCCGATGTTTTTCTTTGTCCTTAGTCTGTGTTTTCCTTTTGTTAGTGCCATTTACTGTCTTTTTACGTTAACGAGAAGCTTTTGCAAATGAAACCTTAAATGTCGTTGAGGTTTTTGTTAGCGCAATAACTTTTTGTTGAAGTTATACTGGTGCAGAAATAAAACATTTAACTAACATTAATGTGTACCTAAGTAATGTAGTGACATTACTTTTTACGCAGTATTTTCAATGTTTGCTTCTTTTTTACATTGTAACTTAAATGAAAGTTGACTGATAACCTAATTAGTAACCTTGAACATGTATATCATTATATGCTGAGTTCAAAAATCTATCTATACTTATTATAAAATAAAGTCCCCAAAGCTGTCTGTCTGTATGAACGGATTTTAGTACGGTTTTTACTAAAAGGCAGTGCAATTCCTCCGAAAGGTTTAGGTTAATAGTTTTATGTAAATTGAGTTGAAGAGATCGTTTTACAACAATTTTTAGTGGGGATAGTAACAAACCGGTGTCGATTGAAGTTTAGAAGGGGGAATAGGTATAAAAAGCGGTGTAGGATATTTGAGAGCCAGTCTCATGCCGAGACTCGAGCGACTATAACATACTAAACACTGTAGTTCACGCGGGCGAAGCACGTATTTCTAGTATTTTATCATTTTCGTTTGTCCTATATATCATATTGAAAAGAGAAACTGCCAAATTTCTTGCTTGCTATTCTCTGTAGGAACATTTTTCTGAACCAGCTATCAACCTATAAATCTAAACAATCACTTACACTAAGTGACAATTGAAAATTACTTGTGAAAGTCTCTTTAAATGAAGAATATTTAGACTCATCGTGAGGTCGGCACAACGTGTATTAACCATGTTATTACATGATTTTGCTTGATTCTTCACGACTGGCCGTCTGCCTGACCTCAACTTACCTGTCGCTTATTACGACACCTCGGTAGAAATGAGGGTGGTCTATTCTACTCAGCCGGATGCCACAGGTACACCTCATATTCATAAACATATAAATCAACTACGTCATCATGACTAATTTATAGAATTCGGCGTTACTTTGTGGAGATCCATATAAAAGTAATTATAAAATTATTTTGCTATAATCCGCGATACAGTAAATTGAAAATATATATAGTGCTAAATGTATAGTGGACTATCCGTTTTTTCATACCCGATACATGCAGGATTCGTAAAAACACATGCACAAACCTCCACCACTGCCACCACGATACACAAGCACTACGCACGTTCACTATTACAAACTCAACAATCATCATGACTTTTGTTAAACAAATAAAATATCATGCTAATATAAAATAATAATCGGTACTGTGGAAGACCTCAGAGAGATTTAAGGATTTCATCTTGAAGATACTTGATGAGGTGTTTTTATTCGACTATACACAACTCTTGGATTGAGATTTCTGAATCTATATCTTGAATCTATCATTATCTTTAAATCACTCATTTATCTTTACAGTATGTTACAGAGGAACTTGATCATTGTATAAGCAATGAAGTTAATGATTAAGTAATGATTTACGATCATATAAAAAGGAACGCTTTGATATGACGACAAAGGAAACATAAAATGTGGTCAAGTTTTGATATTTTTAGTTTTTCAAGTTAATATTAGAATTTGAATTTATACAAAACATTTTCAAAGCTTTGTCCACTGAAGCAAACACGCGCGTGTTCGCTGAAAAATGAAATTCCCTCACAGCAATTTTTAATTCAATTCTTTTTTTACAAAGTGAGTACTGCATTTTTTTTATTGACGTCACTTTTATATACAAATATGTTATATATTCTCTTTTATAGTGACTGGTATGGACATGTAATGAGGAGGGATGAAGATCATGTGACTAAGCGAGTGTTGAATATGAATGTGGATGGATATGTGATTAGAGGAAGGGCTAAAAAGAGATGGTTGGAATGTGTGAAGTATGACATGCATATAAAAGGAGAAGCGCCAGAGTTGACGAATGATAGGAGAGAATGGAAGAGGACCCCACTTAGAGTGGGATAAGGGTAGGAGAAAGAAAGATTCTCTTTTATAGTGAAAAAGAAAATTATATAATATTCAAGAAAACTAGTGACCTGCCTCGATAAAACCGTTTCGCATATTAGGTGGAACATATTGAACTAACTTTCAGTCAGATCGCAATTAATTTCGCGCGCGTATTTTTTAAAACTCTTAATAAATATATTTATACTATTGTGTGAAAACTTTATTAAATTATACACTTAAACCTTCCTCCGCCGTGTATTGAAATTTCATGAACTCTTTGAAATTATTTTTCAAATGCAAAATATTCTTCATTAAAGTAAACTTGTAACAAATGCTTTTGTATCGTCACCTCTACTGTTGATTCGGAAAGCTGTTCCTACCGAGAAGAGCCAGCAAGAAACTAGGCGGATTTCTCTTTTCAGAATATACTTCTTATAACTTGTTGCATTTAATCATTACCATCTTTTGCAAATAGTAGCTGTATCCACGAGTTCTTGTTATCTATATAATCCCCAACGGTATGGCCTTTGCCTCTTTTTAATAGTTGGTTTAAACTGCTGTAACGGCAAAGATAAATTTGATTGTAGGTAGTTTTTAGTTAGGTTAAGTAAGTTTTTAGTACTTTAGGTAGTTTTTAAGTTTTTCGCGGTTTAAAAGAAGTTGACGCGGCAAGCAATCTATACTTATTATAAAACGAATCCCAAAAAAACTGTCTGTCTGTATGTAATCGATTTTCTCATAATCTACTGAACGGATCTTTGTACAGTTTTAACCAAATGATAGTTCAATACTTCCGGATGGTTTAGGTAAATATAAATATCGGTATTATGTAAATTGTGTTAAAGAGATCGCGCAGTAGTTAAAAAACTTGTTTGCTGGGAGTTTTAGTCGCATGCGCTGCGTAAACCAGCAGAAATATGCTAAAGTAATGTACTAGAGAATTGTAGATCTTTGAAACTACTACAAAAAAGTCCAGGATAGATTTCCACGCGGGCGAAGCCGGTGGCACAGCTAGTATGATATAAGGTAAAAATATATTACATCGAAATATTGGTCCTTACATATGAAATTGGCGTTTTCTATGGGAGGAACATAAAGTCGTTTTTTTTTAATGAAATATATTTAATTAATCAAAGTATGTACCATTGCTATGTATGCACTTTTGCCATCTCATAGGTAGTTCATTGATCCCCTTACTAAAAAAAACCATTCGGGCGGGAATCAATAAAATCTTTGAAGGCGGTTTGGACTGCCCCATCGGAGTTGAATTTTTTTCCTTGCAAGTAGTTATCCAAATTGCGAAAAAAATGGTAATCTGTTGGAGCAAGGTCCGGAGAGTACGATGGATGTCTAAGACATTCTAATTGAAGCTCCTCTGATTTGGTAGCCGTCTGTTGTGCAGTGTGTGGTCTAGCGTTGTCCTAAAGCAGCAGTGGCCTAGAGCGATTGACCAGCCTCGGTTGTTTAGCAGCTAGCTTTTACATCATGGTTTGCAGTTGCTGACAATAGATATCTGCCGTAATCGTCTGGCCAGATTTAAGAAAGTACATAAACTTAGTAATCATAAACTAATAAAAATTACTGAAAAAATAAACCCATATTGGATTACGAAATTATAATCAGTTTGCATTCTACTGTTAACACAAATAGTCCTTGAAATCGTTATGCGCGAGCTCATTTTTATGTAACCAAAGCAATTTATATTCCTCAAATGATTGATTCAACAGTCTATTTAAATGAAAAATCTCCGCCACAAGCAAGCGGTGCAATTTTTTACAGAAGCAATGTAATGTAACACATTTTGTTGATAAATTATTCGGTTGGCACGCCCCTTCATTCAATTTCGTGAATAAATAGCCCGTGCCAAGCGCAATTGGAGATGGATATATGCGTTGCCATCACGATACGTTTGAGACATTAAGCGGTGGAAGTGTTAAGTTGGTAAGGTTACTTCCGAGGTGTTATTGAGGAAAACAATTAAATATATCAAGCAATATAACAGAACTAACTACTTTGCTATAATCCGCACGGGTTAAGTGAATGCATGCAAAGCCAATGTGTATGAAGCAGGCAAAATCTACGCACCTTATACATGCAGGACCAGCCACCACATGCACCCCAAGGCGCAATTCACCAGCAACAACGCACACAAAAGCAGCACATACACCCACCACCACAATCTCGACGATCGTTTCGCCCCGAAACCGAAGCATCATCAGGAGGATAGGCTCCACGACAAAAATCGTACTGCCACTAATCGTACTGTCGTCGATGAAACCTTGATGTTGCTTCGGTTCCGGGGCGAAATGATCGTTGAGATTGTCGTAGTGAATGTGTGTAGTGCAATGTTGTTGGTGTTTGGTGATACATACGGTAACTCATTACATGTATAAGATACGAGGACGGTTTTGCTTCCTGCGTTTATGCTAAGTGTACATAGATTTTATTAACAAACGTGGATTATAACAAAATAATAACTTTTGTACTTTGAAATTCCGCAAAATAACACCTAATTCAATAAATTACGATAAAATATATTTACGCCCACGTTTATTTAGAATTAATTTCCCGCTCCGGGGTTCACGGGTTCGATTCCCGCCGAGGTCAAATCTTTTCTTAAAATTGTTGATTCTTCGATTCTGGGTGTATCAATATATTAACTAAGTATTTATTTTAAATTATATATTCGCATATTTAGCAGTTAAGTGATAACTCATAACACATGTATTAACTTACTTTATGTACGGATGACCGTGTAGGAAATTGTTCGATATAATAATATTTATTTATAAAATTATTTTGCTATGATTCAAAATGAAAACAAAATATAAGTAGCCGAGGAATAAAAGATTTAAGAAACTTTTTACAACTTTTTTAAGCAGATGAAATTAAAAATAATCTTTTTTCTTAAAAATAAATACATGAATTATTTGTCCATTAACTAATGCTGTTAACCTTGAAGGCTTTGACAGCGTCACCGGGAGGGCGGGCGAACGCAGAAGCATCGTCGGGAAGCGCAAGTGGAAAAAAACGTTTAACTATTTATAATTACAACGAATCTGTCGTCGCCATAAGTAAACATTAAAGAAATATATGACATTCGTTTATTGATATAATTGATGTCAATACGAAATATCATTGCCGAAATACTCTACTGTTATAAAAATTTCGTTGTCGTGCATGGTATTCATGATACATATTTATTTTTTGTAAAATAATATGAATATAAAAAGTTAAAAAGATTCATACGGAACAAGTTTTGAGAGCTCCGCAAATAGGGGATGCATTTTGTTAGTGTCGGGGCAAATAAAAGTGTATTCGATATAATTTTTTTTTCACGATAATAAATCGTCTACTTAATTTTTCCTTTTGCTTTTTGTTTCCGTGTTAGTGCTATATTGCACATATGAAGCTATTTAAGCAAGTTAAAAATTCGCTATTCGGCATCCCTAATTTTATAACGCTAGATTGTGAAGTGTACTATATTTTTTCAAACCTCATGCTTGCAGAATTCATAAAACGTAAGCACTACAAATTTAGCTGTGATAGCCCAGTAAGACTGTGTGACTCTCTAGAGACGAACATGGGTTCAAACCCGGGCAGGCACCAATGAGTTTTTCTAATAAAACTTATGTGTCTAATTGATATTTGCAATTTATCACACGCTTTTCGGTGAAGGAAAACATCGTGACGAAACCTGCATATCTCTAGAGAATTGTAGGGATATGTGCTACCTATCATCCGCATTGGAGCAACGTGGTAGGTCTTAGCTCCAATCCTTCTCTCAAAAAAACGGAGAGATTTCCTCTGCCCAGCAGTAGGAAATTAATAGGCGGTTACTTTTTTAGGCGGTTTTTTTACTATGCACTACAAACTAAAACCACCAACGCTAGAACAATACAGATATATAGAAATAGAGATTTTGGTGGTGGTTGTGTGTATTGCTTGTCTGCATTGTTGCTGGTGGAGGCGTCTTGGGATACGTGTGGTCTTGTTCTGCATGTGTAAGGTACGTGAATTATCCTGCTTCATACACTTAGCATTACATATATTCGCTTAACACACGCGGATTATAGCAAAGTAGTTCCGTTATATTTTCTATCCAAACTAGTAAGTATGCATACACTCATATTCGAAATTGAAATTCAAAATATTATTTTTTCAAGTAAACTTGTAAACAAGTGCTTTTGTAACGTCAACTTTACTGCTGATTCGGAAAGCTGTTCCTACCGAGAAGAATCAGCAAGAAACTCGGCGGTTGCTCTTTTTAAAATATAAATCTTCAAACTAGTTAGGTACATTTAGTTATTACTGTCTTGTAGCTATACCACATAGTATATATTAACATTACCTTATTCTATATATGATGGGGCGCGGTATCCTGTACGGGTGGTGGGATAAGAAATATAAATATGATAAAAAAGTGGACTGTATTAAAGGTGATAGTTCGTTGTGGGAAAGGAAAAATGGCGGCATGGAAGAACTATAATTTAATGGATGGAATGAAGGGAGGCACGCTTACCTTGGTTTATTGCTATCCCGGGCACTGAGGATCGGCAGGTTCAGATTTTAGTTCAGATGCCTGCTATGAACTATTATTGCGACTCAATTGAAGACGTAAACTAAATTGTTTTACTTTTTCATACCATGACGTCTTAAAGACGTACACTTTAAGCGGCCAGGTCGCGACCTGGCCGCTTAAAGTGCAGGGGCACTAAAAGATACAAATTTTTTTTTGGTGGGAGGGAGTCACACGATTTTCACTAATAACACAATATGTAAGGTTAAGGTGCTGAATGTTCTTTGCTTGCGGTACTCGAGTGTGCGCCTTTTTGCTGCGATCTTCGTGAGGTGATTAGAAGCATGCGAGAAGGACGGAACTATGTATGAGAGATATAGAACAAAGCGGTAACAATAGATTTTATTTCTGAGGAAATAAGTAACCTCTGGGAACCCTGCATCTCGATCTACTAGCAGTCAACTTAAATACTCTTTTTGACAACAGAGAAAGGAAAATAAAACTAAGCTTCTTGTGGTATGAACTAAGCTTATTGTTGATATCTATTTTGATACATATTATTATTATAAGTTTATTGTTGATATTTCAGTAAGTGTATTCTGGAAAACCTTTAAATGTAACTTTATGTTTTAACCTTTTTTAAAAAACAAACTCATTTTATTCTAATACTTTAAATTTTACTTTTATATTTTTCAAGTGTATATTTTGACGTGACAACGTCTTATAATTCGATTGAGCCGGCTGCACGTACGAAATAACATGACTCATGCGGCGTTACCTCGCTCTGAGGTGTTCCATGTAAGGCTTGAAGTGCAAAGAGACTAAAGAGACAAAGAGGCACAATCAAAATCACAAATTAAATATTACACATGTTTTAAAGTTGTAAAACAATTGCTCAACGCACATTTATACTTGTAAAAAGTATTAAATTGTAAAAAAATTGACATAATTGTATTTATGCGTATAAATAAATCTGACTTGATCAATTTCATTGTGGTTTCCAATTACCTTCTCTATATACATACAAATCTATTAAACAAATGAAATTAAAATTTTCTTTTGAAAAATGCTACCATTCCATCAGTATTTTCTTAAGACGTTGTCACGTTCAACTATCGTCAGTAAACCGACATTACAGACAACCGATTTTTTTGTTTTCATTTTTATATCAAAATTTGCATCAATTATTGTTTGTGTTATATAAATGTTGTGCGTACCTGTAATTTGGAAACATATAGAAAAGATGATATATTGAATGTTTATATTAGTTTATTAATGTATATGATTTCTAGTTGGTAAGCCTTATCAATAAATAAAAAATAAAAAAATAAATATGAAATAAACCAGAAAAAGCTGTTAAGTTTAAAAGTAGTCTAGAAGTATGAGTATAACCACATTACATGGAAGAAAACGATTGGATGCACCATCGCGAAATTGCTCAGAGGCATCGGCTGTTACTTTAAATTCGTACGCCAACCAATTTTCTTCTATATTGTCTGTGCAATAGTGGCTATAAAAACAGACATACTGTATCCTTTCAAACGCTTATGCAAATTCGTAGGCTTATAGAAATAGATAGGGTACTCGGTTTTCTTCTGAATAGCAATATATGTGGTAATATCAATCGCATAACATAAGCGGGGCGGGACGGCCCACCCTTTATTGATGTCTGTCACATTACTGAGGCTGGTATTTTGTGTTTATATCGCAAATTTGGCAACGATACGAAATTTATCATAGTTGGGATATATTGAATTCTCTTGATTATCTTATTACCTATACGTGAATTTCTTCAGGACATTTTGACGGTAAGTGAATTACAACAGGCGAGCTATATCTATACTTATTATAAAACAAAGTCCCAAAAAGCTGTCTGTCTGTTTGAACGGTTTTCATCAAAAGATAGTGCAATACTTCCGGATGGTTTAAGTAAATAGTACATATCGGTATTATGTAAATTGTATTTAAGAGATCGCGCAGTTGTTAAAATACTTGCTTGCTGGGAGCTTTAGTCGCGTGCGCTGCGTAAACCAGCAGAGATACGCTAATGCACTTGAGAATTGTAGATCTATAAAAATACTACAAAAAAATCCATAATAGCATGTATCTATCTCTCACGGTTAACTCACAATGGCTATTTCTATGTCCAAAATTTCGAAAATTCGGCAAAAGTTTCGTAAATCACTGAATTCCACGCTGGTGAAGCCGTTGTTGGCACAGATTATAGCTACCCTCGGACACTATACAAGCGATAACTAAGACACCTATAACTAAATGTAACTAGTAATAAGAATATTTATTTGAAAAGAGCAACCGCCGAGTTTCTTGCTGGCTCTTCTAGTTAGGAACGGCTTTCCGAACCAGCAGTAGAGTTGCCGATTCATAAGCTCTCGTTTACTCGTTTACAAGTTTAATTGAATAAAGAATATTTTGAATTCGAATTTTGAATAAAAAACAAAGGCCAAGTGATTTAAAAAGATGAATATTTTTTTACAAATATTTGGCGAGTCTGTATCGGAAGGCTGAAGACGCTGGTCTGAATGCATAATGCATGACTTCAATTATCTACCGCTGTGCACTAGCAGTTTGAAATTCAGCCCGTACTTTCTTTAAGGTAGTCTTTATTTCTTACGACGTAACTTTCGACTAAAAGAACTCTTTTTATTGTTATTCTTATTTTTCGGGATTTCGCCTACGTGTTCTTTAATCTGCTCTAAGCCTTGGATTTTTATCATTAAACTCTTCAGGTATGAAGTTGAGGTTGGCCGCATATTTAACAGAAACGATATTTTCAGAACTGATATTTTCTCCTAAAATAAAATCTATATATATAAAACAAAGTCCGGTTTGTTACAACACTTATAACTTGAGATCTGCTGGACCAGTTTTACCAGTTTTCAATTCGTTGGATTTGTCTCCGCCCCGAATAGCAGAACAATGAAAAATTAAAACAATGAAAAATCGACGAATACATAATTATGAATATTATTGTTCATTCGTTTCGTACCTGTCAAACATTTGTTGTCATCCTGTAGAATACTGTAAGTAATGATGCATAAATGTCAATTTATGCATGCGTTATTTTGTGTAAAATTTAAAAAAGGGTGAATAAACTATTGCCTGTATTTTTTTTAAATCAATTAAAAAGGTTGAAAAGTGCATTAAGCAGATACATAGAAGTTCCTCAAATATTTATGCGTGAAATGCAGAAATAATGACAAATGATTAACATTCACGCGAGCGTTCAGAAATTTAATTTGTGTCATTGTATTACGTTTATCAAAGCCTAAATTAGTTCAGCTAAAAGGTAAGACACCATTCATTGACTGCTAGGCGGTACGAAGTTCGCCGGGTCAGCTAGTATTAAATAAAGCAAATACTTCATGAACTATAATTGGAAATATAATAAAAATTATGCAAGAAATTTTGGAGTTAATATAGAATTTGATAATCTATTTTCTATGTGAGTTTCCCGTTTCCATTTTAATACGATATTAATTTGGTCTAATCTAAATTCTGGTCTAAATAATTTGGTATAATTTAATTGTAACTGTTTGCTTTCTACTTAACAGCAATATTCTTTCCCATTGAGCGATACTAATTTCACATTTATTTTTATTTCTACAGCCCTCAATTATAAGAATTTGCCTAGCTGTATCCGCAATGCGAGTTAGATCAATAACTAGCTATATCTGTGACTGTTCAACTTAATTGTTAATACAACCACAAAAATCCTCTTTTTATATATACCTTTTCCCGAAGTTTTAGCCCAATATATAAGCTTAAATCGTTCCTCATCAATATTCTCGACATATCTCTTCTCTTCTTGACAGGTGCGATTTCCGAACCAGCATCAGTTTATTTAAATTAGGAATTGGAATTTTGAAAAATATATCTCGATATTTAGAACCATAAAATAAAGAACTTATTAAATTCGACGTTGCAAAATTTATTAATTTCATTAAGGCCCAACAATTCATTATTTGTATGTAGAAGCGGTATTTAATTTAATGAATGTAAATGAATCGTTTATTACAGATTTTGATAACGTGTCTTTAACAGACACGTTATCAAAATTACATATTTTGTAATTTTGTTATTTTGTTTATTACAGATTTTGATAACGCTTTTAACAGTCAGGAACATTAAATAATTAAATAAATAAATATATGGGACTTTTACACACACGATCGTCCGTCCCCAAAGTAAGTAACTTAATACTTGTGTTATGGGTGACGGAGAACTTGTAGATATACTGCATATATAAGTTTCAATACATACTTAAATACAAATACACACCCAGGCTCGAAGAACCAACAATTTGTTTATAGAAAATGTTGGCCATTGGCAGGAATCGAACCCGCGACCCGCGGAGCTGGAGTCAGAGTCACTACCCACAGCGCCAACGGGCCAGTCAAATCACATTCAAAAGACCTTGATTTTAGAATAAAATAACAGGTAAAAAATGAAGAGGTAAAAAAAAGAACGAATAAACTAAAAAGTCGCGTTACTTAGAACCCCACTAATAACTATAGGTTCAAATGTTTTCACACGCCATAACGTTAGTTAATGTTACACTTGTAGGTCACGGTGTTACTGACCGTAAAACTAAGTCATTAACGAACTACTAACATGTGATTAGCGTTCACGAAAAGAATTTAAGAAAAACTTACAAATAAATCATAAAAAGTAACGGCCTGTTACTATCCCACTGCTGGGCATGGCCTCCTCTCTCAGTTTTTTTGAGAGAATGGTTGGAGCTAAAAACATACCACGCTGCTCCAATGCGGATTGGTAGGTAACACTTCTTCTTCTTCTTCGTCAGCCGATGGACGTCCACTGCTGGACATAGGCCTCTTCATGGGATCGCCACACCACACGATCTTGCGCCGCCTGGATCCAGTGGCTCCCTGCGACCTTTTTGAGGTCGTCTGTCCACCTCGTAGGGGGTCTACCGACGCTGCGCTTTCCGGTGCGGGGTCGCCATTCCAGCACCTTAAGACCCCAGCGCCCATCGGTTCTCCGCACTATGTGCCCCGCCCATCGCCACTTCAGCTTCGCGACACGCTGAGCTATGTCGGTGACTTTAGTTCTTCTACGGATCTCCTCATTCCTGATTTGATCTCGTAGAGACACTCCGAGCATAGCTCGCTCCATCGCTCGCTGAGCGACTCTGAGCTTTCTTACAAGGCCCATAGTGAGCGACCACGTTTCGGATCCGTAGGTCATCACTGGCAACACGCACTGTTCGAAGACCCTGGTCTTCAGACACTGAGGTATTTCGCACGAAAAGATCTCGCGTAGCTTCCCGAACGCTGCCCATCCAAGTTGGATTCGGCGTCTAACCTCTTTCTCGAAATTGGACCTACCCAGCTGGACCGTATGTCCCAGGTATATGTACTCGTCTACAATTTCGAGTGCAGAGTTCTCAACGATGACCGGGTGGAGCGGAACATGTGAGTTTGACATGATTTTCGTCTTACTCATGTTCATTGTAAGGCCCACCTGCTGAGACACTCTGCTGAGGTCGTCGAGCATTGTGTAAAGGTCCTCCAGACAACCTGCCATAACGACTATGTCGTCGGCAAATCTAAGGTGAGTGATGTACTCGCCGTTGATGTTGATGCCGTATCCGTTCCAATCCAAAAGCTTAAAGACATCCTCAAATGCAGCGGTAAACAGCTTCGGAGAGATGACATCTCCCTGTCGCACACCTCGCCGCATTTGGATTGGTCTCGTAGTTTTGTCTTGGATACAGACAGACATTGTGGCGTTTTCATACAAACACTTCAACACTTGGACGTACCGATAGTCGATTCGGCATCTCTGGAGTGATCTTAACACAGCCCATGTTTCCACCGAATCAAAGGCCTTCTCATAGTCCACAAACGCCAAGCAAAGTGGCTGGTTATACTCCTCGGTTTTCTGTATAACCTGCCGCAGCGTGAATATGTGGTCTATGGTACTATACCATTTTCGGAAACCGGCTTGTTCGGGAGGCTGGAAGTCGTCAAACCTACGAGCGAGACGATTCGTTATGACTCTCGAGAACAGCTTATAAACATGATTCAGCAGCGTGATGGGTCTATAATTCTTCAATAAGGTGTTATCACCTTTCTTGAAGAAGAGAACCACCACGCCCCTGTACCATGCTTCCGGCATAGTGCCTTCGTGAATGACGGAATTGAACAATCGCTGAAGGACTTTAAGTACCGGTTTACCACCCGCCTTCAGGAGTTCGGTAGTGATTCCGTCATCACCTGGAGCCTTGTTGTTCTTAAGTTGTTTGAGAGCCATACTAATCTCGTATAGGCTGACGTCCGGGATATCTTCGGTGTAGTGTCGGGTCAACTTGGCTCTTGGGTCTTTTGCCAAATTGACAACAGGCTGTTGTGTTGACGTGTATAACTGCCCATAGAACCTCTCAACCTCTCTCAAAATCTCAGGACGAGATGAAATGATACTACTGTTATCGGTTTTCAATCGCGTCAGCTGCCGCTGCCCAATAGATAGATCTCTTGCGAACACTTTTGAGCCCCTGTTACGCTCAATAGTCTCTCGAATGAACTCGGTGTTGAAGTGTCGCAGGTCGCATTTCTGTGCCTTAGAAATCTGTCTATTGATCAGACGGTAGCGCGTCGCATCTACTGAAGACTGTAGCCTCATTTCGTTCCTCTCATCCATGAGCTTGAGAGGTAGGTAACACATATCCCTAGAATTCTCTAGAGATATGCATGTTTCCTCACGATGTTTTCCTTCACCGAAAAGCGTGTGATAAATTGCAATTATCAATTAGACAAATAAATTTTAGAAAAACTCATTGATGCCTGTCCGAGGTTTGAACTCATGATCGTCTTTAGAGAGTCGCACGGTCTCACCACTGGGCTATCACAGCTTAATGTGTATTTGTTTGTAGTGCATACGTTTTATGAATTCTGCAAGCATGAGGTATGAAAAGATATAGTACACTGCACAATCTAGCGTTATAAAATTAGGGGTGCCAAATAGCTAATTTTTGACTCGGTTAAATAGCTTCATATGTGCAATATAGCACTAACACGGAAACAAAAAGCAAACAGAAAAATTCAGTAGAATATTTATTATATGTGAAAAATAATTTATATCGAATACACTTTTATTTGCCCCGACACTAACAAAATGCATCCCCAATTTCTCACTCACCGCTCTCACCGCTGCGCTATCACAGCCTAAATACACACAAATAAATCATATAATACTATATTCATAACTATCCAAATTTTATAAATGCGAAATGCGTCTTTCTGTTTGACCGTCTGTATCTATAAAGCTTTTAGACTAATCGCTTAGTTATATTGATGGAATTAGTTGGTTAAATGCTTATATACCGTGCTAAAAAAAGGACAAAAAATTACAATATGATTGAGGGTTTTTTAAAGAATAATATTGACTTTAAATAAAACGAGTAAAGTTTAATCATTTTGGTTTAACTGGCCGGTTGACGCAGTAGGTAGTGACCCTGCCTTCAGGTTCGCGGGTCGCGAGCTCTTTTCCCACCGAAGGCCAACATTTTCTATAAACAATTTGTTGGTTCTTCGAGCCTGGGTGTACATTTGTATATAAGTATGTATTTAAAATTATATATGTAGTATAGTTACCAGTTGTCTGTCACCCATAACACAAGTATTACGTTACTTACTTTGGGGACGGACGACCGTGTGTGTAAATGTCCCATATATTTATTATTTATTTATTTACTTATGTACAAAGATTATTTATCTTTTATAAAGTACCTCTTTGAACAAAAGTTAAAAGCATATAAATAAGTATATTTTTAGTAAGCATACGATAGAAAAATTTATATCAAAGCTAAAATCTAATAATTTAAAAATCCACATTTATGTGTCAGTTTTATCGGCAATAACCGTAAAATTTCGCAAAACCTTTTATATAAATTAAAGTATTCATCGCGCCAAAGTAATTTTGATATGCGACCACTATGGTCTTTATAATTTATAGGTCAATTATTTTAATGCATTTGTATGGTTACAGTAAATTATTATTAATAGGACATAATAAAATAATTTACCATGGAAACATCCGTGTAATGTTTTCATCACATTTATTATAACTACATACTTACATCGAAAACGGTTGGATTACTCCTGGATATAAACCATCATTTTCGTTATAGTGAACTTTCTTCACTAATACACTGGACTAGAATATTTAACTGCTGTTCGATGACTAGATAAAGGCCGCCTCAGTTCTGTGGAGAGCAAGATTGAAGCTTAGACCCACCAAGTCGCTGCTATGTAAATCAGTAGGTTGCGTCATACGCACGATGTTTTTCGTCATTGAAATGCTATAGATGCTGGATGAAGTTTTTATATATTTTATAGAAGCGGTGACAAAAGCTTGCGATTAAACATTTTAGAAAAACTTGAGATCATAAAGCATAACAATCGCATCCTCATTAATGATCAGATAAATGTTTCAAGTTCGAGCTTGTCATACGTTTTCGGAAGCAAAATAAAATAAACGGTGAGGTTGAACCGATTACTATCTAACCATGCTTGTGTGGATAATGCTTTGCTTTGCGATTTTGTTGTGGAGTCTATCTCCTGATGATACTTCGATTGCGGGGCGAAACGATAGTTGAGTTTGTGATAGTGAACGTGTGTAATGTTTGTGTATTGTTGTGGCGGTGGTGGAGGTTGGAGCATGTGTTTTTACGAATCCTGCGTATATCGGTTATGATATAACGGATAGTCCACTATCTATACATTTAGCATCATCTATATTATCTATTTACTTTATCGAGGATTATAGCAAAATATATTTTATTATTACTTTTGAAGTTTTTACAGTTTTTTGCCTTAATATTCTTAAAGAAAATTCACGGGTCTGAAACTCCAAATTTATTATACAGATTGCATTTGTAACCATTACACTCACAGCAAATTCATCATTAATTTTCACTTTAAAAACTTTTTTTTCTCACAAATGCGTCATTGTAATTCAATAGTCGAACAAATCTTTAGTATTGTCAAAAGGAATTATTCTAAGCCAATCTTAAATTAGCCGCATACTAATCTGTCTTCCAACAATTCCAATCGCATTCCCAGGAATATAAGCCTAAGGAAATTTCAAGGTATTCAAAGACTTCAATCTTTTCCAATTACTAACAAAAGGCTGTCGTTTCCAATCGCGTCATTTAATCTACTCACAATTATTAGCGTATAAGACTGTTCCTAACTGTAACTGTAACTTTACTGTTCCAAGAAAAAACTAATTATTAAATATACATTTATTTATGTTACATATTTACAATTATTTATGTTATTATTATATTTTATTATATTTTTACAAATATTTATATTATGTGCCGTGTGGTATCCGGCTGCATAGAATAGACCACCCTCATTTCTTACCGAGGTGTCGTAAAAGGCGACTAAGGTAAGATGACGTCAGGCAGGCGGACGGTCGTAAAATACGCAGCCAAATCATGTGACAACATATTTGTAACATGTTGTGCCGACCCCACTTAGAGTGGGATAAGGGCAGGAGAATGATGATGAAATATTTATATTATATATTTATAAAACTGTTTATTAAAAAAGTATTATATTACAACTAACTGTATTAGCAGAGTTAGCAACTCATTCGTTAGTCTCCGTACTTGCTTCCACAATAAATTTGCGCAATTCATATTAAACTTAGGTATCTACAGAAAAGTTTAAATTAAGTGTAAGAAATACACTTATACCTAAAGCATATTACACAATTGAAAATTATTTGAATGATAAAATTGCTTGGATTTCAAAATCCTTTCAGCTTCAAACGAGACTGCAGTTAATTAATGTAAATTGAAAATGTTTAAAATTAATAATAATAAACTTAATATATGGGACACTTACACACACGGTCGTCCATCCCCAAAGTAAGTAACTTAATACTTGTGTTATGGGTGACGGACGACTGGTAGATATACTACATATATAAGTTTAAATACATACTTAAATACAAATACAGACTCGCAGAACCAACAAATTGTTTACAGAAAATGTTAGCCCTCGGCAGGAATTGACCCGCGGAGCTGAAGACAGGGTCACTACCCACTGCGCCAACGGGCCAGTCGATTAACTGACGAGTTTCTTGCTGGTTCTTTTCGGTTTGAGGAACATTTTGAACTAGTTATGGCTTCTTTAAATCTAATTCATCCTTGACAATTCAAAAGTCCTCGTAAAAAACTTACTTAATTAAAAAAATATTTTGATTTGATATGGACTGATTTAAATTGAAATTAAAAATATACTTTATGTAAGCGGACTGTTTTCAGTACTTTTGAATCTTCAAATATTTTTAAAGAAGCTAACACTGTTTAGGAACTCTGCTCCTACCAATTTGTTATAATATATTGCTGTGTAATCATTATCATTCTCCTGCCCTTATCCCACTCTAAGTGGGTCGGCACAACATGTTACAAACATGTTGTAATATGATTTGGCTTCCTATTTTACAACCGGCCGCCTGCCTGACGTCAACTTACCTTAGTCGCCTATTACGACATCTCGGTAAGAAATGAGAGTGGCCTATTTTAAGCAGCCGGATACCACACGGCACATACCTTAGTTGCCTCTTACGACACCTCGGTAAGAAAGGAGGGTGGTCTATTCTATTCTGCCGGATACCACACGGCGTAATATATTGCTGTGTAATAAGGAATAAACTGTCTTAGAGTCTTAACAGTTCATATAATACTTTATGCAATAGCCATGGTTATTCAAGCAAGATTTACGGCTTGCGAATCAGAGCAAATTAATTTATGCACTCACCCGTGTCCAGTGGTTACGTCTCTCATTACGTCAATAATGCAGATCCGCGTGACAAATGCGTATGTACTGATAATATATGCACGTGTATTAATATGAAATTACTTGGAAAGGAGATTAATGGAATATACAGGTTAGCAAATATAATTATTGCGTTCAGGGGTACGAAAATCGAATTAAAATTCTTTATTCTAGTAAACTTGTTAACTTGTGCTTTTGAATCCTCAACTCTACTGCTTCGGAAAGGTGTTCCTACCGAGAGCAGCCAGCAAGAAACCCGGTGGTTGCACTTTTCAAAATATAATTCTCAACACTACTTACAATAGTCAATACAGTCTTGTACAAGGTCGAATAGTAGCTATATCAAAGCATTTTTATCATTTGTGACACGACAGTATAGTAGGCTTTCTGTATCAGCCTCTTTTTAACAGTATGAATATAGCACAGATTCAATAGGTACTTATACTATGTCACTACACGTCCACTCTCGGTCAGGGCTCTGATGTAACTGACGCGGTGCGCTTGAGACAGAGTAAGGTTTCCTTTGTACACTAGTATTAGTTTATTTATGTATTAGTATATTCAATGTATGTTATATATCTGCGTCTTGTATATAAATATACGATGTAAGAATCACACATCTTAACTAACATACACTACAAAAGTAATAATAAAATTATTTTGCTATAATCCGCTACACAGTAAATAGAAAATATATAGTACTAAATGTTTAATGGACTATCCGTTTTTTATTATCCGTCACATGCAGGATTCGTAAAAACACATGCACAAACCTCCACCACTGCCACAATACACAAGCACTACACACGTTCACTATCACAAACTCAACAATCGTTTCGCCCCGCAACCGAAGCATCATCAGGAGATCCGATTTCGATTTCGATTACTGTTGTATTATGGATCTCCGCAAAGTAACGCCTAATTCTATCAATTATTTAACATACACTACATAAAGTACATAGTCTTACGTAATAATATAGTGGATGTCTTGTTACAGTTAAAATACAGTTTCTTCCTGATAGAAAATGTATCGAAGCGTTTCAAGAAAATTATTTGTTTGCTTTTCCTTATAGAATGATAACCTTGACCTTAGCCTAAGGGAAATGTGTTACGATATCCGCAAGGCGTGTTTATAGCCAACATTAATTCGATATGTTCGAACGCGGCTGCGTATATTTCTACCCAATGCAAACATTGATGTCCAATACTATTCACTGGCAATGAATTTTGTGCGCAAAATCAAGAAAAGCTGATGATGCATAACTTTATTGCATAAAAAATATAAAGACAATTTAAGTATGAGTAGTCATTCTTTTTGAAATACAGATCTGATTCGTGATAGCTGACTATGGGCCTCATAAGAAAGCTTAGAGCCACTGAGCGGGTGATGAAGCGTGCTTAGAGTATCTCTACGTTATCAAATCAGAAATGAGGAGATTCGTAGAAGAACCAAATTCACCAACATAGTTCAGCGTTTTGCGAAGCTTTGCGTTTGCGAAGCTGTTCCTACGGAGAAGAATCAGCAAGAAACTCGGCGGATACTCTTATCAAAGAATAATTCTTATTACTAGTTCCATATAGTTATTGATGTCACATACAGGGTCGAAGAGTAGCTATATCCACGCATTCTTATCGTCTAAGTAATCCTCAATAGTATAGGCTTTCTGTATTAGCCTTATTTTAATAGTGTTTTTAAACTGCTGTAATGGTAAAGTTAAAGTAGATTGCGGAATAAACCATATTATGTGCGCAGTTTTGTACTTAGAGTAATACAAAACATCTTACAATTATATCAATACTTATATAAAAAAATATATATTAAAATGAGAAAGTTTTTAAAAAACTTAATATATATGATCATATCTGATTTTATGAATGTTATGTACGCAATATTACATCTAATACATCACGGTGTTTGAATTGCAAAAATAAATAACTGTTGTATAATAAAATATATAACTATTTTTCTAATACAAAACGATATTTTTATTTAATATGAAGATAATGTAACTTTATTTACTGTATCACTAAAACAAATAGTATTCATCTTTCGAGCAAAATCCATTGAAATAATGGTATGAAGGTTGGTACAATAGGCAATTTTTTTTTGCATTTCTACAATAAATTCTATCGCTTAAAAGGCGTTCGTATGACTGGAGATATAAAGATTGAATTTGTGTGTATGAATTTAGCAGTGGGTGATAAGTATTCTGCGATCTTATTAGTTCGACCTCCATGGTTGGATCAAATGAGTAATTAAATTTAGGTCTCTCCCAAAGGGCAAAAGTTTAATTATTATTACTATTCAGACCATTTTATCACTGAGGCGTGTGATAAAATTCACAGACTCCTCATATATGAGGGCTATCGAAATGCCAGTACTTTTATTAAATCTCAAACAGTAATAAAGGTTATTTGCTTCATGTTAGAGGCAAATTTGTAATTTCAAGTCTATCATCATTCTCCTGCCCTTATCACACTCTAAGTGGGGCCGGCACAACATGTTTTAAACATGTTGGAACATGATTTGGCTAGGTATTTTACGACCAGCCGGCCTACCTGACGTCAATTTAACTTAGTCGCCTTTTACGACATCTCGGTAAGAAATGAGGGTGGTCAAATATAATCATATCAAATTAATCTTTATTCAAATTACCTGTTTTAAGCACTTTTGAATCGTCAAGGATCAATTAGATTTAATGAAGCCATTACTGGTTCGGAATGTTGTTCTTACCGAAAAGAAGCAGCAAGAAACTCGGCAGTCAGTATTTTAACCTTTTTTTCAAATTAGGTACATTATTAAATCGCAGTCTTTTATGAAGCTGAAAGGATTTTCCATTTTTACAATTTTTGTCATTCAAATAATCTTCAATTGTGCTATATGCTTTATGTATAAGCATATTTCTTACATAATTTATAGAATTAGGCATTACTTTGCGGAGATCCATAATACAAAAGTAATAATAAAATTATTTTACTATAATCCGCTATTCAGTAAATAGAAAATATAAATAGTGCTTAATGTAAAGTGGACTATCGGTTTTTGCATACCCGTTACATGCAGGATTCGTAAAAACACATGCACAAACCTCCACCACTGCCACCACAACACACAAGCACTAAGCACTAAGCAAAACTTTTGCTATAATCCCCAATACAAAATAGAAAATATATATAATTAAAAGTAAAATAGACTATCGGCTTTGCGATTTTGTTGTGGAGTCTATCTCCTGATGATGCTTCGGTTGCGGGGCGAAACGATTGTTGAGTTTGTAATAGTGAACGTGTGCAGTGCTTATACATTTAGCACTATATACATTTCCTATTTACTGTATAGCGGATTATGGCAAAATAATTTTATTATTACTTTTGTATTATGGATCTCCGCAAAGTAACGCCTAATTCTATAAATATCTCTATCTCTTATCGTTAAATCACAATAACTACTTCTTGTTCAAAATTTCAATTAAAAACTTTTTGACACTGATTTCCACGAGGGTGAAACCGCAGGCGCAGATAGTCTTATAATATTAGTATAAATACAGAAACGTAAATAAATTATATTCCCACTGAAGTGATGTCAAGTGAGAGAACGATCAGGGATGTTGCAAAACAAAAATGAATGTCGCCTTACTAATTGTTTAGAGACCGAGGGACGGTCGCCGCTGGAGCGGGAAATTGTATTACCCCAGCCTGGAAATTAAAGCATTATTTGCGAAGGAATTACCTAAAAGAGAGTTCACATGCAATTTTTGGAAATAGTTTTAGGTTTCCTTGAACTAATTTTGGTTCTGTGTTTGATCTGTTACGTATGATCGATGGTACAGAACTGTAAAGTGATATCTACTTACTTACACTAATATGTTTATTATATAAATAAATATATGGGACACTTACACACACGGTCGTCCATCCCCAAAGTAAGTAACTTAATACTTGTGTTATGGGTGACGGACAACTGGTAAATATACTACATATATAATTTTAAATACATACTTTAATACAGATATACAGCCAGGCTCGAAGAACCCGAACCATCGGCCCTCGGCGGGAATCGAACCCGCGACCCGCGGAGCTGAAGGCGGGATCACTAGCCACTCCGCCAACGGGCCAGTCATATATATGTTATATATATATATATATAATATAATATATATATGTTTTATAATAAAAGCTGTGAAAGCCTAGCGGTGAGACCGTGCGACTCTCTAGAGGCGACATAGGTTCAACCCCAGGCAGGCACCAGTGAGTTTTTCTATTAAAAACTTATGTGTCTAATTGATAATTGTAATTTATCACACGCTTTTCGGTGAATGAAAACATCGTGAGGAAACCTGCATATCTCTAGAGAATTCTAGGGATATGTGTAATCTATCAATCCGTATTGGAGCAGCGTGGTAGGTCTTAGCTCCAATCCTTCTCTCCAAAAATGAGAGAGGAATATGCCCAGCAGTGGGATAATAACAGGCTGTTACTTGACTTTTATATTAGTATAAAAGTAACAGCCTGTTACTATGCCCTCTGCTGGGGCTAAGGCCTCCTCTCTCTCAGGGATTGAAGCTAACACCCACCACTACTCCAATGGGGATTGGTAGGTAACACATATACCCAGAATTCATATATACACCGAAAAGCGTGAAATAAACAAATAAACTGCAAATATTAATTGACGATTATATAAAAGTAACTGCTTTACTCATGATAAGACTCAATTATGCAAGTATACCTTATATCTTATATCCTCATACAAGACCAAAGTACCCTCTCATTCAAAATTAATGTCATATCCATGCCGATATACATTTTAATATTATTGGAATATCGTAAATAAGGTTCGTAAATTTAAATTGCCCATTTAAATCATCAACCAACATCAGGAAATATGAGGGTATCATTAGAGAAGGTAGTCAAATTAGGCCTATTAATTCTTAAAAGTTTTATAACGACAACGTGTCAAATAAAACTGCTGAAAATCTAATAAAATTTATCAAACGATATCAGGAAATGATATTAAATTATGCCAAACTAAGAGGTAAGAAGAGCCATAAAATAACAAGATAAAATGACAAAGTAAGATTCAATGGAGAAAATATAAAAGAAAGCATGAAAATAATTTTTAACTTATTCGTTTATACTATTTATTTATATATAGTGATTATAGTAATAATTAAAACATTGTTCTCGAATTTTTTAATGAAATAACTAGATATATTAAATCATCATCCTCCTGCCCTTATCCCATTCTAAATGGGGCCGGCACAACATGTTATAAAACATGTTGTCATATGATTCGGCTATGTATTGTACGACCGGCCGCCTGCCTGACGTCAACTTACCTTAATCGACTTTCGGACTTTTTATGACCCCTCGGTAAGAAAGAGAGTGGGCTATTCTACTTAACCAAATACGACACGGTGGGAAAACTCACCGTAGTCGCCTTTTACGACACCTCGGTAAGAAATGAGGGTGCTTTATTCTACTCAGTCGGATACCACACGGCGGTTCGACTTACCTTAGTCGCCTTTTACGACACCTCGGCAAGAAATGAGGGTGGTCTATTCTACTCAGCCGGAAATTTTCAGTTAATCTTTAGAATGACCAAGTGGATGTTCCTGTTCAACATACTTTGGTGGCAATCGGAGTATATTTTTAAACTGTTAATTTTGTTTCGATGGGAATTCGAAAACAGACTAAGACACAGCGACATGTGGCCGGACAACTAGTTATTTATAAAAGGTAAGATGTATACGGATCAAAGCTAGATAGGCTATTTTTAAGTTTATTATAAGTTCAGTTTTTGACTGCTATCCATACAAGATTGCGCGTGTCAGTTTAAGTGACTTTTGTTTAAAAATCAGAAGACAAAAAAGCTAAATGTACCATAGAGGTATTATCGTCTAGAGGATTCGAGGGAGCGCTCGTATACTTCATCTCTATCTAATCATACATAAAAAAGAGAGACGGACATATCACCCTCTGCTTTGCTTTTTTTTGTAATGAAGAGTTTGTTTGTTTGTTTGATTGTTTCAACGCGCTGATCTCAGGAACTACTGAACCAATTTGATAAATTCTTTAAGTATTAAATAGTCCATTTATCGAGGAAGGCTGTAGACTATATAACATCACGCTAAGGTAAAGAGGAGAGGAGCAGCAATAAACAATATTGCAAAAATAGCAAAATTTAAAGATTTCCTTGCATGCGCTTAGTAAACGGTGAAAGTTATTCAAAAATCATGTGTTACAAAATTGTTTACCTATAAAATTTCTTAATAAACGTCTACGGCAACATATCTCTAGCTTTTAAGGTTAACCCACTTTAAGCATACTTAATATAAGTATAACGATTTACTCAAATAAGAAGACTGCAGTCCACGCGCACGAAGTTTCGTTTAAAAGGTAATATAGCATTTTTTGGACTTGCTTTCCTACTCTTGTATATATAACTCTATGCAATGTACGCACGAAATTGTGATATGGGCATGAAATCTTAAAGTTTTTATGACTTCTGGATAAAGAGAACATTTTCGTTACTACATTTCGCTTTTACTCGGGGGATATCACGTGAATGATCAAGAGTGACACAAAAACAAATGTCACACTAATTGTCGAGAGACTAAGGACAGCCTCTGGCGCACGTAATTGGAAAATGGAATCTTAGCTTAAAATATGATTCGATAACGCTTCTTAGAAGTCGGTATATTTTTAAGCTTGTGTGGTATCCGGCCGAGTAGAATAGAAAACCTTCATTTCTTCACGAGGTGTCGTATAAGGCCACTAAATCTATCAGATTACTGGTAATTTTACTGAAGGGATTTCATTTCATCATTTGCTTCTTAATTTATTTTACTACCTTTTTTATATCCTTTACGTTGTAATCTTACGCCGTGTGGTATCCGGCATAGAATAGACCACCCTCCTTTCTTAGCGAGGTGTCGTAAGAGGCGACTAAATTAAGTTGACCCACCGTGTGATTTTATATATTTTATAATTGATGTATTCATTTTTAGTCTGGATATATTCAAATTCAAATTTTCAAATTTAAAATATTCTTTATTCAAGTAAACTTGTAAACAAGTGCTTTTGAATCGTCAACATCTACTGCTGGTTCGGAAAGCTGTTCCTACCGAGAAGAACCAGCAAGAAACTCGGCGATTGCTCTTTTCCAACAATAATTCTTATCACTAGTTACATATAGTTATAAATGTCTTGTACAGGTTAAAGAGAAGCTATATCCACGCATTCTTATCTTCCAGGTAATCCTCAATAGTATAATAGGCTTTCTGAATTAGCCTTTTTTTAATAGTATTTTTAAACTGCTGTAAAGGTAAAGTTAATGTAGATTGTGGAATTTTATTATAGAATCTTATACCCAAACCCACAAACGAATTACGAACTTTTGCAAGGCGCAAAGCAGGAACCGCAAGCTTATGTCGGTTCCTACTTTGTCTATTATATACGTCGCCAATCCTTTTATAATTATGTATATTCATATGTACAAAAATTAAATTACTAAAAATATACTGTGAAGCTAATGTAAGAATAGCTGTTTCCTTGAACTTCTCTCGCAGGGAATCGCGCGAATTTAAATTGTAAATGCCACGTATGGCTCTTTTTTGTAACACAAAAATTTTTTCAATGTCCGCGCATTTACCCCATAACAATATTCCGTAAGACATAAGTATGGTATACATATATACATAATTATGGTGCATACATATTTATGAGGATGCTAGAAAATTTGTGACAACGACGGAACGGAGACACGCATTTAGTCGCTGAATTACAAGGGTGGCTGATGGTGACTTTTGAAAATCAGGGTCAGTAGTGAATTAATCATTACTGACAAGACTGAGAGGTTATCACTTTGGGCATCACACTATGCAGGCTACATATCTTTTATTTTATAATAATAATAGTTTTTTTTAAATTTAAGGTGTTTATCTATGTATATTTTCTTTTGGTCTGTCTGTTTATAGTTGTTTTCCTTGTTTATTATTATTATTTTACCTTCTATTATGTTTATAAGTTACTTGTGTAGTGTGTTGGCACCAATAAAATAAATATTTTATTTTTCCATTTTCCAAAACCGGGTGCAATCTAAACCAAACATAGCGATAATTAATCGCAATCAAATAAAGCAAAACATAATTATTAAATTGTTAATGCAACTACACAGGATTTCCTATTGCAGGTTTCTATGGACAATTTTAATAAGTTTGTTATTGGTTTTTACCAATAACAAACAAGTATAAAGTAATATAAAAAAATAGAGATTGAAATTTTCTTTAGAGACTTTTATGTGGTTCAAAATATAGCCAGGAATAAATATAAAGAAGCTCGTCTGACTATTAATGGGGTTAATTACAAAGTGTTGCTCAAGTTATATTTTCAGGACATTGTATTTAGAATACTAAATCTCTTGATCTACGGCTTTATGAAGTAACCACTTATCATCATTCTCCTGCCTTTATCCCACTCTAAGTGGGGTTGGCACAACATGTTTTAAGTGTTGTTAAATGATTTAGCTAGGTATTTTCCGTCCGCCCACTGCCTGACATTAATTTACCTTAATCGCCTTTTAATTTATTATCTTTTACGACACCTCGTTAAAAAATGAGGGTGATATATTCTACTCAGCCGGATACCAAACGACGAGTCAACTTACTTTAGTCACCTTTAGTCGGATACCACACGGCAGGTCAACTTACCTTAGTCGCCTTCTATGACAGGTCATTAAGAAGTGTGGGTGGTCTATTCTAGTCAGCCGGATATCAGAAAATAAAGAAAGAAAAATAAAATATTTTTTTTATTGGTGCCAACACACTACACAAGTAACTTATAAACATAATAGAAGATAAAATAATAATAATAAACAAGGAAAACAACTATAAACAGACAGACCAAAAGAAAATATAAATAGATAAACACCTTAAATTTAAAAAAACTATTATTATTATAAAATAAAAGATATGTAGCCTGCATAGTGTGATGCCCAAAGTGATAACCTCTCAGTCTTGTCAGTAATGATTAATTCACTACTGACCCTGATTTTCAAAAGTCACCTTCAGCCACCCTTCTAATTCAGCGACTAAATGCGTGTCTCCGTTCCGTCGTTGTCACAAATTTTCACGCATCCTCATAAATATGTATGCACCATAATTATGTATATCCAGACTAAAAATAAATACATCAATTATAAAATATATAAAATCACACGGTGGGTCAACTTACTTTAGTCGCCTCTTACGACACCTCGCTAAGAAAGGAGGGTGGTCTATTCTATGCCGGATACCACACGGCGTAAGATTACAACGCAAAGGATATAAAAAAGGTAGGTAAAATAAATTAAGAAGCAAATGATGAAATGAAATCCTTTATAGAATTAGGCGTTACTTTGCGGAGATCCATAATACAAAAGTAATAATAAAATTATTTTGCTATAATCCGCGATACAGTAAATAGAAAATATATATAGTGTTTAATGTATAGTGGACTATCAGTATTTTCATACCCGATACGTGCAGGATTCGTAAAAACACATGCACAAACCGCCACCACTTCCACCACAATACACAAGCACTACACAGGTTCACTATCACAAACTCAACAATCGTTTCGCCCCGCAACCGAAGCATCATCAGGAGATAGACTCCACGACAAAATCACTATATATATTTTCTATTTACTGTATCGCGGATTATAGCAAAATAATTTTATTATTACTTTTGAAATGAAATCCCTTCAGTAAAATTACCAGTAATCTGATATTTTTTAGTTTTATAAATCAAAAGCATCATTAACTTTTCTATTAAAGACATTCATATTTTATGGCATTTTAGGTATCGTACGAAAATTGTAAGAAAGCTGTTTTTTCCCACATTTTCTTCACTTTTTTTTAGCAATTACACGAACATTAACATCTTTCTTTGATATTTTTTTCCGTATTAAGACATCAATCTAAGGATAGTAAGGCCATTTGGCTCAATTCCAAGCAAAAACAATAAAACTAAAGCCTTTGAGAAAATAAAGGGAAGTTCGAAAATTCATTTAGACCAGGCGTGTTCAGTGTTTGTCAAACACTTACGAGTTATTATTTGGATTGATTTTATTACAGCAGATTATTATATGGAAATAATATTTAATATTATGAAAATATTGTCTTATCATAAAAGTTATTATAGGTACTATAATACCGCCCTTTGCACATATGTAACACATATTTTCTTTAAGTTCTCATGTATTTTCTTTTTTCTTTCTTTTTCCTTTTGTGTTTTATGTGCAATAAAGTTTAATCTTATCTTATCTTACTATTTAATACATAGAAACCGGCTATACTCACTTCATAGTTGGGCTCACGTGATACAATAAGTATCACGTGAGCCCAACTAGTTTCAAGCCAAGACTAGTTTTATATATTAACTATAAATGCCACTCAGACAGCCTAAATCCATAAATTATTATCATCCCAATATTTAGAATAATCCGAACCGCCGTGTGGGATCCGGCTGAGTAGAATAGACCACCCTCATTTCTTACCGAGGTGTCGTAAAAGGCGACTAAGGTAAATTGACGTCAGGCAGGCGGCCGGTCGTATAAAACGTAGCCGAATCATGTGACATATTTGTAACATGTTGTGCCGACCCCACTTAGAGTGGGAAAGGGACAGGAGGATGATAATTTAGAATAATCCGAAAGCAAAATGAAAATATTGTTTTGCCAAGACCTAATATTATAAGCGAAGTTCTCACCGAACACTTCGAATCGAGCATTACGATTTTGTCGTAGAGTCTATCCTCCTGAAAATGCTTCGGTTTCGGGACGAAACGATCGTAGAGATTTTGGTGGTGGTTTTTTGTATTTCTTGTGTACATTGTTGGTGGTGGAGGCGTCTTGGGATATGTGTGACTTATCCTGCATGTGTAAGGTACGTGAATTTTGCCTGCTTCATACACTTAGCATTACATATATACATTACATAATACACGAGGTTCTGTTATAGTTTCTGGAACACCTGGTGGTTGTATTCCCCACAAAATCTTTATTGCAAATCAAATAGAGCTAGTTCGTTGTGTTTAAATATGCATAATAATATAAATTTGAAAGTCTTTGTTTCTGTTCCACTTTCATGGTACTACTAAAACCTGTGCGTGATAACATACATGATTAAAATCCTGTTTTTGCTTTAAGAACAGCATAATAATACACAGTGCATAACTTAGGGTATTTTAATGCTTGTGTTAATGTTATCAAAGTCGCGGAGAGAGCTTATATGGTTATTATGCATAACGTAAAGTTCGACTTTTTTACTATGGAATAGAAGAGGTCATAATATATATCTATTACTATTTTATGCTACGGAATACGTAATGCCCGCCATGTGGTATCCGGTTCAGTAGAATAGACCACCCTCTTTCATACCGAGGTGTCGTAAAAGGCGACTAAGATAAGTTGACGTCAGGCAGGTGGCCGGTCGTAAAATACGTAGCCAAATCATATAACAACATGTTTATAACATGTACTGCCGACCCCACTTAGAGTGGGATAAGGGCAGGAGGATGATGATGGAATACGTAATGCGCAAATTAATATCTACTTTTTAAACTAAATCTTTTCATTCATTCTATTTTTATTATGATTAACTTTTATAATCATTTATTTAAGTTTTTTAAATTTATTTATATTATTATATTATTGTATAATTTGCACCAAATAAAAAAGAAGAAAATAGAGCAATAATGTGGCCGGTGTTCTATTCTATAGTTAAAAACATACTTATAATACATACTCATAATTTTTAAATGTTGTTCCGTAAATAGTAAAAATGAGATATAGAAATACGTGTTGCTGACTTTTCATATACGTAGTTTACTGTAACTTACTTTCTTAAGATTAGATCTGTATCTTTAATCTCAATCAAGATTTCCAATTCGAACCCACTCGACCAGATAAACTGACGTGTAAGTTTTCTTCACCGGAACGAGGTGCCGAAGTTGTAATGAATCGCGAAAGTTTTCTCTTCTTAAAGACATTTGCGAAATCTTATGTAAGATTGAGGAGAGAATACACATATTCGCACATTTGATTGAGCTTTCTTATACACAGTATAACATACACAAAAGAGTATGAATATGGTGATATATATAATAGACAAAGTAGGAATCGACATAATCGGCTCCTGCTTTGCACCTTGCAAAAGTACGTTAGTGGTTTGTGGGTCTAGTTATAAGATTCTATAATAAAATTCCGCAATCAATTTTAGCTTTGACATTGCATTTCTAACAGCAGTTTAAAAACACTGTTTAAAAGAGGCTGACACGGAAGGCCTACTATACTGTTGAGGATTACTTAGATGATAAGAATGCGTGGTTATGGTAATGTTAAGGTTGCGTGGTGGTAGCTGCCCTCTGCAAGACAGAAATGACTACATGTAATAAGAATTATGTTTTGAAACGAGCAACCGCCGAGTTTCTTGCTGGCTCTCGGTAGGAACAGCTTTCCGCACCAGCAGGAGAGTTGACGATTCAAAAGCACTTATTTACAAGTTTCCCTGAATAAATAATATTTATAATTTGAATATGCGTGATATTCTGTTGAAAAACCCTAATTTTGAAATATTTTTTTTACAGTCATTAATCGTTTTTAGCCAGCCAGTATGATATTAGTTATATTCTCTTGAATTTTCTCTCTATTGTGAAACATTTAGAATGAAAAGTATATAGAAAATTGAATTTATTTACCTTTAAAACATGACATTTCAATGAAAGTTTCACATATACAAAAAATAAAAATTATTCATATCAAAAAAAAAACTGCTACGCAATGAATGTTCAGTTATGATCGAATTTACTTTATTTATAGATACACAAATCAATAATTAAAATGTTCAACTTTAATCTATCTAGTATTCGACGAAAATTACAAAACATATAGAAGAAAGAGCATCAGTCGCTATATGAATAATAAAATTAACGGTTTTCTTAAGAATATGTGTGGTTATTCCCACAATGCAACGGTTACAACATAGTTGTAGTTTGTAATATATTGTTTTGTTAAAACTTTCATTGGAAATTGCAAAATTAAATTCACGGATATATGTATGTATTTTAGCATTTCTATACAAGTTTATGAAAATTACAACATTCTGTACAACACCACATCTTACTTCTGCTAAAGTTATTCTTGCCTTATAGACGTTAAGTTTTTGTTTAACTTCTTAAAGTACATATACTTATAGCAATGAATAAAAACTTAATTTAGGCATTTCAGTTGCTCAAGGATCACCATAATCTTTGCGATAATGGTCGTGTACCGTGGACATGCCTTGAAGATGCCTTGGGCTTTTAACGTTTAGAAAAAAAACAACTTTAATTTCAGAGTTGTGTGGGAATGGAACGTATAAGGAACGTAAGTGGAACGGAATGCAGTTGAGCGGGTAAGCGAGAGGTATGACAGGAGGAATGGGGAGAGGAGAAAAGAATGACGGAGGACGGAGGACGTGTATTATAGCTGCTAAGTTTAAATAATTAAAAAAAATTAAAGAAGTGTTTGCTTGCCCCGATAGCCCCGGTTATACAGTTGTAATATTTGAGCCTCAATGTTGTTTTTTTAAAATATTTTGATTGTAACATTGTAACTGTTGTTGTGATATATAATTGGTACTACATGATTAACTCAAAACTATATGGGATATTTGTTGGATGATTTATTATGTAATGCTGTTGGATATCCGAATAAATAAATAAATAAGACTTCCAAGAACATGGAATCTATAACATTGGGTATAATATTTAAAGCAGGAGTGGGAGATTAGTCATAGAGAGTGAAGAGTAAAAGAGAGTTTTTATATATTACTAGTAACACACAGGTAAGTAACCAATAGATTATGTAATGGTCTAGTCATGTTGTATTATAAATTTAATACTACGTAAAAGGTACGACAGATAACCAGTGTCAGAGTTTTAGAGCAAAAGTTTAGCAGCAACATACACCGCGCACTTAGTATTAAAATTTTTATATTTTAAAAAGAGCAACCGCCGAGTTTCTTGCTGGTTCTTCTCGCTTCCCGAACGAGCAGTAAAGTTGACGATTCAAAAGCACTTGTTTACAAGTTTACTTGAATAAAGAATATTTTGAATTTGAATTTGAAAAACTGATATCACGCTACGAACTATTAAAAAAGCTAGTGTTTTCTTACCCTTCAAAATTATTGGTCTCTTTTCTCTCACGATTTTTGAAGATGCTACGCTACGCTTGCAATTTGCCACCAAACAACTTTTTTTTAATTCGGTCACTCTAATGCTAGCCGTGCGCACGGTTCTAGGAATTTCATTTCGTATTTTATACTGCTTAAAAAATTCAAAATTTAATTTTTCTGTCTGAATACTTGTCAGTGTCACTCATATCGTATGTATGAAGCCGATAACTCGTGGGAAGTGGTAGTCGAAAACATTAACCCTTCAAGATCATTTGTGAAGGGATAAGCTGATCAAGTTTGGGGTTGTTGATAGGGTGACCAGTTAGTATTGAACATATTAACAATCTATCAATAGTTTTCAATAAAAAATGAAAAATGTATAAATATATATATGATATGTATGTATAAATATAACGAACACAGCCGATGGCGTTGTCAAGGCGTGTCAAGTTGTCGTGGTTTTGGTTATTGTATTAATTGCGAATAAGGAAATACAAGTTGAATTATAGAATATCTAAAAGATATATTATACAAAAGACTATTTAGACCTTTATTTGCTACTTGATGTTCATCCATGTCATTGACACTACCTACCTACTATTAAACAATGTGATCGATTTTCTCTAAATTTATTCTAAATTTAATCTCTAGATTTTTGTACTGTTTTTACTAAAAAATTTCAGAAGGCTTTAGTTTATAGTACATGTCAATTTTATGTACATTGTGTTGAAGAGGTGTGTTGTAAAAAAATACGCTTCCTGGGAGCATAAGTCGTGTGCGCGCGTAAACCAACAGATATACACTAAAATAATGTACTAGAGAATCAATTTATATAGATATGGTTTGGTTTAGTTGTTAATTTGGAAATCTAGTTCCAGTGTTCTACGTGGGCATAACATCAATGAAGTGGTTATTAAAAAAATAGACATTACTAGCTGTGCCAGCGGTTTCGCCTGCGTGGAAATCAGCGTGTCACATTTTTCTAGAATTCAAATTTTAAACATAAAAGTAGTTATTGTGAGTTAACCATAAGAGATAGAGACATGTTAACGCAGACTTTTCCGTAGTATTTTTATAGATCTACAATTCTCTAGTACATTACTTTAGCGTATCTCTGGTTTATAAAAATACTACAATAAGTTTGCTACAATATGTGTCCATCTTTTAAGGTTCACTCACAATAACTACTCGTATGTTTAAAATTTCAATTTGTGAAAAATTTTGTGTCACTGATTCCTACGCGGACGGTGGCACAGCTAGTTTTAAAAAAAGATGAATCCGCCTCTTGGGATAATAACTCGTTTGACGTATTTGTGTTGGTAAGTGTGTGTGGTGCGCTGAAGTGCCTGTCAACTATATTATTATATACTGTAAGGTATGACATCCTGTTATCACTGTCTATTCTAAGCAACGTTGCAAATGTAATAGAAATCAACTATCAGAGTCAATATGGTTACCCTATTGAACCAATTGGCTCTAATCGAAGGGACGCAGATTCAAGTCTATTTGTCACGAGAAATTAGTGACTTAATTTTGTGCTTAGTTTAACAGGGATAACTTTAGGCCGCCATAATTTAGCGCATTAGGCTGGCGGATTACTGATTGTTGAATATTAATTGATTGGAAAATTTTTGAGCCTCTCTAATTAGCCAGTCCGTATTATCCTTTCGTTGTAAACTCTGAATGTGGCATATTAAAGTATATTCGAATAAAAGAGGATTGAGAATGATTGAGATTTATACCAGTAAGTTATAAAGCAATATTTAAAACGGCGGATATTAAATAATATGAATTTGAAACAAATTAACGGTTGAATGTAAGAAAGCAAGTTTGAGAAAAAGAGAGTGATGGAACAAAAGAAGGAGAGGGGGAGAAAGAGTTGATTAACAGAGAAAAAGCGATATAGCAAGTGAGAGAGAGATATCATTCTCCGGCCCTGTTGTAAAATTATTTGTCTAAGTAATATAACAGAACTAACTACTTTGCTATAATCCGCACGGGTTAGGTGAATGCATGCAAAGCCAATGTGTATGAAGCAGGCAAAATCTACGACTAATAATCAAAATCGACAAGCCACCACATGCACCCCAAGGCGCAATTCACCAGCAACAACGCACACAAAAGCAGCACACACACCCACCACCACAATCTCAACGATCGTTTCGCCCCGAAACCGAAGCATCATCAGGAGGATAGGCTCCAAGACAAAAATCGTACTGCGCCGCGCTACCCATACAAGCAGTCTTAAATAGTTCAACTCCCACCAATACCCTCCCCTCTGAACACATTTAGCAAAACGGAATTAGATACATTTACTTGCTCGTTAATTAAGTGACCATTGTTATTTTTTATTTTTTATAAAAACACTTCAACAACGATCGTCGAGATTGTGGTGGTGGGTGTGTGTGCTGCTTTTGTGTGCGTTGTTGCTGGTGAATTGCGCCTTGGGGTGCATGTGGTGGCTTGTCCTGCATGTATAAAGTACGTAGATTTTGCCTGCTTCATACACATTGGCTTTGCATGCATTCACCTAACCCGTGCGGATTATAGCAAAGTAGTTAGTTCTGTTATATTGCTTGTAATATGGAGTTCCGCAAAGTAACGCCTGCTTCTATAAATCATTTGTCTAAGTATTTTACGACCGGCCGCCTGCCTGACGTGAACTTACCTTAGTCACCTTTTACGACACCTCGGTAAGAAATGAGGGTGTTCTATCCTACTCTGCTGGATACGAATCGGCGAAAGTGAGGGAGTTAGTGGTTAATTTATTTAGACATCGTATAGTATTGATCCAATTAATTTATTATCATATCTATGGTAAATGAACCGCCGTGTGGTATCCGGTTGAGTAGAATAGAGCACCCTTATTTCTTAACTTCGTATACGATGATGAGGTAAGTTGACCCGCCGTGTGGTACGGCTATAATTTCTTTCGTTTGCATAGTTTTATGTCACCCAATTTTCTGAATATATTCAGAGTTAATAATGGATGGCACACTCTATTTTCCATTAACGCAACGCCTTTAATTCCGTTCTATTTTTCATATCGATAAATCTTAATTTTTAATCTTATTAACTACACCTTTTCAGTTTAAATTTTTGACAATATTTTATTTTCAAGATCCACTGTGTGATATCCGGCCGAGTAGAGTTTACCACCCTCATTTCTTACCGCGGTGTCGTAAAAGGCGACTAAGGTAAGTTGACTCGCCTTGTGATATCCGGCTGAGTAGAATAGATCACCCGATTAAGGTTAGTTGAACCACTGTGTGGTATCCGACTGAGTATAATAGACCACCCTCATATCTTACCGAGGCGTCTTAAAAGCCGATTAAGGTAACTTGACCCGTCGTGTGGTATCCGGCTGAGTAGAATAGATTATACTCATTTCTTACCGAGGTGTCGTAAAAGGCGTCTAAGCTAAGTTGACCTGTCGTGTGGTATCCGGCTGAGAAGCATAGATTATATTCAATTTTTACCGATATGTCGTAAAAGGCGTCTAAGGTATGTTGACCCGCCGTGTGGTGAATCCGGCTGAGTAGAATAGACCACCCTCATTTCTTAACGAGTTGTCGTAAAAGGCGATAAGGGTAAGTTGACGTCAGAGCAGGAGATTGATGATATATAATAAATTCATACTTTAAATGTATTTTACATTTGCGGTTAAAAACTATACTTTGATAATTTACAAACTTCTAGCGACCTATTAGTTATAAAATTTTTTTCCTCCTTAAGTATTGTCACATTAAAATTCATAAGATTCATAAAATAATCTTTATTTTTATAAAGCGAGCGGTTTTCGTCAGACTTCAGAGAGACGCGCTGAAATTTCATTTTGGAAGCTATTCATACGAAATGCTGTCTAAAGCGACATTTATACATAAAGTAGTTATATAAATTGGACTCCAGCCAAACCATTCAGCTAAAAACTAATTCTACCTGAGCGTAATGCATTGCGATTTTTGTCGTGGAGCCTATCCTCCTGATGATGCTTCGGTTTCGGGGCGAAACGATCGTCGAGATTGTGGTGGTGGGTGTGTGTGCTGCTTGTGTGCGTTGTTGCTGGTGGATGCGCCTTGGGGTGCATGTGGTGGCTTGTCTTGCATGTATAAGGTTCGTAGATTTTGCCTGCTTCATACACATTAGCTTTGCATGCATTCGCTTAACCCGTGCGGATTATAGCAAAGTAGTTAGTTCTGTTATATTGCTTTTAATATGGAATTCCGCAAAGTAACGCCTGCTTCTATAAATCAGTATTTAATTTAATTAACTTTATGATTCACAATTTTGATCAAAGTGGCTTCCACATAAAAGGTAGATATATGCTGTCGCGGACTTCAATTTAAAACTATTCAAGGCAAACAGTACTACGATACATCATGTTTGTGTAACTTTAATGGTTTAGGCAGCGTTCGCCAAGATATCTCTCAGAGGCCAGATTTTTTCCGACTTTATTTACGTGTATCGTTATATTACATAAAATCATTTCAAATTGTAGCCTATATGTTATTTTGATGTATAACTTGTATAACTGTAAAGTTTTATCCAAATCCGTCCAGTAGTTTTTTCGTGAAAGAGTAACAAACATCCATCCATACTCACAAACTTTCGCATTTATGATATTACTAGTTTTTGCTCGCGGCTTCGCTCGCTAGGAATTTTGTCTGCCACAATATCTAACTTACTTAAATTTACTTAATTGATTCACAATTTTGGTCATAGTGGCTTCCACATAAAAGATAGATATATGCTGTCGCGGACTTTTGTTTAGAACTATTAAAGACAGGCAATACTACGGTACATTTATAATATTAGTAGGAAGTAGGATTATTATTATTAAATTATTAAATTATTAATTATTAATTATTAATTATTAACAGTTAATTATTACAACAGTTAATTATTAATAATTAGTAGGACAAATTTAATACTGAGCGTGCGAAATATACTACAGGATACAAAGACGTGAAGTCTAGTGGACTATATTAACAAATAGACAACACATTAAAATCATTTTAAAAATGTTAAATTTAAATGTTAATTTAAAATAGTTCCATGAAAAGCAATCTTAACCAAAGGTATGGTAGAAAATAAATGTTTGCGCAAGACTTGCTAGGAAATCAGCACATTTCTATTCAAATGATTATTGTGGATCCCGCGATTACATTTATTTTTGCCATTCTAGTATCGTTTGTTAGAACGCCCGGTTATTTGGGTGGACCCTGCATAATATACCAATGCCATTAGAAGCGAATATAGCGCGATGTTTGACCGTTGTTTCTTATTTTGTATGCTATATATCTTACCGTAATAGTCGGAATACGTAACGCTTGGTAGCAGGTAACAATGCGGACTCTATCCGAGTTTATGATATTTCAGGATCTAACTAGCCGGAAGTAATCAAGAAAATATATTATTTTAAACTAGCTGTGCCAGCGGCTTCGCCCGCGTGGATATCTGCGTGGACATCTAACCTTTTTCTAGAATTCAAATTTTAAACATAAAAGTAGTTCTTCTTCTTCTTCGTCAGCCGATGGACGTCCACTGCTGGATATAGGCCTCTTCATGGGATCGCCACACCACACGATCCTGCGCCGCCCGGATCCAGTGGCTCCCTGCGACCTTTTTGAGGTCGTCTGTCCACCTCGTAGGGGGTCTACCGACGCTGCGCTTTCCGGTGCGGGGTCGCCATTCCAGCACCTTAAGACCCCAGCGCCCATCGGTCCTCCGCACTATGTGCCCCGCCCAGCGCCACTTCAGCTTCGCGACACGCTGAGATATGTCGGTGACTTTAGTTCTTCTACGGATCTCCTCATTTCTGATTTGATCTCGTAGAGACACTCCGAGCATAGCTCGCTCCATCGCCCGCTGAGTGACTCTAAGCTTTCTTATAAGGCCCATAGTGAGCGACCACTATGGGCCTTATAAGGCCATAAAAGTAGTTATTGTGAGTTAACCATAAGAGATAGAAACGTCATATTGCAGACTTTATTTAGTATTTTTATAGATCTACAATTCTCTGCTACATTAATTTGGCCTATCTTTGCTGGTTTATCCGGCGCACGGGACTCAAGCTCCAACCAGTTTCTTTCTTGTCTTCAACACAATTTGCATAATACCGATATGAAATTTTTACCTAAACCATCCGGAAGTATTGCATCTTTTGGTGAAAACTGTACAAAAATCCGATAAGTAGATTTTGAGGAAATCGATTACATATAGACAGACAGCTTTGGGGACTTTGCTTTATAATAAGTATAGATATACAATACATTACTAAAAACATTACTAAAATTGTTCATTCAAAGTAGAATAACTATGTGTTTTACTCCCTCGCCAAGAACTTATAAAATATTACTTCGCGCGGTAATTTCTCTGTACGTTCGCGTAATTGCCGTAATTACCTGCAGCGTCGCGTGTTTATGATTACACTATATTTACACTACAACATAATAGAGATTGGCACTTAGGGAGCTTTATCAAAAGCTTAATGTGGCTAAAGCGATAATTTTTAAGTCTCGGAGAAAGAGCATGTATAGTAAAAAAAAATTAAAGTAACGGCCTGTTACTATGCCCTGGGCTAAGGCCTCCTCTCACCGTTTTTGGAGACAAGGATTGAAGCTAAGACCTACCACGCTGCTCCAAACCGGATTGGTAGGTTACACATATCACTAGAATTCTCTAGAGATATGCAGGTTTCCTCACGATGTTTTCCTTCAACGAAAAGTGTGTGATAAATTGCAATTATCAATTAGACACATAAGTTTTAATAGAAAAACTCATTGGTGCCTGCGGGGTTTGAACCTGTGTCGTCTCTAGAGAGTCGCACGGTCTCAAAGCTAGGCTATCACAGCTTGAGCATGTATATGGACACATAATTATCTAAACTGAAAATCTAATTATTTTAAGTAAAAGTAAAACAGAAAACTCTTATCACATTCAAGATATTTCGATATTGTATTAATTACATTGAAATATAATTCGATTTAATTAATGAGAACTTTAATACTCGTCTCTGTGCTTCAGAAGTCGTCGTTCGCAGGCATAATTACGGTGATGAATTACAAGTGAAGGTTTTTTTTTCACTATCAAATTTGAACAATGCTCTCACCGTACAATGTAATACTAAGTGCTTCTTATGTTATATTGAAGCGAGTTTTTTTGGATGAAAATTTATTAGTTTTCTTTTATTTAATTTATTTAATTTTACAATTCAAATGCGAGGGGTAGGACGCTTAAGTAATCGTTAAAAGAAGATTGATATCCTGCTATATTAAGTTATATGACAACATTAATCTATCTTGAATGAATGAAGGAATGGAGGAACGAAGTATACTTTTATTGTATACCACAAAAATTTACAACAGTATTACAGTTTGTTTATGCCGTGTGGTATCCGGTTGAGTAGAATAGACCACCCTCATTTCTTACCGAGGTGTTGTAAAAGGGACTAATGTAAGTTGACCCGCCGTGTGGTATGCACCTGACTAGAATAGACCACCCTCATTTCTTACCCAGGTGTCGTAAGAGGCGACTAAGGTAGGTTGACCCACCATGTGGTAACCGGTCGAGTAGAATTGATCACCCTCATTTCCTACCCAGGTGTCGTAAGAGGCGACTAAGGTAGGTCGACCCACCATGTGGTAACCGGTCGAGTAGAATAGACCACCCTCATTTCTTACCGAGGTGTCGTAAAAGGCGACTAATGTAAGTTGACCCGCCATGTGGTATCCACCTGACTAGAATAGACCACTCTCATTTCTTACCGAGGTGTCGTAAGAGGAGACTAATGTAAGTTGACCCGCCGTGTGGTATGCACCTGACTAGAATAGACCACCCTCCTTTTTTTACCCAGGTGTCGTAAGAGGCGACTAAGGTAGGTTGACCCACCATGTGGTAACCGGTCGAGTAGAATAGACCACCCTCATTTCCTACCCAGGTGTCGTAAGAGGTGACTAAGGTAGGTTGACCCACCATGTCATAACCGGTCGAGTAGAATAGACCACCCTCATTTCCTACCCAGGTGTCGTAAGAGGCGACTAAAGTAAGTTAACCCGCCGTGTGGTATCCACCTGACTAGAATATACCACCCTTATTTCTTACCGAGGTGCAGTAAAAGGGACTAATGTAAGTTGACCCGCCGTGTGGTATCCACCTGACTAGAATATACCACTCTCATTTCTTACCAAGGTGCCGTAAAAGGCCTTCCCTTTCCATTTTTGAAGAGAAAGGTTGGAACATCCCCAGAATTTTCTAGAGATAAGCAAACTGCATATTATCAATTAAACTCATAAGCTTCAACAGAAACTCATTGATGCCTGCTCAACACAACAACTTGTTTTTTATACTACATATAAAATTTAAAAATACATAGGTACTTAAATACAAATATACACTCAGGCTCGAAAAACTAAGAAATTGTATATAGAAAATTTTGGCCCTCGGCGGGAATCGAACCCGCGACCCGCAGCTGAAGACAGGTCACTGTGCCAATGGGCTTGTCGAAAAAGGAAATTCATGGAAGTCTGCAATTCCTTTGTTAAGAGTTTTTCGTCCTTTGCAATATTATTAAGTTTCTTCAAAAGAAAGTAATTAAAACGATAGCGAATTTAGTCTTTTAATTTTCCTGTAGTTACTGAATAACTCGGGTCATTAAGTTCCCGAGACGCCTTTCCCGTCTTATGAATTAGCGTGTTTTAATCTTTCACGATGGCTATAACACGCTATAACGTGACAAGCACCTGATACTTAATTGTTACTGCAATTAACGTTTTACTTACTTATTATGTAAGGTTAATCCATACTAATTTTATAAATACGAAAGTCTGTCTGTCCGTTATACTTTTACAGTTAAAATGATACACAAATTGAGATGAAATTTATAGAAGCAGATGTTACTTTGCGGAATTCCATAGTACAGAAGTCATGATAGAATAATTTTTCTATAATCCGCATTTGTTAAGAAAATCTATGTAATGCTAAGTGTAAAGTGCAGACAAAATTCTTACATCTTACGTATTAAGGATCTACACAATCGTTTCGCGAGTTCCCATAAGCGAATAATCATCAGGAGAATAGGCTCCACGACTAAATCGCAATGCGCCGTACTGCCCAAAACAGCATATACATACAAATAGTTCAACCCCCACCATTGATTTTGTGCCCAAACATATATGTAATGAAATATGTAACAATTGAAGATCTAGGGCGGGATATTAGCGGCATCATTCATAAAACAAAATGCATAGTACGTATAGTACGCTGCAATAAATATTGCACATAGAGGCTTAGTGAGAGAAATCGGCTAGATTCTGCCTTTAGATCATTGTCTCTGTCGCACAGACTGGCGAACTAACTGTGTGACAGTGACAGCGCTCTACGAAACCAAACTGGCCGGCTGTTTCGTTTAAGACATTGATGTGCATTATTTAATGCCGGGTACTATATGAGGCACAGTACATATACATAGTTTCACTGCATTCCCAACTTGTGTATAATAAAGGATCCTTACGAGATGCACATTCAGTGACGCATTTTTTTACTTTTGTCTCTAGCGCTGAAGGATATTTTACAAAAGAATTTTGCATAGTTTTCATAACACTTTCCGAATTTGTTACGGTGAATGACCACTATCATGAAATAATACGTAAATCAACAAATAAGTATATAATGTTATACATGAAAGAATATTAAAAAGTTTTTCACGAGATCTTGTTGTCCAAAATACCTTGCTGCCTGAATACCAAAGTCTTCGAACAGTGTGTGTTTCCAGTGATGATATACCGCTCTGAAATGTGCTCACTGACTATGGGTTTCATGAGAAAACTTAGAGTCACTCAGCGTGCAATAGAGCGAACTATGCTTAAAGCATCTCTAAGTGATCAAATCAGGAATTTGTAGATCCGTAGCATAACCAAGGTTACCTACATACTTCAGCGTAAAGCGAACAAGAAATGGTGGAGATAGGCGGGGCACATAGTGCGGAGAACCGATGGGCGTTGAGATCTTAAGGTATTGGAATGACGAATCCGTACCGGAAAACACAGCGTCGGTAGACCTACGAGGTGGAGTGATGACCTCAGAAGGGTCGCCGACAGCCACTGAATCTAAGCGGGTCAGGATTGTGAGATGTAGAGATCCTATGAAATGAGACAAGATCCCACCTAAGTCCAACAGTGAACTTCTATCGGATGAAGATAATGATAATGATATTAAAAAAATATGGAGCGTAAATAAGTAACTTGTTTACTATGCATACTAGTATCGCCATTATATAAACTTTAGAGGCTCAAGCGGAACTGTAACCAGAATAACATCGCATCATTCAACATATTTTCATAGTATCTTTAAAGATCATCTTATTTGGAATCGACTTTAAGACTTACAGAATACAGGCTAAAATACTCAATGTCCAGAGTACAAAGCATCGATATTGACCGAACAATATAGTTCGATTAATGATTGACAAAGTTCAGCGAACGGAATGAAGTCACGCGAGCTCAGTACAATACTTTTAGCTACGTTTAGGTAATCATTAAAGGAAGATTGATATCCTGCCATATAAAGTGATATGACAACATCCATCTATCTTGATTTAGTATTAACAAAAGCCAAAAGGCTAGCAAGACTAATGCACTGGCGTCAAATTCACTCTAATATAATAAATACGTAAGTTTGCTTGTGTTTCAGTTACGTTGTCATAAGTGCTAGAGCAATAAATAGTATTTTTATACAATGAACATTTTGTATGGTGTACTACTTATATAATTATAAAACACCACTATAGCACGGAGTTAAATACTAGTGGCGCTATCTGTTACTTTGATGAGGAAAATACATGCATGAAACGTGTTATGTTATGTTAGACGTAAAGGTTTTGTTACACTGTCATTCGGTTCAAAACCTTGTTTTTTATTCATATAATTATGACATAGTTAACGTGCATAGAAGGTTTATGTTATGTTTTTCTTTATTTATTGAAAGTCTCAAACAACTATAAAGCTTTTTAAATCAAAAGTCATATGCTAGGTCAAAGGACGTGTATTTATCAAGCAATAAAAACAAAATAAAGAACCTCCAGACAATTCAAGTTTAATGGCCCAATATCATTGTAAAAAGAGTCGCAATTCAACGAGTCAAGGGCACTCGTCTAGAAATATTTGATACCTTTATAAACAAAACAACTCAAAAGTAATAATAAAATTATTTTGCTATAATCAGCGTTACAGTAAATAGACAATATATAGTGCTAAATGTATAGTGGACTATCAATTTTTTCATACCCGTTACATGCAGTATTCGTAAAAACACATGCACGAAACGATTTAAACCAAAAACACGGCGAAACGATTGTTGAGTTTGTGATAGTGAACGTGTGTAGTGCTTGTGTATTGTGGTGGCAGTGGTGGAGGTTTGTGCATGTGTTTTTACGAAGCCGTTCTTAAAACAAATAGCTAAAACATGCTTAAAACATGTTGTACCAAGCCCACTTAGATTGGAACAAGTGTAGGAGAATGATGACTGTTTTGTAGGTTTTCGTACCAGAAAACGGAGCGTTCCCGCATCTATAATTTTCCTTGATGAATAATAAATCATGAAATAAACAACGAGTAATAAAATCAGGTTCTGATTAGAATTTTAGATTCGTTTGTTTAATTTTTATTTGAGCTATAATAAATTAAAATAAGCCCGATGCCCGGAAAAAATTAACTTTGAAAAAAGCGAACAAAACTGTTTCACGTTAAAACCGCGAAGAGAATTTGTCGGAAAGTTCGCTCAGGATTTTTTCTAAAAGCTCTAAAAATTTTCGCATAGAGAGTTGGTATGATATTCATAGTTCTTAGTTTTTTTTTAATGTTAAAATTTTGTTATGGACCAAGATCCATTCTGGATTCATACGGTACATGAAAATAACGCGAAAAGACTTAAGTCCAAATGGGTTATGGTTGAGAAAAAACCTTGTAAAATATTCATTGAAAAAATTAAGTTTCAGTCTTAATATTCCACTGCTGGTCAGCTACCCCCCTTTTTTCTCGAAGACAATACAATCATTGTGGACAATATATGAGGATTGGCGTTTTATGCTACTGGCCCGTTGACGCAGTGACCTGCCTTCAGCGCCGCGGGTCGCAGGTTCGATTCCTGCCGAGGGCCAACATTTTCTATAAATAATTTGTTGGTTCTTCAAGCCTAGGTGTATATTTGTATTTAAGTATATATCTAAAATTATATACGTAGTATATCTACCAGTTGTCCGTCACCTCAAGTTACTTACTTTGGTGTCGGACGACCGTGCGTGTAAGTGTCCCATATATTTATTTATTTATATTTATTTGAATTGAAACTATCGTGAGTGGTATTCATTATTAATTTTGAGAGACCGGCTATACTCACGTCTTATTTTATCGGATGAGCCCGACTAGTTTCAAGCCCATACGGGGCTCTTATTCAGTTAGTTTCCGCCCGTTTCTTATTTAGTTCCCGCCGCGATAACGCCGCGTAAAGAGCTCATGAATAAGAGTCCCGTATGGGCTTGAAACTAGTCGGGCTCATCCGAAATAATAAGACGTGAGTATAGTCGGTCTCTCAACATTATTTACATTTATTTATACATGACCCATGAGTTTCACAATATTCATGTTTCATACCAATGTTTTTCTTTACCATAAAGCGTATAGTTTCTAATTTTCAAAAGATATAGTTCAGACTGTCAGGGAAGAAAGCCAAAATGGAAATTAGTGGAGCACATATTATCAAGGACCGATGAGCATTAGAATATTGGGGTCCGAAAAACGCAGCGTTTGTGATCTCCTTGGTGGTCGATTGACTACATCAAAAAAGTGGGGGTCGCAGAATTTAAGAGGTACAGGGTAAAGTTGAAATCTCTTCTAAAAACCTTTGTCTAACAGAAGTCCATTGATTAAACAACAAAAAGATCATAAATTATAACTTTTCTACAAACAGTAGAAAAAAAACTATTAAACTATAAATCGTATGCAATTTTTATATCGCAAATATTGTTCGTTGTAACCATTTCTAAGCAAAATGTAGAAGAAGAAAAAATTCAATACTAAAATAAATATCCTTTAGCCTCTGTAATATAAACATATCAAAACCTTTTGCCCTTTGTAGATACTAAATCAAGATAGATGAATCTCGCGACATATCACCTTATTCGACATAATATCAATCATCTTTAAGGATCACTTCTTAACTTTGCCTACAATAATAAGGTAGCACTACGCCATGGAGGACGTAAACGATTTTCCTTATGTTATTATTTCTAATTACGGCATAAATAGAAGTTCATCATCATAATCCTCCTGCCCTTATCCCACTCTAAGTGGGGTCGTCACAACATGTTACTAACATGTTGTCACATGATTTGGATACGTATTTTACGACCGGCTGCCTGACTGACGTCAACTTACCTTAGTCGCCTTTTACGACTCCTCGGTACGAAATGAGGGTGGTATATTCTACTCTGCTGGATACCACACGGCATGACATAATAAAAATTATTTTAAAGATTGATTAAGTATTTAATAATTGGGTTACATAATAGGGTTAAGTAATTAAACTGGAGCAATAAAGTCTCCACTTTGTTGTTTTAACACAAATAATATTTGAATAAGAATTTTTGAGTAAATAGAATTTGATTCAGATTAGCATCTCAAAAGTTTCGCGAGATCTTTTCGTCTTTGAATTTATTATTATTATTTATTTTAAGCACTTTTTAGAAAGTACAAAAAAAATACTTATAGTAACGGCCTGTTGGTACCCCGCTTTTAGGCACACGCTTATCTCCTAGATTTTAGAACACGGCAAAGGAAACACCCATCTCCTCTAATGCGAATTTTTAGGTTACACATATGCAAGGGATTCTCCAAAGATATGAGGGTTTTCTCACGATGTCTTCCTTCACTAAAAAGCGGGTGATAAATTGCAATCGCACCATTGTATTAACTTCATCATCATGCTCCTGCCCTTATCCCACTCTAAGTGGGGTCGGCATAACATTTTTAAACACTTTGATACACGACTTGGCTAATTTTCATACGACAACCGCCTGCGTGACGTTAACTTACCTTAGTCGCCTTTTACTACACCTTGGTAAGGAATGAGGGAAGTCTATTGTACTCAGCCGGATAGCACACGGCACTTACTTTAGTAGTCTTTTACGACACCTCGGTAAGAAACGAGGGTGGCCTATTCTACTCAGCCGCATACAACACGGTACCCTTGAATAAACTTGATAAAATAAAAAAGTGACCTTAATATCCTTTCATCGGCACATTAAATAAAACTGTGTAAAATAGTACTGATTCCGGTATTACCGAATCGGGAAATTGTCGATCTTTTAAAAATTGCCACAAAGGATTGGCAGCAATTTGACGCGATGTGAGAGGGGTATGTAGATGGATCGCGCAAACGAGTTTCCATTACCGACGTCTATCTCATGCACGACGTGCGGAAGATAGATGACTCTTATCTAAAACTGCTTCTAAATTTTTTTTGGCTACCCTCACATATAATACATAGTATGGATATCTTTTTAACACATGGTGTACTTTTTACACATGCCGTGTGGTATCCGGCAGAATAGAATAAACCACCCTCCCTTCAGAAGCTGTGATAGCCTAGCGGTGAGACCGTGCGACTCTCTAGAGACGACATAGGTTCAAACCCCGGCCAGGCACCAATGAGTTTTCTATTAAAACTTATGTGTCTAATTGATAATTGCAATTTATCACACGCTTTTCGGTGAAGGAAAACATCGTGAGGAAACCTGCATATCTCTAGAGAATTCTCTAGGGATATGTGTAACCTACCAATCCGCATTGGAGCAGCGTGGTAGGTCTTAGCTCCAATCCTTCTCTCCAATAACGGAGAGAGGAGGCCTTAGCCCAGCAGTGGGCATAGTAACAGGCTGTTACTTTACTTTTTTTTACCCTCCCTTCTTACCGAGTTGTCGTAAGAGGCTACTAAGGTATGTGCCGTGTGGTATCCGGCTGCATAGAATAGACCACCCTCATTTCTTACCGAGGTGTCGTAAAAGGTGACTAAGGTAAGTTGACGTTAGGCAGGCGGCTGGTTTTAAAATACGTAGCCAAATCATGTGACAAAATGTTTGTAACATGGTGTGCCGACCCCACTTAGAGTGGGATAAGGGCAGGACAATGATGGTGTTCTTTTTACACATAACAATGTTATTACTATACAGGGCGGTACCAACTATGTGACACGTAATGAATCCATCAGTTACCTCACGCCTACCACACGCATTTACCTTAGTAGCCTCTTGCGCCTCGGTAAGAAAGGGGGGTGGTCTATTCTATTCTGCCGTATACAACACGGCCACCCTTCCTAAATATCGTTTTTAAAAAAATATTGAGATCTGGCTTTGTTAATAATGGTTAACTCACTTGGTAAAAAAACAGGGCAAAACAATAAGATTGTAGTTTTGCCTCCATCACTCCTTTTTAGTAAACCGTATTAAGTTTTTAGGCCAAGGTTAGAATTGCGTGTACGGTAGTTGATCTCTATAAGTCGTGTTTATTTTTTTTTAAAGAAAAATAATTCGTATATGTACTTTAAAAAAATACTTTATGACACTATTTAAAATATAAAAGTACTTAACACTAAATTAAGCGTTCTCTACCAGTCAATCTGATGGTTAAACGGAAGCAAATAACAGAAGGAAAAAAATAATAGGCGTAAATATTTAAATAAACAAAAACTAATAAAATGTAGTGACGTACCTAGGCAAATAATTACAAAATAAAAATAAAATAATATATGACTATACAAGATGGTAAAGGAATAGTAAAAAAAAGTAAGGTAACAGCCCGTTATTTTGCCCACTGCTGAGCTAAAAGCTCCTCTCTCCGTTTTGGAGAGAACGATTGGAGCTAAGACTTACCACGCTGCTCCAATGCTCTAGAGATATGCAGGCTTCCTCACGATGTTTTCCTTCACCGAAAAACGTGTGATAAATTGCAATTATAAATTAGACACATGACTTTTAATAGAAAAACTCATTGGTACCTGCCCGGGGTTCGAACCCATGAACGTCTCTAGATAGTCCCACGGTCTCTCCGTTAGACTATCACAGCTCTAGTAGTCTATCAAAGGAATAGTAGATTTACCCATTTCGTAAGCAGTGCCCAGCTGTGGGATAGTAACAGACCGCTATTTTTTTCATTATAATGTATTCCAAACAAATCTTAAATGACGTTAGTCGTTGTCCAATAAAACCATAAAGTTCTTTTCAGAATAAAACACTAACATCTCTTAAGCAAGCAACGTAACGCGGGCACGTATGCCAATATTGTAAAAGCATGCTTACATATTCAACGCGGGCTTAACTTGTACTTTATATACGCTACTAAAAAAGCTATATATAAAATAATGCTTAGGCATCTTAAAGTAAATGCTGCAATGTGAACTAGTGGTAGATTTATAAATTGCAGTTTTTAAAAAGTGCTTGTAATTTGTTTTTAATTTAAAAAGTACTTGTAATTTTTTTTGATTTATTTTGGGAGGTAAAAGTTGTTACGAATACAATCTTTACACTATAACGGAAGGAAAAGGAGAGCAAAAGTTATCGAAATGGAAAGAGACAGCAGAGATATGTGAGGATATTTGTGGCGAGGTGTGGAGAGGCACGGAGAGGGAATGTGAATAAAGGAGAGAAGAGTAGTGGCGCCTGTAGACGTAGTTATTGTCATGGAGTTATAAAGTATTCCTAAAAATTATCAATAAAATGAAGTAGAAAATGTTTTATAAGTACCGAGATTAAAACTTAGTCTTAAATGTCATTGACATCTGTTGAAGAGTTGTTTTCGTGATTACACAATGACATACCCTTGTAATTTTCATCAATCTCCTGCCCTTATCTCACTGTAAGTAGGGTCGGCACAACATGTTACGAACACGTTGTCACATGATTTGGCTACGTATTTTACAACCGACCGCATGCCTGACGTCAACTTACCTTAATCGACTTTTACGACACCTCGACACGAAATAAGGGTGGTCTATTCTACGCAGCCGGATACCACACGGCACTTACCTTAGTCGCCTCTTACGACACCTCGGTAAGAAAGGAGGGTGGTCTATTCTATTCTGCCGGATACCACACGGCAAACATACCTTTATAATTTTATTTGTACAAAAAGTTGCTTGTATTACAATAAAACAATTGTATACATTCAGTTCGCAGAATTTTTGTTTGGGCACTCCATTTACCTATCCCATTTAATTAATTCAATTTGGATATACTGGGAGATAGTGTGGAAAAAGAGGCGTTAAATTTTGGTCCAAAAACAGGGAAAATTCAATTTTCGTAAAACTCGGTAGGCCATCGAAGATTTTGATGTACGGCCGACGTCATTTCCTCGCTAATTGAATTTTTCAGAACGGATCGCTGCGAAATACTAATTTACGTGTAGTGATCCTGGGAATTAACTTTGCCGATTACAATTATTTTGTGATTAAGCATTTTATATGATATAAATAATTCAATATTAATTTAATATTGTTAAACATATACTTTTTTATATTAATATTGTCATTAAAGACTAATCACACACCAGAAGATCCGTTTGTAAGGGAATTTTATATAATTCCTGACAAATATATTTAAATCTAGAATAAAAATAATCCTATTGATGAAATTTCATAATGGTAAGTCGACCCGCTGTGTGATTTCCGGCTGAGTAGATAAATAAAAATACATAGCCAACTCATGTGACAACTAGTTTGTAACATGTTGTGTCGACCCCACTTAGAGTGAGATAAGGGCTGGAGGATGATGATGGTCTTTTTTACCATAACCCAGTGACTTTACATAACATAGGTGAAACTACGAGATTAAATTATTTAAGTCAGAAGCCTGATGTATTACTTTATATGATATGATTATATCAAAACAATACTCAATCTGATCATTATAAAAGTTACTCCTAATAAGGTTTCGGAATTAATAGCTCCGATTACTGATTCAAAGAGCTATGACGATTTCATATTCACTTCATTTACTGTATATTTTTAAAATTTCTCAGGAAACCTAATTATCACAAATAAAAATATTTTTCAACCTATGAAATTTGGTAAAGTTGATAAATATCAAATTTTAGCACTATATTTATTTGGATAGGATTTTCTAAGAATCACCGAAATCAATATGAATATGACTCAAGACACAAGAGATCAGAAATCACGCCAGTTTATTTTTCTTTACATATTTGTATATTTATATATATTTAATGTACTTTAGGTTTACTTAAAGGTAAGTTACATTAGTTTTATAATTTTATCTGCTATAGTTCAGCTTATATTAACCTTTCTATTTTTATAAAGTGTATTTATTCCATTCTTTTCTCCTGAACAATGGCTATTGTCATAGGCTAGTCAATATGAATAGCTAATATCAAATAAATTTAATAATAAACCACTGCAATTTTTATTAACGACCGCTAATAAATATAATAGTTTGCGATAAACTATTGTAATATTTTTTATGATCTTTTTCTTTTTAGTAATCCTATATTCATTTGTTTTAATAGAGACATATATAAGACTAATTCTGAAGTGATTTAAAATACTCTCCTTTTGAATATTAAAATGTAGATCGAGCAATAATGTAGGCTTGTTTGTGTACAATTTTACTACTTACTTTAGTCGATAAAGTGACGAACATACTGACGGAATTTTGTAGTTTTGTTATAATCGGAACTCGAAAAAAATCGAAAAGAACAAGGGAATTGCAAGATTAAGATAAAAATCATGTGACTAAACGGGTGTTAAATATGAATGTGTAAGGATATGTGACTAGAGGGAAGTCTGAAAAGAGATGGTTGTAATATGTGAAGTATGTGAATACTTTTTTATATACATATAAAAGAAGTAGTACCAGAGTTGTACGAATGATAGGCCAGAATGGAAATAAAAAAACATGTTGTGCCGACCACTTAGAGTGAAATAAGGGCAGGAGCATGATGATGCTTTAATCGAAACTAAATTTAATTAATTTCGCGTATTAGAATAGCTTTATTCTTCCCTTTAACTTGCAAAATCAGAGGACATGTACTTTTATACTCTTATTCATAAAGCTTATTATCTATAGATTGTAATTTTTGATGTGTGAACAATTACAAAAAAAATGTTGAAATATTTATTTATGAAAAGAGCGACCTCCGAGTTTTCTTTTTGTTTTTGACCTTACTACACTTAGGATTACATAGATCTTCTTAACAAACGCGAATTATAACACCGTAACTTTTGAATCTTTTAAAACTTTATAAAAGTTATAATAAAATTATTTTGCTATAATCCACGATAAAGTAAATAAAAAATATATATCATACTAAATGTTAAGTGGGATATTCGCTTTCATACCCAATACATGTAGGTATCGGTAAGCATATTACTAAAGTAACGGCCTTTTACTATGCCCACCGCTGAGCTAAGGCCTCCAATCTCCATTTTTTGGAGAGAAGGATTGGAGCTTAAGACCTACCACGCTGCTCCAATGCGGATTGGTAGGTTACACATATCCCTAGAATTCTCTAGAGATATACAGGTTTTCTCACGATGTTTTCTTTCACCGGAAAGCGTGTGATAAATTGCAATTATCAATTAGACACATAATTTTTTTATAGAAAAACTCATTGGTGCATGCCCGGGGTTTGAACCCATGATCGTGTCTAGAGAGTCACACGGTCTCACTGTTAGGCTATCACAGCATATTAATAATAATAATAATAATCGGTAAATTTTATTATTCCTTTAATTCTACAAATTACCCATAATTTTTCTAAAATTATGACATAAACTGCCTTTATGCTTATGTGTGTTTTATAGCAGCATTTCACGACATTTTTAGTCTACATGCCCAATAAACCGCGAGCATAAACACAGTAAAAACATTTTCGCTCTGAAATGTGACATTTTATGGAAGTCTGAAACTTTCTTTATCAGGGGCTGTTTAATTAAATTGCAGGATTATTTGAATTTTTATTAAATCTTTCGAATTTTATTCAATCATAAACGAAAGAAGGGAGTAACTTTGTTATTCAAATATTCTCGCCGGAGTCGTTCAAATTAATAGATTGATTTGATTTGACTGGCCTTCTGCAAAGTTTAGTGACAAACCGAAATAAACTTCAACAATTTACAGGCACTATAACAAAACTACTTCGCTATAATCCGCACGGGTTAAGCTAATGCATGCAAAGCTATTTACGATTTTGTCGTAGAGCCTATCCTCCTGATGATGCTTCGGTTTCGGAGCGAAACGATAGTCGAGATTGTCGTGGTGGTGGGTGTGTGTGCTGCTTGTGTGCTTTGTTGCTGGTGGAGGAGCCTTGGGGTGCGTGTGGTGGCTTGTCCTGCATGTATAAGGTTCGTAGCTTTTGCCTGCTTCATACACATTAGCTTTGCATGCATTCGCTTAACCCGTGCGGATTATAGCGAAGTAGTTTTGTTATAGTGCCTGTAATATGGAAATCCGCAAAGTGACGCCTGCTTCTATAAATCATTCAACAATTTAAAAAACAACCTTTTTTAATTAACACGAAAGTTACTTGAATTTGTTTTTAATTAAGAAACACGGGCAATCAGTAACTTGTTCAAGTTATCTCGTTATTTATTACTTTCGGTATAAGAACTTTTTGATTATTTTGAACTAAATTTTGCAAGTTTCGTTTATTTTGTATCATATATGATTTCTACAAATAACCGTTTTAAATCGTGCTATTGTCCAAATAGCTAAGCTGGCCCAAAACTTAAGATTTTACTTTTCAAGCTAGCAATAGCAATTCTAGTATAAAATTACTGATATATTTCTTTTGCTTTAATCCGCGTTTTTATTAAAACCTATGTTTCCTATATATTATGTTATCTCTTAGAAAGCATAATCCGGTCTCGTATTGCGAACAAGCAGGATTAGTAAATGTACTAAAACACAAAACCATTACACAAGCACCGTTATCAGTCACTAAGACACTTTCACCGATGGTTTCGCCTCAAAATCGAAGCATCATCAGGAAAATAGCTTTGTTATTTACAGCTGTGCATAGATTTTCATAAAAACATATATGTAAAAACCAGTATAATAATTCTATTTACTACCTATGTACAATGGAATTTCATAAAGTAACGCTTATTCTAAAAATTAACTTCTAATAAAAGGCCTTACATTCTGTTGAGTGCCGTACATAGAGTTATTATACTAGAATAGATGGGCCATAGGCAGACCTGTTAGTAAGAGTGTCACAATAAATAATGAGAGGCAATGAAACTCGTATACTTCTTTTTGAATTTCACGTAAAAAAAGAGATGGATACATACAAATTCAAATTCAAAAGATTTTTTATTCAAGCAAACTTGTAAACAAGTGCTTTTGAGTCGTCAACATCTACTGCTGGTTCGGAAAGCTGTTCTTACCGAGAAGAGCCAGCAAGAAACTCGGCGGTTACACTTTCAACGAATAATTCTTATCACTAGTTACATATAGTTATTGATGTCTTATACAGGGTCAAATAGTAGCTATATCCACGCATTCTTATCGTCTAAGTAGTCCTCAATAATATAGTAGGCTTTCTGTATAAGCCTTTTAACAGTGTTTTTAAACTGTTGTAATGGTAAAGTTAAAGTAGATTGTGGAATTTTATTATAGAATCTTATACCCAAACCCATGAACGATTTATGGACTTTTGCTAAGCGCAAAGTAGGACCCGCAAGATTATGTCGGTTCCTACTTTGTCTATTATATACATCACCTATCGTTTTATAATTCTTTATATTTTTATGTACAAAAATCAAATAGCTTAAAATATGCTGTGAAGCAAATGTAAGAATACCTATTTCCTTAAACATCTCTCGCAGGGAATCACGCGGACTTAAATTGTAGATGCCACGTATGGCTCTTTTTGTAACACCCTCATTTGCTTTCTCTTTATTGTAATATTCCCTTCTCTAGTACCTTCCTTTCTTTACTCTTATAATAAAATAACGAACCATAAGGCCATTTTACACTAATTTTTTTAGCCACTATTTAGTGTAAGGTTACGCTAAGATTATTTCAATTCAATTCAATTTTCAATTAATGGCTTTTAGGGTCACTATGTTAGGAACTACCATTATATTACCATTGAAATATTATTGAAATTAAATTTCATTGTTTTTCTTTTTAAGTACGTGAAAAATTGCTGAATTTCAACAAAATTACTTGTTGAAATTTAAGTTATTTTGTAATTAATCGGAGTAGCAGTTCGATAAAATTTAATTAACCCAATGAGAGAGGCCTGATTGCGCTGCATATTTCTTCTTGAATTAAAACAAAACCGACTTACGGTAGCGTTGTATAGTTTCAAGGATAAAACAACGTGATTTTTGCCATTAACTCATTGTCAGTGGTGGTAAAAAAATTTATGCTTATGCGCATGGTATCCGGTTGAGTAGAACAGACTTGTTCCTTTTCTTGCTAAGGTGTCGTAAAATACCACTAAGTTAAGATGCCCCGCCGTGTGGTATCCGGCTGAGTAGAATAGACTTCACTGATTTCTTGCTGAGGTGTCGTAAAAGGGGATTAAAGTGTGTTGACGTCAGATCGTTAAATAACTAGCCAAATCGTTTGGCAACGTGTTTAAACATGTTGCCGATCCCACTTAGGGTGGGATAAGGTCAGGAGAATAATGATGGTCTAAATAATTTTTAATTTACCACGTTGTATTCAAATTCGATTTCGAATTCCAATTGTATTACCAAGTATATTTAATATACATGGTATAAGGTTGACCTTTCTCGAAGCCAGCAGAGCTTCTGCATTATACTCTGCACGTTTTGCACCCTTGACAAAGCTTCTGCGCTCGCAAGTTCCGGTTATAACGCTGTAAAAGGTTCAAGCTAACATTAAAGCTAACAGTATCCAGCCAGACAAAAAAGAATTGTCTAAAAGAAGAGTTTTTGCTTGGATAGATTTTAAATTTTTATAATATGTTTTTTTCCATGTATGTTTACGCACCCGAGCAATAAACCAGAATAGTTGACGAGATTGATAAAAATGAATCCCAAATCAGGCTTAAAGGCACACGCGACATTGACGTTGATTGATAGCACGACACAGCTCCAGGGAAATTAACACGATGCTTGATTTTACACGCGACGACAGGACACGACGGCGATACTACTTTCAAACCAGAAAAAATGTGCCACTTTCAGGTGACCTGATTTTCTTTTATTTTATAGCAATGTAATACATAAAATTTCCCTTATAAAAAGACTTGCAATTGATTTCGACAGTAACTTACAGATAAAATTGGATAATTTAAAGAATTAGGCGTTACTTTGTGGAGATCTATAATACAAAAGTAATAATAAAATAATTTTATTGATACTAAATAACTACTAATAAAATTGGATTGGATTCGAGCAGATGCTTGTAGATAGTCAATAATAATACAATATATGTCCTAACTTTCATCAACTAAATTATTAAATATAAATGTGTGTTGTTAGTCAAATATACATTTTTAAAATATTCATTTTAAACTTTCATATTTGTTAAGCAGTTACATAGACTAGCATAAAACAACATCTAAATATTGGACTTTTATATATAAAAAGCATGGTCCTTAGTACTGTCGTCCCATGACACATCCATACCGACAAGTTTGCGTTTAACAGAATGCAGATGCTATAATAGAATCATTTTGCTGTAATCCGCGCCCGTTAAGAGAATGTATGTAATGCTTAGTGTATATATAGTATCAAGCAGGCAAAATTCACACACCTTATAGGACAAGACACAGCAACAACGAACACAAGCAATACACATAATCACCACCACAATCTCTACGATCGCTTCGCCCTGAAACAGCATCAGGAAGATAGGCTCCACGACAAAATCGCACTTAGCGATAAGGCCGCCCTTTGCACATATGTAACACGTGTCTACTTTAAGCTGGTATGTATTTTCTTATTGTGTTTTATGTGCAATAAGGTTTTATCTTATCTTAGCAAAATAATCCTATTATAGCTTCTGTACTATGGAATTCTGTAAAGTAACGCCTGCTTCTATAAATCATTTAACAGAATGCTCTAATTCCTGTGCTCGCTCGCTAAAAACTTTTTTTCTAGCACGATTTTGTGTTTGTGTTTAACTCAACTCTATATTAGATTCATGTTAACCAGACTTCTTACGAAGTTACTGAATTTTCCACGTTAAAAAATGTTATTTATTTTGTTACGCTGTCGACGTCGTATCGTATGTTAAAATAACATTTTATACGTCCCGGACAAAACAGATCTTACCACGGATATACTTGATCGATACACGATAAAAATGGCTTGCGGTAGTGCCATAATTAATGGCTTTATTGTATGAAATCAACTGTGAAATCTACAAAAATATATTTCTTCAATATTGTATTTCCATTTATTCGTATCAATGTTCTGTGAGTGTCGTTTTATGAGTGTATGAAAGTTCAATGAGACAAAAGTAACCATAAATCAAGTCAAAAAGGCTTTAATAAAAAGCTTGAACATTGGGACATGAAATGTAAAAACATTGTTACATTTCATGACCCAACTGTTAACCGTTGAGGAATTCCCACGTCTTGAGCCAACCCTGGCAGCATCAGGTCATGCTTATCATAAACATGCTTTGTCATCAAGACTGGACCAGTACGTCATATTTCATCTCAATCGGACACCGGGAAGTGGGTCAAATTTAACTTGCAAGCTTCCATCTTCACATACACCGCAAGTTAAAAGCTTTTTAATAATTATGTATAAACCACGTAAAGTTAATAGGAAATATATATGCTAGATGTAGTTGGTTAATTTAAAGATTTTTTTTATTCCAGCAAATTGTGCAATTTTTTTTATATTTCGAAACAAAAATATACCGCTTATTTTTAATCATACCTCATTTTAAAATCATACCTTAACCTTTTACTATTGGGCTCAAAGGTCCCCATTTACGCGTAACCCTAAGCCTTGGTCCGGCCTCACAGGAGGCACCCTTAGGACGACGTTCCCCGACGCCAGTAGAGCTTCTGCGCTCTACTCTCTGCATTTCGCAACCTCGACGATGCTTCTGCGCTCGCCCGTCCCGCCCGGTGACGCTGTATAAGCCATTAGGGCTAACAGCATACAATCAATTAAAAAAAAAGGTCCCCATTTCCTTTTAATAATTCATAAAAGTAAACTTTTTTTGCGGAGTTCCATTATACGAAAGATATGATTGAATGATGTTGCTATAATCTAAAATCCAGAATCGTAATGCATTGCGATTTTGTCGTGGAGCCCATCTCCTAATGATGGTCCTTACATATGAAATTGGCGTTTTCTATGGGAGGAACATAAAGTCGTTTTTTTTTTTTAATGAAATATATTATTATTATATATTAATTAATTATATATATATTAATTAATCGAAGTATGTACCATTGCTATGTATGCACTTTTGCCATCTCATAGGTAGTTCATTGATCCCCTTACTAAAAAAAACCGTTCGGGCGGGAATCAATAAAATCTGTAAAGGCGGCTTGGACTGCCCCATCGGAGTTGAATTTTTTTCCTTACAAGTAGTTATCCAAATTGCGAAAAAAATGGTAATCTGTTGGAGCAAGTTCCGGAGAGTACGGTGGATGTCTAAGACATTCTAATTGAAGCTCCTCTGATTTGGTAGCCGTCTGTTGTGCAGTGTGTGGTCTAGCATTGTCCTGAAGCAGCAGTGGCCTAGAGCGATTGACCAGCCTCGGTTGTTTAGCAGCTAGCTTTTCCATCATGGTTTGCAGTTGCTGACAATAGATAACTGCCGTAATCGTCTGGTCAGATTTAAGAAAGCTGTAGTGAACGACACCGGCACTAGTCCACCAAACACTTACAAGCAACTTTTTTTTAGTCAATTTTCGCTTAGGGCAGGATTTGGCTGGTTCGCCAGGGTTCAGCCATTGCGATGAGCGCTTCCGATTATCGTAGAGGATCCACTTTTCATCACAGGTAATGATTCGATTTAAAATTCCTTCATTATTGTGCCGGTTGAGTAACGTAACGCAGCAGTCGACGCGCGTTTGTCGGTTTGCTTCACTCAATTCATGAGGTACCCACCTTTCAAGCTTTTTCACCTTCCCAATTTGCTTCAAGTGGATTAGAATAGTTTTATCACTAACACCGGAGCCTGCAGCTAACTCGGACGTGGTTTGCGATGGATCCGCTTCCACAATAGCCTTCAATTCTTCATTATCAACTTTGGTCTCCGGCCGTCCACGAGGCTTGTTCTGCAGGTCGAAATTTCCAGAACGAAAACGTTGGAACCAAAAACGCACTATGTTTTCTTTTGCGACACCGTCACCATACACATCATTAATCCTTCGAGCCGTTTCTGCAGCACTGGTGCCACGGTGGAACTCATACTCGTAAATAACGCGATATTTCATGTTTTCCATTTTGTAAACAGAGTGACACCAAGAAAAAAACAAAAGAAGAAAAAACAAATGAATTAAGGGGTTTGAAACACAAATGCATGAGTAAATAGCTGTATGAATTTGAATTTGGAATTCCTAACCATAAAGGTAATATTTGAGATCAAAGTGGCCAGTACGACAAAACGCCAATTTCATATGTAAGGACCTAATACTTGTACTTACGGGGCAAAACGATGCTAGAGATTGTCGTAGTGAATCTGTGCAGTGCTTGTGTAATGTTCTGTTGATGGCAGTGTTATTTAATAATTCTGCGTGTATAAGGTATAAGAACGTTTACTGCTTACATTTATCATCATAGATTTTGTAAACAAGCGCGGATAAAGCATATATGATAATTTTTATACTAAATTTATCTGACATTTAAACAAGATGAAGATACGGTTAGTATAATAGTTAATTGATCGATTGAATCATTGAACCCGTAATTCAACACTCGTTTATGTTTCAATTAGATTGGAAACAGCAAAAATAGCTCGATGATATCGATGTTAAAACACAATAGAGTGGAAATCGAGAACCCAATTAATATTGGTTCACTTTAACTGAATTTTATTTTTTTATAATTATATTGACTTATGACATTTGTACTTTAAATGAATTAGAATTATAATGCTTGAAACTATAATCTTTAGTTCCAAAGATCGCAAGTTCGATTCCCACAGAGCTCCAAAATTTTGTGTTTTTTTTTTATATTTCGAGTCGTTGTAAATAATTTATAGAATTAGGCGTTACTTTGCGGAAATCCATAATACAAAAGTAATAATAAAATTATTTTAGAAAATAATTTTAGTAAATAGAAAATATATATACATATATATATAATACATATATATAATATATAATACATTGGTAATGAAAAAAAAATATATATAATACATTTAACACTATATATATTTTCTATTTACTGTATCGCGGATTATAGCAAAATAATTTTATTATTACTTTCGTTGTAATTACGTATTTATTATATGTATCTATAAGTATATTATATAAGTAATTCTAAAAGTATCTTATATATATATTCTTATTATAATACACAGTGTCTAGTGTTTAAAGAAAAGAAACAGAACAAAATGACAAAAAATAAAAGTGTTGTCATAAACTATTTTCGGTTCCACCTAATATTAAAATGAATAGATATAATATCAATATACTTTTCCATATTCTCTTCTATTGTGTGCGATTGTGCGGTATTTTGATATATTATATAGGATGTAAAATATAATCTTTCTATTACAATGCATAGGGGGCCGGCCGCTTCTGTGAAAGATTTCGTTGGTATTGCCAAAAATTGTTCATATATAAAGTGATACTGTCTGTTGTTACGGTCGAGTTAGCTTTGTACGATCCGCTCCAATAAGCGCAACACTTTAATAAAGATACCAAAGTTAACTTGAAATGTATTTTATCCATAAAAATAACTAAAGCTCCGTAACATATTCGTAATTTTATAAATTCACCTATCGTAATCGGTTACTTCATTTTATAAATTTACTTAACGTAATCGATAATTGTTGAACACGAAGTTATCCATTGTATCGCTGCTTCAAATACGAAATTTCTATGAATATTTATTTGCTATGAATGGTTTTATTCAGCATGCGTTTTATTGAAGAGAAGAAAAAGAAAAAATATGAGAAGAAAATGACAGACGTAATTTTATAGGTCTTGGTGCAGAACTGACGATAGGCAGGGCCAGTGGACGTTGGCTTCTCTATTTGAGATTTGACTCCGTGTAGGTAAACTTTTTGGGCACATTTGGGACTGGCCCGTTGGCGCTGTGGATAGTGACCCTGTCTTCAGCTACGCGGGTCGCAGGTTCGATTCCCGCCGAGGGCCAACATTTTCTGTAAACAAATTGTTGGTTCTTCGAGCCTGGGTGTATGTATTTAAAGATGTGTATTGGAAGCTGTGATAGCCTAGCGGTGAGACCGTGCGACTCTCTAGAGACGACATAGGTTAAACCCGGGCAGGCATCAAAGGGTTTTTCTATTAAAACTTATGTGTCTAATTGATAATTGCAATTTATCACACGCTTTTCGGTGAAGGAAAACATCGTGAGGAAACCTGCATATCTCTAGAGAATTCTAGGGATATGTGTAACCTACCAATCCGCATTGGAGCAGCGTGGTAGATCTTAGGTTCAATCCTTGTCTCCAAAAACGGAGAGAGGAGGCCTTAGCCCAGCAGTGGGCATAGTAACAGGCTGTTACTTTACTTTTTTTACTTTTTATGTATTTTTAACTTATATATGTAGTATATTTACCAGTTGTCCGTCACCCATAACACAAGTATTAAGTTACTTACTTTGGGGACGGACGACCGCGTGTGTAAGTGTTCCATATAATTATTTATTTTATTTATTTTGTAAACTTCATACATCTCTTCTACTCTCGCTCTTCTCAATCTATAGACGTAAACTGCTGAACATAGGTCTCTACCCATGATCTCCATAAAACAACTTTATACTTGCATAATATAAAATAATATATAATGAATTATTTTTATATAATTTGTGATCAGAAAAATTTAATTAAAGTACTTATTCATACCTTATGCATGCAGAATTCCTAAAATGACTGTGATGATAAATATATTTCCAACATCAAACATTTAAGACTATACAAGAAAGTTGACTGAAATCTAGAACTTTGTCTTGTTGATAACTATTATTTGCTTGTCTTGTACTACATGGGTCGTAGCAGTTAATGTTCTACGTGCAAGTCCTACGGTGTACGCTACGATAGCTGTGAGATTTACAATGTATGTAGCTCGGAATATATGGAAGTTTTTATAACAACCTGTTTATATTTAGCGATAAATTTATTTTATTTTAAACCTAACCTATTCCTAATCTGATTTTCATTCTAACCTATGTATAATACTATACAAAATTAGCTTAGAAATTTCTTATAAATCAAAGTTTGACTAGGTCATTTATAGAATTAGGCGTTACTTTGCGGAGATCCATAAAACAAAAGTAATATAATTATGTGAAAAAAGCTTAAAATTGAATATTTTGGAACAATTAGAAATCATTAAGCATAACAATGGCACCCTCATTAACGATCAGATAAATGTTTCAAGTTCAAGCTTGTTGCACGTGTTCAAAGGTAAAGGTGGGGATGAACCGATTACTATATAACAATGCTTGTTTGCATAACGCTTCGCTTTGCGATTTTGTCGTGGAGTCTATCTCCTGATGATGCTTCGGTTACGGGGCGAAACGATTGTTGAGTTTGTGATAGTGAACTTGTGTAGTGCTTGTGTATTGTGGTGGAAGTGGTGGAGGCTTGTGCATATGTTTTTTACGAATCCTGCATGTAACGGGTATGAAAAAACGTATAGTCCACTATACATTTAGCACTATATATATTTTCTATTTACTGTATCGCGGATTATAGCAAAATAATTTTATTATTACTTTTGTTTGACTAGGTCATTTGCGCAGGTGGCAGTGAACTTGCCTTCAGCACCATCTACTAAGGGCCAACATTTTCTTAAATAATTTGTTGGTTTTTAGATTCTCATTGTATTTATGTATCAAAAATTATATATGTATATATTTACCAGTTTTGTGTCAGCCATAACACCAATATTAAGCTATTAACTTTAGGGACGGACGACCGTGTGTATAACTTATTTTTTTCAAATCAAAGTACTTCGGGACATCTTAGGTAACATCAGTGATTTACCATCTGAGATATTCGTAACCAGAGGCCTTAATAAAGGCTATGGTCGTAAGTTTTCCATTTATGTTTATTTTGAAACTCAGTTCAACTAGTTTGAGAATATATTCCGAAATTTAGAGAGAAAGTTAGCGTAGTAATTAGTGCTAAAACATAGACGGCTGCTCGCGTGATTTCAAAGCTTCTCAGTAACTATGTACTAATGAATTCACCACATCTCTATACATACACATTTCTGTATTTAAAGTACATATTATTTATTGAATTTAAAGTATTATGAGTAGAACTCATAGTTAATGTATAGAAGCCGGATATGCTCACGACTTATTCTATAGGGTTAGTCGGGGCGTTCATTCGTGATCTCTTTATACGAAGTTATTGCGGCGGGTTCCAGGTACGATAACTCCGCATAAAGAGCTCATGAATAAGGGCACCGGATGGGCTTGGAACTGGTCCTGATAGAATGAGACGTGATTATAGCCGTTCGTTATACATAAAGATTGCATCTTTTTTAATTGTAAAGAAAATTGAATTTAATGTATTTGTAAAAAAATATTTTCCCATAGATGTGTCATGATGACCTGTTGGATCATCGCATCATTTCAAAAGATTATTTTTTTGAGAGTTAATTAATAAATTTTATATATTAACTAATAGTACACGCAACTTCGTTCGCCCTAACTTAATCGTTTAAATACCTTCAATTATGTGTTTTTTTTTCTTGTTCCCGAAAGAATGACGATTTTTTATTCCTGTATGGCAATATGCTTTATAATCTCTTATTGTGTTTAATTTTATCAATATTAGTCCAGTGTTAGTTGTAAATGCGTTACAGAGATACGGACAGAGTGACAAATAGACAGATTTTCTACGCTACTCCTTTTGTAAGTCATATGATCCATCCATCTTTTCTTTAGTCTCCCTCTAGTCACATATCATCATCATCCTCCCGCCCTTATCCCACAGTAAGTGGGGTTGGCAAGACATATTACAAAATGTTGTCTCATGATTTGGCTACGTATTTTACGCCTGGTCGCTTGCATCAGGCAGGCGGCCAGTCGTAAACGAGGGGTCAATTTACCTTAGCTCCCTTTTACGACACCTTGGTAAAAAATGATGGTGGTCTATTCTACTCAGCCGGATACAATACGAGGGGTCAACTTACCTTAGTTGCCTTCTACGACACACCTTGGTAAGAAATGATGGTGGTCTATTCTACTCAGCCGGATACCATACGAGAGGTCAACTTACCTTAGTTGCCTTTTACGATACCTTGGTAAGAAATGATCGTGGTCTATTCTACTCAGCCGGATACTACAAGACGGGTCTACTTACCTTAGTCTTATTTTACGACCCCTCAGCAAGAAAGAGGGTGGTCTATTCTACTCAGCCAGATACCACACGGCGGGTCAACTCACCTTAGTCGCCTTTTACAACACCTCGGTAAGAAAATGAGAGTGTTTTTTCTACTTAGCCAGATACCACACGGCATTTCTAGTCACATATCTATCTATCCACATTCATAGTCATTAAAAACCCTTCTCATTTCATGTGCATGCCACCTTAATACCGATTCTGTAAATATATCACCTTAAAATATTATTCTAGACAAAAATTTGAGTTTCATAATAAATGTTGTTATATAAAACGTGACCTTTCAAAGAAAAAAGTGTCACCTTTACATATAATATGTATATATATTAGGGCTCAAGTAAAAAATCTCATTTTCTTGGCATTCCCTTTGTAATTTAATCTTCCCGTATCCGGTAAAGAAGCTATTTAATTTAATAAGTTTTTCATAATACTGCTCTATTTGCGTACTGTTGTTTTTATCATTTCCATATATAATATTGTAACCACAATAATAAGTTTCCTGATGATGCTCGGTTGCGGGGCGAAACGATTGTTGAGTTTGTGATAGTGAACGTGTGTAGTGCGTGTGTATTGTACGCGTGGTGGCGGTGGTGGAGGTTTATGCATGTATTTTTTAAGAATCCTGCATTTATCAGGTATGTAAAAATGTATAGTCCACTATACATTTAGCACTATATATATTTTATATTTACTTTATAGCAAAATAATTTTATTAATACTTTTGAAAAAAATCTTGCTTGATTATACGATATGGTGAGTTCATTTTTACAGGACCGTCAAATATAATATAACACAAAAACGTTTTTTTACATATAATTCAGCACTTCAACATTGAAGTTGAAGTCTACATTCTAAGTCACTAAGTCCCATTATAGTTTACTTGATTAAAATTTAAATTCAAAATATTATTTATTCAAGTAAAGATATTAACAAGTGCATTTGTGTCATCAGCAAATGTTTTGGAATTTTAAGAGGTACCTTACGAATCGGTTTCCGAACTACTTTCAAAATCTTCACTGGTACGAGTAAAATTTTCATAGGTACTTCTTTCTATCTTCTAGAAGATCCATTTTCATATATCTTATTAACTCTACTGCTGGTTCGTAAAGCTTCTGCTACCGAGAAGAGCCAGTAAGAATCGCGGTGGCTTATATTTTCAAAATATAAATCTTAAACTAACTGCAAGACAGATAGTCTTACAGGGTCGAAGAGTAGGCATATTCTCTATTATTATCTATATAATCCTCAATAGTATCGAAGGCTTTCTGTATCCGCCTCCTTTTAACAGTGTTCTTAAACTGCTATAATGGCAAAGATATGATTGACTGCGGAATTTTATTATAGAATCTTATATCCAAACCCACAAATGACTTATGTAATTTTTCAAACTGTAAAGAAAGGTTTTATCAGCAAGATTATATCCGTTCCTACTTTGAATTACTATATATTTAAAATTAATACTTAACTAGTTGTGTGAAATTCAGTGATTTACGAAACTTTTCCCGAATTTTATAAATTTTAAACATAAAAGTAGTTATTGTGAGTTAACCGTGAGATATGGAGACATGCTATTGCAGACTTTTTTGTAGTATTTTTATAGATCTACAATTCTCTAGTACATTACTTTAGCGTATATCTGCTAGTTTACGCAACGCACGCGACTAAAGCTCCAAGCAATGCAGTTTTTTAACAACTGCGCGATCTCTTCAACACAATTTACATAATACCGATATGAACTATTTTTCTAAACTTTCTTTTGGTGAGAGCCGCACAAAAATCCGTTCAGTAGATTTTTAGAAAATCGATTACATACAGAAAGACAGTTTTGTAGGACTTTGTTTTATAATAAGTATAGATAGATGAGTAAGATATAATACGCTGAGTATTATAAATATATCCTATATTTAACATGTCAAAATATTTCATACAACCCTTTCTCCTTTAACCTTTATCTAAACATTTCCAACGTAACAAAAAACATTTTGCCGAGCATATTTGGAAAACGCTCGTGGCAGCTTTGTTAGTATGCCGCATTAAAACCTGCTTAGTGGAACACAATCCCAGGGGAGTGTCTTTTACGTTTATTTTAGACATCAGTGAAAGCCCATTGTAAGAGAATTTTAAAATTTTGACATAATATGCCGTGTGGTATCCGGCTGAGTAGTATAGACCACCCTCTTTCTTACCGAGGGGTCGTAAAATACGACTAAGGTAAGTTGACGTCAGGTTGGCGGTCGGTTGTAAAATACGTAACCAAATCATGTGACAACATGTTTATAACATGTTGAGTCGACCCCCCACTTAGAGTGGGATAACGGCAGGAAAAAATAAGTTTAAAATTTTGACATATTGTCCTAGAGTTATTATACCAGAGGAGGTAAACAAGCCTGAAACAAGACTTATTACCTGTCTCTCTTTTTAATGTCTTATTAGACAAAGATAGGTATATAAGTTTCATCTCCTCTTAAAATTTGTTGCAACACTGACTTGCCTATGGCTCGCCAACTCTAGTATAATAATTCTATGCATATTGTATAAAAAGTACAAATACAAGCAAATATTTTTAAACATTGTTAAAAATTCAAATTTAAATATTTATTCAAATAAACTTGTGAACGAGTGCTTTTCAATCCTCAACTATACTGCTAGTCTGAAAAGGCATAGAAAGAAAATGAAACGGCAGTTGCTATTTGCGAAATACAATTATTATATCTTGTATTTTGTCATTGCTAGCTTTTACAAGGTCGGAGAATAGTTAAATTTATATATTTTTGCAATCCTCATAAGTATAATAGGCTTCGGAATCGTTTAGAAAAACGAAGCGTTTTAATAGTTATCTCAAAGTGTTGTGCTGAAGTTGATTGTGAAATTTTATTATAGAATCATATATATCACATACAATCGTGTAGTACTATAAAATATGTTATAATCAGTGCAAAAGCTACTAAAGTAAATATGTGACAATACTTTGACATTGACGTTTATCATAACATGACCTTAATTTGTTCACACCACTATTCCCCATGTCGCAACAAAACATTTTAGCGAGCGGGCTATACGACGACACGTTTACGACGCCTCTGCGGGCAGGCGACATCAAAAACCGCTTAGCGATCTCAGAATAACACCTCTGGGCAGGATTCTACTTCAGCACTTTAGGGTAGAATATTACTTTAGGGACTGCATCGGGCTATTGGCACTTACAAAATTTTTAAAATTAAGAGATGTTATAGTGTTTAGATGGACTAATATGTTGTACTAAACAAAAATGCTTGAAATTACTAAACATCAATGCTTGAAATTAAAAATCCTTCATGCATCATACAGGACTTCTTTTCAATTATGTAAATTGAAAATATTTATCAGATTGAACGTCGAATTTTTGCTGGTTAGAGCAACATTCTAAAACAGTAACAGCTTCGTTAAATTTTATTGATTATTGACGATTCAAAAGTCCTTGAAAGAGCTTATTTTTATAAAGATAAATTTAATTCGATTTGACTTGATAAAGATTGATTGATTGACTATAAAATACGTTATAACAAAAGTAAAAGCTACAATGTTAAAATATTTTCGCGTATTTAATTTAGCTGATAGTCGCACTCGTCCACTATAACATGAAATTCATTTGTTCACACCACTATTTACCTAGTCGCAACAAAACTATTGGGCCTATTGGGCGACACGTTTACGATGCCTCTGCAAGCAGGCGACATCAAAAACCGCTTAGCAGACTCAGAATAACACCTTGGGACAGAATTCTTATTATATTATTTTTGCAAACCTCAAAGCTACTAATTTCAAAATAATTTTACGTATTAACTTTACTTTGTAGTCGCACTCATCCATCATAACTTGACCTTAATTTTTCACACCACTGTTCTCCATGTCGCAACAAAACATTTAAGCGAGCGGGCCTAAATGGAGACACGTTTACGACGCCTCTGCGTGCAGGCGACATCAAAAACCGCTTAGCGATCTCAGAATAACACATCTGGGCAGAATTCTACTTCAGCACTTCGGGGTAGAATATTACTTTAGAGATAGCAATGTGCTATTGGCACTTTCAATATTAAGAGATATTGTAGTGTTTTGATAGTCTTATAAGTTGTACTACATAATAAGTTTTGACAAGTGCAAAAGCTGTTATGTTGAAATTTGCGTATTTACTTTAGCTGATAGTCGCACTTGTCCATCATAACATGACCTTAATTTGTTCACACCACAATTCCGTGTCGCAACAAAACATTTTAGCGAGCGGGCTTATATGGAGACACGTTTACGACGCCTCTGCGGGCAGGCGACATCAAAAACCGCTTAGCGATCTCAGATAACACCTCTGGGCAGGATTCTACTTCAGCACTTCGGGGTTACAATATTTTTAAAATTAAGAGATATTGTAGTGTTTAGATGGACTAATATGTTGTACTAAACAAAAGTGCAGGACAAGTCACCACACGTATCCCAAGACGCCTCCACCAGCAACAATCTACACAAGCAATCAAAACACCACCAAAATCGCTACGATCGTTTTGCTCTGAAACCGAAGCATCTTCAGGAGGCTCCACGACAAAATCATCAGCATTGACCTTCCCTCCAAACACATGCAGCAAAACGGAATTGGAAACATTTTATATTTTACTAGCTGTGGCAGCGGCTTCGCCCGCGTCAAAATCAGTTGTCATAAAAAAAACAAAATTGAAATTTTGAATATAAATGTAGTAATGTTGAGTTAACCGTAAGAGAGACTTTTTTGTAGTATTTTTATAGATCTACAATTCTCTTGTACATTATTGTAGCGTAACTCTGCTGGTTTACGCAGCGCGCGCAACTAAACCTCCCAGCAAACAAGTTTTTTAACAACTACTCGATCTCTTCAACATAATTTAAATAATACCGATACTTAAACCAACTTTACGATTACTTAAACGATTACTTAAACCAACCGGAAGTATTGCACTATCTTTTAGTGAAAACCGTACAAAAATCTGTTCAGTAGATTTTGAAGTAACCGATTACATACAGACAGACGGCTTTTTGGGGCTTTGTTTTATAATAAGTATAGATTTGTATTTTTATATTATTATTATTTTCTATAGTAACTACTTCCATAGGTGCAACTTTCAGACTTCGCCTTGTATACTCATTAGGTATTCTATCCAGTCATGTCACATCACATGTCCACCTTAACATTCTCATCTCATTTAACATTCTGATCCACACAATACCATAGGTCTTTGGTGACCGTTTTATAAATTCAGGATATGAATGTTAATAACTAATCGTATGGGCCGATAACCTAATCAGTAAGGGTCCCCAAAATTCTTCGGAAATCAACTGGTGATACGATTTCCTGATGAAGGGACCTGTTGAGACCATCGCAATGCCAATCAGGGGTTGTATTTTCGTTTATTACATTGCTATCCCCATATAGAACCCTAAATGCAATTTCACCCTCTAATAACTATGAAGCGATATTGGTATGATAAATATTTTTATCTCTTTCTATTTCTACAACATACATTACCTTTTACTGGCCCATTGACGCAGTTGGCAGTGACCCTGTCTTCAGCTCTGCGGGTCGCGGGTTCGATTCCCGCTGAGAGCCAAAATTTTCTATAAACAATTTGTTGGTTCTTCGAGCCTGGGTGTATATTTGAATTTAAGTATATTGTAACAGTCCAGCCCTACAGTCTTGTCAAAAATAAATAATTTTTAAAATTTCGAGATTTCAGCAAATAAGCGTTTGTTTGTCACGCAATTACATTTTTTCGCATCTGTAATTGATGCTCTAACCATAAAGCATAAAAAAAGAAAAGGTCAAATTTTCATCATTTTGACCGAAAGTCGCGACATCCGCCGTTTTCTAGTAAGAGAGCGGGCGGAGCGCGGAGCGCATAAGTGACCTATACGGACACTTATAAAGTATTGAACTAATGTTGTTGTAGATGTGTACTGGGGCGATACACATTAATAGTTGAGGTTTTACCACGACTATTTCAAATATAAAAATTAATAACAAATACACATCTAAGTGCCCGCTCTCGTATAATGGCTCAAGATGCAAGATCGTGCCGATCTCTGGAGAGGCTGTGATTGTGACCTGGCCATTAGAGTGTAAGCGATGGTTACATCGCTTACCTCACCTCGAACGATTATAGTGTCTGAATGTTACTCGGCGGAGGAAACTTTGTTGAGTAGTGATTGGCACTGTACCGAATCATGCTCTGGCAGGTACTGGTGGAAGATTTGAGGTTTAGGCCGACAGTGATTTCGGTCATTGCTGTGTGCCTGGCCCAAAAGTCTACGCCAGGCTGCATCTTATTGAGGCTGGGTCTAGGCCCGTGGTTGACTTTGGTTGCTGCGGTGTGCCTTTATTCGGTTTTGATTTGACACAGCCAGAGTTACGTAGGGCGTGTGCCTTTGTGATACGGATTGAGTTAGGCCGGTGGTGATTTCGGTCGTTGCCGTGTGCCTTACTCGACTTTTGGACGCTTAGGCCGCCTGAAGTAGTGCCGGTACAATGTGGTAGCTGAAATGTTACTGTTTGATGAATGGACATCGGAAACGTTGTTCTTAGTCTCTCAGTAGTGACGGAACCACGACCGAATGTTGCTGGGCGTTGCGGAAGCTAGCCTTTACGTCTGAAATGGCGACAATGGGTAACCTAGCTAGTCAACGTATTGTGCTACGATGCTGAAGTGATACGCCGCGGCAGTGATGGATCGCTATGGACTTTGTTCATAGTAGCGCATGGAACGTGTGATGTATCCATGGCTGCACAAGAGCTGTGACACTCACATGGGAAATGTTGCTTGTTGCCAAATGACTCGTCCTTTTTGGGACGCCCCCTTAGCTTAGTTAATGATACCACGAATGACCATTATAGCATGGCCATTAGTTTTAGAGCCGCTGGTCGGGTCTTTATTAACAAGGCTGCGGACTAGCTTTAGACAGTGTGGCCTGCATAACTCATACTTTACGTGGCTTGCCACGTAACATTTTTTTACATTGCTTGTTCTTGTATTGGTGGAGCGTTGAGTTTGGTGCGCATCTCGCAATCGAGTGCCTCTGTGTGTGAATCCACTATATGGTTTTGGGTATTTATAAGTTTTATGGCATACATGTAATGCTTTATACACGACATTATTATTGAATATTATTCCGCTGCGGTGGAACACAATTACTATATTACATCTAAACGCGGAACACACCGCTAAAGTTGCCTTGCAACATGTGCTATTTAGTTTTAAGATGATTTCCACTATGTGGAATTTATACGTTTTATACGTATTATACTGTATGTGGTATTTACCATGGAACGCACCGTTGCAATGTGTGCTGGCGACATACGCCCTACTGTATATGAGAATTGGTAATTTATTATCAATATTACCAGGCTTTGTGCCTTTGGCTTATGCCTTATTTTATAGCTCCGGCTATTTATTATTTGGGCTTCGGTCCTCGATTATATACCAGGCACTCGTGCCTATTATGTCGACGGTGGTTTTGTTGACACTCCGACAATAATGGGTTTAACCCATCATCTAACGCCGCAGGCGCACTATAAACAGGGACCCCACCTATGGGGGGGGAGCTCATATGTATGGGCGGAGCTCACCGTTGGTAGCGGGTGAGGAGCTACTGACCACCTATCCCTTTTTATGTTTTTCTTAATGAAAGACTTAAATATCGGGAATGGTGCCATTATTCCAAGCTAATCTTCGGAAAGGCTTAATATTTCATGGGGTTTATATTATCACAATCTTCAGTCCCTTCTGATGGCTAAACGATCCAATATTCATATTAATATTACATAAACTGATTATTTCACACTGATGACAAACAATCGTTTTATGCTATTACATTGATATTCGATACTTAAAGTTCTCTGACGAGCAAGCTGATATAAACTAAGAATGTAGAGCCTGACGGCTTGTTATAAGTTAGAGAATATGATATATCTTAATATTATTATTATAAAAGTATAATGTGACATTATTTTATTTTATCTAAGATTTTATTTGACTCCTTTAATTGATGGACACTCGGCCTCTGACGCTCTAAAAGAATTTGAGTTATTACAAATCACAACGTAGTACGGGTCCTAGCCACTTAGACGAATCACGAGCCAATATATGTTTAAAGTGCTAGCGCCTGCGGGCGTGTTTTACGCATTTCGACGCTTGAGCGCGAGCGCTCTAGCGATATTTAAGAAGGTTAAATATTATTAAGTCGAACGAAGGAGGATATAGTTACAATATATTGAAAATTATAAATGTATATATATAATTTTATTCTCCCATAACACAAGTATTAAGTTACTTGCGGGACGGATGACCATGTGTGTCTGATAAATATATATTTTTAATTATTCTCATAATGTCTTCATAAAATGTTATCATTAAATTACTGTACGGGATGTATATTAAAATCTGAAAAACGAAAAAGCCGCAATTTGTCTAATAATTAATAATCATAAATGTAATTAATCTGTTGGGTTCATAAAGTTATTATATTAGAGTAGAGAGGATCGCTTTGTTTTATATGACTTTTTTTTATGTGTAATTTAGTGTAATTACGATTCATTTTCTTGTAATTATTTATTGTGTCACCATCACTGCCAGGTCTATGACTCCCCTTCTCCAGTAATAATAGGTCTATGGTTAACAAATCACACATTCTGATATAAAAATTCTTCAATGAAATAACTAGTTTTGGATATATTCTGAAAGAACAAAAGGACATAAGAATTCAACATAGTAGATATAAAGGTACCTATAAAAATATAGAAGTAAGAAGAACAGGAAACCTAGAGCAAGATATATTTTGCATACTGACAGCTCTAACTTGGGGGACAAAATCTTGGGATTCATTCTTATATCAATTTAATATTGCATAACTAGACAGTTACAAGGTGGCTTCTATACATGACGCCAAGTCAAGTACATTTTAATAGTTGAAAATTATTTCTAAATAATTTTTCGTATTAATTATATATATTTATCCTTTAGTAAATATTTAAAACTAATAATAATTATTATTTAACTCTTTAAATATATTCTATGAATATTGACATACTATAGCAAAAACATCTATAAGAGAAAAAATATTATCAGGTTTTAAATGCGGTTATTTTTGTCTCACGAATTTCCAGAGATATGCAAGTTTCCTCAGGATGTTTTTCATCGCTAAAAGCTTGTAATAAATTGCTAATATCAGCTAGTAATAGAATACAAAATGAAATTATATCATTCGAGATTCTACAATGTATTTAAGCTATCTATGTTATTTGCATTGGTAAATGATACAATTTGCTATTACGGCGCTTATGCATTTACGTGCTAAGAATATTTTCTGCAAATCACGATATCTCTTTCATTTTATAGCTTTATATAAGATTTTAAAATAACATTGAAATTAATTACAGTATTAGTTAGTTATTGAATGACTCAGGTATAGATGGCAGTTCGCAATGAAGTCAAAAACAACTAAATGGATTTTCATGCTATTTTCACCAATAGATAGAATGACTGAGGAAGATTTAAGTATATATAAATTACCTACAAGTATTATTAGCTTATAAACTAAAATAGAGATTAGACGTATCTGAACAAAAAATTAATCGGACAAGTCCATTAAGCAAGTAGAACCACAAACCTAGTAATAAAACATATTTCAAAAAATCTTTTCTATATTGTATTGTCTGTTCGCGCGAGGTCTACTTTACAAAATCTACTTGGCAAGCTTACTAATCTTTCACAAACTCAATACAACCGGAACCTGGCAATATACATAAGATGAACGACTAACCCTCGACATCCAACCCACAATAGTTGAATAGCTGGTCGTAACTAACATATTTTGAGAGTCATACAAACATACGTTAGACGTGAGCTGGCATAAGGTCCCTCGATACGCCTCGTTGAAGGCATTATGGGATGGTCCAAGACATCACAATATATATATATATATAAATAAATAAAATAAATAAATAAATATAGTAATATTCTATTTGTACGGAAAAATATAAGTACGAATAAAACAAAATTTGATGTAGGTATATCATAGACATACGAGAGGTCACAAACAGCTTGCGATACCTGCGTCGCGACTCAGCAGAGTTAGCAACTCATTTGTTGGTCTCGCTATTCGCATCTATAATAAAATTCCTCAATCCATTCTAGACCAGTGTACAGAAAGATTCCAATCAAGTGTAAAAAATATGCTTATACGTAAAGCATATTACAAAATTGACGATTATTTGGATGATAAGAAATCCTGGATTTGGCAAAATTCTTTCAGCTTCACACAAGCCAGCGGTTTAATAATGTATAATTGACAATATTTAAAAGATTGACCGCCGAGTTTCTTGCTGGTTCTTCTCGGTAAGAGCAACATTCCGAACCAGTTGTAACTTCATTAATCATATTGATGCTTGACGATTCAAAAGTGCCTGAAAAGGTTTATTTGAATAAAGATTATTTTGAAAAAAAATTTTAACGTCTTAATTTAAAAATATGTCTCGTATTTAATAATATGTGATAAAAAGGTATCAATAATCACAAGATATCGTACTTTTTTTTTAATAAAATGTAGCAGAAAGCTAGAGGACAGGCAAGCAAGAGGACAAGCATATTGCTTGTATTGCATATTGTTTTATTATTATCATGACTTACAAATGACTATTACAAGAGAATTCCCTTAATTATCAAATTAGCCATAAATATACTGTGTGTAATTTATTCAAATGTATGTAATAGTGTATGCCCACAGTTCATAAAAGTCTGAAATACCATTCTCCTACCCTTATCCCACTCTAAATGGGGTCGGCACAACATGTTACAAACATGTTTTTAAGATTGATGACTTGATGTTTAATGATTTGGATACGTATTTTACAACCGGCCGCCTGCCTGACGTCAACTTACCTTAGTCGCTTACGACACCTCGGTAAGAAATCAGGGTGGTCTATTCTATGCAGCCGGATACCACAAGACATTTACCTTAGTCGCCTCTTACGACGCCTCGGTAAGAAAGGAGGGTGGTCTATTTTATTATGCCGGATACAACACGGCTACAAAGACTGAAATACGTACGCTACTATTATGCTACCTTAATACATATTTTACCAACACTAAAAATATAAATTGTTTTGACCTATTGACAAAAAAACAGTAGAAATACAGCTAAAATAAACATAAAATTTAAATACTACGAGTAAGTTATACACATTTACTATTCATTATTGTAAGCAGTAAACCATTTACGATGAAATGTCTTATAGTAAAAAAAATTACCGATTGTTCTACTTTTTATTTTGATCAGAACAAACTGTTTTATGAAATACGCAAAAGTAGTACGCATGGAAACATATTTTCGCCCTTAGAATGGTAACTCTCCACAGCCGAAAACTAAAAGCATAGAAGCGTTATTTATATAAGGTTGATGATTATTTATATATGGTGATAAGGGACTCCGTCTCAATACGTTAGAGCAACTTGAGATAATAAAAAATAACAATGGTCACTTAATTAACGAGCAAGTAAATGTATCTAATTCCGTTTTGCTGCATGTGTTCGGAGGGGAGGGTATTGGTGGGAGTTGAACTATTTAAGACTGCTTGTATGGGTAGCGCGGCGCAGTACGATTTTTGTCGTGAAGCCTATCCTCCTGATGATGCTTCGGTTTCGGGGCGAAACGATCGTCGAGATTGTAGTGGTGGGTGTGTGTGCTGCTTTTGTGTTCGTTGTTGCTGGTGAATTGCGCCTTGGGGTGCATGTGGCGGCTGGTCCTGCATGTATAAGGTGCGTAGATTTTGCCTGCTTCATACACATTGGCTTTGCATGCATTCACTTAACCCGTGCGGATTATAGCAAAGTAGTTAGTTCTGTTATATTGCTTGTAATATGGAATTCCGCAAAGTAACGCCTGCTTCTATAAATCATTTATATAAGGTTCTTATCACTTACACCATACATAAATTTTTACGAAGCAAGGTACATCGTAAAACTGGCAGAGGCGTTCCGAATGCGCGTCAACGCGGACGTGATGTGCCACATACATATTATGATGGATTTATGATTCTCAATAGTTATTATTGCTATGTCTTTGTTGCTTTGGCATTCATGACTATAAAATAAAAACAGATGTTTTATGTCGAGCGTTTTATATCACATTCGTACGAATTATGGCACTAAAAATAGATACGGCAAGCACGTTATTATTGCGTACATGAACATTTTACATCTCAATTCGGTGTGAGGTACTTATGTTTAATTATTTATTTTATTGCTACAGAACACCCTCATTTCTTACCGAGGTGTCGTAAAAGACGATTAAGCTAAATTGTTATGTCGTGTGGTATCCGGTAAACTAGAATTAACCACCCTCTTTTTTACCGAGGTGTCGTAAAATGCGACTTAGGTACGTTGACGTCCACGCTTACTAGTCTCTCTGTTACAACTGCCCTGAGGGATGCTGAATGTCGGAGTAAATTCAAATTCAAATTCAAAATATTATTTATTCAAGTAAACTTGTAAACAAGTACTTTTGAATCGTCAACATCTACTGCTGGTTCGGAAAGCTGTTCCCACCGAGAAGAACCAGCAAGAAACTCAGCGGTTGCTCTTTTCAAAGAATAATTCTTATCACTAGTTACATATAGTTATTAATGTCTCGTACAGGGTCGAGAAGTAGCTATATCCACGCGTTCTTATCTTCAACAGTATAGTAGGCTTACTGAATTAGCCTTTTTTAAATAGCATTTTTAAACTGCTGTAATGGTAAAGTTAAAGTAGATTGTGGAATTTTATTATAGAATCTTATACTCAAACCCACAAACGAATTACGAACTTTTGCAAGGGCCAAAGCAGGAACCGCAAGCTTATGTCGGTGTGTTAAATGGAAATAAATAGTAGAAAAAGCTGTAAAGCACTTCAAAGACACGACCTTCGGGAATAAAGATTACGGCCGAGAAGAAGAAAATTCGTCAAAAATACAATCACAAAATTATTTGCCTTACAATAATCCCTCGTAAAGTTATTTTAAAAAATGCAATAGAAATCGCTATTTAGTAACATCATCATTCTCCTGCCCTTATCCCACTGTAAGTGGGGTCGGCACAACAAGTAACAAACATGTTGTCATATGATTTGGCTACGTATTTTACGACCGGCCGCCTGCCTGACGTGATCTCACCTTAGTCGCCTTTTACACCACCTCGGTAAGAAAGGAGGGTGGTCTATTCTATGCAGCCGGATACCACACGGCACATACCTTAGTCGCCTCTTACGACACATCAGTGATAAAGGAGGATGGTCTATTCTATGCAGCCGGATACCACACGGCACATACCTTAGTCGCCTCTTACGACACCTCAGTAAGAAAGGAGGGTGGTCTATTATATGCAGTCGGATACCACACGGCACATACCTTAGTCGCCTCTTACGACACCTCAGTAAGAAAGGAGGGTGGTCTATTATATGCAGTCGGATACCACACGGCACATACCTTAGTCGCCTCTTACGACACCTCAGTAAGAAAGGAGGGTGGTCTATTATATGCAGTCGGATACCACACGGCACATACCTTAGTCGCCTCTTACGACACCTCAGTAAGAAAGGAGGGTGGTCTATTATATGCAGTCGGATACCACACGGCACATACCTTAGTCGCCTCTTACGACACCTCAGTAAGAAAGGAGGGTGGTCTATTATATGCAGTCGGATACCACACGGCACATACCTTAGTCGCCTCTTACGACACCTCAGTAAGAAAGGAGGGTGGTCTATTATATGCAGTCGGATACCACACGGCACATACCTTAGTCGCCTCTTACGACACCTCAGTAAGAAAGGAGGGTGGTCTATTCTATGCAGCCGGATACCGCATAGCGTCGCTATTTAGTAACAATATTATCTTAAATACCTATCGTAGTTTTAAATCCTGTATATTGAAAATTCACCTCAGTCGAGCACTCAATGAAGATGGTCTTAAAGCTAATTCTAGAAAACACCGTTCGAAGCGAACTGCAAATTCCTGTGTAGTAACAGTAACCCTAAAGTTAACTTTGTCACAAAACTCCATTAACTCCATAGGAGCTGGAGTCAAAGTGCAAAAGTTGGCGAAGTTGTGGCAACTAAGTGCCGAAAACAAATGCCAGGGTGGTTAAGAAGTGGTTACTTTACACCAATGACTAGCACTTGCCATTTTGCTATAGAGGAACTAAATCTCTTCATATACCTTATTTATATCTATTCTTATTCTTTAAATTGGTCATGGCTTTTTAAAAAGACAAGGATAATTCCCAAAAGTGGGAAAATATAAATAAATATATGGGACACTTACACACACACTCGTCCGACCTCATACTACATATATAATTTTAAATACATACTTTAATACAAATATGCAACCAAGCTCGATAAACCGACAAATTGTTTATAGAAAATGTTGGATCTCGGCAGGAATCGAACCCACGACCCATTGCGCCAACGGGCCAGTAAAATATTAAGGTATTAAATATTAGTAAAAGATAAAAGATATATATTAATGCGTAAATTTAATTTAATCATATAAATAAATAATGATAAATATATGAAACACTTACACGCACAATTGTTCATCCCCAAAGTAATTTAATACTTGTGTTATGGGTGAGGGACAACTGGTAAATGTACTACATATACAATTTTAAATACATACTTAAATACGAATACACACCCAGGCTCGAAGAACCAACAAATTGTTTATAGAAGATGTTGGCCCTCGATGGGATTCGAACCCGCGACCCGCAGAGCTGAAGGCAGGGTCACTACCCACTGCGCCAACGGGCCAGTCAAATCAAGAAGAAGGTGCAAGAAAGAGATTGAGTGACTTGTGTGAAACCCGTGTGAAACGTCACATACTAACTGAGTGATAGTGACAGCGCTCTACGAAACTTAACTGGCCGGCTGTTTCGTTCTAAACATCTATGTACATTATTTAATGCCGGGTACTATACAGATTTTCAGAAGCTTAAAGAGCCGAATATATCACTGATATATTTTTAGTCATAGCTGCCTTATTCTCTCTGAGCCGTAAGCTAGATGAGGTAAAGATGTAAAAGAGTGTTATAAATTCCAAGATCGAAAAGATATATATCACTCTTTTCTCGTCAGGGATACATTTGGCCCATCTCTAACGTAGACACAGTCTATAGAATTAGGCGTTACTTTGCGGAGATCCATAATACAAAAGTAATAATAAAATTATTTTGCTGTAATCCGCGATACAGTAAATTGAAAATATATATATGTAGTGCTAAATGTATAGTGGACTATCCGTTTTATCCATACCCGTTACATGCAGGATTCGTAAAAACACATGCACAAATCTCCACCACTGCCACCACAATACACAAGCACTACACACGTTCACTATCACAAACTCAACAATCGTTTCGCCCCGCAACCGAAGCACATCAGGAGTTAGACTCCACGACAAAATCGCAAAGCTTTTTCTATTTACTGTATCGCGGATTATAGCAAAATAATCTTATTATTTCTTTTGTAGACACAGTCGCAGTCAGAATTTACGTATAACGAATAAAACACATACAGAACACATGCATTTAGCATATAGATAGGTGCATATAATAATGAGATCCTAGGGATATGGAGTGTTGAAAAAAACACGTGTCTATTCAACATCACGGTTAATTGCCTCTTCAGGCGACGAGAGAGTACACTTGTTTTTCGGACAAAGAATCAGTTAAGCGATTCAAACGTGGAAATGTAGACAGAATTGTTAGAACCCATTTTAAATTAACTAGACTTTTATCATAATGGGATAAGGCGTATGTATAAAAAATATATTTTTTGTATGATATAATTAATATATAATATCTTCTAAAGTATTTATTTTAGATACAGTACACAAATATTGGAGCTGTGATAGCCCAGCAGTGACACCGTGCGACTCTTTCGAGGTGAACACGAGTTCAAACCCGGGCAGGCACCAATGAGTTTTTCTATTAAAACCCATGTGTCTAATTGATAATTGCAATTTATCACACGCTTTTCGGTAAAGGAAAACATCGTGAGGAAACCTGCATATCTCTAGAGATTCTGGAAATATGTGTAACCTACCAATCCGCATTGGAGCAGCGTGGTAGGTCTTAGCTCCAACCCTTCTCTCCAGAAACGGAGAGAGGAGGCCTATTCCCAGCAGTGGGATTGTAACAGGCCGCTACTTTACTTTTACTTTATATTTTCTATATGAAAATATCTCTTAATATAAAAATGAATCGCATAATGCAGCACCTAGCAGTCTTAACTTTTTCTATATTCCCATACAAAAGGTTCGTAATAATACTGAAAATTCAATTTGAACTTTAATACCATACCATAATGGAGGGGTTCCGGGAAGGCAAAACATTTGAATGACGTTAGTATAATCGTATATAGTATTGTATAAATATGAAATATGAAATTGTGATTTTCATTGTGATTCTTTAGTGACTGTTAAAAATAATGTAAGTATTTTAAAATTTTTATTTTTTTACATCATGTTGTGACGTTGGGAGTAAAAAAAAACCGACGACTCACCAAGTCGACAACAAATTTATTATGGGCCTCGGGAGTCTACTGTCTGTCAATGCAATTACTTCTTAAGACGGTAGGTGTGCACTAGGTACTTACTGCCCTAGCTTTGCCACGCAGTGAAGTAGGCCGTGCAGCGTGCGCTCGGAGAATTATGCGCCGTTACCCGATGACGTCGGGTCCGGACGCAAGGCTCCAACACGCTGCCTTTTGAAATATGTTGCGTTGGCAAACAACAGGCGCTCGAACCCAATATTTGCTCCCAATACGTGACTTCAGAACCGATTTATGCGGACAGCCACTGGGTGTCCGTGGTTCATGCGGAACGTTGACCTCCATAGAGACCTCGATCTCCCTACCATTACTCACCTCTTTAAACGTTTTTCGAAATCTTACTTCGAGAAATCTGAGGTACACTCGAACCCCCTTATTTCAGTTGTTTCTACCTACATCCCAGTTAGGTCCGACCATCGAAAATATAGGCGTCCAAAAAGCGTCTTGTATGACCCCGACGATCAAATAACGATCGCCAACACAGAAACACGTAATGCACACACACAGCGTCTTCGCCGGCGAAGACGAGGTCCCAGTTTTCTGACGTCGGTTGGTCGTGGCTTCTCGTCACCCTTCCGACGCCGCAATGACTAATCTAAGTCACACCATCAACCCTCCACTACACGTCGCCCTAAGCCGTGGTCCGGCCTCACAGGAGGCACCCTTAGGACGACGTTCCCCGACTTAAGTAGAGCTTCTGCGCTCTACTCCCTGCATTTCGCAAACTCGGCGATGCTTCTGCGCTCGCCCGTCCCGCCCGGTGACGCTGTAAAAGCCATTAGGGCTAACAGCATACAGTCAGTTCGAAAAAAAAAAATCCCAATACGTGGGAATACTGTACGGCAGATAATTGTTGTTCTCGAAGCAAAGAGGCACGCACGATAGACGTCACAGTCAAAGAGGAATGTGAACGTGCGTTCCCCGTCGGCTGCGAAAACAAAAATGGGCGAGCATTCACGCCACTGCGCGGGGGCCGATGAAAGGGATGAACCGGGCTATGTGAGGTGCGGAGGGTGGACACTCTTCACAAGATAACGATGGACTTCTGGACTGGATAATTGTTTTATATAATAGACTATACATATATACGTTTAGATAGTACGTATTTATGTTACAATGTAATTATAGATTTATCAACTACTTTTCTTTTTTTTTATCTTACTAGCTGATTCGGTGTCCCGAATAATAGAATAAGTAAAAAAAAATCAAAGAATCGATTGTTAGGTAGTACGAAGTTTGCCGGGTCAACTAGTAATTAGATAATACGAATAAACGAAAATATTGACGAAGTAAACAGTGGTTTGTCGCAAGTAGCTCGTTGGTTCAGGCTAATAATTTGGTACTGAACTCAACTTAAATAAAATGTATAGAATTTGCGTTGCCTGATACTGCTAAAATAGCAAATAAGCTCTTTATTAATAATATACCACTAAAAACAGAAGAAACAACTGCATTTCTGGGAGTGACCTTGGATTCTAAACTCCAATGGAGCACACACATAACAACTCTCGCTGGGAAACTCAGTTCAGCGGCTTACGCTGTCCGAAACAGTCCGTTGAAACAGCAAAACTTGTTTATTTTGCTTACTTCCATAACATTACCTATGTCTTACGGAATATTGTTATGGGGTAAATGCGTGGACATTGAAAAAATTTTTATGTTACAAAAAAGAGCCATACGTGGCATTTACAATTTAAATTCGCGCGATTCCCTGCGAGAGAAGTTCAAGGAAACAGGTATTCTTACATTGGTTTCACAGTATATTTTTAGTTATTTATTTTTTGTACATATGAATATAAATAATTATAAAAGGATTGGCGATGTATATAATAGACATAGTAGGAACCGACATAAGCTTGCGGTTTCTGCGTTGCGCCTTGCAAAAGTTCGTAATTCGTTTGTGGGTTTGGGTATAAGATTCTATAATAAAATTCCACAATCTACATTAACTTTACCTTTACAGTAGTTTAAAAATACTACTAAATAAAAGGTTAATTCAGAAAGCCTATTATACTATTGAAGAATATAAGAATGCGTGGATATGCTTCTCTTCAATCCTGTACAAGATATTGTATATATATATGTAACTAGTGATAAGAATTATTGTTTGAAAAGAGCAACCGCCGAGTTTTTTGCTGGCTCTTCTCGGTAGGAACAGCTTTCCGTACCAGCAGTAGATATTGACGATTCAAAAGCAATTGTTTACAAGTTTACTTAAAAAAAGAATATTTTGAATATGAATTTGAAATAGATAAAGAAAGTAATGTACTATGTTATCCATACATAAAATACAAAAAATCGCCGAAGCCTAGCTTGTTAAATTAATACGCTACAACTTTGTTAATTTAAAACGCTACGGGTCAGTAGCTGTCATCAATTCTTGTTACCATTGTTATTTGATCGACAGTCATGCCTAGTATATTCACTTATATCGTATTTTTTCTTTACACATAACTCACTTGAACTCAAAATATTCTTTATTCAAGTAAACTTGTAAACAAGTGCCTTTGAATCGATAACTCTAATGCTGGTTCGGATATCGTCCGGATATCGAACTGTACATTTCCTCTTTACAGGAACAACGTGATATTTGTCAAACCACAATTTTACAGAATAGCGATTTCAAACATTTGGACGTTGATAAACTTAAAAATATTCATAATTTTACTGTTGAAAAACAATTAAATTCTTGCGGAAAGAATGTGCTTTCTAAAAATAAGCAAAAAAGATATAAAAAAGAAATAATAAAAAAAACGTTTTTATGAGATGTCGTGTGGTTCTTATAAAGAAGCGTCATCGCTTAAAGTGCTCGTAATGATGGCTTTGTACTATAGAACTGACGTCTAAAATTCATAACCTGATAGTATATTCAGAAATTAATCATCAGAATTGCGCAAAAACCATCTTCACGCTTCCATTCGCCAATTATATCTGCCAAAATAGCAGTAAATTGGCCATTTACGGCTATAATTTCTTCCGTTTGCATAGTTTTATGTTACCCAATTTTCTGAGTAATGTTCGGAGTAAATAATGTATGGCTCACTCCATTTTCCATTAACGCAACGCCTTTAATTTCGTTCTATTTTTCCTATCTATAGAGCTTAATTTTTAAACGTATTAAAAACACCTTTTCAATTTAAATTTTTTGACTATATTTTATTTTGAAGATCCACCGTGTTATATCCGCCCGAGTAGAATTTTCCACCCTCATTTCTTACCGCGGTGTCGTAAAAGGTAAACTAAGGTGTTGACGTTAGTATGTTGACACATGGCCGGTCCTAAAAAAACTATCCAAATCACACATGGTTAGAACATGTTGTGCCGACTCTATTTAGTGTGTGATAAGGGCACGAAAATGATGATGATTAGCTTCTTTATGTATGCTATGAAAATTTCATCTCATCCATCGCAGTACAAATAAAAGTAGATTTTTATTTCTTTTGAAACTTTGAATTCATGTTATAGTGTATGCGGTTTGAAATGTGTGTATCTTATCTTGTATATTATATCCAAGACACATACGTGCAATACATATATGAATATACTTGCACTCACTCACACTAATACTAGTGTACAAAGGAAACAACACTGTCTCAAAACGCACCACGTCAGTATCACGAGAGCCCCTTGGTAAGAGTGGACATGTAGTGCGATATTGTTACTTGTTAGTCCGTGGTTGAGCTTCTGGTATAATCATACAACTGAACATGAATACCACACATTCAAATGGTAAAACAATATAAAAAAACAAATTAAAAATACGAAGAATTTGCTTCCAATAATCTCGCTTCGATATAGCATATCAAGAAATAAGACTTCGAATTTAAGAAGAAAAAAACGTAGACTTGAAATTTGCCACCATAATTGTCTACGAATGTCGAAGACGCTTGAAGTTTTCTGGAGCACAGAGCCGTGAGTATTGGAGTTCTCATTAATTAAATCGAAAATTGTATTTCAATTTAATTAATACACTATTGGTATATATTGAGTGTGATAAGATAAGATAAGAGGTTTCTCTCTTGTTTGTTATATTTGTTTGATGGCTGGATCATTCTGAAGTATGGATATCATTCATCAGAATTAACAATAAGGAAGTATGGAGTTACCGCCACGATAACACCTTATGAATATTGGCTCCGTATGGGCTTGAAACTACTCGGGCTCAAGAGATAGACTAAGACGTGAGTATAGCCGGTTTCTATACATTAACTATGAATACCACTCATGGCTAGTTATTTTACGTCTGCCTGACGTCATATTACTTTGATTTGATTTGAACTTACTATAGTCGCCTTTTACGACATAGTCTATTCTACTCAGCCGGGTCGACCTACCTTAGTCACCTTTTATGACACCTCGGTAAGAAATGAGGGTGATCTTATATACTCAGCCGGATACTGATGACTGGCCCGTTGGCGCAGTGGGTAGTGACCCTGCCTTCATTCAGCTCCACAGGTCGCGGGCTTGATTCCCGCCGAGTGCCAACACTTTAGTATATCTACCTTCTTCTTCTTCTTCTTCTTCAACCGATGGACGTCCACTGCTGGACATAGGCCTCTTCATGGGATCGGGATCGGGTATATCTACCAGTTGTCCGTAAATACCCATACCACGATCTTTTGCGTAAGTGCCCCATTATTTATTTATTATGCCACATGGCTCAAATAAACAAAACCTGATTGCAGAGGAAAAAAACAAACGCACCAGTGGTCCAATAAAAAATACAATCTCCAATAACCATTTCACAAAATTACTCCGCCTGTAAACTTCTCAAACAAAATTGATCACCGAACAAATAATTGAGGAACCAAGGAACATCACATAAAGTGTTCAAACAAGATACATTTGACGATGTCATAGTGTGAATCGCGAAAGAATACCCTATTGGGGCAAATAAAATGAAACAAAAACTTTTAGTAACGACATACAACATGTCTGTTTCTAGTCGAATGCTGTGGTAACTTTTATTGGCTTCCCTCTATTAGACTTTTCCACGGATCTATTGGGCTTTGAGAATTGTCCAAGTTGAATTGTTGGGAAATATCTTGTTTTGTGAAGGCAATTTATTCTATTTCAATCTATAATTGCTTAGTAATCCGTGTACAAGTACATGAACCATGTATCCGTAAGATACAGATCAGAGAGATACAATATGATAAAGATCGGTTAGATTGCATAAATATTAAAAACTTAATAAGAAAATTCTGAACCTGACTTTGATGTCTTGTTAGAAAATCGATTTGAGATGGAACTTCACAAGTTATGAGCTAAAGTAGCGGCCTGTTAGAATCCCACTGCTGGGAATAGGTCTCCTCTCTCCGTTTCTGGAGAGAAGAGCTAGAACTAAGCCACGCTGCTCCAATGCGGATTGGTAGGTTACACATATCTCCAGAATTCTCTAAAGATATGCAGGTTTCCTCACGATGCTATCCTTCACCGAAAAGCATGTGATAAATTGCAATTATCAATTACACATGAGTTTTAATAGAAAAACTCATTTGTGCCTGCCCTGGTTTGAAGTCGTGTTCCCCTCGTAAGAGTCGCACGGTCTCACCGCTGGGCTATCACAGCGTGCAGTTATGAGCTAGGACTATTCTAATTGAATTTTCTTCAGTTAGTCCATTTAAGAAAATTCAAGTGTTATTTAAGTTTCATAAAAATTTCAAAATTCTCGAACTGGAAAAATCCTAAACGTTTTAATCTAATATTTTATTTGAAATAAAATGACATATTGTTTTTTGGGAACTTTTTTTGGAGCGTCAAAGTCTGAATGAAACTCGATACTATGATGGCAAGAAAAAATTTATTGAAAATGATATGCGTATTGCATGTGTTATAATATAAGGAATTAATGTAAAAATATCATTCTTATTTCTAACAAAAATTAACAAGCTTTGTTAATTTTTCTTCAAAACATTATTTTGGCTCTGTTTTGATTTTATTATTTGTAAAGGGTCATAAAAATTAAAACATCTGTTTAGAAAGCGGCGTTGCAATACAAACGCCTAAATAAAAAACGAAGACAAAAAATAGCACTGGCACAGGATTCGCTTTAAAATTATTGTTTTGGTATGTTTACTGAGAATTCTGTTTTTTTTTAAGGGAAATGTTTCTCACAACCGAATAGGGGAGATTTGAAAAAATAGTTAACAATTGTAAAAATGGGTTGCCTTAGTGGCAGTATCTCTTGGAGGTCTGGCCGAGTAAAGTTGTTAATAAGCATTTTTAAGTAAAGTAGTTGTGGCGAGATTAAGATAAGTATAGTGTTATTTACTTATACCTAAAAATGACGTGTTGTTCTGATCACGTCTGATTGTTCTGACCTAGAACTAATTCACGTGTCGAATAAATGTCGATAGATAAATCATTGAGAAATAATGGTTTTTAACTGACGTAATTCAAATGTCTTATTGTACTGTAATATAAAGAGAGTTGTTATATATTATTAAGGTGTGACTATTCGAGTCGTTTGTGAATATAATAAGGATTGTATATGTATGGTAAATTGAATGAATAGAAATTTTGAAAATAAAGTGTAACTCACCTTTCCTTCTGTGAGCTTACTATTTCTTCGGGGATCCCCTTTTTCAGCTGATTCCACAGGCGCGATGGCGATTTTAAGGTTTTGTGCGTTTTGATGTGGTTTTTTAATTATTAATTAATTGCGTGCGCGTCCGCCATACACAACACTTGAGAGTCGACAGACAACTGAACTACTGGTCGCGCGCTAGATGGCGCTTGTATATGCGTAGGGAGCTACACTTTATGTAGGTAATAATTAGAAAAGGAAAGAACTAAAGAAAAGAAAGTAGTTTGTGCTAAAGTGCTCTTTCTACGGAACATGCCGCCGACCTTAAAATAACTGGCTTATTTTAACGTATTGAAAATAATAATAAAAAATAAACTATAATAATGCTAAATGGATAAAGGAATAATGTAATAAAGAAAAATAAAGTATAATCTAATCTATGGGCAAGGGACAGACCTTCACGACAGGTCTTTTAGTGTACGTGTTACCAATGCGCACTGTGACGACACAAGTTATACCGTCAGCACCTGGGTGTAACTTGTGCACACGGGCCAGACGCCATTGCAGTGGTGGTAGCATATTATCCATGATCACCACTACAGAACCCTCTGTAAGAGGCGAGTGTTTTGTGTCCCGAAACCATTTACTTCTCTGCTGTTGCTGGTGCAGGTATTCTATACTCCAGCGTTTCCAAAAGTGCTGAACTGCTTGTTGCAATAATTGCCACCTAGTAAGGCGGTTGCTTGGACATGAAGTAATATCTATTGCAGGCAAAGAAGTCAATGGTCCCCCAATGAGAAAATGTGCAGGTGTTAGTGGTAATGGATCTGTAGGATCATTACTTTGAATACATAGAGGTCTCGAATTTAGTATTGCCTCGATTTGTGTCAAAAGTGTATTGAATTCGTCATGTGTTAACGTATGAGAACCGATGACTCTATAAAGATGAGTCTTCATACTTTTAACAGCGGCCTCGAATATACCGCCAAAATGACTAGCATACGGAGGCTGAAAATGCCAAGTTATGGAAAGGTCTGTGAGTTTATTTTGAATATATTGTTGATTTGATTCGCTTTGAAAAAATTTGTATAGTTCCTTTAAATACCTATCACATCCGACAAAGTTACGTCCGCAGTCCGACTAGATATTCGAGCATAGACCGCGTCGAGAAATGAATCTACGCAATGCGTTAAGGAATGAATCGGTCGTAAGATCAGGAACAACTTCCAAGTGTATCGCCTTAGTGGACATACAGACAAAGACTGAAACATACGATTTATAAACTTTCGCTTTACGAAATGGGCTCGATTTTAAATAAAAAGGTCCTGCAAAATCTACAGCTACGTGTAAAAATGGCCGAAGAGAAGAAACTCTTGCGGCTGGAAGCTGACCCATGATTGGCTGAGAAGCGGTCGGTCGAGTACGAAAGCAACGCACGCAACGACGAGTACACATACGGATAGCGTCTCTGGCTGATAAAATCCAGTAAGTCTGGGAAATTATATATTGTAATGTCTGTGGTCCGACATGTAAATTTATTTTATGGTAATAATTGATAATTAAATCTGTAAAGAAATGTTTTTTGGGTAATAGTATTTGATGTTTAGCATCGTAAGGTATATTAGCATTTTGTATGCGGCCGCCGACCCTGACAAGTCCAACAGGATCAATAAATGGTTTAAGTTTTTGTAAACGAATAGAACAGTTTTGATTATTTTTGATACGTAAAATATCTGTATTAAAGTTTTCATTTTGAACGAGAAAAATAATTCGATGAAGAACGAATTTAGTTTCATGAATTGTAATTTGATTTGACGAATATGATTTAGTTTTACGGCATTTGTAATAAAACCGGAATATTAATGAAACCACCCGAAGCAAACGAGTTAACGATGAGAACCGTGTTAAAAATTGTAATTCTATAGGTACTTCTTGATTTTGTGTAACTAAAGTATGTTTTCGCCGTTCCTCATTTGTCCTCGCATCTATATTAGAAATAGGCCACTCATGTTGTGGAGTTTTAAGCCACGATGGACCAGTGAACCATTGCTCTTGGTTTAGCTGTGAAGGTAAAACACCGCGAGAAGGTAAATCCGCAGGATTATCTGCTGAGCGAACATGATGCCAATGTGACGCTGGTACGCGGCTAGTTATCTCTGTAACCCGATTGGCTACATAAGTATAGTAGTATACGTATAGTAGTATACATATAGTATAAGTTATATCTTGCTGTAATTTTTCACTAATTAATAAATTATCATTTAACGAATGACCTGAAGTCGTTTTACAAGAAGCGTCAAAGACTACTCTGACCTTTGTTGTAGCAGAAGAATTCTTAACAACTGCGTGGTGTGGAATATAATACGGAGTTGTAATATAATATGAAGGACATTGAACAAGCTCCATATGCCCCAAGTCTAAATATTCTTGGAGACATTGAACATATTCTGTTCGTAAAACAGAGTTACACGAGAGCTTCGTCTCAAGTTTCTTTAGTCGCGAAAAGGCGATTGCATAGGAGTCACCTAATATCGGTGGAAACTCCTTAAAGGGAAGCGAAACTATGTATTTCCCTGTTGGGTCTCTGGAATGAGTATCAACAAAAATGGATTCACAAAGAACTTCATCGTTTGTGAGGGATTTCCTTTCTGGCATCGATTCATGCTCCCAGAATTTCTGTAGTTGTAGATCAAGTTGATATGTACTAACGTTGACGCAAACTTGTGAAGTAAAATGAGTTATCTTGCCGTTTAGTAAATATCCAAAAATACTGTTTATAGCAACGGGTGTGCCTAATGGGCCCTTGATATTGTTGTGAAGAAGAATACGATCGGTGTAGTCCGAGCCTAACAATAACTCGATAGGTCGAGAAGAACGTAGGTCAGGATCTGCTAGAGGAAGGTTTTGTAAATGTGGAATGTTATCAAAAGAACTAGGAATTGTAGGAATGTAACTGGTAATTTTCGGTAAAATAAGTGCTTCGATATAAAGTTTGGGTTCCGACTTATTATACGGAGTGACCACGCACGTTACGTAGCCTCGAGGCTGATTATCTTTGTCACCTACGCCGGTGATCGTGGTGCTGAGCGCAGTATGAAATCGTTGAAGACCGAGTCGCCGAACACAAGACTCCGTCATGAGTGTAGCTTGCGATCCTTGATCGACTAAAGCGCGGATAATATTTTGAGAACAATGAGAACTTGAATTCGTTGAATTAATATTCAAAAGCGCTGTGGTGAGTAAAACCGTAGAATTATTATACGAATTCTCAGAGGACTGAGGTAATTCCGCAACCAAGTTATGCGTAGAAGGTTTATTTTCCGATGAAGAAGTGCTATCTTCATGCATAGAAGTATGATGACGCTGAGAACAGATACGACAACTGTATCGCGATTGACAAGCTTTAAAATCATGCCCGATAAATAAGCAATTCGAACAAATTTCATTTCCTGTTATGAAACTTTTACGCTGAGATATGTTTAATTTTTTGAATAATTCACATCTATTTAATAAGTGTGTACGTTCATTACAATAGCAACACGTATATTTAGGTTTATTATCCGTAGAACTATGAAAAGTAACTTTACGCGCGGGACGCATAGAATTTGTATTGTAGTTGGCTTTAAATTGAGAGTTATTAAAGTCAGAATGCGCGCGAGATACTGCTGCATTCTGTCGCGTCGATGAATCATCGCGAGGGGCGAGCGGCGCGCGGACCGAGCCGGTTGGCGCGCGGGCTGCGGCGGCGGGCTGCCGAGCGAGCGCGGGCTGCGTCCGCTCCGACGCGGACGACATCACCTCTAAAGCGGACAGTTCTTTGTCAAGGAAATCTAGTAATTCATTGACATCAGGAATCTCGCTTGAAGATTTTAATGATAATTCGAACCGTCTTCGAATATTTATATAATATTTAAAAGTACAAAACTCCACCGTGACACCGGTAAACCTAACGACCGCAGAGCGGTTAAGTTTTCGTGACAAATATTAAGAATATTTCTTAAATCCTGTTCTAAGTTTTTATCACATATTGGTTGAACATCAAAAATTTTATCAAAGTGTTTAGTTGCAATAATTCTCTTATTGTCGTATCGACTTGTTAAAAGCTGTAAAGCATTTTGATAATTTAAATCGGTGATCGGAAATGATTTAATAAGATTGTACGGTTCATTACGCAATGACAATAACAAGTAACGAAAACGCTCAACATCGGTTAGTTGTTCGTTATCATGAACTAAAGATCTGTATAAATCATAAAATGCTCCACTCGGTAACATTGCCGCTAAATAAAGGTAAAGAAATTGTGGGTAAGTTTATTCTCGAAGTAGTCGCCGGTTGATTATGACCTAATGCTTGCGACGCACTAGCCGAACTGTTTCGTCTATTAGTTGTTTTTAAATTATCTAATGCTACTTGAACGACATAGTATAAGCAATCAAATTTATCTCTAATAGCTAACTGCTCATCTTTATTAAATTCATCTGTTTTTGCCAAAAAAAATTCTATTTTACCTTGAACTGTATAAAACTGTTTTTTTGTAGTATTCATGTCCCTAGCTCGAACTCGAAATTCTGTTTCGTTTTCAGTACAATCAGCCATACGCTGTAACTTACTTAAGGCAATATCTCTTTCGAACATCAATTGTTCTAGCTCCATGTTAACAATAGGAAAAGAAAACAAAGTTAAACGAAATAATGATCTGAAAACACGATATTGTAATACTATTTAGCACGAAAATGTGTAGATATTTTATATTTGTACGAAAATACAAATGTAGTAGAATAAATGTATGTATGAATATGAATGTGAATGTAGTATGTATGAATATGAATGTGAAAAATAGATAGTACGTATTACAGCACGAAAATACTGCTTGCTTTGTTCGGAGAAACAAAAACAAAACGTAAGTAAGCACAAAAATGTTATGTTTATTACTTTGTTCGAAAAAACTAAGTAAAGTGTGGAATACGGATTATAGCGAAAATGCTACTTGTCTCGTTCGAAAAAACAAAGACAAACCGCGAATAGAAAAACCAATATTTAACACGAAAATGCGCAAATATTTGGTTATATGTGTACGAATGAAAATGTAGTAACAATATATGTATGTGAATAAAATAGTTTATTATTCGTGTGGTCTGTAACTAGCACACTGCACTGGCGGGACGCGTTTGCAAAAGTTATAAGAAATTTATGAATATAATATGTTATATTTAAATCGAATCGTGTTTGAATTAAGTAATATAAGAAAAATGAACACTATACGCACAATTATGATGAAATCAATACGTATTTATAAGAATATAAAAGTGTGTGTAGGTTAGGTGCTACAAAATTTAACAACTTGAGAACAAAGAAAAAGTTATTGAATATGTTTTAGAACGATGCAATATTTGAATAATGAATAAATATGAATATGTGGACTGTATAATAAATACATTTTAGCACAAAATACTTAAAAGCCTTGGTAAAAATGATCCGGTTCGTAGTAAAAGTTTATGTATGGTAAATTGAATGAATAGAAATTTTGAAAATAAAGTGTAACTCACCTTTCCTTCTGTGAGCTTACTATTTCTTCGGGGATCCCCTTTTTCAGCTGATTCCACAGGCGCGATGGCGATTTTAAGGTTTTGTGCGTTTTGATGTGGTTTTTTAATTATTAATTAATTGCGTGCGCGTCCGCCATACACAACACTTGAGAGTCGACAGACAACTGAACTACTGGTCGCGCGCTAGATGGCGCTTGTATATGCGTAGGGAGCTACACTTTATGTAGGTAATAATTAGAAAAGGAAAGAACTAAAGAAAAGAAAGTAGTTTGTGCTAAAGTGCTCTTTCTACGGAACAGTATAATTCACTTAGTTCAAATAAGTGAATTATGATGATGTTGTTGGTTTGATGTAACGAAATAACCTTTAGAGAGAGAATAGTCCTTTGTTTTGATATTATTGTAAATCTTCATTTCTTAAAAGAGCAACTGTTGAGTTTCTTACCAGTTCTTCTCAGCAGGTGACAGCATTTCCGAACTGGCAGTAGAGTCATTTCGAGTAAAGATAGAAAAGTTATAAAGATATTAAAAGATAAAATATATTAAGTTCCAACGAAATATATAGTTATTCTCTATTCTTTTGTTTCATTGACTTGTCCTAAAATATAGATAAGACTTATAGAGCTTTCCTGATTGCTGAACCTAAATAACAAGCTTAATAAAATAAAGTATAGCCTCAGTATGTCACATCAAATTTAACACATGCAACACATTGTCCATTCGCGAGATAACAAGAAATCATCAAAGGCATATTTGCAACTTATTTTGTCTTTATAAAAATTATCTAAATATTTAAAAATTACCTACTTCTCGGAAACTTATCATCAATGGGTACTAAGACAGTATTGTGGATCAGAGCTACAATCGACTCAATTTTTAAAGGCTTTGTATAGTTGGATACATAAATGGGCTATTACTTTAATAGCGTGCACTTTAAGAAAATGTTATATATCATAACAACATCATAATTCTCATGCCCTTGTCGACAAAATATGTTGGAAACATGTTGTCACATGATTTGGCTACGTATTTTACGACCGGCCACCTGCTTCACGTCAACATACCTAAGTCCTCCTTTATGGCACCTCGGTAAGAAAGAGGGTGGTCTATTCTACTCAGCCATATTACACAGTGGGTCAACTTACCTTAGTCGCCTTTTACGACACCTCGGTAAGAAATAAGGGTGGTCTATTCTACTCAGACGTATACCACACGGCGGATTTTATATATTAATAACATCATGTTTAATTTTTATACCCAACATCTTGGAATGATTGATAACCAGTTATGTAAGTATAAAATTTTATTACAAGCGATTGAGTGAAAGGCTTGAGTATGATTAATGAGACAGCGGAGTTTGTTAAAAACTTCAATTGTTACAGAGGCTTGTTAGAGCAATTTGTCCTCGATAAATTATGAATGCGCCCTCTTTAAAGTACTACATGACAAGTTAATCAATCATATGAAAATGTCGAATATTCTTTGTATCCAGAATTTACTTGTTATTTTAGCCCATACGATCATTTTTGTGATATCCCAGCGGTGACACCGTGAGAATATTTCGAAGGGGCTACGGATTCATTCACTATGTATAAGTGAGTTTATTTATTTATTTTAGTTTATCTGTTAAACTTATTTATTTTATTGATATTTTTAAATCATCGCATGCTTTTTCACAAGAAAAACATCGTAAAGAAACCTATATATCTCTAGAGAAATCTGGGGATATATGTAACTTGGGACATTGGAGCAGCGTGGTGCTCCAATTATTCTGTATAAAAACGGAATGAGGAAGCATATCTAGCAGTGGAAAAGTAACAGACCGTTACTTTACTTTTACGATCATACTAAGTATCACGATCACAGTTTCTTAATGGACGATGGAGCAGATGTTTGGAGTGGCTATGGAAAAGGTGATGTAATGTGAAACGATTTACGGAAAAGCAAAAATATCAATATTAAGCTGAAGTGTGTTTGACAAACAATACAAACAGATAAAAGCTTAAAGGGTCCTTAGTTTTAAAAGAAGTGAGTTTAGCAACGAGGAACGCAGCACTGAATGACGCCTTAATTTTAAATAAACGACTCTAAAGCTGCAGCAAAGCACAAAATTGAGTGCCATAGTCATTTGAAGACCACTATGTTCAGTATTGGACATTTTAGTTGGCAGAATAAATAAATCAATAAATAAATATGTGGGACACTTACACACACGGCGATCCGTTCCCAAAGAAAGTAACTGAATACTTGTATTATGGGTGACTGACAACTGGTAGATATACCATATATATAATTTTTAATACATACTTTAATACAAATACACCCAGGCTCGATGAACCAACAAATTGTTTCTTGAAAATGTTGAAATCGAACCCTCGAGTCGCGGAGCAGAAGGCAGGTTCACTGCCCACTGCTCTAACGGGTCAGTCCAAAAATAAAAAAAAGAAAGAAGAAAAAAGAGGAGGATATAATCCAATCAATATACTCGATGATGTGTGAGAAAGAGACGGAAGAGGAAAGGATTAAGATTAATTATGGTTAAGGTGTAGGATGTATTATAAAGACGTGAAAATTTAAGAAGATTTAGTGACAAAGGTCGTTCTTGAAAACCAGCGTTGAGGTACACCTCAACTTAAGCAGAGAATTCTATTTCATACCGTCACATTTCTATACATTTTTTCCTCTTTTTTTATAATCTGTTATCTATTTTAACTTTCAATCAGACGTCATTAATAAAAGGTTTTTGATTTGATTTAAAAATAGAGATTTTTTGAAAAGCCATCTCTCTTACTTGTCCAAATAAAAATGTTGAAAGAATTATACTGATAGCCCCTTTTATTATACTGTGAAAGTTATAAACGCCCGTCACTCAGACCGACGGGCATTCAGCAAGCGTTCTTGAGCATGCAAATAACTTTCAATGGATCTGGGAACCGTTTTTCTTCAAATTGTCCAGCTCAATTTATACCTTAAAGCAATCTTTCTTAAAGAAGGATTGCTTTCATTTAAATTAACACATTATATATAACGTTAATCTATACTTATTATAAAACAAAATTCCAAAAAGCTGTCTGTCTGTATGTAATCAATTTTCTCAAAATCTACTGAATAGATTTTTGTATGATTATCACTAAAAGATAGTACAATACTTCCGGATGGATTATGTAAATAGTACATATCGGTATTAAGTAAATTGTGTTGAAGAGATCGCGCAGTTGTTAAAAAACTTGCTTACTAGGAGCTTCAGTCGCGTGAGCTGCGTAAACCAGTAGAGATACGCTAAAGTAATGCAGTAGAGAATTGTAGATCCATAAAAATACTACCAAAAAAGTCCGCAATAGCATTTCTCTATTTCTCACGGTTAAATCACAATACCTACTTCTATATTAAAATTTTCGAAAATTCGAGAAAAGTTTCGTAAATCACTGAATTGCACGCGGGCGAAGCCGTTATTGGCACAGCTAGTATTTAATAAACCAACAAATTCTTAGTAGAAAATGTTGTCCCTCGGCGGGAATCAAACACGGGACCCGAAGAGATGAAGGCAGAGTTACTGCCAACTGCATCAACAGGCCTGTTATACGTTGCTTAAAAGAGATAAATTGTCATTGACAAGTATTTATCTTTACTCGACATTGCACCTCATATATCAATGAATGATCATCGTTTTCAATGACATCAATAAGAATTTTATAGGAAACTAATTGTATTTAAGTGTCTTAATTAGATAAATAAATTAACTAAAAAATAACGAAACCCTAATAAGTAAATTTATTTAAGGTCATAAGGGTCACCAGTCATAACCTTAATTTATTTTTTATGGACGTCATGGCGACGTAGACCCTTGTCAAAAATTAAGAGTTTATTCAGGTAACGTCTAAATATAGAAAAAATATTTTGAACTTAAGGTTACGACGTCATAAAAGTACAGAAAAGTTCATTTTTTATATGCAGTTTAATAGTTCACCTTCAGCTTAACTTTTAAAAAAATACGTTTTGTCGCTAAATCAGTTTATAATTATCGTTGCTGATGATATTTTGCTATAATACCGTGATAAAGTAAATTTAAAATATACATTCTAGGAGTAAATCGCAAAGCGATATTGTCGTGGGGTCAATCTCCTGAACATGCTTCGATTGTGATAGTGAATGTGTGTAGTTCTTGTGTATTTCGGTAGTGGAGGTTTGTAGTACATGTGTTTTTGTCAATGTAGGTATTAAAACGAATAGTCCACTCTACATTTAGCATTATATATATATTTTCTATTTACTTTTTACCTTTGTATTATGGATATCCGTAAATCTATACTTATTATAAAACAAAGTCCCAAAAAGCTGTCTGTCTGTATGTAATCGATTTTCTCAAAATCTACTGAACGTATTTTTGTACGGTTTGCACCAAAAGATAGTGCAATACTTCCAGATGATTTAAGTAAGTAATACATATCGGTATTATGAAAATTGTGTTGAAGAGGTTTAGTTGCGTGCGCTGCGTAAACCAGCAGATTTACGGTAAAGTAATGTACTAGAGAATTGTACATCTGTAAAAACACTACAAAAAAGTCTGCAAGATCATATCTCTATCTCTTATGGTTAGCTCACAATAACTACTTTTATGTTCAAAATTGCAATTACATACACTGATTTGCACGCGGGTGAAGCCGCAAGCACAGCTAGTATTCTTTAAATTATGCAATTTATTGCGTAATATAATTTATATGTACATTTTTTCCAATGTCCATTTGTTGATGCCTCTAATAGAATAGAATTTAGAATAGAATAGAATAGAATAGATGTTGGGGCACCTAAATTAAGTGCATTTAGTGCTTTTTGTTGTCTGTATATGTTAAAATAATGAACAAATGTGCCAGTTGTTGTTGCAAGTAAAATAAAATAAATATAAGGGGGTATATTCATTACAGACAGCGCCCGTATATTTTTGTCTTATTTTCCATAATTCAGGCCAAATTCATGCAAATGCGTTCGGAGCCGATGCTGCCAAATGGGACGGGCTAATGTGCTGAACCCAAGCTGTGATAAATGAACCCTATTCCGTTCCGGGGTTTTTATTTGCCCATAAAATTATGACGCCCACTACTATTAAGTTATTTTAAAATAAAATATAGATGTTACTACGAGCTACTTACTGAATTTACAATTTTAATTTGGTCTGCTGGTGCAAGTGAGGCTGCCTTCAGCTCCGTCTGTCGTGAATATGATTTCCACCGAAGTCCAACAATTTCCAAAATATATTTTGTTAATTCTTCGAGTTCGTGTCTGTGTTCAATACGGGAACATAAAAAGATGCTTTTTGGCTTAAATAGTTTAATGATTACTTGTACAATCACTTGTAAACAGTACAATAGCGTGGAGTGAAAGCGCGAAATCTGATGGAAGTGAAGGAAGTAAGGCGCGGCACTACGTAAGATAGTCAGGTGCGCCATGATCATCCGCCGCCCAATCAAAAATGTCTGCGTTAACGCAAACAGTCTCTTTATGAATTAAAGTATTTGCTTAAAAGTATATATGTACATATTTGACAGTTGTCTGTCATCCAGAACACAAGCATAGTACCCGGCATTAAATAATGCACATCGATGTTTAGAACGAAACAGGCGGCCATTTCGGTTTCGTAGAGTGCTGTCACTATCACGTTTGTGACGTTTCGCACGGGCTCGGTAGTCTGTGCGACAGAGACAATGCTCTATGAAGCAGAATCTAGCCGATTTCTCTCTCGAAGCCTCGATGTACATTATTTATTGCCACGTACTATATTAAGTTACTTACCTTGGACGGATTGTGTGTGTATCGAAAAATATTTTATATAAATTTTATATAAAAATAAATAAATGTACTTTTTAATTTTCAAACCTTAACCTAAATGAATACTAGCTTAATATTATTTAACAACTTATATTTTAAGAGATCATTTTGCTTTTAGCAACAGTAATCTAGAAGTCGCAATTTTGACGACTCTCATTTCAGACATTGCGCCGAAGTAATACTAACCTATTAATTGTGCGTCAATGTGTGCCAATCAATAAGCTTAAACTTTTGCAAATATGTTAAAGAAAATTAAAAATATATATATTTGGAGCAAAATAAAACTCGTGTGTTAGGTGTGTGGCAGAAAGAAGCGTAAATTGTTCTATTGTCAATTCATTACAATTTTTCGCTTAGATCCATTTTTGTCTATAACGCAGTTAAATGTTCATGCAGTAACAATGTTGCCAATGTAAGAGTTATTGGTCTGCATTTCATTGTTAAATCTACAGACTAAATTCATACTAGGTCTAAAATGAACAAAAATTCAAAAGTGAATTTGAACAATATTACCATAGACATGACTGAAAATTGTCACGCGAACTACTTTGCTATTGGTTGCTTCAATGCTTTTTTGTTTTTTCTACTGTTCTCGTCAGAATACCTTATTTAAATTTGGTCAAATAAATATTTTTTTAAAGATTACAGAATCCACAAATATAAAAGCCGAGTTTACGAACGTTTTCATCCACGAAACTCAGGCTATGATACATCACTCGTATTCCCTTCGGGTTTTTTATTTGCCCATTAAATTATGGCGCCCGCTGCGTACGATATTGGATAATTTCTAAAAACTCTCATAATAGAATATATAAAATATTGATTATCAAAACCCTTTATTTATGGAAACAGTTTTTTCTTGTAATGTCCTGCTGGAAATAAAATTTTCTTCTTCTCGTTTGTCATCTAGATTACTCAAGGTCATGTCCCTGAAAGCCCTTTGCAAGTTTTTCCACTATTTTCTTCCATTTAATCCGACATTCATCCCTCAGGGCGGTTGTAACAGTCAGACTTGTAAAGGTGGATATTTGGTCACACTAACTAAGGTGATCGCCCGCGAGGTCTTTTTCCTTCCACCTTGCTCACAACAACCAGCTTGTCACGTTGCCGACTGGTGATGTGACCAAAGTAACCGAGAATCCTTTGGTAGCAGATCGTAGATACCCGACACCGTATGCGCAATTGATCCAAGATAGATTTGTTAGTACGCTTGGCCGTCCATGGTATACGAAGCATACGCTTCCATCACTACAACTCAAAGGCATCTTTTTTAAAGGGACCTTTTTTTACCTAATAGGGGTCGACCTCAAGACCGTACTGGGGTAGCCACTTTCGCAATTACGCACCTCATCGTCTATTAGTAATATATTCGTAAAATGAGCCGTTTCACGTTTAAATAAATATACCATTGCTGGGCAAAGGCCTTCCTATTAAAGAGTCGCATATAGTAAAGAAAATCATCGCGATCAAAACATGTGTAGATTGTTCCACGATGATTTCTAAGAATGTCTAGGAAATATATACTCAGATAGTTCATATTGGAGCCTTAGCATCTAGCGTTATATTTATGATTTTATCGTGGAGTCTATCCTCCTGATTCTTCGGTTTCGGGGCGAAACGATCGTAGAGATTTTGGTGGTAGTTGTGTGCATTGTTGCTGGTGGAGGCGTCTTGGGATACGTGTGGTAACTTGTGTGAGGTACGTGAATTTTGCCTTCTTCATACACTTAGCATTGCATGCATTCTCTTTACCCATGCGGATTATAGCAAAGTAGTTCTGTAATATTTTCTGTCTTATAAACATACTTTAGGTTAGCATTGAAATCCTGCAGCCATATTGTGCAGAGATAAGCCATAGTGGGGATTTTAGTGAGTATCCCGTATAATCGGCTCTGTTTTATTCTTATCGGATTAATAAGTCCGATATCGTTAATCCTGTAAAAAATGTAATCAAAAAAGGTTCAAGTAGCGAGCAATATTGAAATATTAGCAAAAAAACTAACCTTACATATTTTATCGCGTCAAAAGTATTCCATTTACAAATAGTTTTCTTTTGGGAAATATAAAATTCATTTGGCAGCATCTCGTATCGACACAATTTTCTTGTCTTCTCACAAATTCGATAACGTGTCACGCACCACGGACTGCGCTATGCTATTCCGGCAATATCGAATTTGATAAGGGATGTGCGTTTTTTGCGTTACATTTTTATTGCAAAACTAGCTGTGTCAGCGACTTCGCACGCGTGGAAATCAGCGTGTCACAATTTTTTCCTAGAAGCAAATTTTAAACAAAAGTAGTTATTGTTAGTTACCAATAAGAGATAGAAACATGCTATTGCGGACTTTTTGTAGTGGTTTAATAGATCTACAATTCTCTCGTACATTACTTTAGCGTATCTCTGCTGGTTTACGCAGCGCACGCAACTAAAGCTCCTTATAGCAAGTTTTTTAACAATTGCGCGATGTCTTCAACACAATTCACATAATACCGATATGTATTATTTATTTAAATCATCTGGAAGTATTGCACAATCTTTTGGTGAAAACCGTACAAAGATCCGTTGAGTAGATTTTGAGAAAATCGATTACATACAGAGAGACAGCTTTTTGGGACTTTGTTTTATAAAAAGTATAGATATAAAAAAAATCAAAAGGGTGCAAAAAAAATAGAATTAGTTGTGCTACAATCCGCGATTTGTGGAAGCCTAATTGGTGCTGGAAGTATAGTGTAACTAAAGTATATTGATATAAATGCTTTTAGTACTAATAGCTTTTCACATTAGTTATAACAAGTCTAGTGAAAAAGTTTTTAACGGACTTTCAAGTCCCTGCTATTAACGGTTGAGGACAATTAACCGTTCCCTCGTCTGGAACCAATCCTGGTAGCAGCATCAGGTTATGCTTATCATAAGCATGCATTGTCATCGGGACTGGAGCAGTATATTAAATATTATTTCAGTCGGACACCGGGAAGTGGGTCAAATTTAACTTGCAAGATACCACCTTCACATACATGCACTACAGGTTTAAAAGCTTTTACTTTTAATAGTATAACGTAAGATTTTATTTAATGCCTATGGTTTTTGATGCCAATTAAAAACTTAAAATTTAAATTTAGATTTTAAAGACAAATTGGAGTGTAAAGTTGGCTTATAAATTAGAATTAGAATTAGAAATTATTTATTTTGTTCAATACAGTTTTGATATACTTACAATGTTTACAAAAGCTTATTGATGCCTTAAATACATTTATAGAATTAGGCGTTACTTTGCGGAGATCCATAATACAAAAGTAATAATAAAATTATTTTGCTATAATCCGCGATACAGTAAATAGAAAATATATATAGTGCTAAATGTATAGTGGACTATCCGTTTTTTTCATACCCGTTACATGCAGGATTCGTAAAAACACATGCACTGTATTTACTGTATCGCGGATTATAGCAAAATAATTTTATTATTACTTTTGCCTTAAATACACTTTAAATGTCACCACTAGCAACCAAACTAAGCCTAGCTTGTATTCTTGGTAAATTTTTTTGAACAAAATATAAAATAATATTAAGCTTATTTAATTGTGTGTGAGTGTGTGTTTGTGAGAATGTTAAGTGTGAATTTGTGTAAATGTGGGTGCGTGTGTGAGTGAATGTTTTCTATCTATCCTATGTGAATATGTGGTATCCGGCTGAGAAGAATAAACCACTCTCATTTTTAACCGAAACGTCGTAAAAGTCGACTAAGGTAAATTGATCCACCGTGTGGTATCCGGGTGAGTATTAAAATGAGTAGTAAAATAGACCACCCTCTATCTTACCGTGGGGTCATAAAATACGACTAAGGTAAGTTGGTTAGGTAGGCGGCCGGTCGTTAAATACGTAGCCAAATCAAGTGACAACATGTTTGTAACATGTTGTGCCGACCCCACATAGAGTGGGCTTTTTTTCTTATAAAGCACGTTTTATTTTACACACATGGTCGTCCGACCCCAAAGTAACTTAATACTTGTGTTATGAGTAACGGACAACTGGTAGATATACTACATATATAATTTTAAATACATACATAAATACAAATATAACCATAATTTATAGAAAATGTTGGCAATGGGAATCGAACCCGCGACCCGCAGAGCTGAAGGCAGGGTCACTAACCACCGCGCCAACGGGCCAGTCAAAACAGGCCAGTTTTTTTATTATTTTTTAGGGACCGACAATAACCTATGGACGTAGCTATGAAAGGCAGCAAGTTTATGTTGCCAAGGGTGGCAAGACGAAGCCGGTATGATCGTATCGGTGTAAGTTGGTTTGCGAAAGATCTCAAATAAATGTTTGTTATTAACGCGAGTAATAATCAAGTCTAAAAAGTTCTATGTTTATAAAGTGTTCTTCTAACTATGTATGGAACAAAATTATTTTAGATTCAAAAACAGATCGTCGAGATTGTGGTGGTGGGTGTGTGTGCTGCTTTTGTGTGCGTTGTTGCTGGTGAATTGCGTCTTGGGGTGCATGTGGTGGCTTGTCCTGCATGTATAAGGTGCGTAGATTTTGCCTGCTTCATACACATTGGCTTTGCATGCATTCACTTAACCCGTGCGGATTATAGCAAAGTAGTTAGTTCTGTTATATTGCTTGTATTATTTTTTATTTATTATTTTCTTAAATTCAACACCATCGCTTTATCACCCTATAATACGACTTTCTCGGATAGAGTTACGATATTCAAAATACGTTTATATTTCTCAACAATTTTCATGAGACGCCCATTTTATTCCACATCACGTCGTATAGTGACATTTTTGCGACACCATATGGAATAAATAAGGTAATGTTTGAACGATATGCTTAAATTGTTTGTAGATTGAAAAAGGGACTTGCGATGAAACGTCTCTAAAGGATCGTTTGTCCAATGTTATAATATGCCTTCAGCTCCGCGGGTCGCTGGTTCGATTCTCACCGAGGGCCAATATTTTCTATAAACAAATTGTTGATTCTTCGAGCCTGGGTATTTGTATTTAAGTATGTATTTAAACTTATATGTGTAGTATATCTACCAGTTGTCCGTCATCCATAACACAAGTATTAAGTTACTTACTTCGGGGACGGAGGACCGTGTGTGTAAAATGTCTAATATATTTATTTATTTATTTATTATTTTATTTATAAGGTAAATAGACCAAGATATTCAGTTAATCGACTAAAAAAATTATTTATTTACAATATTATATACATATTATATACGATCTATAAAATGACGCTGATATAGAATCCCTACTTGTTGTAGATTACGCAGATGATAAGAATACGTCGATTTAAAAGTAACAGCCTGTTACTATGCCCACTGCTGGGCTAAGGCCTCCTCTCTCGGTTTATGGAGAGAAGGATTAGAGCTAAGACCTACCACGCTGCTCCAATGCGGATTGGTAGGTTACACATATCCCTAGAATTTTCTAGAGATATGCAGGTTTCCTCACGATGTTTTCCTTCACCGAAAAGCGTGTGATAAATTGCAATTATCAATTAGACACATGAGTTTTAATAGAAAAACTCATTGGTGCCTGCCCGGGTTTGAACCCGTGTTCCCCTCGAAAGAGTCGCACGGTCTCACCGAGACCGTGCGACTCTATGTCGATTTAGTTACTCTTTAATGTAACATTAAATTTTTTGTCAAGAATCTTTTTTTATTTTTCTTGAGAGTTTCTAGCTGGTTCTTACATCGCCATTTTTGCCATTGTTTTATTTTTGTTTATTGTTTAATTTTCATACGATAATTGTTATAAATACGAAAAATATATGGAGAAATTAAACAGCAGACAATACATATTTAATTTTTAATTAATTTAAATACTTATACACCCAGACTCGAGAACCAAAAAAATAGTTTTAGAAATGTTCGCCTTGTGAAGGAATTGAACCCGCGATCCCCGGAGCTGAAGATGTGCTGCGGTTGACATGAGTTTTCATGTTAGAATTTACATGCCTAGTTGATATCTGCAATTTATTACACATTTTCCAGCGAAGGAAAACATCGTGAGGAATTCTGCATATCTCTGAAAAATTGCTCGGATATGTGTAACCTACTAATCGGAATTTTAGCAATTAATTGTGAGTACTTAAGCTGTGGTAGCCCACGAGTTCAAACCCGGGCAGGCACCAATGAGTTTTTCTATTAAAACTCATGTGTCTAATTGATAATTGCAATTTATCACACGCTTTTCGGTGAAGGAAAACATCGTGAGGCAACCTGCATATCTCTAGAGATTTCTGGAGATATGTCTAACCTACCAATCCGCATTGGAGCAGCTTGGTAGGTCTTAGCTCCAACCCTTCTCTTCAGAAACGGAGAGGGGAGGCCTATTCCCAGCAGTGGGATTGTAACAGGCTGCTACTTTACTACTTTACTGTGAGTACTTTAAAACTTAATTTTGTTTACGAATGCGCGGGTAAATCTACTCCCTTTTGAATGTAAATTTACTAAAACATAGGTTATTAAAAGTTAAAACATTTAAAGTAATAATGTAGTTCGAATTACAAACAACCAGATTCATAAAGTTTTAACTTTAGCACAAAAAACTATCATATTATAAAGAATCTCTCGCCCAAATTCACTGTATCGGTTCGTTGATTTTAAAATCTCATATCTCCAGTCCATTAAAGTGATGAATAATTTTTTACGGTGCGTTTAATTATGAACAACGTTTAATAATTTTACCGTTTTATTTATGACTTCATAATATTTCACGTTTACAATACATTTTAAAATGATGCTAGACAAAAATCAACTTAATAATGATAGTGATAAAGTTCTTTATTTTAATTGTAATAAATAATTTAATTAAGTCGTATTTATTTTATAAGCCATATGGTTGCTTATAAAATGTTTTTATAATCACGCCACTTTGAAATTCTATAGAAAAGTAATAAAAGATTTTAAATAACATCTAAAATATGTTTTTTTAACTAAAGTGATTTGTTCGTGTTTAACAACTAGAACCAAATTCGTATCATCCTCCCAAAATTTTAAGTATATTTGAGCAAATTGTAAGGCAATATGATGGCTTCACTTCGTCTCAAACGCTGTGGTTTAGGAGAGAGCTAAATGCAAGCGAATATTGATCACTACCGTCATGCAAAGAAAGGTTGCCTTTTTACGACATCTACAGGATCCCTGTCTAGATTTCCTAGGTTAATCGAAGACGGAAAGATGTATGGCAAAAAAGTACCTAGAAGGCAACGTCTTAAATGGTTCGATAATATAAGAGATTGGACGGGATTTAGTTACTGGGAAATAAAAAAATACGTGTGTTTATCAACTTATGCAATTACAATTATATATTTATTTTATTCACTGTTGTACGTAGATGATAAAAAATACCTATACACCTATATACTTTCTCACAAACAGCTGATTACGGTAGTTTTCCGATACAACCAATGCCACCTAAAGGCAGGTTGCTGAAGTAAAGAGACAAGCGTGATATTTCAAAAAGTCATTAACCCGTCAACTGGCGTGTGCGCCCCGGGGCGCACAGATCGCTACTAAAAAGTATCACCGCTATGCCGGTCGGAGTAGGGGGTGTTAGGTTTTTTCGTTACGGAATTTCTCGATTTGGTCTCCACGCTCAAGGCCCGCGATAGAAGCTATGCAATAGCTTAAAAATGCTTTACAACACACTTTACAAGGCAGTATAAATTTGTTGCATGATACGTTTATGAGAATTATTGAAATATTCACAAGTTTGTATGTGCGATATAAAAGACTTCTTAATTTCACTGAAATATTCACCATGTAAATAAGGCAATCCTAACTATTATGATTAAACATATAAAAAGGACGTAAGCCAACTTATCACCATATTCACGGCTGGTGCAGATATATTCAGATATCTTTTAGCAGTACACCAAATTTAACCTATTCAGAGAACCTATTATCGCGAAAATCACTCCGTAATCTAAAGAAGGCACTATAAATTTCAGTTCTCTCATTTGAATAATAAATGGCCATTAAATATGTATAATTAATTCGCCTTAATCGCGAGATCACGGCAGCAAGGAGCGTATCCTAGGGGATTACCGCCCTAAGAGGATCGATGTCGAAATTTAAATATCTAAGCGTCACATTTATTCTCTTGAAAGCTTTTCAAAAAATACTTAAAATATATAGTATGTAATTAATAATTTTTCTCTTAATTATTAAATTAATTAATTAGTAAATTAATTGTTATCAACGTAGTGAGCTTTTTCATTGATCTGATGAGTGGAAAGTACAAAATGTTCATATATGTAGGTGGATTTTGTGAACCTACCTGCTGTAAGAAACAATTGAGGAAATACTATTGGGTAGCTTTCAGTTGAATTTGTTTGCTTCGAGCTCATACTGATACCACTTCTGATTTATTAACTGATATATTTGACTGGCCCGTCGACGCTGTGGGTAGTGACCCTGCCTTCAGCTCCGTGGGCCACGAGTTCGATTCCTGCTAAGGGCCAACATTTTTTATAAACAAATTGTTGGTTCTTCGAGCCTGGATGTGTATTTGTATTTACGTATGAATTTAAACTTATATATGTAGTATATCTACCAGTTGTCCGTCACCCATAACACAAGTATTAAGTTACTTACTTTGGGGACGGGTGACCGTGTGTGTAAATATCCCATATATTTATATTTATTTTTATTAAAACAATAATTGCTTTAGATTGCAAGCGTACATAACGAAAATTTTCCTGTTGTTATCTATCATTTGGATGTATTTTTACCTCATTTCAATCTGTTACTCGTGTAACATGAGCCCATCCAAAAAACTAATTATCCCCGAATACAAAAGATTATTCCCGTTCCAACTCGTCGCTCTCTGTAAATCACGACGTATGATGCCAGTACATTGAAGCCTGAAGATTAAGCCCGTGTTATTAATCTCGACTAGGACGCGTTTCATACCTGAATGTCTACTTAAAATTGTAAGAGCTGGCTGCAAAAAATATCATTACGTGAGAGAATAAATTACATAAACTTTTGCAAAGGCATTTTTAAATTCTAACTTATTAAACTATTATATTTATAATTAAAACTGACTACTATATGCTTTCCTTATCCCGTTTTTTCCACTGAGCAAAACCTATTAAATAACAATTTTCACGTTCAAATATTTAAGGCTCAATCCTTATTCTGAATCTATCTTTTATGAACCCCAACAAGCTTATGACAACTTGATCTAACTATACTTTAACATAAATCAGATATATCATCATCTTCCTATCCTTATCTCACTCTAAATGGGGTCGGCGAACATTTTACGAACATGGTATCACATGATTTGGCTACGTGTTTTACGACCGGCCGAACGTACGAACTTACTTAGTCGTATTTTACGACCCCTCGGTAAGAAATGACAGGTATATTCTACTCAGCCGGATATCACACGGCATTACATAAATCAGATATAATTAACTATAGTTTGTCATAATTTAATATTATTATAATTTAGTTATTATATTATTCTTATATTTTAAGCTTTAGATATATTATGCTTTCGTGGAAAGCTTAAAATATATTCAATAGTTATAGATTAATTTTTATATGGATTATTTTCGTCTGATGTGATATCTATTTTCTGTTTCGTATATAAAACAAAATACAATATGTAAAAACACATATATATTTCTCAAAAATATCGAAATTGATGTATCCGTAGTTAAATTAGTAAACATGAACAAACCGCGAAAAAAATTAAAAACAAAACTACAATCGTATCATTCATAACGCCCAATGGAATCAGGATTAGATATAATTATTAAAATTTTGATTGTGATAATTAATTGATTATATATCAGTCCGTAAAGTAAAGATTACTTTTATCCAAATAATACAATATTTTGTTACTTGTTTAGTTTAAGAAACTTCCTGCTAGCTCCCAGACTATAACGGGGTGTCATTACATGCAGAAGGTCCTTGACATGTTTTATATCATTCATTATAAACACAAGCTAGCATTCTGTATAATCGTGAAAAGTACAGAAAGGATTCATACATAAGTGGGTATACAAAATCCAGCATCCCTGAACCATGCTGGCACATTTGTGGTGTTGAATTGGATTAGTAAAAAAAATAAACTACTTTTCTGTGTAAGTGAATTTCATATGTTCCTGTTGTGGTCATTTCAATCCAGTAGCTTCTAAAAGAGTGATTCTTTTAGAATTTCTTACAATTACTTCTTACTCCAATGTAATTGTAATATTCTTTCAAAATAATAAAAACACCGTGTGGTAGCAGAGCAGAGCGCCGGCAGAGCAAAAATAGACTGCCCTCATTTCTTACCGAAGTGTCGTAAAATTTGACTAAGGAAAGTTTACGTAAGGTAGGCGGCCGGTCGTAAAATGGTAAGCCAAAACATGTAACAACATATTTTAAACATGTTGTGCCTACCCCACTTAGAGTGGGATAGGGGCAGGATGATGATGATAATTAAACATAAAAGAAAATGTATGTATTCAATTAGCAACCTTTTTCACACTTTACACATGCTTTGCACATCATCTCTTGATGATGCTTCGGTTGCGGGGCGAAACGATTTTCGAGTTTGTGATATTGAACGTGTGTAGTGCTTGTGTATTGTGGTGGCGGTTATGGAGGTCTGTGCATGTGTTTTTACGAATCCTGCATGTATCGGGTATGAAACCGTATAGTCCACTCTACATCTAAATGCTAACATTTTATATATTTTCTACTTACTTTATCGCGGATTATAGTTAAATAATTTTATTATTCCTTTTGTACTATGAATCTCCGCAAAGTATTACATGCAGTATTTGTAAACAGCAATGTATTATATATTTTATTAATTTATTTAACAAACGGTAACCATTAATATGTAAAAATACGGGTCACATTGCAACGAAATCGAGTTACCTTTTTATAAAGTTCGACGTTTCGGTACAGTTGGATCCGCCATGGTCACGAACTGACCTATTTTATATTTTTACATATTAATAAGTATGAATCGCGAAAGTTTAAAATCTACTAAACGGTAACCAGATCTATTACTTAGCTAGCACTGTATATATTTACTAAGAACACCTCTAACCGTGTTACCCAAAATCTTGGTTGATTTGGTTGCCATTCATTACGTCAGCAGTAAAGTTGACGATTCAAAAGCACTTGTTTACAAGTTTACTTGAATAAAGAATATTTTGATTTTGATTTTGATTTGATTTTACCACCCTTACCACGGCCGCAATACACTCGGTTATTAAGCGTTGGGTGTTAAGCGGTCGAAACATTGAACGTTGCAAATTTGTAATTTCGTAGATAGATTTAAAACCTAGAGTGCAGTTTGGGTCCATTAAAAAATATATATATTTTAATATATATTCCTATTACCTTTGATGCCGCGTGGTATCCGGTTGAATAGAATAGACCTCCCTCATTTCTTACTGAGGTGTGGTAAAATGCGACTAAGGTAAGTTGGCCCACCGTGTGGTACCCGGTTTAGTAGAATAGACCACCTTCTTTCTTACCGAGGTGTCGTAAAAGGCGATTAAGGTAAGATGACGTCAGGCAGGCGGCCGGTCGTAAAATACGTAGCCAAATCATGTGACAACATGTTTTTAGCATGTTGTGCCGAGAGTGGGATAGGGGCAAGAGGATGTATATGTTCCTATTACCTTTTATATCTTTTAAATATAACTAAGAGGCCTGGCATCTAAAGTGAGAAATGACTTAGTGAACTCCGGTATGCAATTGATAATCAAAGATCAATTCGTCAATAAGAAGATGTGTGATGTGTTAATATAGCTGCGCTTCTACCCTGTACAAGACAGTAATGACTAAATGTAACTAGTTATAAAATTTGTATTAAAAAAAGAGCAATTAAGCAAAGAGTTTCTTGCTGGCTCTTCTCGGGAGGAACAGCTTTCCGAACCAACAGTAGAGTTGACGATTCAAAAGCGCTTGTTTACTTGAATAAAGAATATTTTGAATTTGAATTCGAATTTTAAATTCTCACACAATTCTTAGTTAAAATTTGCTCACTTTACTATATTCCAACGAGTCAATATAAATTAAGCTTCGAACTGATGCTAACTATTTAATAAACTTAACTTCGAAAATTAAGTCCCTAGACATAACCCAAAACTAGTTTCTACAAATCACTTAATGTCAAGTCAATCTATTCAGGTACAAATGGAAATTTTAAGGAGGTTAAATGGTAAGCTAATTGAAAAGCAATTAACAGATCGTAAAGCCCTTATAGACCCCTTCAAGGTGGACTGATGGCCTTAAAAAAGGTCGAGAGTAGTTGTTGACTCAGAACAGCACAAGATTTGTGGTTTGGACATCCAAAGACCTTTGTCCAGCAGTGAACAGCATCGTGTGTTGAATAAAAAGAAGAAGAATATAATAATGTAGAGTAATATTTGAATTATAATTAGTTAAGGTCTTTTAATCATTATTTATAGAATTATGCGTTACTTTGCGGAGATCCATAATACAAAAGTAATTATAAAATTATTTTGCTATAATCCACGATACAGTAAATGAAAATGCCGCTGCCATCACAATACACAAGCACTACACGTTCACTATCACAAATTCAAGAATCGTTTCACCCCGCTTTGCGATTTTGTGGTGGAGTCTATCTCCTAATGATGTTTCGGTTGCTGCATCCTTCATGTAACGGGTATGAAAAAACGGATAGTCCACTATACATTTAGCTCTATATATATATATTCTATTTACTGTATCGCGGATTATAGCAAAATAATTTTATTATTACTTTTGTCTTTTAATCATCATTATCCTCCTACCGTTATCCCACTCTAAGTGGAGTCGGCACGACACGTTACAAACATGTTGTCACTTGATTTGGATACGTATTTTACGATCGGCCGCCTGCCTGACGTCAACTTACCTAAGTCGTATTTTACGACCTCTCGGTAAGAAAGACGGTGGTTTAGTCTACTCAACCGGATACCACACGGTGGGTCAACTTACTTTAGTCGCCTTTTACGACACCTCGGTAAGAAATGAGGATGGTCTATTCTACTCAGCTGGATACCACACGGTGGGTCAACTTACTTTAGTCGCCTTTTACGAATTTACGAATTTTGGAATTCCGCAAAGTAACGCCTGCTTCTATAAATTAAGAGACACAATAGATACAATTCAACTTTAGGATACAGTCGTCAAATTATAATTTAAAAAGGGCGTATCTGAAATCGCCTACGCGTCGCTGCTGCGAAGGACAAAAATATTTAAGGAGAAGGGTGTAAATTTCTTTAATTAAATACTGCGGTAACATTTTGCCTAAGTACATTTTATTAATCTACTATAAGCGACAAATCCTAAGTAGGTTCTATTTTGAGAAAGAGGTAATTCTTTTAAACACTAATGAACAATATTAATATAAAATAGTATTAATGCTTTGGGTGAAGCAACGTTATTAGACGTCAAATTTGATAAACGCTAATTGACTCAACGTTTAACACGACGACGAATATCTTCTTTCTTTAAACAACGTGCATAAATGGCTAAAGCTTGTACCTATTTCTTCAAGCTTTTTGGACTAATATCGCCGAGGCACGTTAAACACGTGTATCAAAAGCAGGACGTCATTAACCGCAATTTATTTGTTAACCAACCTTACAACTAAGACTTGAAAACAAAATAGGTTTTCAAATATTTGTCACCGCTCAAAGTGTTAATAGTCAGAGAAATATCAACAGCATTTTACTTGATGTCACTTCAAGCCCAAGATGTGCCTTACAAGAGATATTCTTAAAACGACTTTACAAGACGTGAGTAAAACTTCTGCACTCTACTCATTGTTATAAAAGAAAATTCAACTTGCATAAAGTCGTAAGCTAATAGCATATACTTAGAAAATATTTGAATTAAACGTTGGTCAACTAACTCTCAACATTTCACCCTTCTCTAGTGAATGAAATGACTAATCTAAGTCATACCATCAACCCTCCACTACGCGTTGCCCTAAGCCGTGGTCCGGCCTTACAGGAGGCACCCTTAGGACGACGTTCCCCGACGCTAGTAGAGCTTCTGCCCTCTACTCTCTGCATTGTGCAACCTTGACGACGCTTCTGCGCTCGCCCGTCCCGCCCGATGATGGTGTAAGAACCACTAGGGCTAACAGCATACAGTGAGTTCGAAAAAAAAAATCGTGTATAAAGTCACTTACAGAGAATCCTATATAAATAAATTGTTTCAATTTAGCAGTCCTAATCCTAACACCACTTAACTCTACTAATAATCTTCTGAAACATCTGAAAATCAATTAGTCAAAAACATTCTATCATCAGGTACGAATTCAGATTTTATAGTGCCAACTTGGCAAGGTTAAGGTTAATTGAAGAACGCTTAATGGATTATTCGATTTCCCTACACTGAATATTCAAACCGAAATAAGTCCTTTTACGTTGAACATTTTGAATTGTTAATCCACTTAAGCAAATTAATTCAAACGAAATCAAATTTGTTCTGTTTTCAGATGGATTTTTTTAATACGCTTTAGCGATCGCCTTGTGTACTAATGACCGATAGCCCCCATAGAGTTATTATACTAGAGTAGAGAAGCCAGCCTAAAATGTGCTATATTAAAATAAAGAAGTAAGCAAATGAGGGTGTCTATCTCTCTTTTTTATGTGTAGTTAAACACAGATGAAGTATGAGTTTTATCTTCACTTTCATTCTTCTCACTCTCACAGGTCTATCTATAACTTTCCTATTCTAGTAAAATAACTCTATGATAGCTAGAACATAACAAAAATCAATATCGGATTTGTTCATACATAGCACACCAGGTCTCGGGAATAGGGGCAATGTGTGCGCAACGATAACTTGTGTACCACCAATGCTGTGGTAAAGCACAGTTAGGTTTTTAGCCGGTGCGTTTTTCTGCAGTTCGCAACCTCGATGATGCTTCTGCGCTCGCCCGTCTCACAAGGTGATGCTGTAAAAGCCATTAGGGCTAACAGCATACAGTCTGTTTGAAAGAAACAAACGTTGGTGGTGTTGTTGTTCGGCGACATCCCATAATAGGTTTTCCTGACATACAAAATGAAATAGAACCTCTCGTGAAAACTATTGGGCTGCAATGTATTAAAAAAATTCGATATCAAATTTTGGTGGTGGTTGTGTGTGCTGCTTGTGTGCATTGTTGCTGGTGGAGGCGCCTTGGGGTCCGTGTGGTGACATGTGTAAGGTGCGTAAATTTTGCCTGCTTCATACACATTAGCTTTGTATGCATTCGCTTAACCCGTGCGGATTATAGCGAAGTAGTTTTGTTATAGTGCCTGTTAGTCACTTTATTTTAAATATTTACTATTACCAGCATTCGTTACTTCGTTCGCACTAATTTGATCGTTTCAATTCCCTAAATCATATGTTTTCTCTTGTTCTGTTATAGTGCCTGAAAGATTAAATAAGTCACTGGACCTATTCTTAGATATAAGTTAATTTATAAGTTTAGGTTATCTTTAAGTTATTATGAACTATTATTATTACGTCACTTCGGGCATAACACAATAGATAATTTGTCACATAAACGACCAGCGGTAGTAGCGCAGCGGTTACGTAGACAATCCGTGAGCGATTATTGAGCTTTCGGTACGAGTTCGAATTCGGTACGAGGATTGGAGCTAAGACCTACCACGCTGCTCCAATGCGGATTGGTAGGTTACACATATCCCTAGAATTCTCTAGAGATATTCAGGTTTTCCCATGATGTGTGCCTTCACCGAAAAGCGTGTGATAAATTGCAATTATGAATTACACACATAAGTTTTTGAACCTATGTCGTCTCTAGAGAGTCGCACAGTCTCACCGCTAGGCTATCACAGCTTTTTTATAATAAGTAGAATAAATTTATTCTAATGAGCGTATTCATTAAAAATCTAAATGAGACTTTTTATTCTATAAAAGGCTTGCTGCAATGTGGCTTAAAAAGCGACTTATGCAAGGTAGGCTTGACCGCACTTGCCTCAGTAGCGCATTTTTAGTTTTGAAAGCAGCTAGTCTCTAAGTCTGGATATAAAATCGCTGCGATGGTATTCCGTATTTTAGTTGGTTTCTTTAAAATTGAGAACAGCCCTTACAGTTTTTATTATGATATAGGCTGGCTGGCGATCGAAGAAGCATCGTAGAGAGAGCAAAAAAATTTGGTAAATTATTTTTTTGGTATCATGCCCGCCGTGTGGTATCCGGCTGAGTAGAATAGACCACCCTCGTTTCTTACCTAGGTGTCGTAAAAGGATTAAGGTAAGTCGACCTGCCGTGTGGTTTCCGGCTGAGTAGAATAGACCACTCTCATTTCTTACCGAGGTTTCGTAAAAGGCGATTAAGGTAATCAGACAGGCGGCCGGTCGTAAAATACGTAGCCAAATCATGTGACAACAGGTTTGTATTATGTTGTGCTGACCCCACCTAGAGTGGGATAAGGGCAGGAGGATGATGATTTTTGGGATCATGCGGTACAAAAGTAATTATTAAATTTACTTTGCTATGATCTGCAATGATTTTTTTGCATTTTATTAAAAAATATATATGAAAAATCTTCATCATCATTCATTCTCCTGCCCTTATCCCACTATAAGTACGGTCGGCACAACATGTTATAAACATGTTGTCACATGATTTAGCTACGTATTTTACGACCGGCCGCCTGCCTGACGTCAACTTACCTTAGTCACCTTTTTCGACACCTCTGTAAGAAATGAGGGTGATCCATTCTATGCAGCCGGATACCACACGGCACATACCTTAGTCGCTTCTTACTACACCTCGGTAAGAAAGGAGGGTGGTCTATTCTACTTTGCCGGATACCTCACGGCCAATATATGAAAAAATATATATATATGAAAAATCTTATAAAAATTTTCATTACTCACAGAAATTCAAAATTTATTGCGAACTATACCGAAATAATTAATCGAAAAAATCTTCGAATAAATTCATCGCGGGTTATAGCAAAATAACTTTATCATCAGTCATAAAGGTATAAATGCTGAAATGTCGGTAAAACTAGATTACCAACCGAGTAAGAAAAATTACTTGCTGCTCATGTGAGACTTCATTTAGAGATTAATTATACTTATATTACTATCGGGATTTGAGGTAGTATGGATTACTCCTGAGGGAATCAAACGCAGACCTTGTAATATTACTGGGCTATTTTATTAAGTGTTAATAAACTAGCTAAAATAAAGCTAATGTTAGCTTTTCTTATAAAAGCGATTAATTCAGAATTATATCATAAAGACATTATTAAAACAAATCAAGATGTTATTAATTCCAACGAAAACATAAGATATATTAAAATGTTCTAGTCTATGATATCAGTTTGCATAATCTTTTTTCTTTATCTATATCTATACCTATACTAATATTATAAAGAGGTAAGATTTGTATGTATGTTTGTAACGTTTTCACGCAAAAACTACTGAACTGATTTCAAAAATTCCTTTACCACTGGAAAGCTGCTTCTTCACTGAGCAACATAGGCTATATTACATTAAAAAAATAGGGATCGGTAAAAAATTGTAATAAGGTGTGAAAAATTAAGTCGCAAAAATCTTTCATCGCGTGCGCTGCGGTAACTATTGATGATAGAACAATAAAAATGTTGTACAGTATTATAGAACGTATCAATATCCACAAAATTATACTATACCATATGTCTAACTATTATAGTTATGCCAATATAACAACTTTTTTACATTGTAAAAGTTGCTATAAGTGCTGACAATAATCAAACCACTTTATTCAAATCTCTATATTAATACATATCCCATTAAATGATGTTTTATTGAAAACAGTTTCAATACCTGTACAATCCTTTTTAAATTATTAAAATCTGACATTCTAATCAAAAGATATTACGAATTAAGATACATACATACATTCTTAAATTCGCCATAACAAAATCATTGCAGCGACCGTTATAGCAGGGCCTGCATTTAGTGAGTTAGTTCTTATACCAAGAATACTAATGATACCCATTTTTTATAATGAAATAATCTATAAAAATAAATCTATAGACCGATTTCGTAGACTTTCCATTTACGAGATCGGTATTGACGCGGATGAAACCGCGGGGCATTGCTAATTTAGGCTAATTAGGTACTTTAATAAAGAAAGATGTCAAATGTTTATGGTTTCAAATACGTAAACAATAACGTACACATCATTATATTTAGAGATGAAATAGTTTTTGTTAAGTTGACAACATCATTCTGCTGTCCCTATCTCACTCTAAGTGGGGTCGGTACAACATGTTTTCTCTTCTATTCTCTCGTATTATTCGTCAACTCAACAACTCCTTTTATATACATAGTTCACACAATCTAACCAAACCGGCCTGGACTGGTCTAGCCTATTATAAGAGACGTGAGTTTGAATTCTAAATCGTCGAGAAAACATTAAATGTAATGTAACATTAAATTTAATGTAAATTTTTAGAAATGCAAACGTTTTTCTATATAGCCGTGTGTCCCAAGAAGTAATAAAAAATAACTTTTCAGACAAAGTCTGTGCCATTTAGGGAAAGCTAACTTTTAATTCATTCAATCAATCATTTTTCTGACTTTGGCAAGGACCAAGTACAGTAATTATGAAGGCATAATTACTGTACTAGTTACTTATATTATTATTTCATGAAAAATAATGTTCATAAATATAATAATTATATTACTCATAAGCCATGCTCAGTAATTTTTTTAAGATATAAAAAAATTATGATCTGGGGTATTTACATTTATTCAGTCCGCTAGTTGCCCACTGAACTATTACAAGTTTACAAATGACTGTAAAATTAACCTTTGTATTCAATTTATATTTAAGAAGTTTTTCAATGCCTGAAAACAGGGATAAAACGTCATTTTTTTTTAATAAAACCTACCTAGATCGATATATCACCCCCAAAACCCCCTACATGCATAAGTTTCATGAAAATCGTAAGAGCTGTTTTGGAAATTCAGATTCTATATTAATATAAACAAGATTAACTCATTAATGATTAAAGATATTGTTTGACAGTGATGACTTTGATGTATTTATAGTTGCAGATCAATAAATGACCTTTTGAGTTCTGACTGGAATATAAGTTTAGTACACTAGATGTGCTCACGGCTGTGTCCGTGTGATAATCAATGTGTTACAAAGTTTTTCCGGCGTAAATCCTGACCCTGCTAGGATAAAAAGTATAAAAAGCCTATGTGTTAAAATTAAAATCCTATTAAAATTTTATTTATCCGTTTCGGAAAAAATATTATAACCTTGAATCATCCTCAAAAATTGTATTATCTTTTGTAAAAACAATATAAAAATATGTTCAGTAGATTTTGAGAAAATCGATCACATACAAACAGCTTTTCTAGACTTTGTTTTATACGTACGTACGTGTTATATGTTTATATCATCATCCTCCTGCTCTTATCCCACTCTAAGTGGGGTCGGCACAACATGTTACAAAGGATCAATATGATTAATGAATTTACAACTGGTTCGGAATGTTGCTCTTGCCAAGAAAGACCGGCAAGAAACTTGGCGGTCAGTCTTTTAACCATTTTTAATTATTGTTAAACCAATTATGTATGAAGCTGAAACGATTTTCAGTTATTAGGTTATTATTTATTTTACAGTTTTTGTGGATTATCGTTGTTTGTGTGTTTATCTTCGTTAAGTGTTCTGTCTCAAGTGATTTATACTTACTGATAATGCTTCGATTTCAGGGTGAAACGATCATTGTAGTAGTGAGTGTGTGTGCTTGTGTTGGTAATGCTGGTGGTGGCGTTTTGTAATATGTGTGGTGGCTTGTCTGGCATGGATAAGGTTGCCTGGTTTACATTTACACACACGGTCGTCCATCCCCAAAGTAAGTAACTTAATACTTGTGTTATGGGTGAGAGACAACTGGTAAATATACACATATATTAGTTTTAAATACATACTTAAATACATATATACACCCAGACTCGAAGAACCAACAGTTTCTAAATAGAAAATGTTGGTTCTCGGCGGGAATCGAACCACGGAGCCGAAGACAGGGTCACTGCCAACTGCGCGAACGGGCCATACAAACATTACATACATTTTATTATCAAACGCGGATTATAGCAAGTAATTCTGTTGTAACTTCTGTTATGTCTTATATTCTACTTATTCGATGTTTCCCAAAGCAGTGTGTCCGTAATGATGCGGGGCGGCTGAGCAGACTTTATCAGCCGACGCCTGCGGGAATAACATTCAGGTTTACGGCGTAATTCAGCAATACCAAACTTTTGCTAACAATAATTTGTTGAGATCATTTTGTTTATTTTGACAAGAATATCTCAAACTTATTATTTGTTCTTTATGAATTAAATGTGTTACAACGAGTACAAATCTTAAATCTGTAATTTGTTTCTTTTGACATAATTTATTTTTAGACGAAGACAGAAAATGTTTTATTGAATTGTTCTTCTTATACGTAGTAAAGTAACTGCCTGTTACTATCCCACTGGGTATAGGCCTCCTCTCTCGATTTTGTGTAAGGGTTGGAGCTAAGACCTACCACGCTGCTCCAATGCGGATTGGTAGGTAACACATATCTCTAGAATTGTCTAAAGATATGCAGGCTCCTTCACGATGTTTTCCGACACTGAAAAGCGTGTGATAAATTGAAATTATATTAGACATATAAGTTTTAATGGAAAAACTCATTAGTGCCTGCCCGGGGTTTGAACCCATGATCGTCTGTAGAAAGTCACACGTTCAGTAATTAGTAATACATAGTAACATAACCTTTTTTGTTGACGCATAAATCCACGTAGAAGCTTAAAGGAAAAAAAATGGGACATTAAAACACACGGCTGTCCGTCCCCAAATTAAGTAACTTAATACTTGTAATATGAGTGATATACAACTGGTAAATATATACATATGTAATTTTAAATACATACTTAAAAACAAACAAAGCTGTGATAGCCCAGCGGTGAGACCGTGCGACTCTTCCGAGGGGAACACGAGTTCAAACCCGGGCAGGCACCAATGAGTTTTTCTATTAAAACTCATGTGTCTAATTGGTAATTGCAATTTATCACACGCTTTTCGGTGAAGGAAAACATCGTGAGGAAACCTGCATATCTCTAGAGAATTCTAGGAATATGTGTAACCTACCAATCCGCATTGGAGCAGCGTGGTGGTCTTAGCTCCAACCCTTCTCTCTAGAAACGGAGAGAGGAGGCCTATTCCCAGCAGTGGGATTGTACCAGGCCGCTACTACTTTTTTTTTTTTACTTAAAAACATGAATACATCAACAAATTTTTGATAGAAAATGTTGTCCCTCGGAATTCGACCCGCGACCCTGCGGAGCTGAAGACAGGTTCACTGCCAATTATACTAACGGGTCAATCAATGAGATCAAATTCCTTATTTAAGGATGTTCTTCTAATGATTTTTATTTGTAAATGTTTGACTTTAATGGAGCGAAAACTAACAATGTCGAATTTGTCTTTTTAAATAACTATTCACTAAGGATAATTCCTTTTGAGTAACAGTTTCCAGAGGGATTTGATAAATAAATAGATAGAAAAAGCAGAAAATATTATATGAAGTTTGGTCCGATTTTTAAATCTATGTCTTTATCATAATCCTTATGTATTATTATTTGTATTGCTATTTCAATAATGTATTACTATTTATGTATTTTCTTATTAATTATAAAAGAGTAGCAGATGCCGTGTGGCATCTTAGCTTCTATAATTTCAAGTTTTTTTTTAATATTGCTGCTACTGGGATACTAGACTTATCCCACTCTAAGTGGGGTCGGCACAACATGTTACAAGCATGTCGTCATGATTTGGCTACTTATTTTACAACCGGCCGCCTGCCTGACGTCAACTTACCTTAATCGTATTTTACGACTCCTCGGTAAGAAAGAGGGTGGTCTATTCTACTCAACCGGATACCACACGGCATTTCATCAATATTGCAATCATTCAGTCGATTATCCTTAAATGTATAAAAGATAAACAGGCATAATTTTAAATTTGGTCTATGGATATCTATTATCTTTATTGTCTTTGTTGTATTCCGTATTATTTATTTAGTTGAGATAGTCTTAGTGAATATATGCGGTTCTAGTGTAGTATTTTTGTGGCTCATATTGCACGCCGTTTACTCATCACGAATGTATAAAGCATCAAATTCAAATTCAAATTTAAAATATTCTTTATTCAAGTAAACCTTTAAACAAGTGCTTTTGAATCGTCAACTTTACTGCTGATTCGGAAAGTTGTTCCTACTGAGAAGAGCCAGCAAGAAACTCGGCGGTTTTTTTTTAATATAAATCTTAGAACTACTTACATTTATTTATTACTGTCTTGTACAGGGTAGAAGTGCACCTATATCCACACATCCTTATCATCTAAGTAATCTTCAACAGTATAGTAGGCCTTCTGTGTCAGTCTCTTTGCAACAGTGTTTTTAAACTCATAACGTGTGCACATAAATTTTAACATTACAAAGATTTTCCTTGATCGCGGATTATACCAATATTGACTTATTCGTATAATTACATAAATTACAGATAAGTTAACGCACACATTTTATCGGTTTCCGCTGTAGATCGGAATATGAGTAATGTCTACAAGCCGAGATTAGCTTTGGCAAGTTGTAACATCAGCATTCTATCCAATGCCATATATCGTACATCTCACATGCGGGTTTCCTATGAGCAAGCAATTTTCTAATTCGCGTTCGCCTCAACCAATGTATGAAATATTTGCTGGCTGAAGAATCATTTTTGTATCAAGTTTAGGCCACTGTTACACTTAAAGTAGCGGCCTGCTACAATCCCACTGATGGGAATAGGCCTCCTCTCTCCGTTTCTGGAGAGAAGGGTTGGAGCTACGACCTACCACGTGTAACGTTTTCCCCCCCATACCCTTCGTACATATCTATATACTTCACCATATTTGTAAATTAATAATATTTAAATGAGGTTAGAGCGCTCGCGCTCTACCACTGAAATACATAAAACAAGCGCATAAGCGCTAGCGCTTTTAAATTTATATATTTGGCACGTGATTCGTCTAGTTGGTTAGGACCCATTTAACGTTGTGATTGTAATAACTCAAATCCTTTTAGAGCGTCAGAGACCACAGATTCATCAGATTAGAGCAGTAAAATAAACATAAATTATTATTAGTTATTGCACAATAATCGCACGACCTATAAACAGCTTATATATGTTCAATACATGAACCGATCCCATATATTTATTACATGAACGCATCCTATATATTCATTACACGAACACATCCCATATATTTAATACATGAACAGATTCTATATACTTATTGCACTAACTGATTCCATATCTTTATTACATGAATATATTCTTGATGTTCGATACATATATGTTTATTACACGAATCGATCCCTTGAAATATAATAGAAAAATGCTGAACATTCAGAAGGTTGAATGTTCTTTATTGTAATATTTCCTAAATAGCCATCAGAAAGGATATGTTCGTTTTGATATTTTATATTTTATATTTAATTGTATATTTGTTTGCCATCAGTATGGGTCATAAAGTTATGTCAATAATAACTGAAATAATGTATTTTAAAGCCAACAGAAGGATCACTCGAGTAACATACTGCAAGTCTCCTTAAACCATCCCGATGGGAAGTTCAAGATAATGGGAAGATTAAGATAATTTTTGAAGCCATCAGAAAGATCATTCACTCGATCTAATACCTAACCCTTAAACAACTCCGTAGAGCAGGTATCCTTCTCCCGTCTTTTATATTCTTCCGATATGGAAAAATATAAAGAGAGAAGAGATAGTCAGTAGCTCCTCACCCGCTACCAACGGTGAGCTCCGTCCATAGGATATGAGCCCCCCCCCGTAGGGTTAGGGTATGCAATTTATAGTGCGCCTGTGCCCTTGAGCACAGGTTATTTATAATATGTTTTATAAACACCCGTCATTGCTCTTAAAGAGAATGGGGCAAATAATAAATGAGGACCGTAGTCCAAGATAAGGCACGTGTGCCCGGGTATAATACTAGGACCTAAGTCCAAATTTCATTTCAGCCGTAGCTGTTGAGTTGGCGTTAGCCATTATTGTTTTGATGAGGCTCAAAGCCATTGTTGATATAAATCAACCAATTCCTATAATAAGACAGTGCATCTTGCCAATAGCAAGCATTTCAAGCGGTACGTTCCGCGTTCGTTGTCACCACGTGTAGTGGAAAACATAATAGCACGAAGCTAAAACTGTACATGACTCCTCGGATATCACATAACAGTAAATTGTTGTAATCGTTGGCACCACGCGTAGTGGCACATATATTGAAGGTTTGCATATGACTCCGTAGAGATCACATAATTGCAGGTTTTGTATTCGTTGATACCACACGTAGTGGCATAAATTGTAGGTTTGCACATGACTCCTCAGAGATCACATAACAGCAAGTTTTATGTTTCGTACCACACGTGGTGGCAAATATTATATTTAATAATTCGTTACTCCGTAGAGCGTTGGCGTTATATTTTTATATTTCAATTATTTGCATTTATAGTGCTAGCACTATTGTGTTAAATAGTTATATTTATAATAAAATGTGTCGACGCACACTTGTACTGCGTCCTTCTGGCTTATAGCACCTTCGGCATACAAGAATTAGTTATTTATTTGTTACACGTAGCAAGCTACGTAAGATAGAGATATAGCACAGGCAACACTTTCTAAAGCTAGTCCGCAATCTTGTTAGTAAAGACCCGACCAGCGGCCCTATGACATGCTATAATGTCGTAAACATTCGTGGTATCACTGACACTAAGCTATGGGGAAGCCCTCAGAAGGACTATCACACGTCACATGTAGGTTTTACCCCACACGCTCCATGCAAAACTATGAACAAAGTCCACAGTTCGGTTCCATCACTGCTATGACATCGCTTCGGCTAGTAAACTAGACTCCACAACATCTAGCAACATTCGGTCGTGATTTCGGCACTACTGAAAGACAACAGACATCGTTTCCAACGCCAAATCATCAATCAGTAACATTTAAGAAACCACATTGTACCAGCACTACTTTTGGAGTCCTAGGCGTCCAAAGATCAAACAAGGCTTCACAGTAGAGATCGGAGATCAATACCGGCCTAAAATTCAATCCGTATCACCCAAAACTCACCAAAGTAACTCTAGCTGCTCTGTATCAAGACGGAAGACCATCATGATATTCACAGCCTGGAGCAGACCGAGGCGAGGCTCGCTACAACGACCGAAATCATTGCAGGCCTGAAACCATCAATCCGACACCAGTACTCACCAGAGTCTAATTCGGTACAGTGCCCAGCACCACTCAGCGAAGTCACCCTCACCAAGTTATATTCAGGCACTATAAAACGTTCGAGAATAATAATAAACTTGTAACATGTAATAAAATATTACATTAATTTTTTGTGAGATAAAAGACCGAAGTCTCTCACAACACCGTTCAGGCAAGCCGAAGCTTTAAATATATGCTAGAGATCATGGCGCTACCCTGTACCTGGTACGGGAAACGTTAGCCTTCGCCTTTCAGCCGCTCGGCCGCAGCGCTCCCGGCAACGTCCGCCAGACATCCACCCACATCTATTTCCCGCGACTGTCGTGACGTTCGGACGCAATGGAAAATTTTAGTATGGAAAATTGGAAATGTATGGAGAAAATTTTGAAAAAAATATTTTCATGAAAAATTTACAGGTATGTAACGGGTATCGAAAACCCATTCTGAAAACCCATATAACATGACAAACAAATATTTTATATATATATATACATTCCTTAACATACTACTGCTTCAGTACATAACTCTGCCAAAATGTATGTAAGGTTGGAACCGTCACACACGCTGCTCCAATGCGGATTGGTAGGTTACACATATCTCCAGAATTCTCTAGAGATATGCAGGTTTCCTCACGATGTTTTCCTTCACCGAAAAGCGTGGGATAAATTGCAATTATCAATTAGGTACATGAGTTTTAATAGATAAACTCATTGGTGCCTACCCGGGTTTGAACTCGTGCTCCCCTTGAAAGAGTCGCACGGTCTCACTGCTGGGCTATCACAGCTCTGTTACACTTAATAGTAAGTAATTTGAATGGAGAAAAACAATATATAATATCTATAGTTATTATAAAACAAAGTTCCCAAAGCTGTCTGTTTGTATGTGATTGATTTTCTCTAAATCTACTGAACGAATTTTTGTACGGTTTTTACTAAAAGATAGTGCAATTCCTCCGAAAGGTTTAAGTTAATAGTACATAGCGGTTTTATGTGAATTAAGTTGAAGAGGTCGTTATAGTGTATATAAAAAATCGATCATAAACAGACGAACAGCTTTTGTGGACTTTGTTTCATGACAAGTATTTAAAGTAATGTTTATACTAAATTTTATCGTGTTTTATATATTTCGACATTCTCTACCTAATACATACCTTTTAGAACTCAAAAGTTGGCTGGAAAATACTTGAGAAAGTCCGCCTTTGAACAATAATTTACTTATGTTATATATATTTTTGTCTTATTTCTAAAATAAAGGAATTTAATAAACACACAAATAAACTAATAAGTTCAATAGATTTTGTTTATTGTCTAAAGATATGAAGGTTTCTTCACGATATTTCCTCCACCATAAAGCAGAATGAATTATGAATGTCAACTAACAATTTTTTTTTTGATAGAATTACGTGTTTTAACCGTCAGTCCATGAGAACTTTTTGTAAAAAGCTATTGCACATATATAGAGGTATAAAATACAACGTTTTCATGTAAAATTTATAACCTTTTGGAATTAACGAAAGTAAGAAAACATTAGTTCGAACTTTAAGGAAAATTTTAATGTATTACCATAGTGCATGTAGATTAATAAAACTAATGTCAAAATTAAACATAGTAGAAAGCAAAAAAAGCGAAGAAAATGGTTCCATCATTTATACAGTTTTGAATCGCGAATTCCATAGTTCCAATTCCATTAAAGATATTGTTTCATTTCCGAGACGGTCCAGCGAAAGGCTTTTTAAATTTAATGGCGTTGTTGCCAGTTTTTAAGTAACTTCGTTTCGCTTTACAATTGTTTTGTAAATGTTACTTGAATTTTGTAAATTGAGTCTTTTTCTTATTTTGATATGCTTTACAAGTTTAAATTTGAATAATTTGGCAATATCAGGTTGTTTGGAAGAAATCACTAGTTGACGATAAGGCCGCCTTATCTTATCACTTCGATTATATTGATGTTTGCTTTGCATTGTACATTTTACGTGGTGCAACGAAGAATTTTCTTTTCTTTTCTATTACACGTAGCATAGTATACTTTACATATAAAGTCTAAATTTTATTTTTGTCTCAATTGCCTTAAAAGGTCTTATAAAGTAACTGTTACTACTGAATTTCATACATCTTTGGGCCCAGACGTTAAAGTATTAATTTTTGTGTTATAAGATATAAAAATATTTGTTATTTGAGGATCAATTATTATTTTATTTAATTTCTATTTGGGAACTATAAAATAAGTGTTATAGTCTGCGGTTATGGGTAACTACAAGTACATGCTAAATACCATAAATAATACGATAGGATTTGTGATAAAAATATAACAATCTATTATCATTGAAGTAAGTTAAGTAAGTACATTCATTCATTGTTTTGTCGTCAGAAAAATTAACATTTCAAAAGTTTTTCCATCTGTCTACTTGCTTTCTATCTTCTGGTTTTGTCTTAGGCTTTTACTGCTGTATCGTTATTGATGAAATTAAAATTACATTTTTCTATGGCGAACTAACACATAAAAAACACGAGAGCAAATAGTTTCATTTTACCAATCATTTCATTCCAACAAAACTTCTGAAACAGAAACCTTTTATAGTACTAGCTCAATTTTGACTAGCAACGTTGAAATGAAGTCAGATATCAAGTGAAATTCTCGCGAAAAAATTCAAATACCATTTTCAGGAATGTACGCTAAAATGAAAAGTACTCGAAGGAAAATTACGTAGAACCTCTAACAGTTTGCGCGACTTTGAAACTTGTCTAATCTAACTTGTGGCATTGCTATTTTTGCTATCATGCAATTCGAGATTGCAGAATAGATTGCCTTTCATTATTATGCATCTAAAATAACTGCTTATGAAGAAATACAGCATTCGACAAAAAAAATATGACAAATGTAAACTTATGATTTCTGCCAATACGCTAATGCGTATTGGCAGAAATCATGGCAAACCACCACGCTGTAATCAGCGTGGTGGTTTTAAGACTCCTATTTTAATAGAAGAGGATTTTGCTCAGCTGAGAGTTAGGTACGATTTAGTATAAATGAATTAGTTTTCAGTAAACAGTTTTCTCCCTTTTCAGCCCTTCAATTTTGTTCATACTTATATGACGTCCATTTTTTGCTCATTCGAATGTGAAATGACGTCACAAAAACACACATTCGCAATAGTATGTCTATTTATCAGGTATTTTTTTTAAATCAGCCAATAGTCATCATTTTCGTGCCCTTATCCCACTTTGTCGGGTTGGCACAATACATCTTCATCTTCCATTCTCCCCTATCATTCCTCAACTGTGATGCTACTCCTTTTATATGCATGTCATTCTTAATACAATCTATCCATCTTTTTTTTCTGCCTCCATCTATTCATATATTGATCCACATTCATATTTAAAACTCTTTTTGTCACATGATATTCATCCCTCCTTACACGACCAACTTAATCTCGTACTTCTCATATTTTCTTTAATGGTTGTACCTTCTTTTCTATTCTATACAATATACAACTACGATTCGAATATGTTTTGATTTTTTATATTAGTCTTATTTTCTTATAAGTCAAGCTTGTATGTTTTTTGTTCTTCAATATACTTTTTAAATTACGTTACACTATAAATTAAGCATGTTGTGTTCTTCTGTAATTAGGGGTACATTTAAGCTAATTTGTTAAAATAGATATTACGGAACTTTTGTGTGTACCTCTGTTGGAATCCCATTAATAAAATAAATAAATAGATTTTCAGGTCAGCTGAAAATTTAAAAAGTTTCTCACAAACCAAACATATTGGATGAAGCAAATTGATATTTATACACTGATCGTGTCACAGTCCATTCGTGCATACAAATATTCAGCATAAAATGTTTACTATTTACACGCTAGCGGTGAAAGGCGAAAAATTCTATTGAATCAACATTGGCTAGATTTCCCGCGGGTATTGTGACTGGACGGCTGGCGAACGTAACATTTACGTATGTAGACTTATTTAAAGAGAATACTTAAACATAAATACTTAAAAATTCAAACTACTAGAAGAAGATCATCATCATTCTCCTGCCCTTTTTCTACTCTAAGTGGGTCGGCGCAACATGTTTTAAGATTGTTGTTAGATGATTTGGCTAGTTATTTTACGACCGGTCATCTGCCGGACGTAAACGTACCTTAGTCACATTTTACGACACCGTGGTAAAAAATGAGAGTATTCTACTCAGCCGTAACACACGACGGGTCAATTTACTGCATTGGAGCAGCGTGGATGGTCTTAGCTCCAACCCTTCCTTCAAAAAATCTGAGATAGGAGGCTTAAATCCTGCAGTGGAATAGTAACAGGCGGTTACTTTACTTGTTTTATTTATAGCTCATAAGCTATTTAGAAAACATCATTATTATTCTCGTGCCCTCATCGCACTCTAATTGTGATCGGCACAATAGGTTTTTCGTTTTCATTATCTCCTGTAATACCTCAACTCCGGCGCTACTTCTTTATATGTAATACTTCACACCATCCAACTGTCTTTTTAGGCCTCCCTCTAGTCCCATATTCAAATTCAAATTCAAATTCAAAATATTCTTTATTCAAATAAATTTGTAAACAAGTGTTTTTGAATCGTCAACTCTACTGCTGGTTCGGAAAGCTGTTCGTACCGAGAAGAGCCAGCAAGAAACTCGACGGTTGCTCTGTTTAAAGTATAATTCTTATAACTAATTACATTTAGTAATTACTGTCTTGTACAGGGCAGAAGTGCAGCTATATCCACACATTCTTCTCATCTAAGTAATCCTCAAGTTTAGTAGGCTTTCTCTATCGGCCTCTTTTTAATAGTGTTTTTAAACTGTAGTAATGGCAAGGCTAAAATTGATTGCGGAATTTTATAATAGAATCTTATACTCAAACCCACAAACGATTTACCTACTTTTGCTAGGCGCAAAGCAGGATCCGCAAGTATATGTCCGTTACTATTTCTTCTGTTATATACATATGTATTATAAACATAAGAATACCTATTTCCTTAAACTTCTCTCACAAGGAATCAAGTTGACTTGAATTGTAGATGCGATATCCAATCAATATTTAATTCTCATTTATAAAGAAAACATAAACATTGTATATTTTTAAGAATTCTCCTTGCTTTTTCATTTATCCTTAATATTGCCATCACTTGAATTTGCATGTCTGGCCCAACGCCAAGGTTCTGTATCGTTCAGTTCGCTTCACATTTTCAATTCGCAACAAGACAGAGTTTGTATTGCGTTTGACACAAACATTTGCATACGGTTCGCGCCTAGAATGTAATTTATCGGCTTACTTTTCAACTCACTGAGCATATTGTTTTTAATTGTACCAGATAACGTCGCGTTCATTTTAATTGGCTTTGAATGTCTAATTAATTTGATTTAGGTTAATGTTTTAATACTTTTTGCTATTTATACTAATACAAGCTTTTGCCCGCGGCTTCGCTCGCGTGGAATTTGGTCTGCCTCATTAACATTCGTGGCAGATCATTCTAAATTGTAGCCCATTCTGATGTATAACTTATATAACTGTAAAATTTCATCCAAATACGTCTAATAGTTTTTTCATTAAAGAGTAACAAACATCCATACTCACAAACTTTTACATTTATAATATTAGTTGGATTATAGCAATACTGCCTGTCTGTCTGAATGTCAGAAATGTATGCCTGTTACGCTTTCAAGCATAAACTTTTGGACTAATAGTGATGAAAGTTGATACGATTAATAGCGGCTAAAATTCCGGTTTATATTTGGTTTATATTCCCGATATAGTAAAAAAGCGGGACATGATTCCCAGGTTTAGTATTAGAGTGACCTAATTTAAAATTAGTCTTAATTGTGTTAAATACATTGTAATCCTTATTTCAATGCTATGTATGACATTCCTACTATTAAAAAAACTGTTGTTTTCTTGCTTTTCCAAGTTGTGGGTCTCTTTAATACACATAAGTTTTGTAGGCACAATGCTTTATGACAATTTGGCACAACACAACTTTTTTAAATTAGGTCTCTTTTATATTAAGCGAGTGAATTGTAAGGTCACTAAATATTTAGCACTATTTTAGTATAATTAAATTTAATATACTACCAGGTAACAAGATTTCAATTAATGTAAGCAACAATTAATTAAATGATTTATAGAAGCAGGCGTTACTTTGCGGAATTCCATAATACAAGCAATATAACAGAAACAACTACTTTGCTACAATCCGCACGGGTTAAGCGAATGCATGCAAAGCTAATGTGTATGAAGCAAGTAAAAATCTACGCACCTTATACATGCAGGACAAGCCACCACATGCACCCCAAGGCGCCTCCACCAGCAAGAACGCACACAAGCAGCACACACACCCACCACCACAATCTCGACGATCGTTTCGCCCCGAAACCGAAGCATCATCAGGAGGATAGGCACCACGACAAAGATAGTAATGCGCCGCGCTACCCATAAAAGCAGTCTTAAATATTAGGTCCTTACATATGAAATTGGCGTTTTGTCGTACTGGCCACTTTGATCTCAAATATTACCTTTATGGTTAGGAATTCCAAATTCAAATTCATACAGCTATTTACTCATGCATTTGTGTTTCAAACCCCCTAATTCATTTGTTTTTTCTTCTTTTGTTTTTTTCTTTGTGTCACTCTGTTTACAAAATGGAAAACATGAAATATCGCGTTATTTACGAGTATGAGTTCCACCGTGGCACCAGCGCTGCAGAAACGGCTCGAAGGATTAATGATGTGTATGGTGACGGTGTCGCAAAAGAAAACACAGTGCGTTTTTGGTTCCAACGTTTTCGTTCTGGAAATTTCGACCTGCAGAACGAGCCTCGTGGACGGCCGGAGACCAAAGTTGATAATGAAGAATTGAAGGCTATTGTGGAAGCGGATCCATCGCAAACCACGTCCAAGTTAGCTGCAGGCTCCGGTGTTAGTGATAAAACTATTCTAATCCACTTGAAGCAAATTGGGAAGGTGAAAAAGCTTGAAAGGTGGGTACCTCATGAATTGAGTGAAGCAAACCGACAAACGCGCGTTGACTGCTGCGTTACGTTACTCAACCGGCACAATAATGAAGGAATTTTAAATCGAATCATTACCTGTGATGAAAAGTGGATCCTCTACGATAATCGGAAGCGCTCATCGCAATGGCTGAACCCTGGCGAACCAGCCAAATCCTGCCCTAAGCGAAAATTGACTAAAAAAAACTTGCTTGTAAGTGTTTGGTGGACTAGTGCCGGTGTCGTTCACTACAGCTTTCTTAAATCTGGCCAGACGATTACGGCAAATATCTATTGTCAGCAACTGCAAACCATGATGGAAAAGCTAGCTGCTAAACAACCGAGGCTGGTCAATCGCTCTAGGCCACTGCTGCTTCAGGACAACGCTAGACCACACACTGCACAACAGACGGCTACCAAATCAGAGGAGCTTCAATTAGAATGTCTTAGACATCCACCGTACTCTCCGGACCTTGCTCCAACAGATTACCATTTTTTTCGCAATTTGGATAACTACTTGCAAGAAATAAAATTCAAATCCGATGGGGCAGTTCAAACCGCCTTCAAAGATTTTATCGATTCCCGCCCGAATGGTTTTTTTAGTAAGGGGATCAGTGAACTACCTATGAGATGGCAAAAGTGCATACATAGCAATGGTACATACTTTGATTAATTAAATATATTTCATTTAAAAAAAACGACTTTATGTTCCTCCCATAGAAAACGCCAATTTCATATGTAAGGACCTAATAGTTCAACTCCTACCACTACCCTCCCCTCCGAACACATTTAGCAAAACGGAATTGGATACATTTACTTGCTCGTTAATTAAGTGGCCATTGTTATTTTTTATATTATTATGAGATTGTGGTGGTGGGTGTGTGTGCTGCTTGTGTGCGTTGTTGCTGTTGTGGCGCCTTGGGGTGCATGTGGTGGCTTGTCCTGCATGTATAAGGTGCGTAGATTTTTGCCTGCTTCATACACATTAGCTTTGCATGCATTGCTTAACCCGTGCGGATTGTAGCAAAGTAGTTGGTTCTGTTATATTGCTTAACAATTAATTAATTAAGTAATTATGTTTAACGATAATATTACAATATTGTGTTATTGTGAAATTGTGTTACCTAACCTAAATAAAAAAATACTAAATGACCATGATGAACTAAGCGACTTCTTTCTGATCATTCATCATTCATGATTTATTCCCAATGTGGTATTGGGCTATATGTTAGTTCAGTACATAAATTTCAATCTTACCAAATTTCATCAATAGCGATCCAGTGAATTAGTTGTGAAAGCAAACAAAGCAAACAAACAGACAGACTTTCGTAATTATATTGAACAGAAGTGAAGATAGTTGGAATGCTCTAAGAAAGTATTATAATAGTAATTTTGTACATTTAACTCGTTCGTCAGGATGGCCGAGCGGTCTAAGGCGCTGCGTTCAGGTCGCAGTCCACTTCTGTGGGCGTGGGTTCGAATCCCACTTCTGACATACTTCACTTTTACATTTGAAAAGTTTGCTTTTTATATTGAGATAAAAGTTGTAAAGTTTATAGTCATAACAATGAAGTTATGCGGAATATTAATTTACGTATTAAATCGTTTTCAAGGTAAGTGAAGAACATTTTTTTTTGTGATAAAAAGTATTATAACTTTTGAAACTTTATAACTCCTTGCCACAGTCCTGAATCCAAAATAAAGTTATCCACAACTTTATCTGAAAATTATTATTGTGTCAAATTATAATGGAAAATTATAGCTAAATGGTGTATAAAACAATATGAGAATGCGATTTAATTTTGTTTAAATATTAGGTCCTTACATATGAAATTGGCGTTTTGTCGTACTGGCCACTTTGATCTCAAATATTACCTTTATGGTTAGGAATTCCAAATTCAAATTCATACAGCTATTTACTCATGCATTTGTGTTTCAAACCCCCTAATTCATTTGTTTTTCTTCTTTTGTTTTTTTCTTTGTGTCACTCTGTTTACAAAATGGAAAACATGAAATATCGCGTTATTTACGAGTATGAGTTCCACCGTGGCACCAGTGCTGCAGAAACGGCTCGAAGGATTAATGATGTGTATGGTGACGGTGTCGCAAAAGAAAACACAGTGCGTTTTTGGTTCCAACGTTTTCGTTCTGGAAATTTCGACCTGCAGAACGAGCCTCGTGGACGGCCGGAGACCAAAGTTGATAATGAAGAATTGAAGGCTATTGTGGAAGCGGACCCATCGCAAACCACGTCCGAGTTAGCTGCAGGCTCCGGTGTTAGTGATAAAACTATTCTAATCCACTTGAAGCAAATTGGGAAGGTGAAAAAGCTTGAAAGGTGGGTACCTCATGAATTGAGTTAAGGAAACCGACAAACGCGCGTCGACTGCTGCGTTACGTTACTCAACCGGCACAATAATGAAGGAATTTTAAATCGAATCATTACCTGTGATGAAAAGTGGATCCTCTACGATAATCGGAAGCGCTCATCGCAATGGCTGCACCCTGGCGAACCAGCCAAATCCTGCCCTAAGCGAAAATTGACTAAAAAAAAGTTGCTTGTAAGTGTTTGGTGGACTAGTGCCGGTGTCGTTCACTACAGCTTTCTTAAATCTGGCCAGACGATTACGGCAGATATCTATTGTCAGCAACTGCAAACTATGATGGAAAAGCTAGCTACTAAACAACCGAGGCTGGTCAATCGCTCTAGGCCACTGCTGCTTCAGGACAACGCTAGACCACACACTGCACAACAGACGGCTACCAAATCAGAGGAGCTTCAATTAGAATATCTTAGACATCCACCGTACTCTCCGGACCTTGCTCCAACAGATTACCATTTTTTTCGCAATTTGGATAACTACTTGCAAGGAAAAAAATTCAACTCCGATGGGGCAGTCCAAACCGCCTTCAAAGATTTTATTGATTCCCGCCCGAATGCTTTTTTTAGTAAGGGGATCAATGAACTACCTATGAGATGGCAAAAGTGCATACATAGCAATGGTACATACTTTGATTAATTAAATATATTTCATTAAAAAAAAACGACTTTATGTTCCTCCCATAGAAAACGCCAATTTCATATGTAAGGACCTAATATGCGATAATATTTTTAAGGTCTTCATTTACATAAAATCTCTCCTAACCAACTATAAGTACTTTAAATAACCTTTACTTAAACTTCATGAAGAATCTTAAGAGCTCGAGCAGTCTTTCCTTTAGTTTATTTACAGAACAAAAGGGTAAATAACAATGGATCATTGCTATTGTGCAGACATCTTATGAAACCTCCGGGCCCATTACTGGCGAAATTTCATCTTAAATTTTTGTCAGCGAGTTCTCATAACAATATTGATGACGATCGTGATATTGACAACTCGATTGGAAAGAAAGTGCTTTTTGTTGTTTACATAACATACTGTACATAAAGATAAACCTAGTTTACATAAAAACGCGCATCGTAAAAAAAGCAAAATTTTCGAGGAACATTTGAGAATTTCGGAAATTCAACAGAAAGAAAACACTCAGATTAGAATTTAAGGGTAAATATTTAGTTTTATTTATAATCATCATAATTCTCCTGCCCTTATCCCGCTCTAAGCGGGGTCGGCAGAACATGTTACAAACATGTTGTTACATGATTTGGCTGCGTATTTTACGACCGGCCGCCTGCCTGACGTCAACTTTACTTAGTCGCCTTTTTCGTAAAAGGCTGCATAGAATAGACCACCCTCATTTCTTACCGAGGTGTCGTAAAAGGCGACTAAGGTGAGTTGACGTCCGGCAGGCGGCCGGTCGTAAAATACATAGCCAAATCATATGAAAACATGTTTGTAACATGTTGTGCCGACCCGTATTTTACGACTGGCCGCCTGCCTGATGTCAACTTACCTAAGTCGCATTTTACAACCCCTCGGTAACAAAGAGAGTGCTCTATTCTAATCAGCTGGATTCCACACGATGGGTCAACTTACCTTAGTCGCCTTTTACGACACCTCGGTAAGAAATGAGGGTGGTCTATTCTACTCAGTCGGATACCACACGGCGGGTCAACTTATCTTAGTAGCTTTTTATGACACCTCGGTAAGAAATAAGGGTGGTCATTCTACTCAGTCGGATACCACACGGCGCTATTCTAACTAATTTAATAATATAATTTTTTAAACTCCAACAACACGCGCACCAGCATGCAAACTTAATCTTTAAGGTTATAATTTATTTTTATATAAGACCGTTACTTTTCTATTCGATCATTATCATAAATTTTATAAGGAATACATTTAAAACTTTTTATTTATTTTTCGTTTTTATTGAGTTATCAAATTAGAAGAACTCTCGGAAAATCTTTGTATAACTTTTGGAGCAAATTAAATGAACTTTGTTCGGTTTGTTTTTCGCCAACTTTTGCTTTCCAGTATATGGAATTAAATTAAAGATTTATTTTTCACTACATTTGAAGATTACTTCTTAAGTAGCAACAAAACCCTTTTTTATGAAATTATACTTTTTTCTGATTTTAAATCTCAGCAGGTAAATTTTAATTTAAAAAATTAAGATTTTAAAAGATAAGTTATTAAAATTTTTATCAGAAATTAGAAATTATTTATTTTGTTCAATACAGTTGTGATATACAATGTTTACAAAAGTTTATCTACTCTGATACTATAATACAAAGATTATAAAACTGAAAACAAAATTCTTATGACAAACATTACGTACAGAACAAAAATAAAAAATTAAAAAGTTTCATTACGATACAGGTCTTGTATGGACACCTGTATCATAATGTAACTTTTTAATCATAACGATACACCTTAAAAAAAAGGTTTCAATGAATGGGTCCGTGGCGACGCAACACGCATGCGCAATCGATGCGCCTTGGCGCCAATATATGACATTTAAAAAATCTTTTCAATATTTTAACGAAGTTTAGTTTTGTTTGTAAAAAAATAAGTTTTTGTGTAAAAACATGTCAAGAGCGGGGATAGTGGTAATTGTACGCCACCAGATATTCTGAAAGCTGCCTCAAACATGACCGTGAACCTGTTGCCGACGAAATCTAGGAGCAACTATATTAAATGTTACCACGAGTTCATGGAATGGAAACGTACGTTTCAAGTATTATAGTATGAGAGTAGATAAAGTAGTGTATGTGACACTCGTGTGACACTATAAAAAAACTCGCCTGCGGATCGTTTTTTTAAACCACACTCGTGTTATAAGAACCATTATTATGCAACAGTATCATAAACTACTATTATTGATGCCTTTAATACACTTTAAAAGTCACCACTAGCAACCAAACTAAGCCTAGCTTGTATTCTTGGTTACTAGTGCCCTCCATTGTCATATATACTGCTAAATTTTTTGAACAAAATATAAAATAATATTAAGCTTAATTAATTGTATCTGAGTGTGTGTTTGTGAGAATGTTAAGTGTGAATTTGTGTGGATGTGAGTGCGTGTGTGAGTGAATGTTTTTTCTATCTATCCTATGTATGTGGTGTAATGCTCGGGAGAAAGATCCCTGATATCATCTAGGGGTTTGTGGTTATAAATCTCGGGCAGACACCTATCACTTCCTATAAAATTCAACAGGCTTTAAAGAACCTAAGAACCTAAGTAAAGTAATGCCCTGTTACTGACACACTATAGGTCATAGGTCTACTCTCTCTTGTTGGGAGAAAAGCGAAAAGAGCACTTCTTCTTCTTCTTCTTCTTTGTCAGCCGATGGACGTCCACTGCTGGACATAGGGCTCTTCATGTGATCGCCACACCACACGATCTTGCGCCACCTGGATCCAGTGGCTCCCTGCAACCTTTTTGAGGTCGTCTGTCCACCTCGCAAAAAAGGGGTGTAAAGGGGAGGCCGTCCCAGACAGTCTCCTCAATTGTCAACCTCACCTGCACGCGGTGCACCCTGCAGATCAACCGACGATAAATGTCGGTATAACCATTCCATTTTGCTGACCTAAATACCAGACCGACAGTGGGCAGTAGCACTGTCGGTGCGATACGGTCAGCACTGCGATTACCAACCCGCATGCCAAACGTGGTGATTCAACTCCTTAATGGCGTCACAACAAACTAGCACTACACTGCTCCAATGCGAATTGGTAGCTTACAAGGATATTTGGGAGATATGCAGGTTACCTCTGCATATTTTTCTTGACTTAGATGCGCGTGATATTATTGTACATAAAATTCTCGATCAATCAACCATCAGACTTCGGGATGAAGGAAACCATCACGCAAAAAATTAGGTATTTCGAGAGAATTTTAATAACTAAATTGCCAATCTATATTAGCATTATTTCAGTCCTTATTTCGATGATTCTTCAATTAATTCGACACTGCGAAGTCGAAGTATAAGATGAACCCTACCGAAGGTAACCACGCAATATACAAGAAACTACGGAATCTATGCAGCAAAACTTGTAGAGATGCGCAACGAAACTATATACATTCATCAATTCATAACAAAGATTCCGCCAAAGTTTGGAAGTTTCTTGATGCTATGGGTATTAGGCGGCAGCGTAAACAAACATGCTCGTAAACAATATGCACTTCACCAGTGTAACCCCATTTAATCAATTTATAGAATTAGGCGTTACTTTGCGGAGATCCATAATACAAAAGTAATAATAAAATTATTTTGCTATAATCCGCGATATAGTAAATAGAAAAAATATATAGTGCTAAATGTATAGTGGACTATACGTTTTTTCATACCCGTTACATGCAGGATTCGTAAAAACATATGCACAAACCTCCACCACTTCCACTACAATACACAAGCACTACACACGTTCACTATCGCAAACTCAACAATCGTTGTGTGTATATTTGTGCATGTGTTTTTACGAATCCTGCATGTAACGGGTATGATAAAACGGATAGTCTACTATATATTTAGCACTATATATAGCGGATTATAGCAAATTAATTTTATTATAACTTTTGTATTATGGATCTCCGCAAAGTAACGCCTAATTCTATAAATTAATTATGATTATATATTTATTGTTGTGATAAAGTTCTATGAACTAAACTAATGTAATAAAGAACCAATGTCGTTTTAAATTCAAAAACCGAATAAATTGTAACTATATTCTATTTGTCGAATTATAAATGTAATAATTTAATGTAATAAATAATACAAAAGTAATAATAAAATTATTTTGCTATAATCCGCGATACAATCCGCGATGTATCGCGGATTATAGCAATAGACTAGATAGACTCCACGACAAAATCGCTTTGCGATTTTGTCGTGGAGTCTATCTCCTGATGATGCTTCGGTTGCGGGGCGAAACGATTGTTGAGTTTGTGATAGTGAACCTGTGTAGTGCTTGTGTATTGTGGTGGAAGTGGTGGAGGTTTGTGCATATGTTTTTACGAATCCTGCATGTAACGGGTATGAAAAAACGTATAGTCCACTATACATTTAGCACTATATATTTTTTCTATTTACTATATCGCGGATTATAGCAAAATAATTTTATAATTACTTTTCCCATTTAATCATATTACTAAAGCTAACACCCTGAACGCTCTTTCCGCACGTCCCTTACCTAATTTTGATCTATTTCACTTTACACCTGTTACTGATGCGGAAGTGAAAAAACAAATTCTAGCCATCAAGTCTGACGCGACTGGTTGATGGAATTAGCCGAAAGATGATTCTGTTAGTACTCGACAGCTTGCTTCCTATTCTTTGTCAAATATTCAACTATTCTTTATCCTCTAACACCTTTCCCGACGTGTGGCGCCTTGCACATGTTATTCCTATACCCAAAACCTCAAATCCCACGAATTTCTCGTAGTATCGACCAATATTTATCCTTCCTTTTCTATCTAAAGTTCTCGAACGTATAGTTAATGACCAACTTTTTCTACACCTATCTAAAAATAACATTCTGAGCCCTTATCAATTCGGTTTCCGCTCCGGACACAGCACTGCTACAGCCCTCATTAAGGTATGCGATGACATCAGACAAGGATGCGATACCCAACAGGTAACTATTCTCGCCTTATTAGATTTTTCCAATGCATTCAATACTGTTGACTTTGATATCCTCTTAGCAATTCTCAGATCAATAAATATGTCATCAAATGCTATTGAATGGTTTCAATCCTATGTATCTGGTCGTGAACAGTGCATACGTTTAGAAGAAAAATGCTCATCGAAGTGCCGTCTCAGTGCCGGTGTTCCTCAAGGTGGCGTTCTCTCTCCTCTACTCTTTTCTATCTTTATCAACACCGTAACTCAGCTTCTTTCCTTATCCTATCACTTGTATGCTGATGACTTGCAGATTTATACGTCAACACCTGTAAATGAAATCGCTCAAGCTATTGATCGTATGAACTCTAACCTTCATACGATCAGTATCTGGAGCAATTCTTACGGGTTGTCTGTAAATCCTAGCAAATCACAGCTAACTATCATCGGTAACCATAAACAACTTTCCAAATTAAATTTAAATCAACTTTCGCCTATTATGTTTCATGGTACCAAATTGGAAATTAGCAGCACTGTGAGAAATCTGGGTGTCACCATTGACAATAATCTTACCTGGGCTCCACAAGTCTCTGACTTAAGTCGGAGGATTTTTGGAGTTATTGGCAGATTACGAAAATGGAAAAATCTTCTGCCAATCAAGACAAAAATATCACTGGCTCATACCCTTGTACTTCCTATTCTAGACTATGCCGATTCGTGTTACCCGGATTTGTCACAGCAGTTGCTTGTTAAGCAGGAGCGCTTACAGAACATTGTTATAAGATTCATTTTCGGGCTTAAAAAATTCGATCACATAACTCAGTATCGCGTACGACTTGAATGGCTTACCATACGGCAGCGCCGCAATTCTCATCTTCTTACCCTTCCTTATACTTTTCTTTTTCATCCTCAAACTCCTTTTTATCTTAAAGAGCGTTTTACCTTTCTTAGTACTAACCCCTTTCGACCGCATGAACTTCGATCTCAGAGTGATAACAAACTGGCATTTCCTTATAGCCACTCTCATCGTTATGGTGAGTCATATACTGTAAAGGCGGTAAAACTGTGGAATTCCCTTCCAAGAGATATCAGATACGCACAAACTGTTAGCATTTTCAAAAATCGTCTGAAATATTATTTATCATTATAAATATATATAATATTGATTTTAAGTAAAATATATAAGATATGCAGGATATGTATATAAATAGAATATGTTATTATTATTATGTACGTATATATATATATATATATATATATATATATATATGTGTGTGTGTGTGTGTGTATACTTATATTAATTTATATATATATTTGTATATATATGTGTGGTTATGATGTATATATTGTTAGCATATATATTATTTATTAGAATGTAGTTATATAAACGTCAATATTATTATATTATATTATATTATTAAATACTTTGTGCACCTTAATTTAAGTTTTCTTTGTTTACTTTAACTTTGTAGGTAGCCTGTAAGATATCACTATCAGTGATAAGGCCACCTTTGCACATATTTTTGTTTATTTATAAGTTTTTATGTACTGTAGATTTTTGTGTGCAATAAAGTATTTTATTATTATTATTATTAATTCAGTTATCTTTTTCAATGCAATGTATTATAAGATTGAAATATTATAATACAAGACATAAAAAACAACAATTTCGTCATATTTAAACATTGTTTAATAAAATATCCTATAGTCTGTTTTAGCCAGTGTGATAAGACTATTTAATAAAATTATTTATTTATTTTAAATTCAAATTTAACGTTATTAAAATGAAGCTCACAGAAAAAAACATTTAAAGTTGCTTTATTTTACACACCGGTCTTTTGGGAAATCAATCTTAAATTTTAAGGTCCAATTAATTAGGCAGTACAAATAAAATACCCCTTTAATGTAGAATTGTTCGTACATTTTAGTCTCGTTTCGTGAAATGATTTCAAAATTTATATAATTTCTTTGATTTACCCATTATTTTATCCTGCTGCTAGGAATAGGCCTCCTCTCTTTGTTTGTAGAGAGAGTAGTTTGGAGCATACGTTTTTCCAGAATTCTCCAAAAATATGCAGGTTTACTTAAAGTGTTTTCCTTCACGGAAAATCGTATGTATCTGTGTATAAGCCACTTAAGTTTTAATAGAAAAACTCATTGGTACCTGGTACCTGTCCGGGATTTGAACTCGTGACTCCTCGAAAGAGTCACACAGTCGCATCTATCAAAACTTCTAATAGCCCAGCAGGTAAAAGTGGTGACAGTCCAAGGACTAATATGAGATGCTTCATTCTAAATCCAAGTTAAAACGCTACTAAACGTGCAAAGGCGATATAATGTTAAAATGATATTGACGTTATTAAAAGTAAGACTAACAGTATAAACTTGAATATACGAGTATATCATCCGTTGCTAGAACTACTAGAATAAGAAAAATTCAACAACTTAGATTAAACAAGTTTTAGAAGTCGCTGTTAAGGGTTGTACGCAATTCTCAGGTGCTATTCGTTTTAGTAACATTCTTTCAAATAAAAGTTTGGTATGTTTTGCGTGAAAATTGTATTTGCTATAAAGTTATTTTTATATGAACTGCTCGCTTTTATTTAACATTTTTTGTGTATGCCGGCCATATGAAATTAATTTTAATTTTACCTACCTAAGGTATCTTACACATCTCAGCACCTAAAGAAAACACACATAAAGAAATGTGCACACACATAAAGAAATCTGTCAATTTAGTAAAGTATTTTAGCCACAGAAATTATTGTACTTTTTAAACAAATAAACTAGATTTATAAGGATCAATTACCGTACACGCCATTCCATCTTGACCTAAAAACTAAATACAGTACAAGAGGTACGCGGAAGACAACTATAATGTTATTGTTTTCGACTGTTTTTTTTACAAGCGCGCCGTGCCAGAACAGTCAACAACAACTAACAAAAAAAATATATTTATATAAAAGATATTCTTGTATATTTATATAAAAGATATTTAAGAACATTGAATGATGATGTCGGTAGAACTCTGCATACATCTTGTTTTCAATCGATGAATATCAACGCTGATTAAAGGTAAAGGTCTCATCGAGCATTTTCCATACGTTATTTTTGCATTTGGATCCAGTGGCACCACCTTTTTAAGGTCGTATATTGCTCGTATGTGATCAAAAATGTACCCAAAGTCTCCTTCTTCGTGCAGCTGTACAACCCTTTATGGGTCTTGGTTTCCTCAACGAGCCTTTTCCATTTCACCCTATCTCTGGACTCCCGCCTTCAAAATGTCCCCAAACAAAAGAGGTTACCATAGTCCATCGGGTCTTTAAACTATACCCTATATCTTTAAGCCCTGTCTAGTTTGCATTTAGCAACACAACACGAATATGACGATAATTTAGTTTCTTTTCTACTTATTTCTGATTTGATACCCACTTCCTGATGTCCGATGGAGCTGAAATTTTATATACTGGTTCAGTCTCGATGACGATGTATGTTTATGATGACCAGGATTGACTCCAGATGAGAGAACTCTTCAACGGTTAACAGTAAAGTAAAAAAAAGTAAAGTAGCGACCTGTTACAACCCGTGAGAAGGGTTGGAGCTATGACTTAACACGCAGCTCCAATGCGGATTGGTAGGTTACATTCTCCAGAATTCTCTAGAAATATGCAGGTTTCCCCACGATGTTTTCCTTCACCGGAAAGCGTGTGATTTATTGCAATTATCAATTAGACACATGAGTTTTAATAGAAAAACTCATTGGTGCCTGCCCGGGTTTGAACTCGTGTTCCCCTCGAAAGAGTCGCACGGTCTCACCGCTGGGCTATCACAGCTTAACGGTTAACGGTTAACAGTAGCGATGTGAAATTTTGTTCTTTGTTTATATCAAGTTAAAAAAGCTTTTTTAACCTGAATTGTTTGTAACTTCAGTACGGCCTGAATACAGTTTATCAAGTGCATGTTTTATTGTATTTAATTAAAGAAGTTGAAAATGATCTGTTATTGAGACATATACAACATACTTTCAGATTGACTCCACGACAAAATCGCAAAGCAAGGTGCTCTATCCGTTTTCATACCCGATACATGCAGAATTCGTAAAAACACAAGCACAAACCTCCACCTTCCACCACAATACACAAGCACTACACGCGTTCACTATCACAAAGTCTATCTCCTGATGATGCTTCGGTTACGGGGCGAAACGATTTTTGAGTTTGTGATAGTGAACGTGTGTAGTGCTTGTGTATTGTGGTGGCAGTGGTGGAGGTTTGTGCATGTGTTTTGACGAATTCTGCATGTATCGGGTACGAAAAAACGGATAGTCCACTATACGTTTAGCACTATATATATTTTCTATTAACTGTAATCACGGATTATAGCAGAATAATTTTATTATTACTTTTGTATTATGGATCTCCGCAAAGTAACGCCTAATTCTATAAATGAATCTAATTAAGCCTAATTTTAAATTAGGTCACTTTGTTACTAAACGTACGATATGTTTATATAATAATAAGGCATTTTTTATAAAATCCTCACGTTTGTGAACTTCGATATAATAGATGACCTTAATACTCTAATAGATTCTTCTGTGGAGCACTTACTTGAATATTATAAGAGAACCTTAAGGTCTAATGTACTTTATTTTGCCCACTCACAGGAACAAAAGGCTTAACAACAATGAGAGGTATTGTGCGCGAAAAATCTCTTTCTGGAACATCAACAGGCATTACAGGCGAAATTCACTTTGAGCAGACTGTGGCTTCTTTATTAAAATTTGTTTTTTTTTTTTCATTTTTTATTGAAGTAAGGAAACAAATACAATTAACTTTCCAACTATATTACACATGTCATTGAAACGCTTGCGCTAAATTCCCGCTCCGTAAGAAATTTATTAAAGTCTAAGTTTAAAAAAATTGTCTATGCTTGGACTCTTCTTGTCCTTGTAACCGTGTGTGTAATTTTAACAGAAAGTGATTTGTAAAAAAACCTATGACGTGTGGTATCCGGCTGAGTAGAAAAGACCACCCTCATTTTCTTACCTAGGTGTCGTAAAAGGCGACTAAGGTAAGTGTGGTATCCGGTTGAGAAGAATAGACCACCCTCATTTCTTACCATGGTGTCGTAAAATACGACCAAGTTGACGTCAGTCAGACGGTCGGTCCTAAATTACATAGCCAAATCATGTGACAATATGTTGGTAACATGTTGTGCCGACCGCACTTAGAGTGGGATATATATTCGAACTCACAATATTCGGACGAAAAATGTGGAGCCTTCTGAATACACGAAGTTCCGCATTTTTCGTAAACGTTGGGTCTTTATAATTTTGGAGCAAATATGGCCCTTGTTGAAGTAGACGACCTAAATAGATTACTAGATCCCAGCTTAACATCGTATAAAGAGAAAATCCATTGAACAGATCTATATCAAACATAAACCTGAAAAAAAGTCGCTAGATTCTTGCAGGAGATGGCCGTTGTAAAGAAATCTCTTAATGAAACCTACAAAACACTTACACAGTACATGAAGTAGACATAGTACAAACAAGCAAGAAAACAATCAAATTATTTTGCTATAAACCTTGATAAAATAAATAGAAAATATATATTATTGAAAACAAACACTTGTTTCTTAAAAAAATAACTTTATTTACTTTAGAGTCCGTCGTGATTGCACGCTTTTGTTTAGACGAAACTGCCGAGTCATTTTTAAGCCGCCACTTTAGGAATTATCACGTATCATATTCTAACACCTTTAAATTGCAATAACATTATTACAATAATCAACCAATTATATTATTATAATATAACGACGACAATATTTTTCCTTTAGACTTATTCAATAAATAAGAAGCAATTTCCCAAGAGGCAACCCATTTAATCTCTTACAACAACTAAACACATAATGACAGCGACAATGCTTTTCTTTTTATTTACTGACCAACTATATGAACTATATGTATTTAAAACACGTAACAATAACAATTAACAAAACACTCAAATAATAATATTCAATTAATTTATGATACAATTCATTTATCGCTGCCGGAAGTAGTGGCAATGGCGCTAATAGTCAAATACTGTTTTTAATAATGTAATAATTTGTAAATATACTAAAATAAGAAATTGAACCTGACAATATAGTGCTAAATGTATTGTTAGGTTCAATATATGTATACCCGATACATGCAGGATTCGTAAAAACACATGCACAAACCTCCACCACCACCATAATACACAAGCATTACACACGTTCACTATCACAAACTCAACAATCGTTCCGCCCCGCAAACGAAGCTATTTTGCGATTCTGTCGTGGAGTCTATCTCCTGATGATGCTTCGTAGTATTGATCTTCTCAAAGTAACGCCTAATTCTATAAATTAAGCAAGATAACAATTTAAAAATTGACATCGCGCCACTCCGTGCCCGACGCGGACGACGACGGCGACGACGCAACGGGCGAGAGGGCGACACCGGACTTGACAACACCACCTGACCTGACACACCAACCGGATATGACACCACCCGAATTAGACGCAGTAGTCTGGGAGCTACTATTCCCAGACCCCACCACCGAAGAAGACATTCCTCAGGTCACCTAGGTGACCCAGGCCAACCAGCCCGCAGGCCTGCGAGCACCAGCAAAGAGGTTCGCCTCGAGGCCCATACCCCGGCACCCTTACAACGGAAACGAGAAGACATAAAAAAACTTAAAAAATAAAGTAAAGTACTCTAGTTTTTTTTTGGTGAAAAGGGTTGGAGCTAAGACCTACCACGCTGCTCCAATTCGAAATGGTAGGTTACACATATCTCCAAGATTCTCTAGAGATATGCAGGTTTCCTCACCAAATTTGCCTTCACCGAAAAGTTTAACATAACAGCATAAGTTGTAACGAGAAAACTCGTTGGTGCCTACTCGGGGTTTGAAACCGTGACCTCATCGAAAGAGTTGTACGGTCTTGCCTCTTAGCTATCACAGCTTCAACTTCTTTACAGCGATATAACAATGACAAAATGTAACTTGTTATCCTACTAATATTATAAATGCGAAAGTTTGTGAGTATGGATGGATGTTTGTTACTCTTTCACGAGAAAACTATCAGACGGATTTGGATGAAACTTTACAGTTATATAGGTTATACATCGGAATCACATACAGACTATAATTTGTAATGATTTTATGTAATATAACGATACATGTCAATAAAGTCGGAAAAATCTGGCCTCTGAGAGCTATCTCGGCGTACGCTGCCTAAACCATTAGAGTTACACAAAGAGGATGTAGGGTAATATTGTTTGTCTTTAATAGTTCTAAATAAAAGTCCGCGACAGCACATATCTATCTTTTATGTGGAAGCCACTATAATCAAAATTGTGAATCATAAATTTAATTAAATTAGATACTGTGGCAGACAAAATTCCTAGCGAGCGAAGCCGCGGGAAAGAACTAGTAAGAATTATATTTTGTAAAGCATCAATAGCACTTGTTTACAAGTTTACTATTGAATATTTCAAAATTTAAACAATTTAAACAAACCCTTATAAATTCCCGTATTGATAAACCATTTGCACTTCTAAGGGGAGAATTCGATTCCGATCTTCCTAATTTGGGACATCGTAATGTCACAAGCGGATTTATTTTAGGGTACCACAATAAAAATTTCAACGAAATGTGTTTGCCGAAATTGTTCAAACATTTTTCTTCAAATAAAAACAAAAGTCAATCAGTTATCAATTTATACCAGCCAACATCACTTATTTACACTTTTTATTCATTTATTTATTAAGTACACTAAAAATATACATATTATTACATTAACCACTATATACAAGTATAAGTATTCATAGAAGTGTATATAATATTCACCAATTAACATCACTTAAGCCAAAATTATAAAAAATACCGGTTCAGAAAAACAGTTGTAATTTAATTGAAAGTTAATAATTATAAAAAAGAAGTTAACACATCAGTTTATAAAGCAAAGTTAATATATATACATTAACTTTAGAAAGAAAGAAAAGAAGGAAAGAAAAATATTTATTTAAACATTGCGTAAAACATAGACAGATACAGTACAACACTTCAGTAGGATAGAATGCATCATTACAATTTATGCATCTAAATTTTATGCAATCTTGAAAAAGGCCTTACAGTTCGGCATGAACCGAGTGACATATGCAGTGACACTCGGGACCGATTTTCAGCTGCTGCCTAGGTGACAAAAAGATTGAGTACACCAAAATACTTAAAATAAATAAAAAAATAAATAAATTACAGAATTTATAAGTTTCAACACCTTGTTATAAAATGATAACAAAAACAATGCTAATAATAACAATGATTTAAAAATAATGAATTTTTAAATTACATATATTTATAATATATTTATATAATTATTTCTAAACTTGAAAAAGTTTTGAAATAGTGAATTACTTTTTAGTACATTAATAAATGCTGGAATTGAAAATGCGTTTGTGTAGAATCATTTGCTGAGTTGACTACTCAACCTTAACTACTTTTACTTTCGAGCTTATCCCGCGGTACAGCTGCCTTTCTCATTAATCAACGTCCAAACCCCCGGGACCCTCAAAAATTCGACATTCCTGAGTATTATTCGGAATTTCTCCTCGCTACGTTCGAGTCACGGTACAAAATACTGGTGAAATAGATTAAGTTTGTTTATCGCATGGGATATAAATCGGACTTAGAAATAGGCAATAAAAATAAGACGAAGAATTTCTTTATTTATATAATTACATTATTACTATTGAATTCTAACAGTTTACTTATAAAACGGACCAAAAAATTTAAATATATAGATAATAGCAGTGCAGTGCTATAAAATGGTAACTACTCAGCTATATTTGAGCAAGGAAGCCCAACACTAAGTTTCAGTAGCAGCCAAAAACTAATACTAATAATACTCATACGTATAATCCCAACGTCAGTAATAACGCAACAAAGACTTATATCAAAGTAATAATAAAATTATTTTGCTATAATCCGCTATACAGTAAATAGAAAATATATATAGTGCTAAATGTATAGTGGACTATCCGTTTTTTCATACCCGATACATGCAGTATTCGTAAAAACACATGCACATACCTCGCAAAGCTTTGCGTTTTGTTTCGTGGAGTCTATCTCCTGATGATGCTTCGGTTGCGGGGCGAAACGATTGTTGAATTTGTGATAGTGAACGTGTGTAGTGCTTGTGTATCGTGGTGGCAGTGGTGGTTTGTTTTTTTTTTATTACTTTTGAAAGACGAAAGGCTAAAGAAGTGAGAATTTGTTCTTATTTTTTTACTTTTGTATTATGGATCTCCGCAAAGTAACGCTGAATTCTATAAATGATTTCTCGTTTTTGTAAAATGACACATCTCATATCTGATTGGAGACGCAGAGACATGCAAAGCATTCTTTTAATTGGTTTATAGAAGCAAACGTGACTTTGCGGAATTCCATAGCACAGAAGCTATAACAGAACTACTTTGTTATAATCCGCGTTCGTCAAGAGAATGTATATAACGCTAAATGTATGAAGCAGGCAATTTTCACACACCTTTCGAAGCTTATGACGGTGCAATTTACACTAATCGTCAAAATGTAGGTAATTTGTGAAGCTTGTATACAATTTTAATATTTACTCGTTCCATCACAAAAACGGGGCACTTCAAACGAATTTATTAAGAGTCATCAAACAGGGATTCGGAACTTTACAGGCAGCCTTTTGAAGCTCGCAGAAATGAATAATCCTTTCAAATTTGACTCCGTTCTTTGTCCCGACAATAGACTCCATCAAGAATAACGATGGCCTAAAACAATATAAGCCATTTGCCTGCTGCGAGATTGGAGATTAATGACAAGTTCACGAATTAAATTGATCGACGAACCTTCACTTATATAATGCTGCGTTAAATATTATGATTTTTTAGCCTATGGAAAGAAACCGGCTAAACTCACATCTTGCTCTCACACTTTTTTTTTATACAGGAATAAACCCCTTATGGGTACCACCGCCCGACCGGGACAGGCGGTGGTTATGTCGGACTCGCACCGACTAAAACGACCTGTATGCTCCCCACGCTGCTGGTCGCGGGGGCAGGGTACCTTCACACTGCTCTCACTTACTGTGAGCGAAAACAATGATTCAAAAGTACTTGCTTTGCTTGTTGACAATTCAAAAGCAAGTGCTTTTGAATCGTCAACTCTACTGCTGGTTCGGAAAACTGATCCTACCTAGAAGAACCAGAAAGAAACTCGGCGGTTGCTCTTTCCAAAATATAATTCTTATTACTTGTTACACGCCGTATGGCATACGGCTGAGTAGAATCGATCACCCTCATTTCTTACCAAGGTGTTGTAAAAGGCGACTAAGGTAAGTTATAATATTACAAGGCTTAATGTTTAGAAATTTAAAAAGTTCAAAATCGGTGCACTACGGAAGAAGACTGATGCCTGATTCCCTGTATTTCAGGTCGCCAGGGACTTCCCCCCTTACAAAAAAAAGACCTAAGATATACTCAAATATGCTACAAAAAATATTGTTAACAACTAAAATATTATAAGAAAACGTCGTCAAAGTTGACGTCAGGTTGGCGACCGGTCGTAAAAAACCTAGCCAAATCATGTTACAACATGTTAACATGTTGTGCCGACCCAACTTAGAGTGGTATTAGGGCAGGAGAATGCTGAATTCTTATTACTAGTTACATTTAGTAATTACTGTACACGGTTGAAGAGCAGCTATGTCTACGTATTAGTACTTAATTATTTTGTACACCCCTACCGCTGATTTTTTATAAAGTCCTCTACCCTAAGGTTGCCTGGAAGAGATCGCTTTTAGCGATAAGGTCGCCTATTGTATCGATACTTCTTTTACCTATTTACAAGGTTACATTATCTTTTGGTAACATTTTTATATATGGTATGCAATAAAGTGTTTTATCTATCTATGTATCTATCTTATCATATAAAGAATCCTCAATAGTATAGTAAGCTTTCTGTATGAGCCTTGCTGCTAGCTGCTGCTAGTAAAACTACTGTAATGGCAAAGCTAAACTTGATTGCGGACTTTTATAGTAGAATCTTATACCCAAATCCACAAACGACTTCCCTACATTTTTTCTTATTCTATCGGGTTAGCCCGACTAGTTTCAGCTCTTTAAACAGCGTTATCGTGGCAGGAATAGAAGAGTGGCTAACCCGATAGAATAAGACTTGATTTCTATTTATTTCATTATATTTTGTATAGTGCATTCATACACACATATATATTTTTTTAAATTTGAAAATGAAACCCTAAAGATTTACGACAGTGTTTCCTTACAGAAAATCTTAAAGATGTAACATTATCTCTATAGCATATTGGATAAAGGTTGGATTAAACTCGACTTTAATTCAACCTTGATAGGAATCGAAGAATGAAAATATGATATTCCCTTTATAAACCATTAATTAGGTAATGTAAAGTAACGCCCGTTTCAAGCCCACTTGGCCACCTCTCTCCGTTTCTGGAAAGATGGGTTCGAGCTAAGACCGTCCACGCTGCTCCAATGCGGATTGATAGGTTACACATATCCCTAGAATTCTCTAGTGATATGCAGGTTTCACCGAAGTGTGATAAATTGCAATAATCAATTAGGCACATAAATTTTAATAGAAAAACTCATTGGTGCCTACCCAGGGTTTGAATCCGTGATCCCCTCGAAAGAGTCGCACGGTCTCACCGCTGGGTTATCACAGCTTGGTTTCTAATATATATCATTGATGAAATCAAACTAAAGACACTTTTGATACTACGGTAGTACCAAAAAGGATTACCTTTGAAGATTCGTTAGCCGTCAGGATATAAAAGAGCTATCACTCGTATTTTAGAAAGGTATAGATAGAGGTATAGCGTTGGATTCGATAAAACAAGCTACCTAACGAAACATAAAATAGGGGGAACGTAAAAAGGTGTACAGCTTTACGATTTCAATTAAGATAGAACGATGGATCGGACGTATCAGAACATCAAAGGATTTAGCTCTTGACAAGTACCACGGATACGTTTGGAGGATCCTTTTTAAGTTTTTTTATCTTTATATTCAGTTGTAGTGAGTGAAGTGTGTTTCTGAATAGACATCATACAAATATACGTACTAATATTTTAAAAGTGTGTCTAAAAATGAATATCATCATCCTCTTGCCCTTGTCCCACTTTAGAGTGGGACAAGGGCAAGGGATAAATGAGATCGGCACAAAATGTTCCGAACAATCTGCCACATGATTTGGCTGCGTATTTTACGACCGGCCGCCTGCCTGACGTTAACTTACCTTAGTCGCCTTGGGCCACTTGGCCTCCTCTCTCCGTTTCTGGAGAGAAGGGTTAGAGCTAAGACCTACCACGCTGCTCCAATGCGGATTGGTAGGTTACACATATCTCCAGAATTCTCTAGAGATATGCAGGATTCCTCATGATGTTTTCCTTCACCGAAAAGCGTGTGATAAATTGCAATTATCAATTAAACACATGAATTTTAATAGAAAAACTCATTGGTGCCTGCCGGGTTTGAATTCGTGTTCCCCTCGTAAGAGTCGCACGGTCTCACCGCTGGGCTATCACAGCTTATTTAGCATAGCTGATGCGTCTTTGGCATAAATTAACAATCGGTTAACGATGGGCACCTAAAGAACAACAAGCCTGCTCACAGAACCAGCATTATTACATGCAAATTTACTATATTCGCAAATAATATCATCGGGACCGATCCGCGTTTGACAAGGGTCAAATATTCACGTATCATATTTCTACACTTTTTTTATCGAGCCCTCCCCTTTGTGACGCTGGCCTCCATATATTACACGGCCTGAATTCGTAAAGGGTTCATTCGGTAATGAACCGCCCGTCAAGGCGTGATAAATTGACGTAGAGGTGTCCTATCTCAGGTATGTCGCAACTGAAATGATTATTGACAGGTGACGCTTAGCGTGGGAAGAGCGTGGTCCCTTTAATAATATATCGCGACTTCAAAGACGTGGTTGTAATCCAAATATCGGCTGGTCCGTTGGCGAAAATGGCAGTGAAGCGGTCATCAGATCGCAAACGGCCAGCATTTTCTATAAACAATTTATTTAAATTAAGTGTAAGATATGCATATGTAAAGCGTAATACAAAATTGAAGATTATTTGGATGATAAAAATGCCTGGATTTGAAAATCTTTTCAGCTATCAAGCTGAAACCGCAGTCTTGTATCAACAAGACTGCGGTTCAATTATGTAAAATGGAAAATGTTTAAAAGTTTCTTGCTGGTTCTTCTCGGTAAGAGCAACATCCCGTAACATTTGTAGTTGTAGAAAGTCTAACTCTCTATCTGAGTGCCTCCTTTTGTCGCTCAGTATAAAAATAATTTAAATTTTGTACAATTTAGGCATTTGGAAGAAGAATTCTCTTTATAGAGACTTTTATCATAGACTCAGAACATCGTTAGCGCGAGACTTCCGACACAAAAGCCTATTCACTCAACTGTAACACAATTTCCATAACAAAAATCATATAAATCAGTTAACCTCCCCACTTAAAGGAATTTGCGGGAAGAAGGTAGTGTTGTATATTTACATTCGCTACTATAAACACCGCAAATGACGCAGCATTCGTTCGCATAACACGTCCGTCTAAAACGTTGGATATACATTTCCAAATATGTATATACCAACGAAAGTATAAACAGAAGTGCTTTGTATTTACTTGTAAGCTCAGTGACGAAATTCAATGAATTTTGTATAAAACGGATTAGTTAGAAATACCTCTAAAATTATCTTTCAAATTCAAATTGAAATTTATTTTATTTATAACAACAAAGATTCAAAATGTTTCTAACAACTTTATAAACTACTAGCTGTGCCAGCGGCTTCGCCCTCGTGGAAATCAGCCTGTCACAATTTTTTTCTAGATTTCAAATTTCAACATTAAAATAGTTATTGTGAGTTAACCATAAGAGATAGAGACATGCTATTCCAGAATTTTTTGGAGTATTTTTATAGATCTACACTTCTCTAGTACATTACTTTAGCGTATCTATGCTGGTTTACGCAGCGCACGCGACTAAAGCTCCCAGCAAGCAAGTTTTTTATCAATTGCGCGATCTCTTTAACACAATTTACATAATACCGATATGTACCATTATCCTAAACCATCCGGAAGTATTGCACTATCTTTTGGTGATAACCGTACAAAAATCCCTTAAGTAGATTTTGAGAAAATCGATTACATATAGAGAGACAGCTTTTTAGGACTTTGTTTTATAATAAGTATATTTGTCAGTAATGTTTTTATTTTATATTTCACAAATTTAGAAAACAACCTACTCGCACCAATATATACATACATTTGCGAGTCCATCTTACATACTAACGTACTTAGGAAACTATGCCAAATTTCTCGGATCCGTCAAATTCGACGGCTGCAATGCAATGCGCACAATTCTAGATAATAAAATTTAAAAGGGCAAACTTCGTCGGGCGCGAGATGGAATGAAAAGTGATTTCCCTAATCCACTTCTCAATTTTCCGGCCCACTGGGCTCTTGGATTTAAAGTCACTATTCGCCTAACTCACTTTAAACTTCTTTGTTTATGTTGCTTTTTGGGAAATTATTGAAAGCTGCGAGATTGCAACAAGCCTATGAAACTTTCTAGGAGCTTTTGATCAATCAATGGAAGCTCACCATATCTTTGATTTAAAAGTAATATTAAGTAGATATATAATAATGGAGCTGTGATAGCCCAGCAGAGAGACCGTGCGACTCTTACGAGGTGAACACGAGTTCAAAACCCGGATAGGCACCAATGAGTTTTTTAAAACTCATGTGTCTAATTGATAATTGCAATTTATCACACGCTTTTCGGTGAAGGAAAACATCGTGAGGAAACCTGCATATCTCTAGAGAATTCTGGAGATACGTGTAACCTACCAATCCGCATTGGAGCAGCGTGGTAGGTCTTAGCTCCAACCCTTCTCTCCGGAAACGAAGAGAGGAGGCCTATTCCCAGCAGTGGGATTGTAACAGGCTGCTACTTTACTTTTTTTTGTATAATAATAAGTAGATTAATATTGAATAATGATGCAATATAGATAATAAGTGATTATTTGAACTTATTAAAATTTGAATATTTGATTTATAAATTATCTCTGGTAAAATAAGTAGATGATGAAGATCCTACTAAATTTCATTTAAATTACTTGAGACAAATATTTTCTAGACTGTGAAGGAGATTTGCGGATTGATTTAAGCAATTAAAAATACAGCTGTTCTTCAAGACTCAATTTTTCTTCACTCTTAACTTGCCGGAAGCTGGGACGATTAATCCATTATAGATATAATGAAACGTTAGGTATAATAGCCGACAGATGAAAAATCCAGATCGCCGCAGATATCTCGACGCAATAACTGCCGTCCTTTGTCGTTACAATCTTTATATTAATTACAACATAAAAATGATTAATGGCCGGACATCTAACAACAATACGGGGAATTCGTAATTTATTGGATGACCGCAGTATTTGTCAGTGGGACAAATTACGCGCTTTGTTCTTACATTTTTGATGATTGCCTTTAATATTTCTGGCGAAAACGTTTTGCTTATTATTCTATAAGTGTCGTAGAAGACGACTAAGATAAGTTGACCCACCGTATGCAATCCGGCTGAGTAGAATAGACCACCCTCTTTCTTACCATCATCTTTACCACCTGCCCCCTGTACATGATTTAGCTACGTATTTTACGACCGGCCGCCTGCCTGACGTTAACTTACCTTAGTCGTAACTTACGACCCCTCGGTACGAAAGAGGGTGTTCTATTCTACTCAACCGAATACCATACGGTGGATCGACTTACGTTAGTCGTCTTTTACGACACCTCGGTAAGAAATGAGGGTGTTCTATTCTACTCAGCCGTAGCCGAGGTGTCGTACGACACGACTAAGGTAAGTTGACGTCAGGCAGGCGGCAGGTCGTAAATACGTAGCCGAATCATGTGACAGCGCGTATTTATAACATGTTGCGCCGACCCCACTTAGAGTGACATAAGGGCAGGAAGATGATAATAATTTTGAGAATCATATATAAATATAGTAAAACAGTCTATATGCATATAACTGAGAAAAATCGGGTTAGGATATGAATGTCAAAAAACGAATTAAATTCGTTATTTTTAAGCATAGTAAATAAGAACGGTTTTATGCTATCAGTATACTAAAAGGTAGAGGTATGCAATTCCAGATTTTTATGTTAAGACAAACTACCAAAACAAAAAGGAAGCTACATATCGCACTATTATTTCAATGCTCTATATCTAAAACTATGTTTGTTGCTTATTTTGAATTCTGGAAATATGCAATTCAATGAAGATAATAAGACTGCGACAGTAACGACTTCTGGCCACAGCCTCATTAGGAAAGATCTCGCTTTTGATACTCCCGTACTAGTCCTTAATGACTTTACTTACTTGCAACGATAATTTGCAGTTTTTAAAGTTAAGCACCTAAACACTTAACCTAGAAACACGTAGCAGACTCCTTTGTCCATTTACTGACGCAGGTCAACTTTTCTAAAAATATTTTTTATTCACACTCTAAATTGGAATATGACGAATAAATATGAAGTGCGAATGTTATGATAGAATTATTTTGGTATAATCTGCGATTATTAAGAAAATCTATGCAATCCTAAGTGTAAGAAGCAAAACCGCTCTCATACATGCAGGATTAGCGCACAGTAAACCAAATTGTAAACACAAATTAAGTACATACGATTTTAAGGTCACCACCGATTCCCATAACGCAGAAATTGTCCAAAAAAATTGAGATCTCACGTTTTTGATTCGATTGTAACTCAGCTACAGAGAGAGGTCAAAGGTTCAAATCACAATACATACACGCAAAATCTCTTTGACCTCTTAAGCCGGCACACAAAGCCGTGTTAAATTATAAAAAAGGGGATAAAAACCTGCCGAGTTTATTTGTTAGCTCGAAATAAATCTGCGAGATTCATTTTTACCGTTTTGTTTTTGCAGATTGCTCTCCGTAAATAATGCTTGCTACATATCCATCTTCTTTATGAATACTTACTTGTATTTGTATATTAGTTAAATAATATTAAAGAAAGATGTTCGAGGGTTTCTTCTTCTTCTTTAATAGACATCCATCGATGGATTGAAGATATCTCTTGAAGATATCTAGACATTACATGCTAATATTACACTTGGCTTTAAGATCAACCCACCTAATCTAAGACCAACAAATCAACAATAATTGTAGTGTATGTGGTCACTTGCATTGTATGAATGTCTATATTATGTGTGTAATATGTGTGTTGTATAATTATAGGACAGGCTCAAATAAATAACAATAACCCACTACACGTCCACTCTCTCCAAGAGCTTTCGTGTTACTGACGTGGTGCGCTTGAGACAGTGGGAAGTTTCCTTTGTACATTAGTATTAATGTGAGTTAGTGTGAGTATATTAATGTACGTATGTGTCTTGTATATAAATATAACTAAGATACACACATCTCAACCCGGATAAACTGCACTGACCAACGCTGCAGTTTCCATTGCAGTCAATATTCCAGTACCTTAGGATCTCAACGTCCAGTGGTTCTTCGTAATATATGTTATCTTGAGCACTTTGTATCTATATTACTGGCCAGATGTTGCAGGTCGCAGTGACCGTGCCTTGAGGCTCCATGGTTCGCGGGTTCGGTCTCCCTAGGGTCCAATATTTTCAATAAACAGTTTGTCAGTTCTTCGAGTCTATTAAATATTCAAAAAAATAAAGAAATTAAGGTTAACTGATTCTTGTTCGTATTTGTATCATCACCATTGTATTTACGCTTATCTATGCTAAAAATGTCAGTCATACTTCAAAAATCAGCTGTTTAACTTTGTAAGAAGTAAATAACCTCATTTTTATATAATCTTTTGTACCATTTGTACCATTAAATTGACTTTTGGTTCAATGTGCTTATCTTTTTATATATAGGCTAAATTTTAATTTTATGTTTCTTTTGTTTGTTTTCTATTATGTGTATGTGTGCAATAAAGAGTATTCTATTCTATTCTATTCTATCTTTTAGATTTACAAAATCAGTCAATTTTGTGTAATAGTTAACTAATAAAAAAGCTAATAATTGGCAGCACTTTATCTTTTTACATCACGGGCCCAAAATAGAATGAAAGTGTGTAAGTTTCCTTTATATACTACCTTAAAAGGTACGCATATGTCATTATAGTAGGGTGCTAAACTGACTCAAAAGGTTAATTCCGGTTTCAAATATGCTGTATTCATTGACTACTTTCCGGAAATACAAGCTTATTCCGGGCCGAGCATTTGTTTCCTTCCGAGAGATATATTTCGGATGCGACAATGTATATCTTCAGAGTTAGTAATGACACATGCAGCTACAAACAACAACGAACACCGTTAACTAATAAAGTGTTTATTTTAATTAAAAATCTTTTCACTTGGGTCGGAGCAACGTTATTACACGTCAAATTTGATAAACGCTGATTGACACAATGTTTATACAAGTGAGTAGAAAATATTCTCTAATAGTCTTTCTTTAAACAACGTACATAAACGGCTAAGTTCTTACCAATTCCTTCAAGTTTTTTTTACTGAAAGCGCCGCATCAATTTAGTTATTTTTTTGTACACGTGTAACAAAAGTAGGACGTAATCGTCATATATTTTGTATGACAAAATATAATAATGCCGTTCAAAGTGTCAAGTTTGATATTACCCTCAATTGGATAGTAGAAAAATATCAATCCACGATTTCGTTCGTTCAATTTTAGCAATCGCATTAAATAAATTTCAAATAACAACTTATTTTTGACTGATTATTCTTATATTATTATTATATTATTTCAATTATAGTTGAGATACAACTAAGTTGTAGCTTCATTAATCATATTTATCCTTGACAATTCAATAGTGCTTGAAAAGAGCTTATTGTAATAAAAATTATTTTGATTTGATTTGATTTGATAGAAATGTGTAGATTTAATTATTTTCCAACCTCGCACAACTTAAAAAAGACTAAGAAATGAATTATAACAAAAATCCTGAAACCACTTTCTTTCAAGATGGATCAACTACCCACGTAGAAGTTGATTAAATTGTATTTGTTACAAAGTAGTAACTAATTACTCTGAGAACTTAATGTCCATGTGTATCGTGAGTTATGTATCGTCAAGGGTGGCAGTAATCTGTTTTTATTGTCGCACCGCTAATGGCATCATTTTTAAGTGCCAACCTGTATTATTATACGGTAATGAATATTAAACATTTTACGCGCTCATGACAAAGCCGCCGTCACAAATCGAGTAAACGGAATAATTTATATGTTTGAGGAATTTTCATTAGAACAAATTCTCACTTCTTTAGCCTTTCGTCTTTCAAAAGTAATAATAAAATTATTTTGCTATAATCCGCGATACAGTAAATAGAAAATATAATAAATGCTAAAATTATAGTGGACTATCCGTTTTTTCATACCTGTTACATGCAGGATTCGTAAAAACACATGCACAAACCTACACCACTACCACCACAATACACACACACGTTCTTTATCACAAACTCAACAATCGTTTCGCCCCGCAACCGAAGCATCATAGGGAGATAGACTCCACGACAAAATCGGAAAGCCTTTCATCTTTATTTCAAAGCGAAATTGTGGCAAATTTTTCATCTATAGATGAATATATTGTTATTTTACCAATAAGCAAAAAGCATTGAGCTGCAATTAACAAATGGAATGCAGACTCGCATCCTCGTATTACCATTTCAATCACGCAACATTTAAGTACTCACATGAAAAACCAACAAAGTGATTATAGAAAGTGTTGGTCCTCAGTGGGAATCGAACCCGTGACCTACTGAGTGAGGCAGTGTCACTGCCACCTACGCTATCGTGCCGGTCAAAACATAGAAAGCGAGCTCTTTTTACCCTCCTTTATTCCGTTTATGCAGACACTTACAAAAGTTTGACCCTGATTTGATTTATATTACGCCTGCTCTTTACTATCGGCAATGATATATTACGCCTGCTCTTTACCATCGGTGATGATTGTTGATTGTGAGATCGTCTATAGTCGGCATAATCATCGTGGAATTGTCCAAATAATCGTAGGTAGTAGTGTACAATCATACCCAACCATTCCCTTCGATGTGTGTCCGAAAAACCTACAATTCCCGGGTTCTAGGCGATCGTAGGCGATTATAGACGATGATTGGCGATTACAGCCAAGTAGGCCTTTTACACGTTAATCGTTTCTAATCACCGATTATGACCTGGAGATAGCAGACATTCAGTCCGCTGAAATTCTAACTTTGAACCGTGAAAACGTTAGACTCACTAAAGGTAATTAATATTACGTTATTTTATATCAGCAGCGATATATTGTACGGAATATTTTCAAATTACCAAACTACAACTGGCAAAGGAAAACACCAAAGATGCGGATGTATAGACTTATCGATGTATAATCGTACACGTATCGTATTACTTTGCGGAGATTCATAATACAAAAGTAATAAAAAAAATATATTTTTCTATAATCCGCGATACAGTAAATAGAAAATATATATAGTGGACTATCCGTTTTTTTCATACCCTGCGTTTAAAACTCGGCGGTTGCTCTTTTAAAAGAATAGTTCTTACTACTAGTTACACATAGTTATTAACGTCTTGTACAGGGTCGAAGAGTAGCTATACCCACGCATTCTTATCGTCTAAGTGATCCTCATTAGTATTTGTAGGCTTTCTGTATTAGCCTTTTATAAATAATTTAACAATTTAAATTTAATTTAATTTCAATTTAATTTAATAATTTAAAATTAACAGATCGAGTGGCAAATATATTTAAATCAAAATCGGGTACTAAACTCTCTTTTAAAACTAACCAATCGCTTCGTAGTTTGTTGTGTAAAAATAAAGATACATTAGATAAGGGTAAAAAATCTGGGGTTTATAAAATAGATTGTCCTGAGTGCAACGGTACATATGTGGGTCAGACTGGCCGAAGTTTTGCGGTTCGATTCCGGGAACATATGGCTGCGTTTAGGAATAATAAACCACAAAATTCTAATTTTGCAAAACATTTGCTAGAAAGCGGTCATAAAGTGCCTAATGACCATTCATATCATATTCTCCACACTTGTGATAAGGGACTCCGCCTCAATACGTTAGAGCATCTTGAGATAATAAAAAATAACAATGGTCACTTAATTAACGAGCAAGTAAATGTATCTAATTCCGTTTTGCTGCATGTGTTCGGAGGGGAGGGTATTGGTGGGAGTTGAACTATTTAAGACTGCTTGTGTGGGTAGCGCGGCGCAGTACGATTTTTGTCGTGAAGCCTATCCTCCTGATGATGCTTCGGTTTCGGGGCGAAACGATCGTCGAGATTGTGGTGGTGGGTGTGTGTGCTGCTTTTGTGTTCGTTGTTGCTGGTGAATTGCGCCTTGGGGTGCATGTGGTGGCTGGTCCTACATGTATAAGGTGCGTAGATTTTGCCTGCTTCATACACATTGGCTTTGCATGCATTCACTTAACCCGTGCGGATTATAGCAAAGTAGTTGTTTCTGTTATATTACTTTTATAAATAGTTTTTTTAAATATTGAACTTATTATTTTTATTTACTTTTATTTAATACTCTTTAAAGTAGCGGCCTGTTACAATCCCACTGCTGGGCATAGACCTCCTCTATCCGTTTCTGAAGAGAGGGGTTGGAGCTAAGACCTACCACGCTGCTCCAATTCGGATTGGTAGGTTACACATATCCCTAGAATTCTCTAGAGATATGCAGGTTTCCTCACGATCTTTTCCTTCACCGAAAAGCGTGTGATAAATTGCAATTATCAATTAGACACGTGAGTTTTAATAGAAAAACTCATTGGTGCCTGCCAGGTTTTGAACTCGTGTTCCCAGGATCGCACCACTGGGCTATCACAGCTTCAATACTGTTTATTGTACACCAAGAACTTATAATATAAATTGCATAACATAGGAAAAATAAGTACAATATACGGCCTTATCGCTTAACAGCGATTTCTTCCAGGCAACCTTAGGGGAAAGGAAATAATATTAAAATAGTGAGTGGGTGTACTAAATAAATAATAAAAACAAAAGATTATGTATATTATTAAATAGGACGACAGCACGATTCTTCTCCTCCTCCTGCCCTTATCCTACTCTAATTCGGGTCGGCACTACATGTTTCAAACATGTCGTCACCATGATTTGGCTAAGTATTTCACGACCGGCCGCTTCCTGACGTAAACTTACCTTAGTTCTATTTTACGACCCCTCGGCAAGAAAGAAGTGGTCTATTTTACTCAACCGGATACCACACGCTGGGTCAATTTACCTTAGTCGCCTTTTACGACACCTCGGTAAGAAATGAGGGTTAACAAAGAATAAGATATACGTATAGGATTAAGATATATAGAACTGCTCAACTTGACTTTTGAATATGGAAAGAGACAGCTTGTTTAAGATGCAATGGCAAAGAGTCTATATTATAAACTATTAAAACAAAGAGATAAACTTATCTATACTTATTATAAAACAAAGTCCAAAAAAGCTGTATGTGTGTGTGTAATCGATTTTCTCAAAATATACTGAACGGATCGCGCAGTTGTTAAAAAACTTGTTGGGAGCTTTAGTCGCGTGCGCTGCCTAAACCAGCAGAGATACGCTTTAGTAATGTAGTAGAGAATTCTAGATCTATGAAAATACAACAAAAAGGTCCGAAATAACATGTCTTTATCTCTCACGGTTAATTCACAATACTACTTTTATATTCAAAATTTCTACAATTCAGGAAAAGTTTCGTAAATCTCTGAATTCCACGCGGGCGAAGCCGTTGTTGGCACAGCTAGTCAAATTATAATATTAAACCATCTGTAAGCAAAGATTATTGGCTGTACTTTCTTTTTAAATAACTGATGTATATAATTTTCTAAGCTTTTACAAAAGGTCAGTGTTGTGTGGTGAAAATAAAATGTTCATCGGCGCTTTTTGGTAACTGAATCTTGTATTAGTTTGTTTCTTTATTCACGCTAACGCGATTTTCTGCTCTACTGATTTAATACAAGCAAATGTTTATACGGTTGCTGAATTCTGTGTATTATTTATTCTATTTTTACTTTTATTTTCTTGCGAGTATTTATAAAATAGAATCTTTATTTTCAAGAATTAATTTGTTAAGGACGGCGTGTTTCATTAGAACGTGGACGACGAAAAATCGTCCTATATGACCCTGACGAGCAAATAACGATCGCATACACAGAAACACGTAATACACATACACAGCGTTTTCGCCGGCGAAGATGAGATCTTCTCGCCACTCTTCCGACGTCGTTATAACTAATCAAAGTCATACTATCAGCCCTCCATTACGCATCGCCCTAAGTTGTGGTCCGCCCTCACAGAAGGCACCCTTAGGATTACGTTCCCCGACGTAGAGCTTCTGTGCTCTACTCTCTGCATTTCGCAACCTCAACGATACTTCTCCCCCGTCCCGCCCGGTGACGCTGCAAAAGCCGTTAGGGGTAACAGCATACAGTTTGAAAAAAAATAGAACGTGGTATTAGGGCGATCCTTTTAATATAGAGTAGTAAATAAAAAGTGGTTATTTTCCTTAATTATGCATATATTCCTGGTAATGTGTATTGATGACTTACCTAAGAAGCACAGCTTTGATACCGGTGAATCCATTACTTCCTTATTATACTACGTTAATATGAGTGCATAGGTATAGTGGACACTCACAGAATCGATGGGCAAGAAATTGAATGAAATGGAGAATGTTAAGGATATCCTGGAGAGACAAAGTAAAGAATATAACCGTGTTAAGTCGCATGAATAAAAAAACAGAAGTCTTATATTTAGTGAAAAAAAGAAAGCTCGAATATTTTGGCCACGTCATGAGAAATGCTAAATATGAATTGTTGCGGCTTATCATACAAGGCAAAATCCAAGGTAAACGAATTGTGGACGGAGGATATCTTAGTTAAAAAATCCACGCCATTGGTTCGGCAAAAGTACTCGTTCCTTATTCAGAGCAGCGGCATCGAAGATCCATATTGCCTTATTGATCGCCGAACTTCGAAAGAAGATGGCACCTTAAGAAGAAGATAGGTATAGTATAGTCTTTTGTGATTGACAAGACATTTTTCCTTTATCAATACGGTACAGTATTATTGTCTCGTGAATAATTCTTTCAATGTACAGAACACATCTGCAGGTACCTACCGAGGAATAGAGAGAGGAGATAATGTTACTTCCTTCAATTTCCAGAAGCTTATAAAAACCTATTGCTTTGCGATTTTGTCGTGGAGTCTATCTCTCGATGATGCTTCGGTTGCGGGGCGAAACGATTGATGAGTTTGTGATAGTGAATGTGTGTAGTGCTTGTGTATTGTGGTGGCAGTGGTGGAGGTTTGTGCATGTGTTTTTAGGAATCTTGCATGTAACGGGTATGAATAAACGGATAGTCCACTATACATTTAGCACTATATATATTTTCTATTGACTGTATAGCGGATTATAGCAAAATAATTTTATTATTACTTTTGTATTATGGAAGTCCGCCTAATTCTATAAATTACTTCCAAAAACTCTTTCATATTTATTTCGTGCTATCTGTTTCCGCAACTTTGTTAACGTTGACTTAAACTCTCAATCATATAATTTTGCCTTCTGTCCAGGTCCTGAAGGACCATTTTTTCATCCTATACTGTCTGTATATGTGCACGCTAGACTTACGGGACTTCTAGGCTAAAAAGTAGGGAATCTGTTGCTCCACAACCTTCTCTATCTTCCAGAGAAAGTTTCATTAAAATCGGCTAAGTCATTCCAGAACTATTAACCTACACATTCCTAAAGAATTACACTATTTTTAAAAGTGAAAACCATACAAAAAAGTAATCATTACATTTTGCGAAAATCAATTAAATATAGACAGATAGCTTTGGGATACTTAGTTTATGATATGAATAGATGGTGTAGTAAAAGACTAAGGTAAGTAGACCCGCCGTGTGATATATGGCTAAGTAGAATAGGCAACCCTCATTACTTACTGAGGGGTCCTAAAATGCGACTAAGGTAAGTTGACTCACGCTATGGTATCCGGCTAACTTTTAAATACCTGTTTTAATTTGTTGGGCCCGACCCCACTTAAAGTGGTATAAGGGCAGGAGAGTGGTGAGATGTTATATCGGTATATAAGCATCAATGGCACCGAATTTTGTTGATATTAGTCAAGTGGCTTACCACTAAAAGCTTAATTGTTGATATTGATCCTACGGGAGATTTTTTCGTCCAAGATACCTCAGTGCCTAAAGACCAAGGTCTTCGAACAGTGCGTTTTGCCAGTGATAACCTACGGATCCGAAACGTGGTCGCTGAGTATGGGTATGAGTATAATTTCTTATGACCTATGCTCGGGGTTTCTCTACGTGATCAAATCAGAAATGAGGAGATCCGTAGAAAAGAACTAGAGTCACCGACATAGCTCAGCGTGTCGCGAAGCTAAAATGGCGATGGGTGGAGCACATAGAGCGGAGAACCGATGGACGTTGGGGTCTCAAGGTGTTAAAATGGCGACCCCACACCGAAAAGCGCAGCGTCGGCAGACCCCCAACGAGGTGAACAGACGACCTCAAAAAGGTCGTGGGGAGCCACTGGATCCAAGCGGCGCAAGATCGTATGGCGTGGAGATCCCGTGAAGAGACCTATGTCCAGCAGTGGACGTCCATCGGCTGACGAAGAAGAAGAAGGTTTACCGCTAAAAGCTTAACACACACGCAAAAAAAACCGACAGACAGACTTTCACATTTAAATTCTTTGTATAGATTATAAGAAAATCGTCACTTCAAAGTTGAGATACCCCAAACAACAGATGGTCCGTAGTTTTGACAGGTGAGTCCTCGAGGCGCGAACAAATGATTCATGGGTTGATAAATGAAGGAGCCGGGATGAAAGTTACAGCGATGGGCAGCCACCCAAAGCGGAACTCGAGTAATATGCAGTCACCAACTGTTACCCGCTATTTTATCAGTGTTCCATATTTTCATGATATTCAAATTCAAATTCCAAATAAGCTTTCAAATTTAAAATATTAATTTATAGAATCAGGGGTTACTTCACAAAGTCCATAATACAAAAGTGATAAATTAAGTTGCTATAACCAGCGATTAAGTAAATAGAAAATATATTATGTAAATGTATAGTGGATTATCCATTGTTTTTCAAACCAGATACATGCAGGATTTGTAAAAACACATGCCCAAACCTCCACCACTGCCACCACAATACACAAGCACTACACACGTTCACTATCACAAAGTCAACAATCGTTTCGCTCTGCAACCCAAGCCTGCTAAGGAGATAGACTCCACGACAAAATCGCAAAGCCTATATTTGTCTATATTTATGCATGTGTTTTTACGAATCCTGCATGTATCGGGTATGAAAATGGATAGAGCACTATACATTTGGCATTTTGCATTAACAAACAAACATATTTGCTATTTACTTTATCCCGAATAATAGCAAAACAATTTTATTTTTATTTTTGTTTTTTTACTCTATAAAACTAGTAAGACTGCCCTTTTCTAAGAGTGACCTTGCCTTTACTTCCGTGGCTTCGAGTCCTGCCAAGGACCAGCGTTTTCTAAATACGTTTTTGTGTTTCTTCGATTCTGGATAAACTTTATACTCACTGTATACTTAAATGCTGCATGCATTTAAGTATACTAACTGTATACTTAAATGCATGCAGCATTTAAGTATACATTTAAAATTATACATCTATTTATTTATTAGTTTGTCTGTCATCTATAACACAAGTATTAAGTTATAATACTTTGATTAATTTGATTAATTAATACTTAATTTAATGAATACATTTTAATAAATTTATTAATTAAATTATAAATTTAATAAATTTTAATATGGTTAATTATATAAAAACATATGTCCCATATGTTGTTTATTACCAATTGTCGTAAGGTATTTGTCATGTATTGTCATGTATAGAAAAAACCACCCTCATTTCTTACCGAGGTGTCGTAAAAGGCGACTAAGGTAAGTTGACGTCAGACAGGCGGCCGATCGTAAAATACGCAGCCAAATCATGTGACAACATGTTTTTAACATGCTGTGCCGACCCCACTTAGAGTGGGGAGGGCAGGAGAATGATGTTGTTTATTACCAATTCCGAATAAAAAACGGCATTTTTTTATAAATTTTTTATGCCAAGCATAAATATATGTATTGGCGTTTTATTTTAGGCCTACATATAAGTAATGATTACACATTGTTTCATTTATATCTCAAAGTGATTATGCAGGTATTTCGTTGAAAGCTCCAACGTGAATTGACTTTTCCAACATTTGCGACGATTAATTATATTTCAACTAATCTGCAAAAAACTAACAAATTATACATTTAAACCTTTCACATAAAATATCGTATCTATTGAAATGAACAGATCGGAAATTTGTACCCTATTTTTTAATTTTTTGGTGAACAAACAGACAATAGGAGAACACTTTGCTTAATAATTTGTATGGATTTACGTTATAACTTTCGATTCACTTAAAATTCTAGAAGCTTCAGCTAAAATCCAGTAGTTCTTGTAAGGACTTGAGAACAAAAAGATAAAATAAATTAATTAAATGAAACAAATATGTCCGTCATAAAAACCATCAATATATTTACACTTTTATTTACATATTTACACAACGCCAAGTAAAGTTTACATTATAATTGATTTAGTTTATTTACACCGCAAAACAGTATTTGTAACATAAATAATAGTTCACAATTACATCAGGATATATTTAACTACAATCTAATTAATAAATTAAATTAAAATTATTTATTACATAATTTATAGAATTAGGCGTTACTTTGCGGAGATCCATAATACAAAAGTAATAATAAAATTATTTTGCTATAATCCGCGATACATCGCGGATTGTATCGCGGATTATAGCAAAATAATTTTATTATTACTTTTGTATTATTTATTACATTAAATTTATAATTCGACAAATAGAATATAGTTACAATTTATTCGGTTTTTGAATTTAAAACGACATTGGTTCTTTATTACATTAGTTTAGTTCGTAGAACTTTATCACAACAATAAATATATAATCATAATTAATTTATAGAATTAGGCGTTACTTTGCGGAGATCCATAATACAAAAGCTATAATAAAATTAATTTGCTATAATACGCTATATATAGTGCTAAATATATAGTAGACTATCCGTTTTATCATACCCGTTACATGCAGGATTCGTAAAAACACATGCACAAACATACACACAACGATTGTTGAGTTTGTGATAGTGAACGTGTGTAGTGCTTGTGTATTGTAGTGGCAGTGGTGGAGGTTAGTGCATGTGTTTTTACGAATCCTGCATGTAACGGGTATGAAAAAACGGATAGTCCACTATACATTTAGCCCTATATATATTTTCTATTTACTGTATAGCGGATTATAGCAAAATAATTTTATAATTACTTTTGCATAATCATAATTGCTACAAAATGAGAAGAGCTGCATATTTTTTGTTACAAGATATGTGTATATATATAAAATGTGTACGTATGTATGAAAGTTTATAAGTTTACTTTGAATACGAAAGATTTTTGCTCAGATGTAGTATGACAACTCCAACTCTGATGGCGTTTTCGGAAGCTACCCTAGATCTATTCGTTCATGATACGTCAGTGCCTGAAGACCAAAGTCGACTAGTGCGTGGTGCCAGTGACAAGAAAGAGGTTCGGTTTAGGTACTGACTTTGAATTGAATCGTTTCTAAAAGTTCATAGTAGGCCTGCAGTTAAGTCATGAAGAAATATCGGGAACTTCGCGCCTAAGTTCGAATTATTAGCTCCCTAAGAAAGAGAATTGGTTGTCTATGCGTTCATACACTTTTAATGTCTACGATGATTACTCATCACTCATGTAAAGTAAACTAATGTTTAAATAGTGTAGACAGCAACAATTTTTCATCAGTTCTCAATTTATTAATGCTAGCAACACTTTATAGTTACCGCCCATCCCGAAGTATATAAGACTAGGTCACTAACAGAGCTCTCGTCAAGTTCGATACACTGGAGGTATCTTTAAGGCGACGCTCAGGATGTTGCGAGCCTCGCTCGAGACTCGTTCTCTCAGCTCATACCCCCGGCTATGCTTCCACGCTCGCCCACTCTCTCGGTGACGCTGTAAAAGCCATTAAGGCTAACAGCATTAGTTAGTGTCCGAAAAAAAAGAGCTCTCTCTTTTGCGATCAGTTCTTGCTTGCGGAAGCTCTGTTAGTTGGTCGATTCACGTGACTCATTTTATTTATTGCGTTGTATGGTTACATAAGTTTTAATTTTGTTCTCTTTTTATAGATCCCACTTTGGATCCTAAAAATAGTATAATAATAATGCTGGTAACGGTATTTAGATTTTAAGGATATCTGTGTTAGAAACTCTGGTGATACTACGTGTGGGATATGAGGAAGAAAATCTGCCTCGCGATATAAAATATTCAAGAATAAGAATTGGTTTTACGTACGCGTCCTTGAAGTGTCCAAGAATTTAAGTTCATAAAAAATTCCCATCATCACGTCTCGGAAGTACCTATTGTATTTACTTCCCAATTCTCTCAGAATATAATAACAAAAGAAATCACCATAAAGTTTGCCACTATCATAATTCATACTACCCCCGATCGTTAGTCAAAGTCGCTTGCGAGAAGTTTTAGCATTAGTAATCAGTAAAGAAAAAATCTTATATTTGTTGCTTCGTACATACTATCAGCTAAACCCGACTTTTCCAGTGTGAAATTTTCTGAAATAAAAATATAGCAAAGTACTGTAAGTAATCTCAATATATCTGAGTCCAAAAATGATTCGTAAAAAATATTTTGGCATTTGTGGTGAGCATATTTTTTCGAACTGACCGCGTCACCGGGCGGGAAGCATCGTCGAGGTTGTGAGGAACATATGTACGAACTTACCCCGACTACTGCTAACTCCTTTAACTTAATTTTTTCACTGCACACATGTTTATAATAATAATAATAATAATAATATTTATTGATCATCCAAATGTACATAGTGCGTTGAAGCCCTAGCTCCTGAACTAGAAAAACTGTGTTTCAGTTTAATGTACATATCCAAAAAGCTTTAAAAATGAAAATTGGAATGAAAATTAAAATCGGTAGAAAGTATTTTCTGTATAGAACAAGGTCTTGTGGAAAATATTTAACAGAACCTGAATCAAGCAGTGGATCGCCATATAAAAAAGAAAAAAAGAATCTATTATGACTTTTTAAGAAATAGAATAACATAGAACCGTGTAGACGATAGAATAGAAAATAATAAAGATAATCGCCGTAATATTAGATACAAAAAACGACAATCTATGGTGTTTTCTTTTAAAATGCAATCTTGCGTGGCTGCCGGCAATATTAAATTTTTACATCCCCTTTTATATCCGACTCGGAGCATAATTAAGAAGATAATGAAATATTTCATACAAATTTTACTGCTTACGACTAATGACGTTTTTTCTATCTAAACTTGTAAAAGAGTATAAATTAAATGTTATCAAATTATTATTTTTATTTATTCTGAAACATGAACGTTTTCATATAACGCGATTTTAGTATCCTGTATAACACTTGTCCTCCCTCATATAACGCGGTTATTTTCTAATATTTCTGTTGAGGCTTATGATGATTTGTACAGTTCATAATTTCGCGTACTTTTTCAAATTCTGTAGATTGTGTTGCTATAAAATTTGATTGATTTTTTTTTCTTAATATATACGACTTAAATTTAATAAAATATTTAAATAATATTAAAAAATGTCCTTGTACGGAATTTATTTCAGTTTATTCTGATTCAATAGACATTATTGTGGTTGTAATATACAACGCGTTATATGATAACGAACGGAACGGAACGGAACGAATCAACCGTGTTATATGGGTAGGACTATTTTACTGTGATTTTATGTACGTTATGTTCACATATATTGGACGTTTTATTAAAGAAAATTACAATACAAAATTCCGTTAATAATATAAATTATACTTCCTTCGCGTGACTTAGTTTATTAACATACAATTTCATACAGCTAAATTCTGATGTTCTTAACCAAATAGTTATGATATCTTTATGCAATTTATAACATAGTTAATAATGGCCTCAAAGAAACCGGTTATTTTCATACAATAAAAACGCGTATTACGATTAAAATCTGAAAGCTATCTATAAATAAACATTAGATTTTTTTTATTTGTAAGAAAATTACTTTAAAAATTTATTTTTAATTAACTAATCAATTACGAATTACGATAAATTCTATTATCAGATGTTAAAGTAAGTAAAAAATATGTGCTTATACATACGGCATATTACAAAATTGTAGATTATTTGGATAATAAAAAATCCTGGATTTGAAAATCCTTACAGCTTTATACAAGACTGCGGTTTAATAATTTAAAATTGAAAATGTTTAAAATATTTAACCGCCGAGTTCCTAGCTGGTTATTCTCAGTAAGAGCAATATTTAGAACTATTTGTAGCTTCATTAATCATATTTTCCTTTATTATTTGATTTGATAAAAAAAAATAAGTCAACCAATTATTACTAAAAGAAAAATAATTTTAGGATTTTTTATTAATGAGGAATTTTTAATTTTAATATGGTTTTAAGAGTACGAAGCGAATTTACCACGTCAAATCCTACCTACCTAGTAAATAAAATTTATTTGAAAATATATCGCGGTTTGTAGCATAATAATTATTTTATTTATTTTTATGCAAATTTACATTATATATTAAAATATTTTCTATTTAAAACATTTAAAAAATATAAAATAATTGTTGAACATATAGTAAAAAAAAGTAAAGTAACGGCCTGTTACTATGCCCACTGCTGGGCTAAGGCCTCCTTTCTCCGTTTTTTAAGAGAAGGATTGGAGCTAAGACCTACCGCTTTGATCCAATGCGGAATGGTAGGTTACACATATCCCTAGAATTCTCTAGAGATATGTAGGTTTCCTCACGATGTTTTCCTTCACCGAAAAGCGTGTGATAAATTGCAAATATCAATTAGACACATAAGTTTTAAATGCAAAACTCATTGGTGCCTGCCCGGGGTTTGAACCTATGTCGTCTCTAAAGAGTCGATCTCACCGCTAGGCTATCACAGCAGTTGAACATATGGAGCAGAGAAAGTACTCGAGAACCTGGAGGTTTGAGATCCAGCAATGCCGTCTCAAGCAATACTGCCTTTTGTATCCTACGCTTGATTTAACAATTAAGTTAGAGCTCCTGAGATATTGGTCGAGGCTCTTCGCTAGCAGGCCGTTTACAACAACAGCAGATTATGTAATTATTATATTCTTGACATATTTTATAATATCAATTTGACATATATTTTATTTAATTTGACATAATTTTCTGTAAATTAAATTGTAAGTTTTATTTAATTTATTAGCGAAACATTTTGCTCGTTTATTTATAAGTTTATTTAATACCATGTAATACCGTGTTTCATTTCCGTGAAATATACAAAAAATAAAATACAAACTTGCCAAAGGGCTATGGAAAGAAGTTTATTAAATATTAAACGCATAGATCAAGTAAGATGTACAGCCATAAGGAAGAAAACAAATGTAATAGAGTCTTTAAAGTATACACTGAAATTAAAATGGTCATGGGCTGGCCACATTGCTCGAATGGATAAGAATAGATGGCCCAAAATAGTAACAAATTGGTCAGGTCCAAATAGTAACAAATTGGAAATTGTCAAGTGTGCTGGAATAAACTGGATGTATGTTGCAGATGATAGAGAGACTTGGATAAAAATGGAGGAGGCCTATACTCAATGAAAGAGGTCCTTAAAAATTATAAATTATAAATAAAGAAATGACAAAGTTTTTGACATAAATTTTCAATTTGACCAATTCAACTACATTACATACAAATTACAACCGGAAAAATTATTGTTGAATCAATATTCCACACGGTTATGATCTTAATATTATTATTAATTTCGTATTACGAATCTCCGCAAAATAACGCCAAATTCTATTAAATATTGGCTTTTAATGTAGGATCTACAGCCGCACTTTACACAGTACAAAATAAATGTTTCTTAAAGGCTGAAAATAAACTTATGTCACATTCTGTACCTCTTTTTTTTACTATATTTCAAAATAATTATTATAGTACGATTATTCTATTGTAAACTATAAGTTAATACCAATAAATTTCTTTTGATGTAATATTTTTTAAAGTAAGGCAAAGGTATCACCAGTGACGGACACATAAAAAAATATTGTCAAATAAAAATATAATCAAATTATTATATGCAACTATCTAAGATAGCTTTAAAGGTTGCTGCGGTTTTAGTCGTAATACACGTGGAATAAATTGAACATATAGAAACTCCTACATATCAGTCTGCAGTGTAAATTTTATTCTAATTACATTGACTTTAGGTTTAAATTGCTATGTTGGTTCTTCGAGGCTCGCATTGCATAGTATTTCGCTTCCGTTCGGTTTTACCCTCAAAGCGGTGTTTGACGATAAACTCGTTGTGGTAAAATCTTCATCTATTGAGGTCAGTTGTGAATAGACCGTTCTTGGGAACAGCTTAAGGTGTTTACGTCTTTTTGACCTGAACTGAAAACATATAATCCATTTTAGGAAAAGAATAGCCTGGGATATATAAACCATATATTATTGCCGTGTGGTATCCGACTGAGTAGAATAGACCATCCTGATTTCTAAATACCCAGGTGTCGTAAAAGGCGACTAAGGTAAATCGACCCGCCGTGTGATATCCGACTGACTAAAATAGACCACCCTCATTTCTTACCGAGGTGTCGTAAAAGGCGACTAAGGTAGGTTGACCCAACATGTGGTATCCGGCTGAGTAGAATAGATCATCCTCATTTCTTACCGAGGTGTCGTAAAAGACGCCAAAGGTAAGTTGACGTCAGGCAGGCGGCCAGTCGTAAAATACGTAGCCAAATCATGTTACAACATGTTTGTAACATGTTGCGCCGACCCCACTTAGAGTGGGATAAGGGCGGGAGGATGATGATAATGATGGAAATATTTATCAGTTGTCTGTCACCCATAAGTATTAAATTACTTACTTTGTAGACGGACGACCGTGTATGTAATTAATTTATAGAATTAGGCTTTACTTTGCGGAGATCCATAATACAAAAGTAGTAATAAAGTAAATAGAAAATATATATAATTCTAAATGTATAATGGTCTATCCGGGGTTTTTCCGCATTGCGATTTTGTTGTGGAATCTATCTCCTGATGATGCTTCGGTTGCGGGGCGAAACGATTGTTGAGTTTGTGATAGTGAACGTGTGTAGTGCTTGTGTATTTTGGTGGTTATGGTGAAGGTTTGTGCATGTGTTTTTTACGAATCCTCCATGTAAAAATGGATAGTCCACTATAAATTTGCATTATATATATTTTTTTAATTTATCGAGGATTACAGCAAGTAATTTTATCATTACTTTTGTGTATGTAATTGTTTCATACATTATTAGGATTATGATATAGGATTATATAGGATAGGAAAAAAAAATTCAACCCAATACGTTCTAACTTGCAAGAAGGCTTCAAAAAAAGGATAATTTCGTTGAGAGCTCACGAAAGGCGTAAATAAAACTGGAGAATAATTTCTTCAAGTACCCGCCGCTGGCGCTCACATCCAATTTATGGTTTATTGCGAAACAAAAAAAGGCCGTTTTACAAAAGGTCGTGTATCATCGGCTTGTGCCCAATAAAACGTGACCTAATAGTGTATTTTCAGCGTAATATAACTTTACTGCGTTAGTAATGTTTATTGCAGCTTCTTTATTGAAGTAATAGTCTATTTCTTCCTTTTGACACTAAAATAATGTTATTCTTCAGGTGGAATTCCACCAGTGTGGTGAACTGTGCAGAACTGCGAATGCACAGTGTGCGGCACAAATGTTTTCTCTGGTCAACTCACTCTAGCAAACATTAAAAACACAACAAAAAACATAACAACACAAATTGTGCGCGAATATTCTAGAAATGTTCGCGCACATCCATGCACATTTGTGCGCGTACACTTGAAACAGTTGACTCGCGTCGACGCATACGCACTCGTTGTTCACGAACACAATTCTGCTTCCGCTACCGGAACCAAAACATTTGTTTGTACGCGCACATCTTTAATGAGGAGTGGAGTAATGAAAAAAATATTAACAATTTTATAGAAAATGAAAATGAAAATGAAAAATATATTACAAGCAATATAACAGAACTAACTACTTTGCTATAATCCGCACGGGTTAGGTGAATGCATGCAAAGCCAATGTGTATGAAGCAGGCAAAATCTACGTACCTTATACATGCAGGACAAGCCACCACATGCATCCCAAGGCACAATTCACCAGCAACAACGCACACAAAAGCAGCACACACACCCACCACCACAATCTCGACGATCGTTTCGCCCCGAAACCGAAGCATCATCAGGAGGATAGGCTCCACGACAAAAATCGTACTGCGCCGCGCTACCCATACAAGCAGTCTTAAATAGTTAACCCCCACCAATACCCTCCCCTCCGAACACATGTAGCAAAACGGAATTAGATACATTTACTTGCTCGTTAATTAAGTGACCATTGTTATTTTTTATTATCTCAAGGTGCTCTAACGTATTGAGTCGGAGTCCCTTATCACAAGTGTGGAGAATATGAAATGAATGGTCATTAGCCACTTTATGACCGCTTTCCAGCAAATGTTTTGCAAAATTAGAATTTTGTGGTTTATTATTCCTAAACGCAGCCATATGTTCCCGGAATCGAACCGCAAAACTTCGGCCAGTCTATATAGCAAAGTAGTTAGTTCTGTTATATTGCTTGTAATATGGAATTCAGCAAAGTAACGCCTGCTTCTATAAATCATTGAAAAATATATTGTAAATTTGTATATTTTAAAAATAATTGAAAATAATAGCAAAGATTATAAAATATTTGATGATAAATTATTAATTATTAATTAATTAATTATTTAATAATGAACATGTTCGAGCACATGTGTGCTACACTGTGCGCTTACACAAGTTACACACAACATTGCCGGTGGAGAGAGAATCTAAACGCGATATCAGCTTAGTACGTGCGGTGCGGGAACTTTGTACACAATCTTTCTAAACAAATGTGCTACACACTATTTTGGTGGATTCCTACCTTAACACTTCTCCCTTGATTTCTAAACATAGTTGTATTTAACTGGCCCGTTGGTGCAGTGGGTAGTGTATACTTGTTTTTAAGTATGTATTTAAAATAATATTTGTAGTATATTTACCAGTTGTCCGTTACCCATAACACAAGTATTATGTTACATACTTTAGGGAACGTGTTCGTAAGTGTCCCATCAAGTAGCAATTCCACTGCTGGGAAGAGGTCTCCTCTCTCCGTTTCTGGAGAGAAGGGTTGGAGCTACCTACCACGCTGCTCTAATGCGGATTGGTAGGTTACACATATCTCCAGAATTCTCTAGAGATATGCAGGTTTCCTCACGATGTTTTCCTTCACCGAAAAGCGTGTGATTGATTGCAATTATCAATTAGACACATGAGTTTTAATAGAAAAACTCATTGGTGCCTGCCCGGTTTGAACTCGTGTTCCCCTCGTAAGAGTCGCACGGTCTCACCGCTGGGCTATAACAGCTCTAAGTTTCCCATATATTCTTTTTTTAGAATAAGAGTAAAGTAATAAGTGATTTCATTTGATTTGATAGAAAATAGTCGCCAAAATCACCAATTTATTTAGAAACATCGAACAAAAATCGTCATTCTCATCCCATAGGTACATTACCCAAGCTATCTTTTCCACTCCTTTGCACAATAAAGACTCACCCTAAGTACTATCATCGCGAGAGATATCAGGAAAACTGTCGCGCCGGCACTCAGCAGAATCAATAAATCACGATCCCAGATATACTGCGGCCCTTTTGCTTTGTTGACAAAAAATGACGCCGTCACATGCGTGCCGATGTTTTCGGCTATGCGCCTCTTGCCGGCCGAAGACCCGTTTAGACATCCACCTGCGAAAAAACTAGAATTATTTATGATGCCTTTGTCATGTGACAGAGTGACGGCCATATCTCATAGAGTGACTATACTTACAGTAGGGAAGACAGCCTAAGATGTAAAGTAAAGTAACGTAACGGCCCGTTACAATCCCATTGCTGGGCATAGGGTCTTCTCTCTCCGTTTCTAGAGAGAAGGGTTGGAGCTAATACCTACTGTAATATTCCATATTTTTTCCTTATTATATTAATTATGATAGAGAAACGTAGATAAAGTTCTTACTAACAATTAGTAATGATTATTGAACGTCCAAAGACTGTTTGCTGGCTGATCAAGTAACGATGTTGTGATGAACTTTGTTTTGATAACCAAACTGTTAGATTAATCATTAATTATGTTTATTTAAATTTAGTATAAGAACTCCTCCGCCCTCAATTGTAAGTTAGTTCACATTGGGAATCTCAGTTAGCATCTCGCATTGTTACTATTCGTAATAAATATATAGATATATATATCGTCACGCTGTTTGTCATTCCCAGGCACCCTTCTGACTGACCGCGAATATTGCACTACCACGCTGCTCCGATGCGGATTGGTAGGTTACACATATCCCCAGAATTATAGAGATATAGCAGGTGTCCTCGCGATGGCTTCCTTCACCGAAGTGAAGTCTGCCCGGGGTTTGAACTCGTTACCCTATCGAAAGAGTCGCAGGGACTATCACAGCTCGGCTCAAATGTGCCATATTACAATTAGGAGAAGGCAAATGAGGATCATCTACCTGTCTCGCTTTTTTATGTTTAATTAGACAAAGATAGATATAAGAGTTTCACTATTTATTAGAATAGAATAGAATAGAATAGAATACTCTTTATTGCACACAAACATAATAGAAAACAAACAAAAGAAACATTAAATTAAAATTTAGCCTATATATAAAACGATAAGCACATTGAACCAATAATCAAACGACAAACAAGGGACAAGCTTTTATTGTGTCACTAGCTCGAAGAACTTTAGTTCCAAGAAAAAAGATTTGATTCCCGTCGACAGACAACATTTTCTAACAACATATTCTTGGTTCTTCGATTCTGATTGTATATATGTATTTAAGTATATATTTAAAATTATATATATTTACCAGTTGTCCGACACCCATAACACAAGTACAAAATTAATTACTTACTTTGAGGACGGAAAATCAGTATGTGTGTGAGTGTGTGTGTGTGTGTGTCACATATTTCTATTTATATATTTATTTTATGAGAGCTGTGATAGCCCAGCGGTGAGACCGTGCGACTCTTTCGAGGGGAACACGAGTTCAAACCCGGGCAGGAAGCAATGAGTTTTTGTATTCAAAACTTATGTGTCTAATTGATATTTGCAATTTATTACCCGCTTTTCAGTGAAGGAAAACATCGTGAGGAAACCTGCATATCTCTAGAGATTTCTGGAGATATGTGTAACCTACCAATCCGCATTGGAGCAGCGTGGTAGGTCTTAGCTCCAACCCTTCTCTCCAGAAACGGAGAGAGGAGGTCTATTCCCAGCAGTGGGATTAACAGGCCGCTACTTTACTTTACTTTACTTATTTTTTTATATTAGTTCATCACAGATTGAATTGAAATGATCACAATGTATCTAACTCAAGTAAGTGTAATTTTGACTTAGGTCACTTTAATTTTGAGCGTGCTATACATATCAAACCCATTTTTTCACATACTAAAAACTAACTCACCGATGTCTTTATCACAATGACAGCAGTCTGCAGTTAGATTAGTACTTATATATAACGAAACCATGCTCTCTGTACAACAAGGCAAGCATTTATGGTTCACTCTGAAAAGATAAAAGAATTTCAGTAACAGTACGTTGAAACTTTTCTCGTCGTTCACGGTAAAGAATTTTTAATACCGCCACAAAGCGAACAATAATACCACAGATATTGTGAAAATATGTCAATGATATAAAACGTTTTGAACGATGATGCGTTTGAAATTTAATCTCGTTTTTAGGGTTGCGAATCAAAATACTGTCACTAATAAGTGGGTACATTCATAAATTGCTTCGGATTTTGTTGATGCGATAGCCGTGTGGTATCCAGCAGAAAGAATAGACCACCCTCCTTTCTTACCGAGGTGTCGTAAAAGGCGACTAAGGTAAATACCGTGTGGTATCCGGCTGCACAGAATAGACTACCCTCCTTTCTTACCGAGGTGTCGTAAAAGGCGACTAAGGTAAATATCGTGTGGTATCCGGCTGCACAGAATAGACCACCCTCCTTTCTTACCGAGGTGTCGTAAAAGGCGACTAAGGTAAATATCGTGTGGTATCCGGCTGCACAGAATAGACCACCCTCCTTTCTTACCGAGGTGTCGTAAAAGGCGACTAAGGTAAATACCGTGTGGTATCCGGCTGCACAGAATAGACCACCCTCCTTTCTTACCGAGGTGTCGTAAAAGGCGACTAAGGTAAATACCGTGTGGTATCCGGCTGCACAGAATAGACCACCCTCCTTTCTTACCGAGGTGTCGTAAAAGGCGACTAAGGTAAATACCGTGTGGTATCCGGCTGCACAGAATAGACTACCCTCCTTTCTTACCGAGGTGTCGTAAAAGGCGACTAAGGTAAATACCGTGTGGTATCCGGCTGCATAGAATAGACCACCCTCCTTTCTTACCGAGGTATCGTAAAAGGCGACTAAGGTGAATTGACGTCAGGCAGGCGGCCGGTCGTAAAATACGTACCCCAATCATATGACAACATGTTTGTAGCATGTTGTACCGACCCCAATTGGAGTGGGATAAGGGCAGGAGAATGATGATGGTTTTTGTTGATGTGACAATGGAAATGCAGTTGAAATATTTGTTATTAGTTTTCAGTATCATTGTTTCTTTTTATTTCATTTCATTTTTTTATCTTCTTTTTTATATCGCTAGCACTACTAGCTATTTTTAGCATGTCATTCTATATATAATCCAGAGCATCCATATTTGTTTTACAAAGTTGGCAAAACAAAAAAGTCTGCAGAATTACTGATATTCCTTAACACAAGATTCTTAGTCAGGAGTCAAATGTTTTCTGTTAGTACCATCTTGCAAAATTGGGTTAAATAAATATATAATAAAAAAATATACTTAAAAGAAATTCAATTACTGAAAATTATTAGCAAATATTAAAATTCATGAATAAAATGGATAGTGTTTTAATTTTACATTTATAATAGAAGACAGTTAAATAACAGGCCAAGTTTACTTATGCACCTTTAAAAACAATTTCCAATTATGGCAAATTTTTTTTGATGGACTAAAAGTAATGGACTCCTGCTTTCAATTGAAAGTTTAAATGGATAATATTCGAACAAACTGTTTTATCTCAAAGAAATTACCTTACGTACCTAATTATATAATAAAGTAATTTATGTAGTTAAATCTATGCAATGCTAGGTGTAGGCAGGAAAAACCGTTCTCATATCATATACATACAGGATAAGCTACTGAAAGTACAGACATCATCACCAACAATACACTACAACAATACACTACACAAGCACTGCACATATTCACTACAACAATCTGAACGATTGTTTCCCCACATTCCCCTCATTTTGGGATTTTGATCGGTTTTTGATTCCTAAACTTAGCATTATATAGATCTTCTTAACAAACGCGAATTATAGCAAAACGATTCTATTACAACTTTTGTACTATGGAGTTCCGTAATGTAACGCCTACTTCTATAAATCATGGAAATTATATAATAAATTAAATATAGCATTAAACAAGTCAAGTTAAACAAGTTCAACGAGAAACCTTGAAAAAAGCTTTTAATATTATTTCATGTTCCTACTGTTAACCTTTGAGGACTACCTTCGTCTGGTACCAATCCTGGCAGCAGCATTAAGTTATGCTTATCATAAACATGCATTGTCATCGGGACTGGAGCAGTATGTAAAATTTCACCTCAATAGATCACCGGGGAGTGGGTACAAGATTCTACCTTCACACACATACACGGCAAGTTGAATAAAATCTTTAAAAAATACACACGTAATTTATTTACCTATCTAAACGTAAAGGATGAGCGCAAGTTACACAATAAGTAGGTCCAGATCCCGAGCAAGATCTGCAAGAATCATGGCATGGACGGCAGGTCCTTGTTCTAGGCTCATAATACTGTGAGCTAAGGCACTCTACACATAACCCGCTTTCTAAAGAAAAATGCGGCGGACACGATGTGCATCTTTGCGGACCGGCTCCGTGGCAGTCCTGGCAATAGTGGTGACATCTGCGACAACTATCGCCCCATGTGAAAAAGTTTTGCGGACACTCGGGCCGACACTCTCCAGCTGCCAATCTCCAGTCTGGTGGGCAGGTAGCACACTGATCTCTCCTCGGCCCAGTGCAAGTTTCACAGGATAAATAACACTTCGAACAAATCGCATTATCAGGGTAATATCCCGGCGCACAAGTGGCCCGACACGTTCCGGATTGCAATCGTAAGCTAGCAGAACAAGTTGTACAATTTAATCGTGACACGCAACTTGCACACGTGTGAGGACAACGGGAACAACTTCCAGCTGTCTGGTAATACCCTAGTCCACATTCCGCAACGCACCTAAAACAGAACGTTTGTTAGCCAAACTCCCGACATGGGTACAAAAGGGTTTGCCCTAATAAAGAGCCCTCACCTCGATCCCTGCAATAACAATGGGCTTGAACAAGATAAACAGTCCCACTCATTTGATCCGCTACATTTCTCACAAGTAGAATGACAGTTTTTGCAACGGCCTCCTTCGTAATATTCGTCTGTAAATAAAAACTTTTTAAACAAAAAGCTATGACGTAGTAACGTAAAAGCGTCGGTATGTTAAATTGACATTTTTCAACCCCGGCTCGCGTTTATATAGAAATGCTTTGTGTGGCTTTGTATCTCATTTCATACCATTTCTTGCAAAGCGTGAAAGAGAATATATTATTGTCTGCATCATCCCAGCACTCAGATTTTAATGTGATACTCGCACATTTTTATGCCGCACAATAAATCAAAAAGGAACAGTACTGAAATATCATATACAAGAGTTTTATTGTAGCAGTAATATTATTAAAACCTAGCTATTTTGAATGAAATATAAAAAATATCCAAATTTTAAAACACTATGGTAAAAACAACAATTTATAAATCCAGTCTGTTTTAAATGTCGTTTTGCAATCAAGGCAAAAGTGTAAAAATAAAATGCTTATAACGAAAAAGTACTGGCAAAATGCTCACTAGTATCACATTTTTCATTCCCTTTCGGTTGACACATCCCTCTTTTATCAAGAACCCATTTTTCTTGGCACACTGAACAAACTGTATTTGAACAAATCGAACATCCAATCTGGCATCTAAAATAATAAAAATATTATCCTTTAAAAACGTTAATATATAATAGTAAAACAATGATAAATATGTATTAAGAACTTACGGTATGCATTCCCTTTTTTGTAAATCTGCGTAATTACCCTCCGGACACTTGGTTACACAGCGGTGATTAAATATGTATTCGCCGATTGGACATGACACACATTCACTTAGTCCATTACAAGTTTCACAAGATTCATGGCATTTGACACATCCGTCGTGATCTTTTTGAAATGTACCAGGAGGGCAGGTTGCTAAACACGAACCATTATAAAGGACATAACTATGAGCACACGATGAACACATGTCCGCTTTATCAGAACACGTATCACAGTGTTCCGCGCATGGAAAACATGCATTTGCATCTTGGTCTTCGTAGTAGCCATCAGGGCACTGTTGTAGACATACAGCTAGATCGACTACAAGGAGATGAGCAGGTGCACATGTCAAGCAAGAGTCTTGACCGGCCCCAGCACAAGTTTCGCAAGATTCGTGACATGGCCAACAAACTCCACCCTGATTAACAAAACTTCTTGGCGGACATCTAGAGACGCATGAATTATCTAAGCGGTAATGTTTGCAAGCAACACATTGAGTCGGGCCTTTTCCATAGCAGCCTTGTGAATCACATTCCGGATCACACATCCTTTGAACCTGTTTATCGTTAGCATCGGCTAATACGTTTTTCCTTTGGGCTGATGGAATATTTTTTTGATAATCACGCCTGTCTGAAATTCCAAGCTCGATTTCGTTAAGAAAATGTGAATATTCTGATGCGTCGTATACGTCGTTAATGTGATGGGTTTTTTCTTCTTGCTCAATGTTATTTGAGTTGTAATAACTTTTATTTCGCAATCGTATTGGATTCGTAGCTGTACCGTAGAAAATAAGTTGCCATTTCTTTAGGACTCCTGGTTGGGTAACGTGATTATTCCCTGCGTTTATTATTTGAAGTGTCCATCGTCCTTCGGCATTTTCGCCCCAAAAATGTACGCTTAAAAACGGCCAATCATCAAAGTTCGAACTAGTAGCATCGTGTGTCCTTTCTAATAGCAGGGTCGATGTAGTTCCCATTGGTGACGTAAGCAGGATTCGTAAGTTACCTCTGGGAAAAAAGCTTAGAGAAATTTTACACTGGACGTGTTCCAAATATCTAACCTCATTCATTGTCCCACTACAACCGTTTACATCCATGTGAACTGATATAGTATAGCCAAAGGAAGTTTCAATTGATCTGTCCTCGTTTATTTCTTGAGATTTACATATATGTTGGGGTGGGACACTTATCCATTGCTCAGCTAGAGAGACCATTTGACCAGCGTCCATAAGTCCATAACCAAATTTATGACTCACTTTGCGTTTCACACCATTAACTATCCAGCCTTCCTCTTTTTCTAACGGCTGTGACCTTGAAGTCATTACTACTAGATGTTGCATGTCTCTCCAGGTCAGTAAAGTGTTTGCTTCTAATGCCAGAGCACAAATTCCCGCTGCTAATGGTGCCGACGCTGATGTGCCCGTATGATCAATCGTACATATATGATCTGCCCGTAGCTGAACATCCATGTCAACGGTAGCTACACTTTTATCTCTCCCGGGTGTACCTGAACTGTAAGTCGAAGCTAAAGTTGACGAACATTCTTCCAAATACCACGGTTTATATCCACCTTGAGTTGCACTAGAAATAGAAATAGTAAATATGCTATTTGCATAACCATCGCAGTTACAAGAATCAGTGTGTCTCCCGCCGTTTCCTGAAGCCCATATAAAAATAGACCCTTTACCCGCTCTTCCATTTGTTACGCCGTTTATAAAGGCCCTGAAACAAAAACTCGTTTTTAATGAGCTCGCCGCCAGCTATCGCTTTCTATAGTATTTAGACAATACCTTCTAGCTAAGGGGCCAGGTCCGTCGACGGTTTTCCCGTCATCCTCCGGTCCCCAGGAAGCGCTATAGATGTCTACGTGATGTGTATTGAAACCGAGCGCTCTCGCCTCCACCGCATCGTTAACTAGGCCGTCTAACATTCTAATGCCTCCTATACTTGCGTTGTATGCTATGCCTACGCCGCAATAATTGTTATAAGCCACCGCAGCAACTTCGCCAGCACATCGGGTGCCATGTTTGTTATCCCCATTGTCTTGTGGCGTTGGATCTGTATCGTTCCCATTTATATCTGTTGATGCGGCTGGATCCTATGAAAAACAAAATAATATACTTGAAAAGAAATAATTTGAATTCTTTAGTCTGCATTATCGTTAGAGATGGTGTAGTAAAATAAAGTAATAACTATCAAAAATGAGTATTGAAAAATCTTGTTGAAAATCACGTGAAAATTTTTGTTGTTATAAAATTGATATAGCCGTGTGGTATCCGGCAGAATAGAATAGACCACCCTCCTTTCTTACCGAGGTGTCGTAAAAGGCGACTAAGGTAAGTTGACGTCAGGCAAGCGGCCGGTCGTAAAATACGTAGCCAAATCATGTGACATGTTTCTAACATGTTGTGTCGACCCCACTTGGAGTGGGATAAGGGCAGGAGGATGATGATGATGATAATGTTAAAAAAATATATTGATTGTTTTATACACATAATATTGATTGTACTGCATCGATTCCTATTTATATATTTACGTACTTGTAAATTGTTAAACCAAACATATTGTATTTTTTCTTGAGGTATATGTTAAATAATTAGAGTAGTAGTTATTAAGTTTGCTAAGAACGAAAGACAAACCTTTAATATAATTAAGGTTCTTGTATCAATCAGGTATTCCATTATTGATAATACTCTATCAAGAGTACTATTAAAACTTATCAATCGTAGTAATTTTAAATGTATTATATTATACATGTATTACATTTTTAATAATAACATGACTTACATTTCACATTCGGTACAAAAATTCAGTTTTCAGAATTCCGGCTTCATCAATATTTATGAACGAAATATAAATTTTCGTTATGATACCACTCGCTATATATTTTTATCTCTATAATAATAAAAGGGAAAATAAACAAAGGAGTGTAAAACATAAAACTCTTTTAGATATGTTATGTTTGACTCTTTGATACATTGTTATGTTTCTGTCTGACTTATTACAAATACCTTTTTGGTGTCACAAAATCGAATTTATCGCTTATTTATAGTCGCTATAACGTATGACGCTGTACGCCATAAGATAAATTTGAGTATAAAAGTATTATTGATGTCAATAATTTAGAAAACATTAAAAGTGAAGTGATTTAGAGAGTATTATATAGAAGTGAAGTCTCTGAAAGTGATTTAGAGAGTATTATATAGAAGTGAAGTATCTGAAAGTGATTTAGAGAACATTATATAAAAGTGAAATATCTGAAAGTGATTTAGAGAATATTATACAGAGGTATTACTGATGTTAATAATTTAGAGAATATTATACAGAAGTATTACTGATGTTAATAATTTAGAAAACATTAGATTACATTATACAAAAGAGAATAATCTGAAAGTGATTTAGAAAACATTATATAGAAGTATTACTGATGTTAATAATTTAGAAAACATTATAGAAAAGTGAATGATTTGAAAATTATTAAGAAAAAATTATATAAAAGTGAATTATTTGAAAATGATTTAGAGAACATTATATAGAAGTGTTACTGATATTAATAATTTAGAAAACATTAGAGAATGTTACAAGTTTAAGCAAGCAATTTTATGTTTGTAGGGGAAATACCCTTTTGATAAACCGATCGTTATGTTCAGATAATAACAATGAAACAAACAATAAGCAAAGCAGAAATTGCTATCTGACAATGATATTGAAACCACAAATGTCTCCAGAAATCCTCGTAAGATGATAAAATTTAAATATTAGTGTCCTTATATATTGTGCTTAGCAGTCCGATAAAATTGTGTCTTCAACGATGGAAATATTGCAAATTTTGCTCAATTGAACTTTCACGCTAGATAATGCAGATTTTTTAAACTTTAAAATTTGATAATGGAATTCAATTTAATATGTTTGTTAAATTTTTTGTTCTATTTCTTCAATCTGATTGCAATGAAACTTTATAAAGAGTAAAGCATACTTATTTGTAACTTGGCTATAGCAAAGTTCATGCAAATATCAAATATATCTTTTCGAAATGCGTAAATAACATTGATCAGTTTTAATGGAAATATAGCTCTTTATTACAGTGATGTCCCGATAGTTATAGACATAATACATCTTAATACATCTAGAGTTATAATAAGAAAAAAAGGTTAAAAAGTCTAAAAGAGCTTTCCCTTTCAAATAATTGTAGACAATACACTAAAATATAATGATTTAAAAAATAGTTTTCATATAAAAATCTAATTTTGAGAAACGATGAAGAATTTGAAAGAGTGCCTGAAAAAGTCTTTTTAAACGATTTTTTTTATTCAGTTATGAAAGATACAATTATTTATTACCCAATTTACCAAAAAATATTTTTTGCTTAGAGGTAAACGAAAACTATAAAGTTAAAGTTCTTGATAACTTTGATATTGTCTACATTGTGCGTTGTAGGAAGACCTCGGTACTCGTTACAACATATTATACAGAAACAGGAAACATAATTACGTAATTCTGCACCAGATCCGGGTGATTAGGCTGGATGCCGTCGTCCAATATCGTAATAACCACGCCTTTGCCCGTATAGCCTTTCCTCCATGCGTACCCTACATTCATGTCCAAGCCATCTGCCGCTCCGCCATTCTGCGAAATATATACAATTAACAACACTTCCTTCTAGTGGCTTTTGCAATGGTTGCTTTTTTTAAAACCTTACATGCTGTTAAGCCTTACATTGGGCCTCTCCCACAGGGGAAATGCGTTCGTGTATCGTGTATGAAAAACGAATAGTCCACTCTTCATTTAGCATTATAAATATTTCCTATTCACTTTATCGTGGATTATAGTAAAATAACAAAATAGCGAGCTGTGATAGCCCAGTGATGAGACACTAGAACTCTTTAGAGACGAACAAGGGTTCAAACCAAGGCAGGCATCACTGAGTTTTTCTATTAAAACTTATGTGTCTAATTGATATTTGCAATTTATCACACGCTATTCGGTGAAGGAAAACATATTGAAGAAACCTGCATATCTCTAGAGAATTCTAGGGATATGTGTAACCGCAATCGAGCAGCGTGGTAGGTCTTAGCTCCAATTCTTCTTTCCAAAAAACGGAGAGAGGAGGCCTATTCCCATCTGTGGGATATTAACAGGCCGTTACTTTACTTTTTTACTTTTTATAGCAAAATAATTATATTGTTACGTTTGTATTTCGTGTGATTAAAATGTTATCATGTAGTGCTGGATTGAAATGACACCTGATCAAATGGCGTAGATATCCCTTAAAAACTCTATCCCTCGGTCTATCAATCAGTTGGTATCGAAGAAATTAACAAAAAGAATTACCTAACTTTAAAATAAATGAGCCTTAGAGTATGAGACAATAAAGAAATTTAAGTGAACTTTACGGGTGCAATAAAGTATTTTATGTCATTCCACTTTTCTTAAGACCAAGATATGAGTCTAAAGTTTAACAGCATTGACTTTTATGAGGCCACAAACTTAGTGTCCATTCAGTCTAAGACGCCATTTTATTTGAAATCCGATTTAATACTGTTTGTTTCTAACAAAACTTATTTCTTTAAAGTTGGCGCACATGAGAAAGGAAATAAATTTATTCCTTTATCATAAAGAATACAATACTGCACTAAAAAAAACAAATAAATAGCCTAGCAAATAAAACAGCTGCGTTGTTGTAGATTCGTTTTATACTTAGGAGCTATATTTCTTTGAGATTATTTATATACTACCAATCTCATAAAAGTTATAAAAAAAGCATTTATAAAACATTTTCCTAACACGAGAGCTGATATGTAGAATAGAATAGAATAGAAATAGACTTTATTGTACACCAAAATTTTAAAATAACAAAAAACATATACATAGCTTAGAGCAGTGGTCGGCAAACTTATTAGCCAAAGAGCCAAATATGGACATTACACCAATTAAAAAAAATATATATCCGGTAGAATAAAATAGACCACCCTCCTTTCTTACCAAGGTGTCGTAAGAGGCGACTAAGGTAAGTGCCGTGTAGTATCCGGCCGTAAAGAATAGACCACCTTCCTTTCTTACCGAGGTGTCGTAAAAGGCGACTGAGATGACGTCAGGCAGGCGGCCGGTCGTAAAATACGTAGCCAAATCATGTGACATCATGTTTATAACATGTGCCGATCCCACTTAGAGTGGGATAAGGGCAGGAGAATGATGACTATCTTTCCAAAGGGTTTAATTTTATAAAGGACACGTTTTTTTACTCTTACAACAATGACAGCGAAAATTGAAAAAAGGATTAAAATTCTTCACAGAGTAACAAAAATATAAAAAACAACCAAGGAAACAAACGAAAAACTTTAAACATTACTGCATTCACTAATGTGTAATAATAAGTTATAATGTTAATTATTATTTTATTTATAATTAAATAATTATCAAAACTGCACACTAAAATGTGGTGGTAAAGTGCCTTGAAGTGACTCAGACCAGTAAACTATCAGACAAGATTAAATAAGGCACCAATAAAATAAATTTAATCAAAATTCAACATGAAAACTACTTAGTACAATTTCAATAATAAATAAGGGTATTAATTATTATGTCTGATGCCCACATACATTTAAAATATCTAAATAGAAAGAGCTTAGCTAAGGAAAATATATCTGTATAATCCCACATGCCTGTAATGTAATTTTGCCACAAAAGCTCGTCGGGTAAACGAGATGACTAAGAGTAGCTGAAACCGACTCATTATTCTATATTATTAGATTTAAAAGACAAAGCAAAGTCTACTGAAAGCTAGTAAGGGAGTAAACAGGGTTGACGCAAACTGTAGCAGACGATATATAAAATATATGAAAGCGACCATAATCAGAATTGAAAATTTAGAAAAAATCGAATAAAAAAACAACAAACAACATATATTATAAAACGTTAGATGGGCGCCGACTTTGTGATTTCATTTGGGCTGTGATCTAATAACATTTTATTACATAGATGCTTTCATTTAAGAAATGAAAGTTTCATTTTTCATTTGAGTACGTTGATCTTTTTACCCTTAAATATTGCATTGGATTTTAGGTTTTTTTTTTGTGTGGATATAGTCTAAGAGACAGCGGGCTAAAGTACATAAGTTGCAATACAATTTATATATAAATTCTAAATAATATTAGACAATTAGATAATACAAAAGTAATAATAAATTATTTTGCTAAAATCGCAATAAAGTAAATAGAAAATATATATAATGCTAAATGTAGAGTGGACTATCCGTTTATCATACCCCATACATGCAGGATTCGTAAAAGCACAAACCTCCACCTCCGCTAACACAATATACAAGCACTACACACGCTCACTATCACAAAATCAACAATTATTTCGTCCCGCAACCGAAGCATCATCAGGAGATAGACTCCACGACAAAGTCGCAAAGCCGTAGCCGTTGTCGTGGAGTCTATCACCCGATTTTTTTATAAATTCTAACTTTAAGAAACAATTAAACTTACTAAATACCACTGTTCTTTAAACAGTGGGTCTGGAAATGATAGCGCATTGGATTGCCTCATGACATGCCGAGGACTGTGGTCCCGTTTTCTTCTTCTAAGATCCCTCTGCTGCATCACCCATCTTACCTGAAACAAAGACATTCTGATTAGATGATTTATAGAAGTAGGCGTTATTTTGCAGAATTCCAAAGAAGCTATAACATTAAAATATTCCTTAGCATTAACATAATTTATTTTAGTTATATTTTATTCATTTAATTTTAAGGATGCGGGCGTTGACATCTGCAGATAAGTTTTTACTTTAGCAGTGTCTTCGTTTCCATTGTATAAATGCATTTGTATTATTCCTATAATAAAAAAAACATTACAATATCAATAGAATTCTTTGCTATAATCCGCGTTTGTTGAGAGAAAGTATGTAAGTGTTTAAGTAGGCAAAATTCACATACCTTACACAGAACAAAAAAACATTTTGTATACTGCGGCGAATTTAAAATGACTATTCTCGAAAGCACATATAGGAAACAAAGTTTATATACAGTATTCGCGAATGCCCCGAATAATTTGCATAAATACTCGATTGGAAGAGGATCGATATGAGCAACGATGCATAGCTTGTATCTCTTAGGTTTTTAACAATATATATTTATTCTTTACTTTTAAGTAAAAAATGTATAGCAATCTATACTTATTATAAAAGAAAGTCCCCAAAGCTGTCTGTATGTAATCGGTTTTCTCTAAATGTACTGAACGAATTTTTGTACGGCTTCTACTAAAGTTTAGGTAAATAGTACATAACGATTTTATGTAAAATGAGTTCAATAGGTCGTTTTACAACAGTTTTTAGTGGGGGTTAGTAATAAACCGGTGTCGATTATAGTTTATAGGGGGGGATAAGGATATAAGGCAGTGTGTTGTACCAGTCTCCTGTCGAGACTCGAACGCTATTAGACGCTAGACAATGATTTCCACATGGCGAAAACGCACGTATAGCTTGTGTATTCTAACTTTGACTGTATAAAACTGTTGACTTGTATGACTTTTATACAAAACTAGCTAACCACGACTTCAAATACGTGCGCTTTAGTACGGAGATGAATTCAAAATCAAATAATTCTTTATTCAAATTCGCCTTTATAAGAACATTAGAATCGTCAAATTAAAATTATTATGAAGCTACGACTGGTTCGGAAAGGTGCTCTAACCGAGAACAACCAGCAAGAAACTTTAGTCTAGTCTTTTCAAAAATAAATATTACAATATTGTATTTGTTATCAAACAAAAATTACAATATAATCTAGTGCGTAGCTGGTCGCAATTTAATTCCACGCTTTCTTATCATTAACATAGTCCTCAACAGTATAATAAGCTTTTTCGAACTTGTTCAAGTCCATAATAGATCGAGGAATCTTATTATAAAATTGTAAACCGAAGCCCACAAACGATCTACAAACTTTCTGAATACCTTGATAAATCAATAATACCTTAGTATTATTGATTTATTTCGGTTCCTATTACTAGCGTCACAATATATATGTATTGTGATGCTATACACAATATATATATAACTATGCTTATACGTAAGGCATATTACACAATTGAAGATTATTTGAATGATAAAAAGCTTGGATTTGAAAATCCTTTCAGCTCCAAACAAGACTGCAAATAAATAATGTAAATTTAAATGTCTAAAAGATTGACCGCCGAGTTTCTTGCTGGTTCTTCTCGGTAAAAGCAACATTCCGAACCAGTGTAGTTTATTAAATCTAATTGTTGATCCTTGACGATTCAAAAGTGCTTGTAAAAAGCCTACTTGAATAAAGATTATTTTGATTTGATTTGATTACTAATATCTTTTTTTTTATTAAAAAAATGTATATTTTGTTTCAAAAATACTATATTGTTATAAATGTATTGTGAAGAAATACATCCTTACGTATATCAACCTAATATATAAGCAATTTCAATACTGCCTATGGCTTTTGTTCCGAGATTCAGAAAAAAAATGGGAATAAGTCTGTCCAGTAGATTAACTTTTCTAGCGTAACGCAGATAGACAAACCTATCTTTATGTGTAGACTTTTTGTCATCCGAAACATCGTCGGAAGGTACAAGCGCGAAGCTCTGCGACTCTACGGTTATGGGGCGAAACGATTGCTGAGATTGTAGCTGTGAACGTGTGCAGTGCTTGTGTATTGTTGTGTTATTGGTGCATGAGTTATTACGAATTCTGCTTGTATCAGGTATGAGAACGGATAGTGCACTTTACATTTAGCATATATTTTATTTTATCGCAGATTATAGCAATATAATATTTTCATTATGGTAAATATAATATTATGAAAATATTATTTTCAGTTTCGTGTGGTATCCGGCTGAGTAAAATAGACCACCCTCATTTCTTACCGAGGAGTCGTAAAAGGCGACTAAAGTAAGTTGACGTCAGGCAGGCGGCCGGTCGTAAAATACGTAGCCAAATCATGTGACAATATGTTTATAACATGTTGTGCCGACCCAGGAGGATGATGATGAATATTTTTAGTACTTTAATTCTGAATTCATGTTTGTCAATGCTCATTTGTACGCATTCAATATAATTTTACTTTTACAAACGATATAAATAATTCTATTACGTGAATATTATTTATCCACTGTGACCCGAAAACGTTACGAATGCTAAAATAACAATTGTTGCGTAAGAAGGGTGCAAAAAGAGTATTTCGGTATTTGATATTGGCGGTATTACGTAAATAATTCATGTTTCAATTTATTTAAACACATTAAGTATGTCTATCTATCAAACTATGTAAATTTTACTTGCACTCGGCCGAATTGTTTTTGTTTCAAGATTTTAGTTGTTTATTAATTCAGCTTCAGTGATATAGCCACCCTTTGATATAAATTATTTATACAAACGACAAAATTATTTTTACTAAATAATAATTTAGTATAAATAATATCACTATGTACGCGGCATTGCTACTCATTAATAAAGCTGTTTCGAAAAAGTGTTGGGTATGACCTTAGAATTTCTTAAGTAATTCAATATCAATAAAATATTTACACATTTTGTTCCAGGTTTCTAATTTAAATAAGATTTATCTAGAAAAGCTTAATTGAAACACTCGATGGGAATCAACTTGAGATAACATACAATGCTATATTACGTAAACAAAAGTCCAACGACCTCTTAAGGACATAAGTGCTTACGTCGCTTTCGCTTAAAGCAAGTTTTAACGCGTTCGTTCAACTTGTCGATACACACCAAGACCATATAAGCTTTTTCTAGTTAATATTACGGAAAGTTTATAGAACTTTATATTATTTCTGGTTATTTTATGCGATAGTCATACTCGTGAACCTAATTTACTTTATGAGTTTAAAACACCGCTAAATTTTTACAGCCTTACTTAAAAACGTTAATTAAATTTAAGTAATTAGTTACTGGTTAGTTAAGAAACTTCTTTACTTATAAACAATAAGTAACATTAAACACTGTTTAAACCGATACTTAAGTATTTGTCAAAATAAATACCGCTAGGAGGTTGTTTAACGATTGTTTAAGCAATGGTGTCGGTGTAACAGCTGATTTTGGTATCGCTCAGCCCGTTACGCGGATCGCGATATATTGCTTATATCTTATATGGAAGAATGGATGTTTTTGAAAACGATTTACGTTCATTTCGTCATGATTTAGACAAGATGAATAATTTTCGATGAAGGCGCACAAACCTGTATAAATTTAAAATAAATCCATTGGACAAAATAGACGACGTCGAGTTCGGACGCAAATACAGATTTTGCTAAGAAAATATGAAAAGATTATCGATTTTTAAAAGTCGCTGTGTAATTTTCAACAAATTAATATTTTCATTGTTTTTGACAATATCCATGTTAAAAGTTTAAAAGTAGTTATTTTAAAGGAAACATAAAACAAGTTTTGTCGGTTTTGTTTGTTTGTTCAGTGTTGCAGTTCTTAAATATTTCGTACGTTAATTAACTAATTGCATCTACAGTAATGTTTTTAAGTAAAGAAAGTTAAACAACTGTTTAACCATTTTAGTATTTGTTAGTTAAGTAATTGTTTACTCAGTGATTAAAGATTTTTATAAGTAAGACTGTAAAATATCACAATTTCATTCGGTCTTTTGTTCAGTGTTGCAGTTCTTAAATATTTCGTACGTTGATTAACTAATTGCCTCTAAAGTAACGTTTATAAGTATAGAAAGTTAAACAACTGTTTAACCATTTAAGTATTTGTTAGTTAAGTAATTGTTTACTCAGTGATTTTTTTTTTAAAGTAAGACTGTTAATATTTAAGTGTTATAGACACTATATCTATAATAAGGTTGAATTAATTATTTTAAATTAAGTACTTTTAAGTATAACTTATACATTTCATTACGTTGATGTATAAAATACTCCATGATTAATTTATTAAGTAGTAACAAATTAAGGGATCCTATCTGATGATATATTCATATAACATATACATATTTGACTGGCTCGTTGGCGCAGTGGGTAGTGACTCCGCCTTCGGCTCCACGGGTCGCAGGCAAATATTTAAGGCGAAAATTTTTCATTATATTCAAAATTCGCTTATTTGATATAAGATGGATGTCTAGATCTTTTTTTATATTGGACCGCCTAGTCAGATGCGGCCGGCCTCTACCTCTCTGTTTTTCCGGTAGATTTAGCGCCAACTGTACCACATTGTCACCATCTCGTCGTTTTACAAGGCCGTACCACCTGAAGCGATTTTCGGTAAGTTTCTCCGTGGTTGGCGCACCTTTGAAAGTGCCGTGTGTCAAGTGCCAAGAGATATTTATCTATACTTATTATAAAACAAAGTCCAAAAAAAGCTAACACTATGATTTTCTTTTAAATAATTGACAAATTGACAAAACATTTGTACGCTTAGTTGCCGCGAATTAAATCACGGAATATTTGTTAAAAATACATCGTTTTTTCCAAATATACACAGGTTTTGTGACAGTATTTTATTAAAGTGATCAATAAGAACTATACCGTACTGTAACTATGAATGAAGCGAATTATATTCTTATAGAAAACAAGAATAAAATTAACCCCTAATTAATTATTCAACGTTATTCCATCGATTTTAAATGCATTTACGTACGGAGAAATTTGATTTGCATTGCCGCCTATGTAAACGTAGACGTGCTACGTTAATTATACGAGAAGTGCACGTGAGCTACGCTTTTGAAGTTCTGCTCGCCACTTTATTTAGGTGAACTTCAGTATCAAGATAAAAAATTTATGGTATTATGCATTTCTTTTACTTTATTTATACTATAAACACATATATGTTAAGTATACTTTTCGACTTTAAAATAAGGGAGAATAACTATGTATACTCTCGCATTTATATAACTAACTCTTTAAATAATTTATAGAATTAGGCGTTACTTTGCGGAGATCCATAATACAAAAGTAATAATAAAATTATTTTGCTATAATCCGCGATACAGTAAATAGAAAATATATATAGTGTTTAATGTATAGTGGACTATCAGTATTTTCATACCAGATACGTGCAGGATTGGTAAAAACACATGCACAAACCTCCACCACTTCCACCACAATACACAAGCACTACACAGTTTCACTATCACAAACTCAACAATCGTTTCGCCCCGCAACCGAAGCATCATCAGGAGATAGACTCCACGACAAAATCGCAAAGTGAAGCGTTATCCAAACAAGCGTTGTTAAATAGTACTTGGTTCATCCCCACCCTTTAGTTACCTCGGAACACGTGCAACAAGCTTGAACTAGAGACATTTATCTGCTCGTTAATGAGGGTGCCATTGTTATGCTTAATGATTTCTAATTGTTACAAAATATTTAATTTTAAGCTTTTTTCGCAGGTGTGCAGTATTTCGAAACAATGGTCATTAGGAACTTTATGACCGCTTTCTAACAAATGTTTAGCGAAATGTGAATTTAGTGGCTTATTATTCCTGAAAGCGACCATATGTTCTTTAAAACGGGTTTCAAAATTACGACCAGTCTGACCCACATATGTATCATTGCAATGATCATATCAATGATCAATATCGCGGATTATAGCAAAATAATTTTATTATTACTTTTGAACTAACTCTTTATTTTATCAGGAAAAAATCCCTTATGTGTCCCGCTGCTCGTTTCCAGACGGCGGGTATGTCGGACTCGAACCGACTCAAACAACCTAAGTGCTTCACCACGCTGCTGGTGGTGGAGACAGGATACCATTAAACACATTGCCCCCCATCCTCACCAACAGCTACTCTGAACCCCAGAGGGCGCCACCTCTGATTCGGGGACTCTCTAAAAGTGGCCCCTTCCTCCGCTAGATGATGCATCAGGAGTACGAAATTCATCGACCGCCTCGGGGACCTATTTAGTTGGCTGCCAGATTAGCCCCATTCGGACCGCCCAGAGGTCCCTGTTAGGGCGGCATATAAAGCCCGTCGTATGTATGTCGAGTCATATGCACCCCATGATAATATCCAAGGACTCGACTTTCCAGACCCGATTCGCCGCCTCCTTCCGCAAATAATATCCTCGCAAAAAGAAGCCATCACAGCTCTACTTTAACTCGTCCATAGCTTCCTCTGCATAGGTCTCAAAGCCGATATACCCCGAGTGTGTGAGTGCCCTGTGTAACTTTTTTTCCCGTTAACTATCTTGATACCGTAGTAAACTTTAATTAAGGCGACATTTATAGAGTATTTGATTGTGTTTTATAAAGGAAATGAGGATTTTTTCATACAGTTTAGAATGTAAGTATTGTTTGTTAATAATAAATAGTATAGAGTAGCTACTGTCTGCGAGTCTCTGATTATTTGGTTTCTAAATAATTAATAGAATTAGGCGTTACTTTGCAAAGTCCATAATACAAAAGTAATAATAAAATTATTTTGCTATAATCCCCGATACAGTAAATAGAAAATATATAGTGCAAAATGTATTGTGTACTATCCGTTTTTTCATACTCGATACATGCAGGATTCGTAAAAACACATGCAGAAACCTCCACCACTGCTACCACAATACACAAGCACTACACACGTTCACTATCACAAACTTAACAATTTTTTCGCCCCGCAACCGAAGCATCATCAGGAGATAGACTCCACGACAAAATCGTGTTGATTTATTGTTGCGTTTGTGATAGTGAACGTGTGTAGTGCTTGTGTATTGAGGTGGCAGTAGTGAAGGTTTCTGCATGTGTTTGTACGAATCCCGCTTGTGTCAGGTATGAAGAAACGGAGAGCCCACTATACATTTAGCACTATATATTTTCTATTTACTGTATTTCGGATTATAGCAAATAATTTTATTATTACTTTTGTATTTGGTTTCTCTATTGAATCTCTTTTGGATATGATTATTGGCATGCAGCTAAAATTGAAGCTACTTTTGAGGTGTATATTAAAGTCCACACAGACGAAGTCGGAAAAAAGCTTGTACATAAATTAAATAGCCCTTAATACAGTTCAAGCGTTCACTCAATCAAAAGCTACACAGATTCACAAATTTGTATTTCCCGTAATAAAATACGCCGGCGGCATCTCTCTGCAAATCATCTATTATTTGGTAAATTGCGAAGATTTATTCAAATGAAATTATCGTGAAGTCTTGATCAATCGAGTGTTTTCCCATTGACGAAGCTTTTGGCATCGAGAGCTGAACGATTTGTTTATTTGATATTATTTGTAAAGTCCCTAATTTTGTTTATCCGTGTCGTGGAAATCGAAGTATTTTCTTCATTTACAAATTGCTCCTAAAATTTTTATATTGAAAATTTTAGTTATTTGTACATAGCAACTAAGTTTTAGTAGACTCCCAATAGACTAAAAGTAGCTAAGGATACACTGTGTCTAGAAATGTTATTTGACTTGGAGGGGAAAACATTTATTACTAAATAAGCGATTCTTCTACCTTGACCATTAACTCGATTAGTAAAAAATCGAGTAGCACAAATATTTTTTTTAATTATTAATCGATTTTTTCTTAATATTTGAAAAGTTGTTTTTTTCTATATTAATTCGAACCAAAATACTAATTAATATGCGCTGATGACGAAATTTGGCTACATCGGTTTCATCTAACAACGCATATCTTATCTTACAAAGAATGTAAAAAAGGAGAAAAAAAGGGGTAATTGATACAGTCGATCATTTAAAAATCTATTTATACTGTTCATAACATCAATTATAAAAATCGATTTGAATAAATTTCTATTTTATACATATTTGATAACCCCGTTTAATTTAACCTCTGAATTCTAATTAACTAAACAATATCTCCATAATAACTATTACAAAACTATTAAAACACGATTATAGTGATAAAATAATCGATTTATATAAAAATCGATTATTTTTCACATCCCTAAGAACTGAGTGCGCTATTTTTAATATATTGAACAATCAAACGTCATCGAAATGCCTCTACAAATACATATATATATACACCCAGTCTCGAAGCACTAACAAATTGTTTGTAAAAAAGCTTAACTAACCATCAAGTGACCACACATTTAATATAAATTATACTTTATCTTTTACGATCAGGCATAAAACAATTAAAAAGTATTTTGCAAATTGCTTCAACGTAACTCACTTTATTCGCCATAAAATCCCGCAGTTAAAAGAGTTTTTAAAGCATTCCATTAATATTCACTGATGAAGCCTTGAAAATATGCAAGCACTTAACTTTCTACGGCCTTCGTAAGGCTTTAGACATGACATTTTTAAGGCGTTTTATAACATATCTTTTGCCGCTTATCTTATCTGTTTCTGATAAGGATAAATAAATTTCATAAGCCATTACAAACTCTATGGTCACCATTGTGTATATTCTTTTAGCCTGTCATTATCCAACAGTAATAATAAAATTATTTTGCTATTATCCGCGATAAAGTAAATAGGAAATATATCGCATGTTTTGTGATTTTGTCATAGAGTCTATCTCCCGATGATGCTTCGGTTGCGGGGCGAAACGATTGTCGAGTTTGTGATGGTGAACGTGTGTAGTGCTTGTGTATTGCGGTTGCGGTGGTGGAGGTATGTGCATGTGTTTTAACGAATGCTGCATGTTTCAGGTATAAAAACGCATAGTCCAATCTACATTTCCTTTACATTTCACTTACATTGTATATATTTCCTATTTACTTTATCGCGGATTATAGCAAAATAATTTTAAAAATACTTTTGAAAGAAAGAAATAAAACGTTTATTTCTACTTCCTGTGATATACAGTATGCTAACACAGAATTTGCTTTTGTATTATGAATCTCCACAAATTACTATAAATTATTTTAAAACCTGTCATTCTTCTTGTCTGTAAACCATAGATTTATTGATACTAGAGTAGGAGAACCATAGGCTGGCCTGTAAGTGATAGTGACACAATAAATAATGAGAAGGAAGATGACTCTCATTTACTTCATCTTTGTCTAATCACAGATTAAAAAAAAGAGACAGATAGATCACTCTTATTTACTTTATTTTAATTGTATTATATATAGCACATTTGAAGATGGCTTCCCAAAATTCCAGAAATTAGAAATCTGTTTTTCTTATGAATAGTAAATTGCTATTTTGCACATAGTCATTTTAACAATGAGGCTAATATTTCGTAAAAGTGTTAACGGAACACTAAAAGTATATGTAATTTACAGTAAAGTAAAAGTAAAGTAGCGGCCTGTTACAATCCCACTGCTGGGAATAGGCAGGTTGGAGCTAAGACCTACAACGCTGCTCCAATGCTGATTGGTCGGTTACACATATTAACAAAATTGTCTAGAGATATGCAGGTTTCCTCACGATGTTTTCCTTTACCGTAAAGCGTATGTATATAAATATAAATTATAATATAAATTGCAATTATCAATTAGACACATGAGTTTTAATAGAAAACTCAATGGTGCCTGCCCGGATTTGCAGTCGTGTTCCCCTTGAAAGAGTCTCACGGTCTCACCGCTGGGCTATCACAGCTTAAATTTTATAGTAACAAATAATATTTTACAAGATTAATTGTTGGAGAAGATAAAATTTCGCTACAAAATGTTCCATATCTAGGCCACTGCGAAACACCTTTTGAAGTATTTGAAATATAAAATCCTCTTGTAATATTTACAATGCATAAGCTTCAAAGCCCTTTCATTTCAGGCCGATATAAAAGTATATTTCACCTTCTAAACCCAGTTACACGACAGTAAAACGAGGTTTGATACGTTACCGTCTGTTTTTATTTTTCGTTATACTATTACAATACGCGTTGAAATAAAAAAATGTAGTGAAACATTTAAATGATTTATAGAAGCAGCCTTTACTTTGCGGAATTCAATATTACACAAACTATAACAGAACAACTTTGCTATAAACCGTGCGGGTTAAGCGAATACATGCAAAGCTAATGTGCGACAACAGGCAAAATTCACGTTCCTTACACATGCAGGACAAGTCACCACATACATCGCTAGACGCCTCCACCAGCAACAATGCACACAAGCAATACACACAACCAAAATCGTAAAACTAACGGCCCGTTACAATCCCACTGCTGGGCATAGGGTCTCCTCTCTCCGTTTCTAGAGAGAAGGGTTGGAGCTAAGACCTACTACGCTGCTCCAATGCGGATTGGTAGGTTACACATATTCCCAGAATTCTTCAGAGATATGCAGATGTCCTCACGATGTTTTCCTTCACCGAAAGGCGTGTGATAAATTGCAATTATAAATTAGACACATAAGCTTTAATAGAAAAACTCAATGGTGCCTGCCCGTGGTTCGTACCCGTGACCGCCTTGAAACAGTCACACGGTCTCACCGCTAATGACGCTAATCTAATAACGCTACGCTACTATTTTCCTGCAATGTCCTCAATTTTTTTATCCCTAATGTGTTTTTGTTCAAAATGCGGGCCTGTTGCTATAAAATATAAGTTAATAAAAGAACAATAAACACCATTTTCACAATATTCATGAACTCGAATTATCGTTTAATTTCAGTTCTCAAAGAAACAATACTTGACTTTATATTTTTTATAGCGCACACCCGGAAATAAAAACGTGATAAATGTTTATAACTCAAAAGCTGTAAAATATTATTACCCAACAAAGATGTTATTGAAACTTTTTTGGATTCTACGATCGGAGCCTTGTATATTGTTTTATGAAGACTCTGTTATTAAAAATATACTTCCCATTATTTGATCGACTTATTTATTTATTTATTTAAATTAATTAGAATGGTAAAACAATAACACTAATTAACATTCACATTAAATCAAACATAAAGAAGAAACAATAAACAAAACAGGGTATAAATGAATGAAAATCAAATGATATTAGAGAAGAACTGACTAAAAATATTTTAATAGATGAATTTATAGTACAGTTTATTTCAGTACAGGTACTGAAATATGCGGATGTAATCCGCATTGGAGCAGCGTGGTAGGTCTTAGCTCCAATCCTTCTCTCCAAAAACGGAGAGAGGAGGCCTTAGCCCAGCAGTGGGCATAGTGACAAGCTGTTACTTTACTTTACTTTAAGCATAGCTTGCTACAACGCTCGCTGAGTTAGTCTTAGCTTTCTTATGCGGCCCATAGTCAGCGACCACATTTCAGATCCGTATGTCATTATTGACAACACGCACTGTTTGAACACACACGCCTAACGCTTAAGTGCAAATATGCCTGAAGATAAGTGATACGGTCTAGGGTAGGACGCGCCAAGAAGATACCTAGCCTATTTACTCTTGATTTAAATATACCCATATTACATGTAAAACCATTTTGATGTATATTTAAAGATACCCATATTACATATAACCATTTTAATATCTATTAAGAGATACTCATATTACATATATAACCATTTTAATATCCATCTAAAGATGGATCCCATATTACATAAAGAACCATTTTAATGAAGACTCTTGAGTTTCTTGCTGGCTCTTCTCGGTAGGAACAGCTTTCCGAACCAGCAGTAGAGTTGACGATTCAAAAGCACTTGTTTACGAGTTTACTTGAATAAACAATATTTTGAATTTTGATTTTTTATTTAGTACACTAGCAAGTAGATTTTTTGTAAATTAACGAGTAATGTAACACTTACCTGGGGATCATTTTTGAGGCGATTTTCGTACTCTTTACTTGAATTCACAGATCTCTTACTTAAATGTGGATGCGAGAATAAATAGAAATGTTTCAAGTCTCCAATCTGAAACAAAAAATATTAATATTAATAAATAATAAAGCAGAAAAATTGGCTTATTCTATTTTCTTATATATATAAAATATAATAAGGCAATTTTTGTTTTTTCTGGACAACTTTCGGGAGAGTACACATTTATAACTATATCGTATAATTACCGCTTAAAAGCCAACGTAATAACCCACCCATTTATTCTGGTTTAGACGTTTTAATTCAAGCCGCATGTAGTAAACACAAGCTGTTTTGGCACGGGGCACGGCGTTTTTGGCTCCGGCGTAGCATTCAATATTAACAAGCCCGCATAGCAAGTTTTGTGAAATTGTCTAAATGGGCAATTCCAATCAAGAGGCCATTACAATTTGTCAAAACGTGTTCGTGTTTAAAGAAAAAGAACGGTCGCAATTCGGTTCACGTATGAGGCAGATTTTCGGCCAAATAAGCTGACGTTATCGATTTTGTAGAGTTCCACTTAATGGATTGACTGTGCCATTAACATTGCGAAATAAGATGGGGTATAAATTAGTGCGAATTGATAAGTATTCGAATCTTATGGTGTCGGACCTGCACCATAAAACGCAGCCCTATACGAGATGGATAAACGACTTCTAAGAATTTCTAAGCCGTGTTCCGGCTAAACAGGAGGCACCCTTAAGACGATGTTTCTCGACGTCAGTAGAGCTTCTGCGCTCCGCTTTCCCCATTTTGCAACCTCATCGATGCTTCTGCACTCGCCCGTCCCACCCGGTGACGCTGTAAAAGCTGTTACGACTAACAGCGTACAGTCAGCTCGAAAAAAAAACCACAAAAAATCAATGGAATCCATCAGTTTATGAAGATAAGGAACTTTACTTATCGAAATTTGTCCTTAGCTACGCCCGAGCGGTAAAATATCGTGGGGTGTAGAGATATCTGAAACCGCCGTGTGGTATCCGGCAGAGTAGAATAGACCACCCTCATTTCTTATCGAGGTCTCATAAAAGGCGACTAAGGTAAGTTGATGTTAGGCTGGTGGCCGGCCGTAAAATACGTAGCCAAATCATGTGACATGTTTGTGACATGTTATGCTGACCCCACCTAGAGTGGGATAAGGGCAGGAGGATGATGATGTAGGGATCTCTGATAGTTAGATAAGCACACGAGAATGATGTTCTTTAGATTTTAAGTATACCAAGATCATTTATCACCTATGAAAGTTATCCAACAAATGAAATATATAAAAATAGCAAAGGATATGTAGGTACATATATTTTATTGGGTTAGGTTTTTTATATATAAAATTCACTTTCAAATTCTGTGAGAAAATCTAATTGGATTCAAGTGGCAATTAATGGAAACGTGTTCGTGATTAAAGAAAAAGGTCAGGTGGAAATCGATGCACGTATTGAATGGATTTTAGGTAATATAAGTCAATCTCGGCCTAATTCAAATTCGAAATCATAAAAAGATTGGCTCTAGGAAAATATTTCAAACGATAATTATTTAATTTAATGAAATCATTATAAGGTATAAAGCCCATTATCGATTATTTGAGGATTACAGCTGTTTCGTTAAACTTAATTCGGCTGTGGTTGTGAAACTAAATTAATTTAGAGCAACGCACAAATGTTAAACTGTGTTAAATGGCGTATTTAATTATATGTAAATAAAAAACTTTTTATAACAATACATTAATTCATGAAGCCGTGTATTAGTTCATGAAGACTTTTATGCTTTAACCGTTTGATTGCGGCGAAATGCGATCGCGCTGTACTTGTCATGTGCCAAAAATGCGGAGCAGCGCGATACCGCATTTTTCACTAAGAATGAGGATGAGGTCCTCCTCACCGGAACACGGCTGTTGGTTAGTATAATTCTTCCATCAATCATCATCATCCGGCAGAATAGAATAGACCACCCTCCTTTCTTACCGAGGTGTCGTAAGGGCGACTAAGGTAAATGCCGCGTGGTATCCGGCAGAATAGAATAGACCACCCTCATTTCTTACCGAGGTGTCGTAAAACGCGACTAAGGTAAGTTGACGTCAGGCAGGCGGCCGGTCGTAAAATACGTAGCCAAATCATATGACAACATGTTTGTAACGTGTTGTGCCGACCCCAAATAGAGTGGGATAAGGGCAGGAGAATGATTATGACATTAGTTCATGAAGCCGATATCGCGAACAGTAGCTTAGTAAAATAATCTCTATATAAAAAATTTAAATGTTCAATAAACCAACAAAATGAAATAAAAAGTATAATCTCGTCTAAGAGCGTAGAGACCACAAAACCGGATTGTAAATATTTGATATTATTCAGTTTACTCCATCTTCCCAGCCTCCTCTTAAGGATAAAGAAAAAGGTTTATTTGTTACAACGTTTCTATTAAGATATTTCAATTTTGAAATTAGTTTTCTTTTATGAATAATATGTTTCCATTCACTGTCACGTGTAATAATGAGAATGCATATATATGAATTTTATTTTTGTCGCTGGCAACATTTTGTTGGGGTATTTCGGATGAAACACTGGTCACACTGAAAGCGGCGCCATCTTGAATCACGCCATTTTGGAGTCTTCATTGTGCATTAGAGATGACTGCTGCGGAATTTTTTAACCCGGTGGTCGTAATACAAAGAGTTCAGAAGTGATTATTTAATAAAATACTGTGAATAATTATATATGGTGTTAACGTGTCGTCCATAACATTATGTCGGTCATAAAGCAAAAAAAGTATGTTAATATCCTCTTATTATCCCACAGCTAGACGTAGGTCTATTCTCTACGCTTTTGGAGAGAAGAGTTTGAGCTAAGACCAACCTCGCTGCTCGAATCCGAATTGATGGGTTACATATGTCCTAGAATTTTCTGGAGATAAATAGGTTTCCTCACGATGTTTTCCTTCACCGAAAAGCGTGTGATGAATTGAAAATATAAATTAGACCCACAAAAAAGTCCCACGGTCCACCACTGGATTATCACAGCTTGCACGAGGTGGGGAAGTGTAACATGGTAACATAAGTTGTAGTAGATAACGTGTACGAATAAAGGTATTGAAAAAAAAACAAAAATTATAAAAAAAAGATAACAAAAAAGCTGTAACAATATTAACAATAATAAAAAAAATAATAATAATTAAAAATACTTAAATTTAAAAATATTTATTGTATTAACATTGATGCATTAGAGTAAGTTTCGTTTATAAGTACAAGTAAATTAAAAGATACAAATAAAGCTTAACTAAAGAAGGGCACGGACATAAAGTCTGTGGTATGTAATGTCATTTATTATTTAAAAAAAAACACGGTACCATAAAGTGTGAATATTTTCTTCAAGTATATTTCCGCGTTAAGCTACCTTGGGTTTGATGAAGTTACGTTAGGGTTTAAATTTAATTTAGTTTGTCTTTCCTCTCAGTTTTTGTTTTAGTATATAATGATAGCATTCCCACCAAACTCGTTACCTCTTTAGCAACCTTAACTTTTGAATGCTAGATACATTTTATAATAATAATAATAATTAAATAGTAATAATAATTTATTTAGTTTTCGTTAAACACATAAGGATTACAATATCAAGGTTGGGACCTTCTTTTAAGTGTAACAACACCTGTGTTAACAAAAGAAGAATGAAATAAAACTTACAAGAATGAGAAGAATGAGTGTGTGTAGATGTGTGTGCTAGTATTGTGTGTGTTTATATAGTATCATTATATCACACGTTTCAAGAAATTTTCAACATCATCATAAGTAATTGACATTAAATATTGTTTTGGTTTTGCTTTGCAGGTACGAGTGTTTAAAGGAAATAAATTAAGTTTCCTATTTATCTTATTATACAGATAACATGAAAGTATGAAATATTGGTTCTGGGCAAAAGCAGTTCTAGCCCGTTTTACTGTTTGTCTTTTCGTGGCTACATATGGTACAGATTCATGCTTCTTTAGAATCATATTTTATATGAAGGAAATAGTAAAACAGCAGTTAAATTATTAATTATTTAGTTTTATATAAATCAACATAGACGACAGTCTTTTACCAACTATTCTAAAACGGCTTTCCCCCCATCCTCGTTACCTCGTGTTAAGACTATCGCGGGGAGCGAAAGGAATAGCACGTCCTCTCAAAAGGCCGGTTAGGAACATACTACCGGAATAGGAATATGCGATCGGAGACGTAGCCCGCGGTATTGTCAGTTACATATATAACTAACAATTAAAAAAAACAATACAAAATGATGCAAACAACGTTTACAAAGAACACCTTCCTAGAATCTCACAAGGGACAATACATTTTACATGAGGGAATTAATTAAACGGCACACATAAATGAAAATATTCAGACGCGACAATAGGACTGTGAAGTGTGAAAACAAAAGCGGGAAATTGAAATCGCGCTTCAACGCACAAGCTTAATTAATGGGATGCATGCTTTGTGTTCCTTTAAGGCAAGATAAGGCGTGGGAAATGATGTAATTGCATATGGTTTTCTCGGTATTTTACGCTCTGCTCTTGTAGTTTTCAATTTTTAATTTATTATCCATATCGTCCGCCGTGTGTTAACCGTATGAGTAGAATAGACCGCCCTCTTTTCTTACCTAGGTGTCGTAAAAGGCGACTAAGGTAAGTTGACCCACCGTGTGGTATCCGGCTAAGTAGAATAAACCACCCTCATTACATAACGAGGTGTCGTAAAAGGCGACTAAGGTAAGTTGACCCGCCGTAAGGTATACAGCTGAGTAGAATATACCACCATCATTTCTTACTGAGGTGTCGTAAAAGGCAACTAAGGTAGGTTGATCCACCGTCTGGTATACAGTTGAGTAGAACAGACCACCCTCATTTTTTACTGTGGCGTCGTAAAAGGCGACTAAGGTAAGTTTACCCGCCGTATGGTATCCGACTGAGTAGAATAGACCACCCTCATTTCTTACTGAGGTGTGATGGTCTCCTTCTAGGCAACTACTACAAAAAAACTAGCCAAATCATCTAACAACATGTTGAGTTGAGGATACTACTCTCCAATCCTGTACAAGACAGTAATGACTAAATGTAACTAGTAATAAGAACTATACTTTGAAAACCGCCGAGTTTCATGCTGGCTCTTCTCATTGGGAACAGCTTTCCGAACCAGCAGTAGATTTGACGATACAAAAGCACTTGTTTTCAAGTTTACTTGAAGATAAAATATTTTGAATTAGTTTTTTTTAGTGATGAAACATACTCGTCCAAATACTATAACTAAGAAAGTTCCTCTCTGGTACTCTTTCACAGCTAAGTCATGATTAATATTGATGAAATTTGCTTATACACCGGGTTAACATATAGGCTAACAAAATTGGGGTTTATTTCGAAAACAAGATAAATATATACTTTATAAAAAGTAGTAATGACCTGATACTATCCAACTGCTGGGTTTATGCAACGTCTCTTCTGTTTTGGAGAAAAGGGTTGGAAGTATGACCTACTACGCTGCTTCAATGCGGATTAATAGGTTACATATATCCCAAGACTTTTATACAGATATGCAGGTTTCTTCACGATGTTTTTCCTTCACCGAAAGTGTGCAAATAAATTGCTAATATCAATTAGACACATAAGTAATAGCAGAAAAACTTATTGGACTTGCCCGGGGTTTGAACCCATGATCGTCTCTAAAGAGTCGCACGGTCTCACCGCTGGGCTATCACAGCTCATATAGTTCATATTTATAGGTTCATAATTGAGTATAATAACTTGACCTGAACGAAGCCACGGGTATAGCTAGTATTTAGAATATGTATTGAATTTAATTAAATTAAATCAAAATTACAAACATAAATATGATTTTATGATAAATAATCTCAAAAATATAAGGCATTAAAGTCAAAAGCAATTTACAGAACGTTGGCTACCACAGTTGTTAATCTACTTAATTCTACGGCCATTTTGTTTTATATTAACACTTCAATAAATCAAATGACAAGGACAAAGTAATAGTAATTTTCATTGGAAGTTTTCAGCATTTGCTGGTATTAAAGTTACTGTTCCACTAAGCACCTATTGTGAAACCATGGCCAAGTTACTTGGCAATTTTGCCATAATTGTACCGTACCAAGTCTATAGTGATTGCGCGATTATATGTACCAAATTCGATTCGACTTTAATTTAATTCGTTAATATTATTGGACTTGTATGACTGACCCGTTAGCGAAGATAGCAGTGACTCTGTCCTCAGCTTTGGTTCTTTCAGTCTGGGTGTAGAAATATATTTAAAGATTTGTGTATTTGCATTGCACTGATAACACAATTATTTTATTTATCTAGTTAATTTAAAAATAGATGATCGTATGTGTCAAAAATATTTACTTATTTACTATTTAATTGAATCTTAAACGTAACCTAGCGAAAACGAGGAAACGAGGGTCGAACAAATAAAACCAACTGACGTCAAGAAACGGTGGTCGTTGCTGCTCCAAACTGAAATTCGTGTTGGTGAAGCCTCACCAGACCTCAAGAGGTTGCAGTGAGTTGCAATTGCACGCGATATTATGCAATCTAACCTGCATAATATCGTGTGCCATGAGTATCCCTTGAAGACACCGATGGTCTGAAATGAACAATCGTTTCAGGTTTCAGTTGTTTGATTGAAAAAGAAAAACTGTTAAAATATTAACTAACTATTCTATTATAGAGTTTGGTACAAAGTAATTTTATATAAGAATAATAATCGATTACAGGTTCATATTTATTTCATATTGGTTCGCCGTATTAACTTTGAACTTTTTAATTTGTAAATTATACCCTTGAATACGACAACATATTTACAATGAAACGTAGTCTAATAGTCTAGTCTTATTTAGGTAGCTTGATTATAATGAAGCAACCGTTTCGATCCTGTTTTTAATTTCGTAAACGCAAATTTCAAAATATTTAATAAAAGAATATAAAAAGTGAAATATATATATTGTATAAATAAATAGTATAGTTTGTATAATAGTAGTATAATTTGTAAAATATAAGTACCTTATAAAAATTAGTTTATAATTGACAATAACATAGTTTTCACATCACTAAAACCTTCGTGACTTACTAAAATTAGGTCTGCAGACATTGTAAAAGTAGGCTTTGTTTTACAAAATTGAAGCCGATAGGGTTGATTCTTTAACTTACAATAATAATCCTAAGTATACTTTATTGTAATAATCTGTAATAAATAGTTTAATGGTATCCACTTAGAAGTAAAATCGACTTTTAGTTACCATAACGATACGAAACTGCAAACAAAACTGTCGAAGGACAAATCATGTAACTTAGTCATGATCCAAACTTTATGAATATACCTTACCTTTCCCACCGCTGGGCAAAGCTTTACTCTCTTTTTAAGTTCTTTATCCTTCGTCCCTGTGCAATGAGTGTGATAAAGATTCATCGTGATTCAATTCGTCATTCAATTGTAAATGGAAATTAAAGTTTAAGCAAAACATAGTGGTACCCGTGACTTCGTTGGAGCCAACTCAAGGGTACCCAATTATATACGTACCAACTTGAGGCAGTTGACTTATTAAGTGGATTTACACTCTACTAATTACATTTTGTCATTGCTAAGTTTACAGGATAGCCACGCATTCTTATCATTTACGTATTAATAGTATAGCAGGCTTTCTTTAGCCTTCTTTTAATAATTTTGTCTACTGCTGTAATATCAAAGCTATTATTGATTACAAAAGCATCCTATGCAAAAACCACAAATGACTTAAATACATACTTTTGTAGGCCACAAAGCAAGAGTCGCAAGCTTAAGTAAGCTCCTACTTTGCCTATTATACAAATCGCATTTTTTTTATAATTCTGTATATATTTATGCACAAAGTATATTGCTAAAGTGTATAAGCTAATGAAAGAACATGTATTTCGTTTTCATATATAACTTCTCCCGCAGAGAATCACGCGGACTTATTTTTAAATACAACGAATAGCTCTTTTTATTACTTATTTGGCGGCATTGTGCACTTTTGTGATGAGTAAAAATGTTAAGGAAGAGTAGACTAGTATGTCTGTGCCTGCTGTGGAAGTTGAGTTTTACCAAATAGTGTTAAATTGTTAAATTTTTAATTTGATCCAAATTGACAAGTTTGTTCACGCTAGGGAAATAAATGAAGATAGTATTTTACCACATAAATTAGAGTACTTTCATACTAATAATTAGAGTAATTCGTGCAAAATTATTCCCTAACCATTACGAAATAACAAAAATGCACAACGTTAATATTCAAGTTTTCAATCTTCTGACACTCCCGAAGTGCAACCTTTTTTTAAATACACATATTATATTACAAGCTTTTGCCCGCGTCTTTGCGTGGAATTTGGTCTGCCACATCAAAATACTGCGCATAGTAAGCATAAGCACTGTGTGGCACTCCATTTAAATCAATCATTGGGTGATAACTTTTAAACTATTCGGCCAAATTATTTAGTGTGACAGACAAACTATATCTACATAAAATACTGAAAGTGACAAGTGTATTGATTTTTATAACAGTTTTATACGTATACTAAAATATGCATTGTAAAATAGTATCAAATTTAATTAAAGTTATGATTTAAAAAAAAGATGGATATATGCTGTCACGGACTTTTATTTAGAACTATTCAAGACATACAATACTACAGTACATCATCTTTGTGTAACTCTAGTGTGTAAGCGTACGCCAAGATAGCTCTCAGAGGACAGATTTTTCCGACTTTAGTAACGTGTATCGTTATATTACATTATATCATTACAAATGTTACAAATTGTAGCCTATATGTTATAGAGTAACAAACATCCATCTTTACTCACAAACTTTCGCATTTATAATATTAGTAGGATATATAAACTTTTTATTTATTTAAAATTTTTAAATATACAAGTTATATCTATCTTAAATTACTTACATGCTAGTACTATACAAATCATACCCTCGTGGAATGGTCCCCAGAATGCTGGCAGCATTTCCGCGTTGAATCGCCAAGCTAATTCTTTGTGCGAAAAAGGAGCCAGCCCTCTTGTCTTGTAATACAACTATAAAACTACACGCGTAGCACCAATTTCTGTGGATCGAGATCCGTCAAATACGACCTCACTTGTATTATCATTTAAAAAGGTAAAAAAGGCGAATAGATCGATCAAAACCCTGCCATTCTATACGCAAGTCACGCTCATGTAGCCATTCCCGATAAAGATAAAGTTATCGGTACATAAACGAAATGCTTGTAAACGAACATGCCTTTTTGAGATTATGATATTAGTAATAAATAACAAAATTGTAAAACATTTTCATTAGTTCTTTATCAGTGTAAGTAGTTACAGTCTCGAGTAGTGTTGTAAAGTAGCGGCCTGTTACAATCCCACTGCTGGGAATAGGCCTCCTCTCTCCGTTTCTGGAGAGAAGGGTTGGAGCCAAGACCACGCTGCTCCAATGCGGATTGGTAGGTTACACATATCTCCAGAATTCTCTAGAGATACGCAGGTTTCCTCACAATGTTTTTCTTCACTGAAAAGTGTGTGTGATAAATTGCAATTATCAATTAGACACATGAGTTTTAATAGACAAACTCATTGGTGCCCGCCCTGGTTTGAACTCGTGTTCCCCTCGAAAGAGTTGCACCGTCTCACCGCTGGGCTATCACAGCGTAAGCGTGTAGTGTTGATGCTTCTTAAAAAGAAAACAAGATCGAAGTTCTTAGTAAGTAAGACTAAGATAAGTCACTGGATCTGTTCTCAAATATAGGTTAATTGAGAATCATCATTTTTCATCCCTTATCCCATCTAAGTAAGGTCGGCACAACATGTTTTAAACATGTTGCTAGATGATTTAGCTATTTTATTTTACAACCGGCCGCCCGCCTGACGTCAGCTTACCTTAGTCGCCTTTTATGACACCTCGGTAAGAAATGAGGGTGGTCTATTCTACTCAGCCGGAAACCAAATACGGACATAATTAACAAGTTAATTCACAAGTTTAGGTTAATATTACTTAATAACCGCTTATTAACCTTTTGGCTAGATAGTAACTTCAATAAAGTGCATACTGCCATTCTGTATGTACTTTTATAATTGGGGAAGAAAATTAGTTTTTCCATTAAGTATTTTAAAAATAGGAGTCACTTTATTATCATCATTCTTCTGCCCTATCCTACTCTAAATGGGGTCGGCACAACATGTTACAAACATGCTGTCACATGATTAGGCTACGTATTTTACGACCCGCCGCCAGCTTGACGTCAGCTTAACTTAGTCGCCATTTACGACACATCGGTAAGAAATGAGGGTGGTCTATTCTATTCAGCCGGATACCACACGGCGGGTCGACTTACCTTAGTCGCCTTTTACGACACCTCGATAAAAAAGTGGTCTTTTCTACTCAACCGGATACCACACGGCAAGAGTCACTTTACCGAAATTCTCAATGATAAGAAAATAAATAGTTAATAAAGATACCGGCTATACTTACGTCTAATTTTATTATTTAACTATGAATATTACTCACGATAGTTTAAATTTGAAAAAAAGAAAATATATATGGGAGACTTTGCAGAGATTTATAATACTAAGAAAAAATTATTTTGCTATAATCCAACTATGGTTTAGGTATGTGAATTTTGTCTGCTTCCTACACTTAACATAGATTCTCTTAATAAACGCGGATTATAACAAAATAATTCCTTTATAGCTTTTATAGTATTACTATGTCATAAAATTTCTGAATCGGAAGATTTATACTTAACACGCGTTTGGCGAATGTATAGACCACTTAGCAATCTTTATCGATAACGCTTTCAGAAACGTGACTTGGGTGGGAAATGGCAGCCTTTTGATCGGTCTACACATCTTTTTTGTACCTTTTTTTAAACAGTACAAACAGTATGTTTGCGGACGACCCTCAAGTGCTTCGTTCGCATAAATTGGATTTGTTTGGTATAATAATAATAATAATAAGTTTATTTGACATAAAGCCTAATATAAAAATAACTTAACTTATAAAAGATTTATAATTTATGGCTTATATTAAGTTGCGTATAAAATAATGGTGACCCTGACTTTCAAGCTAGGATAAACCTGTGTTTTGAAAGTCAGTGGTTCAGCTCGAACATTAAAAAATGGCAACGGCATTCCTTATATAATTAAACATAATTAGAGAGACTTACATGCTATATAAAAATATGTATGTATGGTATGTAATAGTTGTGTATCTGTGTGTTAGTGAGTGAGTGTTAATGTGAGAGTATGTGTGAACGAAAAAAAGGTCTCATAAAATAAACATTTCTGTTTCAAAATAGTTAAGTGATAACAGCCAGGACTTCACGGAAATTTTGCAATTAAATTTGTTCTTGTTATGAATATCTAAAATGTTATTAACTTTATTAGAAATTTTGGAAGTTGTTGAAAAAAATTGTCTTCTGGCAAAAGCTGTATTACTGTGCACGTGCGGACAGGCCGGTTTCTTCCTTCTTGTAGGAGGGGGAATTAGTTTAGGAGGCAGAGCAGCAGGTATCGATTCTTACCAGACAGATTTGGTTATAGCTAGACCCGCGACTTAATTCGTGTAAACTTATTTATTTGTTGTAGTTGGAACGGCCTGTTACTATCCTACTACTGAGCACAGGCCTCTTCTGTCCACTTTTGAAGCGAAGGGGTTGGAACTAAGACGAGTTTAATCTTCTCTAATCATTAATTAAGACGGTCTCACTTAGAGGCCTGCTTAGTACTAAAGTAGTGAAGTAACGGCCTGTTAATATCCCACTGCTGGGAATAGGCCTCCTCTCCATTTTTTGGAGAGAAGGATTGGAACTAAGACCTACCACGCTGCTCCGATGCCGATTGGTAGGTTACTCATATCCCCAGAATTCTCTACAGATATGCAGGGTTCCCAAGGATGTTTTCGCTCACAGAAGTATGTAATAAATTACAATTGTCAATTAGATACATAAGTATCTAACAGAAAGTCATTGGTGCCTGACCGAGGTTTGATCCGTGACCCTCTTGAAAGAGTTGCATGGTGTCACCGCTGGGCTATCACAGCTTGCTTAAGTATTTAAATACCCATAATTATGTAAAAAGTAACGTCCAGTGACTATTGTTATGAACATGCGAAAAGAGTTCGTAATGCTTATATAAGTCATAGAATTCGAATTAGACGGTGGCAGTGTTACGAACATGCCAAATAAGTTAGTAATGAGTATGTCATAAAGTTGGATGGGGATAGTGTAAAAAGTGTTCGTAAACTTTTTGTCATAGGGTTCAAATTCGCTTGACGCTTATCTGGAACATTCGGCGTGTTTGCCAAAAGGTGTTTACAAAAGATTTGTTTAAAATCTCCCCAAGGTCTCGCGAATGTTCTCGAATATCGGTGCGTTCGATATATAAACAGACGTATCGTGCGTCTCGACAATCAGTTTGCGAATAGCGTTCAAAAGCGAATAAACAAGCGAAAATAGAAGTGAAATAATAGTGACTTCGGTATTCTTATTGGACAACAAACTGTATAGAGACTGTAAGTTCTAAGTTTGTAGTAAAAAGTTGAATAAAATGTTCTTAACGCGTTACCAGGTATTTTCATCTAAATCCATGAAACCCTGTACGTTACACTATTCTACTGCTGTGCATAGGCTCCGTTGCTCTCCGTTTTTGGACAGCTAGGATCCACCACGCTGCTCAAATGCGGATTGGTAGGTTACACGATGCTTTCGTTCACCGAAAGGCATGTGATAAAATGCAATTAACAATAAGAATATCTTTATTTATATAGTCGCGCTACTATTCTAACAGTGTTCTTATACAACAAAACAAAAGTTCAAATGTAAGGATAATAGCAGTGCAATCATATAAAATGGTAGCTACTCAACGATAGTTGACCTGGGAAGCCCAACACTGATTTAGCAGTCAAAAACTAAAAATTTGTAAATAATACTAATACGTCCAAATGTCAGTAACAACATAAAGAATAAAATAAATTAATAATATAAATATAGAATCATAAAAAAGCCGTATAAGTTATAATAAGTTTTAATAGGAAAACTCATTGGCGCCTGCCTGAGAACCCATGACCCTCTGGAGAGAGTCGCATGTTGTCAGCGTTTGACTATTACTGCTTCCATACCACTCATGATAGTTTAAATTAAAAAATTACACACATAAGTTTTAACAGAAACACTTATCATAACCTAACATAATAAACCTACCTAACCTTCATTTTCCCCTAAACTCTAAAACTTAGATAGCTATTTTTCTTTTATATCATGACATAAATCACACGCTCCGACTTCTAAGGTTAAACTATTTCAATATAACTAATATATTTCAAACTGAAAAAGTAATTCGCTTGCAAATCTATATAAGTTACGACATCCTACGCCATCTGTCGTCCGCTATCCTAACTATAGTTCAATGGGGAAAATTCAAATGGAGCATCGCAGAACAACAATATTTTTCCCTACTTTGCATCATTTCCACGTTTCCCATAATGAGCGCCACGTGTAATAAATTTGTGACACTTTTAATCGAGTTTGTGAATGGGAATACATATTTATATCAGTTAAAAAGTGTATATTTATTACTTAATGACAGAATTATTCTTCTAAATATAACGAAAACCGCTCAACAACAAAATCACTTAATATTATAAATGCGAAAGTTTGTGAGTATGGATGGATGTTTGTTACTCTTTCACGAAAAAACTATTGGAAAGATTTGGATGAAACTTTACAGTTATATAGATTATACACCGGAATAGCGTATAGGCCACAATTTGATTGATTTTATGTAATTTTGGTCGTTATATATTCAAATTCAACTTCAAAATATTCTTTATTCAAGTGCTTTTGAATCGTCAAAATCTACTGCTGGTTCGGAAAGCAGTACCTACCGAGAAGAACCAGCAAGAAACTCGGCGGTTGCTCTTTTCAAACAATAATTCTTATCACTAGTTACATATAGTTATTAATGTCTTGTACGGGGTTGAAAAGAAACTTTATCCACGCATTCTTATCTACTAGGTTATCTTCAATAGTATAATAGGCTTTCTGAATTAGCCTTTTTGAATAGTATTTTTGAACTGCTGTAATGGTAAAGTTAAAGTAGATTGTGGAATTTTATTATAGAATCTTATACCCACACCCACAAACGACTATAACGCTACATGCCAATTAAGTCAGACAAAATATGGTCTCTGAGAGCTATTTTGCCGTACGCTATCTAAATCATTGGAGTCACACAAAGATTATGTACCAATAGGCAACCGATACCGTCTTTTATGGTATAGGTCGGCCCACAAACAGTGTTCACGTCTTTATATTCTAGACAACCTTTGTTTGTTGATTGCCTTCTATTCTGTACCTATTGCGTCACTTTGACACTCCCAGGCAACTATTATCACATTGAACAGGTGCTCTGTGTTCATACAAACAATTCAGTTTGATGTTGACCATATCAGAAGGTATTACTTTCAATACAGTATTTTTTTTACCTTAAACCAATGTACAGATATCAGATTAACTCTTCTTTTGACTATTAATTGAAACCATTTAGATAAGGAATCTATTATCATACAATTTATTCTCTTCCATTGTCTAAGTTTGCGTGTTCGTGTGTGTGTTCGTGTGTGTGTGTGTGTGTGTGTGTGTGTGTGTGTGTGTGTGTGTGTGTGTTTGTGTTTGTGTAAACAAAATGTGAATAATATAATAATTATTTTATAAAATCTTAATTTTCCATTTTCTTCACGATTTGCAAAGATGTGTGAATTTAACTACTTTTCCGATCTATTACACTCTAGGAATCTATTAAAATTATACTATTAACAATCTTTTGAAATTGATGGTAGTCGTTTGTTTTGAGAAAATTTAAATAATACCCTCCTGCCCTTATCCCACTCTAAGTGAGCTCGGCACAACATGTTACAAACATGTTGTCACATTATTATATGGCTACGTATTTTACGACCGGCCGCCTGCCTGACGTCAACTTACCATAGTCGTCGCCTTTTACGACACCTCGGTAAGAAATGAGGGTGGTCTATTCTATTCTGCCGGATACCACAACGCTATGAAAAAATTTAAATAATATATAATAATTTATTTATAAACATCTAATTTTTTGCCCATATCTTCAATGAAAAGGTAGATATTTATTTGATTTAGCTAGCGTATATATAGCTACTCTTCAAGTTTTAAGTTTACTTGATTAAATTGAATTCAATTTTTAAATTGAATTATGTTTGATATTAACGAGTCTTTTCCTACACGAATATATTACTTGTTTTCATTTATGTTAACAATTTTTTTCTGTTCCAAAAAACAATATTCGGGCATGCTCAATTTTATCTCCTTGTCACCTGAATTGTGGTCGGAAATAAATTATTCTTTAGCAAAAATACCTCGTACCGAAATCCACGTGCAACCGCGAACTCTGCAATGCAGGGAATCTGTTGATAAATAACCCTACAAAATATGAGATGAAAAATTAAAAATGGAGGTTATGGTATATTCTTTTCCGAATGTATGAATTGAGAGAACGTATGTTTTAATCCTGTATATTTTTATCGCGTATTATAATATATCTATTCCATAATTCAGTAACAGTTTATTATCTTCATTATCCTGCCCTTATCCCACTCTAAATGCGTTCGGCACAACATGTTCTGAGTATGTTGTTAGATGATTTAGCTAGTTATTTTACGACTGGTCGCCTGCCTGACGTCAATTTACCTTAGCCGCCTTTAACGACACCTCGGTAAGAAATGAGGGTCGTCTATTCTCCTCAGCTGGATACCACGAAGGATCATTCATCTTCACATATTTTCCAAGACCTTTCTGTAAGTGATCGATTTACTCAAAGTCTACTTAACAGTTTTGTACGGTTTTTATTTAAAAAATTGTGCTATTATTGAGTAAGGTTTAAGTTATTAGCACCAGCGGCTGGAAAGATTTTAACGGGACTTTCATTAATATTTTACATTACGTATTACATACATATATCCATATTCATATTTAAATCTGAAATATGTCTGTCTGTCACTTTTTCACGGCTAAGCAATGGCAGAGCAAAATTTTTGAAATTTGGTGTGATTGAAACCTTTCAGTTTATCATAAACGATTCAAAATTCTTGTTTTTCCTTTGAAAATTTAGAATAAAGAAAGCACATAGTTTAAGGTATTTAACCATTATTTATTTGCTTATGTACCATAAAAAATGTAAGAAAAACATTATCAATAATAAAACAGTGTACAAAGGTCAACTTATCCTTTTCACAGAGATCTCTTCCAGCTATCCTACGCAGTGAGACAATTTATAGTAAAACAGTTGTGGTACGTAGTTATTAAAAATTAAGAGTCCAAATTATATTATCTAGTAACAAATATATTTTCGACTTAGTTGACAGCAGTAAAGAGAAAAGTTCTATAAAGTTTTGAACAATTTGGGAGACGTACCTTGTTATGTAGCAAGTTTTCGTCTAGTGCTATTGTCAAGTTGTTTAGTGGATTAGTTACGCCGTCTGTTCAGAAATATCGCATTGTGTAGCCGAGACAGTTGTCAGTCAGAACAATTCTATCTTTGGTGTGTAACAAAAAAACGTAAATCCTAAAGCAATGACTCTACCGGTTGACTAACTATACATTGCTCTTTATTTATTATCATTATTATCGGATCTATAGATTTTAAGATTAACAAAGATCATATTTAGATGATGCACTGCACACATTCACTACCACAATATCAATAATAGTTTTGCCCGTAATCGAAGCATCGTCAGGAGACACGTCATAATCACATAGCGATGCATAACCCAAGCAAGCAAAGCTAAATAGTAACGTAACCACCACCGTTTATTTTGTACCACCTAATATATGCAAGATTTGTAAAAACACAAACACAAACCTCCACCACCGTCACTACAATATACAAGCACTACACACGTTCACTATCACAAACTCGTCAATCGTTTCGTCTTGCAACCGAAGCATCATCAGGAGATACATGAAAATATCGCAAAGCCTTTCAATTTCGTCGTGGAATCCTGCTTATATCAGTACGAAAACGAATAGTCCACTCTACATTTAGCATTATATATTTTCTATTTAGTTTCTTTTGAACAATAATTGTATTATTACTTTTGTATTACGGATCTCCACAAAGTAACGCCTAATTCTATAAATTATTTAAGAATAGTATTCCAATTTTTTTCGATAAGAGAAAGGGTTACTGGAATAGTTAGTCTGTTACAACACAAATTATAAGATCAATTTGTTTTCTTCTACAAGGGTGAAACTACAAGAAAATCATTAGTTAATTTTCCGTCTTCAGAAGACAACAGAAAATAGGGACTGGAAAAAATAATTAATGATTGCAACTCGAATATAAGAGGGAGAGATGATCTCGACTTTTTCATATCCCCTTTGTTCAAAATGTCGTCCGGATAATTGATCGTTAAGAGAATTTGTTCCAATGTTTTTATTATAATTTATATATACAGGAAAAAATTTCCTAAATACAAAATACAAAAATATTTATTTCATTTCAATAAATCGTTAGAAGAAATAAAGATACTATAACAGATACTACCTTGCTATAATCCGCACGGGTTAAGCGAATGCATGCAAAACTAATGTGTATGAAGCAGGCAAAATTCACGTACCTTACACATGCAGGACAAAGTCACCACATGCATCCCAAGACGCCTCCACCAGCAATAATGCACACAAGCAATACACACAACTACTCCGTGTGGTATCCGCCAGCATAGAATAGACCACCATCCGTTCTTACCGAGGTGTCGTAAGAGGCGACTAAAGTATGTGTCGTGTAGTATCCGGCTGCATATAATAGACCACCCTCATTTCTTACCGAGGTATTGTAAAAGGCGACTAAGGTGAGTTGACGTCAGTCAGGCGGCCGGTCGTAAAATACGTAGCCAAATCATGTGACAGCATGTTTGTAACATATTGTGCCCCCTCTTAGAGTGGGATAAGGGCAGGAGAATGATGATGATGAAGCAATACACAAAACTACCACCAAAATCTCTACGATCTCTACGATACACCCCGAAACCGAAGCATCATCAGGAGGATAGGCTCCACGACAAAATCGCAGTGCATTGATTTTGGTGGTGGTTTTAATTGCTTATGTACTTGTTGGTGGTGGAGGCGTCTTGGGATGCATGTGGTGACTTGTCCTGCATGTGTAAGGTACGCGAATTGTGCCTACTTCATACACATTAGCTTTGCATGCATTCGCTTAACCCGTGCGGATTTTAGCAAGGTAGTTCTGTTATAGTGTCTGTAATATGGAATTCCGCAAAGTAACGCCTTCTTCTATAAATCGAAGAAATACAGATTGAGACGTTCTGGTAAGTATTAAAATACTTGTGTCAGAAGGTCTCTTTCATATGTGTGTGTGTGTGTGTATGTATAATAAATCTATGCATTAAGGATATATATTCTACGAAAACTTCCGTATGCTCATAATTAAATGTTTTTAACCAAAAAGAGAAAGTATTTTTGCAATTATGGTAAGTCATCACAAATATATTTAGTTTTTTTATTAATTATATGGTATAGGTTGTATAACATAGTTCATTATTTGGTTAGGGAGAACTCGGTCTTGGATGTATTTCACACTCCACCGCTTCAACTTATAAAATTAGTTTAATTTAGTGTACAGAGTGAGGAAACCTAATACATATTATGTTTTATTATTATTAGTTTTTTCTTTTATTTATTTTCTATATAGCTTATTAGATATGGTATTGCATGTTTTTTTTTGTTTGTTTTGATGAGTTTTTTGTAAAATATATATATTTTGTCCCCACAAGATGAATTATGTCACTGTAAGGTCTTGTGAGTGAAGTTTTTGATAAATAAATAAATAAATTATAAGGTATAGAGTAATCCAAACTTAATCTAAAAAATCAACAACTTGCATTCCGGGAGTGGTAACAGAAGTGAAATTTTGAATATGACCGTTGTTAATTTTTGATTTTTTGGAATTTTTAGGGAACAATTTGAAGCCAGACTGAGCCACAGCAACGCGTAGTTGGACAGCTAGTTCATAGATAGAACCATATCGATTGCTACATCAAAACTGACAGACTTTTGGCCTCATTTTCATACCCGTTATAGTCCCTAAAGGGATAAATCTTCCAAAATCCTTTTTAGCATATGCCTACGCATACCCTATAAAGAATCCATCTGCCGAATTTCAAGTTTTTAGATAATATATTTCCGGAGATTTTATGTTGAATAAGTTGCGCCTCGACCCAAGTATGGACAATGCCTGTATTACATGGTGTAATGTACATATACTTAGTAATAAATTGAATGAATATGAGACAATAACACACACGGTAACCAACGTGACTTAATACTTGCGTTATAGGTAACAGATAAGAAATATACTACTAATATAATCTTATATATAAAATTCTCTTATCATAATGTTAGTTACCATAAATCAACGAAATGGTAATATGTTGATCCACGGCGGGACTCGAAACCGCGAATGTTAACTAAAGGCTCAGTCACTGCAACCTGCGCCAACGAGCTAGTCTCACATAACTTATATCGTTTCTTTCTGTCAAAATTTAAATTTGCATACGTAACAGTAAGCTATAATAGCTTAGCGGTGACACCGTGCTACTGTCTAGAGACAATCATGTATGTAAAAATTTATGTGCCTTATTTTTAATTGTAATTTATCAGACGCTTTTTGGTGAAGGGAACACATCGTGAGGAATCCTGCATATCTCTAGAGAATTTTAGGGAAATGTGTGTCCTAACAATCCGCATTGGTACCTTCAATCCTTCTCTCCAGAAAAAACGGAGAGAGGAGGCCTACGCCCAGGAGTGGGATAGTTACAGGCCGTTACTTTACGTAACATTATATATTAAGAACCTTCTGTCGAATTGAATAGAGCGATTTGAGTTTAAAGCCACTAACTACGTTGTTTCAATGTGGATTGGCAGGTTACATATATTCGAACAATGCCCTATAGTTTCATTGCTTCCTTTCAATGTTTTCCTTTAAATTTTTAAATGACGATTATTAATTCTATATATAAATTAAGCTCAAATACATTATTAACGGAAAAAACGGTGTCTCAATAGTGCTTTCAGGACCAAACGGATAAATGAAATAATGTCACAAAAAATGAGAACGGAAATTGGGACGCTCCTCATTAGCTGAGACTCGTTTCGTTGTTATAACAATAAAATATAACGATCTATTACGTTAGAAATATTTCAATTACAATATAAATATTAATTTATATGTCATTGAATCTATGTACAAAACAAACAAAATTTTATTTGCATTAAATTTGTTTTATTTGCGTGATATATTTACCTTTACAATTTATCATGCGCTTTTCGACAATGGGAAACATTGAAAGTGTTCTAATATATATATATATATATATTTAGCTAATATAAATAAGCTAATTGTTATATTTAGAACTCGTTATGGAGGTAGATACTCGTATACCACAACTCTAATTCAATTTACAGCTTCATGCAATAAATGTGCGTGCGCGTTGAGCCAAGTTAATTAAATAAAGTCTATTATGTCGTTTACTTAAATACAGTAATTGGATAAATACAGTGTCCCCGATGGGTAGAGGGCAATGTACTGGCTGTATTCATCTTCAATTTGTATGAGTGGTGATCGCTATTTTAAATGAGGGTACCTTATAATATTATATACTAGCTGTGCCTGCGGCTTCGCCCGCGTGGAAATCAGCGTGTCACAATTTTTTTTCTATAATTCAAATTTTAAACATAGAAATAGTATATATATAGTATATATATATTGTATAGTATAATAGCAAATATATAATGCTAAATTTTTCGAATCCGTTTTCATCCCTGATTCGAAAGCATTCAAAAAACACATGCAAACCTTTGCCACCCCCACTACAATACAAAAGCCCTTCACACATTCACTATTACAACAACTAGCTGGTTCTTCTCGGTAGGAACAGCTTTCCGAACCAGCAGTAAAGTTGACGATTCAAAAGCACTTGTTTACAAGTTTACCTGAATAAAGAGTATTTTGAATTTGATGAGGTTTTCTGTTAAAACTTATGTGCCTAATTGATAATTGCAATCTATCACACGGTTTTCGGTGAAGGAAAATATTTAGGAAACCTGTATACGTCATAAGAATTCTGGGGATATGTATAACCTACAAATCCGCATTGGAGCAGCGTAGGTCTTGGTCTTAGTTAAATCTCTTCTCTCCCAAAAACATTGAAAGGAGGCAAATGCCCCATATTAACAACCCGTTACTTTTATTTTAATTAATTTCTTTATCTATACTAATATTATAAAGAGGAAAGATTTGTATGTTTGTATGTTCGTAATGTTTTCACGCAAAAACTACTGGACCGATTTCAAAATTCTTTCACCTTTGGAAAGCTTCACTTAGCAACAAAGACTATATTTAATTTTCAAAAAAATAGGGATCCCTAATAAAATTTTAATAAATTGTGAAAAATTTAATCGTAAAAATCTTTCATCGCATGTGCTGCGGAAACTATTGATGATAGAACAAAAAAATGTTCTACAGTATTATAGAACATCAATATCCACAAAAAAGTCCGCGTGGTAACGCCGGAAATATAAATATAAATATTAGACATTATATTAAAATAAATATGTCTAACTATTATACTTATGCCAATATAAATACTTTTTTACATTGTAAAAGTTGATAAAATTTCCAACAATAGTCAAACCATTGTATTCATATATCTTTATTAATCCTTATCCCATTCAAGGATATTTTATAAAAAACTGTTTCAATACCTGTAAAATACTTTTTACATTATTAAAATCTGACATCCCAATCAAAAGATATTACGAATCTAAGAATGTAAATCGAATGAAAATAATTCCATAACAAATTCATTGTAGCGACCGTTATAGCAGGGCCTGCATTTGGTGGACTTTCTTATTCCAAGAATACTAATGATACCCATTTTTTATAATTAAATAATCTACAAAATAAATCTGTGGTCCGACTTCGTAGACATTCCATTACCACGAGATCGGTATGGACGCGGGTGAAACCGCGGGGCATTGCTAGTACTATTGTCTACGACGTGAAGGGAGGTAACAAAATGGCAGCATTACATGCGATAAAAAAAACATTAATTATTAAAGCAATTGAAAATTCATCTTGAAGTCAATTTCGCCTTAGACAATTATATATTTTCCTATAAAACTACGAAAGCTGTTCTTGAAAGTATTTACTTATATACTTCGTATTTAGTATATACTTCGCTCTAAACTCAAATATCCTACAAAGACCGGCGGCAAAATCACGATGTATGAAGTCACCGGCTGTGAGATTAAACCTGTGATATTAATTCTGTAACACGTTTCATACATACGTTATTACTGAAACCCGATTCCGATGTATTTAACTTGAGAGTCACATGTAGTAATACAATTATTATACAATATCCAAAGTATTAAAATAATGAAAATGTTATTCTGTTATAAACCGCGATAAAAAAATATATGTAATGCAAAATCTAGAATTTTTCTCTCCAAAAACGAAGAGAGGATTGTCCAGCAGTGGGTAACAGGCCGTTACTTTTAATTTTTTTATATCCAAATTCTTTTGAATTATCCAAGAACCAACTTGCCACATAAACTTTGAATAGAAATATATTTCATTTTAAAATATGATGAAAAATATTTTTATACAGAGATGAAATGTTGCTTCTATCAGACCGAGTCGGTTTTGAATTCAAATTACATCATTACTTACTTTTTTAATCTTTTCAGCTAACGACTAAATAAAATAGCGAGAGATGCACCTTTTCCACGAGATATCTTGTTCGCAATTTTTAATATTTTAAACCTTGATGTTAAAATAATAACGAGTAAAATTGATCAATTTGATAAGCAATATTTGTAACACAAAATTGCTAACATTTTTTTTTATTATGTGCTACAATAAAAAAAATTAAAATAAAAGCGTAATTTAAGCGTTAATGTAGAGACTTTAGGCCTAAAGTCTCTATATTAAAAAAAAGTAATAATTACATTATTTTGCTATAATCCGCGATACAGTAAATAGAAAATATATATAGTGCTAAATGTATAGTGGATTTGCGATTTTGTCGTGGAGTCTATCTGCTGATGATGCTTCGGTTGCGGGGCGAAACGATTGTTGAGTTTATGATAGTGAACGTGTGTAGTGCTTGTGTATTGTGGTGGCAGTGGTGGAGGTTTGTGCATGTGTTTTTACGAATCCTGCATGTAACGGGTATGGAAAAAAAACGGATAGTCCACTATACATTTAGCACTATATATATTTTCTATTTACTGTATCGCGGATTATACCAAAAAAAATTATTATTACATTTGTATTATGGATATCCGCAAAGTAACGCCTAATTCTATCAATTATTCTCTATATTAAAATGAAGTCTAAAGTTTAAAAAGTTAGTGTTTAGGCCCATGATGTCTGGAGGTTCTTATTATCTTCTTTAAAGATTTATTGAGAAGGTAGATTTTAAACTTTAGCGATTCATACTTATTATAATATAAACATACGGGTCACATCGCAACAAAATCAGTCAGTACGTGACCACGATGGATGTAACTACCGAAATCTCGAATCGTATACAAAGGTGAACAGTATGTTTATATAATCATTAAGTAGTCTAATAGACAGTACCAAAAAGCATTGATTGTATCAAAACCTATAACTATCTTAACCGGAAAGCGCAGCGTCGTTAAACCCTGCACTTTTCGGAAAAACTTTTCCGGCTCGATTTTGAAACAGGGTGCCAGTAATTTGCTTTATTATATTATATCAGTTTAATACGATTAAATTATGTTTATCGCAATAGTCTATTAATAGTTTGTGTTTATAGTATGTATATATAGCCTATTAATACTATAAAATAATATATAATAATAATAATAATGTTTTTATTTAAAAGCAACATAGGCTTATTATGTTAGTACCAGACTTATAACTAAGTTAGTAACAAATATACACAGAAAATTACAATACAAACATACAAACAAATACAAATAGACACAAACAAAACACAAATCCGACTGCTACTGTCGCACTAATATTTCCATAAATCGTGCATATATAGGCGACTCCATTTTACACACTAACGTACTTAGGATACTGTTAGAGCTCGAGCGAAGTCTTGCTAGCAAGGAACCGGTCTTTTCCTTATTATTGTGTGAAAACCTCGGCAATCCCAACAGTATGTCTTAGTGTCAGTCTTAGTGTATCTATGGCAGCTTTGGAGTATTTGAACCACAAATTAGCTGTGTAGAAGGTTTGGCAGTACGCTTTAAAGAGTGTAAGTTTAACTAACTTCCACACGAGCGAATCTGTGAGCCAACATGTTGCTTCTAGCTGCCAATGCCCGTCTTTCGCGCTCGATGTCTACTTGATCATTAAAATCCTCTGTAAGGTAATGTCCAAGGTATTTAAATTGCGTTACGCGTATATAAATGAGTTCCTGGATTTAATTATATGATTTTTGTCTTTGTTATGGTGAGATTTCCATAAGAGTCCATGCAAATAAAATCATACACAGAATATAGATAATGCTTCTCCTGTGATCGTAATCGTAACAAAAATAGTTACAGGCAGACATAAAAAAAAAACTCAGCTTCTGCTCAGAAGGGGCGAATATAGCAGCATCTGGTAAATCGATATGCGTAAAATGAGGCTTAGCCTCTCATTAACCAATAGACGTCCACAGCTGGATAGGTCTGTTCCACGGACTTCCACGCTACACAATCTTATGCCTACTTAACTGTGGCTTACTGTCCATGGAGGTCTATGCCAGTAATCACCACGCTTGGCATGCGGGTTGGTGATCGCAGTACTATCGGTAGCATTAAAAGAATCGTTATACCTCCATTAGCCGATCGACAGAGCCTCATTGGTACATATGCAGAACCGCGAGGTTGGCAATGAAGTAAACTGATTGGAACTAGCTTCCCCCTTACACCCCACTTATTAACAAAAAGACTATCTGTGGAAAATGTTACTCCAACTTCACCAATCAGGAAACCTAAAGCAACTGACAAAAGCCAGAAACCCAATTAGTCCTTACAGTTGCTCGTAATTTAAGCTAACTAGTTGAAATTCCATTTAAAAACATCAACATCAAAAAAGGTCCGAAAACGGGGGATAATTTAATCCAATTAGTTTCCGCCCGGTACTTACTTGCCAAGTTAATCTTAAGTTTAAATTAAGTTAACTGTACTGCAACCAATGGGGCTATGTGTGCCTTAGGGATAATAATTATTAGGGTATAGGCAGCTAAAATTACAGGGTTAACCCTTGGTATTTACTAAACGTATAACCTTCCAGTAATAGCTTGATGGCTACCCGAATGTAATAACTGCTTGAATTGAAACACCTCTCCCAAATTCAAAGTTTAACGAGTATTGTAGTTGCACTATATTTTTAAATAACTGACACTTTAAAGTATGGCGATGTATATAATAGACAAAGTAGGAACCGACATAAGCTTGCGGTTCCTGCTTTGCGCCTTGCAAAAGTTCGTAATTCGTTTGTGGGCTTGGGTATAAGATTCTATAATAAAATTCCACAATCTACTTTTAACTTTACCATTACAGCAGTTCAAAAATACTATTAAAAAAGGCTAATTCTAAGGCTAGTATAATAGGCTTTCTATTATACTATTGAAGATTATCTAGACGATAAGAATGCGTGGATATAGCTTCTCTTCAACCCTTTACAAGACATTAATAACTATATGTAACTAGTGATAAGAACTATTGTTTGAAAAGAGCAACCGCCGAGTTTCTTGCTGGTTCTTCTCGGTAGGAACAGCTTTCCGAACCAGCAGTAGATGTTGACGATTCAAAAGCACTTGTTTACAAGTTTACTTGAATAAATAATATTTTGAATTTGAATTTGAATATGATCAAAAAGTTATTATACTAGAATAGGGGAACCATAAGCAGGCCTCAAAGCTGTGATAGCCCAGTAGTGAGACCGTGCGACTCTCTAGAGACAAAAATGGGTTTAAACTCGGGCAGGCATCAATGAGTTTTTTTAATAAATCTTATGTCATCATCTCTGCCCTTATCCCACTCTAAGTGGGGCTCGCACAACTTTTTATAAACAGGTTGTCACATGATTCGGCTACGTATTTTACGACCGGCCACCTGCATGACGTCAACTTACCTTAGCCTTATTTTACGACTCCTCGGTAAGAAATGAGGGTGGTCTATTCTACTCTACCGGTTACCACACGGTGGGTCAACTTACCTTAGTTGCTTTTTACGACACCTCGGTAAGAAATGAGGGTGGTCTATTCTACTTAACCGGATTCAATACGGTGGGTCAACTTACCTTAGTCGCCTTTTACAACACCTCGGTAAGAAATGTGGGTGGTCTATTCTACTCAACCGGATACCAAACGGTGGGTCAACTTACCTAAGTTGCCTTTTACGACACCTCGGCAAGAAATGTGGGTGGTCTATTCTACTCACCCGGATACCAGACGATGGGTCCACTTACCTTAGTCGCCTTAACGACACCTCGGTAAGAAATGTGGGTGGTCTATTCTACTCAACCGGATACCACATGGTGGGTCACCTTACGTTAGTTGCCTTTTACGACATCTCGGTAAGAAATGAGGGTAGTCTATTCTACTCAACCGGATACCACACGGTGGGTCTACTTACCTTAGTCGCCTTTACGGCACCTCGGTAAGAAATGTGGGTGGTCTATTCTACTCAACCGGATACCACACGGTGGGTCTACTTACCTTAGTCGCCTTTACGACACCTCGGTAAGAAATGTGGGTGGTCTATTTTACTCACCCGGATATCAGACGCCGGGTCAACTTACCTAAGTTGCCTTTTACGACACCTCGGCAAGAAATGTGGGTGGTCTATTCTACTCAACCGGATACCAGACGGTGGGTCAACTTACCTTAGTCGCCTTTTGCGACACCTCGGTAACAAATGTGGGTGGTCTATTCTACTCAGCCGGATACCACACGGCATGTTTGCAGGTCTACGAAATAAGATTAAATACATTTAGAATTAGGTACAATTTAGAAAACTATCACAAACAATGTATTCTCATTACGGGTGAAAGGTTAAGAAGTGAAAAGGGGTCAATTGTACCGTCGAGCCGCCCTCGATTTTTAGGTCGAAGTGATACAGGGCGGAGGCTGTCGAGACCTATTGAATGATTCATTATTTTCAAATATGAGTTCATATTGTTCGACTTTTGATGTGTTTATTTAGGTTAACCTAAACAACGCGCGCAATCGTCTGTGAACGAACGCTTTATTGAACTTCCTAGTTACGTCCATACTATTTATAAACGCGATAGTCTATCTGTCTGTTATGTATAACGACTAAACCTCGAAATTTAGTACAATTAGGGCTATCTGATATATAGAGCTGTGATAGCCTAGCGGTGAGACAGTGCGACTCTTTCGAGGGGAACACGAGTTCAAACCCGGGCAGGCACCAATGAGTTTTTCTATTAAAACTCATGTGTCTAATTGGTAATTGCAATTTATCACACGCTTTTCGGTGAAGGAAAACATCGTAAGGAAACCCGCATATCTCTAGAGAATTCTGGAGATATTTGTAACCTACCAATCCACATAGGAGCAGCGTGGTAGGTCTTAGCTCCAACCCTTCTCTCCAGAAACGTAGAGAGAAGGCCTATTCCCGGCAGTGGGATTGTAACAGGCCGCTACTTTACTTTTAAGGCTATCCGTATTTAAATACGTATTTTTTAGGAGATTACTTGCATATAAATTACTGCGGTGGAAATCAGTATGTCATAATTAAGTAAGAGCAACATTCCAAAACAGTTGTAGCATTAAATCTAATTGACGATAAAAGTGCTTGTTAAAAGCCTATTTGAATATTATTTTGATTTCTGTGAAAGTTTGGTGTGGTAATAATATTTTCCTGTGTTTGAGATAGATTAAGCTTAGCATATACATAGAAGAAGTTCTGTTTCTGTGCTTCATCAGTTTGCATCTTCTGCTTTGCGACTTAAAAGTACATAAGTCGTTTGTGGGTTTGGGATAACATTCTATAATAAAATCCCGCAATCAATTTCAGCTCCGCCATTGCAGTAGTATAAAACAACTATTATAAGAAGCCTGATACTGAAAGCCTTAACACTGCTGAGTATTATATTGATGACTAGCTGTGCCAGCGGCTTCACCTGCGTGGAAATCTGCGTGTCACAATTTTTTTCTAGAATTCTAATTTTAAACAAAAATAGTTATTGTGAGTTAACCATAAGAGATAGAAACATGCTTACTGGAACTTTTTTGTAGTACTTTTGTAGATCTACAATTGTCTAGTACATTACTTTAGTGTATATCTGCTGGTTTCAGCGGCGCACGCGACTAAATCTCCCAGGAGACGAGTTTTTTTACAACCGCGTGACCTCTTTAACTAAATTAACAAAAAACCGTACTGTACTCTTAAAATAAATATTCAGGAATAATTGCACTACCATTTAGTAAAAACTGTACAAAGATCCGTTCAGTAGATTTTGAGAAAATTGAGCACATACAGACATACAGCTTTCGGGGACTTTGTTTTATAATTAGTATAGATATGCGTTCCTACTGCTGAAAGTTGTTCCTACCGAGAAGAGCCAGCAAGAAACTCGGTGGTTGCTCTTTTCAAATATAATTCTTATAAATAGTTACATTTGGTTATTACTATCTTGAACAGTGTAGAGGAGTAGCTATATCCACGCAATTTTATCATCTATATAAACTTCAATAGTATAGTAAGTTTTTTATAAAATATGTCGTTGCTCTCAGTCCATCAAAACTTTCAATCAATGACCCTTTATCCGCCTTTTTCAACAAGAGTAACCTCAGTAATTTGAAAAAGCTCTCGCTTCGTATTTTAATTAATCCCGCAAAAATATCAAAATTTTTATCACATTTACTAAAAATTACATTTCCTGTCTGAAAATGAATGGGCTTTTGGCTTTAAAGAAAAAGTTTTAGAACAAATTCACATTGCATACGAGTTGGCAGTCAATTTGGGTAAAAAATGTGGAAACTTCTCAAACGCTATGATAACTAGTCCCTAGTTGTAAAATTAAAACACAAGTTTAAACTTGTCTCTTAAATTACATAAGCATGGGAAATATTTTAATTTTTATTTTAATACAGAATAGCGCCCATAAATATTTCAGATATAGGGGCATATACTGGTCCGTTGACGCAGTGGGTAGTGACCCTGCCTTCAGCTCCGCGGGTCGCGGGTTCGATTACCACCGAAGGCCAACATTTTTTGTAAACAATTTGTTGGTTCTGCCTGGGTGTGTATTTGTATTTAAGAATGTATTTAAAATTATATATGTAATATATCTACCAGTTGTCCGTCACAAGTATTCAATTACTTACTTTTGGGATGGAAAACCGTGTGTGTAAGTGTCCCATATATTGATTATTATATATAGCCTAGCCGATATAAAAAGAGGCTGATACAGAAAGCCTCCTATACTGTTGAGGATAAGAATATGTGGATATAGCTACACTTCTACCCTGTACAAGAGAGGAATGACTAAATGTAACTAGCTATAAGAATTATAGTAGTAACAGCTTTCAGAAGCAGCAGTAGAGTTGACGATTCAAAAGCGCTTGTTTACAAGTTTACTTGGATAAAGAATATTTTGAATTTGAATATTATGAATTCTACTTAAAGTAAAAAAAGAGCTGTGTTAGCCCCGCGGTAAGACTGTGTAACTCTTTCGAGTTGGTCACGAATTCAAACCCCGGGCAGGCACCAATGAGTTTTTCTATTAAAACTTTAGTGTCTAATCGATAATTGCAATTTATCACACGCTTTTGGTGAAAGAAAACATCATGAGGAAATCTGCTTACTTCTAGAGAATTCTGGGAATATGTGTAACCTACCGATCCGCATTGGAGCAGCATAATAGGTCTTAGCTCCAACCCTTTCCTCCAGAAACGGAGAGAGGAGGCCCTATGCCAGCAGTGGGATTGTAACAGACCGTTACTTTTTGAATACCACTAACGATAGTCTGAATTCAAAAATATCAAATTCCTTTTGAGATATTTAGAAATTATGAGACTTTTTTTTAACTTAAATTATTGTGAGTGGTATTCATAATTAATGTTGAGAGACCGGCTATACTCACGTCTTATTTTATCGGATGAGCCCGACTAGTTTCAAGCTCATAAGGGGCGTTTAGAGCTCATAAGCTCTTTACATTTTCATGAGCTCTTTACGCGGCGTTTTCGCGGCGGGAACGGGGCTCATCTGATAAAATAAGACGTGAGTATAGCCGGTCTCTCAACATTAATTATGAGAATTATGAGATTTATAATTCTCATAGTTAATGTTGTATATTTTCTCAATTTTGAGCCACGAGCTCAACTTCTTGAGACATGATTCTCGATGAAATGAACCCTCTTAAGGAATTATTCTAGATGAAATAAACCCTCTTGAGGAAATAGAATGGTCTCACCGCTAAGCTATCACGCCTTTTTTTAACTAAGACCTAAAATAGATGAAAATATTAATATCCTTCCGTTTTATTCACGTTATATTAAGCCCAAAACTCGTTTTAATTACATTATAAACATAACCTCTCTCTTAAAATATATTTCGAAATCGCGAACTCATAAAGGGATACGAATTTTTTCACCAACCCAAATAACTCTTTCAGAATTTTTATATTGGTTTCGTTATATTTCATTTAGGAAAATACACAGTATTTGATTTTCGCCTTAATGTTTTATGGAATGGTATGAATTACATCGTACATTTAAAATTTTTGCGTAGTAAGTGCTAAATACACATATGTAAAATTCAAACATGGCGTTTTAATTATAAAAGGAAGTTTATATGTACCTCTCTATAAACACTTATTAAACTAGCTGTACCCCGACTTCGTACGCGTCAACTTAAACGTTAAAATACCCTCAATTATCTCAAAACAGAAAAAATATTTTCCTGTTCCTTAAAAAAAATCGCGATTTTCATCAGTAATACTGCCTATAGCCCCGAAAGCTAACTACACAGATTTTCGGAATTGGAATACAAATTACAATTATAAACTTGTAGACAACTGCGAAAGCTGGGATAGCCCAGCGGTGAGACCGTGCGACTCTTTCGAGGGGAACACGAGTTCAAACCCGGGCAGGCACCAATGAGTTTTTCTATTAAAACTCATGTGTCTAATTGATAATTGCAATTTATCACACGCTTTTCGGTGAAGGAAAACATCGTGAGGAAACCTGCATATCTCTAGAGAACTCTGCAGATATGTGTAACCTACCAATCCGCATTGGAGCAGCGTGGTAGGTCTTAGCTCCAACCCTTGTCTCCAGAAACGGAGAGAAGAGGCCTATTCCCAGCAGTGGGATTGTAACAGGCTGGTACTACTACTACTACTAGACAACTGCGAGTTCAGAAAATTGCTCCTATCGAGCAGAGCCAGCTAAAAACTTAGCAATTGTTATTAATAGTTATTGCTATATACTTTTAATAATAATTACGAAATAGAATCTATTTCAAATTCATAAATGATAACATCGAATTCAAATAAATTTATAATTTATAAATAAATAAATTTAGTATTTATTTGGATTATTAAATAAAATTATTCCAAATTAATAAAATTCACTGTACTAAATAGCCTTGCAATTGCAATTGCAACATTCTACATGCATATTTGTTACCGTTAATTATTTGTTTTTATATTAATTAATATTATTATAAAAACTTGATTAACAAAATTAAATATAATAATTAATTCCTAAATCGATTCAAAATCCAAATCGCTTTTTATAATTTAAATTTATTAATTAAAATCGAAGCCCCGTATGTTCTAAACAATTCATATTTAATCACTCTAAGCAATATAACACGCTAATTAATTTTAATTAGTTCTTTACTATGTAGGTAGAGCACGAAATAACATAATTAAAAATTAACTAGCAAACAAGCAGGCTTATTGTTACGCTTGTTATAAAGCCTTTGTTTCAAAGTACAGAACATTTGGAGAACACGCGAATATTTCTCTGAAATTTGTTTGTTAGCCCTTCTAAGCTCTTTCATTCATGAAAAGTAGAACTACCGCAAAGTCCGTATCTGGCTTGTCTCAGTGAAGAACCAATTTGTGATTCAACTATATAGAAAAATGATTATTTAATACAAATAAGTAATAATAAACCGTTAGCCGTGTGGTATCCATAATAGAATAGACCACCCTCCTTTCTTACCGAGGTGTCGTATGAGGTACTAAGGTAAATTGACGTCAGGCATGCGGCCGGCCGTAAAATACGTAGCCAAATAATGTGACAACATGTTATAACACCCCCCTTACGCCTGGAATAGAATAATAGAAGCTTAAATACCTATCTAACATCATCATTCTCCTACCCTCAACCCACTCTAAGTGGGGTCGGTGCAACATGTTTTAGCTAGTTATTTTACAACCAGCCGCCTGCCGGTTTTCAACTTACCTTAATCACCTTTTACAACTCCTCGGTAAGCAATAAAGGTGGTCTATTCTACTCAGCCGGATACCATACGACAGGTCAACTTACCTTAGTCTCCTTTTACGACACCTCACTAAGAAATGAGCGTGGTCTATTCAATTCGGTGATATACCTCACGGCGGGTCAATTTACCTTAGTCGCCTTTTACGACACCTCGGTAAGAAATGAGGGTGGTCTATCCTATTCAGCCGGATACCACACGGCAAAACTTTTACTAAATCTTTTATAACTCTACTTTTAGATTAATAAAATCAGCCGAATTTTATGTCATAGTTTACTAATAGAAAAAGCTATTAATTGGTCTCATTTTCATCTATTTATATCTTGGGCCCAAAATCGTATGAAAGTGTTTCGGTTTCCTTTTATGTCCTATAAATAGAACTAAGATAAAATGGAAATAAGTTATATGTTTTTAATAATTTCAATCAGTTAGTTGGTCCAATTATTTTAGGTAGTAGACACGCCTACCTCTGCACACCTTTGTTTTCTTACGTTTTCTGTACATTAATTTTGTATTTTAATTATCATTTGTATTTAATATTTCCCTAACCTCCCAATACATAAGCGTTTCCGTATCAATCATTCTCAAATATTCAACCCTCTCGGGATGTGTAACAAATTGAGAGTAGTTCTCGAAGATCCCCGATATGTAGCCATAAATTTCTTAGACTACGGACGAGCTAAAGTTTGGAAGCGAGACGTTAGTTGTAAATAAAGAAATCGCTTATTTATGGGGACGAAGGACTTTTCTGTTTGGCAAAACAGATTCATAAATACGATATTGTAAAATATTCCTGATAAGATCCATGACCTATGAGCAAAGCAATAAAGGCAGAAGAAATATGAATACGTCAAGTTAAAAACTTTTACCAAAATTTCGTGTCCCTACTGATAACAGTTTAGTAGTTCCATCGTCTGGAACCAATCCTGGCAGCAGCATTAGGTCTTGCTTATCATAAACATGCATAATGTCATCAGGTACTGGACAAGTTTATAAAATTCTAGCTCAATCGACACCAACAAGTAGGTCAAATTTAATTTGGAAGATTCCACCTTCATATGCGGCAAGTTCTGTCAGTCTATATGTAATCGATTTTCTCAAAATCTACTGAATGAATTTTTGTACGGTTTTTACTAAAAGGTGGTGCCAATTCTTCCGAAAGTTTTTGGTTAATAGTAACCACGGTTTAGAGCTGTGATAGCCCAGAGGTGAGACCGTGCGACTCTTTCAAGAGGAACACGAGCTCAAACCCGGGCAGGCACCACAGAGTTTTTCTATTAAAACTCATGTGTCTAATTAGTAATTGAAATTTAGCACACGCTTTTCGGTGAAGGAAAACATCGTAAGGAAACCTGCATATCTCTAAAGAATTCTGGAGATATGTGTAACCTACCAATCCGCATTGGAGCTGCGTGGTAGGTCTTAGCTCCAACCCTTCTCTCCAGAAACGGAGAGAGGAGGCCTATGCCCAGCAGTGGGATTGTAACAGGCCGCTACTTTACTTTTACATTACGGTTTAATGTAAGTTGTGTTCAAAACGTCGCCCAGTTCTAGAAAAAACTCACGTGTTGGGAAATTTAGTCCAGTGTGCCGAGTAAACCAATAAAGATAAATAAAAGTATTGTACCAGAGAATTGTAGATCTAGAAAAATAGTACAGATAAGTCCGCAACAGCATGTCTCTATCTATTATGGTTAACTCAGAATAACTACTTTTATGTTCAAAATTTCAATTAAATACACTGCGCAGGCGAAGCCGCAGGAACGTCTAGTGGATAAATAAAAAAAAAATGCTTAAGAAATAATGTTCACATATTTTAAAATTAAAGTAAATAATCACTTAATAACTGTATCATGTTACAAGAAATTCAGCTCGTTTTTCGATCAAACGAATAAATTGAGTTATTCCACGCAATAATTTATCAATTTGTCAATACACCTTAAAGTCCCGATTCAGAAAAGGGTTTCTGTTGGTGTGTACATACGAAATATTGAGTGTATAATTTAATTTTTGCTTCCCTCTTTTTACATTAAATTGTTATTCGACTAAAAACAATATATTGTAGCAAAAAAATATTCATTTTTCTCACTAAAAACAATTTAAATTAGCAAGCAATTCTTTCTTCTACCAACCTGCTTATTGAACATGTCTTTATATGAGCTAGTTTGGAAGCCAGCTACATTGAAATAGTATCATCTTAATAGTTAAATAATAAATAGTAGATTATTGAAAATAATTTGAAAAGTTTATTATATAAGTAGCAACTTTTAGCCGCAGCTTAAGCGCGTACTCCATTATTAATTATACATAAAAATTAAATCGCATAAGTATATTTAAATTTTATAGTTACATAAAAATATATAACTTTTAGCACTTTACTTAACACCATTTAGAAATAAAATTTGCCAATTTCTGTAACTTTTGTGGTTTTTTTAAAAGATTTTTAGCATCAATGTCAAGTCAATCTATCGGTAAAGATTTTTTCTTTCTGAGACAGATTTTGAATTTTAAAAATATTTTTTTTCAGCAACTCCTACAAAGATGTACGGAGTGGGATTTTAAGAAAAAGGACTATGTTGCCTAAATTACTGGTTTCTACCTTTAGTAGTTTAGGCTGTGCGTTGATTTGAATTTTGTTCGTGTATGTGTAACAAAAAAACAAATAAAATCTATCACGAATTAAGGAATAAGAATTAATTTATTTATGTGGCACATAACAACACAGAGAGAAAGAGGAACAAAACGACAAAAAAAGACAAAATAATGTATATATGTAAGTTAAAATATAAAAAACTAATACATACCTAAAATTACATTAAATAAAAGCCGAATATCACAAATCTTCACCAACAACTCAGTGTGAGATAACATCACAAATTGTAGGACCCAATCAGCTATTGTTGAGGTCGCGAGAACTCAACACCGATTTTCAATTTTGTAACTGTATATTCGAATTCCTCTGCGTTTTTTGAATAATAAATTAGAAAATCGTTTTGCAAGATTAATGTTTGTTTGTCAAGTTCAAATTTAAAACGGACTATTTCGAATAAGCTTTTCAAACCCTTTTCTACCGTCAAAGGCGAACCGTCGGTTGGTAATAAATCTACTACCATTTTAGATTTATTGGTTGTAAAGAACCAATATGTAACTTACTTTAAACTATATTTATCTCTAATGACAAAAGTACTAATAGTTTGGATTTTTCTATGAAACTTCTTTATTTAAGCTTTATGTAACATAGAATTTATTTCTTGTCTGAATGTAGTTTTTAATTAACCTTTTATTTATTTATGGCTGCAACAGGTTCCAATCGACAACAAAAACAACCAAAAACAAGATATAGACCGTACACAAATTGTAGACCCATTGACTACCTCAGCTTACAAAAGATCTAGCAAAAAAAAAACGGGGGATCGGCACTACGTCTTCATCTTGCATTCTCCTCTATCATTCGTCAACGATCAAACAAAACATTTTATTTTTCAAACTGACTGTATGCTGTTAGCCCTAATGGCTTTTACAGCGACATCGGGCGGGACGGGATAGCGCAGAAGCATCGTCAAGGTTGCCAAATGCAGAGAGTAAACAAAACATAAACAAAAAACATACGCCAGAATGATCTACACATTTAATCTAAAATACTCGAACAAAAGTAAATAAAACATAATCTTAATCCTTAAAAAAGAAAACTGTACAAACTTTGACCGTGTATTTTTTGATGGTGTCATCATCATTTTCTTGCCCTTATCCCACTTTAAGTGGGGTCGGCACAACATGTTACAAACATGTTACAAACATGTTGTCACATGATTTGCCTACGTATTTTACGACCGGCCGCCTGCCTGACGTCAACTTACCTTAGTCGCCTTTTACGACACCTCAGTAAGAAAGGAGGCTGATTTATTCTATTCTGCCGGATACCACACGGCGAATTTTTTTTGATGTGTATTTCAACTATTTTATTAAACCTTTAAAGTGATATATTTTAGTGAAAAATAACATGTGAGTATGTTATTTTTGTGAGCAATTTGTTTCATTAAAACATATATGAGTTGAGAGCTATATACGATCCCGGCTATTGAGTTGTCATTATTTTCACCGCTAAAATCACTTCAATTAACAATTTTACGCCAACCAATAACCGTAAATTGCGATTCATAAATTGGCGTTAATTGGGGAAATACTCAATAAATACAAATTACTATAAAACGCATGACTGAGGGCGTATATATCTTTTATAGTTATTTGGTTCAAACGCTTCCGATTTTGTAGTATCATAAAGCTATATTTAATTTACCTATTCTTATTATTTTGTTAATATTTACCTACTTTGATTGAATTTTGATCGGATACTATTAGAATACAAACAGCAGTTTAAAAAGTTATGATAAAATTATTTCGCTATAATCCGCGTAAAGTAAATAGAAAATATATATAGTGCTAAATGTATAGTCGACTATCCGTTTTCATACCCGATACATGCAGGATTCGTAAAAACATATCCGCAAACCTCCACCACAGCCACCACCGCACCTTGCGGTTTTGTCGTGGAGTTTATCTCCTGATGATGCTTCGGTTGCGGGGTGAAATTATTGTTGAGTTTGTGATAGTGAATGTCTGTATTGTGTTGCCGGCAACGACTTAAAGTGTGCATCTTTAAAACGTCATTGTATGAAAAAGCAAAACAATTTCGTTTACGTCTCCAATTAAGTCGCAATAAGAGTTCATGGTAGGCCTGCTGTTCCCTACCATACTTAGCACGGCATATGCAGCAAATGCAGGTCGTGGTGATAAAATTTTACGATAGATATATTAGTCACATAAATTAATCGATTAAGCAGCGATTAGGCTAGCAAGAGGTTCAATGTCTGTGACATCGGCGATAACTTGCAAAAAGTCATTCTTCGATGGTATTGTGACGTAAGTCTCGTAGGTAAGTTACGTCGGAATTGATGTCGAAATAGAGCTAGAAATCGCAACTGTTCAAAGGAGCGTTGGATTCAGTTTTTTGATGCCAATATGAAAGGCAACTTATAAAGATCTGATGTTCAATTTCGAACGAAGTGGATAAATGAGTTGCAAAACGAACTTCGGGTATTCGGGCATCTCTGAGATGTAGAAAAAGAAGTTGACTTCCAATTATTTTCAACTGCAAAGACCAAAGAACTCAACTCACCTGTTCATAGATAGTAGCCTGAATTTGATATCGAATTTATTTGAAATCGATACATTGGGTTTACACTCGGGAGGACACAAAAAGCTTGTTATACCTACTCAGCAGCGATAGCAACTCATTTGTTGGTCTCGGTATTCGCTTCTACAAAAGAATTCCGCAATCCATACTAGACCAGTCTAAAGAAAGGTTTAAACTAAGTGTAAGAAATATGCTTTTACGTAAAGCATATTACAAAATTGAAGATTATTTGGATGATAAAAATTCCTGGATTTTAAAATCCTTTCAGGTTCATACAAGACAGCGGTTTGATAATGTATAATTGAAAATATTTAAAAGATTGACCCCCGAGTTTCTTGCTGGTTCTTCTCGGCAAAAGCAACATTCTAATCCAGTTGTTTGCATTAATCATATTGATACTTGACAATTCAAAAGTGCTTGAAATGGCTTATTTGCATAAAGATTATTTTGATTTTATATGATTTTGACATTAGAAATGATTAAATTTTACGATACATCTATTAATTTTTTTAAAATTTTATGTAGGTAATGATACATTTTGTGATTAACAGAAAAGTATTTGTCATTTTATTTTATATCGATAATGTCTTAACAATATAGAGATTTTATCATATTAAATGTTAAGGAGTATGAAATTAAGAAAAGTAAGTTGGTCATTAGGAATTTAAGATTTGCTTAATTTTGCTTGCTTCGCGATTTCGTCGTCTCTATATCCTGATGATGCTTTGGTTGCGGGGGGAAACATTGTTGATACTGTTGTAGTGAATATGTGCAATACTTGTGTATTGTTGTGTTATTAGTGGTGGGGCAGTGCATGAATTTTCACGAATTCTGCATATATTAGGTATGAGAACGGATAAAACACTCTACATGTAGCATTACATATATTTTCTTTTATCATGGATTAAAAGGAAATAATACTTTCATCGCTTTTTGTAATATGGACTTCCGCAAAGTAACACCAAATTTTATCAATTATTTTGCTAAATCAACGAAGGAAACCTTGTAATTCTTTTTGTCTATAACGCCACTGTTTAAAACTTACTTGTCCATGGTTAACAAATCCATGCCTATGAGCTAGCTCATCTGCACGGCCATCGGGCACGAGCAGTGCGAACTGGTCGTGGTACAGCGGCACACACAAGTCCAGCACTGTCAATAACACGACCAAGTAAATAGGTGTCATAACGCACGTCGCTCATTGCATTACCGCTTACGAACTCTCAATCCAACAGTCATTACGTAAATTTTTTTTTAATTTAAACACACTCGCGTAAATTATTCAGCGTTTCGAAGAACACATCCGGTTGATGTGTCGTTCGCGAGTCGACTGAATCCTCATGACTGCCGGCATTCCCTCTATTTGATGGACGCATGCGCAATCCTTGGCGCCCTTTCCTTGGCCAAGTTAGGCGTATGTGTGGCACCAATTGACTTCACTATGGGGTAAGATTGAGTCTACACCTGTATATTGTTAACTGATTACTGCCAGCTGATATATACTTGCTTAAGGATTACATCCACCCTACGATAATTCGACTGAGGAAACTGTCTACCATGTCCTACAGCTTGCGATACCTGCGTCGCGACTCAGCAGAGTTAGCAACTCATTTGTTGGTCTCGCTATTCGCATCTATAATAAAATTCCTCAATCCATTCTAGACCAGTGTACAGAAAGATTCCAGTCAAGTGTAAAAAATATGCTTATACGTAAAGCATATTACAAAATTGAAGATTATTTGGTTGATAAGAAAGCCTGGATTTGAAAATCCTTTCAGCTTCATACAAGACAGCGGTTTAATAATGTATAATTGAAAATATTTAAAAGATTGACCGCCGAGTTTCTTGCTGGTTCTTCTCGGTAAGAGCAACATTCCGAACCAGTTGTAGCTTCATTAATCATATTGATGCTTGACGATTCAAAAGTGCCTGAAATGGTTTATTTGAATAACGATTATTTTGATTTGATTTGATTTGAATGTCCGAAATTTTATCAACACAGATTATCTTGCGAGAACAGCATAAATAAATATAAATATAAATATATATGGGGCACTTACACACACGGTCGTCCATCCCCAAAGTAAGTAACTTAATACTTGTGTTATGGGTGACGGACAACTGGTAAATATACTACATATATAATTTTAAATACATACTTAAATACAAATATACACCCAGGCTGGAAGAACCAACAAATTGTATAAAGAAAATATTGGCCCTCGGCGGGAATCGAACCCGCGACCCGCAGAGCTGAAGGCAGGGTCACTACCCACTGCGCCATTGGATCAGTCAATGTTGTCAGCATAAAGTTAGAGTTATCCGCAGATAATCTCAATGAAATGAAAACGATGAGAATGCGAGACTTTTTTCAAATTTGCTTTCGAAATATTGAAAATAATCGGCAAAGGAAACGGGTCATAGTTAAGCAATATACCAGACTGAAATTCATGCTAAGTACAAAAGTAATAATAAAATTATTTGCTACAATCCGCGGTACAGTAAATAGTAAATATATATAGTGCTAAATGTATAGTGGACTATCCGTTTTTTCATACCCGTTACATGCAGGATTCGTGCACAAACCTCCACCACTGCCACCACAATACACAAGCACTACACACGTTCACTATCACAAACTCAACAATCGTTGTAGTGCTTGTGTATTGTTATGGCAGTGGTGGAGGTTTGTGCATGAGTTTTTACGAATCCTGCATGTATCGGGTATGAAAACGGATAGTCCACTATACATTTAGCACTATATATATTTTCTATTTACTGTATCGCGGATTATAGCAAAATAATTTTATCATTACTTTTGAACGGATATGAATATTGTTACTTCTACTAATGGATGCCCACTGTTGGACATCTACCAAAGCGATGCCCACACCAAACGATTAAATTCCTCTCATGTCTAGCGGAAAAATTGAGTGTGATAACGATGCCTTTTTAAAATAACGACCTACTACTATGCCACTGTCGACCGTGGCATCTTCTCTCTTTAGAAAAACCGATTCGAATTCAAATTCAAAATATTTAAAGTGCGGCTTCGCCCGCGTGAAATTCAGTGTTTAGCGTAGTATAGTCGCTCGAGTCTCGGCATGAGACTGGCTCTCTGATACTCTACACCGCTTTTTATACCTATTCCCCCTCTAAACTACAATCGGCACCGGTTTATTACTACCCCCACTAAAAATTGTTATAAAACGACCTGTTTAACTCTATTTATATGAAACCGTCATGTGCTATTAACTAAGCCTTTCGGAGGAATTGCACGATCTTTTAGAAAAAACCGTACTGAAATCCGTTCAGTAGATTTTGAGAAAATCAATTACACACAGACAGACAGGTTCGGGGACTTTATTTTATAATAAGTATAGATATAGATTCTATTCGTTATTATAAAAATTAATTGAACAAAGTATAAATTTTTTAATTTACTCATGAACAATTGCAAGAAACTTTCTAAATAGGTCTCGATACAAACTCTCAGATGCACCTCCATATAACTTCACCCTCGCTACTTAAAGCTCGAAAGTTCTAGAACAAATAAGGCATTTGAATATCTCGACTCGAAAACTAAGTTTGCGGTTAAAAATGGCTCCGCGGCCTCCTTTTAGATTCATTTGCTTGAATAACATTTTAAAGTGGTAGATTTAAACTTATCAGCACGATCTTTGTAGAGGAAAATGTGGGAACTTATTCAATTTTTCAAGTTTGTGAGAGAATATTGCTGCAAGCAGGAAATAACTATAAAATAGTAGAAGTTTAAATATGAATTGATACAGCAAATATTATTTAAAGTTTATTAGCGTAATAATGTTACAGCATAACATCCGATTGCAAACACATCATAGAACGGCTACTAACGCCATTTATTGGTGAATCGCTTGTAACTATTTCGTAAAAAATACGTCAGCATGTGGTCTCCATTCTAGAAGTAAATTAAATTAAATAAAAAAAAAAATTAAGTAAGTAAAGTGTCTTATGTATTTATTTATTAGATTTTTCAAAATGACTTGTACGATTTCTATTAAATGTTATAGTTTAAGCTTATTTGAATTCTTATCAGCATATTTTAGCGACGAAAATATGTCGTTATAAAAAGGGAAACATATTTTAAAAACAATATAACAGAACTAACTACTTTGTTATAATCCGCACGGGTTAAGTGAATGCATGCAAAGCCAATGTGTATGAAGCAGGCAAAATCTACGCACCTTATACATGCAGGACCAGCCACCACATGCACCCCAAGGCGCAATTCACCAGCAACAACGCACACAAAAGCAGCACACACACCCACCACCACAATCTCGACGATCGTTTCGCCCCGAAACCGAAGCATCATCAGGAGGATAGGCTCCACGACAAAAATCGTACTGCCAGTACAGTACAGTACTGCAGTACGATTTTTGTCGTAACCGAAGCCGAAACCGAAGCATCATCAGGAGGATAGGCTCCACGACAAAAATCGTACTGCAGTACTGTACTGTACTGGCAGTCAGTCGTCGAGATTGTGGTGGTGGGTGTGTGTGCTGCTTTTGTGTGTGTTGTTGCTGGTGAATTGCGCCTTGGGGTGCATGTGGTGGCTGGTCCTGCATGTATAAGGTGCGTAGATTTTGCCTGCTTCATACACATTGGCTTTGCATGCATTCACTTAACCCGTGCGGATTATAGCAAAGTAGTTAGTTCTGTTATATTGTTTGTAATATGGAATTCCGCAAAGTAACGCCTGCTTCTATAAATGAAACATATTTTAATAACGAATCATTAGAAATGAAATTCAATTGATATATGACATAACCGTTCTGATTTAAGGCAAATGAGAGTATAATGGATCGGATTCACAATAGATTTATCTGAATCGTATTATAATGAATTGCGACGGAGCCTTTCTCATTTTATTCCAAGATCGACTGAATAAGGCACCTCCATGAATGGGCGGCTTAGCCGAAGTAAATGTATTGTTACGTTAAATATGAACCATTATCGAATGGTATCCATAAAAATGATATTCTATATATTCCTTTTTCACCATAAAATTCGTATCGATTAATTTATACTGGCCCGTTGGCGCAGTGGTTAGGTTAGCCTTAGGTTATAAAGCCTGTAAGTGATATTTGCGACCACACTGCACGGGATTTTGAGGGTAATTTATTTGTATATACAATACAATACAATTGTATATACAATTTGACTGGCCCGTTGGCGCAGTAGGTAGCGACCCTGCCTTCAGCTCCGTGGGTCGTGGGTTCGATTCCCACCGAGGACCAACATTTTCTATAAACAATTTGTTGGTTCTTCGAGCCTGAGTGTGTATTTGTATTAACGTATGTATTTAAAATTATATATGTAGTATATTTACCAGTTTTCCGTCACCCATAACACAAATATTGTTACTTACTTTGGGACGGACGACCGTGTGTATAAGTATCCCATATATTTATATATTTATATTTATTTATACTTATTATAAAACAAGTCCCAAAAAGCTATCTGTCTGTATGATCGATTTTCTCAAACTGAACGGATTTTTGTACGGTTTTCACCAAAAGATAGTGCAATACTTCCGGATGGATAGATTAAGATAAATATAGTACATATCGGTATTATGCAAATTGTGTTCAAGAGATCGCACAGTTGTTAAAATACTTGCTTGCTGGGAGCTTTAGTCGCGTGCGCTGCGTAAACCAGCAGAGGTACGCTAAAGTAATGTACTAGAGAATGGTAGATCTATAAAAATACTACGAAAAAGTTTGCAACAGCGTGTCTCTATCTCTTATGGTCGACTCACAATAACTACTTTTATGTTTAAAATTTGAATTGTAGAAAAAACTATTTTTCAACGCGGATTTCCAAAATAAAATTAATGTTTAGAGAGCGGCTCGTCTTATTTTATCGGATGACTGACTGACTAGTTTGGATAACCGGCAATAGCACCGCATAAAGAGCTCATGAATGAGAACCCCACGTGGGCTTTAAATTAGTCGGGCTCATCCGAATAAAATAATACGTGAGTATAGCCGGTCTCTTAACATTAATTATGAATACCACTCGCGATAGAGTAAATTCAAAAAAAGAAAATAAAAGTTAAGTTGCATTCGTGGGAGTTGGAAATTCAAAACCACTGGAAAACTCTCCAAATGTAAAACACCCAATTCTAACCCAAGTCCGATTTCATTACTATTTCCATATCAACACGTCCCTACAGGGTTACGCAATACGTAAAAACTTTCGAAATATATTCGTATAAACTTAATAAAACAATGTTTAGATGACATCAGGGATATACCGTAAAAGCATTGTCATATATCGTGACATGATGAACACCCTCTGAGACGGGTTGGTCTCTATATATTATACTAGCAATGCCCCGCGGTTTCACCCGCGTCCATACCGATCTCGTGGTAGTGGAAAGTCTACGAAGTCGGACTATAGATTTATTAGTAGATTATTTAATTATAAAAAATGGGTATCATTAGTATTCTTCAAATAAGAGCTAACTCACCAAATGCAGGCCCTGCTATAACGGTCGCTACAAAGAATTTCTTATGGCATTACTTTCTTTCGATTTATATTCTTAAATTCGTAATATCTTTTGATCGGGTTTGAGTTTTTAATAAAGTCAAATTTGTAAATTAAAGAAATAGGTTTATAGAATTAGGCGTTACTTTGCGGAGATCCATAACACAAAAGTAATAATAAAATTATTTTGCTATAATCCGCGACACAGTAAATAAAAAAATATATAGTGTTAAATGTATAGTGTCCACTATACATTTAACACTATATATTATCCGCGTTTTCATACCCGATACGTGCAGGATTCGTAAAAACACATGCACAAACCTCCATAACTTCCACCACAATACACAAGCACTACACATGTTCACTATCACAAACTCAACAATCGTTTCGCCCCGCAACCAAAGCATCATCAGGAGATAGACTCCACGTCAAAATCGCAAAGCTTTGCAATGTTTTCGTTTGAAAAAATTGTTGAGTTTGTGGTAGTGAACGTGTGTAGTGTTTGTGTATTGTGGTGGCAGTGCTGGAGGTTTGTGCATGTGTTTTTACAAATCCTGCATGTAACGGGTATGAAAAAACGGATAGTCCACTATACATTTAGCACTATATATATTTTCTATTTACTGTATCGCGGATTATAACAAAATAATTTTATTATTACTTTTGTAAAGAAATAGGTTTTATATTGGAGATCTGATGACCTTTCACATTAAAAGATATAGTATATGAAAGGTCACATTATAAGATATAGTATATGAAAGGTCACGTACACATGCACACTCCAAAGTCACACAAGTTTGGACTGTGCATGTGTAGGTATGCGGATGTAAGATCATAATACATTGTTAACTCATCATCATCATCATTCTTCTGCCCTTATCCCACTCTACGTGGGGTCGGCACAACATGTTATAAACATGTTGTCACATGATTTGGCTACGTATTTTACGATCGGATGCCTGCCTGACTTTAACTTGCCTTAGTCGCCTTTTACGACACCTCGGTAAGAAATGAGGGTGGTCTATTCTATGCAGCCGGATACCACACGGTATATACCTTAGTCGCCTCTTACGACACCTCGGTAAGAACGGAGGGTGGTCTATTCTATTCTGCCGGATACCATACACCATAATACATTGTTAACTGTTTGGAAAATTCCCCGCCATTCATTCCGTACTATAATAGTGTCACGCGGATCAATATTAACTGGCTATTCTCGTTTAACTGGCTACAGTAAGGATGTCAATGACAGAACCATTGTACTGAGGACAGGTGTTTCCATTGTCCTGTTCTACAATATGAAAACATAAAATCGCGGGTAATGCAAGTCTTCACAGATGTCGACCTATTTCTATTATATAGGTTTGCGTTAAGCGAAATTAGTTTTCTCATGAAAACAAACACAGATCATAAGTGAAATTTTTTATTGAGATGAACTTGTAAACAAGTAGCTACAAAACTGAGCTGTGTTAGCCCAGACAATCACGAGTCAAACCCCGGGCAGGAATAATGAGTTTTTCTAATAAAACTTATGTTTCAAATTAATAATTGCAAGTTATCACACGCTTTTCGGTGAAGGAAAACATCATGAGGAAACCCGCATATCTCCAGAAAAATTCTGGGGATATGTGTAACCTACCAATCCGCATTAGAGCAGCGTGGTAGGTTTTAGCTCCAACCACTATCTTCAGCAACTCAGAGAGGAGGCCTATGCCTAGCAGTGGGATTGTAACAGGGCGTTAGCATAATTTTTTTCTTTTTTTTTGTAATCAAGTCGTTTGAGTCGTCAATTTTGTTTCTGGTTCAGAAAATTGCCTAAACCAGCAAGAAACTCGACGATTGCTCTTTCAAAAAAGCCCAAAGTATCTAACGTCGACATAAAACTTATTACAACTTCCCTTTCCCCAATTAACTATTATATTATTCACATTTTCAGACCTTATGTCAATATATATCTACAAATCTATACTTATTATAACAAAGTCCCAAAAAGCTGTCTGTCTGTTTGTAATCGATTTTCTCAAAATCTACTGAACGGATTTTGTACAGTTGTCACCAAAAGATAGTGTAATATTTCCGGATAGTTTAGGTAAATAGTATGGTAGGATATTATATACGGTATTATGAAAATTGTGTTGAAGTGATCGCCCAGTTGTTAAAAAACTTGCTTTCTGGGAGCTTTAGGCATGTGCGCTGCGTAAACCAGCAGATATACGCTAAAGTAATGTACTAGAGAAATTGTAGATCTATAAAACTACTACTAAAAAGTCCGCGATAGCATGTGTCTATCTCTCATGGTTAATTTACAAAAACTATTTTTATATTTTAAATTCCACGCGGGCGAAGTCGTAGGCACAGCTAGTATATTATAAATGTAAAAGTTTGTCTGTTTGTGAAGTCTGTCTGTTTGTGTTAGGATATCGTGGCTAATCTGCTGGAACAATATTAATGAAATTTGGTATAACTAAAAAGCATCAGTTCAGGTCTACAAACAGTAGGTGGAACGACCTCGAAAAGATTGCGGGGAGATCGCAGAAGGTCGTGTTGCGTGGAAGTGCTTGGAAAATACCTATGACCAGCAATGATCGTCTATTGTTTGATGAGATAGAGAGAGGTATACAAACATACCTCCATACTGAAAAAGGCAGCGTTGATGGACCTCTAGGAGGTAGAAAAATGATAATTATGGGTGCTTGTTCGATCCCAGTGGCATATGATAACGTTACGTAGAAATCTCTCTAAGAGACCTTTATTCGAAAGCGGACGTCTATCAGTGGAAAAAAGTTTTATTATAATTCCAATTTAGAAGTACGAATCCCGTCAAGAACGTTGAGAAATAAAATATTGGAATTCTGAACGAGTTTTGCGTATACCAAAATTCAAAGACCAAACCGTTGCAATGGAAACACAAATAGAAAAAACATTTGCCCCAAAAACCTGTTTCCTACATTACTTGCCCCTCGTGGATATATTTCACTGTTTAAGCAAAACAACTGACTCCCAATAGGCGTATAGTCGTCAGAGATTTGAGACGGGGCAAGAGTTATTTGCCGTGGGGATACATTCAATTAGTAGATGGTATAAATTGCTCTTTTTACGCAAAAGCTTTTTGGTGAAGCTTTAATTATCATAATAGGAATTTAAAATTATGAAAGTCTAGCCGGTAGTTTGATGGGCGGAAATAGGTCCACAGAGTAATATGGTTATAAGTCGAGTTGTTTTTTGTTTCCTCTGGGACCAAGGATTTATCAAGAGATAGAAAACAGCCTATATTTATCAAAGAACGCCAAATTTTGTACAAATCTGTTGAAGCGTTAATACGGTATAAGCAGACACATAAATTTTCAATTTCTTTAAATATTAATAAGATGTAGTATAGCTTCGCTACACCGATTTATATTGGTAATTTTGATTCTTCTAGGGGGTAGCAATGCATGCTAAACAAAGTAATAAATATTGGACTTATTTATAGAATTAGGCCTTACTTTGCTAAGATCCATAATACAAAAGTAATAATGAAATTATGTTGCGTATAATCCACGATTATACGAAAATTATTATGTCGAAGATCCACGACAAAGGTATGAGAACGGATAGTCCGCTCTATATATCTCAAGTATGAAAATAATTCTGCTAAAATGTCAATACGGCAAAAGAGATGATAAAGTCATTTTCATTGTGAATATTAGCAAAATAATTTTAACAAACTTTACACATACTAGATGGCGCTACTGGTCAGGTGGCTTTCGCTATTATTTTCCTTTCTAAAGTTTTGGATTATTCTGGTGTATCACAAACGCTTTACTCATGACTGATAAGAATCGTCACCATCTCGGGCCAACGCAGTGGTGATAGATTTTGTTATGATATGATATATGTGATGATAGATGATTTTAAGATAGGGATGGATTTGCTTTGTTCCTTGTTGTATCCTCAGACTATAAATCTAAGCCTACATTACCTATTTTAACATCATCTTCATTCAAATTATTTTTAACAATCAAGCCCTAAGAGATCTTATGACATAAATTGAAGAAAAGAAAGGAAACTTTTAAATATGCATTTCTTTTTAAACAAGTGATTAAGTTAGTTTATTTGAGAGTTACGTAGTTAATTGAATCAACAATTTCGTTGGCCATGTAACTTTGACGTTTTATTCGCACCAAGATTAACAGTCTTGCTTCGCCCTAAGAGAACTTTATAGGATCATAAAACGGCTATATAAATCCAACCATTAAACCTACAGACTTTAAATTGACCAGAAAAAGGCTATGTCATTGCGTTTACCGCCGCGAGAAAGTGTTATAGGAATTAAGGGATACAGTTTCGCCGAAGGGCTTAGTTTAAAAACAAAATGTTAGTATAAAAAAGTGTATAAAGATACATTTATCATCATATCATCATCCTCCTCCAGAGCTGTGATACCCCAGCGGCGAGACCGTGCGACTCTTTCAAGGGGAACACGAGTTCAAACCCGGGCAGACACCAATGAGTTTTTCTATTAAAACTCATGTGTCTAATTGATAATTGCAATTTATCACACGCTTTTCGGTGAAGGAAAACATCGTGAGGAAACCTGCATATCTCTAGAGAATTCTGGAGATGTGTAACCTACCAATCCGCATTGGAGCAGCGTGGTAGGTCTTAGCCCCAACCCTTCTCTCCAGAAAAGGAGAGAGGAGGCCTATTCCCAGCAGTGGGATTGTAACAGGCCGCTACATCATCCTCTTGCCCTTGTCCCACTATAAGTGGCACAACATGTTGTCACATGATTCGGCTACGTATTTTATGACCGGCCGCCTGCCAGACGTCAACTTATCTTAGTCGAATTTTACGACACCTCGCTAAAAGGAAAGAGAAAAGAAAGAGGGTGGTCTATTCTACTCAACTGCATACAACACGGTAGGTCAACTTACTTTAGTCGGTGGATGATGATTTTACTTCGATAATAGGAAAAAAATAATTCTAAATGAAGGATATTTTAATACAGAAGTGGAAGCGAACAAAGTCTCGGTTACCACTAGTTTGAAAATAAACGAAACATACGCGAAATAAAGAGGAACAAATTGTACACACGTGCAAATAGACTTTGAATGAGAGATTAATTTCATTATTCATTCTATTCATAAAGATTTTATGATGAATTTTGGTTTAGCTGCAATGAATTTCGTTTATATTATTCATGAACAAGCTTGTTTTTGTTAATTTTTATCAATTACCATGTACATTAATTAATGTTTTAAAATTATATTTTGAAAAGAGTAACGCCCGAGTATCTTGCTGGTTCTTATCGGTAGGTACAGCTTTCCGAACCAGCAGTAGAGTGACGGTTCAAAAGCATTTTTTTACACGTTTACTTGAATAAAATTTGAATTTTGAATTTTGAATTTGAATGTTTATCCATACCCGCCTTAGAATATTCTACTCAGCCGAATTGGTATCAGTATCCCAAGACGCCCTGACCATTACGATTTTGTCGTGGAGCCTATCCCCCTGATGATGCTTCGGTTTCGGGGCGAAACGATCGTAAATATTTTGGTGGTGGTTGTTGAGCTTGTGTGAACTAATGCTGGTGGAGGCATTATGGTGGAGGGATACGTGTGGTGACTTGTCCTGCATGTGTAAGTTACGTGAATTTTGCCTTATCGTTATACTGTTATTATACTGTTAAACATTGTTCTCGTATATCATTAAGCCTAATTATTTATTTCACGGTATAATAAAGACAACATATTTTCTTTTAAAAATAAGTTTTAAAAAACTGTGATAAAACACTAAACAGCTCTGAACTCGTACGTGAATTTTGCCTGCTTCATACACTTAGCTTATATTCGCTTAATACACGCGCGTTATACCAAAGTTTAGTACGCGACAATAAATAATGTATATCGAGGCTCAGAGAGAGAAATCGGCTAGATTCTGCTTCATAGAGCATCGTCTCTGTCGCACAGACTGACGAACCCGTGTTGTGACAGTGACAGCGCTCTACGAAACCGAATCGGCCGGCTGTTTCGTTCTAAGTTCTCGATGTGCGTTATTTATTGCCGGGTACTATAGTAATCCGTAATATGGAATTCCGCAAAGTAACGCCTGCTTCTATAAATCATATAAATGTTATTATTAATAATTTTATAAAATCTCTTTCTAATCGGTGATTCTCAAGGGAAGGAGTATAAAATATTATTTTATATAATAAATATAAATTTGAACCTGAGTAGCTTTGTATGCGAAATTCCTTTCAATTACACAGTTCAAAGCGTTTTAATTGTGATATTATACATACTATAAATTTCACTCGCTTTAGAGTAGCAATGCAAAACCTAATTACATTTTCGTAATTTCATATTAAACAAAGAGAATTCTAGTTTGCTAAAAACAGGTGTGTGTAACATTTTACCCCACAATTATAACTGTTCCATAAATCTTTATCTACACTTATTATAAAACTAAGTCCCAAAAAGCTGTCTGTATGTAATCGATTTTCTCAAAATCTGTTGAACGAATTTTTGTACGGTTTTCACCAAAAGATAGTTCAATAGTTCCGAATGGTTAAGATAAATATTACATATCGGTATCGTGTAAATTGTGTTGAAGATTTCGTGCAGTTTTTAAAAAACTTGCTTGCTGGGAGCTTTAGTCGCGTGCGCTGCTTAAACCAGCAGAGATTCGTTAAAGTTATGTACTAGAGAATTGTAGATCTATAAAACTACTACAAAAAAGTCCGCATGTGCAAATAGCATGTCTCTACTTTTAAGTTTAAAGTTTGAATTTAAGAAATAATTGTGGCATGCTGAATTCCACGCGGGCGAAGCCGCTGGCACAGCTAGTTACTAATAATTGAATTGTGACTAAAGGAGTGTTAAATAAGAATGTGAATGGATATGTGACTAGAAGGAGGCCTAAAAAGAGATGGTTGGATAGTGTTATATATGACATCCATATAAAAAGAGCTGCTCTTCAGTTGACGAATTCTCCCAGTCTCCACTTAGAGTGGGATAACGGCAAGAGAATCATGAATTATATGTATTACATAATACATAAGTACGAAGAAACCATGGGCGTCGGGTTTTATGGTGTTAAATTGGCGATATTGTAATGGTAAATATATCGTTGTTAGGTTTGTTTTTCTTCTGTTTAAAAAAAATAGTCCCACGTATACGTAAACCTTTTCGTCCGAAATACCTCAGTCCATACCAGGGTCTTCGAACAGTGCGTTTTGCCAGTGCCATGACCTACGGATCCGATACGTGGTCGCTCTACGGGCCTTATAAGAAAGCTCAGAGTCACTCAGCGGGCGATGGAGCGAGCTATGCTCGGAGTGTCTCTACGAGATCAAATCAGAAATGAGGAGATCCGTAGAAGAACTAGAGTCACCGACATAGCTCAGCGTATCGCGAAGCTGAAATGGCGCTGGGCGGGGCACATAGTGCGAAGGACCGATGGGCGCTAGTGTCTCAAGGTGCTCGAATGGCGACCCCGCACCGGAAAGCGCAGCGTCGGTAGATCCCCTACGAGGTGAACAGACGACCTCAAAAAGGTCGCAGGGAGCCACTGGATCCAGGTGGCGCAAGATCGTGTGGTGTGGCGATCCCATGAAGAGGCCTATGTCCAGCAGTAGACGTCCATCGACTGACGAAGAAGAAGAAAAAGAGATACGTAAATCACTTTTCTTCGTTTTCTGATCTTGTACATCAGAAGTAGTTAGATCAGACTAGACAGATTAGATCAGACTCGGAAATTATGTGTATTGGATTTTTTTAAAGATTAAACAAATATTTCGATATTCGTATATCCAAACAAACGTACTCCCTCAATTTCGCGGTCTATTAAGTAACGTTAACCCTCAGGCAGGACAAAATATTAGCTACCGAAACGTCATCAGGCCACGCGGCGTGCAAGATCTCGTTACTGGCAAATTTGAATATCAGCCAATCAACGCGCGACACTCAAGTGGGACGATCCCGACCGAATTCAATTACTCCTTTTTATTGGCTCGCTCAGGCAGAGGTGAGGAACATTTTTTTCTTATTTATCGATAATTTTGAATAAAAATTTTACACCATGAAGCATGTTTACTACACGGCCAATGTGAAATGGCACATTTTCGTATATACTTCTATATAGAAAAAGGACTCCGAAATGGCTGGACCGATTTTAACAAAGTTTGCAGAGAATCTTTAAAATGGCTTTGACTAGCCTGGGTGTATATTTGTATTTAAGTATGTATTTAAAATATATGGAGTATATCTACCAGTTGTCCGTCACTCTTAACAAAAATATTAAGTTACTTACTTTGGGGAAGGACGACCGTGTGTGTAAGTGTCCCATATATTTATTTATTTATTATTTATTTATTTACTTACTTTGGGGACGAACGACCGTGTGTGTAAGTGTCCCATATATTTATATATTTATTTTATTTAGAATGACCCAGCGGATGAACCTGTTTGTTTGATGGCGTTTGGAGGATTTTTTTAAACTGTTGAGTGCTGTTTCGAGGGAAATTCGAAACCAGGCTAAGCCACAGCAACGCATGGCCGGAAAGCTAGTTGGAATTAAATTAATAATTCCTACATTTATCCTATGAGACGATAAAAATTAAATACGGCTGAATAATCCGATATAAGCTTTCCTTCGCGCTTGCGACCCTAAGACCCTAATAAAAAATACATTCCGCGTCCCACTAAAGCTATCTTTTTTTATAAGCTTTATTGACCTTTGTGGTCGCGTTTATATTTGATGCCTTACAAGGATGGGTAAATAAACCCGGAAAAACATCAATCGATGGAATAGTATTAAGTATAAATTGTTCAGAAACATTATAAAAATTGTGTGACTGAAATAACACCAAAGATGAACAATCCACACATAGCTTATAGCTTCTTATCTACAAAAAGTCTTATCTAAAAAAGATGTACATAAAAAAACGCTGATTGCGCACATCTTTGACAAATAGATGGGATGAGAATATAAAACGAGTTTTGAATTTTGATATATTAATTAAAATATTACACTATAGTATAAGTAAAAGTAGCAGAGTATCATCCTCCTGCCCTTATCCCACTCTAAGTGGGGTCGGCACTACATGTTACGAGCATGTTGTCACATGATATGGCTGCGTTTTTTATGATCGACCGCCTGCCTGACGTCAACTTACCTTAGTCGTACTTTACTACACATCGGTAAGAAATGAGGGTGGTCTATTTTATTTAGCCAGATACCAAACGGCATAAAAAGTACCAGGTAGACCTGATTTTTAATCACTTTTCTCACACACAATCTACTAAAGGACGTCAAAACATCGTGTTAATGACAAATAATCTTTAAAGGAGTTTTTATGTTGGTTTTTCTAGTAATGGCAACCCTAGGTTAGTTATTAAAATATTAATTATATACCAACGGGAACTTTTACTGGTTTTTATATTATTAGCGATTTCTTTTTCGCTTATCTGCCTATCTGTCATTTGATCTTATCTGGCAAACATACTGAGGGGGATTGAAATAATGAACTAAGAGGATACTATAGGGATAACTCTATATTATCCTCTTAGTACATTAGTTAATAACATCATATAATAAAATACAATCATACAACATAGTAAAATAACATCACCATATGTACCTTGATTTAGGGTACCATCGTACTAGGATGTGGAACTGAACTCGACATTCTTTTCGATTTGCCTAATTCTGATAGCCCTAATGGCTTTGACAGCGTCACCGGAAGGACGGGCGAGCGCAGAAGCTTCGCTCAGTAAAATTGGTAAAGGGAACTGAAAACATTTCATTATTTTACGATATATAATTACGATGGCAACTCAATAAAACTCAAACTCAAATAAAATTTTTTGGGTATAAGATTCTATAATAAAATTCCACAATCTACATTAACTTTACCTTTAATGCTGTTTAAAAATACTATTAAAAAAAGGTTAATTCAGAAAGCCTATTATACTATTGAAGATTACCTAGAAGATAAGAATGCGTGGATATAGCTTCTCTTCAACCCTGTACAAGACATTTATAACTATATGTAACTAGTGATAAGAATTATTGTTGAAAAAGAGCAACCGCCGAGTTTCTTGCTGGTTCTTCTCGGTAGGAACAGCTTTCCGAACCAGCAGTGGATGTTGACGATTCAGAAGCACTTGTTTACAAGTTTACTTGAATGAATAATATTTTGTATTTGAATTTGAACTGAATAAAAGATTACATTATTGAACACATACTAAAGATTATAACATCAAATCTATGAACCCTATTCACGGTAGATAATCAAAGCATCTACCCACGTTAAACCGGACTCCTATTTCTATGTACGATCAATCACATAAAACAACGAGCCAACCGTAAGACATACAAGCCCTCGTGGAGCATCCGCCGTCGCCACACAGAGATAAAGTTACTCTTTATGTAGCTATATAAAACTCAACTTAAAAGATAACGACGTCTTTTGCCCTTTGACGTCCGCTTGTTACAACTTTACTTGTTAGAATAACTGTGTCATACGATAGTTCTGTCGCCGTACCACCGCTATTTGATATTCTTTACACTAATGCGTAGCGGCGCCATTGCGATTTAAATTGAAAGGTTCTTTATAATATACAATTGATAATGAGATCTTTTTAGTGTGCATTTGTATGAAATATTTAAAAGTAAGAATTAAGAATAAGAATATCTCATTTTAAAGAATTAGGCGTTACTTTGCGGAGATCCATAATACAAAAGTAATAATAAAATCATGTTGCTATAATCCGCGATATAGTATATAGTGTTAAATGTATAGCGGACTATCCGTATTTTCATACCCGATACGTGTAGGATTCGTAAAAACACATGCACAAACCTCCACTACTTCCACCACAATACACAAGCACTACACACGTTCACTATCACAAACTCAACAATCGTTTTGCCCCGCAACCGAAGCATCATCAGGAGACGACGAAATCGCAAAGCGAAAGCAAAGCTTTTTACTGTATCGCGGATTATAGCAAAATAATTTTAATAATAACATCTTTATTTATATAATTGCACTACTAATCACAATTCACATATACAACAAAAAAAAGTTCAAAAAAACAGGTAATAACAGTGCAATGCTATAAAATGGTAGCTACTCAACGATAGTTGAACTGGGAAGCCCTACACTGATTTTCAGTAACAGCCAAAAAACAATTCTAATACGTCCCAAAGTCAGTAACAACATAACAAAGAATTAAATAAATTATCAATATAAATATAATAATAAATAATCAAAGAGAAAATAAATAAGACCACAATAGAAAAATACTATATAATAACAGAATAACTATACATGTCCCTATAAAAATATAAACAGGTTAGTGTGACACAACAATAAAATGCAGCTAATAATTATAATGCTAATGTAAAAGAAAAATTAACCAAATATCTGGATCTAGCTCATGAGATTACCGCAATGTGGAATATTGAATCAACAATAATTGTTCCTATTGTTGTATCGGTCAACGGTTTACTAGCGAAGAGTCTTGACCAACACCTCAAGAGGCTCTCGCTTAGTTGTTAAATTAAAGGCAAGATACAAAGGGCAGTGTTGCTTGATTTTTTTTTTTTCGAACTGACTGTATGCTGTTAGCCCTAATGGCTTTTACAGCGTCACCGAGCGGAACGGGCGAGCGCAGAAGTATCATCGAGGTTGCGAAATACAGGGAGTAGAGCGCAGAAGCTCTACTTAAGTCGGGGAACGTCGTCCTAAGGGTGCCTCCTGTGAGGCCGGACTACGGCTTAGGGCGACGCGTAGTGGAGGGTTGATGGTATGACTTAGTCATACCATCAACCCTGACGTCAGAAAACTGGGACCTCGTCTTCGCTGGCGAAGACGCTGTGTGTGTGTATTACGTGTATCTGTGTTGGCGATCGTTATTTGATCGTCGGGGTCATACAGGACGCTTTTTGGACGCCTATATTTTCGATGGTCGGACCTAACTGGGATGTAGGTAGAAGCAACTGAAATCAGGGGGTTCGGGTGTACCTCAGATTTCTCGAAGTAAGATTTCGAAAAACGTTTAAAGAGGTGAGTAATGGTAGGGAGATTGAGGAGTGTTGCTTGAGACGGCACGCATTGTGAGGAGGTTCCTCACTCTGTAGCCCTAACCACCGACAGCTTGAGTCCTATCTCCGCTCACCGTGGACGGCAATTTTCTATATTTTTTAATGTTTTTATTTGCTGTGTGTTTTAAAAAACATTCAAAAATATAATTTTATTTGTAAATAAATAAATGAATGTATAATAATGTTAATAATATATATTTAAAAGAAAATTCGACTAAATATTTAGACCTTTCGTATGAGATAACCGCAATGAGGAATGTTGACTCAACAATAATTGTTCCTATTGTTGTGTCGGTTAACGGTCTGGTTGCGAAAAGCCTCGACCAACATCTTCGGAGGCTTTCGCTAAATAGTTGGGTCAAGAGTCGGATGCAGAAGGCAGTATTGCTTGAAACGGCTCGTATTGTGAGGAAGATCCTCACTCTGGACCCCTAACCACCGGTAGCTCGGGATATTGACTCGCTTTCAGCGGATGTCAATTTTTTATATTTTTAAATGTTTAAATTATTTTTTTTATAATTAGAAATATTTAAAATTGTAAGGTTTCAGAAAAAAAAGGGGACTAAGGTAAGTCGACGTCAGGCAGGCGGCCGGTCGTAAAATACATAGTACCAAATCACGTTAGAACATTTTTGTAACATGTTGTGCCGACCCCACTTAGAGTGGGATAAGGGCAGGAGAATGATGATGATGACTTTAGATTATTCAAATGTCTAATAAAAAAAAACCGTAAAACCCGATCGCGTGAAAGTCCTTTTTGAAAGTTCGATGAATTATTGCGGATCCCAAATCTCAACAAACTTATTCCATCTCCATAATAAAGTTTGTTGAAGTGGTTAAGTTTATTGACGGCAAGAGACCCAGCGGGTCGCACACTAACTATTTCCCACTAAACCGATTAAACTGTATCAACAACTAACTGGGTCATGAGTTGCCTATATTTTACTTAAACTCTTCATCTGACTAAGAGTCCGATTTAAGTATATGCTGTCAGAAATAATATGATTTAAATTTAATGAAATAATCATGTCATCAAATATAAATCATTTAATAATAATATTTTTATATATAAGTGGATAAATTAAACTTTTTTTAATTGTTAATAAGTTAATTGTTAATGCCATATGGTATCCGTATAAACTGATAGTCCGCTATACATTTAGCACTATATATATTTTCTATTTACTGTATCAAGGATTATAGCTTAATAATTTTATTATTACTTTTGTATTATGGATCTCCGCAAAAGTGACGCCTAATTCTATAAATATTTTCCTTAAAAAAAAGCGTGTGATAAATTGTAAATATCAATTAGCCTGCCCGGGATTTATACGCCTGACCCTCTAACGAATACCTAATAAATTCTAATGCATATAAATTCTATTTGATAAGTAAATCTAGACTGTGCAAACTCTACGGTAACATTAAAATTTCAATATTCAAATTTTCAATTATCCCAATAAACATTTCAAGAAACTCTTGCATAATTTCAAAGAAAACCACATTTCAAGTCTGCCTAGCAAATACCTAGACACAAAGACTATTTGTAGCGCAATAAAAGCGTATTTAACTATTATTACTTTGCTTAACTAGAAGCACTCTTAGGCTAACTTAACTATTCCGGCTTAGCTCAGGTAACGAGACGAATTGCACTATTAAAGAGAGGAATAGTCTCTTACAACTCACAAACTTGGTTTTGCGTTATCTCGTTGCGGTAAAATTTTATGTTCCACGACTATTTGTGGCAAACTGTACTTGATTTGAGATTAACCACAAATAAAAGTAAAGTAACGATCTGTTATTATCCCACAGCTGACCATAGGCCGCTTCTCTCCGCTTTTGGAGTGAAGGATTGGAGCTAACACAAACCACCAACAGGTTACACATATACCCAGAATTCTCTAGAGATATGCAGGTTACCTCACGCTGTTTTCTTCACCGAAAAGCGTGTTAATAATTTTAAAAATCAATAAGCACATAAGTTTTAACATAAAAAGTCATTGGTGCCCGGGATTTGTACCAATGACCCACTCGAGAGAAGTGGACGGTCGAAACACAGTCTTGTTTTGGAAGCTTTCAGGTGGAAAACTGATGAGGATTTTTTTTTTAAAGAAAGAGTGATTAAGCACATTGGCGAGCGCGATTTGTCTTGCCTACATCGATAAATTGCACATAAGTTTTAACAGAAGAACTCAAAGGTGCCTCTACGGTGTTTAAACCCGTAACCCCTTGAAAGAGTCGCACGGACTCACCGCTGGGCTATCACAGCTTTAACAACTTATAGATCCTGGTAAATACTTAATCTTATTTGGTAAATCTGTAAGCATGTGTAAATTTTAACTTCCCTGTCAAAAATTTCGAACAGTTTGTGTTGCCAGTGATGACATACGGGATCCGAAACGTGGTCTGACTATGAGCTTAGCGTACGCTAGCGTACGTAGCCTAGAGTCACCCAGCGGACGATGGAGCGAGCAATTCTTTTACAATCTCTACCTGATCAAATCAGAAATGAAGAGATCTGTAGAAGTTATAATTCAAATTTTAATTAATTTAAATAATAACTATTATATATTATTTTATTCATTCATTTTTTAACTTTAATCTATGTATGTATATAGTGTTTCGTCATTTTTTGTTTTTCTTCCTTCCTTTTTTTTCATCTTCCATTTTTTTTTATTTTCTTTCTGTTACTCATAGGTTGGCTTTTAGGGATAAGTCCGCCTCTTGTTTGTACAATAAAGAAATAAATAAATAAATAAAATAATAAATAAGGACCAAAGTCACCGACATAACTCAGTGTGTCGTGAAGCTGCTGTGCAGGTAGCCGATGGGCGTTGAGGTTTTATTGTGTTAGAATGGCGACTCCGCACTGGATAACGCAGCGTCAATAAAAATCACTACGAGGTGAACTGATGACCTCAAAATTTCGCGGGGAATCACTGGATTCAAGGGACACAAGATCGTGTGGCGTGGAGATCTATGTCCAGCAGGACATTCATCGATTTACGACGAAGAAAAAGAAGATATAATTAGTAGTTGCGATACAAGAGTGGTGTGTACGTAATTATATGGATTTGTATATTGCAAAGTGTCATCATATAAAATTTACTAAGAATAAAAACATTGTACAAACATCTTACGAGCTAAATGGTGATAGTATTTCTGAAGTAAATAATATTAGAGATCTAGGAATTGAAATGGACTCTAATATGTCATTTGTACCACATATAGACTCGATTATTTTGAAAGCCTCCAAAATGATTGGTCTCATTAAAAGAATCTGCAAAAATTTTAAAACTATAAAAGCCATTAAAATCCTTTATAACTGCTATATACGTAGCATATTAGAATACGCTTCATCTGTATGGAATCCGTATTGTAAAAACCACATTAACCGCATTGAGCGGATACAGGAGAATTTGACCAAATATCTGGCCTACAAAGATAAGAAGTGCCCGTATAGAGCTGACTATTCTCAAAGACTTAAACACTTAGATATGCTTACCCTATCACAACGAAGGAACATTTCTGATCTTTGTACTCTACATAAACGCCTAAATGGTAACATTGACTGTCCCTCTTTGTTATCAGAAGTGAAACTATCTGTACCTCGTAAATTTAGAGCAGTTCGACAGCAGAATTTCTTCTTTATTAAAAAATATCGTACCAACCTTAGGCACACAGACCCCATTACTCGTATGATAGATAATTATAATAAAATTTACTGGACATCTGACATTGACATATTTTTGGGATTCCTTTACCACATTTAAAAACAAAATTAATTATTTGCTGACTTAATTTAATTATTTGTAAAATTTAATCTAAATTATTTAAAGTAACAGCCTGTTACTATGCCCACTGCTGGGCTAAGGCCTCCTCTCTCCGTTTTTGGAGAGAAGGATTGGAGCTAAGACCTACCACGCTGCTCCAATGCGGATTGGTAGGTTACACATATCCCTAGATTCTCTAGAGATATGCAGGTTTCCTCACGATGTTTTCCTTCACCGAAAAGCGTGTGATAAATTGCAATTATCAATTAGACACATAAGTTTTATTAGAAAAACTCATTGGTGCCTGCGGGGTTTGAACCTATGTCGCCTCTAGAGAGTCGCACGGTCTCACCGCTAGGCTATCACAGCTTAAATTATTTGGAATTATATAATTATTTTCGACATTATACATTACACATTATTTTTATTTCTTGTCATGTAATAGATATAATATAAAATTGTAATTTGGGTTTATTTAATTGTATATTTTGGTTATTTTAAGGAATATTATACAATCTAGACTGTAAATATTTTGATACTGTAATGATAAATTAGATCGCTTAAAATATTTATAATGACAAATATTGAATGTTGTACATGCCTTTAAGTGACGTGTTCACCCAGAACAAAAATTTATACACTAAATATGTAATTATTAATTGTAACTGTGTTCATGTCGTTGGTAGTGTCTTATTAAATAAATAAATAAATAAGTAGTTGTCTGCCACACAAGTAATAAGTTACTTATTTGAGGACGAATGAATACGTGTGCAATTTTCCTATACATTTATTGTCCCATATAAAAATATATATAACATATTAAAATGATATATATTTTACTAATAATCATATTAATTGTTAATGCCGTGTGGTATCCGGCAGAATAGAATAGACCACCCTCCATTCTTACCGAGGTGTCGTAAGAGGCGACTAAGGTATGTGCCGTGTGGTATCCGGCTGCATAGAATAGACCACCCTCATTTCTTACCGAGGTGTCGTAAGAGGCGATTAAGATAAGTTGACGTCAGGCGGCCGGTCGTAAAATACTTAGCCAAATCATGTGACAACATGTTTGTAACATGTTGCGCCGACCCCACTTGGAGGGGGATAAGGGCAGGACAATGATGAGAATGATGATTTATTGTCCCATATATATTTACGTCTTCAAAATTGCTCATTTTATAATACGTTATATTTGCGGGTATGCGGAGTGCCACAAATCTATGTAGTCAAAATGACAAGGGTTAAAACGTTATTGTTCACAGATTCTTATAAGAAAACGTAAGTCGAAAGTATTTTCCGGTATACGGCTCGTAACCCTAGCCCTTTATGTGACCTCGAGGGGATAAGTTGACGGGTTGCGCAATGGGTTTACGTCTTAGAAGTTAAATGTTTTTCTCATGAGTATAAATGAAGTTTATAACGATTTTATACTTAGTTATATGTGGTGTTGTCATAAATATTAGGGAAAACCAACTTCCTATAGTTTTATATAGGAAGTTCGTTATCTCCCTATCCTTTAACGATCAAATGTGATATGTTAATAATTTATAGAATTAGGCGTTACTTTGCGGAGATCCATAATACAAAAGTAATAATAAAATTATTTTGCTATAATCCGCGATACAGTAAATAGAAAATATAGTGTTAAATGTATAGTGGACTATCGGTATTTTCATAGCAGATACGTGCAGGAATCGTAAAAACACATGCACAAACCTCCACCACTTCCACCACAATACACAAGCACTACACACGTTCACTATCACAGACTCAACAATCATTTCAACAATCATTAGGAAATAGACTCCACGACAATATCGCAAAGTGAAGCAATATCCAAACAAGCATTGTTATATAGTACTTGGTTCATCCCCACCCTTTATTTTACCTCTGAACACACGCAACAAGCTTGAACTAGAAACATTTATCTGCTCGTTAATGAAGCAAAATAATTTTATTATTACTTTGATATTTTAATTTAAAAAAGAATGATTTCGTATATTTCGATTAAGGACAACAAATAAATATTTTTTAACTAAATAAGACATCTCGTTTACACCATCCTCATTTCTGACCTTGGTGTCGCAAAAGGCGACTAAGGCAAGTTGACGTCAGGCGGCGGGTCGTAAAACAACAAGCCAAAATTTAACGTGTTGGGCCGACCCCACTTAGAGTGGGATAAGGGCAGGAAAATGATAAAGATATCTCGTTTACAGTGTGATATATCCAACATTAGTTTACAATTTTTTAGTTATAAAATTCCGCAATCCATAGGTCCTTCAGGAAAACGACTCGATGCTCTGACGGCAAATTCATGAACTATCATCGATCCTCATAAGAAATAATATTGTTTGAATTGGTTCTTTGTTCCTAAAAACTAGATATTCATATTCTAGTTATGATATTAATAGAATTGCTCCAAAACTTTTTCCTTAGACAAGCAATATAACAGAACTAACTACTTTGCTATAATCCGCACGGGTTAAGCGAATGCATGCAAAGCTAATGTGTATGCAGCAAGCAAAATCTACGCACCTTATACATGCAGGACAAGCCACCACATGCACCCCAAGGCCCCTCCACCAGCAACAACGCACACAAGCAGCACACACACCCACCACCACAATCTCGACGATCGTTTCGCCCCGAAACCGAAGCATCATCAGGAGGATAGGCTCCACGACAAAAATCGTAATGCCCCGCGCTACCCATACAAGCAATCTTAAATAGTGGTGGGAGTTGAACTATACTAGGCTTGTCCTGCATATATAAGGTGCGTAGATTTTGCTTGCTTCATACACATTAGCTTTGCATGCATTGGCTTATGTGCATTATTTAATGCCGGGTACTACACGTGAAGTGACGCCATATTCTGTAAATGAATTCTAAAATATACAGTTCTTTTAACAAAAACTTTTTAATGTCGTCCCGGACCTTGCATCTGAGAACTTGTATCTATACAATTTAAACTATAGCTAAGTTAAACAACGAAACTCTGATAGCGCGTAGAAGCTTTTTCCTTATGTCTTGGAAATTAATATTTTTTTTTTTATAAATTAGTGGAAAGTAAAGTAGTAAATGTGGAAGTAATCTGAAGCTAGTAATCAAAGAATGTACTTTTATTGGTCAAATGTACTTTAAGCTATGTTATTTTTTTATTATTACTAAACAAAAAAACAATTTCATTAAAATTATCTAATTAGATTTTAACAGTGTTTAATTAAAATGAAAAATATTTATTAAGGTTTTTGCAGCAAAACTTTTTAATTTGCGATGAATTGTAGAGGAATTTTATAGTCTGAATTTTTTCTTCTTATGATATTAGAATATTTTAACGCAAAAATATTGCAACCCTCGACTTCTTTTTTGTTGCATACTTTATTAATAGTCATCTTTAATATTACTTTAGTCAATATTTCTTGTTTTTGTGCTATAACCTTAAAAGACGAAAATGTAGTATGTTTCTTAACTATAGAATACCTAACAGGACCGAGGGGTCCTTTTTTTGCCAGGGAAACCCCTTATGGGTCGTTACCACCCGACAGGGACAAGCGGGGGGTATGCCTCAACAACTAAAAACTTGACTGTGCTCTATCATACTGTTGGTGGTGGGCACAGGGTAACGTTGCCCCCATCCGCATCAGCAGCGGCTTTGTACACCGTAGAGCGCCACCTCCGGATCCGGGCCTCTCTAAAAGTGGCCCCTTCCTCCGCTAATCGACGCTCTGAGAGCAACAAATAAACCCCCTATCTCTAGCGAGCGTCTGAAAAACCCAGTTACAACGACTCGGAGATCCCCGTTAGGGCGGCATGCGACTGACTTCGGCAAGAGAACCTAGTGTCCTAATAGGACCTTTGACATTCCCCTAAAAATGCATTTTTTTTTAAATATAAATGTTTAAATACTAAATATATTTCATGCATCAAACAGTTTCAAAACTCAATATTCCACTGGGTATGCATTTTTAAACATAAAAAATCCAAATTGTTAACTTCGATATTACGAATCAATTTAAAAGGCGGCAGATTTGAAAAACTAAAAATTCCGTCCGCGTTCCAACGGAAACTCTATCAATTGGCATCATATTCACAACGATAGTATCGGATCGTTATTTTCCAATTCTTGTAAAAGCCAATCAAACGTAACGGCGTTCACGATCAAATGTCAATATCGCTAACACGAGATAGGGTGGGCGGGAGACGCGGTTTTTATTCTTTATATAAATCCACAGCTTCTAACAGTGTAGTAGAATATTTTTATCCAATTATCATGCACATGCCGTGTGGTTTCCGGCTGAACAGAATAGACCTTCATTTCTTACCGAGGTGTCGTAAAAGGCGAGTAAGGTAAATTGACCCGCCTTGTGGTATCCGGCTTAGTAGAATAGACTACCCTTAGTTCTAAACGAGGTGTCGTATAAGGCGACTAAGGTAAATTGACCCGTCGTGTGGTAACCAGCTTAGTAGAATGGACCACCCTTATTTCTTAACGAGGTTTTGTAAAAGGCGACTAAGATAAGTTGACCCGCCATGTGGTATCCAACTGAGTAGAATAGATCGAACTCGGGCCTCTATTGCGCGGCGTTATCACGGCGGGATGGGCTTGAAATTAGTCGGGCTGACTTCATACGGTAAGGACGTGAATATAGCCTGTTCACGTCCACTGTTGCTATACATAATCTATGAATCAATTATTTACTAATCGATTTTTTCCACTCCAAATCACATCCCTTATATAAACCTAGGATTTGTGAGTTTTCAGGACTCGTGGCATTTGAATGCAATCATGCCTGATGGTAAATGATGATACGATCTAATATGGAGCGCGCTTGCTGGGAAGAATACCTTACAAGGTTATAAGTAAATTTTCTCCTAACACAGCGGTTAGCTAATTAATTAAAGAAGTTCATGGAAACAGGTATTCTTACTTTGGCTTCACAGTATATTTTTAGCAATTTAATTTTTGTACATAAGAATATACATAATTATAAAACGATTGGTAATGTATATAATAGACAAAGTAGGAACCGACGTAAGCTTACAGTTCCTGCTTTGCGCCTTGCAAAAGTTCATAAGTCGTTTGTGGGTTTAGGTATAAGATTCTATAATAAAATTCAGCAACCTACTTTAACTTTACCATTACAGCAATTTAAAAACACTGTTAAAATGAGGCTAATACAAAAAGCCATACTATACTATTGATGATTACTAAGACGATAAGAATGCTTGGATATAGCTACTCTTCTACCCTGTACAAGACACTAATAACTACATGTAACTAGTGATAAGAATTATTCTTTCAAAAGAGCAACCGCAGAGTTTCTTGCTGGTTCTTCTCGGTAGGAACAGCTTTCCGAACCAGCAGTAGATGTTGACGATTCAAAAGCACTTGTTTACAAGTTTACTTGAATAAAAAATATTTTGAATTTGAATTAAGAGAACTAAGCATAGCACAGGTTGCTTTTATATGAAAATACAAGTCCTCTTATACATGTGCAAACCTCCATGATAACGACGTCGACACGCGTGCAAAACGGGAAGGCTGATTGGCTATTATGCAAATACATCAGCCGTCACCGAGCGTTATAAATCTGCCAATAAGATGCTAAGCCAAGCGTTAATCAGGGTCGGGGTGGACTATTAGTAATCGTTGATCTTTACGGCTGGCTTTAAATGAATGTGAACCAAGATTCTTAAGAGACGCTACAAAACTCTTTAAAAAAATTAACTTCATGTAATGTGTGTCACGTTGGCAGTAAAAGTAGCGGCCTGTTACAATCCCACATGCCACACTTCCGACGCCGCAATGACTAATCTAAGTCATACCATGAACCCTCCACTACACGTCGCCCTAAGCCGTAGTCCGGCCTCACAGGAGGCACCCTTAGGACGACGTTCCCCGACTTAAGTAGAGCTTCTGCGCTCTACTCCCTGCATTTCGCAACTTCGACGATGCTTCTGCGCTCGCCCGTCCCGCCCGGTGACGCTGTAAAAGCCATTAGGGCTAACAGCATACAGTCAGTTCGAAAAAAAAAATATATGTATATATATATATATATATGTATTATGTGAATAGAAAACTTTGATATACTGATAATAGATGGCGTTTTTAATGTCATACTATTCCTGTTGAATTTATAGGATTTCTGTAGAATATACGTGTATGTTAACCCGGGCTTAAGCATTAATGGTGCCAAATGTCATTGCTATTGATTCAGCGGATTCGCCGTAAAAAGGTAACTGACAGACAAACAGACTTTCGCATTTATAATATTAGTACTGTCCACGTACTGCCAGTATGAGCTGTGATAGCCCAACGGTGAGACCCTGCGACTCTTTCGCGGGGAACACGAGTTCAAACCCGGGCAGGCGAGAATTTTCTAGAGAATTCTGGAGATATGTGTAACCTACCAATCCGCATTGGAGCAACGTGGTAGGTCTTAGCTCCAACCCTTCTCTCCAGAAACGGAGAGAGGAGGCCTATTCCCAGCAGTGGGATTGTAACAGGCCGCTACTATATTTCCTATTTACTTTATCGCTGATTATAGCAAAATAGTTTTATTAATACTTTTAAGCCGTGTGGTATCCGGCAGAATAGAATAGACCACTCTCCTTTTTTACCGAGGTGTCGTAAGAGGCGACTAAGGTAAATGCCGTGTGGTATCCGGCTGCATAGAATAAACCCCCCTAATTTCTTACCGTGGTGTCGCAAAAGGTATGTTGGACTAAGGTATGTTGACGTCAGGCAGGCGGCCGGTCGTAAAATACGTAGACAAATCATATGACAGCATGTTTGCAACATGTTGTGCCGACCCCACTTAGAGTGGGATAAGGGCAGGAAAATGATGGGTTTTATTAATACTTTTGTATTATAGATCTCCGCGAAGTAACGCCTAATTCTATATCGATTATTTCTACTTACATGCTTTTTATATCGCGGATTTTAGCTAAATAATATACTTTTTTACTTTTGTATTACAAACCTCTGCAAAGCAACACCTAATTTTATACATGACTTATATTGTTAGTCTGTATGAAAAAAGGAAACATTATAAATCCATACCCAAGTCAAATAATCAAAATACGAAACGATTTCCTATGTGCGAAAGCCGTATTCCTTATTGGAATAGAATGTTAAACAAAATAGAAGTGATCCTCTGTCCGGATCAGTGGGCAAAGATTCGATTCTATATCTTTCTGAATCGAGATTACGAACTTGATTTATCTTACTCTCCCATCGTACAGGACAATTTACAACCTTCGTTCGGGATTACCGCATCTTTGTCTTATTAAGACCTCGGTCCAAATTTACCGTAACCCTGGTACAAATTTTTGTTTTCTTTTTTAACGGGTCGTTTGTTAGGAAAGGATTTGGGTTAGGCTCAATGGAGTGATTTGTGCGAATAGTAAATTACGGGTGGATATTGTTTTTTTCACATATAAAGGCAACGGTATAAAGAATATATTACTTGAATACAATACTCAAGACTTTGTTTGAGAAACAAAAAAAATTATTGAATAAATATCGACACCGAGAGGTATCAATATAATAGACCAACCTCATTTGTTACCGAGGTTTCGTAAAAGGCGACTAAGGTAAGTCGACCTGCCGTGTATCGTGTACTATCGGGCTGATTAGAATAGACCAACCTCATTTTTTGCTGAGGTATCGTAAAAGTCGACTAAGGTAAGTTGACGTCAGGCTGGCGGCCGGTCGTAAAATAACAAGTCAAATCATGTAACAATATGTTGTGCCGACCCCACTTAGAGTGGGAAGGGCAGAAGAATGATGATGAATAAATATCATAAAAATAAATAAATAAATGAGTCAATCAATGACACACACTGTCGTCTCTCACCAAAGTAACTTAATACTTCTGTTATGGGTAACAGCTAACTGATAAATAAATACATATATAGTTTTAAAGTAGCGGCCTGTTACGATCCCACTGCTGGGAATAGGCCTCCTCTCTCCGTTTCTGGAGAGAAGGGTTGGAGCTAAGACCTACCACGCTGCTCCAATGCGGATTGGTAGATTACAGCTAACAAAAGCTGTGATAGCCCAGCGGTTAGACCGTGCGACTCTTTCGAGGCGAACTACCACCTACAACTCAAATTCATGACATCCCGAAACTTGACATGTTCTATTAAGTTACACTCAGTGTAATTAACTTATCCCTAATTCATTTGATTCGGAACAAGCTATTTGACAAGCTGCCTACTACATTAATAAATTCCGATTACATATTATAGAGCCTTGTAATTATTAACTCTCAACACCATAGAAATTATACATCGAAACTGCTTGACTACATAAGACAGTTTTGTTAGACAGTTATTTTTTTTTTCTAAATTGTTATATATAGTGTTAAATATGCTTATAAATACTCTCAAATACATTTACCATTATGTGATTATGTAATAAGAAACATAATTAATAGGAATAATTTAATAATTTGTAGGAGACGGAAGTAGTCAAATGTCATTTGTTACATAACAAATTGCCTTCGCCCGCGTGGAATTTGCTCTGCTACATTATCTTTCGTTAAGAGTCATTTAAAATATATATATATTTTAGGTTTAGTTACTCGTACATTTAAAATTTCAGATATCTAACTTTAAAACTTTCGGATTCCATACAATCTTCGCGTGTAGCGCTTATTGGGCGCTCTATGACGCTCCATTCAAGACAATCATATCGTGATAACTTTTTAACTATTCGACCCAATTACTTTGTTTGAAAGACAAAGTTGATATACATGAAATACTGAAAGCAACAAATGTATTGATTTTCATAAGTGTTTTATTAATATACTAAAATGTGCATTGTAAAATAGTATCTTATTTAATTAAAATTTATTATTCACAATTTTGGTCATAGAGGCTTCCACATGAAAGGTAGATATATGTTGTCGCGGACTTTTATTTAGAAGTATTTAAGATTAATAATTCTACGGTACATCATTTTTGTGTAACTCCAATAGTTTAAGCAGCGTACACCAAGATAACTCTCAGAGGCTAGATTTTTCCGACTTTATTGACATGTATCGTTATATTACATAAAATCATTACAAATTGTAGCCTATATGTCCATCCATCCATCCATCCATCCATCAGCCTATCTCAGTCCACTGCTGGACATAGGCCTCCCCATATCTGCGCCAGACATCCCGCTTTTCCGCAATGCGCATCCAGCTGGCCCCAACAACCTTTTTGATGTCGTCGGTCCAGCGAGACGGAGGACGCCCTACACTGCGTTTGCCAAGACGCGGTCTCCACTCCAGGACTCTTTTGCTCCAACGGCCATCAGTCCTGCGACAGACGTGACCAGCCCACTGCCACTTCAGCTTGCTTATTCTGCTAGCTACGTCGGTTACCTTGGTTCTCTCGCGGATAATATCATTTCTGATTTTATCCTTGAGAGATACTCCGAGCATAGCTCGCTCCATAGCACGCTGAGCGACTTTAAACTTGCGGACTAGTCCCGCCGTCAGTGTCCACGTCTCGGCGCCATACGTCAACACAGGCAGAACGCATTGGTCGAAGACTTTGGTCTTCAGGCATTGCGGAATCTCGGACGCGAAGACTCGACGTAGTTTGCCAAATGCTGCCCAGCCCAAGTGAATTCTCCTTTCAGCCTCCCTCTCGAAGTTGTGCCGGCCAAGTTGGATATTCTGGCCTAAGTATACGTAATCCTGCACAACCTCGAGAAGGATTCCGTTCACTGATACTGGTCTTGGCACGACAAGATCATTGAACATGACCTTGGTCTTGTCCAAGTTCATGCCAAGGCCAACCAGCTGGGAGGCATCACTTAGGTCATTCAACATTTCGCGCAAGTCCTCCAGCGTTTCTGCAAAGATGACGATGTCATCCGCGAAACGAAGGTGTGAGATGTATTCTCCATTAACATTGACGCCTCGTTCAGTCCAGTCCAGGGTTTTGAAGACGTCCTCCAACGCGTTGGTAAACAGTTTCGGGGATATTACGTCCCCCTGTCTCACCCCGCGCTGAAGGTGAATAGGTCTTGTTCGCTGGTCCTGGATTTGAACGGTCATTGTTGCCGCGTTGTAGATGCATCTCAACACCTCGATATATCGCCAATCGATGTGACATCGCTGCAGAGATTCCAGAACAGCCCAGGTCTCAATGGTGTCGAAGGCTTTCTCGTAGTCCACAAATGCCATACACAGCGGCTGATTATACTCTGCGGTCTTCTGTATAATCTGCCGAACAGTATGGATGTGGTCTACGGTACTATAACCTTTTCGAAACCCAGCCTGCTCTGGTGGCTGGAATTCGTCAAGTCTGGCGGCAAGACGATTCGTTATGACTCTCGAGAACAACTTGTAGATATGGCTCAGGAGCGAGATTGGTCTGTAGTTTTTCAAAAGAGTTTTATCACCTCTTTTGAAAAATAAGATGACCACACTCCTAGACCACGCTTGAGGTGTAGTGCCTGTATGGATAACGGTATTAAAGAGCTCTGCTAAGGCTTCGAGGATAGGACGTCCAGAAGCCTTTAGCAGCTCAGCCGTAATCCCGTCATCACCTGGGGCTCTTCCGTTTTTAAGTTGCTCGAGTGCCATACTAATCTCGCCACTCTCAACGTCCGGGATGTCTTCTGTATAATGGCGCGACAGTGGTGCACGTGGATCCTCGGTATCCTGGGTACTAGGCTTATGTGCACTCGACGAGTAAAGCAATCCGTAATATTTCTCGACCTCCTTCTGGATCTCAGAGCGACTGACAACTGTCCTGCCGTCCGCTGTTTTAAGCTTCGCGAGATGGCTCCTTCCTAAGGTTTTTTGAAAAACTTTCGACCCCCTATTCTGCTCAATAAGGGCTTCTATAGCCCTTGCATTTGAGCAGCGGAGGTCTCTGCGTACAAGTTTTCGTATCCTCTTAGAAAGGGCCCTCTGTTCTGGCGAAGCGGCTTGAACGGACGGCATTTCACGCCTCTGTCTCATCAAATCCAGGGTTTCGGGAGAAAGTTTCGACTGCTTGCTACGACTCGTCGGTGAAAAGTGCTTTCGACCCAGTGTACATACCGTCTTCACCACGTTGTCGGTTATCTCGTCCATATTACCAGTGGTTTCCAGACAGTCGAATCGATTTTGGAGTTCCAATTGAAACTGCTCGGATGTACAATGTATTTGGGGCAGCGTAGGTCGGAGAGTAGGCTTCATCATACGGGACCTTTCGGCTTTAAAACACATATTCAAAGTGCCTCGTACAAGTCGGTGATCGCTACCAGTATTAAACCTGTTGATCACAGAGACATCTCTGAATATGTGCTTCTTATCCGCCATGATAAAGTCTATCTCGTTCCTTGTCAAAGTATCGGGGCTTTGCCAAGTCCAACGTCTCTGAGGCTTCTTCTTGAAGAAAGAGTTCATCAGGAAGAGCCCTTGCATTTCGAGGAAATTGATTAGCATTTGCCCCCTTTGATTCCTAGGCCCCAATCCATGCAATCCGATTTTCGATTCGCCGCATCTTTGTACTCCCACTTTAGCGTTAAAGTCTCCCATAACAACGTTGTAGAAGGCCGAAGTAGTGCCATGCAGAGCTTGAGATATATCCTCATACATGGCTTCGATCTCGTCGTCAGAGTGTGCCGAGGTCGGCGCATATACCTGTATCACTTTCAGGGAGTACCTGTCGGTGAGTTTAAGTACAAGGTACGCTACCCGGGTCGACACACTACTGAGTTCCACAACGTTGTTAATGAGAGTCTTGTGAACCAGAAAACCGACACCACCTTGGGAGACCTCATCACCTTCACGGAAGTAGAGCAAGTGACCGGAATCTAGGGTTACCGTATCCTCACCCTCTCTTCGGACTTCAGATAATCCTAGAACACTCCAGTTAATACGACTTAGCTCTTCCTCTAGTTCGGTGAGGTGATGGTCCAGCCGTAACGTTCGTCCATTATACGTTGCCAAGTATATCGTTGGTTGGCAGCCTACCGTAACCCGGTGATTCTTCGCACCCTCCGCCCCACCGTTACCGCGACCGCTGCCGTAGTCGGGAATAGTGGGGCCGCCGGGAACTGAGGGCCGGAACTTTCTGGACACTTCCATATGGGGGTTTCTGCCCATAGTCACCACGCAGGGCAAGCGGGTTGGTGACCGCAGAGCTGACTGATTCGACACTAGAGGCGCTGCTGCCCACCTCTAGTCTGGGATTTTCAGTCAGCTTAATTGGATGGTTATACCGCCATCAATCGGTCGTCATAGCCTCGTCTGTTATCGGCAGGGGGCACCACGTGCAGGTGAGGTTGACATTAAGGAGTACTGGTTGCTGTACGTACTCCCCTTACCCCCCGTAGCCTATATGTATGCCTATATATCTGTAAGGTTTCATCCAAATCTTTCCAATAGTTTTTTCGTGAAAGAGTAACAAACATCCATCCATACTCACATACTTTCGCATTTATAATATTAGTTGGATATAATCCTCAACAGTATAGTAGGCTTTCAGTATCAGCCTTCTTTTAATAGTTGTTTAAAACTACTGTAATGGCGGAGCTAAAATTGATTGCGGAATTTTATTAAAGAATCTAATACCAAACCCACAAACGACTTATAGTACCCAGCAAGAAATAACGCACATCGATGTTTAGAACGCAACAGCCGGCCAGTTCGGTTTCGTAGAGCGCTGTCACTGTCACACACGGGTTCGTCAGTCTGTGGAACAGAGACAATGCTCTATAAAGCACAATCTAGCCGATTTCTCTCTCTAAGCATCGATGTGCATTATTTATTGCCGCGTACTATACGTTCTTTTGTAAGTAGCAAAGCAGAAGATGCAAATTTACGAAGCACAGAAACAGAACTTCTTTGTATATGCTATGCTGAATCTGTCTCAAATACAGGGAAATAATATTACCAAACTAAACTTTCATTGAAATCAAATCAAAATAATCTTTATTGAAGTAAGCTTTTAACAAGCACTTTTGCATTGTCAATGATCAATTAGATTTAATGAGGCTACTGGTTCAAAATGTTGCTCTTACCAAGATGAACCGGCAAGAAACTTGGCGGTCAATCCTTTAAATATTTTAAATTTACATTATTTAAGCGCATTCTTGATTGAAGCGGAAAAAATTTTCAAATCCTTGCAATTTTATCATCCTAATAATCTTCAATTGAGTAAAAAGTTAAGTAAAGTAGCGGTTTGTTACAATCCCACAGCTGGAAATAGGCCTTCTCTCTCCGTTTCTGGAGAGAAGGGTTGGAACTAAGACCTACCACGCTGCTCCAATGCGGATTGGTAGGTTACACATATCTCTAGAATTCTCTAGGGATATGCAGGTTTCCTCACAATGTGTGATTAAAAAGCCGAAAAGCGTGTGATTAATTGCAATTATCAATTAGACACATGTCTATAAGAATATAATAATATATAGAAAAACTCATTGGCGCCGCATTAGAACTCGTGTTCCCCTAGAAAGAGTCGCACGCTTTCACCGCTGGGCTAACGCAGCTCTAATTCAATCGTGTGATATGCTTTAACTATAAGCATATATCTTGCACTTAATTTAAACTTTTTTATAGGCTAAAAAATCCTTTCTGGAAATTAAATTAGTTCGTATTCCCTATTACCTTACAGTATTCCAACAGAATATGCTATGGCTGAGCCTTGATAGCCCAATGATGAAACCGTGTGACTCTTTCGAGGTAGTCACTAGTTCAAACCGGGCAGGAACCAATGAGTTTATCTGTTAAAACTTATGTCTAATTGATATTTGCAATTTATTACACTCTATATGGTTAATGAAACATCATCATTCTCCTGCCCTTATCCCACTCTAAGTTGGATCGGCATGATTTGGCTACGTATTTTACGACCGGCCGCCTGCCTGACGTCAACTTATCTTAGTCTCCTTTTACGATACCTCAGTAAGGAATTAGGGTGGTCTATTCTATGCAGCCGGATACCACACGCCACTTATCTTAGTCGCCTCTTACGACACCTCGGTAAAAAGGAGGGTGGTCTATTCTATTCTGCCGGATATCACACGGCATTTTTTGGTTTTTGGTTAATGAATATTGTGGGGAAACCTACATATGCTAGAAATTTCTCAGGATATGTGTAACCTACCAATCTGGAATGGAGCAGCATGGTGGGCCTTAGCTCAAATCCTTATCTCCAATAACGGTGAGAGGAGGCATATGCCCAAATGAATAATATCAGGGCGTTGCTTTACTTTTTATTTTTATTCCGATGGAAAAATAAGAATCCTTCCCAAAAAAAAGTTCGAGATCTATTTCAAAGGATCCCAAAGCGAAAAGTACCTCGGAATGAAATTACGCAGAACCTTTAACAGTTTCCGCGACTTTGTAAAACTTGTTTAATCTAACTTGTGGTATTTTGCGCGCTTCCTTGCAACCTGTGGTAAAAGAACGGGTGAATAACTTATGTCGTATACTGTTTAAATATTCGGGAGTTTTACCGTGGAATTTCTTTTATACACTTAGTTTTCTTACTTTAGCTGATGTTGTTGCTGTGTTCATTAATTAAGCCTCACTAATCTCCTTGTTCAACCAATATTATAAATGCGAAAGTCTGTTTACCCGTCTGTGTGTTGCACTTCCTAATCCGTTGGATCAAAATAAATGAAATTTGGCATAATCAAAGTTTATACATTTACGTAACATATAAGATTTTAAAAATCCGTTATTTTCTATTGGACACAGAGGGCATTTTGATCCATCTACAAATCCCGTTGATACGTTAAACGAAATTATGGGTAATTTCGTTTCGTCAAAATATATTTTGCATTATATTTATTCAAGGTTAAATTTATCACTTTATTCATTAAAATTAATTCGGCTTTTTGAACGTAAAACATTACATTTATAATATTGCTGTTCCGGAAGAAAAAAACGCAACTGCTAAAACTATAACCACAAAAAAAGACAAAAAATATTTTAATAGTACGAACAGTTAATATAAAAATAAAGCATATTATGTCCTACATACTTGCCATAATTTTTCGTCCATTCATTAATTTTCACTATTTATTATTTCAAAACGTTTTTTTCATTATCCTTTAAAATTTTAATTTTAGCAGTTGCTTGATGGCTTCTTCTGGAACAGCGACATTTTATTTAATTTTTATTTATTTGGAAAATGAACAACTATAACTAGTAATACATCTCCTCATATAAACTACTTAATTAATAGTACTTTCGGATGCAATTTGTAAACAATAAAGAACAGAATAGAAAATAAACCAGTAAATATAACGAAGTACGGGAATCGAGTCAAACCGCATTCCAGAAATATGTTTTTTACCGCATTAGGTTTAGATGTAAACAAAGTTTATTTCGTGACAGTCTACTAATTTATTAAATGCTAAAAATTAATTTAATGAAAGAATTTGAATGAATGACATAACTAAAGATTTTCACTAAAAAATGCAACGTCATACCTATCCAGAGATATAAACGTAATTTCATCTTACATAATTATGTTTGTGATGTAAATCTGATCCCTGCGGCACATCTAAGTTTGACATCTCGACACTGATTACTTGTGATAAGCGACTGTCATGTAAATCTGACACAATTTACATACGAAGTTTGTTCCACTTGTCTGGGATATTGTAAGTAATGATAGTTGTTCGAAATGTGTTTCGAAGTATATCAAGCTGATATCACAAGCTAAAATCTATTATTATTATAAAACAAAGTCACGAAAAGCTGTCTTTTTGTATGTAATCAATTTTCTCAGAATCTACTGAACAGTTTTTTGTACGGTTTTTACTAAAATGATGTGCAATTTTTCTGGAAGGTTGAAGTTCATGGTGCATTACCGTTTTATGTAAACGGTAAAGAGATAACGCAGTTGTAAAAGACTCTCGCTTGCTGGGAGCTTTATTCGCGTGCGCCGCGTATTTCAATAGAGATACCCTAAAGAAATATACTAGAGAATTTTAGATCTTTAAAAACACTATAAAAAAGTCCGCGATAGTAGGTCTCTATCTCTTACGGTTAACTCATAATAACTACTTTTATATTCAAAATTTTTACACCGATTTCATAGTTAGTATACTAATAATGGAAAAATAAATCTTTCATCATCATCATAAATAAATAAATAAATCATCATCCTGCCCTTATCCCACTATAAGTGGGGTCGGCACAACATGTAACGAACATGTTGTGACATGTAGTATTATATAAACAAATAAAAGAGTATTATCTATACTAATATTACAAATTCCAAAGTTATTATGTCTGTCTGTCTGATATATTTACCCGTCTATATCTCTGGAGTAAGTTTTATCTTTTTTTTCCAAGGTAAACTCCTCTTACGCTCGCCGCCAAATGAGGCAGCAATGTGGTTATGTGAGGTTCCCACCCACTAAAACCCCGGTGTCCCATCTTTCGCCTTGAGCGGGGGTCACGGTACCATTGTACATGTTACCCATGACCCCACAACGTTGCTGTCATAGTGGCCCTTAATACAGGGAGATCTGGAACAAGTAGTACCAAGAAGTTGGAGCTAAGCCCACGCTACTATAATGTGGATTGGTAGGTTACATATATCCCCAAAATTCTCTAGAGATCTACAGTTATCCTGACGATGTTCTCACGTTGATAAATTGCTAATATCAATTAGGTACATAAGTTTTTATGGAAAATAATTGATAATATTGTTAAGAGCATGCGAAAAAAGTTCATAATGCATATGTCATAGAGTTCAAATAGAAACGGGGCTGTTTACGAATATGTAAAAAGAGTTCGTAAGCTGTATGACATAGAGTTTAAATACGCTTAACGCTAATTCTCTGTAGCATTCAGGTTGTTAACGAATCGTGTACGCTATCCCCGCTAGGACTCGCGAACGTTCGCGAACATCTGTCATAGGTTCAATCGATAATCGATTTAAAGCGGACGTGTCGTGCACCTCGATGTTCAGTTTGTGAATAGCGTTCAAAAGCGAATTAAGAAGCGAAAATAAAAGTGAAATAATAGTAACCACGGCTTTCTTATTGGACAACGGACTGCATAGAGACTGTATGTACTAATATTGTAATAAAAGCCTGAATAAAGCGTTTTTAACAAGTCACCAGGTATTTTTATACAAATCCACGAACCCCTGTACGTAACAATATATAAAAATCATCAATCCATACGAACAAAGTCGCGCGTATACTTATGTATCATTATCATAGATATTGTGTTTCAAACTGCGACATTGTAATGCGACTGAACGTACTCAAATTTAAATATATTACAGCAACCAAAAAATGCGCTAGTTATTGCAAGAAAGGCCATAAATCTTGCCAAAATTTAAATGGCAAAATAAAGTGATAATAGTTGGGAACATCCGCCGCGCAGCGTGTCAGCTTACCGCCTAACGTTTAAGATAAAACTTTAAGAAAGGAGTATGATAATAAATCGCCAAGTTTCCCCGCTTCTTGGCAGTCTCCAATCGCTGTTGTTCGTGTGCAAGAAGCGACAATTCATTATTACGGGCACTATAACAAAACTACTTCGCTATAATCCGCACGGGTTAAGCAAATGAATGCTAAGCTAATGTGTATGAAGCAGGCAAAATCTACGAACCTTATACATGCAGGACAGCGACCACACGCACCTCCGAAACCGAAGCATCATCAGGAGGAAACGATCGTCGAGATTGTTGTGGTGGTGGGTGTGTGTGCTGCTTGTGTGCTTTGTGCTGATGGAGGAGCCTTGGGGTGCGTGTGGTGGCTTATCCTGCATGTATAAGGTTCGTAGATTTTGCCTGCTTCATACACATTAGCTTTGCATGCATTCGCTTAACCCGTGCGGATTATAGCGAAGTAGTTTTGTTATAGTGCCTGTAATATGGAATTCCGCAAAGTAACGCCTGCTTCTATTAAACAATTCATTATATTTTATATCCCACGTCCGTAGTAATATGATTTTTGAATCAAAATGTCTTAGTGGTATTCATAGTGCTCGACGTGAGACGACTGAGGTCGAATGTCAATATCGGAACAAATTCACTTTTTTATATAGCCAGCCTGAGCTCGTCGTGCTCTTTCGACTGTTAGACAGTCTAATAATTATAAAAGCGATACAATTCGTTTATGCCTGACGGAAACAAAATCGTCAGTATGCGCGTGCGCAAACATCGCAGAAGCACTGCAGTTACGCGGTAACTCCAACATCACTCTGAAGGCGTCATTGAACTGGACTGGACTTCTGCGTATAGCTGAACCACAAACCGCACGGGCAAAAGGTCTGATATGATTGAAGGTGTAATTTTTACTCTTACAGTGCAGCGCGCGAAACTGCGAGCCAGCATATTAAATCTGACCATAACAACTCTAAAGCTCTCGCTCTCGCTTTTCTAAAGCTGTGATAGCCCAGCTGTGAGACCGTACGACTCTTCGAGGGAAACATGAGTTCAAACTCGGGCAGTCACCAATGAGTTTTTCTAATGAAACTCATGTGTCTAATTGATAATTGCAATTTATCACACGCTTTTCGGTGAAGGAAAACATCGTGAGGAAACCTACATATCTCTAGAGAATTCTGGAGATATGTGTAACCTACCAATCCGCATCGAAGCAACGTGGTAGGTCTTAGCTCCAACCCTTCTCTCCAGAAACGGAGAGAGGAGGCCTATTCCCAGCAGTGGGATTTTAACAGGCCGCTACTTTACTTTTACTTTTATAACAACTCTCCTTTCTCTCTCCATGTCCAAGTCATCACACAAGTCCTCGGTTACAATATGCCCCAGATATTTAAATTCAGATACTCTCTGAAGAGCGACGCCTCCGAGCATCACTGGTGGAACATGAGCAGGTTTTCTGATAGACGCTCAAAATACCAGTAGCTCACGCTTCTTTACATTATATCGCAGACCCTGCACCTCCACGTATCACACGCATATTGATAGCAGCTTCCGCATTGTGGTTCTATCTAAATGATTTCCCAAGATACAGAGTTGTTGAAACTGGTAACTGAGTGAACTATTGCGAGTGCACGCTTCGATAACGCCGTATAAAGAGCTCATGAATAAGGGTCCTGTATGGGCTTGGAAATTAGTCGGGCTCGACCGATATATTAAGATGTGGGTATAACCGTTTTCTGTTCGTTAACTATTAAAATGATTGTTTAAATATATTTATTTTTATATTCCCTCAATTAATATCCTTTGACGTCGCCTTGCCGACGTAACGGCTCAAAAACAAAGCGTACTTTTTGTGATAATGCAAGTCACATCTAGTAACTTTATATCGACAGAATGTCTTGTTCTACCTTATGACTTAGCAACGGCATAAATTAAGGCGACGAGCATTATGGAGCAATATTCGAGACAAGGATGTTTTATTACCATACTTTGGGTGTAAGTTTAAGACGTGCGTTGCCTCCATACGATAGTTTAGTGTTTAGCCGACACTTTACCGTACGATTTGTGCTTTGTGTTAATATACAGATATGTTCAATGATACTTGCATATTTCTCAGAGTTGGGAGAATGGCAACGTCAAATATAAACTTGGTAATAGTTACGAGAGTTAACGTTTTTAAGAAATCTATATAGGAATGAAAATTTGCATATTGCGCGCACGAAAGAGTGTAAAATTTGGGATAATGTAATTGTATATAGTAATCGTTTTTTATCGGCGTGTTAACATATAAGTCCACTATCAATTCTAGATTCGCCTTAATGATTTAAATTCACTATGTATAACGTATCTAAAAATATGTGTAGTTTTAAAAACGGTGCCATAGATTAAACACATTTCATAACCTATGCCATTTTGCTTTTAAATTTGTTCAATTATATATCGTACTAGAGAAATCGAAGATTAAAATGATAATAAAATTCTTATTTTGACTTTTTAGCTGTGATAGCCCAGCCGTGACACTATGCGATTCTTTCGAGGGATAAGCGGGTTCATTTCCTGGCAGGCAACTAATGAGTGTTTCTATTAACTGTAACTTATGTATCTAATAAATTATCTGACGCTTTTCGGTAAAGGAAATCGTAAAGGAACCTGCGTATCGTGCATGCGTAACCTATGTGTGTCTATGTGTAACCTACCAATCGGCATTGGAGCAGCGTGTTAGGTCTTAGCTCCAATCCTTCTCTACAAAAACAAAGAGAGGATGCCTATGCTCAGCAGTGGGATAGATACACGTTACTTTGCTATTAAATTTTTTCATGAAATTTGAAATCATTTACGTAATTTTCGTGTGAAATTGAGATTAAGATAGTGTTTGATAAAAATCGTTTAATCTCAATATTTCGTCATATTTCTTGAAATAAATGCATAGCTGGATTAATGTTTCGACATTTATTACTGATGACAAATGATTGGTCGATGACGTTAAGTCAAATTTTGATTCACTTTATTCAAATATATTTGTAAACAAGTGCTTTTGAATCTAACAAAAAACTGGACAAAAGCCCTTTTTAAAATATCTTTTTAAGTAGTTATATCGACTTATTTTTATTATTTAATTAATTTTAGCTTTGGCTATTGTAGCTGTTTAGAAAAATATTTAAGGAATGCTGATGCAGAAAGCCTACTATCTGTGCTGTTGACGATTACATAGATGCGTTGATATAGCTACTGTTCGACCCTGTACAAGATAGTAATAACTGAATGTAATTAGGTATAAGAATTGTATTTTGAAAAGAACAACCGCCGAGTTCATTGCTGGCTCTTCTCGGTAGGAACAGCTTTACGAACAAGCAGTAGAGTTGACGATTTAAAAGCACTTATGTATCTGAATAAATAATATTTTGAATTAATGTAATTCTCAATAGCATAGTTCAAATTCAAAATATTCTTTACCTCCTACCGAGAAGAGCCTAATACAAACTCAGCGGTTGCTCTTTGCAAAATAATTTTTATTACTAGTTACGTAGAGTTATTAATGTCTTGTACAGGGTCGAAAAGTAGCTATATCCACGCATTCTTATCGTCTAAGTAATGCTCAGTAGTATAGTATAGTATAGGCTTTCTGTATCAGCCTTTTTTTAATAGTATTTTTCAACTGCTATAATGGTAAAGTTAAAGTAGATTACGGAATTTTATTATAGAATCTTTTACCCAAACCCACAAGCGACTTACGTACTTTTACAAGGCGCATAGCAGGAACCGCAAGCTTCTGTCGGTTCTATTTCGTCTATCATATACATCGCCAAACCTTTTCATAATTATGTATACTCTTAGGTACAAAAATTAAATTTAATTAATTAATTACTTAATTTTAAAAAAATAAATTAAATTAGTAGTTTTACTTCTTTTGTTCTTTTTCATCAGTGTCGAAAAAGCTGAAATTCATAGCAGGTGTTTACTATGGAATCGTATACCAAAACATTCAAACGATATACCCATTTTTGTATGACGCAAAGTAGGAGCCGAAAGTTCATATTGGTTTATACTTATTATGTACATGTTAAAGTTATTTATCTCATAATAATCAGTACCCGGTACTGCAAAATACACTCTGTCCTAATTAAAAACAATCTTCGCACCGTTGCTACACGCACCTTAACATATATTACCATAACTACCAACAATTCTTCTTTAATAGGCCAACAGGAGCGGATCGTTATCGTTCGAGTTTAATAACAGTAAAACAAGTAGGTATGGCTCGTTGACTTACGACCTTATATTTTGTCCAACGCAATTGACACATTTCCTCTTTCTTTAAGTACTTCTTCTTTATATATTTAGAACAATTCTAAAAACTTAATTATATGTTAGTAAGTAATCTTACTACATATACTGATTATTTGATTTTGTTTAACCCTTATGTAACACGGAATAAAAAATATTTGTCAACTATTATGCACTGACAATTTAACACTTTGGATGGAACAACGTTTATACACGTCGGCAAAATGTCTTTTTTTAAACAACGTGTATAAACGGCTGAAGCTTGTACCAATTTGTTCAATCTACGTGTTGCGCCGTATTACTTCAAATATCGCCGCTCCACTTTAGTTTTTTTGGACGCGTATAAAAAGCAGAATCTCATTACTTAACTTACTTATAAAAAACATTTGGAAATCCATATGCTCTGCTCAAAGTGTCAGTATTATTGTTTTAGAAAAACTTATTTTTATACAACATACATACATAGATTCTCCTGCCCTTAGCACATGATTTGGCTACGTATTTTACGATCGGCCGCCTGCCTGACGTCACCTTGGTCGCCTTTTACGACACCTCGATAAGAAATGAGGGTGGTCTATTCTATGCAGCCTGATACAACACGGCACATACCTTAGTCGCCCCTTACGACACCTCGGTAAGAAAGGAGGGTGGTCTATTCTATGCAGCCTGATACAACACGGCACATACCTAAGTCGCCTCTTACGACACCTCGATAAGAAATGAGGGTGGTCTATTCTATGCAGCCTGATACAACACGGCACATACCTTAGTCGCCTCTTACGACACCTCGGTAAGAAATGAGAGTGGTCTATTCTATGCAGCCTGATACAACACGGCACATACCTTAGTCGCCTCTTACGACACCTCGGTAAGAAAGGAGGGTGGTCTATTCTATTCTGCATGCATAGGCATGTCTCTCTTATATTACATTCTCTATACATGATGAAATTGAAACTTTTGAACACTTTCTCTAGTCTGAAGCATGAATCTCTAGATATTTTTTTTCGAATGTGTCTTATGCTGTTCGCCCTAATGGCTTTTACAGCGTGACCGGTGGGACGGGCGAGCGCAGAAGCTTCGCCGGGTAAAATTGATAAGTGGACGAGTGTTTTTAGGCACTCGCAACTTATTGGGAGCGTCGCCTTAAGGGTGTCTCCTGCGAGACCGAATCTCGGCTTAAAGCGGCGCGTTTTGGAGGACTGTATGTAACACATTGACTTTGAAGAAGTCTGCATCACGGCGGCCGCTTGACACGAGCAAAAAATCTCTAGATATGAAGCTCGTCGCACTAAGCTACCGTGTGTCACGTCAAAAGGGCTGTTCATATATCTCATTAAGCACTCATTTGATGGTATGGAAGCCGCACTAGGGTCTGTTTAATTACGATCAGTATCAACCCCACGGCAGGGTCATTAAAACGTTAGTGAATATTCTGATGGTACTGATACACTTTGTCAATTATTCATGGGGAGACAATGAGGAGGGCGTAAACGTGGAATATATGTTGTTACGCACGTACTTGAAGTTCGGAGATGAAACGAATAGGGTGGTAAAGAGGTCCGTCGTTATTAAAGTTTGACTTCTAACCGTGAGAGGGCTTAAAAGAGATTTGTGTAGTGAGTGATTTCTCAGTCCGTTTTATTTATTTATTCATTTATTGATAAGGCTTACCAACTAGAAACTATATACATTTATAAACTAATATAAACATTCAACATATCATCTTTTCTATATGTTTCCAAATTACAGGTACGCACAACATTTACATAACACTCCAAACAATAATTAATGCAAAATTTGATATAAAAATGAAAAACAAAAATATTAGAATAAAATTAGTTTTTTTTTAAAGGTTAAAGAATAAAGTTAAATTTAAAGGTTTTCCAGAATACACTTTCTGAAACATTGTAATGTATCAAAATAGATATCAACAATTTTTTTATTATTGTTAGTTCCATTCATTTTAATAAATCTAGTCGATGTCTGTCTGTTCCAGATATTTTTCTATAAATTTATCTGTAAATAGAAAAGAACAAGGATTTTATTTTAAACTTAGAAGATTTTTTCTTGTTGCGCGTTTACGTTATTTTTTTTTACAAAAGTAATGATAAAATTATTTTACTATAATCCACGATACAGTAAATAGAAAATATATATAGTGCTAAATGTATAGTGGACTATCAGTTTTTTCATACCCGTTACATGCAGGATTCGTAATACACACCACCACAATACACAAGCACTACACACGTTCACTAACACAAACTCAAAAATCGTTTCGCCCCGCAACCGAAGCATCATCAGGAGATAGACTCCACAACAAAATCGTCGACAAATTATTATTTTATGTTCTTTGTTTTTTAATTTATACTGTCGTTGTGTTTTACTAAGGAATAAAGATTTATTTATTTTATTTCATTTTTTTTAGTATTTTTAAAGGACTTCTAAGACCAGTCGGATTGTAAGAATCAGAAAGCTGGGCGATGAAAAATGCGGATGAAAGATTAATCTGTAATAATAGATGAGAATGTTCAGGTGGTTATGTGGTGTGAGAGGACTGGATGAAAATACGAAATGAGTATATAAGGGGAAGTCTGAAGGTTGCGTCCATTGGCATAAAAAAAAAAACGTCAAAAACCTCCAAGTCACTCTAACCCCACTTATCAGCACTTACAAAACCTAACAGAGGCATGAAAGTACCACCGGACTGAAGTAGGACGAGACAAACCCCATGGATTTTACACCCCCGGAAACGACATAGTGTTCTAGGAGTTACCAATCCCAGCCCCTCCACCTAAACCAGAGACCCAGAGGACCTAGCCTATGAATGTTAGACGTAGGCAATGCCTTAACCAGCTTGAACACAGCCCAGGCACTGAAGCCTGCGATCACGAGCCCTGGCACATAGTTTCGCCTCGAGGCCCATATCCCGGTTGCTACCGATCAATTGCATAATCACCAAAGACCCTTCTCTCTGAATTTTTGTACCAACGTAATCACCATATAACTAATTCGACCGAAGATTGTCTCCCTCAAAGAGCACTTTCAAAATTAAATCAAATTAAGGTTCCGGTGGACCGGTTGCAGCTTCGATTTTCTCAAAACACGACAAAAAATAATATTATTTACAAATCTGTGAATCCCAAGTTTTTCTAACGTCACGCCAACGTAGACCCTCGCAGAGTCTCCGATAGACCGTCTGAGCCACTTTGGGAACTACAGCCATAACCCAAAGATCAGCCCAGGGTGTTCGGTCACACACTTGACACAATAGGAAAATGAAACTTCGATCAAAAGAATACAATTCTTGACATATAATGATTTTTTAATTTGAGATGTTAAATGTTACATGCATGAACCTTCAATCCTATAAGAGGACCGGTAGCTGAAGCACAGAATCTCACGATTCTAGTTTAGCTATCGGTGCAACGATTGTCTATGTAGCCCTAAAATCTGTAAATTATTTTGTTTATGTATAGCTTTTGTAAAAATTTGTAACAGTAATAAAGAATTTTTATTTTTTATTTATAATGATAATGGATGAAAATCATGTGATCAAACGAGTGGTAAATGTAAATGTGGATGTAGATGTATGTATGATAGTAACTTAATACTTGTGTTATAGGTGACGGACAACTGGTAGATACTGGGAGATACTTACTTTGGCTTCACTGTATATTTTTAGCAATGTTTGTGCATAAGAATATACATAATTATAAAAGGATCGGCGATTTATATAATAGACGAATTAGGAACCGACAGAAGCTTGCAATTTCCGCTTTGCTCCTTGCAATAGTAAATGAGTCATTTGTGGGTTTGGATATACGATTCTATAATAAAATCCCGCAATCTATTTTATCTTTGCTACTACAGCAGTTTAAAAGCGCTGTTAAAGGGAGACTGATAGAATAAATGAGGATTATATAGATGATAAAAATGCGTGGATATAGCTACTCCTCTACCCTGTACAAGATAGTAATAACCAAATGTAACTAGTTATAAGAATTTAATTTGAAAAGAGCAACCACCGGGTTTCTTGCTGGCTCTTCTCGGTAGGAACAGCTTTTCGAATCAGCGGTACATTTTAACGGTTCAAAAGCACTTGTTAACAAGTTTACTTGAATAAAGAATATTTTGTATTCGAATTTGAATTTGATATACTATATATATAATACTACATATATATAATACTATGATATACTATATATATAATACTATGATATACTAAATACATATTTAAATACATATATACATCCAGACTCGAAGAACCAACAAATTGTTGTTAGTAAAGTCGGGCATCGGCGGGAATCGAACGTGCCCGTAGATGAAGTTAAGCTGTCAGACATTGAAAATGTAGCGAATAAACAATAAATTTCGCATTTATGATCAATCGACACTCCTTTACATAAACAGAGTACCTACAAAATAAATGGGCTTCAATCAAGTTAATTGGTGCACTCAGTTATAATTATTGCGATTTATTTGATAGAGCTTGGGGAGAAGGGGTAGAGCACCTGCGTCCCATTGACATTATTATGCCTATATTTCCGTGATACGTGTTTATAGTACACATTTAGGATTAAATTCCGCCATGTGGTATCCGGTTGAGTAGAATAGACCACTCTCTTTCTTACCGAGGGGTAGTAAAATACGACTAAGGTAAGTTGACGCAAGGCAGGCGGCCGGTAGTAAAATACATAGCCAAATCATGTGACAACATGTTTTTAACATGCCGACATCACTTAGAGTAGGATAAGGGCAGGAGGATGATGATTTAGGATTAAATTACAGTATATTTCGCTTAATATTAAAGAGACCTGATTCAGAAATTTTCTTTTGTTGTAAATTGCAATATAACTTAGCTTAACGCGTACAAAACTCATCAGAGCAAGAAAACACTAGTTTTTATAGTAGTAGCATGGTGCCATAGATAGCTTTTTAATGAGGATTACAATGTATCTAACTCAATTTAGACTAATTTTGAATTAGGTCTCTTTGATGCTAAGTGCGATTCATCTCAATTAATAACCAGGTGAGAGCGTGTTATACTTACCAGGCATTTACCGGTTCAAACTTGAGTTTGGCATCTATAAGTTTTCTATATAGAATATACAAATCTATTCATTTATTTTTATTTAATTTCCTCTTTATTTTTAACACAGTGGTGTTATTGTCAATAATAAAAAGTATTAAAGAAAAAAAAACAAATAAAAACCTTTAATAGTACAAAAATATGTTAGTCCATCGATATACATAATATATTATGATATACTATAATATGTATATCGGTATATATAGTAAGTAATAATTAATAACTACATAAGTGTGGTATTAAAAAAGGGAACTACAATTACAATAGTAACCAATTTTTAAATTTAAACTGTCGTCAGTAAGTAGTATTCATAGTTAATGTGTAGACACCGGCTACACTCACGTCTAATTTACTCGACTTATCTCAACTAATTTCGAACCCATCCGGGGCACGTATTCGTGAGCTCTTTAGATAACGTTATCGCGGCGGGAACTGAATGAATGGGCCCCGGATGAGCTCGAAACTAAACGGGCTAACCCGATAAAATTAGACATGAGTATAGCCGGTGTCCAAACATTAAATATCAAGAAACAAGCTTAGTTTACTTTTTCCAATTGTATAAATTTACTAAACATCAACTCGTACCTGTAGTCTTTGACTCGTACTGAATTTTCTATCTCTGCTATTATATCACTCTGTGTTCATTAACACAGTAATATAATGACAGACAGCGCAGGTGCTTGGAATCAATTGAGCATATCGCCTGACACTAGGATCGAGTAATTTGCGCAATTAGCTACGCACTGGAGATTATTGAGTGCAAAATTTCAAGACTACTGTTGATCAAATGATTTATAGAAGCAGGCGTTACTTTGCGGAATTCCATATTACAAGCAATATAACAGAACTAATTACTTTGCTATAATCCGCACGGGTTAAGTGAATGCATGCAATCGTACTGCAGTACGATTTTTGTCGTGAAGCCTATCCTCCTGATGATGCTTCGGTTTCGGGGCGAAACGATCGTCGAGATTGTGGTGGTGGGTGTGTGTGCTGCTTTTGTGTTCGTTGTTGCTGGTGAATTGCGCCTTGGGGTGCATGTGGTGGCTGGTCCTGCATGTATAAGATGCGTAGATTTTGCCTGCTTCATACACATTGGATTTGCATGCATTCACTTAACCCGTGCGGATTATAGCAAAGTAGTTAGTTCTGTTATATTGCTTGTACTACTGTTGATCAGTCGTGGTGAAACGCTTTTGCATATACGAGGTTCAAAACGAATTGGACAATTGGTCAGACCTTTTTAAGCTATTGCATAGCTTCTATCGCGGGCCTTGAGCGTGGAGACCAAATCCAGAAATTCCGTAACAAAAAAACCTAACACCCCCACTCCGACCGGCACAGCGGTGATACTTTTTAGTAGAGATCTGTGCGCCCCGGGGCGCACACGCCAGTTGACTGGCTAGTGACTTTTGAAATATCACGCTTGTCTCTTTAGTTCAGCAACCCGCCTTTAGGAGGCATTGGTTGTATTGGAAAACTACCGTAATCAGCTGTTTGTGAGAAAGTATATATGTGTATAGGTATTTTTTTTCATCTACGTGCAACAGTGCATATCTGTACTCGTATAATCTGTGTACAAAGTGTTTTAAAAAAATACTGCATAAATAAAATAAATATATAAATGTAATTGCATAAGTTCATAAAAAATGCTATGCAATAGCTTTACCGCGGCATTCTCCTAGTGCCCCACGTATTTTTTCTTCTTCATCCACAGATACAGACAGTACTGCTAGACATAGGTTTCTTCACGGGATCTCAATACCACACTATCTATTGTAACTTGGATTCGGCGGCTCCCCGCGATCTTTTAAACGTGTTTTTTTTTTCGAAAGACTGTATCAAAGCTAGAATTAACGAAAACTGACTAAAATAAGCTGTGATAGTCCAGCGGTGAGACCGTGCGACTCTCTAGAGACGACATGGGTTCAAACCCCGGGCAGGCACCAATGAGTTTTTCTATTAAAACTTATTGATGATTGCAATTTATCACGCGCTTTTCGGTGAAGGAAAACATCGTGAGGAAACCTGCATATCTCTAGAGAATTCTAGGGATATGTGTAACCTACCAATCCGCATTGGAGCAGCGTGGTAGGTCTTAGCTCCAATCCTTCTCTCCAAAAACGGAGAGAAGAGGCCTTAGCCCAACTGTGGGCATAGTAACAGGCCGTTACTTTACTTTACTTTTAACTATAATAAGCTGAAGTAGAATATTTTATGCTCTGATATGTAATGAATGTTAAAATCACAAACTGCGCATATTTTGATTGTCTCTTATTGTGTTTTTCACGAGTCACTTTTTTTTGAAAATGGGAATTTTATATCAAAAGAATTTCAAGTTATATGTCATAAGGTAGACTTTAGCCGTGTGGTATCCGGCAAAATAGAATAGACCACCCTCCTTTCTTACCGAGGTGTCGTAAGAGGCGACTCAGGTAAGTGCCGTGTGGTAGCCGGCAGAATATAATAAACCACCCCCATTTCTTACCGAGGTGTCGAAAAAGGCGACTAAGGCAGTTGACGTCAGGCAGGCGGCCGGTCGTAAAATACGTAGCCAAATCATGTGACAACATGTTTATAACATGTTGTGCCAACCCCACTTAGAGTGGGATAAGGGCAGGAGAACGATGTCTTTAACACGTTTACTGAGATACATATATATATAGCTTGCCAACCTACATTTCTTACAGAGTGATCCGAATTTGTCCCTTCAGTAGATGATTTTGTGTATTTATGGCAAACTTGGCTTTCCTTATACTTTCATAAATCCATTTTATTTTTTAAATCCCTTTTGCTTGCCTAAAAGGCCTAAATAATAATAAATAGCACAGGATATTTTGATTACTATACAAATTCTATGATATTTAAAATACTATTAATGTAGTAGTAGAAACTTCGTCATAAACTTCTATCTTAATAACTGCTTTCCATAGAGCTAATATAGTTAGTTTGACTGGCCTGTTGGCGCTGTGGGTAGTGACCCTGCCTTCAGCTCCGCGGGTCGCGGTTCGATTCCTGCCGAGGGCCAACATTCTCTATAAACAAATTGTTGATTCTTCGAGCCTGGGTGTGTATTTGTATTTAAGTATGTATTTAAACTTATATATGTAGTTATCTTCCAGTTGTCCGTCACCCATAACACAAGTATTAAGTTATTTACTTTGGGGACTGACGATCGTGTGTGTAAATGTCCCTTATATTTATTATTATTATTATTATATTATATTAGAAAAAGAGAGCCAGCCATATGTGTCCATCGACAATAAAGAGAAAGCAAATGAGATTTATTATCTATCTTTTTTATGTGCTTAGACAGAGATAATTTAATAAGTTTGAATTTTCCCTCTGAATATTTATTACTAGCAATGCCCCGCGGTTTCACCCGCGTCCATACTGATCTTGTGATAGTGGAAAGTCTACGAAGTCGGACTATAGAGATTTATATTGTAGATTATTTAATTATAAAAAATGGGTATCTTGGATGGATGGATATTTTCTTTCGATTTACATTCTTAAATTCGTAATATCTTTTAATTGGGATGATTCGGATTTTAATAATTAATAAAGTTTTTTACAGGTATTGAAACAGTTTTAATACAATATCATTTAATGGGATAAGACTTAATACAGAAATATGAATAAAATGGTTTGATTATTGTCGGCACTTTTATCAAATTTTACAATGTGAAAAAGTAGATATATTGGCATAACTATAATAGTTAGACATATGGTATCGCGGACTTTTTGTGGATATTGATATTTTCTATAATACTGTAAATGTAAATTTTTCACACCTTATTACAATTTTATCCCTATTTATTCTGAAAATGTATATACCCTATGTTGGTCAGTGAAGAAGCAGCTTCGAAATCGGTCCAGTAGTTTTTGCGCGAAAACATTACAAACATACACACAAATACACAAATATTTCCTCTTTATAATATTAGTATAGATAACACTCTCACCTACAGGCCTGCCTATAACAGCCCTACTCTAGTATATGTAATAACCCTAAGCTGCTGTCAAAATTGCGACAGAGTATAAAAAGCATTTTATATTATACTTATTATTACTTACTTATATACTTACTATTATTATACTTTATAGACTATATAAAGCTTTGCTTTATATAGTCTATAAAGTCTATAAAGTATAATAACATAGAGTAGTATGTCGATAGAGAGCACAGGTGCATTGAATGGGAATCAATTAATAAATTTTATTGCCTGACCAATACGGGCCCCAGGAGGTAATTTGCGTTAAGCCGGCTTAATAGGCTCTACAATGTACTTTACCCGGGAAATATAATTTAGTTTTGTACTAATGCTGTTTCGGTTTTGATTTAGTCTACTAGTTAGGCTTTAGGTTTTATTAATTAATAGAAATAAGTAAATAATTATCTAAAAAGATTAAAAAAAAAAAAAAAAATATAAAAATAAAAAAACTAAAAAATTTAAAATTGACTATATCAAAAAGTTTTCATTCATCTCAAGTCATTTATTATTTTATTTTGATTAGTTAGTGCAGTATTAAAAAATCATTTCTAAAAATCATTTCAAAAAGATAAACTTTCACATTTATATACTATATAGACTATATGAAAAAATATGATGACCGCACGTGATGTATATTATCAGGTGACGTGAAATGGTTTAGTTATATGTCATTTGTTATTAATCAGTACGATTTTTGTCGTGAAGCCTATCCTCCTGATGATGCTTCGGTTTCGGGGCGAAACGATCGTCGAGATTGTGGTGGTGGGTGTGTGTGCTGCTTTTGTGTTCGTTGTTGCTGGTGAATTATGCCTTGGGGTGCATGTGGTGGCTGGTTCTGCATGTATAAGGTGCGTAGATTTTACCTGCTTCATACACATTGGCTTTGCATGCATTCACTTAACCCGTGCGGATTATAGCAAAGTAGTTAGTTCTGTTATATTATTTGTTATTAATCTTTATTCTTATTAAAAACTAAACAGAATCAGAACAAAGTGACGTCATCTGAGGGCATTATTCTTGAAATATTCAAATATACGAGTATGTACCGATACATACTCGTATATAGCATTTCAATTAAAAAATTGAATCCGCCTTCATAGAGAAATAAGTGATTTATAAGAAAGAAAAACTTCTTTCTGAAATCTCTAAAAACCTATTTTATTATTATTTCATACATAGAGTTCTCTTTTTTGGTTTATTCCTTGTCTTTTAACATTTGTATAATAAGATAATAATTATTGTATTGAGTTAAGTTTATTAGGAAGTTTAAATATTGGCATTAGGGCGAATGCATTCTGGTTTGATGAAAGATAATTGATATAAAAGTAATTACGCGTAATAAAGTGTTTTAAGAATTGTTTTGACATATTATTGAAAAGCGTAGCTGTGATAGCCTAGTGGTGAGACCGTGGGCCTCTCTAGAGACGATCGTGGGCTCAAACCCCGGGCAGGCACCAATGAGTTTTTCTATTAAAACTTATGTGTCTGATTGATAATTGCAATTTATTACACGCCTTTCGGTAAAGGAAAACATCGTGAGGAAACCTGCATATCTCTAGAGAATTCTAGGGATATGGGTAACTTACCAATCCGCATTGGAGCAGCGTGGTAGGTCTTAGCTCGAATCCTTCCCTCCAAAAACGGAGAGAGGAGTCCTTAGCCCAGCAGTGGGCATAGTAACAGGCCGGTTTCTTTTTATTATTGAAAAATTTCTAAGTTTTCTATCACAAATTTCAATTATTATCTACTATCATAAAATCATTTATTAGATGGCTTAAATAATATTTTTCGCCTTCGAATCCCGATTTAGTCCATCAAGTGACATCAGAGAGGTAATATTATACTCACAAATTCCTTTCCGAGTCTCCCTAGATGGAATGAGGTGTTCGGAGAGTTAATAGTGTTCGGACAAATCGAATGTTTATTTTTGGTAAAATAATATTGAGATATTGGATTCCCAATTGCTACGGGGTGATCGAGTTTTCTGTTTTGATGTTATGCTAATCCCTATTTGAGGGACGAGTATTTTATTTACGGGTATCAAATATATTTGGGTTAAAACACTTTTTCTATATATAACACTAGCTTTTAAGCGCAACTTCGTTCGCGTGGACTGCAGTTTTATTATTTGAGTAAACCGTTATACTTATATTATTATGATAAAAGTGGGTTAACCTTAAAAGCTAGACATATGCTGTAGCGGACTTTTATTTAGAACTTTTAGAGGAGAACAATTTTGTAATACATGATTTTTCAATAACTTTGATGCCAAGTTTCTTGGCAGCCGTTTTTGCTTTGGACTCGATGCATTTTCCAAAGTTGAGCTTGGAATTTATTTGGATACCCAGAAGCTCAGTGTTATCGGCAATCGGTACAGATATATTTCGGAAAGTAGGCGTTAAAGTGAAGGAACTCCGTTTGGTACTGAACAGGCACGCTTGTGTTTTGGAAGCTTTAAACTTGGCTAGGTTTGCCTCACCCCAGTTGGAAACCTCTTTCAGAGTCAAGTTAATGCGCTCAACCATGGCCTCTCTTTCTTTTTTTTTTCTTCTTACTTTTGTATTACTAAAGTAAAAAAGACTAAAATACGTCACCTGTTTTTATCTACAACTTAATTTATTAGTTTAGGTGGGCATTATTTGTATAGTACTTGCGTTTAAGTAATTTCATAACTTGTACATTTTTGTAGTAAAAGGAAGTATTTTAACTTTATATTAAGCTGCTTATTAGCCTTTTGGCTAGATTGTAACTTCAATAAAGTAAAATTGTTATATACTTAATAATAGGTAAAAAAAACTTTTGTATTATGGACCTCCGCAAAGTGATACCTTATTCTATATTATTAGAATAATTAACTCAAATATAGTTGTGATACCCTACCGGTTTAGCCGTGCGACACCTTAAGGGGGGTCACGAGCCAGGGCAAACCCAGCAGGCCTACCATGAACTCTTAATGCAACTCAATTGAAGACGTAAACTAAATTGTTTTGCTTTTTCATACAATGACGTCTTAAAGACGCGCAAGTTATTGCCAAATGACCGTTCGGAATGCGTTCTAAAATCATTGTACAATCATCAAATCTTGTACTCATACAAGAGACAGATTTAGTCATATATAGTTCATATAACGTTTTCCTTTTCAAACATTACGACCCAATTCAATTCCCACTTCATGATACGAAAAGAAAGCTGTTGAGTTGAGGTACTGACTTTGAATTGAATCGTTTTCTAAAAGTTCATGGTAGGCCTACAGAGTAGGCAAGAGTTGTGACTTATATGTCTACTTGATGATTATAATTTATCACACGCTTTTCGGTGAAAAAGAAACATCTTAAGGAAACCTGTATATCAACAGAGAATTGTGGGGATATGTGTTACCAATCCGCATTGGAGCAGCGTGGTAGGTCTTAGCACCAATCTTTCTTGGAAAGAGGAGGCCTATGCCCAACAGTGCAACTTATTGCAACTCAATTGAAGACGTAAACGACGACCGCGAACCGCTTTCTTTGCATACCATGAAGTGTGAATTGCATTGGGGTTGTGATGTTTGAAAAGGATAACGTTTTATGAACTATGGATAACTCTGTCGCTTTTACTCTCTTGTTCTTAGGACGAATTCCGAACGCTCATTCAGCAACGACATAAAGTCTGCGTCTTTAAGACGTTATGGTATGAAAAAGCAAAATAATTTCGTTTACGTCTTCAATTGAGTCGCAATAGAGTTCACGGTAGGCCTGCAGGACGGTATTTTACTTTACTTTTACTCAAGCACACTCCATGTTAACTGCATTGGCTTCGCATAATTTCCGAAGTCAGAAATTGTAATAAATAAAACATACTACCAACAAGAAGCAGACTGTTAACTTTTCCGAACAAGTTACACAATACACATCCGATACGGAAAAAGTGAAATACGACAGGATCGTAATTTCTCGATACAATAAAATGGGCGCACATTTTAATATTACCTTTTGTGTATCGGATGTGAGAGTTTCGTTACATAAAAACTGCCTTTGACGCGTAACCGGGTATTGTTTTGACGTCTGAGAGGGAGGGCAACATGTATTGGAATCGGGAAATGGCGTAATACTTTCAGTATCAAATATAATGGCTCCGATATTTTGTTACTCTTTTTTCATAGACGAGCGCTTGACTTTTATCATGATGGTAAGCAATGAACAGTCTAAGGTAGAACGCGCATGTCTAGAAGATGATAGATAGAAGATATTTTGAGCAATTTATTTTTGTACATAAGAATATACATAATTATAAAAAGATATTACTATAGATGAGAATACTTTGTCTATTATATACATCGCTAGATGTATATAATAGACAAAGTAGGAATCAAAATAAGCTTGCGGTTCCTGCTTTGCGCCTTGCTAAAGTACATAAGTCATATCATAAGTCGTTTGTGGGTTTGGGTATAAGATTCTATAGTAAAATTGCGCAATCGATTTTAACTTTACCATTACAGCAGTTTAAAAACACTATAATGAAAGACTAATTTAGAAAGCCTACTATACTATTGAGGATTACTAAGACGATAAGAATGCGTGGAAAGCTTCTTTTCGATATACCTGTACAAGATATTAATATCTATATGGAACTAGTAATAATTTGATGCCTATTCACCTTTGCTTTAGAAATACCCATATTATTTGCATTGTGATAAATAGATGCCGGGAGAGAATTACATTCCTATATTGTACGCAACATAAATGAAGAATCTAAACGCTTCGTGCGCCTTCGTGGGATAACTATAATGTGGAGGTGGTTTCTCTCGCTACCTGGCGATGCGATAATAATAAGGCGATGGAGGCATAAGGTCGTGAAGTACGTGAGCACGCTTTCCGAAATAGATCCTATAAAAGACCGATGGACAGGTAACCCTGCGCCGATGTTGCAAACTGTGCAATTTGGCATTGGTTAGGGTTGCATCGCCAATGAGTCTTCTGGCATGTTTATCCACCGAGTCCAAAGTATCCAGTTCGTATTTGGTATTTTATTTTGGATTCTAGTGGTTTTTAACGCTGTTTCTACCCCTCTCTTTAGATAAACAGAGGATCGAAAATATATTACTGTGACTAGCAGAATGCAGCGGGGAAAGAACGGCATAGACTTTGAATCTCTTATTGCTCCTCTTCATAATCACAATCGCATATACTCACCAAACATCATCTATGATCGCCTATGAGCGCCTACATCCCGAAAATTGTCGTTTTTCAGACACACATCAAAGGCTTGGTGATACGGATGACTGTACCGTATGATAATACGGACGATCATGCCGACACTTGCACGATGATCGTTCCGATTATATACAATTACAAGATCAACAATCATCGCCGATAAGGCGATAGTATCAGGCCGTTAATTCACTTTACATATAAATTTAAATTACATAGAAAAGTAAACAATACGCGGTCACGAATTTATTTAATAGATTTATCGAATAGATTCTTCTTTCTCCTACCCACCTTATCCTACACTAAGTGGGGTCGGTGCAACATGTTTTTCTCTTCCATTCTCTATCATTCGTCAACTCTCGCGCTACTCCTTGTGTATATCTATGTCATACTTCACAGAATCCAACCATCTCTTTGTAAGCCTCCCTCTAGCCACATATCTATCCACATCCTAAACTCAAAATACTCAAAACTCTCTCCTTTAAAACTAACCAATCGCTTCGTAATTTGTTGTGTAAAAATAAAGATATATTAGATATGGGTAAAAATCCAGGGTTTATAAAATAGATTTTCCTGAGTGCAACGGTACATATGTAGGTCAGACTGGCCGAAGTTTTGCGGTTCGATTCCGGGAACATATGGCTGCGTTTAGGAATAATAAACCACAAAATTCTAATTTTGCAAAACATTTGCTGGAAAGCGGTCATAAAGTGCCTAATGACCATTCATCTCAGGTTCTTCACACTTGTGATAAGGGACTCCGACTCAATACGTTAGAGCAACTTGAAATAATAAAAAATAACAATGGCCACTTAATTAACGAGCAAGTAAATGTATCTAATTCCGTTTTGCTACATGTGTTCGGAGGGGAGGGTAGTGGTGGGAGTTGAACTATTTAAGACTGCTTGTATGGGTAGTGCGGCGCATTACGATTTTTGTCGTGGAGCCTATCCTCCTGATGATGCTTCGGTTTCGGGGCAAAACGATCGTTGAGATTGTGGTGGTGGGTGTGTGTGCTGCTTGTGTGCGTTGTTGCTGGTGAATTGCGTCTAGGGGTGCATGTGTTGGCTTGTCCTGCATGTATAAGGTGCGTAGATTTTGCCTGCTTCATACACATTAGCTTTGCATGCATTCGCTTAACCCGTGCGGATTATAGCAAAGTAGTTAGTTCTGTTATATTGCTTGTTATATTGCTTATATTACTCAAAACTCGTTTGGTAACATGATTTTCATCCCTACTCATTACATATCCATACCATCCCAATCTTGCACCTCTCGTCTTTTCTCGTCGACAGCAGCTCTGAACCCAGAGACCACCTCCGGGTAAGGACCGCCCAGAATAGAAGCCCTCCATAAGCGGTACATTGGGGACATATAAGCCAGGCGTCCGATAAACTGCGTTTGAAATGCCCTAATGTCCCCTATGTTAGGGTGGCAGACGATCGGTAAATCGGCAAATTTAAATTATCTAAAGAGTGAGTGTTTAGATAATTTAAACTTACCACTCTACATTGGAACAACTTCCTATACTCTGACCCCTCTCTCAAAAGAAAATTTGGAGTAGAATGGCCTTTGGGATAGTAGTAGTAATAGTAGATAGTAGTAGATAGTCCACTTTAGTTTCCCATTGCTGTTAGTGTTGAAATATCCTCAAATATGTACTTATACTATATGTATCTCCTGTTTCTGAGACAAAAAGTTGTGCCCTATAATGGGCACAACTTTCTAACTTCCCCCCTTATAATTTATTTATTATACTTTATTTATAGAGATTATTATATTCATGAAATCATTTGTTATTTACTGCAGTTTTACTTTATCTATCGCTTTATCTTACTATCGGAATTAACACTCCATAATTTAAATAAACAAAAACATAGTTCAGTTATTCAAATTGTAAGTTTGAGTACGACTAATCTTCCCTTTTTTTCTTACCAATTCGCCCTTATATTTGCCCTTAGCCACTGAAAGTGACATTGAAGTAGATGAATGAGGGGGAGATACTTAGTAAAATTTATTTTCCCTTAAATAGCAGGTACAGGGCATTTTCAACTAGCGATGCCATTTTTATTTCTTTATCCCTCGGTCAAATAACTCTTAATTAGTAGGCGAAAAGTGACGTCAATTAAATAAGTGAAATGAAAATTGTTAGTAATATACATTTCATTTCATAAATAAAATACAATTTAGATCTTACTTTAATTTTGTTTTTAGCAATAATAATATAAACTAAAGAATAAATAATAACAAAAAACAACACTACTAATTTTTAAAGACAAAAACATTTTTTTAAAGTGTGTAGTTATTAAAATTGCCGTCCAATTTTACATGCAATGTCTTCATGGCTTGGATTCTAAACAGTAATAAATAAATATATGAGACAAGACACGCAGGGTTTTAGGTCTTAGCTCCAACCCTTCTCTCCAGACACGTAGAGAGGAGGCCTATGACGAGCAGTTTGATTATAACTGGCCGTTACTGTACTTTGATAGCCGGCTTCTGACATTAACTATGAATAATACTAACGATAATTTAAATTCAAAAACCAAAAAAAATTGATTCCGTACAATATGTTTTCGAAAGCGCAATAAGTAGACAATAGCAAAATTCAAATATAATCCTTATTGATGAATTATAAATCCAGCTCTGATTATCCTTATCGTTTAAACGATATAATGTTCGATCATGGGTGATAATTTGTCAAATGGGGATCAAATTTTGTTATAATCCAGTACGTGAAAGGTTTTGAATCATGTACCATTACTGTTTTTTGGTTCTTCTCCTTTGTTATAACGTTATTTGCGATGACTGTGTGACCTACACATTCGAAGAAAATGAAAACGACAACTTCACGAACACTTATGGGATCTGTCACGGAATGAGGATGTGGAATATCGGAAAATTTGCATCTTTGGACATAGATAGCCCTCATAGACTTAGTACTAGATTCCTGCAACCACAGTCATCATTAAGCTGCGTTTCATCTTTTAAATTTTTGGTGGAATCTTCTGCAACATTGGAAGTGAACGTATATATGGAACCAACTACTACCATGGATCAGGTTACAGTATTGGTGTTTCAGTCTATGGATGGTGGTGTCGATCCCACTGTTGCTAATGCTGTTCTATCACCACTTGATGCTAATTTCACACCTGGCTGGCATACCATGAAGTTGAACATAATAGGAACTGGCAGATATGAAGGCTACGTACGTATAATTACCATTTTAACTAAGTCATTATGGTTTTTCATATGAACCTTTTCCATAAATCGTATTATCATTCTCCTGCTCTTATTCCACTCAATTGTGTCGGTTCAACATGTTTTAATCATGTTGTTATTTGATTTGGTATTTTACGACCGGCCTGACGTCAACTTTCATACTCGACATTTACGACAACTCAGTAAGAAATGAGGGTGATTTATTCTACTTAGCCGTATACCACAGGTCGGTTTACATAGATCATATCTTGTCGTTTAATTACTACCACTAACAGCTTAAAATATATCGAGGAAGACTTCTCTTTAATTATTATTATATAATTGAGGGAAATTTATCTTGTCAATCATGTATCTTATATGTTATATGATAGATCGGTATATAAGATTCAATTTTAGGAAATTTCTTCAATATTGGTAGAGCGCATGAGCCGTGAAAGCGTAACAGATTTACTGGATTTTATTTATAACTTTGCATTTAGGAACATACTGATTTAATGTAAATTATTCTTAGCATCATGGACTAGTTGACTGAAGCTCAAAATATGAGATTGAGCATCGATAATCATTAAATTTTATTTATACATCAAAGTAAAACAACAAGAAAATTTTTAGAACAAAATTACATTTTGTTTAATTATTTATTTTTGTTTCTCTGCGTTTTATTTCTTAAGAGATTGTGAATTGTTAACAACCCATCAACCCTCCAGTAATACAGTGGTTCTTATCTTACTACAAATAACTAAGATAGAATACCCAGCAGTGTCGAGATTTGAACAGTATGATTATTTGTTGTCCCTTTTTTTAATTTCAGATAACGTTCCTTGGAATGGCTTCAGAATCTTCAATTTTATTAATAGACTCGTTCCGATACATTGCACCATCATACGATAGTGACTTATGTATTATATATAAAGATGACTTGCCTGAAGAAGATATCACTATTGAACCCACAGTAATTACCACACCAACTGCAACAACGGAAATTGGCACACCAACAACAGAAACTATCGTAGAATTTACTCCTAGCGAAGCTACGATACCCTCATCAACAGAAACTACCAAAGACTATACTCTTTCCGTAGCCACCACACCATCAACAGAAGCTATCGTAGACTCTACTTTTAGCGTAGCCACAACACCCTCATCAACAGAAACTATCGTAGACTTCTCTACTACTGTAGCCACAATACCCTCATCAACAAAAGCTATCACAGATTCTACTATTCCAGTAGCTACCACACCCTCTACAACTATCGAAGACATAACAGCATCTTTATTTCCGGAAGAAACTACTACTATAAATGACATAATTACGACACCAACAACGGTTAACGTTACATCCTCTACAACAACAATACCGTCTACAACATTGGAAGAAGTCACTACTACCACGAATAAAACTATAGATAATACAGCAGCCACCACAGGCTCTACGAGCGCAATAGTAACTACAACATCTACTACGAACATTACACAATCAACAACACCTAGCCAACCTTCTTCTACAACGAATGTTACTGTACCATCTACTATAGCAGATACCACGCCATCTACTACAACTACAGAAAAAGTAACAACAACTATTAAGCCAACTACTATAGTTACACAACCACCAAGTACTTCACAGCGACCAAATCTTTCAATTTCACTTTTATTATTGAAAATTAATAAATTTTTTAGGTAAATTGCGTTATGTATCAATCATATTCTTGTAATTTTTTATATTATAAAAGAATCGTCTTATGTATATTATAAATGTTAAATATTTTCATCTGTTTTTATTGTTTTTTTATTCATGCTACAAAGGTTAGAGCAATTGAGCATAAGGAATTACCCTAAATTGAAATTATTTAAAAGGATTGTTATTATATTACGTAGTAGAAGCTAAATGATTTGTTTAGAAATAATAATTTAATTAAGATATAGTCATTTTTATTGACCTTTTTCTGCCATCTGTTTTAAAAATCTGTTGCAGTACAAGACTGTCATGAACAAGAAACTTTTTATATATAGATAGTTACAAAACGAAATCAAAAGAGGAAAGAATAAAGTAATCCATAGTCAATCGGGTTTTTGTAGCGATGCCTCCATTCACTGGAAACTCGTAGAAGTGATATTGCCTAATAATATGAAATAATAACATTCAATATTAATAAGCTTGAAAGACAGAAAATCCTAAAAGACTGCAACAGAAGGTTATTGAAACTTCATCTATTGTCGGTGGAGAGAAGCTCAGGCGGAACTCCTCCGCCAATGGAGGCGACGGCTGGAATCGCCCACTGCAGGATTCTGAACGATTTCGGCCATCCAGCCCATTCTCCAGGGCTGGGACGCCAGGAGGCATGGGGTTCTCACCTTCCGCCTGACACAGGTACTTTCCGGACACGGTTGTTTCGAAAGGTATCTTTGGAAGGTGGCCCAGCGCGAGGCGTCCGGTGAGTGCCATGAGTGCGGCGCCGAATTTGACACGGCGTTGCTTACGCTCGCAGACTGCCCAGCGTGGGCGGTCCAGCGAGCGGAGCTCGTGGCAGAGGTAGGGCACGATCTCTCTTTGCCCACCGTGGTTCGTGCAATGGTGGACAGGGAGAGATCGTGGGCTGCGATGGCCTCTTTCTGCGAGGGGATTATCTCGCGGAAGGAGGCGGCGGGACGGAACCGGGAGGTCGAGTCCTTGTATCCGATCCGCCGCAGGCGAGCGGGGCGCAGACGTCTCGCCGAAGTCCATCGTATGCCGCCCTAACGGGGACCTCTGGGCGTTCCGAACGGGGTTTATCGGACGTACGGGGTTTATCCGAAAGGGGTTTATCGTTACCCACCTTATAAGGTCCCCGAGGCGGTCGATGCATCTGGTGCTCCCGATGCATCGATAGTGGTGGGAGGGGCCACGTTTGGAGAGGCCCCGACCCAGAGGTGGCGCACTCTGGGGTTCAGAGTTGCTGCTGGCGAGGATGGGGACAATGTGTACAACGGTACCCTGTCCCCACCACCAGCAGCGTGGTGGAGCACTGTCAGGTTTTTAGTCGGTGAAAGTCCGACGTACCCGCCGCTCGTCCCCGTCGGGCGGTAACGACTCATAATGGGTTTTCCTGACAAAAAAAAATCTTCATCTATTGTCTATAGATGTCGCTGTATATGTGTCGCTGTAACATGAACCTCCTTCGAAGGAGGTTCATGTTTGTCATGTTATAGTTAGCGGTTTTAAACTGTTATTATCTAAGGGAAGTTTCACAGGTAATCAAAACATAAAATTCATTTTGCTACAATTAATGAGATTTGATACATTAATATCGAATTTAATTAATATTGAATGAATGATATCACACCCCGCTAACTGTTAAAGATAGGATATTTTATTTCTTAAGATTTACAGAAAAAAGACTCAATAAATTTACAATTATAACATTATATTTCTAGTGTTAAAATTTTCAAATTAATTCATTTTCTTGTTTATCATTAATACGTTAAATAACGTATTAATGATAAACAAGCCACAAATGTGGCTATCCATGTCAACTTTATAGCATTAAAAAATTTAGTATAAAGTATTTGTAATCATTCTAATACGCGGTATTATTTGCTGTGAATTCAAAAAGATCCAAACAGATCCATGTATTCTAATCTAATGCATCCATAAAAATCACTTCCTTAAAAATTTTTTAGGTTTGATTTCAATATAAGGACTCAACTTTTATTATATCATATACATATTGCTATATCATCGAAATGGGAAAAAGTAATATGAACCATACAAAACTTGATACATTAGCAAATTTTAATAATACCAAGTAGATGGCAGAGTTTAATAACTATAATATACTCAGGTAAGTAAGTAATCTATCTATTACATCAGTGGTTTATTACTGTATATTTTTTACTGTTTACTATTGTAGGAAATATCAAATATAATTCTTCTTTCTAACTTTTGATAAAAAAACAGTCACATTTTACATGTATGTACAATTAACCAGTATATCAATTTTGTATGCAGTCAATGACTTTAAACTTATACATTTAAAAAAGGTATGTTAAAATACATAACAACGATATAATAGGTAACAATTATTTTTCCGTGATTAGATTTAAAATATTAAACCATAATTATATTATTTATTCGCATCGTAACTTTGCATAACGCATGTGATGAACCCGCTTGTAACAATCTCAAATACGTAGTTTTCATGCGACAGATTTAAGAAAATAAAAAAGTTACTATTCATACAGCACACAAAAGTTCAAAAATATTAAAGCAATATAAAAAGCGAATATAAACTGCCTTTTTTCCAGAAGCTGCGAAAGAAAAGCAAATTTATTCCTTAGTATATTTTCCTAACAGCGCATTAGTAAACAATCAAAATATAATCCCATTATTGATCCATTATAAATCCAGCAGAGATTACCTTTATCGGTTGATCGATATAATGTTAGATCACAGATGATAAACGTCAAAGGGGATCAAATTGACTTATAATCCAGTATGTGGAAGATTTTGAAACATGTACTATTGCTGTTTTTTGTTTCTTCTCTTGTGCCACATCGTGACTTGCGATGTCTGTGTGACTTATAATTTCGAAGAAAAGGGTGACAACTTCACTAATAACTATGGGATCTGTACCGGCAGGAGCATGTGGGAGGTTGGAGAATACTCGTCATTAGATATAGAAAGGCCTCACAAGAAAAGTACCAGATTCATACACCCGCGATCAACATTAAGCTGTATGGCGTCGTTTAAATTCTACTTGAATAGTCTTGGAATATTAGAAGTGAACGTGTATATGGAACCAACGAGTAATACGGATCAAATAACAGTCTTGGTATTTCAGTCTGTTGATGGTGGTACTGATGCTACTATTGGCAATGCAGTTCTCTCACGTAATAATATAAACTTTGTACCAGGTTGGCAAAAAATGAGGATACAAATTATAGGATTGGGCAAGAATGAGGGCTACGTACGTATAACATTCATTATTTAACGTTAAACCATAAGAATTGATGCGAGAGTTTCTAAGAATTTATCTATCAAGCTGAGTATAAAGTTTAATTTAAGAGAAGTTACGATAGAATTATTTTGCTATAATCCGCGTTTATTAAAAAAATATATGTAATCTAATATCTAAATAATTAAATCCCACAATCGATTTTATCTTTACCACTACAGCAGTTTAAAAATGCTGTTAAAGGGAGGCTGATTCAAAAAGCCTACTATACTATTGAGGATTATATAGTTGATAAAAATACGTGGATTCTCCTCTACCCTGTACAAGATAGTAATAACCAAATGTAACTAGTTATAAGAATTTTATTTGTAAAGAGCAACCACCGAGTTTCTTGCTGGCAGGAACAGCTTTGCGAACCAGCAGTAGATTTTGACGATTAAAATGCACTTGTTTACAAGTTTTCTTGAATAAAGAATATTTAGAATTTGAATTTGAATATGTAATTCCAATTGTAGGAAGCAGGCAACGTTCAGATACCTTATCGTTACTTTCACATACATGCCTCCTTAGGACCAGTTACACACGTATCACAAACCAGATTTTAATCTCTCTAACATTAACTATTTACTACAGTAAAAGTCATGTAAAGAAATACTCATATCGTTGTTGACAAATAACAATACATCAAATATTTTTCAAAATTTGGTAAGATATAAACCAAAATAATATGATACACATTTACATTTGTATGAAAAATGTATTACGTGTATATTTTATAATGTTGGTCATTTACATAATTAAACAAAATGTTTTGTGGAAGTTTGTAAACTTCGGAGACGAAGCTTTAATCAGTGGGATCCTAGAACACATAGTGTATCATCTATGTCCTAGAATACCGACTATTTAGTTTATTTTTTCCAATTTCAGGTAACATTCTTTGGAATGGCTTCAGAGTCTTCGATTGTACTAATGGATTCGTTTCGATACGTGGCACCATCACACAACAGTGATTTGTGTAAAATATATGAAAAAGAATCACCTGAAGAAGACACCACTCCTATATACACGGTGACCACCACTGACTATACTATTTCCGTAGCTACTATACCTCCTTCTACTGTATTAGATACCAGTCCAACCACTGCATTATATACTAATACAGTAGTAACTAGTCCATCTACAGTTACAGAAGAAACTACTATAAGCACACCATTATCTACAACCACGGAATTTGCAACACCAGCTCCAACTACAGAAGAAACCATATCATCCACTGTAAAAGAAGAAATTACTATAACCGATAAAGCAACAACTTTACCATCTGAAACTACGGCAGAAACTATATCCTCGACTTTAAAAGAAGGAATTACTATAACTGATAAAACAACAACTTTGTTATTTGAAACTACGGTAGCAACTATACCCTCGACTGTAAAAGAAGAAGTTACTATTACTGATACAGCAAATACTTTACCATCTGAAACTACGGTACCGACCATACCCTCTACAATTAAAGAAGAAGTTACTGTTACTTACACAGCAACAACTTTACCATCTGAAACTACGGTAACAAAAATACCTTCAACCACAAAAGAAGAAATTACTATAATTGATAAAGCAACAACTTTACAATCTGAAACTACAGCAGAAACTCAATCTCCTACAAATATATTAGACACAATAACTTCTACATCTATAGAAGAAACTACTTTCGCAAGTACGATTGCTACTATACCATCTACAACCATAGGAACTACAGACGCCGTAACTACGGTTAACACACAATCTACAGCTGGTGACACAAGTCCTACCATTTCTATAACAACTGACAAACTTATCAAAACTACAACCGTAAACCCAACTACAGTTACACGACCACCTCGTAATACAGATAGACCGGACCTTTCTATATCACTTTTGTTGTTAAAAATAGAGAAATTCTTTAGGTAGATAAATTTATGTTAAAAGCTGAAACGTTTGCACGTTGAAACGGGTTTTGCATAGAAATTGCAACTCATGTTCTCTGCATATTATAAATTATACATATTTTACTTTTTTTTCATTTTATCTATTTATGGTCCTATAGAGATAAAAATAAACGGAAAAATGAAACCGAAAAATTGAGATTTTTCTTTGCATATTATTATGGAATACGATTGCATATTACGCCTTGCTATTATCCTTGCCATAGAACAAACGTATCATTTTCTAAGACAATTTTTAAATATTTTTTTTTCAAATCTTTATAGATTTGAGTGTGACGTGAAGATGTGAGTGTTTTATACACTCACATCTTTTTCGTAAAACGTTGTTTAAGTTGGAAACAAAGTAATAGTTTGTATTTTGTAAACAACAATCGCCGAATTTCTTACTGACTTTTATTGGTAAGACCAATTTTTGAAACTGGCAGTAAATAAACAGTCGACTCGTCAATTCAAGAACTTGTAAAGTTAAATAGAATGAGCTTAAATTGAAATTTTTATTAGAATACGTAAATGTTAAGCTGTGATAGCCCAATGGTGAGACCGTGCGACTCTCTAGAGACGAACATAGGTTCAAACCAATGAGTTTTTCTATTAAAACTCATGTGTCTAATTCATAATTGCAATTTATCACACGCTTTTCGGTGAAGGAAAACATCGTGAGGAAACCTGCATTTCTCTAGAGAATTCTGGAGATATGTGTAACCTGCCAATCCGCATTGGAGCAGCGTGGTAGGTCTTAGCTCCAACCCTTCTCTCCAGAAACGGAGAGAGGAGGCCTATTCCCAGCAGTGGGATATTAACAGGCCGCTACTTTTTTACGTAAATGTTATGTTCCTACTGTTAGGCGCTCAGAATGTTCCTCGTCTGGAGCCAATTCTGACAGCATCAGTTCAAGCATAAACATGCATTGTCATTGGATCAATATATAAAATTTCAGATCAATCGGACACGAAGGTGTTAAATTTTATGTTCTAACATTCCACCTTCACATACACGTCAAATTAAATAGATAGCTTTTAAAAAAGTAATCTATAGTACATGGTTGTTAAAAACGAGGCTATTCTCGGCTCTTTATGGACACAAATATCATACGCAATGTCTTACGGAGCCATTGCCAGTAATCATTCCCAGTTATTGTTTAAACTCTTTATCCTTGGCACTACAAAAATGATTCAGTTGATTGCTTCCAAATATATAGGCAATAGAGGTCTCAACAGCGTAACAAAACAAAAATGAATTATTCTTTATCCATATCATTACATTAATCGCGATTTGAATACAAACTATTACTAATAACAGTTTCAAATACCAAAGGTTTCTGAATACCGAACAGCGAACATCTTGCGCAAACTGAATAAGCCGCGCGGTTAAATCAGACCCTATTCATATTCAAATTACTCATTCCAGAATTGAGAACTTGAACAGACCTTGTGACGAGACGCCTTCAACATCGTGGATGGCAATGTCTTCTTTAGTATGCCTTATTTTCAAGAATATTTTTTTGCTCCTAGCTGCGCACTACAAAAGATCGAGTAATTTTAGTTCATTTTTTTTAGTGTTGATTTTATCGGAATAAACTCTACAATTCAATGTCATATCTATCAGTAACTTCAGGTTTAGATGTACATCTACGTTAAATTTGGTACAAATTTATCAAGATGTTGGGAATGCGAAGCTATAAACAACATAAGTACACTTACAAACTCTTTCGCCTTAGTAAGATTAAACATTTTATAAGAGTGATGATTATCAGACGATGGTAACAGATAACAAGATAGTATTGGAATCGAACTACAGGAATCTATGAATTTCCTATAACAACTTCGTGCTTTAATTGTAGAATTAATGAACCCACCATCATTGCTAACTAGATTCTTACTTTGTAACGACCTTTATTAAATATATAAATAATTTTCTTGTTTTTATATTTAAACTAGGGGTACGCGTGGCTTTGCGTTAATTAAGACAAAAAACAAGACAGTACAGTACATTCTATTTTAACACTATAATATGTACTGCCTGTTTTCGAAATAATAACAAGATTTTTCATCAATAGTGCTCCACTGAAAATACTATCAGCGGCCACGTGGAAATCAATGTTTTACAAAGTTTGAACATAAAAGCAGTTATTGTGAGTTAACCATAAGAGATAGCAACATGATCTCATGGACTTTTTTGTAGTATATTTATAGATCAAAAATTCTCTAGTACATTATTCTAGTGTATCTCTGCTGTTTTACGCAGCGCACCCGAGTAAACCTAGCTCCCGGCTGGCGAGTTCTTTTTACAACCGCGTGACCTCTACAACATAATTTACTTTAAACTGCAATGTACTCTTCACCTAAACTATTCAGAAGAATTGCACTACGTTTGAGTATAAACTGTACAAAAATCCGTTCAGTAGATTTTGAGAAAATTGTTCACATACAGACAGACAGCTTTTGGGGTTTTTGTTTTATAATATGTATAGATAGATTTATTAATTTATCTTATAAGACACTACTTGCATATTTTTCAGTTATTATGTATCTGAGTCAATGTAAAAGGGCCGCATTCGTAATATCACCGGAATAAAGAGGTTTACTTTTTACACAGAAGCAGTCGACAGAAACAAGAGTAGTCAAGTGTAATGCTTCAAAAATCCTTTGGTTCCGTATTCACCAAAAGTAATGATAATGCACGTTGTGCTATAAGCTTCGATAAAAAAAGGATATAGGACGCTTAGTATTATATAATGACCGAAATCAAAATTAGGCTTTATTGGGTTATAAACATTGGTATCCTTATTCCAATGCCATCTACGAGTATGACATCCCACTACGAAGTAATAAAAAAATTTATGATTTTTTATCTACGCTTTATTTCAAATTAGCTTTAAAAAACTTTTTTGAATTAGGTCACTTTAATACTAAGCATGTGATATGTACTGCTAAGCTGTGATAGCCTAGCGGTGAGACCGTGCGACTCTCTAGAGGCGGCATAGGTTCAAACCCGGGCAGGCACCAATGAGTTTTTCTATTAAAACTTATGTATCTAATTGATAATTGCAATTTATTACACGCTTTTCGGTGAAGGAAAACATCGTGAGGAAACTTGCATATCTCTAGAGAATTCTAGGGATATATGTAACCTACCAATCCGCATTGGAGCAGCGTGGTAGGTCTTAGCTCCAACCCTTCTCTCCAAAAATGGAGAAAGGAAGCCTTAGCCCAGCAGTGGGCATAGTAACAGGCTGTTACTTTATGTACAGCTAAATAAGTATATTATACAATAATAGTACACTCTACATTTAGTATCACGTATATTTTCTTCGTGGATTATAGCAAAATAATATTATCATTACTTTTGTATTATGGATCTCTTCAAAAGAACCCCTAATTTTGTAAATTATTTCGGATTAAGATAAAATTAATATTATAAAATAATATATATATATTATAAAATAATAGTACACTCTACATTTAGTATCACGTATATTTTCTTCGTGGATTATAGCAAAATAATATTATCATTACTTTTGTATTATGGATCTCTTCAAAAGAACCCCTAATTTTGTAAATTATTTCGGATTAAGATAAAATTAATATGGCGATATAAAACCTTCTCAGTTTATGGGGAGAGGAAATGTCAAATCAAATCAAAATAATCTTTGTTCAAATAAGCTTTTTCAATCACTATTGAATCGTCAAGGATCAATGTGATGAAAGAAGCTACAACTGGTTCGGAATGTTGCTCTTATCGAGAAGAACCAGCAAGGAACTCGGCGGTCAATCTTTTCAATTTTACATAATCAAACTGCAGTTTTGTATAAGGCTGAAAAATATTTTCAGTTATTAGGTTATTATTTATTTTTTAGTTTTTGAAAAGTTGTTCATCCGAATAATCATCAATTTTGTAATGTGGTTTACGTATAAGCATATCTCGTACACTTAATTTAAATCTTTCTCTAGACTGGTCTAGTACCAAACTCTACCTACCAAACTGCTCTATTGCTTCTCTATGTTACACTAGCCCATTAATTCTCCAGAGATACAATCTTTAAACGATTATCTGAACGAAAATGACATGTAAATATATTTAAAAAAAACTAGCTATGCCTGCGGCTTCGCCCGCGTGGAAAACAGTGTAAATGAAATTCAAATTTTGTTATATAAGTTATTATTGTGCATTAACCATTAGAGATAGAGACACTCTGTCTTAGACTTCTTTGTAGTATTTTTGTAGATCTACAATTCTCTAGCACATTATTTATGTGTATCTCTGTTGGATTAAGCGGTGCACTAGGTGAGCAAGTTTTTTTTATTACTGCGCGACCTCTCAACCACTACTTTACAAAAAACCATAATGTACTATTAACCTAAACCTTTCGGAAAAATAACACTACTTTTTAGTAAAAACCGTACAAAATACATTCAGTAGATTTTAAGAAAACCGATTAAATACAGAGATCCGTTTTAAATAGGAAAAAAGACAGCTTTTGGTGACTTTAATTTATTTTCCAAAACAATATCTATGACACATAATAATATACACCTTTCAAAAACCACGCAGGGTTTATTTGAAGGTGTGGAAATAAGGTGTGTGTGGTTATAATAATAATAGCCTAGCGGTGAGACCGTGCGTCCGTCTTTCGAGGGGAACACGAGTTCAAACCCGGGCAGGCACCAATGAGTTTTTCTATTAAAACTCATGTGTCTAATTGATAATTGCAATTTATCACACGCTTTTCGGTGAAGGAAAACATCTTGAGGAAACCTGCATATCTCTAGAGAATTCTGGAGATATGTGTAACCTACCAATCCGCATTGGAGCAGCGTGGTAGGTCTTAGCTCCAACCCTTCTCTCCAGAAACGGAGAGAGAAGGCATATTCCCAGCAGTGGGATTGTAACAGGCCGCTACTTTATAATAAGTATATTGATAGATAATCACATAACTGTGACACAGAACGTCAGATAAATTTTTAATTGAACGAGAAATGACTTTAAAAGAATTTATTTATAAGAAAACATCCAAAGGATCTCTGAAAAGGGAGAGGCAAGTAAGAAATACAAATAAATAGCTTCATGAATAATGCCACCGCGTATATATCGAGGTGTTTTGCCCTCTGGCGTTCGCCACAGACTTAAACTATCGTTTGGGTAATGGGAGACAGTTGGTGTAGTGGCTTCATGGCTATGGAATAGGTGATAGCAATTGTGTGATACATTATTTTAACGGGGCCCATTGGTCTTGTGCGATAGAGCAAAAGGCACTATGGTTAAGTGGTTTATTATTCGGTAGGAAGGATTCGAATGCGGCCATCATCCAGAGGCATTCATAAAGCCCTCTCAACAAAGCATCTGTTAATAAGATGCTTAGTAAAGTGACGTTAATTATTTCTTTTTTTTTAAAGCTATTATTCACTTGCAATGTTGAATAAAAAGGTGGTATCTTGCAAGTTAAATTTTACCCACTTGGGGTCCGATTGAGCTGAAATTTTACATATTGGTCCAGTTCCGATTACATTACGATTACTTCATGCTCCTGCCAGGAGTGGATCCAGACGCAGGTACTCCTCAATGGTTAATAGTAAAAGTAAGTTAAAGTAAAGTAAGGGTCTGATACTATGCCCACTGCTGGGCTAAGGCCTCCTCTCTCCGTTTTTGGAGAGAAGGATTGGAGCTAAGACTTACCACGCTGCTCCAATGCGGATTGGTAGGTTACACATATCCCTAGAATTCTCTAGAGTTATGCAGGTTTCCTCACGATGTTTTCCTTCACCGAAAAGCGTGTGATAAATTGCAATTATCAATTAGACACATAAGTTTTAATAGAAAAACTTATTGGTGCCTACCCGGCACCGGGGAGAGACGCACAGTCTCACCGCTATGTGAGCTGATTACAGCTTGGTTAACAGTAGTGACATAAAATTTTGTTGAAAAATTATTTTGAAAGCATTTTTTACTTGACTTGTTTACAATTACAATGACGGTCATCCGTATCTAAAGTAAGTATTCGTATCCATACTTGTGTTATGGATTACGCCGTGTGGTATACGGCAGAATAGAATAGACCACCCTCCTTTCTTACCGAGGTGTCGTAAGAGGCGACTAAGGTATGTGCCGTGTGGTATCCGGCTGCATAGAATAGACCACCTTCATTTCTTACCGAGGTGTCGTAAAAGGCGACTAAGGTAAGTTGACGTCATGTAGGCGGCCGGTCGTAAAATATGTAGCCAAATCATGTGACAGCATATTTGTAACATGTTGTGCCGACCCCATTTAGAGTGGGATAAGGGCAGGAGAATGATAATGATGATGATACGAAAGTTTCATTCACCTACGGTCTACATTGGCCTATTTTTGCGTGACGATTTATGCGTTTTGGTATTTGCATCGAAATAACCGGCATAGTATATACCGATGAATAAAATGGTTCGTGTTTTACTACGTATCTTTTTTTATCTAAATATCCTACTAAAACTATGTATCATTTCATATATTTCGGTTTTCGTAATTCCATCAAATATGCATGGCGGAACGGATTTTGTTCAAATAATCCTAAATTAGTCTGAATCGGTAAAGGATTTTACAAAATACATAAATAGGTAAACTTGCATAAAATATGCTCATCGCCGTTCGAAAATTAATGTTTCGAAATTTTCTTAATCTACAAAAATCTATTAATCAAGGCATTATTAATTTGTACACATTTGTAATTATAGATTTCCTTGTTCCTTCTAATGATTATAGAGATAATCATTAATATTGTTCAAGTCTCATAATAGAAAATATTAAATGGATACAGATTTCACTTTCAATATTAAATAGCAGATGTCCGTGACTTCGTCAGTTTACAAAGAAATTTTAAATTATGATATCCTATCATTTGCTAATAACCTTTATTAAATTAAGGTTCGTTTAAGTAATGGCCCGTTACTATCCAAAGGGCAAAGGTCTCCTCTCTCCGTTATTTGGAGAGAAGAATTAGAGCTAAGATCTACCACGCTGCACCAATGCGGATTGGTAGGTTAAACATATCCCTAAAATTCTCTAGAGATATGAAGGTTTCCTCAAGGATAACCCTTCAACGAAAAGCGAGCGATAAATTGCAATCATCAATTAGACATATAAGTTATAATAGAAAACTTATTGGTGCCTGTCCAGATTTGCACCCATGACACTTGAAAAGTGACGCACAGTCACGGACGGTGACAGTTGGGTTATCACAGCTTATAAATATAAGGTAGGTAAATTAACTTAATTCATATTTAAAAATAAGTACGATAGCCCAATGGTGAGACTTATTCGAGAGGGTCACGGATTCACAACTCGGGTAGACACGAAGCAGTTTTTCTGTAAAACCTAATGCCCAGTAATTGATAAATGCAGTTTATCACACTCATTTTGGTGAACATAAACGTCGGGAGGAAACTTGCATATAAATAGAAAATTCTGGGGATATGTGTAACCTACCAATCTGCATTGGGGCAACTCTTAGCTCCAACCCTTCTCTTCAGATAACCTAGATAGGTCTATGCCTAGCTGTGGGAGACTAAGAGGCCGTTAGGTTACGTAAATTTTCACTTTTTGAAAATTATCTTTCAGCCTCATATAAGAATGCGGTTTAATAATGTAAAATTGAAAATGTTTAAAAGATTGACCGTCGATGTTTGTCTAGTTCGTCTCAGTACGAGCAATATTCAGAACCAGTTGTAGCTTCATTAACCATATTGATCCTTGACGATTTAGATCTGCTTGGAAGAGCTTTATAATAAAGATTATTTTGATTTGATCTGATAAACTCTGAATTAACTAAATAAGCTATCATATATGCCCTAAAGACATTAATTATCCATAAAAGCTCTAAAAGAGTAGAGTTAACAAGTTTCTATTGAAGTAAAATATTAAACAAGTTTTGTTACACAACGCGGGAAGAGAAATGGCTCTCTGGCGCTGACACGTTTTCTCTTCAGTGCAATTTTTTGTTTGTCTCCGTCCCTAAAGAATAACGTAGTAGGGAGGGGCCTTCCTTTGTGCTTCTTGTAATAAAATCTTGTGTGTCCGACGACTGTCCCTTGGCCCCTTTAGTGGCAGTAACTTTTCTTTCTTGTCACCGATATTTTATTCGTCTATAATTTACTGTCTATAAGCCAAGCGACGACGGTCAAATATAAGTGATGATCACTTCAAACCCGACTTCAAAAACAAAACACACTTTTTGATTATGTTTTATATATGTGTATATATACAATTTATTAATTACATTTCTAAATATCATCAATCATTACGACGATAATAAACGGTTCTGGTATATCTCTCTAGTTTCCAAATTCACATGTCATGAAACTGTTTCTAATTATGTGAGAAGTACAATATTTTAGTTTAATGATAATACGTTTTATAATCATTAGTAAAGTCGAATATTTTTATCAAACTATTATCATGGAATAGTGGCATATCGAAGTTGACCATAAAATCAAAACTTATATAGGTTATATAAGGTTAAGGTTATAGGTTATATATATATATATATATATATATATATATATATATATATATATATATATATAATATATATATATATAATGCTAAATGTATAGTGGGAATCTGTTCTTAAACTTGACTTACATGCAAGATTCGCAAAAACACATGCACTAACCATCGCCACCACAATACACAAGCACTACACACGTTCACTATCACAAACTCAACGATCGCTTCGCCCCGGAAACCAAGCATCATGCGGAGATAGACTTCACGACAAAATCACAAAGCAAACGCAATCGCAAGCTTTGCGATTTTGTCATGCAGTCTATATCTACAATTATGGTATCCCTTATTCTGATAATTATAAAATCCCATCCATTAAAAACCTGAGGCAAAGATGTTCTGAAATTCTAAAGTTTTGTTTAAAAATAAATAACAACTACAAAGCAGCTGTCGAGTTTCTTGCTGATTCTTGCAATCAGCAGAGCAGACTTTTTAATGCATGTATGACGTTTTAATGAATGATTAAAGTAAACACAAGTTTTATGTATTGAAACTTACAGTATTTCGAATAAACATAAATAAATATATGGGACACTTATACAAACGGTCGTCCGTCCCCAACGTAAGTAACTTAATACTTGTGTTATGGGTGACGAACAAGTGGTAAATATAGTACATATATAATTTAAAATACTTACTTAAATACAAATACACACCCAGGCTCGAAGAAAATAGTGACCCTCAGTAGAAATCGAACCCACGACCCACTGCGCCAACGAGGGAGTCCGAAGTTTCGAAGGTGGTCTCTTTAACTATACTAGACTTCTTTCATTAGACCCTTGTTTTGTACGTTAACCCGTTATAAGGTATAAGCTCGTCGACAATATGAAAATAAGCTTAGTTCGAAAGGCATAAGCATGAAAATGGCGTGATCCAATTTAGCAATCACTATTTGCTCGTTCTACGTACATGTTAAGGTAAGTTTTATGGAGACATGGGTTAAGAGAATTCAAGGCTCCAAATCCTCAAATTTCAAGATAACGCAAGGTTGGGACCGAGGCTGTAATTAATTTCCACGAAACCTAAAATTTATTTTGAACCCCCGGATTAATGAAACTATATATTAGCATGCTCCAGCCAGTTAGATAGTTTTAATCTTCAGATTACGAGTCACTTATCAAGACAGGGGATAATTTTATTACTCGCTATGTTGAAGCTTTTAAATAAATAGACAAAGTTTTAATCCCACTAAATAGTGAATCACCTTTTTATGTGATAGACGTACAATATTATTCTCTAAAAATAATTTATAAACATACCGCAGAATATGGAACGGAAATAGATTTCTAATGAACCACATAGCTTCCTTATGCACATTGTACTAATTTGTGTTATTTAAATAAATAATTAATGCGATAATTACAAACGCAGTCGTCGGTCACCAAAGTAACTTAATTCTTGTATTATGGGTAAAAAAATGACTGTTAAAAATACATATATACACCCAGACTCGAAGAACCGACAAATGTATTTAGGAATCGGTGGGAATCCAATCCGCGACCCGCGGAGCTAGGTTGTAGGCATCTTCTCACTGATCCCAGAATTCCCAACAATCGAAACTATTGGGACAGAGTTAGTTGGCTTACAAGGCCCCTTCATTTTTGTCTACGAGAGACATTACCCCTTTCACGAACATGCTTAATGGTCTCTTACCATGTTGATGTCACTGAGAAGTCGTAAAAAAGGTTAGATAATACGTTGGTAAAAAAGGTTACACCCTATTTCATTGATTAAGACGGTCGAAACTCCTTTCAGGACTCAACAGCTTATGCTGTCTGATCTCTTCGACAATGGTAGTACTAGAGCATTACTTCCCGACATAAATACCCTCTGATTTAATTGACTATTCTACTCAGCCGAATACCACACGGCGGGTCAACTATTTTTTAATACACGAAAATCCCCTTAGCTGTACCGCTGCCCGACGGGAATGGGTGGCGGGTTATGTGGGACTCGCAGCGACTAAAACGACCTGTGTTCTTCACCACGTTGCCGATGACAGTGACAGGGTATCGTTGTATATTTTGCCCCCATCCCCGCCAACAACAGCACTGATCCCAGAAACACCTCCTACGGGTGGGGATCGAATTAGGGCGGCAGACGATGGGATTGGGCAAGTCGCTATCACCTGGACTCACCAGCAGCAAATTGGATCCAGAACAAAAGTTCCCGGAACCGCTCTGCCGCCTCTCTCCGCACAGCAGAAGGATGAAGGGATTAACTTACCTTAGTCGCATTTTAGGCCACTAACAGTAATAAATGTCTAAATGATACACTATTAAACTACCCATCGAATATCAAAGTGCTATGTTAATGGAAAATGAAATTATATTGAAAGAATTCAATATCGAGAGAGTTCATAGATTAAAACATATCCTTCTTTAATAATAATGGAATAGTACAATCCCATCTTTGATATTAATACCTTTGATCTTTTCCCTCTCTTAGAATTAATGTTATGTAATTGGGAATGGTGCGTTATAAATAGTCGGCCTATTTCCTTTCTTTAGGCTTAGGGGAGCCAGATATTTGTTATCTATGGTTATTGGCAAATAATCATCATGCTAGGCAGGCGATACACCATTAACTAATAGTACGGTTCGTTATCGGTCAAAATTTTAATCTTACGCTTTCGAATATACCAGTAAAGGTAGCGTGACCTCGTCTTCATTTTGAACAAAAACAATAAGTATTAGACCTACAGCCTCTAAAAAGCGCTCTATAAATTGTAACCAGCACTTTGGTAAAATTTTCATTTTCAATTTATTGGTGCTTCGGGTTGTAAACCAGCGACCGCCTTGTAAGTGGCACATAGTCACGCCATTAGGCTATCATCACTTTATTTACACACAAGTTTGTAAAAAAGAAAGGTTTTCGACCGAGTTTAAAAATAAAAACGCAAGATTTCAATAGGCTATCACTTTTTAAAGCAAAGGCCCATTATTGTACTGGGCATAGGTCTCCTCTCTACGTTTTTGGAAAGAAGGTTTGAAGCTAAGACCTACCACGTTGCTCCATTGCGGATTGGTAGGTTACACATGTCCCTAGAATTCTCTAGAGATATACAGGTTTCCTCACAATGTTTTACAGAAAAGCGTCTGATAAATTGCAGTTATCACTTAGACACATAAGTTTTAATAGAATTCATTATGACGTCTGGTATCCGGCTAAGTAGAATAGACCACCCTTATTTCTTACCGAGGTGTCGTAAAAAGAGACTAAGGTAAATTGACCTACCGTGTGGTATCCGTGTGGTATGCCGACCCCACTTAGAGTGGAATAAGGGCAGGGGGATGATGATGGGGCATGTCTTGGGGTTTGAGCCCATGATCGTCTAGAAAGTACGCTATTACAGCTTATAACCTATTTTATTTTTAAAGATACGTCCATGTTTTCCGTCAATTAGCCGAAGTGCCTTAAAATCTAACTTTACTTTTAATCTAAATAAAAGGCGCTGGCTTTCGAGCAACTAAGAATATCAGATTACCGCCTTCAGTAATTGTTATTTTCCTTCGATCCGTCGGGGGTTTTAAGGAAATTTAATTAACTTAGTGCCAGTTCAATTTCTTATCATCTAGAAAATCTAGTGTCGACGATAAAGCGCCGCTCGCGGTCGGCGGCGGCGCTTGCTAATAAACATTGGACTTATGGACAGTTTAGATACCAACCCCTATTTAATTTACCGAAATAGTTCAGCATTTTCTATTCTGCTATAGCTCTTTATGCATTTTGTAGAGGATTTCACTTATTTTTTTAAATACTGATACATTTCGAGGAATGCTATAGACTTTATAACATCACGCTAAGATAAATAGGAGAGGAGCAGCGATAAAAAATATTGTGAAAACTGCAAAATTTAAAGCTTTTTAAATAAATATTACTTTATTACTTTCTAATAATTACCGACCCATTAGCCTGTTATTCCACTTATACAAACTTTTTTCTAAAATCATAGTGAATAGACTCGAGAATAAGCTGGATTTCTTCCAACCAAGCGAACAAGCAGGCTTTTGTGCAGGGTTCAGTACAAATGACCACCTTCAGACACTGAAAACCGTGATCGAAAAATGTAACGAATACAGGAAGTCACTTGCCCTTGCGTTTATTGACTATGAGAAAGCGTTTGACTCCATAGAATGGTGGGTTGTGGAACAAGCTCTAGTGAGATGCCGGGTCGACGAGAGGTATATTCGAATCTTAAACCATCTCCATCAAAATGCTACAGCATGTGTCTCCCTACACAAGAAAACTGGAAAATTTCATTCAGAAAGAGGTGTTAGACAAGGGGATACTATATCACAAAAGCTGTTCACACTAGCCTTGGAATCCATATTTCTAAAGATGGACTGGTCTTTAAAAGGATTGGTGATAGATGGCGAGAGGCTCTCCAACTTAAGATTCGCTGATGACCTGGTGTTGGTATCTGATAGCATCGAAGATCTGGTAGCTATGTTAGAAGAGCTAAGATCACAATCAAAAAAGGCAGGCCTAATGATGAACACAGATAAGACCAAAATTATGACCAATATCTCAGATGTCACAAACTACCAGCTTCCAGTTGAGACAGTGACGGAATACATTTATTTAGGTCATAAAATTACATTAGGATTCGAAAACCAAAAGGCGGAAGTAGAGCGCAGAGTCGCACAAGCTTGGGCTGCATTCGGAGCTAACAGACAAATTCTCTGTGGCAACATTCCTCTCCACTTAAGAATCAAGGTGTTTAAACAATGTGTCATCCCCGTGCTCACCTATGGAACGGAAACCATGACGTTTACGCAAAAATCAGCGGAAAAGTTTAGGGTTGCGCAGAGAGGCATGGAGAGAGCAATGCTTCATATCTCTCTGCGGGACGGAAACGGAATAGTTGGAGAAGATAAGACCAAGATTAGAGACGTCATGGCTGTGATTGCTAAGAAAAGGTGGACATGGGCGGGTCACATTGGAAGAATGGACTCAACACGGTGGACCAAAAGAGTTCTCGAATGGAGACCCAGAGCCGACAAAAGAGGGCGTGGCAGACCACCACAGCGCTGGGTTGATGATGTCAGGCGACACGGTGGCCGGGACTGGATGAAACGGGCACAAAACCGCCAGGAGTGGAAGGAGAGGGAAGAGGCCTATGTCCAGGAGTGGACTGAGAAAAGGCCACCATGATGACTTTCTAATAAATATTGCTTTAGCGTACCTCTGCTGGTTATGCAGCGTACGCGACTAAAGCTCCCAGCAAGCAAGTTTTTTAACAACTACTCGATCTTTTCAACACAATTTACATAATACAGATATGTACTATTTACCTAAACCATCCGGAAGTATTGCACAGTCTTTTGGTGAAAACTGTGCAACAAATACATTCAGTAGATTTTGAGAAAATCGATTACATACAGACAGCTAATCAAATCAAATCAAACTTTCTAAATTTCTAAGGCGCCATCTTGTCATAGCATACATGAGTCTTGTCTAATCTAATACTTGGCTTATCTGCTGTACTTGATTTACTGTCTGTGATTTTTATATATTTATACATTGAGGTTAAGGGATTAAATATTTATTGATAACTGATAAATTTATTTGTTTCATATTACATCTTTATCGTCGTATTAAATCTTGTTTTAGATAAACGCGAAAGGTAGATTGAGGAAACGCGGAGCGGGTCTTGAATTGGATTTTAAAAAGTGGCCTTATTTTATCAACCAATTTTGTTAAAAGTCTTTACTTATTTTGTCAGAAGTCTACTTTCTACTTGTAAAAGGCAGTGTTTCCCTATGTAGGTCCCACGGTCCATACGAGGAAATTTGATTTTTAGGGAGGGAATCCGAAAATGAACTCGACACGAGTTTTACTACGTTTTGCTACGGGCCATTTAAATCAAACGTTAGATTTCGTCTTTGTAACATTTATTCAATAATTAAATTTTTTAATATTAAAAGCTTTATGTTACATAGAGGGGCATTAGAATTTTAGAAAGTCCAAAGAGGGGCAAAAAAGGTTGAGAGACACTAACCCAAATCAATAAGGTACTCTAATGTGGATATTCCAGTTTTAAATATTTGAGGAACTCTTATAATGCTGGTGTTCTCACTTCTTTTTCATCTTCTTTTTGTTGTCTTTGCCAAGAAAAAGCATAATTTGAAAATTAATTAATCACATTTATAAAAACACTAATTGCGCGCGCGGCATTTCCCGTCGCAAATTGGTAGTTAATAGGCATTAAGAGTAAAATGTCTCAATTGATAATAGACAAGAAATCGAGATTTTCTTTAAATTTTCCAATGTTTTGCTAACCTTACATTTTTTATAAGAATCTGCTCCAAATGATAATAAACACAACAAAAAAGAATTGATAAAATTGTTCCATACGTTTATGCGTGTTGCAATGACGACGGGGAAGAGAGTTATTATTATCTATTTTGCCTATTATTCTTAAATCTTGCAGATTCATTAACAATAATTTATAGAAGCAGGCGTTACTAAGCGCAATTACATAGTACAGATTTTTTTAAATTTGTAAGTAGTATAAGCTGCTTCCTACACTTAGCATTACATAGAGTCTCTTAAGAACCGCGGATGATAGCAAAATAATTCAATCATAACTTCATTAACAATAATTAGCTATCTATGAAGATCATAATTCACCACACATTCACCTTACTTTAATAATGTTCTTATTAGTTTAATTTAAATTTTTTTTTTAATTCACTTTATTATTGTATTTTTTTTACACCTGTAAGTAAGACATATGTTAATTGAAACAAGTATAGGTGGGCACTGGTTCCCAAAATACAGTTTAAACTAGCTTGGGAGCCAGGGACACAATAATTGTACATATGTATTTTTAAAATATTAAATAAATAAATAAATAAATAAATATAATTGTCAAATTTTTTTAGCGATGTATAAACTTTTTTTCAAAGTCTCTAAGTAATATCGTTTCTTATTACGTTATTCGAGCCCTCGATTCCCTCTTCAGTTTATCGCGATTGCAAGTTACGGCCTTCTTAAGAGCTCTCTAAAAAATCAGCATTTTTTAATTTATTGCTCTTTCTTGCTTCAGTGCAAAGTTTATCGTCGTTCGATTTCATCGATCCACCAAACACATACACAGTAAAAGAGAGAGATAGATAGAAAATATAGAGAGACATGAAAGGCAGTCAGGTGTAGGAAATATAAAGAGAGATAAAAGGCAGTGAGGTGTAGAGAATGTGAGGAGATGAAAGGCAGTAAGGTATCGAAATATAAATAGAGATAAAAGGCACTGAGATGTAGAGGATATAAAGAGAGATAAAAGGCAGTGAGATGTAGAGAATAAAAAGAGAGATAAAAACAGTGAGACGTAAAGAATATAAAGAGAGATAAAAAGCTGTGAGATGTAGAGAATATAAAGAGAGATAAAAAGCAGTGAGGAGTAGAGAAAATATAAAAAGATAAAAGGCAGTGAGGTGTAGAGAATATAAAGAGAGATAAAAGGCAGTGAAGTGTAGAGAATATAAAGAGGGATAAAAGGCAGTGAAATAATTTCACATTACAATTTCGAATTGTAACAAAAATAACTAATTATTTTAATAGAATTATTTTATATACAATTTACAAAGTAAAGAAATCAATAAATATAAACTTATGAATAAACATAAACATACCACTACATATAATAAACATAAAACTACGTTGTAATTAATTATTTTTGCCTGTTAAATTTAACTGAAAATTTAAAACTTAAACTCTCAGCTAGCGAAATGAACCCGAACAATCAGCTCTTCAATTTAACTCACCTCCAGAGTGCTGCTTGATATAACGAAATTTCCTTTATCTTAATTTTAAATGGACTAGTTATCCATCCCAACTTAATTTGAATCTCCCACACTTGAGAAGCTATACCCGCAGGAGACGGAAGTCGCGAGATTGCTCGACTTATATAATAATTACGTCCGACGCTAAAAGTGACTTTAACTTAAACTTTCCATCCTCCTTAGTTGGTAGAAAGTTTATAATTTCAAGGCGAAACAATAATATTATATTAAGGGTTGCTTGTCACTTTATAGTTTTATCAAAGAGAAACATTATCCGTTTCACAAATATAGACGACAAATTTATCCTACTTCGTATTCCTACTAATATTATAAATGCGAAAGTTTGCGAGTATGGATGGATGTTTATTACTCTTTCACGGCGATTTCGCTGAACCAATAGCGATAAAATATGGCATTATTATTCCTTATATACAGGGGAAACATATAGGCTATAGAAATCCTGTTAATTCTGGAATAGGATGACATTGAAAAGCGCCATCTATAATCAACTCTCATATTATAATAATTAAAAATAATTGCAGGTAGTTTTTTCAAACTACATAGTACTACTATGCAGTTGCTACTAATTAGTATTAGTAGCTACTTAATCCTCTACATATTTTTATTTTTTTTTTGCTAAAGAAAGAAATATTTTACTACAATCATATATGAATTAAATATTATAAAATTTGTTTATAATTTACTACAATTGTTAAAATTGATTTTCGGTCGAATCGGTTTTATCTGCGTTTTATCGGCCATTTTTATGCGTTTTTAATTCTAGGTTTTTTTGCTTTGTATGTTTTTAATTATCAGCAAACAAAAATATATTAAACCGTGTGTATCCATAATTTGTGTACCGTGTTACATTAATGGAGACACTTGTCAAAAGTCGCAAGTTAGCTGCAACTTCCTGGCTGCAGGTTGACGGTAACTTCCAATGCTTGGACAGTGAACAAACTTCATCTATAAAGACTCATACCGTATTCCTTGGCAGGTTAGTATCTATGGATTATTAATTTAGTTTTTAAGATTTAAATGCAGGTACAAAACTATGTCTAGGACTTTAAGCTACATGGACGCATTTCAAAAATGTGGTATTCATTTGTTACTGTTATTCAATGCTGCGATAGCCGAGCAGTGAGACTGTGCGACTGTTTCGTGGTGATCACAGGTTCGAGCCCAGAACAGGTGCCACTGATGTTTTCTAGTAACACTTATGGGTCTAATTAATATTTTTAATTTATTGTTAGATATTTTCAGATATGAGTCGAATGATTATGAGGAAGTGTTTTGTCTACAATAATGTTATCTGTCATTTGGTGGGTAGAGGAATAAAACCGAATGAATGAGGGTAAAAGATTGTGACCCGAGTCTTGTTCGCGAGCGACATTCAACAGTTTAGTCAGTCCAATACCACCTCTCAAGGTGTCCATACGTTTTAAAGTGCTGTGACGTCTTAACGTTGATTTAGTTACCAATATTGAGTATTTCGTGTTGTTAGAATCTAACGTCAAATAGTTAATATTCGTGATAAGAGCAACCATTGAGTTTCTTGCCAGTTCTTCTCAATGGATGACAGCGTTCCGAACTGGTGGTAGAATCGTCCTGGCTTAATGATTCCAAATTATTATTAACTTAACCTGTCAATACTTGTTTAGCGTGTTTGTAGTTGTACAGTTATCTCTTGGTGACGTATTATTTGGTAACATTTTCTATGAGAGAACGTTAGAATTATGAGTCGAATCCCGGCCGTAGCTAACATTATCAAACACTATTCCGTGGACGAAAACATCGTGAGTGAGTGAAATTCAAAAGTGCTTGTAGAAGTCAACTTGAACATAGAATAATTTGAATTTTAAGGTAGAATTCCATCATTGTGCAGCACTGTGAATGCGCAGTGTGCGGCACAAATATTTACTCGGATCGACTCGCTCGAGCAAACATTAACAAATTGTGCGTGAATATTCTAAAAATGTTCGCGCACATTTATGCACATATGTGCGCGTACACTTGATAAAGTGTCCACGCGTACGCACTCGTTGTTCACGAACTCATTTTTGCTTCCGCTACTGGATCGAAAGCATTTGTTTGTACGCGCACATCTTTAATGAAGAGTGGAGGAATGAAAAAATAATAAGAATAATTTTATAGAAAATTTCTGAAGATACATTGTAAATTTGTATATAATTAATAAGTGAAATAATAATACAGATTATAGAATATTCCTAAATGAACATGTTCGCGCACATGTGTGCTTCACTGTGCGTTTATACAAGTTACACACAACATTTCCGGTGGAAACAGAAGCTAAACGCGATATCGGCTTAGTATGTGCAGTGCGAGAACTTTGTACACAATCTTTGTTAACAAATGTGCTGCTCACTATTTTGATGGAATCCTACCTTTACAAATACGACGTACATCGATTAGGCATTAACAAAAACCCTGATCAATCTTGGTCTAAAAGCTTACCTCCGTATATACAAAGTTTATTGGATCAATCAAGTGTCAACTCCTATGCAACAAAGTATCTACGCTTGTTTAAACTTTTTTCAATTTGGCTCCTTAACCGAAACTCAATTATATGACAACAGCCATTCAAAAACAAGTCTTATGTACTTATGTTAAGCAATATATTGGTCTGCGCTTAATATTTTCATAACTTCGATGTTAGCAGCGAATACGTGTCTGTCATAAAATAAGACATGTCGTGTATCAAGGTAAGTTTATTATATATATATAATGTTCCTCAGTCAATTTTGAAACATATTTTGAGTTAAAAGTATTAAATTGCTTTAAAAACTTCTTCTAAATTAAACTTCTAAATTAGTCAGTAAGTTTTAATAAAAAAACGGTTGAAAAAAATTTGATTTTTTATTCAGCTTGCCGTATACGTAAAGTAACAAACAGCCTGTTACTATGCCCACTGCTGGGCTAAGGCCTCCTCTCTCCGTTTTTAGAGAGAAGGATTGGAGCTAAGACCCATACGATGTACGATGACCCTTACCCCATATGATGTTATAAAAAGCTTCCAAACAATTCAATTAAAGAAAACGGAAGACTTATGGGGAATGTCAGTACGGACAATTCAGAATATCATTGATGTCCTTGCGTCTCATTTAGCTCAAATTTTCAATAAAACTGTAGATTCAGGTATATTTCCAGATCTCATGAAACATAGTAAATTAGTTCCTCTGTTTAAATCTGGAGATAAAAAAGATCCAAACAATTACAGACCAATTTCAATACTACCAGCTTTTAGTAAAATCTTTGAAAAAATCATGCTTAATCAACTGCTCGATCATTTCAATTCGAATAAATTACTTCATTCTGAGCAGTATGGTTTTACAAAGGGTAGATCCACAACAGATGCGGGTGCAAGATTAATGAAACATGTTTTTAATGCTTGGGAGAAGTTCCAGAACGCTCTAGGTGTTTTCTGTGATCTATCAAAGGCATTTGATTGTGTTCAGCATGAGACTCTCTTGCGAAAACTAAGCCATTATGGGGTAAAAGGTACTGCACTAAACCTAATTGCCTCATATCTTAGTAATAGAATTCAAAAAGTATGTGTAAATAATGTAAAGTCATCCGGTTCAATCACGAAAATGGGTGTGCCCCAAGGCTCTATTCTCGGTCCCTTCCTGTTTTTAATATATATAAATGATTTGCCATTTTATGTTAACAATATTTGTGACGTAGTACTTTACGCAGATGACACATCATTATTATTTAAGATTGACAAAACAAAAACGAAAGTTGACGATGTGAACAAGGCCTTGTCACAGGTATCGCATTGGTTTGCAATAAATAATTTGATATTAAATACAAATAAGACTAAGTGTTTAGAATTCGCATTGCCTAATGCTGAAAAATTAGTACATACAGTAAAAATTAATAATGAAATAGTAAAAACAGAAGAATTAGCTGTCTTTCTGGGAGTTACCTTGGATGTAAAGCTGCAATGGGGACCCCATATAACGAATCTTTGTGGTAAACTTAGCTCCGCTGCTTATGCCATTAGGAAGATTAGGCAATTAGCTGATATTGAAACAGCAAGACTTGTCTATTTTTCTTATTTTCATAGCATCATGGCATACGGTATCTTGCTATGGGGTAAAGCAGCTGATATCCAAAAAATATTTGTTATACAAAAGCGAGCTGTTCGTGCGATTTATAATATGAAACCACGTGACTCGCTTCGTGATAAATTTAAAGAAATAGGTATTCTTACTGTAGCTTCACAATATATTTACAATAATATAGTGTTTGTGAAACAAAATATACATCTTTTTAATAAAAAAAGCGATATTAGTAATAGGCAAACTAGGAACCGAAATAAATTAATAATACCAAGGCTAAGGCTTCAGAAAGTACGTAGATCGTTTGTGGGCTTCGGTACACTTTTTTATAATAAAATTCCTCAATCAATTTTGGACTTGCCTTTACACAAGTTCAAAAAAGCAATTAAAGAGACTCTCATTAATAAAGCTTACTATAATGTTGAAGACTATGTCAATGATAAGAAAGCTTGGAACTAAATTGCGACCAGCTTGTACTAGACGATATTATAATCTAAGTTTGTTAACAATAGTCAATACAAAACTGTAATATTTATTTTTTAAAAGAGTGACCGCCGAGTTTCTTGCTGGTTCTTCTCGGTTAGAGCACCTTTCCGAACCAGTTGTAGCTTCAATTTAATTTTAATTTGACGATTCAAAAGTGCTTGTAATAGGCCAATTTGAATAAAGACTTATTAGAATTTGAATTTGAATTTGACCTACCACGCTGCTCCAATGCGGATTGGTACACATGTCTAGATATGCAGGTTTCCTCACGATGTTTTCCTTCACCGAAAAGCGTGTGATAAATTGCAATTATCAATTAGACACATAAGTTTTAACAGAAAAACTCATTGGTGCCCGGGGTTTGAATTCATGGTCGATAAGCATGATAAGCATAACCTGATGCTGCTGCCGGGATTGGCTCTAGATGAGGCAACTCCTGAACGGTTAACAGAAAATAAAGTTTGTTAAAAGATTTTTTTTGAAGTTTTAACTTGACTTCTTATAGTAACATTATTGTTACTATATTGTTATTATTTATTATCAGTATTATTGTATGTTAATGCTATGTGATATTATTTTAATTTTATATCTGATAGTAACTTTATTAAAAGCGTAATTCTTTAATGGTTTTAGAAGTGAAATTTATATATAAGTGGGGTTTCTCACTGAGGCAGTTGATTTAAGCTAGCTTGCGAGTATGGAGGCTTTCAAAGATAAGGAAGTTTACTCACGATGATTTCCTTTACCGAAAATACCTTAAAATTACCTAATATTTCTTATCACCAACACTTTTTATGTTAAATGGAGTTTATTATAAAAAATGATACGTAATAGTTACGCATTTTCGTTATCATTCTCTACACTGTTACATTACACGACAATCGCGATATAGTCTTGTAACGTTATTTATAAAAGAAAATTAACATAAATTAACGTAGTAAGAAGTAACTCCTGAAAATGATAAAGCTACGTTATCGATGCTAGTGTTTTCGTCATGCAATAAATGTTATTAACGGATTAGTTAAGAAGTGTTTTATTAATTTTACAAATGTTAACAGAATGACAAAATAAACTGTTAAAAAATTGACAAGATTAGCATTTTACAAGTAAGAAATATTTTAAAACCACAATAGGCTATTCTGTAAATGGCAGCGGAAATATTTTTTGAAAATAAATTTCGTATCAATTTGTATTTATTATTCATCATTCTGGGGTCGTCACAACATGTTTTGGCTAGTTATTTTACGACCAAACGCCTGCCTGACGTTGACCCGACGTGTGGTATCCGGCTGAGAAGAATAGAGCAACCTCATTTTATTGAGCAGTGTCGTAAAAGGCGACTTAGGTAAGTTGACGTCAAACAGGCCGGTCGTAAAATACCAAGCCAACTCATGTAACAACATGATTAATACATGTTGTGCCGACCCCACATAGAGTAGGATAAGGATAAGGGCAGAGAAAGATGAACGATGAATAGCCAAAAGTAATAATAAAATTATTTTACTATAATCCGCGATTAATTTAACAGACGATACTTAGCTTAAGTTAAAGACTGTAAAAATGAAGATAAATAAATAAATATATAAATAAATAAATAAATAAGAATATACATACATATATAATGCTAAGCATAAAGTTGATTATCCGTTTTCATACCCCATACATCTAGGATTTGTATTTCTGTTGGTTTACGTAGCGTATGCGAGTGAATCTCCAAACAAGCATGTTTTTCCCAACCACCTCTTAAACACAATTTACCTAAATGTTGAGAAAATTTACGAACTTTGTCTATATTTCGTCATCCTCCTGCCCTTATCCCATTCTAAGTGGGGTCGGCACAACATGCTACAAACATATTGTCACATGATTTGGCTACGTATTTTACGCCCGGCCGCCTGCCTGAGGTCGACTTACCTTAGTCGTATTTTACGACACCTCGGTAAGTAAGAGTCTGGTCTATTCTACTCAACCGGATACCACACGGTGGGTCAACTCACCTTAGTCGTATTTTACGACCCCTCGGTAAGAAAGAGTGTGGTCTATTCTACTCAACCGGATACCACACGGTGGGTCAACTTACCTTAGTCGCCTTTTACGACACCTCAGTAAGAAAGAGTGTGGTCTATTCTACTCAACCGGATACCACACGGTGGGTCAACTTACCTTAGTCGCCTTTTACGACACCTCAGTAAGAAAGAGGGTGGTCTATTCTACTCAGCTGGATACCACACGGCGGGGACTTGGTCTATATTTATTGTAAATATAGATAAACGATTACGATTAATTAATTATTTGATATAATCGGAATCCTCAAGCTAACCATAGCATCAACTAGTTAGACGAATACACAATGGAATGTACCTTTAAAAGACAGTAACGTACATTATCCAAATAAGACGTTATTAAATTTATTACGCCATTATGGGGACGCAAGGTTTTCTCTTCATAACAATAGAAGGCTCTTAAGCAATTTGATAAGGGATTAGATAAGAAAACAAAGGGGCGACTGTTTTGTTAAGACATTAAAGGAGAAAATATAATAAGGGGCGAAGTGAGAGAGATTGACAAATTACAGGTTCAGGAATAACAGCAATAACAACTAAATCAAATCAAAACATTTTTTATTTAAGTAAGCTCTTTCGAGCCCTTTTGCAGGATCAATATATTTAATGAAACTATAACTAGTTCGGAATGTTGCTCTTCCCGAGAAGAACCAGCAAAAATTCAGCGGTCAATCTTTTAAACATTTTCAATTTTACATAATTAAACCGCATTCTTGTATGAAGCTGAGAGGATTTTCAAATCCAGGCATTTTTATCATCCAAATAATCTTGATTTTGTAATATGCTTTACGTACAAGCATATCTCTTACACTTAATTTAAACCTTTCTGTAGAATATTAGCTATAGTATTCGGCAATAAATAATGCACATTGAGAACTTAGAACGAAACAGCCGGCCAATTCGGTTTCGTAGAGCGCTGTCACTGTCACACACGGGTTCGTCGGTCTGTGCGACAGAGACAATGCTCTATGAAGCAGAATCTAGCCGATTTCTCTCTCTGAGTCTCGATGTGCATTATTTATTGCCGCGTTACTATAGACATCTTCATCTAAATTAGTTTACCACTACACTCGTATTGAAAAAAGTTGAAGAAGAAGAAAGGGATAGTTGGAGGTTGTTACTTCGCTAATAAATAAATAAATAAATAAATTTTAATAATTAAAAAAAGTTTTATAAAAATATATTAATTAAATTTTAAACATTTATTTAAGATGAAAATGTAACACAACAAATGATAAGGCATCGATCGGAAACAGTTGAAGTTCTAACATTTGTATTCAAACAAAACGTCCGCATACAAAATAGGGGGCCATAATTTTGAATGTCGCGACTAGGGCTGGCTCCTTTATAAATTAACGTAACTCAGTCAATTGATTATAGAATAATAGAATTGAATTATACAAATTATAGAAAACAATTATAGAAAGATGTTCTTTTATTTAATACTTTTTGTACACAAAACATATAAAAAACTATTTTGCTATAATCCGCGATACAGTAAATAGAAAAAATATATTGTGCTAAATGTATAGTGGACTATCGCAAAGCGATTTTGCGATTTTGTCGTGGAGTCTATCTCCTGATGATGCTGAAGAATATTTTGAATTTGAATTTCACTTGTAAAGTAGGATCCAGTAGGTGGCGCCTTTGTCAAAATTTGAAAACTGTATGTGCCGCGCTATCGAATATCCTTAGCGATAGAAGGATTATATTATGTAATATTCAAAATAATAATAATAATTGAAGACAAATACGAAATTAAAAAGATAAATAGAATAAATCATAGCCTTATCTATACTTATTATAAAACAAAGTTCCAAAAAGCTGTCTGTCTGTTTGTAATCGATTTCCTCAAAATCTACTGAACGAATTTGTGTACGGTTTTCACCAAAAGGTAGTGCAATACTTCCGGATGATTTAGGTAAATAATACATATCGGTATTATGTAATTTGTGTTAAAGATATCGCGCAATTGTTAAAAAACTTGGTTGCTGGGAGATTTAGTCGCGTGCACTGCGTAAACCAGCAGAGATATGCTAAAATAATGTACTAGAGAATTGTAGATCTTTGTAACTCCTACTAAAAAGTCGATAGCATGTTTCTATCTCTTATTAGAAAAACATTGTGACACGCTGATTTCCACGCGGGCGAAGCCTCTGTCACAGCTAGTAAGATGATAAAGTTGCCGAATAACAAGATTAATTTTAACCATCGAACCATTAAATCAACCATTCAATGTTCCTTAAGAACTGCTTTTATTTAGTAAGCTGCCAACCCTATGCAATGATATTAGAAATATCTCGGTGTACATAAATACACCTAAGGATTATCACAGCAGCGTTCAAAATTGCGTTTTAGTTTATCTTTATCACCAACATGGCCGTTTTCTAGTGAACAACTCATATGGTTTTAAAAATAATAGATAAGATAAGATAAGATAAGATAAGAAACTCTTTATTACACACAACATTACATACAAAAGAAACAAAAAATTTAAAATAAAATGTGTAAGGGCGGCCTTATCACTGCAAGTGATCTCTAACATATGTGTAAGGACATCATTATTAAGAAGTGTACATAGTTGGTGGTTGAGTGTGAGTAGAAAGACGACAGAATAAATAAATTTACATAATAAGTAATGGAATTACTATATGCTATTAATAAAATATAAATATGTATTAATATTGTATAGACTTACACTATATTTTCTCCATAAAATAAATAAATAGATAGAAACCATAAGTTTATATAAATAAAATAATGTAGATAAAAAAATAATACACAATAATCAATTAATTAGATAAAAAATAGTTTTTTAAACGACGTTTAAAAACATATATCGATTTAGAAAGACGAATGTCACTGGGAAGAGCGTTCCAGAGTTTCACAGCCGTAACTGTAAAAGATTCACTGTAACGCTGTGAGTGACTAGCCGGCATCATCAGTTTGTTAAGATGCTGAGATCACAGGTTAGAAAGATGGAGATGTTCTCGAAATCTAAAACGCTCCTTTAGATAAAGAGGTGCAGAAGGATTAAAAAGAATAGAATAGAGGAGAGATAGTACGTGGACATTTCGCCGCTGCTGGACAGTTAGCCATTTGAGTTGAACCCTATATTGCGTGATATGGTCGAATTTTTTAAGATTAAATATGAACCTAATGACTAAATTTTGGAGACGCTCTATTAGACGCTCTAATAGATTCACAACTCAAATTTAGGTTTAAACACAACTAATATTGCATGAATTTAAAGAATAAAAATTAACCATTAACCCTTCGGCTATCACGTAAAGAAATGACAGATACTATATATTTTTAGTAATTTAATTTTTGTACATATGATTATAAATAATTATAAAAGGATTGGCGATGTATATAATAGACAAAGTAGGAACCGACATAAGCTTGCGGTTCCTGCTTTGCGCCTTGCAAAAGTTCATAATTCGTTTGTGGGTTTGGGTATATTGTTCTATAATAAAATTCCACAATCTACATTAACTCTACCTTTACAGCAGTTTAAAAATACTTTAAAAAAAAGGCTAATTCAGAAAGCCTATTATACTATTGAAGATTGATAAGAATGCGTGGATATAGCTTCTCTTCAACCCCGTACAAGACATTAATAACTATATGTAACTAGCGATAAAAATTATTGTTTGAAAAGAGCAACCGCCGAGTTTCTTGCTGGTTCTCGGTAGGAGCAGCTTTCCGAACCAGCAGTAGATGTTGACGATTCAAAAGCACTTGTTTACAAGTTTACTTGATTAAAGAATATTTTGAATTTGAATATAACAGAACTACTTTGCTATAATCCGCGTGTGTTAAGAGAATGTATGTAATGCTAAGTGTATTAAGCGGGCAACATTCACATACCTTACACATGCAGGACAAGTTACCACACGTATCCCAAGATACGCACCAGATACCACCAGATACCACAAGCAACAATACACATACGCAATACACACAACAACTACCAAAATCTCGACGACGATTTCGCCCCGAAACCGAAGCATGATCAGGGCTCTGGCTCTCCGACAGAAACGTATTGCTATCGTACTGCTGTATAAAGCTAGAAATCACGATACTAGACTACGTAATAGGTAAGTTAGATGTCCAAGAAAGGAAAATTTCACATTTCCTTTATCTGGTCAGTCTTTTGGTGGATCATTCATGACTTTCACCAAAAACTGTTGGGTAAAACGGCCAAGTTCATCTACCACACTTTGACAGACAAATACCTATAGACATAGGCATAGCATAGCGTGCAATAGGAGAGACCTATGTGCAGCAGTGGACGGATACAGGTTGACATGAATGAATGATGAAATAGGCATAGACTCCAATTTCCAAACATTTGTTAAAACTTAAGACAACGCTACTTGCATCCACGAGCCAATACAATAACGTTCACAAATATTTGTTTCATTTCAATTCCAAGTTTACACTCCAGTGCACTTTTTCATTGGGTAAATAAAATATTCCAATAGTTCTTCCCAGAGCTCCGTCAGTCAACAAATACACACCCGGCCAATGCAATTAATCAATGAAAAAAGCTATGTTCAGTCTCAGAATAATTACTTGTTCTGTAGCGATGGACAAAAAGTGAACGAGAAGAAATATATTTTACGAGTGATTGTACGTAAATCTGACTAAAGTGCATTACATGAGAACTAATTCAAATATAATGGTTTAGTTTTGCAATTTACAAAAATATTACTAACATAGCATATTCTTCTCTAGGTAACAAATAAACCTCCATTGTTTGTCTTCATTTGGCTTTATACCTCGATATTTTAAACATGTCTCCAAAAAAAATTAGAAATATGACAATTTTTTTTATTTTTATGAGTATCCAATGCAATCTGTTCTTTAAAATGAACATTCAGCAAAATGTTGTGAGAATGATTGTCTTGGAGAGCGATCAGTCCAGTGACTCGCGCCCTATTATTAACTCTGTGCAGCACAATACTGTTAGCCTAAGAAATCCAAAGGGTATTTTCGTTTCAAGTCTCTTGAATGATGAATTGCTACTCATCAGATTTGCAGCTAGTGCATTTGGGTGACAGTCCAATCTATTTTTGTATAATAGCATTGAGTGTGTAATATCTTCTTTGACTGTTATAATTTTAGGATTATGATGTAGCTGATGATTTGGCTTTATACCTCGATATTTTAAACATGCCTCCAAAATAATTAGAAATATAACAAAAAAGCATGAATTTAATTACACTCCGAACTAGATTTAATTGATTGTACGATTTATATTTCGAAAAGTGGAACTGCAGTTGTTGGGTCTTATCAGTGGGAGCATCTATTCACACCAAACTAGACTTGACGTTTAAAAATCTATCACCGGCTGTATTGTTGAATGACACATCTGAATAAAAATTTAAAATACAAAAAAGTCAAATTTTATTTCACGCTTTTATTTCTCTTATGCCTTTTTTACGGGGGGGGGGTCTTCTAAAAGATACCGGAACTCTCGGGGCTGAGATCCGGTAATGTGGGATTCCTACCCACTAAAACCCCCTCGATGGACAGCCTCCGCACTAGTAGACAGATCCCGGGCTCTCTGACGAACATTTGTCCTATGCCTAATAAACTTTGAAGTTGAGTGGAAAATTCTAGACGAAGTGTTAAACAAAAAAGTCTCTTATACCCAGCAAAGTTCGTAAACATCGCGCAAGGAGGTAACAAAGCTAATTTGATTGCCATAAAATCTTAGATCAGCTTATCTTATGAAGGTGCTATCCAATGAACGGTTAATGTTGCTCCTTCGACGCCATAAATTTGTTTTACTACAGGATCCCCTAGCCATATTAAAATGTAAATCACACGGCCGATTTAATTTCAGGCTTGGAGAAACTTAATGTTTGGTATCGAGAAAAAGTTCCCACTCTAAAATTGGTCCATGATCTTACGAGCTCAGATAAAAAAAAGATGAAATCTTACCGAAATGTCTAATGACGCATTTTTAAAGTAGTTACTTTGAAATATGGGCGCGGTTATTGTGATAATCATTAATATAATATAACAATGGCCATATAATTAATTAACATATAAACGTTTCCACATTCAGTTTGCTATACAGTTTGGAGGCAAACTCAATGGTGGGGGTTGAACTATTTATATGTAATACTGCTTGTTTGGGGGATGCGTCGCTTTGCAATTTTGTCGTGGAGCCTATCTCTTGATGTTACTTCGATTGTGTGGTGATATTTTGTTTAGATTGCCGTGGAGAATGTATGTTGTGCTTGTGCAGTTTGTCGTGGTGGTCTTTTGAGATACAATCGGTAACCGACCCTGCATGTGTAAGGAATGTGAACGTTGCCTGCTTAATACACTTAGCATTACATAGATTTTATTATACAAATAATTCATAATTTTTGCACTATTTAATTCCAAAAAGTAACGCCTACTTTTAAAAATTATGTAATATGGATTATATACTGTACAATATAGATGAATGCCGTATGGTATCCGGCTGAGTAGAATAGACTACCCTCATTTCTTACGGGTGTCGTAAAAGGCGACTAAGGTAAGTTGACCCACCGTGTGGTCTCCGGTTAAATAGAATAGACAACCCTCTTTCTTACCAAGTGTTCTTAAAATACAACTAAGGTAAGTTGACGTCCGGCAGGTGGCTGATAATATACTATAGATGAAAACTTGAAATAGCTATGTGTCAGTAAGCTGTGATAGCCCAGTGACGAGACCGTGCGACTCTTTAGAGACGAACATAGGTTCAAACCCGAGCAGGCACCAATGAATTTTTCTATTAAAACTTATGTGTCTAATTGATATTTGCAATTTATCACACGCTTTTCGTAAAGGAAAACATCGTGAGGAAACCTGCATATCTCTAGAGAATTCTAGGGATATGTGTAACCTACCAATCTGCAATGGAGTAGCGTGGTAGGTCTTAGCTCCAATCCTTCTCTCCAAAACACGGAGAGAGGAGTTCCTTATTCCCAGCAATGGGATATTAACAAGCTGTTACAGTATAGACTGAGTTTTTCCTAGAATATTAATATTTTTTTAAGTATAATTTTTCTTTTTGAACCTGATGATGGAACTAAAAACTAGATATCAATTCGTCAGGATGCACCCAAGGTTCTATAAAAACCGAATCAAATATGAAATAGTACTTCTAAGATAAAATAATCCCAAGTAAAGAAATCTTATTGATTGTAAAATTCTCACGTGTACGAGACATATAGCCTGACTTACATGAATTTAAACTATCAATTTGAGATACGTATTGTGGTTAAAATTATCGTTCTTGGAAAGAACACCTTAACGCTTGTAACATAGAGTTCAAAAAAGCACGAAATAATGTATCCCAGGATGTGCATTTAAGGCACGAATTAATTTACGCAAGAGCTGAAATACAACATTGATTTACGCGCAGTTTGCGAGTGACGGGAAATTTCGAACCTGTCAAGCAACATCGTGGATGTATATTAAGTTCATTTATTGTCTGTCTGTGTTGTAATGCAATTTTATACCGATATACATATACTTCTATTATAAATACCACAGTCTGTTAGTATGTATTTCAAAATGTCTGTCTGTCTTGTCTATCCTGTCTGTATTTCTGTATTTCTGATTGTCAGTATATCTGTAAGCCTGTATTTCTGTAAATCTGTTTTTTGTGAGTCTGTATTTCTGATAGTCTGTATTTCTGTTAGCCTTGATTCCTATAAGTTTCTATTTCTGATAATCTGTATTTCTGTGAGCCTGAATTTCTGTAAATCTGTTTTTTGTGAGTCTGTATTTCTGATAGTCTGTATTTCTGTTAGCCTTGAATCCTATAAGTTTCTATTTCTGATAATCTGTGTTTCTGTGAGCCTAAATTTCTGTAAATCTGTTTTTTGTGAGTCTGTATTTCTGATAACCTGTATTTCTGTTACCCTGGATTCTTATAAGTTTGTATTTCTGATAATCTGTATTTCTGTGAGCCTAAATTTCTGCTAACCTTTCTATAAGTCTGTATTTTTGTAGATATGTATTTCTGTGTATGTCAAAAATACGAAAATACTAAATTTTTTGCCAACGAGCAAATCTGTTTGAAACATGTATGGTGTAAAAAACTAAATTCATAAAAAAAATCGTGTCTATAAATTTAAAATATCATTCGTTTGTAATTTTATAGACCTCCTCTATCCGTTTTTGGAGAGAAGGGATGAAGCTACCTCCGACGTCAAAAAGGTCGCCTTGAGCCGCTGGGTACAAGTGGCACGAGATCCTGTGATCTCTAGCGGTGGACGTCCACCAGTTGAAGTAGAAGAGAGGTATGATTGTGATTGTAATTTTATCAGTTGTCATGGAACGGTCTTTAATTTACCATTATAATATAACTATATTATTAACTGTAGTGTTCATTTAATTGTATTTACTAATGTGGTATGAATATGGGCAGAGTCTCAAACACGCACTAAAAAAAACAACATGTCTAAAGATTAACTACACGTCCACTTTCACTAAAGGCTCTTGTGTCACTGACGTGTGTGCGTTTAGGACAGTGTAATGTGTCCTTTGTACATTAGTGTGGGTATATTCATGTATGTGTCTTATATATAAACTAGCTGCTACAACGGCTTCGCCCGCGTTGAAATCAGTTGTCACAAAAAAATGCAAATTGAAATTTTGAACATAAAAGTAGTTATTGTGAGTTAATCGTAAGAGATGCTGAGAACATGCTATCGCGGACTATTTTGTAGTATTTTTATAGATCTACAATTCTTTAGTACATTACTTTAGCTTAAGTCTGCTGGTTTACGCAGCGCACGCGGCTAAACTTCTCAGCAAGCGAGTCCTTTAACAGCTGCTCGATCTCTTCAACACAATTTACATAATACCAATATGTACCATTTACTTAAACAATCCGAAATTATTGCACTATCTTTTGGTGAAAACCGTATAAAAATCCGTTCAGTTGATTTTGAGAAAATCGATTCCATACAGACAGCCAGCTCATTGGGACTTTGTTTTATAATAAGTATAGATATACAAAGTAAGATTACCATCTAAACCCACATGCATAACATTAACAAATCCTCGTTTTCACTTGTATTACAATCAGAAATGTATTATTGCAATTAAAATATTGGATTTCTCGCTTCAGTAGTTTTCAGTTCATAACAAAGTAAACATCAATTCAATTAATCAGTGAACTGCGCTACAGAGAGGGTAAATATAAATGTTTTGTTGCATTTGTATATGCTGGCGCAAACTTGATGTTGATTGATGATGAGATAACTCCGGTTAATTATTAGTGGCAAATACAATCTTTGAAGAAAGCACAATACTAGCGTGTATGTAATATAAGAAAGACATAACTTACATAAGACATAACTTATTAATAATAAAAAGTTTGAGAACGATTTACAAGACGAACAGTACCCGATAAATCATCATCATTCTCCTGCCCTTATCCCACTCTAAGTGGGATCGGCACAACATTATACAAACATGTTGTCACATGATTTGGCTACGTATTTTACGACCGGCCGCCTGCCTGACGTCAACTTACCTTAGTCGCCTCTTACGACTCCTCGGTAAGAAATGAGGGTGGTCTATTCTATGCAGCCGGATACCATACGGCACTTACCTTAGTCGCCTCTTACGACACCTCGGTAAGAATGGAGGGTGGGTCTATTCTATTCTGCCGGATACCACACGGCGTGAACAGTACCCGATAAAATAGACATTAAATAAATCAAACTTTAATCTAGCTTTTTTTTCATAACTCTTGTGACTAGATGACGAATAGCCAGCACATCATAAAAACATGCCACATACAGCGTAAACGAAACCAGGAGTAAAATAAATCATTTCAGTTAGTCCGTTTCGAAAACTGCGCGGATCTGTGAGCATCTCTCCTGACTGAATGGAGTGTTAATGGCTGAAGATAAATTTACATTTACTTGCGCAATTGTAAAAGCTTTTCGAATCTCTTTTTACAAATTCGCCTTGTTCCCAGTTTTTCGTGCAATTTGACGCCGCAATTTAGTTTCGCTCTTCCGTCGGCTAATTTCATTTTTAAGTCAATCTTTAAATTACACATTCTTTTGCTACAATTATTGTAGACATTCCAATTGAATTTATTTTAAAATAAGCTATCGTCAAGGCTTTAGAGAAAGTATAAAAATCATATTCTTAACAAACGTATACAGGTTGTCCCGTAATGAATGGCTAACCTTTTAACACCTAATAGTGAATCTATTCTTTAAATAGATGTGATAGCCCAGCGGTGAGACCGTGCGACTCTTTCGAGGGAAACACGAGTTCAAACCCGGCCAGGCACCAATGAGTTTTTCTATTAAAACTCATGTGCCTTATTGATAATTGCGATTTATCACACGCTTTTCGGTGGAAAACATCGTGAGGAAACCTGCACATCTCTAGAGAATTCTGGAGATATGTGTAACCTACCAAACCGCATTTGAGCAGCGTGGTAGGTCTTAGCTCCAACCCTTCTCTCCAGAACTGAAAGGGGAGGCCTATTCCCTGCAGTGGGATGGTAACAGGCCGCTACTTTACTTTTTTTTAGATGATTTTTTCGCACTTATTTGAGTTTCTGCTTACGGAAGCGATAAAAAAGTGAAATTTGTGGATTTTTTGGTAATATAATAATCTTCATAAACTGTTGAAATATATTTGCACGATTCTGAACTTCAACTTTAATATACCACTTCGAAAATATATATTTTTGATTGATTCTGAGTAGTGAATAGATCCAGTATCAGCTTTTACAAGGTTATCCATTCATTATGGGACACCCTATATATACAAAAGATATGATGCTATACATTATATTATTATAATGAATATATTATTAAATATTCATAATATCGTTAAATCATTGTCAAGTAAGTAAATATTCTAATACATCACTGGCAAAGTAATTTTCAGGGAATTCCCATGAACTGTAAAGGGTCTGGAATTAGCTGTAATGCGTAACAAATATACTATTCAAATTAATAATTTCACAGTTGATTACCTCATAATACCCAGGTAATTGGTTTCTAATATTAGGACCTGATAAACACAATCGAAACCAAGCTTTCGTATAAAAGACTGTCACACGACTTGCAGTCCATGGCGTTATTTTATAAGGCGGTTTGTTACTACCCAACGGGCGGACCAACGCTTGTTCTCTCTTTGTAGCAAAAGATTGGGGCTCAAACCCTCCATGCTAAACGTAAAAAGTTCCTATTAATTTGCTTGATTAATTTACGATTCATCAATTTATATTTAACGAAAGCGGTGAGACCGTGCGACTCTTTCGAGGGGAACACGAGTAGCCCGGGCAGGTACCAATGAGTTTTTCTATTAAAACTCATGTGTCTAATTGATAATTGCAATTTAACACACGCTTTTCGGTGAAGGAAAATATCGTGAGGAAACCTGCATATCTCTAGAGAATTCTGGAGGTATGTGTAACCTACCAATCCGCATTGGATCAGCGTGGTAGGTCTTATCTCCAATCCTTCTCTCCAAAAAAAAAGCGGAGAAAGGAGGCCTGGGATATTACCAGGCCGTTACTTTAACATTTATAAAATCCATTGAAAAAATTAGCCTTTAAATATAAATAATTTTATTAAGAGATTTTGATACCTATGAATACATTATTTTATTGAATACGCTTGGCAAGTTGGTAGAGACGAACATGGGTTCAAACAGGCATGCCCGCGTTTGAACCCATGTTCGTCTCTAGAGAGTCGCACGGTCTCACCATTGGGCTATCACAGCTCAAGAAAAAAGTTGAACATTTAACGCTTCTATACACTTACAATATCATTGTGCTATACAAAATTTAATTAATTTCTAACGAAATTCCGTTCATCAAATAATACAAAAAAGCGTCGTCGTATAATAAACGCCTGACGCGAATAGTTAATGTGAAACGCTCTAACGATTATAATTACGCGATGCTTTATCATTCAACGGTTAAATAGTTAATTAGTTTACACTTCGCACGTCTTTATTATTTCACACTTGTTGCTTATGTCAGTTGGCAAACATTGTTGCAGTTTGGTTAATAACAAATTTGCCGACAACGCGTTGACCAAAATAACGGCTCAAAATGGGCAATTACATCGAGGTGTTAATTATTGATTTTGAAATATATTAACTCTATCATATATGCTTCATTTACGAAATTGAAAGATTTTTTCGTATTACAACAAGCTTCTGTATAAAACGTATACCTAATTCATACGTATACGTATTCAAAATATTCTTTATTCAAGTAAACTTGTAAACAAGTGCTTTTGAATCGTCAACTTTACTGCTGGTTCGGAAAGCTGTTCCTGCCGAGAATAGCCAGCAAGAAACTCGGCGGTTGCTCTTTTTAAAATATAAATCTTAAAACTAGTTACATTTATTTATTACTGTCTTGTACAAGGTAGAAGTGTACCTATCCACACATCCTTATCATCCAAGTAATCTTCAACAGTAGGCTTTCTGTATCAGCCTCTTTTTGACAATGTTTTTAAACTGCTGTGATGGCATGGCCAAAATTGATTTCGGAATTTTATTATAGAATCTTATACCCAAACCCACAAACGATTTACGTACTTTTGCTAGGCGCAAAGCAGGAGTCGCAAGCTTGTGTCGGTTCCTACTTTGTCTATTATATACATCACCTATCGTTTTATAATTCTTTATATTTTCATGTACAAAAATTACATTGTTTAAAATATACTGTGAAGCGAATGTAAGAATACCTATTTCCTTAAACTTCTCTCGCTATAGTTTTATAAAACCAAATTCCCAAAAGCTGTATGTGATCGATTTTGAAAATCTACTGAACGCATATTTGCATGCTAAAATTAATGCAAAATATACTAAAAGATACTGCATTTTTCGAGAAAGGTGTAGAGGTGAGAGATAAAGGTGGCTATGATTATGCAAGCAATTAAAAAAATATAAAATAATAATAACGAAAATAACTATTTTATCTCCAATCATATTCAATCCAATCGACAAATCATTAGACGTGTAAGTAATTTAAGATAGATATAACTTGTACATATTTAATAAATATTATTTAAATTAAACTGTAAATTAAATGGTTGAAATAAAAGACTAATTAAATTAGACGTAGTTAATAAAAAAAATAATGAATTAAATTAAATAAATATAAAGAAAAAATATTGTTGTCATATTATTTGAGAAATCTAATATAATATATGGATCATCATTCTCTTGCCCTTATCTCACTCTAAGTGGGGTCGGCACAACATGTTAGAAACATGTTGTCACATGATTTGGCTATGTCTTTTACGACCGGCCGCCTGCCTGACGTCAACTTACCTTAGTCGCCTTTTACGACACCTCGGTAAGAAATGGGGATGGTATATTCTATACCGGATACCACACGGCATCTAATATAATAATCTCCCTGCGAGAGAACTTCAAGGAAACAGGTATTCTTACATTGGCGTCACAGTATATTTTTAGTAAATTAATATTTGTACATATGAATATAAATAATTATAAAATGATTGGCGATGTATATAATAGACAAAGTAGGAACCGACATAAGCTTGCGGTTCCTGCTTTGCGCCTTGCAAAAGTTCGTAATTCGTTTGTGGGTTTAGATATAAGATTCTATAACAAAATTCCACAATTTACTTTAACTTTACCATTACAGCAGTTTAAAAATACTATTAAAAAAGGCTAATTCAGAATGCCTATTATACTATTGAAGATTACGTAGACGATAACAATGCGCGGATATAGCTTCTCTTCAACCCCGTACAAGACATTAATAACTATATGTAACTAGTAATAAGACTTAATATTTGAAAAGAGCAACCGTCGAGTTTCTTGCTGGTTCTTCTCGATAGGAACAGCTTTCCGAACCAGCAGTAGAGTGACGATTCAAAAGCACTTGTTTACGAGTTTACTTGAATAAAGAATATTTTAAATTTGAATTGAATAATATAATATATAGATATAGGTTCGAAAAGTTTGCCGATCTGTGACTGAACATATTTATGTACGCAGCGCTTCTATTAATCATACTCCCATTGACATGATAGATAGCTAACGCCATCCGAATGTAAATTCATCTAAACCAACGCTGAAGGCTGTATATTATATGAAATAGATTCAATTGCACAATTGCTATATAAAGTGACGGCTGATTTGTACCTTTTTAACACGTTTAGCCTTTTAGGTAGTTTAAGTTAGAGATGTGAGTTCTTGGAGTGGATAAATTGATTATTAAATAATCGATTTTCGACCCTTTTAAATAAGTCGATTTGTAAAAATCGATGAACACGAATATTAATCGTTTTTTTTTAAAGTTGCCTTTTAATACTAATAATTCATTAAAATAAAGACAAATTAAAGTGGATAGTACGAATAAAAAATCTTTTATGATGCTTAACAGATGCGCTGTTTGCAAAATTCGATTAAAATGTAAATGTGTAGTTATGCTATATTGGTTTCATCCAAAAACGCATACCTTATCTCAAAAGACAAGAAAGAATAGAGTAAAAAAAAAGACGAACGTAATTAATATAATCCATTATTTGAAATCGTTTATAATAATAAAATAATAGATTAATATAAAAATTGGTTTTTTTTTCGCATCCCTATATCGGTCTCCCTATTATATGTTATTTCAATGGCGTATCGCGAGGCTAAAGTGGCCATAGGTGAGGGAACAAAGTACGGAGAACCAATGGGCGTTGTGGTCTTAAAGGGTCTACAAAGTGGACTGACTTCCTCAAAAAGTTCGCAGTGAACCATTTGACCACGACACAAGATCGTGTGGTGTTGAGATCCCGTGAAAAGATTTATGTCCAGTAGTAAACGTCTATCAGTTGAGGAAAGAAGAAGAAAAAAGGTGAAGCGTATACATTTGGTCAAAACGACCATTTTGGAATTATACAAACAAATTCCTTGATAAGAGAATTTAAATAATGTTATCTCTTTTCAGAGATAACATAGCCATAATATATTCTAAATGTTAGCTTGCCAAACATATTTCAGCTTAAACAGCATACCATTTACGGTTTCTTTATTTAAGACCACGGGCTATCTGTGTGTTGTTGCATCCCATTGCTCGCTTTTTATCCAAACCTTTGCAAACACTAATACAAAAACTTCATTGTATATATCATAGTATATTAAGGTTAATATACCCAAATTTCGTGGTAAGAGCTGTCAACACCAGAGTTCTGCATCAAAACCATAAATCACAGGTCATTTTAGCTTGGCCGAGTAAACTCCGTGAATATGAGTCGCTTTCAAGCGTCGTTGGACGGACGGACAAATGAATTTATAGCTTATTTTGTTTGAGAATAAATGCCGTATTTTTACTTTATACTATAATTTAAAACTAAGCGAAATGAGACAATATATTAACGAAAAATATTACAGATTTTGGTCGAATAAATGAGTTATACAATTAGATGTAATATATACCGAATTTAATGTCAGTAAGTTGTTATTAATTTAATAGTAATTGTAATTTAAATCCCCCGGATCGATCTGATTTTTGTGATAGAGATATTTGCTGAGTTGGTGAGTGACAGAATCTACTGTTTATTCAAAGACTGGTATCAGTAAAAAAATAAATTTATAACGTACAAGCAGTAAGTTTGCTCGCTATGCCATTTCAGAATATCGTTGAGGTGTTCAAATAAAAAATTCTAGACGAGGTCATGAAATATCTGAGCCTATATTACACGGTAAGAATGCCTAGGCTCTTGAAATGGATAGAACCTGCTTCCCGTGCAAACAACCTTATAGTTCATTGAAATGCTATCAAGTAATAACTTAAAAACGTACACTAGCCTAGTATACTAAATATACGATTTTGCATTGTCAGAAATTAATGGAACATTTCTTTTCATTTAATAAGGAATTTTTACAATTTTAATAAGTCTGTTAATATTTCGCCCAACACAAGAAATAAAGTTTCATGTCCTACATTGTATATATGTAACTTTATTCTTCGGATGGTGTGATTTTTTAAAATTAAATGACATTTGTTTGTCACACTAAAACTCGAGAATGACTGAATTTATTTTAGGGGTTTAGGGAACTTAGATCCACCACGCCCAATCCTTTTAAGTCCGTCGCGCCTTTTAGGCTGCATGTCCACCGGAGCGGAGCTAGGCCAAAGAGCAGAGAAACGTAGAAATATTAACCAATAGAATTGCACAAAATCTCCGCTCCTCTTCAGTGGACAGGGAGACGAACTAATATGTTAAAATTCATACAAAACTGGGAAGCGGAGAAATGGAACGGGGAAACTGAACGGAGAAACGGACCGGGGAAATGGATTGGGACCTCAAAAATAATAAAATAAAATAAACTAGGCCTAGCTCCGCATATTATAAAACAGTCTGCCACTCCACTCTGCAATACTATCTCGCTCCACAACGCCTCCTTGCTCTGCTCCGCTGAACAGACACTCCGCAATTCCGCCCCGCATTAACTCTTTCCAATGCTAATTGGTAGGTTCGCTCCCGGAGTGCTAAAAAAAACTTCACTTTCGAAAAGCGTATGATAATTTGTTAATATCAATTAGACATAAGTTTGATTAGAACCCGTGACCCCTCGAAAGAGTCGCACCGAATCACCACTTTGCACTATCGAAGTTAAATTTTTTATATTTTTTTACACATATTTCTTGTTTTTACACATCCATAACATGTGAATTGAAATCTAAACAAAAAATTATGATGATATCGTAATAGGCAATTGTGGTATAATCGATAACTCCCAATATGGGTAGTCGGTATTTGTTTTTTATGTACATTATCTAAATCTTTATATTAAAATCAAATCTTGATTATGATAAAACCACATCTGAAGTTTTGGTATAATTACTTAATAGCCGACTGAAAGTGGTAAAAAGATAATCTGCTTTGTTAAGCCAAAATGTTTAAAGTGCGCCATATGTATTTTTTGCTTGTGCTGATAGACGTTCCTCGACATTTAAGTGTTATATACAAACTTGAAAATAGCTTAGTTTCATCGTTTAAGCTTGATTCACATAAAAATGTGTGTCATAATAACACTACTTGGAATCTACGAAAAGCAGATAATGAAGTATATTTAGCTCCAAAAGAAATATTAAGTTGTATAGCATTTTCATTGGACCTTTTACCGGATGGTGTTTTAGAAATGAACATGAAAATAGTGTCAGTTTCTCGTAATGATCGAATAACAATAACCGTGTATGAAGAGACCTTGCAAGAGGAAGATTCTGTTCTAGCTAAAGAAGATATATTAAAGTCTGAAATCAATTTCAATGGATCTCGATTCATAAATATAACTACTAAGAGTGAAAAAGGATATGTAAGTACAATAAATCGTTCAATAGTTCATTAAAATGTATCTGATACTCATAAGTCAATTCAAAACAATGACTACAATAAATTTTGTAGTAACAGATAAAAAATGTATATGCAAACTTTCTCACCTTCTTAGAATTAATAAAACTAACCTACATAAGTACGATACTTGGTTACCAAATTTTTGTTAGATCATGATACAAAAGTCAGACAACAAATTATATATGTTAAGATCTATACTTCGTAGTTAAAGTTTATCTCCAATTTTAGATTTTAAACTGACCTACACACTTATTAGTTTAGTTTCATGAAACATCTGAATCATACAATCCTTTTCTACTCTTCAGCCAAATGCCATCTTGGGTTGAGCATATATATATGGATAGGAGTTGCACATAGGTGTAACAAAATAGGTCTATCGAGAGATCTTTGTCCACCATACGATGGAGTGCCGCTTCAATTTAACAGTTCTTTGCAACTTTTATGAGTCATCTTTAATATTCCTTAAATTCAAATTCAAATTCAAAATATTCTTTATTCAAGTAAACTTGTAAACAAGTGCTTTTGAATCGTCAACTTTACTGCTGGTTCGGAAAGCCGTCCTACCGAGAAGAGCCAGCAAGAAACTCGGTGGAGCTCTTTTAAAAAAGAAGATTCTTAATACTAATTACATTTTGTCATAGCTATCCTGCACAAGGTCGAAGAGCAGCTATATCCATGCATTCTTATCATCAATGTAAGCCTCCACGGTATAATAGGCTTTCTGTATCAGCCTCTTTTTAACAGTATTTTTAAATTGCTGTAATGGCAAAGTTAAAATTGATTGTGGAATTTTATTATAGAATCTTATACCCAAACCCACAAACGACTTACGTACTCTTACAAGGCGCAAAGCAGGAGCCGCAAGCTTATGTCGGTTCCTACTTTGTCTATTATATACATCGCCAATCTTTTTATAATTATGTATATTTTTATGCACAAAAATCAAATTGCTAAAAATATACTGTGAAGCTAACGTAAGAATACCTGTTTCCTTAAACTTCTCTCGCAGGGACTCACGCGAATTCAAATTATAAATGCCACGTATGGCTCTTTTTTGCAATACAAAAATTTTCTCAATATCAGCACATTTACCCCATAACATTATTCCATAAGACATAATGCTATGGAAGTAAGCAAAATAAACTAGTTTTGCTGTTTCGACGTCTGTAAACTGTCTTATCTTTCGAATAGCATAGGCTGCTGAACTGAGTTTCCCTGCGAGAGCTGTTATGTGTGTGCTCCATTGGAGTTTTGTATCCAACGTCATTCCCAAAAATACAGTTGTATTTTCTGTTTTTAGTGGTACATTGTCTATTAAGAGCTCATTTGCTTTTTTAGCTGTATTAGGTAATGCAAATTCTAAACATTTCGTTTTATTTGAGTTTAGTACCAAATTATTTAGTCTGAACCATTGAGCTACCTGCGACAATCCACTGTTTACTTCGTCAATATTATTAGCGTTATTCCTATTTACTTTAAATATTAAAGATGTGTCATCAGCAAACAGTACAATGTCGCAAATATTATGAATGAAATATGGTAGATCATTTATATATACTAAAAACAGAAAGGGACCAAGGATTGATCCTTGAGGCACACCCATAACTAAGGCCGATCCGGATGACTGCACACCGTTAATGCACACTCTTTGAATTCGGCTATCGAGATAAGATGCAACGAGACGAAGTGCATGATCCTTAATACCATAATGACCAAGCTTTAGTAATAAAGTTTCGTGTTGAACGCAATCAAATGCCTTGGACAAATCACAAAATACCCCTATGGCATTTTGTGAGTTCTCCCACGCATCAAAGATATGCTTCAACAATCTTACGCCCGCATCCGATGTAGACCGACCCTTGGTAAACCCATACTGCTCAGGGTGAAGTAAATTATTAAAATTAAAATGCTTGAGCAGTTGATTTAGAATAACTTTCTCAAAGACCTTGCTAAGAGTTGGCAAGATCGAGATGGGTCTATAGTTGTTAGGGTCGCTCTTATCACCAGATTTGAAAACAGGGATCAATTTACTGTACTTCATTAAATTTGGAAATGTCCCTGTGTCTACAGACTTGTTAAAGATCTTGGCCATAATAGGTGCAATAATTTCAATAACATTATTTATTAACTTTACAGACATTCCCCATAAATCAGTTGTTTTTTTAATATTTAAACTTTTAAAAGTTTTAACAATATCGTGCGGAGAAATGTGTCTAAATTTAAAATTTACATTGCACTTCATGACGCTGGCCTTTAAAACATTAAGAGCTTCAATTGGGGATGAGTTTATTGAGCTAGTGGTAGAAATGGGTATATTCTGAAAAAAATGTTCAAATACACTCGCCACTTCTGCGTCGGAATTAGTAAACTCATTCCCAATTTTCAGCTCTATGGCAGAATTACGCATTTTATGTCTGCCTACTTCATCTCCTATAACATCCCAAGTTGTTTTTATTTTATTTTCAGAGTTCATTATTTTACATTTAATGTGAAGTGATTTGGCCTGTGCGCAGACATTTCTAAACATTTTCGAATATTTTTTTACATATTCTAAGAATGTGGGGGACTGATTATATTGCTTTTCTGCATACAGATCAAATAACTTGTTTCTACTCTTATAAATGCCATTAGTAGCCCAATCGCTAAACCTGAGATGTTTGGAGACTTCTTTTTCTATAATATTGAATGTCTTATCGAATTCACTACCAATAATTCCAAAGAGAGCATTAAAAAGATCATCTGGACTACCGCAACTTTTGTCAATATGCGGTAATTTTGATAATATTTTTACTTGAAATCGCTTTATTTTATGAGACGTGATAGGCCTGAATTTAATAAATTGCTTTCTGTTATTTATAATGTTGGGAACAGATATAATTTGTCCACTATGATCAGACCTTAAGCGACTTATTATAGATTTTTCTAAGATATTACAGCTGTAATTAGTAAAAATATTATCAATACCGGTAGCCGAGTCTGCAGTTATCCTAGTAGGTTCGTTAAATACATTAATCATATCAAAACATTGAAATAAATTAAGCAACCTACAACGAGTACTGGTATCCACTAGTATGTCAACATTAAAGTCTCCACAGATTAAAACTTTTTTTGAAGATTTACATGTCTTCTTTAAAACTTCCTCCATAACACTCTCAAATAGCATATAATCACTGGAGGGTGGGCGGTACACAGAAACTATAATATAGCGCTCCAACTCTACACAAGACAGCTCAATGGTACGTTCCACAGAAAGACCGACAATATCATGCCGTTCTTTACAATTTAATTTACAGTGAGCTAGTATTAAAGATCCCCCACGAATGACGGTCTTCCTCAAGAACGCACTGGACACATTATAACCTTTTATATTTAACAGGAAGTTGGAACTGTTTAACCAATGCTCGGTTATACATAAAATATCTACATTAAATTTATTCATAAACAGTTCAACTTCAAATTCCTTGCCAGATAGACCTTGCAGGTTCTGGTGAACAATATTCAATTTACAAGGTCTATCTGTTGTCTTAATACCTAGTTTAAAGTAATATTTTCCGTACATAAAATATTACTTGATATACTATTAGTACTACTACTAGTACATGTGTCAATATATGAAAAATTTGTACTTATTGTACAATTTGTATAGGAGTCAATAGACTTAGCTACAACAGATGTAACTGTATCACTTAAATTATAGGCTAGCAGTGAAGCTAGATTCCTGTAACATTTTTTAGACAGATACATAGTATCTCTAGTTAACTTAAACGAGGAAATAAATTTATTAATGTCAAAGTAAAATATAGCGTCACTATGACGGCATGTCAAATTATACAAATGTATATTTAGATTATATATGTGCTCATTTTGTTTATTGTTCAACATATTAGAGTAGGGAAAGGCACATATAAAAAATTTACATTTAAATTTTTCATTTAAAAGTAATAATTTTTCAATGCATTTTGTTATCTGTGGCCTTTTAATATTTAGGCTGTCACCAAGCATCAATATAACTGTAGTGTTATAATCAAGATCATTACAATTTAAGTTATTCAATATATAATCAATAGTTGCTCCTGGAGAACAATAGTTAATTACTGATTGTGTAAGGTAAGGACTTATAACTGCTCCAAAACCTTTGCCCAATTTATCTGAGAAAATTATGGTTTTTTTCTCAGATTTTACATCATTTTTATTAGATTTACTTGAACTATTTACAGGATTCATAGCACTTATATATGACGATGAATTATTTAATTATTAAGGAATTCCACATCTATCGGTTATTTAAAATCCGTGTCCCACTCACCGCTATTTTGATTTCGCAACTTATTTAGCTGTATTGGGTAACATAAGTTACACAAACACTTTCATTTATGTTCTTAAAAACAAATGAACAAATAATCTTGTGCATTATTATCTATAACTAATATTTCACTTTTCAGGTAGTATTGCTAGGACAAGCCTCAATGAATTCAATACTGAGAATAAATTATATTTTTTATTATTCAAGAGGAGGTGGAACACCAAGCACTTTTAGCAAGACTACATCACAAGGTCTGAGTTCTGAGCAAAATAAAATAAATGCAAAGTCCAATGATATTTTTTTGCATTATCAAAGAAAATAGACAATAAGCACATAGAAAAATTTTACTCTAATATATTAAACACTGCCCAATATATAGAAGCACTTGAAATGAGGAACATGATAGACGTGGGACCACGATTAATTAATTTAGTGCTACAATCATCTCTAAAACCTTTAATTAATTATTTAAAAAAAAATGATTTATTTTCTATGGGTATTAAATCCTATTTAAAATCAATGATTTATGAAAGAGGTATATTTCGTGCTTCTGCAACATCTGACACGCTAACAACCCCTAATATCATATCTTTTTTTGTAACAACAACATCATCTGTAACCAAAGTAACATCTAAATTTACAACAATACTTGAGACAATAAGATCTCTAGTAACTGGAATACCTAAAACAAAACCCTCTATTACTTCAATGACTTATAATAGTAAAAATTCACCTACGAATAAGACACCACTTAAAACTACAACACCAGAAGATATTAAAAGTTTGACTGTACTTTCAACATTTCCTGCAACAACGTTATCCTATGACGATACGACTGATACCATAACTTTTCCTTTAAAGGAAACGGCTCCTGCAACCTTACTACCCGATGTTACTGCAAAACCACTTGATACTGCGACTTCTCAAGTAACGACAATTTTATACGTCCCTACAATAAATATTTACACTACAGTACCACATAATACTACAACATTTCCTGCAACTACAACGTCTACTATAACTACAATAACATTTGAAACAACACCAATCTATTCGAGTCTTCCCGAAACTGCAACATCTTTCATAGTTACAACCTTTCCTGATGCCACAATAATTACAGAGTCAACGATACCACCCAGAACTGAAACTTCTCCTGTGACCTCTACATTTTCGACTCAGCTTTACGATACCACGACTCAATCTGATATGTTACATGATCCAACAATAACAGCATCTCCTGCAACTGTTCCATCTCATATCAGTACAATTTCATCAGATGTGACAACGCTACATGACACTACAACATTTCCAGTCACTACAACGTCATCTCTCGCTACAGCTACTCCCGTAACTACAATCATATTGGAAACAACTTCTGACTCGTCAAGTCTTCCTGTAACTGCAACAACTCCGGTAATTTCAACGTCACCTGACACTACGATAATTACAGATACAACAATACCACCTGGAACTGAAACTTCTCTTGTGACCGCTACATCTTCAACAAATACACAGCTTTATGAAACCACGACTCAGTCTGATATTATAACTTATCCAACTAGTATAGTATCTCCTACAACTGCTCTATCTCATGAAAGTACAATGCCACCTGAAGTTACAACACCACTTAACACTACAACTCTTCCAGTCAATACAACTTCCCTAGTAACTTCAACTTCTCCTGCAACTGTAATAACATTTGAAACAACACCTTACTCTTCAAATCCTCCTGTAACTGCAACAACTCCGGAAATTTTAACGTCACTTGACACTACAAGAACTAAAGATACTACAATATCACCTGGAACTGGGACTCCTCCTATAACAGTGATATCTACAAATACACACCTTTACGTAACAACAACTGAAACTTTTGTTACTTCAATATCTTCCGATACTACATTATTATCTACAAACTTTCCTACTATAACAACGAAATCAGAAACTACAACGCTCGTTGATAGTGCAATTACTCCTACACATGTAACACATCCACCAATTACAAATAACCCGATAACCACAACATCATTTATCGCTAAAACAACACCAGGAAGTACAGAACCACCTAGTACAGTAACTTCTCTTACAACAGCAACAGCTTTTGTTACTACACCATCTTTATCTACAAACAATTTTGTAACCACAACATCGCCTTTTACAATGCCAACTGAAACTACTTCTATTATAACAACTAATTTTCCTGAGTACACTTCGTCCCTTATAGCCTCTTTAACAACTCCAACATCGCCGGTAACTGTTACGTTTCCTGCAACTGCTGAAATCACAATAGAAGTATCTACTGAAGACCCTAATGAATATGAAGAGCCACCTACGTTGACATTAACATTATTATTAATAGCATTGTCTTGTACAATCGGTATAGGTTTCATGTGTTGTGGATTCCATCGCTTTTACGTGGCCAAAAAGGTACGCAAATTTCGGTTTTTAGAACGAAATGATAATTCCCCTAGACTAGTTACTCTTAGAAATACAAATTATGAAGTCTAAGTTTTATTTTTTGAGAAGTGTACAAATAAATTTTCGTTTTGTCTTTCTTCGTATGAATTATCATAAATCTTTTTACGAATAAGCATATTAAGCTTCTGACATCGTCAAGGTAAAGAATCCGTACATAGAAGTTCAAATATCAGTAATAAAGTTTACGTTGACTTGGATTTTATCATTAATGTAAGGTAGATTTGATTGTTAATCTAATTATCTTGTTACGCTTATAGTTATAATATATACTCAATCAGCTGTTCTATTTCATGTTTTATTTCAATCAAAAGATGTTTCCTAAAATTTCGGCTAAAGTTTGAGGTGTATTTTTTCTTCGGAAGAAAATCGTATAAAAATGTCTCAGAAGGAAAACATGAACAAGTCAGTGTGCCTAGCTATTTTTATGCTATTATCTTTGTATACCAAAGATTATTTAAATCCATAAAATCTAATAATAATATATTTACATAGAAATCCTGTGTCAATTTCGTTTTACTTGCTTCCTTTTACTATTCGCGCTTAATATATTATGTAGTATTATCTACCTTTCTTTAATAATCTTCATAAAATCATCAGTAATATTTAATAATGGACATATTATTAAAAATTCTAATGAAAGCTACGTGGCACCAATCCTACCTTGCCTTTGCTAAGGATTAAGATAAAATTAAGCAAACTATGCCAGAACCCCGACTCCGGCCAACAAATCGTTCTGATCCGATCTATCCACCGTCCCGAAGGTTTAGAATGTACTAGCTCCACTTACGAATGGTAGTAGAGTAATGTTAGTAGGATTTGAGAAACGTCAAATAGTAGCAGACAAAACGGAGGCGACACTTTCGTCCGAAACTTTGATCTCCCTTATGCTCCGCGACACGGATAGCTGGACTCTGATGCTAAAGTTTGTGTCGGACATAATGGGAGAGAAGGAAATGGAGGAACGGGCCCGAAAGGCTAAAAATTAGACACCGGCTACGGTGAAGCAATGCCAAAAGGTTGTTCCGCCGTAGCAGGGAGAGGGATTTGAGGAGGACAAAGTCCGCAGGAAGTCCATAAAGGATTTCCCCTCCTCTAGGAAAAACAAAAGCGCTCACGACTTTAACTACGTGGAAATCAATGTGTCACGAAATTTTTCCCGCGTCAATCCGGACCCCACCGTAACTGCTATGTACTATTAATTTAAACCTTTCCCAAGAACTGAACTATCTTTTAGTAAAAACCGTATAAGAATACATTCAGTACATTTTGTGAAAATCGATCATATACTTTGTTTTATAATATGTATAGATTATCAAATCGAAAAAAAAAACCGGATGTAAATATTATAATATCAAGGCAATTAGTAGTCAGACGCACGCACACTTGTCGCTGATAAAAATATACGCACGAACAGTAAGATATTAAAAATAACAACAACAATCTGCTATTTGTTACGGCTATCTGTTAAAAATCGATATCACTAATAGGATATCCATGTAAAACTTATCGTTATATCCAGTACAAGGTAATTTTAATTTGATTTAGATAATAATATAATGTACGTGTTTCCGGGCTTCTGTAGCCAATTACTGTGACGTTTAATCCGATAGAATCGATCCGATTGAAATCCAGCTCGAAAGACCACTTTTGGGCAGAAAATGGTCACTTACTTTTACGGGATCGGGACTCAATTCTGGACACTCGGTCACTTTATATGTAGTTTTGGTCACAAATACAGGTTTTTTTGGATAATTTATGTTTCCCTACACAAGCAATACACACAACCACCACCAAAAACTCTAAAATCGTTTCGCCCCGAAACCGAAGCATCATCAGGAGGATAGGTTCTATGACAAAATCGTAATGCATTATTTGCGTAAGTGCATTGTTGCCGGTGGAGGCGTCTTGGGATACGTGTGGTGACTTGTCCTGCATGTGTAAGGTACGTCAATTTTGCCTGCTTCATACACAGCATTGCATGCATTCGCTTAACTCGCGGATTATAGCATAGTAGTTCTGTTAGAGTTTCTGTAATATGGAATTTCGCAAACGCCTGCTTTTGTAAATCATTTAATAAAGGAGATTTAATATTTTTTATACATCAGAGACAGACCAGACACGAAGCAAACATAATTTATGTGCGATAAAATTATCTATTCAGATTTTATTGTGACAGAATTGTTATCAGTTTAAAAAAATTGTTGAAGCTAGATAAATATCATTTGCGAACATTGAACTAAAATCAATACGAATTTTCCTGATTGGATGGCAAACAGTCACTTTAAGGAAACAAGTATATGAAGAAAAAGGGGTGCGATTGAGATGTGATAGTGAAACAAACGCTTTATATTGTACTAACTGTGCCAGCGACTTCACCCGCGTGGAAATCTGCGTGTCACAATTTTTTTCTCGAATTCAAATTTTAAACATAAAAGTATTTATTTTGAGTAAACCATAAGAGATAGAGACATGCTATTACGGACTTTTTTGTAGTAGTTTTATAGATCTACAATTCTCTAGTACATTATTGTAGGGTATCTCTGCTGGTTTACGCAGCGCACGCGACTAAAGCTCCCAGCAAGCAAGTTTTTTAACAACTGTGCGATCTCTTCACCACAATTTACTTAATACCGATATTTATTATTTACTTCATAAACCATCCGGAAGTATTGCACAATGTTTAAGTGAAAACCGTATAAAGATCCGTTCAGTAGATTTTGAGAAAATCGATCACATACAGACAGACAGCTTTTTGGGACTTTGTTTTATAATAAGTATAGAATGAACCAAATGCATTGCAGCAAAGCATTTTAGCTATCTTTGTTATAATACGCCTTATGCCGTGTGGTATTTGCCTGAGTAGATTATCCACCCTCCCTCATTCTCTTAACGGGGTGTCGTAAAAGACGACTAAGGTAAGTCGACTCGCCTTGCGGTATCCGGCTGAGTAGAAAAATAGGCACAACATTTTACAAACATGCTATCCCATGATTTGGCTACGACCGGCCGCCTGCGTCAACTTACTTTTGTCGTATTTTACGACACCTCGGTAAGAAAGAGGGTGGTCTATTCTACTCAACCTGATACAACACGGCGGTAATAAGAAAAAAAAATTATTTAATGAGAACATGTTTTATTGAACACTTAATAAATTTACAATGGACAGATATAGAGAGATAAATATATATGATCAATATCGGACAACAATCATTTTGGACGTGACAGTTTTAATAGTAAATGACTCAGTATGATTGCGTAAGATTGGAAATTTGAGCCCATTATCATTCCCAGAACGTAGCCAGAAAGATTAGTGCTAAAAATTTAAATCACTTTTTACTATGGGATAGAATATAAGAACCTTATAAATCCGAGAAAAAGAGTAAAGAGTGAGCGTACAGTTGCGCTAGCTACAGTAAAAAATGTATTAAAAATTAGGCATTCTATCTAATTAATAATTAGGAGTTACGGATCTTTCATCAAAAAATCGCCAAACCAATCTCTGATTTAATCAATGCTAATTGACATGGACTTTAATACGGTTACCAACAGATTTTATACGATTCAAAACATAAAATCTATCTTACGAAGATTTACTTAACTGTTAATAATAGCCCTTTAAAATTAAACTGATAAAACAATCCGAAATAATAATAATAATACATTATCAGACCTGCAGGCCTACTGTGAACTCTTATTGCGACTCAATTGAAGACGTAAACAAAATCGTTTTGCTTTTTCATGCCATGACGTCTAAAAGACGCACACTTTAAGTCGTTGCCGAATGATGTTCGGAATACATCCTAAGAACATGTGAGTACAAGAGACAGAATTATCTATAGTTCATATAACGTTATCCTTTTCAAACATTACGACCCCAATGTAATTCACACTTAATGGTACGAAAAGAAAGCGGTTCGCGGTCTCTATCTCTTATAATTAACTCACAAAAACTATTTTTATGCTCAAAATTTCGATTCGGGAAAAATTTTGTGACCCATTGATGTCCACGCGAGCGAAGCCGCTGCCGCAGTTAGTTGTTTTATAAATATACAATTAACTAATAACATTTTATGTTTATTAATTGATGTACAATAAACCTTATAAACTTTTTTTCAAGTACCTTAGATATATTGCTAAGCGTTCTGTAATTTTACCAAAAAGGACCTAAGATTAAATTTTAAATATTATGGCAAATCCATACGAAGATTATAAATGCGAAAGTCTGTCTGTCCAGTTTTCTTATTTAAAATAAATAGAACTTAAATTATTAATATTAATGAACAATTTTATTCGCTACTAGCAATGCCCCGCGGTTTCTCCTGCGTCCATACCGATCTGGTGGTAGTGGAAAGACTACGAAGTCGGACTATAGATTTATTTTTGTAGGTTATTTAATTATAAAAAATGGCTATCATTGATATTCTTTGAATAAGACCTAACTCACCAAATATTGGCCCTGCCATAACGGTCGCTACAATGAATTTGTTATGGCATTATTTTCTTTCAAAGTATATTCTTAAATTCGTAATATCTTTTGATTGGGATGTCGGATTTTAATAATTTAGAACGTATTTTACAGTGAAATAGTTTCCTCACGATGCTCCTCTACCAAAAAGTGTGTGATAAATTGCAATTATTAATTAGACACAAGTTTCTACAGAAAAACTCATTGGTGCCTGCCCGGGTTTGAACACATTACGCTTCGAAAGAATCGCTAGTCGATAGCTTACACGTGAAATATTATATAATATTTTATAAATAATATATTTTTCTTTGGTTACACCCCTTTATAGGTGATGGTATTTCTTGTTCGTCATATGTGATTCGTCATATATATTATTGGAGTTAATAAAATCCAAAATGATTATTGCTCCTATAAAGGATAGATAAACTTTGTTTACTATTTGCCGATTCGATGGCTAGCCATTATTTTATTATTATTTGTTGCTTCGATGTATGGGGGTCACAGTTAAACTTCTGTAGTACAAAATTGGACGGTATAAAAATAGCAACTTTGCAATTATAAGGTAAAGTTGTATGCGATACAAACAATCATGCAGATATAATAGTAGTAACTATATATTAGTAAATATAACTAGTAATAGGAATTTAATATTCTGAAAAGAGCAACCGCCGATTTTTTTTGGTTTCTCTCAGACTAGGCAATTTTCCGAGCTATCACTTAAGTTGATACAAGTTGTTTTACACAATTATGTACAATTTTACTTGAATAGAGAATATTATGAATTGGAATGGTGTGAATCCCACAGTAAGTAAGAAAGCTTTGCAGTTTTTAATTATGATCAAACCGGAGGTTTAAACCGTGTACAACTTGCCGGAGAATCGTGGTTTCTTCAGTCTCAGGCAAGCACCCGAGATTTACTATATAAAATTGTTTGCTTATGCTACTAATCGTGCATTTTTCAGTGAACGAACATATTGTGGTTATATTTCCCGAGAATTTCTGTTATTTTAGCCTGCAAATAAGCGTTGAAGAGGTGTAGTGGGTCTAAAGTCCTCCTTCTCTTTGATGGGGCTAGATTAAATGTATTAGCATTAAAATAGTAAGTTTATCAAACTTACTATTTTAATGCTTACTCTTTTTAAGGTCCAAGTCATAACAACGCAACCCAAAGTTTATCTAATTTATAGAATTAGGCGTTACTTTGCGAAGATCCAAAATACGTTGCGATTTTGTCTTGGAGTGCTGATGATGCTTCGGTTACGGGGCGAAACGATTGTTAAATTTGTGATAATGAACGTGTGCAGTGCTTGTGTATTGTGGTGGAGGTTTGTGCATGTTTTTTTACGAATCCTACATGTCTCGGGTATGAAAAAACGAATAGTCCACTATACATTTAGCATCATATATTTTACTTTTATTTACTTTATCGCGAATTATAGCAAAATAATTTTCCTTCTCCTGTCATTATCCCACTCTAAGTGGGGTCGGCACACCATGTTACAAATATGTTGTCACATGATTTGACTACGTATTTTACGACCAGCCGCCTGCCTGACGTCAACTTACCTTAGTCGCCTTTTACGACACCTCGGTAAGAAATGAAGGTGGTCTATTCTATGCAGCCGGATACCACACGTCGTACTTTTGCCCAAAGTTCGTCATTAAAAGTATATTTATAGAATCCATTTCATTTATTGAGTCACAACTCCTGGTATGAGCTAATTTCTCAACATAAACTAAGTCGATAATAAAAAGATCAAATTATAATCTCACGATTATTTATAATTAAAAATTTGAATCCAATTCGCTTTATCGTTTATACAGATTCAGAGAACGGTATCTTATCCACGATAATACATGAATAGTTATGATATAATAATGAAGCTAAAATAATAGAGATTTAGTGTTATACACAACACTAGGCGGGCATGACAAAGTTGGACGATGACGTGCAGTTATTATTTTTTGGTGCTACTCTGTTGTTACGGCGTGATGTGCCAGGACTGTGTGACTAATGATTTAGAGAGCGACTTCGAGGATAACTTCACTAACACGTATGGCATTTGCATCGGTATGTTGATGTGGAACATCAGGCAGTACACCTCCCTAGATATGGACAGTCCACATCCAAGAAGTACTAGTTTCGCATCACCACAGACAACGTTGAGTTGTATGACATCGTTCAAATTTACAATGTCTGAAACGGGCATTCTTGAAGTGAACATATTTATGGTTCCCCAAATGCAAACGGATCAATTGACGATTTTAGTGTTCCAGTACAATGAAGATGGAACCGATGCCACCGTAGGCAACACGGTCATCTCCGCAATGAACCCGAACTTGGTCCCAGGATGGCAAACGGTACCCGTTACTGTCACAGGAGCTGGGACATTTGAAGGCTACGTAAGTTTATTCTATATTTCAACCAGCAACGCACTAGATTAGTTTGTAACCTATTTTTTTGTTTAAGACAAAATTTGATATAGGTATATCATAGACACACGAAAGGTCACAAAAAGCTTATGTTTCGTGCGTCGCGATTCAGCAGAGTTGCAACTCATTCGATGGTCGCGGTATTCGCTTCTACAATAAAATTCCATAACCCTTACTAGAAAGTTTACAGAAAGGTTTAAAATAAATCAAAGAAATGTTTATGCGTAAAGCATATTACAAAATTGAAATTATCTGAATGATTAAAATGCTTGGATTTGAAAATCCTTCCAGCTTCAAACAAGATTTGTACGAAATTTTGCATGTAGTAGTGACTGGATTAATGCGTAGGCTAATTTTTACTTCTTAAGAATTTAATGTTAGAGATAACAATAAAGCTTATTTTCATCTGAACTTCACACCCATATGACTTACTTGTACTTTCCACATAAACTTGCATAGGCGAGGAAATCACAGGGCACAGTTAGTATTAGTATGACTTGAATATTGTTATGATAATATACAAATATTACTGTAAACTGTACTAATTGAACTGTGATAGCCCAGCGGTGACACCGTGTGACTGTTTCGAGATGGTCACGGGTTCGGACCCCGGGCAGGCACCAATGAGTTTTTCTATTAAAACTTATGTGTCTAATTGATAATTGCAGTTTATTACACGCTTTTCGGTGAAGGAACACATCGTGAGGAAACCTGCATATCCCTAGAGAATTCTAGGAATATGTGTAACCTACCAATCCGCATTGGAGCAGCGTGGTAAGTCTTAGTTCCAACCCTTCTCTCCAGAAACGGAAAAGGAGGCCCTATGCCCAGCAGTGGGATTGTAACGGGCCGTTACTTTACTATTTCTATAATTTCATCTAATAGATTAATACAATCCGCGTTCGCAGACTTAAAAAAAAAATCACTCCCTAAAAGAAATACTAGAAGTTTCACTTTCAATACAAACTTTATTTCTATAATTCCTTAATGATTATAATTTATTTACAATGAAAATATCGTATTTTTGTACATAATCTAGATTTTCTACATTAATTCAATCACATTTTCCTTGTTCCGTACCTGTCACTAAGGCTTGTCTGGAGGAAACGGCTTTGAGAGATAAAGCTGCCTTTGTGCGCTTTTCTCAATTTTAAGCTCTATTAAAATCATATGACGATTAAAAAAGCCAACTAACAGTACATATATACGCAAAGAAAGAACAACAAATCGATATATTATATTATATATTATTTAAACTTGTAAACAAGTGCTTTTGTCGTCAACATCTAATGCTGGTTCGGAAAGCTGTTCCTACCAAAAAAGCCAGCAAGAAACTCGGTGGTTGCTCTTTTCAAACAATAATTCTTATTACTAGTTACATATTAATGTCTTGTACAGGGTTGAAGAGTAGCTATATCCACGCAGTCTTATCGTCTCAGTAATCTTCAATAGTATTTCATAGGTATAGGCTTTCTGTATTAGTCTTTTTTAAATAGTGTTTTAAACTGCTGTAACGGTAAAGTTAAAGTAGATTGCGGAGTTTTATTATACAATCTTATAACCAAACCCACAGACGACTTACGTACTTTTGCAAGGCGCAAAGCAGGAACCGCAAGCTTATGTCGGTTCCTGCTTTGACTATTATAAACAATAGGTGATTGTTTAACCTATTGTTCTATATTTTTAAATACAAAAATTAAATTGCTTAAAATACACTCTGAAGCAAATATAAGAATACCTATTTGGTTAAACTTCTCTCGCTTCTCTTCTCTCTTCTCTTAAAGTCCTTCAACCGTCAACTTTAATTGTAAATGCCACATATGCCTTTTTTTTTGTAATACAGCTCAGTAGCCAAATCATGTAACAATATGTTTAAAACATGTTGTGCCGACCCCGCTTAGCAGTAATTTGCAGTAAATTTTTTAACGTTTGAGCTATGGAGAATCGATCATGAAAATAATGTTTTTTTGTTCAAAATGAGTACATTTAAGTATAAAATAAATATTTTATTGGCTGGTTGAGATTTTCTTAAAATTTATTCTCAAAAATAAATGTGATAGGTTGAAGCCTAACATAGAGGTGTTTCTTCTACCAGAAAAATCCTTGGTCCTATACTTTCTTTTACTGCAAGTGAGATTATTATAGCAGCTAGTACACAATATTTTATTCAAAATTTTGTGATGTAAATTTATTATGTATAATTTAAAATATATCCTATAAGAAGCATTAAGATCCTTTTAAATCCTTTGGACCAGCGTCTTAATTATTCCTCTCCCAAAAATCGCAAAAAATCGCATTTTGTCGTGGAGTCTATCTCCTGATGATGCTTCGGTTGCGGGGCGAAACGATTGTTGAGTTTGTGATAGTGAACGTGTGTAGTGCTTGTGTATTGTGGTGGCTGTGGTGGAGGTTTGTGCATGTGTTTTTACGAATCCTGCATGTATCGGGTATGAAAAAACGGATAGTCCACTTTACATTTAACACTATATATGTTTTCCACCTACTTTATGGCGGATTATAGCAAAATAATTTTATTATTACTTTTGTAGTATGGATCTCCGCAAAGTAACGCCTAATTCTATAAATTATTATGTTAGAAGTCTCACTAGTTAGATTAACATTAATTGAAATTTGCTTTTGTAACATATCCAAAAATATATTTTTTGTTTCATTTTTGCACATATATGGCGCATAATATCATTATTTTGACTGTTTGATGTTTTATTCTTTTAAATAATTTATAGAATTAGGCGTACTTTGCGGAGATCCATAATACAAAAGTAATAATACTTGAAAAAAGATTATTTTTATTTGATTCGATTTAATAATACTGCTTAAATAGCAAATAAGCTCTTTATTAATAATATACCACTAAAAACAGAAGAAACAACAGTATTTCTGGGAGTGACCTTGGATTCTAAACTCCAATGGAGCACGCACATAACAACTCTCGCTGGGAAACTCAGTTCGGCGGCTTACGCTGTCCGAAAGATAAGGCGGCTTACAGACGTTGAAACAGCAAAACTTGTTTATTTTGCTTACTTCCATAACATTATGTCTTACGGAATATTGTTATGGGGTAAATGCGCGGACATTGAAAAAATTTTCGTGTTACAAAAAAGAGCCATACGTGGCATTTACAATTTAAATTCGCGCGATTCCCTGCGAGAGAAGTTCAAGGAAACAGGTATTCTTACATTGGCTTCACAGTATATTTTTAGTAATTTAATTTTTGTACATATGAATATATATATAATTATAACAGGATTGGCGATGTATATAATAGACAAAGTAGGAACCGTCATAAGCTTGCGGTTCCTGCTTTGCGTCTTGCAAAAGTTCGTAATTCGGGTTTGGGTATAAGATTCTATAATAAAATTCCACAATCTACATTAACTTTACCTTTACAGCAGTTTAAAAATACTATTAAAAAAGGTTAATTCAGAAAGCCTATTATATTATTGAAGATTACCTAGAAGAAAAGAATGCGTGGATATAGCTTCTCTTCCACCCTGTACAAGACATTTATAACTTTATATAACTAGTGATAAGAATTATTGTTGGAAAAGAGCAATCGCCGAGTTTCTTGCTGGTTCTTCTCGATAGGAACAGCTTTCCGAACCAGCAGTAGAGTGACGATTCAAAAGCACTTGTTTACAAGTTTACTTGAATAAAGAATATTTTGAATTTGAATTTTTGAATTTAATGTCACTTTCAAGTCACTTCAATTATTTATTTCTATACTAAAACTAACAGCAATCCGTTATTCCGCGCGGACGTTTTTACTAAGCAACTATGAATTAAAAGCATTTAATACCAATTTTATTTTGTTTCAGATAGCATTTATGGGGATGGCTTCGGCTGCTTCGATTCTTTTAATTGACTCCTTTCGTTACATTGGACCATCATTTGATCAAAATTTTTGTGTAATATATGCATACGATGAAACTACACTTTCACCTACGACTACTGAAATGATTACCACAACAACTGAATCAATAGTAATGACTACTGAGGAATCTACTACAATAACAGAAACTCCTATTACGACTACTGAAGTACCAATAACAACGACTGAAACGCCTATTACAACTACTGACACGCCTCTTACAACCACTGAAGTTCCAATCACAACGACTGAAGCATCTATCACAACAACTGACACGCCGTTTACAACCACTGAAATTCCAATCACGACGACCGAAGCACCTATAACAACGACTGAAGTTCCAATCACTACGACTGAAGCACCTATCACAACAACTGACTCGCCTCTTACAGCCACTGAAGTTTCAATCACGACGACCGAAGCACCCATCATAACAACTGAAGCGATTACGAATACTGAAGTACCTATTATAACTACTGAAGTGCCTATCACAACCACCGAATCCCCTATTACGACTACTGAAGTTCCTATAACAACTATGGAACCACCTATTACAAATACAGAAACGCCTTTCACAACTACCGAAGCTCCTATTACAACTACTGAGGCTCAAATTATAACTACTGAAGCCTTAATCACAACTTCTGAACCACCTATCACAACTACTGAAGCACTTATTACAACTATTGAGGCTCTAATCACAACGACTGAACCACCTACCACACCTACTGAATTGCCTCTTACAACTACTGAAATACCCATAACAACTGAAGTTCCTATCACAACCACTGACATGCCTTTTACAACTTCCGAAGCCCCCATCACAACTACTGAAGTGTCAATCACAACAACTGAGGCACCCCTCACAACTACCGAATCCCCTGGGCCAACTAGTGAAACCCCTATTACCACTACTGAAGCGATCATAACAACTACTGAAATATCTGTCACAACTACTGAAGTACATGTCACAAGTACTGAAGGATCTATCACATCTACTGATGAACCTACCACGACTACGGGAGTACCTATTACGATTACTGAATTTCCTATTATACCTACTGAAATTCTTATAACGACTGATACACCTATAATAACTACTGAAACTTCCATCACAAACACCGAAGCTCCTACGATTATAACTGAAATGCCGATTCCAACCATTGTAACGCCTATAATAACTACTACTCCTAACTTAACCGAAACACCTATGACTGAAGATACCTCTATAACAGATATAACGTCAACTTCATCAGATCAGATAGACACAACAGAATACCCACCTTGTGATATTGTTACCAATTATTCTTTCTGGAATGCATTCACAATAGCAATGGTAGTTATTTTATCATTCCTATTGTTACTTCTTATCGCTTTTATATTTTATAGAATAGGTAAGAATAGAGCAAGTAAAACAGTACCCCACGAATTATTTACTAATTACGATGATTTGCCAAGACCTATAATTATGCCTAGAGTTACGAAATTTTATACAAAACCAATCAGACTTCCGGGAAGAAAATATCCTGTTTAAAACTAAAATAAGCTTTTTTATGTTTTAATATCAAAAGTGTTATTAATAGTCTTTAGCGTGTAATTAAGATTTTTTACTGTAATATAATGCTTAAAATAGGCTTCAATACCAACAAAAATTATGTAAATAATATTTTTAAGTGAATTGGAAATACTCTTGATTATACAATGTATATTATATATATAGCTACTATATAAAGCTCGGCTCAGTGTCCGTAACATCGGAGAAAAGATGCAGAAAGCCCGCCTTCGTTGGTATGGTCATGTAGCACGTAAGCCGAAAGTTACGTCGGACAGAGGTGTCTCAGTTTAGTAGTCTCTGGATCCTGGACCCCGCGGCCATCCAAAAAAGCGTTGTCTTCAAATTGCGGATGCCGATATGAGAGCCAACAAACTACACAGGTTGGACGTTGAAAATCGGGCAAAGTGGAGGCAACGTAGTAGGAAAGCGGGCCCCGGGTTTTAGCCGGGATAACGCTTAGACGAAGAAGAAGAAGAAGAACCTAGTATATAAAGCTAGTAGAGATAGATGGCGAATGCTCGTGAGGCGACTAACATCTGACTCTAAAGTCACTTCATGATGACCACGACCGCTCTGACAAGAGCGATACGACAAAGAAGAAGATTATATATATAGTAGTAAAGAAGTACAAAAATAAAGTTAACTTAGTCCGTAAAGCATCTGGGAATATTGTAGATATAGATTCATTATCATCATTAATCAATCATTTAATCACAGTATCCTATGGAAATATTAAGAGTCAGTACTGTTATGATAAACCAATTTGTAAATATGTATATAATTGTTTATATTAAGTATACTTAAGTAAAATTTTATGATCTTTTAAGTTTGTACTGTGCAAACTTTTATTGATGAACTCATAAGTATTATTAATCTTTAAGTTTATTTTATACCTTAAATATTAAGTGAATGTTATATTTAAAGATGATCTTATTTTCAAAATAAATAATTCAATGCATTATAACGTGTGTCTTTTATTTTGTCGTCGTATATAAATAATTCTCATTAAAAATTGTAATATTTCTAAGAAACATATTGGTTCTTTGATTTTATGGCTTAGATTAAATTCGGAATTTATGAAATCACTTACTAATCCCCTATCAACTCTATTGCTTTTATCATACTTTCTGTAAAATGACGAATATTCAAATGTTTTGTTCCTGAAATTGTGTTATCGAATGATTAAAAAGGTTTCACTGATAGACAAAGAATTTTGTTGTTTATCTGATAAAATAACGGTAATAACATTAATTTTGAATTGCGGCAGGGAACGTTTTAAAAGGTATATATTTTTAATACTCCTAAGTATTATCAATCAAATTTGTCACGAATTCTTTGTAAGCGTTACAAGTGTATTCTGCAAGTCTGTTTGATTGATCATTATTCTGGTTATGGTCGTAATTTGGTTATTTGTTTAGATGTTTTTTATTGTAGTAAATGAATCTTCATAGAAAATAACAATTATACTCATTCCTCGTTACAAATTACTAACTGTAATAGATTTAAGCTAACGATGTTTTAAAGGAATATTATAACTCCTCAAAATAAAAATTATCGCGATTATTAGCAAATTATTGAATATATCAAAAGTGTTTTTAATGACTCCGATACTAAAATATAATTGGATATAGTATATATAAAAACGGTATTCTGTTTCACTAAAAATTAAAGCAACACCTTTAATTAATTTATAAGCCATTGCGGGATCTATTTTCGATTTTCTTATAAAGTGGCACATATTAGTATTCATTTTGAGATATTAAAATTAAATTCGAATCAAAATATTCTTTATTCAAGTAAACAAGTAAAAAAGTAAAGTAACAGCCTGTTAATATCCCACTGCTGGGAATAGGCCTCCTCTCTCCGTTTCTGGAGAGAAGGGTTGGAGCTAAGACCTACCACGCTGCTCCAATGCGGATTGGCAGGTTACACATATCTCCAGAATTCTCTAGTGATATGCAGGTTACCTCACGATGTTTTCCTTCACCGAAAAGCGTGTGATAAATTACAATTATGAATTAGACACATGAGTTTTAATAGAAAAACTCATTGGTGCCTGCCCGGGTTTGAACCTATATTCGTCTCTAGAGAGTCGCACGGTCTCACCACTGGGCTATCACAGCTTTGTGTCTATTGAAAGTAAACAAGTGCTTTTCGTCAAAATCTACAACTAGTTCTGAAAGCTGTTCCTATCGAAAAGAACCAGCAAAAAACTAAATGGTTGCTCTTTTTAAAGAAAAATTCTTATAACTAGTTACATATAGTTATTAATGTCTTGTACGGGTCGAAGAGTAGCTATATCCGCTCATTCTTATCGAGTAATCCGCAATAGTATAATAGGCTTACTGAATCAGCCTTTTTTAAACAGTGTTTTTAAACTGCTGTAATGGTAAAGTTAAAGTAGATTGCGGAATTTTATTATACAATCTTATAACCAAACCCACAGACGACTTACGTACTTTTGCAAGGCGCAAAGCAGGAACCGAAAGCTTATGTCGGTTCCTGCTTTGTCTATTATATAATAGACAAACAACGCCAATCTTTTTATAATTATGTAAATTCTTTTGTATGACATTATAAAAAATATACTGTGAAACCAATGTAAGAATACTTGTTTCCTTAAACTTCTCTCGCAGGAAATCGCGCGAATTTAAATTGTAAATGCCACGTATGGCTCTTTTTTGTATAACTTTTAAAATATTATTTCGAGTGAAGGGTATGTTCTTGTTCAACCAATGAACGTCCACTGCTCGACATAAGTCCCTTTAAGTGATTTCCACATCACACGAATCACAAGCTTTTTGAGATCGTCAGTCCACCCCGTAAGGGGTCTACCGAAACGCAGCGTTTTCCAGTGTGGTGTAGCCATTCAAGCACCGAAAGACCCCAACGCCCGTCGGGTCTACGTACTATTCAATTATTTAATACGAAGAATTAATCGTGTAAATGGTCATGACGTTGAGCATAAAGGCTTAAAGTATGTCATTAAGTTCATTGATTGATGGCAAAGTATTTAAGTTAATAAATAATAATACTATTTCCTAATGACCATTGTTTCGAAATCCTGCACACCTGTGAAAAAAGCTTGAAATTAAATATTTTGGAACAATTAGAAATCATTAATCTCAACAATGGCACCCTCATTAACGAGCAGATAAATGTTTCTAGTTCAAGCTTGTTGCATGTGTTCAGAGGAAAAATAAAGGGTGGGGATGAGCCAAGTACTATATATATAACAATGCTTGTTTGGATAATGCTTCGCTTTGCGATTTTGTCGTGGAGTCTATCTCCTGATGATGCTTCGGTTGCGAGGCGAAACGATTGTTGAGTTTGTGATGGTGAACGTGTGTAGTGCTTCTGTATTGTGGTGGAAGTGGTGGAGGTTTATGCATGCTTTTACGAATTCTGCACGTATCGGGTATGAAAATACGGATATTCCACTGTACATATAACACTATAAATATTTTCTATTTAATGTATCGCGGATTATAGCAAAATAATGTTATTATGCTTTTGTTCTAATACTATATCCGTCTAAGAACCTTAGCCGTTTAAGAAAAAATTATAGTGAACAGCGTTAAATACCCTGAGAAGGTACATGAGTATCTGTTCAGATTTTTTTTAAATTGATCGCATCAGATAGATGTACGTTTCAAATATACTCAAAGTGCCATCTATAATTATTTACAGTAACTATTATAACAAACGATTTAAGATCAATACATCGACGCATTGAATTAAGCGACGTTGTATTTACTCTCTTTGGTAGATGGCGTTTGTATATAAAATAAAATTAAACCATAGTTACTAGAATTCTGACGATTCAGAAAAATATATAATCAAATTAATTATAATTTTACTAGAAAATTTCAGATTTACTTAATTCATTCGCCCAATATCAATATAAGTGATAATGTACTGAACGTACAGTTGATCGTTCATTAGAAAATGTGCTAATTATATAAAAAGACTTATTCTTCAAGCTTATTATATATAGTGTTGAATATTATGTTAATCATAAGAAAGCTTAAAGAAAGGATTTAGGTTTATTGTAATTTTAGATTTATAAACAATGATAAACATCATCATTATCATCCTCATGCCCTTATTCCACTGGGGGTGGGTACAACATGTGGGGTCGGTACAACATGTTGTAAACATGTTGTCGCATGATTTGGCTGTGTATTTTACGACCGGCCGCCTGCCTGACGACAACTTACCTCAGTCGCCTTTTACGACACCTCGGTAAAAAATGAGGGTGGTCTATTGTTTTCAGCCGGATACCACACGGCAAAAACAATAATAAACATACGAATGAAGCGAAGTATCGAGCTGGTTCTTTTCGGTTAGAGCACCTTTCCGAATCAGTCGTAGCTTCATTGTAATTAGACGATTCGAAAGTGTTTGCAAAAGTCAACTTGAAGAAAGAATTATTTGAATTTGAATTTAATAAATTGGATCATCGAATGTGGTACTTGAATTTAGAATCATTAAATTATTTGCGAAATTCAACTGGTAATTTTAATTAATTAGAAACCCGTGTAAACGGACAATCACTTTGGTTAAATAGATAGCGACAGTATTGGTTATGCTATGCCACTTAAGATTGGGATCATATCTCCATTGTTAACTATCTTATCAGATCGATTACAATCTGGCAGGTAATAGACTTTCGATACGGTATCTATAGCTCCTAATATTGATAACAATGATCATCATAGATTTGGCGATATCATTCGAATTGTCTGGAAAAGCTTTGAAAAAAATTGTTTTGATTTACTTTGAACGCAGAAAAAAACATTCAAACAGAAAAAAACAAAAATAATTTTATTATCACTTCTGTTGGTTTAGCTAATCCAACAGAAGTGATAATAAAATTATTTTGCTATAAGTAAAGTAGTTAAAATCCCACTGATGGGAATAGGTCTCTCTCTTCGTTTCTGGAGAGAAGGGTTGGAGCTAAGACCTACCACGCTGCTCCAATGCGGTTTGGTTAGATTACACACATCTCCAGAATTCTCTAGAGATATGCAGGTTTCCTCACGATGTTTTCCTTCACCGAAAAGCGTGTGATAAATTGCAATTATCAATTGGACAAATGAGTTTTTATAGAAAAACTCATTGGTGCCTGCCCAGGTTTGAACTCGTGTTCCGCTCGAAAGAGTCGCACGGTCTAACCGCTGGGCTATCAGAGCTCATTTAGAGTGGGATAAGAGCAGGAGAATGATGAATGATGATGAACTAGTATTGAAAAATACATGGAGGTCCGCTTTAATTCCCTAAAGAACTTAATGTCAAACAAAAAAAACAATGAAATTATAAAAATTGGATACATAGTTTCAATAATTCTATATTCCTTGAATTTCGTGACTAAATAATAACAAAGAAACTATATAAATTGTGGTAGTGTGTGAAGAGCTGTGTTAGCCCAGTGGTGACTGTCCCAAGGGGGTCACGGGTTCAAACCCCGGGTAGACACCAATGAGTATTTATGTTAAAAACTTATGTGTCTAATTGATAGTTGCAATTTATCACCCGCTTTTCGGTGAAAGAAAACATAATGGGAAAACCTGCATAGCTATAGAGAACTCTAGGGACATGTGTAACCAACCAATCCGCATTAGAGCAGCGTGGTAGGTCTCAGCTCAAATCCTTCTCTGCAACCAGTACATTCTCTGTAGCAGGCCGTTACTTAACTTTACATCTAGGATCGCATGCATTTTCTATTTGTTTTATCGCGGATTATAAAAAATAATACTAATATTACTTTATTAATTTACTCATATATATTCAAATCAAGAATTTGCTTAACAAGCACACACAAAAATCTGCCCATTTTGTCATTAGGGCCATTGCATAATTGCATAATTAATAATTGCAATTTATCACACGTCTTTCGCTGAAGGAAAACATCGTAAGAAAAGCGTATCTCAAGAGAATTCTGGGGACATGTAACCTACCAATCGGGATTGGAGCAACGTGGTAGGTCTTAGCTCCAGCCTTTCTCTTCAAAAACGGAGAGAGAAAGCCTATGCCCAGCAGTGAGATTAGTAACACGCTATTACTTTACTTACTATATGAATTTAAAAAAATAATAGACACTGTACAAATAATACATATCGTATTTACATATGCGATTTGATTACAAACTAATGTAATCTTACTTTTTATATATGAAAATGAGTATATTTTATACAAGTAGGCGTTAGTTTGTGGTGTTCCATAGTACAAAAGCAATGATAGAATTACTTTGCTATAATCCAGGTTTTTCAACGAAACCAAAACAAACCACCATTCCGAATATTGTACCCATCGCTTTCAATATGTAACAGTGTTTTTAAACTGCAATTTTAAATCATCTGTTTTTAGACTCGTTGGTAAAGTTTTCTTAGGACAAACCAAGGAAACCAATAGATATCCTTTGGTTTCATGATGTTAGAGTTGAGACCATGCACCGGAAATTGCAATTTTTGGTAGAACTTTTGTTTCTTCGTAAAACATCTACGTAGACAGAGTAGCTCATAAAGGTCGTACATAGTGGACACTGCCTGTTAAACAACCACCTGTCGATAACGAGAATAAAGAAAGAGTCAGCGTGCCCAGAGTGTGGAGAGGAAGAAACAAGTCTTTATCTTATAGCTGAGTACCCCATGTACTCGCTGTTATGATGGGAGATATTAGGTAAGGAAATAATTATAGTTGAGGACCTAACAAATATCCCCTTCAGGAATATTATTACATCTATTACAGGGACTGGTAGGGTCAACATGGGAAAATGGGTGAAACAGTCAGAAGCAGACCACCCGTCGTGCACTCACAGGCGACCCGTGCCTAGATAGATAAGTTCGTACGTCCCCAGAAACGGCACAAGATATCTGGTATTATATCTCTTTAAATCACCATGTTCAATAGGACGTCAGATCGGTTGAAAAAGAAGAAGTAAAATGCAGTCATACATCTTCTTGACTGAGGTTAAAAGTTTACAAAAGAACGTGGGAAGTACTGAGGTTAAAAGTTTACTGACTTTGGGGTCAGGTATACTTAATAGACTCCACCCATACACTTTTGCAGCCAATCACTAATCTTATCCACGATAATTTTAATGTTATATTCAATAAATATCGGCGATAAAGTAGCGGCTATAATGGGCGTTATTTCAAATGCTATTTTATATTTAAAGTACCTAAACTCGACTCACTAATAATCGTCGCAAACTTATAAACGCCGATTGCTATGTTCACTTAAAAGCAGAGCAATGACGAAATCGTTCAGTTTAATATGATCAAATTTTTTGGATATATTTAAACGTAAAAATTAATACAAATGTTTTTTTTTGCTAACAACCTAAATATGCAAGGTATTGGATATTGCTAAAAATGAGGAATGGTTTAAAAATTCTCGCTGAGTTTTCTATTACTAAATTGTTTCGAATCCCTAAACTGATTTGTCATGCGAAAAATAAGTCAATTCCCTTGTCACAAAACAAAATCTACTTATATTATCATAACTAATTTAAGATTCGAGACTGTGTGTGTGTGATACTCATAGGGAGTATAGTACTTTATGTTATTGATTATTCTTAGTTTATTGATTCTTATTTTTTTTCTCAACATTAATTTAACATGTTTATATTAAACTTAATCTAGTGACTGGAAGCTCCATTTGAGCAATAAATGCCTGTACTTGGAGCCTCCATCCTTCCATAGCTATATATACGTCTACATGTAAAGTAATAATATAAAACATTCGATTTTAACAAATAAAAATATTTTAACACCTATGTATTGTATGCATCTATCTATATATATTTTGTATGTGAGGTTGTGTGTATTTGTGTGTGCCTGTTTTGTGTGTATGTGGGGGAAATGAATGAAAATGTTATGAAATTATATATCTTCTGTGTACTTTCTTTTTTTTATCATTTTATATATAATAACAGGTTTTCAGTCTGAGCTTCTTTTTAACTTGCCGTGTATGGATGTGAAGGGTGGAATCTTGCAAGTTAAATTTGAGCCACTTACCGGGGGTCCGATTGAGAATTTTTACATTCTGGTGACTATGCAAGTTTATGATAAGCATGACCTGATACCGCTACCAGGATTGGCTCCAGACGAGGGAACTATTCAACGGTTATCAATAGGGACATGAAATCTTTTTAAAGCCCTTTTTTACTTAATGAAACATCATCAAAAAATTACAAAAGTAATAATAAAAAATATTTTGCTGTAATCCGCGATGCAGTAAATAGAAAATAAAAATAGTGCTAAATGTATTGTGGACTATCCGTTTTCTGTCCGGTATCCGTTTATCATACCCGATACATGCACTGCCACCACAATACACAAGTTCACTATCACAAACTCAACAATCGTTCGCCCCGCTACCGAATCATCATCAGAAGATAGACTCCACCACAAAATAGCTAAGACTTGCGATTTGGCGATGTGGACAGATAGTCCACTATACATTTAGCACTATATATATTTTCTATTTACTGTATCGCAGATTATAGCAAATAATTTTTATTATTACCTTTGTATTATGGATCTTCGCAAAGTAACGCCCAATCTATAAATTATCAAAAAAAATACATTTCAATCTTTTTATTTCTAAATTCTACCTGAATTCAAGAAATCGAATTCATTTACACTAAGTTAATTAGTTAAGCTCCAGATGATTGAAAAGGAAAAATTATGAGAAATGTATTGATAAATAATGCATCGCTCAGTTCTATCTAATTACGTATACATTTTTAATCACTGGATTTCCTTAAGATATCTGGTAATTAATGCACAAATTAAGCGTATGGCTCAATTTTGTCTATATTCGTGAAATGGGATAATAAGTATTAGTATTAAGCTCTATGATATCATTAGTTTAGATACCGTACCGTATATTCATAAACCCAATCTGTCTAAATTCTAGTTACGAGATATTTGATTCTATATATGATTTATGTAGGATTTGGTACAGATTAAAACGATTATAAATACACAATTAAAACGCGAAACTCCATTCTATCTTAATCTTAGAAAAGACACGAAGCAAATTTTATCAGCATATATCGCAGTGTGAAGTGCGCGTTATAAATATATTCACAATCATAGAAATTCGGCATTTATCACAACAATTAGAGGTGTCACTTGAACTATTACACCCGTTTATGACACTTTAGACATGTGGCATCGTTGTGTTGTTATAATTTTGCTATTATTTTCAAGTGTTATATGCGATGATTGTGTGACTTTTGACTTTGAAACTGATTTCAACAGTTCGTTTAGTAACGAAATTGGCGTGTGTCAAGGTAGACTGATGTGGAATGTTGGAAGGTATGAGGATCTTCCAATAGATAGTCCTGATGAAGGAGCAACGAAATTCGTTTACCCAAATGAAGTTTTAAGCTGTGCATCTTCTTTTACATTTCATATGACTCCATCAGGTGTATTAGAAGTTAACCTTTTCATGGAACCATCTTCCGGTACGGACCAAGTGACTATCCTCGCGAACCAAATAGTGCCGGGTGGTAATGATGCTGTAGTAGGCAACGCTTGGATTATTGCTTTGGACGATAACTTTGTCAGTGGCTGGATTACTCTCACGATTACCATAAGTGGCTTTGGATCTTTTGCTGGTTACGTAAGTAAATCTTTCTTTTAATTATGTACTAGGAATTAAATTTGTTGTCTATGTTATACGTAAACAGATCTAATTCATTTGTTTATATGAAAAGATCTATAATCATGGTTCGTATAATCAAATTTATAGATCGTACTTAAGGATACTTTCATGTGATACCTATGTCATTAGCTATTGAGGTTTCTAGTTTTTTGATTAAGATCGAAATCCTTCAATCAATAGATTCTAGATCAATAGATTTGATGAGATCGATCTCACCGAGAAGAATCTATTGGGCAAATATTGATTATCTGAGTGATAAAAATAATTGAATTGTATACCAGTTTATTCTTATAATAAGGAATAGTTTAAACAATAAATTAGTAGTAAATAAGTAAGTAAATAGTTATCTGGTGATAGCTTCTTTAACATTAGAGCATTTAAAAGTATATATGAAAATCTACTTGAACAAATATTTTTTGCTTTCATTTTGAATTTGTTCGTCTAAGCTTAAAAAACCTTGAAAAATAAGAAAGTTCATTGCATAAAACTTTGCAGTGTAATTTGAAAAAACAATTAAATTTTTATCTTTCTTTGAAAGTAATGTTTGAAAGAGACAAACGATTCTCTTCAGCTTAAAGTAACAGCGTGTTACCTTCCCACCGCTTATAGAGAGAAGGGTTGGAGCTAAGACCCACCACGCTGCTCCAATGCGGATTTATAGGTTACACATATCCGCAGGATTCTCCTTGAGATATACAGGTTTCCCCGCGACGTTTTCCTACACGGAATAGCGTGTGACTAATTGCAATTATAAATTAAATACGTAAGTTTTAATAGAAAAACTCATTGGTTCCTGGCCAGAGGTTTGAATCCCTGAACCCTCTCTTCAGCTTAATCCAACTTACGAGAGATTGCGTTTTGTAGACGAGGACAACTTGATAAAAGACAAAACAAATGAAACATTTACAAATGTACTCACAATTTTGTCGAATGTTGTAAATCCACTGTAAGTTACTCTTTAAGCATGTATAGTGCGAATTTCTTTTTATTTTTGTTTTTTTTTCTTGTATATCTTCTATAATATAAAAATGAATCGCTGAATGTGTTGCTAAGCGCAAATCTCGAGAGCAGCTGAACCGAGTTCGCTTATTATTTTCTTATAATATTTATAAGTTAGTATCGTATAAATATCAAATCTGAAATTATTATTTTCATTATGATTTTTTTAGTGACTTAATAAATATTAAACTTAAATATTAGCACTAAAAAAACCACTAAATCATTAACTAATAATAACACAGACTGTGGGTTGTAAATGTTTTTAAAATTCTTCTATTTACATATATTATATAATAGATCTGTAACTTATCGCTACCAAAATAGTGTTGTAAAAGTTCTTAGGCAGAATAAATTTATATAAAAGCTTTTAAAAAAGTTTTAAGAATTGCATGTCCCTACTGTTATCCGTCGGGCATTCCCCTCGTCTGTAGTTAAATCTGGCAGCAGTATCAGGAAATGATCACCATAAACATGCGTTGTCATCGGCTCTGGACCACGATGTAAAATTTCAACTCAATCGGATACCAGAAAATGGGTCTAATTGAACCTGCAAGATACAAACATACATACAAGTCAATATACAGAAGCGGAACTTTTATGCAGAAGAATTTGTCGGATAAGGATTTGAAGCTAAGGATACGAGATCTTTATGCCGAAAGTCAAAACTCAGTACTTGAAGACCCAAATCTTCGAATAGTGTTGCCAGTAAAGTGCAATGGATCTGAGACTCGATGCTAAATATGGGTCTCAAAAGAAAGCGCTGATATTGTGGTGGATTGTGCATGTAGTGCATAACTCTGAGTAACTAAATCAGAAAAACGGATCTCCGTTGGAGGATTTAAGTGGCTGAATTAGCCTAAAGAGGCCTCTAGCTAAAGTAGTGGATATATAGTTCAATCAACCCATGATTTTCTCGATGCCGCACCGGAAAACGTATTATTGTTAAAGCCATAAGGTGGGCAGGTTGCAGACGATCGTGTCGTCAAAGTTGCTTTAGAAGAGCATATGTTTATTATGAACATTAAATATAAAAGAGGAAGTATTACTCAACCCTTGTTTCTTTCGGCAGAAAATGATATGCCCAAGGAAACTATTTAGTAGGGCAATAAAACTTCTCACTAAAATCACATTTATAAACAAGAATCATATACTATTTATTGTTATATCAAATCACGCAACAACAATGATAATATATGACTTGTTAAGACCTAAAGATTAATCGTTATTACTGGACATCGTATAGATTAAGAGACTTAACCTCTGCATTGATTAAATTTTAGGATTTAAGATAACTAAATATAAAGTTTTTATTGGAATTCGTCTTCAGAATATACAAAAGATTTGCAATTTTGCGTTTTAAATCCAATAAAATTATTTTTATTACAGATCACAATACTTGGAATGGCGGCGCGTGATTCAATAGTACTCGTGGATTCGTTTCGTTACATTTCACCAGTAATTAACGAGGAAGATTGTATTATATACGAAAAGGTTACCACAACCACTAGGTCCATACAAACAGATGACTTTTTATCTACAGAAACAGAATCACTTGTAACTACCATTGACAATACAACACCACCGTATACAACACCTCCTTATACAGAACCACCTTACACAGAACCGCCTAATACAACACCGCCTAACATGATACCGCCAGATAGTACACTGCCTAATACAACACCACCTGACAAAACACCGCCTGACACAACACCGCCCACAACACAGCCTACAATATCGTCTAACACAACACCGCCTTACACAGAATCGGCTGACACAACACCGCCCACAATACCGCCTAACACAACGCCACCTTATACAGAACCACCTTACACAGAACCGCCTAATACAACACCGCCTAACATAACAGCGCCAGACAGTACACTGCCTAATACAACACCGCCTGACACAACACCGTCTAACACAATACCGCCCACAACACCGTCTGATACAATACAACCCACAACATCGTCTAACATAACACCGCCTTACACAGAATTGCCTGACACAACACCGCCCACAATACCGCCTAACACAACGCCACCTTATACAGAACCACCTTACACAGAACCGCCTAATACAACACCGCCTAACAGACCACCGCCAGACAGTACACTGCCTAATACAACACCGCCTGACATAACACCGTCTGACACAACACCGCCCACAACACCGTCTGATACAACACAGCCCACACCATCGTCTAACACATCACCGCCTTACACAGAATCGCCTGACACAACACCGTTCACAATACCGCCTAACACAATGCCGCCTTATACAGAACCACCTTACACAGAACCACCTTACACAGAACCACCTTACACAGAATCGCCTTACACAGAACCACCTTACACAGAACCACCTTACACAGAATCGCCTTACACAAAACCACCTTACACAGAACCACCTAATACAACACCGTCTATTACAATTACTACTATCAACGCAGAAACGACAGCATATGCGGAAACAACTAATTCAGCGTCGACGCAAACGTCTGAAATTGATAATAGTACCTCTATATATTCAAGTAGTACAACGGAAACAACACAAATCACAAGTGCTGGGACTACAGAGGTTGAAAGTGAGTCGATTTCAACCGCTGAAGACATAGGTATAGGGACCGAACAAACCGATTCACCTACTTATTTTACTACGAGTGACAGTATAACAGACATAGACAATATAGTTACAACGGAACGTCCAGTTAATTCATATAATAGATTTTGGAATGCCTACACAATAACAATGGTTATATTCTTATCTCTTATTATTTTAGTGCTCACTGCTATAATTTGGTATTTAATTGGGAAAAGAAGAAAAAGGAGAGAGTCCCAAATTAATTTCTCTTATTTTGAAGATTATCCAACACCTACAATAATACCACGAGTTTCTAAAATTCGCACGTATTCAAATACAATAAACAGGTTATCATCTATCATTAAAACGGAATGATCTGCTAGGTATCTCTTACTGTAATTCTTATAGTATAAAGTAAATACGATAGAGTTATTATACATACAGTGAGGAAGCCTAATTTGTATCTAATTTGTGGAAAACTAAGTTCCGCTACCTACTCTGTTAGGAAAATTAATCAATTAGCTGATGTTCAAACGACAAAACTTGTTTATTTTTCCCATTTTCATAGTGTTACGTACTCGTTAAAACACTTTATTCAACTTTTTACTACAAACTTAGTACTTACAATCTCTAAACAATTCGTTGTCCAATAAGAATGCTGAGGTCACTAATAATTCACGTTCATTTTCGCTTAATTATCCGCTCTTGATCGCTATTCGGAAACTGAATGTCGAGGCACACGATACGTCTGCTTATATAACGAACGAAACAATTTCGAGAACGTTCGATAGACCTTGAAACGATCGTAAACATGTTTACCGATAAACATGTTTTGACACACATCGAATGTTCCAGAGAATTAGCGAAACTCCCTAATTCTCCCTATTGCCTACTCTAGTACTGTATAATAATTTCCTTATTTTCTTTTCTCGTTTTAGTTGATAACTCTATGGTTAGAAGCCTTATTTTCTTTTTTCGTCTTATACGACAAATACTCATTAATTTAAGTTTAATTTTAATTTAGCATTTAAATAAATTGTACATATAATAATATAACAATAGTTAATTAGTATTTGATTTATATAATAAAGTTATTTATAATTTTGATGCCAGCTATCGCTGGTAATAGTACTAATTGATTTTATCCTAAATGATCTTTATCGTCATAGATATTATTTAGTTTTATCAGAGATCGATTTGAAAATAGATAACTCAATATACGAACAAAGAATTAATCATAATTTGATTTGGTATAATAGTGACAATAAATTTATCTACGGTGCCCTGTTTTCTGTCTCTTTCTTCTGTAAAATATCAATATATATCGTACGTTTATTATTAAAGTGACTGCATTTAAAATTAGTCTTAATTGATTTAGATACAGAAACTATAACTACTTTGCTATAATCCGTGTGTGTTAAGCGAATGTATGCAATGCTAAGTGTATGAAGCAGGCAAAATTCACGTACGATGGCATTGAAATAAGGATTATATCTACCTCAATTGATTTATAGAAGCAGACGTTATTTTGCGGACGGTACTCTGTATGCGTCGAATGGCGCCCACCGCTTCGTACTTTTATAATTCCTATCCTCTTCATTATAAACATTTTATTTTACTATTTTTCTAACCGCAATTACTTGTAATATTTTGTTTCATAAAGTTAATTTTACCTACAATTCGTGATATAATATTTTGCGATAGGCTCTGTATGACAACGTAGAGGTTTAAAACAAAAATGCGACCGTAGAAATAAAACAGCACTTTGATAAATATTTACGAAATAAAATAAATATATCACAGAAATTATAACAGAGCTACATTGCTATAATCCGCATGGGTTAAGCGAGTGCATGCAATGTTAAGTGTATGAAGCAGTCAAAATTCACGTACCTCACACATGCAAGACAATTCACCACACGTATCCCAAGATTTCCACCACAGCCACACGGCAAAATCTTCATGCGTAATCGTAATCATAACGATTTTGTCTTGGAGCCTATCCTCCAGAAGATGCTTCGGTTTCGGAGCGAAACGACAGTAGAGATTTTGGTGGTGGTGGTATTTCATGTGTGCATTGCGGTTAGTGGAAGCGTCTTGGGATACGTGCGGTGATTTGTCCTGCATGTGTAAGTTACGTGAATTTTGCCTGCTTCATACACAGCATTGCATGCACTCGCTTAACCCATGCGGATTATAGCAATATAGTTCTGTTATAGTTTCTGTGATCTATTTTTATTTCGTAAATATTTATCAAAGCGCTGTTTTATTGCTACGGTCGCATTTTTGTTTTAAACCTGTACGTTGTCATACAGAGCCTATCGAGAAATATTATATCAAGAAATGTAGGTAAAATTAACTTTATGAAACAAAATATTACAAGTAATTGCGGGTAGAAAAATAGTAAAAATGTTTATAATGAAGAGGTTAGGAATCATAAAAGTACGATCGGTGGGCGCCATTCGACGCATAGAGTACCGTCCGCAAAGTAACGTCTGCTCCTATAATTCAATTGAGTTAGATACATTATAATCCTTATTTCAATGCCATCAATCAAACTGGAGACTTAATGCCAATGACTTAAGTCATTCCCATGACATGTATACATGACCACTCTCACTCAAACATATGCACACTTTCTTTATTGTAATATTTTATTTTTGTTTTTATAATATTAATTTAATTATTTTTGACTGTGAGCATGGCATATGCAATACAGTTTTATACTATCGCAATGCCATCCTTGCATGTCTGGCAATGCAATGTCTTAGTTAATTTTAAAATGTCTTTAACCTATATGTATATAAACAAATAAATAAATAAAAATAATAAAATAAATGACGTCAAGCTACGATCTATTAAAAAATTTAGTGTTTTCTTGCTCTTCCAAAGTATTGGTCTCTTTAGCATTCACGAGTTTTAAAAACGGTTTTAAATTCGGTCACTTACTAATAATACTTACTAATATATAATATTATATAATATAATATTACTGATAATATAACATTACTAATATATGTCTATACTTATTATAAAATAAAGTCCCCAATACTGTCTGTCTGTATTTAATCGATTTTCTCAAAATTTACTGAACGGATCTTTATACGGTTTTCACTTAAACATTGTGCAATACTTCCGGATGGTTTATGAAGTAAATAATAAATATTAAGTAAATTGTGGTGAAGAGATCGCACAGTTGTTAAAAAACTTGCTAGCTGGGAGCTTTAGTCGCGTGCGCTGCGTAAACCAGCAGAGATACCCTACAATAATGTACTAGAGAATTGTAGATCTATAAAACTACTACAAAAAAGTCCGTAATAGCATGTCTCTATCTCTTATGGTTAACTCAAAATAACTACTTTTATGTTTAAATTTTTTTTAGTTTTCAGAGAAAAAGTATGTTTTTTATTTTGTTTTTCCGATATAGAAATTTAAACTTTAACTTTGCTCGTTGGCGCAGTGGGTAGTGACCCTACCTTTAGCTTCGCGGGTCGCGGGTTCGATTCCCGCCGAGGGCCTACATTGTTTAAAAAAAATTGTTGTATATTGATATTTAAGTATGTATTTAAAATTATATATGTATATATCTACCAGTTGTCCATCACCCAATACACAGTATTAAGTTTCTTACTTTGGGGTCGGACGATCGTGTGAGTAAGTGTCCCATATATGTTTATTATTTATTTAAACTGACCCAAATTACTTAAATATTGCTCCATCGAATTAGCCCCAAACACGTTACAGACAGACATACTTTCACATTTCAGATATATAGCAATAGTGTAGACTTTCATATTGTTGTAAATTTTTTTGTTCTTGATTAATACTATTAATACAAGTAATGAATTTACATACTGATACACGAATGTAAGCATTTCAAATACAATTTATCTTCACAAATTCCTATGTTAATCCAGTTAATCCACTCGCTGATAACGAGAAGGTAAGCGACATTATTGCTGGACCCAGTAATAACATTATATAAAACTAGTGACCTATCCCCGCTTTGCACGGGTAGGAGAGCGGCGTCAAGGGCGATCGAGACAAGTGATCACTATTACGAGTGTCTTCGTTTTCAAAAATGAAATACGATAGCAAATTCTTAATGAGGGTCCTCTTAACATTCTGAAGGTTATTGTAGTACGGGCTCAAGACGAACCTACTTGCTCCTGTAAAGTCAGTTCTTGATATTGGTAACAATTAAAAACTTCTGGTAAAGTTTTAATCTAGCACTTTAATCATGCGGTATATATATTTTTAAACAGTAGACGTTATAAAAAATTATGAAACTATTTCAGATGACTCGTCGTGTGGTATCCGGCAGAATAGAATAGACCACCCTCCTTTCTTACTGAGGTGTCGTAAGAAGCGACTAAGGTATGTGCCGTGTGGTAGCCGGCTGCATAGAATAGACCACCCTCACTTCTTACCGAGGTGTCGTAAAAGGCGACTAAGGTAAGTTGACGTTGGGCAGGCGGTCGGTTGTAAAATACGTAACCGAATTATGTGACAACATGTTTATAACAGTTGTGCCGACCCCACTTAGAGTGGGATAAGGGCATGAGAATGATGATGACGAAACTATTTCAGATGACAAAGTAGTAACTGTTTAAGTTATAAGTGTTTCAGAAGCAAAAACAACTTTCAATTCATGGAAATAATAATCAGTTTTGAAACGTCTTCGAGAAAACTATGGAAAAATTATGAAAGTGTATTGATGTAAAAAGAAATGGCTTAAATCGATTCCAGATATTAATGATTAATTACTTTTGAATATTTAATTACCATTCAAAGTAGTCTCAACTTCTTTAATTACTGCTTACTGTATGACGACGTACAGGTTTAAAACAAAAACGCAACTGTATAAATAAAACAGCGCTTTGATAAATATTAGCGAAATAAAATTAATAGATCACAGAAGCTATAACAGAATTACTTTGCTGTAATTCGCGTGAGTTAAGCGAATGCATGCAATGCTAAGTGTATGAAGCAGGCAAAATGCACGTACACATGCAGGACAAGCCACCACACGTATCCCAAGATGGCTCTACCAGCAACAATGCACACAATCAATACACACAACCACCACCAAAATATGGGATTCCTTATTATATTCAGAAGAAATAGATCAGTTAAAGCCTCAAAGAAAACATTAGCAATTGCGTAATAATTACTGCTTGGCATTTATTCCTATGAGGCACTTGTTGTTTATTTTTTCCTATGGAAAATATAGACACCCCAAACATCACATCATATATAGTATGCGGCAATAAATAATGCACATCGAGGCTTGAAGAGCGAAATCGACTAGATTCTGCTTCATAGAGCATTGTCTCTGTTGCACAGACTGACGAACACGTGTGAAACGTCACATACTAACTATGTGACAGTGACAGCGCTCTATGAAACCGAACTGGCCGGGTGTTTTGTCCTAAACATCGGTGTGCATTATTTAATGACGGGTACTATACTTACTACCCTGACGAGTAAAATATACCCTGACGATCATAGAGTATACATGATTTTATAAGTCTATACTTATTATAAAACAAAACCTCTTATTTTAAAGTCTGTATGTGTGTCCATGTTCTCAAAATCTAATGAACGGATTTTTGATCGGTTTTTTCATAAAGCAATTCTACCGGAAGGTTGCGGTTATACTACATTACGGTTTGATGTAAATTTTGTAGAAGAGGTTCCACGAAAAAATCGTAATGCATTACGATAGATAGATACGAGGATAGATTCCTGATGATTCTTCAATTTCTGTGTGTGTATTACTTGTGTAAATTGTTGCTGGTTGCGGTAATTTGGGTCCCATATATTATTGTGTCACTTCATAGCTTAGCTGGCAGAAATCTCTGTCAAGGGATAAGTTGACTTCTGTACACTTTTTTAAATAATGTTTTCCCAACGTTTTTACGGTACATAAATAAATAAACAAATATCGATAGGAAACCTGCATATAAAATCAAATGGGTTGAATCCGTAAAGACATTACTGAGTAAACTCTAAATTGAATAATCTCTAAGCTGTGATATTATCTCTAATAAGCAATGAGACAGCTTTGGTAAAGTAATTGTTCTGTTACGCTATAGGTATATTTTTTTCGTTAATTCACAAATTTATTATAATTTTTTAGGTGTTTTCAAAGGACGATGAAAAATTGAAGATTATACGATATGATTATGGATAAAATATATTAGATTATCTGATCTTATCGATAATTACTGTATGACGATTGTGGTGTAATACGGTAGCGGGAATTTAAATACGATGACGGCATTTGAAATGCAGTTGATGAAGTATTCAATCAAAATTTATATTACATACTAGCTGGCCACGCGTTGCTGTGGCTGAGTCAGGTTCCGAACTCCCCTCAAAACAGAACTCAATGGTTAAAAAAGTTGAAAAAAAGTGACCCGTTCACAACTAAACTTTACAGGAACATCTGCTTGATCATGCTAAAGATTTTCTTAAAATTTCATTAACACAGTTTCGGAGCCGTTTCGGAGATTAAAAAAGACAAGACAGACAAACATTAATTTATATATATATATAAAAATTTTAATCTCGTCTGCTGTTAAAATGTCAACTTTTCAAATTTTGCCGATTATACGTTAGCGCGGTAACGCAGTAGTAACGCATAATACGGAAATACAGCGTCGTCGCCGGAAAAGACGAGGTCCCAGTATTCTGAGTTCATTTGGTCGCTGGGGTCGGCACAACATGTTTTAAACATGTTGTGCCGACCCCAGCGACCAAATGAACTCAGAATACTGGGACCTCGTCTTTTCCGGCGACGACGCTGTGTTAATGTTCTAACATGATTTGGATAGTTATAGTAGCTAGTATTACGTTATTACGACTGGTCGCCTGCCTGATGTCAACTTACCCAAGTCGCATTTTACGACAGCTCGGTAAGAAATGAAGGTGGTCTATTCTACTCAGACATACAACTGCGGGTAAGCTTACCTTAATCGCATTTTACGACACCTCGCTAAGAAATGAGATTGATCTATTCGATAGCCGGATACGACAAGGTGGGCAGACTTACCTTAGTCGCTTTTTACGACACGTCGGTGGCTTCGCGTCTTCCGACTGCGATGATAAACACATTTATACCATCAGCACTCCTCTACACATCGGCCTAAGCCGTGGTCCGGCCTCATATGAGGCACTCTTAAGACGACGTTCCCTACGCCAGTAGAATTTCAGTGTTTTACTCTCCGCATTTCGCAACCGCGGTGATGCTTATGCGTCTCACCCGGATAATTTATGAAAGCCATGGAGGCTAACAGCATATTATCAATTAAAAAAATTGGTTAAATATATAGCAGAGTTCCTTTTCCCTAAATCATATATCAAATCAAAAACCTTTTATTGACAACTGTCACACTTACCCTACAAACAGTACAGTTATATAGACAATTTAAATTTAAATTATACCTATGCAGAGAAAGAGACCTTGCAAAAAGGAATACCACTCAGTTTACGTTGAGATAGACCCCAACACTGATTTTCAGAAGCGACCATACCCTAAACTAATCTAATTCACCACCAACGTCAGCATCAGCTTCGTGAACAACGAAATGTAACTTCGTACATCTCATTGTTCAACTTTTTAAACTATAATCATATAATAATAATTTAATATAACAATTAACAACTATGATTAAAAGAAAATGCAAACCTTTTTAAAAAAAAACAACAACAATAATAATTAAAAATTCCCTTACTACTACAGATATCAGCGCTAAAGCTAGCTAAAGGATATTACTTAAAGCGATAACACTTTTCCTTATGATCCTAACTTCAGCGTAATATTTAACGTGTGTAAAAAACGTATAAACTTTTTGAGGGTGTGCTAAAAAAAGTATTTAACTCGTCTGATTTTATAATATAAAGCATTGCTCTGCAAGAGAAGTCAAAAGCAAGATAATTTTTTTTCTCGCATCATTAACTTACGATTCGACTGAAAAACTACTCAGTCGGATCGAGTAAAAAAAAGTATTTTTTATTTATGTTAGATCTAACTTCCTTTATTAATTATTATTGTGCTATGGATTTGAATAAGTTATGCTTAAATAAATGTTAACTGAGCGTCTTCAATATAAAAATTGTAAATCGTATATACAGGCTTCCTAGTGTGGTACCCAACGCATTACTCATAAATTGTAAACTCATTGATTGATTTATAGAAGCAGGCGTTACTTTGCGGAATTCCATATTACAAGCAATATAACAGAACCAACCACTTTGCTATAATCCGCACGGGTTAAGTGAATGCATGCAAAGCCAATGTGTATGAAGCAGGCAAAATCTACGCACCTTATACATGCAGGACCAGCCACCACATGCACCCCAAGGCGCAATTCACCAGCAACAACGAACACAAAAGCAGCACACACACCCACCACCACAATCTCGACGATCGTTTCGCCCCGAAACCGAAGCATCATCAGGAGCATAGGCTCCTCCTGATGATGCTGTATAAGGTGCGTAGATTTTGCCTGCTTCATACACATTGGCTTTGCATGCATTCACTTAACCCGTGCGGATTATAGCAAAGTGGTTAGTTCTGTTATATTGCTTGTCATTGATTGAATAAAATATATATACTTTTTTAAAATTTAGAACCCGCCATGAATATTTCTTAACGCGTATGTTATTGGACAACGGTAAGAATATGAGTTTGATCTTCCCTCTCATTATTTATTGCGACACCCTCAATTACAGGCCTGCCTATGGTTTCGTTACTTTAGTATAATAACTCTATGTAAATTTAAGCAAAACGAACCTCAAGTTTACGGAAAAAACCAGCGACAATTTAAAAACATATCTAGTTTTCTCAAAATTAATAATTATACTATGTATCAGCGTCACCTATTGTCACCTTTTTGAACTAAGTAGTACTGTAGTGGTTCTATATCAACATTCCATATGACACAATATCAAGAAATACTTTTATTGATAACACTTAAAAGTTTACTTTAGTTAATGTAGGTGGCAAACGATTTTCATAAAGAAAAAAGTTTTCCTTCTCCATTTTATCTTGTCTCCCAACGATCAATAGTGCAATATGTGTTTTTCCGTGTTCTTGGACAAAAAAAGAAGCTGTGATAGCTCAGCGGCGACACGGTTCGACTTTGTCGAGAAGATCACGGGTTCAAACCCCGGGCAGGTACCAATGAATTTTTCCATTAAAAACTGAACCCATCTGTGCAGTTGATAATTTCAATTTAAGACAGAATTTTCCGTGAAAGAAAACATCGTGAGGAAACCTGCATATCTCTAGAGAACTCTAGGGATATGTGTAAGCTACAGATCCGCATTGGAGGGGCGTGGTAGGTCTTAGCTACTATCCTTCTCTCCAAAAACGGAGAGGTGAGGCCTTAGCCCAGCAGTGGGCATATTAACAGGCCGTTACTTAACTAACTAAAGTGATCTTGTGTGTATATGTAATTATACGTATGTTTAAGTACGTGTATGTGTAGGTAATGAGCTGTAATAGCCTAGCGGTGAGACCGTGCGAATCTTCCAAGGGTTCACGGCTTCAAACCCAGGGCATGCACTAATGAGTTTTTCTGTTAAAACTTACGTGTATATTTGATAATTGCAATTTATCACACGCTGTTCTGGTAGGTCTTAGCTCCAATCCTTCTCTCAAAAAACGGAGAAAAGAGGCTTAGAATCCTGGCTACGCCCTTGATTATAATTGAATTTTATTTCCTATAGCGCTTGTGCCCAAAACATATCCTTTGCTTTTCGTTTTTCCGAAGACAAGAACTGGAATTTTTATGTTCAATGCATTCAGTAATATAAATAAACATAAAAGTTTATCCACGCCGTCATTTTTAATGCGAATTCGTTGAAATTATTAACAAGTTTTATCAAATTGCACTTGCTGAACATATCTTATCTCTTATCAACGTTTTTATTAAACAATATATCAAATTTAATTGTTTGCTCCAAATTTAGTTATACGAATTATGATTCGTTTTGTCTAGGGATGTTACGGAGGTGGGTTTACCGTAACCGGAGTCGGAACCGGAGATTTTATATTTGAATTATCGGAGCCGGAGTCGGAATCGGAGGCGGAGTCGGAGGCAGAGGTTTCTACTTCCGTCTCCTTCATTATTAATCTAAAAATTGACCCGTAAACTCTACTTAGACAATATGACCACCGCTATTTAAATAATTGAATACTTTAGCACGTCTAACGATTGATACTGAAAATAAACAAATGAATGAGAGTTGCGCGCGCGATGGGTGAGCGTAACGAGTTACAACTTGTAGCTGTGCGTTCTGTCCGAATTCGCATGATAATATCACCTTCGTTATACCTCCGACTAAAATTAATCGAAGCCGATGTCGGAGTCGGAGGTGTGAATTTAATCGGAGGTTCCGACCTTTCGGAACCGAAGTCGGAGCCGTAACATGCCTAGTTTTGTCCAACGGACGTTCGCTGGTCAAAAGATTCTACTAAACTGACGGATGGTTTTTTGTTCCCAATCACTTCCACGCCACTGCTATTCTTCTATAAGGATCACTCAGAGTATTCTTCTATCAATAATAAAACAGGAAATAAAAAAACGAAGCGCCAAATACATCACTAAAATATGAATGATATTAATCTACAACCTTTTTGGGTACAGCATGATAATATCTATAGAAGCAGGCGTTACTTTGCGGAATTCCATATTACAGAAACTATAACAGAACTACTTTGCTATAATCCGCGCGGGTTAAACGAATGCATGCAATAATAAAAAAAATAATAATAAATATATGGGACATTTACACACACGGTCGTCCGTCCCCAAAGTAAGTAACTTAATACTTGTGTTATGGGTGACGGAAAACTGATAGATATACTACATATATAACTTTAAATACATACTTAATACCAATACAGGCTCGAAGAACCAACAAATTGTTTATAGAAAATGTTGGCCATCGGCGGGAATCGAACCCGCGACCCGTGGAGCTGAAGGCAGGGTCACTACCCACAGCGCCAACGGGCTAGTCAATGCTAATGTATATGAAGCAGACAAAATTCACGTACCTTACACATGTATGCATTGTTGCTGGTGAAGGCGGCTTGAGATACGTGCATCCATTCGCTTTACCCACGCGGATTATAGCAAAGTAATTCTATTATAGTTTCCATGATAATATCGTTTGGAATTTAATAAATCAAAAATGCACTTGGCATCATTATTATCTCAATAATCATCTAAACTGATACAAGTGATTTGACTCCCAGATATTGAACATTTACTGCTCAATAAGAATTATTATAATAAAAGATACGTAATGTTATCAAACAACTCAGTACTAAAATGCCACTGATATGTACAGTAGTAACTCTTTAAATTATTTTTTAAGGAAATGTTTACTCAACCCATATTATTGACGTTACTTGTGCTAGTTATGCCTATCAAAGTTCTTAATTTGATGTATTCATTTGAAACGAATTACTACAAAGATTTCAGTGATAGAAACTGTTACGGTGACAATCCTTGGCTGTTGGTGGATTACAAATCTCTTAGAGTGCATCCGTTCAAAAAAAATAGTATAAAATGTATCCAAGCTATAGTGAGAAGTTGTGCTACGTCATGCCCAATCGAGTTTTCTATAGGAGATATAGAACTTAATGTGTACCTTAAGTTATATTCAAATGAAACAGAACTAATAGTGACAGTGTTCGATGAAAATAATACTTCTGTATTAAGTAATACGTACAATAAATTTAGTAAAGGATATAATAACGGGTGGAATAGATTTATATTGAATGTCAAAAACAATTTCGTCGGATATGTAAGTAAAAATTTCATTAAATACCATTCATTGCCTAATATGTACATACGAAGCGAGTAAAATTTCGTTTTTAAAATCATGCCATTCATCAATTCGTCATTTACATTACCTTGCATTACCCTTTTATCAAACTGAGCTGTCTTCGATATTCTGTCACTATAATTGTTTAAAAATTACATTGAAAGTTCATTACATTCTACAATATCAATTGATTTTAAATTTACTTTATAATTAAGTGACATGGAAAACTAAATAACTCGCATTGTAGGCAAATGTACGAATATACATTTGATACAATGTAAATCGCCATTTAACATAACCCTCAAAGTCTTTGCTTTATGTACTAAAAAGTAAACAAAACAGTTTAACTATAGATAACATTGTGAAATGTTTTATTTTACAGATAAATTTTAAAGGTCTTACCGATGAAGGAGAAATTATTTTAATTGATTCTTTTAGTACTAGTGGTTCGCAAAATTTAACAAATCAAACCAAGAAATTATTTTACAAGAAAAGCAACAGTGAAACTATTAGAAAATTACCATTAGCAATAAATGATAAACGATTAATAACTTTAGAAAAAGGAAATTATGAAAGTTATCTACATAGTAGATCTAAGAGGTCAAACTTGATAACGAAATTCGATCTAAATTCAGACTCAACTACTGATGAAATCAATGAAGAAGGGCAGTCAACAAGTGATCCACATACTACTGAAGTATTTCTTCCCACTACCTCCGAGCAGGCCAATGACATAAATACCATGCTCGAATCTACTGCAGACTCTGCTACTGAAGAAATCGGGCAATCAACAACTGATCCACATACTACTGAAGTATTTATGCCCACTACCTCCGAGCAGGCCACTGACATAAACACTATGCCCGAATCTACTCCAGACTCAACTACTGAAAAAATCGGGCAATCTACAACTGATCCACAGACTACTGAAGAATTTATTCCCACTACCTCCAAGCAGGCCACTGACGTAAACACCATGCCCGAATCTACTCCAGAGACAACTACTGAAGAAATCGGGCAATCAACAACTGATCCACAGACTACTGAAGTATTTATTCCCACTACCTCCGAGCAGGCCACTGACATATATACCATACCCGAATCTACTCCAGAGACAACTACTGAAGAAATTGGGCAATCAACAAGTGATCCACAGACTACTGAAGTATTTATTCCCACTACCTCCGAGCAGGCCACTGACATAAATACCATGCCCGAATCTACTCCAGAGACAACTACTGAAGAAATCGGGCAATCAACAAGTGATCCACACACTACAGAAATATTTATTCCCACTACCTCCGAGCAGGCCACTGACGTAAACACTATGCCCGAATCTACTCCAGAGACAACTACTGAAAAAATCGGGCAATCAACAAGTGATCCACAGACTACTGAAGTATTTATTCCCACTACCTCCGAACAGGCCACTGATATAAATACCGTGCCCGAATCTACTCCAGAGACAACTACTAAAGAAATCGGGCAATCAACAAGTGATCCACATACTACTGAAGTATTTATTCCTACTACTTCCGAGCAGGCCACTGATATAAATACCGTGCCCGAATCTACTCCAGAGACAACTACTGTAGAAATCGGGCAATCAACAAGTGATCCACATACTACTGAAGTATTTATTCCCACTACCTCCAAGCAGGCCACTGACATAATTACCATGCCCGAATCTACTCCAGAGACAACTACTGAAGAAATCGGGCAATCAACAAGTGATCCACATACTACTGAAGTATTTATACCCACTACCTCCGAGCAGGCCACTGACATAAACACCATGCCCGAATCTACTCCAGAAACAACTACTGAAGAAATCGAGCAATCAACAACTGATCCACAGACTACTGAAGTATTTATTCCCACTACCTCCGAGCAGGCCACTGACATAAACACGATGCCCGAATCTACTCCAGAGACAACTACTGAAGAAATCGGGCAATCAACTAGTGATCCACACACTACAGACATATTTATCCCCACTACCTCCGAGCGGGCCACTGACATAAACACCATGCCCGAATCTACTCCAGAGACAACTACTGAAGAAATCGGGCAATCAACAAGTGATCCACATACTACTGAAGTATTTATTTCCACTACCCCCGAGCAGGCCACTGACATAAACACCGTGCCCGAATCTACTCCAGAAACAACTACTGAAGAAATCGGGCAATCAACAAGTGATCCACATACTACTGAAGTATTTATTTCCACTACCCCCGAGCAGGCCACTGACATAAACACCATGCCCGAATCTACTCCAGAGACAACTACTGAAGATATCGGGCAATCAACAAGTGATCCACATACTACTGAAGTATTTATACCCACTACCTCCGAGCAGGCCACTGACATAAACACCATGCCCGAATCTACTCCAGAAACAACTACTGAAGATATCGGGCAATCAACAACTGATCCACATACTACTGAAGTATTTATACCCACTACCTCCGAGCAGGCCACTGACATAAACACCATGCCCGAATCTACTCCAGAAACAACTACTGAAGAAATCGGGCAATCAACAACTGATCCACAGACTACTGAAGTATTTATTCCTACTACCCCCGAGCAGACCACTGACTCAAACACCATGCCCGAATCTGACATAGAAATAACTACTCGACACTATGAGGAAACAACGAATACTCCTCTTGGAACTGACACAACTGTTTTTCTTACAACTGAATCAGCAGGGGATCCAGAAAGCGAAGAAGACCAAGAAATTGATTCATCACAAAATGAAATATGGACTCCAATAAGAATTACATTACTTGTCGGTGGAGTTGTTATTGTTCTTTCGTTGACAGCAGTCTCTGCGTATCACTGTGGTAAAATGAAAACGAGAGATGACATATTTCTAATTGAAGAAGACGTAAAACCGACCATGATTATTCCTCGTGTGAAAAGTACTGTGCGACCTAAATTATACTCTTACTAAAGATATCCATTCAATAAAAAACTTCAACTAAATTTATATGAAAAGCACCAATCCATAATAAATATCACATCAACACCCCGATCTAAAAAGTCTTACCAAACAATAAGGTAAATTATTTTTAAGTAACATTGCGTACACTGTGATGTACAGTATTAGGTTTATAAATAAAAACAATAGGATCGAACAATATGTCCTCATGCTCTTTCGCATTTGACACTTGAGACTAGTCAAATGAAATCAGTTATGAAAAATATTATAAGAGATGTTGTAAGAATGAATAAAAGATTCCAAATTCTGCCTAAACCAAACATGGTTATTTGAGTTTAAGTGGTTGTTATAAAAATATTGTCAAACTCAAACTTAAATAAACAAACAACAGTATTATCTTATTGCAAATCATAACGTAGATTTTTGTAAGTTAGCGTTTACTTGTAATAATTAAATAATTGCTTCTGTTCAAATATAAATAAGTCAAGTTAAAAAGCTTTAAACAAAATTTCACGTCCCTATTGTTAACCATTAAAGAGTTCCCTCGATTGATGCGAATCCTGACATTTGGTTATGCTTATATTATATATAAGATGCATTGTCATCTGGACTAGACCAGTATGTAAAATTTCAGCTCAATCGGACCCCAAGTGGGTCAATTTTAACTTGCAAGATTCCATCTTCATATACACGGCAAGTCAAATAAATGCTTCTAGTAAAAAGTAGTCAAAACAATACTTTTAACGATCCAATTATTCGAATGTGTCGTTATTACAGTGAAATAGATGTAAATGATTCTTATCTGGACGTATTTGATAACAATTATAATAAATTTAAAGCACGCTTAAAAATAGTTTCTACCTAATGTTAATAGTAATTTTTATTTTCTTGGTTAAATTTCATATCGTTTGAATATTTTACCCCTAAATTCATACTAAACATGGTGTGTACACATATTTTTTGGATTGTCTAGTCTTAAGTTTATACATACATATGTTTTATCTTGTACTTCTCCGACTGTACTCTGTTTTGTGTACCTCTTAAAATAAATAAATAAATAAATACTCAAGAAATAAGTAATAGGTTAGATTTATCAATACCCTTCCATTAGAAAAAAGCGAGGGCAATTTTTTCAAGTGTTTATAAGTGTTCTTCATATACTCTATGTCATCTATTGATCACCGGGTAAAGGAGACTACAAAAAATATATACGCCTGGTTTAAATTTATCAAACAGTGATATTAACTGATTATGAGAAATGTTGCTTCAGACATAGCCTGTTTATTATCAAATAGCGTAATCTAAAAAGTGTTATATAGCAGAATACTGTGTGCTTAAGTTGTCAGATAAAATTAATGATGTCATTTGATAAATTATTTTTTATTGTTATTAATTTTATTATGGTGCTATAGGCTCAGTTGTTACAGCCCATTGAGATCTGAAAATATCGCACGGTTAATATAAATGTGACCTCAAAATTGGCCTTAATTGACAATATATCCATATATTGTAATCTGTATTTCAATTAATTTAAAAAAACTAATGTTTTCTTTAATTAATTGAATTAACCCGAGCAGGTACCAATGGGTTTTTCTATTAAAACTTATGTGTCTAATTGATATTTGCAATTTATCACACGCTTTTCAGTGAAGGAAAACATCGTGAGGAAACCTGCATATCTCTAGAGAATTCTAGGGATATGTGTAACCTACCAATCCGCATTGGAGCAGCGTGGTAGGTCTTAGCTCCAATCCTTCTCTCCAAACACGGAGAGAGGAGGCCTTAGCCCAGCAGTGGGCATAGTAACAGGCTGTTACTTTTTTACTTTTACTTTTGATACTAAGCGTGTGATTAATTTTCATAGACTATGTTATGTGTTTACTATATCAAGTGTAACTGATCATTACGTATAATGAAATATAATGTACCCAAAAACACTAAGTTACCAAATAACGTTCTAAAAACATATTAGAATTCCATCTTTGATATCAATTTTCATTGATTTAGTGTAAATAGATGTAAATAATATATGCATATGTATATATAATTTTAGTTAGTTTTAATTTTGTTTTAATTTTTTATAAATTCCTGTAAAATAGCATATAATCACTGCGTTGTTTACTTTAACTTAATAATAGAGAATTGTAGATTTATTAACTATTATATAAATAAATATAGTAATTATATAATAATTTTTCTATAATTCGCTGTCCATTTGGAATTATAATAGCGAATTTTTCATTATTCTCTTTTGTTATGTTTATTCACTTAAACCTTCCTCAGCGATTACACAATCTTTTAGTAAAAACCTTGCCAAAATCCGTCCCAAACTTTTAGAGAAAATCGATCGCATACAAACAGAGCTTTTGTGTACTTTATTTTATAATATGTACGGATATTGTGTATGTAAATATTAATTAAGAATATTAGTTTTTGAATGAAATAATTATACCCGTTGCGAATAACATTTAAACGATATTATCAAATCGTGTGATAAAAAAAACTGTATTTGATGTAATCAATATCCTGAAATACTGATATCCTATCACAAGCTTGGTAATTAATCACTGTTACTTTGTTACAAATGTAGCGTTCAAATAAAATACAATCGTATGCAGGTCTTGAGAGTACGTTATCGTTTATATAAAATATACTAAATCCTTAAATGAAGTACGTAACAACCTATTTCCCTTTTTATCGTCCTTCATTTTACGGCCGCTATTATTATTTAGGCTTTATTGGAGAATGTACTCTGTTATATTCTACCTAATTTTATCGCAATAAAGTAATTGAATACTAACTTACCTACTTCACACAAATAAAAGCATTTCCACACATTTCATAAACATGCACTCAACCATACACACACTTCTCCACACTTGCTTCTCCAGCGTCCTTATTATTATAAGAATATTGTTAAAAAAATTTAAATCCGTAATTGGCTGTAAGTTAAAATTAAGTAATATTGTAAATTCATATATTAAGAGCTATGGATTTTGTAAAATTAAATAAATAAATAAATATACATAAAAAGCAAAAGACTCTTCACTGCAAAACTTAATCATTTGATTTAGTAATTGTATATTTTTTATCCGTGTCAAGGATATTGTTGTGAAATCGATATTTATATGATGAGATAAATATTTATATGATTATACTTACTGTTATTATTATTGTGAAATTTCGAAAACGAAATAGTTAAAAAATGCTCGGATCGCCATCGAACTGTACAGGATACATTCAGAATTAAAATTGGTCCAGCCATTCGGAGACTACAAAGGACATACAGACACACAATGCTTTTTATATATAAGATTATGATATGGTATAAAATTATTGTATTAACCTAAATAAATAAAAATTTTAAACAAGTTATAGTTTTTAATTTTGCATTACATTGTTTTTCCGCAAAACTCGAATATACTTTTCTTTCACTTTTTAAGACATGCACAGAAATTCTTATGTATCTTCGTTATATTTTTTTTAAATATATCATTATATAATTTTATTTATTTATATTTTGTGTATTGTGATGGCAGTGGTGGAGGTTTGTGCATGTGTTTTTACGAATCCTGCATGTAACGGGTATGAAAAAACGGATAGTCCATTATACATTTAGCACTATATATATTTTCTATTTACTTTATCGTGAATTATAGCAAAATAATTTAATTATTGCTTTTGCATTGCTCTTTAAATCAAAAGACAGTAAAAACGAAATCCGTAAACGTAAACGTACGCAAACTATTAATTATTATTATTGTTAAATATATTAGTTCGGTCCCTAGTTTATTTTGCCTTCGGTTACCTAGCTACGTCACTGCCTTTGTTCAGCAATTGCATAGACTATTTGACTTTATAAATAAAGCGGTTATTGTACTGGCTAGTACTGCACTGAATTGTAGGAGACCCTCCATTGCGAATCAGAACACGTATAAAATGCATACAATTCATATTCCAGACGGAATATGATACGGAAGTTCGGTTCATTGTTTCTTCGTCTGTTGTACAAGGACTATTTGTAACGCCGAATCATACATATTTATTACTAAACTAATCGTAGTCCGTACTACCTACAGCGAATAGATAGTTAATGGCTATTAACCCTTCGAACGATAGATTATTAGGTGATCATAAAACGAACTTTTGACAGCCATTTTTAAATCATGTTATTTACTATATAATAAATATACGTATGATCTATATACCATTTTCTTTGTTATAAAATTCCCCATTGAATACAATAAATCATTTTATAATAATAACTTACATTTATCGTCGATGACGAAAACATTTAAATTTTTTCAAAATTGAAATATGATCCTTAATATCTCGTATCAAATTCACGTAAATTTACATAAAGAAACACAATATTTTTTTATGACATATCCATGCAGCGTTATGGGCAAACAATACTATTTTTATTGGCTATTCAAAATTTAATCATACAATATATTTAATCTCTGAACCCACTATATGTGCACCATGTGCACATAAGAGCAAATACCAAAGATAAATGTAACTTTATTAAGAAATTTAATTAATATTATTAAATATTTGGTTTCATTCGATGGGGAATCTTATTACGATGAAAATGGTATGCTAATCATAGATATAATTATTAAATAGTTTAAAAAAATTATTCAAATATTAATGTGTAAAATTCTGCGTGACGATTTGTGCACATGGTGCACAACGACGGCGGAAGGGTTAAAAGTAACACAGACGTAGTAAGAAGGAACCGACATAAGTCACCAGCTCCTGCTTTACGCCTTCAGATCAGCAGGATTATAAAAATATTATTTTGATAAAATAAAGGCAACAGATAAAGCGAAAACTTAACCTACATCTAAGGAGACCCCAAGTGACCCGCCATTTAAATCTCATAATAGAAAAAGGAGCCTTTCTTCGCGATGGACAATGGCCCATTACAAACCGCACTCGGCCTAAAATCACCAACAAACCGTTGGGGAAACGAAATATAATTGGGGCGGAAATAAAATTAAAACTCCCGAGATTCCCGACTCGCCAAGATAATTGGTCGGGAAAGCAGAAAAACAAGATAAAATTAATGTGCTGCCATCAAAACACTTCAACGGCTCTTAATTAAGATCCCACTAAGAACGCTTTGTTTCGCTTTGTTCAAAATGATAATGTCTTTGTATATGGAATAACTCAAAAGAACAATTAAGTATTCCAAAGCATTCACGTCGTTATTAAGGCCCGTCTTATGCACAACAGGCGCCCGGGTGCAAGCAGTGTAGTGGCGCCCCAAGTCCTCCTTCCTTCCATTTCCGAAAGGTTTTGGCATGGCGTCACCAAACGCGTGGCACCCGGATGCATCGCACACCCTGCACCAGCAAAACGGGCCTGGCCTTGTAGTAACAAGATTTGACCATAGTCGTCTTAGCACCCCTCAACTCATAGGGCCCGGGTGCATCGCACCCCCTGCACCATCTAGACGGGCCTGAGTACTACAAATTTTGACCATCATCGACGCAGTGCCCTCCAACTCGCGTCATCCGGGTGCATTGACTAGAAGATTTGACCATCATCGACTTAGACGACATACATCACACCCCCTGCACCATGAGTCAAGACGGGTCTGATCGTTATTTAGTTTATAGAACTAGGTATGTATTGCAATTCCATATATTTCTAAATCTCCTGATTTATACATGTTTTTCTATATAAAAGATTGCTTTGATGGCGAAGGAAAACATCAGAATTTACGATTTCTGCGCTGCATCGGTGGAACACTTTTTTTTTGATTTGCTGTTTGATTGGCTGTACAGCTTTGCTGGTAGTGGTAACTAATCACAACTATAGCGACCACCCTCTGAACTGAAACGACCAATTTGGAAAATATTTGTATAATTACTCGTCCTGAATTCCAACTACCCACCTTATTCGCAATATGGCTCCTTATTTTTCCATTTTTCTTATTTTTCTCACACCCCTGTCACTGCTTGATATATTTCCATTTCTATATCATACCTTACATATTATACTCCGTATCACCAACTTGACGATGGATTGTAATAATTACCATATTAAAACGATCTTTGTCCTATTTAGGAGTCATGTAGTAAGTAATATTATAAAATAATAGCCCACCGAGGTCATTGAACACGTGATGTCCACGGTTTTGACGTACGAACAAAAGAATTGCAAGGTCTCGGAGACAGCTGACAGAATCTACGGGAAACACGCAATTTTCTAATGTTAAAATAAGAAGCATGATTTTGTGTTGATACTCTGTTAGATGATTAATTCTGCTTTGTCAGTCGGTTTATTCTTTGAAAATATTTATTAGATTTGAAAAAGTAGCCTGCTACTATCCTAATGCTGTACACAGGGCCCAACCATCCTCTCCCCGTTTTTGGAGAGGAGGGTTGGAGTAAGACCCGCAACGCTGCTCCAACGTTGATAAGTAGGTTCTACATATCCAGAGAATTTTCTAAAAATAGCAAGTTTCCGCATGATGTTTTCTTTCAAGTTTTTCTATTAAAACTTATGTGTCTAATTAATAATTGCAATTTATCACACGCTTTTCGTTGAAGGAAAACATCGTTAGGAAACCTGCACATCTCTAGGGAATTCTAGGGTCTTGTGTAACCTAGCAATTATATAAAGATGCAATGCAAAAGCAGCGTGGTAGGTCCTAGTACCAATAATTCTCTCATAAAACGGAGGCCTATGCCCAGCATCGGGATAGTAACAATCCGCTACTTTACTTTTACTTTTACTCAATTGGGGACATATAAACGCTTAAGTTAAGAACGACGTTGTGTGTACATCTATAATAATAATAAATAAATATATAGGACATTTACACACACGGTCGTCCGTCCCCAAAGTAACTTAATACTTGTGTTATGAGTGACGAACAACTAGTAGATATACTACATATATAATTTTAAATACATACTTAAATATAAATACACACCCAGGCTCGAAGAATCAACAAATTGTGTATAGAAAATGTTGGCTCTCGGCGGGAACCGAACCCGCGACCCGCGGAGCTGAAGGCAGGGTCACTACCTACTGCGCCAACGGGCCAGTCAAATTGTATATACAATTGTATTGTATTGTATATACAAATATGTTACCCACAAAACCCCGTGCAGTGTGGTCGCAAATATCACTTACAGGCATTATATAAACATAGTCGGGGGCAATTGTTGGTTTCTGCTAATGTTTCTATAACGGTTTGTTTGATTACCACCGAATGTAGTTACAAAAACCTAGAGCCGATTTCCGAGTTTATTGACCAGAGTAAAACATAGAAATAAGTAAATCATAGCATAGTAGATTGGTTAGAATACATTCCATAGTATTATTATAAATAATTTGTGGACTTAGGCGTTAATTTGCGGATGTCCATAATACAAAAGTAATCGCTATAAAACTTTGCTTTAATCCGCGATCTTTTTTTTATGATTGACTACCTTTTAAACGCGACTTCGTTGCCCTAGAATGCAGTCTTATTATTTGAGTAAACTAATCATCCTCCTGCCCTTATCCCATTCTAAGTGGGGTCAGCACATGTTACAAACATGTTGTCACATGAATTGGCTACATATTTTACGACCGGCTGCCTGCCTGACGTCAACTTACCTTAGTCGTCTTTTACACCTCGGTAAGAATATATACTAATAGATTATATATATTTATTATATATAAACTAGCTGTGCCAGCGGCTTTGCCCGCGTGGAAATCTGCGTGTCACAAATTTTTCCTAGAAATCAAATTATAAATACAAAAGTAGTAATTTCGAGTTAACTATAAGAGATAGAGACATGCTATCGTGGATTTTTTTGTAGTTGTTTTCTGTTACATTACTTTAGCGTAGCTCTGCTGGTTTACGCAGCGCACGCAACTAAAGCTCCCAGCAAGCAAGTTTTTTAGAAACTTCGCGATCTCTTCAACACTATTTACATAATACCGAAACCGTACAAAGATCCGTTCAGTAGATTTTGAGAAAATCGATTACATACAGACAGACAGCTTTTAGGAACTTTGTTTAATAATAAGTATAGATTTATCGCGAATTATAGCAAAATATTAAATATTATTAACATTACTTTTGCATAGGTTTGAGTTCGTAAAGAATATTTTCGTTGAAACAAGAGCAAGAAAACACTAGGTTTTTTAATAGTTAACAATAATAATAATAATTTTTCTTATTGTAATTTCACGTAATGGCGTTGATATAGGGATATCTAACTCAATCGAGGCTAATTTTGAATTCGGTCACTTTAATATTAAAAAAGCGACATTACCTTCACTTACTCATCCTTATTCGAATACTACAACAATTCAAACAAAAGGTAATTTTTATTAAAAATCCATCATGAATATCTTAATTGTTGGACCATTATCTTATCCAAAAACGAATTTCAATTTGATTTTGAAGCAAAAGCTTTTAAGATGTTCGCATAAAGATTCTTTCAGTAAATTAATGTATTCTCTTTAGTTTGACGTTCACGTTAATTTTTGTCAACTGAGCTTTATTGTTTGTATTTGATATTTTACATAATATTGCCTCTTGTATATTTATGTTACAACAAGTTTCAAATACAACCTCCTTCATATATTTGGTCAATAATATAAAAAAACCATTGATTTCGTCATTGTGTTATTGTAAAAATGAATTAAATATAAAAGAAAAATCGTTGTTATATTTATTTATACTAACTACGCCTCGCAGTATACTGCGGCGGAAAGGTTGTTATTCAAATACCTAAAACATGACTGACCCGTTGGTGTTGTGAGTTACCCTACCCTGCCTTCAGCTCCGCGGGTCGCGGGTTCGATTCCCGCCGAAGCCCAACATTTTCTATAAACAAATTGTTGGTTCTTTAAGCCTGGGTGTGTATTTGTATTTAAGTATCTATTTAAACTTATATATGTAGTATACCAGTTGTCCGTCACCCATAACACAAGTATTAATTTAGTTACTTTGGGGACGGACGACCGTGTATGTAAATGTCACATATATTTATTTATAAAAATTGGAACCTGTGCTTTCAATATACTCGAAAAGTATGCATCTCTCTTTGAGAGATACATATATTGCTGTTGGAATTCTAAGGCAGGTTAAGCGAACCTTATACATCAATTTGGCATTTTTTAAACCGATATTCAATTACGTCATAGGCGTGCCATCGATAATTTTGCATTTATGATATAATATATAAAATATAATATATGTTACGACGTGTTTTAAATACAACCTCCTTCATATAGTTGGACGGTAATAAAAAGAAAAGCATTGTCTTTGTCATTACGTGTTGAGTTGTTGAAAGAGATTAAACGGGTTGACTTTTGGAAAATTGCTTCTTATTTATTGAATAAGTCTAAAGGAAAAATATTGTTGTCGTTATATATACGATATATAAAAAACTGCCGTGTGGTATCAGGCTAAGTAAAATAGACCACCCTTCTTACCGAGGTGTCGTAAAAGGCGACTAAGGTAAGTTGACCCACCGTGTATCCGGTTGAGTAGAATAGAGCGCCCTCTTTCTTACCGAGGGCTCGTTAAATACGACTAAGGTAAGCTGACGTCAGGCAGGCGACCGATCGTGAAATACGTAGCCAATTCATGTGACAATATATTTGTAACATGTTGTGCCGACCCCTTTTAGAGTGTGATAAGGGCAGGAGGATGATGATGATCATAAAACTCATTATTTAAGGAAAGATCTAGGGGAGAAGAAAATCCTGAAGAAGAATATCCTGGCTTAAAAATTTGAGACAGTGGTACAGCAAGATTAGCCGATCGTTATTTCGGACAGTAACTTCTATACTTATTATAAAACAAACTCTCAAAAAGCTGTCTGTCTGTATGTAATCGATTTTCTCAAAATCTACCGAACCGATTTTTGTACGGATTTCACCAAAAGATAGTACGATACTTCCGGATGGTTTAAGTAAATAGTAAATATCGGTATTGTGTACATTTTGTTGAAGAGATCGCGCAGTTGTTCAAAAACTTGCTTGCTGGGAGCTTTAGTCGCGTGCGCTGCGTAAAACAGCAGAGATACGCTAAAAAGAAATAAGATACTAGAGAATTTTAGATCTTTACAACTACTACAAAAAGTCCGCGATAGCATGTCTCTATCTCTTATGGTTAACTCACAATAACTACTTTTATGCTTAAAATTTGAATTCCAGAATAAAATTGAGGCACGCTGATTTCCACGTGGGCGAAGCCGCTGGCACAGCTAGTCTAGAGAGAAAATTGCCATGATGGTTGCCAACCTCCGATGGGAGATGACACGAGAAGAAGAAGAATATATTTATTCTTTTATATATATTTAAATATTGTGTGCTATATTTCTTTGTTTTGTACTTATCACCTTTTTTTAAAATTTAGGTTATATATTTAATTCCAAGTAAATACTTACTTACTTGTATTATTTTCTGTGTAATATAAGTGTATTGTATATTTTTTCACATATTTATAGCTTATTTACCCGGTTAGACCGGTCAATCCCTACGTAACCTAATTCCGGTGGACGTAATACAGTGCAAAATTGTTTTTTACCGCCAGCGGCGTTAATAGCACTGAAATCCTTTGTGAGCTGCGAATATCACTATAAAAATTGAAATTTTACCCTCTGTAATAATATCCAATATACAGAGATTTTTTTATTTTATTTTGCCGTATCACTAATAAGTTACATCAAGTAAATTCCCTCGTTTGAAAATTATTTGCCAACCCGGTATAAATCAAATGTTCGATGCTTTGAACTTATTAATGCCGTGTGGTATCCGACTGAGTAGAATAGATCACCCTCATTTGTTACCAAGGCATCGTAAAAGGCGACAAAGGTAAGTTGACGTCAGGCAGGCGGCCGGTTGTAAAATAACCAAATCATGTGTATAACATGTTGTGCTGGCCCCACTTAGTGTGGGATCGAAGGTATTTTAACATTACAGTTGACGCGAGTGAAGCGACGGATAAGGGTAATAGGTTAAAAATAAAAAAGGATTATCTATACATCATATATTATTTATATAAAACAAAGGCGCTAAAAGCTGTCCGTCTGTATGTCATTTTATTTTCTCATAGTGCAAATTCAAATTATCCTTTATTCAAGTAAACTTGTAAGCACTTGTTTTTGAATCGTCAAGTCTACTGGTTTGGAAAGCTGTTCCTACCGAGAATAACCAGCAGGAAACTCGGCGGTTGCTCTTTTCAAAGAATAAATCCTATCACTAGTTACATATAGTAATTAATGTCTTGTACAGAATCTATGAGTTATATCCACGCAATCTTATCGTCTAAGTAATCCTCAATAGTATTGTAGGCTTCTTTTTTTTTTACAGAGGCAAAAAAACCCTTTATGGGTACCACCGCCCGACGGGGACAGGCGGTGGTTCTGTCGGACTCGCACCGATTAAAACGACCTGTATACTCCCCACGCTGCTGGTGGCGGGGGCAGGGTACTTTATTTGACCCCATCCCCGCCAGCAGCAACTCTGAACCCCAGAGTGCTCCACCTCTGGGTCGGGGCCTCTCTAAAAGTGGCCCCTCCCTCCGCTGGACGATGCGTCGAGAGCACCAGATGCATCAACCGCCTTGGGGACCTTATAAGGAGGTCGAGATACACTAAAGCAATGTACTAGAGAATTGTAGCTCTAAAAAAATACTACAAAAAAGCCCGCGACAGCATGTCTCTATCTCTTATGGTTAACTTATAATAACTATTTTTATGTTAAAAGTTTCAATTCAATACACTGATTTCCACGCTGGCTGAGCCGCAGTTAAATCAAGCAGTAGATAAATTTATTATCTACCCACACGCTTTAACCGTGCCATTGACACAACCTTATAAGTGTTTATTATACAATTTAACAAAGACCTTCAAAAGTAACCTCTGAACTAGCAACATAACCCATCTGTACATGGAAATTTAACCTTCGTCCTTAAATACATTTTCCTTCTATTATCATAACTAGAAGCTGTTGCTTTGAGATTCGCAACTACAAACATTATCTTTTCAAATCACTCTTTTTAAAAGCTTTTATTCGACGGTTGGCGCAGTGAACTTACCTTCAGCTCCGCAGGTCGCGGGTTCGATTCCCGCCGAAGGCCAACATTTTCGGTATACAATTTTATGGTTCTTCGAGCCTGGGTGTATATTTTTATTTAAGTATTTATTTTAAATTATGTATGTTGTATATCTACCAGTTGTCCGTCAGTCATAACACAAGTATTAAGTTATTTTGGGGTCGGACGACCGTGTGTGTAAGTGTCCCATATATTTATTTATTAATTTATTTAACTTGCCGTGTTTGTGAAGGTGGAATCTTGTAAATTAAATTTAACCCACTTCCTGGTGTCCGATTGAGCTAAAATTTTACATACTGGCCCAAACCCGATAACAATGTTTATGATAAGCATGATCTGATTCTGCTGCCAGGATTAACTCTAGACGAGGTAACTCTTCAACGGTTAATAGAAGGGACAAAAAGTTTTGTTAACAGCTTTTTTAACTTGGTTTGTTCTCCATCAATGAGGTATCTAAGGATAGGCGTCGAGCACTGGACGTTTTTCGATCAAAAATAAAGAAGTTTATTTAGTTTTACTTACGTTTTTTAAGAAAAACCAAAAACCTTTCGTCAAATAATGTAAATTACAGGCCTAAACATTTTCTTTCATACTGTAACGTTTTCCCCCCCGTACCCTTCGTACATATCTATATACTTCACCATATTTGTAAATTAATATTATTTAAATGAGGTTAGAGCGCTCGCGCTCTACCACTGAAATACATAAAACAAGCGCATAAGCGCTAGCGCTTTTAAATTTATATATTTGGCACGTGATTCGTCTAGTTGGTTAGGACCCATTTAACGTTGTGATTGTAATAACTCAAATCCTTTTAGAGCGTCAGAGACCACAGATTCATCAGATTAGAGCAGTAAAATAAACATGAATTATTATTAGTTATTGCACAATATTCGCACGACCCATAAACAGGTTATATATGTTCAATACATGAACAGATCCCATATATTTATTACACGAATAGATCCTATATATTTATTACACGAACGCATCCCATATATTTAATACATGAATAGATCCCATATATTTATTACATGAACAGATCCCATATCTGTTAATACATGAATAGATTCTTTATGTTCGATACATATATATGTTTATTACACGAATCGAACCCATTATATATATTAAAAAAATGCTGAACATTCAGAAGGTTGAATGTTCTTTATTGTAATATTTCATAAATAGCCATCAGAGAGGATATATTAATTTTGATATTTTATATTTAATTATATATTTGTTTGCCATCAGTATGGGTCATAAAGTTATGTCAATAATAACTGAAATAATGTATTTTAAAGCCAACAGAAGGATCACTCGGGTAGCATACTGTAACTCTCCTTAAACCATCCCGATGGGAAGTTCAGGATAATGGAAAAATGAAGATAATTTTTGAAGCCATCAGAAAGATCATTCACTCGATCTAACACCTAACCCATAAACAACTCCGTAGAGCAGTTTAAGTAATGTGGTATCCTTCTCCCGTCTTTTATATTCTTCCGATATGGAAAAATATAAAGAGAGAAGAGATAGTCAGTAGCTCCTCACCCGCTACCAACGGTGAGCTCCGTCCATAGGATATGAGCCCCCCCCCGTAGGGTTAGGGTATGCAATTTATAGTGCGCCTGTGCCCTTGAGCACAGGTTATTTATAACATGTTTTATAAACACCCGTCATTGCTCTTAAAGAGAATGGGGCAAATAATAAATGAGGACCGTAGTCCAAGATAAGGCACGTGTGCCCGGGTTTAATACTAGGACCTAAGTCCAAATTTCATTTCAGCCGTAGCTGTTGAGTTGGCGTTAGCCATAATTGTTTTGATGAGGCTCAAAGCCATTGTTGATATAAATCAACCAATTCTTATAATAAGACAGTGCATCTTGCCAATAGCAAGCATTTCAAGCGGTACGTTCCGCGTTCGTTGTCACCACGTGTAGTGGAAAACATAATAGCACGAAGCTAAAACTGTACATGACTCCTCGGATATCACATAACAGTAAATTGTTGTAATCGTTGGCACCACGCGTAGTGGTACATATATTGTAGGTTTGCATATGACTCCGTAGAGATCACATAATAGCAGGTTTTGTATTCGTTGATACCACACGTAGTGGCATAAATTGTAGGTTTGCACATGACTCCTCAGAGATCACATAACAGCAAGTTTTATGCTTCGTACCACACGTGGTGGCAAATAATATATTTTGTAATTAATTACTCCGTAGAGCGTTAGCGTTATATATTTATATTTCAATTATTTGCATTTATAGTGCTAGCACTATTGTGTTAAATAGTTATATTTATAACAAAATGTGTCGACGCACGCTTGCATTGCATCCTTTTGGCCAATAGCACCTTCGGCATACAAGAATTAGTTATTTATTTGTTACACGTAGCAAGCTACGTAAGATAGAGATATAGCACAGGCAACACTTTCTAAAGCTAGTCCGCAATCTTGTTAGTAAAGACCCGACCAGCGGCCCTATGACATGCTATAATGTCGTAAACATTCGTGGTATCACTGACACTAAGCTATGGGGAAGCCCTCAGAAGGACTATCACACGTCACATGTAGGTTTTACCCCGCACGCTCCATGCAAAACTATGAACAAAGTCCACAGTTCGGTTCCATCACTGCTATGACATCGCTTCGGCTAGTAAACTAGACTCCACAACATCTAGCAACATTCGGTCGTGATTTCGGCACTACTGAAAGACAACAGACATCGTTTCCAACGCCAAATCATCAATCAGTAACATTTAAGAAACCACATTGTACCAGCACTACTTTTGGAGTCCTAGGCGTCCAAAGATCAAACAAGGCTTCACAGTAGAGATCGAAGATCTATACCGGCCTAAAATTCAATCCGTATCACCCAAAACTCACCAAAGTAACTCTAGCTGCTCTGTATCAAGACGGAAGACCATCATGATATTCACAGCCTGGAGCAGACCGAGGCGAGGCTCGCTACAAAGATCGAAATCATTGCAGGCCTGAAACCATCAATCCGACACCAGTACTCACCAGAGTCTAATTCGGTACAGTGCCCAGCACCACTCAGCGAAGTCACCCTCACCAAGTTATATTCAGGCACTATAAAGCGTTCGAGAATAATAATAAACTTGTAACATGTAATAAAATATTACATTAATTTTTTGTGAGCTAAAAGACCGAAGTCTCTCACAACACCGTTTAGGCAAGCCGAAGCTTTAAATATATGCTAGGGATCATGGCGCTACCCTGTACCCGGTACGGGAAACGTTAGCCTTCGCCTTTCAGCCGCTCGGCCGCAGCGCTCCCGGCAACGTCCGCCAGACATCCACCCACGTCTATTTCCCGCGACTGTCGTGACGTTCGGTCGCAATGGAAAATTTTAGTATGGAAAAATGAAAATGTATGGGAAAAATTTTGAAAAAAATATTTTCATGAAAAATTTACAAATATGTAACGGGTATCGAAAACCCATTCTGAAAACCCATATAACATGACAAACAAATATTTTATATATATATATACATTCGTTAACATACTATCGCTTCAGTACATAACTCTACCAATATGTATGTAAGGTTGGAACCGTCACAATACTCATAGCCGGAATTCCCTAAGGTCGCGTTAGCGTTACAAGCCCTAAGGCTTGTGTCACATTCAAGTCCAAAATACTTTTAAGAAAAGTTTTTAATTTTAATTACTACTCTGCCACATGGAGTGCGTCACGAGGAACCTCTTTTAATATATATTAACTAACGGTTACCGCGATTTTGTTCGCGCCAACTTAAACGTTCAAGTGCCCTCAATAATGAGATGAGTTTGTTGTTCTTGTTCCCAACAGAAAGTAGGAATTTTTAATCCTGTATATTACTAGGTGTGTAAGCTTTAAAGTATCAGCCTGTTACTGTAACTAATATATAATAATTCTCTTGAACTATTTTATATAAAATATTTCTCTTGAACCAATGTCGATGAAATTTGGCACAATGAATACTTATACGCTATAGAAATCCTGTTAATTCAACAGAAATAGGATGACATTACCATTACTTTACTTTCAGAAATAATACATCAATACATTTAAATATGTCGTGAATCATTTATCGAATTGCACTCCCTAAGAGAGTAAAATTATGTTACTCCAATCTTTGTACTTTTTTTACAATCTTGAAGCTTCTTGTATTTATAATATTAGTAAGGATTAATTTTTGGATCTTCATCAGAAATTCATGATAAATCAAAAAGAACTAAATGAACTACATTTTTTCATCTTTACACGCCTTAAAACGGTTGCAATTTTATTTACCGTTTAAAACGAAAATTTTATTAGCCAATTCCCTTTTGCTACCTATACTTGATTACGCAGATGTGGCTGTAATTGATCCCTCAGAAGTTTTACTAAATAAACTGGAGCGCCTTCAAAACGTAGCAATAAGGTACATATTTGGTCTACGGAAGTTTGACAACATTACTGAATATCGTAATAAATTAAACTGGCTGCCAATTAGACTTAAAAGGAATTGTCATATTTTGTCACTACTTTTTAATATACTCTTCAACACTTGTGCTCCAAAATATCTACGTGAACGCTTTCAATTTTTGTCAGAAAGAAGTGGTCAGCGTCTGAGATCTACAAATAATCTCTCCCTTGCCTCCCCAGAATGTGTTTCTCAAACGTATGCCGATTCATTCACTTCACAAGCTGTTAAACTATGGAATAAACTGCCCGTTTCCTTTCGTAAATTAAACTCGTATTACATAATAATCATGTCGAGACTTCTATATAGCAGTTTGGCTTGATCGGAGGTCGGTACTGCAAGGATGATTTGTATTGCACCCAAATGTCTCAAATCAACCTTAAAGTTTTTAACAAAGGAAGCTCGCATTGCTTCGCTCCGCACACACTCCACCAAAAGGTGATCCTCAACTGTGTCACAGAGACTGCAATTGGGTGATCTATTTTTGTGTTCATATTTAATGTGTATTTAAACTTATTTAGTGGAGTGTGTCCGGATCGAAGCCTGTGAGCCCAAACAATCATTTTCCTTGTAAGTCCGAGGTTATTAAACCAAGGCGTACGAGGAGGTTCATGTTGCACGATTTTATACCATGTCCCTTTTGTTGTCGACACGTTTTTAAAATATTTTTTCCACCTATCATATATTAAACTCTTATAATTAAGTAAGACCTCTGTATAATCAGGCCTAACAAATGTTATAATTTCGTATTACTTTTAATTCTATTTTTTTTCTTAATTTAAGTTTTCTGTATTTTAAGTTTTATTTTAATTTTAATTTTTTATAGTTAGTTTTAAATTTTTATTAGAACCTTTGTCAAAATTTAAGTGGTTGGCTGGAAGAGATTCCGATTACGGAATAATTGCATTAACACATGCAATAAAGAGATTACAAACAAACAAACAAACTACTCATTTTTAACCAGCATTTTTTTAAATAATTTAGTGTGACACGAGATTAAAGTCATGCATTAAGAACTCGTTGACCCGACTGCGCCCAGGAGGTTTTACTTGACTTGGAGTGACGTCATTAATGTCTCGTGGGATATAGAATTATATTTAGGTTAATAGAATAGCCATTAATGGCCACATTCTAGCATAGATTTAGATGCGAACGAAGCATCTGTATCTGTGTTCAATACGGTAGACCCTCGATAACTTACAAACCTCTGTAATTAAAAATCTGTACCGTTCCCCTCAGACCCCAAAACCTCTATAGCTTAAATTACACAACCTCTATAATTTCATAATTTAAATGTCCATCAATAACTCAAAGCAATATTTCAACGAACTCTATAACTTAAACTATCTACCTATTCCAGTAATTTCGAATGGAATATGCAAAAAAAGTATTTAAGTTTACATATTCCATAAATAGATAATAAGAAAAGAAATAAATTTCTTGCACGTAAATCATATTGTATATAACACCTATTGTTTCTCAGAAATCCCTTAAAACCGAATTTACGGCGGCAGTTAGGATTGCTTTTTTGATTCCATATGATTGCACGATAGTGGATCACTGACAAGTAAACATTGTTCGTCTGTGATATGATTGCATGCATTTTGATAAAATTTACCTAAGTTTACCGAAGAAATTTAAAATTTTATAAAACATGTATCATTATCCTCCTACCCTTATCCCACTCTAAGGGCGGACGGCACAACATGTTAAACATGCTGTCACATGATTTAGCTACGTATTTTATTCCCTCGGTAAGAAAGAAGATGGTCTATTCTACTCAACCGGATACCGCACGGTGGGTCAACTCACCTTAGTCGCCTTTTACGACACCTCGGTAAGAAGTGTCGGTGATCTATTCTATTCAGCCGGATACCAAACGGCAAAATATTTATAAAACATGTGTTTGTATTATATTTTAGTATTTACCACTTCGTATAGCGCGTTCGGGTACAAATAACTAAGTATTTGCCCACGACTGTCCTAATTTAAACCGTTGATAAGTTAAATTCTATACAAATTAAAGTATTTTGTATGTCTCTTGGATTTTAACTTATCGGAGTCCTACTATAGAACGAAAATTTAAAACAAATATGTAGTATGACCTCAATTCTTAGCGCATTATAAGTTTTAAAGTATTGATTGTATCGCATCCCATTGGTTTCCCAACCCTGCTTTAAGAGCAGATGTTGGTAACGGTGCGGGACTGATATAAAAATAACACCAAAATCTATACATATTATAAAAACAAAAATACAAAGGATCCAAAAGCTGTTCCTGTGTATGTAATCGATTATCTCAAAATATAGTGATTTCGTGTGGTATCCGGCTGACTAGAATAGACCACCCTCATTTTTTACCGAGGTGTCGTAAAAGGCGACTAAGGTAAGTTGACCCACCGTGTGGTATCCGGTTAAGCAGAATAGACCACCCTCTTTCTTGCCGAGGGTTCGTAAAATACGACTAAGTTAAGTTGACGTCAGGCAGGCGGCCGGTCGTAAAATACGCAGCTAAATCATGTGACGTCATGTTTGTAAAATGTTATCCCACTCTAAGTGGGTACTTAGAGTGGGATAAGGGGCTGACCTCAATTCTTAACGCATTATAAGTTTTAAAGTATTGTATCGCATGCCATTGGTTTTCGAAGCCTGCTCTAACAGCAGCCTTAGTAATCCTAAACTTAAGCTGAGAAACTTATTCGTCGCAAATCGTGGTCAAGGGCGACAAGGTACATGCGGAGGGTTTTCCCATACTTACTGGTTCGAAAGTAAACTTTGTCAACCAAAATGAATCAACCAGTTACATAATAGGTGATCTTAAGAACATGTTCAATGATAATAACTTTATAGGTAGCCTATATTTAAGAACGCGAATGTAAATAGGATGAGGTCACCTTTTTCCTGATAACGATAAAATACGAAATCCTACTTCCTTCCTACTTTCCTACTAATATTATAAATGCGAAAGTTTGTGAGTATTGATGGATGTTTGCTACTCTTTCACGAAAAAACTATTAGATGGATTTGGATGAAACTTTACAGTTATATAGGTTATGCATCAGAATAACATATAGGCTACAATTTTTTATCATTTTATGTTATAGAACCATACATGTCAAAAAGTGGGAAAAAATCGGGCTTCTGAGAGCTATCGTGGCGTACGCTGCCTAAACCTAAGTTACATAAACAGCGGGTAAAAGCTCGTGACTACATAAGGGAGGGTCTGGAAATTGTTTTAGTTATAGAAAAGACAAGATTGTTGACGTTGAAGTTTGCGTACGTGGCAGTGACACTGCCTTCAGCTCACCAAGTCGCAGGTTCGTTTTCCGCCGAAGACCAACATTTTCTAAATAAAATTTGTTGCTTCTTCTAGTTAGGATGTATATATGTATATAAGTATGCATTTAAAATTATGTATGCATATATTTACCAGTTGTCACCCATAACACAAGAATTATGTTACTTACTTTGGGGTACGGATGACCGTGTGTGTAAGTGTCCCATATATTTAATTTATTATTATTTGTTTATTTATTTATATAAACCCTCTTCTCATGGAAAAAGATTATGGATAGTTCAGAAGATATAGCCGAGAGTTTCAATCACTTAACTTTAACCATTTCAAATGAAAATGAAAAGAGAATGTAAATGACTGGCCCTTTGGCGCTGTGGGCTCCGCGGGTCGCGGGTTCGATTCCCGCCGAGAGCCAACATTTTCTATAAACAAAGAAGAAGAAGAAGAATAACTTTATTGCACATAAAAAATATACAGAGAAAGTACATACAATAATTACATTTAAATGTGCAAAGGGCGGCCTTATCACATTATTGTGATCTCTTCCAGACAAATTGTTGGTTCTTCGAGCCTGGGTGTGTATTTGTATTTAAGTATGTATTTAAACTTATATATGTAGTATATCTATCAGTTGTCCGTCACCCATAACACAAGTATTAAGTTACTTACTTTGGGGACGGACGACCGTGTGGATAAATGTCCCATATATTTATTACTTATTTATTTAAAGACATTTCGTATAAGCAAACCTACATTAGTTTATTAGTTAATTAAGGCATTTAAAACAGGCGCATGATCTTGAAATGATTTTATTATTCGTATAAATGTGGACATCTCTCGGTGAGGGCTTATTTACCAACGTGCCGTGCTACAGTGAGAACGGATTTACGGTTTTATTTAAACATAAATTTTATTTTTATCGTTAAAGAACTTAAGAGGTTGTGTTTTTATTATTGTAACATATTATTTATATTACTATAACGATAATGTATTGTCCGGTGAGTAAACAATGATTTATTATATAATTTTAAATAATATTTTGACGAAACTAAAATAAAAGCTCGATACAGTTTCAGTATTTATTTTTATTTTCATATATACACTTAAGGTTGAATTAGGGAATATACATCATATTATAAAATAAATAACAAATATTTAAAGCCATATCGACCTATCCTAATAATAAAGTTACATGTAACTTTATCGTATGTATTTTAAAATACTTTAAAGCAGATCTCGAACTCGTATGTATTTTAAAAATATTGTGAAATGATATAATTTTTTTTTATTCTTCGTATGAGGCATTATAACTTTAGTAAGTAGTAGTTTTTTGTTATTATTATATTAATTGTATTATTTTTGACTGTGAAGATAGCATATGCAACACAGTTTCATACTATCGCAATGCCATCCTTGCAAAATGTCTTAGTAAATCTTAATATGTCATTAAATAAAAAATAAATTGTAGTATTTACGATTTATACTCTTAATATAAGAGTAACACCGAAACTTATAAATAGACAAACCTCCTGTGACTACAAATCATTTTTCACATGTATGTTTATTTAATATATATTTACTTAGTATTATTTCTTGCTAGTTCTATTCAGCATAAACAACGTTAGGTTTCCTTTTAGACTTTACTTATTACTTCATTAATATTTCAGATTTTTGTTATATTTGTTCTTTCGGATATTATATCGTTTAATATAATATTATGAAACCTAGTTTTCATTGGATTTTCAAATAAGTTTCAAAATAATTTAAATCTTAGCTTCGCCGTTACAGCAGTTTAAAACAATTATTAAAATGAGGCTGATACAGAAAGCCTACTATGCTGCCGAGGATTATATAGATTATAAGAACGTGTGGATATAGCTACTCTTCGATCCTGTACAAGACACTAATGACTGTAACTAGTTATAAGAATTTTATTCTGAACAGAGCAACCGCCGAATTTTCCTTTAGCTCTCTGGCTGGGAACAGCTTTCCGAATAATTTGTAGAGTTGACAATTCAAAAACACTTTATAATAAAAAAGTAATAATAAAATTATTTTGCTATAATCCGCGATACAGTAAATAGAAAATATATATAGTGTTTAATGTATAGTGGATTATCAGTATTTTCATACCCGATACGTGCAGGATTCGTAAAAGCACATGCACAAACCTCCACCACTTCCACCAAAATACACAAGCACTACACAGTTTCACTATCACAAACTCAACAATCGTTTCGCCCCGCAACCGAGGCATCATCAGGAGATAGACTCCACGACAAAATCGCAATCGACAAAGCTTTGCGATTTTGTCGTGGAGTCTATCTCCTGATGATGCCTCGGTTGCGGGGCGAAACGATTGTTGAGTTTGTGATAGTGAAACTGTGTAGTGCTTGTGTATTTTGGTGGAAGTGGTGGAGGTTTGTGCATGTGCTTTTACGAATCCTGCACGTATCGGGTATGAAAATACTGATAATCCACTATACATTAAACACTATATATATTTTCTATTTACTGTATCGCGGATTATAGCAAAATAATTTTATTATTACTTTTGTATTATGGATCTCCGCAAAGTAACGCCTAATTCTATAAATTACTTTATAATAAGTTTATTTGAATAAAGATATTTTGAATTTGAATTTGAATATGGAAGTATAATTCCATAGTGCAATACTATATATTGCTATTAACAGCTTTTATAGAAAACAACAAGAGCGAATTATAACAAAATAATTCTATTACTACTTTTGTAAGTTTCGAAAAGATACGATTAAATGTAGCCAAAGTTGTAGTAAGAGTCTGATACTATCCCACAGCTGGGTGGAAGTCTCCTCTCTCCGTTTCTGGAGAGAAGGGTTGGAGCTAAGACGTACTACGCTGCTCCAATGCGGATTGGTAGGTTACACATATCCCCAGAATTCTCTACATATATGCAGGTTTCTTCACGATGTTTTCCTTCACCGAAAAGCGTGCGATTGCAAATATCTATTACACACATAAGTTTAAACAGAAAAATTGGTGTCTGCCCGGGGTTTGAACTCATGATCGTCTCTAGAGATTTGCACGGTGTCACCGCTGGGCTATCGCAGCTTTATGCAAAAATTATATAACCAAATAAAACGTTCATTTTCCTCTGTATATCTTATCACTAATCTTTAAACGAAACATGTATCAGATTGCGATAGCACTAACGGTTAAAGCCTGTTTAAACAAACCGGTGCACTGTTTTAATGTCGATGACTTAAAGAACAATTTTTTTCATCTAAGAGAGTCTGGATTATGTAATTATGTATGAAAAAGTTCGACTAAACTTTGAACCGTGAGAAGAATACTTTATAGTATCCCAGTGTGGTATCCGGCTGAGCAGAATAGACCACCCTCATTTGTAACTGAGGTGTCGTAAAAGGCCACTAAGGTAAGTTGACGTCAGACAGGCGGCCGGTCGTAAAATACGTAGCCAAATCATGTGACAACATGTTTATAACATGTTGTGCCGACCCCACTTAGGGTGGGTTAAGGGCAGGAGGATGATGATTGTTTGGTTGTAAGGCTTTGTCATCGTACAAAGCCACGGCCGAAGCGCCCCATTTATACATAAGAGGCCAATATGGACATAATTTGTAGTTTTTATATTGTATTTATTGTAGGAAAAAATCGTTTGAAAGATTTATATCTTTAAAACTATGTTTTCCTACAATAAATACAATATTAACTAAATTGGTATTCAACTGCGAAAATTTCTATATTTATTATTAAATTAAAATTACACTGCATAGATTTCTCGATAATGAAATATTTTATAATAATGAAGAAACCTTATTCAATCTTATACACTGTTTTCATGAATATAATATTCAATATAATAATAATAAGAATAACGATATTATGTTAATTTCAATAAATATGAATTTAATAGCTATCAATAAATAAAATATAATGCTAACTAGAGTGAACTATTATTGAGTTACGTAAACGTTTGTTGAGTTAGTGATAGTGAACGTGTGTAGTGCTTGTGTATTTTGGTGGCGGTGGTAGAGGTTTGTGCATGTGATTGTAAGAATCCTGCATGTATCAGGTATTAAACGGATAGTCTACTCTACATTTAGCATTATATATATTTTCTATTTACTTTATCGCAGATTATAGCAAAGTAATTTCATTATTGTATTTTACTTATATTTCAGATCACCATCTTGCTGCTATGCTCGCTCACCACGGCAATGGGTCTCGTAGTACCCACTGATAACCTCCTCAATCTGAAGAGAGGCAGTGGCGGTTATGGGTTATTAAAACCAGGTTACGATGGATATAACGGCGGCGGTTATGGGGGCTATGATGGAGGTCATGGCGGTGGTTACGGTGGTATCGGCTACGGTGGAAATTATCCCAGTCAATACCCTGGCTATGGTGGTTTGTATAGATATAATATATATAATAATATTTATTAATCATCCAAATGTACATAGTGCATTGAAGCCTAGCTCCTGAACTGGAAAAACTGTGTTTCAGGAGCTAGTACCTTCCCTTATCAACTATAACAGAACAATTTGGCATTTACAAAGATAAAAGATACAAAGATACTTTTATATTCCAGTAATTTTTAACATGGTTTTATTCTTCAGTAGCGATACTAGCGACTTCGTTAGCGAATATCTTGGTGATTTACAGAATTAGGCGTCGTTACGGCGGCGTTACGAAAATCCAAAATACAAAAGAAATAATAAAAATTATTTTATAATTATGATTTTGATTAATTGTCTATATTTCTGTTAAAATATTCTAAATTATTAACTTTTATACGTTATATGTTAGCCTCATTCAATTACTCCAAATTTGATTAAAATTACTCCAGCGGGTAAGCCGTGAAAAACATAACATATAAACTCATTGGTACCTGCCCGGCATTTGAACCCGTAGCCCCTCGAAAAAGTCGCACACATACAGATTTCCACGCAGGCGAAGCCATTGGCAAAGCTAGTAATATCTAATTAAAGCTTCTGCAATGACGCTGCTAAAATTCAGTAGGTTTATCTCAAACCATACTAATATTATAAATGCGAAAGTCTGTCTGTCTGTTAAGCTTTTAAGCCTAATCGCCTGACACAAAAGTAATAATAAAATTATTTTGCTATAATCCGCGATACCGCGGATTATAGCAAAATAATTTTATTATTACTTTTGTATTATGGATCTCCGCAAAGTAACGCCTAATTCTATAAATTATCTAATCGCCTGAAGCAATTTTGGTGAAATATAGGTAGAATTAAAGCTTATATATCGGGTTATCATATAAGATGAACGCATTCAAGTTTTTCTATTTTTTTTTTGTTCTATAATGTTGCCACTTTATAAATTGTTATTATAAAGTGGCAACGTAATTTTAATATATTTTAAATCATTCAGGTGGATATAACGGATATCCGGGTGGATACGGTGGGAACGGACAACATCAATATCATTATGGAGGTAAAGTAAATTCTATTTCTAGATAACAAAATTTGACTAAAAAAGAATCAAGTTTTTTTAATAATATATGGGAAACTTACTTAAATTGATTATAAATTGAGGATTATTTAAAAGAATGTTTCAATATTCCTGCTTTAAATCGATAAATGTATTGATAGATTTTGTATATTGGCAACACGGTAATCACGTGACCTATAGCATGGTAGCGGCTTGTTTATGAATTTTAAGTGAGAATTATTTTCTGGAAAATCGCCACATCGAAGTCAATCTTGTCAAATCAAAACCCGACTCATACGGTTATTAGACGCTCATTCGTCCAGATCGTATCATCGCATGGAGTCTAGCTATAACGACATCATCATCCTCCTGCCCTTATCCCACTCTAAGCAGGGTCGGCACAACATGTTTATGTTGTCAAATGATTTGGCTACGTAATTTACGACCGGCCGCCTGCCTGACGTCAACTTACCTTAGTCGCCTTTTACGACACCTCGCTATTCTATTCAGCCGGATACCACACGGCGGAGTCTAGCTATCACGACGACTTGTACAATTTTAAAACAACCACGTGTTTGGGTCGTGTTATAACTTGTCTGGGTTGGACGGACAGGTTTGAACTTGTTGGATCGTGATGATACAACCAGTGTGGTCAATTGCAAAGTTGTTTTAATGTTGACTAGGTGGTTCTGCGTTTACATAAGTGTTTCGTGTTGTCATAATCTAACCTCAAATGATTACTATTCATGGTAAGAGCAATCACTGAGTTTCTTGCCAGTCCTCAGTGGATGGAAGTATGCCGAACTGATGTTAGAATCGTCCTGGCATAATAATTCCAAATTATTATTAATCTAACCTGTAAAGACTTGTTTGGCCTGTTCACTACGTTATAGCTGTAAATTTGTTGACGTATTATTTGATAACATTTTCTGTGAGAACGCTAAAATCAAGTGAAATTCTTGACATCAACAGTATTATGGTTATTATCTATCACCTCAATATTTCGCCTGTTTGCTAAGTGGTTGGTTGTAATAGATTCTGATTCAGAAATAGGTCTACCGTTGTGCACTCGTTATATTTGAATCTTGTAATAGGTTCAATATATTTTAATACAATAAATAGAATACTACTACGTCTATGACAGATAGACAATATTAATATAGTTTTATATGTAGTGATACTTAATTATTTGTTCGCAGGCAATCGTCCTGGGTATGACTACAGGCCTGGCTATAACGGCTTCGTAGGCTCAGATGGTTACCCAGGCTATAGACCCGGATATCCGAGGCCTGGTGTAGACCGGCCTTATATCTACAACGGCTATGACAACTACAGAGCTTTCAACCCAACAGTAGATAAAGTGAAAAATCCCTTGATTTAAGTTAAAAATACGTATATATTTGGTGTGTATAAGAAAAATGTGTGTTCTGTATAAGTAATTATATAAATATAAGAATAAAATGTATTTGATTTAATGCTTTAACTTTCTCATATAAAAAAACGATTGAGTGCACGGAATTAGAAAACATCATCATCCTCCTGCCCTTATCCCACTCTAAGTGAGTCGGCACAACATTTTACAAACATGTTGTCACATGATTTAGCTACGTATTTTACGACTGGCCGCCTGCCTGACGTCAACTTACCTTAGTCGTATTTTACGACCCCTCGGTAAGAAAGAGGGTGGTCTATTCTACTCAACCGGATACCATGCGGTGGGTCAACTTACCTTAGTCGCCTTTTACGACACCTCGGTAAGAAATGAGGGTGGTCTATTCTACTCAGCCGGATACCTCATGGCGGGGAATTAGAAAACAAGAATATATATTTTTAAACAAACACATTGTCTTTTCAAATTCGGCGTATTGCTTAACATTATTTTATATTTTTATAAAGTTTTCTATCCCAAATTAATGGAACGTTGGATGAATTCTTGAAACGGAATGCAGATGAGTCTGTGAGCGAGACAGTACGATAGGAGTAAGAGAAAAAGACTAAGTCCGATCGCCAAAGAACGGATGGGAGAGTATCTAGAATAAAAAGGGTTTATATATAATCTTGTGATAGCCCAGCGGTAAGACCCTGCAACTCTTTCGAGGGGAACACGAGTTCAAACCCGGGCAGGCACCAATGAGTTTTTCTATTAAAACTCATGTGTCTAATTTATAATTGCAATTTATCACACGCTTTTCGGTGAAGGAAAACATCGTGAGGAAACCTGCATATCTCTAGAGAATTCTGGATATGTGTAACCTACCAATCCGCATTGGAGCAGCGTGGTAGGTCTTAGCTCCAACCCTTCTCTCCAGAAACGGAGAGAGGAGGCCTATTCCCAGCAGTGGGATTGTAACAGGCTGCTACCTACCTATATATAATCCTTATACTACATTAAAATAATTAAGCAAAAGGTTTTATATAAACTAATAGGATTTTGCCTGCTCCGGGTAGGAACTCAAGAATTCTTGTTTAGTCATTGTATCTTACTACACGATTATAAGGAAAAACGACATCAGAGAATAAAACAATATTTTTATTTTTATTTTTATTAAAAAAATATTAACAATCAAATAAATTAATTAATCTAAGCTATTTACGATTAAGTATAAGAATTCCATAAAATAAAAGGAGTGTTACATAAAATTTCTTCGTAATCTAGAACTAAGTAGACTTAACAAGAAAAAATTATAAATAATATTTATATTAATATTTATAAAGAAGCAAAAAACACAAAAAAGCTTTCGGTTTAATATTTTAAGCCAAATCCGCCACGCTTAGCACCGGCTCAGTTCGAATTTCCCGTTGAGATTGTGGTAGTGAAAGCGTGCAGTGCTTGTGTATTGTAGTGGTGGTAGAGGTTTGTAGTGCATGCCTTTTTACGAATCCTGAGTGTACTGGGTATAAAAACGAATATAACACTCTACATATATCATTACATATATTTTTAATTTGCTTACATCGCGGATTACTTGTTTAGAGTGTTTTGTTTACATGTTTAATATTTTAAGCCAAATCCGCCACGCTTCGCTCCGGCTCAGTTTGAATTTCCCGTTGAGTTTGTGGTAGTGAAAGAGTGCTTGTGTATTGTAGAGGTGGTAGAGGTTTGTAGTGCATGCGTTTTTGCGAATCATGTGCGTGCTGGGTAGGAAAACGAATATAACACTCTACATATATCATTAAATATATTTTTTATTTGCTTACATCGCGGATTATTTGTAAGAGTGTTTTGTTTACATGACGACATTGATGACCTTTGTTTTATCGACTTTTACGGTTGATATTATTAATACACAATCAACCAAAGTCATGATAGAATTACTTTGCTATTAAGAAAACCTATGCAATGTGTAGGGAGCAGACATAAGACAAGACCCAAGACACCAACCACCAACAGGACATTACACAAGCACTACACACTTTCACTAATTAACTCAACAATCTTTTCGCCTATCCGAACCGAAGCATCGTCAGGAGATAGACTAGGATTGTGGTACATATACCATATTAAACAATGTAATTTTTGTACATAAAATATAAAGAATTATAATACGATAGGTTATGTATATAATAGACAAAGTAGGAATCGACATAAGCTTGCGACTCCTGCTTTGCGCCTCGCAAAAGTACGTAAATCGTTTGTGGGTTTGGGTATAAGATTCTATAATAAAATACCGAAATCAATTTTGGCCATGCCATTACAGCAGTTTAAAAACACTGTTAAAAAGAGGCTGATACAGAAAGCCTACTATACTGTTGAAGATTACTTAGATGATAAGGATGTGTGGATATAGATGCACTTCTACCCTGTACAAGACGGAAATAAATAAATGTAACTAGTTCTAAGATTTATATTTTAAAAAGAGCAACCGCCGAGTTTCTTGCTGGCTCTTCTCGGCAGGAACAGCTTTCCGAACCAGCAGTAAAGTTGACGATTCAAAAGGACTTGTTTACAAGTTTACTTGAATAACGAATATTTTGAATTTGAATTTGTATTTGTCTTGTGATACTTGCGGTAACTAATCCTGCATGTATAAGGTATAAGAACAACTTTGCATCCTACACTTAGCATTACATAGATTCACTTAACAAAGTCGGATTATAGCAGAATAATTATATCATACTTATGTACTATGGCATTCCGCAAAGTAACTGCAGCAGGCCTACCATGAACTCTTATTGCGACTCAATTGAAGACGTAAACTAAATTGTTTTGGTTAATACTATGATTTCTTAAAGGCACACTTTAAGTCGTTGCCGAATGAGCGTTCGGAATTCGTCCTAAGAACGTGTGAGTAAAAGAGACAGAGTTATCTATAGTTCATATAACGTTATCCTTTTCAAACATTACGGCCCTAATGCAATCCACATTTCATGGTACGAAAAAAAGCGGTTCGCGGTCGTCGTTTACGTCTTCAATTGAGTCGCAATAAGAGTTCATGGTAGGCCTGCACAAACTATAACAGTACTACCTTGCTATAATCCGCACGGGTTAAGCGAATGCATGCAAAGCCTATGTGTATGAAGCAGCCAACATTCACGTACCTTACACATGCAGGACAAGTCACCACATGCATACGATACGATAGGCTCCACGACAAAATCGTGATGCATTACGATTTTGTCGTGGAGCCTATCTTCTTGATGATGTTTCGGTTTCGGAGCGAAACGATCGTAGAGATTTCGGTGGTGGTTGTGTGTATTTTTTGTGTGTATTGTTGCTGGTGGACGCGTCTTGGGATGCATGTGGTGACTTGTCCTGCATGTGTAAGGTATGTGAATTTTGCCTGCTTCATACACGTTAGCTTTGCAAGCATTCGCTTAACCCGCGCGGATTATAGCAAGGTAGTTCTGTTATAGTTTCTGTAGGCCTACCATGAACTCTTATCGAATCAATCGAAAAAGTAAACGACGACCGCGAACCATTGATTTTCGTACCATGAAGTGTGAATTGCATTGGGGTCGTAATGTTTGGAGACGATAACGTTATATGAACTATAGATAACTCTGTCTCTTTTACTCTCACGCTCTTAGGACGCATGAATTCAGCAAAGTAACGCCTGCTTCTAGAAATTGCAAAGTAACTGTTCCTTTATAATACAATTAACCGCTAAACCAATCTGAAGTCATCGAGTTGAAGAAGGAAGCGGCCCCGCTGCGAGCGTTCGCGAAGTTGATGGGCAATGAACTGGTCATCAGGTCGGAGATATCCGAACGGGCCTTGTTCGGACTGACCACGGATATAGGCTTCTTCTTTACCTATACAATATAAATAATGTAATAAAAACCCTCTTAGTATCCTATGCTATCCTAGCTGCATAAAAAGAGGAGGCCTATGTCCAGTAGGACATAGGCCTTTTGCGAATTAGTACATATAGCGCAAGAATAGTAACATTCCTGCCTTTATCCCACTCTAAATAGGGTCGGTAAAACATGTTTTTATTTTCCATTTTCTCCTATCATTCGTCCACATACAATCCAACCATCTCTGTTTAGGCTGCCCTATTATCAAATATCCATCCACTTGATTTATCACTGGTTTTTTCATTTTCATACCTCATATAATGAATATGTCCATAAAAGTAATAATAAAATTATTTTGCTATAATCCGCGATACAGTAAATAGAAAATATATATAGTGCTAAATGTATAGTGGACTATACGTTTTTTCATACCCGTTACATGCAGGATTCGTAAAAAACATATGCACAAGCCTCCACCACTTCCACCACAATACACAAGCACTACACACGTTCACTATCACAAACTCAACAATCGTTTCGCCCCGCAACCGAGGCATCATCAGGAGATAGACTCCACGACAAAATCGCAAAGCGTTTTGCGATTGCGATTTTGTCTTTGCGATTTTGTCGTGGAGTCTATCTCCTGATGATGCCTCGGTTGCGGGGCGAAACGATTGTTGAGTTTGTGATAGTGAACTTGTGTAATGCTTGTGTATTGTGGTGGAAGTGGTGGAGGCTTGTGCATATGTTTTTTACGAATCCTGCATGTAACGGGTATGAAAAAACGTATAGTCCACTATACATTTAGCACTATATATATTTTCTATTTACTGTATCGCGGATTATAGCAAAATAATTTTATTATTACTTTTGTATTATGGATCTCCGCAAAGTAACGCCTAATTCTATAAATTAGAATATGTCCATCTTAATCTCGCAATTTTCGAGCTGTGATAGCCCAGCGGCGAGACCGTGCGACTCTTTCGAGGGGAACACGAGTTCAAACCCGGGCAGGCACCAATGAGTTTTTCTATTAAAACTCATGTGTCTAATTGATAATTGCAATTTATCACACGCTTTTCGGTGAAGGAAAACATCGTGAGGAAACCTGCATATCTCTAGAGAATTCTAAGGATATGTGTAACCTACCAATCCGCATTGGAGCAGCGTGGTAGGTCTTAGCTCCAATCCTTCTCTTCAAAAAACGGAGAGAGGAGGCCTTAGCCCAGCAGTGGGCATAACAACGGGCTGTTACTTTTAATCACGCAATTTTCATCTATTCTATAATAGGAGCAACTTCCCAGTATTTTATCCAGTCTGGTCACACCACACATTCACCTTAATTTGCATAGACTTTTCTTTCATCCGTCCTTTTCATTGCCCGAAATTCGTTTTTATAAAAAAATATATAAAATCTACAGAACGCATTTTTGTACGGTTTTTATTAAAACGTAGTGCAATTCTGTCGGAAGGTTTAAGTTAATAGTACTATTTTATGTGAATTGTGTTGAAAAGAGCGCCAGCTGAGAGCTTTAGTCCTAGAGAATTGTAGATCTAAAAATATGCCAAAAAAGTCCGCGATAGTATGTGTCTATCTGTTATGGTTAATTCGCAATACAATCACACACACACACTGATTTTTACGCCGCTGGCACATCTACGAGTAGTTTGTGTATAAAATAATGCTCTCGTCAAACAACATACTTATGGGATGTTAATATCCCGAGTTTTTTTCGAATAAAACACAGTCTAAGGTAAGGTGAATAAGCTCAAATATTGAACTAAACTTAATATTGTTAACAAAAATGCTTACATAGCACTATGGTGTATAAAATTAAAATGTTTTTTTTAATTGAATTAAAATAACGTTCGTATGGCTCAATCACATGCTGTGTAAGAAATATATGATCTATTAATATGTAAGTTATGGAAGTGAACAAATCATTAAACGTTAAATATTTAAAAAATATACAACAAAACTAGAAACCACACTCATTTACCAGTATCAAAGTAGGAAGCTATCGAGAGTTGATTCGTACTGTATAAAACAAAACCATAATTAATTATTTTGAATTTTTATTTTATTTGTTTTTTCTTTTTTTTCTTTTTTATTATTACTTAAAGATATCAAATACATACATAAATAATTCAAAAGTATGACAGAAATCACACGCTGACCTCTGTACTAGTAACAACTGTATCACAGTAGGTCAGCCATCATCGTCCACAGTGAATCAAAATTTAAAAATGCAATAAATTGTAGATGAAATGTGGGTAGATAAATTAAGTTCTCGATTAAGACTTTTAGGGCTTCAAATAACCCTAATTACGGCAACAATTAGGCGAATAATAAATAAAGAGTTATATCATACATTTTAACTAAAGCGATCTTGTTTGTCTGTAGTTATACATGTGTCGGTAATGAGCTGTGATAGCCTAGCGGTGAAACCGTGCGAATCTTCCTAGGGGTCACGGATTCAAACCCAGGGCAAACATTAATGAGTTTTTCTGTTAAAACTTACGTGTATATTTGATCATTGCAATTTCACACGCTTTTCGAGCTGTGATAGCCCAGCGATGAGACCGTGCGACTCTTTCGAGGGGAACACGAATTCAAAACCGGGTAGGCACCAATGAGTTTTTCTATTAAAAAAACTCATGTGTCTAATTGATAATTTCAATTAATCACACGCTTTTCGGTGAAGGAAAACATCGTGAAGAAACCTGCATATCTCCAGAGAATTCTGGGGATGTGTGTAACCTTAAAATGTAACCGTAAAATTATTGTATAACGCACACGCGTAATTATGCGTTTTGGGTGTGGTTTTTAGATTTAGTGACGCGTTCAAGCGTTTTGAGAAGACGCGACCGTCCGCGGTTTTAGTGCGCGTTCGGGTTAATGTTCCCCGACTATAGGGACGATTCAATAACGTGTGACCTTACGAAGGTTGTGTGCACACCGCGTGTTATTTGTGTTATTTAACCGCGTTGGTGGAGTGTATACTCCGGGAGAAATAGACAGTACGTGTCCGTGGAAGACTGCTGAGGCGAGCCAACGGGTTCGGGAATCGGCCAAGTACATACAAGCACACACACACACACGTACACATATACACGCAGTTATTCACGAGGCCGGACCGCATACAGCTGACGGCCGCATAAGGTAGGTTGAGACGCCGAGACGGCGGGCCCAGGTCTCGGAGGTTGTTTCATCCGCCCGCACGTTTGTGCGGAACAATATGGGTTAGGTATAATATCAAAGAAGTCATCAAACCCACCGGTTTATCCTGTTTCTTGTGCAGGTTGGCAGGCGTTGCGACGGGTAGGATGGAGAACCAGTGAGAGTCGGCAGCGGCAAGTAGAGAGGCTGCCTTATCTCCCGAGCCACCGGATAGCACCGGTTTGGTCCCGATAATACCGGTCAACTGGCCGTGGTGTAGGATTAAACTGCCAAGTAGTGTCTGAAATAATGTACAGTATAGAAGTGTCATAAACTGTGATAGCCCAGTGGTGAGACCATGGGACTCTATAGAGACGAACATAACCCGACCGACAAACCCCGGGCAGGCACCAATGAGTTTTTCTAATAAAACTTATGTGTGTTATGTTTGCATTTAATCTCTCTCTCTAGAGATAGATTAAATGCAAACTTCCTACAATGTGACAATACAACAAAATAACTTAAATATTTTGTATATTCTTTTTTAGTATAGTAATACTAGTATATTTCGATTTCACTCTTAAATTTGAAAGTTTAAAAAAAAAAATTAATGTTTTTGTTCTTATTTTAGTTGTTTTAAATTTTAAGTTCCTAACTAACTCTTCTTTATATTATTTATTACTTAAGAATTTTATTTATTAACTATTGTTCTTGGTTTCTTCATTTTAGTGCAGGATACTTTATTTGCGGTTGCAAAAGGTATTTGTGTAAAAGCAATTAAATTTTACTACTTCTATACCTATTATTGTTTGTTAACATTGAATAAAAATAAAAATATAAAAAATGAATATCCAACCCTGCAAATATCTCCATTACAAAAATCAGATCGATCCGGGAAGAGAGAGATTTATCATTTTCTCGAAAGCATAGTTTAATAATATATATTAAAATAGCTCGTTAAATTTATCCAATATACAAAGGAAAAAGAGAAAAAGTTGTTTTAAGAAAGTTTTTTTTATATTTCGGTAAAAACTTTCTTAAAATAACTTTTTCGACATAACCGCCGTGTGGTATCGGACTGAGTAGAATAGACCACCCTCATTTCTTACCGAAGTATCGTAAAAGGCGACTAAGGTAAGTTGACCCGCCGTGTGGTATCAGGTTGAGTAGAATAGACCACCCTCTTTCTTACCGAGGGTAAGAAAGAGGGTGGAGGAGACTAAGGTAAGTTGACGTCAGGCAGGCGGCCGGTCGTAAAATACGCAGCCGAATCATGTGACAACATGTTTAACATGTTGTGCCGACCCCACTTAAAATGGGATAAGGGCAGGAGGATGATGATCTTTTTCGACATAAGGCAAAACAGTGTAATATAGAACCTATTTCTTAAATTTGCAGACTTGACTTTAACAAATAGTGAATAAAATATTGATATATTGATAAAAGACGGCGTTTTTCAATCTCCTTCACTTCCCGTAGAAAAAAACAGGATTTTTATAGCCTATATGTTGCCCCAGTATATAAGCATTATTAATGGTAAATTTCATCAATATTATAGATGATTATTAGGATGATAATAGATAGCGTTTTTTCAATCCTATTGCTGTTGAATTAGCAGGACTTCTAAATTTATTTATTTATGTACCATAAAGAAAAAAAACTTAAGAAAAACATTATCAATAATTATAAAACAAAGTCCCAAATAGCTGTCTGTCTGTATGTAATCGATTTTCTCAAAATCTACTGAACAGATTTTAGTACGATTTTCACGAAAAGATAGTGCACTACTTCCGGATGGTCTAGCTACATAGTACATATCGGTATTATGTACATTGTGTTGAAGAGATCGCGCAATTGTAAAAAAACTTGCTTGCTGCGTAAACCAGCAGCGATACGCTAAAGTAATGTCCTAGAGAATTGTAGAACCATAAAAATACTACAAAAAAGTCTGCGAGAGCATGTCTCTATCTCTTATGGTTAACTCACAATAACTACTTTTATGTTTAAAATTTGAATTCTAGAAAACAGACACGCTGATTTCCACGTGGGCGAAGCCGCTGGCACAGCTAGTTGTCAATAAAAAACAGAGTACAACGGTCAACTTATCCCTTTCACAGAGATCTCTACCAGCTAACCTATATGTTACCCTGGTGTATGCAAGGGTCAAATTTAACTCACAAAATTCCACCTTCACAAACATACATTGTAAAACGGTCAACTTATCCCTTTGACAGAGATCTCTACCAGCTAACCTATATGTTACCCCGGTGTATGCAAGGGTCAAATTTAACTCACAAAATTCCACCTTCACAAACATACATAGTAAAACGGTCAACTTATCCCTTTGACAGAGATCTCTACCAGCTAACCTATATGTTACCCCGGTGTATGCAAGGGTCAAATTTAACTCACAAAATTCCACCTTCACAAACATACATTGTAAAACGGTCAACTTATCCCTTTGACAGAGATCTCTACCAGCTAACCTATATGTTACCCCGGTGTATGCAAGGGTCAAATTTAACTCACAAAATTCTACCTTCACAAACATACATTGTAAAACGGTCAACTTATCCCTTTGACAGAGATCTCTACCAGCTAACCTATATGTTACCCCGGTGTATGCAAGGGTCAAATTTAACTCACAAAATTCCACCTTCCCAAACATACATTGTAAAACGGTCAACTTATCCCTTTGACAGAGATCTCTACCAGCTAACCTATATGTTACCCCGGTGTATGCAAGGGTCAAATTTAACTCACAAAATTCCACCTTCACAAACATACATTGTAAAAAGAGCTTTTAAAATAGATAATTATATATACTAGTACTCTTGCGACTCTTTCGAGGGGAACACGAGTTCAAACCCGGGCAGGCACCAATGAGTTTTTCTATTAAAACTTATGGTCTAATTGGTAATTGCAATTTATCACATGCTTTTCTATGAAGGAAAACATCGTGAGGAAACCTGCATATCTCTAGAAAATTCTGGAGATATGTGTAACATACCAATCCGAATTGGAGCAGCGTGGTTGGTCTTAGCTCCTACCCTTCTCTCCAGAAACGGAGAGAGGTTTATTCCCAGCAGTGGGATTGTAACAGATACTTTACTTTACCTGTACTCTCTGAACGGACCTCTTCAAATTCGTCTGTATATACGGATAGAAGACATCATAATCAAACGGATCTATCTTTTGGCGAATGAACTCGCATATGTCCTGCGAAAACTCTATGGCCCTTTTATTCTCCCTTGGCACCATCAGTAAAGTCATATGCCTGACATCCATTAGCAATTGAAGAGCGCACCTCTGATTTATATCCGTCTCTTTCTCTCTTATAACCTTGTTATAGTGTGCGAAGGTGATGGAAACAGTCCTTTCTATGAATGCAGTATGTATTTCTGAGGGCAGAGTGTGTGGGACAACTTCGTCCAATATACGACTGACTGCATATAAATACTCTTGCAATTTCATCGATGGCCCAGCTGGTACTTTTATTGTGGATTCTATGGGATTACCCTCCTCATCTTTCTCTTCGATTTTGATAACGTCCCATTGCTGTATGAAAATTATATTTCATTATTGTTACGAACATGCGAAAAGAGTTCGTAATGCGTATGTAATAGAATTCAAATTGGACGGTGGCAGTGTTACGAACATGCTAAAAGGGATCGTAAACTATATCTCATTATACACTAGCTGAAATTGGAGAAGTAACGATCGCTTAGGTCCCAGGATACCATGGTCATGTAGGGAACGAAAAGTCGATGAATTGGCAAGAAAAGGAGCGAGCGCAACGTTCGTAGGCCCAGAACCTTTCCTCCCAATCGGAAACACGATAATAAAGCGCGTCATAGATAAAAGAATAGAAATAGAATCGAGCACTAGATGGAGAAACACAACATTTCGACAATCAAAGTTGTTTCTCAAATCTTTCGACACAAAGAAAACAAAACAGCTAATGTCTCACAGCAGAAGAAATGTGGCAATTATAACAGGCATAACTACTGCCTGTTAAACAAACACTTGTCAATAATGAGAATAAAAGAAGATTCAGCGTGCCCAGAGTGTGGAGAAGAAGAAACGAGTCTCCACCTTATGGCTGAGTGCCCTATGTACTCGCTGGTAAACTCGCTATGTACTCGCTGAAATTGAAGCTGATGACCTAACAAATATCTCCTTCAGGTATATTATAAGGTTTGTGAAAGCAACAGGTAGGCTAGAGTAGGTGACACTGTCGGGACAACAGTGTAACCCTTGTCCCAACAAGGGGAAATGGGTGGAATAGTCCAGTATGGGAGCTGACCACCCGTCCTGTACCGGCAGGCGTCCCCAAAATTAAATAAGATAAGATAAACTATATCTCATAGAGTTAAAATTCTCTTGATGCTACTTCTCTGGAACATTTGGGTTGTTTACGAGAAGTTTGTTTACAAAGGTTGTTTACGATCTCCCCAAGGTCTCGCGAACGTTTTTGAACATCGGTTCGTTCGATATATAAGCAGACGTATCGTGCGTCTCGACATTCAGTTTTGCGAATACGCATACGGATACGGATTTTTGTACAGTTTTCACTTAAAGGTAGTGCAATTCTTCCGGAAGGTTAGTGTAAAGTTAGGTAATAGATTATCCGAAACGGCTTAAACGGATTTTAAAGCGACTTTCATAGGATAATAGAGGAGCTTATTGACGAATATATAGGCTACTTTTTATTCTAGAACCCCCGCAGGATTAAGAGGATTAGGATTAGGACTATAAACTAAAATAAACAAAAAAATTGTCTGAAAAAATTTCTAGTTACATATATTTATATTATCACAGACTTACATTATGATTTTGATGAGTGCTAACAAATCATAAATGCCTTTATAGCCAAACAGGGAGAGATTTGACGCTTAATAACGAAGGTTTGAGCCCGAGACAGAGACCAATAAGTTTTTCAACTAGAACCTTTTTGCCTAATTGATATTCACAATTTATCACACGCTTTTCGATGGAGGAAGACGTCATAAGGAAAACTGCAGTTTAAATATACATTTAAAAAGAATAGATCACCGAATTTTAGTCTCAAGTTGAGGATCCTTGCAGTACCGACCTCCGAGCAAGCCAAACGATTATATAGAAGTCTCGATATAATTAATATGTAACATAACTTTAATTAGGTTACGATGGGTCTGACATTACCTCTCAGAAGTTTAAAGACCCGATAAAAGAAAGAGAAAAAAAAAAGGAAAACTGCATATTATCTGAATTTAAACTATCGTGAGTGGTATTCATTATTAATGTTAAGAGACCGGCTATACTCACGTCTTATTTTATCGGGTGAGCCCGACTAGTTTATAAAATAAGACGTGAGTATAGCCGGTCTCTCAACATTAATAATGCATATTATCTACATAAAAGCAGCCTCCACATTAAAAAGAAGCATTTCTCTCCGAAAGGAGAGATCTCAATTTTTGACCAGCAGTGGGAAAGGAATTTTCAACAAGTCGTTGAGAAAAAAAAATTCTTACCATCATCAAGTAGTCGACATTAGCTTCCAACGTGAACTCCTGCGGCAAACTCTCCGTCAACTCTCTCACTCTACAATCCACTATCGCTAGCCACTTCTCCCAGCACATAACACAATTCCTCTTTAACACAACGCATATATCGTTCCAACACTTCACTGCACTATCTGAGACTTCTTCGCTAATGTAGCACTTGCGTATATTAGGCATAAGGTATATTATCGCTTGAATAAATCGCGCTGTGTATATCGCTGTGGTTTTCTTCTGCAGTTGCGTCGATTGGAGGGTAGGTTCTTCGAAACAGGCCTTTATGTAAAGAAGCATGCTGTAAAAGTGATTTTACAATATCTTAATTTTAAATAATTTATAGAATTCGGCGTTACTTTGCGGAGATCCATAATACGAAAGTAATAATAAAATTATTTGCTATACTCCGCTCTACAGTAAATAGAAAATATATATAGTGCTAAATGTATAGTGGACTATCCGTTTTATCATACCCGTTACATGCAGGATTCGTAAACATGCACAAAGCTCCACCACTGCCACAAGCACTACACACGTTCACTATCACAAACTCAATAATAGTTTCGCCCCCCTTCCCTTAGGTGGGCGAAGGGAAGGGAAGGAAATAAGGGACCAAAACATCAAAATGGCAATAAAAGACAAAAATATGGAGGTGGCCGAAAAACTATTGAAAATATTAAAATAATATAAACAATATAACAAAAAAGTAATAATAATAAAAAAATAATAATAAAAAAAATTAATTAGTGATGCATTAGAGTAAGTTCGTTTTAAGTACAATAACATAAAAAAAAAGAATACAAATGAACTAACTAAAAAAGGGCACGGACATAAAGTCTGTGGTAAGTAATGTCACTATTAAAAAAAAAAAATAGTTTCGCCCCGCAACCGAAGCATCATCAGGAGATACTTTGCGGAGATCCATAATACAAAAGTAATAATAAAATTTTTTTGCTATAACCCGCGATACAGTAAATAGAAAATATATATACCCGATACATAAAGGATTCGACCACTTCCACCACAATACATAAGCACTACACACGTTCACGACAAAATCGCGAAACGATTGTTGAGTTTGTGATAGTGAACGTGTGTAGTGCTGAGATTAACGCGTTCAAACAATGAAACAAACAAACAAACTTCAGCTTTATGTATTAGTATAGATTTTACCTCACCTTTGGATATTCTTGTCTGATGTATCCCTTAAATACTGCTCTATTTCATCTCGATCGATATACATTTGATCGACTTCCTCTTCCTCGTATACGAACTTCGCTTTACCCTTACCCTCTTGATACAGATACTCTTTGAGATCTTCTAGAAGCTTCTGCAGCTCGTCGTCGAGGGCTTGGCAGAGCTTTTCTAGATTTGGCGTAAAACCACGGTCCTGCCGAGTCATACCTGTGGGTAAAAGAGTAAAGAACCAAACTTTTACTATCCCACTGCTGGGCATCCTCTATTTGTTGAAGACAAGGAGACAATGAAGCTGAGATCCACCACGCTGGATGTGGATTGGTAATTTACACATATTGGTAAAAAAGTAAAGAATCAAACTCTTATTATCCCACTGCTGGGCATCCTCCCTTCGTTGGAGACAAGGAGACAATGAAGCTGAGATCCACCACGCTGGATGTGGATTGGTAATTTACACATATGGGTAAAAAAGTAAAGAATCAAACTCTTATTATCCCACTGCTGGACATCCTTAAGGAGACAATGAAGCTGAGATCCACCACGCTGGATGTGGATTGGTAATTTACACATATGGGTAAAAAGTAAAGAATCAAACTCTTATTATCCCACTGCTGGGCATCCTCTCTTCGTTGGAGACAAGGAGACAATGAAACTGAAATCCACTTCCAGGGATTGGTAATTTACACATATCTAAGGTCTAGAGTATTCTGGGGATATGCGAGTCTAGAGCTATGCAGATTTCGTCACGATGTTTTTCTTAAACCTAAAAGCGTTAAATTTCATATATCATTAAAGTAAAAACTAAGAAAAAAAACCCTATCTATGTGATAGTTACAAGCTACTAAGTACCAACTGAGAGCTGTGATAGCCCAGCGAGACCGTGTGACTGTTTCGAGATTACGGGTTCGAACCCGGGCAGGCAATGAGTTTTTCTATTAAAACTCATGTGAATTGATAATTGGAATTTATCCCACGCTTTTCATCGGAAAACATCGTGAGGAAACCTACATATCTCTGGAGAAATCTAGGGATTATGTGTAACCTACCAATCCGCATCGGAGCAGCGTAGTAAGCTCCAATCCTTCTCTCCAGAAACGGAGAGGAGGCCCTATGCCCAGCAGTGGGATTGTAACGGACCTTTTACTTTTACTTTAGGTACCAACTTACTACCTACCTTTCATCAGCCTATTCATAACATTGACGACTTCACTTCTGGACTCAATAATCGTGTCGCCGATGAGGTCCCTCCACACGAACCAGTTTATATCTGCCTCCTTCTCCACCTCGGTGTCTGAAGACACCTTTGTCAAGTCTATCAATAGTTGCGTCTTGAAGGTGTCGTAGACCTTCTGCCATCGGTTGTCTATGATCATCTTCACACGGGACGTGAGGAGTGGTTGAAAGTAGTGGCACCAGACGTGCACTTGGGGTATGTCCAGACATTCGCATATAGAACTCCAATTTGGTGGCGATTCTGTCAACGAATTCGATATATCAATATGTGCAGCTTTGTAACTATTTATGTGTATTTAATTATGAAGATACGACGCCGTGTGGTATCCGGCAGAATAGAATAGACCATCCTCATTTCTTACCGAGGTGTCGTAAAGGGCGACTAAGGTAAGTTGACGTCAGGCAGGCGGACATGTTGTCCCGACCTCACTTAGAGTGGTATAAGGGCAGAAGAATGATGATGATTAATTATGAAGATACGGAAGTCTTATTACAATATAATATCTTAAACACACACATACACAGTCCACAACAATATACACACATCCACACACACACAAAACACACACACACACACCCACGCACACACACTACGTAATGCCTACATTCTAAGAATGTAGGTAGTAATTAAATCATTTTATTTAATTTATTCACTACCAACATTTTTCATTTACCTACCTTTTTCATTTTATTTTATTTTTATTTTATTCATTATGGTTTGCCAGCGATTGTTACATTAAACATAGTTAAGATACATTATTAAATTCAATGGTACAATCGTATTAAGGCAAACACGACTTGCACCTTATGTGAAATTAGGAAAACATAAATCTTAGTATCTAAAACTAATATATAATCTTAGTTGAAAAAAAAAATGCTTAAAATAAAATAATAAAAAAATAAATGAGTAGTAATCTTAACGCTGTTGCTCTTTTGATTGTTCGGCCACTAAATAGAGTTTGACTAACCGTCGGAACGTGTTATGCGAATTTACAGATATATCACACTAAACTACGTACAAGAGAAAAATAAGAATGTGGCAGTTTTTAAAACACTATTCAACGTTATTTACGGTGTTTACCCATTCAAAATTCAAATTCAAAATATTATTTGTTCAAGTAAACTTGTAAACAAGTGCTTTTGAATCGTCAACTTTACTGCTGGTTCGGAAAGCTGTTCCTACCGAGAAGAGCCAGCAAGAAACTCGGCGGTTGCTCTTTTTAAAATATAAATCTTAGAACTAATTACATTTATTTATTACTGTCTTGTACACCTATATCCACACATCCTTATCATCTAAGTAATCTTCAACAGTATAGTAGGCTTTCTGTATCAGCCTCTTTTTAACAGTGGTTTTAAACTGCTGTAATGGCATGGCCAAAATTGATTTCGAAATTTTATTATAGAATCTTATACCCAAACCCACAAACGATTTACGTACTTTTGCTAGGCGCAAAGCAGGAGTCGCAAGCCTATGTCGGTTCCTACTTTGTCTATTATATACATCACCTATCGTTTTATAATTCTTTATATTTTTATGTACAAAAATTACATTGTTTAAAATATACTGTGAAGCAAATGTAAGAATACCTGTTTCCTTAAACATCTCTCGCAGGGAATCACGCGGACTTAAATTGTAGATGCCACGTATGGCTCTTTTTTGTTTTTAAATGGGCGATATGCCCGACGGGGATGAGCCAACCAACTAAAAACCTGGTACTGTGCTCGACCACGCTGCTGGTGGGGAAAGGGTACTGTTGTACACATTGCCCCCCACCCGCGAGCAGAACCTCTGTACCTCAAAGCCACCACCTCTGGGTCGGGGCCTCTATAAACAGTAGCCCATGCATCAGGAGCACCAAATCGATTACCACCAACTAGACTTTGACACATAGTGAATAAAAAACCTTGATATAATGATAATACATGGCGTTTCTTAACGTCATCCTGTTCCTGTTGAATTTAAGGGAATATTTCCTATAGATTATGTATTACCCTGGTGTGTAATAATAGTGCCAAATTTCATCAATGGTTCAGCGGATTCGCCGTGAAAGCGTAAGACAGACACATATGCAAATTTGATAAGAAATTGGAAACATTAAATTGTAATAATAAAATAGCAACATGTAATAATAAATAGTTGAAATGTAACACATAATGAAAATATATAATGAAAATTGTACCAATATAAACAGTAAATAAAATGGTAATTACCTATTGTACTATAAAATTGTATGTAAAATTGTAATGTAATACCCATTCAGGGTAAAATCTTCTAAAATATATATAACAAATAAAGTCGTCTCATAAAGGCTCTGACCATGTTAGAGGTAGTTGGATTAAAAAAAAAAAAAAACAGACAGACACACAGACTTTCGCATTTATGGTATTACTATGGATATAGATAAACACATTCAATATTACCGATTTTGAAAGTCTCCTCCCTTATTTCGTGCAAGACTTTGACGCGGGTGATGTTCTGCAAAAGCGCGTGCACGTTGTCACTTATGAACGACTTCACCCAAACACTCCATTTTTGCACGCTCTCTGTTATCTCGCTTTTAACCAAAGGTTGCAGGCCTTTGTTTGAGGATAACCTAAGAGCATAAATAGCAGACAAAAAGTGAAGAAAAAAGTAAAAGGAGGGAGAAGAGAAAAGACAAAAAAAAGTGATTGAGGCGATAAGTGGTAAAGGAGGGTACCAGAATTGGGCCTAATTGTTACAGAAACCCCGCATACATCAAAAAATTCTTAGTTTGCTTCTGTTTAAATATCAATATAAATATTATAAACTTTAAATGGGAATATGTTAGAAAACTTATTTAATAATGATATTTATATTGGTATTAAAGTTAATGCCTTAAACGGAACGTATGAATGTCAATTTGTTACTTTTTCAATTGCCTAAATAGCGCTGGATTCCAGCGTTTTTAGTATAAATAGACCAAAATAATATATAAAGATACCTTTATTAGGTTTTTATAAACATAATAATTTGAAATATTTATGTAAAAATATATATTAGTTTCATTTTATTAACAATAATTACTTTGCAGATATTAAAAATGGTGTTAAGAATAAAATATTTTTTTCATTGGCTGTATGGCTTACGATTGAAATCTCTGTGGGATAAAATAAAAAAATATTGCAATATATGTCAATTATTAGCCACATTTTAGTACATAGAACGTGTTTTCTCGAAATCTTAGTTTTTCTGACAACAAAAAAATGAATGATCAACTTTTACTTCAATGATGATAACTTATTGTTGGATAAGAATGATAAGATAATAATGATAAGAATGATAAGGTAAGATAAAGTGCCGTGTGATATCCGGCTGCATAGAATATACCACCCTCAGTTCTTACCGAGGCGTCGTAAAAGGCGACTGAGGTAAGTTGACGTCAGGCAGGCGGCCGGTCGTATAATACGTAGTCAAATCATGTGACGACATGTTTGTAACATGTTGTGCCGACCGCACTTAGAGTGCGATAAGGGCAGGAGAATGATGATGATGATGATAAGATAAGATAAAGATGGTAAGAATATATCACAAATCCTATCGTTTTTATTATATTCTTATGGTATTTAGCATGTACTTGTAATTGTCCATAACCTCAGACTATAACTCTTATGTTATAGCTCCCCCATAGAAATTAAATAGAATAATAAGGGATTCTAAGATAATAAATATTTTTCTATCTTACAACACAATTAATATTGTAACGTCTAGGCCCAAAGATGAATGAAATTCTGGCACTTTCCTTTAGAACTCTAAGTGGACAGCGCCCAGCTTATCAAAACGAATATCAATTTATTCGTTTTTTTAGTGTTCATCGAACATTCCTCCTTCAGTCGTTTGTTCAAAGCTGAGCATCGGGATGGTTCAGATCCCTTCTATTATGAATAAGCTGGTACCACTTTTCAGCAGCACTGTGTCCAGCCACGTGTCCAGTCACATGTCTGGATTCGTGGAAACACAATCAAGAACCTCCACCACCGCCAACACAATACACAAGCACTTCACACGTTCACTATCACAAACTCAACAATTGTTTCACCCCGGAACCGAAGCATCAACAAGAGATAGACTCCAAAAAGGAATTTAAAATGAGTCGTTTTTGGGTGATGGAGGTTTGTTCATGTGATTTTACGAATTCTGCATGTATCAGGTATGAGAACGAATAGTCCACTGTACATTTAACATTATATATATTTTCGATTTACTTAATCGGGGAGCACAATAATTTCATTATCACTTTTGTATTATGGATCTCCGTAAAGTAACTCCGTAGGAGATAGACGTCTAAATTATAATATATATTAATAAGTAAGTAAGTAAGTAGCAGCCTGTTACAATCCCACTGCTGGGAATAGGCCTCCTCTCTCCGTTTCTGGAGAGAAGGGTTGGCGCTAAGACCTACCACGCTGCTCCAATGCGGATTGGTAGGTTACACATATCCCTAGAATTCTCTAGAGATGTGCAGGTTTCCTCACGATGTTTTCCTTCACCGAAAGCGTGTGATAAATTGCAATTATCAATTAGACACATAAGTTTTAATAGAAAAACTCATTGGTGCCTGCCCGGGTTTGAACTTGCGTTCCCCTCGTAAGAGTCGTGCGGTCTCACCGCTGGGCTATCACAGCTTGTTGTAATATATATTAAATATTTAATTTTATCACAGATTTTCGCAAAATAACTTTATTATTACTTTTGTATTATGGATCTCGGCAAAGTAAAGGCTTATTCTATAAATTGTATAAAAGTTAGATGTTTTGTTTTTCTGAAACTTTTTTCAGCTGAAGACAGGCAAGGCTAAAGGGCCAGTTAAGTCAGTTTTATTACCTGTAATTGGTTACAGCTGATGGTAATAGTCGCAGGGCACTGGGATCACTGAAATGCACCAGCTCTATTAACGGTAGTGAATCAGTTCTGTACAAATCTTTTAGCTTTTCCAATACCGCCCCTCCTTCGTTCTCTACAAATTTTATAAATAAAAATAAATAAATATATGGGACACTTACACACACGGTCATCCGTCCCCAAAGTAAGTAATTTATTACTTGTGTTATGGGTGACGGACAACTGGTAGATCTCTTTCTTTCTCCTACCCTTATCCCACTCTAAGTGGGGTCGGTACAACATGTTTTCCTCTTCCATTCTATTCTATCATTCGTCAACTCTGGCGCTACTCCTTTTATATGCATGTCATACTTCACACAGTCCGCCCATCTCTTTTTAGGCCTTCCTCTAGTCACATATCCATCCACATTCATACTCAACACTCGTTTGATCACATGATTTTCATCCCTCCTCATTACATGTCCATACCATCCCAATCTTGCACCTCTCATCTTTTCTACAATGGGCGCAACTTTCATACTTCCCCTTATATACTCATTTCTTATTTTATCCAATCTTGTCACACCACAGATCCACCTTAACATTCTCATCTCATTTGCATGCACTCTTCTTTCATCCATCTTTTTCATTGCCCAACTTTCTGATCCATACATTACGACAGGTCTTATGACCGATTTATAAATTTTCCCTTTAAGTTTAAGGGGCATTCGGGGGTCACATACTGTCCCTGAGACCTGTCGCCACTTCATCCATCCTGCATTCAGTGGCGACAGGTCTCAGGGACAGTATGTGACCCCCGAATGCCCCTTAAGATAATAAGGTAGATATACTACATATATTCTTTTAAATATTTTTTTCCGGCTTCATTGACATGTATTATATTACATAAAAGCATTACAAATTGTTGCCTATACGTTATTCTGATGAATAACCTATATAACTGTAAAGTTTTATCCAAATCCGTCCCATAGTTTTCTCGTGAAAGAGTAACAAACATCCATCCATACTCACAAACTTTCGCATTTATAATATTAATAGGAAGTAGGAAGTAGGATGTAAATATTTATCACTTGTCTGTTACCCATAACACAAGTATTAAGTACTATGTTATAATTATGACTGCGTGTGGAATCGTCCCATATACCTTTATCATTTAATTTAGTGATTTGGTTAAACAATTTATTTATTTAAGCCTTTATTCAGACATTTGTTAGATACTGATTTAAAATAAGAATGTTTTTTTTTTCCATCAATTATGTCTGTTTGTCTACAGACAACGGCCTCCTCCGACTGTGACCAGATACTTCTATTTGCAGCAAGCCTAGTCCATTTTGGCCCTGCCATGGTCAAAATGTCATCCACCCATCTTAGGGATGGTCTGCCTCTTTTCTGGTGTTTTGTATACCAGAACATTAATTTTAAAAAAATATATATATATATATGTTTAAACAATACTCACCAACAAAACAAGCGTATACCAGTTCTACAGTCTTGAGAACTATTTTGACGCCATTTATAATCTTCTTCTTAATCTGGGCCTTCACATCGCCCTCCAATATTTGCGTGAGATCAAATTGTAAAGTTGATCTCAGACTAGTATTGCTATGGACGTCTATTAGAGTGTTCAGGAGTTTTATTATAGGTTGTGCGTCCAGTAAATAGAGGCCTACGAGGCATGAGCAAGCTACCTAAAATATGAGTTATATTAATATTGTTGTACAAAAGTAATAATAAAATTACTTTGCTATAATCCGCGATACAGTAAATAGAAAATATATATAGTGTTTAATGTATAGTGGACTATCAGTATTTTCATACCCGATACGTGCAGGATTCGTAAAAACACATGCACAAACCTCCACCACTTCCACCACAATACACAAGCACTACACAGGTTCACTATCACAAACTCAACAATCGTTTCGCCCCGCAACCGAAGCATCATCAGGAGATCGCAAAGCTTTGCGATTTTGTCGTGGAGTCTATCTCCTGCTTCGGTTGCGGGGCGAAACGATTGTTGAGTTTGTGATAGTGAACCTGTGTAGTGCTTGTGTATTGTGGTGGAAATGGTGGAGGTTTGTGCATGTGTTTTTACGAATCCTGCACGTATCGGGTATGAAAATACTGATAGTCCACTATACATTAAACACTATATATATTTTCTATTTACTGTATCGCAGATTATAGCAAAGTAATTTTATTATTACTTTTGTATTATGGATCTCCGCAAAGTAACGCCTAATTCTACAAATTAATATTGTTGTAAAGTAAAGTAAGTAAATTAACAGCCTGTTACTATGCCCACTGCTGGGCTAAGGCTTCTCTCTCCGTTTCTGCAGAAAAGGTTTGAAGCTAAGACCTACCACGCTGCTCCAATGCGGATTGGTAGGTTACACGTACCTCCAGAATTCTCTAGAGATATGCAGGTTTCCTCACGATGTTATCCTTCACCGGAAAGCGTGTGATAAATTGCAATTATCCATTAGACACATGAGTTTTAATAGAAAACCTCAATGGTGCCTGCCCGGGTTTGAACTCGTGTTCGATAGTCGCACGGTCTCACCGCTAGGTTATCACAGCCTCAATATTGTTGAAATATAATAATATCTTGTCAGCACATAAAGGTATCACAAACAAATAAAGTTAAGCTGCACTAAAATCAGTTCAATGTGTAGAAATTATTTCAGCTATCAGAAAGGGAAAGAATCCTAAAGTACCCTTTTCCAAAATTTCTAATAATATACTACCAAAAATTTGATATTTCAAGCTTCCATATATTTTACTAGCCGAGCCAACGACGGCTTCGCCCGCGTGGAATTCACCGATTTAAGAAACTTTTCCCGAATTTTCGAAATTTTGAACATAAAAGTAGTTATTGTGCCGTGTGGTATCTGACTGCATAGAATAAACCACCCTCATTACTTACCGAGGTGTCGTAAAAGGCGACCTAAGGTAAGTTGACGTCAGGCAGGCGGCCGGTCGTAAAATACGTAGCCAAATGTTGTGACAACATGTTTGTAACATGTTGTGCCGACCCCACTTAGAGTGGGATAAGGGCAGGAGGATGATGAATTTTTGTACATAATAATATACATAATTATAAAAAGATTGGCGATGTATATAATAGACAAAGTAAGAGTCGACATAAGCTTGCGGTTCCTGCTTTGCGCCTTGCAAAAGTTCGTAATTCGTTTGTGGGTTTGGGTATAAGATTCTATAATAAAATTCCACAATCTATATTAACTTTACCTTTACAGCAGTTTAAAAATACTATTTAAAAAAGGTTAATACAGAAAGCCTATTATACTATTGAAGATTACCTAGAAGATAAGAATGTGTGGATATAGCTTCTCTTCAACCCTGTACAAGACATTAATAACTATATGTAACTAGTAATAAGAATTATTGTTTGAAAAGAGCAACCGCCGAGTTTCTTGCTGGTTCTTCTCGGTAGGAACAGCTTTCTGAACCAGCAGTAGATGTTGACGATTCAAAAGCACTTGTTTACAAGTTTACTTGAATAAAGAATATTTTGAATTTGAATTTGAATGATGTACCTCAACACTGATATCCACTTCCTGCAGCCTTTGTCCACACATAGCAACTATGGTCTGACTGAGACTGGCCACTGAGTGCCACTGCTGTTGGACCATTCTTTGCAATGACTGCATTCCTGGACTATGGTTTCTCCCGCCAATTTGCAGTTGTAGACCTAAGAAAAGAGAAAAAACTTACTTTTGTCCATACCAGAGTTGAGGCAGGTGGCTGGTGGAAAGTGAAATATGATATTAATATGTATGATGAAGGAATGTGCTGTAGAACCGCGTTATTCTTAGTTTGTCTACTGATCTTGTCACATCACGGAGTTGAAGTAGCGAACAGTTTGGGACCATAATTATAATTATGTGTTATTATTAATAATGTATTAATAAAAGATTCATGCAAATTCAAGCAGCATAAGATCATCCTTCTCCTTATCTTTTAGTAGGGATGGCACAATAAGTTTCTTCTGCCATTTGTCATCTCTGGCGCTAGTCATTTTATAAATGTATATATTTTTTTAAACTTATTTACAAAGGAAGATTGCATCTGTGCACACTCCACTAAAAGCTGAAATCTATCCTGAACTATGTTGCAGACTATAATTCAGTGATCTAATTTTTTCATTTTATATATATGTCATATTTCACACAAGCCACATAATGGCTTTATATGATATATCATTAAAATTTCATAATAATAATAATAAAATAAGCATAATAATATTGATTTATATTATATAATTGATTATATAATATTTAAAAATATAAAGTTAGGATTTCAAAGAATTATAAATAAAAATAACTTAATATTAGACAAACATCTTAATGCTTAGACATTATTATCCATTATATAAAATAGATTAACATACCAGTATTTATGTGCCTGGCCATGATAAATAACTGTGCAGCTTTTACAAAGTCATTATTTTCGATGCATTGCCAGACTTTCTCTGGAATCTCCATCAATAATTTAATTTGTACAGATATAGTATGCACAGGATTAGCTTCTATCTGGGAACTAAAATGTCAATTACTTTATTAATGTTATTTTGAATTAGATGTTTTTTTAAATAGTTTCAATAATCACCTCTTTGCATGTGGCAGTCTTTCTTGTATCTTAAAACCAATTAAATTTGTATCATGCAAATTTTTGCAGGCAACCATCATTGTATTGATATGCTCCAAGGTGCTGCTTGTTGTAACTTTCATATCCTCTATGGTATCGGCTGCATGTATTAGATCTCTATACCTTTCCCTAAAATAAGAAAATAGTACTTATTACTTCAAAGTGAATCAAAATGATCATCCCTTTTTCATGTTTGTAAATTAACATACATTTAGACCAGGGCTAATTAATATTTTACTAATGACAGAAATGCCAAACAACCGTTTACTGCAATATTTCTGTAGTTACTAGCTACTAGCTGGAAATATAAAGTTCAAATCCTACACCAGGGCAGGCTAATGGATACCACATATTCCAGTAAATCTCATTCTTATCAGATTGATAACGGTTAGATTTGTTGATATAAGTTACAAAGGAAAGTGTTAGAAGATTTTTTCTATAATTTACACTGAGACTAACTTATTAATACGTTTCGGCATAAATATTTAAAGAAGGATAAATAGTATTAACAATAACATGACCATACCCAACCATGGCTCGCAATTCTTCCCTTTTTCTTTCAATTTCATATTGTAGTTTCTTTTGCACCTGATCTATTTCACTAATGGAATGAGTTTGGAAAAGTTGCTCCGGGATAATTTCTAGTAAATTTGGTTGTTGCATTTTTACAGTTTCGCACTCGCAATTGTCGTATATTTAATTTTTAATACTATATATTTAGTATTTACTAAACAACCGATATATCGTAAACATCCGGCAACGTCAAATGTTACCACAGACAAATAATTAAATAAACTTTCAACTCAGACTAATAATAAATTATGAATTGAGTATAGATTACAGAAAATAAGTATTGTATTAATAATAAAAATTGATTATTTTATTTAACTTTATAGCACCTACATAATAATAACTTCTCGAACTGTATATTCGTCGTTTTTTGGATTTTCTAGAATGTACTCAGGGATTAGTTAATAATTAGATAAGACTCCCTATTTTATGGTAGTCTTTCTAAAAACCTGGGCTATCCACATTAGAGATGCGTTGTGGATAGATCCAATCCTTCACTATAAATGTAGAAAAGCGGCCTTTGGTTTTTTGTATAGTAATTAGTAACAAGCCCATATTTTATCAACATGACATACGACATGATCACAGATTATAATTTAGGTATAGTGCTTATTTCAAACTAGCATTATACGAGTAGTTTTTGTTTTTCCAACAATCTTACGAGTTTGTGTTTTATTAATAAAGTTTCACTTGATAGTCCCATTAGTATTGGTGCAAATTTCAACATAGAGTAATGTAAGAATAGGCTTGTAAAATTGTTAATTATTACGAATAATGAAATGTAATTCTTGAGTAGAGTGTCTGCTGCTATTAACACAGAATATAATTAAGTTAGATGGTGGTTAATATAGGTGGGTATACTTCTTTATTGACAATGGGAACGTAAGTTTATTTTCGTAAAGATTACAGTTAGTAATTAACGGTTAACTAAGTTTAAATCATAGTTATGTAGCAGTTGACTATTCTCAAATATATTCGAATTAAGAACATTTTTAGAGTAGATTTATTGGGTTCTATTACAGACTACAAATACAAAATGGAAGGTGACATTAAAAAGTTAGAAATGCCATGGAGTTATACTAGAGTAAGGACGCTAGCTGTATCAATCTCTCTTTTTTTTTGTGTGATTAGAAAATTATAAGTATACGAGTTTCATATTCCCTCTCATTATTTATTGTGAAATTCACTTACGGCCTTGGCTATGGCTACCTTACTCTAGTATAGTAACTCTATGACGAAGACAATTAGAATGAAAGTACGAGTCAGTAAGTTCATACTATAATAATTATAAAATGGTCTCTATTGGTACCACATCTTCTTACAAATGTTTTACTTAAGAAATAAATTATTCATAAAATAAAACTTCTGTATGAGTCATAGAGCATTTATTCCGACCCGCCGTCACACCCATATAGGCGCAATTACCCCCAGACAGTATAAAACCTGTCGTTTTATTGAGATTTTCACTTCACTTATTTTCACTTCACTGTATCAGTACATCACTTCATACACTGTTGCTTTCTTATCACCTGAACCTGTCACTATAAACTTATCGTCCGCCGATATATCACAACTGAGCACCGATGATGATTCTTTTGTCTGAAAAAAAAATTAACTCACATTTAAGAATAAAAGAGAAAAAACTTTTTGTAAATACTTAAAATTAAGTATTTACAAAAATAAAATTTTCGTCTCTCTGTCTGTTACGCTTTCACACTATATAATGCTCCACAACTATATAATCCTCCATCAAGTGAAATTTTGATCACAATTGGTTCAGCACCTCGAGAATGGAACTGTCTTTTGGTGAAACCATACAAAAATCTATTCTGTAGATTTTGAGAAAATCTATCAACTTACAGACAATCAGCTTTCCAAGGAGTCGCGCGGTTTGCAAAAAAACTCACTTGCTGGAAGCTTTAGTCGCGTATACCAACAGAATCACACTAAAGTAATGTACTAGAGAATTGTAGATATACAAAAATCAAAGAAAGTCCGCGATAGCATGTCTCTATCTCTTATAGTTGACGCACAATTACTACTTATAAACTAATGTACTAGAGAATTGCAGATCTATAAAAATCAAACAAAGTCCGCGATAGCATGTCTCTTTATCTGGATGTTTAACTAACAATAACTACTTTTATGTTCAAAAATTTCCATAAAAATTCCGTTATACTTATAACTACTTATACTTATAACATATAGTTAGTATACATACCTGAAATATACTAGCTCCGTATGGAGTTCGCCATGCGTTTAGCAGATTGTCCTTCCCAGTGGAGACAAACCATTTACCCGCAGCAGCAAAGCGTAGTGAGAGCACACAAGACTCGTGCAATACCAACTGGTATCGATCTGGTTTTCCTGCATGCAGAACTTCCACATGAGAGTTCTCCATACCCACAGCCAGCCACGAGCCTGCAATGGAAACAATGTTAGGAATCGTTTTATGGTATAAAATATTAAAAGCGCTCTTGAAATGAGGTGTTTAAGGTGCAGGATGAAAATAAGGTAAGGTTTTGATTATACCATAGTAATAAATCACACTACTCCATAGATTTAGTTACCGAACTGGATGTAAACAAACGACAAAAAAAGGCTCCACGAAAAAATCGCAAAGCGAAGCATTATCCAAATAAGCATAGTCATATACTAATCGGTTCGACCCCCACCATTTATTTTATTTAGCCTCTGACACGTGTAACAAGTTCAGTCTATTTCTTGATGATCCTTCGGTTGCGGGGCGAAACGATTGTTGAGTTTGTGATAGTGAACGTGTGTATTGTGGTGGCGGTGGTGGAGGTTTGTACATGTGTTCTAAACGAATGCTGCATGTTCCAGGCATGAAAATGAATGATCCACTCTACTTTTAGCATTATATATGTTCGTATTCACTTTATCGCAGATTATAACAAAATATTTTTACTATTACTTTTGTATCAGCCTTTACAGACAATATGCTAGCTATGTTAGCCACATAGCTAGCATATTGTCAATATATCGGTTGTTTCGAATACGTTATGGTAACTCACCAGTAGGACAATATCCCAATGAGAATATCTGGCTGTTGAAGTCGTGCTGGTGGAGTTGCCTCCCCTCCCTAAGGTCCCAGGAACGCACAGTATTGTCCAGTCCGCCCGTCCACAGCCGGGTGCCGTCCCGACTTATGTCTATACACGACGCGCCGTCTGTGTGTCCTGGAAACATAAATATTATTAACCATCTACTAGGTACTACAGTAGCGTTTTTAATAAGAGAAGTTCAAGGAAACAGGTATTCTTACATTAGCCTCGCAGTATATTTTTAGAAATTTAATTTTTGTACATATGAATATAAATAATTATAAAAGGATTGACGATGTATATAATAGACAAAGTAGGAACCGACATAAGCTTGGTTCCTGCTTTGCGCCTTGCAAAAGTTCGTAATTCGTTTGTGGGTTTGGGTATAAGATTCTATAAGAAAATTCCACAATCTACATTAACTTTACCTTTACAGCAGTTTAAAAATACTATTAAAAAAAGGCTAATTCAGAAACCCTATTACACTATTGAGGATTACCTGGAAGATAAGAATGCGTGGATATAGCTCCTCTTCAACCCTGTACAAGACATTAATAACTATATGTAACTAGTGATAAGAATTATTGTTGGAAAAGAGCAACCGCCGAGTTTCTTGCTGGTTCTTCTCGGTAGGAACAGCTTTCCGAACCAGCAGTAGATGTTGACGATTCAAAAGCACTTGTTTACAAGTTTACTTGAATAAAGAATATTTTGAATTTGAATAGTTAATAAAAAAAATTACTTGTCGTCTTTTCAAGCTGTGATAGCCCAGCGGTGAGACCGTGCGACTCTTTCGAGGGGAACTCGAGTTCAAACCCGGCCAGGCACCAATGAGTTTTTCTATTAAAACTCATGTGTCTAATTTATAATTGGAATTAATCACACGCTTTTCGGTGAAGGAAACATCGTGAGGAAACCGGCATATCTCTAGAGAATTCTAGAGATATGTATAACCTACCATTCCGCATTGGAGCAGCGTGGTAGATCTCAGCTCCAACCTTTCTCTCCAGAAACGAGAGGAGGCCTATTCCCAGCAGTGGGATTGTAACAGGCCACTACTTTACTACTTACTTTACTTCTTTTCATTATAATAATTATAAACATCTATAGTAATTACATCTATGTTAAATCTATGATTACACATGTGAGCCTTGAGCTTGTATTATTAAAAATATAATCTATTTATTACTAAGTAATAATTTGCATTGATTAGTGATTAACTGGATGTATTTATCAGTTACATAATGTATTACTTAGTGAGTAATAGACTGTATTTGTTAGAGCAGATTATATTTATTAATAAGTAACAGCCTGTGTTATATTAGTAAGCATAAGCTAGGTAATCGCCACACTGTTATTAACTAATACATTGGATTCATACCTTACCTTGAAATTGTCTAACTAAAGTTTGATTGTGAAGATCCCATACTGCTATATTTCCATCTGAACAACAACTGAAGCAAACCTGTAATATGAAAAATAGTTGATTTTGAGTATACATAGTAAATACTATGTACTGGTTTGTCTCGATAAACAGCTTAACGAGTTTGTACTAGATTTTGCGTACATGCAGCTTAATGATATGATATTTATCTAGTCTTAAACCTAAACCTTAAACCTTTTATAAGATAGTGATGATGAAAATTGACTAGTTATTAGATTTATATTTAAAAAGAGCAACCATAGGGTTTCTTGTTTGCTTTTCTCGGTATTAGCAATATTCCAAACCAGCAGTAGAGTTTACAGTGCAAAAGCACACGTTTACTTGAATAAAAAATATTTTCAACGCTTAATTGACATTTTGAGAGCGACACAAATAACGCAAAAATATAAACAAATATCGACCTTAACAGTATGTATTAAAGTTAATTTTTACTCAAATCAACCAATACATATTGCGTTCTGTTTTGCGTCGTTTGTGACACATCAGCAATCGATTATATGACCAAATTTAAAAGTCAAGCGTAATATACAAAAGGAGTTTAAAATTGTTACTCTGTAAAATAGCCAAACTATACTAAACCAGTATGTAAATTTAAAAAAAGAATAAAATTTAAAATCAAATAAATTAAGCATTAAAACACATGATTTTATTTTTAATTATTAATAACAAAATATTTTGTCTATTTCATTTTTTCGATTTTCGAACTCGATTTTCGAATTCTATTCGAAATTTGAATTTGTATACGAAGCATAATTTCGAATTGTGCGCTCGTTACTTGAGGACACTTTTGACTTTGAATCTTGGGTATTATTTATTTGGTATTTTATAGTAGGTAATGAGTTTATTTTTAATTATTAATAACAAAATATTTTGTCTATTTCATTTTTTCGATTTTCGAACTCGATTCAAAAATTGAATTCGAATACGAAGCACAATTTCGAATAGTGCGCTCGTTTGTTGAGGATACTTTTGACTTTGAATCTTGGGTCTTATAGTTAGTATTATAGTAATCGATAGTTTTTTTTTTTTTCAAATTATTACCTTGGAATCCGGACTGATGGCGAGTGCGTAGCACGCGGGCGCCGACGATGTTAGTTCCGCTCGCATCCTTGGCGTAGGTGATGATAAATCCCATATAGATAGGTTCGATGCCTCCCCACCAACTAATAACGTCCGTCCGTCCGGTAGTAGTTTCACTGATCTGATATAGTTGTCTCTTTGCTGGAAAGAGAACAGATATAAAAAGTTAAGAACATATCGACTGTGTACCAGCACAGTTGATAGCTTTAAAGAAACAAAATGTCATTATAAACATTAGCACTCACACATTTATATCAACTAGTTAAGTAGTGGGACGCGCTATTTGAAAAACTCAACAACCTCGCAACCGAAGTATCATCAGGAGATAGACTCCATGACAAAATCGCAAGGCTTTGCGGGGCGAGACGATTGTTGAGTTTGTGATAGTGAACGTGTGTAATGCTTGTGTATTGTGGCGGCAGTGGTGGTTTGTGCATGTGTTTTTAATGAATCCTGCATGTAACGGGTATGAAAAAACGGATAGTCCGCTATACATTTAGCACTATATATATTTTCTATTTACTGTATCGCGGATTATAGCAAAGTAATTTTTATTATTACTTTTGTATGGATCTCCGCAGAGTAACGCCTAATTCTATAAAAGCTTTACAGAGACAAAATGTCATTATAAACATTAGCACTCGCACATTAATATCAATTAGTTAAGGAGTGGGGCGCTCAAATTATACAAGCTCTACCATATGTATATATCTGTAGGTGAAAGCTAAAGGATCTTAAATCCATTTTCTGTCGTTTTTGTATTTTCAATTATTCTTACAGTATACTTGTATTAGTCGAATTGGTCGGTCAGTAGTGCTGTCAAGGCCTTTGAAAGCGGTCGTTTACAAAATCTCGACGCAAAACGTCTTCTTAAAAAGAACCGCCCCAAAATTATGTATACACACACATACTCTTCTGGCGAACTATACTGTGCACCTTGCAATAGGACGGTTTTGTATAAATTGCCGCGCGACGCGACCTCGACAAGCCGGAGCAACGACCTTTATGCATTCTATTGCAGCAAGTCACGTCCGCTAGCTTAGTAACGTTTTGTATTACGATAAGACAGCACGCGCGCGCACCTGTACGACCTTATTGTAGAACGCACACGCGTAATTATGCGTTTGGGTGTGGTTTTTTAGATGCCACGACTGTATTGACTTTTGATATTGATATAAGTATTGAGTGACGCGTTTCAACCAGTAAAACGTGAGATAAGACGCGACCGCGACGCGGTTTTAGTACGCGTTCGGGTTACTGTTTACCGATATGGGACGATTCAATAACGTGTGACCTTACGAAGGTTTTGTGCACACCGGGTGTTATTTGTGTTATTTAACCGCGTTAGTGAAGTGTATACGCCGGGAGAAATAGACAGTACGTGTCCGTGGAAGACTGCTGAGGCGAGCCAACGGGTGCGGGAATCGGCCAAGTACATACAAGCACACACACACACGTACACATATACACGCAGTGATTCATGAGGCCGGGCCGCATACAGCTGACGGCCGCATAAGGTAGGTTGAGACGCCGAGACGGCGGGCCCAGGTCTCGGAGGTTGTTTCATCCGCCCGCACGTTTGTGCGGAACAAGGACTGTTAAAACAAAATTTTTGCAGTTTTTGCCAGTCATAATCGCGCACATTCACGTATCTAGCAAGGTTCGCCGTTGACGAAATACGTCAAGGAGTACATCATCATCATCATCATTATTGGTCAAATGGTAAAAGACGTAAGCCCCTGAGGTGATAAACGCTTAGGCTGATAAAATAAACGCTACTGAATAATTTATAAAATGTGACTTAAGGTCCTTGACCGACAGATATTGTTACTTACTAGGCAATCTAATTGGGACAGAGGCTCCAAGGTGGACGGTGACCCAGGGTTGATGATGTCCCACAGTTTGACGCACCCCTTCCCACCCGGACAGATATTGTGTTACTTACTAGGCAATCTAATTGGGACAGAGGCTCCAAGGTGGACGGTGACCCAGGGTTGGTGATGTCCCACAGTTTGACGCACCCCTTCCCACCCGGACAGATATTGTGTTACTTACTAGGCAATCTAATTGGGACAGAGGCTCCAAGGTGGACGGTGACCCAGGGTTGGTGATGTCCCACAGTTTGACGCACCCCTTCCCACCCGTGTACGCGTGTCTCATCCCACTGCTGAGCGAGAGGGCCACAGCGCAGACCACTTCACCGTGGGGCAAGGCGGCCACGTGACGTGCTCCGCGGGGTATGCCGGGGCCCACTAACGCGTCAGCGGGAAAAGGCACTGGTTGTAGAGGACCACCGCACGTGTGGTAGGAATACGCTCTGGAAACAAAAATTGGTTCAATTACTATACTCATACATGTTTGTTTGTCTAATTTCTTTATTGTACATCATAAACACACAAAACACAGAAATATAAAAGTAAAATTAAAAGATGATGGTACAAAGGCGGACTTATCAAATTCAAATTAGTTTATTTGCCAAAAACATGGTAACAACAGGTGGAACAAGATATTAGCAACATTTGGTATCAACATGTTTAGTCATATATCTGACATGCAAATTTTATTAACTATTTTATTATTATGAATTATTTTATGTCAATCTAATTATAATATGTCATAAAATGCATATTAAATTCCAGAAACTCTTCCACCAAGTAAAAACATTTATCGACTAACCAGGAATGTATTTGCTTTTTAAACTGTGTCAAAGGCATATTTTTAATTGATTGCGGCAATTTATTATATATCCGAATCATCATATGATGGCAACTTTTAGAACTGAGAGCGGTTTTACAAAACGGATAATGCAACTTGTTGGGATATCGCGTGTTAAATGAAACAATGTTATCTCAATAAGGGATCTCTTCCAGTCAACCTTTGAGCTCTGAAAGGACAAAATTAGGATGTAATAGACGAGAAATGCCGCGAAAGGACAAGAAGATAAAAATAACAATAAATATAAAAATAACAATAACAATATAAGTACAAAAGACATATACATGAAAAATCGAAATTTTCAACGATAATTATTTAGTTGAAAGTAGTTTGCAACACTTTTTCTTAAAAGAGTTGAGTGAGGGTGATTTCCTAATAGAAATGGGCAGAGCATTCCATAAAATGACTGCTTTCACTCTGAAGGAATTTGAAAAAGTACGGGAAGAACTTGCCGGTTACATTACATTGAGCAGGGTTTCCCAATGGTGGGCAAATGAACTCGACATGAGTTAAACAAAATAAATAACAAATTTCGTAAATATCTTTTTCAATTACTAACATAGGCTAAGTTTTTTGTTACTAACGTTATGGACATAATGTCTGAATTAAAAATAAATAATAATAATAATAATAATAAACCAAATTCATCATCATCATCATCATTCTCCTGCCCTTATCCCACTCTAAGTGGGGTCGGCACAACATGTTACAAACATGTTATTATATGGCTACGTATTTTACGACCGGCCGCCTGCCTGACGTCAACTTACCTTAGTCGCCTTTTACGACACCTCGGTAGGAGATGAGGGTGGTCTATTCTACGCAGCTTGATACCCCACGGCACTTACCTTAGTCGCCTCTTACGACACCTCGGTAAGAAAGGAGGGTGGTCTATTCTATTCTGCCGGATACCACACGGCTAATGAGTTAAACCAAGTTATGATAGAATTATTTTGCTAAAAATTTCCTTTGTAACTACTGTTAAGTCCCAGGACCAAACTTTCAATTTACAAAAATAAATCTACAGTCTGAGTTAGTAAACTTCCATTACCACGAGATCGGTACGAACGCGGGTGAAACCGCATTGCCAGTAAATAAATAAAATAAAACAAAACCGAACTAGATATAACTATAATTATTATCACTGTAAGAAAAAACTGTATAAGTGGTTAAGACCCTTCAGTAATGATGAGACCGAGAACCTATTATTACATATAAAATAAAAAATAGAAAGTATACAGAAAATACACAATTCTTCCTCATAGCATGTCCTTTCAATATTCGTACACACAATCATGCCCGCAGGCACACACACACACACACACACACACAATCACTGACACGCACGTGCCCATCCATACACACACACACACACACTGACACGCACGTGCCCATCCATACACACACACACTGACACGCACGTGCCCATCCATACACACACACACTGACACGCACGTGCCCATCCATACACACACACACACTGACACGCACGCGTCAATCCATACACACACACACACACACACACACACACACAGTCACACACGTGCCCATCCATACACACACACCCCCGCACACACGTCCACACATAATATGAACAATACGCTCACAGGCGTTAATGTTTTTATTTATTAAATTGATTTCTTTTGTTACTAAATTACATGTACATGACATATGGAAGGATAGAAGCTCCAAGCTTAAATGGAGCTTCTAATCACTAGATTAAGTTTTATAACATGTGAAATTATTTTTGTGAATAAATAAATAAATAAAACTAAAAAAAATAACAATGTTACGGTTTAGCGGGCGGCATCCCGTTGGTCCTGGCCATCTGTCCGTCGTACGGCAGCGGCGGCCGGTACGCGGCGTACGACGGGAACGCGTACCGGCCGGTGGGGGTGGGCGCACGGTTCTTAGCGCCGGGCGTACCGGGCTTCTCCTACAAAATGTATTTATTGCATTTAAATATTTGCTAAAATGAAAAAAATAAAAAAAAAATAAGCTGTGATAGCGTTGTTCGCGACAACTTTACATTTACCCAATTGTATATAGTTTGTGAATGAATAAATAAAGAAAATATATATTTAATTATAGGATAGTAATATAAGATTAGTAATAATGATAAATGAATATTGTAACAGTTATTATGAATAAAGACGCTAGTCCCCCCGCGTATATATTTGCTCGTCCGGGAGCTAGTACGGGCTCCCGCGGTTGCCGGCCGCGAATGTGTATAAAGATAGCGGTCAGCGGCCCAATCAGGCTTCAAAATCGATTCATGCGTACAGCCACTGGCTGTCCGTGGTTCGTGCGCAACGTGAATCTCCATAGAGATCTCGACCTTCCCACGATAGCCGATCTTTTCAAACGATTCTCGAAGACCTACTTCGAGAAAGCGTCCACACATCCTAACCCCCTTATAGCAGCCGCGTCCAACTATAAGGTGTTTAACTTCCCCAACCGATTTCACAGGCGCCCTAAGAGCGTCCTCAACGACCCCGACGATGCTATCACAGCATCCAACAAGACATACACACAATACACACACAAACAGCGTCTTCGCCGGCGAAGACGAGGTCCCCGCTTGCTTGTGTCAAGCGGCCGCAGCCCTCTGCCGCGGCCGCCGTGATGCAGACTTCTTCAAAGTCAATGTGTTAGATACAGTCCTCCAAAACGCGCCGCTTTAAGCCGAGGTTCGGTCTCGCAGGAGACACCCTTAAGGCGACGCTCCCAATAAGTTACGAGTGCCTAAAAACACTCGCTTCTTATCAATTTTTACCCGGCGAAGCTTCTGCGCTCGCCCATCCCACCGGTGACGCTGTAAAAGCCATTAGGGCTAACAGCATTAGACACATTCGAAAAAAAAAAAAAAACCCAATCAGGCACTCTACGTCATTCGACTGCAGTATGCGAAAACGCTCTCTAAGGGAAAAGCGCGGGGGAAAGCAAGCAAGTTTAATCAGTGTTTTATTTATTGAACCGGCAATCAAAGTTAACAAGTGTGGGCTGTCGAAGGGGCCCACAGCCTTGTGGTGAGACCGTGCGACTCTCTACTCGATATACTCATACGTTTAAAACTCATAATTAAAACAGTATATTATATAAAATCTACTAAAACAAAATAGTCTAGGATTTTCTGACCCCTCTTGTATAGAATTCTGGCTACGCCCTTGGCAAGGGCAACATTCCGAACCAGTTGTAGCTTCATTAATTACATTGATCTTTGACGATTCAAAAGTGCTCGAAAGAGCTTACTTGAATAAAGATAGCCTGTGATAGCCCAGCGGTGAGACCGTGCGACTCTTTCGAGGGGAACACGAGTTCAAACCCGGGCAGGCACCAATGAGTTTTTCTATTAAAACTCATGTGTCTAATTGGTAATTGCAATTGATCACACGCTTTTCAGGAAAAGATCGTGAAGAAACCTGCATATCTCTAGAGTATTCTAGAGATATGTGTTACCTACCAATCCGAATTTGAGCAGCGTGGTAGGTCTTAGCTCCAATCCTTCTCTCCAAAAACGGAGAGAGGAGGCCTTAGCCCAGCAGTGGGCATAATAACAGGCTGTTACTTTACTTTACTTTACTATTTGTTAAAATACTTTATTCCTCCACGTTTTTCTTATAACCGCACGACTTTAAACACTATTTACATAAAACTGTAATGTACTATTAACTCTCCGGAAAAAAATGAAAATAAATAAAAAATAAATATGTGGGACACTTAACCAGACGGTCGTCCGTCCCCAAAGTAAGTAACTTAATATAAATATAAATATATGGGACATATATACACACGGTCGTCCGTCCCCAAAGTAAGTAACTTAATATAAATATGAATAAATATAAATATATGGGACATATATACACACGGTCGTCCGTCCCCAAAGTAAGTAACTTAATACTTGTGTTATGGGTAACGGAAAACTGGTAAATATACTACATATATAATTTTAAACACATACTTAAATGTAATGTAAATGTAAATGTATATTAATTATATTTCTTTAATGTAATTGACTGGCCCGTTGGCGCAGTGGGTAGTAACCCTGCCTTCAGCTCCGCGGGTCGCGGGTTCGATTCCCGTCGAGGGCCAACATTTTCTACAAACAAATTGTTGGTTCTTCGAGCCTGGGTGTATATTTGTATTTAAGTATGTATTTAAAATTATATATGTAGTATATCTACCAGTTGTCCGTCACCCATAACACAAGTATTAAGTTACTTACTTTGGGGACGGACGACCGTGTGTGTAATTTTCCTATATATTTATAAATACAAATACACACCCAGGCTCGAAGAACCAACAAATTGTTTATAGAAAATGTTGGCACTCAACGGGAATAGAACCCACGACCCGCGGAGCTGAAGAGTAGGGTCACTACCCAATGTGCCAACCGGCCAGTAAAAGATTGCACTCTCTTTTACTAAAAATTACTATTATTCATTCAATAGATTTTAAGAAATGTTGTCCTTCTTTTATACATATTATACACGTCGGGCTCATCCGATAAAATAAGAAGTAAGTATAGCCGGTCTCTCAATATTAATAATAAAAAATAGTTTGATGTGGAATAATCAGCCATTTCCGTAGTACTCTAAAAAAGGAACTGTCAATGAATGTACAATGGATACCTTTTAGCTTTTATTTGTATTTCTATTATATATTTACTTTTATTTCTTTATTACTCCAGATCATATTTTGGAGCGTTATTATGTGAATCTCAACAATCAATTAAACTAGTTAATAAAGATACCGGCTATACTCACGTTGATTTTATGAGACGATTTTATAAGACGTGAGTATAGCCGGTATCTTTAACTATGAATACTACTCACGATAGTTTAAATTTTAAATTTTTGATAACATTCTTTACTTGATTTTAAATACAGAAAGAAAGTCTCCTCTCAAAACTTACATCTTTCGAACTCTTGGGCGTAGACCGACTTGATGAAGAACCAGACCTTGAGGGCGGCCGTGGTCCATTTTCCGTCCTCTCGCCACCATCTGTTCGCACACTTGGAGATCCTCTTTCCTCCTACGATATTAACATTTTTTTTGTTATTTGTTAAATTTAGAGCTGTGATAGCCCAGCGGTGAGACCGTGCGACTCTTTCGAGGTCTTACGGGTTCAAACTCCGATAGACATCAATGCTCCTGCGTTGCGCCTAGCAAAAGTACGTAAATCGTTTGTGGGTTTGGGTATAAGATTCTATAGTAAAATTCCGTAATCAATTTTGGCCATGCCATTACAGCAGTTTAAAACCACCGTTAAAAAGAGGCTGATACAGAAAGCCTACTATACTGTTGAAGATTACTTAGATGATAAGGATGTGTGGATATATAGAGGTACATCTACAGGGTATCTACAGGTATCTACAGGGTAGAGGTGCACCTATGTGCACCTCTACCCTGTACAAGACAGTAATAAATAAATGTAACTAGTTCTAAGATTTATATTTTAAAAAGAGCAACCGCCGAGTTTCTTGCTGGCTCTTATCGGCAGGAACAGCTTTCCGAACCAGCAGTAAAGTTGACGATTCAAAAGCACTTGTTTACAAGTTTACTTGAATAAAGAATATTTTGATTAATGATTTTGAATTTTCTGTTAAAACTTATCGTTGATGATTGCAATTTATCACACGCTTTTCGGTGAACGAAAACATCGTGAGGAAAGAAGTAATGATTATTACGTTTAAAAAGATTATTTCGTTGGGAAACGCCTATTCGAATAAAGATTATTTCTTTTTAAACCTTCTTTCTTTGTTGAAAGTTGAAGTTATTTCGTTTTTGATTGAAATACTCACCTCGTTCGCCACATCAACCACTAGATCTTGATCGCTTTTTTCCGCATCACTGTCCTAGAATTTGACGTTGTTTTGAAAATATATTATTGAGAACGCGTTGATTTATAAAAGCAATAGAATGACTATAGCAATAAAATTTAATACCAATACGGTATATTGACAGGCATAAAAAGCTTGGAATTTGGTGGCTAGTTGTCGGCTTTTCGGGCAAACATCACAGGGAATCTTATACAGTATGATTATCCGGTTCAGTAGAAAAGATCATCGTCATTATTTTACCGGGATGTCGTAAAAGGACTAAGATAAGTTGGCGTTAGGCGAGCGGCCGGTCGTAAAATAACTAGCCATAACATGTTTAAAACATGTTGTGCCGACATCAATTAGAGTAAAATAAGGGCTGGAGAATGATGAATATGGACATTGTGGACACTTGTACAGTGATCGTGCCGATTTTAGACGATCACGTGATCAACAATAAACGCCGATAGTGAAGACCCGCACGTTCCGCGCAAACGTGCGGACGAATGAAACAACCTCCGGGACCTGGGCCCGACGCCCCGGCGTTTCAACCTACCTTATGCGGCCTTTAGCTGTATGTGGTCCGGCCTCGTGAGTCACTGCGTGTATATGTGTACGTGTGTGTGTGTACTTGTATGTACTTGGCCGATTCCCAAAACCGTTGGCTCGCCTCTGCACTCTTCCACGGACACGTAATGTCTGTTTCTCCCTGAGTATACACTTTACTATATCGGCTGAATAACACCCGGTGTGCACACAACCTTCGTAAGGTCACACGTTATTAAGTCGTCCCTATATCGGGGAATAGTACCCAACGCGCACCAAAACCGTGGACGGTCGCGTCTTATCAAACACTTCACTGGTTAAACGCGTCACTAAATCTGAGAATAACACCCGAAACGCAAAATTACGTGTGCGTAAGCAAGGAATGCCGTGTTCCGGCGCACGCGGCTTCTCCCTACCGTGTTTGAAATGTGATTAGCGGGCGGCCGCTATGGTAGGAATCGAATGCCTAAACGACCTTGCTTTGGCCGCTCGCGTCGCTCGCCCCTCCGGCGGGCGAGTCATTTTATTCAAAACACCTACCATTAACTTTTAGTAAACGATTCAATTCAAAGTCAGTACCTAAACCCAACCGCTTTCTTTTCGTACCATGAAGTGTGTTTGAAAAGGACAACGTTATATGATCTATAGATAACTCTGTCTCTTTAACTCATGTTTTTAAGACGCATTCCGAACGCTCATTCAGCAACGTCTTAAAGTGTGCGTCTTTAAGACGCCATGGTATGAAAAAGCAAAACAAGTTTAGTTTACGTCTTCAATTGAATCGCAATAAGAGTTCATGGTAGGCCTGCTGGTAAAGTCCTTCGTGTACAGACAGCGGTTTAATAATGTAAAAATGATAATGTTTAACCGACGATATTCTTGCTGGTTCTTCTCGGTTACAGTTACAGTTTCCAGTCTTACACTGGAAACTGTAACTGTAAGACTGGGAAAATGGCAACTCGCAACATAGTGACAATTTTTAAGACTTGCATAAGACCTATTATGTCCTCATCAATTCAAATTTCAAAATTTTTCTATATCAAAAATAATAAAGCTATTATTTTCTGGTTATTATTTTGACTTTTTTTTACCACTGATCAACTACTAATAAGATATACTCATACGTTAAAAACTCCTAATTAAAACAGTATATTATATAAAATCTACTAAAACAAAATAGTCAAAATAGTAGATTTTCTGACCCTCTTGTATAGATTTCTGGCTACGCCCTTTGTAAGAGCAACATTCCGAACCAGTTGTAGCTTCACTAATCATATTGATGCTTGACGATTAACTCCTAGTCATATTTTGTTAGTCATACACACAAAAATTAATCTTGAAAGGGATTGGAAAGTGCTGGCAATTATTAATTCATAAGTTTTAATGCGCGTTTCCGAACAACAAAAGAGGCGGGAAACATTTTGACAGGTGACGTTCCGGGCGTGGTTCTAACTTACTTTTAGTTTGACCGTGCATAGAAAAACAGTAAATGTCGAATTGAATTATAGCGAATATATTCGACGTATTGTTTATTATTTTCGCGAGCTTACAATCTAATGTTAGTAAACTTAACCTAACTTTATTCTAAAGACTAATCTAGGATAGGCGCGTCAGCACGTGAATCATACTTGTTTTGTACAAATTGACGCGCGCGACGCGGCGCGACCGGCCGGATCAACGACCTTTGGGCATTCGTTCGCCGCCGGTCGCGTCCGACAGTTAGTAATGTTTCGGGTACTATAAAGACAGGACGCGCGTACGCCTGTATACGACTTTATGGTATAACGCACACGTGTAATTGTGCGTTTTGGGTGTGGCGTTCAATCAGTGAAGCGTTTTGAGAAGACGCGACCGTCCGCGGTTTTAGTGCGCGTTCGGGTTAATGTTCCCCGATATGGTGTGCACACCGCGTGTTATTTGTGTTATTTAACCGCGTTGGTGAAGTGTATACTCCGGGAGAAACAGACATTACGTGTCCGTGGAAGACTGCTGAGGCGAGCCAACGGGTTCGGGAATCGGCCAAGTACATAGAAGCGCACACATACACGTACACATATACACGCAGTGATTCATGAGGCCGGACCGCGTACAGCTGACGGCCGCATAAGGTAGGTTGAGACGCCGAGACGACGGGCCCAGGTCTCGGAGGTTGTTTCATCCGCCCGCACGTTTGTGCGGAATAACACTATACAGTAAAGATTATTGATTGTTAATCTAAAGTAGCACAGTATAGCCGACAAGTAGCCACCGTGACCACACAATAAGCGGGCGTGGTAAATCGACACATACACTACACAGACTCACATGGCCGACCTTCTCCTCCTTGCGCCGCTTGGCGTCCAGCGGCTCGGGCTCGGCCGAGCGCGGACGGTACTTCTGCTCGCGCTCGTGCGGCGACACCGAGCGCCGCTGCACGACAATATACGATAGAGTAGAGTAGAATACAATAGAATAGGATAGAATAGAATAGAGCAGAGTAGAATAGGATAGGATAGGATAGGATAGAATAGAATAGAGCAGAGTAGAATAGGATAGGATAGGATAGAATAGAATAGAGTAGAATAAAGTAGAGTAGAATAGAATAGAATATGATAGGATACAATAAGATAGGATAGAGTAGAGTAGAATAAAGTAGAGTAGAATAGAATAGAATATGATAGGATACAATAAGATAGGATAGAGTAGAGTAGAATAGAAAAGAGTAGAAAATAATAAAAAAGGATGGGATTAGAGTAGAATAGAATAGAGTAGAGTACGATAGGATAGAATAGTATAGAATAGTATAGAATAGGATAGAATAAGATAGGACAGGATAAAATAGAATAGAGTAGAATAGGATAGAATAGGGTAGAGTAGAATCGAATAGGAAAGGATAGAATAAAATAGAACATTCTTTATTGCTTACTTATATTTATAAATTTATAGAATTAGGCATTACTTTGCGGAGGTCTATAATACAAAAGTAATAATAAAATTATTTTGCTAACAATTTTATTATTACTTGACACGACACTAGTCTATCTCCTGATGGTGCTTCGGTTGCGGGGCGAAACGAATGTTCGGTTTGTGATAGTGAACGTGTGTAGTGCTTGTGTATTGTGGTGGAGGTATGTGCATGTATTTGTACAAAACCTCCATGTATCGGGTATCGAAAAAACGGATAGTCCACTATACATTTACCATCGTATATATTTCCTATTTACTTTATCTCAGATTATAGCAATATAATTTTATTATTACTTTTGTATTTATAAATTTATTAATTTTATAAATTATTTCCTTACTAATATTGTCTGGCCCGTTGGCGCAGTGGGTAGTGAGCCTGCCTTGAGCTCCGCGGGTCGCGGGTTCGATTTCCGTCGCGGGCCAACATTTTCTATAAACAATTTGTTCGTTCTTCGAGCCTGGGTGTGTATTTGTATTTAAGTTTTTTTTTTATGTATTTAAAATTATATATGTAGTATATTTACCAGCAGGCCTACCATGAACTCTTATTGCGACTCAATTGAAGACGTAAATGAAATTATTTTGCTTTTTCATACCATGACGTCTTAAAGACGCACATTTTAAGTCGTTGCCGAATGAGCGTTAAAAATTCGTCCTAAAACATGAGAGTAAAAGAGACAGAGTTACCTATAGTTCATATAACGTTATCCTTTTCAAACATTACAACCCCAATGCAATCCACACTTCATGGTACGTAAAGAAAGCGGTTCGGTTTAGGTACTTTGAATTGAATCGTTATCTAAAAGTTCATGGTAGACCTACTAGTATTAAGTTACTTATTTTGGGGACAACGACCGTGTGTGTAAGTGTTCCATATATTTATTATTATCATACTCACCTGTTGATTCATAGCCCGCGATGATAACCGGTCATCTTCTCGATTCGGAGGCTGATTGGGATGCAGCGAAGACGGCGGCGGTCCGCCGGGCAATACTGGTGGCTTTGTGTCCGAAAGGGGAGGCAGTTCGACCTGAATTAATCAAGATTGAATTTCAATAATCAACAAAAAAGAAATAGTAACAATTAAAATCAAAATCAAAATAATCTTTATTCGTAACAGCCTGTTACTATACCCACTGCTGGGCTAAGGCCTCCTCTCTCCGTTTCTGGAGAGAAGCGTTGGAGCTAAGACGTACCACGCTGCTCCAATGCGGATTGGTAGGTTACACATATCTCTAGAATACTCTAGAGATATGCAGGTTTCCTCACGATGTTTTCGTGTACCGAAAAGCGTGTGATAAATTTAAATTATCAATTAGACACATGAGTTTTAATAGATAAACTCATTGGTGCCTGCCCGGATTTGAACTCGTGTTTCCCCTCGAAAGAGTTGCATGGTCTCACCGCTGGGCTATCACAGGCTATCTTTATTCAAGTAAGCTCTTTCGAGCACTTTTGAAGCGTCAAGGATCAATGTAATTAATGAAGCTACAACTGGTTCGGAATGTTGCCCTTACCAAGGGCGTAGCCAGAATTCTATACAAGGGGGGTCAGAATATCCTAGACTATTTTGTTTTAGTAGATTTTATATAATATATTGTTTTAATTAGGAGTTTTTAATGTATGAGTATGTCTTATTAGTAGTTGATGAGTGGTAAAAAAAAGTCAAAATAATAACCAGAAAATAATAGCTTTATTATTTTTGATATAGAAAAATTTTGAAATTTGAATTGATGAGGACATAATAGGTCTTATGCAAGCCTTAAAAATTGTCACTATGTTGCGAGTTTCATAGTAAGAAAGACTAAGATATGTCATTGGACCTGTTCTTAGATATAAGTTAATTTTAAGTTTAGGTTAAAATTAAGTTGCTTATTAGCCCTAAGGCTAGATTGTGACTACAATAAAGTATTTCCGTTGTGATGTACTTTATAATAGGAAAAAAAAATGTTGCGAGTTGCCATTTTCCCAGTCTTACAGTTAGTTTCCAGTGTACTGGAAAGGTATTGAAACGGTTTTTAATAATCATTTAATGGGATAAGAATTAATACGAAGATATGAATAATATCGTTTGATCATTGCCGGCACTTTTATCAACTTTTACAATGTAAAAAGTTATATTGGCATGACTATAGTAGTTGGACATATAGTATCGCGGACTTTTTTGTAGATATTGATACATTCTATAATACAGCGCACGCGATGAAAGACTTTTATGACTAATTTTTACACACATCATCATATTTTTATGGGATACCTATTTTTTTAATTGCAGCTGTCAAATGGTGGAAGAATTTTTGAAATCGGTCGGAGCATCCACGTGTTTCTTACTGGCTCTTCTCGGTAGGAACAGTCTTCCGAACCGGTAGTAGAGTTGACGATTCAAAAGCACTTGGTTACAAGTTTACTAAGAATATTTTGTGGTATCCGTCTGCATAGAATAGACCACCCTCATTTCTTACCGAGGTGTGTAAGAGGCGACTAAGGTAAATGCCGTGTGGTATCCGTCTGCATAGAATAGACCATCCTCATATCTTACCGAGGTGTCGTGAGAGGCGACTAAGGTAAATGCCGTATGGTATCCGTCTGCATAGAAAAGACCACCCTCATTTCTTACCGAGGTGTCGTAAGAGGCGACTAAGGTAAATGCCGTGTGGTATCCGTCTGCATAGAATAGACCACCCTCATTTCTTACCGAGGTGTGTAAGAGGCGACTAAGGTAAATGCCGTGTGGTATCCGTCTGCATAGAATAGACCACCCTCATATCTTACCGAGGTGTCGTAAGAGGCGACTAAGGTAAATGCCGTGTGGTATCCGTCTGCATAGAATAGACCATCCTCATTTCTTACCGAGGTGTGTAAGAGGCGACTAAGGTAAATGCCGTGTGGTATCCGTCTGCATAGAATAGACCACCCTCATTTCTTACCGAGGTGTCGTAAGAGGCGACTAAGGTAAATGCCGTGTGGTATCCGTCTGCATAGAATAGACCACCCTCATTTCTTACCGAGGTGTGTAAGAGGCGACTAAGGTAAATGCCGTGTGGTATCCGTCTGCATAGAATAGACCACCCTCATATCTTACCGAGGTGTCGTAAAAGGCAACTAAGGTAAGTTGACGTCAGGCAGGCGGTCGTAAAAAACGTAGCCAAATCATATGACAACATGTTTGTAACATGTTGTGCCGACCCCACTTAGAGTGGGATAAGGGCGGGAGAATGATGAATGATGATTTTCAATTTTTTACAATTTTGTGTATGTAACACTGACAAATGTGTTAAAATTTACCTTGTGCGCAGGTGGTGGCAAATGCGGTGTGGGCGGTGGCCCAGCGCTGGGAAACAAAAGTCCCCCGGCGCCCAGTAATGCGCCCGCACCCCCAACCCCATGCGGCAAGCCGGCCGATGCGTGGATTTGTTGCTACGGACAAAGACAACCGAAATAAGGTTGTATATCCCCAAAATAAACATCATTCTAACACATTAAAACAATATAAAAGCTTTAAATCTAATGTTAATAAAAAATATTTACACATTAAAAAATAATTATAAAGAAAAAAAATTCACTGGCAGAAGTGAAAACTTGAATATCAACGTTGTGCATTTTTTATATTTTGGAATGGTTAGGTTATAATTTTACACGAATTGCTTTAATTATTATATTATTATACACAACTAGCTGTGCCAACAACGGCTTCGCCCGCGTGGAATTAAGTGATTTACGAAACTTTTCCCGAATTTTCTAAATTTTGAACAGAAAATAATATATAGAATTAGGCGTTGCTTTGCGGAGATCCATAATACAAAAGTAATAATAAAATTATTTTGCTATAATCCGCGATACAGTAAATAGAAAAAATATATAGTGCTTGTTTTGTATAAATTCAAGCGGCCCGCGCGCCTAGCCAACGGAGCTTCAGTAAACTCGCGTCGAAGCTGTCTTGATTGTGAATTCGAGTGCGGGGTCACGTACGCTCGCCGCTCGCGTTTATTACGTAGTATTTTTAGTAACGTTTTGTATTTCGATAAGACAGGACGCCCGCGCGCATGTACGATATGCGCCTGTATACGATCTTATTGAAGAACGCACACGCGTAATTATGCGTTTTAACCAGTGAAGGGTGTGGTTTTAGATAGTACCACGACTGTATTGACTTTTGATATTGATACAAGTATTTAGTGACGCGGTCAATTAGTGAAGCGTTTCGATTACTATAAAGATAAGACGCGACCGCGACGCGGTTTGAGTACGCGTTGGGATTAATGTTCGCCGATATGGGACGATTCAATAACGTGTGACCTTACGAAGGTTGTGTGCACACCGGGTGTTATTTGTGTTATTTAACCGCGTTTCTCCTGGCGTATACACTTCACTAAAGTGTATACGCCAGGAGAAATAGACAGTACGTGTGAAGATTGCTGAGGCGAGCCAACGGGTTCGGGAATCGGCCAAGTACATACAAGCGCACACACACACGTACACATATACACGCAGTTATTCATGAGGCCGGACCGCATATAGCTGACGGCCGCATAAGGTAGGTTGAGACGCCGAAATGGCGGGCCCAGGTTGCGGACGTTGTTTCATCCACCCGCACGTTTGTGCGGAACAGTGCTAAATGTATAGTGGACTATCCGTTTTTTCATACTCGTTAAATGCAGGATTCGTGCACATGCACAAACAGGAGATAGATATCTCCTGATGATGCTTCGGTTGCGGGGCGAAACGATTCTTGAGTTTGTGATAGTGAACGTGTTTAGTGCTTGTGTATTGTGGTGGGCGTGGTGGTTTGTGCATGTGTTTTTACGAATCCTGCATGTAACGGGTATGAAAAAACGGATAGTCCACTGTACATTTAGCACTGTATATTTTTTCTATTTACTGTATCGCGGATTATAGCAAAATAATTTTGTTTTTAGTTGTGAACAGAAAAGTAGTTATTGTGAGTTAACCGTGAGAGATAGAGACATGCTGTCGCGGTATAGATCTACAATTCTCTAGTACATTACTTTAGCGTATCTCTGTTGGTTTACGCAGCGCACGCGACTCCAGCTCCCAGCTAGCAAGTTTTTTAACAACTCCGCGATCTCTTCAACACAATTTACAAAATACCGATATGTACTATTTTCCTAAACCATCCGGAAGTATTGCATTATCATTTGGTGAAAACCGCACAAAAATCCGTTCAGTAGATTTTGAGAAAATCGATTAGATACAGACAGACAGCTTTTTGGGACTTTATTTTGTAAGTATAGATATTGAAACAAAAGTAATAATAAAATTATTTTGCTATAATCCGCGATACACGCGATTGTATCACGTTTATAGCAAAATAATTTTATTATTACTTTTGTATTATGGATCTCCGCAAAGTAACGCCTAATTCTATAAATTATAGATATTGATTTATGGCGCTATCGTATACAAACATGAAAATTTATTTCGCGCAAGCGTCCTGCGACTCCTGAACGAAAAAGCAGGCGCAGGCATACATTTTCGCCCCGTGGTATAAAGAGAGTGAGTTAATTACTCTGCTACGCCTCGGAGGTCTACTCTCCCTCCATATTATCAGGTCACCTCCTGTAGACCTATCATGAAATTTTAGAAAACGATTCAATTCAAAGTCAGTACCCTAAACGCAACCGCTTTCTTTTCGTACCGTAAAGTGTGGATTGCGTTGGAGTCGTAATGTTTGAAAAGGATAACGTTATATGAACTATAGATAACTCTCTCATTTACTCAAATGTTTTTATGACGCATTCCGAACGCTCATTTGGCAACGACTTAAAGTGTTCCTCTTTAAGATGGCATGGTATTAAAAAGCAAAACAATTTAGTTTACGTCTTCAATTGAGTCGCAATAAGAGTTCATGGTAGGCCTGCTGTTATGTTTAACATTTTTATACATTACAAAAAATGCACAACGCTGCTGAAGAAGTTTTCACTTCAAAAATAGTGGAGTGAATCGAATAACTTTTTCCAAAATTTATCTAATTTATATTCGGATAAGGACGACACTATTGCAAAAAATTATTAATTACCCTACAATATGCGATTACAGAAAATCTATATAATGCTATAGAAACTTTATAGAAGGAGATAGACATTACAATAAAATCGCAAATTTTTGCGTTTATGTCGTACAGTCTATCTCCTGATGATACTCTAGTTATTGAGCGAAACTATTGTTGAGATTGCGATAGTGATTGTGCGCAGTGCTACTGAGGTATGTTGGTTGTGGTATTGAATGTAACATACACACATAAAAAAAACCTTTTTTTTCAGGAACTGAGAGAAACATTGCATTATATAGGGTACTTAAGCGGTTAAGTTGACGCAAACGAAATTGAGCTAATAAAATGAATAGTGTCTACGTTAAGCTGATGATACCAAAAACTAACTTGATATAAGGAACATATCGCCCTATCCGAAGAAAAAGGTTAGATCTCCCATATATTATAAGCATAGGAAATGTGACTTTGTTCTTCGGATAGGGCGATATACGTTAATATGAATTGAGTCTGTCATCCCCGAAAATACCGTGCGACTTTTTCGAGGGGGTCACAAGTTCATTGGCAGACACCAATGAGTTTTTCTATAAAACCTATGTGTCTGCAATTAATCACACGCTTTTCAGTGAAGGAAAACATCGTGAGGAAACCTGCATATCTCTAGAGAATTCTGGAGATATGTGTAACCTACCAATCCGTATTGGAACAGAGTTAGCTTAGCTCCAACCTTGCTATCTAAAAATGGAAAGAGGTGGTCCGTTTATGCAGGATTTGTGAAAAATCAAAGCGTCATCTGGAGTCTATCTCCTGTTGATGCTTCGGTTGCGGGGCGAAACGATTTTTGAGTTTGTGATAGTGAACGTGTGTAGTGAGCTTTTGTATTGTGGTGGCGGTGGTGGAGGTTTGTGCATGTGCTTTCACGAATCCTGCATGTATCTGATATGGAAACGGATATTCCATTCAACATTAAGTATTATAATATTTTCTACTTACGATATCTCGGATTGTAGCAAAATAATTTCATTATTACTTTTGTATTACGGATCTCCGCAAAGTAACGCTTGTTCTAAGTCACAAAACGTATCTGTTCAGCTGATTTTTAGTGCGACACGTACAGACAGTATTTAATTTTTATTTATATAATGATTGTTTTCACAAGCATATTTTATTAAATCTAAATCAAAATCAAAATAATCTTTATTCAAGTAGGCTTTTTACAAGCACTTGATTCGTCATTAGTAGCAGTAGGTACCTTCAATTTATATACCGACAAGACTAAAATGATTGCGGGCTCTCATTATACTTTTACAACTACAGTATCTTAGCGAGTGTAAACATAAACATTTATCTAATCTAACCATAAAATTGATATTAATGGCATAATAAAAAAAAAACGCTAAACAATAAAATGGTGCCCAGTTAATTAAAGTGTCAAGTGTTAATCACAAACAACAAAAATAAACCAAGCACAACAATAATTGTTGTAACTTACAAGCAGCTGCTGGAGGCCCTGTTGTTGTTGTTGCTGCGGACAACATTAAATAAAATAATGCTAATCATCTATTTCATAAAACATTCCTTCGCGTTATTGATCTTCGTTTAAATAATGGTAAATGTGCATATTAATCCCCCCTATAACACGATAATTTTATATGCAACTACATTACGCGAGTTGTCCCTCGTATAACACGTGTTTTCTTCCATATAACGCGTTTAAAACTTTATTGCAAAATATTTTTTATATTATCAAATTTCCATATATTTGTAATATATAAAAGATTTTTATTTAAAATATTCTTATTTGATTTTAGACGCACGTATTCATAAAATTATTTTCTCTTAATATAATCTACTTAAACCCACTTTAACGAGAAAAGTTAAACGTAAATGATTCGTACATAACGCGTTAGATGGTCCTATGAACGCGTTTAACGAGAATACTCATTCCTACAGCTTGTTTTCGTAAACGAATACCAATTTTACTATAACACGGTATAGGAGGGACTATTCTACTTTTAATTTAAACAATAACGGTTCATAACGAGAGAAATAATAACGCTCATATAATGTAAGCTACGTAATCTAAATATCCTAAAAGACAAAAATTATTGAAAAACTATTGAAAATATTAAAATAATATAAAAAAAAATAAAAAATAAAAATAAAATAAAATAAATAAAAAATAATAAAAAATAATAAAAAAAAAGATAAAAAAAAATTTAAAAAATTTTAAAAAAAATTAATTAATGATGCATTAGAGTAAGTTCGTTTTAAGTACAATAACATAAAAAAAAGAATACAAATGAACTAACTAAAAAAGGGCATTATTAAAAAAAAAAAATCTAAATATCCGAAATAGTCATTTCTATTAATACAATATCTCAAGTAGACTATTAGCCCCACATAACAGAGTTGTCTAAAAAGCTTAAAACTTTTAAACTCAAAATTTAAATATATTTTTTAATATACTCCATCGAATTGGTTGCAATTATAGAACATTTGAAGGTATACTGTCTAGTAATAACGCCTTTTTGAAAAGATACAATGTAAAGTTACTGTTATTACTGTTCTCGACATCGCGTATGTGGAACTCAATAAAAAGTCTATTTTATTACCAAGCGCTTTACGCTTAGGATATTTGAGTTTAATCTGGCATAGCCATATATTTTTTCATATTTACCAACAACATACATGGTTTAATTGATTAATTGTACTTTCATTAAACTTAACTGATCCATCAATAGTTCATACGAAAAAGGTTCATATCAACAACTCTATTATTATCTTTCTGTATGGTCTGTATAGCTCAAATTAAGCGCAAATCATTCTGCCACGTAAAATTATTTATAATTTTTAATTTAAAATCCCATGCTTGATTTCTTCAGTACATCTAAACCTCTTCTCAAATGACTATTATTATCTTTCTTTATGGCAGGAAAGAACGCGATGGCAGACAAACCTCTTTTTTACTTAAATTTAACCTCAAAACTTTCACATTAACAACTACTCTATCTATCGATTTTTTTTTAATTAAATAAATGCAGTACATTCTAGAGATCGTTCGAAATTACTACTCTGAATTGAATTTGTGACGAAAGATGATACCCATGGCATTTAACCTACCATTTAAACGTCACTGTTTAGGAATTTAGTGCGATATAGACACTAAAGTCATGGCAATACTAAACTTACCCCGATAATAGCATTAAGTTCAGACATAGTGACCTGCTTAGCTCTATCGACGGCAGACGCTACTTGCTGCTGGTGCTCCTGAGCTAAGAACGGCAACACTTGACCGATGATTGCACTTAGCCTTTTCGCTATTTCCGTCTTTGAAAAAAAAACAACAAAAAATTGTCTATGATCATTGAAACTCTTGCACTTATTACAACAAATGTCAACGCAAAACGTTAACCCTAATCATCCTCGTGCGGGTAAATGCACCTGGACGGCTGTAACCATTTTTAGCGATAATGATTAGAAAACATACATACACACATACAGGTTCAGAATGGCATAAGCGCAGACAGATGATTCAGAATTAACTTATAACTGAGAACAGCAGGCCTACCATGAACTCTTATTGAGATTCAATTGAAGACTGATTCGGAATGTTGCTCTTACCGAGATGAACCAGCAAGAATATCGGCGGTCAATCTTTCAAACATTATCATTTTTACATTATTAAACCTCTGTCTGTACACGAAGGACTTATTTTACAAGCAATATAACAGAACTTCTACTTTACTATAATCCGCACGGGTTAAGTGAATGCATGCAAAGCCAATGTGTATGAAGCAGGCAAAATCTACGTACCTTATACATGCAGGACAAGCCTGTGCATGTGGTGCATGCACCCCAAGGCGCAATTCACCAGCAACAACGCACACAAAAGCAGCACACACACCCACCACCACAATCTCGACGATCGTTTCGCCCCGAAACCGAAGCATCATCAGGAGGATAGGCTCCACGACAAAAATCGTAATGCGCCGCGCTACCCATACAAGCAGTCTTAAATAGTTCAACTCCCACCAATACCCTCCCCTCCGAACACATGTAGCAAAACGGAATTAGATACATTTACTTGCTCGTTAATTAAGTGACCATTGTTATTTTTTATTATCTCAAGTTGTTCTAACTTGGACTTATTTTATTGCGACTCAATTGAAGACGTAAACTAAATTGTTTTGCCTTTTCATACAATGACTTCCTAAAGACGCACACTTTAAGTCGTTGCCGAATGACCGTTCGGAATGCGTCCTTAAAACATTTGGGTAAAAGAGACAGTCTATCTATAGTTTATATAACGTTTACCTTATCAAACCTTACGATCTCAATGCAATCAACACTTCATGGTACAAAAAGAAAGCGGTTGAGTTTAGGTACTGACTTTGAATTGAATCGTTTTCTAAAAGTTCATGGTAGGCCTACAGATCCAGTGACTTATCTTAGTCTTCCTTAATTCAAAATTCTCGACAACTACAACAATAATCCTTAAACCATACTAGCGAATCCAGTCCGCTTCGCATAGACTTAATTTAAAGATATCAGTAATAAAAAATTGTCATATGAGAGTTAAAAAAAATACTTTAATCGCCACCAAACTTTACAGGGTTATCCGCTGGATCTTTCGAAAGATTGACAAAAAATTTCATATAAAATCGGTCCAGCCATTTCGGAGTTAATAGACAAACATTCATTTTTGTAAGCAATTAAGATTAAGATTCTTGTTTAAGTATTAGTATTTGAGATTTATGTTGAAAACTGTAATTGCTTTGACTCAAGCGGAAGGTAAGCATGATTGAAGCAAGCATGATGAAGCAAGTGCTGATCTGACTAAAATCATCATCATTCTCCTACCCTTATCCCACTCTAAGTAGGTCAGCATAATCCATATCCATTTAAATTACTTACTTTGAGGATGGAGAATGCATTATTAAAAAATATATATATTTAACTTAGGCATGCATGATATATTTGTATTAATTTTACTAAATATTTGTACAAATTATGCTATAATTGCTAGTGAACCTATTAAATAAAATAAAATTAAAATAGTTAATAATGCCTTTATTTTCTATTTTACATTTATTTTATTATCATGCTTAAATAAATAAATAAAATTATTATTACAATTGAAAATTTGGGCAATAGCTCACAGAATGAAAAAGAATTCAAAATACTCACTTGTTTGTGCATCTCTACATTAAGGCCATATGACATTTCATAATACTGAAAAAAAGAAGTAACAATAAATATTATGATAATAAGAAAAAAAAACAATTGATTCATGTAAAAAATTTACCATAACATAATGACGTTGCATTTCTGTTTTCTCGCTTGCCAACTTTTCACATTCTAACTTTAATCTGAAATGAGAACTTTATTAAAAAATAAAAAATAATGACAAATTAGGTACACTAGGGACGATCTTAGATACTCCAAAAAAATGAGAAATAATCTTTTTCAATCCAAAGTAAGAACATAAATATGAAATGAGCCCTATAGTTTGATAATTACAACATAATATGATTTTCCATATTTCTAACGGTAGACATAGCAATGTGTTAAATCTCCTGTTACACATTGAAAGAGATAGTACTAATAGAAATGGCAGCCCTTTTTTAAAAATCATTTGTATAAATTATTGTTTATTGGAAATACAGAAAATTTCCTGAAAAATCTTAATACAATAGCAATTGTATAAGTATGTCACACTTCTTTAAAGTAGCCTCATCACTTTCACTGGAAGATTTACACATCATCAAACATATCATATTTCCAAACAGACCAAATCTAATAGAGCATTCACAATAGGTGGGAAAGTCAACCATTTAACATATCCTTGAATATAAACTCACGTATGATATTGTGCTTGTAAAAAGTTGAATTCCTCTTTAATACGCTCTAAAGTATCTGCTATAGTAAACTTAATAGCACCAGCCGCTGGCTGCGGCCCCTGTAAGCAATCACAAACACGATTATGTTATCATAACAAAACAAACTTTCATTGCCACTACTTATCATTAAAAAACAGTAATGGCTTTATCGTTGCGTTAAAAAAAACACAAACCCTAACTGAGGCCGCCGGGTGCCGCGTCGGCGTTGGGTACATCTTGCTACTAAACTAAAGTTTTTATTTTTCACAATCAAATAAAGTTTTCTTTAGATCCATACAAAACTAACACTGACGACACCATTTCCACCTTCTAAGCCTTTGCTATAAAACACGTAACATAGAAAACTCGCGATTAAGCGCTAAGAACAATGATATGCATAAACTTTGTCTTAAAACTTTTGAATTATCAGTCATTATCTTGACATACACAACTTTGAGTGTGTTTATTGACAGCTGTGTTAAGTCTGGCGCAAGATTTTAATAAATTAGGTTAATGGATTTACAAGCAACAGTTAGTATCTTCGAAAATTTTAACCATAAATCCACGCTGCAATTTTTGTTGCCTGTCAAATCATCCATCCATCATTCATTCACTCAACTCAACGACAAGGCAAAGGCCAAAGAATCGACAAGTAGTAAATTAAGAATAAGTTTATATATCTGTTGGAAGTTATTTCGCTCAATGTTGCCTATTCTTCCTCTGTTTTAACCTAATATGTACAAACAACTGACGTTACGATTGAAAAAAAAATTCAGTTTGAATAGCTTTAGTTACTTTTGATTTTTTTTATTATAACTACTTAAATAATAAAAAAATAACACCTCCTTGTTAACATATAATTTAGACTCAATTTCGAAGAATGCTTAATATTCGTGTCTATGGTTACATTCAATTTAAGCTCAAAATACACGATAAAATGTATGAGTTAATGTTAAAATATTATTATTTTATATCTCTCAAACTTTCAGGAAATATAAGACGTAAATTGTTTCGATAACTATATTTTGTATTCTTTATAACGATAGCATTGCTATTATTTGTATATCCTAATAATGAGGAAACAGTTCGCAATCGCTGTCAAATATTTATTTCAATTTATAGAATAATGCGTTACTTAGTAATAGGTGTAGACGGTAGAATGTACGTTGTTATACTTCATAGGTGTAGGATTCGTAAAAAGCGCGGTTTTTAAGTTACATGCTTTTCATTAGCAAGGAACATATCTTCTACCACAATAACAAAAATAGTTTTACCCCTTAAGCAAAGCAATATTACGAGACATAGCTACATATTATATGTAATTGGGAACAAGTGCTTTTAAAATTATTTTTTATGAGATAATATTATCAGATGTGTCAATATTTTAAATACGGTATTATACATGTAAATAATATCTAAGTTCACTAACAGCTAGCAGCAAAATAAAAATACACGTGAGTAGATAGTAAATATTCTACAAAAAGGATTACTTAATTATTAACATAAGCGTGGATACAACGTAAATTTTAAACATGTAATATCTTCTATTTAAATATTATTGTCTGTTTTTACAATGCGCCATTGACCACAATGGTAACGTGTAACGCACGCTTAATGAAATTTATATTTATTTTCTGCTACAAGTTCGTTTGTGGCAGATTGTGATTGACCTGCGGATGCAGCTGTTCGATTGCAAGCGAGTGTGCGGCGTCGGAGTGTTTTGAAAAAGAAAAATATTATGGTTGCTTTGTTGTGGTGAAACAGTGCAATTTAGAAAATAGAAAGTGTGTTTATCGATATTGTGAGTTTTGCACCGCAGAGAAAACTATGGATTTCAATACAGCCGCCGATCACGTTTTTAATGCTGCACGTAATGGAAATCTTACACGATTAAAAGTAAGTAGAAAAGAATACTCCTTATCAGACATTGCTGGAAGAAAGCTAGATAATTAGAAATTAAAATCTATTATAAAATTACTTAGTCCAATTTTTACTATGTTCTTGGTGAAACAGTTAATCGTGTTTAACAGTAACGTATACAAACTTTACAAATAAGTTTTAACAAAAAATTGTTATTATTAAAAATCGAATTTGTAAATATTTAACGATGTTCAAAAGTGCGTAAATTATACCTCAAGTGTCTCAGAATTTTTCTTCACCTTGCCAATTGCGTAAATAGCGAGGAAATGATACGTAAACTATAAATTTTATCGTCAAACCGAAAGATGTTGCGCTTCGTTAAATTTTTAAAACCTAAAATGCTTGAAAGAGTTCCTAAAAATTACATTTTACCATTAAATTGTGTATAAACTATTGTGGCCGCATGGAACAATATATAATATATTTTATCAATGCTATAATGAGATAAAATAGAACATATAAAAATATACTGTTACTAATATTGAACGATTAAAAAAATTCTAAATTTAATAAAACATTTCAAATATTCATATTGAGTATTTTACAAATATTTTTGTTTGTAAAATACTGAAATTAAATGAAAATTGCATTTTGGATAAGAAGTTGGATATTTAACTAAATCTATCATTTTTTAGAAGCTTTAATTTACTTACCGAATTTATTTTATCCCCTTGTTGTTGCTTGTTCAGTAGTATACTGACAAAGAGACCTTGACCTCTCAACTAAAAATTTGTTATCATGTGCTTGCTATTTTCATGCTTGCAAGGGTATTTCGGAGATATATTTGTGATAGACTGATTAGGTGTTAGGGTATTTAATATTTATTTATTAGTTTTATGTGTTGTTTGACACAAAAACACATTGTTAAGCATTTCAGTTAAATTACTATTGTCTTTAAAAATCATTAATAATTTGAAGTTACTTGAATAAATACTATGTATCAAATACTATATATAATCCTCCCCAAATTGAATTATACAATATATTCAACCATCTGCTAATTTAAGAAAATCTTAGTTCTATACTAAGTGTAAAATATAATGTAAATCAAATAAATTAAGTATGATCAGATTTTTATCAATAATCTGCCTGGATTTGAAAATCCTTTTTATCCATTTTTATCATCCAAATAATTTTCAATTTTGCTTTACTTATAAGCATATCTCTTACACTTAATTTAAACCTTTCTGTAGACTGGTCGAGTATGGATGGCAGAATTTTATTGTAAATCTCAGAGTCTTATTAAATATGAGTTATAAGAAATATACAAAGGACAAAAATATTTTACGAATCTGGAGAATCATTCATTATGCAGGATTGCAAATGCAATTTTTTGCCTTTCAGCCAGGTTCAATCACTTGAGTCAATGACCTGTGAGATACTGTAATAATAAATATGTAAATGAGTGATACATTGTAATCAAAGAGCTAGTTGAAATTTATCTCTTATTTGCAAACTACCAGTGTCTAATTAGCATGAACACTCTTCTATTAAATAATTTCTTAAATTCTTGACCTGTTCAATAATGGATTCAAAACACATATTGAAGATTATCTTTATGAAGAAATAATGAAACATCATTTATTTTATTAAATCTTGCTTTGTTTTTTTAAATTTTTTACTTTTGATTTAACCTCTCACATATATATATTTACTGTCTTAATGTTAACACTTAATTATTTTACTGTGTTCACCTCCTTCATTTTTATTAGTGGAAACTTCGTTGGCATGTGTGTTAATTTATTGTGTAGCATTTCTTTTGTACTAATTTAATGCTATATGTTTCCCAAATAAAAAACATAAATAAAATAAAATAATTTATAGAATTAGACATTACTTTGTGGAGATCCATAATACAAAAATAATAATTTTGTTTTGCTATAATCCACGATAAAGTAAATAGTAAATATATACTATATTGCTAAATGCTACAAACACATGCACTCAACATTGTTCAGCGATATTCATTCAATATCCAAACCAAACATTACATTACACAATCAATCAATTTTAATTTTACATCAACACTTGCTTTTTAATGTATATGACTATACAGGCAGCTTCCTTATTTCAACAAAGAGAAAGGTTTTAACTTGCATAAGCATATTAGGTTTTAACTATGGATTATGTAAATAAGATTGTTTCTGGTATAATAATGTGGTTATTTATTTTAAAATTCACTGGGATAATTTATTAAATTGATTTACTGAAAAGTCCTAAATTTCGGTAAATTGCAAAGATTCTTAAAACGCATTTTGCAAGTCTATAATGATCTTCCTAATGTATCCCCTGATCATATAAAAACTTTATATGTGGGATAATTTTTTTTATTGTTTTTCTCTTGGTAAAAGGGAAAAAACACTTAATGCTTTATTGAGGGTACTTAAATCCTTAAGTAGACGCAAACCAAGTCGCGAGTACCATTAGTATATTATATTTATGAAATCAATCAATTTAGTTAATTAATTAATTTTATATGATATAAAGGATGTGATAACCCAGCGGTGAGTTCGTAACTGCGTTTTTTTTTCGAGGTGGTCACAAGTTTAAACCACGGAGAGGCACCAATGAGTTGTTCTATTAAAACTCATGTGTCTAATTGATAATTGCAATTTTCCCGCGCTTTTCGGCAAAGGAAAGCATCGTGAGAAAACCTGCATATCTCTAGAGGATTCTGGTGATATATGTAACCTACTAAACAGTATAAGAGCAGCGTGGTGGATCCTAGCTTCGACTCTCCGGAAACGGAGAGAGGCCTGTGCCCAGCAGTGGGATACTAACATTAATTCACAACTTACTTATGTAATATTAATATTATAATGAAGTACTCATTAAGATTCCCTCTCGCTTGCCACAACATCCCATACACTTACTTACCCATATTCAAAATTCAAATTCAAAATATTCTTTATTCAAGTAAACTTGTAAACAAGTGCTTTTGAATCGTCAACTTTACTGCTGGTTCGGAAAGCTGTTCCTACCGAGAAGAGCCAGCAAGAAACTCGGCGGTTGCTCTTTTTAAAATATAAATCTTAGAACTAATTACATTTATTTATTACTGTCTTGTACAGGGTAGAGGTGCACCTATATCCACACATCCTTATCATCTAAGTAATCTTCAACAGTATAGTAGGCTTTCTGTATCAGCCTCTTTTTAACAGTGGTTTTAAACTGCTGTAATGGCATAGCCAAAATTGATTTCGGAATTTTATTATAGAATCTTATACCCATACCCACAAACGATTTACGTACTTTTGCTAGGCGCAAAGCAGGAGTCGCAAGCTTATGTCGGTTCCTACTTTGTCTATTATATACATCACCTATCGTTTTATAATTCTTTATATTTTTATGTACAAAAATTACATTGTTTAAAATATATTGTGAAGCAAATGTTAGAATACCTATTTCCTTAAACTTCTCTCGCAGGGAATCACGCGGACTTAAATTGTAGATGCCACGTATGGCTCTTTTTTGTAATACGAAAATTTTTTCACTATCCGCGCATTTACCCCACAGCAATATTCCATAAGACATAATGCTATGGAAGTAAGCAAAATAAACAAGTTTCGCTGTTTCGACATCTGTAAATTGTCTTATCTTTCGAACAGCGTAGGCTGCTGAACTAAGTTTCCCTGCAAGAGTTTTTATGTGTGTGCTCCATTGGAGTTTTGAATCCAAGGTCACTCCCAAAAATACAGTTGTATTTTCTGTTTTCAGTGGTACATTATTTATGGAGAGCCTATTTGCTGTTTTTGCAGCATTAGGTAATGCAAATTCAATACAATTTGTTTTCTTAGAGTTTAGTACCAAATTATTTACCCTGAACCAATGGGCTACTTGCGATAAACCACTGTTGACTTCGTCAATATTATGGTCATTTCTATTTACTTTAAAAATTAAAGATGTATCATCCGCAAACAGTACAATATCGCAAATATTATGAATGAAATATGGTAAATCATTTATATAAACTAAAAACAGAAAGGGACCAAGGATTGATCCTTGAGGCACACCCATAACTAAGGCCGTTCCGGATGACTGCACCTCATTAATGCACACTCTTTGAATCCGGTTGTGAAGATAAGACGCAACGAGACGAAGCGCACTGTCTTTAATACCATAATGGCCAAGCTTTAACAATAAAGTCTCGTGCTGAACGCAATCAAATGCTTTGGACAAGTCACAAAATACCCCTATGGCATTTTGTGAGTTCTCCCACGCATCGAAGATATGTTTCAACAACTTAACTCCCGCATCCGTTGTAGACCGACCCTTAGTAAACCCATACTGCTCAGGATGAAGTATGTTATTTGAAGTAAAATGCTGGAGCAGTTGATTAAGGATGATCTTTTCAAAAACCTTGCTTAGAGTTGGCAAGACTGAAATGGGTCTATAGTTGTTAGGGTCGCTCTTATCACCGGACTTAAAAAGAGGGATTAATTTAGTATATTTCATTAAATTGGGAAATATCCCTTTGTCTACAGATTTGTTAAAGATCTTGACCATAATTGGGGCGATAATTTCAATAATATGATTAATTAATTTTACTGACATTCCCCATAGATCAGTTGTATTTTTAATATTTAAAGTTTTAAAATTTTTGACAATATCGTATGGGGAAATATGTTCAAATTTAAAATTAACATTGCACTCCGTGACGCTGTCCTTTAAAACATTGAAAGCTTCCATTGGGGATGAGTTTATTGAGCTAGTGGTCGAAATGGATATATTCTGAAAGAAATGCTCAAATGCACTAGCCACTCCTGTATCGGAATCAATAAGTTCATTCCCAATTTTAAGCTCAATGGCAGATTTATGCGTTTTATGTCTGCCTGTTTCATCGCTTATAATATCCCAGGTTGTTTTTATTTTATTTTTAGAATTAGATATTTTGTTTTTAATGTGAAGAGATTTGGCCTGTGTGCAGACATTTCTAAACGTTTTAGAATATTTTTTTACATATTCTAGGAATGTGGGGGATTGATTATATTGTTTTTCTGCATACAGATCAAATAACTTGTTCCTACTCTTATAAATGCCATTAGTGGCCCATTCGCTAAACCTAAGATTTTTGAACACTCTTTTTTCTATAATATTAAAAGTCTTATTAAATTCACAACCGATCATTCCAAAGAGGGCATTAAAAAGTTCATCTGAGCTACCGCGCCTTTTGTCGAATTTAGATATTTTAGATGATATTTTTAATTGAAATCGCTTTATTTTATGAGAAGTGATAGGCCTGCATTTGATAAATTGCTTTTTTTTCTGTATATAGTTAGGTACAGATATAATTTGGCCACTATGATCAGACCTTAAGCGACTTATTACAGATTTTTCTAAAATATTACAACTGTAATCCGTAAAAATATTATCAACACCGGTAGCCGAGGTTGCAGTTATCCTAGTAGGTTCGTTAAATACATTAATCATATTAAAACATTGAAATAAATTAATTAACCTACAACGATTACAGGTATCCACCAAAATGTCAACATTAAAGTCTCCACATATTAAAACTTTTTTTGAAGATTTAGAGGTCTTCTCAAGAACTTCCTCCATGACGCTCTCAAATAGTATAAAATCACTAGAGGGTGGGCGGTACACAGATACTATAATATAGCGCTCTAACTCTACACAAGACAGCTCAAAATGTACATAAAATGTACAAAGCAAACTTAGGGCATTACTCTTTGATACCCAGTCTGTGCAGGCAATGAATGAATTTGTTACTAAGAATACCTCAATAGATATTAGTAATAAATTAGAGTTTTTCAAAAAACAACTATATAAAACTTTGCAAAGAGAATGGACAGATAATCGGGATGATTATCTGTCCATTCTCTTTGCAAAGTTTGTAAGATTTCATATTTTATTTAATTTTGCTTTTCTTTTTTATTTTTAATTATAATAGTTATTGTCCGTTTATTACCTTTTAAGCACGCTGTGACTACCTCTATCATTGTCCTGCCCTTATCCCACTCTAAGTGGGGTCGGCACAACATGTTTTAAGCACGTTGTAAGATGATTTGGCTAAGTATTTTACGACCGATCGCCTGTCTGACTTCAACTTACCTTAGTCGCCTTTTACGACGACTCGGTAAGAAATGAGGGTGGTCTATTCTACTCAGCCGGATACCACACGATACCACACGCTGTGACTACCTCTAATTGGACTTATATATTATCAATAACGCTATAACATAGAACCATATTACTTTAATTACACGTGTAAGTCTGTTGGTAGTTCTATGGAATAAATAAATGAATTAACAAATATTAAAAATTGCCTATATTAATTATTACATTCGCATATCTAACTGAATAATATTTCCGTTGATATGATACGAAAATACCTCTCGGAGAGGGAAAGTAGGATGGAGTGCGTTGACCTCATTTGATTTGCTGTTTAGTAACTGTATGCTTTGTCGCGTGGGCGAGTTCGTGGAGAGAAATCAGTCCTGCATTGAACTATGAATCGAGTCGAAAGTTAATTTCACATATAAATTAAGCAATCAATTGTATTGATAATGAACGGTACATGACTCACTACGACGTATCAGTGCTAATCGGATGTCGTTTCAATTTTTTAATTTTAAATTTTAACGCCGGTGACGGGGACTTTTGGGGCCAATTTAAGTCGACTCGAAATATTATTCATTCAAGTAAACTTGTAAACAAGTGCTTTTGAATCGTCAACATCTACTGCTGGTTCGGAAAGCTGTTCCTACCTAGAAAAGCCCGGAAGAAACTCGGCGGTCACTCTTTTCAAAGAATAATTCTTGTTGCTAGTTACATATAGTTTATTAAAGTCTTGTACAGGGTCGAAGAGTAGCTATATCCACGCATTCTTATCGTCTAAGTAATCCTCAATAGTAGGCTTTCTGTATTAACCTTTTTTAAATAGTATTTTTAAACTGCTATAATGGTAAAGTTAATGTAGATTGCGGAATTTTACCCAAACCCACCAACGACTTATAGTACCCGGCAATAAATAATTCACCTGTTTCGTTGTAAACATCGATGTGCATTATTTAATGCCGGGTACTATACGTACTTTCCGCAATCAGTTTGCAACAGTCTACGAGCAATGCGCGCACCCCTGCTTTAGTTTTGGTAGTAATAGTTCATAGCATAATAGTATTAGTTTATCATTAGGTTTATAGTAAGTTTGGAGTAGAAAACAATTCTTTTCCTTACATGAACACTAATCCGATATCGTCATTCCCATGTCTCTTAAATGACGATAACTGATTGGTATTTTAAATGCATCTCTCCCATTTTCGCTTTGGTGGCAACCGGGCCTTATATTAAAAATGCGAAGTCAGAATGCATTCAATTTAAAATTAAGGCATGATACAAAATGACAAAATATAAAAAGAACGAATGTTGACGCATTAATTTATTCACGACTCGAACAAAAATTTGAAACATGTTACAGATTATGAGGTCAAAACAAATTCCACTGTCAAACGTTGTGCAATTTATCGCCAAATGTATTCATATTTTTTTCATTTGTTTAATTATAATGTACTATTATGTTATGTGTAATATTGTGAATAATAATAATATATGGGACACACACACGGTCGTCCGACCCCAATTTTAAATACATACTTAAATACAAATATACACCTAGGCTCGAAGAACCAACAGATTGTTAAGAAAATGTTGGCCCTCGGCGGGAATCAAACCCGCGACCCGTGGAGCTGAAGGCAGGGATCATTACCCACTGCACCAACGGGCCAATCAAAAGAATGCGAAAATCTGTCTGCGCGTCTGTTTAATAATCCACTAAAGGACTACTTACATTAACCGATACAACCATTTTTTTCATTGTGGTCTGAAAATCTAACTAACCAATAAATACCAACTTTAATATAGGCTTCTCGCAATACTCTCGACGCCATGAAGACTAATCAGCCATACTATAACACACGTCACGACACGTTACACGTCTCCCTAAGCCGTGGTCCGGCCTCACAGGAGGCGGGCGACCTTAGGACGATGTTCCCGACGTTATGTTAGGGCTAACAGAATATAGTCAGTTCGAAAAACAAAATTAATTCGTATTTATTCGACTGTTTGTTTATTTAACTCGGAATGGATACTGCACAAGTTGTTACATGAAGAAGCAATCCCAGAAGAGTGGTCAACCAGTACGCTGGTACCCATTTTCAAGAATAAGGGGGATGTGCAAGAATGTAACAACTACCGAGGGATAAAGCTTATGTCACACAGTATGAAAATTTGGGAAAAAGTGATAGAGCGAAGAATGAGAGAAGAGTGTACGATAACGCAGAACCAGTTTGGTTTTATGCCAGGGCGGAGCACGACGGACGCTATTTTCGCCTTACGCCAGCTATGTGAGAAATATCGACATGCGCGTAAGGACCTGCACATGGTTTTTATTGACCTAGAAAAAGCGTACGATCGTGTTCCCCGTGAAGTTCTGTGGTGGATTTTGAAAGAAAAGAGCCTGCCTGGGAAGTATGTACGGATTATATATTCCATGTATGCCAGAGCTAGTACTCATGTCCGGTCTGAAGCCGGAGTAACTGACAATTTCGATGTGTCTGTAGGCTTACACCAGGGATCGGCTTTAAGTCCCTTTTTATTTCTCTTATTGATGGATGCACTTACTGCTGATATTCAAGAGGAGGCTCCTTGGTGTATGCTATTTGCCGACGATATCGTGATTGTCGGTGAAAATGCAGCTAAGGTCCAGAGCAGATTTGTAGAATGGCAAGAGAAATTGGAGACTTTTGGTTTAAAGATCAACCTGACCAAAACTGAACACATGCAGTGTGATTTCAGTGGTCTCTCCAATTTTTCTCCAATAACCTTAAATGGTGTTGTTTTGCCAGTCTGCTCCGACTTCCGGTACCTTGGCTCGCTTCTACAGGAAAACGGTGAAATTGATCGCGATGTGAGGAATAGAATGAATGCAGGATGGATGAAGTGGCGACAGGTCTCAGGGACAGTATGTGACCCCCGAATGCCCCTTAAACTTAAAGGGAAAATTTATAAATCGGTCATAAGACCTGTCGTAATGTATGGATCAGAATGTTGGGCAATGAAAAAGATGGATGAAAGAAGAGTGCATGCAAATGAGATGAGAATGTTAAGATGGATGTGTGGTGTGACAAGATTGGATAAAATAAGAAATGAGTATATAAGGGGAAGTATGAAAGTTGCGCCCATTGTAGAAAAGATGAGAGGTGCAAGATTGGGATGGTATGGACATGTAATGAGGAGGGATGAAAATCATGTGACTAAACGAGTGTTGGATATGAATGTGGATGGATATGTGACTAGAGGGAGGCCTAAAAAGAGATGGTTGGAATGTGTGAAGTATGACATGCATATAAAAGGAGTAGCGCCAGAGTTGACGAATGATAGAAGAGAATGGAAGAGGAAAACATGTTGTACCGACCCCACTTAGAGTGGGATAAGGGTAGGAGAAAGAAAGGAATGGATACTGCACCCGATGGCACTATAATAAATCAAATAGCTTTGATATGGTACCTATATACATATAGTAACAAATCTGTTACTGATGTACCGTTAATACGTACGTATATTTTTTTTTGGATTTTGGCACGATCTTATGCAGCTGGGTAACACAAAGTATAAGAATCCCGTTTTCCAGTCGGGAACAAGGAAAAAATTTCATTAATGGACGTACCTAAATGTTTATGTTGGCTCGAGTTACGTGGCATTTTGAATATTACATGATTTATAGAAGCAGGCGTTACTTTGCGGAATTCCATATTACAAGCAATATAACGGAACTAATACTTTGCTATAATCCGCACGGGTTAAGTGAATGCATGCAAAGCCAATGTGTATGAAGCAGGCAAAATCTACGCACCTTATACATGCACAATTCACCAGCAACAACGTACACGAAAGCAGCACACACACCCACTACCACAATCTCGACGATCGTTTCGCCCCGAAATTTATAATTTGATGTTTATAATGTTTATAATTTGATGAACTCTGCAGATTGACTGCAGAGTTTTTTGCTGGTTCTTCTCGGTAAGAGCAACATTCCGAACCAGTTGTAGCTCAATTAAATCTAATTGATCCTTAACGATTCAAAAGTGCTTGTAGAGAGCTTACTTGAACAAAGAATTGTTTTGATTTGATTTGAACCGGTAACACTCCTTGAAAGAGTCGGACGGTCACACCGCTGGGCTATTACAACAATGTGGCCGGTATTACAAGGTTCTTATAACTCATACTAACATTATACAAGTCGCGGACTAAAGATAGTTTGCGTTATAAATGTGACGTATTTCACACAAGAGGGGGCCGAGTTTAATTTTATCGCGTGAGTTTACACGTTAACTTTAGTTACGGTAGAGTTTTGCATCTGTGTGAGCGCAGCATCGGTTAACCTATTTTAAGATAAAAGATGAGACGCAGTTGAAGACCGAAATTGTGGCGGAAATATTGTTTCGAAATACTGCAGTTTTGCTTATTCAGATTTTTTTTATATCAATACGCAAAAAATTGTGTACTTATTTTGAGTTGGAAATTTTGCATTATTAAACTTTATATAGAGAAGTTCTGAAAAATTATTAATATACAGATCGACTTGTAGATATATAAAATAGACGAATAATCTCTTATTATTCATTTTTTTATTTGACTACATTTATATGCCATGTGTTGTATTGAACTAAAGTAATAGTTCGTGATGGTGATGGTTAGCTATAGTTATTGTAGTTTTTTTTAACGAAGAGTAACGTTTTTCGTACTTTAAGTTGGGAAATATAGATAATAATATATACACATCTATGTAGAATAGAATAGGAATATACTTTATTGTACACCATAATCCTGATATACAATGAAATAAGATGTTGAACATAATTCATTTTTTATACATTATTTAGACGTACAACAGGCGACCTTATTGCTAAGTAGCAATTTCTTACAGGCAACCCAAGTTTAAAGAGCAACGGATAGAAATAACATATAACGCAACATATATACATACATAGAAAAATAAGAAATAAATAAAAGTATGTTTTAAATTAACTATGTATTGTATTATCTATATTTATACCGAAAATTATATTTCTATGTTAGTAGAAAATGGTTATGCCTTACTGTAATTGTGTCAAATATATAAATTACAATTAAAATTAGTTCTAAATTACATAAATCAATAGAAGTAGTAATTTCCATGGTTATTTTCAAAAGATCCTTTCATTCACAGGGTTGTCTGGAAGAGATCACAACAATGTGATAAGACCGCCCTTTGCACTTTTAAATATAACTTTTTTATGTACTTTCTGTATGTATTTTTATGTGCAATTAAGTTATTCTTCTTCTTCCAATTTACTTAGTGGAAAGACCCAAGATGAAATGGTATTCAGCATCAATCAAAACCATTATGCTATTCAAAAGCTTCTATAAAGTCTATTGCTATAAACAAAATTTTAATTAGGTGCATTATAGAAGAAAAATTACTATCCTGTCTTTAAAACATAGGTGTAGAAATGTTTTCTAAACTATTTAAAGAATTAGTTAACGTCTCGAATGTTACGATTGGGAAAGCGAATATTTGCCAGAGCCCTGTTCCAATCGCGGAAATATAAGTCACGCTTTTGCTTTAAAATTAGTTCGCGCGTTTACTCATCGCTTTCCACTATTTTGTTTTGTCGTTGGCCTCTTTGTCCGACAATGAGTCAATATTCGTTTTAGTAAAAGAGCCGGTCGACAGTTATAATTTTTTTTCAGGATGTATAAGCCAAAGTAGTCGCCGTGTGGTATCCGGCAGAATAGAATAGACCACCCTTCTTTCTTACCAAGGTGTCGTAAGAGGCGACTAAGGTAAGTGCCGTGTGGTATCCGGCTGCATAAAATAGACCACTCTCATTTCTTACCGAGGTGTCGTAAAAGGCGATTAAGGTAAGTTGACGTCAGGCAGGCGGCCGGTCGTAAAATAATCATGTGACAACATGTTTGTAACATGTTGTGCCGACTCACTTAGAGTGGGATAAGGGCAGGAGAATGATGATGAAAGTAGATTTTTAGATACGAGCCATAACAGGTGAGGCAAAAATCATAAAATTTAGTCTATATTGCAGTACCAGATAAATCTTCGGGTGCCCCTGACTTCTTTCGCGTAATATTTTCCTTTTCTCGATGGAGAACCGTAAATTTTTTTATATCAAATTATATTCAGAGCATCAGTAATTGCAACATGTTTTCTCACAAATTCACCAAAATATCCCGTATAAGCGACTAACCCGAAAGAAACTAATAAGAAAAGCTTTGGTATTTACAATTTTAGTATGGATAACACAAATTATATAAGAAAAGGTAACATCGACTGGCTAAATAACGAGTAACCAGCTTTTCTAACACTTACTGATCGTATTTAAAAACCGTTTATTGCCGGTGGTTGTACCTTACTGTTAAACCTTGATGAATTATTGTATCTCAGAAAAAAATTGTTATGTTTGTAAAGGTTAGAAAGAATAGATTTTCAAAAATAAGTTTTATTGACATCTAGGTATGTGTTATAGACGTTAGCTTGATTGTAGCTCCGTCACGAGCTCTAATAGCAATGGATACCTACGAATGACTCATTGTCTTCGTTTCGGGACCTTCCCGACATATAACTTTTATGAAAAAAAAGGTAACATTTACAGACATTGTATTAGTAGAATTGTATATTTTTTTTGTATTTAATTATGACAAAAATGTGCAAATATGTCTATTTTAAATTACCTACACGCTAGTACTATACAAGTCATGCCCAAGTGGAATGGTATGCCGGCAGCGTTTCCGCGTTGAGTCGCCAAGCTGATAATTTGCACGAAAAAGGGATCCAGCCCTTTTAATATTAATTTTTAAATTATGATTTAAAATTGCGATAAATATTCTTCGTGCTCTCGGCATAGTGCTGAACTGTTGGTTGTCTCTTGGGCTATTCCCCCATCAAGAGGTACTATGAGGAAGGATGCTTTTTGCCCGATATATTATTTCCTACAAAGGTCTTTGTTTGGTGACAATCGTTCTCGTTCCATCCTCAATCCTTGGAACGATGCCAGTTCAAAATCCAATGTACAATGGAAGATGTTGAGATCCATTTTTAAATATTTTTTATTGGGTCAAGACTTCCGTGTTGTGGTTCAAATTTTTATTTTTATTTAGATTCTGTCGTATTAAGCATATATCGACTGTGAACCAGCTATGTCCTATCTCCAATTTTAAGACAACTACATACTTTAGTGTACGGCAAAGTGTACTACCTGCCCTTTTACCTTTTTTTTTCTTTTGAAGATTTTTATTGGTTAATCTTATGTTTTGATTCTCTTATAATTATGTAGTGTATAACTTATATATCTTCCAAGATAAAGAAATAAAATTGCATTATTGAGGGTACTTGAACGCTTAAACTTCGCATATTTTTCCCCGAGTTTTTCGCAAACTGACAGACGGATATAACCGGGTACTTTGTTTTATAGTATGTAAGAAAATTGAAAAACGTCCTTACGTATACTTTGAATATTGAAAATACGCCGAGATTCTTGCTGGTTCTTCTCTATAGGAACAGCTTTCCGACCCAGCTGTAGAGTAGACGATCCAAAAGAACCTGTTAACAAGTTTACTTGAATAAAAAATATTTTGAATTTGAATTTTGAATTGAATTTGAATTCAAATTACAGGCCGGAATTTAATAGTTAAATAATTGATTATTAATCGACCTTAACTATCCACGATGGTAATTATCAAATCGGGATTTCACTTTGTAATTCCCCGCGAGAGAAGTTTTAGAAAATAGGTGTTCTTATCTTAGCTTAAAAGTATATTTTTATTTACTTTTGAGCATAAAAGTGTAAAGTTTTTAAAAAATTGGGCATGTAGGTATATAGGAAAAAGCGAAAATCCTAATAAATTTGCATTGCGCCTTATAAAGAAACTACATAAGTCGTCTGTGGGGTTGTGGTATATAAATAAATAAATATATAGGACATATACACACACGGTCGTACGTCCCCAAAGTAAGTAACTTAATACTTGTGTTATGAGTGACGAACAACTGGTAGATACACTACATATATAATTTTAAATACATACTTAAATACAAATACACAACCAGGCTCGAAGAACCAACAAATTGTTTATATAAAATGTTGGCCCTCGGCGGGAATCGAACCAGCGACCCGCGGAGCTGAAGACAGGGTCACTACCCACTGTGCCAACGGGCCAGTCTTTATGATTCTATAAGAAAATTTCACAATTAATTTTAGCTTTGCTATTATAACAGTTTAAAAAAAATATAAGGAGGCTAATATAGAAAGCCTATTGTGGGAGATCACATATGTGGATACTTTACTGTTTAGGATTACATCAATGATAAGAATGCGTGGATATAATAAGTTCTTGTACAAGATAGCAATGAAAAAATAATTATAAGATATTATATTTTATATACATATATAATTAGAAAAAAATCTACTCTGAACAGAGCATCCGTCATATTTCTTGCTGACTCTTCTCGGTAGGAGCAGTATTCCGAAGTACTAGAGTTCACGATTCACAAACACTTTTATACAAGTCCATCTCTCCTTGGCGTCGACAAAATTGCACGGAGATATCTTTGCGATGGGAAAAATCGTGATATTATCCACGAAAATATAAGACATTTATACCTTTTTTTTTCCATAATATTCCCTTTTATCCGTTCTTGATGGTTATTAAATAGATTGTTCTTTCACTATATCAACTGTGCTCCCTCATTGTTATAGTGTAAGGTCAAGAAACGTAAATAGATGCTTTTATGCAATTGTGTCGAGGTAGGATTGTTTATGAGTGTCAACAGGGTATTATGCACGTGTGCATTCCTTGAATATACTGGATTTAGAATAGCAATTCAAACCTGCCCATAAATTTTGATATTTTTGTAGTTAATATATAGATACCGGCTATACTTACGTCTAATTTTATCGGATTAGCCCGACTAGTTTCGACCCCATCCAGGGCACTTATTCATGAGCTTATTACACGACGTTATCGCGCCGGGAACTCATTTCTTCTTCATTTGTTTTTGTGATTAAACGCTATTAGGAAGCTGAGGATAGAAATTGGGAATGAAACATTAGTAGTCAAACATCATTATGATTCTCCTACCCTTATCCCACTATAAGTGAGATCGGCACATCATGTTTTTGCATTTGCAAATCATGTTGTTACATGGTTTGGCTAGTTATTTTACGACCGGCCGCCGCCTGCCTGTCTGTAAACAACCTTAGTCGCCATTTATGACAGCGCAGTATGAAATGAGGGTGTTCTATTCTACTCAGCCGGATACCACACAGCAGGTCAATTTACCTTAGTCGCCTTTTACGACACATCATTCATTCTCCTGCCCTTATCCCACTCTAAGTGGGGTCGGCACGATATGTTACAAACATGTTGTCACATAATTTGGCTACATATTTTACACCCGGCCGCCTGCCTGACGTCAACTTACCTTAGTTGTCTTTTACGACACCTCGGTAAGAAATGAGGGTGGTATATTCTATGCAGCCGGATACCACACGGCACTCGCCTTTTACGACACCTCATTATGAAATGAGGCTGGTCTATTCTACTCAGCCGGATATCACACGGCGAAACGTTATTATTCAAACATAAGTCAAAAAGGCTTAGCTTATTTGAAATAATAAATCACTTTCAATTTGTTGTAATAATGTTAAAATTAATGAACAAATGTTTATTAGATAAATATAAGCTCGTCGCAGGGTCGATTCCTTGACGTCACTGTACGTGATGACCAGCTTATAAATGCGGAAAAGGAAAAAGCGATCAAATATTCAGACCTTGCTCTCAAGATAACCACCAAATGAATTGTTAGCTTAACAAAGAACCTGTTTGGTTCAACATCCCATTAGAGACGGAGTCGGAGTTGCATAATTGGGTGGAATTTTCAAAATATCGGCTCTAAATCTCGAGTTCTTCGCAACAATACAGAAATACAGATAACGGTAGATTTGTACTAAAGAGATAAAACTAAAATAAAAACCACAATGCCGTTATATTTCAACAAGTAAGTGAACCTTCTTTGTTAAATAAAATAAATAGAAATTTTGAATATTCATTACGAACCTTCCTTTCTTCAATAGGCATAACGGATTTGATCATGACGTAGAACCTGGCTCCAAAATCTAAGTAGAGCTTCTAAGCTTCACATTACACCGGACCGTGCCCTTAACGATGCTTTTTCGCTTTCTGTTGATGAAGCTACAAAAGATGTTGCAGTTAATAACATTTGTTACTTCTAAAAAAACAAACTGTTCTTTTTATGTAAGTACGTGGAAAACGGGGGGAACTAACTAGTTCAAATTGAACTGAAACGTTTGCTTTTTCATCTCTTACCACAAAACGGCTTCCATTCGAAAGATTTCGCATAAAAAGTTAGTGTCCTTTTGTTGTCGCTCGACTTTTTTCGTTGGTCGATTGTTACAGTTACTTTTACTAAGGCCGTGTTTCCCAAAGTATAGTACCCGGCATTAAATAATGCAGAGACAATGCTCTATGAAGCAGAACTAGCCGATTTTCTCTCATGTGCATGCAATCAAGCATGCATTATTTTTTGGCGGGTACTATAGATGACAATGTCCTCCTGTGATCAAGTAAAATCTTACATGCAAGCAGTATAAAATAATATATGCTATTGAAGTAGTTGCTAACTATAAAAAAAGATAATTAATTAATCATTACTTTCTTAGATAGCCATTTGGTTAATATTTATTTATTTATTTATTTATTTATTAGGAAGACACAAAGTTACATAATACATAAATATAATACAAGAAACAATATAAACCATAAACCAATGAAGTCTTCACAACCAAAAACTTAAAGAGAAAAAAGGAACATATAGAGATGACAAGTTAAATTAAATAATTTTTTTTTTATATAAAAAGGAAAAAAAATATGAAGAATTCAAGAACTTAGAATTGGCTGGCAGAGAAAAAACCCATCGAATGACACTTTAATTCATTTAAAGATATGTTGAACAAATCAATGTCAATTTTAATATCGACATTATTCGAATGGTGGTGACTTGACGATTACAGCGATCCCTACTAAGAGTTCATGAGTTCAAACTACGGTTAGATGAATATCAGCTTTCTAAAAAACTGGTATGCGTAATTGATTTTTACTATTCAGCGGTTTTACGGCGTTAAAAAAAACTAGGAAACTCGCATATACTTAAATAATTTCTATATGGACACTTCGGAAAAGAATAGCGTATGTGTGGGGGTTATCTATATGGCCACTGCGACGTTTCCGTTTGATTTTTGACGATTATTTGTTGCGTCCAGTTTCTTTAACCTTATTGGCGCAGTAATGTCGTGATAATATGTAACAACAGAGAGAATATTGAGAAGAGTTGTCTACATTGTATCACAGAGATCTTTTTGCTGCAGACAAGGTACATTGTTTCTCAAGTCCAATAAAAAATTTGAAGTCACTAAGCGAATACACAACGGGTTGAAATAATTTCGTTGTTACGTTAATAACTATACGACCTCGCGGGCATTGGCTTTTATTAGGAATTTTTATTTAGTCACCTAATTGGAATGAACTCTTTAGACACTATTGCCAAGGGCGAGTTATTACGAGTATATGTATAACTTAACTAAATTTATAGAAAGGAAACGGGGACTTTTGGGCCCAAATGTAATATGGTTGAGGTATGGCTTGAAAAAGCGGTATATTATGTCTTTTACATATAAAAAAATTGGCACAATTTAAAATCTGTGAAGCGAAAAATTTATTATATGTACTTGTATAGACAAGTTAAAAAAAAACCAGTCATATTTCAATAATCACCTGCTATATAAGAAGTTCAGTATCTCACTTTTACTAAATCTTTGATAAGTCTGCTTGTAGATTTCCAAAATTAGCCAAATTTTGAGTGAGAGTTAACTAATAAAAAAAATAATCGGCCCCATTTTTATCTTTCTTACATCTAGGTTTGTCCATTGTATGAAAGTGTGTCAGTTTCCTATATAGCGGTTACCTTATAAATGAGAATTTTTGGGAATTATACCTGCGGTAGAAATTACAAATTTGTACATAACACACTAATGCCCGGTTTCACCAACAACCCCTAAACTATCACTTTGCTAAGGGACACCTAACTAAATGGGACTCCTAAACAGACCCCTTACTTAAATTTGATTTCACCAATGAATGTTACCCCTAACTATGGGACTCCTAACTATGTGACGTTTTTTTTACCATAATAGTGCGTGACTTGCTATCGGTATTTACGATTGATAAGAAATAAAAAGGTTTTGTGCAAAATTTTAATTTATACTATTGAATAAAAATAAGGGAAAGCAATATATCTTCTATGTTATTTCTTTTATGCAATATTAAATATTTTTGATCAAAATTTTATGTATAATGGTAGTGTACATTGATTTTTACTCTGTATTTTTAAAGTAATGCTGTCAAGTTGTTACCTACGCCATAATTATTGATATCTTTCAAAGCCTACAATTGTTGTGTGTACATCTTGCGAATGGAACTGTGTATTTTAGTTATGTTTAGCAAATTATACCAGTAATATGCTAAACATAACTACACACATTTTTTCAACTTATTAAGTATAGTTAGATGAGAAGAAACTAAGATCTAATAAAATTAATAGTCCTTACTCACCTATTATCTGGGTATTCCAAATAAGGCTCAATAATTTCTAGTAAATACAAAACTGTCGATTTATATAACCTATATCTCTTAAAAAAGTCTACTTCATCAAAATTTATAAAATAATTTGGCCGCTTTCGATAAAGTTTTGGTCTTCGACTTCTATTCACGTCAAAAATAGTATCAATAGTTTCTAAATTATCGAATAAATCAAATAAATCACTGTCCATTTTCGTCTTGTAGTTTCTTTTATAGTTGTGTGTCGGTTTGGGGGGTCGACAATCCACTCCTCAAATTTAAGAGTCCCCTAAGCGGTTAAGTGACCCCTAAATGTTGGTGAAACGAAAACAGTCTCCTAAACGTCCCCTAAATATACATAGGGGTCTCTTAAATTGTAGGGGATGTCGGTGAAATCGGGCATCATACACACAATTTTGAATGTCAATATTGTTATTTCGTCCGGCGTTCTGTCCGTTACAAAATTGTGACCACGTACTGTTTGTGTCGACACGAGTGTTATGTACTCATGCTTAAATACCGCCCCCATTGAGTGCAATATTGCTGGCAATGGTTCCGCAATAGCAGCGCCAAATGTAGCAAAAACAACGTGAAGGTCCATCGGTTGGGTTTTCGAAATGATTGCGAGTTCTCAGGCAATGTTTAATGTTCGGTAATTTTACTCTCACTGCGTGTTATAAAACGAAGTCACCTATCACGTCTATCTGTCCGCGATAGATCCAGTTGTATACTTACTACAGAGCTTCCCAAATTTATAACTCCCGTACCCATTCAGAAACCTTTATATTTATTAGCCCTAATTACTCCATACCTACTCCTAAAAAGTGTTTCATGTCTCTTAAGATCTATCGGTTGTCAATCATAACTTTGAAGTTTTTATTTATAAAGTTAATTTAAAACTACATAGTATAAACATTATATAATATAATAATGTTATCTGTGCCATCTATTATACCTTTTTTTCCTATTTACATCGGTTCAGTGATTTGTAAATTTATCCCTGAGAATCGCTTGAGCTTTTAGCTCGGTGAAATTCATAACAGGAACGGGTGGAGGCTTCCGCGTAATGTGATTGTGTGTTGTAATTACGGATATCTACTATACTGCAATATTATAAATGTGAAAGTCTATCTGTCTATTGGAACAGTATTTATCACATTTAAGAGTCTCACAGGTTAGGAATCGCTGCATCTAACGATCTCTAAACCGTCACAGGGAGCTACTGGATTAAGGCGACTATAGGTCATGTAGTGCGTAAATCTCTAAAAGAGATCTATTGAGATATCTTGGAAAGTGGACGCTCATCAATTGAAAAACAGAAGAAGGAGGCCGACTGATGCTATAAATATATTTCAGATAGTACTAGCGTATGAATAAAGGCAGAAAGCATATTATTTTGCGTACACTTACCTTCAAATACTTTGCGATTTGCCGATTGACATATGTCTGTACGCAGTTTGATGTTTTTTTCTAAAGATATATTGAGAATGCGCACAAAATATATGATACTAGGTTTTAATATTTTTTATACTTGACTAGCAGACCTAGTAGTTGCTGTAACTTAGTCTGTTTTCGACTTCTCCTCTTTTAATATTTGGGTCCTTTAATATTCATTATGCAATACTTCTATTATATATATTTTAAATTATATCAAATTAATAGGATCAAAATTATAAACATGAAATTCCTCAGATAAGTAACGTGAAGTTGATAAAGATTACTGTATCAATCTAAATAGGTTTTTAATACCGAATTGAACGGTTCCAATTTTTTTTAATAACAATAGGTATACTGACAGGCACTTTTGCGCACATGGAAGTCAACCTATCAGCTCCGAGGATCGCAAGCAAACATTAAATAAAAAAATATATATATGTGTGTATACCTATTTACCGGTTGTCTGTCTGTATTGACGGCGGATATGGGGACGGGAATCCGTGTGTGTAATTGTCCCATATATTTATTTATTATTTAGTCATCATCCTCCTGTCCTTATCCCACACCAAGTGGGGTCAGCACATGTTATAAACATGTCACATGATTCGGATACGTATTTGACGACCGACCGCCTGCCTGACGTCAGCTTACCTTAGTCGCGTTTTACGACACCTCGGTAACAAAGAGGGTGGTCTATTCTACTCAGCCGGATACCACACGGAGGTATTTATTATTCGGTATACAAGTAATTATTTACTTACTTTGTGTAGGGACGACCGTGTGTATTAAAAAATAAAAATTAATAAAGATTAACAGATATAAAGTATTTTATCCTTAAAGATTTTTTCGTTGACAATATCAATTCAATTTTGTATGTGATAAAGTTTCGATATCAATTTATGTTTTCCTTGTATTTAATTGAAGTGTTATTATAGATTAAGCTTACAATGTATTTATGATACTCAGAGTTATATTAATATCGAAGACCGTCGTCTGTCGTTCTAACTGAAGACCCTCGAGCGTTCCGTAAGGGGTTTTTTTTCCCTATTCTGAGTGGATCTCTGATATGTGTTTTACTCCACAGGCGAGAAACGCCGAACCTGTAGCCACAAGTCACAACTCGTCACAAGTCAGGTGACGGCTTCCGCTATTTGATACATCCACCGCCGTCCCGCCTGTTTCTAGGGATGGGATATCCATTTTGCGCTGTCTGGAGTGAGGGATAAAGGGCGAGAAAGGAAATTTTAGATTTCTAGAATCTAGGTCTTACAACTATAGATACAATACAACTTAATCTAATTGGGTGTAGGACTAACTATAATTAAGGGCAAGCCTTTATTATAAGTAAGGGGGTTATCGAAAGCTCGCTGGAGTTGTTTCCTCGAGGCGGCCGATGCATCTGATACTCCCGATGCCTCAATCAGCGGAGGGAGGGGTCACTGTTTAGAGAGGCCCAGTAGTGGCGCTCTCCGGGATACCGAGCTGATGGGGATGGGGGAAATGTGTACAACGTTACCCTGTCCCCGCCACCAGCAGCGTGTCAGGTTTTTAGTCTGACATAATCTTTGTTGAACTACTGTACTGAAGTATCCTCTCCTCGATTATAACTGTCGATAAATCGATGGCTATTAAATATTCTAGTAATCACAGACTAACTGGAAACCCCATTAGGTGATTACCCGGAAAATTGTTAGGGAAATTATGCACTAAACACAAGTGAACTTATTTTCCAATAACACTAATCGTTTCAAATTATTCATAGATTACTATACGTCTGTCAACGAATTTTGTCAGCATTAAATTTACCATCAAAAGTAGACTTTTACGTCGTCAATTATCTTCAATCTCCTGTCCTTTTTCCACTCGGAATGGGGGTGGGACATGTTTTTTCTTCCATTCTCTCCTATCATTCGTGAACTATGGCACTATTCGTTTTATACGCATGTCATACTTCGGACAATCCATCCATCTCTTCAGCGGCCTCCCAGCAGGCCTACCATGAAAATCTTATTGCGAATCAATTGAAGACGTAAACGAAATTGCTTTGCTTTTTCATACCATGACGCCTTAAAGACGCACACTTTAAGTCGTTGCCGAGTCAGCGTTCGGAATGCGTCCTAAAAACATTTGAGTAAAAGAGACAAAGTTATCTATAGTTCATATAACGGTGTCCTTTTCAAACATTACGATCCCAATGCAATTCACACTTCATGGTACGAAAACAAAGCGGTTCGCGGTCGTCGTTTACGTCTTCAATTGAGTCGCAATATGAAGGCAAGCCTGCTGTTGTCATTTGGGTGGACCAAATTCATATTTAAAATGCGTTTGATCGCATGATTTCATCCCTTCTCATTACATATCCTTACCATCTTAATCTTGCATTTCTCGTCTTTGCTATACTGAACGCAACTCTCAGACGTCCTTTTATATACTCAATTCGTATTTTATCCAGTCTTGTCACACCACACATCAACCTTAACATTCTCATCTCATTTGCATGCGCTCGTAGCTCGTCAACTATCGACTCTAAAAATCATATTCACCGTTGCTACGATTGCATGTAAAAGCCTGACAAATAGACATATCTCCTCTTCATTATCGGCGATCACAAACGATTAACCGCGAGCATGATTGTGCATACTCGGCTGTACTTGCCAATCATTGTCTATGATCGCCTACGGTGATTACATGTGATGTGATACATCCCGGTGATTATCGGTGTTTCGGACAACCATCAAAAGGAATCGCTGGGATTCCTTCGTGGAACTCCTTCCGTAGAATCAATCGTGTGGACAATTGCGCGATGATCATGCTGATTATAGACTATCACATCATCGCCGATATCGAAAAGCAGGCGATTGATTTGCCACTCACACGTTTATAGAGCTTATCGTTTCAATTTTATTGTTGATTACATACTTATTTTATCGAAGTTTAAATGAAAATTTTGATGATCGTGCTGAACCAAATAACGCAACCTTATTTTTTATGTCATAACATATCGAAGTTATCCAACCATCGTTTCAACTAATATGAAAATCATTATGACTAGGCACTTTTATGCGGTCAGCAAAAAAACACGGTGACTGTCGGATATATCGAATTTTTTCGCTTGCTTGACCTACAAAGCGAATGGCGTAATAAACGAAATTTGAATGCCAGTTTATCTCTAGTAGTTGCTTTCCGATTAATTGATCAGGATCCAAAATCCGGTCACTATGATCTTTAGAGGAATATAATTTAAAGAATATATTATATTTAAAAGCTAATTTAGATAAAAAAAAACTCAAAGGAATATTTTAATAAGTTATAATTTTTTCATCTACAATAAAATATAGTTATTTATAAAAAAAGAAACAATATCAGTACTAATATTCTATTGTTCTTCGAGTCTGGGTGTATATTTTTATCTAAGTATATATTTAAAATAAAATATGTATATACTTACCACCTGTCACCCATAACACAAGTATTAAGAGACGGACCGTGTGTGTAAGTGTCCCATATATTTATTTATTTATATTTATTACAAATACGAAAATCCGTCTGTTTGTCTGTAACGATTTCACGGCTAATGTGCAAGTGCACTATTCTGTAATCTGTTACAATGGATGTGTTGTCGAATTCCGTAACAAAATAAGGGATAAAAAATCCCGATTTAACTTCGGGAACTGGAAATAGAGTGTGCTTAATCGTGGATATTTTTACGCTTAGCTTGACGCGCAAAAATGCTTTACAAATGTAACCAAAGAGGTGGTGGTTTATGGGACCATTTTAGCAACATTTAAATATATAACGTTAACTTTATGACCAAATAGAAGTAGTATATTATAAGAACACACAACTGTCACTAACCCACTACTAGGTAAAGTATCCTGTCTCCTTTTGAGATAAGGATACAAGCTAAGACCACACTGTTTCAAATATTTATGATTTTGTAAATAGCAACGGCACTTAAATCCATCCCTTGGATAATGAAAACCTCCTTCAAATATTTATCAACATACAACGATATCATAGTGTTAGAGCTTTTCACCTCGAGTTGCTATAAGATGAGGTCAGGCTCCACTTGAAGCACCCTTGGGACGGTGTGCTCGAACGCTAGTTTACTTTCCGCATTTTATAAAAATACATAAAAATGTCCTACAGATTTCAGTAGGGAACACAAGTAACGAAATGTACTATTTTAAAGCTACTGAAAGCCTTTTCTCTCTCTTCGAGAGAAGATTTAGGGTTTTTTTAATCTATCAAGCTGATGTAGTTTGGGAGACTTCACAATATCCGAGGAATTTCTCTGAGAAAAGTTTCGTTACGAAAATTCGCCACGAATGGTACATATCTATTAATAGTACGAGATCAAAGGGCCACCAGACGTTACTTATTTTCTTATAATTAAAATGTATAGAACAACGTAGTGTTAGTATATACCAGGGGTCACCAATTAGTTTCGCTCGGGGTCTGTTTTAAGGAATTAAATGACCATCGCGATCCGCACATATTATTTATACAATATATAAATGTCATCATCATCATCCTGCTGCCCGTATTCCACTCTAAGTGGGTTCGGCACAACATGTCACAAACATGTTGTCACATGATTTGGCTACGTATTTTACGGCCGCCTGCCTGACGTCATTTTACGAACCCTCGGTAAAAAGAGGATGGTCTACTCAACCGGATACAACATGGTGGGTCAACTCACCTTAGTCGCCTTTTACGACACCTCGGTAAGAAATGAGGGTAGTCTATTCTACTCAGCCGCTTACCACACGGTAGATACAATATATAAATGTAATAAAGGAAATAACAAAGGTATACATGGGTATTAATGCGAAAAATGACATTTTTTGTTGCGAATTATCTGTCTGAAGTTTGGAGTAAAATTGGGCAAGCTATTGACATTAAATCCTGGAGATGATCAGTATTAAGTTGAGATATAAATTTTATTCTTGATGAACTTCATCTTCGAAAATGCTGCTTCACAAATTTACGTGATAGTGTAGGTTGCTGTGTTCTTGCGGTCACAAAATGGGTCGGCGGTCCGGATGCGTATCGCGGTCCATTTGGCGACCCTTGGTAAATACTTGAACTTGCATTTCTTAGTCTCATTACTGATTTTTATGTATGTTTTAGAAAATTTTATTAAAAAATAATAACATAGTATACAGACTCATTTAGATGGCGGTAATTTTTACCAGACGCTTTAAAGCTTCCAAAGCATAGATATGATTGATTATTTTGATGATGTTGATCGCTCAAAACTCAAAACGTGTTTTGGAATAAGAATATGTGTTAATTTTTAAAAGCACATTGTTTTCAACAGCAACACCACAAGCACAACTCATAATTCAATATGACGCCGTTTACGCAAATTAAATAATTTTTTATGCATTTTCCGTAGCAATGAAAACTTTAACCCTATTTAAATCAAAACATGATTTTTTGAGTTGTACTACTATTGCAGTCCATGAGTGACATGAGTGACCCAGAACATGAGTGATATATATATAAAAAAGGTGGTACAAATTGATCAATAGTAAACTCGAAGGTACCTGCCCGGAGGTTGTGGTACCCTTAGGTCCCACGCTCTGACTTCGCGGCCACCATGAATTAAGATAATAAATGATTTTCATAACGTTTTTACTTCCATACTTCTTTACATGCAAGGTCAACTTCGATTGACTTGATCTTGGTATCACCGTGGAAATGTCGATTATATTACATCAAGTTTTTTTTAACTAATTGGTTAAATGCAACTTCATTGTTGTGTCCTTTTATGCCATTTGTTGTGAAATTATCATGCAAAGTCAGTGTCCTTCTATGTAGATTCCTTTTCTTACAATTCTGTTGAATTATTTTAGTTAAGATTAGCAGATTAATTAACTCGATGATTCTCATATAATATTTATAAGTTCATATATCATCAGGTCGTTGTTATATGCGGGTTGAGATTTGTGTATCTTACTTTATAAATTTATGTACAAGACACATACGTATAATACATACATAAATATACTTACACTAATACTAATGTACAAAAAAACGTAACACTCTTAAAACGCACGACGTCAGTAATACGATAGACCCTTGGTGAGAGTGGACGTGTTGTGACATATTGTTACTTGTTGATGCGTGTTTGAGCCTGTGCTATATTCATGCAACACTAGTCTATATAAGTACAATACAAGTTTATACATTTTAGATTCCGATTCCGGCTTTAACTTCGATAAGTCTATTACCGTAGCTTATATGTTAATGTTTCTACATGTTTTATTATATAGATATTTGCAACATTGATAAAAGGTGTGTTCAGATACGACTACAGATATCAATATTATGTTTGTCAAGTATAAGTTATCATGAATTTATCAATACACGATAAGATACTTCAAACATGGGTTTGTCGTATTTACATACAGCAAATCGTATGACCGGCCCGTTGGCGGAGTTGGCAGTGACTGCCTTAAGCTCTGAAGGTCGCGGGCTCAATTCCCGCCGAGGACCAACATGTTCTATGAACAGTTTGTTAGTTCTTGGAGTCTGTTTCTATTTGATGGTGTAACCTTGCAAGTTAAATTTGACCTACTTCCCGATGTCCGATTGAGTTGACATTTTACATACTGGTCTAGTCCCGATTACGATGCATGTTTATGATAAGCTGATGCTGCTGCCAGGATTGGCCCCAGATAAGGGAACTCTTCAATGGTTAATAGGAGGGACATTAAATTTTTGTTTAAAGAAACTATAACAGAACTACTTTACTTTAATCCACGTGTGCATGCAATGCTAAATAATGAAGCAGGCAAAATTAACGTACCTTACACATGCACGACAAGTCACCACACGTTTCCCAAGACGCCCCCACAAGCTACAATGCGAGCAAGCAATAAACACAAGCACCACCAAAATCTCTACGATCGCTTGGGCCCGAAACCGAAGCATCATCGTAATGCATTACGATTTTATTGTTGATTGTCATTGCTGCTGGTGGAGGCGTCTTGGGATACGTGTGGTGACTTGTCCTGCATGTGTAAGGTACGTGAATTTTGCCTGCTTCATACACTTAGCATTACATACATTCTCTTAACACACGCGGATTATAGTAAAGTATAGTACGCGGCAATAAATAATGCACATCGAGGCTTAGAGAGAGAAATCGGGTAGATTCTGCTTCATAGAGCATCGTCTCTGTCGCACAGACTGACGAACCCGTGCGAAACGTCACATACTGAGTGACAGTGACAACGCTCTACGAAACCGAACCGGCCGGCTGTTTCGTTCTAAACATCGATGATTTACTTAGTACCTGGCATTATTTAATGCATTATTTATTATTACATTTATTTAGTACCCGGCATTATTTAATGCCGGGTACTATAGTTATGTTATAGTTTCTGTAATATGGAATTCCGCAAAGTAACGCCTGCTTCTATAAATTTTCTTTAAAGCTTTAATTATTAATTATGTGTGATAAGATAAGATAAGATAGGTATCTTATCCTCCCTCTTTATCCAAACATTATCCAACCAAGTACTATATAACAGTGCTTGTTTGGATAATGCTTCGCTTTGCGATTTTGTCGTGGAGTCTATCTCCTGATGATGCTTCGGTTGCGGGGCGAAACGATTGTTGTGTTTGTGATAGTGAACGTGTGTAGTGGTTGTGTATTGTGGTGGAAGTGGTGGAGGTTTGTGCATGTGTTTTTACGAATCCTGCACGTATCGGGTATGACAATACGGATAGTCCACTATACATTTAACACTATATATATTTTCTATTTACTGTATCGCGGATTATAGCAAAATAATTTTATTATTACTTTTGTATTATGGATCTCCGCAAAGTAACGCCTAATTCTATAAATTGTTTATTTGTTGGACACTCGCCCTCACACGTTATATATCTTCTAGTTTCGTATATGTATTAAAACTCATCAAAGCGTTTCCTTCTGCTAATCCTATTAGACACGGTTGCTAATGATATATTACGGAGCTGTTATAAGAACGTATGCGAACATTATTAGAAGCAACTGTACACGTGAACATGCTGTTTAGATTTGTAATGAGGTGGTTTGTGGTTTTTTTGTGATCGTAACCGTTTCCTAGCGGTGTTTTGCAGTTATTTAACAGCATGTTACTATTCTAATGCGTTCAGCAATTGTTCTCTTCTCTCCCTTTGAAGAGATGAGTTGTAAATATATATGGTTCATTTACACGGTACGTCCCCAAAGTAACCAAATACTGTGACTGGCCCGTTGGCGCAGTGGGTAGTGATCCTGCCTTCAGCTCCGCGGGTCGCGGGTCCGATTCCCGCCGAGGGCCAACATTTTCTATAAACAAATTGTTGGTTCTTTGAGCCTGAGTTCTATTTGTATTTAAGTATGTATTTAAAATTATATATGTAGTATATCTACTAGTTGTCCGTCACCCATAACACAAGTATTAAGATACTTACTTTGGGGATGGACGACCGTGTGTGTCCCATATATATTTATATATTTATACTTGTGTTACAGGGGAGTCTTTACTCCCCTACTGGGCGCTTTACTCGCGTGCGTGTAACCCAATAGAAATACACCAAAGTAGAATACTAGAGAATTGTAGATCTACACAAATACTACGAAAAAGTCCGTTGTAGCATGTCCCTATCTCTTATGGTTAAGTCACGATAACTACTTTTAAAATTTGTGACCCAATGATTTCAATGCGGGCGGAGCCACTGGCACAGCGATTTCTAAATAAAAACTAATACACTCAGACTCGAAAACCAACAATTTGTTTTTAGAAAATGATTGCCCTCAGCGGAAATTGAACCCGCGAGCCCTATTTAGGTCCCTGTCTCTTAGTTATATTAGTGTAAATAATTATTCGTGCCGCACAATTAAAAAGTTATGCAATAAAGTGCAATACTGTTTGAACCGCTCGAATTTCGCACGATTAAAAACAAGCTGTGTAATAACAAACATGTGAATTCTTAAATGAAATACGTGAACAAACAATATACGAGTACAATTATTACGTTCAATATTTCGCACGTCCGCGATCCGGTTTGTGTACTTGACATCATCATTATTCAAATTATAAAATTGGGGCTCGTCGCTTCATATAAAAAAAGAAAGATGGAGCAACTAGAGAGAGACCGACAAAACATGGATCGATTGTTTGGATAATGAAATACATGTTTATAGAAGCAGGCGTTACTTTGTGGAATTCCATATTACATGCACTATAACAAAACTACTTCGCTATAATTCGCACGGGTTACAGTAATTGCTTTTGCAGCATCCGGTAAGGTTTAAATAGTACTAAAGTATTAACAGAACCAACTAGAAAGTTTGATGTAAATATTAACCTAAAAGTTTTCTAAAGATCTCACGGCTTAGACGACATCTAGTGCTAGATGTCGGAGGTATGGCTTATTACTCGTGACGCTGTAGGGTGTATCGAGAACCTATGACCGAACTTCATCAGAAAAGTGGTACATCATCTTTGATGAAGACCTTGTGATTGTGTGTGTAGTATGTTAAGTTTTTGTAATGATTTCATAGAGAATTCAGGTTAATATAGACTATATAATTCTACTTAAAGCATTTTTTGAGTGTATCTAAAAAGTGTTATGCCCATAATAACTATGCGTGGTATGGCGTAGTTGGATCGAAGTTCATGCCGCACAGAAAGTGTTCGATGATGGTATTTAAGTTGTAAGATGTTGTATTTAAGTTAGCTTGATAATGGTTATACCACCATAAGTCGGGCGCTAGATTCTCGTCATTAAACACGGTGCACCACGTGCGGGTGTGGTTCACATTTGAGGAAACTAACTGGAATGAGTCCCCCCTTTCCACCCCCCCCCTACGAGGTGAACTGACGACGTCAAAAAGTTGCTGGATTCAAGGTGCACAAGATGGTGTGTTGTGGAGATCCTTTAATGATACCTATTCGAGCAGTGGACCTCCATCAGATGAAGAAATATTTTTTTAGTTTAGTTCAACGACACGCTTTTCTTTATAGTTTTGGTCAACGTCGTAAATGAACACGTGAGAAACAGCCGGCTTCTATACTTATTATAAAACAAAGTCCCAAAAAGCTGTCCGTCTGTATGTAATCGACTTTCTCAATATCTACTGAACGGATTTTTGAATGTTTTTCACCAAAAGATACTGTAATACTTCAGGATGGTTTAGGTGAATAGTATATATCGGTATTATGTAAATTGTTTCGAAGAGATCGCGCAGTTGTTAAAAAAACTTGCTTGCTGGGAGCTTTAGTCGCGTGCGCTGCATAAACCAGCAGATATACGCTAAAGTAATGTAGCAGAGAAATAATATAATATAATTCCATAAAAATACTACAAAAACTCCGCGATAGCACGTCTCTATCTCTCACGGTTAGCTCACAATAACTACATTTAAGTTCAAAATTTCGAAAATTCAAAAAAATTCGTAAATGACTGAATTCCAAGCGGGCGAAGGTATTTGTTTAATTTCTTAATATATTTGTTTCACAAGTGGCGCGTATCCGTTTTGCGTCCAAATATCAACAAAACAGCTGTGGTACCATACCATTTATTTTATAGCCTTGTTTACTGTCTGTTGTGGTGTGACTTGTGCGCATACCAGTTTATCTTTCATATATTTTTTGCGTTTATCTCTATTACGTCATCAATTTAATCAAGGAAAAATAAAAGGTACAGTCCCTCGAAGCGGATTAGCGTCTATTAACAATTTTCCTTTTGTTTTTCAACGATACTAAATTTTTGTTATTTTTTGCGAGCGATTAAATACGTAACATGCGTGAATATGCTGATAAGTTGACTTACGTCCTTTTATATGTTTAGCCGTAATAGGCATTAGGATTCGATATTTTATATGGTGAATATTTCAGTCAATTCGATAAGTCTTGTATAACGCACATACATACTTGAAAATATTTGTATAACTTTCTTAAACGTATACTACACGCTGACCTGTACGCCTACCATGAACTTTTAGAAAACGATTCAATTCAAAGTCAGTACCTAAACCCAACCGCTTTCTTTTGAAGTGTGTTTGAAAAGGGTAAAGTTATATGAACTATAGACAACTCTGTCTCTTTTATTCAAATGTTTTTGGGACGCATTCCAAACGCTCATTCGGCAACAACTTAAAGTGTGCGTCTTTAAGACGTCATGGTATGAAAAAGCAAAACAATTTAGTTTACGTCTTCAATTGAGTCGCAATAAGAGTTCATGGTAGACCTGCTGCCCTGAAAAGTGTGCGTTTTGGACTTGTTAAGTTATTCACGCCTAAAACGGAAATGTTCTGGGGATGGTTTGAAATATGAATTTAATCCCCGTGCCTAATTTTTTTATTTAAACTACCTTTTTCCCATCACTGCGAAGAGAAATATCGCGAAGAAATGTAAATTTTTCTAGAGAATTCCTGAAACTTGCCAATTAAACAACGTGAGGCCTGATAATATATAGAATTAAGCATTACTTTTCGGAGATCCATAATACAAAAGTAATAATAAAATTATTTTGCTATAATCCGATAGGTAAATAGAAAATATATATTGTGCTAAATGTAGTGGACTATCCGTCTTTTCATACCCGATACATGTAGAATTCGTAAAAAAACATGCACAAACCTCCACCACCGCCACCACAATACACAAGCACTCACTACACACATTCACAAATTCAACAATCGTTTCGCCCCGCAACCGAAGCATCATCAGGAGATAGACTTCACGACAAAAAGCTTTGCGATTTTGTTATATAAAACGGATAGTCCACTAAACATTTAGCACTATATATATTTTCTATTTACTTTATCCCGATTAATAACAGCATAATTTTATTATTAATTTTGTGAAGCCTAATCTCTATTTAGTCTCTAAAATCATCAACAAAATTAAAAACATGTTCAGTAGAAATTATTTATGAACGGTGTTAAATAAATTGAATAAAAACAACTAAAATTACAATTTAAATTTCATTGTTATTACTTAAATAGAAAAATTAAAACATTTTTCTAAAATTACCTTAATTATTGAGACTTAATTATATCGCACGTAATTATTTTGTTACTGGTATGTTTTTATTTTGGTTTAATATGTGTTAATGAAACATTTGAAGGTTAATTTATACATTGTATTGTTGCAGGTAAGTGGCGCCAGCAATAAATATAACGGTAATGATTTTGCGTTAATTTCATCATACAATTATACTATTACTAATACAATTTTCAAACTGTAGCTGCCTGAAGCAGCTACTAATACCTAACCTTATTACCAATTACCATCAGGATACCAGTTACCATCAGAGAAATAAAACGACACAGCATGGCTATAGTTTATTATGGTTTATTTGGGGTTAACCTTGCTCGCGTCCGTAGGTCTGACCATATAGGTTTTCTTATACCTCATATCCCTACACGTGACCCCTTTTTTTTTGAACAGGAAAAAACCCCTTATGGGTACCACCGCCCGACGGGGACGGGCGTTGTTATGTCAGACTCGCACCAACTAAAACGACCTGTATGCTCCACCACGCTACTGATGGCAGGGGCAGGGTACGTTATTTGACCCATCCCCACCAACAGCAACTCTGATCCCAGAGACACCTCCTCCCCCCTGCGCTAACCGGTGCATCGGGAGCACCATATGCATCGACCGTCTCGGGGATCTGTAGGCCAAGCGTCCGATAAACCACACGTGACCCCTGGGTGGTGCCAAATGAGCATTCAGGTGGTAGACTTCAGTCGAGGATAGTTACCACCCTGCAAGCAAAGCCATTCCGCCAAGCGTCGAAGTGTTCCGGAGTGATGCTCGTACAAATCTTTATGGGGAATAGGTATGTACAGTTGTGTTATATTGATGTGACAGCATCCGACTGACTGTGCAATTTGTGTCAGGCGACTCTACGTGGAGGGTTAGTGACAAGCGCAGTCCACCTTAGGCTTCATCCGTCGCTTTCCATCAGGCGAAATCGTAGCCAGGCGCTTGCCTTTCTTCATAAAAAAAGAGAAGTAAATTGGTTAGTGCAACGCACTCATATTTCATGGGAAAATAAAACAACACACTATGGATATAATTTATTACGAGATGATTTAGTTACTGTGACGCATTTCATGGGAGAATAAAACAAAACACCAGGCATACAGTTTAATACGTCTCCTTTTGAACGTGGGCATATTTGTGAGCTAATGCGTCCTCTCCCCATAGGGAGTAAGATAAGGAATAGAGAAAAAGATATGAAAGCTTTCTAAGATTTTGTCGCAAATTTTTGAAGTGTTATATTGTAGCCAGTGTAAGATTGCCTTGTTTTTCCTTGTGCGTAGTAAGCGCATTCGATTACCGCTATTTGGCAAGTGTATGATCCAAGAATAGACGCGATTAAGATATTTTGTACAGGTGCGCAGCGGACTTGTTATTTGACCGGTGTTTGTCTGCCATTTTGCTGTCAAATCGGCGCCATCTATTAAACGGCCTTTTGTTTCTTATTTGTAAATTACTGTCTAAGAATAACTATCGACTCACCTCTATTGGCATCTAATATAGCCATATTAGCAAAAGGCCTTAAATATGTTTAGAATAGTTATATTAATCAAATAACAAAATAATTTTTTGTACAGTAACAGATGTTTTTAAAGATAAATGTAGAAGAAATCTGATATAGTTATGAATAATTTTTATTTTACTTATTTACCTTATTAATTTTTTTGGCTCAAATCTACGTATTTCGTCGATGATCTGGAAGAGCTTCTTTATCAGCCTCCTTTAAATTAAAAATTGTTGCTAATTTTTAAACGGAATTTTATTATAAAAGCGCTATACCAAAACTCGCAAACGAAATGTATACCTTTGTAAGGCGCGACGCGTAAGAAGCAAGCTGTTTTAAACACACGGTCGTCTATCCCTGAAGTAAGTTTATTGCTTGTGTTAAGGGTGACGGACAACTGGTAGATATATATTTTTAATACGTACCTAAAACAAATATACACACAGACTTGAAAAACCAACAAATTGTTTATTGAAAATGTTGGCCCTCGGCGGGAATCGAACCCACGACCCGCGGAGCTGAAGGCCATATTATAACAGAATACTATTTCTGTACAGCTGTGATAGCCCAGCGGTGAGACCGTGCAATTCTTTCGAGGGGAACACGAGTTCAAACCTAGGCAGGCACCAATGAGTTTTTCTATTAAAACTCATGTGTCTAATTGATAATTGCAATTAATCACACGCTTTTCGGTGAAGGAAAACATCGTGAGGAAACCAGCATATATCTAGAGAATTCTGGAGATATGTGTAACCCATCAATCCGCATTGGAGCAGCGTGGTAGGTCTTAGCTCCAACCCTTCTCTCCAGAAACGGAGAGAGGAGGCCTATTCCTAGCAGTGGGATTGTAACAGGCCGCTACTTTACTTTTTTACTATTTCTGTGTTAATGTAAACACAAACAGGCGATCACCGATCCATATCTACTTGAGAAAGAAGGTCGCGGAACCGCGGAAGCGTTGACGGTCGTGTGCCATGACCTAACGGGGACGATCGTGAGCGAATGAACGATCACATGATCACATGGTGTGTACTGATAAATCAACGCGGCGCCTTATAGGGCAACCTGTACCGGTTTACACTGTGTTGGATATTGACACACCTTTGACATTAGCGACGTTGTTTTATATACTAGCTGTGCCTGAGGCTGCACCCGCGTGGAATTTCAAATATAAAAATAGTTATTGTAAATTAGCCGTGAGAGATAGAGACATGCTGTCGTGGACTTTTTTGTAGTGTTTTTATAGATCTACAATTCTTTAGTACATTACTTTAGCGTATCTCTGCTGGTATACGCAACACACGCCACTAAAACTCCCAGCAAGCAAGTATTTCAACAACTGCGCGATCTTTTCGTCACAATTTACATTATACCGATATGCACTATTTACCTAAACCATCCGGAAGTATTGCACTATCTTTTACAGAAAGACAGCTTTCTGGGACTTTGTTTTATAATAAGTATAGATAATAAGTATAGAAGATAGCAGGTAATTGGGAATCGTCGATACTTATACTAGTATTATAAGGTCTGTTTCACGGTGCATTGTGCTTTTACTTCTAGTAAATGTATAGTTATTTTTAAGAAAATGTTTGCCCTTGGCGGTAATGGGACCCGCAAAGCATACTTACTGCTACTGCACCAACAGGTTAGGCAGTAAAGAACAAACGGTTTCTTTTAATAATTTGTTTCATTCATCGATTGGTCAATAGCTGTTACGGGTCAACTATTAAGCGTGACACGGAACGTTAACGTAACGGTTACGAGCAGATTTCTATTGTACGGTCCGATTGTTTTAAATTTAGAAATCCGTTTATATTTAGCCATCGGTGACAGCTCATAATTGATTAATTTTAAAAAATTCACTCTAAGACTTGTTTTCTATTATCTATATCTAAGTTGTGTTTAAGATTAATAGTAACAGCAAATATTATAGTACTAGTTTCTTTTTTTTTCAAAAATATTTTCTTTTAATACTGGTTAATCTTCCTTTTTTTTAAATAATATAAAGTATAGTACTCGGCATTAAATAATGCACATCGAAGTCTAGAACGAAACAGCCGGCCGGTTCGGTTTTGTAGAGCGCTGTCAATGTTACTGAGTATGTGACGTTTCGCACGGGTTCGTCAGTCTGTGCGACAGAGACAATGCTCTATGAAGCAGAATCCAGCCGATTTCTCTCTCTAAGCCTAATAAATAATGCACATCGGTGCATTATTTATTGCCGCGTACTATATTTTTGCACCTAACTTCTTATGAAAATGCGGTAATCGCCTTAAATAATTGTCTTACCTAGAACTTGATTTATGAAAAAGTGTATTAATAATGTCTTGTCATAGTATAGTAGTTCATGATACTGTTGCATAATAAGGGTTCTTATAACACGAGTGTAGTTTAAAAAACTGAGCCGCAGGCGAGTTTTTTTATAGTGTCACACGAGTGTTATAAGACCAAGTTATGTACAGTATCATACACTACTTTATCTACTCTCATACTATAATACGTAAAACAATATTGCAAATAAAACGCTGAATATAACAACAAATTTATTTTTACTCGTAATAATTATTGATGTTCTGAATATTCATTTTCCACTCCATGAACTCGTGGTAACATTTAATATAGTTGCTCCTAGATTCCGCAGTTTTCAGAATATCTGACCCCGCTCTCAAACATATTTTTACACAAAAACTTATTTTTTTACAAACAAAACTAAACTTCGTTTAAATATAGAAAAGATTTTTTAAATGTCATATATGGGTGCCAAGGCGCAAGCATCGATTGCGCCGTGTTGCGTCGCCGCGGACCCATTAATTGCAACCTTTTTTTTTAAGGTAGAAGTTCAACCTCCTTGGTCCAGCTGGAAGTTGTATAGGTGTATCGTTATGATTAAAAAGTTACATTATGATACAGGTGTCCATACAAGACCTGTATCGTAATGAAACTTTTTAATTTTTTATTTTTGTTCTGTACGTAATGTTTGTCATAAGAATTTTGTTTCAGTTTTATAATCTTTGTATTATAGTATCAGAGTAGATAAAATAAATAAATAAATATCTATTCTTTATACTTATAAAATAAAGTCCCCAAAATCAGTCTGTATGTGATCGATTTCCTCAAAATCTACCGAACTGATTTTTGTACTGTTTTTACTGAAAGATAGTGCAATTCTTCCAGTAGGTTCAAAATAATAGTGCAATACGGTTTTATCTAAATTGTATTGAAGAGGTCGCGCAGTTGTACGAAAACTCGCCTGCTGGGAGCTTTAGTCACCTGCGCTGCGTAAATCAACAGAGATTCACTAAAGTAGTGTACTAGAAAATTGTAGATCTACAAAAATATTACAAAAATTTCGACAGCATGTCTCTATCTCTTATGGTTAACTAACAATGACTATATTTATTTTCAACATTTTAATTAAATACCCTGACTTCCGAAGCGCTGGCGAAGCCGCAAGCACAACTAGTCTATATTTATATAAAAAAGAAAAGTATTTATGTTTAAAGAAAACAAAAGACAGATTTTTCAGATAATCTTTAGATTCACCCAGCAAATAATCATGTAAAGTATTGCGGCGAACCCGATGGAAAAACGGAATCTTATATGTTAACCAACAAAACAGTATATATTTATGTATAGTATTTACCGTCGCAATTATAATATTATAGGTAAACCATTTAACTCAGACTTCGCCTGTGGGGTATGATACTTTGTTTACAGAGCGAGACGATTGTTGAACGTTATTTGCGAGAATTGCACTTCATTTAACATAGGATCAAAATTAATTCATAAACGTAAATATTTTATAAAATTTTACTTTTGATAACACGACGGTGATAAAAGAGAAGTTCCTGAAACCGATAGCGCTATCGTAAACTGTACTATCAGTAGTTGTTTGTTTATGTTAAATAACATTAATACGTAGAAGTCCGATAAGATATAAAATAAATTCCAAACAGAAAGTCCGGCCGGGTGGATAAACTACCCAACAACATTTATTGAAATACGCGTTTGCGAAATTCCATAGCATAAAAAGTTAGCTTCAACAAACGCGGATTATAGCATAATAGTTTTACCATAAATTTTCTATCCACTAAACTTAATTTAATCATTTTTTACATATATATATGTATATTCTCTAATACATATATATAAAATGTCAAGTAAAAAGAAACTTCATAAATTGTTTTTAGGTCAATTTGATGTATCAAGCATTATGGTATTATAATCACCATTCTCCTGCCCTTATCCCACTCTAAGTGGGGTCGGCACAACTTGTTTTAAACGTGTTTGTTACATGATTTGGCTAGATATTTTGCAACCGGTCACCTGCCTGACGTGAACTTACCTTTGTCGTCGTTCACTATACCTGCATAAGAAATAAGGGTGGTCAATTCTACTCAACCGTTAGGTCAACTTACTTTAGTCGCCTTTTACAACATCTCAGTAAGAAATGAGGGTGGTCTATTCTAACGAGCCGGATACCACCCATCAACAAGCGTTATGACATATACTATATGTATTACAAGCTTTTGCCCGCGGCTTCGCTCGCGTGGAATTTGGTCTGCCACATTAAGTTTCGTGACTGATCATTTTAGATTAAAAATTATTTTTTTACTTAATATTCAAACACATATATTTAGTTTACACCGTGTGGTATCCGGCAGAATAGAATAGACCACCCTCCTTTCTTACCGAGGTGTCATAAGAGGCGAATAAGGTATGTGCCGTGTGGTATTCGGCTGCATAGAATAGACCACCCTCATTTCTCACCGAGGTGTCGTAAAAGGCGACTAACGTAAGTTGATAATACCAGTTTGTTTATAGTGAAAAAATGATTATACGATCAAAGGTTTCGTTTCCTTATTGGATAGTTTTAAATTACATTAAAAATATTTATCATCATCACATATAACTTTCCTCTGCCGCTTTACTGTTCGTGTTAAACTCAAAAAGTACTTACGAACGGATTAACACGCAGTTTTAACCGTTAGACAGTTCTTCGTGTTGGGATGTATATATATTTTTTTGTAAATAAGAAGAGCTATGACTATAATTGACTGGTCCGTTGGCGCTGTGGGTAGTGCCTTCATCTCCGCGGGTCGCGGGTTCGATTTCCGCCGAGGGCTAATATTTTCTATAAACAAATTGTTGGTTCTTCGAGCCTGGGTGTGTTTTTGTATTTAAGTATGTATTTAAAATTATATGTGTAGTATATCTACCAGTTGTCCCTTAACCATAACACAAGTATTAAGTTACTTACTTTGGCGACTGATGACCGTGTGTGTAAGTGTCCAATATATTTATTTATTTATTTATAATTATTAAAAACTTCAGAACTACAATTATTTGGCATTTTTTTAATAATTGAACTTGAATTCAATGCGCTAAATATGATTCATGTATGAAAAAAATTTCAATTGTACAAATATACACACAAGCAAGATTTTTTTACATGATTTTTACGTATTATTTTCCTCTTGCGTCTTAAGTTGGCAACCTTGAAAAGCAAAATAAAATAATTTCCTTTTACAGGATTTATTATATCAAATTACTTTTGATTAGACTGGATCAAGTTCTTCAGTTTTGCCTTCACTGTTAATACGGTTTTTTTTGTTGTGTTTCATTGAATCATTAAAGTATCGCCTCGGGTTATTTTTTATACTACCGATTGTTTTGTCGATACAAATATCGATTGCTGTAATCGAGAACTCTCTACCGGCCTTTATCTAATACCATGATTTTTATCTATGTATTAACGTTTATTATTCGATAATAGAATTACTTGTTTACTCTTTATGAATTACTTGGTCTTCGTACAAAGTAAATATTATGATACTAAGTAAATATTATTATACTTATTATATTATTGTCGTTGTAAGGTATTTACGCTTTTTCCTAATTAAGTAGTGGCGTGTTTTATTGTTTTATTATTATTACTAGCAATGTCCCGCGGTTTCACTCGCATCCATACCGATCTCGTGGTAGTGGAAAGGCTACGAAGTTTGAAATTTGTTATTGCATTATTTGCTTTCGATTTACATTCTTAAATTCACATCATTTAATGGGATAAGGATCAATACAGAGATATGAATAAAATGGTTTGATTATTGTCGGCACTTTTATCAACTTTTACAATGCAAAAAAGTAGTTATATTGGCATAACTATAATAGTAAGACATATGGTATCGCGGAATTTTTTGTGGATATTGATACGTTTTATAATACCGAAGAACATTTTTTTTGTTCTATCATCAATAGTTTCCGCAGCGCACACGATGTAAGATTTTTACGACTTAATTTTTCACACCTTATTACAAATTTTGTTACGGATCCCAATTTTTTTTTGAAAATGTTATATAACCTATGTTGCTCAGTGAAGAAGCAGCTTTCCAATGGTAAAAGAAGTTTTGAAATCAGTCCAGTAGTTTTTGCGTGAAAACGTTACAAACATACATACATACATAAAAACAAACATACAAATCTATCCTCTTTATAATATTAGTATAGAAGTTTTTCGCGATTCATACTTATCTATACTTATTATAAAACAAAGTCCCAAAAAGCTGTCTGTCTGTATGTAATCGATTTTCTCAAAATCTACTGAACGGATGTTATACGGTTATCACCAAAAGATAGTGCAATACTTCCGGATGGTTTACATAAATAGTACATATCGGTATTATGTAAATTTCATTTAAAGAGATCGCACAGTTGTTAAAAAACTAGCTCGCTGGGAGCTTTAGTCGCGTGCGCTGTATAAACCAGATACGCTAAACTAATGTACTAGAGAATTGTAGATCTATGAAAATACTACAAAAAAGTCCGCGATAGTATGACTATCTCTTATGCTTAACTCACAATAAATACTTTTATATTTAAAATTTGAATTTTAGAAAAAAATGTGACATATTGATTTCCACGAGGGCGAAGCCGCTAGCTCATCTAGTTATTATATATTAACATACGATTTTGCGATATGACCCGTATGTTAACACAGATAAATCGTATAGAAATAGATATACAATCGACGTTAGACGCAGAATCAGCTAAGATGGTATGTTCATTGTAGATATGTAAGAAATGAGGAAAATATACTACGTTAACCCTGTGTATAACAAGTGAATGCGATATAGTTATTATATATGAAGGCTGAACATGATAGATTTTACTGTCATTATAGTCCTGTTGTAAGTCGAAATCCGTGGCCTACTTTTCTTCCATACATAAATACAAAAATAAAGTAAATTAAAAGCCCCTTATTAATAAAATAATAGCCCCTTAAAAGCCCCACTGCTGAACACAGGCGTCCTCTCTCCGTTTTTCTGCATTCTATATAAATTATAACTGTGCCAAATTTCATGCTCCTTCGTCCGCGTAATTTTGTCAAAAGAAGTACAAAGTTACCCACTGTGTGGTATCCGGCTGAGTATAATATACCACCCTCATTTCTTACCGAGGTGTGGTAAAAGGCGACTAAGGTGTGTTGACGTCAGGCAGGCGGCCGATCGTAAAATACGTAGCCAAATCGTTTGACAACATGTTTGTAACATATTGTGCCGACCCCACTTAGAGTGGGATAAGGGCAGGAGGATGATGATGTAGGAAGTACGTTGATATTGAAGAAGTATGTAAGTAAGTTATTATATACACTTATTTATACTCTATACTTTAGAATTATCTTGAGATATAACGATCTTTACGATGTTTTTCTTTATTGAAAAACACGATAAATATGGATGAATTGAGCATATGTTTCAAAAGTATTTTCGCACCTAACTTCTTATGAAAATGCTCTACTCGCCTTTAAAAAGTGTTTTACTAGAACTTGATTTATAAAAAAAGTGTATTACTAAGTATGTTTGTAAAATGCTATTGGCTTGTTATAATAAACAAATAAAAGTGTAAAAGAAAATTTCATCGATGCTGCCCGGGGTTTGAACACATTATTCCCGAGTAATATCACATGTCATATGTCAACTCAATAATAATTTAAATTACCTTTTGCGATTTGCGAGTTTGTTGTGGAATCTATCTCCTGATGATGCTTCGGTTGCGGGGCGAAACGATTGTCGAGTTTGTGATGGTGAACGTGTGTAGTGCTTGTGTATTGTAATGGCAGTGGTGGAGGTTTTCGCATGTGTTTTTCCAAATCCTGCATGTAACGGTATGAAAAACGGATAGTCCACTATATATTTAGCACTATAGATATTTTCTATTTACTGTATCGCGGATTATAGCAAATTATTATTTTTTATTGCTTTTGTATTATGAATCTCCGCAAAGTAACGCTTATTCTATAAATTATTTAAATTACCTTTATTTTATGGGTCCAGCGATTTCTGACACCTTTTTAAAGTAGTCTATCGATGGATAGTGGCAGGGGATAACTCTATGAAATCTTTAAAAAAGAATGACTCAGACCAAGATAAGCAACAAGCGACTCGCACGGTAAATATATTGAGCCATAAACGTCCTCTAAATAACGTGGATGGTAAAAAACAATTACAGACACGGAATTCCATCGTTTCCGCGAGCTTTACACATCGTTTGGCGCTGTATAAGGCAAAGGGTATCGTAAACTATGCCTTTTTTTATTATTTTTGATAAAACTAAAGCTTTATGAAATCTTGTACTTTCCTACAATACCTATTCCGCATTCCAAGACTTCGATCTTCCGACCATTACTATTCTCTTTTAGAGTTTTTCGAAGACTTACTTCGTGAAAGCCGAAGTACACCAGAACCCACGTATAATAGTGACTTTCACCTACATCTCTATTAGGTCAATTCACCGAAAATGTAGGGGTCCAAAGAGCGTCCTATGCTACCATGACGATCAAATAACGATAGCAAACGCTGATATTTCTATACACGCACACAGCGTCTTCGTCGGCGAAGACGAGTTCCCAGTTTTCTGACGTCACTCAGCCGTGGCTTCTTGCCACACCCCCATACACACATTTAGCATTATATATATTTTCTATTTGACAAAATATTTTTTTTGAAAATGAATCTCCGCTAAGTAACGCCTAATATTATAACGCCCAAGTATTAATTATTCAAAAAAAATCACAACAAATTAGGTGTAAGTTCCATCTGTTCTTTAAAAGGATAGTGAGGAAAGCTTTAACCAACAGTGGGATTTTGACAGGCAATAAGAATAATTATGATGATATTCCACTCACAAGCTTAATCTAAATTTCCTCTTCCGGTTAATGCTATTTCGATCAATGTTCAATGCCTAATCCCTTTTGAAGGTCCATAGAGCTTCCGTCCTGCAACAAAGGTCATGGCGTGATTAGAGATTTATTCAATTCATGGAGCCTTTAGGGCCTGTAATGTCGATGTCCGAGTTATTTCTTATTCGTGACTTCTCAATCGTTTCGTTTGTTCCATAAACGAAATTCGTATCACGTGTTACTGATTTGGCTCTGGTCGACTTTTTTTTAAATGGGCTTAGTGATTCGAACCTTCACGATAAAGTTATATGCCTTCGATATGACTTGTATTTTACTTTTTTAATTGGACAAAATCCTACATCCATTTTTTGTTTGACGTCTCTCTATAACTCCAAGTTGTAAAGTTAATGGTATGTTTCAAATATTATAACGAGAAGCTATAGAAACCTCAATATAAACACAATACGACGATCTAAATGAGCGACTTTCAGGGCTACTCACTGGACCAATATTGATGATAATTGGCACAATTGAAGCTTATATATCATTTGCGGATAGGATTTAAAAAATCTGTTTTCTCAATCATCATCCTCCTGCCCTTATCCCACTCTAAGTGGGGGTCGGCACAACATACAAACATGTTGTCACATGATTTGGCTACGTATTTCACGACCGGCCGCCTGCCTGCGTCAACTTACCTTAGTCGCCGTTTACGACACCTCGAAGAAATTAGGGTGGTCTATTCTATGCAGCCGGATACCACAATCTGTTTTCTCAATAGAAACATAAATATTTAAGGTACTATAACGCTTGAGTCGACCGCCGCGGGGTATGCGGCTGAGTAGAAAAGACCACCCTCATTTCTTACAGAGGTGTCGTAAAATTCGACTAAGGTATGTTGACCCACCGTGTAGTATCCAGCTGAGTATTCTACGAGGGTGGTCCTCGTTTCCTACCAAGGTGTCGTAAAAGACGACTAGGGTAAGTTGACGTCAGGCAGGCGGCCGGTCGTAAAATAACTAGCCTAAACATTTAACAATATATTTAAAATATGTTGTGCCGAATAATAACACGTGACTTTACACGAATTAAGTCGCGAGTAAAACTAGTAAATAATCGAAATGGAAATATAATTATTAAATATGACACCTAGAAAAGGTGTTACATTGCGTTATTATTTCCGAAGATCCACGCATAGTTGTGACGCACAAAAAAGGCCGTGGCCGATTTCGATATCGTTTGCATTGTATTTTGTATCTGTCCTTGCAGCTTTAGGTCGATGGGTTATTAGACACAATTCTTGTATTTTGACATAGTCTGGTCAATGTACGCAATTTCTATTGATGAATTATACACATTTTAATTGTCACTCAATCTTTTACTCACCTCCTTACCTAATTTGTTACCTATCCAGGGTTCTTACTTCTTAATCATCTTTTGATATTTTATCTAATCTTTGCCGCAACGTCATCCAGCTAAGTATCTACGTCACGTTAGAAGCTGGGTTGTGTTAAAGTTGGCATAGTATTGACGTAAATCTGCTATATATTTGTACATAATTTGTCGAAAACTTCGAGGTACGTAATTTCTGATGTACCAAATTACATTTACAAAACATTGTTAGAATTTAAGAGAATTATTCTCGCATTTAAAGTTGTAGTCAAATAAGGTACCATTTCATATTTAGATTCCAGTTTTTGTTGTAATGAGTTTTATACCAAACCGCTGTATCATAGGAAAGAAAAAGGAAAATTTGTACAGTATTTATTTGGTACGATAATATTTTATCGTTATCAATGTTTTGTTTGGTGCTGTCGTCGTCAATCAACTCGTTGGTAACGGGTCGCGTGGTGCTGAATCAATTCAATTGATCGATCAAAGCAATTTGCGTTCACGTGTTTTCATTTATGTCGATCGTACTTACTAAATGTTTTATAAGCATTTTTCAACATGCATTTGAAAATACTTTCTTTGACATCGCTTTTCTCTTGAGAAGTTACTTGATGGTAAATTAATACGATGTCAATTAATGGTAACTATTAGTACTAGTTATCATCTGGTAATAATAAAATTTAACGCGATCTGTTTAAATGATTTCGAAATAGTCATAATTGTAAATGCACTCATCAACAATCAAAATATTTCAGTGCTCATTTCAAAGTATAAATAATTCTTGCATTTTCGTTACTTTTCACATGATTTAAACTACAATTGACCCGATGTCCTGATAACTAATGCGGCGTTTTTAAAACTCATAATAACAGTGGAACAAACTCATAGTAACAATATGAGCCACTACTTTTATGTATTTCACATTGGTATCACAAACTTAAACAATCAATACTTTATTTTACTTCATATAAGTGTTTCACGTTTCAAGGCCATACGCGACACTTATTCATGAGTTCTTTACACCGTGTTATCACGACGTGAACTGTTCAGTCGGTTCACGGGCTTTAAATTAGTCGGGTTCACCCGATAAAATACGTGTGTATAGCCGGTTCAAATATAATGTAAATATTTTTTTGCTATAATCCGCGATAAAAGAAAATAAATTTAATGCTAAACCTAGAGTGTACTATCCTTTTTTATACCTGATACATGTGGAATTTGTAAAAATTCACGCACTACCCGCCACCAATAGCACAAGGATACACACGCACTGCAAACATTCACCACGACAATGTCAAAAATATTTTCGCCCAGTAATCGAAGCATGATCAAGAGATGACTGCACGACAAAATCGCTTTGCGATCCCATAGTATATACTCTATCTCCTGTATCAGGTATGAGAATGGATTCTATACACTAACCATGAATACCACTAACGATAGTATAAATTAAAAAAGCTTAATGTATTTGTAGCATATGTTCTACATATTTTTTTTACGCACTTCTGTTTGTGAACCTGCGCTGTTTCAACTTTATTAATGTTGCATTTGCGTCCGCGCAACATGCAAATTGCCAACGGCATTATTTTTTTGGATTCAAAAATTCCAATTAGCTTAAGGTGCGTTCTCTTCCTGCAGATACGTGATGCAAGATAACAAGTCCATTACAATATGTTCCTATTTGCGCTTTTATATATTCTGTGATTTGTATACAAATAAGCTTCTATGAGGAAATACTGAGTTGATAATTTACTACAATGCATTTCAAGTAGCTGTTTGATAGGAATCGTGTCTTGTCTTTCTAATGCTAAATGATGGATTGTGGTTAATCTTATTGATGGAATTAGGCGTTACTATTTGGAGGTTCATAATACAAAATTAATTATAAAATTATTCTGCTAAAATCTTGGGTAAAAGAAATTATTTATAATGCTAAAGGAATAGTAATGCATTACAAACTAGAAGTATTGTAGAAGAGTGGAAAAGAAGAAAAGGTTAAAAAAAGATGAAAGAAGAAAGGTTAGGACAAAAAGGTTTAAAGGTAGCATTAGTACATGGATAAAAGAACTGATCACGGACTTCCACGGACCGACGGATCAAAGAGTTGCATAACAGAAGGAGACATAACTAGGTAGATAGCGTTTTCAAGCGTTCTAGCGAACACAAAATCTTCAGTACATACCTATTTGCTATAGGGAGAGTACCGATTGAAGTTATTACTTCGGCAGCGAAGAAGACACTCCAAAACTTATTTGAGTGTACAGCTTGGCCTTGAACGCATAAAACTTTGTACCATATATGCTCGCAAGTAAAGAGTTGTAAGTAAAGAGGCTGACGTTGATTAAGTCCTTCGGAAAATCATACTTCAAAAAAGAGAGGGAAAAAAGGGGGAGGAGTAAAAAGCAAACGAAAGTAAGCAACGGCCAGCATGTCGGACATTCCCTAACAGTACGGTCGAGTAAGGATCCGATAGGGATTTTTTGAAAAGAGAGGGAAAAAGAAGGAGCAGCAAAAAGAACGGAAAAGGAAATTAAAGCAAAGGTCAGCATGAAGAAATGCGGTTCCATGCTGATTGATAAGTAAGAGAAGGTTGTTTAGCCCGTGCATGTCGGACACTCCCTAACAGTACGGGCTAGTAGGGATCCTCCAGAGATTTGCCTTGCGGAAAATAAACAAAATAGTGCAGCATTAGTGTGTTTTAGTTTTTGAATATAATTTTATCTCTTAAATACTGTGATATATTTAGCATGGTGTCATTACTATATTTTACTTCGAAGACGTTGGTGCTTCCCACACTCGAATGTCGCAGCAACACGTAAATAAGTTGCTCCTGAAGCTAATTGCGATTTTATTAGGCGCTAATACACAATTACAGTCTAATCCAGCCAAAAGTGTTGTCTGCCAATAATATAATATAATAGAATAGGCCCAAACGATTAGCTGTATTTAGACGGGTCCGTAGACTCGACTAGAATGTTGGCAGGCGAAATGTTTACGAAAAGTATGTTTTACATTGAAATGGATGTGACGAGTTGACCTTGTGTGAATTTATTCAGGGATTTGTTATTTATGAATTTACTTAAGAATTAAAGATTTTTTTCAGATTATTGTTGAAATCGCAGCACTTTTAGTTGTCAATAAATAAATAAATAAATAACGGGACACTTAGACGGACGTCAATCACCAAAGTAAGTAACTTAATAGTTGTGTTATGGGTGACGGACAACTGGTGGATACACTACATATATAATTTTAAATACATACTTAAATACAAATATAAACCCAGGCTCGTAGAACCAACAAATTGTTTATAGAAAATTCTGGCCCTCGGCGGGAATCGAACCTGCGACCCGCGGATTGGAAGGCAGGGTCATTACGCACTGCGCCAAAAGGCCAGTCAATACTTGATAATTATGTTTAACGCTGATCATCCAATTTAAAGAAGGAAGTCGGTCGCCCGTTTGGATAGGCAGCATTCAGAAAGTTCCAGAAAATGTTTGTCCCGAATTCGAATTCGAATTTAATTTTCTAATAGTATAACGTAGTGTCGCCCAGTGTTCAAAATTCGACGGTCATTTATATAAATAGTAAATTTAGTCGTTGTTAGGATTCTATCGTTAAGAACTTTTATCTCTATAATCAAAGCTTTCGCCAAGGTTACTAAGTAATTTGGCTATTTTTCAAATAAATTATATGACATTTAAATAAATAAATTAAAAAGTAACTGAGTATAAACAAAACTGAGTAAAACATAAACAAAAGAGTATCTGTGCGTGTATCTCTCGAATGTATGATAATGTGTTATGATTTTTATATTGATAAAAAGTATTTTTTTTTATTTTAGCTGCTCTGTATCAACTATTAATGCCCAATTTCATACTTCTCCGCCAGCGTAATTTTCTTACGACGTAATATACGAGATTTCACATCTTATACTGTATCATGACTGGCAATATTTTATTTATAAGGCCGTAAGATTATTTCAGACCGACATCCAACGGCGCGGTTAGGTCGGAGCGGAGATAAATTTAGCTAAGCCATAACAAAATTGGATTATTTTGAGTTTGTTTACAAAGGTCATTTATAGATCTTGAGATAATGCCCTTAGAAATCATATTATCAATGCTAAGATAATTTCGTACAGTAGTTAATTTTTATATTGTCAATGCTAATATCGCACCTTTAGTATTAAGGTGACCTAATTCAAAAAAGTTGTTTTATTTATGGTAAACAAGCTTTAACCCGCGACTTCGTCCGCGTGGATCCCAGTCCTGGAATAAACAGGAGCTTTAGTATTATACATTATAATAGCTCAATTAAATTTATACAGTAAACAGAAATCAAAATATTTAAAAACTGCTCCTAAAAGTAACTCCTTCGACCGACGTAAGCTGAACAACGTGATAAAGAGCCTCCTTTTAATTAAAAATATGACTCATGTGAATAGTAGATAATTAAAAAACTTTGATAGGTTGATAATAGATGGCGTTTTTAAATGTCTTCCTGTAAAAATCCTGTTTAATTAACAGGATTTCTATAGCCTACATGTTATTCCGTTATATAAGGAATATTTGAGCTAAATTTCATCGATATTGGTTCAGCGGATTTGCTGTGAAAGAGTAACAAACATCCATCCATACTCACAAACATTCGCATTTATAATATTAGTAAGAAGTAAGATAAGATAGTAAGATTGCAATAAAGCATAGCGTAGAGCCTACAGATTATACAGAAGACTCACGAGTATAATCAGCAAACACAGGGGTTTAGCATTCGTGGACTACGAGAAAGCCTTTGACTCTATTGAAACCTGGTCTGTTCTGGAATCCTTGCAACGGTGCCAAATTGATTGGCGATACATCGAAGTGCTGAGAGGTCTGTATGACGCCGCAACTATGACAATCCAAGTCCAGAATCAGCAGTCTGGACCTATCCACCTGCATCGAGGAGTGAGACAAGGGGACGTAATTTCCCCCAAATTGTTCACAAATGCTTTGGAGGATATGTTCAAAACGCTGCACTGGAAAGGACTGGGCATAAACGTAAATGGCGAGTACCTGTCACACCTTAGGTTTGCAGATGATATCGTCATCATGGCTGAAACCGTACAGGATTTGCAATATATGCTGACCAGTCTGGCTGAGTCTTCTGCTCGCATCGGTCTCCGGATGAACTTGGATAAAACCAAAGTAATGTTCAATGAACATGTCATTCCGGAACCGATTGCCGTACATGGAGTTCCTCTCGATGTTGTTCAAGAATATGTCTACCTTGGACAAGTTCTACAGCTAGGTAGAAACAACTTTGAGAAGGAAGCCCGCAGGAGAATACAGCTTGGCTGGTCGGCATATAGGAAACTTCATCGAGTCTTTTCATCACCGATACCACAATGTCTCAAGACTAAAGTCTTTAATGAGTGCGTCCTACCTGTAATGACATACGGAGCCGAGACGTGGACACTGACAATGCGACTGGTCCACCAATTTAAGGTAGCCCAGCGAGCTATGGAGAGGGCTATGCTCGGAGTTTCTCTGAAGGATCGTATCCGAAACGAAGTGATCCGACAGAGAACCAAAGTAACCGACGTAGCCCAAAGGATTAGCAAGCTGAAGTGGCAGTGGGCCGGCCACATTTGTCGCAGAACCGACAACCGTTGGGGTAGACGTGTTCTGGAGTGGAGACCGCGCCTCGGCAAACGTAGTGTAGGACGTCCTCCGACTAGGTGGAGTGATGATATCCGCAGAGTGGCTGGCAGCGGTTGGAAACGAAGAGCTGAAGACCGAGCTCAGTGGCGTGCCATAGGAGAGACCTATGTCCAACAGTGGACAGAGACGGGTTGCTGATGATGATGATGTAGAGCCTACAAATCTTTAGAAAGAAGCATAACTTAATAGTTTGTAGCGTAATGTCATAGATTCATATTTAACACTCGCCTTGTTCCCAATTATACGATATTGTACCTTAATATTTTTCTTTTTCATTAACCCATGTCAGCGCTCCATGTCATTTTCTTCTTTATATATCGAATCATATCGCACAATATTACAATTCCTCTGTAGAATTCTTGGTATACGGGTAACCTGTTAATCCGCATTAGAGCAGCTAGACCGATCTAAACTTCGTTCTCTCCAGATGGAGAGGAGGCCTATGCCCAGCCGTGGGACTGTTGAAGGCCTTAATAGTTGACATGACTGAATTTGCTCGGTCTGAGTATGTGTTATTGGACATATCGCTAATGGGCTGCAAAAGTGGCACAACTCAAAAAACACGTGTTTTGGACTAGGAATAAACGTTAAAATAGAAATTTTTCAACAGCAATACGCCACAACATATAATTCAATATTAGACGTTCCGTTTAAGCAAACTCAAGTGGACTTTGACAGCTTGACAATTTGACTGGCCCGCCAAAGGGGCAGTGGGTAGTGACCCTTTAGCTCCGCGGGTCGTGGGTTCAATTACCGCCGAGGTCACATTTTCTATAAACAATTTGTTTATACTTCGAGCCTGGGTGTGATTTGTATTTAATTATGTATTTAAAATTATTTATGTACATATTTACCAGATGTATGTCACCCATAACACAAGTATTAAGTTACTTACTAATGTGTGTAAGTGTTCCAAATATTTGTTTAATTTAATTTTAGGTATTTTTTACGCATTTTCCTTAGCAATTAAAATTTTAAATTCATTTATCTCAAAACATGATTTTTTAATTTCTACTACTATTGCAGCCCATGAGCGATATACATTAGCAAACAATAAAATGTATGAACGAACATAACAAGCTTCAGTCTCACGGAAGGAGAATTTCAAATGTTAATATAAATGATTAATATATAAACAGACATTCATACAACAATCGATGTATTAATATTAATATAATTATAGTGCTGAAATGAAAACAAAGCGTGACTAAGCGGTTCAGATAAGCTCCTATTAATATATACACTTTTGAAAGTGATTGTATTAATCAATGAATTTATTAGTATAATTAACCTATGTCTGTTAGTTAATGTATGATTTGCACTTAATTAATGTCAAATTCATTTATTAATTGTCAGGAACTTTAAGCTGTGATAGCCCAGCGGTGAGACCGTGCGATTTTTTCGAGGGGGTCATCGATACGAAAACGTTTTTTAGTTTTCAAAAATTATTTATTTCACTTTTTAGTGCGATTGTAGGTTTATAGATGTTAGCTGTGATAGCCCAGCGGTGAGACCGTGCGACTCTTTCGAGGGGAACACGAGTTCAAACCCGGGCAGGCACCAATGAGTTTTTCTATTAAAACTCATTTGTCTAATTGATAATTGCAATTTATCACACGTTTTTCGGTGAAGGAAAACATCGTGAGGAAACCTGGGTAAGCGCGCTCCATCATAGACTGTATCATTGCTTGCCATCAGGCATGATTACAGTCAAGCACTCGCCTATTTAACAATAAAAAAAAGGAACTTTGAGCTACTTAACCTCTAAATCTTGCGCTCAACACGCCCGTTCTAAGGCCTTTGCCAAAGTTTCAATATTTGATGTTAACTGTCGGATGGTATCCGGCTGAGTAGAATAGACCACCCACATTTCTAACCGAGGCGACGTAAAAGGCAAATAAGGTAAGTTGACGTCCGACAGGCGGCCGGTCGTAAAATACCTAGCCAAATCATAAATAGCATTTTTATAACATGTTGTTCGGCCTCTTTTAGAGTGGGATAAGGGCAGGAGAATGGCGATCAAAATTTCATGTTACCGTTAAAGGTTTAGATTCCGCCACATTGCAGCGGCTCTTATCTTATTGTTATCTTAAAATCTACGTCATCTAAAATATAATATACTAACTGTCAACATGGATCACATGACCTACATTAACGATAATATTAAAGTAAACTATGAGGTTTCGAACATTTTCTCTATCATTTTGACGCACAAAAACAATTTTTATTGTCTAGAATAATTTGAACACATTGTTTTAGTTTAACTTGAAGATATTTTTTCAATTTATTTTTTTGTATATTTTTAATTTGAATTTTCAGAAGCCTCACATAGCCAGTCATGCTAATTTAAAATCACTAGTTTTTCTACATGCTAATATAAGTGCAATTATTTCTGCTGAGTCACGGCGTTTATTTTCTGTTTAATCCTGTTTTACTAAAATGATAATGAATACTGCTCCGAAGGCTTTCATGGTTTGTTATATTGTACTAGCGATAGATCCCGGCTTCCCACGGATTCGCAGACCCGCGCATTTATTTTTGTGCGTTATAGTTTTTATTTTTCGATAACTCTTAATATTATGTTCATTTCGATATTATGTGATTTTTGAAAATTACATCAAATCAAATCAAAATATTTTTTATTCAAGTTAGGTCTCTCGAGCTCTTTTGAATCGTCAAGGAAAATAAACTACTCAAAACAAAATAGGGCCCACCCCGCCTCGATTTACAAATTTGTTCACAAATTTTTTGCACGGCTATTGTAATATGTCTCAAGTACTTAAACGTATAGTTGACATGTTTAGGAGTCTGTGCCAGCGTTTCTAACGATAACTTTAACATTATTTTCAAGTAAGTAGTCAAGTAAAGTGTAGGCCTAAAAAATGCATATTTTTTTCGCTCGCGCTCTCAGTCGTATTTTTAACGTTACTATTGAAGTTTAATTAGTAAACCATTTCCTTTGATTACGGCGCTAGTTCTAATTAATATGCCTGGTCTTCGTGGTCATATGAACATGGACACTGCAGCTAGACCAGTTACTATGCTTCAGGAAGGGCACTCTCAGAGATCTGTGCAACAAGCGTCAGCGTGTATCAACGAGCTATCCGAAACCTGTAGGAACGCTATTAAGAGACCTGAAGTATTGCTAGAAGACCTGGATCAGGGAGAGCGAGAGCCAAAATGGAGCAGGACGACAGAATTATCAGATTAACTGCCCGTCGGGAGCGTGCAATCACCGCCCGAGCCCTACAAAATCAATTACGGCAGTCAAATGGAAGACAAGTGAGCGATCACACTATTCGAAATCGACTCCACGAAGATGGCCAACGTTCCAGAGGATGTTTTGGTCGGCTCAAACTGACAAGACCTCATAGTGCAGCGCGCTTAAGGTCCGCACATGAACATTCGAATTGGACAATGGATAACTGGAGATCCGTACTCTTAACGGACGAAAGTAAAATCAAGTTTTATAGTCCCTATGGACGAGTATGTGTATGGAGAAGGTAAGGAGAACGTTTTTCAGAACCATGCATCCATAAAATTGACCGCTTTGAGGGTGCAAGTGTCATGGTTTGAGGTGGAATAAGCTTACTAGGTAAAACAGAGCTGGTAATTCTGGATGGAGGTACTGTAACGGCCTGTAGTTATGTCGAAGAGATAGTCCGCCCTCATATTGTTTCATTTTCACAAAGATATGACGCTTACTTTGTTTTAATGCAAGACAACACTCGCGCTCACATGGCGCGTAGTACACAGAATGCACTTTCTGATGCCAATATTTCAATTTTGCCATGGCCAGCCATGAGTTCCGACCTCAATCCCATCGAACATTTATGAGATCGATTAAAAGGAAGCCACAAAGAAAACTACAGGAGCGTCATATCCAAGAACAGCTAATAAACGCACTAAAATTGTGTTGGGAGCAACAACTGGAACAAAACATAGTGCATCCTATCCAAAAAGTTTACAAATAGACTCAGGGATTGCGTACAAAGTAGAGGAGGAACCCCATGCTTCTAAACTAAGGATTTCTCAACATATGGTCCCAGTAGAACGATAAAATGTAAACTTCATTTATCTCATTATTTTACCGAAATATCATAAAAAACTGTTCTTTGTGTCTAAGTTAAAAAAAAATAAAGAAATTATGCTATTGGATAAGTTCATATAATTTAGGAATCCCTACTTTAACCGTTTGTAATCGGGAAAACTGAATAATTGTATGTATTTTAAAATTAATGCAAAAAAACGTGGTGGGCCCTATTTTGTTTTGAGTAGTTTATAATGACGCTACAACTGGTTCGGAATGTTGATCTTACTGAGAAGAACCAGCAAGAAACTCAGCGGTCAATCTTTTTAACATTGTCTTGTATGAAGATGAAAAGAATTTCAAATCCTGGCATTTTATCATCCACATAATCTTCAATTTTGTAATATGCTTTACGTATACGTTAAGTATGAAATACACAAAATACGTATAGTACCCGGCATTAAATAATGCACATCAATGTTTAGAACGAAACAGCCGGCAAGTTCGGTTTCGTAAAGCGCTGTCTCTGTCACACACGGGTTCGTCAGTCTGTGCGACAGAGACATTGTTCTATGAAGCAGAATCTAACCGATTCTCTCTAAGCCTCGATGTGCATTATTTATTGCCGGGTACTATGCAGTATTTAACTTGATAGGAATTAATATTGTAGGGGGCTTTCAATAAAATGTTTTTATGTGCCTCTTTAACACTCTCTAGTTTTTCTCGAGTTTGCGAGAAAACAAATTGTTTGAATTAGATCACTTTAATACTAGGCGTGCGATATATTATAGTGGACATTACTAGACTAGACCTATAAAAGTAGAATATTCCATAATTTATCGATTTGTTATATCTGAAAAGGATTACCAAGCATTAATCTATGAAAAACGCGGCTTGGTATTTTCGGAAATTTTCAAAAAGTTATCGTCATATTTCAACCAATTTACATAACACCAAAAATCTACACCTGAACTTTATCGCATGAATTGTCTATTGTTGAAAACGGCATACAAAATCAGACAGACATACAGACCAAAGTGAGTGTTTTTATATACGTAGTTATAATTGTAATGGATATAAATTTACTAACCGGTCATGTTAATTTAAAAACAGAGCACGTTTTTCTATACGCAAATGTCAGCGGTATTTTTGCTGAGTCATGACTGTTCAGATGCTCGTTTAAATTATCTCCATTTAAATAATTATTTCCGATGCGAAGGTCATAGTAAAAGGCATGACTTTTACTAACCTTCTGCCGGTGTACCTTTTCGTCTTCCCTCTTCGTTCTAAGGAAGTTGTAGTAGACGAATTCAAACCCCGGGTCATTGCGTATTTATTCGTCTTGCCTATTATGGTGAAATGATTTATAAAACGTTTATAAGATAAGTCGTATTGTATGGGTCTGACTCCCATGTGGTATCCGGCTGAGTAGAATAGATCACCCTCATTTCTTACCTTGGTGTCATAAAAGGCGACTAAGGTAAGTCGACCCGCCATGTGGTATCCGGTTGAGTAGAATAGACCACCCTCTTTCTTATCGAGGTGTTGTAAAATTCGACTAAGGTAAGTTGACGTCAGGCAGGCGGCAGGTCGTAAAATATCTGGCTGAACCATATGACAATATGTTTATAAATTGTTGTGCTGACCCCACTTAGAGTAGGATTATTGCAGGAGGATGATGATGTATTGTATGGATCTGAATGTTGAGCAATGAAAAGACGGACGAAAGAACAGTGCAAGCAAATGAGATGAAAATATTAAGATGAATGGGTGGTGTGTCAAGACTGGATAAAATAAAAAATGAGTATATAAGGGAAGTCCGAAAGTTGCATCCATTATAGCAAAGGCGAGAAGTGCAAGATGATTATGGTATGGACATATAATGAAGAGGGATGAAAATCATGTGACTAAACGAGTGTTAAATAAGAATGTGGATGTATGTATGACAAAAGGGAGACTGCAAAAGATTGATGGATTGTGTGGAGTATAACATGCATTTAAAAGGCTGTCACTTCTACTTCCAATTTACATTCCTTGTTTCATATACCGAATGTTATTACAAATCATAATAATAAAAATTGTTTAGCAATGGGCAATAAATTTCATAAAACATTGAACTTCTAATCACAACCGGAAACAAACTTAATATTTTCAAATTTGAATTTATAAAAGGACTAACACGGCTATTCCTAGTTAGAAACAGGCGATATGCCTAGAGAATACCTCGGATGCTTGTAACCTGCTAATCAGCGTAAGAGCAGCATGTTAGTTCAAGCTTGAATCCTTTAAGACCCCTTTGTTCAACAATGGCACAGTAATAGCGCGCTTCATAACTATTTAATTTATACTACAATGAGAGAAGATATTTTGTAAAATTTCCAGAAGTGCGACGACTGTTGGAAGACCAAATTTAAATATATGTCAGTTGCTTTCATTTAATATTAAAATATGTTAATCGATTCACCTTATTGTTTTATTTTCTTATGAAGTATATAAATTTGCTTAACAAATTAATTGGTACAACGTGTAATTACATTTTGATTTTAGTTCACGCATTATTTTGCTTAAATTTGTTTTAGTATACAACAAGAAAAAGTGGTTAAATATTTTCTGTAAGAAGACCGATCTTCTCAATTTTTATATTTAAGTAGCTGTCGTTGTTGTTGTGGCTAAATCTAGTTTCGAATTCCCTTCGAAACGGAACTCAATCAGTATAAAAAAAATGCTCCAATGGCCACCAAACTTCAGAGGATCATCAGCTTGATCATTCTAATGATTGTTTGTCTGATTTCATTAAAATCTGTCCAACCGTTTCGGAAATGTCTATAAAAGACATACTGAAAGATTCATTTTTTAATAATAAGAAAGATAACACCGTTTACAGGCAACATAAGTCTTTAGGAACGTGGTGAGTTAGGCTAAATACCCCTAGCCAAAGGACTGAGAAGGCGTTTGCCCAGCTGTGGGGTATACATTATTTGTTGCATCATGATCATTACAAGTCTTTTAATGCGATTAAATTAACATTTCGCATGAGGCTGATCATACCAATATATTACATAATATGCGACACTTCTCATTATAGTGTTATGTAAGGGTGTTATGTCACAAAGCCGTAACCTGAAGGTTCCCTTAGAGATTATAAGGTATAATAGATAATACGCCGATTGTATTTCCTTATGTTTTTCCCTTGTGTCGAATATTAATACAGGTATATACTAAGGGAGAACGCGTTACATTTCTTTGCACCTTATATAACTTGATAAATACTTTGGCTGACGATTCGTTATAGAAATTAGCAGCGTTGTGTTTGGCAGCGCCACCTATTAGCAAAATTTTGTTTTTTGTAAAAAAATTTAATTTGTAAAATATATATTAATAGAAGTTTATTAGAAGGGCGAGATACCTTAACACATATATTTACGTACTTACAAGAAGTTTTCCTAAAATCCTATTTTATAAACGTCTTAGGCTTTATATCCACTTGTTGACATCGAAATAAGTTCTTTGTCAATAATTATTTTCTCCAACTCATAAAAGTTTAGGTTAATGGGACAAAACAGTTGTTGTACAGGATATAAGAAGGTTATTGTATAAGTTTTTTACTCATTTTCGATCAAAACTTGCAGAACTACGGCCGTCATACGGAACCTTCTTTTACATTGACTTGCGGTGAACATAACTTAGGAACAGTTCGTCTTTAATCGAAAATTCTAACAGATTTCAATGAATCAACTCAAAACGAAACCAACTTGGTTCGTGAACCAAGAAAACACCAAGACTTTGATTTCCTTGAAAGTTTTGAATGCTTTTCCCACAAAAGGTATTGTTGTCAAAAGTTCAAATTTTCACCTCTAAAAATAATCTTAACCAAGTCATAATAAAATTTCATGGTTTTTATTTGTTTCTTGATTCATTTTTTAACTTCTCCGCACTGGGTAACGTTGGTATATAACATAGTATATTGTATTCTGTAAATGAAATCCGGTGATACGGGTTTCCGGGTTTTTAAAACTTGTTTAACAACCTTCTCATCTTCCAACCTGCATGATAGTACAAGAATCTCGAACGCAAGTTCGATTAATATACTTGCCATTTTTTATCGCGTAGAGAAACAGGAAATACCGACTACATCCGAGTGATTTATATAAGATTAAACCACAGTCAAGCTGTGTTAGCCGAACGGTGAGGCTGTTCTTTTTCCAAGATTCGCAGGTTCAAACCCTGGGCAGGTAGAAATGAGTTTTTTGTTGTCTTCCTAATTGATATTTACCGTTTATAAGTTTTTTGGTGATGAAAAACATCGCGAGTAAACCTGCATATCTATGGAGAATTCCTGGGATATGTGTAACCTGCCTAGCAGCATGGTGGGTCTGAGCGCCACCCCTTCATCCTGAATAAAGAGAGCTGAAGAGAAAGCTGAAGTCTAGCTGTCGGATTATTTTATGCTGCCGTTATTTTTTTTTTTTTTTGGAGAGAACGATTGGAGCTAAGATCTTCCACGATGTTCCAATGCGGATTGGTAGCTTATACATATCCCCGATGATTTCCTTCAACGGAAAGCGTCTGATAATTTACAATTATAAAATAAACACATAAGTTTTAATAGAAAAATCCAGACCTGTGTTTGAACCCATGATTGTCTGTGGAATTTTTTTTTCGAATCGACTGTATGCTGTTAGCCCTAACGGCTCTTACAGCGTCACCGGACGGGGCGGGCGAGCGCAGAAGCATCGTCGAGGTTGCGAAATGCAGAGAGTAGAGCCCAGAAGCTCTACTAGCGTCGGGGAACGTCGTCCTAAGGGTGCCTCCTGTGAGGCCGGACCACGGTTTAGGGCGACGCGTAGTGGAGGGCTGATGTATGACTTTAATTAGTCATTGCGACGTCGGAAGGGTGGGGAGAAGCTACGACATACCGACGTCAGAAAACTGGGACCTCGTCTTCGCCGGCGAAGACGCTGTGTGTGTGTATTACGTGTTTTTGTGTTTGCGATCGTTATTTGATCGTCAGGGTCATATAGGACGCTTTTTGGACGCCTATATTTTCGGTGGTCAGACCTAACTGGGATATAGGTTGAAGCAACTGAAATAAGGGGATTCGGTCGAACCTCAGATTTCTCGAAGTAAGATTTCGAAAAACGTTTAAAGAGGTGAGTAATGGTAGGGAGATCGAGGTCTCTATGGAGGTCAACGTTCGCATGAACCCCGGACAACCAGTGGCTGTCCGCATAAATCGGTTGTGTAGTCTTTGGAGCGTGAGCAATCTGACTTTTGAAACGTGCGCAAACGCAACGCTCGCATAGGACATTATTGGTCTTATGTCTGTAGAGAGTCGTACGGTTTCACCGCTGGGCTACCAAGGCATGTTGTGGGATAGTAACAGACCTTTACTTTTGTTTAAACCGTAGTTAATCGTGAGGACTCAAGCTAACATAGCATTATGGCTTCCTACTTTGTATTTTTATCTCAATGCAAATATGGTTAGTACTGTTGATAACCCCGAAACACGTTAGTGTAAAGTATTTTATAAGCTGACAGATTGACGTGGATGATTGATTATATGTATACAATTTTTTTATTCCGAGGACAACAGGTTTTAAATCGATAGAGTCGAGTTATGTACTCTTTAAATATGAATGTGAGAAAATCGAGATTTTTTAAAGTATAAGTTTCAATTTTAATATATATATATGTTCCATGAATCGAGCGGTTCAGCCGCGAAATCTTTCAATGGAAAAATAGACGTTAATCAACTGTTAAGTACATTTAATATTGATATACCTCGAAACCTCATACGTCTCATTTAATGAGCATCAAATTCAAATTCAAATTCAAAATATTCTTTATTCAAGTAAACTTGTAAACAAGTGCTTTTGAATCGTCAACATCTACTGCTGGTTCGGAAAGCTGTTCCTACCGAGAAGAACCAGCAAGAAACTCGGCGGTTGCTCTTTTCAAACAATTTTTCTTTTTCTTATCACTAATTACAAATAGTTATTAATGTCTTGTACAGGGATGAAGAGAAACTATATCCACGCATTCTTATCGCCTAGGTAATCTTCAATAGTATAATAGGCGTTCTGGAATAGCCTTTTTAATAGTATTTTTAAACTGCTGTAATAGTAAAGTTTAAGTAGATTGTGGAATTTTATTATAGAATCTTAGGTCAGTTCAAGAGATATCAAAATCAAATAATTCTTTATTCAAATTGGCCTTTACAAGCGCTTTTGAATCGTCAAATTAAAATTAAAATGAAGCTACGACTGGTTCGGAAAGGTGCTCTAACCGAGAACAACCAGTAAGTAACTCGGCGTTCGCTCTTTTCAAAAATAAATATTACAATATCTTATTTGTTATCATTAACAAACATAGATTACAATATCATTTAGTGCGTAGCTGGTCGCAATTTAATTCCAAGCTTTCTTATCATTAATATAGTCCTCGACATTATAATAAGTTTTATTAATCTCGTTAATTGCTTTTTTGAACTTGTGTAAAGGCAAATCCAAAATAGATTGAGGAATTTTATTACAAAAAAGTACTTATTACGTTGAAACCAATGGATTTTTTGGATAGACCCTTAACGCTTATAACGTTTTTTCGTACTATTTTCCCATTAGGGTTTCACGACACTCAGACTTATATTAGGAATTTAGTTCTTTTACGGATCTCCTGATACTATCAAGTACGTCAAAGTTGAGTGACTCAACTTCGGCACTTTTCGTCTCATTCACTTTTGGAAGATTTTGCTGTTAAGAAACTGAATGATATTGAAGAATCGACTCAAATCCCCGATGTTTATCCGATTTGAATCCGGCTGCTGACTCCTTTTTTCTCAAAAGTAATAATAAAATTATTTTGCTATAATCCGCAATACAGTAAATAAAAAATATATATAGTGTTAAATGTATAGTGGACTATCCGTATTTTCATACCCGATACGTGCAGGATTCGTAAAAACACATGCACAAACCTCCACCACTTCCACCACAATACACAAGCACTACACGCGTTCACTATCACAAACTCAACAATCGTTTCGCCCCGCAACCGAAGCATTATCAGGAGATAGACTCCACGACAAAATCACAAAGCAATCGCAATCCTTTCTCTCAATTCGACCTACGAGTGCTTAACCAATCGTGTTTTCCAGGTATATTACACTCGTCCAGAATTTTGAATGCCTAGTACTCAACGTCGATTGGGTGGTGGTTATAAAACCCATTATCCAATTATCTGCAGGACTAACTGGGTTCGATACTCGTGTGAGATTGAATGTAGGGGCGTTAAGTGACATAGAAATGCGTGTTCCTGTTTGCAGCGGTGCAATACCTGTGCCCAATAATAGTAGCTAATACTTTTTGTACTTATAGCATGTACACGTTTCATTTATCAACTATTGAAACTCTCAGTTTCGTTCGCGACAACTTAAGTGTTTAAGTACCCTCAACACTGTAATATATGTTTTTTCCTCTGTTCTTGAAAAAGTTCCCAATATAAGCATATTGGGAACTTTTTATCAGGATAATGCTGGTTTATAAAAAAAAAGGGTTTTAAACAAAAGTAAAAACACTGTTTCGAACTAAAAATTGAAAATATTTATTGTTTATTATAATATTATTAGTTTATTGTAAAAAAAAAATAAGCTTGCTCTATACACGGCACGGCACGGTACACGGTACGAAAAAGAAAACATTATTTCTCACTTTTTTTTGTTACTTTTCACTTTGTAATACGAAAAAGTTTTTTAGTTTTTTTTTAACTATTTATTTTCATCTTTTTAGTTCGATAGTAGCTTTATAGATGGCAGCTGTGGTAGATCATCAGTGAGACCGACTCTTTCGAGCAATCACTAGTTCGAATCCCGTGCACGACCAATGAGTTATGTGTCTAATTGATGATTGCAATTTATCAGACGATTTTCGGTGAAAAAAAAAACAGCACGAGGAAACCTGCATGTCACCGCCGTGTGGTATCGGGCTGAGTGGAATAAACCACCGTCATTTCTTACCGAGGTGTCGCAAAAGGCGACTAAGGTAAGTTGACGTCAGGCAGGCGGCCAGTCGTAAGAAACGTAGCCAAATCATGTGACAACATATTTGTAATATGTTGTGCCGACTCCACTCAGAGTGGGATGATGATGTTCATCATCATCCTCCTGCCCTGAAACCCGGAAACCTGCATATCACTAGATAATAGTTATGTTTGATGTAAGATATGTGTAACCTACCAATCTATGCATTGGAGCAGCGTGGTAAGTCTTAGCTCCAATCTCTCTTTCTGGAGAGAGAAGAGGCCTATGACCAGCAGTGGGATAGTAACAGGTCGTTTCTTTACTTTATCAAATCAAATCAAATCAAATCAAAATAATCTTTATTCAAATAAACCATTTCAGGCACTTTTGAATCGTCAAGCATCAATATGATTAATGAAGCTACAACTGGTTCGGAATGTTGCTCTTACCGAGAAAAACCAGCAAGAAACTCGGCGGTCAATCTTTTAAATATTTTCAAATATACATTATTAAACCGCTGTCTTGTATGAAGCTGAAAGGATTTTCAAATCCAGGCTTTCTTATCAACTAAATAATCTTCAATTTTGTAATATGCTTTACGTATAAGCATATTTTTTACACTTGATTGGAATCTTTCTGTACACTAGTCTAGAATGGATTGAGGAATTTTATTATAGATGCGAATAGCGAGACCAATAAATGAGTTGCTAACTCTGCTGAGTCGCGACGCAGGTATCGCAAGCTGTTTGTGACCTCTCGTATGTCTATGATATACATCAAATTTTGTTTTATACGTACTTATATTTTTCCGTACAAATAGAATATTAGTATATATATATTGTGAAGCTACAGTCAGTATGCCTATTTCTTGGAACTTTTCGCTTTTAGTATGATGGATTGTTATTTATATTACTGTATTGTCTCCGGTTCTTGATAATTTAAGTTAAATTTGAGGTATCATCATTCTCCTGCCATTATCTCACTTTAAGTGGGGTCGGCGCGACATGTTACAAACATGTTGTCATACGATTTGGCTACGTATTTTACGACCGGCCGCCTGCCTGACGTCAACTTACCTAAGTCGTCTTTTACGACACCTCGGTAAGAAATGAGGGTGGTCCATTTCTATTAGCCGGATACCACACGGCATTAAATTTGAGGTATGTCCTCTCAAAATGGATCGAATTGAGCTCATATGAGTCTGTTCCATACTTACAGGTGAAAATAAAACAACGCGTGTATAAACCCGCATAGACTATAAGTCATTATTTTCAATATAAATTTCTCATGTCGGTTACAAGCAATGTTTTAATTTACCGTGTTAAAAGAGTCATCCTATCGCGTCATCTGAGATAATTGTGCTGTCTAGATGGAAACGTGCCAACCTGGAAGCTACAGCAATTACACATGACCCGTTAAGTGGGTTTTACACGGCGTGTACCGGATGTGGTTTTTTTATATTGCAATTAACGTAAGTGAAAAATAATTAACAGAAATAGGGAAATGCGGAATTTCATAGGGCAAAAGTTGCGATGTTTAAATCTATGTAATTCTAAGTGTTCGAAACACAATCCGTTCTCATACCTTATTCATGCAGGATTAGTTACCGCACGTCTCGCAAAAGATTACCACAAACTACACAACACTACACAGACTCATTATGACAATCTCGACGATCGTTTCGCCCTGGTACAGAAGTATCGTCAGGCGATAGGCTCCACGACAAACCGGCTGTATTGCGATATTCTTAAAAAAGTAATAATAAAATTATTTTGCTATAATCCGCTATACAGTAAATAGAAAATATATAAAGTGCTAAATGTATAGTGGACTATCCGTTTTTTCATACAGGATTCGTAAAAACACATGCACAAACCTCCACCACTGCCACCACAATACACAAGCACTACACACGCTCACTATCACAAACTAAACAATCGTTTCGCCCCGCAACCGAAGCATCATCAGGAGATAGACTCCACGACAAAATCGCAAAGCGAAGCAGTATCAAAACAAGCATTGTTATATAGTAATCGGTTCAACCCCACCATTTATTTTATTTTACCTCTGAACACTTTATATTTTCTATTTACTGTGTAGCGGATTATAGCAAAATAATTTTAATATTACTTTTGTATCATGGATTTCCGAAAAGTAACGCCTAATTCTGTAAATTATTCTTAAAAAACGCGGATTACAGCAAAATAATTATAACATAATTTTAGTACGTGAAAATCTTGATCTAGTACATTAGCAGTAAAAGCGTATCAAGTAAAAAGACAGACTTTTTTATAATATTAGTATGGATCGTGGTAGTAGATAGTTAGCACATCGTTGTTGCATCTAATGTTTTAGCAATGAGCAACTCACAAAAAGCGAGAGTCGTATTACGCAGCGCCATTACGTGTGAAGCTATAAAACGAATGCCAATGTACGAATCTCGCACGCTGGCACACTAAATTATAATGCTTGTGTTAGGAGATCCCCCTGTTCCTAGACTAAGGTATTACATAAAGTACTACTAATCGATATATACTTTATCTACTCTGATACTATAATACAAAGATTATAAAACTGAAAACAAAATTCTTATGACAGACATTACGTACAGAACAAAAATAAAAAATTAAGCAGTTTCATTACGATACAGGTCTTGTATGGACACCTGTATCATAATATAACTTTTTAATCATAACGATACACCTATACAACTTCCAACTAGACCAAGGAGGTTGAACCTCTACCTTAAAAAAAAGGTTTCAATGAATGGGTCCGTGGCGACGCAACACGCATGCGCAATCGATGTTTGCGCCTTGGCGCCAATATATGACATTTAAAAAATCTTTTCAATATTTAAACAAAGTTTAGTTTTGTTTGTAAAAAAATAAGTTTTTGTGTAAAAACATGTCTGAGAGCGGAGATAGTGGTGATTGTACACCACTAGATATTCTGAAAGCTGCGTCAAACATGACCGTGGACCTGTTGCCGACGAAATCTAGGAGCAACTATATTAAATGTTACCACGAGTTCATGGAATGGAAAATGAATATTCAGAACATCAATAATTATTACAAGTAAAAATAGTATGAGAGTAGATAAAGTAGTGTATGATACTGTACATAACTTGGTCTTATAACACTTGTGTGACACTATAAAAAAACTCGCATGCGGCTCGTTTTTTTAAACCACACTCGTGTTATAAGAACCCTTATTATGCAACAGTATCATAAACTACTATTCTGTTTATATCTAATATTTGTTATTATTATGGAGTGATACTAGAGTTGACGAATGATAGAGAAGAATTGAAGACGAAGACGTATAGTACGCGGCAATTAATAATGCAACTCGAGGCTTAGAGAGAGAAAATTTGTTAGATTCTGCTTCATAGAGCATTCATTGTCTCTTTCGCACAGACTGACGAACCCGTGTGAAACGCCACATACTGAGTGACAGAGACAGCGCTCTACGAAACCGAACTGGCCAGCTGTTTCGTTCTAAACATCGATGTGCATTATTTAATGCCGGGTACTATACATAACACTTAGAGTGGGATAAGGGTAAGAAAATGATGAATTATGATTATTTGCTATTATGTGTGTGTATGGGTGTGTGTTTTGCGTATGTCCCGTGTGTCCATGTGTGTGTGTGTTTGCATATGTTCTGTGTGGGCATGAGTGTGTGTGTGTAAATATATTGATTTTTAAGGTAAATGAAAAGATTATATTTAAATGCTTTATAATAAATATAATATAATCGTTTATAAATAAGTAACAAATTTCATACATACAAGTATTATTTATATCTTAATCTTCTGTAATAAGGCTTCAATTTCTTCATAGTTCCTAGTTATTAGTCATTCTATTACCGTCACTTTGCATTAAATTTTAGTAATTTCATTTTTACAAGAATTAATTAGCACAATATAGTTTATGTATAACCTGCTATACTCACGGTTTATTCTATCCTATCGTGTCATCATTCTCTTGCCCTTATCCTACTATAAGTGGGGTCGGCACAACATGTCACTTGTTTGTGTCTCATGATTTGGCTACGTATTTCACGCCGGACCTTAGTCGCCTTTTGCGACACCTCGGCAAAAAGGAGGTTGGTCTATTCTATTCTGCCGGATACCACACGGCGGGTTCTATCCTATGCTGTCTTAGGCCGTTATTCATGAACTCTTTACACGGCGTTATCGCGGCGTGAACTGCTTCTGATTAACAGTTTGTTCCATGTTTGTGCCATTTGTTCCTATGTTTTATTTTTTTTTAGGGAATTTTATCAATATTGATCCTCAGAATTAGCTGATTTAGCCGGATTAGTGAAAGTTCTGTGATGATGTAATGGTGAGAACACGTTATTTTGAGTAATGATTGGGTGGTTCAGGTCTCAGGTAGGCCACATATTATCCCACTGCTAGATATAGGCTTCATATTTTCGATTTTTCTAAAGAAGGGTGAAGCTAAGCCAATATGCTAATCCAACGAGGATTGGTAGGTTAGATATATAGGATAGATATAGGCTCAGAACTATCTAGAGATATACAGGTTTCCTCACGATATTTATAAAAAAGCGTGTGATAAATTGTAATGTTGTGTATAAATTACTGTGTTTCTCACCACTGAGAAAAATAAAAGATAAATTATTTTACATATCATCATAATTGGTTCATTAGACTTTCAAATCGGACATGATCGTTCTTTCATTATAGCTCCAGAACTATGTGTCACATTGTATGTACCATATACGTGGCAAGATTATTATTTCTGTTGAAACCAAAGCAATCATATCATATCTCCTCCATTTTATCCTAAACGGTACTGTCGTAATCAGCAGGCGAACGGCGCGAGAGTACGCGAAAGTCGACCGCCGTAACTAGGCCACTGGGTAAAGAGAATTCGCCCCCAAAGTGAGCCAGTGCCAATTATCTAGTTCAAATCGGCTAGGTACACGTTCGATCGACTTTCGAAACATCCATGATATCAATGATATTCTATTGTATTGTTTTTGTCTTGAACAGTTTTGCTCTGTTTAAGACTCAGTTTTTTGTTGTTTCGACATTGTCACTTATGCTTTAAAACGAATTGCAAAATTATAAGTAACCTAGTTCATCGTGTTGCAAGTCCGTTATACAAACTTTTTAAACGAGACATGATTTTTATGACTTCATTACGTATACAATGTCGTTTCGAGCCTATAGAGTTATTAATACTAGAGTAGAAGAGTCAGAGTCGTCCGAAATACGTCAGTGCCTGCAGTGCCTGAAGACCAAGGTCTTCGAACAGTGCGTGTTGCCAGTGATGACTTACGGAGCAGAAACGTGGTCGCTGACTATGGGCCTCATAAGAAAGCTCAGAGTCACTTAGCGAGCTATGGAGCGAGCTATGCTCGGTGTATCTCTACGTGATTAAATCAGGAATGAGGAGATCCCTAGAAGAACCAGAGTTACCGACATAGCTCATCGTGTCGCGAAGCTGAAGTAGCAATGGGCGGGGCACATAGTACGTAGAACCGATGGACGTTGGGGTTTTAAGGTGCTGGAATGGCGACCCCGCACCGGTGAACACAGCATTGGAAAACCCCTACGAGGTGGACGGACGACCTCAAAAAGGTCGCGGGGAGCCGCTGGATCCAAGCGGCACAGGACCGTGTGGTGTGGAGATCCCTTAAAGAGACCTATGTCCAGCAGTGGACGTCGATCGGTTGAACAAGAAGAAAATGAAGAAGAAAAGGAGTCATAGGCAGGAACCTACCATGAACTTTTAGATAACGATTCGATTCAAAGTCCAGTACCTAAACGGAACTGCATTCTTTTCGTACCATGAAGTGTGAAAAGGATAACATTATATGAATTATAGATAACCCTTTCTCTTTTACTCACATGTTTTAGGACGCATTCCACACGCTCATTCGGCAACGACTTAAAGTGTGCATCTTTAAGACGTCATGGTATGAAAAAGCAAAACAATTTCGTTTACGTCTCCAAATGAGTCGCAACAAGAATTCATTCACGACTGGCCCGTTGGCGCTGTGGGTAGTGACCCTGCCTTCAGCTTCGCGGGTCGCGGGTTCGATTCCCGCCGAGGGCCAACATTTTCTATAAACAAATTGTTGGTTCTTCGGGCCTGGGTGTGTATTTGTATTTAAGTATGTATTTAATCTTATATATGTAGTATATCTACCAGTTGTCCGTCACCCATAACACAAGTATTAAGTTACTTACTTTGGGGATGGACGACCGTGTGTGTTAATGTCCCATATATTTATTTATTTATTTATTTATATACATAGAAATAAATGCCCATATTACTTCGTCGTTTCATCTCTTAAACGTGGTGCTTAAAATGTAATAAAGTAATTCTTAATTATAAAAGCGGTTTTTAGTGGGTTGGAATCCTATATAAAAGAAACTCTCCCATAACTTTTTGGACCAGTATTCAATTGAAGATTTTCGTCTCCGTTAAAATAGGTTCCCAAAACTCATCGGTTCTTTTCAATATATATCATGTTTAGACTCGCGACTTATAAGTGTTAAACAGTGTTAGAATAATGTATGTGACAAAATTTTACCGTCTGAACGATAGCCTATTACAACGTAATTAGTTAATTAATTACGCAAAAAAATAGCTAATGTTCAATTGTATGGTAATTAACGTAATTCGCGAACGTGCATGCCATTAAATAACAAGTTTAGATGTACAAGGTGGTAGTCGAAACTAAATATTTTGCACTATCTCGCAGTAATTTGCGATTATAAAAAGAAAATTCTGTTGCGATCCCACCGTTTAATGGTTAATACAAAGTAATGAAGCTAAAATCTATCACTTGACTCCACTGTCGATTCCAATTCAAATTCAACATATTCTATTCTTAAACTTGTATACAACTGTTTTTGAATCGTCAACATCGTGACAGTTTAAAATAAACAAGTTTCACAATGTTTTATTTAGAAGTAAAGCGCAAATAAGCCAAATTTTATGTAGAAAATCCTGGTCTTATCAGCTTATCACGTCTTTGTCCCGTTATTAATTTTTAATTAAGGGAGGTAATTTGTATCTGCTTTGGTTTGACTACGTCTCGTCATCCTCCTGCCCTTATCCCACTAACATGTTAACATGTTGTCACACGATTTGGCTACGTATTTTACGACCGGCCGTCTGCCTGACGTCAACTTAACTTAGTCGTACTTTACGACCCCTCGGTAAGAAAGAGGGTGGTCTATTCTACTCTACCGGATACTACACGGTGGGTCAACTTACCTTAGTCGCCTTTTACGACACCTCGTTAAGGAATGAGGATGATCTATTCTACTCAGCCGGATACCACACGGCGGGTCGACTTACCTTAGGTCGCCTTTTACGACACCTCGGTAAGAAATGAGGGTGGTCTATTCTTTTTAGCCGTATACCACACGGCGGTTTGGTTTGACTATGTAACTTCTTTTATCAATAAATACATCGCAACACAATTCGCAGCTTTAACATTCTGGTGTATAGCATTTTATATAGAAAAAACTATTTTATAGTCAAGGCTCTCATTCATTTACATTTCAACGTTACTCTGTATTAATTATGGGATTGAAATCAAAATAAATAAAGTCCATTCTCCGAGACAGGGCAATGCTAAAGTTTTTTTTTTACTTATTTGATTTTAGGAGACGCTAGATTCGAGGGTTTTAGATTTTGTGGCGTAGATATGTGGTCCATAAAAAAAAGCTTGTTTCTAGCAGTCTAGAAATGTCTATTGGTTGAGAGAGGATTCAATTGGTTCGGAAAGGTCCCTCGGTTAAGAAAGAAGAACATGTTTTTACACGCCTGCCTGTAAGTACAGCCTAAGATGAAACATGAGGGAACAAGAAAGGGAAAACAAACCTTGAGGATAGTTATTCTTTCTGTTTTAAGTAACAAAGTACTGTATTGGCATTAAATAATGCTCATCGATGTTTAGAACGAAACAGTTGGCCAGTTCGGTTTCGTATAGCGCTGTCACTGTCACTTAGTATATGAGACTTTTACACGAGTTCGTCAGTCTGTGCGACAGAGACAATGCTTTATGAAGCAGATTTAGGCTGATTTTCTCTCTAAGCCTCGATGTGCATTATTTACTGCCGCGTACTATACCTATGATTCGCGGAAAACACAAGCGTCGTTGGTGCATTAAACCTTCCCTTACGTGTTAGAAATGAGGAAGCGCAAGGCTTACATTCTATATTAACATTTACCATGGAAAACGTAATGATTAAAATAATGTTTATATTAACTTTTATAAAACGTCAATTTATCAATAGATTATTCTAGTTGAGTAATATATGAGGAAATGTACAGTTTATAAAAAGGTACGTTCGCTGGAATACTATCGTTGTTTTAATCAACCGTCATTATTCTAGTATTGGACAAAATCGCAAAGCTTTGCGAAACGAACGAAACGATTGTTGAGTTTGTGATAGTGAACGTGTGAAGTGGCTTGTGTATTGTGGTGGAAGTGGTGGAGGTTTGTGCATTTGTTTTTACGAATCCTGCATGTATCGGGTATGAAAAAACGGATAGTCCACTATACATTTAGCACTATATATATTTTCTATTTACTGTATCGCGGATTATAGCAAAATAATTTTATTATTACTTTTATGTTATGGATCTCCGCAAAGTAACGCCTAATTTAAAAAATATTTACCATATTAACATGATTCTTGATTTGTATCGGTATTGTATTTGTAGAAATGTTCAATAGTTTTTAATTTCATTTCATTGCTATTCTATTAAGATTTTTCTAAGGCGATTTTTTTGGCGCAAATGCAGTTAGTAATTTAGGATAAATTTTTGGAAGCTATATTTTTTCATATAAGAGAAACGTAATGCCTTCGCTCACAAAATGCTCTTTTGACATTGGATTGTCATAACTCCTAATTAGTCTGTAAGATACTAAGCACAATACCTGCTTTACATTTTATAACAAACTTTTAAATTAAAAAACCATTAACAATACTCAATTGGCTGCCACAAATGAAGGCCATAGAGACAAGAAGTATTGCCATAGTTAATTTCCGTAATGTATTTATGTTGCCATATTTAAAAACATAATTAGCCTTGTATTTATATCATTCTTGTAAAACAACCTGCATGGTATATATCCTTATCAGGCGTGTATATGTTGATAAGTCGACTTATGTCCTTTTACATGTTTAATCATAGGGGTCGGTAGGATTGTCTTATTCATATGGTGAATATTTCAGTAAAGTCGATAAGTCTTTTATATCGCACATACAAACTTATGATGAATACGAATATTTTACTTAATATGAATATTTATATTACTGTCTTGAACGTATACTAAACGTTAACCTTTTTATGGCAACCCTGAAAAGTGTGCGTTTTGGACTTGTCAAGTTATTCACGCCTGGTACGAATATGTTATAATTTATAGAATTAGGCGTTACTTTGCGGAGATCCATAATACAAAAGTAATAATAAAATTATTTTGCTATAATCCGCGATACAGTAAATAGAAAATATATATAGTGTTTAATGTATATTGGATTATCAGTATTTTCATACCCGATACGTGCAGGATTCGTAAAAGCACATGCACAAACCTCCACCACTTCCACCAAAATACACAAGCACTACACAGTTTCACTATCACAAACTCAACAATCGTTTCGCCCCGCAACCGAGGCATCATCAGGAGATAGACTCCACGACAAAATCGCAAAGCGAAGCGTTATGCAAACAAGCATTGTTATATAGTAATCGGTTCATCCCCACCTTTACCTCTGAACACGTGCAACAAGCTTGAACTTGAAACATTTATCTGCTCGTTAATGAGGGTGCCATTGTTATGCTTAATGATTTCTAATTGTTCCAAAATATTCAATTTTAAGCTTTTTTCGCAGGTGTGCAGTATTTCGAAACAATGGTCATTAGGAACTTTATGACCGCTTTCTAACAAATGTTTCGCGAAATGTGAATTTTGTGGCTTATTATTCCTGAAAGCGACCATATGTTCTTTAAAACGGGTTTCAAAATTACGACCAGTCTGACCCACATATGTATCATTGCATTCAGGACATTTTATTTTGTAAATACCACTAAATTACAAATTAGACAAATTAGAAAGCCCGAAAAAGAGTGGTATTTACAAAATAAAATGTCCTGAATGCAATGATACATATGTGGGTCAGACTGGTCGTAATTTTGAAACCCGTTTTAAAGAACATATGGTCGCTTTCAGGAATAATAAGCCACAAAATTCACATTTCGCGAAACATTTGTTAGAAAGCGGTCATAAAGTTCCTAATGACCATTGTTTCGAAATACTGCACACCTGCGAAAAAAGCTTAAAATTGAATATTTTGGAACAATTAGAAATCATTAAGCATAACAATGGCACCCTCATTAACGAGCAGATAAATGTTTCAAGTTCAAGCTTGTTGCACGTGTTCAGAGGTAAAGGTGGGGATGAACCGATTACTATATAACAATGCTTGTTTGCATAACGCTTCGCTTTGCGATTTTGTCGTGGAGTCTATCTCCTGATGATGCCTCGGTTGCGGGGCGAAACGATTGTTGAGTTTGTGATAGTGAAACTGTGTAGTGCTTGTGTATTTTGGTGGAAGTGGTGGAGGTTTGTGCATGTGCTTTTACGAATCCTGCACGTATCGGGTATGAAAATACTGATAATCCAATATACATTAAACACTATATATATTTTCTATTTACTGTATCGCGGATTATAGCAAAATAATTTTATTATTACGAATATGTTAAATGCATGTTGAAAATTCAAGATTATGTGGGAATTTAACTAGAGTACGTTGCCGCGTTTGCCGTTGCCGTACGTGCCGTTGGCGTGTGGTTTCCGGCTGCGTAGAATAGACCACCCTCATTTCTTACCGAGGTGTCGTAAAAGGCGACTAAGGTAAGTTGACGTCAGACAGGCGGCTGGTCGTAAAATATGTAGCCAAATCATGTGACAACATGTATGTAACATGTTGTGCCGACCCCACTTAGAGTGGGATAAGGGCAGGAAAATGATGATTAACTAGAGTACGTCGCGATATACCTAACTTCTAAAAACTAAGCCGATCTGTCAACCTAAGAGGATATACATTTAGGCGTATTACTCAGTCACACTTACCAAATTTTAAAAGCACATTTCTTCTTAAGCGCTTTATTTATCTTAGACTAGTTTAACCCACGACTTCGTCTGCGTTGTCCTTAGTCCTGAACAAAATCTTAGCTTCTATCACTTTTCAATCCTGCAAATAGCTCCGTGACAAAATGAGATCGATCAGGGGGATTAAATTGCAACTACTATTGTTATAACTCCTCTAATCAAAACTTGACATATTGTAAATAGATGGGGTTCTCTCAGTCTCCTGATTTTCCTGTTGAAAATACAGATTTCTATAGCCGATAGGTTACTCCGATGTATAACCATGAATAGCGCCAAAATTCATCGTTATTGGTTTAGCGTATTGGTCGTGAAAACGTAACAGACAGACATACTTTAAAATTTATAATATGTACTCACCTTTTAAACCTTCCCTAGAGTTCCACAAATAATTGAAGACCAAAATTAGCCACATCAGCCCAGCCTTACTCGAGTTTTAGCGGGACTAACGAACAGCAATTCATTTTTATATATATAGATAAGATTTTTAACTATAGAATACAGAGATGAACTTACTCACACTCATATTGAGAATGATATTCAGTGCAAGATTAAGTAACTTAAGTAAGTAATTAAGTAAGTAAAATAAGAAGAGGATTCTGTTATGCTTATTAATTAATCGCCGTAATGGTTAAAAGACACTCTGGGTTCTAGAGATTTCAATATAATGAATATGCTATCGTTTTGCTTAAATAATGTACCAAAAGGAGAATATAACAACGCCTGCCAAAATGTAAATAGCTATAATGCATTTTTAGGATTTTGATAACATATAAGTTATAGGCTTAAACAGTTGACCGTGCCTGTGGTGTCACCCACTTGAAAATCGGTGTCATAAATTTATCCCTCGTAAATCTCAATCCCGTGAGAGTTTCAGGATAAAAGTTGCATATATATTGCTCCATAGCTTCCTCTATCGTTCAATGAGAGTACCCAGATATCTCTTTACTGTACAAATTGACATTAATATAGAAATTATATAAAAAAACAATATAACGTGCAATGGGGGGTTTATTCCGAAATCGGAATCTCTTCCAGCCAACCAGTCAATGTATTATTACTTAACTTATTACGTAACTTAAACCTTCCTCAAGAATTGCACTATCTTTAAGCAAAAACCGTACAAAATTTCGTTTAGTAGATTTTGAGAAATTCAATCACATACAAATAGCTTTGTTTTATAATATGTATAGATAATTTGTAAAATTAGTTAGTTTGAGGAGTTGCACAGTTCAAAAGTTCATATTATAACTATAATATAAAAGTAAAGTAAAGTAGCGGCCTGTTATAATCCCACTGCTGGGAATAGGCCTCCTCTCTCCGTTTCTGGAGAGAAGGGTTGGAGCTAAGACCTACCACGCTGCTATGCGGATTGTTAGGTTACACATATCTCCAGAATCCTCTAGAGATATGCAGGTTTCCTCACGATGTTTTCCTTCACAGAAAAGCGTGTGATAAATTGCAATTATCAATTAGACACTTAAATAGACATTTTAATAGACAAACTAATTGGTGCCTGCCCGGGTTTGAACTCGTGTTCCCCTGGAAAGAGTCGCACGGCCTCACCGCTGGGCTATCACAGCTTACTAAGACATAATGTAATCATAAATATCATATCTCGATTACGTTATATCAATTCACAAACTTTTCCGGTTCGCGAGAACAATGTAATAAATTGTAAATAATAAAGACGATTGTTAATATTTATTACTTTTGTTTTATGGCTACAAGTGAATGATTTATGAGTGAATTGTTTTAGAAGGTGGCAATTATATCTCTTAACCGTTGCAATACATCATTGTACTGAAACTATATTGTATGGTTATGGCGTTTTGTCAGTAAGGATTAGCGATTTTGATGTGTAGTCTGAACGTTTGTAGTGCTTGTGTATTATGGTGGCGGTGGTGGAGGTTTTTGCATGTGTTATAACGAATGCTGCATGTTCCAGGTATGAAAACGAATAGTCCACTCTACATTTAGCATTATATATATTTCCTATTTACTTTATAGCAAAAAAGAATTTTCAAAAGAATTTTACTACTACTTTTGTATTATGGATCTGTGCAAAGTAACGCCTAATTCTATAAATTATTTAGTAAGAATTAAAATTGATAATAGATGTATGACAACAGTAATAATAGAATTATTTTGCTTTAATCCGCGATACAGTAAATTGAAAATATATATAATGCTAAACGTATAGTGGACTATCCGTTTTTTCATACGATTGCTGAGATTGTGATAGTGAACGTGTGTAGTGCTTGTGTATTGTTGTGGCAGTGGTGGAGGTTTGTGCATGTGTTTTTACGAATCCTGCATGTATCGGGTATGAAAAAACGGATAGTCCACTATACATTTAGCACTATATATATTTTCTATTTACTGTATCGCGGATTATAGCAAAATAATTTTATTATTACTTTTGTATTATGGATCTCCGCAAAGTAACGCTTAATTCTATAAATTATAGATGTATGACTCTCAATCCCCTAGTACTACGCAGATTGTTCATACTTATACCACCAGCCTTTCACTACAAGATATCAGTAACAGTCATTTCATCAGTCCTGCACTAATAGATAGAAAAGTGACAGACATACCACCGGTACCAGAGAACTAAATAAATTACTCTCCGTCATACAACCTGTAAGCTGTGATAGCCCAGCGGTTAGACCATTTTCCTCCCTAGAGACGATCATGCGTTCAAACCCCGGGCAGGCACCAATGGATTTTTTTATTAAAACTTATGTGTCTAATTGATAATTGCAACTTATCACACGCTTTTCGGTTTAGGAAAACATCGTCGGGAAACCTGCATATTTCTAAGAATTCTTAAGACATGTGTAACCTACCAATCCGCATTGGAGCAGCGTGGTAGGTCTTAGCTCCAATCCTTTTGTCGAAAAACGGAGAGAGGAGGCCTATACCCAGCAGTGGGATAGTAATAGGCCATTACTTTTATACAACCTGTCTTCCGCTACACGTCTAAGCCGTGGTCTGGCCCCCAGAAATACCCCTAGGAACTTCTATCTTTTACTCTCCCTTTTTATCGCCTTCGCCTCTTTCGCTCTCCTATACTAATGGGTTACGGTGTTATAGCCGAAATAAATAAGAAAACGATGCAACTCCTAGTGTGTATCTAGAAGAGGAATTGGATATATACACTAAGAGGTTTCGCTTATAAATACCCGGCTCACAGAAGTGCACGAGCTCATTCGCATCGGAGCGGTCGCACCTTCAAGACGTCTAAAAGTCTTTGTTCATCTAATTACTATTTTGTGTCGTTATTCTGTTACTTCAAAATTCTGAGCAATTTGATTTATTTTCCTTTTTTTAGGGTTTAAAATAATTTTGAAGTCTACAAATGAATCTTAGGAAAAAAATCGTAAAAGTGCGTCTGATTTAACGATTTGTTAATCTACCTTGAGGGCTTAAATCTTCCGTATAACCTATCTTTATCTTAGAACCTTGAGATCCTTGTAAGGGCATATCAGAATGAGAAAAATCAATAAAATCCCTTCTAACATGTATGTAACAAGAATATTACGTCAATGATAAAACCTAAAATGTATGTTACGTGGTATAGTACATAATAATTAGAACTATTTTATTGATTTTCTATCCTATTCTGCACGCGTCACACACCTCAAGGATCAACACGTAAATGGTGATTCTAGAAAGTTGAACGCAATCTGCAATTCAGTATCAGCAGACCGATTTCTATGAAATTTTATATGCATATTCAGACAATCGACTACTATCTATCTTTCATACCCCTAAATGATAAGGGTTTTCCACCCTTAACATTTTTTTTTATTGCTTGGACAACATTTTAAGTTTTTCTTTGATATATAATATACTAGCTGTGCCAACAACGGCTTCGCCCGCGTGGAATTCAATGATTTACGAAACTTTTCCCGAATTTTCGAAACTTTGAACATAAAAGTATTTATTGTGAGTTAACCATAAGAGATAGATACATGCTATCTCGGACTTACTTGTAGTATTTTTATAGATCTACACTTTTCCATTACATTACTTTAGCGTATCTCTGCTGGGTTACACAGCAAACTTCTAGCAAGCAAGTTTTTTAACAACTGCGCGATCTCTTAAACACAATTTACATAATACTTGTACAATATAATGATATGTACAATTTATCTAAACCATCCGAAAGTATTGCACTATCTTTTGGTGAAAACTGAAGAAAAATCCGTTCAGTAGATTTTGAGAAAATCGATTACATACAGACAGACAGCTTTACGGGACTTTGTTTTATAATAAGTATAGAATCTTTTATTTTATAGTATACTCAAAAACACACACATATTCCACACTACGAGAAGGGGAAAAGGCAAAGAAAATCGTTTTCTGAACGACATAATACACCTTTTTAAGGTCACTGACCCAGATGTTATACCCGTTTTTGTGGCCAGAGATTTGGATAAATTACCTCCAATAACATTTGATAGCCTCGATGTATCGAAATTACTTAAAGATCTGGCCATGGTGCAAGAAGAGATAAAAAACATTAAGGCCTCATACGTAACCGCAGATCAGCTTGAAGAGATAAAAAGGGAGTGCAAAAATCTCAAGTCTTCCTCGCCACCCTTCTCGGCCGTAAATGTAAACATGAGAAGAGGAGCTTATCGCGACAGTGGGCCTATTGGTTTGTCTCAATTGGACGATACGGTTATCTCAATGCAAAGTGATTATCCTAATGTAGAAACGAAAGAATATAATTTAAATTACAAAAGTATAAATTGCGATATTGTGCCGCAGAATTGCAAATCTAAATGCACGGTCGGTGTCTCAAGTAAAGAAACAGTGGGCGGCAGTGTGGCCGCGAGTACGAGCGAGACAAGTACAATTTCTTCGCAAGTGGTGAGCGCGCCATGCGCGCAGCCAGGTATAGCAGCGCCTAATCAAGTGGAGAGTGCGTTAACGTTTGCTGCGGTTGCGCGAACGGAAGGTGAATGGAAAGTTGTGCGCAAGCGACCTAAAATGAAATCATATCGGTATCGGGGAGTCGCGGGTGTCTCCACTGACAAAAATAATAACTTTAAAGCCGCAGATAAGGAAGTACCGATATTCATTACCAGGGTACATAAGGATACGACAGAAAGCGATATTAGGGAGTATGTCTACAATAAAACGCAAGAAATTATTAAACTGGAAAAGATTTCATCTTTCAAAGACAACAAGGATTATAATGCGTATAAATTTTTTGTTGATGAGCGAAAAATATCAATATTTTTAGATGAAACCTTATGGCCACAAGGAGTGATATTTAGGCGGTTCATCAATTTTCGACGTAGTTACAGCGCTAATACGAACGGTGTAAATAAAAATACCGTGAGCGGCCCAGCGATTAAAGAACATGAATAAGAGTCTTTCATGTAATTTAGTCAGCATCAACTGTAAAAATGTTAAACGTTCAGTTGAAAATGTGAGACATTTATGTAAATCGGCGGACATAATAGCTTTACAAGAAACATGGTTATTTCCACATGATCTACAGTTTCTTAGCGAGATTGATGAGCGGTTTAGCAGCACGGGCACCACTGCGATGGACACGGAGGCGGGAATGGTGCGTGGCAGGCCGTATGGTGGTGTGGCCTTGCTGTGGAACAAACGCGTTTTCCAAAATGTGTCGGTCGTAGAATGTGATAATCCACGAATATGTGCTATTAAAATAGTGTTGGGCGATAGGTCCATCTTAGTGTTCAGTGTCTACATGCCAACGGGTAAAATGGTAAATCTTCCGGAATTCACGGACTGTCTCAGTTCGGTGAGTGCTATCGTTAATCATATGAACATAGAATGCGTGTATATACTTGGTGACTTTAACGCGCATCCAACAGAACTGTTTTATAACGAACTAAAATCTTTCTGTGACGAATCGGAATGGTCATGTGTGGATGTTCAGCTTTTAGGTATAAATTCTGGGACATACACTTTTGTTAGTGATGCTCACGGTACAACAAGTTGGCTTGATCACTGTGTGACCACTAAATCCGCTGTAGCGTCAATTATAGATGTTTATGTTAAATATGATGTGTTTTGGCCTGACCATTTTCCGTTGTTCATTAAATGTAATTTAAATATTGTTAAACCTAAGATGTCTACAGGATATAAAGTAAGTAACGGAATTTTATGGGGAGATAAAAAACCGAAAGAGATAGAAACATTTACTAAAATATGTCACGATAAACTTAGATCTATTGATCTTCCCGTAGAGTTACGTTCTTGTTATAATAGTGTTTGTAAGAGTATGGATCACATATTGCTTATTGACGTTATGTATGATAAAATTATAGAGAGTTTATGTGTAGCTGCCGCCGAATCAAATACTATGAGACAGCGCTTTGGGAAGCGGCCTGTGGCTGGATGGAATAGGTATGTACGTGATGCCCACAGGGAGGCCAGATCTAAGTTTTTGATGTGGGTTTGGTGGGGTAAACCTAAAATCGGATATATCTATGAGGATATGCAACGAAGTCGCAATTTATTTAGGTCACGTTTAAGGTGGTGTCAGAACCATAGTGAGCAGTTAAAAATGGACATCTTGGCTTCACAGCATTCAAAAAATGAGTTTCATAATTTTTGGAAATCAACTAATAAATTAAATAGCAGACCTCGCCTACCTGTGAGCGTCGAGGGTATTAATGATCACAGTCTTATTGCAGATATGTTTAAAGACCACTTCACAGTAAAATCACCTTTAGGGCCATCACAGACCGGAAAAGAGGAGTGTGTGCATGGACAGGACATTGGACTCCTATTTACAGCTAAGGATGTCAATAATGTTATTACTGCTATGACCCGTGGTAGATCTCCGGGCCATGATGGGCTTAGTATTGAACATCTTAAATATGCGGGTCCTCATATGCCTGAAGTACTCGCCATGTTCTATAACTTATGCATAGGTCACTCATACCTACCTGCTGCACTTATGAAAACTGTGGTGGTTCCTATTGTGAAAAACAAAACTGGGGACATATCTGCTAAGTCCAACTACAGGCCGATCTCACTAGCTACTATTGTTGCAAAAGTTTTTGACAGTTTACTTAATGTCCAGCTTGATAAACATATACACTTACATGACAATCAGTTTGGCTTCAGACCAGGGTTGTCAACGGAGTCGGCCATATTATGTTTAAAACAAACTGTTAAGTACTACTCGGTTAGGCGAACACCCGTGTACGCCTGTTTCCTTGATCTGAGTAAGGCTTTTGACCTGGTTAGTTATGATATCCTATGGCAAAAGCTGAAAAACATTGCACTGCCTGAAGAAGTTACCAGGATCTTCAAATATTGGTACCATAACCAGGTCAACGTCGTGCGATGGTCTGAAACGTATTCGCAGCCATATAGGCTGGAGTGTGGGGTACGGCAGGGGGGCTTAACCTCTCCTAAGCTTTTCAACCTATATGTCAATGCACTGATAGAGGAGCTTAGCACCACTCATGTTGGCTGTCACATTGAGGGTGTGTGCCTTAACAACATCAGTTACGCAGATGATATGGTGTTGCTGAGTGCATCTGTATGTGGCCTGGCGAAATTATTAGGCATATGTGAAAAGTATGCTTATAGACACGGCTTGACGTATAACGTCAATAAGAGCGAATGCATGGTCTTTCAGGCCAAAGGAAAACCCATGCCCGCAATTGTGCCACCCATCAAATTATACGGAACTCCGTTGAAGAGGGTGTTTCAATTTAAATACCTTGGACATGTGGTATCCTTTGACCTGAAGGATGATGCTGATATAGAGAGAGAGCGCAGGGCAGTGTCTGTTAGGGCGAATATGATTGCACGCAGGTTCGCTCGTTGCTCCGTGCCCGTTAAAGTAACGCTATTCAGAGCTTACTGCACCACTTTTTACACGAGCAGCCTGTGGATGAATTATACGCAAAAACAGTACAATGCCCTGCGTGTTCAATATAATAATGCATTCAGGATGCTGATAGGACTGCCTCGATACTGTAGCGCGTCGGGGATGTTCGCTGATGCGCATGTAGATTGCTTCTATGCAACTATGCGTAAAAGATGCACATCCCTGGTGCGCATAGTGCGGGCCAGTAATAATAGCATCCTGAAAGTATTTGCTGGTAGGTTTGATTGTCAGTACCTGAACCATTGTCACATGATTCACGTGCTGACAAATCGGGCCTATCCTAGATAAGTTTTTTTTTTTTTTTTTTTAGAATTAAGTTAGGTTTAGATTACTAACACTATATTAAGTTTGTGTGTATACTAACAAAATATGACTTGTAATAAGGGTCGAAATAAATGTATTTTATTTATTTTTTATTTAAAAAATGTACGCGTCCCTATTACTATAATTAAGACTACATTTAATTAAGTAGCTTGTACAGTATTTTGTAGTATTAAAAATGTAAGTCTTGTTGGTTATCCTAATAAATAAAAATAAAAAGTAAAATAAAATACACTAGAAATTCCCTAAAAATAATTTATATAAACTCAGAAATGTAAGTTATTATAATATTGCAAGAATACCTTATAACATTTCTGGGATAGAAAATATCGTAAGCTATTCCGTTGCGTGCATACAATGTGCGTGTTATACGGCGAACTCGTGAAGTTATTCGATCTTGTATGCAATAACCAATGATTTATTCGTTTTATATTGCATTAGATAATTTATTAGGTATCATAAATATATATCATATTTATTTAATTCAGAAAGCCTATTATACTATTGAAGATTACCTAGACGATAAGAATGCGTGGATATAGTTTCTCTTTAACCCTGTACAAGACATTAGTAACTATATGTAACTAGTGATAAGAATTATTGTTTGAAAAGAGCAACCGCCGAGTTTCTTGCTGGTTCTTCTCGGTAGGAACAGCTTTCCGTACCAGCAGTAGATGTTGATGATTCAAAAGCACTTGTTTACAAGTTTACTTGAATAAAGAATATGTTGAATTTGAATTTTAATATAATTTAATAGTATAACCGCCGTGTGATATTCGGCTAAGTAGAATAGATCATTTCTTACCAAGGTGTCGTAAAAACGACTAAGGTAAGTTGACGTCGAGCAGACGGCAGGTCGTAAAATACACAGCCAAATTATGTAACAATATGTTTATAACAAGTTGAGAATCGTGAGAGAGGAGAATTGCTGGTTTGGGGATAAGTTTCTATAATAAAATTCCGCAATCAATTTTAGCTTTGCCATTACAGCAGTTTAAAAAGACTGTTAAAAGGAGGCTCACACAGAAAGCCACAGTACAAAAGTACAGTTGAGTACTATTTAGATAGTAACAATGCGTAGAACTACTCTTCGACTCTGTACAAGATAGTACAAGACTACATGTATAGTATGCGGCATTAATTAATGCACATCGATGTTGGGAACGAAACAACCGGCTGCTGTCACTGTCACTCAGTTAGTATGTGACGTTTCTCACGGCTTCGTCAGTCTGTGCGTCACAGGCAATGCTCTATGAAGCAGAATCTGGCCGATTTTCTCTCTCTAAGCCTCAATGTGCATTATTTGTTGCCGGGTACTATAACTAGTTATAAGAATTATATTTTTGTAAAGAGCAACCGCTAAGTTTCTTGCTGGCTCTTCTCGGTAAGAAAAGCTTTCATAACGAGCAGTAGAGTTGACGATTCAAAAGTTCTTAATTCTAAATTATTAATAAGTTTACTTTAATAAATAATATTTTGAATTTCAATTTGAATGAAAGCTGCGAACAAGAATTTAGTATTTTCAAAACTAAATTATAGTCTTAATTTAGCTCAAACGACTCGACCTAAATATTATATAACATACACGACCTCGTTACCTATTAAACAGCTGCGTAAAGTTTCTTTAAAATTTTCATTATTTGCCCGATTCATTCTCATATTTATTAACCGTTGACAGTTCCGAAAGTGTTTTTAACACATACATAAAACATTTTTAAAGTAAACTGTGCGTGCAGATCATATCAGTATAAAATGCGGAGAATCTTAACTAGCTGCTTAATAACATTATTTTGAATTTATTAATTCACTACTCGTCCCGGCTTCGCGCATTTGGGCATATTTTACCTTAATCGTGACCGAATCGAGAAATTTTTTATTTATTTATATGAAAAAACCGCCTTGTGGTATGTGCTTGAGTAGAATAGACCACCCTCACATCTCACAGAGTGTCGTTAAATCTGACTAAGGTAAGTTGACCCACCGTGTGGTATATTACAGAAGAATAATGTCTATATAGTATATAGTGAGCTGTGATAGCCCAGCGGCGAGACCGTGCGACTCTTTCGAGGGGAACGCGAGTTCAAACCCGGGCAGGCACCAATAAGTTTTTCTATTAAAACTCATGTGTCTAATTGATAATTGCAATTTATCGCACGCTTTTCGGTGAAGGAAAACATCGTGAGGAAATCTGCATATCTCTAGAGAATTCTGAAGACATGTGTAACCTACCAATCCGCATTGGAGCAGCGTGGTAGGTCTTAGCCGAAACCCTTCTCTTCAGAAACGGAGAGAGGAGGCCTATTCCCAGCAGTGGGATTGTAACAGGCCGCTACTTTACTTTTAGTATATAGTATTTTGAATAAAGAATAATATAACATACTTACGCGCGTTAACTTCTATTTTGCAATATCTCCCAAGATACCTACAATAGTAGTTATAAAAATATTTTGATTGGAATATCCGTTTTCATACCTAATACATGCAAGAATCGCAAAACTCATGCACTACAAACCTCTACCACCGTCACCACGATACACAAGCAATACACACATTCACTACATACATCACAAACTTAACAATAGGTTGCGGGGAGAAACGATTGTTGAGTTTGTGAAGAGTAGACGAACGATAGGAGAGAATGGAAGAGAAAACATGCTGTGCCAACCCCACTTAGAGTGGTGTAAGGGCAGGAGATTTATGATAAACCATGGCTATCTTTTTCTTTCTTCTTTCATTTTTATTGTCTATATTTATTTTGTTTGTGTTTGTATTAAATTTAAAGCGTTAAGAGGTTGCTTATTGTATATAAAAAAGTATTTTAGATTAAATATTATTTCACACATATTAAAATGTAGCACATGTAAGAATGTTAAGAATTAATTTAAAACGTAAATTATTAGCGAAGTAGGCTTAGTTAGTCTTAGTTCTACGTGTAAATATTTAACGCATTCTAAATTTTTATGGTTTTATGCTCTACAATTTCCTACAATAACAACATTGTATTATAAATAATTATTATAATATTAAAAATTTCTAGTATTTTATATTCTTAAAATTTGAATAAGTTGCGTGTAATTAATCAGATTAGTCTCGGGCTGTTGTTACTAATTAATGTCGTTGAATGTTTTTTTTTTCTAATTAACTTATCAAATAATAGAAATTGTATATATGTTTTACATTTATTTATCATGATGAATCCATTAGCTCCGTCCGGTTTACTTATCAGTGACGTACTAATTCTCAGTTTTCAACGGCGTATAATAATTACTTTCAAATGTCGCAAAGGTTTTCGCAGTTTACTTGTCACTGAAACTATAAATATTGAATACTAGCGGTCCGGCCATGCGTTGCTGTGGCTTAGTCTGGTTTCGAACTCCGCTGAAATGAATTGTCATTGACAGTAAAAAAAATAATTTACACCACCAAACTTTACAGGCGTATCTGAAAGATTTATTAAAATCGGTCCGGCCGTTTCGGAGTCTATAAGGGACATACAGATAAACATTCATTTTTATATATAAGTAAAGTACCGGCTGTGGGCATAGTGAGCATAATAACAGTACTATGACCACTGCTGGGCTAAGGCCTCCTCTCTCCGTTTTTGGAGAGAAGGTTCTAGGTATATGTGTAACCTACCACGCTGCTCCAATGCGGATTGGTAGGTTACACCTAGAATTCTCTAGAGATATGCAGGTTTCCTCACGATGTTTTCCTCCACCGAAAAGCGTGTGATAAATTGCAATTATCAATTAGACACATAAGTTTTAATAAAAAAACTCATTGGTACCTGCCCAGGGTTTGAACCCATGTCGTCTCTAAAGAGTCGCACGGTCTCACCGCTAGGCTATAACAGGTTTTCATTTTTCAGCTGCCATTTTTATATATATAAATGAAATATAAATTTAACTCATGATTATCATTATTGATACAGATCATCGTGTCGTGAAGCTAAAGTGGCATTGAGGGCCCGTAGTATGTAGAACCGATAGGTGTTGCTGGAATGTCGACCTCACAAAAGACAACGCAATGACAGTAGACCACCCACGAGATGGACTGGCTACCTTAATGAGGTCGCGAGGACCCGCTGAATGTAAGCGAAACAAGATCTTGTGGTGTGAAGATCTCTTCCTTCCAAGGTCTATATCTACCAGTAAACGTCCATCTGTTGAACAAGAAGAAGGTAATTATTATTGATCAGAATGCTAGATGTCACACATCCTAATCTTTCAGAGAAAATTTATTATGGTTACCGGATAACCGATCGATGAGATCGATTGATGAACAATTTTAATTCTTACGGAACTTAAAAAAATCCTGCAAGACCAGAAATTGAGTATCGCCATGAAAATGATTACTTAAATGCTTGAAGGCTTCACGTACAGTCTTCGTAGATTTAATGATAATAGTCTTCTAAAAATTTTTTTCAGCACCATTCCATCATCATTCTCCTGCCCTTATCCCACTCTAAGTGGGGTCGGCACAACATGTTACAAACATGTTGTCACATGATTTGGCTGCGTATTTTACGACCGGCCGCCGGCCTGACGTCAACTTACCTTAGTCGCCTTTTACGACACCTCGCTAAGAAATGAGGGTGGTCTATTCTATGCAGCCGGATACCACACGGTACTGTTCAGCAACATTCCATATAATTACTTCACAAACACCGCGTAATTATACAATTAAACCTTCTATCTAAAGCTATAATAGAATTATTTTGCTATAATCAGCGTTTATTAAAAGAATGTATGTTATGCTAAGTGTATGAAGCAGACAACGTTCACATACCTTACACACAAAAGTCACCACACGTATCCCAAAATACCGCCACCAGCAACAATAAAAATAAATAAATAAATATATGGGACATTTACACACACGGTCGTCCGTCCCCTAAGCAAGTAACTTAATACTTGTGTTATGGGTGACGGATAACTGGTGTATATACTACATATATAAGTTTAAATACATACTTAAATACAAATACACACCCAGGCTCGAAGAACCAACAATTTGTTTATAGAAAATGTTGGCCCTCGGCGGGAATCGAACTACTCACTCGGTCACTACCCACAGCGCCAACGGACCAGTCAATGCACAATCTCTACGATCGTTTCGGCCCCGAAATCAAAGCATCATCAGGAGGATAGGCTCCACGATAAAATCATAAAAATTCTTCTTAAATCTTTGACGGAAGTAACTTGTTCACCAAATAGCCCGAGTATATCGCGTCGGACAACAAACATTGCTGCAGTTGGAAAGGCAAAAGTTTTACGTAATGAGGCTTGTGTAACGCGAGTGAAAGAGGTTCTGCAGTGCTGCAGTCGGTTCAGACGCGGTCAGACGCGTGCGCGTGAGTGGTTTTAAAAACCTCGATATTACGAATCGGTACGATTGTGAAATTGTTGTGCGTCCAATAGATTCGTTGTACAGTTATTCTAACACCTTTTTGTTCTATTTAACGCCATATTATTCGATAACGTTGATATAACTTTCTTGAACGAGTTTTTCACTGAGAAATCTTACTCGAATAACAATTTCGACATATGCTCTGATGTTATCGGATTGTTTGATTTAGCTTTTGCTATTTGCGAAGTGTTGATTGGATCATATATCCACAGCTGGAAAGCGTAAATGTTGAATTTAGAATGTTGAATTACATATTTTTTAAAATCTGATAATAATTTGCAATATTTTTAAAATATGTGCTTTGTAGAACATTTTTTGACACGAGGTTTTTCCCTTTAATTTATAGAATTAGGCGTTACTTTGCGGACTTCCATAATACCAAGTTAATAACTTTTGTGTTTTCCTATTTCAATATATCAATTCATTTTCTTTCGTAAATTCTTGAACCCCTTCTAATATGCTATATAATATGATATCAAAATATGTTGTATTTTGAAATCTCTTCCTTAAGGAGTCGTAATAGAAATATTAACGTTGCTTCAAAATAGAACTTAAGAAATCTGGAACATTATAATTACTACTAACTGTTTCTGCAGCTTCGTACTCGTGGAAACCGTTGATTCACAAAGTTTCCAAAAATCCCGACCCCGCGGAAAAATTATGTAATGTATAATTGATCTGAACTTAAAAAAAAATGCATGGTCTTTTAGTAAAAACCATTCAAAAAAAACCATTCTGTAAACATTGAGAAAATTATCACATACAGAAAGAAGCTGTCTTTCTTGGGGACTTTATAACATGTATAGATGTAACTCATCTTACGGTAAATAAATCACTTAAGACATAATAGTTGTAGCAAAAAGAATCTTTGTTGAACACTGTTATAAGTTAAAGGAACAAGTTATTCAATTAATCTTGAAATGTTAAATGAATGAGAATATTGTCTGGTCTTGTTTTAAGTACCATCCGCGTTATTAAAAAAAACCGGAACTGTAAATTATAAATGTGTACTCTTGTACTTGTCTTAACAAAAAAAAACCGACGGTTTTGTTATATTACTGGCGCTAAATTTTAATGAAGCCACAGGTATATTTTAAAGCGTTTCTTTACATAAGAATCATGTTATTACGTCGTTTCTTTTCGATTTTTACAACTGAAATGTTACCATAATCGAAATTCCACCCTTACCTAAACGACAACCCTCGATTACTTTTTAGCCAAATAATATTGCATGACAAATTTGGCGGTTGCGGCGGTGGTCGCGCGTCTTCTATGAAGTCGTTACTTCTTACTTCTTATGTCACCACAACCCTTTATAGGTCTTGGCCACCTTAACAAGCCCTGATTCGCTGATTATGGCGTCCCGCCTTCAAGATGTTACTTTTCCCATGCATTTTAGGTATTCCGCGTCAGTCTCTTTAACGCTTTCAGGGCGTTTCATTTTAATTTGTTCTTGGTTCGATATGTTATGTAAGATTAAATTTATTTTCCCCAATTCGACGATGCTAGTCTCAGCCATAATTAGCTGCTACCCTAATCTGACGCCAATTTGGGGTTTCCGAAGCGATGCATTTGGTGCTATGGTGTTGAGATTGGAACCACTGTTTGAAGAGGTCGGATAAAAGCAGGCACTTATCACTCTTCTATGGAGACTTTGTGTAAAAACGGCGCTTTACGGTGAAGAACTTGAATATATCTGAAGAAGTCATTAGATATGTGTAACCTAGCATCAGAGCAGCATGGTGTATTTTAAACATTCTCTATAGAGAGGTTTTAACCAGGTGTGGGCAAAAATTTTATTTATGACGTAATTTTTGTTCACATTTCTTTGTTTGACTTAAACGTTTCCTCAGAACCTTAACATCATTCATTACCTTATCTTAATCCATTGTGCGTTTTATGTATCCATAAATATATCATTATAACGTCGTTTTGCTCGTCTAGAATCTACTAGTGTTTATCTATTTAATTGACAGTTTGAATATTAATTTTTCATTAATATCCGGGTATATTTTAACGAGTTAAGAACATTCTACGTAATTAATTATTTACGTCGAACGTATTATAAGACTTTCGCTTATGTAACAAAATAGAAATCTTATAAAAATATGCATATAACTTGTAACTTTATTCTTCGGATGGGGCGAAATGTTCATGTCCTACCCATTGCCACTTTAGCTTGGCAACATTCTGAATTTTATCGTTAATTTGGTTCTTCAATTACTAATGCCTTTTGTGCTAGCGATACGATATGTCTTTGAATATAAAATACGCAAAATGTATCAATAAAATGTCGTTTAAATTATCTTACCTACTAGCTTAAATTATGTTTCAAAGGATGTATGCTGTTCGTTTAATATGCTACACCATTGCTTAATGTGACAACTTATATCTATCATCATTCTCCTGCTCTTATCCCAGTCTAATTGGGGTCGGCACAACATGTTAACATGTTGTAACATGATTTGGCTAGGATTAGGCCTACCTAACTTCAACATACCTTTTACGATACCTCGGTAAGAAATGACGGTGGTCTATTCTACTCAGCCGGATAAGGCACGGCGGACACAAAGGGCAACTTATATCTATCTTTTTATTTATTAACGACATATAAAACATAACGCTGTTTAGTTAATGTTTATGTGTTTTGATATGTATGAGATTTTTGGTGACTGTAAAGTAACGAAACAAGAGTAGCAGTTATAATATTATTTGCAGAAATTTATGCCTATAAATTTCACATCATAAAGTATATTTGTAGTATACTATATGGTGTTGTAGTAGTAGGTATATTGTTAGGTATATTATTCTTTTCCAAGCTCCAATCATTGTCTCCTAAAGTAGAGAGGTATTAGAAATGAAAAATTAAAAGGTCGTTACTTTATTTAAATCAGTACAAATATCTATGGTATAAGTCCTAAAACGAAACATATAAATAATAAGACTTCCCAGTCCAATTAAGGGTCAATCTGATGACGCCCGCGAGATTCAACCTTCAGGCCTTCCGTATACTGAATCAGTGATTGCGTTTACAATATTCTTGATGTAATTAATGATTTTATTGCGATATTTTTTTCGTAGTCATAGTAAATTAATTAAGTAAATACTATATGGGACAATAACAAACACTGTTCATCCTCAAATTAACTTAATACTTGTTGTCGAAGTCGTTTTTGATGTGCCGCACTAGATGACACTGTACCGAGTTGTGCCGCGCTAAAGAAGTTCTTTTGCAGAACTATAAGTAGTAGGTACATATTCTCATATGGGTCGAATTTGGTAGTCAAATATCGTCGATTGCTCGTTGTGTATTTATCGTGGTGTTGCATAGGTCTTGTCGTCGTTGGCTTATGGTTGTAACATACACGTGTAGTGAATAATCTCTTTGTCGACTCAAATATCATTTATCCCCATTTATCCTCTCGCACCCTACTCCTCTCCCCCTCCTCACTCTCTCTCTCTCTCTCTTGCTCTCTCCCCCTCTCTCGCTCTTTTCCCCTCTCACTATTTATCTCTCTCTTTCTCTCTCTCTCTCATCAACCAATAGACGTCCACTGCTGAACGTAGGTCTCTTACATGGACTTCTACGCTACACGATCTTGTGCCGTCTGGATCTAGCGGCACCCTGCGACCTTTTTGAGGTCGTCTGTACACCTAGTCGGTCGGTCTGCCTACGCTACGTTTTCCGGTGCGGGGTCGCAACTCTAGTTCCTTGAGACTGCAACGGTTTTCACTAAATCGTCCAATTTGACTATTTTTCTTCTTACTTAAAAAAAAACCACGTCTATGCTTGACATATTATTTTCTTCTCTATATACATATAACCAAACCTTAATATACAAATAAACAAAACCAAACCTCAGAAACAATACCATGTATGGCCATAAGCCATTTACATAAACATTGTAGTAATAAAAATAAATACACATGATTTTACTTATGAACGTACCTTATAGGTTTGTGACGTAACAAAACAAAAATAACTTCAAATATTTAATTCCGCCTGCATTCTTTGTTCATGAATATTATAAGAATTAAAATTAATAATAAGTAATATTGATTTTACCTTGCTACACTTGTGACATTTACTAAACTAATTATAAATGTTAAATTTCTGTTTGCGAACGCATGGTAAAGATTCGCCATCTTTCCCAAAAGCGCCAAAATAAATATAACGTAAAAAACTATGGTTTATCGCTATAAAATATTCAATGACATCAGTTAGTAAGTTAATAGCGATTGTTTTGATTTTCTCTAAGTTTAAGGTTGTCGTGTGGCATATATAAATTACAATAATTGGAAGGAAGTGGCTGAATTAATGATTTCCTGTATTAAATAATACCATTAATTTTATGTGGTCCTGGAGTTGGTAGCCTCGTAATTATTGTATTAATCTCCATCGAGCATTACACATAGAGTTATTACTAGAGTAGACAAGCCGGCTCAAAATGTTTTGTATTAAATAAATAGATATTGTCCCCGAAATACCTATTATTTCGGTACCCCCGCTTATTTGGATTAGTACCTAGTTGTTTATTCGTTCCCACCTCGTGGATGCGTCTTTGAATTTGAGTCCGATTACGCCTCCGCGGACGAGGCGGTACAAGTCTCAATTGTTTAACGTTTCGGTTAAGTTTCGGTAAGCTGTTAAAGTTAATTAGTTTTATACGTTTGTAGTGTAATAGTTTTGTTCTTTAAGTGATTCATAGTATACGAAGTTCTGCCCAAACTATTTCTTTTATTTCGGCACACCGAACTCCCGTAATTTTGTCACCCACCGTAAATTGTGAAGTGATATTACCACCCTACGTGACAGGCCCCTATCGGGCTTTTAGGCGTCGCTACGTGACAACATCAAATGAGACTATCTATCTGTGTTATTAGACAGATAAGTATACGAATTTCATCATCCCTCTATTTATTTATTGTGACACTCAGTTACAGGCCTACCTACGACTCCTCTACTCTAGTATAATAACTCTATCTTTATATAAAATCATCAAAGAACTTAATATATCAGTAATAGGATGTCGAAAACTATCAGGAAAAAACATTTTCGTTTAAGGAAATTATACGAATCAATAAGGAAAGAAATAAGAAATAAAAATGTAGACATGATTATATGAATAATATAAAAAGGCAACAATAATGATGACGTCAGCACGACATGTTTTTCTCTTCAATTTTCTTCTATCATTGGTCAAGTCCTTTTATATGCATGTCAAACTTCTCAGAATCCAGTCTTTTCTTTTTCGTCCTCACTCTAGTCAAATATCTATCCGCGTTCATATTTAACACTGCTTTGGTCACGTGATTTTATAAATATCCGGATGTAAATGAAAAAAAATATTAGTCCTTTTAAAGCAAGTGGATTAACAAGTTGTATATTATCTACATATACTAATATAAAAAGCTGAAGAGTTTGTTTGATTATTTGAAGGCGCTAATCTAAGGAAATACTACCGATTAGAAAATTGTGTAAGATAGCCCATTTATCGAGGAAGGCTATCGACTATATAAAATCTCGCTAAGAATAGGAGAGGACCAGCAATAAAAAGTATTGCGAAAACGGCAAAATTTAAAGCTGTCTTTGTGTGCGCTAAGTAAACGGTGAAAGTTATTCAAAAATCATGTATGACAAAATTTTTCCCGTCTAACAGTTTAAATAAAAGTCGGCGACAGCATATGTCTAGCTTTTAAAGTAAACGCACTTTAACCATATTTAATATAAGTATTACGGTTTACTCAAATAATAAGACTGCAGTCTGCGCGAACGAAGTTGCGTTTAAAAGCTAGTTGGTTATAATTTATTAGAACGATAGTTAAACAGCAGTAGGATCAGGTAACGCAAGTCTTGGCGAGAGGGTTGTCTTTGCAACCGGATTTACTTGTACCAGTTTCATACGAAAATTTACAATGAGAACGCGATTCACTTCGTCGGAAGATGTTTGTATGTTAATGCGAGTCGTCGTAATTTCAACCGATTGAAGTCCATATTGGACAAAGGACTATGTGTGGATGTTGTTCGATCGTGAAGGTTTTTGTCCATGATCGCTCGGCGAGAAAGTTGATGTTAGTAATATTAATCAATGATGATTATTGTCATTTTGTTAAACCTCTATTTTTACTTATATCATAAACTGGCTGTGCTTCTGGCTTCGCCCGCGTGGATATCAGTTTATTTCATTGCAATTTTGAACACAAAAGTAGTTATTGTGTGTTAATTATAATAAATAGAGACATGCTGTCGCAGATTTTTTTGTAATGTTTATGTACTTCTACCATTCTTTTGTACATTATTTGAGTGTAATTTTTTTGCTTTACTTTTGCGTTTTGCCCGCGTGGAAATCAGTCACAAGATTTTGATCAAATTAAAATTGGAGATTGGTGAATGATGATAGAATTTGAGAAAATCGATCACAAACAGATATACAGCATGTCAAGACTTTGTTTTAATAATAAGTATATGTGCAAAAATCTGCCTTATATTCTGGCTCTGTGTGTGTTACTTTATTTAAATGTGTGTTACCCTCGCATTTTAATTATAACTTCTTGAACAGTCTTGACATGAAATATAGTACCCGGCAATAAATAATGCACATCGAGTGTTAGAGAGTGAAATCGGCTAGATTCTGCTTCATAGAGCATTGTCTCTGTCGCACAGACTGACGAACCCGTGTGTGACAGTGACAGCGTTCTACGAAACCGAACTGGTCGGCTGTTTCGTTGTAAACTTCAATATGCATTATTTAATGCCGGGTACTATACTTAGGTTACTATTATTCCAGACATTTCGTGCTCCCAGAGAAAACAAAAAAAAACTATTTTCATCTACAACTAAGTCTGTAGATAACTATCTTACTTTATTTATGAACTTTAACGCCGTAAATTAAACCGTAGGCGAAGTTAAAAGTATTATAATGAGATGATAGATTATTTTAAGAACTATTTTGAACTTCAATGTATGTTTATACTGTAAATTAAGACTTGTTTTGATCGTTGGCAAAAAATTGTCTCATTGTTGGTCCATAGCTTATATTGACTTAGTTAGTTTGCATAACAACGTTAATATGTTGGTTGGCAAACACCAGGTAAGATATGTTTAACTATGATTTCAGTTTCCTTACTCGGTTACGCACAAATTATTCAAACTTAAATAGCGTATGTATTAAACAAACAACCGGCGTATAGTGTTAATGAAAATATTTCGCATTAATATCAGACATATTGATATAAAGATTCTTTTTTAACATCCTAATGCTTACATGCATTCAGAAAGGATTAAATTTAATGTAAGAAATTGAAATAGATTAAAAAATAAATAAAAAATGTATTTATTACTTAATTATTTATTTATGTACCAACAATTAATACATACAAATGAAATTGAAAAACATTGTATACAAAGGAAAGCTTATCGTCATAAGGGATCCCTTCCAGCAGCCCTAAGAGTATTGGGAAAGGTAATGAATTGTGGTATAGGTACAAGTAATGTAAAAATATCAAATATTTTAGAGATTATATATACATACATATATATATACTTTATAAATAAGCAACATAACAATATTACGTAAACTAATACATAAATAAATGTTTTATTGATTTATAAAACAAAAATAATATCTGCTCAGTTTCATTTTTAACGAGTGTACGGAGGTTGTACCTTTTTTTTCGATCTGACTGTATGCTGTTAGCCCTAATGGCTTTTACAGCGTCACCGGGTGGGACGGGCGAGCGCAGAAGCATCGTCGAGGTTGCGAAGTGCAGAGATTAGAGCGCAGAAGCTCTACTAAAGTCGAGGAACGTCGTCCTAAGGGTGCCTCCTGTGAGGCCGGACCACGGCTTAGGGCGACGTGTAGTGGAGGTTTTTTTTTGAATGAAATTTTTATTAAAGGAATTTTTACAAATGCATTTATACAATGGCAACGAAGACACTGCAAAAGTAAAAAAAATGATAAAAAAAGGAAAAGGTTGATGGTATGATTTAGATTAGTCATTGCGGCGTCGGAAGGGTGGCGAAAAGCCACGACCGACTGACGTCAGATAACTTGGACCTCGTCTTCGCCGGCAAAGACGCTGTGTGTGTGTATTACGTGTTTCTGTGTTGGCGATCGTTATTTGATCGTCGGGGTCATACAGGACGTTTTTTGGACGCCTACATTTACGATGGTCGGACCTAACTGGGATGTAGGCAGAAGAAACTGAAATAAGGGGGTTCGGGTGTACCTCAGATTTCTCGAATTAAGATTGCGCGAACGCAATGCTCGCATAGGACATTATTGGTCTTATGCAAGTTTTGTAGAGTGTCACTTTGTTGCGGAGCGACATCTTACTTTTCTTGCATAACATCGGATAAAGTCGTCCCATGACATACCAGTGATTTCTTTAACTTGCACGATCGACTCGGTCTAGTGCTAGGCGGAGAATGGGAAATCCGTTATTGCAAATAGATAGGAGATGTTAATATTTTTAATATTTTTAATAGAACGGTTAATATATGAACATTCCGGCGAGAGCGAATAGGAAGCCACCTTAATTGACGACGAAAATCTGAAACATGATCGAACTTGCGCAGACCATATAAAAAACGGATACATAAGTTCTGAAGCCGATCTTATTTGTCCAGTAGCTGCTCAGAAGCATCTAAGTAGCATAGTCGAGAAGAGGGAGTAGCAAGGTTTGTGATAAGCATTATCTTTGTACACAGTGAAAGGAAATTCTGCAGTCTCTTCAGGGAATGAACGGCATTGTGTAAACGGCGATTGACGTCGTTAATGTGCGCCGACCAGTTAAGATTACCACATATCACCTAAATTTTTCGCAGTGTTGCTATAGGGAATAGGTATTGCATTGTAATTAACTGCAGAACACTGAAGTCAATTCGATTACGCAGCGGTCTACTTCCAACAACTATAGCCAGACCAGTCCTCTATCTTCGCAAGATCATCGTTAATAGTTCGAATTGCATTATCAAACTCTGATACTATTGCATGCCTATAAAGATGCAAGTAAATATGCTTATACGTAAATCATATGACAAAATTGAACATTATTTGGATGATGAAATGCCTGGACTTGAAAATCCTTTAGCTTCATAAAAGAATGCGAATTGATAATGTAAAATTAAAAATGTTTAAAAGATTGACCGCCGAGGTTTTTGCTGATTCTTCTCGATAAGAGAAGATTTGTATTAATCCGAACCATTTATAGCTTCGATTATCATAATGATCCTTGACGATTAAAAGCTTGAAAGAGCTTATTTGAATAAAAATTATTTTGATTTGATTTAACATCAATTTTTCAATGATTGTGGAATGTGAAGAAAGGTCATAGACTTCGGCCTTTTTCTTTTTTCTTGATCGCTACACTCTTGGCAGAGCGGTCATGGTCATCAGTTCAAGGTTGGTGACTCCGTACTCAATTGGACGTCATTTGTTTTATTCAATTGTTTCATTATGTGATAAGACTATTTTTTACTAAATTGCAATACCCTCTTTTGTCTCCTACTTCCTGCTAAATTGCAAGTCTCTTCTGTTCGCATAGCAATCTATCTACCGTCTTCTTTTTCTTGCATTTCTAACGAGTAGAAGTGATATGTATTATTTTTCTGGTAATATCATTTTCGTCAGGCACTTTGCCCAAAATAGTACGATGCAGATTATTTTTGTAATGACACAAATAAGCTACTTCTGTTATACTGACGGTCAGCATGATTTTGCATCTTTGATCAATACGCCTTAAAATCTCCTCATTATCTTTTTGGTTCAAGTTATAACGATCTCATTTACATCTATTTGTTTTATTCTATCTTGTTCAATATTTACAGCCACTTCTGTAAGATTCGCTCTACGCATGTGATATTTTATTTTTCAAATTTTTATGCTTCAATAATGAAAATGGTTGGGATTAAACTAAAAAAGCAATATCCCTAAATTGCTGAAAATATATAATAGTTGTAGATTACTGTTACCATTTAATTAATTACAAACTATTAAGTTAGTTTAATGTCAGGGAACTTTAAAATTATGCTTATCTTATTGTATCGACTATATTCTAGCAAATAAAGATTGTATTGCTGGTATGCAGAGTACCTTCTTGCGGTTCGCAAATCGATGACTAAGTTTTGAATAAACAGCAGGCCTACCATGAACTCTTATTGCGACTCAATTGAAGACGTAAACGACGATCGCGAACCGCTTTCTTTTCGTACTATGAAGTGTGAATTGCATTGGGGTCGTAACGTTTGAAAAGGATAACGTTATATGAACTATAGATAACTCGATCTCTTTTACACACATGTTCTTAGACCGAATTACGAACGCTCATTGGGCAACGACTTAAAGTGCGTCTTTAAAACGTCATGAAAAAGCATATTATCTTTAGGTCTTTAGATATTTACTGATTTTGGAATTGGGGCAATGTAATTACTTACTGATTAAGGCATTTATATTTTGGGATGCGTGATATAACCTTAAAAATAGTTTTATCGAGGCCTTTTCCCTTAAAAGTGTCGTAGTTTGTCCTTATGTATATTGTTATAAAATTTATGTTATAGGAAACGTAAATACATATTTATTGTGTGATGACAACGGTGCATAAATCTTGTTAATATTTTCGGAAGGTCTTGAACAAGGTTAGCGTTATTTGATTTTAATCTTCCTAAGCTAATAACAATTCGTTATTGACGAACTCACTGAGGACTCGTTTCGTTATTGACGAACTCACTGAGGACGTGAAGTTTATCTTGATTTTATTACGTTTATTTAAATACCAGTTATATAAATAAAAAGGTATGTGATATTAACTGGCCCGTTGGCGCATTGGGTAGTGACCCTGCCTTCAGGTCCGCGGGTCGCGGGTTGGATTCCCGAGGGCCAACATTTTCTATAAACAATTTGTTGGTTCCTCGCGCCTGGGTGTATATATGTATTGAAGTACTAATTTTAAATTGTATATATTTGTCACCAATAAAACAAGTATTAGGTTACTTTGGGGACGGACCGTGTGTGTAAGTGTTCCATATATTTATATTTATATATAAATTTTCTGTAACAGAAACTAGATGACGTTGCTGGTAGTTTGAGTGCGCTATCCTTTGGTTTAATGGGATTATTGAGGATGTTTTGCAATTTTATACCCGAGTAGATTTGTTCGCTAAAAATATATATTATAGTTAGCTATGCAAATTCATTCTAACTGAGACAGAATAGTGCTTAAGCCTCTAGAGTTTCGATATACTGCCACCATAGTTGCCACGCCATTGTCTATACCTAACGAGGCCCTCAATAGTGTCACAACATCTCCAGAAATACATTGTAGCAGCATCGCCCAGTCGCCCTATTAAACTAAGTTATTAGTTTCTTATAGGAACCTAGTTATTAAAAAAAACATGCTTTATACATTATAGCATTTATGCATACATTATAGATCATGCAATTTCGCAAAATAAAAAGCGATTTATTCCAGACGAAGTCCTCAAGATGAGAGCCCTTTATTTTACTACGGATTGGTAATATAATGCTAATTTTTTTGTTACTTTATCACAAAAATATTTTTTACATATACATACAGTATGTAATGCAATAATTAATATTAATGAGATTATTCAAATTTCCCTCCTCTTCAACATTACAACTTTCAATGACGCTTTTTACTAATAATTAATAAATATTATTAGTAAAGGAGGTATTGCTCTAGCTTTTGGTGAAAACATTTACATTACATACAGACAGACAGCTTTTTGGGACTTTGTTTTAAAATAAGTATAGATATAAGCTTTATTTAAATAATAACTCAAGAACAAACTTTTATAATAAAGTTGATAAACAAAAAGTGAAACTGTAGGTAACGAAGTTTTTAGAAATCGACACAACTAGATATGCCAGCTTTTTTAAAAATTTACAACCAAATAATGAAGTTGTCAAAAGAAATGCTTTATAACATCAACGTTCTAGATTACTTTTTGTTATTTTTATGATCGATAGTATGCTGTTAGTAAAAGTCGTTATGGTTATTTTCTAAAACCAATTTATTGGTGCTTCGAGTCTTGTTGTATTTATATTAAAGTAGCAATTTTTTGAAAATTATATATGAATATATTTACCAGTTTTCTACCATTCTCAATACAATTAGATGTTAAGTTACTTTGTGAACGGACTTTGTCCCATATATACAATTTAATTACCGGACACTAGATGAGAGGGCCGAGCTAGAATGATATTTAAAGCGCAGAATCCTAAAGCTATTTCTATAGTCCTGTGGCTTATTGAAAATTCAAATTAATTTTAATTTATCTATTATTCGAACCATCGTTAGAATAAATCCAACTTCATGATTCTACTGCCCATATCCCGCTCTAAGTGGGGTCCGCAAAATATATAAATATATAAATATATGGGACACACAGTCGTCCATCCCCAAAGTAAGTAACTTAATACTTGTGTTATGGGTGATGGACAACTGATAGATATACTACATATAATTTCAAATACATACTTAAATACAAATATACAACCAGGCTCGAAGAACCAAGAAATTGTTTATAGAAAATGTTGTGCCTCAACGGGAATCGAACCCGCGACTCGTGGAGCTGAAGGCAGGGTCACAACCTACTGCGCTAACGGACCATGTTTCCCGGGTTATGTTTTAAACATGTTGTTACATGTTTTGACTGCTTATTTTACGACCGATCGCCTACCAGACGTCAACATACCTTAGTCGTCTTTTACGACACCTTGATAAAAAAAATGAGGGTGGTCTATTCTACTCATCCGGGTCAACTTAACTTAGTCAATTTTTATAACACTTCAATAAGAAATGAGGGTGATCTATTCTACTCACCCGGATACCAAAAGGCGGGTCAACTTACCTTAGTTGCGTTTTGCGACATCTCGGAAAGAAATGAGGTCTGATGGTCTATTCTACTCAGCCGGATGTCACACGGTTAAAATTAATTTTAATATTTATCCAGTATTCCAACCAACGTTATAATAAACGCAACCGGTTTTAAATCTTAGCACTTCACTGCTTTCATAATTGTGACGTACGTGACTTTAATGGAGTAATTACGTCACGTATTATATTAAGAAATAGTAAAGTCACGTATTATATTAATAACCGCGAAGCTTTATAACGAAGGCCGTCGTATGACGTGACTTTGAGGGTAGTCGAGTGTCACATTTCGCTGAGCGAGCTCTAGTCAAATATACCTATAGCTCTAACACTTGTGAATAGAAAACTGATTGTTTTCGGCTTTTTAATAAATAAATGTGAAAGTGTACTGCTTTGTTCAAATTATCTTTGATAAATCTATACTTATTGTAAAACAAAGTCCCAAAAAAGCTGTCTGTATGTATTCGTATGAAAAGTCGACGCGAACGTAGTTGCGGTACTACTATTTTAATTTTAATATGTAAATGTACTTTTTTGTCAAGCATCCTTTTTTGTTTGATAAATCTATACTTATTATAAAACAACGTCCCCAAAAGCTGACTGTATGTGATCGATTTTCTCAAAATCTACTGAATAGATTTGTGTGTAGTTTTTACTAAAAGATAGTACTAATCTTTCGGATACGCCGTGTGGTATCCGGCTGAATAGAATAGACCACCCTCATTTTTTACCGAGGTCGTAAAAGGCGAATAAGGTAAGTTGACGTCAGGCAGGCGACCGGTCGTAAAATACGTAGCCAAATCATGTGACATGTTTGTAACATGTTGTGCCGATCCTACTTAGAGTGGGATAGGGGCAGGAGAATGATGAGTACTAATCTTTTGGATGGTTTAGGTTAATAGTACAATACCGTTAATGTTTTTGTGTTGTTGAGTGTGTTGTTGAAATGTGTTGAAGAGGTCGCGCGGTTGTAAAAAAAGAATCGCCCGCAGGGAGTTTTAGTCGCGTGCGCCGCGTAAATAATCAAAGATATACTAATGTAATATACTAGAGAATTGTAGATCTACAAAAATACTACAGAAAATTCCGCGAGAGTCTTGTGGTTAGCCCACAATAACTAAAGTACGCGGCAAAAAATAATCCACATCGAGGCTCAGAGAGAGAAGTCGGCTAGATTCTGCTTCATAGAGCATTGTCTCTGTCGCACAGATTGACGAACTCGTGTGTGACAGTGACAGCACTGGCAGGCTGTTTCGTTCTAAGTTCTCGATGTGCATTATTTGTTGCCGGGTACTATACTTTTATGTTCAAAATTTTAATTCGTGCAAAATCTTCGTGATTTCCACGCGGGTGAAGCCGCTGGTACAGCTAGTACAATATAAAAATACGAAAGTGTAGTTTTTTTTTCACGGTCTATATAGAGCTTTATCTAAGACTTTAATAAAGATAGAAAGATTCTGACGTTGACTAAATTATATTGTTATAGCCATCCGCTACTGTATAGTTGCGCTCAAAGGCTAGTTCTATATAAAGGTATCAAATACAAGCCAATGTACAGTGTGAAAGTGTAAAGGCCTTCGAGACCAATACTTTAGTGTCAATTCTAAAAAAAAAAGAAAAAATCTTTTCCTGCAAATATTTGTGCAGACGGTGAGAGGTATAAAAACTGCTTAATTGTTTCTTTATTCACATATGGATACGTATTTAAACATAATATGGCATCGATGACTTTTCGATATAAGTCTCGTAAGGGGATTTCAATGTCATAAAGTGTTTATGAGTAAATAATTATGTTAAATATAATTTAGAACTTTTTAGATTAATTATAAAAACAGATTAACTATACTTTATCCTCTTATTCTATCTATACATAAAATGTTAATATACTAACGTTAAATACTTACGAAAGTTTAAATCAAAAAATTACATAATAGTTATATAGTTGTTTATTGTACATTGACCTATTTCCGCCAATCGCAGATCACGACGGGTTCGCATTATGCCCCCTATTTGTAGAACTATCCCACGATATACCTCATTATCTATACTTATTATAAAACTAAAACTCCTCGTGAAGATTACCCAACGAAATACGGAGAACTCGATGCGATACGCTCGCTCGTGTAACCGATGTCCTATTTATACGGGCCTTATAATCGTGAAAGTTTAAACGTAACTAAAATAACTGTACAACGAATCTAATTGGATGATACGAAACTACAAATCAATCCTTCGCATTTTGCTTACTTCCATAGCATTATGTCTTATGGAATAATGTTATGGAGTAAATGCGCGGATATTATTACAACTACAAAATCAATGAAAGGATATTTAATACGAATCAATCGATATGTTAACTAATCTTTGCATTTGCGTTTTTAATAGCAGTTTGACCGATCTCCAACAAATACGAGCAAGTTAATCTGAAATCATATTTAGTGCTCATATAATTTGAAAATAGTGGAATAGTGAGTGTGCCATATCGAGGTACTGTTGAAGTGGTATGTAGTCACAATGTCGGTGGCCGGAGTTTGGGATCTGATTGATTTGGTGCCGGTGAGATGCCGCTGGATCGAGAGGCTGAGGCGTTGCGGGAAGACGTTGCTGCGGCGACATAAACGGCTGCTCAGACGGATAAAGAAGGTAAATTTCAAAGAATAGAAAGCAACATGTACCTATGGATAAAAGGTTACCTGTGACTTTATTTTCTGTGTTGTTAATTCTTTTTTTTTTAATTTAAAACAAAAATGTACAAATTATGTCTATCTTAACACGACTTTATCGAGTAAATTTTTGTTTAAATACCCCTTAGTTATAAAGCTGTTTCCCTACTCCCGGAGGAAATCCATTTTCCGACATAATCTTGCGACCCCTACTTTGCGCCTTATAAAAGTACGTAGGTGGTTTGTGGGTTTGGGTATAACATTATATAATAAAATTCCGTAATCAATTTTAGCTTTCCTATTACTGCTGTTTTAAATAACTATTAAATGATAGTTGATACAGAAGGTTACCTAAACCGTTGAGGATTACATAGAAGATACAGAACGGGTATTTTATGTTACATAAATGATAAAAATGCATGGATTTATCTACTCTTCGACCTTGCACAAGATCGCAATGGCGAAATATAACGCTACAAGAAGTATTTTCTTGCTCACTCTTCTCGATATAGCTTTGCAAACCAGCAGTAGAGTTGATTCATTAGCACTTTTTTACAAGTCTAATTGAACAATCAATATAATAAGAATTAGAAATTTATTACTATCTGAATCCTCATCCTCCTTTCCTTATCCCACTCTAAGTGGGGTCGGCACAACATATTAAAACATGTCACATGATTTGGCTAGGTATTTTACGAAGGCCACCTGCCTGACGTCAATTTACCTTAGTCGTATTTTACAACCACTCGGTAAGAGGGTGGTCTATTCTACTCAACCGGATACCACACGGTGGGTCAACTTACCTTAGTCGCCTTTTACGACACCTCGGTAAGAAATGAGGGTGATCTATTCTACTCAGGCGGATACCACAAGGTAGAAACTTTTAGTGTCTACAATTGCGTTATTTTAAAATTAAAAGAGGTGCATTCACTTCATGTCCGGTCATTTTTAAACCAAATATGTTTCACTAATACCTTTGAATTTGAAGGATTGGTTTTTATTTTTGTTTATTTTTATAAAGTTTGCTATTGATTTACATCAGTGGTCAGCAAAACGTGTTGTTGACACCATTTTTTGTGTCACAATGTGTTGCCACATTTTTTATTCTTAGAAATGTATTTATTGTGTAAATCTGTAACATGCCTATATGCTTTGTAATATTTTTGTCGACAGTAAACTTGTTTTATAACTAGATGTACCGCGCGATTTCATCTGCGACACTAAATTTGTGTATGGATATAATGGAACTTCCTTGTAGTTACAGCCGAGAATAATTTGAGATTATAGATTTTTTCAGAATGAAGAGTTCTATTTTATTCCCGAACCGTTTAGGCGATAAACGTTACTATTCCTAAAGCAGAAGTAATTATGATATTATTTCGTTATAATCCGCGATTTGTTAAATAGAGAATATATATAATGCACAGTGAATATAAATAATGTACAGTGGACTATACGTTTTCATACCTCATACACAGAGGATTTTATTAATTTTTATTTAATAATATCTCCCAACATCCATAGTAATAAAATTAATTCGCTATAATCCGCTATAAAGTAAATAAAAAATATATAATAATGCTGAATGAGTGGACTATCCGTTTTCATACCTTGTACGTGCAGACAAAAAAAATATGCACAAACCTCAACCACCGCATCACACCACACAAGCACTACACACGTTCGCTATCACAAACTCAACAATCGTTTCGCCCCGCAACCGAAGCATCATTAGGAGATAGGCGTCAAAATCGCAAAGCTTTATTTTTTTTATTATTACTTTGGATCCAGTGGTACACCGTGACCTTTTTGAGGTGGATCAGTCAACCTCGTAAGGAATTTAACGATGCTTCGTTTTTATCTTTCATTGTATCAAATTTTATCAATATCGATCCAGCGGATTAGCCTTCAGAGCGTAATAGAGCGTAACGGAGAGCTAGTTTGTAATATTAGTCTTAGAATCACTTTTGTAGTATCGCTGATTATTGTAGTTATTTTGTGATGGTTAGTTATTACAGTTATAGTATGTTAATTATTATACCAGTGGCTTTGAGAGAGGTTAGTGAAGCGGAAACAATTAATTATTACCGTGTCGCGTGTTTCTTATCAGTTATCATTTTTTTTCTAGTATTATGTTCATGCTAAACGTTTGTAATAAGGAAAACGATTGCGACATTATAGTGGTGTTTAAATGTATCCATCTGTAAGATAGGAAAAGCAGAAATCGAATCCGAAGAACAAAGTTACAGGTTCGATGTATATAGAACATAACTTTGTTCTCTGGACGGGGCGAAATAATATTAAAGAACAAAGATGCGCTTCTTGGTGAACAATCGAGTTAAGAATTTTTTATACACTCACTTTTCATTGTATCTGTGCTTCATGTTAGAGATAATGATTTTGTATTATGTAATTCCGATTGTAATTAAATATAAATAAAAAAATAAGTATAAATATAAATAAAAAATAAATATAAATATCAATGGCGAGTACATCTCTCACCTCAGATTCGCGGATGATATCGTCTTAATGGCTGAATCCCTGGAGGACTTGCAATGGATGCTGGATGGGCTGGCTGATTCTTCTCAACGGATCGGTCTCCGGATGAACTTAAGTAAAACCAAAATCATGTGCAACGAGCACGTTGCTCCGGGTCCGATATCCGTAGATGGTGTCACTCTTGAAATTGTTGACAGGTACATTTACCTAGGGCAGATGGTCGAACTAGGTAAAAACAATTTCGAGTGTGAGATCATGAGAAGAATTCAGCTAGGTTGGGCAGCATTCGGCAAGCTACGTCGAGTCTTCTCGTCACCCATCCCACAGAGTCTAAAGACAAAAGTATTCAACCAGTGTGTCCTACCTGTCATGACTTACGGTGCCGAAACGTAGACACTAACAGTTAAGGCCGTCCATAAGCTTAAAGTCGCTCAGCGGGCTATGGAAAGAGCTATGCTCGGGGTTTCTCTGAGGGATCATATTCGTAACGAAGTAATCCGTCAGAGAATTAGGGTCACCGACATAGCTCAGCGCATAAGCAAGCTGAAGTGGCAATGGGCTGGCCATATCTATCGAAGAACCGATGACCGTTGGGGTAGACGTGTTCTGGAGTGGAGACCGCGAATCGGAAAACGTAGTGTAGGACACCCTGAGACTCGATGGAGTGACGACATACGTAGGACAGCGGGCAGTGGATGGAAGCAGAAAGCCCAGGATCGGGCTAAGTGGCGTGGAATTGGAGAGGCCTATGTCCAGCAGTGGACTGAAGTGGGCTGATGATGATGATAATGATTATGTAATTCTGAACCTTTCCCTCATTGCTGAGGATCGTGACCTTTTGTCAAATTGTCAACTGCCTCGGTGTAGTGCAGTTCTAATGGGTATATTCCGTTGTTCGGATATTTGGTCCTTCGAGCCGGATACATGTATAAAACAGCGATATAAGGTTGAAAAAGAGAAGAATACTCGAGATTAAATTAAAGTTTTGCCGATATTACATATTTTCGTTCGGAAACATTTTTATGTCTTTAACAGGTCTGTTAGCTAGCGAGAAATAATAAATAATGTTTTGGTATTAAAAGACTATATTCACTGTAATTCCACCAATGGTCAACCGAAACTGAGTTTTATCACGACCGGAACGTCAAAATGTCTGCCGCCTTTTTTGTTGTTCGGAAACTCACACTAAAACTAATAAAACTTTAATTGGCAGCTCTGTCCAATTCCGTTTCAGGTCTGACCATCGTTTCGGACTTTGTCCTCTGTATCTCCTACCCTCTACTTTGAGATTAATTCTACTAGTACATTATTTGTGTGTATATACATACACAAAATAATATGCTAGAAGATTTAGAGCTAAAAAAATACTACGAAAAGTCCGCAAGAGCATGGCTCTCTCTCTTATGGCTAACTCACAATAACTACTTTTATGTTTGAGACTTACCAAGCCGGCGTATAAGGCTTATTGATGCGGTATCACTGATGCGTCATACGCGATGTCACAGACAAACAATACCCTCCGTTACATAGGTTAACAGTGTTGTTCGGTCATTGCCATTGACCCTGTGACCCAATTACGAAAGTGACACCGCGACCGTTTTTATAAAACGCAATCCGTCACAATGCCCATTGTGAGACGAGCAGTTCCCGCGGGTACTTTGTTTGATCTAAATTAAAGCCAATAATCGAATGAAATTGTTCTGTGATTTTGAACTGTGACGTTACAAAATTTTACTCGATCTAAATCCATCATCAATAATCAATAAATATTATTTCGTCACTTCGCTGGTTATTTTATAGGTGAGTTCATATAAATCTGTATATTACATATCGACTGTGAACCGGCAGTATGTCCTATTTCTAATTTTTAGTCAAATCACTTTTTAGCGGCATTTGTACTACTGACCATCATTTACCGTATCAAATCTATTACTACCTATCTTTAAATATACTAGAAAATTTGTAAATAAATAAACATATTTAAAGTCAACAGTTTTTTTTTATTTCATAGAAATAATAAGATAGGACAATTTGCCAGTTCACAGTGGATATGTAGAAGTTATTATATTTGAATATATCTCTATTGCTTCGAAAGACTTATTTTGAAATTACATTATTACCACAGACAAAACAGCATCTTTAAAACTTAACAGCAACAGTAACGTAGTATAATAACGCGCAAACTTTTGTTTAAATCTCTTCAATACTTTTGAATTACCCTCAAATATGTGTGTTTTTCCCTATTACCAGATTAAAAACGTGAATTCCATATATTACCCGGGTGTATAAACTTGAATTCTGTTAAATTTCGTAATATATCTTAGTAGCCGTGTGATATCCGGCAGAATAGAATAGACCACCCTCCTTCCTTACCGAGGTGTCGTAAGAGGCGACTAACGTAAGTGCCGTGTGGTATCCGGCTGAGTAGAATAGACCATTCTCATTTCTTACCGAGGTGTCGTAAAAGGCGACTAAGGTAAGTTGACGTCAGGCAGGCGGCCGGTCGTAAAATACGTAGCTAAATCATGTGACAACATGTTTGTAACATGTTGTGCCGACCCCACTCAGAATGGAATAAAGGCAGGAGGAGGTTCGTAATATATCTTGGCTAATTAAGACAATATTATAGCTTTGCGTACGCTGTTGTTTGCACTTAGTTAGGAAAATAAATAAATATTTGTACACCGCAATAACAAATATTGTTTATTGTACAAACAAACATAAAACACAATGTCATACATATTAACCTATGCAATAAAAAGAGAAACAATGAAGCCATAATGTATTCATCATTCTCCTGCCCTTATCCCACTCTAAGTGGGGCGGCACAACATGTTACAAAGATGTTGTCACATGATTTGACTACGTTTTTTAAGACCGGCCGCATGCCTGACGTCAACTTGCCTTTTTCGCCTTTTACGACACCGCGGAAGGAAATAAGGGTAGTCTATTCTACGCAGCCTGATACCACACGGCACTTACCTTAGTCGCCTCTTACGACACCTTGGTAAAAAGAGGGTGGTCTATTCTATTCTGCCGGATACCACACGGCGAGAAACCATAATGTATTATACACATAAAAATAAAAGTAGTCAAAATGCTTGAAATATATATGCTGTTTAGTCGACAAGATGTGGTACATTGGTACATTGTTCTATAAAAATTACACGTATATAGACACGATTCAATTTGAAGGTAAAACTAAGTTTTAATAACTGATTCCAATTGCCAACTTCGTCTGCCATCTTCATTCTATTATATAAGTAAAGTAAAATAAAGTAACGGCCTGTCACTATCCCACTGCTGGGCATAGGCCTCCTCTCTCTCCGTTTTTTAGAGAAGGGTTTGAGCTAAGACCTACCACGCTACTCCAATGCGGATTGGTAGGTTACACATATCCATAGAATTCTCTAGAGATATGCAGGTTTCCTCACGATATTTTCCTTCACCGAAAAGCATAAATTTCAATTATCAATTAGACACATAAGTTTTTAATAGAAAAACTCATCGCTGCCTGCCCGGGGTTTGAACCCATGATCGTCTCTAGAGAGTCGCACGGTCTCACTGCTGGGATATCACAGCTTTTTAAGGCATTATTATATATGCGACCAGAAAAATTGCAAGCATTTTGGCAATAGTGCCTCGTCTTTTCAAAGAGGATCTTGGAAATTTGTTATTGGGACGTTTGAATCAGATATTGCAGATTACTGATGAGGTTTCAGCCAGTAAGAATGCGTCATAACCTGCAACACTGTCTTCGTATTTCAACGTAGAAGAATTTGCTTTTGCTAATGAGAGTGCAAACGTGACGCGATCAATATTCCTATGCCATTTTCACCAGACACTAAGGTAGAACACTATAAGTTTAAGGCCAGTACAAGTTAGTAGTCAGGCAGTAGCGCAGTTACGTAGCGCTGTACCCATGAAAAATTTCTTCATTCTCCTGCCCTTATCCTATCTAAGTAGGGTCGGCACAACATATTTTGCTATTCCATTCTCTCATCTACCTTATTCTTTTTTAACCGACGCACGTCCACTTCGGGGTCTCCTTAAGGGATTTCCACATTCCATGATCTTGTGCCGCTTGGATCCAGCGGCTCCCCGCGAATTTTTTGATATCGTCAGTTCAATCCAGTCTATCTCATTATCACTCGTCAATTCTGACGCTGCTTCTATATGCATGTTATACTTCACATAATCCAACCATCTCTGGTTTGATTATGTTAAGTTAAGACTGGCCCGTTGGCGCAGTTGGCAGTGACCCTGTCTTCGGCTCCGTGGGTCGCGGGTTCGATTCCCCCCGAGAACCAATATTTTCTATTTAGAATTTGTTTGTTCTTCGAGTCTGGGTGTATATATGTATTTAAGTATGTATTTAAAACTATTTATATATATATTTATCAGTTGTCTCTCACTCATATCACAAGTATTAAGATAGTTACTTACTTTGGGGATGGACGACCGTGTGTGTAAATGTCCCATATATTTATATATTTATTTATTATTTATTTATTTATCTCTAAATAATTTATAGAATTAGGCGAATCTTTGCGGAGATCCATACTACAAAAGTAATAAAAAAATACTTCGCTATAATCCGCGATAAACTAAATAATGCTAAATGTAGGGTGGACTAACATCGCAAAGCCGCTTTGTTATTTTGTCGTGGAGTCTATCTCCACGATGATGATGCTTCATGATGCATGATGATGCTTCGGTTGCGGGGCGAAACGATTGTTGAGTTTGTGATGGTGAACGTGAGTAGTGCGCTTATGTATTGTGGTGGCGGTGGTGGAGGTTCGTGCATGTGTTTTTACGAAGCGTGTATCGGGTATGAAAAAGCGGATAGTTCACTCTACATTTTGCATTATCTATACCTCGGAATCATCAGGGTGCGGAAGGATAGAACAAGAGACATACAACAATACGGAGGCTATAACGTAACCTCCAAGACAGGACCGTGGTTGTGAAACATAGGAACGGGTCGAGCAAGTCTTGACACGGTTTAGATCACAGTGCTGCAACTATACAAAAACTAAATGAAATGAAACTTGACTATTGCCATGAATGCCACATACATTCCCTGTTTACTTTATCGCGGATTATAGCAAAATAATTGTAATTTTACTTATCCAACGCCGTGTGGTATCCGGCAGAATAGAAAGACCACCTCCTTTCTTACCGAGGTGTCGTAAGAGGCGACAAGGATATGTGCCGTGTGGTATCGGGCTGCTTAGAACAGACCACCCTCATTTCTTACCGAGGTGTCGTAAAAGGCGACTAAGGTAAGTTAACGTCAGGCAGGCGGCCAATCGTAAAATACGTAGCCAAATTATGTGACAACATTTTTGTAAAATGTCCCACTTAGAGTGTGATAAGGGCAAGGGAATGATGAATTGTAATATTACTTTTCCAAACATCCCTTTTAAGGCTTCTCTTTTGTCAAATATCTATGAAAGATTTATTTGTGTTAAAAAAAATGAAAACGTCTGTAATAGTAATGGGCCTCGGTTACTAAGCAGTAACGTCGGAAAATTTGCTTTATTTCTAGGTTAATCGCGTCTATATACGTCAACAAATAGCCACGCGTAACTATAAACAATGTCGCTGGCAATTAGAGGAGAGTTTCCGTTACGACAGCGACCACAAAGCGTTGGAATTCGAAACCGTTGCATTTACTCGTTACCGTGGCGTACAGTCGGTATTGTTTTTTATTTATTATTCTTTATTCCACTTAAAATAAAGATATGGCTTAGTTGATCGTTTAAGTACCCTCAATAATGCAATATTGTTACACTTCACTCTTTGTTACACTGCACTATTGTAGACACATTGAACGCTGACACTAGACTGACTAGAATAGGCCCAACTGGCTTATTTAAAGCCTTTGTTGTTTACATCCCGTTTCCGTTTCATGAAACAAATGACATTTGACTACTTCCGTCTCCCACAAATTATTAAATTCTTCTTATTACATAATCACATAATGGTAAATGTATTTAAGAGTATTTATAAGCATATTTAACACAATATATGTATATCAATATGAGTTTCGCCGTTCCCGAAAGTAATACTTTAATTTTTTATCTTTATACTAGCTTTTAAACGCAACTTTGTACTCGTGGAACGCAGTCTAATTATTTGAGTAAACCGTAATACTTATATTAACTTTGGTTAAAGTGGGTTAACCTTAAAAGTTATGCTGTCGCGAACCTTTGTTTAGAACTTTAAGAGAGGAACAATTTTGTAATACACGATTTTTCAATAACTTTTACCGTTTACTTAGTGCACTCAAGAAAAGCTTTAAATTTTGCCGTTTACGAAATATTTTTTATTGCCGCTCCTCTCCTATTCATCTAAGTGTGATGTTATATAGTCTATAGACTTCCTCGATAAATGGACTATTTTACAATCAACGAATTTTTCACATCGCTTCTTCTTGAGATTATCGCGTTCAAACAATCATACAACCAAACAAACAAACTCTTCAGCTTTATAAATTAGTATAGATATAGATATCACTCCGGTGTATAGTTTTGCCAAATTGTACCAAATTTCATCAATATTGTTCTAGCGAATTAACCGTTAAGGCGTAACAGACAGTCGGACTTTTGCATTTATAATTACATTGCAATTTATCACACGCTTTTCGGTGAAAGAAAACATCGTGAGGAAACCTGTATATCTCTAGAGAATTCTAAGGATATGTGTTACCTACCAATCCGCATTGGGGCAGCGTAGTAGGTATTAGCTCCAATCCTTCTCTCCAAAAACGGAGAGAGGAGGCCTTAGCCCAGCAGTGGGCATGGTAACAGGCCGTTACTTTACTTTTTTATATAATACTGTATATATTTTTATTTTGTCGTCACCCAAAACACAATAATTTAGTTACTTACTTTAGCTTAGAGATGGATTAATGTGTGTGTCCCATTTATCTGTGTATCTGTCGTGAATATGTTGATAAGTCAACTTAGTTATTTTGTTTAATCATAATACGCATTAGATGTCTATTTATATGGTGAATATTTCAGTGAAGTCGATAAGTCTTTTATATCGCACATACAAATTTGTGAACACTTAAATAACTCTCTTAAAACTTATACTAAACGTAAACCTATATATATATATATATATATATATATATATATATATATATATATATATATATATATATATATAGCCGCTATGAGAAGTTTGCGTTTTATGATGACAGACAGACATTGCAAAATATCCTGAAACCATTTGCCATATTACCAAATAGCAATACATAACTTGTTTAAATTTGGCATTTCAAAGAAGCATATAAGCTTTCTAATGCATCTTAAAGCGATACTGATACCGGTATAATAGTCAATATAATGGCGATATATCGGTATCCATTAGCGAAATTATATAACGCGAAATCAGCTTGGAATAATTTTTGCAACTCTATGTTATATAATACCTACATGTTTAAAATATATAAGAAACTACCTGACCCGGCAAACGTCGTATTACCATATAAATTATTTCTAGGGTATGTCTAGTGTACATTATATAAAAATAAAAAAAAATTACCAAAAAATAAAAATAAAACAATATTAGGCTGGACAACCATTATCACTTAGGGGTATTAAAAAATAGACAGTAGCCGATTCTCAGGTCTACTTTTATGAAATTTTATATATGCATATAAAAAATTCATAAAAATCGGTCTAGCGGTTTCGGAGGAGTACAGACTAACTTATCTACTAAAATATAAAACTAAAATACATAAAAATCGGTCATTTTCGGAGGAGTACATTAACTAACTTCGCAGTAGCTGTTTCTGTTTTTGAATATTGTATTAAATTGATATATATATATTTATTTAAGTATGCATTAAAAATTATACATATATGTAGTATATCTACCAGTTGTCTGTCACCTGTAACACAAGTATTAAGTTACTTTGGCGAAGGACGACCGTGTGTATAAGTGTTCCATATATGTCCATGTATGTGTTACATGTATGTATGTACACATCAAGTCGGCTTAACGGCTTAATTTTGATTTTGATGAGAATTTCGCCCCGATATAGATGTTGTGGGGTAAAATATAAGCTATATTTTATGGTTAAATTCGTCGAGATTTATACGGGAAAAATGCTCTATGGTCAAGTCCTCCTTTGTCGCGTCATTTATTAGTTTTGAACGTGTTTTTTCGTTGTTACTTAAATAGTGGAATTACGTTAAGTATAAAATCTTATGGTACGTCAATCAATCGTACTTAGTGTCCAAGGTAATCAAGATGAATTTAATAACATTTCTGTTTCATCTATATATATAATATTTTTAGGATGCAAAGTAAGATTTATAAAAAGAGAACAAAATTAACACGTATGTAACCATACAAAGCAATAAATAAAGTGAGTCACGTGAATCGACCAACTAACAGAGCTTCCGCAAGCAAGAACCAATCGCAAAAGAGAGAACTGTTTTTTTTTCGAATACTAAGTAATGCTGTTAGCCCTAATGGCTTTTACAGCGTCACCGAGAGAGTGGGTGAGCGCAGAAGCATCGCCGGGGTCGCCTTAAGGATGCCTCCTGTGAGGCCGGGCCTCGGCTTAAAGCGACCCGCTGTAGTGGACTGTGTCGGACTTGCGGAAAAGTTCTAATGTCATAACGGTCGGGGCTGAACGCCCCTACCGCTAGACTTGAGGAAGCGGGGACCTCGTCTTTGCCGGCGAAGACGCTGTGTGTGTATGTGTTTGTTAAGTGTGCTGGCGTTGGCGATCGTAATGTGATCGTCAGGATCGGTGAGGAAGAGCTCTGTTAATGACCTGGACACTTATATACCCCTCGATGGGCGGTAACTATAGTGTTGCTAGCAATAATAAATTGAGACACAGATTAAAAATTGTTGCTGTCTACAATATAATAAATCCACCTAAAAACTGTGATCGATATGTGATCGATTTTCTCAAAATCTACCGAACCGATTTTTGTGCTGTTTTTACTAAAAGATGTGCAATTCTTAGGGAAGGTTTAAGTTAATAGAGCATCCGGAAGGGTTAATCTGATTTTCACGGGAGAAGATAGGCCGAGGCGTTATGTATAGGCTACTTTTTTAACATAGAATTGCCGGGTCGATATTTACATAAAAATTGTGATAGTGATTTCCACGCGGCCGATGTCGCGGTGACAGCTAGTTTTTGTATAATACTAAGCTAAGCTATTTATATAATAATAAGCTAATATTATATAAATATTCTCGCCTTCCCCGGCTTGGAAATCAGTGTCATAAAATTTTTCTCGCGTCCGATCCCTTTATTTTATTTAGCGGTATCCGGCTGAGTGGAATAGACCACCCTCATTTCTTACCGAGGTGTCGTAAAAGGCGACAAAGGTAAGTTGACCCACCGTGTGGTATCCGGCTGAGCAAAATAGACCACCCTCTTTCTTACTGAAGTGCCGTAAAAGGCGACTAAGGTAAGTTGACATGCGGTGTGGTATCCGGCTGTGTAGAATAGACCACCCTCATTTCTTACCGTGGTGACGTAAAATACGACTAAGGAAAGTTGACGTCAGGCAGGTGACCGGTCGTAAAATACGTAGCCAAATCATGTGACAACATGTTTGTAACATGTTGTGCCGACCCAACTTAGAGTGGGATAAGGGCAGGAGGATGATGAGTTATTATACTAGAGTGAAGCCAGTCGTAAAAGTGCCCTATAACAATAAAGAGAAATACAGAAAAGCAAATGTGATGGTATCAATCTATCTGTTTCTCTTTTTTATCTATGATTAGACAAAGATGAAGTATACGAGTAAAGTATATTTCATGTTTCCTCTCATTATATATTGTGACAGTCTTACCGGCCTGCCTATGACTACCCTACTCTAGTATAATAACTCTATTATGTCATCATATTTTTTAATTGCAAATGTCAGCTCGTTTTGCTTCTATTGTTCACTGCCAAATACGATGACTTTGCTTTTCCAGTAACTTGGCAACAAATATCTAGTGTCAAGGTTCAAAATCCGGGTCACGCTTGGTCGGCACCGGAAAGCACAATCATTTTAATATGACTTGTACATTTCGCAAGTGACACGATGCATATCTTACCGAGAATTCGCAAGTAATATGTATAGTATGGGAAATCCGAAATTGACAAATCTGAAAGTTAGTGGTGAAATAATTTGCTTACTTATAAATAGTAAATATATATGGGACTGAAATTATAACAGAACTATTTAGCTATAATCCGCGCAAAATTCACGTACCTTACACATGCAGGACAAGCCTCCACATGCATCCCAAGACGCCATCAGCAACAATACACACAAGCGATGCACAAAACCACCATCAAAATCTCTACGATCGTTTCGCCTCGAAACCGCAGCATCATCAGGATGTTATAGCAAAGTAGTTCTGTTATAGTTTTTGTAATATGGATTCCACAAAGTAACGCCTGCTTCCAAAAATCATACATTTACAACCGCGCCGCGATAACGTCGTGTAAAGAGCTCATGAATAAGTGCCCCGGACGGGTTCGAAACTAGTCGGGCTAATCCGATAAAATTAGACGTGAATATAGCCGGTATCTTTATTAACATTTACAACCGTTAAATATATCTACACTTATTGTAAAACAAAAAACAAAGCTGTCTTTCTGTATGTGAGCGATTTTCTTAAAATCTACTAAATGGATTTTTTACTTAAAGGTAGTGCAATTCTCGAGGAATAGTTACGTGAATAGTACGTAACACTTTTTTGTAAATTGTTTTAAAAAAGTCGCGAAGTTCTAAAAAAAACTCGCACCTTTAGTCGCGTGCGCCACTTAAACCAACAGAGATACAATAAAATAATGTACTAGAGCATTGTAGATCTATAAAAGTTCCACGAAAATGGGCGACAGTATGTCTCCATCTCTTATGTTTAACTCATAATAACTATTTTTATGTTCAATTAAGTATATTTATTTCCATGCTGTTTGTTCCAGATGTACCTACACAGTTGGCGCTCCGAGGAGCTGAGCATGTTAGTAGGTGCCAAAGTGACAGACGCGACGCCGCTGGTCATCGCCTGCAGGAACGGCCACTATGACGTCGCCGAATACCTGATCAAGCGGTGCAAAGCAGACATCGAACAACCTGGCTCAGGTGAGATCACCCTCATAATCTAAATCATAATCATAATCAACGCGAACAGACTTCCCGAGGCGTGCGTTGCGAATGGTTCGTCTCGCAGGGCTCGATCTGTGTAGACGTGTGTGCTCACAGTGAGCAATCGCTTCATACGATTGTTGCGAACGCCCGGTGTTGCCAACATATCACTTTCGGTGCTAGATTTAGCACTGTTTGAGGAGTCCAGCACGTAACATCAGCATTTAGCACCCAGCACCAGCACTTAATTCACTTCACCTTTTATACGTAACGTTTTAGTTTTATTCTTTGTTTTTGAGTTGTACGTACTGTAGAAATACCAAAAAGACTATGTCAAAATACTAGTTTTATAGCAACACATTTGATTAAGAGATTATTCTCACATCTCATGAAGATTCATTAACTAGAGATGGCGAACCATATAATTTTACCCTTTTTAATTTGTAAAAGAACACTTACATTAACATTAGATATATTATATTATGATAGAGATAAATTTTATGTAAATTTGTCAATAAAAATGTATTGCACATGTGGATTTATTCCATGTTCACTAAAACTTTTCGGATCTTCACTGTGTGAACTTGTCAGACTTGTCCACCAGCATCTTTTCTTCTTTTCTTTTTTTTAAATATTTATACTATATAGGCCGCAGCTGCAATCTGCACGTCTCGCTTTGTCGTAGCCATTTTTTTACTGACGAATATCATGCGTGGCTGTTTGTGTGTTCAGCTTGAGCATGTGTCATTCGCGACGCAATATATAAATGTACCGTCGCATGCGCGACGAACTATCGCGACGCACACCTCGCCATGTCTGTACACAGCTTAAGATAACTCTTAACTTTTTCCCCCCACAAAATTGTGAGAACGTCCCTAGTATTAAAACCTCTACCTATATCTTTCCTTTTTACCCTTTTTCCCTTACAGGGAGAGCCCTGTCTTTCCCCCAACTTTCTCCGCTCCTCTATCTCATCTTTATCATTCTCTCTCTATAGTTTCTTTCTGTCTGTCTCTTTTTAACAATCGGGGTTTCACTCATTGCCACACTTCTTTCAACACGCAATATCTTTAAATGATTTATATTTAGGTGCTGCTACGAAATTCCGTAGTACAAATGAAAAGCGGATTATAGCAAAATATATTCTATCTATGCTTTCGTAAACTCCAGTTGATAATCTTCTTTCGCTGTAAAACCATCATGGTTTGACCACCACATACGGTCATGTTGGCTAAGTCGTGGTCTGGCCTCACAGGATTCGCCCTTAGGACCACGTTTCCCGACGCTAGTAAAGTTTCTGCGCTTTACTCTTCGCATTCCGCAACGTCAACGATGCCTCTGCGCTTGGCTGTTCCGCCCCGTGACGCTGTAAATGCCATTAGGGGCTGTTGCATATAGTTAGTGCGAAAATTACAATGTTCCGCGTACTATTTTAACCCACATGTGTTAAATTAAATTCTTATGGTGCGGCTACGAAAACAGATGTTTACGATAATAAACACTGACCGCATAACTTCAGTCGTTATGACGATAAATTATTCCAAAAGTAACATTAACCTGAGTCATAAACACTCAATGTTACAAACAACCAAAAACAGATTATTAATGTTGATTTCGTTTCATTATCATCATCTCCGTAAAAAAAATGTATGTATAATTAAATTTAAAATGAAGTCGTAGAAGTTCGGCTCGTTGTACCACACATAACACAAGTATTAAGTAAGTAAACTTTAACGGACGAACGACCGTGTGTGTAATTGTCCCATATGTTAAAATAATATTATATGTGACCCTCGAATGCACGTATAGGGGCCCCGAATGCCCCTTAAACTTAATGGGAAAATGTATAAAAACCTATTTAGATCTTTATTGTACATAAATTGATAGAAAAGAGAAAGAAAAAAAATAGCACATGTACAAAGACAGACTTATTCCTAAAAGGGATCTCTTCCAGTCAACATTTGAGTAAAAAAGTTAAAAAGAAGTAGCGGCCTGTTACAATCCCACTGCTGGGAATAGGCCTCCTCTCTCCGTTTCTGAAGAGAAGGGTTGGAGCTAAGACCTACCACGCTGCTCCAATGCGGATTGGTAGGTTACACATATCTCCAGAATTCTCTAGAGATATACAGGTTTCCTCACGATGTTTTCCTTCACCGAAAAGCGTGTAACAAATTGTACCTGCCCGGGTTTGGACTCGAGTTCCCCTCGAATGAGTCGCACGGTCTCACCGCTAGGCTATCACAGCTAAAATAACATTTGAGTAACAGAAGGGAAAAGACAAGAAGTGTAATGCGGGTAAAATAGCAAGAAAGAACTTATTTGTGGCTCAAAGGTTTTTTAATAATGGCAGGTTAAATAATATAATTAACTAGCTGTCCTGTCACGTGTTGCTGTGGCTCAGTCTGGTTTCGCATTCCCCTCGAAACAGCTCAACGGTTTGAAAAAATGCTCCGATCGCCTCCAAACTACAGAAACATCCGCTTATCATTCTAGATTGTCTGAATTATTTTTTTTTTTAATTGTCCAGCCGTTTCGGAGTCTATTAACGACATACAGACAAACATTCATTTTTGTATAAGATTTTGTAATACATGATTTTTGAATAACTTTCATCGTCTACTTAGAGCACGCAAGGAAAGCTTTAATTTTTGCCTTTGCGCAATATTTTTTATTGCTGCTCCTATTCATCTTAGCGTGATGGTATTAGCCTATAATCTTGCTAAATAAATGAACTACTTGAAGTGAGAGAATTTTTCAAATCGGTTCTGTGGTTCCTGAGATTAAACAGTTTAAAAAACCAAAAGTAATAATAAATCGGTATAGTCTCACGTCCGCGTTCAGTTTACTATTGCATCAACGATTTGGCAGGTCGCCATACCACCTCATGCTAATACATTTATATGCTTCCTAACACACATATATTTTTCTTCTGAATGGACTATTAATTTAAATTATAACCACATGTTATATTATGATACTTAACAGAAGATAAATCTACAATATTTTATATGGAATGTCTGAATGAATGCACCCTTAAGACGACGTTTCGCGACGCTAGTAGAGCTTCATAGTTATTCATTCATTAGTTCATAGTTCTATAACTATATTTTATGTTTATATAGATATAGAAGTCTATACTTTTATACTAATATTATAAAGAGGAAAGATTTGTATGTTTGTGTGTATATGTGTATGTTTGTAATGTTTTCACGCAAAAACTACTGAACCGATTTCAAAAATCCTTTCCCCATTAGAAAGCTGCTTTTTCACTGAGCAACATATTTTAGGTTATATTATCTTTTTTTTTTAAATAGGGTTCCCTAAGAAAATTATAATAAGATGTGAAAATTTAGTCATAAAAATCTTTCATTTCAATCATTCATAGTCTGATTTAGTAAACTTTCAACTACCACGAGATCGGTATGTACGCGAGTGAAAACACGGGGCATTGCTAGTATAAGATAATGAAGTAAATTGCCTAATTGGAGGACACTATCATTATTTATCAATGTCAATAACCTATAGACGGTGACATTTGTGCCAATGTAATTGGCGGCGAAAGTTTTTTTTACGATTCAAAACGGAGCAAGGCAGGTCAATGACCGGGTCAGTAAAGAGCGCGAATTTATTATACACAGTGACGAGCTAACACCTTCCTGCTACTTATATCTTACATCGACTAAGTGGCAATTTTGTTAGCAAACATGTCAAAAACTAACAAAAAAATTTATTCCTTTAGTTTCGAAGGAACATACGTATTAATATTATTAAAAGAATGAATTTTAGAATTCCGCAATCAACTTTAACATTACCATTACAGCACTTTAAAACACTATTAAAAAAAGGCTAATACAGAAAGCCTACTATGCTATTGAGGATTACTTAGACGATAAGAATTCGTGGATATAGCTGCACTTCGACCCTGTACAAGACATTAATAACTGTACGTAACTAGTAATAAGAATTATTATTTGAAAAGAACAACCGCCGAATTCCTTGCTGGTTCTTCTCGGTAGGACGAGCTTTCCGAACCAGCAGTAGATGTTGACGATTCAAAACCACTTGTTTACAAGTTTACTTGAATGAATAATATTTTGAATTTGAATGTCTATCTGAATGTTACTCGCTAATCTGCTAATATTGATGTAAGGAAACATCATCATCCTCCTGCCCTTGTCTCACTCTAAGTGGGGTCGGCACAACATGTTACAAGCTGTTGTCACATGATTTGGCTACCTATTTTACGACCGGCCGCCTGTCTGACGACTTACCTTAGTCGCCTTTTTCGACACCTCGTTAAGAAAGAGGATGGTCTATTCTACTCAGCCGGATACCACACGGCGGGTCGGCTTACCTTTGTCGCCTTTTACGACACCTCGGTGAGAAAATTAGGGTAGCCTATTCTACTTAGCGGGATACCACGCGGCATTTTGTTGTAAGGAAACGATAGGAAATAATAGGTCCCTATTGAGTGTATTTACACGCTTAAGTTGGCGTTAACGAAGTCGTGATTACAACTAGTAAAATATATAAATTGTTATGTTGTTATTACGTACCATAAAATAATTATAGTGAAATCTTTATTTCTCTACACGTCTTTTCGTGGAACCATAAATAATGTAGGTTGGCTTTCACATTACATGTAAATAATATACTTTCTCAGAAGCGTTTGTAATATACATAGATTTATTTGAGCCTAGTTCTTTGCACTTTATATTATACGTGCCAAAATTTTATTTTGTTGTTAAATTGGCCCGATAAGTGATTAATGGGCATAATGACATCTTTTTTAACGCAAAGGCAGTTAGCGAACTCTCTTGCTTATTTTTACAGCTTGAGGTGGCATATAATTTTCTTTTTTCAAGATATTATAATATCTTATATTCAATTCAATTCAAAATATTCTTTGTTCAAGTGAACTTGTAAACAAAGTAGGAACCGACGTAAGCTTGCGGTTCCTGCTTTGCGCCTTGCAAAAGTAAATAAGTTGTTTGTGGGTTTGAGTATAAGATTCTGTGTATAATAAAAATCCGCAATCGATTTTATCTTTGCCTAGTGGCAAAGATAAAATCGGCAGCAGTTTTTAAAATACTTTTAAAGGGAGACTGATACTTAAAGCCTACTATATTATTGAGGATTACTTAAACGATAAGAATGCGTGGATATAGCTACTTGTTGACCCTGTACAAGACATCAATAACTATATGTAACTAGTAATAAGAATTATTCTCTGAAAAGAGCGTCCGCCGAATTCCTTGCTGGTTCTTCTCGGTAGGAACAGCTTTCCGAACCAGCAGTAGATGTTGACGATTCAAAAGCACTTGTTTACAAGTTTACTTGAATGAATAATATTTAGAATTTGAATTTGAATATTAATATGGATAACAGCTGCTGATTTTCAAATACATTGCAATGAAGGCGTTACCGTGAGGTAGATATATAAATTGGGACTACCGCGATTCTATAGGTACGATTTTTATTGCATCATCCGGAGAAGAATTGCTAGTTTGTTGGAGAGAACGCGGAATAGTGCCAACAGTATTCTACAAGTGTTGTCGGACAAAATTGAAACAAAATTGATTGATCATTTTCCATAATAAGATAATAATAATAATAAGATAGCAGTAGTATTAAGTTATTATAAGTTAATTGTATTTACTAACACTTAGGCTTAAGTTACGTTACTAGCAACTGGACTATCTGTAGTCTTAAATAAAGATTATTATTAGTGTTATAAATGTATGTTTGTCCCCAGTCACGTTCGACGGTGAGACGATAGAGGACGCCCCGCCGCTGTGGTGCGCGGCTGCAGCGGGCCACCTACCACTAGTTCGACTGCTGGTCCGTGCTGGTGCCAACGTCAACTCCAGAACGTTCACTCACAGCACGCCACTCCGCGCGGCCTGTTTCGACGGCCACTACGAAATTGTTAAGTTCCTAGTCGAGAATGGCGCAGGTGAGATTAAAAAAACAATAGAACATGTATACTTATTATAAATCAAAGTCCCAAAAAAGCTGTCTATCTGTATGTAATCGATTTTTTCACAATCTACTGAATGTAATTTTTAGACGGTTTTCACCAAAAGATAGTGCAATACTTCCGGATGGTTTAGGTAAATAGTACATATTGGTATTATGTAAATTGTGTTGAAGAGTTCGAGCAGTTGTTAAAAAACTTGCTTGCTGGTAGCTATAGTCGCGTGCGCTGCGTAAAACAGCAGAGTTACGCTAGTACTAGAGAATTGTAGATCTAATAAAATACTTACTACAAAAAAGTCCGTGTTAGCGTGTTTCTATCTCTTACGGTTAACTCACAATAAGTACTTTTACGTTCAAAATTTTAACTTTAATTTTTTTGATGAACTGATTTGACTGATTGACAACGCGGACGAAGCCGCTGGCACAACTAGTAGACAATAATTAATAGACGTGATGGACTGTAAAGTAAAAGTAAAGTAAAAGGCCTGTTACTATGCCCACTGCTGGGCTAAGGCCTCCTCTGTCCATTAGTGGAGAGAAGGATTGGAGCTAAGCTACCACACTGCTCCAATGCGGATTGGTAGGTTACACACATCCCTAGAATTCTCTAGAGATATGCAGGTTTCCTCATGATGTTTTCTTTCACCGAAAAGCGTGTGATAAATTGCAATTATCAATTAGACACATAAGTTTTAATAGAAAAACTCATTTGTGCCTGACCGGGGTTTAAACCTATGTCGTCTCTAGAGAGTCGCACGGTCTCACCGCTAGGCTATGACAGCTTGCGATGGACTGACGACCTCAAAAAGGTCTCGGGGCAAGATCGTGTGTTGTGGAGATCCCATGGAGAGACTTATGTCCAGCAGTGGACGTCCATCGGTTGAGAAAGGAGAAGAAGATAGACAATAAAGGAAACAGCTGGATTGTTTCTATAGAGTTATAGATACTAGAGTAGGAGAGTCATGTCTTTATCTAAAATCACCCTTATTCGCTTTCTCATTAATTCTCTTTATTGTAATATGGTACATTTTAGGCTGGCTTCCCTACTCTAGTATAATAACTCTATGATTGTATCAAGCGGCACAAGATCCTGTACTGTGGACATCCTGGTCAGTCACAACAAATAATGAGAGGAAAGATATATAGTACACGGCAATAAATAATGCACATCGAGGCTTAGAGAGCTCAAATCGGCTAGATTCTGTTTCATAGAGCATTGTCTCTGTCGCACAGACTGACGAACCCGTGCGAAACGTTACATACTAAATGAGTGACAGAGACAGCGCTCTACGAAACCGAACTGGCCGGCTGCTATAGCCCAGCGGTGATTATAAGCTGTGATAGCCCAGCGTTGAGACAGTGCGACTCTTACGAGGGGAACACGAGTTCAAACCCGGGCAGGCACCAATGAGTTTTTCTATTAAAAAAACTCATATGTCTAATTGATAATTGCAATTTATCACACGCTTTTCGATGAAGGACAACATCGTGAGGGAACCTGCATATCTCTGGAGAATTCTGAATTCCAATCCGCATTGGAGTAGCGTGGTAGGTCTTAGCTCCAACCCTTCTCTCCAGAAACGGAGAGAGGAGGCCTATTCCCAGCAGTGGGATTGTAACAGGCCGCTACTTACTTACTTACTATACTTATCGTGTCGAGGTGTCGGAAAAGGCGACTAAGGCAAGTTGACCCACCGTGTGATATCCGGTTTAGTATAATAGACCACCCTCTTTGTTACTGAGGGGTCGTAAAATACGACTAAAGTAAGTTGATGTCAGGCAGGCAGCCGGTCGTAAAATACGTAGCCAAATCATGTGAAAACATGTTAGTGGCATGTTGTGCCGACCCCACTTAGAGTGGGATAAGGGCAGGAGGATGATGATTACTTATCGTGTCTTTTCTAATCATACGTAACAAATAGTGACAGGTGATAAGCCTCATTTGTTTCCTCTTTATTTTAATATATAATGTAAGTGTTAGAATTTGGATAATATAAAGATTTTGTTCGATTTCAGATATAGAAAAACCAAATCGACACGGCCATACGTGTCTCATGATAGCCTGCTACAAGGGTCACATCCACATAGCGAAATACCTACTGTCCCTTAACGCCGATGTCAACAGGAAAAGCGTGAAGGGCAACACAGCTCTGCACGACTGCGCCGAGAGCGGCTCTTTGCACATACTCAGAATGCTGCTAGACCATGGGGCCACTATGGATGTAGATTCATATGGTGAGTGCTTGTTGATTAAGAGAAGAATAAGTTTGTCGTAAATAATCCTTTTTTTAACACGCTCACAACTGACTAATTTAAACTATACAAAAACACGAATTATACACAACTAGTTTTTTCCCGCGGCTTCGTTCGCTAGTCATTTTGTCTGCCACAGTTTCTAATTTAATTAAGTTTATAATTCACAATTTTGGTCATAGTGGCTTCCACATAAAAGATAGATATATGTTGTCGCGGACTTTTATTTAGAACTATTAAAGACAAACAATACTACGGTACATCATCTTTGTGTAACTCTGATGATTTAGGCAGCGATAGCAGAGGCCAGATTTTTCCGACTTTATTGACATCTATCGTCATATTACATAAAATCATTACAAATTATAGCCTACATTTTATTCCGATGTATAACCTATATAACTGTTAAGTTTCATCCAAATCCGTCTGATAGTTTTTTCGTGAAAGAGTAACAAACATCCATCCATACTCACAAACTTTCGCATTTATAATATTAGTAGGATAAGCACTGGTGTAATACTGAGCAAGTAAAGCGTATACAGTTCTAAAAAGCAATGGGCGCGCACCATGAAAATCGTTAAACATAGTTATGACTACTCTGTGTGTGTAATTTTTTTTCAAACTGACTGTATGCTGTTAGCCCTAAAGCTGTTAGGCTTTTACAGCGTCACCGGGCGGGACGGGCTAGCGCAGAAGCACCGTCGAGGTATCTATGTGTGTATAACACATAGAGTAGTATGCAGGGCCGCCTTGTGGTATCCGGCTGAGTAGAATAGACCACCCTCTTTCTTACCGTTTCAAAAGTCAGATTGCTCAGGCTCCAAAGACTACAGAACCGATTTATGCGGACAGCCACTGGTTGTCCGTGGTTCATGCGGAACGTTGACCTCCATAGAGACCTCGATCTCCCTACCATTACTCACCTCTTTAAACGTTTTTCGAAATCTTACTTCGAGAAATCTGAGGTACACCCGAACCCCCTTATTTCAGTTGCTTCCACCTACATCCCAGTTAGGTCCGACCATCGAAAATATAGGCGTCCAAAAAGCGTCCTGTATGACCCCGACGATCAAATAACGATCGCCAACACAGAAACACGTAATACACACACACAGCGTCTTCGCCGGCGAAGACGAGGTCCCAGTTTTCTGACGTCGGTTGGTCGTGGCTTCTCGCCACACTTCCGACGCCGCAATGACTAATCTAAGTCATACCATGAACCCTCCACTACGCGTCGCCCTAAGCCGTGGTCCGGCCTCACAGGAGGCACCCTTAGGACGACGTTCCCCGACTTAAGTAGAGCTTCTGCGCTTTACTCTCTGCATTTCGCAACCTCGGCGATGCTTCTGCGCTCGCCCGTCCCGCCCGGTGACGCTGTAAAAGCCATTAGGGCTAGCAGCATACAGTCAGTTCGAAAAAAAAAAATCTTTCTTACCGAGGTGTCGTAAAAGGCGACTAAGTTGACGTCAGGCAGGCGGCTGGTCGTAAATTATCTGCCAAATCATGTGACAAGAGTGGTAGGCAGGGAAAATGAGATACTTATCTTTGTTTAATCGCACATGCGCAGGTAATTCATGGTGCGTTTTTTATTTAATACTTTGAACATTTTTAGCACAAATGTTTAAGCGTTTTTTTGTTGCCTAAGGAAAATTAGATTGGATTTTATTAACTACTAACTGAATCCAATATTTAGATAATACACAAAAAAGTCTTTTTTATTTGTCTATATATATGTATTATAAAAAAAAGTATGAAGAACATTATCAATTTAGAAAAGTGTCCAAAAGTCAACCTATCCATTTGACAAAGATCTCTGATATGCCTCATTTGCGTTTTTTCATTTTGGGCAGGCTCCCCTTCTGTAAATAATAACTATCCTTTTGAATCATCACAAATCTTTTACTTGAATAAACTATATACGGGCTTTATGTTTTTTATTTAGTTGTTTAGTTTGAGAATAGATAGGATAAACAGGACACTCTGTAAATAAAATTACGATATACTTTGTTTTTAAACTATATGCGAGGAAACTGTATTAATAACGCTCACGTTCGGCCAATTTTCAAAGTAGTCTCATCCAATAAAAATTTCTCCCGAAACAGGAAAGTATTCGGTATGAGGACGTATATAAAAATTTGACTTGATATATGTTTTTGAAATCTACTAGACAAAATAAACAAATTTGTTTCTATGACATTAATTTTTTGCGGCCTCAAAAGTGTGACACCCTTTTAAATAATTTATAGAATTAGCCGTTACTTTGCGGAGATCCATAATACAAAAGTAATAATAAAATTATTTTGCTATAATCTGCGATACAGTAAATAGAAAATATATATAGTGTTCAATGTATAGTGGACTATCCCTATTTTCATACCCGATACATGCAGGATTCGTAAAAACACATGCACAAACCTCCACCACTTCCACCACAATACACAAGCACTGCACTGCAGTTCACTGTCACAAACTCAACAATCGTTTCGCCCCGCAACCGAAGCATCATCAGGAGATAGACTCCACGACAAAATCGCAAAGCTTTGCGATCTATTTACTGTATCGCGGATTATAGCAAAATAATTTTATTGTTACTTTTGTTTGACACCAAATTCAAATTCAAATTCAAAATATTCTTTATTCAAGTAAACTTGTAAACAAGTGCTTTTGAATCGTCAACTTTACTGCTGGTTCGGAAAGCTGTTCCTACCGAGAAGAGCCAGCAAGAGACTCGGCGGTTGCTCTTTTTAAAATATAAATCTTAGAACCAAAACGTGGTCGCTCACTATGGGCCTTATAAGAAAGCTCAGAGTCGCTCAGCGGGCGATGGAGCGAGCTATGCTCGGAGTCTCTCTACGAGATCAAATCAGGAATGAGGAGATCCGTAAAAGAACTAAAGTCACCGACATAGCTCAGCGTGTCGCGAAGCTGAAGTGGCGATGGGCGGGGCACATAGTGCGGAGAACCGATGGGCGCTGGGGTCTTAAGGTGCTGGAATGGCGGCCCCGCACCGGAAAGCGCAGCGTCGGTAGACCCCCTACGAGGTGGACAGACGACCTCAATAAGGTCGCAGGGAGCCACTGGATCCAGACGGCGCAAGATCCTGTGGTGTGGCGATCCCATGAAGAGGCCTATGTCCAGCAGTGGACGTCCATCGGCTGACGAAGAAGAAGAATCTTAGAACTAGTTACATTTATTTATTACTGTCTTGAAGAAGTGAGAAGTAGAAGCGCACCTATATCCACACATCCTTATCATCTAAGTAATCTTCAACAGTATAGTAGGCTTTCTGTATCAGCCTCTTTTTAACAGTGGTTTTAAACTGCTGTAATGGCATCACCAAAATTGATTTCGGAATTTTATTATAGAATCTTATACCCATACCCACAAACGATTTACGTACTTTTGCTAGGCGCAAAGCAGGAGTCACAAGCTTATGTCGGTTCCTACTTTGTCTATTATATAAATCACCTATCGCTTTATAATTCCTTTGTTCTAATCTATTCTGAATGAGATTGTATCAAGTTTGTTTGGGCAGGTATGACACCCCTGCTAGCAGCATCGCTGACAGGGCACACGCATATCGTAGAGCACCTCATCAACGCGGAGTACGGACTTGTGACGCGACAGCAGCGTATCGACGCGCTAGAACTCTTAGGCGCTACGTACGTGGACAAACGGAGGGATATGGTCGGCGCTCTCGCTCTGTGGAAACGGGCCATGGATTACAGGTATTTGATGCCGCATGTTTTTTTTTAATTTTAAATTTTTGCCGTGGATTACAGACAGGTATTGATTGCCGATTTTTTTTTAATTTTTAAAATCTTGCCATGGATTACAGGTTTGTTTGTTTGTAATCTCTTTATTGCATGTGTTAATGCAATGGCGGGCTTATTCCGTAATCGGAATCTCTTCCAGCCAACCACTTAAATTTTGACAGAGGTTCTAATAAAAATTTAAAACTAATTATAAAAAATTAAAATTAAAATAAAACTTAAAATAAAGAAAACTTAAATTAAGAAACAAAAATAGAATTAAAAGTAACACGAAATAATAAAATAAAATTATAGTACATATAATAAATATAATAAAATAATAAATAGAATAAAATATATTGGTAATGATGCCGCATATTTTTTTTAATTTTTAATTTTTGCTGTGGATTACAGACAGGTACTGATTGCCGATTTTTTTTTAATATTTTTAAATCTTGCCATGTATTAAAGGTATTGATGCCGCACATATATATTTTTTACTTTTAATTTTTGCCATGGATTTCAGACAGGTATTGATGCCGCATATTTTTTTTAATTTTTATTTTTTGCTGTGGATTACAGACAGGTATTGTTTGCCGAATTTTTTTTAATATTTTTAAATCTTGCCATGTATTACAGGTATTGATGCCGCATATATTTTTTTTTACTTTTAATTTTTGCCATGGATTTCAGACAGGTATTGATCGTCGAATTATTTTTCATATTTTAAATTTTGCCATGGATTACAGGCAGGTATTGACTACCGTATATTTTTTAAAATTTTTAACTTTCGCGATAAATTACAGACAGGTATTGATTGCCGATTTTTTTTAAATTTTAGTATGGATAGTATGGGAAGTACATGTAGTACTTAGGCCGTATGTATATTTTTTTTATTTTTAGCAAGGATTACAGGTATTGATGCCGCATAATTTTTTAATCTGTAAATTTTGACAACCATTGCATATATTTTAATAAAATTTCCATGGATTACCTATACCGTTGTATACTTATCTGAAAGTCGAACAAGAGATCGTGTGATCCTTACCAAGGGGTCTCGAGTAAAACATCGATAGTAGATATATAATGGATATTTGAACAGTGAGTCGACCTCACCTGAATGAATTTGTAGATACAACTTGTTCAGATATGGAGCAGCGTGGTAGATCTTAACTCCAGATCTTAGAGATAACCTGGGCCTAAGCCTCTTATCTCCTTTTTTTCTTTTGCATTGTGATAGTAACAGAGTGCCATGTGGCGTCTGGCTTATTAGAATAGACCACTTTCAATTCTCACCGAGGTGTCGTAAAAGGCAACTTAGGTAAGTTGACGTCAGGTTGGCGGCCGTTCGTAAAAATATAAACCAAATCATGTAACAACATGTTTATAACATGTTGTGCCGACACCACTTAGAGTGGGATAAGGGCAGGAGAATGATGACTGTGATAGTAACACAACTTTCAGGTTTCCAGCGGATGGTAGCGACCCAATACCCAAACCCAAGGACATACCGAGGATAGAAGCTTATGACTACGCCGTGGAGCCGACCAACTCGCACCAACTGGAGGAACTCCTGGCAGACCCTGACGCGATAAGGATGCAGGCGCTGGTTATACGGGAGAGGATATTAGGTGAGTAAAAGATCTTTTGTATCATAAAATTGCCTTGAGTTTCTATCTGTTTGCATAAATAATGAAATATAGTCCATGCCGTGTGGTATCCGGCTGAGTAGAATAGACTACCCTAATTTTCTATCGATGTGCGATATATTATAAACAGACAAAAGTGTCTCAAGCCTATAAAAAAATAACTGCCTTCAAAAGAAAATTAGATTTTTGGACAAACAACTGCGCGTTTTAACAACTATTTATCTAAACCATCTGGAAGTATTGCACTGTCTTTTGGTGAAAACCGTACAAAAATCAATTGAGTGGATTTTGAGAAAATCGATTACATACAGACAGACAGACAGCTTTTTGGGACTTTGTTTTATAATAAGTATAGAAGTCATCATCATCATCATTCTCCTGCCCTTATCCCACTTAGTGGGGTCGGCACAACATGCTAAAACATGTTGTCACATGATTTCGCTACGTATTTTACGACCGGCCGCCTGCCTGACGTCAACTTATCCTAGTCGTATTTTACGCCCCTCGGTAAGAAAGAGGGTGGTATATTCTACTCAATCCAACACCACACGGTGGGTAAACTCACCTTAGTCGCCTCTTACGACACCTCGGTTTATAATAAATATAGAAGTATTTAAGATTAATTTAAGAATTTTAAGATTTATCGGAGATTATAGCAATATATAATATATAGCGGTGAGACCGTGCGACTCTCTAGAGACGACATAGATTCAAACCCCGGGCAGGCACCAATGAGTTTTTCTACTAAAACTTATGTGTCTAATTGATAATTTTCGCTTTTCGGTGAAGGGAAACATCGTGAGGAAACCTGCATATCTCTAAGGATATGTGTAACCTACCAATCCGATTCGAGGAGCGTGGTAGGTCTTAGCTCCAACCCTTCTCTCCAGAAACGGAGAGAGGAGGCTTAAGCCCAGCAGTGGGCATAGTAACAGGCTGTTACTTTACTTTTACTTTATAGGAAAATAATTTCATTATGACTCTTGTACTAGTATAGTAGTTTATGATACTGTTGCATAATAAGGGTCCTTATAACACGAGTGTGGTTTAAAAAAACGAGCCGCAGGCGAGTTTTTTTTATAGTGTCACACGAGTGTTATAAGACCAAGTTATGTACAGTATCATACAATACTTTATCTACTCTCATACCATAATACGTAAAACGTACGTTTCCATCCCATGAACTCGTGGTAACATTTAATATAGTTGCTCCTAGATTTCGTCGGCAACAGGTTCACGGTCATGTTTGACGCAGCTTTCAGAATATCTAGTGGTGTACAATTACCACTATCCCCGCTCTCAGACATGTTTTTACACAAAAACTATTTTTTTTACAAACAAAACTAAACTTCGTTTAAATATTGAAAAGATTTTTTAAACGTCATATATTGGCGCCAAGGCGCAAACATCGATTGCGCATGCGTGTTGCGTCGCTGCGGACCATTAATTGAAACCTTTTATTAAGGTGTATCGTTATGATCAAAAAGTTACATTATGATACAGGTGTCCATTCAAGACCTGTATCAAATCAAATCAAAATATTCTTTATTCAAGTAAACTTGTAAACAAGTGCTTTTGAATCGTCAACTTTACTGCTGGTTCGGAAAGCTGTTCCTGCCGAGAAGAGCCAGCAAGAAACTCGGCGGTTGCTCTTTTTAAAATATAAATCTTAGAACTAGTTACATTTATTTATTACTGTCTTGTACAGGGTAGAAGTGCACCTATATCCACACATCTTTATCATCTAAGTAATCTTCATCAGTATAGTAGGCTTTCTGTATCAGCCTCTTTTTAACAGTGTTTTTAAACTGCTGTAATGGCATGACCAAAATTGATTTCGGTATTTTATTATAGAATCTTATATCCAAACCCACAAACGATTTACGTACTTTTGCTAGGCGCAAAGCAGGAGTCGCAAGCTTATGTCGGTTCCTACTTTGTCTATTATATACATCACCTATCGTTTTATAATTATAATATATAATATATAATATCGTAATGAAACTTTTTAATTTTTTATTTTTGTTCTGTACGTAATGTTTGTCATAAGAATTTTGTTTTCAGTTTTATAATCTTTCTATTATAGTATCAGAGTAGATAATAGTTATTAAAAGGTTTCCCGTTCGGGCAGGTCCGGCGCACCCGGACACGTCGTACTACGTGCGGTACCGCGGCGCGGTGTACGCGGACGCGGGCCGCTTCGGCCGCTGCCGGCAGCTGTGGCACCACGCGCTGGACATGCAGCGCGCCGTGCTGCCGCCCCTCTCACCTCTCACGCAGTCCAGCCTGTACAGCTTCGCGGAGCTCTTCTCGTACATGCTGGCCGAACGGGCGAGGCCTCCGCTTAGAGGTAAACAATTTTATGCCAACGATCAAAACAAGTCTTAATTTATAGTATAAACATACATTCAAGTTCAAAATAGTTCTTAGAATAAACTATCAACTCATTATACTTTTAACTTCGCCCGCGGTTTCACTTAAGGCGTTGAAGTTCGTAAATAAAGTAAGATAGTTATCTACAGACTTTAAATAATTTATAGAATTAATTTCAATGTAAAAGTAAAGTAATTATTACTTTACAAACAAATGTAATTCTCACGTACATACACACACACTCTGACACACACACTCTGACGCGTTCTTATAATATATATAGGTGGATATAAAATATCGACCGTATTACGTATGTTATAAGAATTATATTTGTTTGTAATATTTTGCACAGTTTTATGGGCTTCGGCTTCATATTATGAAGCTGTGATAGCCCAGCGGTGGGATCGTGTTACTGTTTCGAGAGGCTCACGAGTCCAAACTCCAGCAGGCAGCAATGAGTTTTTTTTATTAAAACTTTTGTGTCTAATTGACAATTGTAACTTATCGCACGCTTGAAGGAAAACATCGTCAGGAAACCCAGAATTATGTAGATAATTCTGGTGATACGTAGAATCTACCAATCCGCATTGGAGCAGCGTGATGGTCTTAGCTCTAGCCCTTTTCTCCAAAAATGGAGAGAGCAGGTCTACGCCCAGCAGTGGGATAGTGACAGACCTTTGAAAATAGTTCGAATAGTTCAAAAGACTTCCTTGTCATACGATCCTGTGCCTGGATCCAGCTGCTCCCTTTTTGATCTCGTATGTCCATTTAGAGTTTCTGCCTACAGTGGGTTTTTCGAATGCTGGCTACTCTAGCACCTTCGGGGTGGCGGTGGACGTATCCAATAGCGGAAGCCGTCACCCCTGCCCTATGATGAGTTTGGCCACAAGTTAGGCGTTTCTCGACAGTGGCACAAAAAACATCACACAGAGTACCACTTAAAACTGGAAAAAAGCTTGCGTGGCAACGTCCGTCGTTTCACTATTTCACTACACTATGTGTTCCCCGGACATCCGTGACCACAGTGACGGAAATCCAATGGGATTTCCGTCACTGTGGTCCTTCTAGAGATATAATTTTTGATATAATGACGCAGAACTACTCCAAACATTTCTCATTTCATTGCCCGCTGAGGAACTCTGAGCTTTTTAATATGGACCATGCTATTAGTATTAAGTACTAGTGTAATAAATATATTCTGATTATTATTAATGTTAAAGAAAGAATATGTGTATTTTGTATGAACATTTCGTTCGTTCGTCAGATTTTCGCATTCATTTGAAAGCCGCAATGGAATATAGGTTTTGCATATACCTTACAAAAGAAATAAGGATACTTCAAATTATTCGTAGCATGGCTTATCGAAATTAGGAATCTGTAGCATCTGAAATCAAATTGTATATCTTTTGTTCGTTAAATAAGGTTTAATGCCATTCTAGGTCCTCTTTAAATTATACGGCTTACATATATAAGGCATTATAACGTTCGATAAAATGCCTTATAAATTTTCTTTCTGAAAGCAGATCAGATTGTAACTACATGTTTTATTGAAATCTGTTTTGGTTCATTCGTATATCTTCAAATCTGATTTCAGTTTCCTTCTAAGAAAGTTCTCTTAAGAACTTTAGTCCTTCGAGCCGGATTTTCGTGAAGCCAGTTTCTAATCTAAAAAAGGTTAATGATCGATTTTATTTTATTTCAGGTCGCATTGTCCCACCTGTAACATTTGAAGACATTGAGCCCGTGTTCACGAAAGCGCTGTCCCAGATCCACATGGGTTTAGAATTATTGAAACTCGACTTCGGCTTCATGTATGGAAGGAAACATACTATGACGACGTTACAAAAGTAGGTATATGGAACAACTACACACGTTCACTATCACAATCTCAACAATCGTTTCGCCCCGCAACCGAAGCATCATCAACGGATAGACCACTATACATTTAGCACTATATATATTTTCTATTTACTGTATCGCGGTATATAGCAAAATAATTTTATTATTACTTTTGAATTAAGTCGTTATTTATTATTTACGTATTTACCCTCATTATTCCTTATTTGTTTTTTTTAAATTGTTGTTTTCTTTTCGTTTTAAATTTTTTATTTTTTATAGATATAGCGGACTGTTTATTAATTTTAGTTGCGTAAATTAAGAACTCGCAAAGGAGAGTGCCAGAATGTCATACATCTTTGGGCCCAGACCTTACAATATTAATTTTTATGTTGTAAGATAGAAAAATATCAGTTATCTAAGGATCGATAATTATTTTATTTAATTTCTATGGGGGAACTATAAAATAAGAGGTATAAGTCTGAGGTTATGGACAACTACAAGTATCAACATAATAAAAACGATGGGATTTGTGATAAAAATGTAGCAATAAGCTATCATCATTGAAGTAAAAGTTGATCATTCATATTTTCGTCGTTAGAGAAACCAAAGATTTCGAGAATCACGATCATAAGCGCAACGTATATTTTAGTTATTAGTCTATGCCAACATGTACGCAAAGATGCCCAATAATTGAAATATATTGCAATATTTTTTTACATAAATATTTTAAATTATTATGTTTACTAAAACGTAATCAAGGAATCTTTATATATCTTTTGGTCTATTTATACTAAAAAAGCTGGAATCCGCACTGTTTAGGCAATTAAAAAGTAACAAGTTGACAATAATACGTTCCGTTTAAGGCATTAACTACTTAAATACCATTATAAATATCATTATTAAATAAGTTTTCTAACATATTCCCATTGAAAATGTATAATATTTGTAGTGATTTTTAAACTGAAAAAAACTAAGAATTTTTTGATGTATGTGGGGTTTCTGTAACATTTAGGCCCAATTCTGGCACTCTCCTTTTGATAACTTGAGATACTTATTTTGAGTTAGTTGCGATAATGGCCGTTGCTTTTGCTTGTGGTAAATTTAATTGTAAATTGTATGATTGTAAAGTTATTTTTAGGTTATGCGATTAGAAGATAGCTTGGGTAAAGTATTGAAAATGGGTTAATAATTTTGTTTTGTTTAAGGTTCCTCGAAATATCACTCCATCTTGCGGCGTTGATGGCTAGGTTACTGGAGGAACCTGAATGTACGGAAGAAGTTTCTAGAAAAATACATAAGGCTGTGTACTCACTTGTTGAATTAGATATTAAGGTGAGTTATTTATAAATAAAAAAAAATAAAAATAAAAATAAAAACAAAATATAAAAAAAAACTTAATTGTAAACTGTTAAAAATTTAATTAATATATTAAAATATATTTGACGATTCCATTACAATGAATTTAGCCTATTAAGCAACCAGTTGCTCTGACTTGATGCTATTTATATCGAGTATAGATTTAACATGACAAACTTAAACCATCATCCTCCTACCCTCATCCCACTCTAAGTGGGGTCGGCCCAACATGTTACGAACATGTTGTCACATGATTCGGCTACATATTTTACGACCGGCCTGACGTCAACTTACCTTAGTCGCCTTTTACATCTCGGTAAGAAATGAGGTTGATCTATTCTACTATTCTACTCTGCCAAATACCAAACGGCAGTTAAAATGACAAACTTAAACTCGATTATTATTACGGGAAATTAATAGACGAGTAAGAAATTAATAGACAACACATAAATTAAGTTTTTTTTCATGCCTTCATACCTTCCGGAAGAATTGCACTACCTATTAATAAAAACCGTACAAAAATTCGTTCAGTAGATTTTGAGAAAATCGTTCACATTGCATTTTTAATATATAAATTCTTTGGACAGTAATAGACTGAAGTCGCTCAGTCAAAAAAAGTTTACGGTCTTCTTATCGAAATAAATCTATATGTATATATCTATACTAATATATAAAGTTAATAAGTTTGTTTGTTTGTTTGAACGCGCTAATATCAGGAACTACTCGACCGATTTGAAAAAATTCTTTGAGTATTTTACAGGTATTGAAACAGTTATTCATAAAATATCATTTAATGGGATAAGGATTAATACAGAGATATGAATAAAATGGTTTGATTATTGTCGGCACTTTTACCAACTTTTACAATGTAAAAAAGTAGTTATATTGGCATAACTATAATAGTTAGACATATGGTATCGCGGACTTTTTTGTGTATATTGATACGTTCTATAATACTGTAGAACATTTTTTTGTTCTATCATCAATAGTTTCCGCAGCGCACGCGATGATAGATGTTTACGACTAAATTTTTACCAAGTTATTACAATTTTATTAGGGATCCCTATTTTTTTTTGAAAATGACATATAGCCTATGTTGCTCAGTGAAAAAGCAGCTTTCCAATGGTGAAAGAATTTTTGAAATCGGTCCAGTAGTTTTTGCGTAAAAACGTAACAAACATACAAATCTTTCCTCTTTAGTATAGATAAATAAGATATTAGTATAGATAAATAAAAATAAAGAATATTTTAAATTGAATTGTGTTAGAACTTATATAAACAAAGACAATCTTAGTCTATGCTTGTGTGACAACTGTTTTGATAGTAATGACTACATTATATTAAATCGCACATTATAAATTCAATCCTTCTCTTATTTTCGCATAATCCCAACAGGTTATGGGCCCAGAATACGCGAAAAATAAGTGTGTGTAAAAGTTTTCTTCTAGAATTCAAATAAGACGCGATGTCACGTAACGACGAGATGCAAATGCCGGCGCCATCTTCTTCAACAGCAACAAATTCCGGAATTACAATCAATTTCGAGAAGCTTAGTGGAATATCTAACTACGGAAACTGGAAATTCATGATGCGGATGTATTTAGTCCATGAAGATTTATGGGATTGTATCGATGAATCTGCACCGGGTGTACCCAAGGTCAATGACAGCCGCAAACAACTACGGGCACTCGCAAAGATATGTTTGATGGTCCAACCCTCATCTTTTTCCCATGTTAGAAATGCTGCCACTGGCTACGAGGCATGGAACAACCTAAAGACAGCATATGAAGACAGGGGGCTGTGTCGCCGTCTTGGACTTTTACGCACGTTATTTGGATTAAAATTGGAACAATTTAATGATATGGAAGCATATATCTCGAGAATCACGGACTTGGATCAACAATTACGAGACATAAACGCTCCATTAGAAGATAGTTTTCTGTCAGTGTTAATGCTGAGCGGATTACCACCAGACTATGATCCGCTTATCATGGCTTTAGAAAATTCGAACATTAAATTGTGCAGTGAAACAGTAAAAAGTAAATTATTACAAGAAAATTTACGTAGAGAGTTCGATAAGAGTGAAGGTGCGATGTTTACAAACAAGTCCTCTACAAAAGGTGTCAACAAACATCCGAAGTGCTTCATTTGCAAGAAACCAAATCACTTTGCTAAAAACTGTCCAACTAAAACGAATAATAAAAATAATAAATGGGGTGAAAGCGAAAAGTGTGAGAAAGCGTGGAACGGAACATTATTGACAGCACTAGCCGTCAACATTGACTCGAATGCCTGGTATGTCGATTCTGGCGCTACTTGTCACATGACAAACAACAAAAATTTATTGAAAAACTATGTTGTGGACACTCCACGGTTAGTTACAGTTGCAAATAATCAGAAAATGCATAGTGAAGGTCATGGTGAGGTGGAATTATTGTTGAAAGGACAAACTCAAGCTACAAAATTAAATGAAGTTATTTTTGTGCCAGGGCTGTCAACAAACCTTATTTCTGTAGGAAAAATAGCTTCTAAAGGACTTGAAGTTCATTTTGACGATGAAAAATGTCATGTTTATTGCAAAGAAATGTCAGTTGCAAGTGCTACAAAGGTGAATGGTGTCTATGAACTGGACACAGAGAGTCAACAATCAACAAATGGTCATGAGCTGGCTGCGACATGTCAAACAGTGGTTTTGGTGAAACCACAAATCCAGACCCTGGATCAGGAACGCGCAGAAGCTGTGAATTTGTGTGAAGCGAATCAATCACAGGAGATTTGGCATCGGAGACTCGGACATCTTAACAGGCGAAGTATGCATTTACTGGAACAAGGTATGGCAAGTGGAATTAATTATACTTACAGTAAAAATAATCCCTGTGCAGTATGTATTGAAGGGAAGCAGAGTAGAATACCATTCCCAAAACAATCCTTTAGTCGAGCCACTGAGAAATTAAGTCTCATACATTCAGATTTATGTGGGCCTATGTCAGTTTCCTCATTTAGTGGTGCTAAATATTTATTAACCTTTATAGATGACTATACTAGGATGACATTTGGGTATTTTATTAAATGTAAAGATGAAGTTCTGTCTGTATTCAAGATATTTAAAAGTTATGTAGAAAATCAAACTAATTTGAAAATAAAGATGATAAGAACAGACAATGGTCGTGAATATGTGAATAAACATTTCCAGACATTCCTTCAAGAGCATGGCATCGTGCACCAGACAACTGTTCCCTATTCTCCACAACAGAATGGAGTTGCGGAAAGGGCAAATCGCACAATTATGGAGGCCGGACGATGTATGCTACAAGATGCAGGTATGGACCAAAGATTCTGGGCTGAAGCTTTGAATACAGCAATCTTTATTAAGAATAAATCACCAAGTAAAGCGGTGAGAGGGACCACACCAGAAGAAAAATGGTCAGGTTGTAAAGTTAATTTGTCAATTTTAAGAATATTTGGCTGTGTTGCCTATGCAATGATCCCCGCTGAGAGGCGTAAGAAACTGGATGCGAAGAGCAAACAATACATTTTTGTAGGATATTGTAATGAGTCAAAAGGATACAGGCTAATTGATCCTCAAAATCCTTTCAAATGTATTAAATCTAGAGATGTGCGCTTCTTAGAAGGAATGATGTATAAAGACTTGAAAACAAATCAGAATAATACTACTACTGATTGTCAAATAAATTTTAATAATGAAATAGAAAATGTTGTAAGAATAAATGATGATAACGATGTCAATTCTGTGCCTACAATAGAATTATCTGACTCGATCGCAATCAATTCAACTGTTTCTGACCCCAGCTCTGTGGATGACCCCAATGATGTCACATGGAATCCAGACACGACTGAAGATTCTAGTTATTATGAAGATATTGCTGAAGGTGTGAATGCTGTAATTGCATTGACAGCAACAAGTTATGATGGAGAACCACAGACAATTGAGGAAGCATTATTAGGACCTGAAAAGGAATACTGGAGGGAAGCTATTGAAGATGAATATAAATCATTCGAGAAAAATAAGGCTTGGAGTTTGACATTACTGCCTGAAGGAAAGAAGGCTGTGCGCTGTAAGTGGGTTTTTAAGAAGAAGCTAGGACCAGAAGGTCAGTTACTTCGGTATAAAGCACGCCTTGTAGCAAAAGGCTATACCCAAGAATACGGGATTGACTACAAGGAAACCTATTCACCTGTAGTACGATATTCTACTATACGTACATTGATTGCGCTGGCAGTAAATCTAAACTTACACATTGATCATATGGACGTCAAGACGGCATTCTTAAACGGTGATTTGCAAGAGACCGTTTATATGGAGCAGCCAAATGGCTATAAGATAATTGGTAAAGAAAACTATGTATTTAAACTACATAAAGCTATATATGGACTTAAACAAGCCTCAAAGACATGGTATGACAAAATAGATAATGTCTTGACAAGTCTTCTGTTTAGAAAAACACTTACTGAGCCTTGTGTTTACATTAAATCAGACAACTCAGGAAATATTATTATATTAGCTTTGTATGTCGATGACATTTTAATTTTTAGTAAAGATACACCAGAAAAGAAAGCACTGAAGGAGAAACTGATGAAAAGGTTTGAAACAAAAGACCTGGGTCGAGCTACACATGTATTGGGAATGAGATTGAATCAAAGACAAAATCAAATTACATTGGATCAGAAAAACTATATACAGAAGGTAATAGATCAATTTAATATGACTGATTGTAAGCCTGTAAGTACACCCGTGGAATGTGGCATAAAGCTTGAGAAAGGAGACCAAACTGATATGGATTCCAAGTATAGAAGTCTAGTGGGATGTATTATGTACATAGCCGTTTGTACTAGACCAGATATTATGCATGCAGCAAGCTTCCTCAGCCAATTTAATAATTGTCATTCTGATACACACTGGAAAGCAGCCAAACGTGTATTGCGATACCTCAAAGGAACTATTAATTATAGCATAGTATATGAAAAATCCTTATTAAGTGTTACGGGATATGTAGATGCGGATTGGGCGTCTAATCAACTAGACCGTCGCTCATATACTGGTTATGTATTTAAATTAGGAAATTCAGTAGTGTCATGGGAAAGCCGAAAACAAAGAACTGTGGCCCTATCAAGCACCGAAGCCGAATACATGGCATTGTGTGAAGGAGCAAAGGAAGCTAAATTTCTTAGAAGTTTTCTTTATGAATGTTTAGGTAAACATTTATCAGTAACTTTGTTTAATGACAGTCAGTCAGCACAAAGCATCTGCAAAAGTCATGTTAATCATAGTCGTAGTAAGCACATTGATATAAAACATCATTATGTACGACAAATTGTAGAAGATAAAACTATAATGTTAAAATACTTATCTACTGAAAATATGCCAGCGGATGTCTTAACTAAATGTTTAAGTAAAGATAAACATTTTAATTGTGTAAAAAATCTTGGATTACAGATTGTTTAGTTTAAGGGCAGGTGTTAGAACTTATATAAACAAAGACAATCTTAGTCTATGCTTGTGTGACAACTGTTTTGATAGTAATGACTACATTATATTAAATCGCACATTATAAATTCAATCCTTCTCTTATTTTCGCATAATCCCAACAAATTGAATATAGCAAAATAATTTCATTATTACTTTTCTAACAGCAGTGTCTTATTATATTATTACGCAGGTACTCCGTCGTTCGATGTTGCACGTGGCGTGCTCGGCGGAGGGCGGCCGCGGGCGGAGTGCGGGCGCGGCGGCGGCGGGCAGCGGCGCGGCGGGCGCGGGGGGCGCGTGGGCGGGCGCGGGCGGCGAGGGGGGCGAGGCGCCGTGCGCCGCGCTCGTGGCGCTCATGCTGCGGCTAGGCGCGGAGCCCAACGCCAGGAACCTCGTCGACGGCAACACACCACTACACCTAGTTTGTAAGGTGAGCCTTGTTAGACAGACCGCACAGTTTTTATGCGCTACTACTCCACTACACGTCGCCCTAAGCCGTGGTCCGGCCTCATAGGATAAATAATAATAAATAAATATATGGGACACTTACACACACGGTCGTCTGTCCCCAAAGTAAGTAACTTAATACTTGTGTTATGGCTCCACTACACGTCGCCCTAAGCCGTAGTCCGGCCTCACAGGAGGCACCCTTAGGACGACGTTCCCCGCCGCTAGTAGAGCTTCTGCGCTCTACTCTCTGCATTTCGCAACCTCGGCGATGCTTCTGCGCTCGCCCGTCCCGCCCGGTGACGCTGTAAAAGCCATTAGGGCTAACAGCATACAGTCAGTTTGAAAAAAAAAAAATTGTGTTATGGGTGACGAACGACTGGTAGATATACCACATATATAATTTTAAATACATACTTAAATACAAATACACACCCAGGCTCGAAGAACGAACAATTTTTTTATAGAAAATGTTAGCCCTCGGCGGGAATCGAACCCGCGACCCGCGGTAGGAGGCACCTTAAGACGACGTTCCCCGACATAAGTAGAGCTTGCGCTCTACTCCCTGCATTTCGCGACCTCGGCGATGCTTCTACGCTCGCCCGTCCCGCCCGGTGACGCTGTAAAAGCCATTAGGGCTAACAGCATACAGTCAGTTCGAAAAAAAGCGCTACTACAGGGTTTCTTAAACTTTTGTGATACACGACCCCATTTATGATTGCGAGCTTCTTGATGACCCCATACAAATATAAAAGAAAGAAAAAAATTTTTTTGATGATTTATTTATTCGGTAACAATATACATATGAAAATATATAGATTTAGAATTCGTTTTGAAACATACAAAAATCTATCTGTCGGCGGAGATAGCTCGAAACCTTCAACGAATGCGCGTGTCTAGACGCTGCAAGTTAATGTTATGAAATGGTATATATAAATATTTGACATTAAAATCTAGACACGACCTTCAGTAACTGAAGATAACTACTTAGAATTCAAGTTCAGTACAAAGGAGACTGCCAGAATTTCATACATCCTTAAGCCGTTAAAAGTTACAGTAATAATTATTGTGTTAAGTAGAAAAATATTGATCGTTTTAGAATCAACTAGCCGTGCCAGCGGTTTCGCTTCGTCGAAATCAGTTGTCACAAAAAAATCCAAAGTGGAATTTTAACCATAAAAGTAGTTATTGTGAGTTAACCGTAAGACATCGAAACAGGCTATCGCGGACTTTTTTGTAGTATTTTTATAGATTCACAATTCTCTGGTACATTACTTTAGCGTAACTCTGCTGGTTAACGCAGCGCACGCGACTAAACCTCCCAGCAAACAAGTTTTTTAACAACTGCTCGATCTCTTCAACACAATTTACATAATACCGATATGTACTATTTACCTAAACCATCCGGAAGTATTTCACTATCTTTAGGTGAAATACAAAAATCCGTTTAGTAGATTTTGATCGATTACATACAGACAGACAGTGGGAAAATTTAATTCAGTTTTTGCCCAAAGATTCTTATGTTTTTTGGGACCAATACTATATAATAAAGTTAACAAAATTATAAACATCTACTTTGACTCTGCCCGGGTCTTATCAGACCCGGGCAGAGTAAAAAAAAACTCTCAAGAAGTACTTGCTAACGCTTGGCTATACCGCTAGTGAAGACTTATTGTCAATAAAAAAGTAAACGAACACACTCACTAATGAACACAAAGGCACACACACACCAACGAACACACACACACACACACACACATTTATATTCTTAACACTCACTATACACTTAAACAAAATATATATCACTATTTACTAAATTATATTAAACAAAATATACATGCATGCTTCTGTTATAATTTTTCTCTAATACTTTCGTTTTGTATTTTTTTAAAATTTTGTATAATTAGAACTTCTTCCGTTAATTATTTACTCCTTATCATAAATGTAACTTGTGATGTTTGGGAAAGTGTCAGCACTTGTAACACAGGTATTTACAAGTGTTGACAAACCCTTTTCCGAATTATTTTTGCGATTTAATTATGTAACTATTATAAGGAAATTGTATTTTGTACCTTACATTTATATAATTTTAAGTAAATAAAAAAAAGACAGCTTTTTGGGACTTTGTTTTATAATATATATAGAAGATAAATTTAATTTTTTATTTGTATAGAAGATTATTTAAATTATGCTCTGCTGACATTCAAGTTTCCCTTTCCAGTTGAACCCGTGTCCAGCGGAGGTGGTGCGCTCGCTGCTCAACCACGGTGCACACATAGACACTGTCAACTTCAAGGGAGAAACCCCCGGAGAAATACTCAAGTCGACCAAACAGAACCTCAACACCATAGTGAACCCCCTCAAGTACACAACGCTCAAGTGCCTCGCAGCGCGCACAGTGAAGAATTACAGACTACCCTACACCCACGTGGTACCACAGTGTTTACATTCAACTATTAATACCCATTGAAATAATATTTATACACTATGTGACACACTACCAGTGGCGTAGCTACTGGGCTAGACTGGGGTAGGGCCTGGGGCCCCCTAGATTAACAAGGGGCCCCGTGTACTATTGACTTACAAGCTATAAATTGAGCTATTGAATTTCCCACTTATACAATTAAACATGGTAGAGATCTCTGTCAAAGGAATAAGTTGACCGTTGTACTCTGTTTTTTTATTGATAATATTTTTCTTGATCGTACATAAATAAAATAAATAAATTAAAATAAACCAGGTTCCAGGAACGCGACTTTATTAACGGTAATTTATTTAAAACAAAGTCTAGTTAAAAAAAGCTTGTTCCTATTGTTAACTGTTGAGGAGTTACGCCGTTTGGAGCCAATACTGGCAGCAGCATCAGGTCATGCCTATCAATAACATGCCACCGGGAAGTGGGTTAAATTTAACTCGCTAGATTCTACCTTCTCATACATACACGAAAATGAAAGTTTTAAAATACAGAGATATTCCCAATCACAGTTTATATTTGATTTTTTAATTTTACTTTGGACTCAATCGTATTACGACGTATCTGGAATACGTAGAATCTGGATTACGACTAATTTCGAGTAAATTGGATTCGGAATCCGATAAATACAGGAAAAATAGTTATGTATAGTTTACTTGGGGGCCCTAGCTTAGGGGCCCTAGTTTATTTGTCCCAAGGCCCTCGGCTAGCTAGCTACGCCACTGCACACTACTTTGTATATACTGACTGACTGGCTTATCTAGTGCTATATGTACCGTGAGTTCGAATCCTGACTTAGAATATTTGCCGAATCAGAGTCTATAACTCAGGGTTTTAATCATCTGCATGAAATGAACCAAAAATAAAGAGAAAGTTCTAATTTGCCTGTGAAGATTTATATCTAGATTATCTGCTCAATCGTTTTGCTGTGCTGTGGGAATTAGTGACTTTTTATGTAATCAAAATTTAAACTAAAACAAATATATTTTAGTCAAATATATGGGAAAAAATATAGTCAAGAATTTTCGCTCCTTTAGTCCTGTTTAGCTTTGTTTTGACATCAATTAGTTTGGTATGTTTCTTATTTATTCTTTTATATCTGCTATTAAAATTTTCGATCTTTTACCTAATTATTAAATGGTAAGACTCCAGGTTATTTTACCCTGGGTACAACGTAAACACAACGAAAATCAATGAATGTTAACATTTTTGTATGTTTTCCAATTATTTTCATAAGTTTAGAGTAAAAAAAAACCAATCGAATAATGTGGTTTAATTTCGTGCTAATTTCAAAATGGCCTGTGATCATTATAAATATTAGGTATTTGAAATGAATATCAATAAATTTCATGAAATGATTTAAATTTTTAACGATAAAGGGTTAAAGTAAAATAATAATTTTATTCAACACAAATCCTAATATGGATTGATAAACACAATTATATATTTTTTTACTTCTCTGCTTATTTTCGCTGACTTCTTAAACCATACACCGAAACTATATTTTGACAGTCGTCAATTTCAGTACGATACGGATGCTCAGTATTTTTTTTAATATTATTTTTAAGAATTCTGAATACAAACCTTTTTTTTATATTTTTTTTTTATTTATTTATAACAAATATGTACAAAGCCCATGTTATATTTCATATTGAACGTATTTATTTTTTTGGGTTCCGTAGACAAATGTCATGACAAAAGTTATATTTTCGTAGTGATTTTATATAACGTCAAATTCATTCTATACCGACATCATTTACTTCAATAACTTTTTAGACAATAGTAGAGATGTGGCTAGTTTTTCCAATATAATATTCACTTCTAATATTCTGAAAATATTATAAGTATTATAACAAAACTTTTAAAGAAAATTAGTTCAATATTATATCTATTGTAGTTTTTGAGATATACATTATTTACACCCTATGTTTATTTAAACGAACACATAAATACCTTTGTTTTGCAGAAAGCAATACGCTGTAATACAAAAACTTTTTGACAATGGTAAAACAAGTAAAGTGTACGTCTGTATATTTTATTTTCTATAACTCCAAAACTCTACGGAACCCTTTATTATTCGTAATGCGCGAGCTTTGCGTTTGTCTATTCTAGTTTATCAATTGTTGTAATTTTGCTTTGTTTACTTATATAATGGGGTAATCGACTGTTTAATATAATACTTTAGTATTTGAATCCAAGTATCCAGTTTTAAAATATAACATCTTTTTAAAATTAGTAAATAAAAATTATACGTAAATATTTTTGAGTCCTTTTTTTATTTTAGATGTCGTTAATATACTAGGTATATTTTAGATTTCTTAAACGGTCAACTACCCTACCGTTTTTCGCTGTATTTTTAATTGTATTTATTGCATATATTTTTTAATCATGATGACCGTTATTGTATACTTATCAATTCTTTAAATATATTTTTTAAATCTACAAATTTATGTCTATACTAGTATTTACTTTATAAAATAAAAGAAATAGAAAGAATAATAGATTTTAAAAAATCAAATATCTATGGCTATCTAGTATATATGGGAATCAGGGCGTTAGACATTTTTTAAAATGCTTTGGCGTTTTAAAGATTTGGAACAACTTGTCTCTTTGTGAGACACAAAATTATCTTTTCACGCTTTTAAAATAAAATCATGACACTTTTTCAGAAGCAGTTATAGAATATTAAACATTTCAAGCGATTAACTATATACTGCAATACTCGAAACATTTTTCCCATATTTTTTATATCTTATATTAGAAGTATTAACTCTGATTGTCTATGACAGTTGTTTTACAGACTATATAATCTGTGATGACTTAATAACAACCATGGACTAATATGCAGTTTTAAAGTTACTCTATATTAACCATAAACTAAACGCTTTACTTGTTGGAAAACATAGGAAACATGCATGTATCCAGCAGGTTTCTGGGGTATGTGTAAATATATAGATAGTGCATAACAATAGAGATATTTTTATGCACTAATTCTTTTCTTCTTAATGAGATAAGCTCTTTACCTAACTGTGAGAGTATCAAGCTTTTACTTTATTTATAACGTTGGTAGCTATTGTTTTTTTTTGCAAATAACTCGCAAACATGTATCAGAAAAGACTTTAAATTGAAAAGTAAACACATACTTTTTCTTTAAACAGCAGTATGAAGTTTCGAATGGAAAAACAAGAGTTTTTCATTTACGTTCAAAAAAATTATGTTTTAAAGTTTTAAATGGAAAAGAGAGTTTTCTATGTTAAAAAAAATGTAATAATGTGTTAGGAACAAAAATAGTATATTAAAATTAAATAGAAGTTCATTGTTGTATTTAAAAGTATTAAGGAATAATTTGTACAACGTCACTGGTTAGGTAAAGCTTCACGGAAAATGTGTAAATTATTATGAAAATGTGATAAATGTAGCGGTACGTTTGAAATAGTTCATAGAAATAATTTCATTGGGCTTATTGTTTTTGAAATCTGCTGTATAGTAGTGTTCCAATAGAAAAAGGAACTTTGATTGATTTCCCGATGTACTTAATCTTGTAAAGAATTTTTTTTTTTCAATTTTTTTTTCTTTATTTTTGTAGCAAAAAATTATTTAAAACAAATCTTAATCATATAATTTTGAAACTCAATTTATTTTCCAATCTCTGTAATGTAATGAGTACAAAGAAGAAAGCAAGAAAAGGAACGAAAGGTTCCCTTTCGGAAAGGTATATTCCTTGACTACTCTACTAACAATACTGTTAAGCGATTCCGATGCCGCTTCCAGTAGAGCTATACTCAAATGTTTTAATAGATTATCGCGTTACCGTCTTGGAATCTACGCCATATTTAACCTAATTAAAATAGAAATTAACTTCATTGAAAGATATTTTTTAAGCCCTTTAGTCGTTCATAAATTCATATTATAAATTTAGTATTTTTTTTAAAGGGCCTTTAAAAATTTCGTACTGGTATTGTCAAAATGTTATTCATGAATATTGGATGTTACAAAATTAAGCCGGAACATAAAAACCCTGGTAGCAAAGCTTGTTTCCATCAATGACTCAATCGACTAGTCTTTCTATAAATATCCATTTTATCTTATCTCTATTAATTGTAATATCGTTTTTACCCAGCGTGTTTCTATATATACTTTCCTCCTATTATAGCGTACAATTATAACGCATTTCGGTATGAATCAGTATAGAATATAAAAGCGAGGAATTTTGTCTTGGAATACTTTTTTTTATTATTAGTAATAATAATTAATACGGTTCAACTTAACTGGCTGGATTATTAAAAATCACTTACGTCTATGTCTTGTTACTAACAAGACATAGACTTAAGTAACGTACATTTGATTTATGTCAAATTTGTGTGATAATTAACCGATTAGGTAATTTAAGTTGTCATTCTTCTAAGCAACAAGATCGTTATCATTACGTTTCAATATACAATCTATGACATCTAGTCACCATCACATAATGCATATAATGAATTTTCTCCAGGTTACTGGTGCACAATTCTTTATTTCTAACAACATACCCAATAGTGAAGTGAAATATAAGCAATATAACAGAACTAACTACTTTGCTATAATCCGCACGGGTTAAGTGAATGCATGCAAAGCCAATGTGTATGAAGCAGGCAAAATCTACGCACCTTATACATGCAGGACCAGCCACCACATGCACCCCAAGGCGCAATTCACCAGCAACAATGCACACAAAAGCAGCACACACACCCACCACCACGACAAAAATCGTACTGTATCGCAGTATGAGCCTATCCTCCTGATGATGCTTCGGTTTCGGGGCGAAATGATCGTCGAGATTGTGGTGGTGAGTGTGTGTGCTGCTTTTGTGTGCGTTGTTGCTGGTGAATTGCGCCTTGGGGTGCATGTGGTGGCTTGTCCTGCATGTATAAGGTACGTAGATTTTGCCTGCTTCATACACATTGGCTTTGCATGCATTCACCTAACCCGTGCGGATTATAGCAAAGTAGTTAGTTCTGTTATATTGCTTGTAATATGGAATTCCGCAAAGTAACGCCTGCTTCTATAAATCATTTGAAGTGAAACATATTTTGTCATATCAAATGTCATCATAAAGTTATTACACTAGAATAGGGGAGACACACGCAGATCAATAAGTGTCGCAACATATAATAAGAAAGAGCAGACGAACTTAATATACTTATCCTTGTCTAATCACACATAAAAAAGAGAGACAAATAAGTTTCATTTGCATTCCCTTTATTGTCGATGGACATATTTTGACTGGTTCACCTACTCTTTTATAATAACTCTATGGTCATAAAAAAAAAAATTCTCTAGGTTACTGTTCAACGACTTTCTGATCTAATACCCAATAGCATAGACAATAATAAAGTTTTATTGTAAGGTGAAACATATTTTGTCATATCAAATATTATTTTATATTAATAACACTTTTTGTCATTACATTCAATTATTACCTACTATCAAATGACTTTATTTTCATAATTTAGAGAGTGCATTTTTTTATCTAATGCCTTATTGACGAATATTATTTTCATTTTGTCCTATTTCGCTTTAGTAAGATATGATGCGTTAATGTATTTTATTGTTCGCTTTACGGTATCATAAGCGGAAATTCTTAGTTTAAAGATTTTAATTAAGTAGACTGATTATGAAAAAATTAATAAATTCCTGTGTATATTATGACAAACGAAATTGAATTATTGGTACTGAATTAATAACAAATGCGTTACTATAGTTTGTAATAATCGCAGTTTGTTAGTTATTGTGCGTATTCTCATAGTATATTTTTGATTTAGTAATACGGCGTGATTATGTACTAGTTATTTTTGAAATTAATAAAAAGCTTTAAAATATTGTTGTTTTTTTTTTAATCGAACACATTGGGTGTCGTTGAAAAAGTAAATCGTCGTTTTTATAACAATTAACAATACTCCGCAAATAAATTTGCCAAAATTTCAGTTGAGCGATACCTAAAAATCTCGGCAAAAAATAATATTTGAGAAAAAATCTGAATATATTCTTTATTCAAGTAAACTTGTTAACATGTGCTTTTAAATCGTCAACTCTGCTGCTGGTTCGGAAAGCTGTTCCTACCTGAAAAGCCAAAAAGAAACTCGGCGGTTACTCTTTTCAAAGTATAATTCTTATAACTATTTGCATTTAGTTATTACTATCGAGTACAGGTTCCAACAGTCGCTATATCCACGCATTCTTATTATCAAAGTAATCCTCAACAGTATAGTAGGCTTTCTGTATCAGCCTCTTTTTAACAGTGTTATTACGATATATTAGGTAAAACCGCACTAAACGAACTAAGAAATAAGCAAAATAATATAAGTAAATAAAAGTTTATAGAAACAAGAACTAAGAATAGGTAACAATATATGTATTAAACAAAATATAGAGAACATATAAAATAAGACTAAAATATAAAATGAGAATTGAATTGATTAATTGCATAGAAAAATAAGAAAAATGTTTATAAAGATAAGTTGTATAATATAAGCAACGTAAAATAAAATAAGTAATGTTAAGTGCTAGTACATAAGCATAGATTAAGAAAAGTAAACAATGTAACTTTCGTGAGAATAGTCTCTGACCTCAATATCAGAGGAACTAGGTTTTATAATAATAATAAAAAAATAAAAAATAAAACTGTTATTAAACTCCTGTAATGGCAATGGCATTGTAATATTAATACAAGGTAATAATAGCACATGAGCCATTGCACTGCATTAACGTTTTCTTAATATTATATATAACTAGTTTTTGCCCGCGGCTTCGCTCGCATGGGATTTGATTTGCCACAGTAACTAATTAAATTAAATTTATGATTCACAATTTTAGTCATAGTGGTAAAAGGTAGATCTATGCTGTCGCGGACTTTTATTTAGAACTATTGAAGACAAACAATACTAGGCAGCGTACGCCGAGATAGCTCTCAGAGGCCAGATCTTTTCCGACTTTATTGACATGTATCGTTATATTACTTAAAATCATTACAAATTGTAGCCTATATGTTACTCCGATGTATAACCTATATTACTGTAAAGTTCATCCAAATCCGTCCAATAGTTTTTTCGTGAAAGAGTAACAAATATCCATCCATACTCAAACTTTCGCATTTATAATATTAGTAAGATTCTACATCTTTTGGACAAGAAACTAATTTTGTATATTTGAATTCTTCTAAAAAAATTACTATAAAAGAGTAAACATGTATTTATTCTGTTATGCCTATTTTATATAAAGAAATAGTGACTTCGAATATTTAATACTATTTCATTTTAAAAAATGACTAACACAGATTTTTTGTGTAGGATGTGAGATATATCTTCGCTTATGGGATGTAATAGTAGCACAACAGCATGTGTTTTGGACTAGGAATAGGTGTAAATATAAAATACACATTCTTTTCAGCAATAATACACTGGGCAAAACTCATAATTCAATATTTGGCGTTCATTCATTCGTTTAAGCAAACTAAAGCATTTTTTATGCATTTCGTTAGTAATAATAAATTTAGGCCAATTTATCTCAAAACATGATTTTTTGAGTCGTGCCACTATTGCTGCCCCTGAACGATATATAACTGTATCACACTAGCTGTGCTAATAACGGCTTCCCCCGCGTGGAACACAGTGATTTACGAAACTTTTTCCGAATTTTCGAAATTTTGAACATAAAAGTAGTTATTGTGAGTTAACCGTGAGAGATAGAGACATGCTATCGGGGACTTTTTTGTATTTTTTTTTATGGATCTACAATTCTCTAGTAAATTGCGTATCTCTGCTGGTTTACGCAGCGCACGCGACTAAAGCTCCCAGCAAGCAAGTTTTTTAACACAATTTAGATAATATCGATATCTACTATTTACCTAAACCATCCGGAAGTATTGCACTAGCAATGCCAGCGGCTTCGCCCGCTTGGAAATTAGCGTGTCACAATTGTTTTCTGCAATTCAAATTTTTAACATAAAAGTAGTTATTGTGGGTTAACCGTAAGAGATAGTAAGATGCTATCGCGGATTTTTTTGTAGTATTTTTAGAGATCTACAATTATTTAGTACATTACTTTAGCGTATCTCTGCTGGTTTAAGCAGCGCACGCGACTAAAGCTCCAAGCAAGCAAATTTTTCAACAACTGCGTGATCTCTTCAACATAATTTACATAATACCGATATGTACTATTTACCAAGACTAACCGGAAGTATTGCACTATCTTTTGGTGAAAACCGTACAAAAACCCGTTCAGTAGATTTTGAGAAAATCGATAACATACAGACAGTCTTTTTGGGACTATGTTTTATAATAAGTATAGATGAATGTTTAAAAAATGACATTATAAATCATGCTTATCAGTATAATTACTGTTACTAGAAAATAAAACCGCTCACCTCGTAATGTTTATCGTTCGACGATTGTTTTTGATTCTAGAAAGGTTTGCTTGTTTGCCTTCAAACCAGTGTTTGCTTAATGGATTTTTAATATATTTGTCTGCGTCTTTATTTTAATTTTTTGGCCTTAAAGGACTAGATAGAGTTCATCTCGTAAATACTTAATAAAATTTTTACGAATAGGTCTCAAATTCAAAACATTCTACAGGGATATTTTTATTTATCATTTATTGTCATATAAAAATTCTAAGAATTCAAGTGTGGTTAATTGTTAAGGAAATGAAAAAAAAATTGGTGAAAGGATTTAATATTTATTGATATAAAAATCAACATTATAAGGTTTTGTTGAAATATCAACAATTCTAAAACTACAAAATGTGCTCCCGTACACAAAAAATATTTCACAAATATGAAAAGAGAATTATAAAGTTAAAAATATAAATGAAATCCACAAGTTTTTGAATTCAAACTATCGTGAGTGGTATTCATAATTAATGTTGAGACCGACTATACTCACGTCTTATTTTATCGGATGAGCCCGACTAGTTTCGAGCCCATTCTTTCTCTAATTCATGAGCTCTTTACGCAGCGTGAGACGTGAGTATAGGCGATCTCTCAACATTAATTATAAATCCACATATATTTGTAAAGTTTGCACATTTTGCATAGGACTTAAACAATGATTATAATAATAGAGAACAAGCAAAAAGCAACTTTATAGAATGAATAACTTTAAAATAAAATATAATATTCTAGGTGTCAGCTGAAATTGATTCAAATCATACAAAATATAGTATAAAAAATTGTCAGTTATAAACAATTTGTATCACTTTATTCCCCTTATTCTATATCTGCATCTTCAATTTGTATCCAAAAACACTTTCTTAAGTTCAGTTGGCATTAATTCCAGTTGTTTTAGAAAGTCTTTTTCAGAATGACCAGGGAAATAACTCCAAAGATCTCGTACATTGGTGAGATTCTTTAATAAATCTCTCGCCATTCTCACACCATCCTGATTCTTGATTCTTGCTATTTTAATGACAGGCTCTAGTGTTATTTTATTTAGCTGCAACTTCTTCAGAGCACAAACAAGAGGCAAATACTGGAATTGTTTGTAAAAATGTTCTGTCCCACTAACAGATGATAAAAAGAGTTTACATTTCTTTTCATTGCTGTTATCCCATGTTAGGCCCAATGCGAGGGCTTCAGTTGATTGTAGCATGGGGAAATGTAAATAATTGTCCATGGCATAAGCAGCAGTTAATCCAGTAAGTCTGTTAGCTGTGAACTCATAAGGCTCTACAGCTATATTCGGTCCAGTCTTCTTAACTAACAGTGGGGTTCTGAAAATTGTGTCAAAGTAACAATACTATCAAAGTAATCAATAATAAAGTTTAGAAGCTTCTTTTCAGCTTTATATTATTATTTGAGAAGATTTTTTTGCTTTATTTCTGTTATAATAACATTTATTTTTGTGACACAAAAACTATGCATAATATATCTCCTCTCCATTACTGAGAAGTACAGCCTTTAACTATTCCACTGCTGGTCGTAGGAGAAGGATTGGAGCCGAGACCTACCACGCTGCTCGAACATGGATTGGTAGGTTACACATATCCCTAGAATTCTCTAGAGATATGCCGGTTTTCTCACTATGTTGTCTGTCACCGAGAAGTTCCTGACAAATTGCAATTATCAATTAGATGCATAAGTTCCAACAGAAAAACTCATTGGTGCTTACCTTTGAACCTGTGACCCCTTGAAAGAGTCACAGTCTCACTACTAGGTTATCACAGATTCATTCATTATAACATACATTCACCAAATGTATGTGATTTAAAATTAAAACAACTTAAACAATACTTGTCATTTTCTCTGCACTCTGTTTTTTTTCTCAATCACTTTCTCACAGCACACGATTGTGACTCTAAATGGTCAAACTAATTTAACTAAACAACTTATAGGAAAGTATAAACCAAACTTATTAACTTACTTTCGTTCTAGCTTCATTCCATTCACTGCAACCAGTTCACCAGGCTTAACATTTTTGAGCATTTTCCTCAGTTCATATCCTCTCGACAAAATAGTGTCTACATTATCATTTTCTTTCAGAAATACAGCATCCTTGTAAACATTGTAGAATACTTCTCCCAAGAAAGCTGGGGTTGCATCTTTGGATGAAAACTCGAATTTCTTCATATTTCTAATCAGGGAAATATGAATATTTTTAATATAATGTATAAACTTAAATTGTAATTATTATACTTGTATACTTGTATATATATATTATATTGTACATTTATATGCAGCAACTGTGGATGAAATGTTTTTATGAGGCAAAAAAAACCTAAACAAAACAAAGATGATGGAAGAAATGATAATTATAAATAATTTATAGAATTAGGCATTACTTTGCCGAGATACATAATACAAAGGTAATAATAAAATTGTTTTGCATACCCATATTGTTTTACGAATCCTGCATGTAACTGGTAGTGCACTATACATTTAGCACTATACATATTTTCTATTTACTGTATTGCGAATTATAGCATAATAATTTTATTATTACTTTTGATATTCATAATTTTTTAAGCTTTCCCATGTTAGATCTCTTAGAAGATCTTAAACAATCACGAGTTTTATAGACGCTTAATTGCAATTTTCCACAAAAAACTTTTTCGAATTAGGTCAATTTAACAATAAGCGTGCGATATGTATGGTTTCTTAATACTTACAAGTCATCAGAAATTAATTCAATAAAAAATTGATTTATAAACAATAAAGTATAAACCTAACTACGACTATTATTAGCCATTATAGAAAGGCAAAATTACTGCGCTTTATGTAACAAATTTTGAGAAATAAACTTCTAATATGCAAAGTTAATTAGTAATTATTTAATTATCTTAATAACACACTCGATACTCTTTGTTTACATCACCTTTTGCGACACACACACAAAAGAAATTTCTTTTATCTGAAAGTAAACAGTGCTGTTCTGGCACGTTCTAGTTTCCAAACAAATAACTGAGTTTAGGATATTAATATAAATACCTGATTTATTTTTATGGTATTGCCGGGAATCAGTATGTAGTGTTACTTCAATTTAAAACACTTCCAGTATTTGAGTTTGTATATTATATGACAGATTCCAGCGTTTATAGTTTACTATTTTTTATTTGTTTCTCTTTTTATCACCTACCTTTTAGAACAAAGGCTCATTAACTGTATAGATGGTAATTAGGAGTTAAGACTGCTAAATAGCGAACTGTTACATGTCAAAAACAATACTATTACTAAATTTTTATTTACCCAATTGTTGACAACGCTTCGTATTTCCTACTTATAGCCTCGTCTTATTGACTTTTGTTCTAAAGTATACGGGAAATCCCCCGATCGAAGTGTTGTAACAAAAGAAAAGAAAATAATCAAACTCTATGATGTCTCTGGTCATAAGATATGGTTACTTTCGGCTTAATAGAAATATTATCATTTATTAATTAATTGTAAACAACTTTTCCAATAGTCTAAAAAAATTCTTTAATGAGCAATAAACGATTTTTTTGTGAATCGATTTATTCTAAACGAATAATAATCGATTATATATTAATTGATTTTTTCGCTCCAAGTCACATCCCTTGTAAAATCAGTGAGGCGTTGTTTAATTAAAACCGTAACTAGTTATATAAATAAGTTTATTCGATTCTTAATTAAACGTTTTATATTTAACAGATATTGATTCGATACCGATTTAAAGAGAGAGAAAACATACATAATACTAATAACTGAAGATTTAAAAATGTATAAATTTAATCATTTCCAAAAATAACAGTACAGAGCTAAACATAAGTATTAATTCGTTAGATATACAAAGACGTTACTAATGGAGGCTTGGGTAATTGAAATTCGGTGCTTATTACATTTTCGCAATTTGGAGGTACAATATTTTTTAATTTTTTGTCAATTAATTGAGCATCTTCGAATAAATAGGAATTGAGAGAAGTGGAATTGAAGATATTCAAGATATGTATCAGAATTAGTCGTTACTTTGCGGAGATCCATACACAAGTAATAATAAAATTATTTTGCTATAATCCGTGATACAGTAAATAGAAAATATATATAGTGCTAAATGTATAGTGGACCATCTGTTTTTTCATACCCGATACATACAGGATTCGTAAAAACACAACAAACCTCCACCAGTGCCACCACAATACACAAGCACTACACACGTTCACTATCACAAACTCAGCAATCGTTTCACCCCGCAAGTCGCAACCGAAGCATCATCAGGAGATAGACTCCACGACAAAATCGTCTATCTATCGAGTATCTCCTGATGATGCTTCGGTTGCGACTTGCGGTGCGAAACGATTGTTGAGTTTGTGATAGTGGTGGCGGTGGTGGAGGTTTCTGCATATGTTCTTACGAATACTGCATGTATCTGGTACGAAAAGACAGGTAGTCCACTATACATTTAGCACTATACATATATTTTCTATTTACTTTATTGTGGATTATAGCAAAATAATTTAATTACTACTTTTGTTTTGTTTTTGTAACAAAATACTAGTGAGCAGGACATGGGTGTCTAAAATGGATACACTCATAAAAATGTATGAACCGCAAGAGATGGGCAGCTAACAAGAGGCGTTATTTATTTCACTTTGTTCCAGCGACCCCTGTTATTCCGCGCCAACGGTAATTTTGACAAATGAATGTATTTTATTTACGGAATGGGCCTCCTTTGCTCACAGCCCTGAAAGTAATAGTTGGGTTGTTTATATTGTATATTGATGATTTTTTTTTGTACTTTAATATAGTGCCTGGATGATCGGGCTCTATTCTATTTTCGTAACTTTAGGCAAACATCTTACTTTTTCCATACACTTTTTACCGCGGAATAATACCGTATAGCCTTTGTTCAAATAAAAATCGGACTCGCACCACGCTGCCGATAGCAAGGACAGGGTATCGTTGTACACATAACCCCCATCCCCGCTGACAGCTCTGATCCCAGAGAACACCTCCTCTGGGTAGGGACCCCTCGAAAGAGAAGTCCCCCTCCGCTAACCGATGCATCGGAGCACCAGATGCACCGACCGCCTCGGGGATCTGTAAGCGAGGCGTCCGATACACCCTGTTCGGAACACCCAAAGGTTCCCGTCAGGGCGGCAATGGGCGATGGGCTTGGGCAAGTCGCTATCACCTGGACTCGCAGCAGATTGGACCCAGAACAAAGTTCCCTGAACCGCTCCGCCGCCTCCCTCCGCAGGGCAGAAGGAGGCCATCGTGCCCGCGATCGCTTCCTGCTCACCGATGTTTCATGTTACGGTGGACAAGGAGAGACCGTGCCCCAGCTAGGGACACCTGCGCCGTGGTGGGCGTTCCCGCCCCCACCGGGTAATTTTTTATAAAGGTTTTCTTCCTTGCAACCCACAGTTAGACTTAAAGCAAGTCCAACTGAACCCGTCGTCTATTGGAAACTCCACCAACCCCCCTCGGAGTCCTCGGCCCATCCAGATTGTCCTCTGCTGATCAGAGGGACAACTGGACTGGCCACCCCACAGTGGTCCGTTCGCCAAGCCTAAGAAATACTCAAATATGTATTATATTTGAGTATTCCAAAGGCCTGCCCAGGGTGCGCCACGAGGAGGCCAACCGACTTTGGCACCCCATTCATCATCCTCCTGCCCTTATCCCATTGTAAGTGGGATCGGCACAACATGTTACAAACATGTTGTCACATGATTTGGTTACGTATTTTACGACGGCCGCCTGCCTGACGTCAACTTATCTTAGACGTATTTTACGACACCTCTGTAAGAAAGAGGGTGGTCTATTCTACTCAACTGCATACCATACGGTGGGTCAATTTACCTTAGTCGCCTTTTACGATTTTATATTTATTATCATTATTTCACTTTGTGCAATGTATTGTTTTTAATTAGTGTAAGTGGATCATGTCAGTTCTAATTAATGAAATAATAAATAAATAAATAAAATATGTCCACTTTATTTTCCATGTTAATAAAGCTGTGGTAGCCCAGCGGTGAGACCGTACGACTCTTTCGAGGGGGTCAGGAGTTCAAACCTCGGGCAGGCACAAATGAGTTTTTATTATTTTATTATTTACTCTGAAAACTGTAACACTAGGAAACTGTCTACTCGCAACATATTGACATTATAAAAGACTTGCATAGGACCTAAAATGTTTCTTACCCTCACTACAAATCTGAGCTGCATATATTTTTAATACTATGATAACGAAAAAAATTGTCGAGATTTTCAATTTTGCCTCCCCCTGTATAGAATTCTGGCAACGCCCTTGTGTCTATAGAGCGAGTATAGCAGAGACCAGAAGAGACGCGTTAATTATATATCTCTCAGAAGTAATAATAAAATTATTAAGCTATAAAAGTAGCGGCCTGTTACAATCCCACAGCTGGGAATAGGCCTCTCTCTTTTTCTGGAGAGAAGGGTTGGAGCTAAGACCTACCACGCTGCTCCAATGCGGATTGGTAGGTTACACATATCTCCAGAATTCTCTAAAGATATGCAGGTTTCCTCACGATGTTTTCCTTCACCGAAAAGCGTGTGATAAATTGCAATTATCAATTAGACACATAAGTTTCAATATAAAAACTCATTGGTGCCTGCCCGGGTTTGAACTCGTGTTCTCCTCGAAAGAGTCGCACGATCTCGCCGCGGGGCTATCACAGCTGAATGTGGCGAAGACTATCCGTTTTCATACCTGATACATGCAGGGTTCCCAAAAACACATGCACTTTAAACCTCCGCCACGTTACATCGCCGATTCAGTCCCGTTCAGTGCCTAAAACCAACACGCCCATAGTTTTCACTTAACTTATTAGATTAAATCTAACGTAATAAATGTTGAAATGAAAGGAAAAAATGTTAAACCTAAATTGATAGACGCAGATATACAAAATCTCCGTCGTTGTGTCCAATAGGCCCCATTCAACAAACCCGGCACGCGTCCTTAACAGAAAGACGTCGTTAAACAAAAAGGCTATTGTACGAGCATCCCGACGGGCAGTTATTGTACAAATATGGCTGATTCGCGGAATTCAGGGGAGACGCTTAAAATTTGCGGGGAAAAAATTATTCGTTTGAGCGAACAGGATTGTGTGCGGTAGGGTTGTATATGATACAGATCTAGAAATATTTATGGAAAGCCATAAATTTTATCTTTGGTGACAATACGAACTAATTAAAATGAAAAAACTCTTACATGTAATTAAAATAATAGATGATTTATAGAAGCAGGCGTTACTTTGCGGAATTCCATATTGCAAGCAATATAACAGAACTAACTACTTTGCTATAATCCGCACGGGTTAAGTGAATGCATGCAAAGCCAATGTGTATGAAGCAGGCAAAATCTACGTACCTTATACATGCACAATTCACCAGCAACAACGCAAACGGGGCGAAACGATCGTCGAGATTGTAGTAGTGGGTGTGTGTGCTGCTTTCGTGTGCGTTGTTGCTGGTGAATTGCGCCTTGGGGTGCATGTGGTTGCTGGTCCTGCATGTATAAGGTGCGTAGATTTTGCCTGCTTCATACACATTGGCTTTGCATGCATTCACTTAACCCGTGCGGATTATAGCAAAGTAGTTAGTTCTGTTATATTGCTTGTAAAATAATAGAGTGAATTAAATTAAAAAAAAAATATTTTTTGCTTCGTATCTGACATGTATTAAACCGATCCTGTCCATCTATGCTCAAAATCATAGATAATACGCTATATACACATATATACACTTATTTATATCTATATAATAAATAAATAAATAAATATATGGGACATTTACACACACGGTCGTCCATCCCCAAAGTAAGTAACTTAATACTTGTGTTATGGGTGACGGACAACTGGTAAATATACTACATATATAGTTTTAAATACATACTTAAATACCCAACACCCAGACTCGAAGAACCAACAAATCCTAAATAGAAAATGTTTGTTCTCGGCGGGAATCGAACCCGCGACCCACGGAGCCGAAGACAGGGTCACTGCCAACTGCGCCAACGGGTCAGTCATATATATATGAGTATATATATGACGCCAGTTGGCGCAGTGGGTACCTTCAGCTCCGCGGGTCGTGGGTTCGATTCCCATCGAGGGCACATTTTCTATCAACAATCTGTTGGTTCCTTGATCCTGGATGTGTATTTGTATATAAGTATGTGTTTAAAATTATATATGTAGTATATTTACCAGTTATCCGAAGTTACTTACTTTGGGGACGGACGACCGTGTGTGTAAATGTCCCATATATTTATTTATTTATATATATGTGCGTGTATCATTTATTTAATGTAAAAGAGAAAATAGTGTGAAGCGTATGTTTTTAGTTTCGTTTTTATTAGATAGTTGAGTGTGTACTCGCCAACAAACTATTGTATAGTTTGGCGAGATTATTTGTACTAAAACAAAATGTAAACCTGAGTGAAATAAATAAATTAAAAAAAGGATATAGATAAGAAATTCCTTCATTTCCGTCGAGTAATAAGAGGCAACTGCCATCGCAATATCGTTACCATCCACTAGATGTACTGCATACTAATTATTACCCATTAGTAAGCACATTCCAAACACATTTTTACAGCGTCAACTATTGTAAGATATTTACAATAATATATTGTTACGTACTGGGGTTAGTTTTGGATAAATATACTTTTGAGTCGTTAAAAAAATAAACCCGCCGTGTGGTATCCGGCCGAGTAGAATAGACCACCCTCATTTCTTACCGAGGTGTCGTAAAAGGCGACTAAGATAAGTCGACGTCAGGCAGGCGGCGGGTCGTAAAATACTTAGGCGAATCACGTGACAACGTGTTTTTAACATGTTGTGCCGACCCCACTTAGAGTGGGAAAAGGGCAGGAGGATGATGATGAGTCGTTAAAAAAACGTTTATTAGAGCGAATTTGGACCCTAAGGGTTTGGAATAAAGAACAATATTTGCTTCTCTTGAAATATTAAATATGTATAATCGCACTTTGATTTTTATTTTGATTTTGTTTACACTGTGCTTTTTATATTATTTAATCATTTACGCTTTTTTGTTAGTTTTTACTCTAATTTTGTTAGTTGGTCGTAACATAGATTTATGTTACGTCCAACTTAAAGACTTGTTTATGTATCTAAGTTATCGATAAAATAGTTAGTACGATGCTAAATAAATGGCATTAAAAAGAGAATCAAGCTACGTTGATATTTTTTATTTGAAAATTTTTGTTTGACTATGACTTATCATCCTTCTGCCCTTATCCCACTCTAAATGGGGTCGGAACATCATGTTACAAACATGTTGTCACATGATTTGGCTGCATATTTTACGACCAGTCGCCTGCCTGACGTCAACTTATTTAGTCGCCTTTTACAACACCTCGGTAAGAAATGAGGGTGGTCTATTCTACTCAGCCGGATACCACACGGCAGTACGACTTACCTTAGTTGCCTTTTACTATGCCTATGATAGTTATTCAGTTTTATATTTCTTTATATTAACAACCAGTAGGCCTATCATGAACTTTTAGAAAACGATTCAATTCAAATTTAGTACCTAAAGTCAACCGCTTTCCTTTCGTACCATGAAGTGTGGATTGCATTACGGACGTAATGTTTGAAAAGGAAAATGTTATGTGAACTATAGATAACTCTGTCTCTTTTACTCAGATGTTTTTAGGATGCATTCCGAACGACTTAAAGTGTGCGTCTTTAAGGTGTTATGGTATGAAATAGCAAAACAAATTAGTTTACGTCTTCAATTGAGTCGCAATAAGAGTTCATGGTAGGCCTGCTGTTCAACCCTACGGATCCTCCCGAACAATCCGCTCTGTTATTAATAACGGTAGCATATTACAATTCAATTTGAGCGGCCGACGGGCGTCTATAATCCGCGAACGTAATCCTCTACCAGATAAACTCAACAATTATATTCAATTTAGACATGAAAATTTAGCAAAATAAACATTACACGTTAAATTGTGGTCCGATTGCGTCGTCGGCTTTGACAGAATGTTTCTTTTTGCTGAGCAAACATTGAAGGGGAAATGAGGAAAGGAGAATAACTGCTGCTATGTTGGGCTTCGCTTCCTTTAAATTATACTTTATATTTTGTCCTAAGACTTATGATAAATATAAATTTCTTCAAAATACGTAATTTTGGGTATTTGTTGTGATAGCCTAGCGGTGAGACCGTGCGACTCTCTAGAGTCGACTCTAGAGTAGGTTCAAACCCCGGGCAGGCACCAATGAGTTTTTCTATTAAAACTTATGTGTCTTATTGATAATTGCAATTTATCACACGCTTTTCGGTGAAGGAAAACATCGTGAGGAAACCTGCATATCGCTAGAGAATTCTAGGGATATGTGTAACCTACCAATCCGCATTGGAGCAGCGTGGTAGGCCTTAGCTCCAAACCTTCTCTCCAAAAACGGAGAGAGGAGGCCTTAGCCCAGCAGTGGGCATAGTAACAGGCCGCTACTACTACTTAAAATAGTATAATGTGAAAGTGTTTCATACTTACCCGTACTTGTTTCTTAAAATGTCATTTTCAAATAAATTCTCAATTCTAAATATAACTAAAGATAATTTGAAAAACTCATTGATTGTTTTTCAATGCAATTTACATTATTATATAAAAATTATTAATTTTGTTTTATTTTATAGACTCCGGAAAAGCTGGACCGATTTTAATGAAATTTTCAAACAAACGACCCAGCGGATGATCCTGTAAAGTTTGATGGCGATCGGAGGATTTTGCGTTCTGTTTCGAGGGGAATACGAAACCAGATTGAACCACAGCAACGCGTGGCCGGACAGCGAGTTCTGATATAAAAGTTTCACGATTTTGTTTTATTTTATAGACACATAAATAGCTGAACCGATTTTAATGATTTTCCGACAATGGATTGAGTAAAGATAATCGTGTGAAGTGATCGGAGCAATTTTTTTAACGGTCCATGATAGTTTTAAGAAGGAAACTGACTAGACTTAGACTGAGCCACAGCAACGCGTCGCTAGTAACAGTTAAAAAGTGGGCGAATCCTCTACAGTAGTGGCTCTTTTAATCGGGCGTTAGGGGTTGTCAACTCCCAATGGCCTAATTGGCCATGATAGTTTTAAGAAGGAAAATCGAATCTAGCCTGAGCCACAGCAACGCGTCGCTAGTAACAGTTAAAAAGGGGGCAAATCCTCTACAGTAGTGGCTCTTTTAATCGGGCGTTAGGGGTTGTCAACTCCCATTGGCCTAATTGCAAAGCCTTTAAATTCGCTAAGTGCAATATTGGTGACAATAGCTGGCTATATTTAAATAGGTCCGGTCTAGCCAATGACCGGCTCCCTATGTAGAGACGGCCCCCCAGTACATCATGATCTAAATTTTTTACCTATACATAAATTTAAAAAAACTTCGCTAGCGCGATGTAGCTTTTTTGCTTATATCTCGCTTTTTAATAATTCATTTACGATTTTTTTATTGTTAAAATATAAATTAGATACACCTTAACATATTTAACATAAATATTTATGAAATGAAAATGTTTTTCATTCAAGGTTTTCAATAAAATGATAGTATAGGTATTAAAGACGTCGCAATGTGTCTCGCGACTTACTTAAGCATTTAACTAGCACAGGGTGAATTTTATAGCTTAGTCTATTTATATTTCATAAATATACGTCTAATATTGTAAATGTAAAAAATACAGATGAAAAAATAAAAAAAAATGTATAAATTCGAGTAAAATCCTAGTTTCTACAGAAATTAAAACTTGATTTTCGTTTATAACCTACCTACCTACATACTGTGTTTAAAACTGCGAGGCTTAGCCATTAACAAAACAAAACGTGAATTTAAAGTAATTTTTTAAGTTTTATGCACACTGGTTCTAGCTGCGACTTCATTCGCTTTAATTTAATCGTTAAAGTACCTTTTACAATAATACAAAAATATTTATAAACTTCTAAGCATTAAAAATACTTGTCATCGCGTACAGATATCGCTCTTTATATAGTAAATATAATTCAATATTAACATGCAATAGTAAATTATATTTGTAGCGTAAAGTAACTTGAATAATAATCATATAATGAAAAATAAAATAAAAAAAATCCTGTTACGAAGAAAAAAACAAATATTGCCATATCCCAAGTAATAATATTGATGGAATTTAATATAATTAAAACATATAACGGGCTTACATATGTTTAGGATAAAATTCCGTCTTCCTCTGGGATGAGAAAAAAGTTGGTTAGTTTACTTAATTTATGAAAAAAGAAGTTACCTGATAAAATTAATATTATATTTTGTTTATGAACTTCTTTCTTAGGTATTAAATATTTCACTAAGTGGTACACATTATCCACTAATTCTTCAAGAAAATTGAAGTTTTATTCATAACAAAACGCCTGATATTTTGTTAACATCAATTTGACCCATGTCGTAATAGAAAATTCATTGGTGCCTGCCTGGAATTTGAATTCGTGACTTTTTCGAATTGTTTTATCGAATTAGCTATATATACACTTTAAAATACTAATAAAAAGCGTTACAGCAGAGATGTATGTGGACAAAAAAATAAAAATAAAAGAGCAATGCGTGGCATCTACAATTTAAGTCCGCGTGATTCCTTGCGGGAGAAGTTTAAGAAAATGGGTATTCTTACATTTGCTTTACAGTATATTTTAAACAATGTAATTTTTGTATATAAAAATATAAATAATTATAAAACGATAGATGATGTATATAATAGACATAGTAGAAACTGACATAAGCTTGCGACTCCTGCTTTGCGCCTAGCAAAAGTACGTAAATCGTTTGTGGGTTTGGGTATAAGATTCTATAATAAAATTCCGAAATCAATTTTGGTCATGCCATTACAGCAGTTTAAAAACACTGTTAAAAAACGGCTGGTACAGAAAGCCTACTAAACTGTTGAAGATTACTTAGATGATAAGGATGTGTGGATATAGGTGCACATGTACCTTTTACAAGACAGTAATAAATAAATGTAACTAGTTTTAAGATTTATATTTTAAAAAGAGCAAGAAACTCGGCGGGAGTTTCTTGCTGGTTCCTCTCGGTAGGAACAGCTTTCCGAACCAGCAGTAAAGTTTTTTTAGCAGCAGCAGAATTAGCAGAAATTGTATGAACGGTTATTTCAATAAAAAAATGTCGTAAAAGAATCAGGCTGTCCTAAACTATTAACTAACTGTACGGCTTCCAATAGATAAATATTGTAAACGTCGGACTCAGTTAAGCTCTGCAACACAAGTTATTTGTTTACGCACCGAGTGTTCAGTATATTGAACTGTACCTTTCCTGTAATCGGTTTAACGCGGTAATGCCATTTGCCGGTCCGACAGATCCTGCGTTAGGGACGTCTAGGGCCCTGGGCACACAAGATTTCGGGGCCCCGTTTAAAAGTTATATCCAATATTGTAGTATTTACAGTCTACTTCAGCACATCCTTTTCAACTGTAAACCCTTAATTTTTAATGGTCGACCGGCTAAAAATGAACTGTAATTGCATGAATTAATAGTACGCTATTACTTATGAAAACTTGCCTATCCTAAGCTTTAATTTAATTGTAAAAAATCGGCTTGTACGTAAAGTATCTTACAGAATTGAAGATTAAATAAAATTGTGATTATATAAACATAATCACAATATGATCAAATATGTATACTTATTATAAAACAAAGTGCTAAAAAGCTATCTGTCTGTATGTAATTGATTTTCTCAAAATCTACTAAACGGATTTTTGTACGGTTTTCACCAAAAGATCGTGAAATACTTCCGAATGGTTTAGTTAAATAGTACATATCGATATTATGGAAATTGAGTTGAAGAGACGCCAGGATGTTAAAAAACTTGCTTACTGGGAGCTTTAGCTGCGTGCGCTGCGTAAACCAGCAGAGATACGCTAAAGTCATGTAGTAGAGAATTGTAGATCTATAAAAATACTACAAAAAAGTCCACGATAGCATGTCTCTATCTCTTATGGTTTTAACGCAATAACTATTTTTAGTAGAAAAAAATTGTGGCACGCTGATTTCCACGCGGGCGAAGCCGCTGGCACAGCTAGTCATCATATAAAATAAAAAAGTGTAAATATATAAATGATGTGACCATAAGAGTTTAAATATGAATATGCATGGATATGTAATACAGGGAGACTGCAGCTTATTACAAAACTTTTTTCTTGAATTTTATAAAATAATTTGAAATAATTTAATGAGCTAATTAAAAATGTTTACAAGAAAAAACAATGCGATAAATCTTTATAGCTTTAAAATTAAAATCTCTTATAAGAAAATATTGAGGTCAATTAAAAAATGTGGCAATATATTCGTAGTAGGTACCAAAGGTCAATTTTTATTTCGTCTGAGCGCTAAAGGCTGAGGGCCTAAGGGGCTTCCGGGGCCCCCGTGAGTTTTGGTCCATGGCACGGGTACGTTTTGCCATTATGGTAAAGACGGAGTAATTACAGGTCAGATACATGTTTTGAAACATCGGTGGGCATGGAGCGATCGCGGGCAGCAATGGCCTCCTTTTGCTCTGCGGACGGAGGCGGCGGGGTGGTTCCGGGAATTTTTGTTCTGGATCCAATCTGCTGCTGGCGAGTCCAGGTGGTAGCGACTTGCCTAAGCCTATAGTCTGCCACCCTGACAGGGGACCTTCGAGCGTTCCGAACGGGGTATATCGGACGCCTGGCTTACAGGTCCCCGAGGCGGTTGGTGCATCTGATGCTCCCGATGCACCGGTTAGCGGAGGGGGACTTCTCTTTCAAAGGGTACCCAGAGGAGGTGATCCTGCGATCAGAGCTGTCGGCGAGGTTGGGGTTAATGTGTACAACGATACCCTGTCCTTGTCATCGGCAGCTTGGTGGAGCACACAGGTCGTTTTAGTCGGTGCGGCCTGTCCCCGTCGGGAGGCCGTACCCATAAGGGGTTTTTTCCTGTATATAAAAAAAAAGGTCAGATAAATGTTTATCCTGTTTTTGTAATCATTGTTGATGTATAGATAAACGGGGAATAAAACATAATTGCAATAAATTTGACATTTACCTAGTTGCAAATTAATATAAAACACCATACTGGTTCATTTTTTATGATAAATATATTGTTTCAAATACTACTACTGCGACTGTTTAATTAATTCCATCATTTTCAGCGGGCATTGTGTTGGGGGAAGAGGGAAGGCTTTCGTTTTAACTTTCTGCCTCGGTGCTCTAACTCCTACTACCAGTTTCTTTAGTTAACTTTTTTTATTAGTTGAAAATTTTTAAATGATTAAAATGTATTGATCAGCACATTCTAAAAGTTTTGTACAAGATTGAATTTTAAACTGAATTAAGAATGAAAATTACAAAACAGCATAGAAAGATTTCCTTGGATCAAAATGGAAGTTACTTTCATATTACTCAAAATATACTTATTTCTTTTTATGGGAGCTTTAATAAAATAATGGCCTATTAACATCCCACAACTGGATATAGGCCTCCTCTTCTGTTTTAAGAGAGAAGGATTGGAGCTAACCCACCATGCTGCTCCAATGCGGATTGGTAGGTTGCACATATCCCCAAAATTCTCTAGAGATCTGTAGGATTTCATAATGTTAATTAAAAATGGTTCAAAGATTAACCGCCAAGTTTCTTACTGGTTCGCCTCGGTAAGAGAAACATTTCGAAACAGTTGTAGCTTCATTAAATCTAATTGACCTCCTTGATGATTAAAAAGTGCTTGTATAAGCTTACTTGAATAAATATTACTTTGATTTAATTTGGTTTGAGTATGCTAAAATACAAAAATCAAAAATATTTTATTTTGTTAACATGCATAGCACTCCTAGGTACAATTCTTGTAAATTGTTATGCTTAAGATCTCATTTTGAGCGTGGATTATATGTGTTAGGAGATCCCCCTCTTCTTAGACTAAGACACAGAACTACTTAATCGACTCATGCATATATATTTATATCTTAAATTTGTCATTGTGTGTGTGTGTAACGCGCGTGTGAGTGTGGTTTTTAGATATATTAGCATTATATTTACATGTTTTATATTATTTTTATTATATTATTATATCATATTATTTATTATTCACCGTGTGGTATCCGGTTGAGTAGAATGGAACACCCTCTTTCTTACAGAGGGTGTCGTAAAATACTACTAAGGTAAGTTTACGTCAGGCAAGCGGCCGGTCGTAAAATATACGTACGTATATGATACGTAGCCAAATCATGTGATAACATGTTACAAACATGTTGTCACATGATTTGGCTACGTACGATGATGGGGTGATGATTATATTATTTACTATACTATACTATTATATTTATATTATTTATTTTACTCGCAAACATACTAAACACTAAAACTAGGTAACATAAACTCATTTCGTATTCTATCATGTCTTACACCACACATCCGCCTTGTTTCATCGTTCCAATAGTAGTGGTACAATATTCAATTAAGTAGCGCCTCGTTGTTGCTTTCCCACTTTTAGTTATGTCTGACTCGTTACCGTTGTACTATACTTGCTGCACGGGACTATCGTTATAATAGAAAATGTACGTCTCAATCGTTAACTTGCTACGGGTTTTATTTTACGCAACAACGATATTTTATGTTAGTACCAACTGAAATGGAGCTTTTCGCTCAACAATAATATTATTATAATCAGATATGCTAAAAATATATATTTAGGGCAGCTGAAGGTGCTTTTAGGATGTAGTAATTTTTTTAAAGGGCCTTCACTTTCCTTGGTTTTCATATGTATAATTTATAGAATTAGACCATCCTTATCCAGGTTGGTACATAAGTATTGATCGCCCATCACTTACCTGATCAAGTGGCGAATGACAACTTTGGGTCAAGACCATCACTTACCACCGGGTGGAATAAAAATTTACCAGTAACTGTACTCAGCTGAGACAAACATTGCACTTACCTGTGTGTCAGTGATTGCACTTACCGGTCGTCTATAAAAATAAAAATCCTTAGGTAAATTTGTTGCTAAGCTTATTATAGCTTTATCTCACAAATATGTGAGAATGGCTAGACCGACTTCGACTTTTTTTAGACATTCTTAAACTTCGGCGAAGGTTCTAATAGAGAACTTTAATAACTGCAAGGTAAATAGAAAAAAACATCTCTTTTATTTCCCATATACAGCGACTCACATAAATATTCGGACTAGTGTCCGAATATTTATGTGAGTCACTGTATATTGATCAATATTAAAAATTAAGAGGTCCAAGACGGTACGAAAATCACCCGTCGTTCCGCGGAATCTCATTTAATGATACAAGTTGTCGGTAACTACACTTACCTGTCATCTATAATATAATGTAGTAAATGCCCTGTGCTTGTCGTCCATAAAACATGTCATTGAATTTAGGTAATTACGAAGCTTGTATAGTAAGTGGGAATCCGAAACCGTGGGGTTCGGCCGCTTCATTAACTAATCTGTTTACAAAACATACAAGTCTGGCATATCGGTTACTACTCGTTAATAAAACATTAAACTACAATATTAAAACCATTTATTTGAACTTACTGCACAAAAATGAACGATAGTATGAAATATATGATTTTTATTTTATATATCTTATTTACTGGGATGCCGTGTGTTATCCGGCTGCATAAAATAGACCACCCTCATTTTTTACCGAGGTGTCGTAAGAGGCGACTAAGGTATGTGCCGTGTGGTATCCGGCTGCATAGAATAGACCACCCTCATTTCTTACCAAGGTGTCGTAAAAGGCGACTAAGGTAAGTTGACGTCAGGCAGGCGGCCGGTCATAAAATACGTAGCCAAATCATGTGACAACATGTTTGTAACGTGTTGTGCCGACCCCACTTAAGAGTGGGATAGGGGCAGGAGAATGATGATGATATCTTATTTACTGGGGACTAGTTTTTGCGAGGAAGTGTTGGAGCTAAGACCTACCACGCTGCTCCAATGTCGATTTATAAATAACTCACTTTAGTAAAATTCTCTAGAGATATGCAGGTTTCCTAAAGATGTTTTCCTTCAACGTAAAGCGCGTCATAAATTGCATTGATCAATTAGACAGGTAAGTTTTAACAGACTCATTGGTGCCTGCTTAAGGTTTAAATCTGTGACTTCAAGGGTTGATATCAAAGAGAATATATTTGTTTTCAATAACACAATAACCACGTGCTGGTAAAATCAACCACAATAAAGACAGCGTCCATACCTAATCTCTTTACAAATACCTGTTTATAATCCCCAATCAAATCCCCAATCATTTTATACCCTATCTAAATTTCATAAGGTATATATTTCTCCAAATATCTTTGGCGATTATAGCTAATTTTTTTGCAATGTAAGTCGGGTTCATTTAATCTTCCCTCGCGCTTTCAAGGTACCAATTAACTGAGGATTTTTCTGCGTACTTACATTTGAATAAAGCGCCGCAATTTGTGTATTGATATTAAGATTTATTTTTCTAAATGAAATATTTCTTTATTATATACAATATCTACGCCCCTGCTTGTATGAAGGGTCGATATGTCACTTGCTTATTAAAATAAAATGAATACTAGAATAACCAAAATGGCTACTTTACAAATTTAATCTTAATGTCCCTAACGCCCTTCAAGGGTGGAAGAAGTAATAATTGAGACAAGTTTTTATCAACAGTTTTATTTAGTAATTAAAGTATTTATCGACATTCAATATTACAGACTTCCGCCGCGTGCTATCCAGCTAAGTAGAATAGACCACCCTCATTTCTTACCGAGCTGTCGTAAAAGGCGCCTTAAGTAAGTTGACTCGCCGTGTGGTATCGGGTTGAGTAGAATAGACCACCCTCTTTCTTACCGAGGTGTGAAATACGACTAAGGTAAGTTGACATCAGGCAGGGGGCCGGTCGTAAAATACGTAGTCGAATCATATGACAACATATTTTAAGCATGTTGTGCCGACCCCACTTAGAGTGGGATAAGGGCAGGAATGATGATGATGATTTAATATTATAGACTTGTGGTTCTCTAAGTTGTATGAAACTTTGGCATTCTCTGAAATATGGCATATGTTATGGTTGTACAAAATATAACACAAAATCATCATTCACCATTCTCCTGCTCTTATCGCACTCTTAAGTGAAGTCGGCACAATATATTCTTCTATCATTCTCAAACTTTGATACTACTCCTTCATCCATAGATCCCACTCTTAGTGAAGTCGGTGAAGTCACATTATATCTCCATCTTCCATTTTCTTCGATAATTCTCCAAATTTGGTGCTATTCCTTTTATATGCATAGCTTAGTGTAAAGAACGCATTCCATCCATTTTTATTTCGGCCTCTCTGTAGTCATATATCCATCCACATTCATATTTAAACTGCTTTAGTCACATGATTTTCATCCTATGATTATAATTGATCCATTGATGCTCGCGGTACAGGGCGACGTACTGCGAGCATCAATAGATATCTGTTGATTTCATTTATAATAATTTAAATAAATAAATTCCATACCAACTTAATCTTGCGATTCTTATCCTTCCTACAGTGGTAGCAACTTTCAAACTTCCCTCATTTCGTATTTTAAAAGCTTTAAATCAACTTACCGTGTATATATGTGAAGGTGAAATCTTGCAAGTTAAATTTGACCCACTTCCCGGTGTCCGATTGAGCTGAAATTTTACATACTGGTCTAATCCCGATGACAATGCATGTTGATGATAAAAATGAGCTGATGCTGCTGAGGATTAGCTCTAGACAAGTGAACTCCTCAACATTTAACAGTAGGGATAGGAAATTTTGTTTAAAGCATTGTTAATTTTTTTTTTAACTTGACTTGTATCAAAGCTTGTCGCACCACACCTCTACCTTACCTTTCTCAGCTCAAATTATTTATACAATTAGGCGTTACTTTGCGGAGATCCATAATACAAAAGTAATAATAAAATTATTTTGATATAATCTGCGATACAGTCAATAGAAAATATATAAAGTGTTAAATGTATAGTGGACTATACGTTTCTTTTCATACCCGATACACGCAGGATTCGTAAAAACACATCCACAAACCTCCACCACTGCTACCACAGTACACAAACACTACACACGCTCACTATCACAAACTCAACAATTGTTTCGCCCCGCAACCAAAGCATCATCAGGAGATAGACTAGGTCGAAAATAATTTTATTATTACTTTTGTATTCTCAGCTCACTTGCACGCACCTTGTCCTTTTCTTGTAATGCCCAACATTCTCATCTATATAATACATAAAACACGACGTTTCATCATAATTTTTATACTTGTGTGCAGTAAATATTCTTTCATAAAGTGCCCTGTACCATTATAATTTTCTGTTGACAATTAAATCCCGATCAGATTATTAAAAAAGCAATCCTGATGAATCAGTTAACGATAACATGAGAGTTACGACAACATCGGCAGTTTATTGCGCGGGGTGCGCCGTGACAACACTATTGTGTCAGGACATCGACAAATATAGTGGATGGGACATGCAAAAATCGATAAGTTATATTTTGAACAATTAATTTATAGAATTAGGCGTTACTTTCCGGAGATCCTAATACATATACAAAATACAAAATATACTATACAAAAGTATTGTATAATAATACAAAAGTAACAATTTAATTTAAAGTAATAATTTTAATTTTATTATTACTTTTGAAGAATTATTTACTTCAAAATTACAATTATATAGACTTCCTCTTTCCAAATGAAAATAGGAGGGCTTTATTCAGTGGGATAGTGAGGTCACTTCTACTTTTTATAAGAGATATCTTATACTAAAAAAATATAATTAGTAAAAACGGGCAGTTGCAGTACGCAGAATAAAATAATTATTAGTTTTGAAAAAAAAACATCACCTGTCGGTAAAAAGTACCTTATTTCTTTAGTTGAATAAAACTATGTTTAAATCGGTTTATATCTAAAGAGGAGACGGGAGTCAACAATATTATTACAATCTAGTAGTAAAGGGTCAACGTTTAGATAAATCTGACTTACACACCACTTGCCTATATAATTTATATTAATATTAATACTTCTACATTTTTATTATTTATATTTATATATTTAAATATCTAACTCAGCTGTAAATCCAATTTTTAATTGTTTAACAACCTAATCTCCACAGACGTTATTACTACTAGGTGTGACGAGTCATTATTTAAATATACCTTTAAAACTCTTAACAGCACTCTTCTTCTCCTTTTTCCTAGCTTTTATCCCAGCCTGTGCCAGGGTCCGCTTTCCTGGTAAGCTGCTTCCACTTTGCACGGTTTAATGCATAGGGGATTTGTACCGTTTGTAGACAGTTGGAACGCATGTTTGACTTCGCAATATCAAGACAACGCCATTAAAATGGTTGGCTTATCAGTGGTTCTTGATGGTTCAAAGTGGGTCAAGATTGGGTTCAAAGGAGTCGGATACATATAAAGCTTGTAAAAATCGATGTCGATAATTACATTCCCCGCTCTAGACATCACAACAGGGGCTCGTAACCCTTCAACGCTTAATTTCATAATTGAGGGTTAAATCAGTAGAGACAGGCGGATCGTTTATCACACGCCCGCTCACGTCAGGGTTGTTATCGAGATGACATTTACATGGAGAATTGTCTTGATCGTAGATACTGTGGTAGAAACATTTTTGACACATTGATTAGGACCATTGAAAGTTTTATTGGCAATTAATGTAGCGGGCAGAAGCTAGTATTCTATTAAATAGGACAATTGTCCCACAAGTAAGTTAACTTAATACTTATGTTATGGGTGTCGCCCGTATAAAATAAAAATAATTGTTGAACTTAATCAGTAGGTATATTTAAAAAAATATAAATAATTGAATAATTTTTTTTACTGTTATTGAAGTGAAATGTAATGGAATAAAATGACCTTATAGTAAAGATTCAGTAGGAATTTTTTTATAAGAGTTATTCCTTTCAATACCATTTATCTTTTAGGATACGTTGACCGTTGAATTTTTTTATTAATAATACTCAATGGTTATAAGTTAAAAGCATTCCCGGCACTTTCAGGAGTTTCTCAGGGATCACATTTAGGCCCTCTGATTTTTAATATATTTATTAACGACATAATATCATGTTTTCAACATGCTAAAGTATATCTTTTCACAGATAACTTGAAAGTGTTGAAAGGAATACACAACGAAAAGGGTTGCTCTTTTCTTCAAGATCTAGATCGTCTTAGTCGTTGGTGCGATGAAAACCATATGCCACATAAAATCAATAAATGTACACACATCCGCTTTTCAAGAAAGAAAAACCGAACTAACTATTCATACCAAAAACCAAATGTTGCAAACATCTAATATAGTTAGGGACTTAGGTAAATAACAGTTTAGTCGTCGTATTGACCATATTGTGTCAAAAAGTTTTAAAATGTTGGGATTTATTACTAATAATAAATATTTAAATAAGTATTTCTAAAAATACAAATTCATTTAAAAGACTTTTTACTAAAATCACTATTTTTAATGCGTTAGTGCGGAGTATGCTTGAGTATTGCAAGTGCAAAAACGTTTATTTTGGCGTCTTAGTTTCTAAAACAACCTCACCAAGTGCCTTTATACTAAGATCGACTTAACCACTTTAGACTTATAAATCTTCAAGAACGTAGGACTCGACCTTGTCTTTCTGTTCAAATTGGTAAGAGGGGTAATCGATTGCCCAGAATTACTACAAAAATCATCTAAACTAACAAGGCAATCAAAATATTCATCATTTACAATGTCGCTAGTATTTATCAAAAGAATTAGATGTAGACATATTTAGCGATAGCATACATACTTTTCAACACAAAATAATTAATATTAAAAGAAATAAGTAAGTTGACAATATTGTTATAAGTTACTAGTATAATATATGAGATATGAGAGCTGTGATAGCCGAGTGGTGAGACCGTATGGCTGTTTCGAAGCGGTCACGGGTTCGAACCCCGGGCAGGCACCAATGAGTTTTTCTATTAAAACTTATGTGTTTAATTGATAATTGCAATTTATCACACGCTTTTCGGTGAAGGAAAACATCGTGAGGAAACCTGCATATCTCTGGAGAATTCTGGAGATATGTGTAACCTACCAATCCGCATTGGAGCAGCGTGGTAGGTCTTAGCTCCAACCCTTCTCTCCAGAAACGGAGAGAGGAGGCCCTATGCCCAGCAGTGGTATTGTAACGGGCCGTTACTTTATATATATTTTATTTTGTAATATAATTAAATTATGAACGCGTCCCTATTACATGCCATGGTAACCTATAATTAAGGCTACATTAAATTAAATAGTTTGTAGAGTATTCTATAGCATTAATAATGTATGTCTTGTTGGTTATCCTAATAAATAAAAATTAAATTAAATTAAAGTAACGTTTTTATAGAATTAGGCATTTCGTTGCGGAGGATGTCCGTGATAAAATTTTATTTGTATTAGAGAACTAAAGAAGAAGAGAAAGTATGAGAGAACCTACATTTTTTCTTATCGCGTATTATATCAAAATAATATAATTAATGTTTATTTTATTTTTGAAGTATAGTTATGAAGTAAATTAAACATTAGTGTACATATAATACAATTAAATATCAGGACGCAAGCAACCATTATTGTTCACAACGAAACAAATCACAAAACCGCAAACCGTTTTAATCGAATGATAACAGAATAAATGAATGGCAATTTCAATCACAGCTTTAATTCCGCCCGCCTTAAATAGAGCTGGATCCGTCCAATCGATAAGTTAGGGCGGCGAGGGCGGGCGGGCGATCTCGGTAAATAACGTTTAAATTCAACCCCATTGGTGGGTTTGTTCGGTGAAACGGACCCCCATAGGTCGGTTGGTGTGGTGGTGGGCGGGGTTTGGGGTTAAGGCGGGGGTGCTACCGGATACAGGGCTGCCATGATGACAGTGTCGAGCTGTCAGTCTGAGTGAGTTGACTGTAAGCGATGTGTTGATGTGTCGTTACGGATTGACAGGTGAGTTTTGTGTTATTATGGACGAGGTTTTTTTAAATTGTTTTACTTTTATTTATTTATTTACTTTTACAAAATCCACAGCTCTAATATATTAATTTCCAAAATATTACTTTTTACATACAGCCAATTACGGATTTTAATTGTGTTAACAATATTTTTATTATATTAAGGACGCCAGAGTGCCGTGTGGTATCCGGCTGCATAGAATAGACCACCATCATTTCTTACCGAGGTGTCGTAAGAGGCGACTAAGGTATGTGCCGTGTGGTATCCGGCTGCATAGAATAGACCACCCTCATTTCTTACCGAGGTGTCGTAAAAGTCGACTAAGGTGAGTTGACGTCAGGCAGGCGGCCGGTCGTAAATACGTAGCCAAATCATGTGACAACATGTTTGTAACATGTTGTGCCGACCCCACTTAGAGTGGGATAAGGGCAGGACGATGATGAATAAGGACGCCAGAGAAGTGTGTGTGTGTATGGTTGAGTGCATATTTATGATATGCGTGGAAATGTTCTAATTTGTGTATATGTTTTATTAATGTTCTACATATTCTGAATTATATCCAGGATTTTTCCTAAAACATTCCTTTGAGTTATTGAATATATCAATCAACCTGCGTGTCATTGAGATTATAGTTCCTTAGCAGTCGATATACAATCGAGTTTCCTGCATACATAGATTTAGTGATTTTTGCTGATGTTTCTAAAGTGATATCTATCTTTAAGGGAGTTTGCAGTAAAATTGGTTTAAACCGTTAACCATGAGATAATTTGTGTTTAAAATAAACCTGGTTTTGCTCGTCTTACACAAGACATTTGACAATGAAATTTTACTAATCTGTATTAAATTATTTTACTTGCCCTTCGTTCGCTACATTCCGTAACACGCAAGATTGTCATAGACCGCCATGTGGTATCCGGTTGAGTAGAATAGACTACCCTCTTTCCTACCGAGGTTTCGTGAAAGGCGACTAAGGTAAGTTGACCCGCCATGTGGTTATCCGGCTGAGTAGAATAGACCACCCCCTTTCTTACCGAGGGGTCGTAAAATACGACTAAGGTCAGTTGACGTCAGGCAGGCGGCCGGTCGTAAAATACCTACCCAAATCATGTGACAAAATGTTTGTAGCATTTTGTGCCGACCCCACTTAGAGTAGGATAAGGGCAGGAGGATGTTGATAACAATTCAAATGAGACATGAGTAGAAATATTGGATGGAATTATATTAATAATAAATACGCAAATTATTTATTTTTTTAACTTTATTGTTATTCCTATATACTTTATGTCACTTTCTTATATGTTTCATTTTTAAAGCATAAATAACTATATAAACTATGGTTATTACAATGTAATGCTCATTATAAAAGAAATACCTGAAAAATTACTTTCAAAATTGTATATTACTTTCAAAAAATTGTAACGATGTCGAAATAACCGAAAAAAACTAAAATTAATTTTCTTGTTAAAAGAAAGTGATATACCAAAAAAATATACCATTTTTGTAAGCCATACCTATTATAATTGGGGCCAAAAGTCCCAGTTTCCTTTTAATATAGCGATTACAGAGTTGTTAAAAGGGGGTGTCGATGTATCCTTTGAATTCTCTTTCTCACCAATGAAGTTAAACATTAAAAGATTTTTAGGTTAAATACGGTTAAAAATTGTAATCGAATGTCATATTATATTTCAAATAGAACCTAAAAACTTTAACTTTTCAATATCTCATTCGGGAAATATAACTTGTATTCATTCTCATCTATACTTATTATAAAACAAAGTCCCAAAATGCTGTCTGTCTGTATGTAATCGATTTTCTAAAAATCTACTGAACGGATTTTTGTACGGTTTTCACCAAAAGATATTGCGATACTTCCGGATGGTTTAAGTAAATAGTACGTATCGGGTTTATGTAAATTGTTCTGAAAAGATCACGCAGTTGTTCAAAAACATGCTTGTTGGGCGCTTCAGTCGCGTGCGGTGCGTAAACCAGCAGAGATACGCTAAAGTAATGTACTAGAGAATTGCAGATCTATAAAAATACTACGAAAAGTCCGTGTCTCTCTCACACGATTAACTCACATTATTATTTTTATGTGCAATTCAACGCGTGCGATGCCGTTGTTGGCTAGTTATAGCTTTATTTATCAGCTAGTCGTCTGTGTTGAACCGGGATAAATATATTTTTTTGTGTTAATTTAAATTTTAACCGAAAGCCGACGTAGTTATTTCACGGCTGTACCCTAAGTCCCTAAATGGGATCTCTAGAACTCCCTGCGATCATTTTTAAGGTCCTCAGTCTATCTAGTAGGGGGTCTACCTCCATTGCGTTTTTCGGTGCGGGGTCGCCATTCCAACACTTTGAGACCCCAAGGTCTTTCAGTTCTCCGCACTATGTGTCCCACCCGTCGCCACTTCAGCTTCGCGATCTCCTCATTTCTGATTTGATCACGTAGAGATACTCCGAGCATAGTCCGCTTCATCGCTCCCTGAACGACTCTAAGCCTTCTTATGAAACCCATAGTCAGCGACCACGTTTCAGTTCCGTAGGTCATCACTAGTCTTCTTTGATGCTCCTACTCTATGCACCCACAAAACTGTTTACCCAAAGATGACACTCCTTTCGGAGGCCCAAAATGAATTCCCGCTTTTGGGATATCGCATCGATTTTATTTTTTGAAAACCCATGTCATTGCTTGACATATTCTTTTACTTGTATCTATATAAACCTGTTCGAAGAACAGTAGGCCTACCATGAACGTTTAGATAACGATTCAATTCAAAGTAAGTACCTAAACCCAACCGCTTTCTTTCCGTATCATGAAATGTGTTTGAGAAGGACAACGTTATATGAACTATAAGATAACTCTGTCTCTTTTACTCACATGTTTTTATGACGCATTCCGAACGCTCATGCAGCAACGACTTAAAGTGTGCGTCTTTAAGGCGTCATGGTATGAAAATACAAAACAATTTAGTTTACGTTTTCAATTAAGTCGCAATAAGAGTTCATGGTAGGCCTGCAGTGATGCCATGTGGATCCGAAATATGGTCGCTGACTCTGGGTCGCATAAAAAGCTTGGCGTTACTCAGCGAGTGATCGAGACAATTATGCTTGGTGATCTCTTCGTGATCAAATAAAAAATGAGGAGGTAGAGATAGAACGTAGAGAAACCAAAGACGGCGATGTAGCTCAACGTGTTGCGAAGCTAAAATGGTAATAAGCGGGGCACATAGTGCTGAGAAACGATGACGATGCGACGTTTGGTGTTGGATAGGTGACCCCGAAAAACACAGTGTCAGTAGACCCCTACGAGCTGGACCGATGGCTTCAAAAAGGTGGATCCAAGAAGAACAAGGTGTTGACGTCCATCGGTTCAAGGAGAAAAAAACCTTACATTAGGTTATTCAAAATAAATGCAAATGATGTTATAATAATGAATTTTCCGTGAATTCCGCCGCCCCTGTTCCTGTTTGTTTTTCAATCAACGTCCCTTGGGAGTGTCTGTTTAAACAACAAGCCATGTATATTTAACGAGAGAGAAATTAAATCTTCCTTGTATCTTTGTGTCGGGGATGCTGCGCTTAAACGAGACAAATTTTGATGCCTTAAATTATTTTATTTATAACTAAACATAAATGAGTAACGAAAACACTTCTAGTTTTTTTCCCAATCATAGACAAAACTGTTTTTTTTTATTTTGGGTGTTGCCCAAATAAAAAAATAGCTAATATGTAATTTTTGGCTCAGAATCTAAACCGTACAAGTCGATCTGAAGTCTAAATCTATATGTACGAAATATTTGCGTTCTTATCACTAATTTGTGAACTTTTTCAGGCAGTCCTTTAAAGATATATTCGACATATCATTTTGTAATAAAAGAAATACTATGATGAAAGATCACCAAGAAAACTGTAACAGTATTTATAATGTCAGCTAAGTGGTAGAATTGGGAGAGTAAATAAAATTAATTATCTTTTTGGTTTGAAGTCTGTTCCTCTGCTAAATAAATGTCGAATCGGCCTTACAGAAAGAAATTCTTTCAGATCATTTAAAATGTCAAGAGTTCATTTTACGAAATATCGATATACTAGCTGTGCCAGCGGTTTCGCCCGCGTGGAAATGACCAGATCAAATTTTTTTTTCTAGATTTAAAATTTTTAACATAAAAGTAGTTATTGTGAGTTAACCGTAAGAGATAGACATGCTATCGCTGAATTTTTTGTAGTATTTTGATAGGTCTACAATTCTCTAGTACATTACTTTTGCTTATCTCTGCTGGTTTACGCAGCGCACGCGACTAAAGCTCGCAGCAAGCAAGTTTTTAACAACAGCTCGATCTCTTTAACACAATTTACATAATACCGATATGTACTATTTACCTAAACCATTCGGAAGTATTTCACTATCTTTTGGTGAGAACCATACAAAAATCCGTTCAGCAGATTTTGAGAAAATCGATTACATACAGACAGACAGCTTTTTGGGACTTTGTTTTATAATAAGTATAGATATTGATCACCTTCAGCCCCATAGAAAGAAACAAAATTCATATCAATATGAATATATATTGTAACTTTATTTTCAAAATAAGCAGGTGGGGCTAAATTTATTACATTCCCATGCTCGAAAGACAATTCCCATCAGAAGTTTTTGGGGGAAACATAATAAAAACGAGATTCAAAGTAATTTTCGTCAAATCAACTTAGCAAATGTCATTCTCTAGGCGTGATTCAATTACTTTTGCAAGCAAATTGGTTGGATTTGCATGTTTATGATTTTTATATCAATCTAACGCGCTGCTTAGTTAAACTTTTTTGTTATGTTGGACTTTTTCATCACTTTATTTAAATTAAATGAGTTCATTATTGTCACATTTTTGTTTCGGAGGGTGACAACGGTTGCAAGTTTTTTTCGGCAAAGTTGTAAAGTCAATCAAATCAAAATAATCTTTATTCAAATAAGCAATTTCAGGCACTTTTGAATCGTTAAGCATCAATATGATTAATGAAGCTACAACTGGTTCGGAATATTGCTCTTACCGAGAAGAACCAGCAAGAAACTCGGCGGTCAATCTTTTAAATATTTTCAATTATACATTATTAAACCGCTGTCTTGTATGAAGCTGAAAGGATTATCAAATCCAGGCTTTCTTATCATCTAAATAATCTTAAATTTTGTAATATGGTTTATGTATAAGCATATTTTTTACGCTTAATTGGAATCTTTCTGTCTAGAATGGATAGAGGAATTTTATTATAGAAAATAAAGACCAGTAAATGAGTTGCTAACTCTGCTGAGTCGCGACGCAGGTATTGCTTAACCGCAGGTATTATTAAACCGCTGTCTTGTATGAAGCTGAAAGGAAGCGGAAAGTGATTACTTAATAACTAAGTACAAAAATCATAAGACTTATGTCGAACAGTGATACAGTATCATTCTTACTATGGTCGTTGCTTCAAACACTGCTAAGCAACTATGAGTTTTTTTAATTTCAATTCAAATTCAAAATATTCATTCTACTATTCTTAACGAAAATAATATTAAATAACAAAAATGTACAAGTTATGTATATCTTAAATTACTTACACGCTACTACTATACAAATCATGCCCACGTGGAATAGTCCCAAGAATGCTGGCAGCGTTCCCGCGTTGAATCGCTAAGCTGATTCTTTGTGCGAAAAAGGAGCCAGCCCTCTTGTCACCCGCAGAGGCGATCAACTGAGGTGTTAAAACGGATAAAAAAATTGCACTTTGACTGCATGGCCCTAGGGTCTCAACTGCAAACGGTACAAATATATAACTCTCAATGAGAGATGCATACTTCCGCCGCTTGCCGGATTCGGCCATTTCCGCCGCAGCTCCAGGTCTATTCTTAACTCAAATGAACTTCTTAGCTTTTCGACCAGCACAAAAGCTAAAGAAAAAGTAAACCCGAAAGTGTACCTATACTTTCTACAAGTTTGGCTGCCTTGTATTATTCTTTCTCTTGGTCTTCATTGATTTCCACAATCTCGTTTATTTCAGAGTTTTCTTTTAACTTCATCTTTTCTGTTCGTGAATATTTTCTACAATATCTTGTGCAAATGTTTGTTTGCTCTTCGATGTTCGTGTTCTAGCAATACAGTGGTGCTATTTCTCTTAGAATTTTCTATTCATTGCTTCAATACGTGCCTTAACTGTCCCTGTACTAAATCGTCATACCTGTGATAGCCTAGTGGGGAGACCGTGCGACTCTTTCAAGGGGAACACGAGTTCAAACCCGGGCAGGCACCACTGAGTTTTTCTATTAAAACTCATGTATCTAATTGATAATTGCAATTTATCACACGCTTTTCGGTGAAGGAAAACATCGTGAGGAAACCTGCATATCTCTAGAGAATTCTGGGGATATGTGTAACCTACCAATCCGCATTGGAGCAGCGTGGTAGGTAGGTTGCTCCAACCCTTCTCTCCAGAAACGGAGAGAGGAGGCGTATTCCCAGCAGTGGGATTGTAACAGGCCGCTACTTTACTACTATTAAATCGTCAGGTGAATTGATTTCCATTCTTTTCAGGGCATTTTCTATTTCACGATTCAGCTTATCGAGCCCTCATCCCCGTTTGAGGAAAACTGATACATTTGTATTGTTGCTAGTTATGTGAAATTTTATGTATCAGAATTTTATGTACACTATATATATTTTCTATTTACTGTATGGCGGATTATAGCAAAATAATTTTATTATTACTTTTGTATTATGGATCTCCGCAAAGTAACGCCTAATTCTATAAATTACTTAGCATTTCATTTGACGAATTCAGCCGTTAAAGTTTGTGTTTATTAGTGCTTCTCTAAAAAGTGACCATAAATTAATGATTTAGTTATAAAATTAGATTTTAATGTAATTAGGTTATGACGGAGCTAAATGTATCTCCGGATACTGAAGTCCCTTAAAAATAAAGATGATAAAAATATCCTGTAGACTTTCTTGGACCTCTTTGAAATGTTGGGGCGTATAGAACATTTGCAATTACTGTCTGAACGTCTGCCTCTAGCTTGACCATATTTTTCCAAATTTTCTCGTGCTAAAAGAAATATAGAAAAATATTTTTTATAAATTCGAGACAAAACCATACCGTTTTTTCAATAGCAATCCATTCGTCGGACCTCCGTGTTGACAGACGCGGACTCTCCGAGCGTTTTTCGCACAATTGAATTTTTAACTAATCCCCGATCCATTGTTGGTTTTATGAATTAATCTGTAACAGGGCTCTATTGAAAGCAATTTTCGTTTACACGCTTCAATTTTAATGAGATCTTCCGCGATTTAGTTTAGTACTTTTATTTGGATCTTTTGTTTATTCTTTTAGAATTCCATGTTATACAAGAAGAGAGATGTCATTTCGCAATGACTTTATCCTACTAAGTTGCATAAGAATTTGACTATACTAGTTTCAGAGTTGCTAGTTGTTATTTCTCAAAACTATATATTCGAAGAGTCATATCGGATTACTCATAACAGTGACTTACACCTATAGAATCAATTTCTTCAAAATACAATCCGTCCTAGATTAAACGTAGATTTTAAACTTTCTTTTAAACCTTTGTAATTAGATCAAGTATAATTTTGAACTAATTTTTAAATGATATGCAAATTGAGGTGTGATAGTTCAGAGGTGAAACCGTGCCACTCTGTCGGGAGAGTCATGTTTTCAAACCGAGGCAGGCAACAATGAGTTTTTCGTACAATATAATTGCATTTATACTAATTGTAATATATCACACGCTTTTCGGTAAAGAAACAATGTTGACTCAATCTGCGTGTCTCTGGAGAATTTTGGAGATATGTGTAACCTACCAATCCACATTAGTTCAGCGTGGTGCGTGTCCTTTCTCGTCAAAAACGAAATGTATACCCAGCATTTGAATATTATATCATCCTCCTGCCCTTATCCCACTTAGAGTAGAATAATGGCAGGAGCATGATGATAATCATCTATACTTATTATTAAAGATCATGTGACAACATGTTTGTAATAGTCTTACAACATATTTTTAATTTTTAGATATTAATAATTTATTATATTGTACAGGAAGCTATATTTTTGAATATTAATTGGACGTTAATCAAGTAAATTTTGAAATCTACGCGGCCGTTGTCGCAAACTGCTATAATGACATTCAGTTTCATTTTCCACAAAATTTAATATTCAATGTGTAACTTTCAAAATGAGTACCTACCTCTACAACAATTTCACAATTACTTAAGTTAACAGAACCTTATATTTCTCTTCTCAGATCCGCCTCGTCGTAAGCTATTAAATATTAACCGACGAATTAACTCCGTCTTCGTCGGCACCAATTAAGCGGACAAAGTAGCAAAGTAAATAACCGGCGCGAATTAATTTTGTACCTGAATGCTTTGCGATGTTTAAAGATTCTCACGAATTCAATAGTGTACGATTTATGTCGCACATTATTTATTAAAGCGATGTTATACGTCGTTCGTTTGTATTTGAAACTATGATTAGATACACAGAACAAAGAATCTGTGGCTTGGTAGTATTTCTTGGTCCTGTTGTAAACAGATTTACTATAAAAAAATTGCTACACGTGTTTGGAGGCAAAATCAATGGTGGGGGTTGAACTATTTGTATATAATACTGCTTGATTGGGTGATGCGTCATGGAACCTTTTTCTTATGCTTCAGTTACAGGGTGAAACGATCGCTGAGATTGTCCTAGTGAATTTTGAAAATTAAGTTGGAAAATTATAAAAAAAACCAGTAATTTGCTCCCACCAAGAAGAGTACTCGAAGGTAGTTCTTATGCAAGGTGTGTCAAAGAGTTGCTTAATATGTGAATATTTATAACTAACATCATTGTAATAAAAATTTTCATCTATCCCTTAAGAATGACATAATCATTCATACCCCTGCCCTTATTCCACTCTAAGTGGGGTCGGCACAACATGTTTTAATCATGTTATTACACTTTTTGGCTAGGTGTTTTATGACCGTCAGCCGGCCTGATGTCAACTTATCTTAGTCACCTTTTACGACATCTCAGTAAGAAATAAGGGTGGTCTATTCTATTCAGCCGGATACCACACGGCGGCCCTTAAGAATATCATATCTTACAATATTAAACGATACTTTTTTCTACTACATACTACACTCTTACATAATACATTAAAAAAATATATATATTCAAATTCAAATTCAAAATATGCTTTATTCAAGTTAATTTGTAAACAAGTGCTTTTGAATCGTCAACATCTACTGCTGGTTCGGAAAGCTGTTCCTGCCAAGAACCAGCAAGAAACTCGGCGGTTGCTCTTTTCAAAGAATAATTCTTATTACTAGTTACATATGTATAGTTATTAATGTCTTGTACAGGGTTGTAGAGTAGCTATATCCACGCATTCTAATCGTCTAAGTAATCCTCAATAGTATAGTAAGTAGGCTTTCTTTATAAGCATTGTTTAATGGTATTTTTAAACTGCTGTAATGGTAAAGTATGAGCTGTGATAGCCTAGCGGTGAGACCGTGCGACTCTTTCGAGGGGAACACGAGTTCAAACCCGGGCAGGGACCAATGAGTTTTTCTATTAAAACTCATGTGTCTAATTGGTAATTGCAATTTATCACATGCTTTTCGGTGAAGGAAAACATCGTGAGGAAACCTGCATATCTGTAGAGAATTCTGGAGATATGTGTAACCTACCAATCCGCATTGGAGCAGCGTGGTAGGTCTTAGCTCCAACCCTTCTTTCCAGAAACGGAGAGAGGAGGCCCTATGCCCAGCAGTGGGATTGTAACAGGCCGCTACTTTACTTTTTACTTTTAATGGTAAAGTTAAAGTAGATTGCTGAATTTTATTATAGAATCTTATAATAAACCCCCTCCCCCCTATTTATCTCCTGTAATAATTTTTTGATGTAGCATAATATTTAACGAAAACAATACGTAAAACTGGATTTGAAAGTCACAGATAAGCATAGACATAACTATTAAAGAGTTCCCAAAGATTAAAAGAACCCGTTCCCCAAACTATCTAACAAACAACGAAGCGTGACAAAGAACTGGGATGGCCAACTGCTATCTATAAAGATTAAATAGTATTTCGCTACGTATTGTGTGTAATCTCAAAGGAACACTTGTATTGAACGATTGCGAACAGAGAGGATTTTGGTAGGGCGCCCATGAATATTGTTTAGGGTAAGATTTTCGACACCATGATTATTAATCTCGATTGCAGAGTTATGCCATTATAAAGAATAAATTTTCGTGTGTTAATCCCTTAAACGTCTAGTGAGCACCATGGGCACAACACACATGACACATGGGCTTTCTAACATGAGCGGTCATAAGCGGTTGAAATCCTGCACACCTGTGAAAAAAGCTTGAAATTAAATATTTTGCAACAATTAGAAAGCATTAAGCATAACAATGGCACCCTCATTAACGAGCAGATAAATGTCTCTAGTTCAAGCTTGTTGCACGTGTTTAGAGGTAAAATAAATGGTAGGGATGAACCAATTACTATATAACAATGCTTGTCTGGATAATGTTTCGCTTTGCGATTTTGTCGCGGAGTCTATCTCCTGATGATGCTTTGGTTGCGGGGCGAAACGATTGTTGAGTTTGTGATAGTGCACGTGTGTAGTGCTTGTGTATTGTAGTGGCAGTGATGGAGGCTTGTGCATGTGTTTTTACGAATCGGTTTGTGTGTTTTTATGTATCGGGTAAGAAAAAACGGATAGTCCACTATACATTTAGCACTATATATTTTCTATTTACTGTATCGCGGATTATAGCAAAATAATTTTATTATTACTTTTGTATTATGTAAATTATTATAAAATGATTTATTGTATTTAATGTGGAATTTTATAACATAGAAAATGGTATGCAAATATGGTACAATTATTTTATAATAAATAACATCATCTAAAAACGAAGGTCAAAAATTCGTAAGCTTCTCATCGGTTAAAAGCTTTTTGTTTCCTTAGCGAGAGAGATATGACCCCTTTATATCCACTCTTCTCTGAAGAATTTTAGAAGGTTATATTTTACCTAGACATTCTGTTGGCATATGTTAACACTGAATCAATCATGGATTGTAAAAAACAATATACATTAAGCACATAATTTTAAAAACTCTTTCACGCGTACGTGGTTACATAAAATCCAGCAAAATATTATTCATATTAAAATACTTTTATATCTATACGTTCGGTTGGAATGAAAAATGACACGGCAGCGCACTTGAAGTAAAGTAAAAAAATGTAGCAGCCTGTTACAATCCTACTGCTGGGAATAGGCCTCCTCTCTCCGTTTCTGGAAAGAAGAGTTGGAGCTAAGACCTACCACGCTGCTCCAATGCGGATTGGTAGGTTACACATATCTCCAGAATTCTCTAGAGATATGCAGGTTTCCTCACGATTTTTTCCTTCACCGAAAAGCGTGTGATAAATTGCAATTGTCAATTAGACACATGAGTTTTAATAGAAAAACTCATTGGTGCCTGCCCGGGTTTGAACTCGTGTTCCCCTTGAAAGAGTCGCACGGTCTCACCGCTGGGCTATCACAGCTCAATTAAATTTGTCACGAATTCTTGAAGACACAATCATAATAATCATGGTCACTAACACAGTTATATGTAGCACAAATCGGATATCTATTTTAGAACTTCATGATGATGATGAAAACTACCCGCTGTAAGGCATGATTCTAGTCAAAACTACAGATTAAAAAACTTCCTTACGATATGCACGATTTTACGCAAAAATATATCCGTATCCCTTGTGACAATATCGAAACTAATAATTGTAATGAGGAAATTGTAATAAAATAATATATAAAACTATTTAGATTCGTTTAAATCACATGTTAGACTGGCAATCTTCCAATGGAAAACAGAGTTTTGAGAGAACCTTATCCACTAGATGAGCAGATCTCAATACATATGTAGATATTGAATAGTATGGTATATTAACTGACCAAAGTTCAAATCAAAGAGAGTTCTCGCTTAATACTTTTTATACAAATGCACTTTCTCTATTGCATTTGTTTTAAAAATGAAAATGTTATCGATGTTTTTCAAATTTTAAAACTAGAGTCACCCTATAAATAAACCCTGTACACTTGACACTGGCAAATTCGAGAGTCCCCTGTAGTTGCGGATTATCCGTAGAAATGCGCAAATGTTGTAAATACGCGGTCTGAATTTGTTTGTGATTTGCGGACACAAGTTAAACAGCCGCTCAAATAGGTTTTGACCCAATAAATTGTGGTTAAATTCGATACAAAATAGGTAAGAATAATGCACCAAAGTAATGTAAATGCGAAAGCGTATTGATTTGTACTTTTTCAAATACAAACAGAATAATGGAACGATATGATTTTTAGAATACAAATTGTCAAAAAGCTTGTTAATTGAAATAGGTAGCCAATTTCAATTTTTATTTGGAGTTATATTTACAATAGTATATTATATTTGAGTGAGAAAAAGTCGCTTATATTCACTCTAAATCTATACTTATTACTTATTATAAAATAAAGTCCCCAAAACTGTCTGTCTGTATGTAATCGATTTTCTCAAAATCTACTGAACGGATTTTAGTACGGTTTTTAATAAAAGATAGTGCAAATACTTTGAAACTATGTAAATTGAATTGAAGAGGTCGTTTTACAACAATTTTTAGTTGGGGTAGTAACAAAGCGGTGTCGATTGTAGTTTAGAGGGGGAAATAGGTATAAAAAGCGGTGTAGGGTATCAGAGAGCCAGTCGCCTGTCGAGACTCAAGCGACTATAACGTGCTAAACACTGAATTTCACGCGGGCGAAGCCGCACGTATTTCTAGTCCATAACAAAAAAAGTAAAATATAGTAACGGCTGGTTATTATCCCACTGCTGGTAGGTATCCCTAGAGAATTCTGGGGATATATCCCACACATATCCTCAGAATTCTCAAAAGATAATCAGGTTTCCTCACGATATTTTCCGTCACCGAAATTAGAAAAAAAAAACGATGAATTGCAAATATCACTTAGACACATAATTTTAATAGAAAAATGCACTGGTGTTTGGCAAATCGTAAGAATTAAGTATGTAAATTTCATATTTGTTTTTTGGGTTTTAAACCCGGGACATTATAAGAGTCTGGCTGCCTATCCACTACGGTCATGTTAAAAGTATGAATAAATGCCACAATATTCCGTAACGAAACGCATCTAAGAGCCCTCTTTGATTAGTTCCGTTACAAGTGCACCACATGGCGATCGGTGAATTTACGAATCTGTTGCAATAATCGGGATCGGCTTTTTTTAAAGGAAAATTCAAAGTAACTAAAATCCTTCTCATTTTCTCAAGAGTAAACTAGGCTATGTACCGTGTTGATATTTTAAGTCAGTTATTTAAAATCTGCTATTTTTAAATAAAAATGTTATTGTCTTTGCCCCGGTCTATATAAGATTTAGTTTGGTAATTCAATGCGGAAACGAATGCAGAAGAATTTAAGTAACATATACGAAAAAATCCATTTTTGGGTAATAGGTAAAAACAACGAGTATGTGCTATCGAAGGTACTTAAACTTCTAAGTTAGTGTAAACGAAGAAGCGGGTGTTTTCCAATCCCCATAGCAATATACCAGAGGACATAGTGTTGTGAAAGTAAGTAAAATAAACAAGTTTTGCCGTTTCGACATCTGTAAACTGTCTTACGAACAGCGTAGGCCGCTGAACTAAGTTCTTTACAGCCGTAATACCGGCAGAATTCATAATTCAATATTATTTTCTATGAAGCAAACTAAGGCATTTAAATGCATTTTGCTAAGCAATGAAAATTTTAAACCCATTTATCTCATTTTCGAGTTGCGCCACTATTGCAGCCCTTGAGCTATATTTTGATGCAGGCGATCACGATTGTCGTTAACAATTGCCCCTGGATCTCGATGTTATCAACACCATATGGGACAGGGATTTGGGATTACATCTATCTATTGCTCGTTGACAGCTGGACCGTGAAATATAGTTTATTGTTCAAAAACACGGACCGTGAATGAAACGAGAGAGTAAGAGCTTGAGTTACTCCTCAATATCGATATTTTTTAATAGAATTTTGTTGAGAATCGTATAATTATATCGTATTCAGATAGAAGTTGTTTTAGAGATGCAATCGAATAGTAATTTTTATAAGCTTGCCGTATATGTTACTGAAGGTGGAATCTAGCAAGTTAAATTTGACCCACTTCCTGGTGTACGATTGAGCTGAAATTTTATATACTAGTTTAATCCCGATGGTAGTGCATGTTTATGACAGACATGACTACTGCTGCCAGGATTGGCTCTAGACGAGGGAACTTCGATTGCGCTAACTTGAGTGGTTTAAGTACCTTAAATAATTTGAGTTTTTTCCCTGTTTTCGAAAGAGATACGGGAATTTTTATATCCCATATGATAGCCCGGTTTATATAGCTTTAATTGGTCTGAATTATATTCATCCAGCGGATCAGCCGTGAAAGCTCCAACAGACAGACTTGGACATTTATGTTATTAATCCTCCTCCTGCCCTTTCCCACTCTAAGTAGGGTCAGCACAACATGTTACAAATACGTAGTCTCGTGATTTGGTTACCACACGACGGGTCGACTTACCTTAGTCGCCTTTGACGACACATCGTTAATAAATGAGGATTGTAATGTTCGTGGTCAGTGGAAGGGTTCCTTGGAAATAACAACTAGCGTGACGATATATATTTAGATATCTAATACGAATAGTAATAATGCGAGGAGATGCTAACTGGAACTGACTTACAATTGAGGGTGGAGGAGTTCTTAAACTAAATTTAAATAAACATCATTAATGATTAGTCTAACAGTTTCCGTTCGGTTATCACAACAAAGTTCATCACAACATCGTTACTTAATTGTGAACAAAAAACCTTTGGAATTTAACAGTCATTTCTAATTATTGTTTGCGAGAACTTTATCTACGTTTCTCTATTTTGATTAATAGAATAATATAAGGAAAAATATGGATTATTACAGATTGTCTATTCTACTTGGCCGGATACGATACGGTATATTTATAATATTAGTCCTATTTAGAATAGGATTTATTTCGTTGATTTTACCACCCGTAAAACAGAGAATAAGTAAAATATAACACAAATACGTATTCGGATACATTATTCATCGAAACCCATAAAAAATCACGCCATCGTGCCTAATTTCCATTCAGAAAATCACCACAAGCCTACGAAAAGCAACATATGCAATCATTATCATAATGTAATGCCATTTAACGTAATCAATTTGGACGTCTGTGGACGGGGGTGGTGCAAATTAACTAGTCACACCCCCTAATGATAGCTTTTGCGACGGATAGGGCTGCTACCAAAGTCTACACAAAACTTGTACAGAGCTTAAAGTTGTGAGCTAAGCATTAGATTAGATTGTAAGCTTTAATTCGTTTTTATATAGTGTTTGAATTATTATTGAGACTGCTAATAGCAGTCCGAGACAGAAATTGCTTTAACATGTTTGATGATTGGAAAATGCTTGTAATAGTCAACTTAATGAAAGAGTAGTTTGAATAACAAAATTTCGATGGTTGCGCTTCATTTTCAGACTTACATCTAGCTGTTACAAAATCGCAAAGCGACGCATCACCTAAGCAAGCATGTTATGTACTATTTGGTTCAGCCTCCACCATTTAATTTGCATCTGAACATGTGTAACAAGTTTGAACTAGAAATTTTTACCTATGACTATATTTTGCTCTACAACTCCTCTATCTAGCGGCGAAATTCGGATCAAAAACAGGTAAGCCGTTACGAAGAATATAATCACGTTAACCTTTCTTTTTTACAAACATTAGTTCAGTTGATTTTGAGAAAATCGATTACATACAGACAGACAGGTTTAGGGGACATTGTTTTATAATAGGTATATAGAAGATTTAGATGAAACATTGAATCCCTCTAAGTAAATTTACTTAAATAACTTATTAGCTGTCTGGCCACGCGTTGCTGTGGCTTAGCGTGATTTCGAATTCCCCTCTAAACAGTACTCAACAGAAACATACTCCGATCGATACCAAACTTTACAGAAGCATCCGCTGGTTCATTCTAAAGATTATCTGAAAATTTCATTAAAATCTGTCCAGCCGTTTAGGAGTGTATAAAAACATACAGACAAACATTATTTTTTATATATTATGACATTCTTGATCATAAAATAAGCTTTAAGCTGGTAACCCTTAAAATTTACACTCATAAGCGTCCCTTTGTTTGTTTTTAAGTTAGGGGCGACCAAAAAATATCAAGTGGTGATTTATTAGATACTGACATGTTTTGTTAACTTTTAAATGATGTCTCCCTGAAACGAGGGTCGATTTTGTTGGATCACATTTTAAAAATGTTTCTTTTAATCCAAATTGCATCATAAATATTTAACCATCCGTCTATTATATCTTGTATCAATATTCTATACTTATTATAACACTTTTTTTTAATAAAAGATACTTTACTTATCGACTTAATATCTTTATTATTTATTACTTTACTATATTTATTACTAAAAGAAATCTGGTGCCGTGTGGTATTCGGCTGAATAGAATAGACGACCCTCATTGACGTCAGGCAGGCATTCGGTCGTAAAATACTTAGCCAAATCACATCACAACATGGATAAAACATGTTGTGCCGACCCCACTTAGAATGGAATAAGAACAGGAGAATGATGATGATGATAGTGCAATCCTTCCGGAAGGTTTAGGTTAATTGTACATAGAGGTTTTTTTTAATTTACATATAAATTGTACCTGCTAGGAAATTAAGTCGCGTGCGCCGAGTATAGTATACTAACAGAAATACACTAAAATAATGTACATGAGAATTGTAGATCTACAAAAATAAAACAAAAAAGTCCGCGATAGCATGTTTCTATCTCTTATAGTTAACTCGCAATAACTGTTAAGATCAAAATTTCAATTCTGGAAAATTTTGTGACATTAATTTTCACGTGGACATACATACATACATACAAATATTAGAAATGGTTATGTCGGTTTGCCTGTTATGCTATCACGACTAATCTGAAGAATATTGACGAATTTTGGTACAATTGAATCTTATATACCGGGGTTAACATAAAGAATTAAAACTTCACTGATCACTTAAAATGATAAAGTAACTTTGGCGTAATTCAAACATTTAAAATAAGGTAGTAGTAGGCCTATTACCAACGTATACTGTCCTCCTCTCTCCGTTTTTGTACAGAAGGATTGGAGCTAAGACCTACCACGCTGCTCCAATGCGGATTGCTAGGGTACACAAATACCTAGAATTATCTAGAGATATACGGGTTTCATCACGATATTTTCCTTCACTGAAAAGCGTGTGATGGTTTGTATCTGTAACCCCCTCGTAAGAGACACGGTGTTACCGGTTTGGGTTGTCACAGCTTGTTATTAAATATAGTTTTAGAAAAATATTTTTTTTGCGAACTATATAAATACTATTTAAGTGGAAGCTGAATTTGTTTATAATGGTTCACTTTTTGTTTTGTTTTACTCAGGACTATTTAGTTTTTAGGTCAAGGTTATGTGTGGATTACATTATTTGAAATCACGTGTTAGGGTAAGGTACTTGATCTCTATAAACCGTGTTTTTTTAAACGTTATATAATTCCTGTGGCTAAAATACTTCACCGAATTAACTGATTTTTATATAGGGTGCTGAGATGAAAGGTAAAATTAAAATTAATCTCGTATGATTGGGTGGTATATAATTCTCGTGTACTCTCCTGTAGGATATATTAGAGATTTAAATGTGTGAACTTACTTATTTAGCTAAGGAATACGCACTCTACCCACTAAACCATCGCGACTTCTCACATTTATGATTGGTAATAACACATTCACGTTAACAAAATAAGTCATTTTGTGGCAAATGGAATACTTTGCCGGGCAATAAAATGCGAGAAAACTGGTAAATTGTAACAAAAGCGATGGTTCGTACACAAATAATGTGTGAATTTAGTGTATCGGATATCAATTGGGCATATTGAGGGCGAAGGGCGATAATGTATGGAGCGACGCCCCCACGAGGGTTGGCCTTTGACGTCTGCTTGGCGCTTGCAAACATTTTTCTTTAAATGCAGGATTTGAAATGCCATTGACACTTTATTTTTAACAAGTGTTCGCGTTAATTTTATTTTTAAGAACACTTAATAATGCAATGTGTGTAGAAGAAGAAAGAAGAAAGATATATATATATATTTATCCTATTTATTAGCTCTATTTATAATTACTGTTGAGAGAACGGCTATACTCACGTCTTATTTTATCGGATGAGCCCGACAATTTTCAAGCCAATACGGGGCTCTTTTTTATTAGCCGTATACACGGCGTTATCGCAGCGGGAACAGCAGGCCTACCATGAACTCTTATTGCGACTCAATTGAAGACGTAAACTAAATTGTTTTGCTCTTTCATACCATGACGTCTTAAAGACGCACACTTTAAGTCGTTGCCGAATGAGCGTTCAGAATGCGTCCTAAAACTTTTGGGTAAAAGAGACAGAGTTATCTATAGTTCATATAACGTTTTCCTTTTCACACATAAAAACCCCACATGCAATCCACATTTCATGGTACGAAAAGAGGTTGAGTTTAGGTACTGACTTTGAATTGAATCGTGTTCTAAAAGTTCATGGTAGGCCTACTGAACTCAGTTATTAGACTAGTAGATTATTTGGATGATAAAGAAAGTTTTTCAAATCCAGGCAGGATTTGAAAATCCTTTCAGCTTCATACAAGACTGCGGTTTAATTATGTAAAATTGAAAATATTTAAAAGATTGTTCGCCGAGTTTCTTGCTGGTTCTTCTCGCTAAGAGCAACATTCGGAACCAGTTGTAGCTTCATTAATCATATTGATGCTTGATTCAAAACTGCCTCAAATGGTTTATTTGAATAAAGATAATTTTGATTTTGATTTGATACACTTTAACAAGGGCGTAGCCAGAATTCTATACAAGGGGGGCCAGAAAATCCTAGACTATATTATACTAGATTTTATACAATATATTGTTTTAATTAGTAGTTTTAACATATGAGTATGTCTTATTAGTTGAAGAGAGGTAAAAAAAAGTGAAAATAATAACCAGAAATAGCTTTATTATTATGGATATTGAATTTTTTTTAATTTGAATTTATGAGGTACATAATAATAAGTCTAGTGCTGTGATAGCCCAGCGGTGCGACCGCGAGACTCTTTCGAGGGGAACACGAGTTCAAACCCGGGCAGGCACCAATAAGTTTTTCTATTAAAACTCATGTGTCAAATTGATAATTGCAATTTATCACACGCTCTTCGGTGAAGGAAAACATCGTGAGGAAACCTGCATATCTCTAGAGAATTCTGGAGATATTTTTAACCCACCAATTCGCATTGGAGCACCCTGGTAGGTCTTAGCTCCAACCCTTCTCTCCAGAAACGGAGAGAGGAGGCCTATTCTCAGCAGTGGGATTGTAAACAGGCCGCTACTTATGCAAGCCTTATAAGGTGTCACTATGTTGCGAGTTGCCAGTTTCCCAGTGTAACAGTTTTCAATGTAAGGGGGGGCAGCTGCTCCCCCTTGCCTGTGCCTCGCTACGCCCATGCACTTTAACATGTTATTTGTTTAGAATGGAGGCCACGAACCTGGCGCTATCAGCACGAGATCCGCTGAAGACTCGATCGGAACATAAGACACTCGAAATGACTAGTAAACCTAACCAAGTAAGTAAAGATATATCGCACGCGCAGTATTAAATATATACAGTTTTTCTCATATTATTTACCCTGGTCGAAAGTGCGCCAAAAACTTAATTTACTGTACCTAACTGTAAAATAAAATGAGCCACATAAGTTTTAAAGCATAGACTTATTGAAGCCTGTTCGCGTGTTCACACCGCGGTGTGAACACGCGCCTCCTGGTAAAAGTTAACGCATTAGTAGTACGTTGACACCCATTGTTTTATATTATTTACATATACATATCTATATCATATTCTAAATTTAGAAGTAAGAATTGAAAATACTAATAGTCAATTTTTCTCATATATGCTTCACTTGATTATTTTGGCAAGAATTTTCCTTTTTTCTGTTGATTTGAAGTAATAAGAAAAAGGTCTAACGAAATTGTGTCTTAGGTCGGGACAGTCCTTCTTTACGGCGTGCCCATAGTCTCTCTAGTCATCGAAGGCATAGAACGACTGTGCCTCGCTCAGATATCGAACACACTACTGAAACAGTTCTCCTACAACGAGATACACAACCGCCGGGTGGCCTTGGGCATCACCTGTGTCCAGTGCACGCCGGTGCAATTGGAAATATTAAGACGAGCTGGTGCTATGCCTGTTTCATCCAGAAGATGTGGTAAATTACCGTCCATATCGATAGTTATTATAAAACAAAGTTTTCTAAAACTGTCTGTCTGTATGTAATCAATTTTCTCAAAATCTACTGAACGGATTTTTGTACGGTTTTTAAAAAAAGGTAGTGTAATTCTTCCGAAAGGTTTACATTTACGGTATTATCGTTTTGTATAAATTGTATTAAAGAGATCGCGAGGTTATAAAAAACTCGTCTGCTGCGAGCTTTAGTCGCGCGCGTCGCGTTAAGCAGCAGAGATACACTAAAGTAATGTACTAGAGAATTGTAGATCTACAAAAATACTACAAAAAAAGGCGATAGCATGTCTCTATCTCTGATAGTTCACTCACAATGAATACTTTTATGTTCAAAATTTCAATTAAATACACTGACTGCTTCAAAAATGTTTGTAAAAGCTAACTTGAATAAATAATTATATGAATTTGAATTTGATAAAGTTGTAATCCATAGAATATCTGTTACCTCAGTGGATTACCTAAAGCTCTGCTTTCCAAGATAAAGGCTATGACTCCTGTATTTATATCTTATACTCAAAAAAGCTGTAAGATCCTAGTGGTAAGACCTTACCATACTCTCGAGAGGGTCTCCTGTTTAAACCCCAGATAGGCAACAATAAGATTTTGCGTTAAAAAATTATGTGTCTAAGTGATAATTGCAATTTATCACACGCTTTTCGGTGAAGGAAAACATCGTGAGGAAACCTGCATATCTCTAGAGAATTCTGGGGATATGTATAACCTACCAATCCGCATTGGAGCAGCGTGGTAGGTCTTAGCTCCAATCCTTCTCTCCAAAAACGGAGAGAGGAGGCCTTAGCCCAGCAGTGGGCATAGTAACAGGCTGTTACTTTTTTCGGTGAAGGAACACTTCGTAAAGGACACCTGCATATCCCTAGAGAATTCTAAGGAAATGTAACCTACTAATCCGCATTAGAGCAACATGATGGGTTCTAGCAAACGCAAATGTAGAGCCTATTTTCAAAATCTTTTATTTAACTTGCCGTGTGAAGGTGGCATGTTGGTGGTATGTTGAAAGTTCAATTTGACCCACTTCCCGTTGTCCGATTGAGCTGAAATTTTACATATTGGTCAAGTCTCGATGACAATACATGTTTATGATAGTGACCTAATGCTGCTGCCAAGATCGGCTCGATGCAGGACAAGTCACCACACGTATCCCACAATGCCGCCACGAGCAACAATGCACACAAGCAATACTCACAACCACGTACTCATCACATACGTTCTATTAACAAACGTGGATTATAACGAAATAATTCTATAATAGCTTTTGTACTATGGACCGTAAAGTAACGCTTGCTTCTATATAAATCATTTGTAACTTACTTGTTATTTATAAATTTCAATTTTGTAGAATGGATTTTGTTTCAAGGCATGATCACCCGACGGGAGGCGGAACGACTTTGCAAATCGTTTCTAGGCGATAACGCCCCACCACGGTTACCCGACGATTTCGCATTCGCCGTCCACCACGAATGTGCTTGGGGCTGCAGAGGTGCTTTTTTACCGGCCAGGTAACAATTACAAAGAAGCTATAGGTATAGTACTCGGCATTAAATAATGCACATCGATGTTTAGAACGAAACAGCCGGCCGGTTCGGTTTCGTAGAGCGCTGTCGCTGTCACTCAGTATGTGACGTTTCGCACGGATTCGTCAGTCTGTGCAACAGAGACAATGCTCTATGAAGCAGAATCTAGCCGATTTATCTCTCTAAGCCTCGATGTGCATTATCTGTTGCCGCGTACTATATCATGTTCTTTCAATTATCTTTCGTACTGTAATTATGGTCTACAATCATTAGGGTTTCAAAATTAATGCTGCAAATATGACGCGTGTATATTATTTTATTGAGTATTATGTTTAAATATATTTGAGAAGTAATTTTTATATTATTTTCCTCCAAGTACAGCATTATAAATTAGTTTTTTTGTTTTATTAGACTATTTTCAAAAGATAATTTTATTTTTCGTTGACATAAAAGCTTAGTTTTTAAAGTTTTTAAATATAATTTGATTAAGCATATAAAATAGGAACAACAGTTAAGGCGGCTGTACACTTTCTGCGAGACATGCCGAATGCCTAAGTGTACAGGGTAGCTCTCGCCTCGACACGATATGCCTCGGGATGTCTCTCCCGCTCTCGCTCCCGAGACGATTTTTGTGCCCGAGTCAAAGAATCTCATGCCTCGCAGAAACAGCGAGCGTGTCGCTGTTCACTCTTGAAAGCGTATATGGTCACTCCGAGCTTATTCGTCTCGACAGAGACGTCGCGGGTGAGCACGTAGTACGTGCACTCACGATAGTGTACAGCCGCCATTGCTTTAAATGATATTAAAATCGTAGTTTATTTGGCCAATGAATTCTTTATGTATATTTAGTTGTATTTAGTAGTTGTACTATTTCTATATTATGTTACTATTATAAATAAATAAATAAATGTTTACTGTTAATTTTATTTATTTTACAATTAATCTTTTGGCTTCACAGTATATTTTTAGCAATCTAATGTTTATAATAATTATAAATATAATTATACAAAGATTGGCGATGTATATAATGGACAAAGTAAGAACTGATATAAGCTTGCTGTTCCTGATTTGAACCTTACAAAAGTAAATAAGTCGTTTTTGGGTTTGGGTATAAGATTCTATAATAAAATCCCGCAATCGATTTTATCTTTGCCGTTTAAAAACGCTGTTAAAGGGAGGCTGATACAAAAAGCCTAGTATACTATCAAGGATTATTTAGATGATAAAAATGCGTGGATATATCCTATACCCTGTACAAGATAGTAATGACCAAATGTAATTAGTTATAATAATTTAATTTGAAAAGAGCAACCACCGAGTTTCTTGCTGGCTCTTCTCGGTAGAACAGCTTTCCGAACCAGCAGTAGAGTTGACGATTCAAAAGCACTTGTTTACAAGTTTTCTTTATATTTTGAATTTTTTAGGTATAACTCATCAAGAGCTAAATGTATTAAATGTGCGTACTGCGGTCTGTTCTTCTCGCCCAACAAATTCATCTTCCATTCCCACCGGGTGGGCCCTGGAGACAAGTACGTACAGCCTGATGCAGCTAACTTCAACTCCTGGAGACGGCACATGAAGCTCAGCGGCAGTCCGCCCGTGGAGGTTGTCCATGCGTGGGAAGACGTGAAAGCTATGTTCAACGGTGGCACTAGGAAGAGAATGTTGTCCGCTGCAAGGTGAGAAGGAGATAAGAAAAAATCTTCCCTCGTTCGCGCGGGCGTAAAAATACGACGCGTTGAAACTCCGCTTAGGCGTAATAAGAAGTTTCGTATGATATATTCAGCTTAACGCCCTACGCCTAACGCCTAAAATGGAACACTGCTCGATAAAAATACGTCGCGTTTTAAAAGCGCTGTCGTGTGAACCATCTGAATACCCATTTGTTTCATTTCGACGCATTTTTAATGCACGGTTAAAAACCTCTAGTGCGTACGAGGGTCAAAGGTTACTATTACTACTGTTTTGTATAAATTCAAGCGCGCGACCTCGACCAGCCGGAGCAACGACCTTCAAGCTTTCCAATGCAACAAGTCACGTACGCTCGCCGCTCGCGTTTATTACATAGTATTGTTAGTTACGTTTCGAATACTATAATGACAAGACGCGTACGCTTGTATAGGATTTTTATGGTAGAACGCACACGCGTAATTATGCGTTTTGGGGTGTGGTTTGTTGTTTATTGACTTTGATATTCATATAAGTATTTAGTGACATGATTTAACCAGTGAAGGGTGTGGTTAAAGATAGTACCACGACTGTATTGACTTTTGATATTGATATAAGTATTTAGTGACGCGGTCAATTAGTGAAGCGTTTCGATTACTATAAAGATAAAACGCGACCGCGACGCGGTTTTGAGTACGCGTTGGGATTAATGTTCGTCGATATCGTGTGACCTTACGAAGGTTGTGTGCACACCGGGTGTTATTTGTGTTATTTAACCGCGTTAGTGAAGTGTATACGCCGGGAGAAATAGACAGTACGTGTTCGTGGAAGATTGCTGAGGCGAGCCAACGAGTTCGGGAATCGGCCAAGTACATACAAGCGCACACACACACACGTACACATATACACGCAGTGATTCATGAGGCCGGACCGCATATAGCTGACGGCCGCATAAGGTAGGTTGAGGCGCCGGAACGGCGGGCCCAGGTTTCGGAGGTTGCCTCATCCGCCCGCACGTTTGTGCGGAACAATTCAACTACAGTCTTCCAATTTAACGACCACAATACTTGATGGAGTTAGCAAATTATAAAAGAAACAAAAGTAATTATAAAATTATTGTTCTATAGTCCGCGATATAGTAAATAGAAAATATATAAATAATAAAAAATGTAGGGTTGACTATCCGTTTTCATATCCGATACATGCAGGTATCGAAACCACGACAAAATCGCAAAGCTTTGCAGTCTACCTCCTGATGATGCTTTGGGTGTGAGGCGAAACGATTGTTGACTTTGTGATAGTGAATGTGTGTACTGCTTGTGTATTGTTTTGGTGGTGGAAATAAGTCCGCCTTTGTACATGTGCTATTTTTTCTACCACTTTCTCTTTTCTAACAATATGTATGTACAATAAAGAAATAAATTTTACGAACGTTTTATATTATACTAGCTGTGCCAGCGGCTTCGCCCACGTGGAAATCAGCGTGTCACAATTTTTTCTAGAATTCAAGTTTTAAACATAAAAGTAGTTATTGTGAGTTAACCATAAGAGATAGAGACATGCTGTCCAAGACTTTTTGTAGTATTTTTATAAATCTACAATTCTCTAGTACATTATTTTAGCGTATCTCTGCTGGTTTGCGCAGCGCACGCGACTAAAACTCCCAGCAAGCAAGCTTTTTAACAACTGCGCGATCTCTTCAACACAATTTACATAATACCGACATGTACTATTTACCTAAACTATCCGGAATGTTGCACTATCTTTTGGTGAAAACCGTACAAAAATCCGTTCAGTAGATTTTGAGAAAATCGATTACATACAGACAAACAGCTTTTTGGGACTTTGTTTTATAATAAGTATAGATTGTCTGGTATACGCATATCTTCAGTATCACTTTAGCTTTCTTTGTTCCTTTTTCCGGCCTAGTTATTTGGAAGAATTCGTTACATATCGATTTGATATCTCTTTGTCGAGTTCGGTTTATAATCGTGCCACAGAAGGGTCCCGATTCGCAGGCCTGACGTGGAGGTGGAAGCGAAGCGAACAGCTGCAAGTCCACCCAGCGCCCATACTCCAGTTCCGAGGCTGGCTGATTACGTTTGGGGGGCAAGGCTGCCACTGCCCTACGCTATACCGTGGCTAAAACCTACTCTATGGTCTCCTGGTAAGAATTTTTAATCACACATCCAAAATGTTTATGATTCTTATTATCAATCTTCAGATATTGCGTAAAAAAGATCTGCAAATAGCCTCGATATATTCGATAGACACATTTAGGGCTAGCTCCCCTACTCTAATATAATGCTCTATGGACTTTTTCCCAGCAGTAGGATAGTCAAGTAGCGGCCTGTTACAATCCCACTGCTGGGAATAGGCCTCCTCTCTCCGTTTCTGGAGAGAAAGGTTGGAGCTAAGACCTACCACGCTGCTCCAATGCGGATTGGTAGGTTACACATATCTCCAGAATTCTTTAGAGATATGCAGGTTTCCTCACGATGTTTTCCTTCACCGAAGGTTCTTTAGAGATATGCAGGTTTCCTCACGATGTTTTCCTTCACCGAAAAGCGTGTGATTAATTGCAATTATCAATTAGACACATGAATTTTAGTAGAAAAAATCATTGGTGCCTGCCCGGGTTTGAACTCGTGTTCCCCTAGAAAGAGTCGCACGATCTCACCACTAGGCTATCACAGCTCATACTTTATGGAAAAGTAAAAAACTTTTAAACTGCTGTACCATTACAGCCATACAAATACCATTAAAAACGCTAATACAGAAAGCCTTCTTTCTATACTATTGAGGATTACTTAGACGATAAGAATGCGTGGATATAGCTACTCTGCCACCATGTACAAGACATTAAAAAGTGTATATAACTAGTAATAACAATTATTCTTTGAAAATCTCTCTCGAAAGAGTCGCACGGTCTCACCGCTGGGCTATCACAGTTCTTGGGATAGTAATAGACGGATATTTCATATTGGCAGGTGCCCTCACAGCACTCAGCAATGTCAGTGCTATAGAGGAGCCGCGAGCGTTCCGTCCGGTGCGTTCACATCGTCTGGAATCGCCACAGTTGTCTCCCGTTGTTTCACCGCAACGATCACCAAACAGGTTATTACTATAAGAAATACATAGAATAGAATCAATGTATTGATCATTGTTTCAATGTATGAAACAAAACCTTCACGAAAATTATGAGCACGCGGACGCGGCAGTATGAACTTAGGCACTGTTTATAGTTTTTATGAAAAAAGAGTGAAGAATTCTAGCATTTTTGTAAATAATAAACTAACTAAATCATTAATAATAAAATGTTTTTTTTTGTTTTTTTATACATAAAATACCTTAAATTAATTTTGAATACTAAAAAAAATAATAAAAGAATATAAAAGACATTTCATTAATTAAAAAAACCATTAAACACGCTATAATGCATTTGAAATAGATATGCGTATTTGTTGTAAAGACTGTGATCAATTTGAGAAAAGTATATAATATATAAAAGTATATAATATGTATAGTTTTTGATTATAGTCTGTGAATATCGACATAATGTGAGTTCCAATCACTGTGCGACTACCTGTATCCTTTACTAAAGATTAAAAAAAGATTAATTAAGCTAACGCTAAAACACTTATAGCCTTTAGAGCCTAGACTACTATTTATTTTTTATAGATTTTCATATGTTTTCATGGTTTTTATGTAATATTAGTGTTGTTAAGTTTCCAAAAGAGAATTTTACATACATTGTTATTGTACAGTTGTAATATTTTGATATCTATCTATACTTATTATAAAACAAAGTCCCAAAAAGCGGTCTGTCTGTATGTAATCGATTTTCTCAAAATCTACTGAACGGATCTTTATACGGTTTTCACTAAAAGATTGTGCAATACTTCCGGATGGTTTAAGTAAATAATACAAGTCGGTATTATATAAATTGTTTTGAAGAGATCGCGCAGTTGTTAAAAAACTTGCTTGCTGGGAGCTTTGGTCGCGTGCGCTGCGTAAACCAGCAGAGATACGCTAAAGTAATGTACTAGAGACTTGTAGATCTTTAAAACTACAACAAAAAAGTCCGCGATAGCATGTCTCTATCTCTCATGGTTAACTCACAATAACTACTTTTATGTTCAAAATTTGAATTCTAGAAAAAAATTGAGACACGCTGATTTCCACGCGGGCGAAGCCGCAGGCACAGCTATATTCAAATTAAAATTCAAAATATTATTTATTCAAGTAAACTTGTAAACGAGTACTATAACAGAACTAACTATCTTGCTATAATCCGGAAGGGTTAAATCCATGTATCCAATTCCGTTTTGCTACATGTGTTCGGAGGGGAGGGTAGTGGTGGGGGTTGAACTATTTAAGACTGCTTGTATGGGTGGGGCGGCGCATTACGATTTTTGTTGTGGAGCCTATCCTCCTGATGATGCATCGGTTTCGGAGCGAAACGTTTGTCTAACCCGTGCGGATTATAGAAAGGTAGTTAGTTCTGTTATAGTGCTTGTAATATGGAATTCCGTAAAGTAACGCCTGTTTCTATAAATCATTTGTAAACAAGTGCTTTTGAATCCTCAACTTTTCTGCTGCTGCTAAATATATTTAAGGTATAGTATATTTAAGGTACTTGTTATAATTATTTGAGAATCTCAATCAATCAATTTAGGTCCCCAACAATATCACCTCGACAAACACGCTCGCCGCTCCGCTCGCCGCTGCGCTCATCGCTCTCCTCTCCACGCCGGTCACCAGTTCGATCTTCGGAGCCCTCATCTCCTGCCCGTTCCTCAAAAAGTGACAGAGACAGCGATGAAAGTGTCGATATCGAGACCACCGAGGAAGACCAGACAAAAGACATGGTGAGTCTTCTGATTCTTTAATTTAGATTATTTTATTTTTTGTTTATTTATGTACCATATAAAAAAAACGTAAGAAAAACATTATTAATAAAAAAAGTTTACAAGGTCAACTTATATCTTTGACAGAGATCTCTTGCCAGCTGACCTACGAAGTGAGACAATTTATAGCTATTAAAATTAAAAATTATCAAACTATAAATAACTTATATAAACTATTTAACTTATAAATAAATAGTCTTAGTTTTAATGAATAGTTTTAGTTTTCTTTTAGATAATTTTTCAGGGACTTAAGTTTAAGTCCGTAAGTTTCTGGAGATCTCGAGAAACTTAAGTCCCTGAAAAAAAACGGTGGTGGAGGTTTGTGCATGTGTTTTAACGAATCCTGCATGTATCGGGTATGAAAAAAACGGATAGTCCACTATATATTGTGCATTATATATATTTCCTATTTACTTTATCGCGGGCAAAATAATTTATTATTACTTTTGTAAGATCTCTGCAAAGTAACGCCTAATTCTATAAACAATTTTTCGTCAAACGTTATTAAAAAAGCTACCACTGATTCAGAAGAGTGTTTCTAAGCAGAAAAACCAAGAAAGTCGGCAGATACTCTGTTTTTAAACAAGTTGCGTACTACTGCAATATAAATATTATTAGAAAAGGCAGGAATTTCACTTAAATATCTCAGCTTTCTCACATAGCCAACAAAGACTAACGTATAGCTACAACATATAAAACAGGCCAAACATGTATTAACAGGTTGTTTCATATAATTTGGAATTATTATGCCAGGACGATGCTACCACCAGTTCGGAACGCTACTATCCACTGAGAAAAACTGGCAAGAAACTCAGTGATCACTCTTATCACGAATATTAACTATTCGAGGCTAGATTCTAATTACACGAACGTAATGTAGGTAGGTGCGGATCTGCCCGAACAACATTAAGCGCCTCTATAGTAATCGCACGAATATGAGGGTAGATTCTAATAACAAATAACACTCAATGTAGGTAGGTAGATGCGGGTCTAGTCAAACAATATAAGAACGACACAGTAACACTAATTACACCTGCTTGTTCAACCAAGACAGATTGTAACACGATCTAAACGCGGGAGCGTTTAACAATCGTACAAGTCACGTTAAAACGAGACTCCAAGCGATGATACTACCAGCAGCGTAACAGTCTAATAACCGTAAGAGTCGAGTATGACAACAAGACTGCCTTCAATATGGCGGACTCCTAATTTTCGCTCCAAAGGCAAGTACTTGCTATCACCCACGTGATTATAGTGTTGCCAACTTTCATTCCTAACAATATATTATCACTCAAATATAAATTTTCACTAGACGGTAGCATAATGCACATCCTTGGATATAGTTAATTGAATAATCGCATATGATCTCACGGCATATGCGTGGTCCCCGGAGATTTGCCCGGGTGGCAGTTAATTACACGCTCCATGGACAGACAATGTACGGATTTGTTATTAATTATATCATAGCCGACTATCTTTGTTGTTTAAGCAGTGCGTTCGTGTAATTTGTTTGTCAGATGACTAGTTTTAATACTGTCTATTTAGTCAATCGAACCCAATTGAGCTGAATTTCGATTATTTCACTTTTTAGAGGGAGTTATGTTAGTCAAATTTTGGTAAAACTTCTATCTGTTGCATGTATGCAAAAAATAAAAATATAAAATAGTTATAGTCTGTCAGTGTGTATATATGTGTGAGTGTGTGCGTTATTAATCACGATAAAATTGGATTAGTAAGTAAACTTAGTAGATTATTTTTTATTTATATGGGACACATAGCTAAATAATATTTCCATTACTTTTATTATGAACGATAAAACTACATTTTACCCAAATACATGCTTGATAAATAAATCTTATATTTACAATTTTTGTATAACAGTGTAAGTTGAAGTTTGAAAGTTGGCCCTCTGCAGAGTCGAACCCGCGTCCCACGGAGCTGTAAGTAGGGTTACTGCAACCTGCGCCAACGGGTCCGTCAATACTGGGGCAATATTAATGAAATTTTGAACAATTGAATCTCATGTACAAAACTAACTCATGGGGAAAAAACTTTTTATGTTCGTCTTTAGTTTTCTCAGACTATCTCTAATAAAAAAAGTGTTTTATCAAAACAGTTCTATTTATGCAGATCTATATGTCCGCCTTGTGGTATCCGGCTGAGTAGAATTTCTTACCGAGGTGTCGTAAAAGGCGACTAAGGTAAGTTGACGTCAGGCAGGCGGCCGGTCGTAAAATACGCAGCCAAATCATTTTACAACATGTTTGTAACATGTTATGCCGACCCCGCTCAGAGTGGGATAAGGGCAGGAGGATGATGATGACTATGCAGATGGTATTCTTTTTACAAAGTTCATCTAGTGTTGATCGTTTACGAAATCTCTATTATTCTTTGACCTAAATCCATTCAACTTACTCTGAATAAAGCAATTGTTAAGCACTGAAAAATTAATAAGGCCACGTCTCCCATACGGTATTTGATTTTACATTCATTTGTCACAATGAAATGAAATAAAACAAAAGAAGGAAATGTCTGTAATACCGGCACCAAAAGAAGGGAATCTAAAATGTAACTAAAATAAACAGCGCATTATTAAAGATTGTGATATCTTTCTAATGCCCTTATCCCACTCTGAATGGGGTCGGCGCAACATATATTTCGCTTTCATTCTCACCTATCATTCGTCAAATCTGATATATAAATAAATAATCATTATGGCGTTGTGGGTAGTGACCCTGCCTTCAGCTACGCGGGTCGCGGGTTCGATTCCCGCCGAGTGCCATCATTTTCTATAAACAATTTGTTGGTTCTCCGAGCCTGGGTGTGTATTTGTATTTAAACTTATATATGTAGCATATCTACCAGTTGTCCGTCACTCATAACACAAGTATTAAGTTACTTACTTTGGGGACGGCCGACCGTGTGTGTAAATGTCCCATATATTTATTTATTTATTTATTATTTAATTATACATACGGTCGTCTGTCCCCAAAGCAAGTAACTTACGGACAAATGGTAGATATAATACAAATACAATTTTAAATACATACTTAAACACAAATATGCACCCAGGCTTGAAGGACCAACAAATTGTTTAAAGCAAATGTTGGCCCTCGGCGGGAATCACACCCACGACCCGCGGAGCTGAAGGCAGGGTCACTACCCACTCCACCAACGGGCCAGTCAAAGAATCAAAGTGATACCAATCCTTTTATATGCATGTCATTTCAAAATGCAACCATCTCTCTTTCGGTCGTTTAGTCGTCGTTTAATATACGATCATGGAGTTAAATTGGTTGTGTGATTTTTTCAAAGATTCCAACAAATAACATAATAAATGCATGCGTACAAGGGGTTACGCCTAAAATTGAACATTGCGATGAAAAATACGTCGCGTTTTAAATGCTAAATGCACTGTCGTGTGAATCTGGATACCCATTTATTTCATTCTGACGTATTTTAAACGCACGATAAAAAACCTCTGGTGTGTAAGAGGGGTTAACAAGACTCTTTGTATAGGAACGTATTGTATAAACGGAACCAAAGAAAACGTCTAATTCTATAAATAATACATATTTACTTACGTCATAATCGCACATGATATTTCTGCCACACGTCTCTCACGTTACCTAACAATACTCCCATTTGTAATGTTCAAAAGGTTGTATTCATCAAAAAAAATCACGCAAAGAGCAAAATCCCCAATTAATTGGCGCACGGGATCCGATCAGTGCTAAATTAAACATTTTCCCTTATTTAACAACGAAATGAAGTCCATTTGAATTCGGCGCGCCAGTAATTACACAGTTTACGACGTGCAATACTCGCGTCGGCCATTTCCTGCAAAATGGCGTCTCTGGGGATGTGACAGTTCAAAACTTAAATGGCGAATGTTCAAAACGACTTCAGAAACGAATTAATCAATGAATTCATTATCTTGAATTGAGGAAAAGAAAATCTGTAACCGAAGTATAGAATATTCGACTTAAAATTTGTTACAAGCAATATAACAGAACTAACTACCTTGCTATAATCCGCACGGGTTAAGTGAATGCATGCAAAGCCAATGTGTATTAAGCAGGCAAAATCAACGCACCTTATACATGCAGGACCAGCCACCACATGCACCCCAAGGCACAATTCACCAGCAACAACGAACACAAAAGCAGCACACACACCCACCACCACAATCTCGACGATCGTTTCGCCCCGAAACCGAAGCATCATCAGGAGGATAGGCTTCACGACAAAAATCGTACTGCGCCGCGCTACCCATACAAGCAGTCTTAAATAGTTCAACTCCCACCAATACCCTCCCCTCCGAACACATGCAGCAAAACGGAATTAGATACATTTACTTGCTCGTTAATTAAGTGACCATTGTTATTTTTTATTATCTCAAGCTGCTCCAACGTATTGAGCCGGAGTCCCTTATCACAAGTGTGGAGAATATGAAATGAATGGTCATTAGGCACTTTATGACCGCTTTCTAGCAAGGTAGCAAGCAAATAGCAAGGTAGTTAGTTCTGTTATATTGCTTGTAATATGGAATTCCGCAAAGTAACGCCTGCTTCTTTAAATCATTTAAAATTTGTTATTTTAGGCAATATATTTCTCAATACTGCTTTTTTTGTGAGTAATTGTGACCCCTCGTTCGGACGAGGGGTTTTTTCCCGTTCGTCAAAAATACGTCAAAATAAAACAAATGGGTATCCAGAATATTATGAATGTCTGTTCACACGACAGCGCATTTAAAATGTGACGTATTTTTATCGCGCAATGTTCCATTTTAGGCCTTAGGGCGTTATAACGCCTATTTCGGAATTTTAAGCAAAACTTGTTTACTTTTCCTATTTTTATAGCATTATGTCATATGAAATCATGCTATGGGGTACAGCGGCTGATATTCACAGGGTCTTCGTTTTACAAAAAAGAGCTATTCGTGGTATTTATAATATGAAACCTCGTGATTCTTTAAGGGAGAAATTCAAAGAAATAGGCGTCATGACTGTAGCTTCTCAATATATCTATAGTAATATACTATTTGTAAGAAAAAATATTCACCTTTATAGTAAAAATAGTGATAGATCTGACAGACACACTAGAAACTGAAATAAACTAATGACGCCAAGGTTGCGCCTCCAAAAGGTGCGAAAATCATTTGTCGGTCTCGGTACACGTATTTATAATAAAATTCCTCAACATTATCTAGACTTGCCTTTACACAAGTTTAGAAATTATCTTAAAACGATGCTGCTCCATAAAGCTTACTATACAATTGAAGATTATTTGAGTGACAGTAGCATATCTTAACTGCAGTCAGCTACGCACCAAGCTGCAACGATTAATTTGTAACCATCAATCAAATTGTAAAAAAATATATATTTAAAAAAAATGGCCGCCGAGTTTCTTGCTGGTTCTTCTCGGTAGGAGCAAACTTCCGAATCAGTGGTAACTTCTTGTAAACCTTTGACGATTCAAAAGTACTGTAAACAGTCTACTTGAATAAAGAATATTTTGAGTTGAGTTTGAGTTAACACGACGAATTTTTACGCCCGTGCCTAGACAAATTATTTAAAACATTTTAAATTTTGTAAACAAAATTATAATTGCAATACATTTTCTACTGCTAATGTAAGGATATAAGAACAAAAAAAACTTCAAACAACAATTTTTAGTGGAGTATTTCTTCCGACGAAGCGTCGGTTACGGCGCGAAGTGATTGTTGAGATTGTGGTAGTGAATGTATGCAGTGCTTGTATATTTTATTTTTTTGTATATTTATGTGTTTTTGGTGTATGAGTTGATTTGTATGAGAACGGATAGTACACTTTGCATTCATCATTATATATATTTTGTTTATCGTGGATAATAGTATTAAAATACTTAAAAAGGTTTCAACTAATATATCAAAACAATTCTTAAAACACATTATTACGCGTAATTACTTTTATATTAATTATTTTTCGTCACAACAGAATGCCGCCAAAATGAATTACCCCTGTCTTTTTTTTATATCCCCTCAAGTAGGCTAATGCCAATATTTAAACTTCCTAATACACTAAACTCAATACAATAATTATTATTAATACAATATTATTATTATTATACAAAGGTTAAAATTGCTAACAATAGCAAAATAATATTTTCATTACTCTTTTCCTACTGAATGTTTAAGAATATATATAGAATCAGCTTCCTGAATTTAATATCTGCTTGTAACCGTGTTATCCAAGTTTTGAAAAAAAAAATACAAAAACCACTAAGTAACTTAAGAAGTAGTCTAATCGCGGATTACGTCTGGGATGTGATTGGAAAAATTCCCGACCAACTTTTTAAATTGGATCCGATTCGAGCTCCGTTTGGCGCGAATGTCGCCATAATACGATTGCTTCAATACTCGGCTATCAAATTGCATCTTCGAGAAACGTTTATGTCATTTTTCGAAGTTAAACTTACATTAGTTGGCTTTTATTGTTACGTTTTTTGTTATTTTAATGATGACAGGGTGATTAATCGAAAGGAAATCTTTTTTCAAAGTATAGACTATAAGTCGTAGATTTAGATGATTTATAGAAGCAGGCGTTACTTTGCGGAATTCCATATTACAAGCAATATAACAGAACTAACTACTTTGCTATAATCCGCACGGGTTAGGTGAATGCATGCAAAGCCAATGTGTATGAAGCAGACAAAATCTACGTACCTTATACATGCAGGACATGCCACCACATGCACCCCAAGGCACAATTCACCAGCAACAACGCACACAAAAGCAGCACACACACCCACCACCACAATAAATAAATAAACGATCAAAAATAAATAAACGATCGTCGAGATTGTGGTGGTGGGTGTGTGTGCTGCTTTTGTGTGCGTTGTTGCTGGTGAATTGTGCCTTGGGGTGCATGTGGTGGCTTGTCCTGCATGTATAAGGTACGTAGATTTTGTCTGCTTCATACACATTGGCTTTGCATGCATTCACCTAACCCATGCGGATTATAGCAAAGTAGTTAGTTCTGTTATATTGCTCGTAGATTTAGGTATATACTTTTTTTGTTCTTATTATTATTTTATGTATTTTTCAAAGAGACTGGCAATACTGACGTCATAAATATTGACTTTTCTCGAGAATTCTTGGCAGTTGGTTTTTTTTATTAACCTTAATCGAGAATTTTTGGCGGTTGGCTTGGTCGGGAACTCCTTAAAAAATTCTCAATTGTACATATATTTTTACGATCGACTCATACAACGTTCATATAATTCGATTTTTCTTAGTCCAGTAGACCATCAACCATCAACTTCTAGAAAACGATTCAATTGCAATGCATTTAAAAGTCGGTACCTAAACTGAATCGCTTTCTTTTCGTACTGTGAAGTGTTTTTAACTGAGTTGCATTTGGATCGCACACCTACTATATAACAGTGAATGAAATACGGCATTGACATAAACTGTGCGTCTGTAACACGGTAGATATAAAAAGCAAAACAATTCAGTTTAGATCTTCAATTGAGTCGCAATAAGAGTTCATGATAAACCTGCAGGTGTGGATAAACCTGATTTGACCTATAAAAATAAAAAAAACTTTTAAGGTATAGCCGATAAGATGATTCTGTTTTAGTACTTTATTTTTAGTAAGCTGCAGTCAAAAACTGCAAACGATACGTTACAATTACATTTGTCTTCTTTAAAAACATCTTACAGATATAAACAACACAATTTTTGCCCGAAGTGTCACTAAGATTCATTTAATTGCGTATAACATGCAAATTACTTAAACTACTTAGTTCACCACTTCTATATCAAAAATCCTTTCTAATATATCCAATATTATTTACATCTACACTTTCTTCTAAGGTTTTAAAGAATTTATCCCTGAGTGTAAAAAACAAAAAAATTACGTGCTATTTTTATCGAACATCTTTTTAAGTTTAAATGGGCCATGTTTAGGTATATTATAACCAGATATATGTGATCTATATGTTACAAAAAGGCAACGAGGTTATATAAATTCACCGGAAACAAAACCAATAAGAAATGTTTCAAGACTAGACGGAAATCTTTACTTTGATCATTTAAACCGGCGCGTGACTGCCGTGTGAGTCTCAACAGTGATTTATACCAACATCAAGTGATACAATTGAATCGTCTGACAAAGTATCTATTAAGGACGTGACTGGGATCTTAACCAACCCCAACGTTTTTTTACTTCTTTTGAAATTGTCTTGTTTGGTTGTATTTTATCACGGTCGGATTATTACCTACTTTATTTATACGTGAACATACATAGATGACTTTGCCGATGTTGGAATATAAAGTGCTGATCTGTCTGAAGTCATTATAGCAGTGATTGCCGATAGGGGCTACATAAGGCTCTTATATGACTGGCCCGTTTGCGCAGTGTGTCGAGGGCCATCATTTTCTATAAACAATTTGTTGGTTCTTCGAGCTTGGGCCTATACTTATATTTAAGTATGTATTTAAAATTATATATGTAGTATATCTAGCAGTTGTCCGTCACCCACAACACAAGTATTAAGTTACTTACTTTAGGGACGGACGACCGTGTGTGTAAGTGTCCCATATGTTTATTTATTTATCAGGGTTTCACTAGTTCAAACCACGAGCAATGAGTTTTTCTAATAAAACGTAGGTGCCTCATAATTACTTAGAATTTAATACGAGCTTTTCAGTAAATGAGAATATCCTGAAGAAAGGTATATATTTGAAGAGAATGAAGGAAGAAAAATCAGGATATACAGACTGGTGCCCACCATTCAATATTCATTTTAGTTTTAGGTACCTATACACCTCAGCATTATAAGATTCTATTATAAAATTCCGCTTAAAAAAAGGCTAATACAAAAAGCCTACTATACTATTCAGGATTACTTAGACGATAAAAATGCGTGGATATCGACCCTGTACAAGACATTAATAACTATATGTAACTAGAAGTAAGAACTATAAGTAAGAATTATTCTTCAAAAAGAGCAACCGCCGAGTTTCTTGCTGGCTTTTCTCGGTAGAAACAGCTTTCCGAACCAGCAGTAGATGTTGACGATTCAAGAACATTTTTTTAATTTATTACATAAAATCTTAAATGATATATAGTACGCTACAATAAATAATGCACATCGAGGCTTAGAGAGAGAAATCGGCTAGATTCTGCTTCATAGAGCATTGTCTCTGTCGCACAGACTGACGAAACCGTATGAAACATCACATACTAACTGAGTGACAGAGACAGCGCTCTACGAAACCGAACTGGCCATCTGTTTCGTTTTAAACACCGATGTGCAATATTTAATGCCGGGTACTATACAATATTCGATTAGAACAAGTTTCTCTGTACACTGCGACATCGTTGGTTTACTTAGAGTCGTACAGGTGCTTTGTTGTAAACAATATTAATCCTTAATACGCGTAATATACTTTAGTTATTTTTGTGATGAAACTGTCCGAGTGAGAAAGAATGATTAATCGCACTCGATCGTTCTTGCAATAAAAGGTGAGCATGGAGAGGTAGGCTAAGTACAGGCTGATCATTTTTTTTGTTATAATCAGTTTTAAGACATTATATATTTGATTTTCAACTAACTCAATTAAGCCTAATTTTGAATTAGGCTCCTTTAATATTAAGCGTGCGATATATAAAATTAAGTGGCACTGAATCATGTGATACTGCACCGATTAAGTACGTGTGTGGGGTGTTAACAGATCCCGGAAAGCTGTTTGTCTTTAATGTGGGTTGAGGATTACACGATTTGTCCACGTGATTGAAAGCAACTGTTTTAGGATCTGTTGGGAAATATATTGGGTATTGTCTTCATTGCATTCATCTTGAGATTCTTTTCCAACGTTTATCTAGACCAGAGTTCCTCAAACTTTTTTGTGTCGTAGACCCCTTGCCATGTTTTTCTGTGTTGGGTAGACACCCTACTTACCTGATATTGATTTCCTGTAAATTTCTAACTGTAGTAAAGTTTAGTGTTAAAAACTTAAAGTAAAAATAGGTGTTAATTTATACATTTATTCATTGAATTTAAATTAAAACTAGTCAAAATAAAATTTCGTGCAAGGTAGCGAAGCTCTGAGACTGCGACTCTCAGGTTTTTACAAGTTCAAAATGTATTGCGACCACAAAGCGAATACCAACATCCTACAACTTACACAATTTTATAAACATGTATACTATTTTTTTTACTTCATAGGTACTTTTATAAATAATGTATATGGTTTGATATTATAAGATAGTATGATGTCAGTAAAAGGTACTATAAGTGTATGTGTTGAGATCCACTATCGTGGACCCCCATTTTCATTTCATGGACCCCCAAGTTGTTTTTCGCTATCGTAGACCCCTTGCAGGACCCCTAGTGGTCGATATAGACCACTTTGGGAATCACTAATCTAGACTTACGTAGAGTGTTATAATAATTTTTAATGAGGGTACTTAATTAAATAGCAAATTCGTGAGGCCTAAGGGCGAATAGATATGAAAAATTGAACTTTTCAATATTCCAAATATTCTTTATACGGTTCAGAAAGCTGTTCCTACCGAGAAGAGCCAATAAGAAACTCGGCGGTTGCTTTTTATAAAACATAATTCTTATCACTAGTTACATTTAGTCATTGCTGTCTTGTATAGGGTCGAAGAGTAGCTATAACCTCGTATTCTTACCAACTAAGTAATCAACAGCATAGTAAGCTTTCTGTATAGTAAATAGTGAAAAAACCTTTTTCCCTGCAGGAACAAGAAATAACGCTTAGTACATATTTGAAGGTATGAAGTCGCTGGTATAGCTTGTTTCCATTTTTTTTCGAACTTATAAAGCTCGGAAACCAGACAAAAATAAATGACTTAGCTATAATCCCCCTAATGCGATATAAACAGATACTTTGTTTAAATATTCTTTAACCTTTCAAAACAATTGTGTTTACCAAACGGACGGTAGTTTTAATTTAGTAAATCGTCGACAGTTTACCGCGTTGTTTGTGCACGCGCCCTAATTTGAACAAGGCAGTGTGCGCGGGGCATTATTGTAATCGCTTTTGAGAGTGCTTAATTCGAAAGCTTTTTTATGTCGATAATTATCTGTTGTATCAAATTACAGGTGTACTTAACTAATATATCCTTACCGTGAATAACTTGACAAGTACAACGCACATTTTCAAGGCAGCCAACGTTTACGTTTAGTATACGTTTATGAGAGTTATTTAAATATTCACAAGTTTAAAAAAAATACACTTACACACACGGTAATCCGTCCGCATAGTTATTAGTAGTAACTTAATACTTGTGTTATGGATCACGGAGAACTGGTAAATATACATATACTACATAAAAAGTAGCGGCCTGTTACAATCCCACTGCTGAGCTAAGGCCTCCTCTCTCCGTTTTTGGAGAGAAGGATTGGAGCTAAGACCTACCACGCTGCTCCAATGCGCGTTGGTAGGTTACACTTATCCCTAGAATTCTCTAGAGATATGCAGGTTTCCTCACGATGTTTTCCTTCACCGAAAAGCGTGTGATAAATTGCAATTATCAATTAGACACATGAGTTTTAATAGAAAAACTCATTGGTGCCTGCCCGGGTTTGAACTCGTGTTCCCCTCAAAAGAGTCGCACGGTCTCATCGCTGGGTTATCCCAGCTCTTTATACTACATATATAATTTTAAATACAAATACACACCCAGGCTCGAAGAACCAACAAATTGTTTATAGATAATGTTGGCCCTCGGCGGGAATCGAACCCGCGACCCGCAGAGCTGAAGGCAGGGTCACTTCCCACTGCGCTAACGGGCCAGTCATGTGTATGTGCGATATAAGAGATTTATCGACTTCACTTAAATATTCACCATATAAATTAGATAATCTCAATTCCTATTATGATTAAACATATAAAAGGACGTAAATGATTTATAGACGGAGGCGTTACTTTGCGGAATTCCATATTACCTACACTATAACAGAACTACTTTGCTTTAATCCACGTGTGTTAAGCGAATGTATGTAATGCTAAGTGTATGAAGCAGGCAAAATTCACGTACCTTACACATGCAGGACAAGTCACCACATGCAGCCCAAGACGCCTCCACCACCAACAATGCACACAAGTAATACAGACAACCACCACCGAAATCTCCACCTAGTTACTTAGTCCACTTCTTTATTTTAATGAATTATTAATATAAAAAACAACTTACTAATAGCCGTAATAAACTATAATTAATAAACAATTTTTTCGATTCGAATTAAAAAAGTAGTAAAATAGCGGCCCGTTACAATCCCACTGCTGGGAATAGGTCTCCTCTCTCCGTTTCCGGAGAGAAGGGTTGGAGCTGAGACCTACCACGTTGCTCCAATGCGGATTGGAAGGTTACACATATCTCCAGAATTCTCTAGAGATATGCAGGTTTCCTCACGAAGGAAAACTCCTTCAACGAAAAGCGTGTGATTAATTGCAATTATCAAGTAGAGACATGAGTTTTCCCTCGAAAGAGTCGCACGGTCTCACCGCTGGGCTATCACAGCTTCGACACAGATCGCAAATTCAATTAAGTCGAATATGTGCTAGCCACAGATTCGACTTAATTGAATTACAGATCGATTAAATTTTATGGGGAGAAATATCCATTAATTATTAGTCGATTTTTTAGCTCTTTCATATTTTCCTCTCATTCGACATCTCTGGTGTTACTTCTCTTTATATGGATTTCATACTTCACATAATCCAATCTCTTCCGACCTTCCTTTAATGAGATATCCACTATAAATAAAATAACTCGTATACACAATTAAATACTCACGCCCTGTGGTATCCGGCAAAATAGAATAGACCACCCTCCTTTCTTACCGAGGTGTCGCAAGAGGCGACTAAGTTATGTGCCGTGTGGTATCCGGCTGCATAGAATAGACCACCCTCATTTCTTACCGAGGTGTCGTAAAAGGCGACTAAGGTAAGTTGACGTCAGGCAGGCGGCCGGTCGTAAAATACGTAGCCAAATCATGTGACATGTATGTAAATGTTGCGCCGACCCCTCTTAGGGATAAGGGCAGGAGAATGATGATGATAACACAATTAAATACTAATTAATATCAAATAACTTAATCCTAAGTTTATTAAGTGTACAAAACAATAATTTAACTTGATCCTAAAGTGCCCTATGTACTTGTTACTGTAACAAACAATTAGCTTAATAACTTTAGAGCTCGGGGCGTAATCCGATTCCAATCTAGATTGTTCGGAAGGCCTGACTAGATTCGCAAATTTTAAGCCCCGATTATAAATATTGTCTGATGCTAAGTGATTGACTATTGCCATATTGTTTAGAGCAGGGCTTCTTAAATTATGGGTCGCGATCCCATTTGGGGTCGCGTAGCAAAATTCTGGGGTCGAATGATTTTAATGTCAAATATTTATATATACCATTTTATAACATTGACTTGCAGCGTCTAGACACGCGCATTTGTTGAAGGTTTCGAGCTATCTCCGCCGACAGATAGATTTTTGTATGTTTCAAAACGAATTCTAAATCTATATATTTTCATATGTAAATGTAAATGTATATTGTTACCTAATAAATAAATCATCAAAAAATATTAATTTATTTTTCTTTTATATTTGTCGTCAAGAAACTCGAAATCATAAATGGGGTCGTGAATGACAAAATTTTAGAAGCCCTGGTTTAGAGGTACATACAGAGCTGTGATAGCGCAGCGGTGAGACCGTCCGAGTCTTTCGAGGTCACGAATTCAAACCCCGGGCAGTCACAAATGAGTATATCTATTGAAACTTAAGTGTCCAATTGTAATTAATCACACGTTTTTCGGTGAAGGAAAACATCGTGAGGAAACCTGCATATCTTTAGAGAATTCTATGGATATGTGTAACCTACCAGCGTACCTATGTGCCAGCATTGGAGCAGCGTGGTAGGTCTTAGCTCCAACGCTTCTCTCCAGAAACGGAGAGAGGAGGCCTATGCCCAGGAGTGGGATACCTACAGGCCGATACTTTTTTACGTTACATACAGAAAGGTTCGACCGATTACGAACATTAAAGATCACTTAGGTATATCTCAATCTTCTTAAATAGGGTCTTAAAAAATTTATATTAGAAACGTTATAAATATAATTTAATTGGGGGCTGGCTTTGTTTGTAATGGTTCACTGACCTGGAGCGGCGAGCAACAGTACTTGTACTACCTAGTTTTTAGGTGACTTGTCCTGCATGTGTAAGGTACGTGAATTTTGCCTGCGTCATACACTTAGAATTGTATGCATTCGCTTAACCCCCGCGGATTATAGCAAAGTAGGTCCATTATAGTTTCTATAATATGGAATTCCGCAAAGTAGAGCCTGCTTCTATAAATCATATAAATGTTTTTATTTAGTTGAATACAAGTGATTATCGGCGATTAAATAATTATGAACCGCCTGGCAATCCTTGCCCTTCCTTTGAGGGAATTAACCGGAGGGTGTTCTGAAGCGTTGATTACTACCGGCTCCGATAATTGCAGCTCAACGCCTTTTATGAATAAGCATTAGATAATGTATTTATCAGTATATTTTACGCACTGAAAGAGACTGCTTTACGATTTTGTCGTGAAGTCTATCTCCTGATGATGCTTTGGTTGCGGGGCGAAACGATTGTTGAGTTTGTGATAGTGAACGTGTGTAGCGCTTGTGTATTGTGGTGGAAGTGGTGGAGGTTTGTGCATGTTTTTTTACGAATCCTGCACATATCGGGTATGAAAATACGGATAGTCCACTATACATTGAACACTATATATATTTTCTATTTACAGTATCGCGGATTATAGGAAAATAATTTTATTATTACTTTTGCACTGAAAGAGCCTTGTTGACTAAAGTTTGGACTGCGGGATCCTTAATGAAGTGCGACTAACACCTTTTTTACCGAAAAAATCCGTGGTTCTAACATATAACAAAAAAAAGTTTTATTTTTATAATACTAATACTCTTAATTGCCCATCAAATACATAGGAAATACAAGACAAAAGGAGAATATAGAACAGGAAAACATACAGAAGTGCAAAGGCGGTCTTATCACTAAGATTGATCTCTTACACACAATCTCTAACGAGAACGACGCACAAGACGGATACTACATGACATAATCAATAAACGTACTTTCTAATATTAGGACCTTACATATGAAATTGGCGTTTTGTCGTACTGGCCACTTTGATCTCAAATATTACCTTTATGGTTAGGAATTACAAATTCAAATTCATACAGCTATTTACTCATGCATTTGTGTTTCAAACCCCCTAATTCATTTGTTTTTTCTTCTTTTGTTTTTTCTTTGTGTCACTCTGTTTACAAAATGGAAAACATGAAATATCGCGTTATTTACGAGTATGAGTTCCACCGTGGCACCAGTGCTGCAGAAACGGCTCGAAGGATTAATGATGTGTATGGTGACGGTGTCGCAAAAGGAAACACAGTGCGTTTTTGGTTCCAACGTTTTCGTTCTGGAAATTTCGACCTGCAGAACAAGCCTCGTGAACGACCGGAGACCAAAGTTGATAATGAAGAATTGAAGGCTATTGTGGAAGCGGATCCATCGCAAACCACGTCCGAGCTAGCTGCAGGCTCCGGTGTTAGTAATAAAACTATTCTAATCCACTTGAAGCAAATTGGGAAGGTGAAAAAGCTTGAAAGGTGGGTACCTCATGAATTGAGTGAAGCAAACCGACAAACGCGCGTCGACTGCTGCGTTACGTTACTCAACCGGCACAACAATAAAGGAATTTTAAATCGAATCATTACCTGTGATGAAAAGTGGATGCTCTACGATAATCGGAAACGCTCATCGCAATGGCTGAACCCTGGCGAACCAGCCAAATCCTGCCCTAAGCGAAAATTGACTAAAAAAAAGTTGCTTGTAAGTGTTTGGTGGACTAGTGCCGGTGTCGTTCACTACAGCTTTCTTAAATCTGGCCAGACGATTACGGTAGATATCTATTGTCAGCAACTGCAAACCATGATGGAAAAGCTAGCTGCTAAACAACTGAGGCTGGTCAATCGCTCTAGGCCACTGCTGCTTCAGGACAACGCTAGACCACACACTGCACAACAGACGGCTACCAAATCAGAGGAGCTTCAATTAGAGTGTCTTAGACATCCACCGTACTCTCCGGACCTTGCTCCAACAGATTACCATTTTTTTCGCAATTTGGATAACTACTTGCAAGGAAAAAAATTCAACTCCGATGGGGCAGTCCAAACCGCCTTCAAAGCTTTTATTGATTCCCGCCCGAATGGTTTTTTTAGTAAGGGGATCAATGAACTACCTATGAGATGGCAAAAGTGCATACATAGCAATGGTACATACTTTGATTAATTAAATATATTTCATTAAAAAAAACGACTTTATGTTCCTCCCATAGAAAACGCCAATTTCATATGTAAGGACCTAATATTTACATTCTACGTTACATTAATAACATGAAGTAAATTTTTTTTGAACTTATATATAAATGTATATATATATATATATATATATATATATATATATATATATATAGTATATAGTGAACCACATAAATATTCGGACACTAAGGTGTGTTCGAATAGTGTCATAAAAACTAAATTGCCAACATCTGTGTTGGAAATGCAGCTCCAAACCATTACACTGCCTCCGCTGTGTTTTACTGTTCCTCTCGTATTTTGATACAAAGAACAGATATGAATTTATTATGAAATATATATATTATTATTGACTTGGATATATATCTTATTACTAGAAAACAAAACCAACTCTATCCTTCCATAGGTGTCCGCTGTACTTAGCGACTTATTTGAAAATACTTCAAGTGTCCGGATATTTTCGTGAGTCACTGTATATGATTATTCAAATCTTTATTTATTAGTCCATATTTATAAACTAACATAGAATTTTCTATGACGATATTTGAAGATGCTTAGCGATTTAGAATGTTGTGGAAGTACATTCCTTAGATTCACAGCTTTGACAGTAAAAGACTCGCTATACGCTTGGGAACGACTAACTGGGACTTTTTATGTTACTTTCTATTAAATTCAGGTAAAACAACAAGACAATAAATCATCGAGATTGCATCATCGAGTCAGTCATTGTATGTAAGAATTATCAATAACTACACAGACAAGCAAGAACTAATTTATAATGAAAGCGACGGCAAAGTGATTGCCTAATGTATTCAACATCTGCATAAATTATGAGTACTCAACACCTTCATCCATACTAATATTGTAAATGAAAAAGTCTGTTTGTCTATGTTTGCGTATACTGCTTTGCACCTAGCAAAAGTATAAGGTTCTATACTAAAATTCCGCAATCAATTTCGGTTTGCGATTACTGCAGTTTACAAACACTGTTCGAAGGAAGATTTTAAACTTTCGCGATTCATACTTATTAGTATTTTTATATATTAATACTGTTAAAAGGAGATTGATAATGATGCCGTGTGGTATCCAGCTGAGTAGAATAGACCATCCTCATTTCTTACCGAGGTGTCGTAAAAGGCTATCCGGTTGAATCGGTTCAGTAGTAGTTCCTGAGATTAGCGCGTTCAAACAATCAATCAACCAAACAAACAAACTCTTCAGCTTAGATATTAGTATTAGTATAGACATTTTAAAGCTTATACACCAAGGGTTATCATATAAGACAAATTTCCCGTTTTTGTTAATATATGTATTTACATTTTCACTGTTGGCTCCCAACAATCTTGACCGAAATATAAGGGCCTCAAATATTCTTCTATATTTTCACATCGTCCGTATACAGAAAAGGCCATTATAGTTTGAATAGCAAAATTAATGTTCCGCACACGGCGCAACCAATAAAAACAGCCCGAAATGTCATCGGAATGAGGTATAAATAAAAAACGAAATGCCACCACGGCATTTGTTAACAAATATACGGGTATTTCATTAACTAAAGCGGCTTTATACGCCGGAATCAGAAGACAAATGATATTTGTTATTAATTGTAATAAATGGAAGTGCATATCTCAAGTGAATATACAATATAATATATACAAAATATATTTGGTTTCATATATATTTATATATATAAATTTAATGATAAAAGTAGCGGCCTGTTACAATCCCATTGCTGGGATAGGCCTCCTCTCTTCTGGAGAGAAGGGTTGGAGCTGAGACCTACCACGCTGCTCCAATGCGGATTGGTAGGTTACACATATCTCCAGAATTCTCTAGAGATATGCAGGTTTCCTCACGATGTTTTCCTTCACCTTTTTTTTCGAACTGACTGTATGCTGTTAGCCCTAATGGCTTTTACAGCGTCACCGAGTGGAACGGGCGAGCGCAGAAGCATCGTCGATGTTGCAAAATGCACAGAGTAGAGCGCAGAAGCTGTACTAAAGTCGGGGACCGTCGTTCTAAGGGTGCCTCCTGTGAGGCCGGACCACGGCTTAGGGCGACGCGTAGTGAAGGGCTGATGGTATGACTTAAATTAGTCATTGCGGCATCGGAAGGGTGGCGAGAAGCCACGACCGACCGACGTCAGAAAACTGGGACCTCGTCTTCACCGGCGAAGACGCTGTGTGTGTGTTTAACGTGTATCTGTGTTTCCGATCCTTATTTGATCGTCGGGGTCATACAGGACGCTCTTTGGACGCCTATATTTTCGATGGTCGAACCTAACTAGGATGTAGGTAGAACCAACTGAAATAAGGGGGTTTGGGTGTACCTCAGATTTCTCGAAGTAAGATTTTAAAAAACGTTTAAAGAGGTGAGTAATGGTAGGGAGATGGGGGTCTCTATGGAGGTCAATGTTCCGCATGAACCACAGACAACCAGTGGCTGTCCGCATAAATCGGTTCTGTAGTCTTTGGAGCCTGAGCAATCTGACCTTTGAAACGTGCGCGAACGCAATGCTCGCATAGGACATTATTGGTCTTATGCAAGTTTTGTAGAGTGTCACTTTGTTGCGGAGCGATAATAAAAAGGGTGGTCTATTCTACTCAGCCGGATACCACACGGCGTGACAACTTACCATAGTCGCCTCTTACGACACCTCTATTCTACTCAGCCTATTCTACTATTTCTACTCAGGTCTTTTCTACTCAGCCGGATACCAACCTATACAGGTTTAGTAATAGTTATCATTAGGATTGCAGTTAAAGTTACAACAGTAAATTTCATACTGTGTAAGAGTATCAGTAGGTCACTGTGTAACCATTATTTTATATTTCCGAAGCATAACCAAACAAATCGATGTCAAGATTAAATAAATCGCGTGTGTGGACCAATAATTATTGGAGTTAATACGGATTTATTTATCGAATATAGCAATGGTTGTGCGACACGCCGGCGTTGCCTAAATAATTACACGGAGCGGATGTTGAATAGTTTATGAGATTACCATAGACGTTGGAAACGGCGTGGTTTTCCAAATAATATTTATTTATGACTTATGGATGCTTTTGATTTGATAGGTGATTAAATAACATATTTAAGTACTAACAAGAGACAAAAGAGACAAATTTCCCGTTTTTGTTAATATATGTATTTACATTTTCACTGTTGGCTCCCAACAATCTTGACCGAAATATAGGGGCCTCAAATATTCTTCTATATTTTCACATCGTCCGTATACAGAAAAGGCCATTATAGTTTGAATAGCAAAATTAATGTTCCGCACACGGCGCAACCAATAAAAACAGCCCGAAATGTCATCGGAATGAGGTATAAATAAAAAACGAAATGCCACCACGGCATTTGTTAACAAATATACGGGTATTTCATTAACTAAAGCGGCTTTATACGCCGGAATCAGAAGACAAATGATATTTGTTATTAATTGTAATAAATGGAAGTGCATATCTCAAGTGAATATACAATATAATATATACAAAATATATTTGGTTTCATATATATTTATATATATAAATTTAATGATAAAAGTAGCGGCCTGTTACAATCCCATTGCTGGGATAGGCCTCCTCTCTCCGTTTCTGGAAAGAAGAGTTGGAGCTAAGACCTACCACGCTGCTCCAATGCGGATTGGTAGGTTACACATATCTCCAGAATTCTCTAGAGATATGCAGGTTTCCTCACGATGTTTTCCTTCACCTTTTTTTTCGAACTGACTGTATGCTGTTAGCCCTAATGGCTTTTACAGCGTCACCGAGTGGAACGGGCGAGCGCAGAAGCATCGTCGATGTTGCAAAATGCACAGAGTAGAGCGCAGAAGCTGTACTAAAGTCGGGGACCGTCGTTCTAAGGGTGCCTCCTGTGAGGCCGGACCACGGCTTAGGGCGACGCGTAGTGGAGGGTTCATGGTATGACTTAAATTAGTCATTGCGGCATCGGAAGGGTGGCGAGAAGCCAAGACCGACCGTCGTCAGAAAACTGGGACCTCGTCTTCGCCGGCGAAGACGCTGTGTGTGTGTTTAACGTGTATCTGTGTTTCCGATCCTTATTTGATCGTCGAGGTCATACAGGACGCTCTTTGGACGCCTATATTTTCGATGGTCGAACCTAACTGGGATGTAGGTAGAACCAACTGAAATAAGGGGGTTTGGTGTACCTCAGATTTCTCGAAGTAAGATTTCAAAAAACGTTTAAAGAGGTGAGTAATGGTAGGGAGATGGGGGTCTCTATGGAGGTCAATGTTCCGCATGAACCACAGACAACCAGTGGCTGTTCGCATAAATCGGTTCTGAAGTCTTTGGAGCCTGAGCAATCTGACCTTTGAAACGTGCGCGAACGCAACGCTCGCATAGGACATTATTGGTCTTATGCAAGTTTTGTAGAGTGCCACTTTGTTGCGGAGCGATAATAAAAAGGGTGGTCTATTCTACTCAGCCGGATACCACACGGCGTGACAACTTACCATAGTCGCCTCTTACGACACCTCGGTAAGAAATGAAGGTGGTCTATTCTACTCAGCCGGATACCAACCTATACAGGTTTAGTAATAGTTATCATTAGGATTGCAGTTAAAGTTACAACAGTAAATTTCATACTGTGTAAGAGTATCAGTAGGTCACTGTGTAACCATTATTTTATATTTCCGAAGCATAACCAAACAAATCGATGTCAAGATTAAATAAATCGCGTGTGTGGACCAATAATTATGGGAGTTAATACGGATTTATTTATCGAATATAGCAATGGTTGTGCGACACGCCGGCGTTGCCTAAATAATTACACGGAGCGGATGTTGAATAGTTTATGAGATTACCATAGACGTTGGAAATGGCGTGGTTTTTAAAATAATATTTATTTGTGACTTATGGATGCTTTTGATTTGATAGGTGATTAAATAACATATTTAAGTACTAACAAGAGACAAAAGTAATAATAAAATTATTTTGCTATAATCCGCGATACAGTAAATAGAAAATATATATTGTTAAATGTATAGTGGACTATCCGTATTTTCATACCCGAAACGTGCAGGGTTCGTAAAAACACATGCACAAACCTCCAGAACATCCACTACAATATACAAGCACTACACACGTTCACTATCACAAACTCAACAATTGTTTCCTACAACCGAAGCATCATCAGGAGATAGACTCCACGACAAAATCGCAAATCGACAATCGATTTGTGCATGTGTTTTTACGAATCCTGCACGTATCGGGTATGAAAATACGGATAGTCCACCATACATTTAACACTATATATATATTCTATTTACTGTATCGCGGATTATAGCAAAATAGTTTTATTATTACTTTTGTATTATGGATAAATTACTAACAAGAGAATGCTGAATACGCTTATAATGAAATTAGATTTAATAAAAATGATAATTGTTACTTTATCTATAATATATGGTTGGTGTATTAAATAAATATATAATAAATAAATTAACAAGCGATACCAGTTTGTTTTTACCCTCACTAGGATATATGCATATTTGTTTTATGTAACTGTTCTGAAAAGGTTGCGCAGTTGTAAAAAAACTCGGCTTCTACTAAGGAATTGTAGATCTACAAAAATACTACAAAAAATTAAGCGATAGTATGTCTATCTCTCATGGTTAACTCACAGTAACTACTATTATTTTCAAAACACGCGGGTGAAACCGCAAGCACAGCTAGTTGTATAGGCTTAAGGTAAATAAATGGTAAAAGAATTTCTTTATCATATTCCGTGTGGTATTCGGCAGAATAGAATAGACCCCCCTCATTTCTTACCGAGGTGTCGTAAGAGGCGATTAAGGTATGTGCCGTGTGGTATCCGGCTGAATAGAATAAACCCCCCTAATTTCTGACCGTGGTGTCGCAAAAGGCGACTAAGGTATGTTGACGTCAGGCAAGCGGCCGGTCGTAAAATACGTAGACAAATCATATGACAGCATGTTTGTAACATCTTGTGCCGACCCCACTTAGAGTGGGATAAGGGCAGGAGAATGATTGCTTTAAAGTTAAGTGATAGCCAACACCGGTATTATTACGTTAATAGTTGGTTCGTGACGGATCTGATAGAATGATGATGAATGATGATGAATTTCTTTATAATATTCTTGCGAATTTCACTCCTTAAAGTAAATTCATTAAAAAAAACCGTAAGACTTACAAAAAACACTAGATAAAATGGTATTTTTAATTTCCGTCACTTCTATAATCTTGTTAGCTCTAGTCTGTAACTCAATGGCTTTTAAAATTAAACAACAATAATTACTGCGAGCTTTGTCTGTTATATCACTATCTGTAAAAGCTTAACCGAACAAGAGATTCTCAAACTTTAAGAAATTACTTTTATTTCTTTAATTTACTGTTTTTATAAAGATTGCTAAATCACTCTGCCTTTATCACATCTTATTTAAATATTACGCATAAGTTATTTTTAATATACTGTTTGGGTAAATCGATATTAAATCTTATTTTTGGCTTTCTTTTTCTTTTAGAAGGCTGTCTTTCGCGCTTAGTCGCAGTTCGGTGTAATATAAGGAGAAAGTTAGCTAAGTGCACTAACCTTCCAATGTCTCCCGAACCCGTAACTCTCCGTGGGTAAAATCGCAAAGCCTTGCGATTTTGTTTTTAAGTCTATCTTCTCATGACGCTTCGGTTACGAGGCGAAACGATTGTTGAGATTGTGGTAGTGAATGTGCAGTGTTTGTGTATTTATTTATTTATTTATCATCATCATTCTCCTGCCCTTATCCCACTCTAAGTGGGGTCGGCCCAACATGTTACAAACATGTTGTCACATGATTTGGCTACGAATTTTACGACCGGCCGTCTGCCTGACATCAACTTACATTAGTCTCTTTTTACGACACCTTGGTAAGAAATGAGGGTGGTCTATTCTATTTTGCCGGATACCACACGGCGTTATTTATTTATTTATGTACCACAAAAAAGTAAGAAAAACATTGTATTGTTGTGCTATTGGTGGTAGTGCAAGAGTTTTTACGAATCCTGTATATATCAGGTATGAACGGATACACATTATTAAATGTTTCTATTTACTTTATCGCGAATTCTAGAATAATAATTTAATTTAATAATAACAATTGTTAAGTAGCGGCCTGTTACAATCCCACTGCTGGGAATAGGCCTCCTCTCTCCGTTTCTGGAGAGAAGAGTTGGAGCTAAGACCTACCACGCTGCTCCAATGCGGATTGGTAGGTTACACATATCTCCAGAATTCTCTAGAGATATGCAGGTTTCCTCACGATGTTTTCCTTCACCGAAAAGCGTGTGATAAATTGCAATTACCAATTAGACACATGAGTTTTAAGAGAAAAACTCATTGGTGCCTGCCCAGGATTGTACTCGTGTTCCCCTCGAAAGAGTCGCACGGTCTCACCGCTAGGCTATCACAGCTCTACTTTATTATATACTAATTGTTACTTTTGCACAATATGTCTTATATCACATAACTGGCTAAAAAGCAGAGGATATTTGCTTATAATTAATTATAAGCAAATAGTTCCTAACTGCTATAAAATCTCTATATGTATTTTGAAATGAACATAGTGGGTCATTGTTGCGACACTTTGAATAGCACAGCATTATCGGTGATTGCTTTAAAGTTAAGTGATAGCCAACACCGGTATTATTACGTTAATAGTTGGTTCGTGACGGATCTGATAGCGCGAAATCGGATCGCTCTCGTGACGGTAATCGAACATACGACCCTTTAACATGTCAATGTATCACCTATTTTTATCAACATTAGGTTTCATCTTTTATTTAATACTTGCAATGCACCGCGGTTTCACCCGCGTCCATACCTATCTCGTGATAGTGGTAAGTCTACGAAGTCGGACTATAGATTTATTATGTAGATTTTTTAATTATAAAAAATAGGTATCATTAGTATTCTTGATATAAGAGCTAACTAACCAAATGCAGGCCCTGCTATAACGGTCGCTACGATGAATTTGTTACGACATTCTTTCGATTTCTTAAATTGGTAATATCTTTTTATTGGGATGTCGGATTTTAATAATTTAAAGAGTATTTTACAGGTATTGAAATAGTTTTTAATAAAATATCATTTAATGGGATAAGTATTAATACAGAGATATGAATAAAATGGTTTGATTATTGTGGGCAATTTTATCAACTTTTACAATGTAAAAAAGTAGTTATAGTTTTATAACTATAATAGTTAGACATATGGTATCGCGGACTTTTTGTGGTTATTGATATGTTCTATAATACTGTAGAACATTTTTTTGTTCTATCCTAAATAGTTTCCGCCGTGCACGCGATGAAAGATGTTTACGACTGAATTTTTCACAACTTATTACAATTTCCTAATTTTTTTTTGTTATATGACATATAGCCTATGTTGCTCAGTGAAGAAGCAGTTTTCCAATGGTAAAAGAATTTTTGTCAAAACTTAATTTGAAAGTTGTTATCACCTTTAATTAAAATACTACTTATTTATAGTTGTTCAATGTTAATGTTAAGTGTTTATTTTGTTGGTGATCTATAATCAATAAATGAATGAATGAATGAATGAACGATTGATTGAACGAATGAATAAATGAATGAATGAATGAATGATTGGATGAACGGATTAATGAATGTATAAATAAATACATTTATGTCCCAGAGATGTTCGTGGCCGTGTCGCTCCGTTCCCACTCCTCGTTCCGATGACTGCTGGAGTGGGTTGGTGCCAAAAACCGAGAGGGAGGAGGACAGGGAACCCTGGCGCCTGCCCGACCTGCGTCCACCTTTACACTACATGCACGATCGCGGTAAGGACTACTTACATAATAGTTAATGTAATAGAACCTGGCTTTAATCTACGTCATTCTATCAAATTCATATTCAAATTTAAAATAAAAATAATATTTTTTCAAGTAAACTTGTAAACAAGTGCTTTTGAATCGTAAACATCTACCGCTGGTTCGGAAAGCTGTTCCTAACTAGAAGAACCGGCAAGAAACTCGGCGGTTGCTCTTTTAAAAGAATAATTCTTATAACTAATTATTAATCTTCCGCCATGTAGTATCCGGCAGAATAGAATAGACCACCCTCCTCTCTTACCGGGGTGTCCTAAGAGGCGACTAAGGTATGTACCGTGTGGTATCCGGCTGCATAGAATAGACCACCCTCATTTCTTACCGAGGTGTCGTAAAAGGCGACTAAGGTTAGTTGACGTCAGGCAGGTGGCCGGTCGTAAAATACAATAAAGCCAAATCATGTGACAACATGTTTGTAACATATTGTGCCGATTCCGCTTAGAGTGGGATAAGGGCAGGAGAATGATGACATAAGTTATTAATGTTATGTGATTACCAGTTATTTGTCACTCATAACACAAGTATTAAGTTATTTTGGGGACCGACGACCGTGTGAGTGTCCCATATATTTATTTATACTACGAAATTTTGATACTTTGTAAGGTATTCCGTATTTGAATTCCATAAATAAAAGGGCTTTAACTCTAGTGTATGGCACTCGAACCCCATCGATCCGTCACCTAGGCGCCTAATCCGCATTTAATTGCGGCGTCGTATGTACCTAACGAGCAATTAGATACGCCTCACCAGTAAACATGATTACATAATTTAAACTGCTACGGTGTTTATGTTCAGTAAAATTACGAAAAAAATGTTACATTCAAGTATTGTTTTTCCTTTTGGTGGTTATCAAATTCAAAAAATTCTTTATTCAAGTAAACTTGTAAACAAGTGCTTTTAAATCGTCAACATCTACTGCTGGTTCTGAAAGCTGTTCCTACCGAGAAGAACCAGGAAGAAACTCGGCGGTTGCTCTTTTAAAACAATAATTCTTATCACTAGTTACATATTGTTATTAATGTCTTGTACAGGGTTGAAGAGAAGCTATATCCACGCATTCTTATCTTCCAGGTAATCCTCAATAGTATAATAGGCTTTCTGAATTAGCCTTTTTTAACTAGTATTTTTAACTGCTATACTGGTAAAGTTAAAGTAGATTGTGGAAGTTTACTATAGAATCTTATACCCAAACCCACAAACGACTTACGTACTTTAGCAAGGCGCAAAGCAGGAGCCGCAAGCTTATGTCGGTTCCTACTTTGTCTATTATATACATTGTCAATCTTTTTATAATTATGTTTATTCTAATGTACAAAATTTTTGTGCTAAAAATATACTGTGAAGCCATTGTAAGAATACCTTTTTCCTTGAACTTCTCTCGCAGGGAATCGCGGTCTCTCTATTCTTATCTCTCTTATCTCTTACCTATTTGGTAACCATTATTTACATTTGTCACTGTGTAATGTTACTCATTGATATTGAAATGTCGTGTAAGCGTTTAAGTAGTTTATCATACAGTATTAGAAATAACACTAATTTTATTTTGTAAGCGATATAATTATGTACACGCTGTAGGTTTTCTATATCTATACCAATATTATAAAGAGAAAGATATGTGTGTATGTTTGTAATGTTTTCACGCAAAAACTACTGGACTGATTTCAAAAATTCTTTCACCATTGGACAGCTGCTTCTTTATTGAGCAACATAAGCTATATGACATTTTCAAGAAGAATAGGGATCCCTAATAAAATTGTAATAAGGGGTGAAAATTTGGTCGTAAAAATCTTTCATCGCGTGCGCCGCGGAAACTATTGATGATAGAACGAAAAAATGTTCTACAGTATTATAGAACTCATCAATATCCACAAAAAAGTCCGCAATACCATATGTCTAACTATTATAGTTATGCCAATATAACCACTTTTTTATATTGTAAAAGTTGATAAAATTGCCGACAGTAATTAAACCATTTTATTTATATCTGTGTATTAATCCTTATCCCATTAAATGATATTTTATTAAAACTGTTTCGATACCTGTAAAATACTTTTTAAATTATTAAAATCAGACATCCCAAGATATTACGAATTTAAGAATGTAAATTAAAGAAAATAACGCCATAACAAATTCATTGTAGCGACCGTTATAGCAGGGCCTGCATTGGGTTAGTTAGCTCTTATTCCAAGAATACTAATGATACCCATATTTTATAATTAAATAATCTACAATATGAATCTATAGTCCGACTTCGTTGACTTTCCACTACCACGAGATCGGTATGGACGCGGGTGAAACCGTGGGGCATTGCTAGTATCTTATAATATAAATAAAAATCTATAAGATGTTTATAGACTGCGTTTGTGCTATTCGTGTTGCTATTTAAGTGAATTGAATTGAATATATGAAAAATCGTTCATTCGCTCTGTCTATTGGACACAATCTTATGAAAAATCGTTCAGTAATTTCTTAGTTTACTTTTGTCTTATAATATGTAGCGATTTTAGCTTAGCTTTATTTTAGATAGCTGTGATAGCCTAGCGGTGAGACCGTGCGACTCTCTAGAGACGACATAGGTTCAAACCCCGGGCAGGCACCAATGAGTTTTTCTATTAAAAACTTATGTGTCTAATTGATAATTGCAATTTATCACACGCTTTCGGTGAAGGAAAACATCGTGAGGAAACCTGCATATCTCTATAGAATTCTAGGGATATGTGTAACCTACCAATCCGCGTTGGAGCAGCGTGGTAGGTCTTAGCTCCAATCCTTCTCTCCAAAAACGGAGACAGGAGGCCTTAGTCCAGCAGTGGGCATAGTAACAGGCTGTTACTTTACTTACTTTACAAGCAATACAACAGAACTAACTACTTTGCTATAATCCGCACGGGTTAAGTGAATGCATGCAAAGCCAATGTGTATGAAACAGGCAAAATCTACGCACCTTATACATGCAGGACCAGTCACCACATGCACCCCAAGGCGCAATTCACCAGCAACAACGCACACAAAAGCAACACACACACCCACCACCACAATCTCGACGATCGCTTCGCCCCGAAACCGAAGCATCATCAGGAGGATAGGCTCCACGACAAAAATCGCAGTACGCACAGTACGTACAGTTCGCAGTACGATTTTTGTCGTGGAGCCTATCCTCCTGATGATGCTTCGGTTTCGGGGCGAAGCGATCGTCGAGATTGTGGTGGTGGGTGTGTGTGTTGCTTTTGTGTGCGTTGTTGCTGGTGAATTGCGCCTTGGGGTGCATGTGGTGGCTGGTCCTGCATGTATAAGGTGCGTAGATTTTGCCTGCTTCATACACATTGGCTTTGCATGCATTCACTTAACCCGTGCGGATTATAGCAAAGTAGTTAGTTCTGTTGTATTGCTTGTAATATGGAATTCCGCAAAGTAACGCCTGCTTCTATAAATCATTTACTTAGTTTACTTTTATGTAGCTATTTTTAACATTTAGAATATTTTCAGAACGAGATAGCTGTACTGCTTGTGTCGCACCTTTGCCGCTACTACCGCCACCTGCACCGGCGTCACGTTAACCAGCAACCAAAGAGAATCAGTCATCCTTTACACTCAGCCTAAGAGAACCAAAGAAGCAATCGTTATTTAAGCAAACGGCAGGTGGAGCTTTATAGTACATAGAGATATTATACTCTATGGTGAAACATTGTTCGGCGGCAATCATGGTGTTGCCACCTTACGCTTTGGAAATTCGTTATTTTAGTATAGTGAATTTAGATTTATAGTTACCTACCATACTAGTCGTAAATAAATTAATTAATCTAGAAATTAACTTACGATACCAAACTACCAAAGCAATCAAAATGAATTAAATTCAAGCAATCATATTATTGTAATCAATTTTTATTAATATTAAATGTAAATAGAAAAAATATTTAATTCGTTTATACATATAACTAAAATTAGACGATATTACGGTTAGAGCGATGTTTAGTTCAAAAGTAGATATTCTGTAAAAAGTTACAACGTTTGAATTATATTAATTTATATTCATTCATAAAACATCAAATATTACATAGATATTGCTTACTCGCATGTAATCTGACTTTATACATATTGAAGGAAATTACATTTCGATTCTAGATACTCTTAATCGATCGATGAATGTTTTTTGCGCCTAATAGCCAATTTACGTTAGAATTATGATTAATTTTGAAAGTTGAAGTCTTAAGAGTAAAAGTGTGCAAAAGTAGATTAACATCCAATTACATAGACTACTAAAAATGTTATACATATACAATAATACATACTCCTATTACTTCTAATACTAGACTACAAGACAACTCTTCTAACTATTATGTTTTAAGAATTTGTTCAATAATATTTTTTTTTATTTTCATTTCTGTTATTTCAAATGTGTAAGAATAATATGAGACTTAATGGAATGTTTTCTATAAATACGAAGGAAACAATATAAATGTTTCGTTTACATTTCCTCAAAAATAAAAAACATGTGTAGGAAAATAAAGGCTTTTTAAAAATAAAGTAATAAATAACTTTATTTAAGCTAATTCTTTCAATAAAACACTGCGAAACTTGAAACTAAGTTCTAAATATATTATTTCAATCTTTAATACATATCATAATTGTGTACTTTCTAGTGTATGATAAATAGAAATTGACTTATAGGTCTAAAATGTATGTTATATTTATTCCAGACGTAAATGGTTAGCAGCACGATAAACTGTATATCAATAAAATTATTATAGCAATCAAATTATTTGTTTTATTTTTAATTTTTTTCTTAAGTGCAAGAACTTGTTTTATCTATACGTAAAAAACCACCGTTCTAATATTTACCATTTTTCTATAATCTCATGTACCCAAAAATATTATGGTGACATTTTAAATGTGAGCTTTGAATTGTCATAGAACATGGTACTCAATAAAAAAATAAACTTTTAATTTAAACATTTGGTAGTTAAATACGATATAATCTTAATAACTAAACTATATATTAAAATGATATTGGAATTTTGATATTAAGTCTTGAAAATGAAGTCTATATAAGCTCACAGTAAACTAAAAAACATGAATGAACTTTACGTAACCATACAGTTATTTTACTAGAGTAGGAAAGCCAGCTTGAAATGTACCATTATATAATAATGAATTAATATCTCTGAGCAAGCACATGAGGGTGACATATCTGTAGTCCTCTTTATGTGTGATTAGACAATAAGGTACCTTCCATGCAAGAATTTTATTTTACTCAGCATCAAGATGATAAAATTACGTTTTACCATTTATTATATTACTTCGTTACCATGTTATTACTGTTATTTTTATCACTTCTGGTAACATTACTAAATGTCACTGTTTAACAGCTGTCAAATAAGTTGTCTATTCCTTTTCCTGTTAAAATTTTTGAGAGGTTGGTTTCGCATATTTGAAATCTATTTTAATCTTGAGAAATATTGAATTTTAATATAATTATGACTGTGGATTGCAAGATTACAGTGTTCACTAAATTACCTAGTGTATATTTTGAAAATTCCGTGATACTTCTGCAAGAAAAAAATAATAACCTTAGTTCGTCGTCATTTGTGACAAAAGCCGCTCTGTGTTTCAGTTACAAAAATGGGTCGTTATTCTCGGGAGCCGGATAATCCAGCCAAATCATGTAAGGCACGTGGCTCAAACCTTCGTGTTCACTTTAAGGTAAATATTCAGCTGTTAATCTAAAAATTTTGAAAACCAAAATGCACATGGAGTGTTTACCTGTCAATCATAAAGTATATCAATACCAAAACCTCATTGTTATATATAGAATAGATGTTAGTAAATGTTTCTAACCCGCATACTGGAGAAGTGACAACATTGTGAGGATTGAGCTGAGTGATCTATGGGTTTTATAATAATTTATATAAAACGCTAATTTATAAATGTGGTTTTAACTTTGGAATATTTCGTATTTCATAGCAATTCATAAGGTTTTATATAGTTATAGCAGATTATTAAGGTTCGTTATATTAAAATTGAGTAAATTTATACATAGTGGAAATAATTTTTTTATTCTGTGTCATAGCTCTGTATATTGTTGTAGATTAAAAAACAGACCCCCTATGAACACCTTATTCTACATTGAAAAATATGTCAGTTATACTCACATCATCTATATATTTTTTTATTAATCTGGTATAATTGTAAAGGAATTTTAAAAAATAGTGTTTTAAGAACCTAATTTCAGTGCTAAACAAGTTGCTTGTATTTTGTGGTGTAACTTAAAAAACTCATATTTTATTATATTGATATGAATTGAACATTGTCTATAAAATGAAATAAAAATAGATTTTTACCATGCTGACTATAAATAGCCTTTATTCATTTTAAATTTGATTAAACTATAATTTTTAACTGTAGGTTAATTAAAAAAACTTTTATGTAATAATTGCCTTCCGCTTGCTAGTGTATATTTGTTATACAACTTGTTTTCTAAAGGCATATAATAATAGTAACAAGTCTAAGGTCAAACTATAAATTAAAAAGGATAACATTTTTAATTTTTTTCTTATATATTTTGTTACTTACAATTATTTTTTAAAGAGGTTAAGATTTTGAACATTCCTGAGTATCCTCTAATCATGTTTTTATACAGAAATTGGTTTTACCTATTTATTTACTTTTTTGTCTTCAAGTTGCTATTTTATATGAATATAGCCAGTAGCTGTACTAAAATTTATTTAAATAGTATGATAATTATTTGCATCCATACTTACAATAGAAATGTGAAAGTTAGTCTATTGTTCTGTTTGTCTTTTGCAAGACTCTTAATGCATAATTATTAATTTCAGAACACATATGAGACTGCAATGGCAATAAAGAAGTTGCCCCTGCGCAGGGCTGTCCGCTACCTCAAGAATGTAGTTGACAAAAAAGAATGTATACCATTCCGTCGTTTTAACGGAGGTGTTGGTCGATGTGCCCAGGCAAAACAATTTGGCACCACACAGGGTCGCTGGCCTAAGAAATCTGCAGAGTTCTTGCTCCAACTCTTAAGGAATGCTGAATCTAATGCTGACTATAAAGGCTTGGATGTTGACAGATTGGTCATTGATCACATACAGGTAATATATATTTGTAAGGGCAACTTAATCATCATTATTCATCATTCTGCTGCCCTTATCCCACTCTAAGTGGGGTCGGCACAACATGTTACAAAGATGTTGTCACATGAATTGGCTGCGTATTTTACGACCGGCCGCCTGCCTGACGTCAACTAACCTAAGTCGCCTTTTACGACACCTCGGCAAGAAATGAGGGTGGTCTATTCAATGCAGCTGGATACCACACAGCACATACCTTAGTCGCCTCTTACGACCCCTCGGTAAGAAACGAGGGTGGTCTATTCTATGCAGCTGGATACCACATGGCTAAGGGCAACCTAATATAAGCCGAAATTTATAAATCTTTTATAAGTTAAATGGTCTTTGTATAAGGCTATATGTCAAATAATTTATATTAAATTATTATTTATTTATATTAAATTTTATTATTATTATTTATTTATATATGGATTACTTTTTATCTAGTAATTTTTTTGAACTTCAACCTTTTGCATAACTTTCTAAACATATATTATGATATTTATTTTCTCACAAATTTCTATTGCCTTGTCAGTTTTTTAAAAAGCCTTTACTGTTATTATTTGCATATTAGTATAGAATTATTAGTATGATAAATATGTGTTTTGAAAATTCTTCTATTTCTTAGGGCATAAAATAGTTTGTTGTATTTTTTGATATATTTAAAGTACATATAAGAAATTTCAACTAATCAGTACTCTATCACAAGTCATGTTAAAGTTTAATTGTACTGGCTGCTGCTACCCTCTATAATCTTTGATTGATACTTTAAGAGAATTAGATTGATTTATTGGGACGATTTATTTAGTTGATATATTGTGACACTTAATTGTTAATTTATTGATTATAATTTTATAATGATTTGATAGGTTTGAGCATGCACGGTTGCTAAAGTCATACTGATTCCAATTTTATGTGATATTAAAAATTATGTTGCCAATGTACATGTTAGTCTGTACATTTATTAAAGATAACTTTAAAGTGAAATAAAAAAAAATCTCTATGTGATTGTTTTTCTTATAATCTACTTAACAGATTGTTGAACTGTTTTTTTACAAAATGTAGTGCAATTCTTCCGGAAGGTTTAGGTTATTGATAGACATTACTTTACTTACATTACATTCCATTAAAAAAAATTCACCTGCTGGGAGCTATTTTTTTAAACTTAAGCCGCATGCATGGCATAAATCAAAAGAGATTCACTAAAGTAATGTATTAGAGAGATGAAGGTCTTCAAAAATACTACAACAAAAAGTCTATGACAGTATGTCTCTAACTTTTGTAAACTGACAACTACTTTTATGTTAAAATTTCAATTAAAAATATTATGTTATGTTACGACACGCTGATTTCCACACTGGTGAGGCCCAGTTAATATATTTTTTTATTTGCCTTTATGCTTGGCGGTGTATATTTATTGTACAACTTGTTTTCTAAAGGCAAACAACAATAGTGACATGCTTACCAAAGGACAATGTTACTCTAAGTTGTCCTCTAATTAATTTGTTACTTACAACTTTATTATTCTCATATAACTGGTCCAATTTTGATTGGCCTGTTGGCGTTGTGGGTAGTGACCCTGCCTTCAGCCCTGCAGGTCGCGGGTTCGATTTCCGCCGAGGGCCAACATTTTCAATAAACAAATTGTTGGTTCTTCGAGCCTGGGTGTGTATTTGTATTTAAGTATGTATTTAAACTTATGTATGTAGTTGTCCGTCACCCATAACACAAGTTAATTACTTTGGGGACAGACGACCGTGTGTATAAATGTCCCATATATATATTATTTATTATTATTATTTATTATATAAATATATCTATACTCCATAGATTTGGGTACTTAGCTAAATGTGAATAATTAAAACCATGAGACTGAGATGTTTTCTGATTAAACTTATCTATTATTTCCAGGTAAACCGAGCGCCATGCCTCCGCAGACGTACCTACCGTGCCCACGGTCGTATTAACCCTTATATGTCATCCCCCTGCCATATCGAGGTATGCCTCAGCGAAAGGGAGGATGCTGTGGCGAGAGCGGCCCCAGCAGATGATGCGCCCGCCAAGAAGAAACTTTCCAAAAAGAAGCTCGCTCGCCAAAAGGAGAAGATGATGAGGGAATAGATGTTTAAGGGTTAAATAAATGACTTACTACAATGCCTCGTTTCATTGCAATATTTCTATACCATAATTAATTGAAGGTAATTTTTGAATGAATGAACACTTTTATTGAACACCACTGTTTTGTATAAATTGGCGCGCGGCCGGCCGGAGCAACGACCTTTATGCATTCTATTGCAGCAAGTCATGTCCGCCAGCTTAGTGATGTTTCGGATACTATAAAGACAAGACGCGTACGCTTGTATAGGATTTTATGGTAGAACGCACACGCGTAATTATGCGGTTTGGGTGTGGTTTTTTAGATGCCACGACTGTATTGACTTTTGATATTGATATAAGTATTTAGTGACGCATTTTTAACCAGTGAAACGTGTGACAAGACGCGAGCGTCTGCGGTTTTAGTACGCGTTGGGATTACTGTTTCCCCATATAGGGACGATTCAATAACGTGTGACCTTACGAAGTTTGTGTGCACTCCGGGTGTTATTTAACCGCGTTAGTGAAGTGTATACGCCGGGAGAAATAGACAGTACGTGTCCGTGGAAGACTGCTGAGGCGAGCCAACGGGTTCAGGAATCGGCCAAGTACATACAAGCGCACACACACACGTACACATATACACGCAGTTATTCATGAGGCCGGACCGCATACAGCTGACGGCCGCATAAGGTAGGCTGAGACGCCGAGACGGCGGGCCCAGGTCTCGGAGGTTGTTTCATCCGCGCGCACGTTTGTGCGGAACAACCACTTTAATAACAATAAAACTAAATATAATAATAATAAATAAGACAAAAGTAGTGATACAATCTGGCGGACTTATCGCTAAATAGCGATCTCTTCCAGCCAACCAGTTTGATGCAAGGACAGAGTTAAAGATATATAGTGGGTGGTGTGTGTACATACAGCAAAGAATATTAACTAAAATATACGTGCGAATACATACAGTCATATACATAAATATATAAACAAATACATACAATATAGAAATGATAAATATATATATTTCAATTAATATATATAAAAATCGTCACCCTTCAAATGTTACTGTAATACAGCAACATTTTTGGCATCACATCTCCAAAACTCGACAGTGTTATAGAACCATAACTTGGAAGGCAAGAAAATAATACCTTTTTTAGTAGTACATAGCGTGCTATAGATGGGATTGGAATGAGGATTTCATGTAAGATTGTGGAAAGTTATTGTCCAAAAATAATGAGGAAATATTGATTTAAAAATATTCGCAGTCTATTTTTAGTTATTCTGTACAAATAGTATATATATAAGTGAACAATTTCAAAAAAGTTGTGGCAAATTGCAACGTAGTACGTACAATCAACAAAATTGAGCTGTGATAGCCCAGCGGTTAGACCCTTTCGAGGGGAACACGAGATCAAATCCGGGCAGGCACCAATGAGTTTTTCTATCAAAACTCATGTGTCTAATTGATAATTGCAATTTATCACACGCTTTTCGGTGAAGGAAAACATCGTGAGGAAACCTGCATATCTCTAGAGAATTCTGGAGATATGTGTAACCTACCAATCCGCATTGGAGCAGCGCGGTAGGTCTTAACTCCAATCCTTCTCTCCAGAAACGGAGAGAGGAGGCCTATTCCCAGCCGTGGGATTATAACAGGCCACTACTTTACTTTTTTTTTTACGTACAATCTGCGTAACGTAGAGCATATCCTTCTTCTTCTTGTTCAACCGATCGACGTCCACTGCTGGACATAGGTCTCCTTAAGGGATCTCCACACCACACGGTCCTGTGCCGCTTGGAACCAGCGGCTCCCCGCGACCTTTTTGAGGTCGTCTGTCCACCTCGTAGGGGGTCTCCCAATGCTGCGTTCACCGATGCGGGGTCGCCATTCCAGCACCTTAAGACCCCAACGCCCATCGGTTCTACGTACTATATGCCCTGCCCATTGCCACTTCAGTTTCGCGACACGATGAGCTATGTCGGTAACTCTGGTTCTTCTAGGGATCTCCTCATTCCTGATTTGATCACGTAGAGATACACCAAGCATAGCTCGCTCGATAGCTCGCTGAGTGACTCTGAGCTTTCTTATGAGGGCCATAGTCGGCGATATATATATACATATCATCCTGATACTCATCAGGGTTAAAGAGACCCATAAATTTGAAGAACTAGAAAACGCTTGTGTGATAGTTTGTTGCGCGAACAATATAAAACGATACATAGCCTATGTTGCGCAGCGAAGAAGCAGCTTTCCTTCCAATGATGAATGAATTTTTGAAATCGGTACATTCGTTTTTGCTTGAAAACATAACAAAAACACATACAAACAAACACAATTTTTTTATTACACGTCATAAGAGTGATTAAGTTGCTTTTGTGATTTTAAAGATTTATTTTCACATTTTAATTTATACAATTCTTCCTTGGCTTTAATTAAACTTTTTTCGAGATAGTAGTTTGATTCTGCTAATTTCTCTGCATTAGTGCTCGCTTCTTTACGTTTTATATTTGATAATTCAATTTGATGTTCTAGCAATATATTATCATTTTGCAAAGCCTTTACTCTGTCTATGGCGTGATACATCTTATGTCTAACGATTTTGAATCAAAGTTTATAAAAAATAACTATATCTTGTTATTTGTCAGTTTTATATTCGTATCTCTTAGTATATTAGCTTCGTCTTTTGCTTTTTGTAACTGGTTTTTTAATATAGTATTTTTTTCGTGTAGTTCAATGGCTCTTGTCATTTCTTGATGTTTTTTTGTGGTAGCATCGAATAATTCTTTTCGGAGTTTTCTATTCTTTGCCAAAATATTATTCAAATTAAACATGAGGCTTGAACTTTGTTCGTTCATAATACATAGTAGTATTACACTTAAAATTTATACAAAATAGTAAAAACAATTTAGATGTCGAAATGTATGCAATAAATTTTTCTGATTTTGATTGGTATGACAGTTAAGACAAGTCAATTGACATGACTATAGATTATTAAATAAAAAAAATATATATTTACTATGAAAAAAAGGAGTTTAGCATCACTAGTATTCTAATAAATATTGGACACTTATGAACACGGCTGTCCGTCCCCAAAGTAAGTAATTTATAAAATTAGGCGTTACTTTGCGGAGATCCATTATACAAAAGTATTTTTTTATTACTTTTGTAAGTAATTTGCATTCAAAAAATGTTGGCCCTCGGCGGGAATCGAACCCGCGACCCGCGGAACTGAAGCAGGGTCACTGCCGACTGCGGCTAGTCACATGTATTTTTGTATTTTTAGTTTTAGGGGATAACAAATGGATTTTGTTTATAAACTTATATTAAAGATTAAGTTTCATTAGTTCATTTGTTCCATTACCTTTCGAACAAAATTCAAATTTTGTTAACACGTTATTCACAATTTTACAAGATAATTTTCTCAAGCTGTGTTATTGCCTTGTACCAAATGTTTTTGTGCTAAAATAACACATTAAAATTTTTTTGTGGCATATAACACTGTATTTAGTGTTTTTAATTATAAGTTATTTAATATTTGCAAGCTGTGATAGCCTAGCGGTGAGACCGTGCTACTCTTTCAAGGGGAACACGAGTTCAAATCCGGGCACGCACCAATTAGTTTTTCTATTAAAACTCATGTGTCTAATTGATAATTGCAATTTATCACACGCTTTTCGGTGAAGGAAAACATCGTGAGGAAACCTGCATATCTCTAGAGAATTCTGGAGATATGTGTAACCTACCAATCCGCATTGGAGCAGCGTGGTAGGTCTTAGCTCCAATCCTTCTCTGCAAAAACGGAGAGAGGAGGCCTTAGCCCAGATTTTTGCACACCGTCACGTGGATTTTAGTCACGTTGAGTCTTTCAAACTGTGATGTATGGATTTCTGACAATGACGTCAATATACCACTCATCCTGAATTGCAAACTTCCAAAGCATTATCTACTTTGAATAGCAAATAGATAATAATATAGTGCAACAATTTGTTGACACTCCACTGCTATAGCCTCTTTTGGAATAGACAGCTACTGTTCTTGTTCCCATTGGGCTTCTTAAAAAAAAGAGGTAAATCTCGTATGTTGGTAACCCTGAGATTCGCGCCAAATCTAGGGATGGACAGAATCACCAATCACTTAGTGATCATGATATGATTCACTCATTATATAGCATCATCTGCTATTGAATTTTAGATAACTGCTATTCCTTTACAAAATTATGGATATTCCATAAAAAAGTAAAAAAAATATTACAAAGAAATGTTATCATTATATCATATGTATCGAGTTTATGTGGCACTTTTACGATATGCCAAGTGAATATATTACCGAATTAGAAATAAAGACCGTATTGAAAATGATTTGAGATATACGTTTGTTTGTAATAACAATAACTTTGTCCAGTGATAGCTGTATAATATAATAGCCTATAACATTTTTTGCTATTCGCTAATTACGCTTTTAGCGATTCAGCAATTACTCGACTAAATGACTGTTTATACAAACCAATGTAGTCCTTATATCCTATACATTGCATATAAGGCGTACATTTGTTTGTGTACACAATAGCAATCGCAATAGCAGCACGATCACCGTGGTTACCTTTGATCATATCACGGTGTGAATATGATTCTCAAATCGCAATCATACCCAAGCTTAGCCAAATCAAGTGTAAAGTTTGTTGCAGACAACAACATATTATTACGTAGCATTACTATACCAGACGCCATTACAATTGCACGTATGTCGCGCGCTTGCGCCGCTTTGATATGCGCGTGCGCGCTCGTTGCTAATATTGTTGCAATTCCAGCACCGCCAAGAAGATCGGAAAATAAAGGTACATTTTTATATTTACTTTATCAAATTATATAAAAAGGTTATAGTAAAATCGATTTTTCATATTACTTTCTGGTATTTAATCAATAGTAAAGCACCAACTTTAGAACTGAGGAAATTTTTCGTAAGTTACTGAACTATGAACCAATTACTGTTTTCATCTCATCTATTATATAAATTATTGTAGTGATAACTGAACTGATTCTAAGTAATTATTAAAGTAAAGTTTGCATTATTTTTGTGGTTGCTATGTAGTGAGGCGGATACATAGAAATCCACCTGAAAGACAACCCCTTGTTGCGGGGGAGTTAAAATTGTTCACTATGCATGTATAACTACGTTTTTATTTATTCATTATTGTATTCTGACATTTCCTCTAACATACACATTACTAGTATTCTAGGCCTTTTTGTTGTAGACGACGGTCGCATGACAAATAACATATTGTTATTCAGTCATTTTGAAATTGGATTCCCATTAACTAAATATAATAAAAATCCACATCTAGGTTATAAGACATAGAACATTATTATTTAGTGTTTTATAATATTAATAATATCATTAAATAATTGTCCATTTTTTTTCAAAAATTTAACTTTACTTGATTTTTAAAAAATTTAACATTTCTAGCATATTCCCAAAACGCGGCCAAATTTACATTAGGAATTGTAAACAACCATTTTTTGTGCACGCTAACGTATAACCCCATCGAACTCAGGGTTCAGAGGTTCGAGCCTATGTATTTTATACAAAAGCTTATAATTTATTGATTTTTACAATTCCTTTCGCGTTTTACGGTGAAGGCAGATTTATAATGTTTATAGATAATTACCAGGAATCTATGTTGCTCATAAAACTTCGTACACATCACTGAGCCAACTTGACACAAAAAAAATGACTGCAATTAAAGAAAAAAAAAGGAGTATAATTTCGCCTGCCACTCCGCGACTAAATTGTGCACAGAACTAAGAATATCACGAGTTTTAAAAAAATCAGCTCTTTTCTAGATAGTTCAGTGTCTAGATCAAATTGATTGATTGAGCCCAAGAAAGGCTTGACAAGAAAACCTTGATGTATTCAAAGAAGCTTTATTAAAAAAAGTGTTACTAGAAATTTTTAAATATTGCGGATTCCAAATTCAATATATATATAACTATCCCACCATATAGCAATCCCACGCGGTTTCACCCGCGTACAAACCGATCTCGTGGTAGTGTAATTCTACTAACTATTTTTGTAAATTGAAAGTTTGGTCCGGGAACTTCTTAGTGGTTAAGGCAAAGGAAGTTTTAACCGGAAATGGAATTCTTTTTAAAGGTATAATTATATCCGTGGATATAATTATTGGTCATTATCGGTATCCTTGGAACAAGATCTAACTCACCAGCAGCAAGCCCTGTTATAATGATCGTTACAATGAATTTGTTATGGCATTGTTTGCTTTAGTTTGATATTTTTAATCGCTTAATCTTCTGATTGGAATGTCGGATTTTAATAATTTGAAAATAATTACAGGTATTGAAACAGTTTTTTAATAAAATATTATTTATAAGATAAGGATTAATACGGAGATATAAATAATATGGTTTGATTATTGTCGGCAGTTTTATTAACTTTTGCAATGTAAAAATGTAGTTATATTGCCATAACTTTAATAATGAGACATATGGATATTTGAAAATGTAATATAGCCTATGTTGAGCGAAAATTGAGCTTTCTAATGGTGAAAGAATTATTGAAATCAGTCTAGTAGTTTTTGAAAAGATAACAAACATATAAACATACAAATCTTTGCTCCTTATAATATTAGTATAGATTTTTATTCGGGAATCCGAGCATTAAATTGCTGGTACCTATGCAATTACGCGATCTAAAGTATATGTACTCAGTGGTCGAGTGTGCGAATCTGGTTCAAGTCCCTCTATGGCATTACGTGTATGGATCGTTGACACCGAAAACGGTGGCGCGGCGTCTTTGATCAACACGACCCATATAACCAAACCCACTTATAGGTGGCACGCTATTTTGAACCTATAGTCGAACCTCGAACCAATAGAGATGAATATAGTCGAATTTTAGCACGTTTAAGAAATATAATGAGTGAATTTGTAAGATGCGCTCGCACATCGCATCTAAAATCAATACCACAAACTTGCCAAAATCTTAATTTCGCAAGTTAAAATAGAATTAATTATATTTTTTCTACTTATTCATTCCATACGATTATTATACATTCAAAATTATTATAAATTGGAGAATAATATTTTGATTGTAAAGTGTGAAACTGATGTAAATTGGAGTGAAAAAAATCGATCATTGGCTAATCGGTTTTTCTTCCTTCAAAATATTGATAATTAATTAGAATAAAGACTAATTAAAGTGGACAAGTAGGAATAGATATTGCTGATTTGTTGTGCTTTTTGCATAAATATATTAAAATTTGCAGTTTGGCTACAATGGTGTCAAATATTAAAAAACAAGAATAACAGGGTAAAATTTATAATGTTAGTAAAGGGATTTATAATGTTTAGAAAATCAACTGTAATAATAAAATAAAAATTTCACATTTTTCGCATGCCTAATAGGGTAATAAAATTCTCATTTTCTTTTCGGGAAGAAATTTCACAACTTTCACTAGATCGTGCGGTATTCTCGAAAAAATATTGTAAAATTGGCTCCCTATTGCCCAGCTCAGTCTACAAACTGGCTCAAATACCTCGATATATTAACCACGGAATTGTTACGCCATAGCGAAAACACCAAAGGACATAGTAGGAACATAAAAGTAGTTATTGTGAGTTAACCGTGACAGATAGAGACATGCTATCCCGGACTTATTTGTAGTATTTATATATCTACAATTCTCTAGTACATTACTGTAGCGTAAGCCTGATGGTTTACGCAACGCACGCGACTAAAGCTCCCAGCAAGCAAGTTTTTTAACAACTGCTCTATCTCTTCAACACAATTTTCATAATACCGATATGTACTATTTACCTAAACCATCCAGACGTATTGCACTTTTGGTGAAAACCGTACAAAAACACGTTCAGTAGATTTTGAGAAAATCGATATAGATTATAGTAGCAGTAACGGCCTGTTACTATCCTATACTGGGCATAGGCCTCCTCTTTCCGTTTTTAAAAAGAAGGTTTGAGCTAAGATTTGCCACGCTGCTCAAATGGGGATTGGTAGGTTACACATATCCCCAGAATTCACTAGTGATATGCAGGCTTCTTCACGATGTTTTCCTTTACCGAATAGCGTGTGATAAATTGTAATTATCAATTAGATACATACGTTTTAACAGAAAAAGTCATTGGTGCCGACCTGGGGTTTGAACCCGTGATAGAGTCGCACTGTCTCACCGCTGGAAAGCTTTAGCGTTTCAAAACTGTCGGTAATTTAGTTATCGAGACCCAGTAGTACCCGCTAATTTGTTCGCTAAAACTCTAGTGAAAACATACCCTCATTATGTACGATATTGATTGTTTCTTTTTCCGGAAACACGGATTTATATTATCCTATTTTAATGCAATAACAAAAAACCAACACCCGTGTGGTATCCGGCTGAGTAGAATAGACCACCCTCTTTCTTACCGAGGTGTCGTAAAAGGTGACTAAGGTAAGTTGACCCACCGTGTGGTATCCGGTTGAGTAGAATAGACACCCTCATTTCGTACCGAGGTGTCGTAAAATACGACTAAGGCATGTTGACGTCAGGCAGGCGGCCGGTCGTAAAATACGTAGCCGAATAATATGACAACGTGTTTATAACATGTTGCACCGACCCCACTTAGAGTGGGATAAGGGCAGGATGATGATGATGAAAAAAGACCAAAACGTCTGCCCAGCGTGGTGATTATGGGTAAAAACATTCAATAACACACACCGAATCACAAAAACTTCATCCAGTGCAAAACATTAGGGGTCATTCATTTCCGCGGCCCACATTCCAACAGCGAATTTATAGGCAATATCTGTTCGTTTCATCTGATGAGGTCGCCCGATTATATCAGATCTGACCCACTTGTTTTATGCTCTTACACTGCCCACCGATGCGAACGAAACGGAGGATGAAAGTAGCGATTTAGTTACCGGATGTCATTTCGAGATGAGGGTTGTGTGACCTATTTGCAGTAGTTAATAAAATTCTACAATCTACTTTAACTTTACCATTACAGCAGTTTAAAAATACTATTTAAAAAAAGGCTGATTCAGAAAGCCTACTATACTATTGAGGACTACTTAGACGATAAAAATGCGTGGATATAGCTACTCCTCGACCCTTTACAACACATTAATAGTTATTAATGAGTTAGTAATAGTTATAACCGAGTTTCTCGCTGGTTCTTCTCGAAAAGCTTTCCGAACCATTAATAGATGTTGACGATTCAAAAGCCCTTCTTTATAAGTTTACTTGAATAAAGAATATTTTGAGGCCTAAACTAGCATATGGTATTTATTACGGCACATAAAGGTATATAATAGCTAAGCGTGTTAGCCCAGGTAAGTTGCATCAAGTATGAAAAACGTAGACTACATTTAGTATTATTATTTTTGTAGTATTATATTTTCTATTTGCATAATCGCGGATTATAGCAAAATAATATCATTATTACTTTTATACTATCCATCTCTGCAAAAGTATCTCTAAATGTAAAAAATAGGATTAAAAAAATTCAATTTCGTAATGTGGTAATTGTGTAATTTTTACAATAGAATTTTTATTTTAGAACGAAATCGCTGGTACCACTAAAACTCGATAATTAAATAACCGACAGCTTTGAAACGCTAAAACTGTCCAGCGGCGAGACAGTGCGACTCTTTCAAGGGGTCATGGGTTCTAACTAGGGTTAGAACCCATGCACCTAGGCAAGCACTGATGAGTTTTTCTGTCAAAAGCTGTGTGTCTGAGTAATAATTGCAATTTATCACACACTTTTTAGTGAAGGGAAACATCGTGAGGAAGCTAATCCGCATTGGAGCAGTGTGGTAGGTAGCTCCAATCCTTCTCTCCAACAACGGAGAGACATGCCTAGGAGGCCTATGCCATATGCCTTTGGGATAGTCACAGACCGTTACATTACTTACTTTTTTTGAAATGCTGCGTATTGTGGGCCATATTATGTTAGATTTAATAATAAAGACAATTGTAGCAATAAAATATGTAGGTAACCTTTCAATAATAATGTAATACGAAGTCCCTCAATTGCCTACTTAACCGAGACTGGGGGAAGTTATGCTGCTTTCTTTGTTACGAGATATAAGTTCGTTTAGATCTTGGGACCGTCGACAAAGAATTTAACAAAGTTGAAAATATATTTTTTATTGTAAGACAAAAGGGATTTTTGCAAAAATATTTGATCTTGAAAACTCTCCCTAAATATATACAATTCAGAACAACTTTGGACAATCAAAAATACCAAGGGTAAATTCGAATTCAAATAATTCTTTATTCAAATTAGCCTTTGCAAGCACTTTTGAATCGTCAAATTACAATCAAGCTACGAATGGTTCGGAAACGTGCTGTAACAAATATATCTCTGTAAAACTATATGCAATGTTAAATTTAGAGTGATTATACTATTATTGTGCTATTTTATTTTTTAAGAAAGCTAACAGCTACTTAAAAAATTTAATCTTTAAATATATTAAGCTACAAGTTTCCACAGATTGTTAAACTAATTAAAATTCAGATACCAGTACATTATAACAACGATATTTTTCCTTTAGACTTATTCAATAAATAAGAAACAATTTTCTCAAAAGTCAACCCATTTAGTCTTCTTCAACCACCCAATGACATTCAAGGCTACAAGGTTTTTTATATATTGACCAACTATATGGAGGAGATTGTGTTTGAAATATGCTGTAACAAAATATTATTAGAAATGCAGTTATGTACATGTTAATAAACATCAATATCGAATTTGCCAGCTAAAACTTTACATCTGGATGAAAAAGTTTAACATACAAATGTCGGCGTGCACTGTTGAAACTATCATAAATGATATCAATTGTAGGTATACTTATAAATTGCATTTAAATAACGAGAAGTGCGAATAATAATCGAGTGAGATTTGTAATTTGGAAACAGGAGTATGTCAAGTTTTATATTCAAAATATTATTTATTCAAGTAAAATTGTTAACAAATGCTTTTGAATCGTCAACTCGACTGCTGGTTCGGAAAACTTTCGCATTTATATATTAGTAAGCATTATTTAAATTGTCCGAGCGTTATCTTTTTGTATTTGCGTCGCTTCATGAAGTTCTAATTCAAAATATTCTTTATTCAAGTAAACTTGTAAACAAGTGCTTTTGAATCGTCAAAATCTACCGCTCGTTCGGAAAGCTGTTCCTACCGAGAAGAGTGAGCAAGAATCTCGACGGTTACTCTTTTCTATACATAATTCTTATTACTAGTTACATTTAGTCGTTACTGTTTTGTATAGGGTCGAAGAGTTATATCCACATATTCTTATCATCTAAGTAATCGTCAACAGTATAGTAGGTTTTCTGTATCAGCATCTTTTTAACAATCATTTTTATCTATATGATTTCACTAAAACTCTTCTCGCACAAATGATTAAGCGCCATTTGGCATGCGGGTTAGTGTATCAGTCGAGTACAGTCGAATAACAGCTACAAGTGATAAATTGTAACACTTCCTTACGGTTACGCGCGATTGTAGTATATAGATAGTACATTTTGAGTAGTGAACGATCATATGATTGACGGCTGTCATGAGAATTTATAGGATGTAAATCCTTACTTAATATTATAAATGCGAAAGTCTATCTGGTTGTTACGTTTTCACGGCGAATCCGCTGAACCAATATCGATAATCGAAATATGGCGCAGTTATTCCTTACACACTCGGGTAACAAATGGACTATAAGCATAGTAGGCAAAAGGTATAGTAGCACTATGCCGGTAAGGAATATCTCTCCTTGCAAATTGATCTTAAAAAAGTTTTATCAAAATATAGTACAAAATAAAATGGTCAATAATGTAACAGAAAAATTGTTAAACTAACATAAGAACTGTCTATAAAATATTATCGACAACCCCTTCAGAGTACAAAAATATAATTTCAATGTAAAAAAAAATCTCTGATTATGTCAGAGGTGGCGGAAAAAAACACATAGGCTATAGAAATCCCGTAAACTCAACAGGAATAGGATGACATTAAAAACGCCATCTATTATCAACCTATGAACGTTTTTTATTTACGTCAAAGTCAAGTCAAATCTAAATTTTCAGAAGTAGGTGCTATATTACATTGTTTTGCTTACGTCAAAAGAGGTATCTTAAGAAAGTTTTGTTCCATTTTGGTTTCTGTTTGCTGTATAAATTTATATGAGTTATTACAAGTTATAATTAATGTACGTAAAATGGTCTATTTACTGAAATAAATAAACCACTAATTTTATAAATGCGAAAGTCTATATTTCTCTTAAGTTTTCACGGCTAATCCGCTGAACCAATATAGATGAAATTATGCAGAATTATTCCTTGTAATCCCGGGTAACATATAGGCTTTAGAAGTCCTGTAAATTCAACAGGAATAGGATAACATTGAAAAACGCAATGATGAATTGAAATTTTAACATAGAAGTAGTTATTGTGAGTTAAGCATAAGAGGTAGAGACATGCTAGTGCGGACTTTGTAGTATTTTTGCAGTTTTACTATTCTTTAGTACATTAGTAGTAAAGTAAAGTAAAGTAACGGCCTGTTACCCACTGAGGGCTGAGGCCTCCTCTCTCCATTTTTGGAGAGAAGGATTGGAGCTAAGACCTACCACGCTGCTCCAATGCGGATTGGTAGGTTACACATATCCCTAGAATTCTCTACAGATATGCAGGTTTCCTCACGATGTTTTCCTTTACCGAAACGCGTGTCATAAATTGTAATTATCAATTAGACACATAAGTTTTAATAGAAAAACCCATTGGTGCCTGCCCGGGGTTTGAACCCATGATCGTCTCTAGAGAATCGCACGGTCTTATCGCTAGGCTTTCACAGCTTTCTAGTACATTAATTTAGTGTATTTCTGTTGGTTTACGCGGCCCACGCGACTAAAGCTTCCAGCAGACGAGATTTTTGATGAGTTCTAAATGAGGTCGGCACATGTTTAAACATGTTATTTGGTTTGGCTAGGTATTTTACATCCGGCCGTCTGGCTGACATCGACGTTTACGACACCTCGGTAAGAAATGACAGTGGTCTTTTCTACTATGTTAATGACATTTTATGATTTACTAAGACATGTTGCAAGGATGGCATTGCGATAGTATAAAACTGTGTTGCGTATGCCATCCTAACAGCAAAAAATAATTAAATTAATATAATTAAAACAAAAACAAAATATCACAATAAAGAAAGTGTGGTCATGTGCTTTTATGTTAAACATCATCATTCTCCTGCCCTTATCCCACTCTAAGTGAGGTCGGCACAACATGTTACAAACATATTGTCTCATGATTTGGCTACGTATTTTACGACTGGCCGCCTGCCTGACGTCAACTTGCCTTAGTCGCCTTTTACGACACCTCGATAAGAGATGAGGGTAGTCTATTCTACGCAGCTGTATACCACACGACACTTACCTTAGTCGCCTCTTACGACATCTCGGTAAAAAGGAGGGTGGTCTATTCTATTTTGCCGGATACCACACGACTGCTATTATGTTAAACAGATTGTTAAAAAAAATCAATTCAAATCGAGATTGTTCTAGCAGCTGTCAGGAAAAATTATACCTATATAGGAACGTGTACGTGTATAGAACAGATAGTTCCGTGTCAGACAGAAAAACAATCTTATTCTATTACACCTATAAATCTATGACGTATCTGCCGTTTTTACTCGGTGCTCTTAAGTGAAAAATAATGGGTTCACACCTACCTACAAGGAAGTCCCGCTTAGCATAGGATATTTGAGAAGGGTATATTTATTTGCCTTTGCGTGTAAGGTTACGTCTAAATCTTAGCCAATTTTTGTAGCCTCTATTTTTGGATGGATGTAGATGTATAATCTGCAAAACATAATTGAAGTATAAAGCGAGCGTTAAGAATATTTGCTTGTCACAGGACTAGGTATCTGAATTATATACTAACGGGTATTGGAATTGTTTATCTATATCTATACTAATCTATACTTACATTATCTATACTTCTATACTAATATTATAAAGAGGAAAGATTTGTATGTTTGTGTGTATGTGTGTATGTTTGTAATGTTTTCACGCAAAAACTACTGGACCGATTTCAAAATTTCTATCACCATTAGAAAACTGCTTCTTCACGTGCGGTATAAGACTTAAAAAAAAATAGGGATCCGTAATAAAATTGTAATAAGGTGTGAAAAATTTAGTCGTAAAAATTTTTCATCGCGTGCGCTGCGGAAACTATTGATCTTCTTTCTCCTACCCTTATCCCACTCTAAGTGGGGTCGGTACAACATGTTTTCCTCTTCCATTCTTTTCTATCATTCGTCAACTCTGGCACTACTCCTTTTATACGCATGTCATACTTCACACATTCCAACCATCTCTGTTTAGGCCTCCCTCTAGTCACATATCCATCCACATTCATATTCAACACTCTCTTAGTCACATGATCTTCATCCCTTCTCATTATATGTCCATACCATCCCAATCTTGCACCTCTCATCTTTTCCATAATGGGCTCAACTTTCATACTTCCCCTAATATACTCATTTCTTATTTTATCTAGTCTTGTCACACCACACATCCACCTTAACATCCTCATCTCATTTGCATGCACTCTTCTTTCATCCATCTTTTTCATTGCCCAACATTCTGATCCATACATTACGACAGGTCTAATGACTGATTTATAAATTTTCCCCTTAAGTTTAGGGGGCATTCGGGGGTCGCATATTGTGCCTGAGACCTGTCGCCACTTCATCCATCCTGCATTCATTCTATTCCTCACATCGCGATCAATTTCACCGTTCTTTTGGAAAAGCGAACCAAGGTACCGGAAGTCGGAGCAGACTGGCAAAACAACACCATTTAAGGTTATTGGAGAAAAATTGGAGGGACCACTGAAATTACACTGCATGTGTTCAGTTTTGGTCAGGTTGATCTTTAAACCAAACCTCTCCAATTTCTCTTGCCATTTTATTAATCTGCTCTGGACCTCAGCTGCATTTTCACCGACAATCACGATATCGTCGGCAAATAGCATACACCAAGGAGTCTCCTCTTGAATATCAGCAGTAAGTGCATCCATCAATAAGAGGAATAAAAAGGGACTTAAAGCCGATCCCTGGTGTAAGCCTACAGACACATCGAAATTATCAGTTACTCCGGCTTCAGACCGGACATGAGTACTAGCTCTGGCATACATGGAATATACAATCCGTACATACTTCCCAGGCAGGCTCTTTTCATTCAAAATCCACCACAGAACTTCACGGGGAACACGATCGTACGCTTTTTCTAGGTCAATAAAAACCATGTGCAAGTCCTTACGCGCATGTCGATATTTCTCACATAGCTGGCGTAAGGCGAAAATAGCGTCCGTCGTGCTCCGCCCTGGCATAAAACCAAACTGGTTCTGCGTTATCGTACACTCTTCTCTCATTCTTCGCTCTATCACTTTTTCCCTAATTTTCATACTGTGTGACATGAGCTTTATCCCTCGGTAGTGGTTACATTCTTGCACATCCCCCTTATTCTTGAAAATGGGTACCAGCGTACTGGTTGACCACTCTTCTGGGATTGCTTCTTCATGTAACAACTTGTTAAAGAATAAAGTCAGCCACTTCCATCCATCCACTTTCAAGCACTTCCACGCCTCAGCTGGAAACTATGCGGAAACTATTGATGCTAGAACAAAAAAATGTTCTATAGTATTATAGAACATAACAATATCCACAAAAAAGTCCGCAATACCATATGTTTAACTATTATACTTACACTAATATAACTACTTTTTCACATTGTGAAAGTTGATAGAATTGCCGACAATAATCAAACCATTTTGTTTATATCTCTGTATTAATCCTTATCCCATTAAATGTTATTTTATTAAAAACTGTTTCAGAAACCACAGGGCATTACTAGTTATTTATATCGCTGTTAACGTTGTTATGTAAAAAAATTAAATTGTTGAAATATTCTGTGAAGCCAATGTAAGAATAGCTGTTTCCTTGAACTTCACTCGCAGGGAATCGCGCGAATTTATATTTCTTTTTTGTAATACAAAAATTCTATCAATTTCTGCGCATTTACCCCATAAAAATATTTCATAAGACGTAATGTTACAGAAGTAAGCAAAATAAAAAAGTTGAATTATTATATTGTATTGTTCGTCGTTTTTTAAATCTGGTTTAATTTTATTCCGAATGTGGGAGAAATTTAAAGTTTGTAAGTCGGGTTCCGACGGGGAGCAGTACTAATGAATTAAAGTAGCATTGACATTGCTAGACTTCCTAGTTACCAGGAAGACGCGGACCACCCATTCCCTTCCTCATTCGTTTATTGAACTCGTGTTTTGTATTATGCAATAGCATAATACAAATAACCGTAGGTATATACCTACGGTTATTTGTCTTGTGTCTGTTTACGTAATAGATAAGTGGGTGAATGACTTCCCTGAATTTAAAGTTTCTTTTGAGATGCTTTAAAGCTTTGATATTCTTACATAAGCTTCACAGTATATTTTAAGTAATTTAATTTCTGTATGTAAAACTATAAAGAATTATAAAACAATAGATGAATATAATTGACAAAGTAGGAACCGACGTAAACTTGCGGCTCTTGCTTTGCGCCAAGCGAAAGTACGTAAGTCGTTTTTGGGTGTTGAGTATAATAAGATTCTATGATAAAATTTCGCAATCAATTTTAGCTTTGCCATTACAGCAGTTAAAAAACACTGTTAAAAAGAGGCTGTTACAGAACGCCGACGATACTGTTGAGGATTACTTAGATGATAAGAACGCTTGGTTATAACTACTCTTCGACCCTACACAAGACAACAATGAGTAAATGTAACTAGTAATAAGCACCGACGAGTTGAATAAAGAATATTTTGTTGAAGTAAACTTGTAAACAAGTGCTTTTGAATCGTCAACTCTACTGCTGGTTCTGAGAGCTTTTCCTACCGGGAAGAACCAGCAAGAAATTCCGCGCTTGCTCTTTTTAAATTACAATTCTTGCAACTAGTTACATTTAGCCATTGTTGTCTTGTACAGGGTCGAAGAGTAGTTATAACCACGCGTTCTTATCATCTTAGTTATCCTCGACAGTATAATAGACTTTCTGTATTAGCCTCTGTTTAACAATGGTTTTAAACTGCTGTAATGGCATAGCTAAAATTGATTGCGGAATTTTATCATACAATCTTATACCCAATCCCACAAACGACTAACGAACTTTTGCAAGGCACAAAGCGGGAACCGCAAGCTTATGTCGGTTCCTAGTTTATCTTTTATATTTATCACCAAAAGAGAGAAAAAATAACAAAAGCAGACACAAATGGCTACTTGTGTTAAAGTTTATGCCTTATTGATATTTGCAATTTGTCATACATTCTTCGCTAAAGGAAAACAATCGACGTGCTTCACGATACAATCACAAAGCGACGCATCGCATAAACGAGCAGTATTATATACTAATAGTTCAACCCCTACCAACCATTTTGCCTTCAAACACGTGTGTTGCAGTGTGAATTGTCTGAATTTCGAGTCAGCAAAAATTATTTTGCTATAATCCGTGATAAAGTAAATAGAATATATATATATATATATATATATATATATATATATATATATATATATATTACGCTAAATGTATAGTGGACTATCCGTTTTTTCATACCCGATACATGCAGGATTCGTAAAAACACATGCACAAACCTCCACCGCCGATTACTATGTAACCATGCTTGTTTGGATAATGTTTTGCTTTGCTATTTTTGTCAGGGAGTCTTTTTCCTGAAGCGGCTGTAGGGCGAAACGATTGTTGTGTTTGTGATAGTGAACGTGTGTAGTGCTTGTGTATTGTGGTGGCGGTGCATGTGTTATTAGGAATCCTGCATGCATCGGGTATGAAAAAATGGATAGTCCACTATACGTTTAGCATTATATATGTTTTCTATGTACCTAAAGTAGCGGCCTGTTACATTCCTACTGCTGGGAATAGGCAGGCTCCTCTCTCCGTTTCTGGAGAGAGGGGTTGGAGCTGTGACCGCTGCTCCGATACGCATTTGTAGGTTACCCATATCTCCAGAATTCTCTAGAGATATGCAGGTTTCCTTAAGATGTTTTCCTTCACAGAAAAGCGTGTGATAAATTGATTGATTGAATAGACACATGAGTTTTAATAGAAAAACTTATTGGTGCCTGCCCGGGTTCGAACTCGTGTTCCCCTCGAAGGAGTCACACGGTCTCACCGCTGAGGTATCACAGCTCATTATCTATTTAACTAATCGCGGATTATAGCAAAATAATTTTACTATTACTTCTGTGTTATGGATCTCCGCAAAGTAACTCCTATTCCATAATTTAGTACTAATGAATTTATTTAGTTTCAGACTCTAATACAATGGCCCAGGAGAAAACGATAATCATCCGAAGAGCACCCAACGCGTACGTCTATCCATTTAGCTTGTGGCCGTTACCGAAGTACCCAATACGAGGTAAATTAAATTCAATTCGATTTTTAGACATGTTATGTGAATATCGGGTCGTAATGTTTGCAAAGGATAACGTTATATGAACTATAGATAACTCTGTCTATTTTACTCGCATCGTTCTTAGGACGCATTCCGAACGCTCATTCGGCAACGATTTAAAGTGTGCATCTTTAAGACGTCATGGTATGAAAAAGCAAAACAATTTCGTTTACGTCTTCAATTGAGTCGCAATAAGAGTTCATGGTAGGCCTGCAGAAGGTGTAGTTAATATATATTTTATTTTTCAGAGGACCCAGCAGTGGAATATATTTACAATGGCAAAACGTTTAAGCAAGTTAAAGTCGACCGAAATAAGAGATGAATAAATAGAAAAAAAGTATTGTTTTTGTAAAAATATAGGCATAAGTTAAATTAAGTTTGATTTGTGTATAAAAAATTAAATGTCTTAAGAAATATTATGCAAAAACGTAGTCTTAATATAGTCTTAAGTAATGCAAAAACCTAAGTTTATACTCCCAATAAAGCAGACCGACGTTGTAGCAGAATATTATTAGGGTCGGAACACATTTTAGTGACTATCAGCAATAGAGATTCATGCAAATTCTAATTCAAGCTGTTCCTACCGAGAAGAGCCACTAAGAAACTCGGTGGTTGCTCTTTTCAAATATAATTATTATAACTAGTTACATATAGTTATTAATGTCTTGTACAGGGTCGAAGAGTAGCTATATCCACGCATTTTTATCATCTATGTACTCCTCAATAGTATATAATAAAATATATAATGGGCTCTTTGTATCAGCCTCCCTATAACAGTGTTTTTAAACTGCTGTAGTGGCAAAAATAAAATCGATTACAGAATTTTATTAATTAAAGAATCTTATACCCAAACCCACAGACGACTTATTTACTTTTGCAAGGCGCAAAGCAGAAACTGCAAGCTTATGTCGGTTCCAAAGTCCATTATATACATCGTCAGTCTTTTTATAATTATGTATACCTATTCTTATGGACAAACAGTAAATTGCTAAAAAATAATCTGTGAAATCGAAGTAAGAATACCCAAGTGAGAAGAATACCATTCTGAGAAGACTCCGGTTAGTTTAAAGAGAAGAGAGTCTAGTTAATTTAAATTGTAAATCACCAATGTTAGTCTAAAAAACGTGATACTAGACAAATAAGGGCAACCTTTGTGTCATTTAAGTTTATATTTCATATATTAAAGATATTTTTATTTTTTCTAATTTTTATTATAATATCCTTACTAATATTAAAAATGTGAAAGTCTGTCTGTCTGTTACGTTTTTAAGGCGAAAACGCCATCTTTCATCATTATATAGAAGTTTTTTTACCCACGATGTGTCAAAGTCAATAAAAGAAAAACTTCTATATAATGATGAAATATGGCGTTTTTAATGTCATCCTATTCCTGTGGAATTCACAGCATTTCCTTAGCGTATATGTTACCCCGGTGTATAAGCATTAATTGTGCCAAATTTCATCTATTTTATTTTTATATTCACGATGTGTCAAACAAAGTCAATAGCCGGGTGGTATTCGGCAGAATAGAATAGACCACCCTCCTTTTTACCGAGGTGTCGTAAGAGGCGACTAAGGTAAGTGCCGTGTGGTATCCGGCTGCGTAGAATAGACTACCCTCATTTCTGACCGAGGTGTCGTAAAAGGCGACTAAGGTAAGTTGACGTCAGGTAGGCGGCCGGTCGTAAAATACGTAGCCAAATCATGTGACAACATGTATGTAACGTGTTGTGCCGACCCCGCTTAGAGTAGGATAAGGGCAGGAGAATGATGATGTGTCAAAGTCAAGTTTGTAAGTTAAAGAAATAGATTTTATATAGAAGACCTGATGACCTCCTAATTAAAAGATATAGTATGAGAAAGGTTTTATAATTTTGTCCAGATCAAATGATATATACCGAATTTAATGTTAGTAAATTGTTAATTTTAATTGTATAGTAATTGCAATTTTACCCCCCGGATCGATCTGATTTTTATAATGGAGATATTTGTAGGGTTGGTGAATGACAGACGCTACAGTTTATTCCAAGACTCAACGATCCACGTGAACGCAGTCGCGGGTATAAACTAGTAGTGTGTAAACCCTACTAATATAATAATTGCGAAAGTTTGTGAGTATGGATGGATGTTTGTTACTCTTTCATGGCGAATCCGCTGAACTAATACCGATGAAATTTGGCGCGATTATTCCTCATACGCGGGGGTAACATATAGGCTATACAAATCCTGTATATGAAAATTTAACAGGAATGGAACGACATTGAAAAGCGCCATCTATTATCAACCTATCAAAGCGTTTTCACAATTTTTTAACCCACGGACAAGACACCATCGATGTAGATACCGCGGACTGGGAGCTACCACTCCCAGTCCCCCCACCGAACTAGACATCCCTCAGGTCACCTAGGTGACCTGGGCCTACAGGCTCGAACACCGTCCAGGCCACAAGCCTGCGAGGACCAGCCCGGGCAAGGAGGTGCGCCTCGAGGCCCGTACCCCGCCACCCCTAGGGGTAGCGAGATGACCCCCCTGACAATTTTTTAGAGTCAAGTCAAATCTATAGTAATTTATATGGCAAAGCAACGTATGCCGGGTCAACTAGTTAAGTTCATAAAACCAAACGAAAAGTGACCAATTTGGTAACTAAGTACTTATACATATAACATTAGCTGAGCACGAACCTCTGTTTTCTAAAGAATACTTTGATATTTATTGTTACTTACAATTCATCATAATAAAGAACAACATTCTTGGGGAATTTATGGTATATGTATTATCGGTATAGGAATAGCCTGGTGGACCTAAGTTTCGACACATCTTTAAAAAAAATAGGAGACCCTTCAAACTAAAGCTCAAACTCAAAATATTCTTTACTCAAGTAGACTGTTTACAGTACTTTTGAATCGTCAAATGTTTTCAAGAAGTTACCACTGATTCGGAAGTTTGCTCCTACCGAGAAGAACCAGCAAGAAACTCGGCGGCTATTTTTTATTGATTGCAGTTAAGATATGCTACTATCGCTCAAATAATCATCAATTGTATAGTAAGCTTTATATAGTAGCATCGTTTTAAGTTAATTTCTAAACTTGTGTAAAGGCAAGTCACTATATAAAAGAGAATGAAAAAAAAACATGTGCAGACAGGAGAATGATGATGTTTTTAATTAAATGAATAATTCAATATATGGGACAAACGGAAACAAACCGATATTTATTTTTTAATTTAAAGTAAACTAACAACTGCCCGAAGTTTCCGAACGAATATTATCATTCTTGTATAGTACAGACTTGGAATTATTTACTTTATAGTAGGGCCATCTATCGAAGATCTTTAAATCTATAGAAGTTCTTATTTCAAGCTACCTTACCGCCACCCCTAGGGGTAGCGAGATGACCCCCCCCTCAAGCTACCTCATTTAGGAGGGTTCGGCTCTCTTTACAGACGTACCGTCGTATAATATTGATTACGCGTGCGCAGTCCACTTTTATCTCGACATTACAGCATCTCAGTTAGTAAATATTATCGAAAAATAGTTAAAAAAGTGTTAAAATGAAGGTGGGATTTCTGTGGTTGTTTTTGAGTTTGATTAAAAGTTGCCTGGGTAAGTTATTGACGTCATATAAGCTATGCAATTTATTTTTCTTTTTCTCATAAATAACAAATAATAATTGCCCACAAATAATATTTATAATAACAATATATGTTTTTTTTCGTAATTTTAAATGTTTAAAAATGGTTTATTCGATCAAAGTCTACGAATTTACATTAAAATTTATCGACGTTTTAGCGATCTTTTAAATTAATAAATAGTTTTAAAATTAATGATAACAAAAGATTGAAATAAAACTGAGATGATTAAATATGATTTCAAAATATTTCAGGAGTTAAGCTTCTGGAAGCAAATCCTGATGTGAAGCGGTTGTATGATGACCTTCTCAGCAACTATAACCGACTGATACGACCTGTGACAAACGTGAGCGACATACTGACAGTCAGACTGGGCTTGAAGCTATCGCAGTTGATGGAGGTAAATCTGAAGAACCAGGTCATGACAACTAACTTATGGGTAGAACAGGTGAGAGTCAACTAGTTTTATTGCACCTAACATTTATTATTTACTTGATGTTTGAAATAAGAAAGGGTAACTCTTTAAGTTGAGTTGATATCCATTTTATCTGTACGAAATTAAATTAATTATATAAAGTACTAGTTTTTGCCCGCGGCATCGCTCGCGAGGAATTTGCTCTGCCACAGTATCTGATTTAATTATATTTATGATTCACAAATTTTAGTTATAGTGGCTTCCACATAAAAGATAGATATATGTTGTCGCGGACATATATTTAGAACTATTAAAAACAAACAATCCTACTGTACATAATCTTTGTGTAACTCCAATAGTTTAGGCAGCGTACGCCAAGATAGCTCTCAGAGGCCAGATTTTTTCCGACTTTCTTGACATGTATCGTTATATTACATAAAATTATTACAAATTGTAGCCTATATGTTATTCTGATGTATAACCTATATAACTGTTAATTTTCATCCAAATCTGTTCAAAAGTTTCTTCGTGAAAGAGTAACAAACATCCATCCTTACATACAAACTTTCGCATTTATAATATGATTTATGAAATGATTTGATTTGCTTGTAACGTTAATTAACATTGGACCAATGACCATTGTCGATTCAAAAGTGCTTTTGCAAGTCCATTTGATAAAGAAAACTTTAAGTTTATATATCTTTCTCGTTCGCTTTGTTTAAATAATGTTATTTGTATTGCTTGTAACATACGAAAATTTTATTCTTCTAGTATTTAACTCGTTGATGACTATTTAATTCATTGATCCCCGTGGTGATTTTGGGCAAGAGCGAATTACCCCTAAAAATTTACATGGCTATTTATTGTTTAGGAGCTCTCATTAACTTTATATATAAGTAAATCCAGAGGTCTAATTCTTAAGAATTATAACTCATATAAGCTGTGATAGCCTTGCGGTGATACCGTGCGACTCTCTAGAGACGACATAGGTTCAAATCCCAGGCAGGCACCAATGAGTTTTTTCTATTAAAACTTATGTGTCTAATTGATAATTGCAATTTATCGCACGCTTTTCGGTGAAGGAAAACATCGTGAGGAAACCTGCATATCTCCTGAGAATTCTAGGGATATGTGTAACCTACCAATCCGCATTGGAGCAGCGTGATAGGTCTTAGCTCCAATCCTTCTCTCCAATAAGGAGAGAGGAGGCCTTAGCCCAGCAGTGGGCATGGTAACAGGCTGTTACTTTACTTTTTTTTTATAACTCGTTCGTTAACTTAATGGTGTATGTGTGAAACTCATGATCTATTTATGATTTCAGAAATGGTTCGATTACAAACTACAATGGTCTCCAGAGGAATACGGTGGAGTGGAGATGCTGTATGTACCATCAGAACATATTTGGCTGCCTGATATCGTCCTTTACAATAATTGGGACGGAAATTATGAAGTAAGTATTAAAAATGAAATGAGCAGGCAATTTATAAAAGGGTTCCATATTGATTCTAGCGAAATACGTTCGTGTTCGCCACTTATGTTTCGTTCATACGTCGATAAATTTTTCAATTGATTCTTATTTATTAAAACTTACGATACAGGTTTATGACCGCTATACAAAATGGTTGAATCAGGTTTGCCATTTTAAATACAATGATCTTTTAAGGCCTGATCGAAAAATATGAATCATGCCGTATTCTAGTTGAAAGCATAAATATAGTATACTAAATTATTGGACCCTGAAATATTCAACTAAAAGACCGTCCATTATGTACTATATGATTGTCGTCTACTCGAAGGAAGGACGCTTCAACCGTACAAAGTTTTATAAATATTAGTCCAGCTGATTAACCTCAAAGAGGCAGACAGACAGTATTTCACATTTATAATATATTTTACACTTATTGGATTATTGAAATCAAGGAATTGAATTCAAAAACTTTAAAACCTAAAATGCATTTCAAGGTGACACTGATGACGAAAGCGACATTGAAGTATACGGGGGAGGTGAATTGGAAACCGCCAGCAATTTATAAATCATCGTGTGAAATAAATGTTGAGTATTTCCCTTTCGATGAGCAAACTTGTTTTATGAAATTCGGATCGTGGACTTACAACGGTGCGCAGGTAACTAAATCTGATTTATTTTAGAAATAACATGTACTTTTTATCGTCAATCTAATCAAGCATTTCGTAATATATTCTTTTTATCATCTATGAAATCAAGCACTCTTGATGTATTTCTTTTTTCTTCAACGAAATCAAATGAATCAAATCAAGCATCCTTTATGTATTCTTTTTGCCGTCTGATCAGTATACATAAAAATATATTACTAAATAAGAGAATAATTTATTAGATCAGTTAAATGATACAGAATACTGTGGTAATGCCATTTCTTACATTTCAGGTTGATTTAAAGCATATGGACCAATTGCAAGGCAGCAGCTTAGTACACGTTGGCATAGATCTCAGCGAGTTTTATCTATCTGTTGAATGGGATATACTTGAAGTACCAGCTACGAGAAACGAGGAATACTACCCGTGCTGTCAGGAACCGTTTTCTGGTAAACTTAATATTTAATAGTTATTATCAATAATTAAATGATCAAAATTTAACGAGTGATAAATAGCTAATGAATAAAGGCAGTACGTCCAACACACATATTTAGAGAATAACACTTGTTTTTACTGAATATGTAATAACGTTGTAAGAAAAATAATTTAATACAAGAAAACTGGACATATTACACGTTTTTAGAAGCTCTTGGTGTTTGCCTTGAATTTTAATAAAGGCGTACAATAGAAATATTTCGCTGGATGACATACAAAAGTATCGATAGTATTATTTTAATATAATCCCTAAAGTAAATCAATCTAATACTAAATGTTTACTTCCGTTTTCATACCTTTCAATTGCAGAATTCATAAATTGCACTTTATACATACAATTTGCATTGTATACGTTCACCATCACAATCTTAAAATTGCTTCACATAAGCGACTAATATAAAAACGCAAAAGCGTGAAGCCAAATCAAGTTAAATGCTTATCTTCTGATGATGCGTCATTTACGGGGTAAAAGGATTATTGAGTTTGTGGTGCTGAATTTGTGCAGAGCTACTATGGTGTGGTGGTGTTGCTAGTGTTGCGGATTTCGGCATATTTTCTTTATCATTAAATTTGTATTATGGATCTTTCAATAACAACACCTAATCCTATATATTATTTATATGAGATATATCTATCGCTCTTCTTCACTGTCTTTTGTTTCAGATATCACATTTAAGCTGACTATGCGAAGAAAAACTCTATTCTACACGGTTAACCTTATCATACCGTGTGTTGGATTAACATTTTTAACTGTACTGGTCTTTTACTTACCCTCAGATTCTGGTGAAAAGGTAATAAATAAAATAATAATAAAATATGTGTTGTGGTTCACAATTTGCATCTGATTTAGACGAGAATCATCGATTGTACTTGGATGTTTATCTCATCGTAATGTGATAGGCTATTTGCTGTTATTTTCCGTATTATAATTTATTATTCTGAATATCAATTGGTGCAGTTTTTGTATTTGTTAGGCTTGGTGTATAATAGTGAGAAATAAAAGTTGCTGATCTTATGGCAATACTATTTTATTACTTCGAGAATATAATCATAATTATATTCTCATTAATACGAATTATGATCATAAGATCCGTATCTGACTAACCAATGACGTCGAAAATGATTAACATTGTCCGAATATAGTTATTATACTTCAATATCTCTTTTTTTATGTGTGATTAGACAAAGATGAAGTATACAAGTTTCATCTTTCATCTCCTTACTTATTGCGACACTCTGACTTACAGGACTTCCAATACTCCCTACTGTAACTCCATGAACGTTGTAGATCTTTTCGATTTGTTTTGTTCAGATTCTGTCCATGCTTTTTGTCCATTATTCTCTTTGGTAACAGGACAGTTCAGGACAATTTACTTTTACAGTTTCGCTTTCTAATTTAAATATCAAACGAAACATACAAACCATTTTTGTAAATTATTAAAACACCGCAGCAACTTTTATTTTAAACTGAACTATCAATCTAACTATTCTTTCAAAATTGATTTGCACGTATGCATTTGATGTTTTAGCTAAAACAAAACAATCATTTTCATGTATTTCCATCCTTCTATCCGAACATAACCCATCACCTTATTGTCTGCTCCATCACCCGCTGTGGTCTTTTTTGATTCATTAGTTAGATGTGTTGATGTGCTCTTATCATTTATATGGTTTCGCTTTCTATGTATTGTTGTCTTTCCACCAGCTGCTATAACTCTTCTGTCAACTGTAATCAGTCTTAATAAATTGATTGTAAATACAACTTTGTTTTGTTCTTGAAATCGTTGTTAAATTAACTCTTTGAATTTAACTTATTTGAAGACATTAATCAGATTATTTTAATTGGTCGTACTTATACTAGTTAAATTCAAAATTATATTTTAGAGTAAATTAATAATACTATTTTGTTTAAATTTTAGAAGTCTTTAGTAAGAATAATATTGATTTAATAAATATTTTCTGTTGTTTAAATTGAATGTTTAACAATGATTTTATGACACTAGTGGAAAGACAATTCGAGAAGCAAATTTGTACAATATCATTCAAAAAGGACTTTTCTCCTTAGATATCGCTCTGCATCTCCATCCTGGTGTCCCTCACTGTGTTCTTCCTTGGTCTGGCCGAGATCATCCCGCCAACATCTTTGGCGATCCCTTTGCTCGGGAAATATCTACTATTCACAATGATTCTCGTCTCGCTGAGCGTTTGGGTCACTGTATGCATTGTAAACGTCCATTTCAGGTAAACTATATTAATTTCTTTCTCTCTCGTAGATTTCGTTAAGCATCTCAATTCTGGTATCACTGACAGTGTTTTTCCTGTTAATGGCTGAAATTATACCGCCTACGTCTCTAGCGATACCGCTGTTAGGAAAGTATTTGCTGTTTACGATGATTTTGGTGTCACTAAGTGTTTGGATGACGGTATGCGTTCTGAATGTGCATTTTAGGTAAGTGTGTAACGTGTGTTGTTAGACATTTTACCCTCTATATTCTCTCTGGCAATCTGTCCTTTTATTCTTCTTGTAGATTTAGATTGTTGTCTCCGTATGTTATCTTCCTTGGTATGAATATTTATTAACCTTTAAAGCATAATGTAGATTTAAAATGCACATCAGACGTATGTACCTGCACATAACAATAAAGCTATTAACTATATTTTTTTCCTAGACATCCTTGAAATGAGACGTTAAAGCTATTATAAACAAAATTAATCTAGTTAAGATCATTATAATTAAGTAAACAATGTTTAAATATAATGATAATTGTTTTTCTTTGTCAAAATATTAATTTCAGCATATACAAGACCTAAAGCGGAAAATCTTTTGCATATTTTGTTTTATTTAGTGCAGGCACCGAAAGCACACGTAGTGCTACATTCCAGGATGAGCGAAAATAGTTTTTTTTTTGTAAATACGAATCATACTAAAATTCATATTTCGCCTCCGGTCTCCGAAAAAAATGCATTGATCGTTAAACTGGCAATTCGCGAGCGGAGCAAAAAGTAGGTGGGCGTTGTTTTGTACAAAGTTAAGTATAGTGCTGAACCTGAGATTAACTTGAACGGGCAGCGCCGACCACAACTCTTAACTACATCGCTTTCCTATATTAGATTTAGCATCCTCCAGGCGATACGCCAATACCTACGATAGTATCATTAACACTTTAAAACTTAAATTTTAGCCCAACGAGAAGAAACTCGAAATATAAAGCTGCATAAAGTTTCCTTTATACTTCTTTGCGTAATCTCGTCTAGTGACTGGGTCCGCTTTCATCCTCTTTTCCTTCCACGTCGCTTCATTGTGGACGTTTTCATCTGCGAGCTCACAGCTTTTCATATCCTTGGTGATGACACTTAACCATCGCATTTTTGGTCTGTCTTTACGCCGTTTACTGCGTATATTAAGGCTGCACAAAGTTCCCTTTGTGAGAAGAAAATAGATTTTAGATTACCGGGATACCTCAAGACGATGACTGCAATATTCTTTCCAGACATCACCCCCTTTTCTCTTTTCGCGTTAATGAAAGTTATTATATGAAAAATTGTAAAGAGAACGAATTCATGTATGGCGCAAAAATATGTTGTTCTGCTTTCGAAGGACCTTTATATATTTCGCTGGTTCTGAATTGATGTGTCCAGTGTACCCCAAATTACACAATATCCGCGATCGACAAGTAAAACTACTCACCGTCCCTCTGGAAAGTCCAGCTCTCAAAATTGGCAGAGATATCACGCACAATAATGTCACGACACGGGTGGGATAAAGTTCGGTGAACTGGCACATGGAACCACAACGTTTTTACTGTTAGTCACGGACACTGCTATGGCGGTCGGACAGGTCAGCGGTCAAGAGACGACAAGAGTGCGGACAACTCCTGTAGCGTATATTTTGGTTTATTTGGGTTATTTTGTTTCGCTTAGGAGGTTAAGAAAGAGGGGAGAGCTTATCTCGTTACTCCGCCTGATGAACTTGTGACGGAAAGATAGCCAAAATTTCAGTATAAATAAAAAGAGAATTGTTTATACTAATTATAAGGTAAGGTATGGAAACACTGGCCTTAAAGGCTAGTGATCTCTTTCAGATAACCCTTTTTACTGAAAAAATCTTACAGCGACAACGAAGTAAGTATAGTCAAAACAATAAAATACCTAAAAGCAATGGAGAGATCTAAACTAAACTCTCTCTTTCTCCATAAGCAATAGTCGTTCACTGCTAGAAATAGGTCTCACGGGATCTTAACACTACACGATCTTGTGTAATCCAACATTTCCGCTTGAATCCAACTGCTCTTTGCGACTTCTTTGAGGTCATTAATCAATCTCGCAGGGGGTCTATCGACGCTGCGTTTTTCCGTAGGGTCACAATTCTAACATTTTAAGATCCCAACGCCCATCGGTTCTCCGCAATATGTGCCCTGCTCATCGCCACTTCTGCTTCGCGACACGCTGATCTATGTCGGTGGCTCGTGTTCTTCTACGTATTCATTTCTGATTTGAAGACGTAGAGATACTCCGAGCATAGCTCGCTCCATCACCCGTTGAGTTACTCTGAGTTTTCTTATGAAGACTTTAAAAACATTGTGAACATTAAAAAAGCGATTGATACCAATAACTATCACTATAAGTTTTAAGTATCCGAAAGCCTTTCCTGGTTACTCCTTTTGAGAAACCACTAGATCTAGGGATTTTTCCTGCATCTATAAAACTATGATATTTTTATATCAAAGGCTTCAGAAGTGCTTTTGCAGCAATTCTTTATTTATAATCGTATCATTCTTCCTATCTATACTTATTATAAAACAAAGTCCCAAAAAGCTGTCTGTCTGTATGTAATCGATTTTCTCAAAAATCCAGTAGATTTTTATACAGTATTCATCAAAAGGGTGGTTTATTATTTGGTGAATACCAAAAGATAGTGCTTTCGGAAAGTTAAGATAAATAGTACATATCGGTATTATGTAAATTGTGTTGAAGAGATCGAGCAGTTGTTAAAAAACTTGTTTGCTGGGAGCTTTAGACACGTGCGCTGCGTAAAGCAGCAGAGATACGCTAAAGTAATGTATTGGAGACTTATTGATCTATAAAAATGCTACAAAAAACTCCGTGATCGCATGTCTCTATCTCTCACAGTTAACTCACATTAACTACTTTTATGTTAGAAATTTCGAAAATTCGGCAAAAGTTTTGTAAATCACTGAATTCCACGCGGGCGAAGCCGTTGTTGGCACAGTAAATAATAAAAGTGAAATTTTAATAACAGTTTAACAACATTATGATCGAAAGTATCTCAATTAAAAATCTTATTAATTGAATTAACAATTATTTTTTACAAAAGTAATAATAAAATTATTTTGCTATAATCCGCTATACAGTAAATAGAAAATATACATAGTGCTAAATGTATAGTGGACTAACCGTTTTTTCATACCCGTTACATGCAGGAACAGGTTTGTGCATGTGTTTTTACAGTTCCTAAAAAACATGCACATACCTTCATTACTGCCACTGCAATACACAAGCACTACACACGTTCACTATCACAAACTTAACAATCGTTTCGCCCCGCAACCGAAGCATTATCAGGAGATAGACTCCACGACAAAATAGCAAAATTATTTTTTACTAGATGATTATAAATGTATTAGGTTCGGTCTAAGTATCATAAACCTCTGGTTCATTATAGAAGTGTGTGTCCGCTTACAAGAGAAAGCTTCACATTGGCAATATGAATAATAATAATAATTCCTTATGGATTCTACATTTTTGTCAAAGAATCGGATATGCTAGTCGATAATATAACACAATTCGGGTAAAGGCACTTTGTCATCGGGCGCGAGCTGCGAAATTGCAAAATAAAATAGATGGTCTAAAATGTATGAACGCGTGCCCCATAAATCGAGTCTCATTGTAACGTTGCTTCGATAGCGGACAATGGGCTGTGAAATATGGCTGATGCTACGACTGCAACGCTTTTATTGAATGCCCAATGTGATACAGTTCTATATTAAACGGCTGTTTAGAAACTATGAAAGAACATCAAAATAACTGACTAAAATTCAATGCCCAATGTGATATAGTTTTATATTAAACGGCTGTTTAGAAATAACTGTGAAAGAACATCGAAACAACAGACTAAAATTAAATGCCCAATGTGATATAGTTCTTTATTAAACGGTTGTTTAGAAATAACTGTGAAAGAACATTTAAATAACAAACACAATTCTATTATATACCTCGCCATACATATAAAGCATATAGCACTTTTAGTATTAAAGTGAGTGAATTCAAAATTAGTCTCAATTGAGTTGGATACAGTGCAATCCTTGTTTTAATACCATCTATGACAAAACGTTACGAAATATTAAAAAGGCTAGTGTTTTCCAGCTCTTCCAAGTTATGGATCTCTTTAAAACTCGCTACATTTGTAGGCACTTTGTACACTTGATTGTAACTTGCCATAACACAATTTTTTTTAAATCAGCCACTTTAATTCAAATTCAAAATATTCTTTATTTAAGTAAACTTGTAAACAAGTGTTTTTGAATCGTCAACATCTACTGCTGGTTCGGAAAGCTGTTCCTACCGAGAAGACCCAGCAAGAAACTCGGCGGTTGCTCTTTTACAAACAATAATTCTTATCACTAGTTACATATAGTTATTAATGTCTTGTACAGGGTTGAAGAGAACCCAAACCCACAAACGAATTACGTACTTTTGCAAGGCGCAAAGCAGGAACCGCAAGCTTATGGTTCCTACTTTGTCTATTATATACATGGCCAATCCTTTTATAATTATTTATATTCATATGTACAAAAATTAAATTACTTAAAATTCTGAGCGTGTGATATATTTTAATATCGTCACTACAGAATAACTAAAAATAGCCCGTACAACTTTTCAAATAGCACTTTGCTCATTAAGTTTAGACAATAATTTTCCACAACGTGAACTCAAAAAGGTAACTTGTTAACTTGTGTAATTAGTTTTGGTGAATCGCTTATAGTAATTAGTTAAGTTTACTTCGAAACTATGTGTAATCAAAAGTTCTTTTAATTAATTAACTTCACAATGTACATGCTTTTATAATATATCGATGTTAAAGTCAAACGATAGGATACGTGAACCCCTTAAGAGCGATTGTTATACAAATTTAAAATCAAATATAAATGAATGTGCGTTTGTGTTGTGTGAATGCGTGCGTGCATGCTTGAGTGCGTGTGTGCCTGCATGCGTGCGGGCGTGCGTGCGTGCAGGCGTGTGTGTATGTGTGTTGTTTTTGATCATGATAATACTATAAATACAGAGGCGAAAGTACCTTATTCTAAACACAGCTAGTCTTAAGGCATTATAGACTTTTTTAAGGAACGTTTAATAACTTTCAATGACGAAATATTTGTATTTTCATATATTATACAAGACATATTTTGGGATTTTAAATAAAATCAGAATAAAATTACGCAAAAATATACTTTTGTGCCTAAATTAGATTGAAATTTATCACACGCTTTTGGGAAAAGTATAACATTGTGAGAAAACCTGCACATCTTTGGAGATTTCCTGGGATATGTGTAACCTACTAATCCGTATTGGAGGAACGTGGTTGATCTAAGCTCAAACCCTTCTCTCCAAATAAATAGAGGCAGCCTATGCCCAGCAGTGGTATAGTGTCGTTGTAAATTAATAACAATTTAGCGCTTAAATGAATACTATCTCGTACTTAATTAGTCTTAAGTAATTTAACTCCTACCAGGTCACCGTCAACACACACAATGTCGCCGTGGATGAAGAAGCTGTTCTTGCAACTGATGCCAAAGCTTCTCATGATGAGGAGAACCAAATACTCGCTGCCTGATTACGATGACACTTTCGTATCCAACGGATACACTAATGAGCTGGAGATGAGGTAATCCATCCAATTTACATAAAACTAACCCACTGTATTGAAGTTAAAGACTCGCTGCCCGCGGTGCCATAAAACACCTGTAGGCTAGGGACAGGCGCGTGCGTTGCATCACCTATCGATAATTGCTTAACCTTTGCTTAGAAGGACAAAGAAATAGTATGCGCTGGCAAGCGGTAGATTGTTAATCGTGCGGGTAATTTAAGAAATATGTCTATTAATGAGTGCCGAAAAATGTATTAAAGAGTTTGCGAGGGTAATTTACTCAAAATAATCTTTATTCAAATAAACCATTTCAGGCACTTTTTAATCGTCAAGCATCAATATGATTAATGAAGCTACAACTGGTTCGGAATGTTGCTCTTACCGAGAACCAGCAAGAAACTCGGCGGTCAACCTTTTAAATATTTTCAATTATACATTATTAAACCGCTGTCTTGTATGAAGCTGAAAGGATTTTCAAATCCAGGCTTTCTTATCATCCAAATAATCTTAAATTTTTTAATATGCTTTACGTATAAGCATATTTTTTACACTTGATTGGAATCTTTCTGTACACTGGTCTAGAATGGATTGAGGAATTTTATTATAGAAGCGAATAGCGAGACCAACAAATGAGTTGTTTTTGTGATCTCTCGTATGTCTATGATATACATCAAATTTTGTTTTATAAATACTTATATTTTTCCGTACAAATAGATTAATAATGATTAATTACGTTTAGAGGATATAAAAACATGTTTTAATATTCTTCTATATAGTCATTTGACATTCGGACGTTGCGGATTACTTATTTAACCCTAGTTTTAATGGACGCGTTTTTGCAATGCAATGTTGAACGTGTTTGAACTGATGTGCAATCTCAAGGGTATATTAATAACAATTAACAGTGTGCTAACATTTTGAACGAAAGCCAAAAAAGATCTAGAAAAGCTAAAAAGTATTAAATGTATTGTGCGAAGATAGACTCCACGACAAAATCGCAAACCTTTTTTTTCGCTTTAGCTTGAGTCTATCTCCTGATAATCCTTCGGTTGCGGGGCGAAACGGTCGTTGAGTTTGTGATAGTGAACGTGTGCAGTGCTTGTGTATTGTGATGGCAGTGGTGGAGGTTTGTGCACGTGTTTTTTAAGAATCCTGCATGTATCGGTTATGAAAAAACGGATAGTCCACTATACATTTAGCACTATATATATTTTCAATTTACTGTATCGCGGATAATAATTTTATATAAAGTATTAATTTTACCCAAGCTCGTGAACATACTGTCAAGATTTGTGAACATAAGATTAAATGTTTTCTTTTTTCATATCACAAAATCGACACGTTAGTGGTGCTTCACTATCTCTGCCGTTAGTGCGACAAAGAGCGCAAAAATCGGCGTCCTATTTCCACATTTTATTACCCCGCGGGCAGAAAGTCTACTACTATAAAAAGTAATTCCTATAAAAGTCCTTTGTCCATTCCTATACATTAATGCATAGAATTGACGCTTATATCGCTTCAGATGTTCGTTTGTTAAAATTTAAATAAAGATAACTGGACAAACTTTTTACGACAATTTTTTTACTGTTGTAAAGAATTCAGCAATGCCTTTTATTCCCTTTTACTCGCTCCTTACTTTATCGCGTCGTTTATTGGACGTTAAATGTGAAATATTTTACGATTCAAGCCGTTGTTTACACCGCAGGCAATGGTTTCTGCATTAATGATAATTTTAGTCAATTTTCTAAAACGTTATTGCCGGTAAAGTTTTAGGCGCACCAAAAGAGCGTAATTCAATAATATTTTAGTGCTTTAGTCATAGAAATATGTTTATTTACTGAACTTGGTTTATATCTTTATATTAATTAATGAATAATTTGGCTGGCCCGTTGTCACATGTGGCAGTGACACGGCCTTCAGCTCCGCGGGTCGCAGGTTCGATGTCCGCCGAAGACATTGTCTTTTTCAAAAAATTTAGATAACTTATAGAATTACGCGTTATTTTGCGGAGATCCATAGTATAAAAGTAATAGTAAGCTATTTTCCGCTATAAAGTAAATAGAAAAAATATATAATGCTTAATGTAAAGTGGACTATCCGTTGTTGTTATTGTTTTTGTTGGGATATTTATGTAAAAGTATTTATTAATTATATTTAATTTTGATTTCTCCACTTGTCAAGTAGAAATTTTAATGTATTTGTTAAAGGGCCCTTCCGAGTTGTGTTTCTAAAGAATTATTACCGCATAAATAAATGTGGATAACCGTTTCACATTTTTTATATTTCGGTGTTTGTAGACCAGGAAAAATTTTAGCCCCTTTTCGCGGTTTTATAAGCTCGTTACTTAACCACGCCGTTTGTAGGGCGCGTAATGTAAAACATTTTACGATTGAAACCATTGTTTCGGTTGCAGGTATTAGCGATAATTTTCGGTAATGATTCTCAAGTTTAATTGGCTATAAAACTTTGGACATACCGGTTGAGGATATAAGATAGGTCTTTTCGTTTTATAACCATATGTTGCTCATTCTTTTACTGCATACCTTGTGGACTAATTTTTAGTGAATCTAAATAATTTTATCGATATTTACGGATGTATCCAGATGAGTAGAAAAGCCATTTATGACCACCATTTTTCTTATCGAGGGGTCGTAAAATACGATTAAGGTAAGTTGATGTCAGGCAGGCAGCCGGTCGTAAATACGTAGCATGCGTAACATGTTCTGCCGATCCCTTATCTTATGATCATCAAACATCTGGATTCTTTTGCGATTCGTAGAAACGTATTATCACTGAGCGTATTCTACCGCCTTTTTTATGGAGAATGTTCCAAAGAACACGACATGATTCCTTCTGCTAAATTTCATATCCACACTATACGTTACAGATAAAAATATCATCCTCACCATCTGGATGTGGCGATGCACTAAAGTGCGCTTCTCAAATAACTTTATTCCATCCACCGCAATATTATGGAACGATCTCCCTTTGCCAGCGTTTCCGGATCGGTACGACTTAATTACCTTTCAAATGCGTATTTTCCATCTATTTAAAGGTCAGGTTCCATTTACATAAAGGTATTTTAAAGGTTATCAATGCATTCGCCATGCTAGACGTCGTCGGCAGCGGTGATTACTTGATGTTGACCGCATGCTCGTTTGCTAAGTTATTCCCTAAAAAAAAAGAGTAACATTGTCAGGTTAACTTGGCAATTATGTGTGCATTGTTACTGAAATCGCACGCCATATTTATTTGTACCTTTAGGAATGATATCTTTGTTGTTGCCTTGTAAAGTAACAATAAATAAGTAGTTTTTTTTCAACTTGTCGGGGAAAGAAACATAATATATGATAGGGTTTTTTAAATTGGCACTAAAACAATCTTACACTGCCTTATCTAAAGTTGTGCCTTATCATAAAACGAACCCAGAAGGTCTTGGATCGTAACATCTTCACTTTCTCACTATTAAACTTGTATTAATTCACTATTCGCTTTCAGCTTGACTTCACTAATCGACTCAAAATACACTTAAACTAGAAATCACGTTAACGACGACAATCGACAGACTCTCGACGGAATCTCAACAGAATCTGAACAGAATCTCTCTCATTAGGTCAAGTTCCACTATTTAAGGCAATCCCCACTCACATAAAAAGTCCCTACCCTCGCTATTGATCACTCTACAACCTCGCTTCCGGTATCAACATCAAGACAGGCTTATATTTGACTATTTCTTATTCCGATATTTTTAGTGTCTGTTACAATCATATTTATCATCTTTCATCGTTAATGGAAAAAATCATATATTAAAAAACTTTTAAGTTCAGTTAAGATAAGTTTTGTTTCTAATATTCAGGATTACGTTGTTACGTTGTAAATATATAAAAACCCTAATTTGTTTTGAAATAAAAACCCGAGCATGGTTTTGATGGTCATTTATAATTTATAACACATCAACTCCAAATATTGGAAAATATTCTTGATCTTATCACACTCTAACAGGAGTCCGCATAACATGTTTTTCTCTTCCATTTCACTATCATTGGTAAATTGGTACTCCTATTATCCCTACCAGAACTAACTATCCCTTTCAGAAATATTGGAAAATATAATTAAAATTAGATGTGATCCCAGTGTATCCACAACTTAACCCCGTAGAAATGTATTTTCCGTTTTGTCGCATTTATCAAACGTCGCACGTGACGCTCTCAGAGCTTCTAACCTTAATTTTGGAATAATATGCTAAGTAAGTTTGTCAATCGTTAATAATAACATTGACATTTCCTTTGAAAGTAAAGTAACAGCCCGTTGTTATGCCCACTGCTGGGCTAAGGCCTCCTCTCTCCGTTTTTGGAGAGAAGGATTGGAGCTAAGACCTACCACGCTGCTCCAATGCGGATTGGTAGGTTACACATATCCCTAGAATTCTCTCGAGATATGTAGGTTTCCTCACGATGTTTTCCTTCACCGAAAAGCGTGTGATAAATTGCAATTATCAATTAGACACATGAGTTTTAATAGAAAAACTCATTGGTGCCTGCCCGGGTTTGAACTCGTGTTCCCCTCGTAAGAGTCGCACGGTCTCACCGCTGGGCTATCACAGCTATTTTAAAGGTACGTGCCTACTTATGTTATTTACACTTCGAGACATAGCATTTTCTCAGTATTGAATCAGGGTATGCTCATTAGAGTCCATTACCTTACCTTGAATAAAATTGTATTGGTCTGCGCTATATCTCTATGTGTGCTCTATAAGGTTTGGAGAGAAATCTGTACAAATTCTCTCAGAGATAAGGCTAATAACATATACTAACGTTTTTCATTGGACGTTGGAAATTAAGCTAGTAGGAATTGGGCTTAAAACCGCTGTGTGGTATCCGGCTGAGTAGAATAGACCACTCTCATATCTTACAGTAAAAGGCGAATAAGGTAAGTTGATGTCAGGCAGACGGCCGTAAAATACGTAACCAAATCATTTGACACCATGTTTGTAATATGTTGTGCCGATCCCGCTTAGAGTGGGATAAGGGCAGGAGGAAGGAAGGAAATATTATGACACATGCGTAAGGTATGAACACGGACATCTAGCATTACATATTGTATTTTCATTAATCGTGGTTAATATCAAAATAATATAAATAAATAACTAGTGTAATGGCAAGGCCAAAATTGCTAACCTTGGAATAAAGCTTTCGAATATGCATAAGTTCTTTCCGTCTGATTATTTGATTTAAAATTTTCATTATAGCGCTAAAATTTTACTGTAAACGTTATTTGCTCAGCAGGGATAGCTTGACTGACGCATACGACAGCAGTAAAGGCGAAGATGGTGACTATCGGAAATCACCAGCGCCTGAGGATGATATGCTTGGAGCGGGCATTCATCAAAGACCCTCAGGTAAGTACATTTTCAAATCCTTTTTAAATAATTTATAGAATTAGGCGTTACTTTGCGGAGATCCATAATACAAAAGTAATAATAAAATTATTTTGCTATAATCCGCGATACAGTAAATAGAAAATATATATAGTGCTAAATGTATAGTGGACTATCCGTTTTTTCATACCCGTTACATGCAGGATTTGTAAAAACACATGCACAAACCTCCACAACTGCCACCACAATACAAAAGCACTACACAGGTTCACTATCACAGACTCAACAATCGTTTCGCCCCGCAACCGAAGCATCATCAGGAGATAGACTCCACGACAAAATCGCAAGGTGTTACTTTGCCAGGCAGTATCTTAATATCTAAATAAATAAATTGGAATTTGCTTTTCCTTTTTAAATCTTCTTTATCTTTTAATTCACCCTTTAGAACTCCAATATTAGTACATAGGGCTATTCAAGGTATCTCAATAAGATTAAAACCCTTTCATCTTGATCTACTTGCGATCTTTTTGAGGTCATCAGAAGTAGCAGTTGGCAGGCTACGTAGTTTGCATAATATTGCCCTTACACTATGATTCTTTGAACTATATTCGGTGTTGGTCCTTTTTATTCAGCCAGGAGGTCTACTTCTGGCACATAGGTCATTTTAAGTGATCTCAACAACACTCAATCCTGGGCCTCTTGGGTATTGTTGCTGCTTGCACCCACTTTCAGTCCATTTAGTAGTGTTTTACCAATGCAGTTTTCCTGGTCACCATACCATTATAGCTCTTTGAGACCTCAAAGTTCATCTGTTCTTAGTAATATAAAATAAAGTAACGGCCTGTTACAATACCACTTCTGGGCATAGGCCTTCTCTTTTAGTTTTTGAAGAGAAGGATTCCGCATTTGAGAAAAAAAGATAAAGAAGGCCTATGCCCAGCAGTGGGATAGTAACTGCAGGCCTACCATGAACTCTTATTGCGACTCAATTCAAGACATAAACTAATTTGTTTTGCATTTTCTTACCATGAAGTCTTATAGACGCACACTTTAAGTCGTTGCCGAATGAGCGTTCGGAATGCGTTCTAAAACATATGCGTAAAAGAGACAGAGTTATCTATAGTTCATATAACGTTATCCTTTTCACCCCATTGCTATACACACTTCATGGTACGAAAAGAAAGCGGTTCGGTTTAGGTACTGACCTTGAATTGAATCGAAATCTAAAAGTTCATGGTAGTCCAGTAGGCCGTTACAAGGGTTCTACGATGTTGCTATCTTTGAATAAAAATTATTCTGATTGGACTTAATTGTTAACAGTGACAGAATCTGAGAACATGTTGCCCCGACATCTATCTCCCGAGGTGGCAGCTGCTTTGCAAAGTGTACGATTCATCGCCCAGCACATTAAAGATGCTGATAAAGATAACGAGGTTAGTGAGATTACATTATAGAGATAAGAAATAAGAAATAACATATTTACTAGCTACAGAAAATATATGATTAACGTGTATGAAACAATTTGAAATTAAAAAATACATATATTTAATTATTTAATAAACACATTTAAAGGCCATCTTACAAGTAAGTGAATATAATTTCAACAGTACATAAATAAAATAAGAATGATATTTTTATATTAATTCCTTATATTAGAACACATGCATATGCCGTGTGGTGTATAAGACGTATAAGTAGAATAGACCACCCTCATTTCTTACCGAGGTGTCGTAAAAGGCGACTAAGATAAGTCGACCCGTCGTATAATATCCGGTTGAGTAGAATAGACCACCCTTTTTCTTACCGAGGGTTCGTAAAATACGACTAAGGTAAGGCGGTCGTAAAATACGTAGCAAAATTATCTGACATCATGTTTGTAACATGTTGTGGCGAACCCACTTAGAGTGAGATAAGGGCAGGAGGAAGAAAGGAAGGATTATAACATGATAAGGTACAAACACGGATATCTAGCTTTATAGTATTTTCACTAATCGTGGGTTATATCTAAATAACATAACGACTTTTGTGAAAAATTTAGCCATTATTGGAGTCGATATCGAATGTGACAAGTAAATTGTGGAGGAGAAACGTATTTTATGTGAATATTATGATGTTAACGAAACTACGCACATATTGGGACCTATTTTATAGGTCGTTATATATGGGTTATAAGAAAGTTAAAGACAAGGTATTATTAGTTACGATGGATGATATTACTTACGACTTTATCATTTTATCAGACGAGTCTTATTTTATAGCTGCATAAGCCAATTGCGATGGTATATTTACGGTGTGTCTCGCAAATGGAAGTGGTTCTGAAACCATATTTTTTAATATATGGCTAGCTTTTACCCGTAACTTCGATCGCGTGGACTGTAGTCTTGAAATAAACAAGTAGCTTCTGTCATTCTCCAAACTTGCAAATATCTCCATCACAAAAATCGAAAAATCTTCTTACTTAGAGAGATTAACTTTTTCTCGAGACCATAGTTTAATTATTTAAATAAATAATCCGTATGACTTATATTAATCATACAATGTGATCGTTAAATTTATTCAGTGAACTAAAATATATAAAAACTTTCTTAAAATAACTCCATCGACGTAAGCCTAATAACTTGATATAGAATATCCTTTAAATTACAGTTTTGACTTGACACACAGTTTAACAGTTTACACTTTTACAGTTTAGATGGATATGAATATAGAAAAGTGTTGTTTTTAGAATTTTAAAGCCAATTTTTTGTTCTTTTTCTCCGTAAGAACCATCCTCGTACTTCAAGGAATATTATAAAAAAAGAATTAACGAAATAGCAGCTGCTCTCGAAATACGCCTTTAGGAACACATTCAGCGATTCATTTTTATATTTTAGACTAGTTGTGCCAGCGGCTTCGCCTGCGTTGAAATCAGCGTGTCACAATTTTTTAAAACATAAGAGTAGTTATTGTGATTTAACCACAAGAGATAGAGACATGCTATCGCGGATTTTTTTTGTAGTATTTCTATAAATCTACAATTCTCTGGTACATTACTTCAGCGTATCTCTGCTGGTTTACGCAGCGCACACCACTAAAGCTCCCAGCAAGCAAATTTTTTAACAAATGCGCCATCTCTTCAATACAATTTACGTAATACCGATATGTACTATATACCTAAACTATCCGGAAGTATTGCACTAGCTTTTGGTGAAAACCGTACAAAAATCCGTTCAGTAGATTTTAAGAAAATCGATTACGTACAGCACATACACAGTACACAGACAGTTTTTTTGGACCTTGTTTTCTAATAAGTATAGATTTCTTCGTATCTATATTAGTTCTATTTTAAATACAAGAATTTAAATCGTTCAAAGATCTTTAAAACGTTTTAATTTTTGCGTGTGTGTTTACGACGCTTTTCTAATCAGCTGGAATTAGTGGTGGAATAGAAAGTTTACTTCAATAAAACTTCTTGCCCTATTTACGAGCGCACGAGCTCCCCGGCCTTTCTTCCCGTGATAACTTTAAATTGCCTCCAAATCTTCTCATATAAATACGGCCCTAAACCTCGTTGGGATTCGCGAGCTTTATATTACGCGTGCTGAATTAAAATTGGCCTACTTAATTCAGTCTCGTTTCGAAATAGTATATATTAGAGAACACTGCCTGGTATTTTTGTGTTAATGTACTGGTTATAGCTTACTTTACTAGATAATACTTTAGAAGTCCTTAATAGTATAGTACTCTTTTTGTATACTAAACAAAGTCTCCCTTCGCTTATTTCATGAAAATTTTAAAACAATGAAAACAAATGATGTTCAATTAAAATATCCGTGAATAACTTAACAAGTCCATAACGTACACTTCTCAGGGCAGGTAAATAGGTTTACGTTTAGTATACGTTCACAAGTTTGAATGTGTTATGTGGTTTCCAGCTGAGTAAAATAGACCACCCTCATTTCTTACCGAAAGGCGACTAGGTTGACCCGCCGTGTGGTACCCGGCTGAGTAGAATAGACCACCCTCATTTTTACCGAGGTGTACTAAAAGGCGACTAGGGTAAGTTGACTTGCCTTGTGGTATCCGTTTGAGTGGAATATACCACCCTCATTTCTTGCCGAAGTGTCGTAAAAGGCGGCTAAGGTAAGTAATGACCCGCCGTGTGGTATCCGGCTAAGTAGAATAAACCTTCCTCATTCTTACCGAGGTGTAGTAAAAGGCGACTAAGGTAAGTTGATTTGTCATGTGGTATCCAACCGGATACCACATGGCAAGTCAACTAACCTCAACTGTCAACTTAACTCAACGGTCGTAAATTCCACTCAACCGAGTGGAATATACCACCCTTATTTCTTATCGAGGTGTCGTAATGGGCTACTAATTTGCAGTCAGGTCCGGGCTGGTCGTAAAAAACCTAGCCAAACATGTGACAACATGCTTAAAACATGTGAAAGTGGGATAAGGGCAGGAGAATGATATGTATGTGCGATGTCAAAGACTTATACTTATCGGCTTTACTGAAATATTCACCATATTAATTATCCAAATGCTAATGACATTATGATTCAACATACAAAAGGACGTTAGTCGACTTATCAACATATTCACGCCTGGTACGTATAATATAAGCGAGGATTATAACTGGTGAGTGTTTTAGTAAATTTTTGTATCAAACTTTGGCTACTTGCTGATTTGCGATATCATTTTTGCAAACTTATAATACACTTGGCATTGCAGCAGTTGTAAAACGTATTATTTATTGCACTCAACACAATCTGTAGAGCGTTTCGTGTTGGTACAGGGTATAATAGAAAAATTTTCATTGTACAACACAATGTACGGTGGCGTGCACATTTGCTGAAATCGTAAAAATGCAGAAGAAATATAAACTATAATGTTTAGGGAACTTAAAGGAGAAATATTTTTAAAGAAGATGGCGTTACTTTGCGGAATTCTATAGTATAGAAGTTATGATAGATTTATTTTGTTATAATACGCGTAAAGAAAATTGATTATTTAATAACCGATTTTTTCCACTCCAATTCGCATTCCTAATTTTAATTTTAACCTTTATTCTAACGTTTAAGCGTAAATCAAATCAAATCAAACCAAACATTTTATTCAAAATTGATATTAGCATACACTTTCTGAACGTCAAAATTTCGTAAACAAATAGTTCACAAATTAATAACAAATATAATTTGATAATAGTTATAAAAAAAAATATTAAATTTAATCTAAATATTATTGGAGATATATTAAGTCCAGGCATTTTTATCTCTCAAATAATCACAAGCAATATAACAGAACTAACTACTTTGCTATAATCCGCACGGGTTAAGTGAATGCATGCAAAGCCAATGTGTATGAAGCAGGCAAAATCTACGCACCTTATACATGCAGGACCAGCAACCACATGCACCCCAAGGCGCAATTCACCAGCAACAACGCACACAAAAGCAGCACACACACCCACCACCACAATCTCGACGATCGTTTCGCCCCGAAACCGAAGCATCATCAGGAGAATAGGCTCCACGACAAAAATCGTACTGCGCCGCGCTGCCCATACAAGCAGTCTTAAATAGTTCAACTCCCACCAATACCCTCCCCTCCGAACACATGTAGCAAAACGGAATTAGATACATTTACTTGCTCGTTAATTAAGTGACCATTGTTATTTTTTATTATCTCAAGTTGCTCTAACGTATTGAGTCGGAGTCCCTTATCACAAGTGTGGAGAATATGAAATGAATGGTCATTAGGCATTATGACCGCTTTCTAGCAAATGTTTTGCAAAATTAGAATTTTGTGGTCTATTACTCCTAAACGCAGCCATATGTTCCCGGAATCGAACCGCAAAACTTCGGTACATATGTAGGTCAGACTGGCCGAAGTTTTGCGGAGGGGAGGGTATTGGTGGGAGTTGAACTATTTAAGACTGCTTGTATGGGTAGCGCGGCGCAGTACGATTTTTGTCGTGGAGCCTATTCTCCTGATGATGCTTCGGTTTCGGGGCGAAACGATCGTCGAGATTGTGGTGGTGGGTGTGTGTGCTGCTTTTGTGTGCGTTGTTGGTGGTGCATGTGGTTGCTGGTCCTGCATGTATAAGGTGCGTAGATTTTGCCTGCTTCATACACATTGGCTTTGCATGCATTTACTTAACCCGTGCGGATTATAGCAAAGTAGTTAGTTCTGTTATATTGCTTGTAATATGGAATTCCGCAAAGTAACGCCTGCTTCTATAAATCATTCTCAAATAATCGTCAATATTATAATAGCCTTTACTGCATAATTATTTTTTAATGTAAGTTTTAAATTTCCCTTCTGGAAACTCAAGTACCTTTCCGGGAATCTTATTATAAAAACGTATGCAATTTCCTATGAAGGAAGAACTAACCTTTTTGAGTCTAGTCTTTCTCGTCTCAATTTCGTTTGTAGGAAAGATCCATCAAAAACAACGAAGGAATCTATATAAGCTCGTAAGCCGAATATTATGTAAATATTAACTCATTCAGCGCGACGTTGCCGAGTTTAATAAAACATTCATTCGTTCATTACGGCTCACTGAGCCCCGGGGATAATTCGCTCACTCGCAGAGTGCGCAGATTCGTTATAAACTCTGTAAATACGCCGCTGTAATGCAATATTATTCATGTATCCAATACAAGTAAATGTTTAATGATTGTGAATAATTTATAGAATTAGGCGCTACGAAGAGGTCCATAATATGAAGGTATATTGTTTCTGAATTATTATTTTCAATCCGTCACGTCTAAAGTTTTACTATCGTGACAACTGTTATTAAAGTAGAAAGGAAGGAAAGCAGTAGAGAGAAACCTTAGCCCATCGTTTTCAAGGCGCACCATCAAGTACAACGTATTCGATGAAAAGGAAAAAACTTTAAAATACTTACAACCTAACATTTCTTATATCAAATCATATTCATTAATCATCATCCTAATGCCCTTATCCCACTCTAAGTGGAGTCGACACAACCTGTTACAAACATGTTGTCACATGATTTGTCTACGTATTTTACGACCGGCCGCCTGCTTGACGTCCTCTTGCGTTAGTCGAATTTTACCACCTCTCAGTAAGATAGCGGGTGGTCTATTCTACTCAACCGGATACCACACGGCGGGTCAACTAACCTTAGTCATCTTTTACGACACCTCGGTAAGAAATGAGGTTGATCTATTCTACTCAGCCGGATACCACACGGTGGGTCAACTTACCTTAGTCGCCTTTTACGAGACCTCGGTAAAAAATGAGGATGGTCTATTCTTCTCAGCCGGATACCACGCGGAATATCATATTCGTTATTATTAAATAACTATGAAATTGCCCAGTTTAATACTGTTAAGATTATAAAGTAGTTTGTGTTTAATCTGATTCCAAAGCATTATTATAGTTTTGATTCATACGAATTTTATTCTCAGGAAAAAATGGTCTATGTTTGGTGAGTGTGAGAGAAAGTGCTAAAGGCAATCCCAGACTCTTTTTTGCTTTAAATTATTGCAACAAATTTTTATATGCCCAGAAATAGTAAACAGATCCTATACCGTGCAGTGGGATACTAAAAATGTGATATATAACACAGACTAACTAATTCCAACAGACCTTCAGTCAAGGAAGGCTATTCTGAGGCGTAAACATTAAATGAGACCGTTATAAATTCGAATTCAAAATATTCATTATTCAAGTAAACTTGTAAACAAGTGCTTTTGAATCGTCAACATCTACTGCTGGTTCGGAAAGATGTTCCTACCGAGAAAAGCCACCCAGAAACTCGCCGGTAGCTCTTTTCAAAGAATAATTCTTATTACTAGTTACATATAGTTATTAATGTCTTGTACAGGGTCGAAAAGTAGCTATATCCACGAATTCTTCGTCTAAGTAATCCTCAGTAGTATAGTAGGCTTTGTGTATTAGCCTTTTTTAACAGTATTTTTAAACTGCTCTAATGGTAAAGTTAAAGTAGATTTCGGAATTTTATTATAGAATCTTATACTTAGGCGCAAAGCAGGCCGCAAGCTTATTTCGGTTCCTATTTTGTCTATTATATACATCTCCAATCTTTTTATAATTATGTATATTCTAATGTACAAAAGTACGCTCACGTTTTCCTATAATCAGTAAAGTATCATATTACCCTGATGCCTTATAAAATTGACAGTAAATAACATATGAGAAGTACTACACGTCCGCGATGAGTTGAGACCACAGTGAAACGTATCTCTCTCTTGATAAACCTTGATAAACCCCATTGTGTATTGGACATCATTATTTGTTTTTCATTTATTTTTGGCTATGTAATAACTAGGTAATTACATAGCCAATTTTGAAAATATATAATATGTTTTTTGTTACCTTTAATTTTTTTTGGATATTAAAGGGGAAAGTTCCTACTTTCCCCTTGAATATCTGCCCGTCGTATGGTATTTGGTTGAGTCCTCCATGAGGTATCCGGCTGAGTACAATATACAACCCTCAGTTCTTACCGAGGTGTCGTATAAAGCGACTAAGGTAACTTTACGTTGGGCATGCGGACGAACGTAAAATACCTAGCCAAATTTTGTAACATCGTGTAACATGTCGTGCCAACTCCTCAAAATCTGATGCTAAGGGTGTTAAAATTTTTTTACCGACCGTCAGTATCTTACATACCGAGGATTTGATTCTGCACTATTTTCCTGTAACTGAGACGTTACTGAACTCAGATCTCAACTTATTTCGCACGAGCATTTCCTACAATTCAGAATAAAGTCTTATGTTCATTAGTATTAAGTTACCATAATCTTGAGAGTAATGCTTCGTCATGCCTCAGAATGTATAAAACGGCGTAAAACCTTTAAGCCTTGCTACGGAGCATTAATTGTTGCGGACTTAATACAATATTAACAATGATTTAGAAGCTTCAGCAAGCGACATAATATTTTAACACTATCCTCTAATACCTCTTGAATATTTAATGTGGAAATTCCGCTTTAGATCGTCTTGCGACGCTTTTCGGCTCACGATAATATACGACACGACACGAATCACAAGAGTAGTTCTACTAAAAGTTTCTTAGGTAATTAAGTAAAAGTAATTAAGGTAAAATTAATGTAACTTTAATTTTATTTCATTCGCATTAAAACCGTATGTTCAATTTAAAGAAACGCATCATAGGTTCTGTATATAAGACGGATGGGAATATTATTTGGCGATCACTCTTTTCAATACAATTCTTAAAACTAGTTAGATGTCATCATTGCTATCCTGAGACAAATAGGAGAGTTGTATTTCCTGTGTTTTTATATTTTTTGAATGTTTTTTTTTGTAATTAGAAATATTTAAAAATGTAAGGAGTTAGGTATTAGAAGAATAATAATTAAAGAAAATGTAAAGTAACGGCCTGTTATTACCCTACTGCTTGGCATAGGTCTCGTATCTCGTCTCGTATCGTTACACATATCCCCAGAATTTTATAGTTTCCTCACGTTGTTTTCCTTAAGCTACATAATTCTTAGATACATAAATCTTAATAGTTGGTGCCTGTCGGGGTTCGGAGCCGCGATTCTCTCTCGAGAGTCGAACGGTCTCACCTCTGGATTATCACAGCTATACTAAATTAGTTACTTTGGTTGTACGAGTGATGATTTTGTCGTGTCGTGTGGTCTAATGTGTCTCACGTTACGTGTTTTAATTAAGATCCTGTACGTGCCTCGTAGTATGTGGATCTGAGAGGCATGTAGGGGGAAAACAGTGATTTTCCACGCAACTTGCTGTACTACAAGTTATAAATCTAACGCCGCCAAGTCACGGAGCTCGGTTTCTGTATTTTTAGCTTGAAGATACAAATGTGTTGTATATTTGAATGTATTATTTGAAATCGGGACTCCTCAGTATGTTTTAGTTACACTTTCACAAGCTCTTTTGAATAATTTAACAACTCTCTGTTTAGAATCAGGAAAATACAACGATCTCTAAAAAAACCATGGAAAATGTTTTGCGATGCTATCAGATCTTTGAATCTGACTATTATATCGAATACGTATGCGTAGTAGTTAAGTGACTAAATTCGAAAATAAGCTTAATTGAGTTAGATTAGATTGAAATAGGGGTTACAATGAACCCCTATTTTAATGCCATCTATGACATTGCGTCAAGAACTATTAAAAAAGCCTAGTGTTTTCTTCCTCATCCAAGTTACGGGTCCCTTTAATATTCACAAGTTTTGTAGATGCTACGCTACGCTTTGCTGCAATTTGGCAAAAATGACTTTTTTTATTAGGTTACTTTAATACTAAACGTCATTGAGTACATACGTATAGTACCCGGCATTAAATAATGCACATCGATGTTTAGAACGAAACAGCCGGCCAGTTCGGTTTCGTAGAGCGCTGTCACTGTCACTCAGTATGTGACGTTTCACACGGGTTTGTCAGTCTGTGCGACAGAAACTCTATGAAGCAGAATCTAGCCGATTTCTCTTATTAAGCCTCGATGTGCATTATTTATTGCCGCGTACTATATTCACGTAATAGCGTTGTGGTTGCAAATACGAGAAACTAGTCGAACCCTCGACTTCGCATTAAGTTATTCGTAAATATCATAATACCCTTAATAAGTATTTTTACCATTTGCCAAAGGCTTTATTTTTAATTTAGCTAGCTAGTCAATATTAATAAGATGAATGCGTAAGTCGCAGCTGGAACAATGTAATAGAAATTTGGTGCAAATTCGGTCGCTGACTATGGACTTAATAAGAAAGCTCAGAACCACTTAGCGATTGAGCGAGCTCTGCTCGGAATATCTCTACGTAATCAAATCAGAAATGGGGAGATCCGTAGAAAACAAAGCTCATATAGCTCAGAGTGTCGTGAAGCTGTGTGAAAGTGGCGATGGACGGGGCACGTAGTGCGGAGAACCGATAGGTGTTTGAGTCTTAAGATGTTGGAATTCCGATACGGGAAAACGTAGTTTTACGCAGTGACAAAGTGATCTACCGACAGGTGGAATAGTGACCTCAATAGAATCCAAGCGGCACAAGATCGTGTGGTGTGGAGAACCCGTTAAGAGATATCCAGCAGTGGACGTCCATGGGCTTAGAAAAAAGAAAAAGAAGATGCAAATGAAGTTTAAACAATCGGCTAACGTTAAATCTCTTTCTTACTTATGAAAATGGAGAAAGTCGCAGAAACAGCTAGTGTTTAATAAAATATTAACTGGAAGTAGTGCACCCAAAAGGACGTGCAAAGACACACACGCATGTATGCACGCACACATGCACATTAATACAATCTAAGTTAAAGTACATTTAACTTTTCAATATTTTCATCTTTATTTTATTCCTTATTATAATTATAATTAACTATAAAGGACACTGTCTATTTTTGTAAAGCAGAAGGGCGATCACTGCAACACACTTTATACTTCTGCAGGATCATCGTTTTTCATTGTTATTTATTGCTTTTCTGAATTGTTCCTAATAAAGTTACTATTACTAAATATAACCTAAAAAAAAACGTTAGACCAACAATGTGAATAACAAATGAATGCAAACAACAGATGGGATGCGCTTAAAAATGACCCGACCATATCCGAAGCGTGCCAGTGGGTTACTAGGCTGGCGGTATGGAAACACGCCTCATTTGCGGGTGCTGTTTCAGATTTTAAAAAGGTACTAGTCTTTTAGAATAACGTTCTCCAGCTATTCATTACTAGATATTAAACTAAACTTATGGAAGAAAAGTCGTAATGTAACAAAAGTTAAGTTACAGTTTTGCTTTTTACATATGAAATCTCGCTCCATTTACGGGTGCTATTTTATATTTTGAAAGATACTGGTCTTTTAGAATAACGGTCTATAGCTATTATTTAACTAGGTACTAAACTAAACTTATGGGATAAAAACCTAAATGTTACAAAAGTTAAGTTACACTTTACCTTTTTAGATATGAAATCGAACCATTTGCTTCTATTTCAGATTTTAAAAAGGGCTGTTAGAATAACAGTCTCCAGCTATTCATTACTAGGCACTAAACTAAACTTATGGGAGAAAAACCTAAATGTTACAAAAGTTAAGTTACACTTTAGCTTTTTACATATGGAACCACGGACCATTTGCTTCTATTTCAGATTTTAAAAAGGTCTTTTAGAATAACAGTCTCCAGCTATTCATTTCTAGGTACTAAACTAAACTTATGGGAGAAAAACCTAAATGTTACAAAAGTTAAGTTACACTTTAGCTTTTTACATATGGAACCACGGACCATTTGCTTCTATTTCAGATTTTAAAAAGGTCTTTTAGAATAACAGTCTCCAGCTATTCAACCTAGGTACTAAACTAAACTTATGGGAGAAAAACCTTAATGTTACAAAAGTTAAGTTACACTTTACCTTTTTAGATATGGAATCGAACCATTTCCTTCTATTTAAGATTTTAAAAAGGTCTTTTAGAGTCTCCAACTATTCATAAGTTATGGAAGAAAAAACTAAATGTTACAAAAGTTAAGTTACTTTTGCTTTTTTACATATGACAGTAAAGGGAGAGGAAATCCAGATCAGATATTTCATAGTTCACGCGTTCATACATTTCAGAAATATTTAGTTTTAGTTATCGTGACATACGTAAATCCCCGCAGCGCTGTGACATATGTCATATACGAACAAGTCAATCTCGCAAACATCTGTCTGTAGCGAGTTCTAGTTTTCGTCGTCGGCACTCCGATTTATTTACCTTCCGATCTCGAAATGTTCTCTCTTATTTTATATTTCACGTAAGCTTAACAGCCCTCATTTTTAAACGCGGAAATGTGTGCGAAAAATATGTGACGGCGTTTTTGGGGAGATGCTATTTTCGGTAAAATGTGTCGGTAAATAAACGCCTGACTTCTTACCCATACATATCTACAGTCTCCAAAAGCTGTCTCTATATATGTGATGTTCTCAAAATGTATAAAACAGATTTTTGTATGGTTTTTTACTAAAATTTAGTGCAATTCTTGAGGAAGGTTTAAGTTAATAGTACATTTTCCGGAACGGGCAAACCGAGTTTGATGAGAATTTCACTGGAACGTTTTTGAGAAACATAAAGCTACCTTATGTCGTAGAATCCTTGCGGGGTCGGGATTACACTTTCCTGAATAATCCTTTAAATAAATATTCATGTAATTTGTCACAATTAATGCTTATACACTGAGGTAATATACCATACAAAAGTACCAATTTTTCTTTCGGGAAAAGAGAAAAAACATTGCATTTTTGGGGGTATCTAAACGCTTAAGTTGATGTGGACGAAGTCGCATACTACTAGTAAGTGATAGTTCAATCGCTTAGCTACAACGGACGGAAGGAGTTAATATGGGCGGGGGAGGTTAATGTATGCATGTTTCTTAATTTAGTTAATAATAACAAAATTAGCAAGTACAATGACAATATACTTAGATTGCTAGGATACCAACAACATTCCTGACAACATTACAACAAGATTGCCCTATTTTTTCTGCTCTCGTACCTTTTCTCTCATTTTAATTAAAATTCCAAATGTTATTTATTCACGTAAACTTATAAACAAGTACTTATGAAGCGTCAACTCTACTGCTGGTTCGGAAAGCTGTCCCTACCGAGAAGAGTCAAGACATCCGGCAGTTTCTCTTTTCAAATATGATTCTTATAACTATTTACATTCAGTCATTAGTATCTTGTACAGAGCAGAGGAGTAGCTATATCGACGCATTCTTATCATCTATATAATCCTCAATAGTATTAGGCTTTCTGTATCAGCCTCCCTTTAACAATGTTTTTAAACTGCTGTAATCTCCAGGTGAAATACAAATTTATGTTTTACCTTGTCTTCTATAAAGATGCCTTCTATAAAGACAGTAATGACTAAATGTAACTATTGATAAGATTTATATTTTAAAAAGAGCAACCGCCGAGTTTCTTGCTGGCTCCTCTCGGTAGAAACAGCTTTCCGAACCAGCGATAGAGTTGACGATTCAAAGGCACTTATTTACAAGTTTATTTGAATAAAAAATATTCAGAGTTTCAATTTGAATTTTAATCTTGACGTAACTTTTTATCCCAAGAAAAAGTTTGCATTTATTCAATTTTAATTTTTTTTAAAGATCGTCAACCTTTGCATATAAGTAATAATAATAATAATAATCATTTATTCTGATATGGTGTTACAAACAGATAATCAAACTAATGTGACATACCTGTCTGTAACACCTTATCTAGGTATCCGTAGGTTACAGCTCAGCATATGTCCACCTATGTATTGCGCTGATTTTCAGCAGAACCCACGTTAGCAAAGTAGGCATCAGTGCAAATGATATATATATTATATAAAATAATAAATTACATTATACAATTTATATAACAGCTTTACATATATGTGTAATATGAATGAGTATATATCTTTCTAAATAACATACATAAAATGAATTGAGAAGTTAATATATAATAAATTAATAACTGAATAATAATAATGATGAACAAAAAAATGTGATATTATGCCGTTTCATAGAATAGATGCTTCCACATTAAAGTTTTGACATTCTATTTGATTCTCTCTTTCTCCTACCCTTATCCCACTCTAAGTGGGGTCGGTACAACATGTTTTTCTCTTCCATTCTCTTCTATCATTCGTCAACTCTGGCGCTACTCCTTTTATATGCATGTCATACTTCACACAGTCCAACCATCTCTTTTTTGGCCTTCCTCTAGTCACATATCCATCCACATTCATACTCAACACTCGTTTGATCACATGACTTTCATCCCTCTTCATTACATGTCCATACCATCCCAATCTTGCACCTCTCATCTTTTCTATAATGGGCGCAACTTTCAGACTTCCCCTTATATACATTTATAATAAATAATTTTAATTAAATATTTTTAATTACATTTTAGTACATACACTGTTAAAATTTTACACAAAAATAGTGACTTCGTAATTATTTAGTGAATGCGTCTGTAAATTAGTGCAGCATTCGTGCAAACTGCGAGTCGCATGCAGGATCTTAATTAAAACATGTTCGCGACTCGTGTTTTTCATATGATACAATCCGTCAGAAGAAATGTGCAGAAATATTTTATGCTGCAAATACGTACGTAAGTCGTTTATGGGTTTGGGTATAAGATTCTATAATAAAATTCCGCAATCTACTTAAACTTTGCCATTACAGAAGTTTAAAAATGCTATCAAAAAAAGACTAATACAGAAAGCCTACTATACTATTGAGGATTACTTAGACGATAAGAATGTGTGGATATAGCTACTCTTCGACCCTGTACAAGACATTAATAACTATATGTAACTAGTGATAAGAATTCTTCTTTGAAAAGAGCGACCGCCGAAATTCTTGCTGGTTCTTCTCGGTGAGAACAGCATTCCGAACCAGCAGTAGATGTAACAAGTTTATTTGAATAAAGAATATTTCGAATTTGTTTTTTTTATATTGATTAATAATATAATAACGTGATTGTAAACGTTTATAATGTAATGTAATTTATTAAATTTCGTAGTATTTCGTAAAGGTTGTAATGCTTTTTTATCCCTTGCTACTTTTGTATTACCCCGTGTCTATAATTTGTTAATCTTGTTAAGGCATATAGTAAAGTAACGGCCTGTTACTTTTCCACTCCTATGCATAGGCCTCCTCTCTCCGTTTTTGGAGAGAAGGGTTGGAGTTAAGACCTACCACGCTGCTCCAATCCCGATTGGTAGGTTACACATATCCCCAGAATTCTCTAGAGATATGCAGGTTTTCTCACGATACATTCCTTCACCTAAAACCGAGTAATCAATTCCAATTATCAATTAGACACATAAGTTTTAATAGAAAAACAAATTGGTGCCTGCCCGGTGTTTGAAATCATGATTGTCTCTAGAGATTCGCACTATCACCTTTGGGCTATCACAGCGTATATCATAATCAATGTACATCATAGATATGATAAGGCATAAGTCGTTAAATAACTTATATATAAAGATAATTTGCGCTCTGCGATTTTGTCGTGGAGCCTATCCTCCTGATGATGCTTCGGTTTCGGAGCGAAGCGATCGTCGAGATTTTGGTGGTGGTTGTGTGTATTGCTGGTGGAGGTGCCTTGGGGTGCGTGTGGTGACTTATCCTGCATGTGTAAGGTGCGTAAATTTTGCCTGCTTAGACACATTAGCTTTGCATACATTCGCTTAGCCCATGCGGTAGCGAGGTAGTTCTGTTATAGTGCCTGTAATATGGAATTTCGCAAAGTAACGCCTGCTGCTATAAATCAACTAATATATAAAGTTTAAAAAAAAGTTATTGATGCTATTGCGTAAAATTAAGCCAGCACGTATATACCTTTACTAAACAAAAGGTCATGGCGTTTTTATAAACTGAATATGTTTACTAAATGAGTGCGACGTTGCTCTGTCTAATAAAACATTCATTTATTACAGCCCGCCCTGCCTAGGGGAAGATTCGTTCACTCGCCGAGATCTCGAATTCGTTATAAGCTCTGTAAATACACCGTGATTCTTGTACATTTCTCACGGAAGCTAAATCCGAGTGAAAATTCTGAAAAGTTTTTGCGTTAAGTATCACATTACGTTATTATTAGGAAGCTTTTTTAAAGAATGCACAATACAGTAAATAGAAAATATATATAAAGTTACATGTAGAGTGGACTATCCATTTGCTTACCTAATACATGCAGGATTCGCAAAAACATACGCACAAACCTCCACCACCGCAACCACACACGTTCACTATCACAAACTCTTAGCAAAATTTTTTTTTTGGTACTATGGATCACCGCAAAGTTAGTCCTAATTCTATAAATTACATACCTTCGTCTTTTTAAACTATGGTGAGGAGTATTCATAGTTCATTTATAGAAACGGGCTATACTCATGTCTTATTCTATCAGGTTAGCCCGATAGAATGCAGAATAAGTCGTGAGTATAGCTTGCTTCTATCTATTCTTCTATCTAGATTTGAACACAAGTTTAGAAATTATCTTAAAACGACGCTGCTACTTAAAGCTTACTATACAATTGAAGATTACTTTAGTGATAGTTGCATATCTTGTTCTCGGTAGGAGCAAACTTCCGAATCAGTGGTAACTTCTTGGAAAACATTTGAGGAGTCATAAGTACTGAAAACAGTCGACTTGAATGAAGAATATTTTGAATTTGAATTTGAATCTATACATCAACTATATCAGTGTCTGAATTTTTTTTTACAATACTGTTGTTATTATAAACTTACAGTCATTTCTTAAAAGCTGTTTCCGATACTTTATACGTGCTAACATTCATAAAAATACCCCATATTATGTAACAAATATCAGACTGTAATTATGCCATTGCTGGGCTTTACCACCTCTCTCCTTTTTCGGAAAGAAGGGGACACTTGGGGGGACCGAGCGCGCTGCTTTAATAAGAATTTGGTGGGTTACATATCATTATCATCTTTAATAGATGGACGTTTTCCAGTGGGGGGTTGCAATTTCAACGCCTGGAAACCCCAACCCCCTTGTTGTTGCGGGCTATTTTCCGCACTTAGTCACTGTAAAGTACGCCATTATGCGTGTACCCCATCGATTCTCTGCACTAATGTGCTCGTCTATCATCACTTCAGCTTCCTGTTTTTTTTTTTGCACCTTTGGTTCTGCTACGGATTTCCTCATCCCTGATTTGATCGCGTAAAGATAAATCCAATCAAATCAAATCAAAATAATCTTTATCGAAATAAGCTCTTTCGAGCACTTTTGGATCAATATGATTTATGAGGTTACAACTGAGTCCTAATATTGCTCTTACCGAAAAGAACCAGCAAGAAACTCGGCGGTCAAACTTTTAAAAAAATTTCAGTTTTATATTACTAAACCACAGTCTTGTATGAAGCTGAAAGGATTTTCAAATCCAGGCATTTTTATCATCCCAATAATCTTAAATTTTGTTATATGCTTTACGTAGCTTATGCTATATTTCTTACACTTAATTTCCGATACTCGAAGCATAGCTCGCTCTATTGCTCCATCCCAGAATTCTTTAGAGATACGCAGGCTTCCTCATATTTCCCTGCAACGTGTGTGTGTACGTAGATCGTTTGTAGACTTCGGTATACTTTTTTACAATAAAATTCCTCAATCTATTTTGGACTTGCCTTTACACAACTTCAAAAAAGTGAGTACAAAAAAGAGACTCTCATTAATAAAGCTTATTATACTGTTGAGGACTATGTTAATGATGAAAAAGCTCGGAATTAAATTGCGACCAGCTACGCACTAGATTATATTCTAAATCTATGTTTGTTAACAATTGCAAATACAAAATTGTAATATTTATTTTTAAAAAGGGTGACAGCCGAGTTTGTTCCTGGTTCTTTTCAGTTAGAGCACCTTTCCGAACCAGTCGTAGCTTTATTTTAATTTGACGATTCCAAAGTGTTTTGAAACTTATTTAAATTAACACTGAAAGCGTGTGATATATCGCAAATCAATAAGCCACATAAGTTCACCGGATTTTGCTGAAGAAAATACGCCAACGGTAATGAAACGGTTTCTTATACCTATGAGACTGGAGCTAAATCTAATTGGTCCGATTCATCTCATTAGGTCCCAGTGTTGGAGTCAGCAGATTTAAATTGCCACTATCGCTTGTGACTCCCGCGGGAAAAACCGAGTCTCAGCTAGCTCCTGCGGGAGCACTCCCGACCACGAACATTGGGCAACTCTAATGGTCTATTCGATTAAAGATTACGACGGTACAAATTAACGGATCGTCGCCAAGGGTTTCAGACGACGATTTTTCACACGCTAAACTGACCTTTGGGAACAGTAGGCCAACACCATATATACCTACACTCACACTCACAACTCCCATTAACAATTATCATGCACTCCTGCCACACACGCAACACTCACATACTCACGTACAAAACCGAAACCGAAACATCATCAGGCGGATAGGTTCCACGACAAAATCCTAATGCATTACGATCCTCACTTCTCATCCTAATATAACTTCTGTTTGAAGAACAAGAATAATTCCTGCCATATATAACAAGGCTTTAATGTCAATTATATCCCGTTATACCTAACAAATCACTTAAAACATTCGATCTCTTCGCAAATTTTGATGTTAATTCAGCCTCGCTGTTACACCAAAACTGAGGGGCAATTACTCCCTTTGTCGCTATCAAATTAATTTATCGGAAATATTTACGCTCCAAAAATTTTATCTCAATCGACGGAAACGGCCTGTAGATTAAATATTCTACACCACCTTTAACGTCGCTTGTAATTCAATGTTGGAGTTTCAGTAAGCTCAGTTCAAGCCACTTTTGTAATTTATCAATATTAAATTTCAAGTGAATTTTGCTAAGAATGTCTAAGTATTCATCAGCTGTTAGGTAAAACATGAAAAGTTTTGCCGCACTAAAATACAATGGCGGTAGACGAAACTTTTCAGCCAGATCTAAACTACATGAATTTCTTATACTTCAAATGCTAGTACAAAGTCTGTAAAAGTATAAGGAATATTGAGAAAACTAATTAAATCCCTTACCATGTTATTCGTGGTTAAACAGAAATTATATGTTTTTATAAGAAAATCAAATTAATAAATAATTTATAGAATTAGGCGTTACTTTGCGGAGATCCATAATACAAAAGTAATAATAAAATTATTTTGCTATAATCCGCGATACAGTAAATAGAAAATATACATAGTGCTAAATGTATAGTGGACTATACGTTTTTTCATACCCGTTACATGCAGGATTCGTAAAAAACATATGCACAAACCTCCACCACTTCCACCACAATACACAAGCACTACACAGGTTTACTATCACAAACTGCGTTTTTGTATTGTGGTGGAAGTGGTGGAAGGTTTGTGCATATGTTTTTTACGAATCCTGCATGTAACGGGTATGAAAAAACGTATAGTCCACTATACATTTAGCACTATATATATTTTCTATTTATGTATCGCGGATCATAGCAAAATAATTTTATTATTACTTTTATATTATGGATCTCCGCAAAGTAACGCCTAATTCTATAAATTATTTGATTCAGTCAATTATTAAAAATCACAATACCATTTTTCTCATATACATTAAAGTTCAAATTCAAAATTTCATTTCTAACCACATTCCCAGGAGAACGATTCGTTCACCTCGGCAGCACCGAACTCCATTAACAATATTAATCTGCTTAATGTTCACCAAATTACGTTCACTCATTCCCTATAAGGCGACTCGTGATTGTCGCCGCCTTAAATTCAAATTAAAACAAAATTTACATGATGACTTTTAATTATTGAGACGACCCACGCTTCATTTTCTTGCGATGTTTTATTAAAATATTCGTATAATATCGTCCGCTCGCTTTTTATGGGACATTTAATGACACTGAAATGTGACCTGACCTTATAATTAATTTATGCGCAGTAAAAAATGAGACTAGCACAATTTTATTATTAAATTAAAATGTTAAGAAGTATATGGCGTATTTCCTAACTTCAATGGTACTTATCGGTTCATTCAGGCGGAGTGTCCAAAAATATAGGTACCCCAGACGCTCCTACAGCGTCTTGTAAACGAAGCAAAGACGAGTTGTGAACGAAGTAAAGACAAATTGTTAACGAAGCAATGACGAGTTGGAAGCTCGATTTCTGAAGCATACGATCCATCGGTGCGTTCAATGAAAGTCCACGACGAAATGCGTGTGTGTGTGCTTATTGATTATATTAAATTCAGAAGCAGCGCTACGTGAAAATATATAGATAACTAATTTATTAAAATTTAGAACACATTACAATAACATAAATGAAGATCATAAACTACAACAGTATATGTGAATTATTTCTAATTAGAATGAGGAATTTTAAGAGCTGTGATAGCCCAGCGGTGAGACCGTGCGACTCTTTCGAGGGGAACACGAGTTCAAACCCGGGTAGGCACCAATGAGTTTTTCTATTAAAACTCATGTGTCTAATTGATAATTGCAATTTATCACACGCTTTTCGGTGAAGGAAAACATCGTGAGGAAACCTGCATATCTCTAGAGAATTCTGGAGATATGTGTAACCTACCAACCCGCATTGGAGCAGCGTGGTAGGTCTTAGCTCCAACCCTTCTCTCCAGAAACGGAGAGAGGAGGCCTATTCCCAGCAGTGGGATTGTAACAGGCCGCTACTTTTACTTTTTTACTACTAGAATGAGGAATTTTAAGAATCTTATGACTGTCCATGGTTTTCACAATTCAAGTTATGAAACTGAACCGGTTATGAAATTGAGGGACGTCAATATGAATTTGTTGTTAGAGGCCTTATTCTATTAGAAATATATTTCCATAGCTTTAAATTTTAAAATAAAAACATGCGATGTGATGCGTAAAGTGAGTCTTGCTAAATTTTATTATTAAGTCGTCACAAACAAATTAATCTGTTTGAAACGACTTTAGCTGTGCTACGGTTAGAATTCTTTCACAGTTTTTCATCGCGGGCGTCCGCTTAATGCAGCTTAGCCCTTATAATCTGATGACATAATCGCCCTGACATCTATAAAAAAATCAGAATCGTCTTATACGATCGGGACAGACCAATTTTAAATCCGATAAGACAATCGCCAAGTTATTATTCTGAATACTGATGTTTGAGTGAGTTTCAGATGAATATTTTAAATCGTCCCCACTGGACGAATAAATTTTAGACATACTTAATATTAAACACCCGACTTTAATTCTAACGTGTCCATATTCAATCTCATTTCTTTCGTAAAGTAAAGTAATGGCCGGTTTTTTTTATATATTTTTCTCGTTCCTCTGATAAGGGGGTCAGAGACTTAATTAGTTATTTTACTTTACAGCTATTTTTTTACAATGATAAAAATATCATATATATCGTACTATAGAAAAGTCTATAGTTACTTTTATGTCTCTCTCTCCGGTCGTTTCTCCATGACTGAAGATCGTGGTCTTGGCAAGACTCTATTCTTGACTTGATCCATTTTTCCATCGGCTTCTAGTCTTGGCCACCATAGCTACCTCATAAAAGTGTTTCATCGTGCAGGACTGTCACAATTGGTCAGACCACCTAGTTGGTGAGCGGCCACTTGGTCTTTTGCCTTCGGTACTTTTATGTACTTTATGCTAAAATCCATTTTTGCTTATCTACTAAAGTGGAGTACAGGTGAGGTATAGATGTTAACAATTGTATGGATTTAATTCTTATAACAGTTCCAATTTATCCTATTTTTCTTAGTCTTAAGTTGTTTATTATATATTTACTATTAACTTTTACACTTTCATTTTTATATACTATGAAATATATATTATATTTGAGTATTCCAAAGGCCTGCCCAGGGTGCGCCACGAGGAGGCCGACCGACTTTGGCACCCCAATATCTGTTGGGATTGCACTAACCGTAATTTACTCCTTTTTATGGTCTTGTAGCTTCTATTTTAATTATTATTAACATGCAAGTTTCCACCATCATATTTTTGCCAAGCCAATTCTTCGCTACTTTTCATTGTAATTTTTTTCCCCTTTGATGTTTACTGGAGTTAATTTACTCAGTTTTTCTGCGTTTACGAGTTTAATCAGCGTGGTTTCCTTGTTTATGGTCTAACGTTCTTAATTAATACTTATTAAGGTTTCACCGTCTAACGAAACAACAAGCGTTCGACGTTTAAATCAGACGTTCAAAGTTATAGAAAGCTTAAATGGTTAAATGATAATGCTTCGTACGATAGGTGAAAGACTACAAAGTCTACTATTCTAAAGAGCTGCTATATTGTAGGCAATATCAATGCCCTATGCTAGGGCATAGGTTCATCGAAACATGTGAACTGAAACGTTCATCTTGCCGAGTTATGTCATTGACTTCAGTTTTCTGTGGATCATTCATCGTGACAAAATTTGTTTGGAGATTTCTTTTACCAGCCCAGCTTTCTATTTAGGCCTTGCTAGATTAAAGTCTTTAGGAGGTTTCCTAGGTCTTTAGGTACTTTAGGGTTAAATTTTCGCAAAGTTTTTGATATTGGCCATTAGCAATCGATCTTTTTTTTTTAAAGTGGACCTACATAGTTGGATATGGTAAATGTATAAGGACTCTTTTTTTTGTTTTATTTGTTAATTACCTATCATTTCTTTCTTCTGTACTTTACTCACTTACTTTATTTACTTTAAATGCAAGTGATAAAATTTTTCTCCTACCAGTTTCTCCTTTCACCCTCGTTGCGTTCACCCAGATTTTTTTTATTGTTAACTTTGTTAATGCTTGTTTGAAAAATTGTGTACCATAAAGTGATACAAGAACAAAAATCACAACAACGACTAGATATTTGTTAGGGACTGTCTAATATCATCGATATTATGAGAGAATTAAGTAATTCTCTCATAATATCGATGAGTTGCATCGATGTTCTGAACCTTGGATCGGTAAATTTAATCCAGCTGGGATTATTCTGGCTAATACACTCTATTTCTTCGTGCTTCCGAGTTCCAGTGACCCGTCTGTCTCCGTTGTTTACGACCTAAGTTCAGCAAGTATGACACGTAATTTACGACAGGGTATAGGGAATATATGCAACGAGATCCCTGCGGTAAGTCGTACTCAACATAATTTTGAATTGGAAACATAACCACAACTTCGTGTTATTGAATTTGCCGTTTGTTTGTTTATTCGGAAGCAATCACGTTAATAATTTTTCCTGTAGTTCATTATTTGTAAATCACTCCGAATTAGTGTGTAATACTAAGCATGCGAAGCCCCTAAAAGCCTCTGTATGTGATCGATTTTCTTAATATCTACTGACCGAATTATTATACTTAAAAATTCAATTCGTCCGAAAGGTTTTGGTTAATAGCGAATATATAAACGATACGCTGTAGTAAAAAAAATCGCCTGCTCCGAACTTTAGTCGCGTGCACCACATAAACCAACAGAGATGCACTCAAGTAATGTATTAGAAAACTGTAGATCTACAAAATACTACAAAAAAGTCCACAATAGCTTGCCTCTATCTCTTATGGTTAACTCGCAATAACTACTTTTATGTTCGAAATTTTAATTCAGGAAAAATTTTGTGCCACTATAATAAAAGAAAAAAATTTGTACTTCAAAATTCCTTTTTTTAGAATTTTGAACTATCCAAACGGATTCCTATTCATTGTCATAATTAATTTGTCAGCTATAGTTCTTTTAACTGTGTATATTGTAGTATCCTTTGTTATTAACTCTTAATAATACTTCAACTGTTTTATCTTATCTGCGTCAGTTTTTTAAACCTGATAGATAGCCTTCCAAGCCAAGTTGATGACGTACTTTTATCTTGCTAAGCGAACAATTTTTGTCAGGAAATTATTTTTTAATACACCTTTGCTACTAACGTTGCCGCGAGAAAATGGTTATATAATGATGCAAATTGTATTGTGAAGGGTGGTCTTGAATTTAAACTACCATAGGTATTTATGGGGGTGTAAGGAGGAAACTCGTCCCAGTCAGTTTCTTCAAATGTCAACCTCACCTGCACGTGGTACACCCTGCAAATAAACCGACGAGGCTCTGGCGACCGACTAATGGCGGTATAACCATTCTTTAGCTGACTTAAATATAACAGACCGACAGCGGGCAGCAGCGTTGTCGGTGCGACATGGTCAGCACTGCGATCACCAACCCGCATGCCAAGCGTGGTGATTATTGGCAATACCCTTAATGGATACACTGAAAAAGCCACAGCCCCTAGTTCCCGGCAGCCCCGCTATTCCTGGCTCTGGCAGCGGTTTAGGTAACGGCGGGGCAGGGGGTGTTAAGAATCTCCGGCAGAGATTCCGCTGCCAACCCCGACGACTTGACCTGGCAACATACAACGCACGCACTTTGAGGGAAGACGGAAAGATCATCGAGCTGGAAGAAACGTTAAGCAAGTTGCGGTGGGATGTGATAGGATTATCTGAAGTCCGAAGAGAGGGGGAGGACACGATAATTCTTAAATCCGGCAACTTGCTTTACTACCGGGAGGGTGACCAACAGTCTCAGGGTGGTGTCGGGTTTCTCGTCCACAAGTCCCTTGTCAACAGCATTGTCCAAGTCGAGAGTGTGTCGAGCAGGGTCGCGTTCCTTATACTCAGAATTACCAAACGGTATTCGCTGAAGGTCATACAGGTTTACGCACCGACATCGGCACATCCAGACGAGGAGGTAGAGGCCATGTATGAGGATTTGTCTAGAGCCATACATGCCTCTAAAACCTTCTACACTGTTGTGATGGGGGATTTCAACGCAAAACTAGGCAATCGAAGTGGTACAGAGGTAAGAGTAGGGCCATTTGGATATGGGCAACGGAACCACAGGGGCCAGATGTTAGCCGACTTCTTGGAGAGAGAGGACCTCTACATGATGAATTCTTTCTTCAAGAAACGGCCACATCGTAAATGGACCTGGATAAGTCCCGACGGTTCCACGAGAAATGAGATCGACTTCATCATGTCGACCAGGCGTCATATATTCAATGATGTCTCTGTCATTAACACCGTAAAGACGGGTAGTGATCATCGTATGGTAAGAGGCACATTGAATATATGCGTACAACTGGAAAGATCTAGACTGGTGAAGTCCACACTCCGACCAACTCGAACTCATATCCAAAACCCCGAAAACTTCCAACTCGAGCTGATGAATCGCTTCGATTGCCTAGCGGACTGCGCTTCTGTGGACGATTTAAACAACAGGCTGGTGGAAACTGTCCATACGGTGGGGTCCAAATTTTATAAGACACACCGTAAAAGAACCAATAAGTTCTCGACCCAGACTCTCAAGCTCATGGATGAGAGGAACGAAATGAGACTACAGTCTTCAGTAGACGCGTCACGCTACCGTCTGATCAATAGACAGATTTCAAAAGCGCAGAAATGCGACTTGCGACACTTTAATACCGAATATATTCGAGATACTATTGAGCGTAACAGGGGCTCAAAAGTGTTCGCAAAAGATCTGTCTATCGGGCAGAGGCAGCTGACGCGATTGAAGACCGATACTGGTAGTATCATTTCATCTCGACCTGAGATTTTGAGAGAGGTTGAGAGATTCTATGGGCAGTTATACACCTCAACACAACAGCCTGCTGTCACCTTGGCAAAAGACCCAAGAGCCAAGCTAACCCGACACTATACTGAAGACATCCCGGACGTCAGCCTATACGAGATTAGTATGGCTTTGAAACAACTTAAGAACAACAAGGCACCAGGTGATGACGGAATCACAACCGAACTCCTGAAGGCGGGTGGAAAACCAGTACTCAAAGTCCTTCAGCGATTGTTCAATTCCGTTATTCACGAAGGTACTACGCCAAAAGCGTGGCACAGGAGCGTGGTGGTTCTTTTCTTCAAGAAGGGTGATAACACCTCATTGAAGAATTACAGACCCATCGCGCTGCTGAATCAGGTTTATAAGTTGTTTTCAAGAGTCATTACGAATCGTCTCGCTCGTAGGTTTGACGACTTCCAGCCTCCCGAACAAGCCGGATTCCGGAAAGGCTACAGTACCATAGACCACATATTTACGCTGCGGCAGGTTATACAGAAGACCGAGGAGTATAACCGGCCACTTTGCTTGGCGTTTGTGGACTATGAGAAAGCCTTTGATTCGGTGGAAACATGGGCTGTGTTAAGATCACTCCAGAGATGCCGTATCGACTACCGGTACGTCCAAGTGTTGAAGTGTTTGTACGAAAACGCCACAATGTCTGTCCGTGTCCAAGACGGAACTACGAGACCAATCCAAACGCGGCGAGGTGTGCGACAGGGAGATGTCATCTCCCCGAAGCTATTTACCGCTGCATTGGAGGACGTCTTTAAGCTTTTGGATTGGAACGGATACGGCATCAACATTAACGGCGAGTACATCACTCACCTTAGATTTGCCGACGACATAGTCGTTATGGCAGAGTCTCTGGAGGACCTTAACACAATGCTCGACGACCTCAGCAGAGTGTCTCAACAGGTGGGCCTTAAAATGAACATGAGCAAGACGAAAATTATGTCAAACTCACTTGTTCCGCTCCACCCGGTCATCGTTGAGAACTCTGTACTTGAAATTGTAGACGAGTATATATACCTGGGACACACGGTCCGGTTAGGTAGGTCCAATTTTGAGAAAGAGGTCAGTCGCCGAATCCAACTCGGATGGGCAGCGTTTGGGAAGCTGCGCGAGATCTTTTCGTCCGAAATACCTCAGTGCCTGAAGACCAAGGTCTTCGAACAGTGCGTGTTGCCAGTTATGACTTACGGAGCAGAAACGTGGTCGCTGACTATGGGCCTCATAAGAAAGCTCAGAGTCACTCAGCGAGCTATGGAGCGAGCTATGCTTGGTGTATCTCTACGTGATCAAATCAGGAATGAGGAGATCCGTAGAAGAACCAGAGTTACCGACATAGCTCATCGTGTCGCGAAGCTGAAGTGGCAATGGGCGGGGCACATAGTACGTAGAACCGATGGGCGTTGGGGTCCTAAGGTGCTGGAATGGCGACCCCGCACCGGTAAACGCAGCATTGGAAGACCCCCCACGAGGTGGACAGACGACCTCAAAAAGGTCGCGGGGAGCCGCTGGATCCAAGCGGCACAGGACCGTGTGGTGTGGAGATCCCTTAAGGAGACCTATGTCCAGCAGTGGACGTCGATCGGTTGAACAAGAAGAAGGTATTTATGGTTAATAATAAATAAATAAATATATGTGATTCTTACACGCGATCGTCCGTCCTCAAAGTAAGTAACCTAATACATGAATTATGGGTGACGGACAACTGGTAAATATACTGTACTAGTTTTTTCCCGCGGCTTCGCTCGCTTGGAATTTAATCTGCCACATTAAGTCTCGCGACAGATCATTTTAAATTTAAAAATAATTTTCTTAATTAAAAACAATATATACTTATTTAGTTACTCGTACACCCAAAGTTTCAGATGTCGTAGTTCAAAACTGACGGAATCCATACAATCATCGCGCGCCGCGCATATTAGGCACTCTAGTGGCTTCCACATAAAAGGTAGATATATGCTGTCGCGGACTTTTATTTATAACTATTCAAGACAAACAATACTACGGTACATTATCTTTGTGTAACTCCAATAGTTTAGGCAGCGTACGCCAAGATAGCTCTCAGAGGCAAGATTTTTTTCAACTTTATTGACATGTATCGTTATATTACATAAAATCATTACAAATTGTAGCCTGTATGTTATTCCGATGTAAAACCTATATAACTGTAAAGTTTCGTCCAAATCCGTCCAATAGCATTTTCGTGAAAGAGTAACAAACATCTATCCATACTCACAAACTTTCGCATTTATAATATTAGTAGGATATATAATTTTAAATACATACTTAAAAGCGTGTTTTAAATTGCAATTATCAATTAGACACATAAGTTTTAAAAGAAACACAGCTAGGCTATAACAGCTCCTTATTTGTTTATTTATTTTATTTATTATATGGAAATAAGGCATCATCATCATCCTCCTGCCCTTATCCCACTCTAAATAGGGTCGGCACAACATGTTAAAAACATGTTGTTACATGATTTGGCTACGTATTTTACGACCGGCCGCCTGCTTGACGTCAACTTACCTTAGTCGTATTTTATGACCCCTCGATAACAAAGAGGGTGGTCTATTCTACTCAACCGGATACCACACGGCGGGTCAACTTACCTTAGTCGCCTTCTACGACACCTCGGTAAGAAATGAGGGTGGTCTATTCTACTCAGCCGGATACCACACGGCTTATATGGAAATAAGGCATATACTAAGTTTTAAAAGAAAAAATTATTAATGCGTGCCATTACTTTACTTTTTGCTTTTATGCACAGCCTCGTTCCAAATGTGTCACAAATTTTTCACTTTTTTAAAAGCTTTATTTACTCGCCTTGTATGTTTGCACATACAAACATCTGAATGTGGAATCTTGCAAGTTTAACCCACTCCATGGTGTCTGCTTGAGCTGAAATTTTACATCCTGGTCCAGACCTGATGACAATGCATATTTATGATAAGCAGGACTGGTCGCTGTTGCCAGGATTGGCATAAGGCGAGGGAATGGTTAACATTAGGGCGATATCATCATCATTCTCCTGCCCTTATCCCACTCTAAGTGGAGTTGGCACAACATGTTACAAACATGTCACATGATTCGGCTACGTATTTTACGACCGGCCGCCTGCCTGACGTCAACTTACCTTAGTCGCCTCTTACGACACCTCGGCAAGAAATGAGGGTGGTCTATTGTGAGCAGCCGGATACCACACGGCACTTACCTTAGTCGCCTCTTACGACAGCTCGGTAAGAAAAGAGGGTGGTCTATTCTATTCAGCCGGATACCACACGGCTATAACATTAGGGAGATAAAATTTTGTAAAAACTTTTTTTACGTCGGAAAACGACAAGGAGTAAACCTCTAATATTAAACTACTTAAAAATGCATCATCTTAGTAAAAGGGTAATATTCCGCACTTGTTATCCGTTATGAAAGTAAATCGAAATCCAATATCCGTTCTACCGAATGCAGTCCTCATAATGGTGTTTGAGGATATTTGGAGGAACCCGTTAAGACTTTATGATCTCTAGTGGCAATATTAAAGTGGATATCGAATCGGGTATAGCTATTAAAAGTTTTATACATTGTATAAGTTTAGAACTATTTGCAACAGTACAAAAAGTCACACACACGGTTGTGTCTCCAAAATAACTTAATATTATGGCTGTCAGACAATGGGTGACAAGATAAGGCAGCGTCACTGTCTCTTGCACCACTAATAGACCTTTCTATTCTTTTGAAAGTAATACGTAACTTTAGGCCAAACGTCTGAGACCTGAGCGTTACAAACTGTTAAAACGTATAACCAGTAATTCCTTAAACGTTTACGTAAGTTTTATATGTTTAATGGTATTTTACAAACCCCATATAAACTAGTTGGCGGGAATATTAATGTCTTTTTTTCAACGTTGTGCGCGTTGTTGAATGGAGACATCAAAACAGCCATACTGTAATATTAATCTTATTATTATTTATAAATTGTGGATCGCCGCGTGATTAGAATGTAACGGGCTGATTAGAATAGACGACCCTCATTTCTTACTGAAGTGTCGTAAAAGGCAACTAAGGTGAGTCGACACGCCGCGTTCCGAACGGGCTTTATCGGACGCCCTTCTGCAAAGGTCCTCGAGGCGGTCGAACCATCTGGTGCTCCCGATGCATTGGTAGGAGAAGGTGGGGTCATTTTTAGAGAGGCGCCAACCCAAAGGTGACGCACTTTGGGGTTCAGAGTTGCTGCTGGGGGGGATGGGGGGTATTGTATACAACGGTACCCTGTTCCTGCCACCAGCAGCGTTGTTCAGTGCTCCACTGCCAGGTTAGTTGATGTGAGTCCGACATACTCGCTACTCGTCATCGTCGAGTAGTGACGAACGGCGGGGTTTTCCTGACATAAAAAATGACAAGTCATTGACATGAATCTAGTAAGCAGGATAACTACTTCAGAATTTAGTTGCTGTGTTCTATCTAAACAAAATTGCATGCTTATAAACAAGTTAGATTTAATCAAACACGAAGGTTATCATAACAGCGTATCTTCAAAGATTCGCTAACATAATTAATTGCAAAGAGTAAACCCGTTGAAATTTTAAAGCGAATTAAAAATACAATGATCATTTTCTCGGCGAAGAGCGGAAAGTTCTCGATATTGCTAACGATCGGTAATATTTATTAAATTCGAGCTCAGCTGTGGTTGAACGTTGCTTTGATTGGTTTTATTTGATTGAAAGTTGAGTTGATTTTAAAATAGTTAAAAGAAAATCACATCATATTAAATACAAGTATACTTTCGTTTATTGAGGCAAAAGTTTTTAAGAGCTTTCAATTTTGTTTATGAAATTTATGGAGACAGATCATTTATTATTTATTTAAGTCATCATGATTCCCTGCGTAAGAACTTAGATGGAAATAAGTATTCTTACTTTTGCTTGAGAATATATTTTAAGCAATTCCATTTTTGTATGTAATGAGTTATAAACGATAGGTGATGTATAAAATAGACAAAGCAGGAACCGACATAAGCTTGCGGCTCCTTTTTTACGTCTTACAAAAGTACGTAAGTCATTTGTTAATTTGGGTATAAGATTCTATAATAAAATTCCGCAATCAATTTTAGCTTTGCTATTTGCTAACAGCAATTTTTTAAAACTGTAAAAGGGAGGCTGATAGCTAGCTGTTACAGAAAGCCTACTATATATACTGTTAAGGGTTACTTAGATGATAAGATTGCGTGGATATAGCTACAGTTTGACCCTATACGAATTAGTAATGACTAAGTGCAGTTAGTTGTAAGGATTATTTTGAAAAGAGCGACCGCTGAGTTTATTGTTGACTGTTCTCGGTCGGGACAACTTTCCGAACCAGCAGTAGAGTTGACGATTCAAAAGCACTTGTTTACAAGTATACTTGAATAAAGAATATTTTGAATTTGAATTTTAACCATAACGTACATTCCTTATGATAGTTTGTGGACTCTCTCAACGCAATTTAGTAATAGGGATAGTAGAGTAGCAAATATTTGTACCGTTTTAATTAGTTTAATCAAAAATGTACATTTATTATTTTTGTCTTAGGTTATTTACACGCTAATGCCATGTGGTATCCGGTTTAGTAGAATAGACCACCTTGATTTCTCACCGAGGTGTCGTAAAAGGCGACTAAGGTTAGTCAACCCGCCGTGTGGTATCCGGCTGAGTAGAATAGACCATCCTCATTCCTTACCGAGGTGTCATAAAAGGCGACTAAGGTAAGTTGACCCCCCTTGTGGTATCCGGATGAGTAGAATAGACCACTCTCTTTTTTACCGAGGAGTCGTAAAACACGACTAAGATAAATTGACGTCAGGCAGGTGTCCGGTCGTAAAATACGTAGCCGAATCATGTGAAAACATGTTTTTAACATGTTGTGCCGACCCCATTTAGAGTGGGATAAGGGCAGGAGAATGATGTTATTTACACGCTAGTACTATACAGATCATGCCCACACGGAATGGTCCCAAGACTTCTGACAGCATTTCCGCGTTTAGTTTTCTTTAAAAAGTGAAGTTTTAAGCTGGCGTTGCAATAACAAAAGCGATAGGCCCTATTTCTCTGGTACAGAAATGAATGTCGTACTTACTTACTCTCGCATTTCGACTTATATAACCAGGATCTGCTTATTGGCTACCAAAAACCGCTGTACATCCTTCCTCTGATTAATGCTTTGCTATTCTAGCACCAGATCTATTGGTGATCTATTTCGCAGATGAAGGTCTGTGCTGATCATAAATACCTTTTCATTACAATATCTATTACTGCTACCTTAAGTAAAATGTTATTTACATTATATAAATAAACTGAGTTGGTAAGTCAAAAATATTAATAAAATTAGTTTACTGTAATCCGCGATAAAGTAAATAGAAAATATATATTTGATTGCTAAATGTAAATAAGACGTTAAAACACATGCACTACAAATCTCCACCACTATTACAGTACACGTGTGTAGTGCACACACGTTCACTATCACAAACTCAACAATCGTTTCGCCCCGCAACTCAAGCGTTATTAGGAGATAGACTCCACAATGAAAACGCAAATTTGCGATTATTTTTCCTTGTTAGTACTAATTTAGAATTTTTCGATGTCCTTGGGTATTAATAAAGTAAGACTTCGCTTCTGCGTTTATTAGATGAGTGAGATAAAAGATTAAAATCTACGGTAGGCAGACCAAGTAAAGGTGTATTAATGGTTACCGACCTAATTATTTAAAGACTAATTTTACTCGGGTTTTTTATATCCATACCTTGTCCTTCCCATTAAGATAAGGGGCAGCCATTAATACAGAAGGGAGCGGGAATAAAACCATTTTTTAAACGTCACAATTCGGGGCTAGGTTATATTGATAGCGGAGCGCGGCTGACGGATGTGCGAGAGATATTGGTGAAAACGGCTTTGGAAACAAATAAATCAAACGTATCGGAAGCTTTCAGATGTGATAATGTAACTAAATATTTCCGATATATGCAAGTAAAGTAAAGTAACACTGTCACTGCACACAGCCCACTCTTGGGCTAAGGCCTCTTCTCTCCGTTTTTGGAGAGAAGGGTTGGAGCTCAGACCTACCACGCTGCTCCAATGCGGATTGGTAGGGTACACATATCCCTAGAATTCTCTATAGATATGCAGGTTTCCTCACGATGTTTTCCTTCACCGAAAAGCGTGTGATAAATTGCAATTATCAATTAGACACATGAGTTTTAATAGAAAAACTCATTGCTGCCTCCCCGGGTTTGAACTCGTGTTCCCCTCAAAAGAGTCGCACGGTCTCACCGCGGGGCTATCACAGCTCTTTCGAAATATGTAGTTTATCATAATATAATTTTATTTTTCTTTTATTTTGTACGGAAGCTGATCTATGTAACTTATAGCGACCATGAAGATAAAGGGATAAACATACGCTTTATTTAATTTCGATTTTTAGTTGATGTCCTTATAGAAAATTTTCATAAAAATTGACGTATAATTGCTATGCCTGAGAATTGATATTATAAGACACATATAGATCCAATAGAAAAACCCATTGATGCCTGCCCGGGGTTTGGACCCATGATCGTCTCTAGAGTAGACAGTCTCACTGCTGGACTATCACAGCTTTTTCTGAACGGCCTGTTACTATCCCGCTGCTAAGGATAAGCCTCCTCTGATCGTTTTTGGAGAGACAGATTGGAGCTAACCTACCACGCTGCTCCAATGCGGATTAGTAGGTTACACACATCCCCAGAATTCTATAGATATATCCAGGTTTCCTCATGATGTTTCTTTCACCTAAAAGCGTATGATAAATTGCAATTATCGATCAGATACATAAGTTTTTGATAGAAAATCTCTTACATATATGGTTCGAACATTTATAATGTTCAAGTCCAAAGTGCTGGTGGTTATTTCGAATCGGAAAACATATCTTTGGTAGACCCTTCATATCGAACCGAGTGACAGAAAACCTCAAAAGGGGTCGTAGGGTTTGGTAAATTCAGACGGCGAAATGGCATGAAAGTCCCGTGAAAAGTCCTTTGATTAGCATTTTATATCAATTGGCAGACTGGCAGTAAGAACGCTAAAATTTCAAACAAACGATTTTGACGTTATTCCACTAAAATAAGCCTAACTTTTTAATACATTTGGTATGTAATATGATTTAATACTGCTTCCCAGGTGATAGAATTCCTAACCGTTTTCCCTTTCAAAGTTGAAACTATACACGCTGCGTTAAGGTTTCATTAACCTGGCACAATGTTAATCTTGGCCAGGAAATTGTTCACTAATACCCTTCTATAATCCCACGATGTTTCTCAAAGGAGGCAAAGGACTCTTTGACATTAATCCACGTTGTAGATCGTTCCTGGTTTTACTAGACAAAAATCTGTTGTAGAATTTTTTAAATATCCACCTATACGATTGAATTCCGTACTACACATAGCCATTAATATATATCAATTAAATTTTTAACTAAGGTTGGTCGAAGTAAAAAATTATAGCGAAGAGTCATTGATGCTTAAACCCACCACGCTGCTTCAGAACGGATTTTCTGATTCTATGAGAATCAGAAAATCAAGAATTCTGCAGACATATACATATTTTTCACAATGTTTTCTTTTATCAAAAAGCACAAATCAATCAATAACTCATAAGTGAGTGCATTGGTTTAAGCTCTTAAAACCCAGGTAAGTCTTGTTTGGAGCAACAAGGTTGAAAAAGTATATGTGAAAGAAGTTTCTACTTTATCACAGTTATTATTTTTCTAGCTATTTTATTTTAATTTTGATGTTTTTTTTTAATATGTACAAGTTATATTTATCTTAAATTACTTACACGCTACTACTATACAAATCATGCTCACGTGGAATGGTCCCAAGAATGCTGGCCGCGTTTCAGCGTTAAATCGGTAAGCTGATTATTTGTGCGAAAAAGGAGCCACACCTCTTGTCATCCGAAGAGGCGATCAACCGAGGTGTTAATAAAACGGATAAAAAAAATTTAGCACTTTGGCTCCATGCCCCTAGGGTCTCAACTGCAAACGGCACAAATATATAACTCTCAACGAGAGATGCATACTTTCGCCGCTTGCTGGATTCGGCCATTTCCGCCGCAGCTCCAGGTCTTGACACCGTTTCCCTGATATGGGACGAGGCTTACATATCAACGCATGTTGCTTCCCACATTAGGGCCCCTCCCCGTTCCCAAGGAACCAGCGTCAGACCGTCTGGTCTCTTGCCATCATCCCGACATATCCCGGAAGGCTCGAGAAGAGCAGGAATGTCGATGGTGGCAAGAGCTCTTTTGATGGTGTTATTAAGAGAACCATGGCGGAAAAGCCTACCAGAGCTCCTATGGCATGAAAGCCCGGGTATGCCAAAACTGTCTACCTCTTTTCCACATGGACATCTGTGCTTAAGGCACAATGTGGTTCCCAATCTGATTTTGATATGTTGATTTGACCCACCATAAATTATTGAATGAAGTCATCAAATTCATAAAATTCATAAAAATATCACGGGAAAAATTCGTAGAAATAATGGGCGTTGGGATCTCGAGATCCTAAAGGGACTCTTCCTCAAAAGGTAGTATTGGTAGAACTTGCACTAGATAGACCTTAAAAGATAGCAGAAAGATGCCTGGTTTAAATGGCAAGAGATCGTTATCTGGGAAAAAGAAGAAGAAAAAAACACAGTCAAGTTATTTTGAGAAGAAAGTGAGACAGTAACAGGGGAATAAGCAAAGTTATATTTCAGAACAGTGAGACAGTGGCAAGGGAATAAACAGTCTCAAGTTATTGTTCAGAGCATCCTAATACATTGTAATGTTCTTTAGAGGATGTGCAAAGAGCTTCTAAATGTAGTTTAAAAATTAAGATCACTTAAGTGCCTTCCAGTGCCGAGATAAATTCACATTCCGACGGGGACCGCGGTTAATCCACCGAAATGGTTTTAAAATTTATTCGCCCGGCGGGGGCTATTTATATCGGCGTCTCAGAAATGAGCGGTTATCTGTAGACCGTAAAAACGTGTCCGGAATAACAATGTCGCTCGTCGTTCTGGATTATGGAGTAAATTGGCCTGGTTTCCGAGTGGCTCGCTGAAACTGATTCGAATGGTCCGGAACCATATTCTTTTGCTTATTAGTAACCATCTAACTAATGAAATTAAGAAACTTTATAGTGAATAATTAAAACAGTTTCAGAATTTATTGTACACAACAAGGACAAAATTATTGTCCAAAAAATATATTAGGTGACTTTAATGTTATATTACATTTGGTCCACAATTTTTTTCTTAATTATCGATATGTGCTTTGAATTTTCAATATTAAAGTCTTTGATACTATATAGTTTTTATTTTAGAGCTCAGAGTTACTCTTAAGTGGTACTGATACTGACAAATATATTAGAAACTGTTTTCCTGTCGTGTGTTTATTATAAAACTAGGATGATGGATGGAAGTGACCGTGTAGTGTAATACCCTCTTATCATCCTACTGTTGGGCACAGGTTTTTGGAGTTAAGGACGTCCAAAGAAATGATCGTGTATGTGACTGGATAAGTATTGCGTGCGTGAAGAAAAATAATATTATCTTTAGGCAATAGAAAGCTTTTTGGTTGCCTACATTTTCGGTTAATCATAAATATAAATTTACGAAGCCATTGCTATAAGTATGCTTCGGAGTATCGACTTATTTGGAACTTTATGATCATCACATACATTCAGAGTATCAAATCAAATTAAATCAAAATAATCTTTATTCAAATTACCCATTTCAGGCACTTTTGAATCGTCAAGCATCAATATGATTGATGAAGCTACAACTGGTTCGGAATATTGCTCTTACCGAGAAGAACCAGCAAGAAACTCTGCGGTCAATCTTTTAAATATTTTCAATTATATATTATTATACCGCTGTCTTGTATGAAGCTGAAAGGATTTTCAAATCCAGGCATTCTTATCATCCAAATAATCTTCAATTTTGTAATATGCTTTACGTATAAGCACATTTTTTACACTTAGTTTGAATCTTTCTGTAGACTGGTCTAGAATAGATTAAGGAATTTTATTATAGAAGCGAATAGTGAGAGAAATTATTACATATAATATAATAAATCACTTCGTCCTTATTCCTCTATTATTAACTCCATTTATGTGCGATTGCTAAGTACCAAGAAAAATTTTTTTCAGACTTCGATATTTTTTTAAAATAAAATGTTGAATTTTGAAAAAATTAAAACCAAGTCGACTGGAACATTTATATTCATTCCCACAGTTATTGCCATCGTTGCGTCTTCCGGTTATACTTATAACTTGCATTACTTCCGTTACCGGTTTTTGATCAAGAACCACAGTCACTTCCCTCACCGTTTCTAAATAACCCTTTTTTAAGTTAAATTATATTAAACTCTTTTACTTTGCTATTTGCATGATTAGGTTTCACATTTAATTGGATCCCTTTCTTCATCTAAACTCGATAGAAGCGTTCTTTGTTTCAAATTCTGTTGTATTGTTAAATATTTTTAATTAAACTTATTTTACAGTATTAGTAAAATTAAATACATATTTTAATATTGTAGTTGTGCATAAAAACTATATTTTTTTCTATATTTATTTGTTATTTCTCTACTTTCACCTCAGTTATTATGGATAACTTAAATTTGTAGTAATCTTTCTTTCCTTACTTTCTAAATGTGTATTAAACTCAGTTGTTAAAAAGAATAGTCTTTTAGTTTCATCCTGCGATTTCTGGAGTTAATCGCTCTCACTATTTCACTTTTACCATTCGCTACTTTCAGTTATATTTCTGAATTTCGTACTCATTGTAAACTTAAATTTTTATTCTTCAATTCCATTTCCAAATTTGACTGACCCCTTAGCGCATTTAGCATTGACCCTGCTTTCAGTTCCGCGGGTAACATTTTCGATTCCGTCGAAGGCCAACATTTTCTATAAACCATTTTATGGTTCGTCGAGCCTGAGTGTGTTTAAGTATGTCTTTAAAACTATTAAGTAGCATATTTACTAGTAGTCTGTCATCCATAATATAAGTATTAAGTTACTTGTTTTTGAGACGGACAACCGTGTGTAAATGTCCCATATTATTATTTAATTTTTTTATTGCTTGTTTAAATTTATTTATTACTTTTACTATTCGGCTTCTTGCAATTACATTTCTGAATTGCGTTCTCTATTGTTAAGTTCAAATTTTAGTTTTTGATCGAATTCGTCTGGTTGATTACCAGGAAATATTAGTTGACAAAAACTCATATTTGCACTTGTGTGAGGGTAAATCGAAATTCAATATTCATTCATTGTACTTAAGTCGTCATTATGCTCTCGAGGGATATCCGATGGCTTTATGTTCACTAGCTGCAGTGGTTAAGAAATTGCCCGGGCTTAACCTATTAAAGTTCGGATTAGCCACAAAGTTTGAGATTTCCCACAAATATATGCGCTTTCATATTTTTATGGCGGCACTTTTAAAATAAACGTTCAAAGTTTGCATTCCGGATTTTATAGTGGTTTAAAAATTTGATTAAGTTTGACTATTATTGTGAAATTTCGTACGCAAATGATAATTTTTTTCACAATATTTTATTAATATGGTAAACTATTAATATTTATATTCACACAAAGAAAATTAAAAGGCTTTCAGTTACCAAAAGGACGTAGTTCATAAGGTACTATTCTCTATTACTTAGGTTTGCGATTTTGTCGTGGAGTCTATCTCTTGATGATGCTTCGGTTGTGGGGCGAAACGATTGTTGAATTTGCGATAGTGAACGTGTGTAATACTTGTGTATTGTGGTGGCAGTGGTGGAGGTTTGTGCATGTGTTTTGACGAATTCTATAAATATCAGGCATGAAAACGAATTTTCCACTCTACATTTAGCATTATATATATATTTTCTATTTACTGTATCGCGGATTAGGTATCGCAAAGTAACGCCTAATTCTATAAATTATTCGTGTAATAAAATTTAAATATCAATTAGACTCATTCGTTTTTTATAAAAAAAAACGCACGGTTGCACGGAATTAGGACAGTTCAATATAATTTAAATACTTTTCAGATCTTTCTCAAAGGTGATTCAAGAGCCTAATTCTTTTAGAGGAAAGCGATTTGTTACGACCCGCTATATCTAGTTTAATCTGGACATTTTCTAAAAGTTTCCTAATAAATTCGTACTCAATTTGTCAAGAGCTTAACAGTCTTTACTGTTTACTACTTTAAAAGAGCCCCCCGACCTCCTTAAAATGGTTGATCTCCAAAGACTCTAATCGCATTTAACAAGACGTGCCAAGTCAAGTCATGCCATTTTTTGTTTCGCAATTTCATCGAAATGAAGGTTTCGCTATTGGCTGTTTATCTATACTTATTATAAAACAAATCCCAAAAAGCTGTCTGTCTGTGTGTAATCGATTTTCTCAAAATCTACTAAACGTATTTTTATACGGTTTTCACCAGAAGATAGTGCAATACTTTTGGATGGTTTAGGTAAATAGAACATATCGATATTATGTAAATTGTGCTGAATCTCTTTACACAGTTGTTAAAAAACTTGCTTGCTGGAAGCTTTAGTTGAGTGCGCTGCGTAAATCAGCAGAGATACGCTAAAATAATGTAGTAGGGAATTGTAGATCTATAAAAATACTATAAAAAAGTCTGCGATAGCATGTCTCTATCTCTCACGGTTAACTCACAGTAACTACTTTTATGCTCAAAATTACGAAAATTCAGGAAAAGTTGCGTAAATCACTATCACGCGGGCGAAGCCGTTGTTGGGACAGCTAATATATCATAATTTATAAAATTAACCGTTCATCTTTTATTATTTATTTAGATCTTTTGTATATTATTCTAGATTTTTTGTATAGACATAACTTTTTTCATTATAGGTTCTATCTCAAGAATCTTAGAAGTAAGCTTCAGCTTACTACATTGCTACAGAAACGTTCACGTTTCAGTAGCAATTGGAGTCTAATTCTTTCGGACTAAAGCTATTAGAAACGACTTTTTATTTTATTCTCAACAATTTAAAAGTTTTGTAATATCGTAAAATTCCAATTTTATCCAATCTAGTCAAGAAGCGTTTCGTTCCTTCTTAATAGTAATTAGACAAACTTCCTAACATTCTTAGAGTTTGACTAAGTTATATAAAATTAGCGAATATGTTTAAAAATTACTGACAAATTTTAAATTTTAATGAAGGTATCGACTCGGTAAGGTCGCGCGTCTCTTTCGAGGGAGTCACCAAGTGATATTGCAATTTAACACACGTTTTTCGGTGAAGGAAAACATCGTGTGGTAACCTGCATATCTCTAGAGAATTCTAGGGATATGTGTAACCTACCATCCGCATTGGAGCAGCGTGGTAGGTCTTATCTCCAACCCTTCTCTCCAAAAACAGAGAGAGGAGGCCTATGCCCAGCAGTGGGATATTACCAGGCCATTACTTTACTACTTCCTTTCATCATATAATGTGTGTTAAAAATGTATTAGTTTTCTAAAGTGATTTTAAAAATATACTCAAATTGTATTTATTAATGCAGTCGTATTAGTATAACTGACCCGTTGGCGCAGTGGGTAGTGACCCTACCTTCAGCTCCACGGGTCGCGAGTTCGATTCCCGCCGAGGGCCAACATTTTCTATAAACAATTTGTCGATTCTTCAAGCCTGGGTGTATATTTCTATTTAAGCATTGTATGTATTTAAGATTAATGTTGAGAGACTGGTTATATTCACATCTTATTTTATCTGATGAGCCCGACTAGTTTCAAGCCCATACGGATCCCGCCGCGGTAACGCCTCGTGAAGAGCTCACGAATCCAGTATCAAGCCAGTCAAGCCTAGTATGGGTTTGAAACTAGTCGGGCTCATCCGAAAAAATAAGACGTGAGTATAGCCGGTCTCGCAACATTAATTATGAATATCACTCACAATAGTTTAAATTCATGTATTTAAAATTATATATGTAGTATATCTACCAGTTGTCCATCACCTATAACACTAGTATTAAGTTACTTACTTTGGGGACGGACGACCGTGTAAGTGTCCCATATATTTATTATTTATTTATATTTATTTAATAATATATCTTTGTCCACAGGTCGTCGAAGACTGGAAGTTCATGTCTATGGTATTGGACCGCTTTTTTCTTTGGCTGTTCACTATTGCCTGCTTCGTGGGCACTTTTGGCATCATTTTCCAATCGCCATCGCTCTACGACACCAGAATGCCTGTCGACCAGCAGATATCTTCCATACCTATGCGAAAAAACAACTTCTTCTATCCAAAAGACGTTGAGATTATCGGAATAGTTAATTAAGTTAGTAATTATCAAATAAAGTATCATTATCAAATTCAAATTATTCTTTATTCAAGTAAACTTGTAATCAAGTGCTTTTGAATTGGCAACTCTACTGTCTGTTCGGAAAGCTGTTCCTACGGAAAAGAGCCAGCAAGAAGCCGAGTTTCTTGCTAGCTCTTTTCTAATATAGTTCTTATAACTAGTACATTTATTCGTTACTATCTTTTAAGGTGAGAGGAGTAGCTATATCCACGTATCTATATAACAAGGTTTTAGTTCATTAAATAGTTAATCATAAGACATATCAAATTAACTCCTAAATTAAAAAAACTTAACACGCAACTACCTAACAACGGTATCGAGTCTGTGTTCAGAACATTAATGTTTTCCATATCTTTGTTATTGAATGAACTGCAACAATCGCTAAAAACCAACTTATATATATTATTATGCTTTGTACCATCACAACAAATTTTATTTGTCGCTAATAATAACTATCTAATTACCATGTTGTAAGCCAAAAGTTATTCGCGATATTTAAACAACACAAATTGCAAACATAATGCGTAGGCATGATCATTATTTTGCACTATTTCCTGATGATGGTTACGAGCTACGATAATGACAATATACTAATACAATATAATAACTAATTTATAGAATTAGGCGTTACTTTGCGGAGATCCATATTACAAAAGTAATAGTAATTATTTTTAAATAAATAAAAAATAATTTTATTATTACTTTTATATAATAACTACTTCTAGCAATAGATAGACTATCTCTATTCCCGCATCATGGCAAAATAATATTATGATTGCTTTTTTTAGTATGGATCTCCGAAAAGCCCTGATGCTATAAATTAAAAAGCAAATTCCTTAAGTCCATTGCAGTACGTTTCAGGATATGAAAACGCCAGAAACTTCGAGAATAATCTGCGGGGTAGATCGCTATGTTTCATAATTAAATATTAGATTGTATTTTATAATTGTAAGGCAGCGGCTGTGAATTATGTTCTTCAACAATAAGTATTAATAAAACTTAGCTTACAATTACAGCGATTGTCAAGTAGTTATTATGGATGAATAAACTTTAAAGAGATTTGTTGTTTTCTTACTTTCCTTTTTCCGATAACGAAACGTAGGATTTCTATTTAGTTTTATTTACACTCAGGGTTAATTTTATTTTTAATACATAGCTTGAAATGAAAACTTTTATACCTGAATAGTTTCAAGGCACACGCTAATATTAGCATTGTATGATTGATATTTCAAGATTGAACATAGGCAAAAATTACAGAATAACAATCGCAAGATCGCGTAGTTGATGCAATTTAATTCAGTTACTTGGATTATACACTAAAATTGGGTCATTTATGTTGTAGGCTTTCGACGTAGCTAGTTATTCTGTAAGCCACCGATAGCTGTGACAGCCCAGCGGTGAAACCGAGTGACTGTCTAGAGACCCCTGGGCAGGCACCAATGAGTTTTTCTGTTTAAACTTATGTGTCTAATTTATAATTGCAATTTATCACACTCTTTCCGGTGAAGGAAAACATCGTGAGAAAACCTGCATATCTCTAGAGAATCCTAAGTTCATATATGTGTAACCTACCAATCCGCACTGGAGCAGTGTGGTAGGTCTTAGCTCCCACCCTTCTCTCCAAAAAACGGAGAGTGGAGGCCTATTTCAGCAGTGGGAAAGTAACAGGTCGGTACTTTTTACCACCGATAGTACTAGGGCAAACGTATATAGGAGAGAACGAGGATAGCTGATGGTGTCTTCTCAAAATCAGCGCTGTCGCTGGGATCAGAGTTGCTGCTGGTGGGGATGAGGTCAAATAAGGTACCCTGCCCCTGCCGTCAGTAGCGTGGTGGAGCATACAGGTCGTTTTAGTTGGTGCGAGTCCGACATAACCACCGCTTGTCCCCGTCGGGCGGTGGTACCCATAAGGGGTTTTTTCCTGTTAAAAAAAAACCTTAGTGGTATTTTACGACCCCTCGGTAAGAAAGAGAGGGGTCTATTCTACTCAACCGGATACCACACTGTGGGTCAACTTACTTTGGTCGCTTTTTACGACACTTCGGTAAGAAATGAGGGTGGTCTATTCTACTCAGCCGGATACCACACAGCGGGTCGACTTACCTTAGTCGCTTTTTTACGAAACCTCAGTAAGAAATGAGGGTGGTCTATTCTACTCAGCCGGATACCACACAGCGGGTCGACTTACCTTAGTCGCCTTTTACGAAACCTCAGTAAGAAATGAGGGTGGTCTATTCTACTCAGCCGGATACCACACAGCGGGTCGACTTACCTTAGTCGCCTTTTACGAAACCTCAGTAAGAAATGAGGGTGGTGTATTCTATGCAGCCGGATACCACACGGCACTTACCTTAGTCGCCTCGTACGACACCTCGGTAAGAAAGGAGGGTGATCTATTCTATTCTGTCAGATACCAAGTCGCTTTTTACTGCAATACTCGGGACAAAAACACACTGGCACATTCACGTGAACACAATGTGTAATATGTGTCCCAAAAAGCCGTGTGACGCGGCAGTGTCTCCGCGGGATCGCAAATATTCCGTAGCTTGCATTCCTTAACGTTCATACCGCGCTTGAAAGCCAGCTGAATTTACGACCCAGTGTTAAACTTGGCTTTGTTTATATGGTATATGATTTAAGAGATTTAAGGAATATCATGTAGAAGTTTTGTTGCAACACAAGCATGCGACGAGGTGGATAATAAATATATATGTCTTATAGAATATTGTTATGGGGGCAAATGGGCGGCGGATATTGATATAAATTTTGTATTACAAAAAGAGCCGTGGCATTTACAGTTTGAGGCCGCGTGATTCCCTGCAAGAGAAGTTTAAGGAAATAGGTATTCTTACATTGGCTGCACAATATTTTGCATTCAGTTTTTAGCAATTTAATTTTTGTGCATAAGAATATACATAATAATAAAAAGTCTAGCATTAAATTATTATTTACTAGCAATGCCCCGCGGTTTCACCCGCGTTCTTAGTGATCTCGTGGTAGTGGAAAGTCTACGAAGTCGGACTATAGTTTTAGTTTGTGGATTATTTAATTAAATGGTCATCATTAGTATTCTTGGAATAAGACCTAACTCACCAAATGCAGGCCCTGTTATAACGCTCGCTACAATGAATTTGTTATGGCGTTATTTTCTTTCGATCTATATTCTTAAATTCGTAATATCTTTTGATTGGGATGTCGGATATTAATAATTTAAAAAGTATTTTACAGGTATTGAAACAGTTTTTAATAAAAAAACATTTAATGGGATAAAGATTAATACAGAGATATGAATAAAATGGTTTGATTATTGTCGGCAATTTTATCAACTTTTAGAATGTAGAAAAGTAGTTATATTGGTATGACTATAATAGTTAGACATATGGTATAGCGGACTTTTTTGTGGATATTGATATGTTCTATAATACTGTAGAACATTTTTTTGTTCTATCCTCAATAGTTTCCGCTGCGCATGCGATGAAAGATGTTTACGACTGATTTTTTCACAACTTATTTCAATTTTTTTTAAATAACATATAGCCAATGTTGCTCAGTGAAGAAGCAGCTTTCCGATGGTGAAATAATTTTTGAAATCGGACCAGTAGTTTTTGCGTGAAAACATTACAAACATACACACAAACAAACAAACATACAAATCTTTCTTCTTTGTAATATTAGTATAGATTGGCGATGCATATATATAAGACAAAGTAGGGACCGGCATAAGCTTGCGACTCCTGCTTTGCGCCTTGCGTAAAAGTGCGTAAGTCGTTTGGGTTAATATTATATAATAAAATTCGACAATCAATTTTAGCTTTGCCTTTTGCCAACAGCAGTTTAAAAAAACTGTAAAAGGAAGACTGATACAGAAATCCTACTATATATACTGTTGAGGATTACTAAGACGATATAAATGCGTGGATATAGGTACTTTTCGACCCTGTACAAGATATTAGTGACTATATCAAAATAGTTATAAGAATTATATTTTTAAAAAAGCGACCGCCGAGTTTCTTGCTGGCTCTTCTCTGTAGGAACAGCTTTCCAAACTAGCAGTAGAGTTGACGATTCAAAGCACTTGTGTACAAGTTTACTTGAATAAAGAATATTTTGGAATTGACTTTTGAATGCAAATTTGAACTTTAATCGAATATTCAGCTATATTAAAAAGAATTAATTTTATTATTAAAATCCATAGGCAAGGTGAAGCTTTCATTAAAATTGTCCTGCAATAGGCTGTACTTATAACGATTAATTGAACAGCGCTCTGATGAATGGAATATTGACAATAATTTATAGCTTTCGCAATCATTAAATAATTGCATCAGTTAATTTGTGAGAGTGGCCTTATTCAAGAATTTAATAAGCAGACATTGACTTTAAATTCACAATTTGTAGTTGATTATTTGATGGCGGAATAAATATTATACCGCGATGTCGACTTTAACAAACAACAACAAACATTAACAAACTAAATGATTTATTTATTTACTAAATGATCGTCGAGATTGTGGTGGTGGGTGTGTGTGCTGCTTTTGTGTGCGTTGTTGCTGGTGGATGCGCCTTGGGGTGTGCATGTGGTGGCTTGTCCTGCATGTATAAGGTGCGTAGATTTTGCCTGCTTCATACACATTGGCTTTGCATGCATTCGCTTAAGCCTTGCGGATTATAGCAAAGTAATTAGTTCTGTTATATTGCTTAATAACAAACTACTTAACGATTTGCGACAGTAATGGATAGTGGAATCTAAAGAGAAATAAAAATATACCGTCCATTTATGAAGACCGACCTAGTAATAACTTTTAGGAAATAACGAAATTTGTGAACTGAAAATTGACTCTGCATCCCTCTTTTCTTGAGGCGAGTAATGAATTCACTGTTCCAGAAAGATCGTCAATCTTTCCATGACAAATAAAGTAGAAACGTGGTTCGACCCGCACAGCCGGCATCCGCTGTTTAAATATAAATAAGAAAAGTTGTAAAACAAAGACGTTACAAACAAAATAGCCGAACCAATATTATTTTTAACGAAAGAAAAATATATAAGGAACGAAATATGAGCGCCTTTGAGGAGGTAAAAGAGATTTAAAATTAAAATGAAGTTTGCGCCCGAAGGCTTTTGGTCTTAGAAATTGCTTACTTGTGTTCAAAATATACGTTTTATTTGTATTGTACGTATTACATTAAACTATTATCTATACTAGTATTATAAAGAGGAAACATTTGTAGGTTTGTTTGTATGTATGTATTTTTGTAACGTTTTCACGCAAAAACTACGGGACTGATTTCGAAAATTCTTTTACCATTGGAAAGCTGCTTCTTCACTGAGCAACAAAGGCTATATTATATATTCAAAAAAGATAGGGATCCGTAACAAAATTTTAGTAAAGTGTGAAAAATTAAGTCGTAGAAATCTTACATCGCGTGCGCTGCGGAAACTATTAATGATAGAACAAAGAAATAATCTACAGTATTATAGAACATATCAATATCCAAAAAAAAGTCAGCAATACCATATGTCCAACTATTATAGTTATGCCAATATAACTACTTTTTACATCGTAAAAGTTGGTAGAAGTGCCGACGATAATCAAACCATTTTATTCATATCTCTGTATTAATCCTTATCCCATTAAATGTCATTTTATTAAAAACTGTTTTAATACCTGTAAGATACTTTTTAAATTATTAAAATCTGACATCCAAATCAAAAGATATTATGAATTAAAGAATGTAAATCGAAAGCAAATAATGGAATAACAAATTCATTGTAGCGAACGTTATAGCAGGGCCTGCATTTGGTGAGTTAGCTCTTATTCCAAGAGTACTAATCATACCCATTTTATATAATTAAATAATCTATAAAATAAATCTATAGTCCGACTTCGTAGACTTTCCACTACCACGAGATCTGTATGGACGCGGGTGAAACCGCGGGGCATGCCTAGTTGATAATAAAGTACGTCGAAGTTAAAGAAATATGTATGTATTTACGTTCAATTTGATTGAAATTCGAAACATTATTCAAGTTAACTTGTAAACAAGTGCTTTGAATCGTCAACTTTACTGCTATAATATATACTATAGTATAATTCTTACTACTAGTTACATTTAGTCATTGCTGTCTTGTACAGAGTCGAAGAGTAGCTATAATAACGCATTCTTATCATCTGACTAATCAACAGTATAGTAAGCTTTCTGTATCAGCATCTTTTAAACAGTGAAAAAAAACTTTTTCCCTTTAGGAATATAAAAGGACGCTTAGTACATAATTGAAGGTATGAAGTCGCGGGTATAGCGTATATATATACGGTAGCTTCTTCCAATTTTTTTTTCTAAATTATAAAGCACGGAAACCAGACAAAAATAAATTACATGGCTATAATCCCTTAATGAGATAAACACTCATTATATTTTGAAATGGGTCAAAGTATAATTCTTATAACTAATTAGGATTACTTTATTTTACAGGGGTGAGGGTAGTAGCTATATTCACGCATTCTTATCATCTACGAGTATTTAATCCTCAATAGTATAGTAGGCTTTCTGATCAGGTTCCCTTAACAGTTTTTTAAAAAATCTAATGACAAAGTTAAAATTGATTGCGGAATTTCAGTATAGAATCCTATACCTAAACCCACAAATGACTTGCACTAAATCATTATTCTCCTGCCCTTATCCCACTCTAAGTGGGGTCGGCACAACATGTTACAAACATGTTGTAGCATCATTTGGCTACGTATTTTAAGACTGGCCGCCTGCCTGACGTCAACTTACCTTAGTCGCCTTTTACGACACCTCCGTAAGAAAAGAAGGTGGTCTATTCTATTCTGCCGGATGCCACTCGGCGTAAAATTCACTAAATAGGGTTTCTAAATGAGGTTCCAAAGGGACGTGTCTTTCTAATCTAGAATCTAGTTTCATGAATAAATCTGGTTCTATACACTCATGAAAATTACAGCCATTTTTCCTGTGGCACATATTAAATTTGCCATATTATCATGCACTCAGTCCCGTTCCATGTTCCACTTTGCGCACAAAAGTGCTAATTTCAGGTGACAATCGGTTGACCACGGAGATATGGTCTTCGCTAATTGTTTTACTGTGTATGCCGGCATTACATTCTTCGTGTACAATGGCCTATATTTTACGATTTGATCGTATAAAATAATTTCTAACTTTATAGAACCTTTCACATTAATATTATTCAAATTGAATATAGCCTTTAGTCAAGTAAACTTTTAGACAAGTGCTTTTGAAACAGTAGCAATCAACACTACTGCTGATTCGAAATATTGCGTCTGCTGAGAAGTGCTAGCAAGAAATTCGGCGGTTGCTCCTTTGGAAATATATTTCTTATGACTAGTTACATTTTATCATTTCTATTTTATGCAAGGTCGAAGGGTAGCTTTGTGTATCAGCCTCTCTCTCTCTCTATAATGTTTTGTAATGATAAATTTTAGCTTTACGGAATCGCCGCGTTATCTTGCTCGCTATTGTTTAAAGTATTATATCAGCAGTAGATACGAAAGACTCGTGCAAATGATGTATTGTTTGACCAAGTTTTATTAAATAAACAATGAAAGTACCTGAAAATTGAGGGATTTGAAAATGTTCTTGACGTCCATTTTTAAATACCTCAGTTAACGAATGATAGAAGAGAATCGAGGGGAAAAACATGTTGTTCTGATCCTACTTAGAGTAAGATAAGGGCTGGAGAACGATGAAAATTCAAAATATTAAATCATATACCTTTCAATAATTGTGATGTCATTAATTATTCGCTCATAGACTCATGACATTATAATTCAAAATTCCTTTGGTTTATATTAATAACGTATATATACTGAAATAACAGAATGGTGTTTGTATTTCTTATACAAATAATTGTCGAGTTTCTTTTCCTAAAAACGAATACAGAGAGACGATTTTATTGATTAGCCAAGGTGTTATTGTTTCTGTTGTATTTCAACTAATCTTGTGATGACGTCAAAAAGGCTGAAAGGGCAAAGGTCGAGGTATTTGTCGCAGTCGCCTCTGAGCCCGTCCGCCTCTGCTTGGTAATACTCATCTTCTAGACCTTCCTCTTTTGACGACGATGGCCTGTAACGTAAATAATTGTTACAGAAAGAAGTAACTTGAGGCATGTCACAATTTTTCTCCTTATAGAAATCTCATGGACGTCTACAGTCAAAAGTCTCTAAGGGATTTCCGCGTCTTATGGTATTATGCAAGCTACTTGTATGATAGTATGGTCGCAGATGCAAACGCCGGGCAGGCGCCAATGAGTTTTTCTATTGATTATTCATTCAAATTCAAATTATTCTTAATTCAAGTAAACTTGTAAACAAGTGTCTTTGAATCGTCAACTCTACCGTTGTTTCGGAAAGCTGTTCCTACCGAGAAGAGCCAGCAAAAACTCGGCGGTTGCTCTTTTTAAAAATATAAATCTTATAACTAGTTACATATAGTCGTTACTGTCTAGTACAGGGTAGAAGCGCAGCTATATCCACACATTCTTATCATCTAAGTAATCCTCAACAGTATAGTAGGCAAAAGTAATAATATCAAAAAATAATTTTATTATTACTTTTGTATTATGGATCTCCGCAAAGTAACGCCTAATTCTATAAAGTTAGGTAGGCTTTCTGTATTAGCTTCTTTTAACAGTGTTTTTAAACTGATTGCGGGATTATTCATTAACATGTTGTTTTCTTCTATTCTCTCTTATCACTTGTCAACTCTGGTATAATGCTGGTACAAGATGGGACACTATTCAGCTTAATTCAAAGAGTACCTCTTTGTAGGCCCCCTCTAGTCACATCTTCATACGCAAGCAAATTCAACACTCATTTGTTGACATGATTTTTATCCCTCCTTATTGCACGACAATATTATTCTTGCACCTCTAGTCATTTCTATAATGGGCGCAACTTTAAGACTTCCCCTTATTTACTCATTTCTTATTTTACCAGTCAATTATGTGCCCTATTTATGTTTACGTAAATTGTAGATAAAAATTAGGCACTTTAATAATATTTGGGTGCAAATATAATAAACCTTTTAATGAAAATTATTTTAAGTTTACTGTTTTTCGCATTTGATGTATATCAAGGACATACGAGAGGTCACAAAAAGCTAGTGATACCTCCGTCGCGACTCAGAGTAAGTAACTCATTTGTTGGTCTCGCTATTCGCTTCTATTATATAATTCCTCAATCCATTTTAGACCAGTCTACAGAAAGATTCAAACTGAGTATAAAAAATAATAAAGCATATTACAAATTGAAGATTATTTGGATGATAAGAATGCCTGGATTTGAAAATCCTTTCAGCTTCATACAAGACAGCGGTTTAATAATGTATAATTGAAAATATTTAAAAGATTGACCGCCGAGTTTCTTGCTGGTTCTTCTCGGTAAGAGCAACATTCCGAACCAGTTGTAGCTTCATTAATCATATTGATGCTTGGCGATTCAAAAGTCCCTGAAAAGGTTTATTATTTAAAAATTATTTTGATTTGATTTGATTTGTTAAAAACAAACTTCTTTTACCACCAAAATACATAAGAATTAAACACGTTCACTATCACGAACACAATAATCGTTTTGCCCAGCAACCGAAGTATCATCTGGAATACTCCAAGACAAATCCTCTGCATGACAAAGGGCTTTTTTCATACAAAAGTAATAGTAAAATTATTTTCTTATAATCCGCTATACAGTAAATAGAAAATATATATAGTGCTAAATGTATAGTGGACTATCCGTTTTTTCATACCCGTTACATGCAGGATTCGTAAAAACAACGGAACGGAAAAAATAGATAGTCCGATATACATTTAGCACTATATATATTTTATATTAACTGTATAGCGGATTATAGCAAAATAATTTTATAATTACTTTTGTATTATGGATCTCCGCAAAGTAACGCCTAATTCTATAAATAAATTAGGCTTTTTTCATGCTTTTTTCTAACTACTACTAACGGTATGTTATCTAGAAGGATGCGAATTTATATGAAGTATCAAATATTCTGATATATGCTTATTAATAAGCTCCCAGTAATGCTTACGTAAAAACAATGTGCAAAATATGTCCCAGGAGGCCGTTGTGGTGAAGCGGGGTCTCGGCCGCCTCGCAGATATTTCGCAACATGCATTCCCTTCCGTTCATGCCGTGTCTGAAATAGTATACATAACTTTGGAATAAATTCTTCAAACGTGTGTCAAGTCATCTGATACAAAAATTTACTGTATGTAAATCATTTATGGATTTGCAAGGTATATCTAGAAAGGTTTTATTGAGCCAATTCTAGTCTATACTAATATTATAAAGAGAAAGATTTGTAATATTTTAACACAAGAACTACTGGATAGATTTCAAAAATTCTTTCACCATTAGAAAGATGCTTCAATGAGCAACGATATAACATTTCCAAAAAAATCGGGATCCCTAGTAAAAATGTAATAAGATGTGAAAAAAATTGTCATAGAACTTTGTCATCGTGTGCGCTCTGGAAACTATAGACGATAGAACAAAAAATGTTCTACAGTATTATAGAACATATCTGATCTTAGTAATATATCTAAGAATAAGTCCGCGATACCATATATCCAACTATTATAGTTATGCCAATATAACTATAATATTTTTTTTACATTGAACAAATATTTCTACAGTAATAGTTTATAAAGTGCCGACATTATTATTCATACCTCCGAATTAATCCTTATCCCATTAGATATAGATATTTTCTTAAAAACCGTTTCAAGATCTGTAAATTACTTTTTAAATTCTTAAAATCGGACATTTCAATCTAAAGATGTAATGAATTTAAAAATATCAATCTAAAGGAAATAATGCCAAACAAATTCATTGTAGCGACCATTATAACAGGACCTGCAACTGGTGAGTTAGCTCTTATTCCAAGGATTCCAGTGATACCCACGGATATAGCTATACCAATTAGAAGAATTCAATTTCCGGTAAAAACTTCCTATGCCTTAACTATTAATAAGTCTAAGGCCAAACTTTCAATTAACAAAAATAAATCTTAATAGACTTTCCACTACCACGAGATCGGTATGTACGCGGCTGAAACTGCGGGGCATTGGTAGTAAATAACAATTTAAATTTGATGACTCCAATCCGAAAGATTTATATACAACGCTCACAAAAGTTCAGAGTCGGTTATTTGATTGAAGCGAGCTAGAAGCACAGTTATTTGAAACAAGTATTTCTATACAAACAGTCGATATCCAGATACGGGTTTTAGATCCACTTGGTTCGTATTTGACTAGCATTGTTGCTTGTTTTACATATTGTTTGTTTACTGCTTCACTAAATGTAACAATACTACGAGTAGGAACTATGAAATGAATAAACTAGCTTCTGGCCGCAACTTTTTATTTGACTCGCAAATGTTCATGTCATTAACTGCCTAAGTACTCATTAACACTACAAAATCATTTATTTACGCCGTGTGGTATCCGGCAACATAGAATAGATCACCCTCAGTTCTTAGCGAGGTGTCGTAAAAGGCGACTAAGGTAGATTGACGGCAGGCAGGCTACCGGTCGTAAAATACGTAGCCAAATCAAGTGACAACATTTATGTAACATGTTGTGCCGACCCTACTTTTTTTCTTTTCTATTCTCACCTTTCTTTTGCTCTTACCCCAAAAGAATAGAGTAAGCCAGTGTGAGTAGAAGCAGTGGAATATCACCAAGCTCCTACTCTATATTTATAGGGAACCCTTTTTTAACGAGATCCCGAAAGTAATAGCGTAAAAGTAAATCGTTAAAAGTAAACTATAATAATAATTTTAAATTTGGCATAGCAATAAAACCGCTGCATCGAAAACAACAAGCGCAAACAATTGAATTGGCATCAATAAATTAAGCCAACGCTCGCTTTTCTTTATTTATCAGTTGCAGAAGCAAACCATCAAACTTGGCACTATTTATTAAATATTATATACCATGTATTATACATATAATATTATATATATTCTCTTGTCTTTATCCCGCTTTAAGTGTGATGTCACATGTTATTCTCTCCCATTCTCTCTTATCAATCGTCAACTCTGGCGCAACTCCTTTGAATATAAACTCAAATTCATAATATTCTTTATTCAAGTAAAGTTGTAAACAAGTGCTTTTGAATCGTCAAAATCTACCGCTGGTTCGGAAAGCTGTTCCTACCGAGAACAGCCAGCAAGAAACTCGGTGGTTGCTCTTTTCAAATAAAATTCTTATAACTAGTTACATTTGGTTATTACTATCTTGTACAGGGTAGAGGAGTAGCTAAATCCACTCATTTTTATAATCTTTATAATCCTCAATAGTATACTAGGTTCTTTGTATCAGCTTCCCTTTAACAGCGCTTTTAAACTGCTGTAGTGGCAAAGATAAAATCGATTGCGGGATTTTATTATAGAATCTTATACCCAAACCCACAAATGACTTATTTACTTTTGCAAAGCAGGAACCGCAAGCTTATGTCGGTTCCTACTTTGTCTATTATATACATCGCCAATCCTTTTATAATTATAAGTATATTCTAATGCACAAACATATACATATCATATATGCATCTTCACGCAATCCAACCTTCTCTTTTTAGGCCTAGTACGCAACCATCTAGTTGTATGTTGCTCTCGGTATGGAGGTAAAAGTAGTTTATGACACGATCTGTTGCATCATCCGGATGGCTGTAAAGGTTAAACAAATTAACATTCTCCGGGTTTTAGAACTACTGCTGGTGAGGATATGGGCAATATGCTAAACGGTACCCTTTTCTCGCCACTAGAGTGTGATGAAGCACTGATAGCTTATCTAAGTAATTAAAGGCCCTGGGGTGGAAATTCTTTTCTACCTCAGGGCCTTTAATTTAAAAGGGCTCTAATTAAACTATTTAAAATTATTTGTTTAAATATATATTTTTTTATTTAGTTCACAAAACTGACATATAATTGGAGATATCAAATATTGAACATAAGTTTTCGCTTATTTCAATTGATGTCTTCGTGATGTGAACCTAGCATGCTTACAGGGTACAAAAGTAATAATTATATTATATTATTATTTTTATTATTACTTTTGTATTATGGATCTCCGCAAAGTAACGCCTAATTCTATAAATTACTACATATTATATTAAACTAAAGTATTATATTACAAAATATTATAAAAAGTGAAACTTGTAAACTTTTTAATTTTTTTAACTTAACTTAATAAATATATAGATCATCAACGCCTTTCCGTTTAATGGTATTAACAGAGTCATGGAAGATGACTGAAGATCTATATCACCACGAACTGCATTCGCAATAGATAACATAAGATGCACGGGACTATGCTGGACAAGAATTGTCCTATTTAGTAGCAAATGAAACGTTTTGCGATTATGTAATCGACTACCCTCATATATATTCCGGATTTGCAGTACTCTAGTGGGGCCTGGGGGGAGGGATCAAGCCCAGAGGTGGCCCCTGGAGCTTGGGGCCCCTTGAGAGTATTTTGATAATTAACTAAACTCAATTTCGACTTACTCTTGGAACTTTGTTTCTAGTGCGATGTATGCCAATTCTCGAGTGATACTTCGACTATGCCGCGAACCTACTATCTGGAAAAATTTTTTTTTTTTATAAATAAACTCACATTCTCTAAATTTTATACTCTAATATTCACAAGAAAATTCCACTTTATTACAAAACTACAACTAAGCTATCGGTTTCTTTGTGATCGATTTTCCTTAAATCTACTAAAAAGATTTTCTTCATTCAATTCAGATTTCCAATTCTTGTGCAAAGTTAGGTTAATAGTACACTACGGTTTTATCATAATTGTGTTGAAGAGGTCGCGCTTTACTCACGTGCGTCGCCTAAAAGTGCAGAGATACACTAATGTACTACAAAGTACGGGATAGCATATCTCTATCTCTTATGGTTAACTCAAAATAACTGCTTTTATGTTCAAAATTTCAATTCAATGGGTTATAGGCTACAAATATTTCTAAACCTGCAAAAAATTCATAAACACAAAAAAGTCAAACTCAATCCTTAAAATTTTACTGTGCTTTAGTAGAATATGCAGCAACAAAAGAGTTTGTCATTCCCAAAGAGAGAGATTTTAATAAAGTATTGACTTACAGGCAAGTTAGGGAATATGACTTCGTCTATTTGCGTGATGTTCGTGACCACGGAATAGTTTGACTCGAAGTTGTAGGACACGAAGACATTTCTGTCTGGAATATCGAGAGGCACAGCTATAGCCACGAACGTCTGGAATATAAATAGTTTAAAAATGAATATATTGGTACAGACTAATAAAGAATAAATAAAGTTAAAACAACTAAAGAAAATACTCTTGTGTATGGTATCGAACGACGTGACAATAAAGTAGAAAAATAGTAACAACCCGTACTTAAGTGCATTCGCAAAGAATAAACATAGCTTACAAACTAAAAAAAAACGCCCTTTATAGAACATCGAGATAAAAAGAGAAAAATATTTCTCACTAAAGGTAAAATAATGAAAATAAAAAATATTGGATTTATTGTGAAAAAAGCGTAGGACGCATTGTGCTATTTTGTCATATACACTCGTATTTTGAGCACCGAAAGTTTGTATCGAATCTTTTTTTAGATTTTTTATGCTCTGTTTATTCTTATTAGTAGAAGAAAGTGTTTACGACAATTGTACCACTGAATATATTTAGTCACGCAAGTGCTCATAAAATAATATTTTATTGAAGAAAATTTTAAATTAGTATAGAAATATAAAAAAAACATTTTTGTATTAGGAAACTGAGCCTTACGTGGCATTTACAGTTTAAATTTGCGCGATACCCTGCAAGAGAAGTTCAAAGAAACAGGTATTCTTACATTGACTTTACAGTATATTTTTATACATCAGAATATATATAATTATAAAAAGATTGGCGATGTATATAATAGACAAAGTAGGAACCGAAATAAGCTTGCGGTTCCACCTTTGCGCCTTGTAAAAGTACATAAGTCGTTTGTGGGTTTGGGTATAAGATTCTATAATAAAATTCCGCAATCAATTTTAACTTTGCCATTACAGCAATTTAAAAATACTGTTAAAAAGAGGCTGATACAGAAAGCCTATTATACCGTGGAGGCTTACATTGATGATAAGAATGCGTGGATATAGCTGCTCTTTGACCTAATGCAGGATAGCTATGACAAAATGTAATTAGTATTAAGAATCTTCTTTTTTAAAAGAGCTCCACCGAGTTTCTTGCTGGCTCTTCTCGGTAGGACGGCTTTCCGAACCAGCAGTAAAGTTGACGATTCAAAAGCACTTGTTAACAAGTTTACTTGAATAAAGAATATTTTGAATTTGAATTTGAATTTGAATCTGAATTATTCTTTGAAAAGAACAACCGCCGCGTTTCGCGTTCTTCTCGGTAGGAATAGCTTTCCGAATCAGCAGTAGATGTTGCCGATTCATAAGCACTTGTTTACAAGTTTATTTGAATAAATAATATTTTAAATGTGAATTTGAATTTCTATTATTATTTAATAATATTCATTATGTAAATTAAGTAAATAATAACATCTCAGTTAATTATTTGGAAAATAAATTTAATATTTAATATTAAGTTTTTTTTTTTTATTTATAACAAATATATACAAGTTATATCTATCTTAAATTACTTACACGCTACTACTATACAAATCATGCCCACGTGGAATGGTCCCAAGAATGCTGGCAGCGTTTCCGCGTTGAATCGCTAAGATGATTCTTTGTGCGAAAAAGGAGCCAGCCCTCTTGTCACCCGAAGAGGCGATCAACCGAGGTGTTAAAACGGATAAAAATTTTTTTGCACTTTGGCTCCATGGCCAACCAGGGTCTCAACTGCAAACGGCACAAATATATAACTCTCAACGAGAGATGCATACTTTCGCCGCTTGCCGGATTCGGCCATTTCGGCCGCAGCTCCAGGTCTGGACGCCGTTTCCCTGGTATGGGACGAGGCTAACGTATCAACGCATGTTGCGTCCCACATTAGGGCCCGTCCCCGTTCCCAAGGAACCAGCGTCAGACCGTCTGGTCTCTTGCCATCATCCCGACATATCCCGGAAGGCTCGAGAAGAGCAGGAATGTCGATGGTGGCAAGAGCTCTTTTGATGGTGTCATTAAGAGAAATTAATATCAAGTTAATTTTTAGAATTCAGATTTTAAAAATAATTATTGGAAAAGAAACTTTTCAGACTCATCATTTTGTTATTCATTATCCATACTTAAGTTTAGGATAATCTGAAAGTTATTTAAAATATAAATTGCATTTACCTACAACTATTCGAAAATTCAAAGAGTGTATGTAGTTCTTGATTGAAGTGAACTTTTGTTATTGAATCACGTACTTCAAAACATACAGTCAATATCAGATGCTGGTGCAGCTTTTGGAACTCGTTCATATTTGAAGTATGCTACTATACATACTGTATGTATTGTTTAGTTTGATCCTAGATAGGTTACCGCAATATTTTTATCCGTGCAATATATTTTTGTACTCATGTACTCATATAAAATTACAAACTAATCGACACCCCCAAAGCGAAGGGCTTCAGAAAATTTGTTTGAATGGAATTCTCTTTTTGTATTTCACACAACTTAGAATATCTTCAATCAAGAGTGAATATGCATCTTCTAAGCAAGCGCGTTCACCTTAGTCTGTTACCAATAGACATTATTGCAATCAAGCGCTCCGCTAGTATAGATTTACAGAAAAAAGAAAAGAAAAAACATACCTAATAAGTACAATAAATTATTAGGAAAAAGGCGGCTATTAAACAAATATTTATAAACAATAATTCCTAATCAAATCAATTCAAATCAAAATAAACATTAATGAAGCTATAGGCTAACCGCTCAACTCAGACTTCGCTTGCCGGTTACAAGGACACGGAGGTAGGATGAAAACGGGTAATGAGGTAGGTCCATGTATCTTCTACGGAGGTGGAAGGACTTTTAAGTCGAAGCCTTTCTATCATTAATATAATATAATTTTCTACGTATGACCATGAGCTGTGATAGCCCAGTGGAGAGACCGTGCGACTCTTTCGAGGGGAACACGAGTTCAAACCCGGGTAGGCACCAATGAGTTTTTCTATTAAAACTCATGTGTCTAATTGATAATTGCAATTTATCACACGCTTTTCGGTGAAGGAAAACATCGTGAGGAAACCTGCATATATCAAGAGAGTTCTGGAGATACGTGTAACCTACCAATCCGCATTGGAGCAGCGTGGTAGGTCTTAGCTCCAACCCTTCTCCCCAGAAACGGCCTATTCCCAGCAGTGGGATAGTAACAGGCCGCTACTTTACTTTATACGTATGACTATATTCATTAAACGTTTACGTAAGTCTTATATGTTTAGTGGTATTTTACTCACCCCATATAAACTGGTTGGCGGGAATATTAATGTCCTTTTTTCAACATTGTGCGCATTGTTGAATGGAGACATCAGAATAGCCATACTGAAATATTAATATTATTATTTATAAATTGTGGAAACACCGCGTGATTAATTTATCCGGCTGAATAGAATAGGCCACACTCATTTCTTACTGAGGTATCGTAAAAGGCAACTAACAGGTAAGTCGACACACCGCGTGGTATCCGGCTGAGTAGCCTCCACCCTCATTTCTTAGAGAGACGTCAAAAAAGTTGACTAAGGTAAGTTGACGTCAGACAGGCGGCCGATCGTGAAATAACTAGCAATAAGAAAACATCTAATAACATGTTCTAAATATTCTGTGCCGACTCCTCTTATAGTGGGATAAGGGAAGGTGAATGATGAAGTATAAAACATTTTGCAAATATTAACATCCATATTTCAATTTGTAATTATTATTTGCAAATGCTAAATAATATGTCTTTATTTATAGAAATTAAATCACTTTGTTTACGAAGCTCGTTTCTTGGGGATGTAAAAATTTTCCTTGCTGGACCCGCGACCGACGTAAATTTCATTTTAATTTTAAATCCTTTCCCTCTCTCAAAGACTGCTCCTGCTTTTTATATTTAAACAAATACATATAGTAGAGATGTATATTTACCTTATATTAAACTTTTAGGAAATTGATGTTGTTAACTGATTTATGTACCGCCGTGCGGTATCTGGCTGAGTAGAATAGACCACCCTTATTTCTTACCGAGGTATCGTAAAAGGCGACTAAGGTACGTCGACCCCCACTGTGTGGTATCCGTTTGAGTAGAATAGACCACCCTTATTTCTTACCGAGGTATCGTAAAAGGCGACTAAGGTACGTCGACCCCCACTGTGTGGTATCCGGTTGAGTAGAATAGACCACCCTCTTTCTTAAAGAGGGGTCGTAAAATACAACTAAGGTGAGTTGACGTCAGGTAGGCGGCCGGGCGTAAAATACTTTGCCAAATCATGTGACAACATGTTTGTAACATGTTGTTCCTACCCACTTAGAGTACGATAAGGTCAGGAAGATGGTGATAACTGATTTATGTAGGCAGAGCATAATAATTTTATCATTACTTTTGCCTTAAAACTGAATTTAACAAAACGACTTAATTAGAAATTATTTTATTAAAAAAAAAGGAAATACTTACAGAAATATAACAGTTTTGCTCCGCTTCATTTTAGCTGAATATAAAATAAAACACAGTAACACATAAACACGTGTATGAACACATTGAAAGATTTCGCTAAATGCTCTAGGAAACACAATATCGACCTGGTTTGGCGCGGTGCGTTGATTGAAAGAATTTGCACCCACACGCTAAAAAATGGGTGAAATTTGATGTAATTGGGATCACCTCAAAACGTTAAATTTTTCCAAAAGTGTCACTAACATACTAATATTATAAATGTGAAAGTTTGTTTGTTACGCATTAGGCTAATCCGCTGAACCAATATTGACGAAATTTGGCATAAATTAAATAAATAAATGAATATATGGGACACTTTCACACACAGTCGTCCATCCCCAAAGTAAGTAATTTAATACTTGTTTTATGGGTGACGGACAACTGGTTAATATACTATACATATTAAATACATACTTAAATACACCCAGGCTCTAACAAATTGTTTATGAAATTTATAGAAGCAGGCTTTACTTTGCCGAATTCCATATTACAGGCACTATCACAGAACTACCTTGCTATAATCCGCACGGGTTAAGTGAGTGTGGGTCAAAAGCAGACAAAATTTACGCACCTTACACATGCAGGACAAGTCACGACACGCACCCCAAGGCGCTTTCACCAGTACACACAACCACCACCATCTGTTATAGTGCCTGTTTATGAAAATTTTGGCCCTCGTTGGAAGTCGAACCCGCGACCCGTGGAGCTGTAGACAGAGTCACTACGCACTGCGCCAACGGGCTAGTCAATAGGCACAATTAAAGAGTATACACTGAAGTAACATACCGAAGTAGTTCATTTGCTATCTATGACTAATAATATAAAAGACAAAATCTGTTTGTCTGTCTGTTATATTGGTAGAACAATATTTAATAAATTTGTGTACAATCAAAGCTTATATGTCGAGCTAACAAACACGATTAAAAAAAAATATATATATATGGGCAAAATGACACACACGGCTGTCTGTCCCGAAAGTAAGTAATTTAATGCTTCTGTTATGAGTGATCTAGACAGATATAATTATCAAATGCATATATATATACCCAACCTCGAAGGACCAGCAAATTGTTTATAGAAAATGTGCCAACTGCGCCAACGGGCCAAGTCAAAAAATATATAGGCTATACAAGAACGCACAAATAACAAAAAAATGATATAATTGAGGGTAATTTCCACTTAATATTGGAAATATGCAAAACGTAGAATTCCAAAACTATTAAAACTAAATATAAAAATTAAGTAACTTTATCAGAGAATTACATTATTTAATTATAACTATGTTCTTTAATTATTGACTAGTTAGTTAAAAATTAACATTACGTTGTGCGTGTATAAGGCGTAAGTTGCTAGTAAACTGGTACGAGTACCTAAGATACACTGTAGGCGCTGTTTCATAAGTATAACGGTCTTGTGCTAATCGTTCTACTCGTAAAAAGCATTCCTAGAAAACGTTACTTCTCTAGTAAATGACATATTAATCTCGAAATATTTTAAACGAAAGTTCATTCTTAATTCAGAAATAAAACAGTGGCGGGAACTTTATATTACATTCTTTTCACATATAGGTATGTATTGTTAAAGAATATTCAGAAGTGAGTATTAATGATTCCTCAATCTATAATTCAACTTGTACTTCCTTATTCGCAATTAATACAATAATACAAAACACGCGTCACATCACACAAGATGGCTCCTTGTTATTTCGTCTCCATGGTAACCACTATTAGGCGTTAGGCGATGTCTTGACAACGCCTTCGGTTGTGTTCGTTATTCATCGGGTGCACTCGTAATACGCACGATAGCAGCGACCTCTTGTAATTCTTCTTCTTTCTCCTACCTGTTCTTCTGTTGTACCTTATCCCACTCTAAGTGGGGTCGGTACAACATGTTTTCCTCTTCCATTCTCTTCTATCATTCGTCAACTCTGGCGCTACTCCTTTTATATGCATGTCATACTTCACACATTCCAACCATCTCTTTTTAGGCCTCTCTCTAGTTACATATCCATCCACATTCATATCCAACACTCGTTTAGTCACATGATTTTTATCCCTCCTCATTACATGTCCATACCATCCCAATCTCGCACCTCTCATCTTTTCTACAATGGGCGCAACTTTCATACTTCCCCTTATATAATCATTTCTTATTTTATCCAATCTTGTCACACCACAGATCCACCTTAACATTCTCATCTCATTTGCATGCACTCTTCTTTCATCCATCTTTTTCATTGCCCAACATTCTGATCCATACATTACGACAGGTCTTATGACCGATTTATAAATTTTCCCTTTAAGTTTAAGGGGCATTCGGGGGTCACATACTGTCCCTGAGACCTGTCGCCACATCATCCATCCTGCATTCATTCTATTCCTCAAATCGCGATCTATTTCACCGTTTTCCTGTAGAAGCGAGCCAAGGTACCGGAAGTCGGAGCAGACTGGCAAAACAACACCATTTAAGGTTATTGGAGAAAAATTGGAGGTACCACTGAAATCATTAATTGTAATTACAGTACGTAATCGATTTATTTAAACTCAATTTTTTACCTACTTTAAACGGACAGATTCAATACAAACTACGTACATAATTTATAGAATTAGTCGTTACTTTGCGGAGATCCATAATACAAAAGTAATAATAAAATTATTTTGCTATAATCCGCGATACAGTAAAGAGAAAATATATATAGTGTTTAATGTATAGTGGACTATCAGTATTTTCATACCCGATATGTGCAGGATTCGTAAAAACACATGCACAAACCTCCAAAACTTCCACCGCAATACACAAGCACTACACAGGTTCACTATCACAAACTCAACAATCGTTTCGCTCCGCAACCGAAGCATCATCAGGAGATAGACTCTATTTATTGGATATCTATTGGATATCTATTGGCATATCTATTGGATAGTGAACCTGTGTAGTGCTTGTGTATTGTGGTGGAAGTGGTGGAGGTTTGTGCATGTGTTTTTACGAATCCTGCACGTATCGGGTATGAAACTATTGATAGTCCACTATACATTAAACATTATATATATTTTCTATTTACTGTATCGCGGATTATAGCAAACTACGTACACTTATTAAGAACAGGAGACAATATAAGAATTTGATAACTTTCTTCAACTCTACATAAAATCATTATCTCTCATTAACCTAAACCTTTCGGAGGAATTGCACTACCTTTTATTTAAAAACCGTACAAAACCCGTTGAGTAGGCTTTGAGAAAATCGTTCACACACAGACAGACAAGTTTGGGGACTTTGTTTTATAATAAGTAAAGATATAGATTTGTATAGATTGAATTATAATGTACTAGGTTGTGCTCGCGGCTTCGCTCGCGTGGAATTTGGTCTGCCACATTAAGTTTCGTGGCAAATAATTTTAGGTTTAATTTTTTTTACTTTATATTAAAAAATATACTTATAATTATTTAGTTACTGCTACATCCAAAATTTCAGATGTCTAACTTAAAAACAAAAGGATTCCATACAATTTTCGCGCCCCGCTTATAAGGCACTCTATGGCGCTCCATTGATGTCAATCATATCGTGATTACTTTTAAACTATTCGGCCAAATTACTTAGTGTAAAAGACAAAGTTTATCGAAATGAAATACTGAAAGTGACAAATGCATTGATTTTTATAAGAGTATGATAAATATATTAAAATATGCATTATAAAATAGTATCTAATTTAATTAACTTTATGATTCACAATTTTGGTCATAGTAATTTCCACATAAAAGGTAGATATATGCTGTTGCGGACTTTTATTTAGAACTATTCAAGACAAACAATATTACGGTACATCATCTTTGTGTAACTCCAATGGTTTAGGCAGCGTACGCCAAGATAGCTCTCAGAGGCCAGATTGTTTCTGACTTTATTGACATGTGTCGTTATATACCATAAAATCATTACAAATCGTAGCCTATATGTTATTCTGATCTACCTATACAGCTATATAGCTGTAAAGTTTGATCCAAATCTGTTCAGTAGATTTCTCGTGAAAGAGTAACAAACATCCATCCATACTCACAAACTTTCGCATTTATAATATTAAGTAGGATAGGACTACACAACAGAAGCAATTTATCTACACATAAATATTTACAGCGTCAACTGTTAGTGATGTTAACCGCATGAATTAAAACTAGCGAAATCAAATATACACTTTATGATATCACATAAAGTACAAATATCATTGAGAGCGGATTAGGGAACATCCAATAACGACGTTTTGATTGAACATCAGATTGCACCGTGAAGTTTTTGGAAGCTTTTTTTCACAATGGGGTTTATGTTTAAGCGATTGCTCTAGGATAGCCAGCTCGTATTTAATTAAGTTTATTTGACAACGGAAACAATGTGGCGAAGTATCAAGAATTTTCATATATAATTCAAAATATTCTTTATTCAACTAAATTTTTTAACAAGTGCTTTTGAATCGTCAACTCTACTGCTGGTTCGGAAAGCTGTTTCTACCGAGAAGAGGCAGCAAGAAATTTGGTCTTTATTCTTTTCAAAATATAATCCTTATTACTAGTTACATTAGTCATAACTATCTTGTACAGGATTTAGATCCTGTACAAGATAGTTAGATAGTTGTTAGAGTAGCTATATATCCACGCATTCTTATCGTCTATGTTATCATATATACAGATAGATACAGTCTTATTTGCTTTTCTAAAAGGGTACATGGCTAGGCTGGCTTCCATACTCTGGTTTATTATAAACTCATTGATAGATATTTTACGACCGGTCGCCTTTTACGAAACCTCAGTAAGAAATGAGAGTGGCTTATTTAACTCAGCCGGATACCAAACGTCGGGTCAAACTTACTTTAGTCGTATTTTATGACACCTCGGTAAGAAATAAGGGTGGTCTATCCTACACAGCCGGATACCACACGGCGGTTCGACTCACCTCAGTCGCCTTTTACGACACCTCGGTAAGAAATAAGGGTAATGTATTCTACTCAGCCGGATACCGCACGGTGGGCATACCAATCTGACATGTAAGACAAAATATACCTTTTGTAGGAAATAACAAATAATTACGGGCATTCTAAACACTCCGTATGACATGAATGTAGTCACGGGTATTTTATTTTTATATGAATACAATAAAAAAACAATCACCGCTCTGTGGTATCTGGTTGAATAGAATGGATTCAAGTTGAAATGTAAAATATTATTTATTTAAGTAAACTTGTAAACAAGTGCTTTTAAATCGCCGAAATCTACTGCTGGTTCGGAAAGCTGTTCCTACCGAGAAGAAGCAGCAAGAAACTCGGCGGTTGCTCTTTTCAAAGAATAATTCTTATTAATAGTTATATATAGTTATTAAAGTCTTGTACAGGGTCGTAGAGCAGCTATATCCATCCATTGTTATCGTCTAAGTAAACTTCAATAGTTTAGTAGTTTAGTAGCTCAATAGTATAATAGCTTTCTGGATTAACCTTTTTTAAATAGTGTTTTTACACTGCTGTAATGGTAAAGTTAAAGTTGATTGCGAAATTTTATTATATTATGTTATACCCAAACCCACAAATGACTTACGTACTTTTGCAAGGCGCAAAGCAGGAACCGAAAGCTTATGTCGGTTCCTACTTTGTCTATTATATACATCGCCAATCTTTTTATAATTATGTATATTCTTATGTAGAAAAATAAAAATAAAAATCAAGAAATGCCCAATAATATTTTATTTAAAAACTTATTACTTTAATATAATAGATAACTTTAAAAACATTTACTATATACAACACGTATATATGAATATTTCGCTAAAATAAAAGGCTTAAAACTCTACAAAACTTTTGCTACAATTCAAAACCAAGCTGTATTCAAATACAGTTTTTCAAGCTCTTTTGAATCATCAAAGTTCTGAATAAAGTTGGTCATAAAGTTATCACAGATATAAAATAATTCTACTCGTTCCAAAATAAAAGCTCTATTAGTTTTTTTAATATGTCAAAATTTATTTAAAAAGAATTATATGAGACACACACACGGTCGTCCGTCCCCAAAGTAAGTAACTTAATACTTATGTAATGGGTGACGGGGAGATGGTAAATATATACATAAATAATTTTAAATAAATACTTAAATGCATACTGGCCCGTTGGCGCAGTGGGTAGTGTCCCTGCCTTCTGCTCCGCGGGTCGCGGATTCGATCCCCGCCGAAGGCCAACATTTTCTATAAACAATTTGTTGGTTCTTCGAGCCTGGGTGTGTATTTGCATTTGAATGTGTATTTAAAATTATATATGTAGTATATCTGCCAGTTGTCCGTCACCCATAACACAAGTATTAGGTTACTTACTTCGGGGTCAGACGATCGCGTGTGTAAGTGTCTAATATATTTATTTATTTATTATACACCTAGTGATAAGAATTAATCTTTGAAAAGAGCTACCGCCGAGTTTCTTGCTGGTTCTTCTCGGTAGGAACAGCTTTCCGAACCAGCAATAGATGTTGACGATCCAAAAGCACTTACTTCAATAAAGAATATTTTGAATTTAATTTGAATAAATTGTTTTAGGAAATTTTGGCCAGTGGCGTGAATCGAACCCGTGACCGTTGCGATTATTTTTTAACCGATTGATTTCGCCTGCTGGTGCCTGGTCTCGTCAAGGTATTATCGCGACACACCTTTTCGTTTGTAAAAATTTATTCATATGGGTTTTTAACTTCAATTTTTAACCATAATTTTGTATGGGTCAACATTACTTATACTAATAACCCAGGGTGGTTAATGTTTAAAAATCCGCTATATCCACGGCGTTCCCGTCGCGGTTACGCCAAATACCTCATGAATAAGGGCCCTGTATGAGTTTGAAATTAGTTGAGCTCACTCGATATAATTAGACGTGAGTATAGCCAGTTTTAATACATTAACTATGAATACTCACGATAGTCTGAATATAAAAAACCCAGGTTGGGATGAATTACCCAATTACGATAATCATCATTCTCCTGCCCTTATAGCACTCTAAGAGGGGTTGGCACAACATATTTTAAACACGTTGTTATATGATTTGGCTAGGTATTTTACGACCAGCCGCCTGCTTGAGGTCAACTTACCTTAGTTTCCTTTTACGACACCTCAGTAAGCAATAAGAGTGGTCTATTCTACTCAGCCGCATACCACACGGCGGGTCAACTTACCTTAGTCGCCTTTTACGACATCTATGTAAGAAATGAGGGTGCTTTATTCTATTCAGCTGGATACGACACGGCAGTAATAACCCCATTTCGATGTAAGTATAATAAATACATGTATATGTATTTATTCTTATATACATAAAAAAACCATGGTTGAATTCTATTTTATACAAGACTTATTGAAATATAATCTATTGGGTTATCAGGGCATAACAATATGTAATCTTCACATTTATCTTCTAGCCCCCAGTATTCTGCTTCGTAATAGTAATCTTCTATGTCCTCCTCCTCCATAGAAGTAGAAGGTCTGGAATAAGAAATTAATATATTCATAAAAGACATTAAGTATTTAGAAATTATATTTAAGAGCTGTGATAGCCCAGCGGTGAGACCGTGCGACTCTTTCAAGGGGAACACGAGTTCAAACCCGGGCAGGCACCAATGGGTTTTCTATTAAAACTCATGTGTCTAATTGATAATTGCAATTTATCACTTTTTAATTACTGTAACCTGTGTAAGGTAAGTTAGTAAGCTTTATATGTTTAGCCTACAATATACATACCCGATGAAAAATGATTACATTTGATTGTATATAATAGTATAAAAGTATTTACAGGTTCTATACAGGTGGGTAGAAGTTGTGTATATACAATTGCATAAAATTATTTGCAGTTATATACAATTATATTGTATTGTATATAATTCAATATATGCTGCAGAACAAAAATTATCAAATTCTAATTAATTGTATATAAACATATACAAATTCTATGTATATGTGTATTTAATTATATAAAACTGTATATAATTATACATAATTATATGAAATACATTTAGATTTCTACATAATTGTATATTATCATATACATTTAAAAATATTATAAAAAACTACTCGAAAAAATTATAGATATGGTATGCTTGAAAAAATATTTGCATTTATATACAACTTTCAGTAAGATTTGAATGATTTTATATTAATTATTTCATAAAACTAACTAGTAACACGGTTTACGTATTTTTCTCATTGGAATAACAGGTGGCGTTACTAGTACTTTACTTCGCGCTATAGTAGTGCTTTTGTAATTATACAAGAAGTCCCAAAGAAGGTTCAAAAGTTCCTACTGGAACACGAAATCTAAGCGACATCGTAAACGGTGCATCTTCCGGTTCATTCTTCTTCTTTCTCCTACCCTTATCCCACTCTAAGTGGGGTCGGTACAACATGTTTTCCTCTCCCATTCTCTTCTATCCATTCGTCAACTCTGGCGCTACTCCTTTTATGTGCATGTCATAATTCCCACATTCCAACCATCTCATTTAGGCCTCCCTCTTGACACATATCCATCCACATTCATATTCAACACTCGCTTAGTCACATGATCTTCATCCCTCCTCATTACATGTCCATACCATCCCAATCTTGCACCTCTCATATTTTCTATAATGGGCGCAACTCTCAGACTTCCCCTTATATACTCATTTCTTATTTTATCAAGTCTTGTCACACCACACATCCACCTTAACATCCTCATCTCATTTGCATGTACTCTTCTTTCATCCATCTTTTTCATTGCCCAACATTCTGATCCATACATTACGACAGGTCTTATGACCGATTTATAAATTTTCCCATTAAGTTTAAGGAGCATTTGGGGGTCACATACTGTTCCTGAGACCTGTCGCCACTTCATCCATCCTGCATTCATTCTATTCCTCACATCGCTATCAATTTCACCGTTTTTCTGTAAAAGCGAAATAACGTCGAAGAAGTCTGGTACCGGAAGTCGGAGCAGACTGGCAAAACAACACCATTTAAAGTTATCTTCCGGTACATTGGAATACTGGGAAGAACCCGTCCGCGATCATCTCTGTATAAGTGAAAATTAATTGCTATCCTATCATTAGTACTTATTCTTTCCCCGCCCGTTCTGATATATAATTTGATACAAGTGGATCGGGGCATTTTTTTCTATCCAATTTGTATATATTTTTATACAATTATATATAATCTTTTTTCATCGGGTACTTCATACACATAGTGTGAAATCACTTTTAACTTATTCAACAAAAATAGAGAATGAGTAATAAAAATTCAAATGAAATTTTTAGCATGTTGAAAAATTGATATACTACGTACAAATATCTAGACTCCGCACCCAGTAAATGGCTGCAACATTTATTAGATTTCATCTCTCACAATGTTTCACAGCCACCACATGTTCACATATTACTTCCCTAATATCAAATGTATTCTAGGTGTATATGAATTTCAATCGTATTTTCACCGCGATAAAATTCCAATTTGAATATATTCTACAATGTCAACTTTATGGAATGGAATGGAATTTAATGAGCTAGATTCGTCGGTCAAATGTTTGATTAATTTTTGGAAATAACTTTGTTGTACATTGTAAAAACATTTGCGGTGATAGAATCCAATTCTCATTCTTGAAATTACTGTATATGGCAATTCATATTTAAATTATAGAATTAAGCGTTACTTTGCGGAGATCCATAATACAAAAGTATCTAATAAGAATATTATTTTGGTTTAATCCACCATAAAGCAAATAGAGAATATAGGTAATGCTAAATGTACTACCCGTTTTCATACCTGATACGTGCAGGATTAAAAAAAAATTATGCACTTCAAACCTCCTCCACTCATCATTTTCCTGTCCTTATCCCAATCTAACTGAGGTAGGCACAACATTTTTTAACCATGTCGTGATATGATTCGGCTAGGTGTTTTATGACCGGCTGCTTGCCTGACGTCAACTTACCTTAGTCGCCTTTTACGACACCTCGGTAAGAAGTGAGGGTGGTCTATACTGCTCAGCCAGATACCATACGGCATACAAACCTCCTCCACTATCACCACAATACACAAGCACTACACATAATCACTATCACAAGCTAGCTGCTTAAGTCGTGCTAAATCCAATTTTCATAATATAAAAAAAAATAGCGTAAACTCATCATTCTCCTGCTCTTATCCCACTGTAAGTGGGTTTAGCACAAAACGTTTTGAACATGTTGTGATTTAATTTGGCTAGGTGTTTTACGACGGGCCGCCTGCCTGACATCAACCTACTTTAGTCGTCTTTAACCACACCTCGGTAAGAAATGGGGGTGGTCTATTCTACTCAGCCGGATACCGTACGGCACAAAAAAAGATTACGCTATATAAAAAATATAGCTTTAACAGATATCAGAAAAAAAATGTAAGCCTAATGTAATGTAAGCCTGTATTTTGATTGATGGTAAAGTCACAAGTATAGCTTGTAGCTATATAGTAGCAGTAGCAGTTTGAGTAATCCAAAAGCAACTCACGTGAGTATTAGATGAAGCAAATCGCCCAGAACGCCGTTATGCAGAAATTGTGAGCCGTTTTCGCAAATCGCCCGGAGTAAGCATTGCCGGCCGGGATAGTCGTGTCTGAATAGAAATAAAACTCTTTGAAAAATGTAAGGAGAAAAATAAACATTACTTCGTATTAAGATTAATATTCATACAAATAATATAAATACGAAAGTTTATAACATTGTCTGTTAGGCTTTATCGGGTAACCAATTGAACCTATAATTTTGGTACAATTCAAGTTTTTCTCGGACAAAATGTATCACTATTAAACATACGGTTCACATCGCGATTAAATTGAGTTACCTTTGTATAAGGTTCGAGGTTTCTACAGAGTTGCATCCACCGTGGTCACGAACTATATTTTGTATACAAAAAAAACTATATGCATATTTGAAATTTACCTTTCCAGCATAGACTCGATAAAGGTGTATACACTGTGCCGAGCAAAAATATTGTGGTTGTCTTTGACATTACGCTGTCGGCGAACCGTAGCTACCTGAGGAATATATGAAATGGTCGTAAGAAAGATATAAAAGATATTTATGAACGATACATGACCGGTTTAGTGTGGGATCAAGAGATAAACAAAAGGTTAAATATCGCTGCATTCAGATTGTTCATACATATGATAAGACAGTCGATCGATTTCTTTCCCTTTTTCCTGTTTTCCTTTCTCTTGCTGTCTGTCTTAATTGAACTTAGCTTTCCACTGTTAGAATTGTCTTCTCAAAGGATTTTCGATTTATACAATTCTGAACTCTTTATTAGTCTGATGAAAGCCATAACTTGGATCAATACTGGGTTTTCCTATCCATCACTCCAAAACCTTGGGATACTAATGCACTCTGCTACTATTAATTAAGCGTTGCGATTCCATGAGCTATATTAGACAACTTAGTTAATATACTTATAGACCCCGTCATTGCTGCTATTATGATTTTTTTAATGCTACTTCACCCACTTTTTGACTGTGTGTGATTTCTTTTGAACTAATTGAAGTTAATAATATCGAGCTCCTAATCGAATTCTGACGTCTAACGGCCATAATATGGCGGTAAATCAATTTTAAATCGTTGAATTACAATGAAGCTACCACTGTTTCGAAAAGGTACCGAGAAGAACCAGAAGAGAACCAACAAGAAACACGGCAGTCACTCTTTAAAAAAAAAATCATTATTATCCTTCTGTTATCCCACTCTAAGAAGGGTGGGCACAACATGTTTTTCTCTTTCATTCTCTCCTATCATTCGTCAGCTCTGGAACTCTTCTTTTTATATTTATGTCATACTTCATACAATCCAACCATCTCTGTTTAGGCTTCCCTCTAGTCACATATCCATCCACATTCATATTTAAGGCCTTAGAAAGAAATGAAACACTGCTGGATTAGTGAAGAAGCTAAACACATTGGATGATTGTATCAATCTGTTGACCAATAGAAAATTGTGAATATTGGGTAATCAATATTGGTGCCTAGAGTTACATATATTTACTATGACAGCATTTTAAGAACTGTTACAGCACAAAAGATGACGAAATCAGGAGAAATTATCAGAAAAATTGCCTTTGTTAGCAAAATATATGGAAGTTGATAGCAAACAGGATAGAAAAACCTTCAACTTCCTCTCGCGACTGCTACTCAAACTGTGAGCCTGATTACTAAAAGGCCTGATTGGAGTAAATGAAGTTCTCTCTCGTATCAACCAATATACGTTCACTGTTGGACATGGTCTCTTCCAAGGAGTTCCACGCTACACAATCTTGTGCAGCCTGAATCCAGGGGCTCCCCGCGACCTTTTTGAGATCATCGGTCCGCCTAGTGGGGGGTCTACCTAGACAACATTTTCCTTGAATGAAGTTTATAATAACTAAATATAGAATTATTATTGAATTTCAAATTCAAAATATACTTTATTAGTAAACTTGTAAACGAGTGCTTTTGACTCGTCAACATTAACTGCTGGTTTCGAGAAGCTACGGAGGAGAGCCAGCAAGAAACTCGGCGGTTGCTCTTTTCAAAGAATAATTCTTATTACTAGTTACATATATGTAGTTATTAATGTCTTGTACAGGGTTGAGGAGTAGCTATAGCCACGCAATATTATCGTCTAAATAATCCTCAATAGTGTAGTAGGTAGTAGTAGTATGTATTAGACTTTTTTAAATAGTATTTTTAAACCGCTATATTACATAAATTATTTATTACTCACATCACCAATATCGCCTAATAAAGGTTCTAAGTATGATGCATTAGCCACATTGTAGTAGTTAGCTTCTATGAACCACGCCATACTGACTAAGTTGTTTGGGGGCGGTAGTGGTATTGATACTGTTGCGAACACCTGTAAAAGTATTGTAATTTATTTATTATATAATTTAACTTTGCGGAGATCCATAATACAAAACTATTAACAACATAAGTTTGCTTTAATCAGCGATATATATATATAAATATATGGGACACTTACACACACGGTCGGCCGTCAAAGTCCGTCCCAAAGTAACCTAATACTTGTGTCATGGGTGACTGACAGCTGGTTAATATGTTACATATATAAAGCAAAAGTAATGGATTTTTTCATCATAAAGCATGCACTAGAACCTTCCACAACCACAGTACACAAGCGCTGCACAAATTCACTACACAAATTTAACAATCGTTTCGTCCCATAATCTATGCCATCCATCATCAGGAGATAGACAAATTTTCAATTATAGTAAAGTAAAGTAACGGCCTGTTGCCATTCCACTTCTGGGCATAGGCCTCTCTCTCTGTTTTTGGAGAGAAGGATTGGAGCTAAGTCCTACCACGCTGCTTTAATGCGGATTGGTAGGTTACACATATCCCTGGAATTCTCTAAAAATAAGTAGGTTTCCTCACAATATTTACCATCAACGAAAAGCGTGTGTTAAATTGCTATTATCAATTAGACACATAAGTTTTTTTAATATAAAAAAGGTATTTGTGCTTGCCCGGGGTTTGAAGCCATGATCGTCCTTAGAGAGTCGCACGTTGCCTTTTCCTATTTAAAAGAAGTCGTAGGTTGGTGCACTACACAAGAGGAATTAAATAGTGCCTAATCATACGAATTACGATTATACGAACTCAACAATTTAAAAAAAATGATCATTGGGTCATTCTAGAGATTGTCTTAAAATTGGTAAAGTCGTTACGAAGTCTATAAAAGACATACAAAAACATTCATTCTTATATTATTGGTTTAGTACAGTAAACTTAAGACCTAATCAGAAATTATAAAAGTTGAAAAAAAAATGGAAAAAGCTTGAGTACAGAGCAGTTTCTTGTAATCATAAGATGCTGTGATTAAAATAATGCTTTAAATGTACTTACTCCCCACTGGGTGCTGGGTGTAAACACCAAGTAACGCTTATTCCTTGTTTTTGAATCCACATTTTCGTACAGCACTGTATATAAAAAATATAATCTGAAAAAAAAGAATATATAATTTGAAATAAGTTTTACTTATCTAATTCAAGAAGCTTCAAGTTTGGTAAACGTAGTTTGCAAATTTAAATATGGCAGCATAATTAAATTTGCAAACTATGTTTACCAAACTCGCGGCCAAATCACCAACTCTTATATTTTACCATCAAAAGAGCTTTTGCCACTATCGACATTCCTGCTCTTCTTGAGCCTTCCGGGATAAGTCGGGATGATTGCAAGAGACCAGACTGTTTGACGCTGGTTCTTTGGGAACAGCGACGGACCCTAATATGGGACACAACATGCGTTGATACGTTAGCCTTTCAAGGAAACGGCGTCAAGAACCGGAGCTGCGGCGGGAATGGCCGAATCCGGCAAGCGGCGAATGTATGCATCTCTCGTTGAGAGTTATATATTTGTGCCGTTTGCAGTTGAGACCCTAGGGCCATGGAGTCAAAGTGCAAGATATTTTTTACCCGTTTTAACAACTCGGTTGATTGCCTCTTCAGGTGACAAGAGGCCTGGCTCCTTTTTCGCACAAAGAATCAGCTGAGCGCTTCAACGCGGAAACGCTGCCAGTATTCTTGGGACAATTCCATGAGGGCATGATTGGTATATTAGAAGTGTGTAAATAATTTGAGGTTGACATAACTTGTACATTTTTTTTGCCTTGAGAAATCCGGCTTCAAAATAGTGCCTAGTTTACATTGTTTACTCACACACAATATGTACTCATGGCATTTTCCACTCTCAATGATTTTTCTAACACATTATATTAGCATTGTTTAAAAACTTAGAAAACCTACTCATAATGATGGTGTTCCGCACAAACGTGCGGGCGGATGAAACAACCTCCGAGACCTGGGCCCGTCGTCTCGGTGTCTCAACCTACCTTATGCGGCCGTCAGCTGTATGCGGTCCGGCCTCATGAATCACTGCGTGTATATGTGTACGTGTGTGTGTGTGCGCTTGTATGTACTTGGCCGATTCCCGAACCCGTTGGCTCGCCTCAGCAGTCTTCTACGGACACGTACTGTCTATTTCTCCCGGAGTATACACTTCACCTACGCGGTTAAGTAACACAAATAACACGCGGTGTGTACACAACCTTCGTAAGGTCACACGTTATTGAATCGTCCCTATAGTCGGGGAACATTAACCCGAACGCGCACTAAAACCGTGGACGGTCGCGTCTTCTCGCGGATTCACGGATTGAACGCTAAATCTAAAAACCACACCCAAATCGCGTTACGCGTGTGCGTTATACAATAAGGTCGTATACAGGCACGCGCCGCCTTGCTTATCGTAATCCAAAACGTTACTAACTGGCGGACGTGACCGGCGGCGAACGAATGCCCAAAGGTCGTTGATCCGGCCGGTCGCGCGGCGTCGCGCGTCAATTTATACAAAACAGATGGCTATGTATCACGTGACCTTTATAAAGCGATTGCGAGTTCAAACCCCGGGAATGCATCTGTGCATCTATTTCCTATAAATACTTGATAAGTTTGATCGATATTAGCAAATCACTGTGACTCTTATTATGAGGGAGAACATTGTTAAGCTGTAAATCTATGAAGAATTTTTGGAATATGTGTAAACTGTCAATCCATTTTGTTGGGTTGGTGAGTTTAAGATCCAATCATTCTCTCCAAAAACGAAGAGATCATCCTGAGTTTTTAAGAGAACTAAAAGAAATCTACTTTACTTGAGGCTATACTGTTTTCATAGTGTATTCTATACTTATTATAAGAGGAAAATCCCAATAGCTGTCTGTATGTCATCGACTTTCTCAAAATCTACTCAACAGAATTTTAATCGGTTTTTACTAAAAGGTAGTGCAATTCTTAAGGACGGTTTTAGTTAATAATACATTCCCGTTTTATGTAAATTTTGTTGAAGAGGTCGCGCAGTAGTAAAAAAAAACTCCCCTGCTGGTCAGTGCAGCTTTAGTCGCGTGCGCCGCGTAAATCGGCAGAGATACACTAAAGTAATGTACTAAAGAATTATAGATCAACACAGATACTACAAAAAGTCCACAATAGCATGTCTCTATCTCTTACGGTTATCTCATAATAACTACTTTTATATTCAAAATTTCACGCGGACGAATTCACTACCAAGCTAGTTTCTTAATATAAATGAAATTATAGTACAATACATACGTGATAATGTATTTATTAGCCCACATTAATATTAAAATAAATCACATAAACGATAATTTACTCAAACGACTGGCTTACTCGGAATTAACAGTGTTAATGTTCTAGAAAACCACTTACTTCTGTAATAGATAGATATATCTATACTATTATTGCGATATTGTAATTAGAACTTTGTAGTCTTGATATAGAGTTGTTATTTCAATGAATTTAGGATAACTATAAAACTGTATGAGCTAATGCGAGCTTAGTGTAAACGCGTAGATCACACTTAACGCCAGTCATAGATTTATTTGAATAAGAAATTTGAACAGTGACTCTTTCTATGGGTGTACGTTCATGTATGAAACGATCAGCAACAGATTGAATGATTTATATGATTTATAGAAGCAGGCGTTACTTTGCGGAATTCCATATTACAGGCACTATAACAAAACTACTTCGCTATAATCCGCACGGGTTAAGCGAATGCATGCAAAGCTAATGTGTATGAAGCAGACAAAATCTACGAACCTTACTTTCAAGTTCCTTAGTAAAGTATCGGCCTGTCCCACACACAATACCACTGCTGGAAATAGGCCTTTTCTCTCCGTTTCTGGAGGGAAGGGTTGGAGCTAAGACCTACCACGCTGCTCCAATGCGGATTGGTAGGTTACACATATCTCCAGAATTCTCTAGAGATATGCAGGTTTTCTTACGATGTTTTCCTTCACCGAAAATAAATTGCAATTATCGATTAGACACATGAGTTTTAATAGAAAAACAAATTCGTATTTGCCCGGGGTTCGAACCTATGATATCTCTAGAGAGTCAAATGGTCTCACGGCTAGTCTATCAAAGCTTCTTCTTCAATCGGTCCCTCATTAGTGAGGATCGTGGTCACCTGAGCCCTTCTTTCGTATGATCTGTCTCCGTATATTCCGTATATATTATTATTTTAAAAGAAAAACTCATTGGTGTCTGCCCGGGTTTGAACTCATGTTCCCCTCGAAAGAGTCGCACGGTCTCTCTGCTGGGCTATCACAGCTCTAAGTTCCTGAGTAAATTTTCTTTTAATTTATTCCTAAAGATGTTGCAGTTGTGGGTAAAGGTGAGCTAAGATGTTTACAAAGGTGGACGTATAGGCACCCTTAAGACGATTTTACGCTAGTAGAGCTTCTACGCTCTACACTCTGCATTTCGCAACCTCCACAATGATTCTGCGCCCTTGTTTTTGACAAAGTTTTTATTGAAATATAAAAAAAATATATAGTTAACGCCATCTTATATTCTTCACTATTCCTTTACTTTTATCGTTAATTCTAATCGATAACTTGTTTTATTTGTGTCAAACATATTTTTAAACATCTTACAATTTCCAGATAGCAAATTGAAATAATTTTTTGTATATTTTGAAACAAAAATATGCCGCTTTTTTACAATTGGGCCCTAAAGTCCTCGTTTTCTTACATAATATTTTAAGGTAAATATTATAAAACAACACAATTAGTTTGCAAGGTGGACATACGACCTAATTGCATTTCCTTTCTAATCAGCGAACTTAATCTCCTATTTAAGAAGTCAGTCATTAGCGAAATCAACGAGCAGCGTCGCAGTTTTTCTACAAAACTCGATTTTCCTTATTGGGCCCCATGGAAAAGACACGGTAACAGAAATATCTCTGTCGACTCGTAGACTTTTCTATTAAAACAAAATAATTCTTATGCAATTAAACTTCAGTAAGCACTTTTGAATCATCAAGGATCGATTAGATTTGATGAAGCTAGAACTGGTTTGTAAGTTGCTCTTACCAAGAAGAACCAGGAAACTCGGCGGTCGAAAAGAGCCATACGTGGCATCTACAATTTAAGTCCGCGTGATTTCATACGAGAGAAGTTTAAGGAAATTAGTATTCTTACATTTGCTTCACAGTATATTTTAAACAATGTAATTTTTGTACATGAAAATATAAAGAATTATAAAACGATAGGCGATGTATATAATAGACAAAGTAGGAACCGACATAAGCTTGCGACTCCTGCTTTGCGCGTAGCAAAAGTACGTTAATCGTTTTTGGGTTTGGGTATAAGATTCTATAATGAAATTCCGAAATCAATTTTGGCCATGCCATTACAGCAGTTTAAAAACACTATCAAAAAGAGGCTGATACAGAAAGCCTACTATACTGTTGAAGATTACTTAGATGATAAGGATGTGTGGATATAGGTGCATTTCTACCCTGTACAAGACAGTAATAACTAAATGTAACTAGTTCTAAGATTTATATTTTAAAAAGAGCAACCGCCGAGTTTCTTGCTGGTTGTTCTCGGGAGGAACAGCTTTCCGAACCAGCAGTAAAGTTGACGATTCAAAAGCACTTGTTTACAAGTTTACTTGAATAAATAATATTTTGAATTTGAATGTATCTAACTCACTGAGGCATAATTTGAATTAGGTCACTTTAATACTGTGTGAGATATGTATATAACAAGTGCGTTTGAATCGTCAACATCTACTGCTGGTTCGGTGTTCCTACCGATAAGAACCAGCAAGAAACGCGGTTGCTCTTTTCAAAGAATATTTCTTATTTCTAGTTACATATAGTTATTGATGTCTTGTACAGGGTCGAAGAGTAGCTATATCCACACATTCTTATGGTCTAAGTAATCCTCAATAGTATAGTAGGCTTTCTGTATAAGCCTTTTTTAACGGTTTTTTTAAACTGCTGTAATGGTAAAGTTAAAGTAGATTGCTGAATTTTATTATAGAATCTTATACTCAAACCCACAAACGACTCTTATACTTTTGCAAGGCGCAAAGCAGGAACCGCAAGCTTATGTCCTACTTTGTCTATAATATACTTTGTCTATTTTATATTTATTTATATTCTTATGTACAAAAATTAAATTGCTAAAAATATACTGTGAAGCCAATGTAAAAATACCTGTTTCCTTAAACTTCTCTCACAGGGAATCGTCATAATCCTTATTATAGAAAAACTAGTTTTTCTTGCTCTTCCAAGTTAATGAGTCTCTTTGACATTCAGTCTTATAGGTGTTATACTACGCTTTATTGCAATTTGCCAGAAAAAAAAACTATTATACCATATAAACATGCTATATGAGTAGTAAGAACATAATTTATAGAATTAGGCGTTACTTTGCGGAGATCCATAATACAAAAGTAATAATAAAATTATTTTGCTATAATCCGCGATACAGTAAATAGGAAATATATATAGTGTTTAATGTATAGTGGACTATCAGTATTTTCATACCCGATACGTGCAGGATTCGTAAAAACACATGCACAAACCTCCACCACTTCCACCACAATACACAAAATCGCACTTTGCGATTTTGTCGTGGAGTCTATCTCCTGATGATGCTTCGGTTGCGGGGCGAAACGATTGTTGAGTTTGTGATAGTGAATCTGTGTAGTGCTTGTGTATTGTGGTGGAAGTGGTGGAGGTTTGTGCATGTGTTTTTACGAATCCTGCACGTATCGGGTATGAAAATACTGATAGTCCACTATACATTAAACACTATATATATTTCCTATTTACTGTATCGCGGATTATAGCAAAATAATTTTATTATTACTTTTGTAGTAAGAACATATCAAGTATCATATGACGTACATACACGTCTGCGATTGGAAGTGTTCTGAAATGCGTTAATATTCCCCACTAAGCCGACGCGTAAAACTTGTAATTGTTCCACAGGATTGGACGGCCTTGCCCCGACATTAGTAGCGGATTTGGGTCAAATTAAGTTATATGAACCTGGATTTGACTTTACGATAACTAATTCCGAATTTGCTCACAGCATATTATGCACGGGCAATTAATAATAATTTTAATTGATTGTCTTTTACTCACCCATAGTTATAAAGCGTAAATAATATACTAGACTAAGAATGTTAATAAAATAGTTTTCAAAATAAAGGTTGTACGGGAGCAAGAGCGATGCGTATATAAAAGAGCACAATCAGGGCCGAATCACTCCCCCAGATGATGCTATTACAGCATCCAACAAGATCTACACACATCATACACACAAACAGCATCGTCGCCGGTGAAGACGAGGGCCCCGCTTGCTTGTGTCAAGCGGCCGCAGCCCTCTGCCGCGGCCGCCGTGATGCAGACTTCAAAGTCACCGCTTTAAGCCGAGGTTCGGTCTCGCAGGAGACTTAAGGCGACGATCGCAATAAGTTGCGAGTGTCTAAAAAACACTTTTTTACTTATCAATTTTACCCGGCGAAGCTTCTGCGCTCGCCCATCCCACCGGTGACAATGTAAAAGCCATTAGGGCTAACAGCATAAGACAAATTAAAAAAAAAAAAGAAAAAAAACCGAATCACTCAAATGATAAGATACAGTCCTCCAAAACGCACCGCTTTAAGCCGAGGTTCGGTCTCGCAGGAGACCCTTAAGGCGACTCTCGCAGGCTCAAAGGGGTGAAACTTTCTAAGAGCATTATTCAGGTCGCCGCGATCGCCATCTCTGACCAAGCAAGGAAAAAATAAAGGAAGTTTTATCCAAAAGTTTAACAGATGTCGCAATGTCTACAATATTTGTGAAAAGACAGGTTACGGAAACCAGAGGTGGTGTACTCTGGCATTCAGAGTTGCTGCTGTCGGGGATAGGGGGCAATGTGTCAAACGTTACTCTGTCCAAGTCATTTTTCGTCCTTATTATTATTATTTAACGAAAACTCACTCACGCTCGTGGTATATTATATATTATATGGATATATATACATTAATTAATATTCAAAAAAGAGAAAACGTACTAACAAATTGTTGGTTCTTCGAGCCTGGGTGTATATGTGTATTTAAGTATGTATTTAAAATTATATATGTAGTATCAATTGACCATCACCTATAACACAAGTATTAAGTTACTTACTTTGGGGACGGACGACCGTGTGCGTAAATGTCCCATATATTTATTTTTTTATTACTAACATATAAATAAATAAATAAGTAAGGATGGGCGGAGGATCGTCATTATTATTACTATTATCAAAATCATAACGTCATTCATTATTCTCCTGCCCTTATCCCACTCTAAGTGGTGTCGGCACAACATCTTACAAACATGTCACATGATTTGGCTACGTATTTTACGACCGGCCGCCTGCCTGACGTTAACTCACCTTAGTCGCCTTTTATGACACATCGGTAAGAACTGAGGGTGGTCTATTCTATTCTGCCGGATAAAATCATAACGTCATTAATCGTAAGTTATTTTGTATGAGAAAATGTAGTGCCGTTCAACAAACATTTGACAACACATGCGCCGTTCAAAGTGTTAAGCTGAGATAAACAAAGTCGAGGACTATTAAAAAAATAGCCAAATAAACTCGATTGTCGTATTCCTTATATGGCAATCTAATTTTTACTTTGTACAGCAGGTGAAACCTAGGCTTGTAGTTAGTGAAATATACAATTTTCACATTTCACATTTCGTTGCGGTATAAACTACCTTATTAGAAGCGTTCATTTTCAGACATTTCTCGAAACGGTAGGTTTAATAGGATTTTGCGGTCACTTCCACCATAAACGCTGCAATTAATTTTATGTTTTGCAATGCTCTTTACCTCTTGTTCTCGTACCTACATGTTTAATTCTCTTGTTTTCACATGAACAGCCTTTTTCTATTTACTTTATTTTTTGCTTTGTTATATGTGAATGTCCATAATATAAAAGCAATAAATAGTAATATTATAGAATTTTTGATTTTGATCAAATTTTCATTGTTTAGCTGACTGAGTTTCTGTGGAGGACTTAAACCAGGCAGGCGGAATCAGTCAATATTATAAGTTATGCAGAATTCGCAAAAACGCAATATTTTGAATATAAAAGTAGTTTTTAAATTTAAACTATCGTGAGTAGTATTCATAGTTGATATATAGATACCGGCTATACTCACGTCTAATTTTATCGGATTAGCCTGACTAGTTCGAAACTAGTCGGGCTAATCTGAAAGTAGTTATTATGAGTGAACCATAAGAGACAGAGACTCGGTGTCGCAGCCTTTTATGTGGTATTTTTGTAGATCTACACGGCGCACGTGACTAAAGTTCCTAGCAAGCGAAATGTTTTATAACCACGCGACCTCTTCAACACAATTTACGTAAAACCGTGATGTACTATGAAACCAAACCTTCCGCAAGAATTGCACTTACATTTAGTAACAACAGTACAAAAAACCATTCAATACATTTGGAGAGAGCTTTCGGGGACATTGTTTTATAATAAATATAGATACTATTAACTTAAACGTTCCTCAAGAATTACACTATCTTTTAGTGAAAACCCTATAAAAATCTGTTCAGTACATTATGTGAAAAAATCACATACAGCTAACGGGGACTTTGTTTTATAAAATGTAAAGATATTGATTATTTTTATCTTACGCGTTCACAATATCTTAAGAAAACCATACACCTCTAGAGATTTTTTGGATGTACATTAGAACTTGCTAATTAGGTAGTGTGTTGGGTCTATGCGCCAATCCTTCTTGAACAAATTGGCGATAGATGGCGCTGACCCAAGTTGACACGCGCTCTCGTTTGTCCAGTGTAAAAACTATAAGTAACTTAAATATTTTATGTAGAATCGTACCCGGCAATGCTTCTGCGCTCGCCCGCCCCCAGTGACGCTGTCAAAGCCTTCAAGACTAACAACATTAGTTAGTGTCCAAAAAAAATGTAGAATCGTCCAGCTCACACCCCCGACGATGCTTCCGCGCCCGCCCACTCTCTCGGTGACGCTGTAAAGGCCATTAGGGCACTTACAGCATTAGTGAGTGTTCCAAAAAAAATGTAGAATCGAAGTCAAGTTCAACCAACTCACTCTCGTTTTCGTCGTAATTTTGGGAGGACCTACATACAATAGGCGGTTCACTTCTCTAAATAATAAGAGATATAATATCTTAATTAGGGATGGACAGAATCACCAATCACTTAGTGATCATGATATGATTCACTCATCATATAGTATCATGCTATTGAATTTTAGATAACTGCTATTGCTATACAAAATATTTCATAAAAAAGTAAAATAATATTACAAACAATTTTTATCATTATATCATATGTATCGAGGTTATGTGGCACTTTTACGATATTCCAAGTGAATGTATTACCTAAAATTGGCCAAAATTATTGTTACTCAAACAAATCTAATTCTTACTACTGATTCAATATGGTCGATATTTCGGGATGATAATCTAGAAATAAAGACCGTATTGAATATGATTTAAGAATTACGTTTGTTTGTAATAACAATAATTTTGTTCAGTGATAGCCGATAGCATCTTTTGCTATTTGCTATTTACGCTTTTAACGATTCAGCGATTACTGGACTAAATGATTGCTTATACAAACAAAAGTAGTCCTTATATCGTACACATTGCATACGCATTTATATGCGTAGGCCTTATGGCCTACATTTGTTTGTGTACACAATAGCAATCGAAATAGCAGCACGATCACCGTGGTCACCTTTGATCATATCACGGTGTGAATATGATTCTCAAATCGCAATCATACCCAAGCTTAATCTTAATATAAACCGCCGTGTGGTATCCGAATGAGTAGTATAGACCACCCTCATTTCTTATCAAGGTGTCGTGAGAGGAGACTAAGACAAGTTAACGTCAGGCAGGCGACCGGTCGTAAAATAATAGCCAAGTCATCTAAAAACATTTATAAAACATGTTGTGCCGACAGGGATAAGGGCAGGAGAATGATATGATGAATAGTTTAATATAACACAGTTTATTTCATCTTCATTTCAACTTTTTAGAAATACATTCGCCATTTAAATGTTGGTGAAAATTTTATAATGTTCCTTATAAATAACATAAATGGGATTTGCGATCAATAGAGGCTGCGAAATTGAATACATACAAAACTCTCTCAAACGTCGTTATTGAAGAAAATAAAAATTTTCCTCACACATCGTGATTTCATATAAACTACGGCATCAATAGCCCTAATGCGCAGACATTTGGAATGAGATTTTGCGGCCATTTCTATAGAAAATATTGAGAGGCTTATATATTATTTAGCAGGAACTGTAATGGTTCAATAAAAACATTGATCTTAAGACCAATTCATCTGGGTGTATACTTGTTATTATAGTATTTAAAACTATATATGTAGTATATCTAACAGTGGTCCGTCACCCATAACACAAGTATTAAGTTATTTACTTTGGGGTCGGACGATCGTGTGTGTAAGTGTCCCATATATTTATTATTGCTATATTACTATTATTTATCTATGTCTATACTTATTATAAAACAAAGTCCCTAAAGCTGTCTGTCTGTATGTCATTGATTTTCTCTAAATCTACTGAACGGATTTTTGTACGGTTTTTACTAAAAAATAGTGCAATTCCTCCGAAAGGTTTTGGTTAATAAGACATAACGGTTTTATGTAAATTAAGTTAAAGAGGTCGTTTTACGACAATTTTTAGTAACAAACCAGGGTCAATTGTAGTTTTGATGGGGGGAATAGGTATCAAAGAGCCAGTCTCCTGGCGAGACACGGGAGACTATTATATGCTTATCAACGATTTCCACGTGGGCGAAGCCACACGTATAGCTAGTACATTAATACGTTAACATCAAACTATGAACTCCTATTTAAGCACACATGGATAAGTCTGGGATTGGGCATATATATGTTTATATAGAGGAACGTAGAGAGGGATGAAAATCTTGTGACTAAACGTGTGTTGAGTATGAATGTTGATGGATATATGACTAGAGGGAGGCCTAAAAAGAGATGGTTGGATTGTGTGAAGTATGACATGCATATAAAAAGAGTAGCGCCAGAGTTGACGAATGATAGAAGAGAATGAAAGAGAAAAACGTGCCGACCCCACTTAGAGGATAGGAGAAATAAGAAGATAGAGGAATGCAGAACAATAAAACTTATGGAAACAATAATATATATCTAACCCAATAGTATAAATGCGAAAGCTTTACAGTGTAGAAAAAGCATTATGATAGAAGCATCATATCCCTGTAAACCAACCCGCATTGGACCAGCGTGAATGATCATTCTTACGATATGTGCAATATAGCTATCCGTATTGGAGTAGCATGTGAGATGAGAATTTTCAGGTTATATGCGTTTTGTCAATACGCTCTAAAGCAGAATGAGGATGTGAATTTCTAGGATATATGCATTGTGCCGCACTTGAGCAGCGTGAAGGGTAAGAATTCCTAGGATATGTACATTATATCAAGACAACGCGCAGCACACGCTCGAAGAGTGTCCTGCGTGGGATGCGGAGCGGCGTGTCTTGATAAGTTCCATCGGACGAGACCTTTCTTTACAGGCGGTAGTCTCTGCCATGCTGAATAGTGATAGGGCATGGAAAGCTGTGGTCTCCTTTTGTGAAGCCGTTATGGTCAGAAAGGAGACTGCTGAGCGCGATCGCGAAAAGGCTGATCCTTCTCGCAGGCGGAGACGAAGGGGCCGCGTAAGCCGCCCTAATAATAATTAACATGTCCCGACTGATGGGACCTCTGGGGTCGGGAACGGTCGCAGTGGGGGCTGTGGCTGTACCTTTTGACCCCGAGAGATAATGGAGCATGTTACAGACACAAGCTCCGTACTATATTTTGAGGAGCACGACGTGCACGGCACTTGAGAGGCATCGGTGTAGTTCGCCAGAGATCCCGGGGCCTCTCTGTTAGTGTGGAGGCTGTCCATCGAGGGGGTTTTAGTGGGTAGAAATCCCACATAACCGGAGCTTACCCCCAAGAGTTCCGGTATCTTTCAGAAGATTTCCCCCCCCGTTAAAAAAAAAAAAGAAAAAAGGATATGTACATTATACGAACCCAGATTAGAGAAGTGTGATAGATGAAAATTGCTAGGATATGTGCATTGATCTTTCTCTCTCACGTACACACACACACCCATTGACACACTAATACTCACTCGCACACAATAATACAAAACGAGTTCAGCAGACCTACCATGAACTCTTATTGCGACTCAATTGAAGACGTAAACGACGACCGCGAACCGCTTTCTTTTCGTACCATGAAGTGTGAATTGCATTAGGGCCGTAATGTTTGAAAAGGATAACGTTATATGAACTATAGATAACTCTGTCTCTTATACTCACATGTTCTTAGGACGAATTCCGAACGCTCATTCGGCAACGACTTTAAGTGTGCGTCTTTAAGACGTCATGGCATGAAAAGGCAAAACAATTTCGTTTACGTCTTCAATTGAGTCGCAATAAGAGTGCATGGTAGGCCTGCAGGTCACATTTTTATTAACTTTAGCATATACTTTAGTTATAATTAATTTAAGGAGCATTGTTTAATTTTGTAACCGAGGAGGGCGTTGGTCACTGCAACATAGTTAATACGCATCCGCAGTATCAACGTTTATTATATACTATGTATAATGTTCCTATTAAATGTTTATTATTTATTTTTCAATACAATCTACATTGAAGAAGTTTGGAGGATGATAATTCCTAGGACGTGTCATGTATTTTTTAATCCGATTATTATTAAAATAAAGCGAAATCCACGTAACATTACTGATTTACTTTAACTCGAGCAAATGAAAGTTTTCTCTCGCCGGATCGGATTAACCTAACGAAGCGACGTTTTTGTTCGTTATTTCGAATACAATTAGGTTTTGCCGCCCGTCGCTCGTCTCAGTTGATTTTTATTTCTCATCAAAGATTTATGGGCCCACTGGGTAAAAGATTGATCATTTTGTCTCCCTACTTATTTTATGAATTTGTGTCAAAATTTTATTATAAACTTCATGTACTTGTAAGTCGTCACTATTTGAAATGTACGAAATAACACAGAACACCTAACGATGGCAAACACATAAAATGTGCAGCACATAATAAGTCATTGCAAACTGCAAACATCGTCAACTTTCATACTTTATTATTAAACTAGCTGTGCCAACAACGGCTTCGCCCTCGTGCTTTTCTCGAATTTTCGAAATTTTGAACAAAAAAGGAGTTATTCTGACTTAACTGTGTGAGATAGAGACATGCTATCGTGGACTTTTTTTTTGTATTTTTATAGATCTACAATTTCGTAGTACATTATTTTAGCGTATCTCTGCTGGTTTACGCAGCGCACGCGACTAAAGCTCCCAGCAAGCAAGTTTTTTCTGCTAAGTAAAAACACATGCACACATCTCCACCACTGCCACCACAATACACAAGCACTACAGACGTTCACTATCACAAACTCAACAATCGTTTCGCCCCGCAACCGAAGCATCATCAGGAGATAGACTCCACGACAAAATCGCAAAACATGGTTTGTGCATGTGTTTTTACGAATCCTGCATGTAACGAGTATGAAAAAAAAACGGATAGTCCACAATACATTTAGCACTATATATGTTTTCTATTTTCTGTATCGCGGATTATAGCAAAATAATTTTACTATTACTTTTATTTTCTATAAACACTAATGTGCCTAATTGATATATACTATACAATTTACACGTATACACTATAACGTCTTATTTTATCGGATGAGTCCGAGTCTAGTAGTTTCAAGTCCTAGAAAGAAGCCCTGAAACTAGTCGTGCTCATCCGATAAAATAAGACGTGAGCATAGCCGGTCTCTCAACATTAATAATTTCAAATCTAGTTTATCTTTCAATATAATAGAAAAAAGGCTGTATTTGCAGAAAACAGACATTAATTGATACTACCTTTGACTCGGCTATATAAAGGGAAAGGGAATTTATCACTACATTAATCTTTATCTTTCAGTTTAAGCCTTATTAGATAGAACGGTTACCTTATAGAAAGGTTTTATGTCCACTTAAAATAAACGACGTGAATAAAGGACCAATCACATTTAGTAATAAATCTAAAATGTATCCCTATATTAAAGACATTATGAAGTAAATTCAATTTCATTTACTTCTGAAATTTGGTTAAATCAAATATGTAAAGTAAAAGTAGTAAAGTAACGGCCTGTTAGTATGTCCACTGCATTGGAGCTAAGACCTACCACGCTGCTCCAATGCGGATTGGTAGTTTACACATATCCCTAGAATTCTCTAGAGATATTCTCTCACGATGTTTTCCTTCATCAAAAAGCGTGTGATAAATTGCAATTATCAATTAGACACATAAGTTTTATTAGAAAAAATTATTGGTGCCTGCCCGGGGTTTGAACCTACGTCGTCTCTAGAGAGTCGCACGGTCTCACCGCTAGGCTATCACAGAAATTAATATGTACTTTAATATAAAGATGTCATATTAGAGTAGCCTATTAGTAAGATACAACAGAAACCACGCAAAGTAACGAAAATGCTATTTAAGTGTAAAAATAAGTTGCTCGATACAGGTTTTGGGGTCTTATAGAGCTGGTTTACAAGTATTTTATTTGTGTTATAAATTAAGTTAAAGACATTACTTATGCTGGCTATATTACCAGTAAAGAAATAAAAGTTTCTTTCTTATTTCTTATTTTGTTCCTTTATCATTTTCTTTCTTTCGTTCTTCCTTTCCTTGATTCTTTCGTTATTTATCGTCGTCATACAATTTAAAATGGAAGAAAAATCTCAAGGAACTTCAAATCTGTGCAAGATCGTCAAAAGTTTATACGTTTCGCTAACACTATGGAGCTATACAATATCAACAGTATACCATTCTACTTTATTATCTAGTTAATCTACTTTTCTATTGTTCTATTACACAGCCTAATCTTTTACGTAATTTTAAAAGAAATAAATTCTTGATGGAATCCGGAAGGTATCAGATAAAATTGAATTTCTAAGCGCAGAAAATATATCGCAGCATAAAATACATAGGCGTTACCTGAACTAGTTTGCAGATGACGAACTTAGTCGTTCGCAACCTGAATCGCTGGGAAAACATAACGGTTCATTAGACGCGCCAAATACTGAAAGCAAACATTCCACAGTTTATCTTATACCGTTTCACACATCAGGAGGCACGAACGTTGCATAAAAAATACTCAAATCTATACAGAATGTTGCTAGCGTTAATTCTATTGAATTTGCTCGCCTTCGCTAAAGGGAATACTCGGCAGAGGAGGTACCTAGTCTACCCAGACGGCGGCCCGGCGCGTGCTCAGGTAATTCCTTTTTTCTCGACGAATCCAAATTCGTATAATGCTGATTCCAATTTAAGTAAACGATGTTTACTTTCACTGGATCGGAGCTAACGAAGCGATGTTTTTGTTCGTGACTCAAAATACAATTAAGTCTAGCGCCTCGATGCTCGGGCGGGAGGTATTTTTTTATATATCTTTCATTGATTTTAAGTGTACCGTCAGATCTTTCTTTATTGCTGATAGCTTACCATTTAGTGTTACTGATATACCTAGTTTATTTATAGGGAAATTTGTTATTTCTGTACTTTATGCCGTGTGGTGTCCGGCTGAGTAGAATAGACCACCCTATTTCTTACCGAGGGGTCGTAAAATGCGACTAAGTTAAGTTGACGGGCAAGCGGCCGGTCGTAAAATACGTAGCGAAAGCATGTGACAACATGTTAGTAACGTGTTGTGCCAACCTCACTTAGAGTGGGGTGAGGGCAGGAGGATGATGATAGTTATTTCTGTACTTTCGCTGCCGGAACATTAATAAGCAATATTCCGTGGGATTATTGATTAGTTACCCACAAATATTTGAGTAATATTCCACCAACTTTCTGCGATATAATTTTGCGTGCATTTGACAATTATAATATTAATAATTAAAACGTGATTATTTAGCTCATTTCTAAAAAAAAACAAAAAATATGGTGATATGTGTGATTTCGAAAATATAATACTTCTCAGTGAAAACTAATCAGTTTTATGGAAGCATCCCTAACCTCTAATCCAAACGATACTGGAATGAAAAGAAAATATAGAATTTCGATTATTAATCACATTTGCTAAAAATAGAATACATAATTTATAAGTATTTCACGACCAGCGTTGACACGAAGTTGCGGATACAAATATTAAAAAAAAGATCTTCAGGTAAATTCAAAGAGATTGTTTACCAGCTATTAAGACATTAAGTTCAAATTCAATTCAAATTCAAAATATTCTTTATTCAAGTAAACTTGAAAACAAGTGCTTTTGAATCGTCAACTTTACTGCTGGTTCGGAAAGCCGTCCTACCGAGAAGAGCCAGCAAGAAACTCGGTGGAGCTCTTTTTTAAAAAAGAAGATTCTTAATACTAATTACATTTTGTCATAGCTATCCTGCACAAGGTCAAAGAGCAGCTATATCCACGCATTCTTATCTTCAATGTAAGCCTCCACGGTATAATAGGCTTTCTGTGTCAGCCTCTTTTTAACAGTATTTTTAAATTGCTGTAATGGCAAAGTTAAAATTGATTGTGGAATTTTGTTATAGAATCTTATACCCAAACCCACAAACGATTTACGTACTTTTGCTAGGCGCAAAGCAGGAGCCGCAAGCTTATGTCGGTTCCTACTTTGTCTATTATATACACCGCCAATCTTTTTATAATTATGTATATTTTTATGCACAAAAATCAAATTGCTAAAAATATACTGTGAAGCTAACGTAAGAATACCTGTTTCCTTAAACTTCTCTCGCAGGGACTCACGCAAATTCAAATTATAAATACCACGTATGGCTCTTTTTTGCAATACAAAAATTTTCTCAATATCAGCGCATTTACCCCATAACATTATTCCATAAGACATAATGCTATGGAAGTAAGCAAAATAAACTAGTTTTGCTGTTTCGAAGTATCGACATTGTTCTACTAGTTCAGAACTCACCTACTTTGTTAGTACTAATGAACTCTTCTCAAGAATTACCCGAATAATTGGACATAATTTTGAAAGTTCCTTTTAATTACGTAAATTCTTTAGGAATTGTTAATTAATTGAGTGCTGAGATGTTGAAATACCATTGTAATAAGCGTCCCGGCATTTACAATATTAATTCGTCAACTTTAACTACTGAAATAATCCTTTAATTTAGAAAATAATGAAATAATTTGTATAAGAATATTTATTTCAAAGCGCGGATCTCTTATTGCTTTCAAAATACTTTATAAAGGCCTTGCTTATATATAGGTCTTCCGAATTTTATATTAACATTTACCATCTGATATTAATTAAACTTTAAGATCATCGCTGAACAAAGTTGTAAGCGATCATATAACTATAATTTCTCCAATCATTTATTTAACTTTTGACAGCTCAAGTAGTGATGTCCAAATTATTTGATACGATTTCTAAAAAAAATAATTTTATACAATATTGATATTTCCTTTTTACTCAACATTTTGTATTGTTTTAACAGGCATGCACAGGCATTATTTAAATGCCTATTAATTTCTATATTGTAGGTATTAAAATAAATATATTCTTAAATTTACCGCATTGATTAAAAATGCGTTTGTAGCAATTTATTTGTTGCGCACAAACGAGAGATCGCTCCAAGCGATAAGACCGCATTTGCACGCTTCTATGAATACGTTTGTTACTGACTTGTAATTCTTCTTTTTGTGTGTAATAAAGAATAGATTAATAAATAAACAAGTAAAAAAAAATATAGCAACAATGAATCAATGAAAAATTATTTATTATTTATCAATCGCCTTCATAAATCATAAATAATATCCATTACCAACTAAGCAACGGTCTTTTTGTATCGATCGCATCGAGATAGCTATAATCATTCTACTCAATTAACTGGGCTCAATAAATATCGGTGATTACTCGGTCACGTCGGTATTTAAAAGAAAGTCTAGAGTCTATTTAAAAGAAAGTTTTAATTTAAGTGTAAGAGATATGCTTATACTTAAGGCATATTACACAATTGAAGATTATTTGGATGATAAAAATACCTGATTTGAAATTCTTTCAGCTTCATACGAGATCGCGGTTTAGTAATGTAAAATTGAAAATGTTTAAAAGGTTGACCGCCGAGTTTCTTGCTGGTTCGTCTCGGTAAGAGCAACATTCCGAACCCGATGTAGCTTCATTAATCATATCGATCCTTAACGATTCCAAAGTGCTTGAAAGAGCTTGTTTGAATAATGAATAAACAAATAAGATTTTGATTTGATTTTATTTAAGAAAAAGCAATGTGCCTATAATCTACTATATACTGTGATATAATGTAACAATTACATAACTTCACAGGCGTGTATATTTCAAAAGTTAAATGAAGGGTTATAACTATTATACGTCATTGATTACGATATGTCCAATTATATGTAGACAATAAAATAAATATCTGAAGTATTTTTTTTATGCGATAAGGCTAGCGACTGGCTGTTATCTTGCCTGATGGTGAGCGAAAGATGCAGCCTAAGATGAACCGCGCTTGCCAAGTAGGTGCCTATTTACTCGTCTTTTGAAACTATGCAAATCGTAGGAATCCGGAAAGATAGATACAGGAAGGGAATTCCATACCATTAATAGGGCAGTTAATAGGAAATTTATTGGATCGCGTCAAGTGATTGGAAATATTTATCAGTCTATTTAATATTTTATTACGCATAAACGTTGATAAATTCAGTGAATGTAAACTAATTGGCGATTTACAGTCTACTCAGACTAGATGATGTAATGGAAGGGTTATATTATAAAATAAAATATATGCAAAATGAGTGAAATTCGTCGAGCGCTGATTGATTTTAGATTTTGTAACAACCTAGTGCTTTACCATGTATGTTACCTACCAATCCATATTGATGTAGGGTGGTGGTTCCAATCTCTAATAGTTCTCGATATTCTTTAGTTAGACATAGTTCTTTTGGAAATTTTATCGCAATAAACGTGTTTTTACAAAGTAAAACAGTTCACAATTTAAAAAGAAATGTATATATTTCTATTTCAGTTTATTATAGGCTTGGGTGTTCCAGTAGATTTGAAGGAAGCTTCTGTTACAGTCGGTACTGTCATTAAATTCCAGTATGATTTACCTACAAATAGCTCCGAATATACGAGTAGAATTTTTGGATTTGCTAACACAGTTTCAAGAGATATGGATACCGATATAACAAATGTTGAGGAAGAAACAAATGATGTAGATGCAGATGGCTTAAGAAATCTAAATGACGAAGGCAATACTATAGATAACCAACTCGATCATAATGGTAATGACAGTTTGGTTGATATAACTTTTGAAGATAGAAGAAAACGAGCATTGTTGTACTCTGAGGGAGGTTTTATTAATGATGTTGATGATTCCGATATTGCTACTGAAATTCCACTTCAAGAAGCAATAAGGCGCCAAATGTTGATTGATGAAAAGCATGTAGAAGAAAATCATGAACCTCAAAGAATGAATAGATGGGATTTTTATAAAATTATGGAACATATGATGGAAAGGTATGATTATGTAAATTATATTTTACTTATGAAGAAGTCTGGTAAAATGTAATATTGGGTTTAACAACAAATGATATTGGTTTTTGGTGAACGCCATTTTAAAAAAATTTACGAGCTATTTTAATTAACACTACTTTTTAAAATTTGTCAATTGTTTTTACTTTAATTTCTTCATTATTTAAAGTATTGTAATTTGATAATAATGATAAAATTATTATGCTTTATTAAGCGATAATAACGTGGAGTCTTTCTTATTTCGGTTGAGGGTTGACACGTGCGTTGTAAATTTCTGTAGTCCCTACAACCATATACATGACTTACTCTAATATACTCTTAATAAAAACTAACTACCCTAACCTTGTAAGGGTATAACTTTTAAGCTAAGATTTTAAATTTAGTATTTCTTGAGCATGACATATATTTTCTTTTGCTGCATATTGTAGAAAAATGAGCACCATAAAAAATCATAAGTAGTTTAACACATTGCCTGCTTATCTAATCGTCTAATAGCGAACAACTTTGACCAATATCTCAAGAGAGATATTTATCAAAGTTATCCCTGTAAGCTCCTGTTAAGTACTCACAATCAGTATTGCTATCTTGAATCCTAACAAACAGGGGCTAATTACCTTCCCCAGTTTCCTACTTTTATTTTAATTATTTATCATTTTAATAAAGCCGCCGTGTGGTATCCGCCTGAGTAGAATAGACGACCCTCATTTCTTACCGAGGTGTCGGCAGGCGGCCGGTCGTAAAATACGTAGCTAAATCATTTGACAACATGTTTGTAACATGTATGGGGTAAGGGCTAGGATGATGATGATATTTTGCTTTATCATTTGAAATATTTTCCGAATCTTTAAAAATGCATTGTCATAAAATAAGTAAGTGAAATAAAAATATTGTTACTTTGTATAGAGTTCCGAAAATAACATCCGCTTCGATAAATAATTTCCTTACGTAGCAAGTTTTGAGTAAACCCCGTCTGAGTTTGTTTTATGCTTCGTATTTTAAGATTAAACTTGTTGACTCGTCCAAAGCTCAATCCAAGTTATTGTTTATGTTTTGTATACATTGTTTCCAAGTTATGCGACTGAATCAGATGACAAACAGTCTTAAACGGATACTCGAGTTTGACTTGAAGTTAATTTTCTGTACGTAAAGGCTGATTTACATCAGACGATCAAACGCTCATTCTATGACATTTCTGTTACTGTTATAGAGCATTCCTTCGTTGTTCTTTCTACGATCGCGAAGATTCTATGGAATAGTCTAAAAACACTCGCCTGCTTTATATAAACAATACTAGAGCGCGCGAACAAATGATTATAGCGTTCTTACGTGTTCGGATATGCTCGTTATTCGGAGCGGTTTTTTTAAAGCATTCGTTAGGCTGATCTTATGCGAAAATTCTAATTCTTGATTCTCGTTCTTGCCAGTTTTAACCAAACAAATAAATAACTAGAGCTAAAATAAGAGCATTCTTTTTCTTTTAGTGTAAACAACAAGATCGGCCGAACGAACGCTCTTTGCTTATTAAAGAGACCACTCCAAACACGGAAGAACGCTCTTATTATCTGTTCATGCGCTGAAGTGTCATTTACACCCCTCGAGCGAGCATTCTTAGAATAGTCCATATAATCTTTGCGAATGCAGAAAGAACAGCTGGGGCATGCTCTTTCTATGTGTACAGTAACCTAATTTCATAGAGTTGAGATAGAATGAGCTTGTCTGATGTAAATAGGCCTGTAAAAGCTCGAGTAAGAATGCTCTTGTTCTAATTGTAGCTCTATGTTCGTGTGGTCTGAACTGGCCTTAATAGAATAACGAATTTTCTGTACAAATTTTTGTATCCGAATTTTAGAGGCACTAGAGAATAATAAATCATGTCATAATAGAGTAACGTTGCCAAAATTGGGCGCTTGTATTGAAGAGAATTTGAAAAATTTCGCAGGTACGGTTATTCAGGGAGACCTTGCTTGTTGCGGACCATCTGCGAGGCAGCGGAGGTTCCTTTCACATACGAACACGGGTTGCTTGGAGAAATTGGTCATATATTATTCACGTAAGTGTCTGGATACTTGTAGCCTATAAAAGCTTGATAACGGTGCCCCGTAATATATGGTGGAGATTGCAGTACGAAAATTTGAACTATTGAAATTTTAATGAATAACACTTTTGGATGAAGAACTTGATTTATCATGCTATAGTTGAAAATATTGATGTTGAAGATTTTCTTGTTCATATCAATATAAAAAATCAATTTTTTTTAATAACAGATTGGTATGGAATTGCACTTTGGTTTTGCAGAGACCCATATGCTAAATCTATGTATGTTGTTATTAGATAGATGTATAGATAAAACACTCTTTAACTGTCACTTCAGAATTGACAATAATAAGCTGTGTTTAAAAAATATATACATTTATAATTAAGGGCTGCCTAAAAGAGATCACTATTTAGTGATAAGGCCGCCCTTTGCACATATCTATGTAACACATATTTTCTTTAAGTTCGCATGTATTTTTTTTTCCTTTCTGTGTTTTATGTGCAATAAAGTTTTATCTTATCTTATCTTATTTAAGCTTAAACTTAGTTTCCTTTTTTAAATTGAGTGTACTAGGGAGTGTAAGATTTTTAAGGCATTTTTATACGCGAAAAGAGTGTGAAAAGTAAAAATAAGATGTTGCTCCGTCAACAGCGTTAAACGCTCAAGTTGTTACCACTAGTTATATCATATTTTTCATATTTTCCAGACCGTCAACTACTAAAGACGTGTTATCGCATCACAATGACAATGAGTATCACGCGGCTGAGCGTCTTGGCAGGGACATAGGGACTAACTGTGAGTCTCTGTTCCCTGAATGCGAGTCATCCATTCTGGACACTTTCACCGGGATCGGAATCGAAACGCTGCACAAATTTGGACTGATATAGTTTTAAGTAAATCACTTAAAAATATATTTTAAAACTAAACAAAACTAAATTAAAAATAAAAATTAACAGCCTATCCCTTTGCTGGGCATAAGCCTCTTATCTCAGTTTTTTGGAATTGGAGCTAAGAACTATCACGTTGCTCCAATGCGGATTGGCAGGTAGCACGTATTCCTTGAATTCTCTAGAGATATGCAGGATTCTTCACGATGTTTTCCTACACGAAAAGGCTCGTGAGAAATGTCAATTATCAATTAGAAACATAAGTTTAACAGAAAAACTCATTGTTGCCTGCCTGGGGTTTGAACCCATGGTCGTTTCTAGAGATTCGCATGGTCTCACCGCTGTGCTATCACAGTTTAAAACAAAATTACAAATCAAATTTATGTTTCATTTCAATTATCCCAAAATTTTAAAGTATAAAATTGTACTTTGTTTAAGTCCTTGTAAGTCAGGCTTTTTATTATTAGACGTTACAAAAAAAAGGGTAAAGTAAAATATTTTTATCCGTTCTAGCAGCACGAATCTAGTTTTAATGAAGCCAATAAATTATTTACCAAACTATATACAACACAATAGGTAAAATGATAATAAAACTTGGATGTATAATTTTCATTTCCTTATAACTGAACAATATAACAGAAGCTATAAACGAATTATTCAACTATAATACGCGTTTGTTAAGAGAATCTATGTAATGCTATGTATGGAGCAGGTAACATTCGCATACCGTACACATGCAGGAGAAGTCACCACACGTATCCCAAAATGCCGCTATCAGCAACAATTCACACTACGGATGTACGGAGCTCCTTCGGAAACTCAGTTCAGCAGCCTATGCTATTCGAAAGATAAGACAGTTTACAGACGTCGAAACAGCAAAACTAGTTTATTTTGCTTACTTCCATAGCATTATGTCTTATGGAATAATGTTATGGGGTAAATGCGCTGATATTGAGAAAATTTTTGTATTGCAAAAAAGAGCCATACGTGGCATTTATAATTTGAATTCGCGTGAGTCCCTGCGAGAGAAGTTTAAGGAAACAGGTATTCTTACGTTAGCTTCACAGTATATTTTTAGCAATTTGATTTTTGTGCATAAAAATATACATAATTATAAAAAGATTGGCGATGTATATAATAGACAAAGTAGGAACCGACATAAGCTTGCGGCTCCTGCTTTGCGCCTTCTAAGAGTACGTAAGTCGTTTGTGGGTTTGGGTATAAGATTCTATAACAAAATTCCACAATCAATTTTAACTTTGCCATTACAGCAATTTAAAAATACTGTTAAAAAGAGGCTGATACAGAAAGCCTATTATACCGTGGAGGCTTACATTGATGATAAGAATGCGTGGATATAGCTGCTCTTTGACCTCGTGCAGGATAGCTATGACAAAATGTAATTAGTATTAAGAATCTTCTTTTTTAAAAGAGCTCCACCGAGTTTCTTGCTGGCTCTTTTCGGTAGGACGGCTTTCCGAACCAGCAGTAAAGTTGACGATTCAAAAGCACTTGTTTACAAGTTTACTTGAATAAAGAATATTTTGAAATTGAATTTAAATTCTCTGCTTGAATTCTCACCTCCGACTCCGGCTCCGATAAATTTTAGTCGGAGGTATAACGAAAGTGAAATTGTCATGCGAATTCGGACAGAACGCGCAGCTACAAGTTGTAACTCGTTACGCTCACCCCTCGCGCGCGCAACTCTCATTCATTTGTTTATATTCAGTATCAATCGTTAGACGCGCTAAAGTATTCAATTATTTAAATCGCGGTGGTCATATTGTCTAAGTACAGTTTACGGGTCAATTTTTAAATTAATGACGAAGGAGACAGAGGTGGAAACCTCCGCATCCGACTTCGCCTCCGTTTCTGACTTCGGCTCCGATAATACAAATATGAAGGCTAAGGCTTCAGAAAGTACGTAGATCGTTTGTGGGCTTCGGTATACTTTTTTATAATAAAATTCCTCAATCAATTTTGGACTTGCCTTTACACAAGTTCAAAAAAGCAATTAAAGAGACTCTCATTAATAAAGCTTACTATAATGTTGAAGACTATGTCAATGATAAGAAAGCTTGGAACTAAATTGCGACCAGCTATGTACTAGACGATATTATAATCTAAGTTTGTTAACAATAGTTAATACAAAACTGTAATATTTATTTTTTAAAAGAGTGACCGCCGAGTTTCTTGCTGGTTCTTCTCGGTTAGAGCACCTTTCCGAACCAGTTGTAGCTTCTATTTAATTTTAATTTGACGATTCAAAAGTGCTTGTAATAGGCCAATTTGAATAAAGACTTATTTGAATTTGAAATCTCCGGTTCCGACTCCGGTTCCGGTAAACCCACCTTCGTACATCCTTAATTCGCACAAACAATACTCACAATCACTATTAAAATTTCTACGATCGTTTCGCCCCGAAACCGAAGCATTACTAGGGGGATAGGCGACAAAATCGTATATAAAAAAACAATTTGTAAATTTACATTACGATTTTACATACATAAGACTTTTATTAGACTTAGCATTACATAACATTGAGGACGCAAAACGAAAAAGATCTTAGTAAATAAAGTGTTTTCTTACACTTAATTCGCAGCTCTTTATTTCATTTTAGCTTCATCCATATTCACAGTTAATTTTTTATAGTAGCACAAACAAAGATCCTTAAATTAAGTTTTAAAATTATGGACAGATAACGAAACCATATCTATTTTGTTATTTGTCCTTAACTTTATACTTTTATTTGTCCGTGGATTAAAATTTATGTCACATTACTTTGTAACAGCAATTATGATTAAATAACTTCTATTGATTTTTATTATATTATTCAATGTAGATTTGTAAATAGGTCTATTAACGGATATTGACAATTACTATATATAACAGAACAATCAACTTTACGTTTTCCTGCTTCGTACGCTTCGATGTAAGGTGTTGATTCTTCGCTTGGTGCATCATTGAGGGGGCTGAAAAAAAAGCTCTTTAGTTTTTTTTTTATATTTTAAAAATATATGTATATATATTTTCAGTAGTTAACGTAGTGGATGTCAAAATTACAACTTGTGACATTGGTTTAGCGATTAATTACAAATAATTTATAGAATTAGGCGTTACTTTGCGGAGATCCATAATACAAAAGTAATAATATAATTATTTTGCTATACAGTAAATAGAAAATATATATAGTGTTAAATGTATAGTGGACTATCCGTATTTTCATACCCTATACGTGCAGGATTCGTAAAACACATGCACAAACCTCCACCACTTCCACCACAATACACAAGCACTACACACGTTCACTATCACAAACTCAACAATCGTTTCGCCCCGCAACCAAAGCATCATCAAGAGATAGACTCCACGACAAAATCGCAAAGCAAAATCACAACTTGTGACATTAATTTAGCGATTTGTTACATTTTTTCTCGCTCTTGATGTGAGTTCGGTGTGTAAATGAATATAACATTTTTTTTAATTATATCTTAGTAGCTTTCTAGAGGATATATGTACTCACTTCAGTATAAATGTCCCAATTTCATGGAGAAGGTCTTCGCTGCTTGTAGCTTGAAGAGGATTAGAACTGATTTGACATAATGACCGCAGAACGCAGGATGTACCGTTGTGGCCAAAACTGAAAACATGTTTTAAAAAACATAGGACTTTAAAACAAACAAACAAATAACACAGGAATTTAAAAAAAGATTGTATATACCAGAAGTTCATCTATACTGATCTGCTAGTTACGTGTATGTTCTTATGATAATACAATTTTCTTTTCTTTATAAAAGGTTTCCACTTGCTGTGTATGTGTGCGCAGGTGGAATTTAGCAAATTAAATTTTACCCACTTCCCGGTGTCCGATTGAGCTGAAATTTTACATACTGGTCCAGACCCGATGACAATGCCAGGCTTGGCTCAAAACGGGGGAACTCCTGAACGGTTAATAGTACAGACATGAAATTTTGTTAAAAACTTGTTTAAAAGCCTTTTTAATTTGGCTTATTAATTATATTTAAAGGTACAATAAAATTTAAAGGTTGACTACTTTAAACTTTAATTTTTTTTATTGCTGTTATAGTTAATCAATCATATAGATCGGCTCAGACATGTTTCATGTAAATAATGAAAGTCTATTAGACTGTTAAAAATTTTATATTTAGAGTTGTATAATCATAATAATTGTTGTGCATTTTTTACAAATAAAATAAAGTAAGTCAAAACTTGCTACTATCTCACTGGTGGGCGTAGACCTCCTCTCTCCACTTTTTCAGAGAAGGATTGGAACTAAGACCTACCTCCAATGCGTATTATTTACACATAACCTTAGAATCCTCTAGAGATACGTAGGTTTCCTCACGATGCTTTCCTTCACCGAAAAGCGTGTGATAAATTGCAATCTATACTTATTATAAAACAAAGTCTCAAAAATTTGTCTGTCTGTATGTAATCGATTTTCTAAAAATTCACTGAACGGAGTTTTGAACGGTTTTCACCAAAAGATAGTGCAATACTTCCGGATGGTTTAAGTAAATAGTACATAACGATATTATGTAAATTGTGTTGAAGAGATCGAGCAGTTGTTAAAAATCTTGCTTGACGGATAAAGTATTTAAGAATTGTAGATCTATAAAAATACTACAAAAAAGTCCGCAATAGCATGTTTCTATCTCTTACGGCGAACTTACAACAACTCCTTTTATGTTCAAAATTTCAATTTGAATTTTTTTGCGACAACTGATTTCGACGCGGAGGAAGCTGCTGGCACATCTAGTAATCTATAAGACACTTGAGTTTTAACATAAAAGCCGGGGTTTGAACCCGTCACCCCTGGAATGAGTCATACGGTCTCACCGCGGGGCTATCACAGTTTTTTTTTACAAAAAAATAATTATTAAATCGAATAGGATTTATTTACATTTAAAAGGAATATCTGTCATTCCTAATAAGGAAACCGTATCTGATAGTACGAGTATATTGTTACAGCGTGACATAATTAATGGAACTAGGAAAATAATGATCAAAAGGTGTTATGGGATTTCTTGGAAGACTATGGATTTAGATAGTAATTGTATGGAGGACGTAATTACTTGTGTGAGATATTTCCGTATTATTGTGGGGGATTTCCAATAATATTTCGTGAAGTGGGATAAATTAAATGGTCCTTTGGTGCTAGATGTGTAAAAATTAAAAGTTATACATATCGAATATGAACTAACAATAAACAAATGCCAACCGTCAAGCAAAAAAAAAAGCGCTTGTATGTCTGATATGTGCAATTCGGTTTTATCATACATCACAAAAGTATCGTCCATTACAATCCCACTGGTGGGAATAGGACCATCTCTCTGCGTTTCTGGGAAGTTGCGTTGGAGTTAAAACCTACCACGCTGTTAAATTGCGGATTGGTAGGTTACACATATCCCCAGAATTCTCTAGAGATATGCAGGTTTCCTCACGATGTTTTTAAAGAAATCATTAAGCATAACAATGGCACCCTCATTAATGATCAGATAAATGTTTCAAGTTCAAACTTGTTGCACGTGTTCAGAAGTAAAGGTGGAGTTGAACCGACTACTATATAACAATGCTTTTTTAGATAATGCTTCGCTTTGCGATTTTGTCTTGGAGTCTATCTCCTGATGATGCTTCGTTTGCGGGGCGAAACGATTGTTGAGTTTGTGATAGTGGACGTGTGTAGTGCTTGTGTATTGTGGTGGCAGTGGTGGAGGTCTGTGCGTGTGTTTTTACGAATCCTGCATGTATAGGGTATAAAAAAACGGATATTCCACTATACATTTAGCGTAATATATATTTTCTATTTACTGTATCGCGGATTATATCAAAATAATTTTATTATTACTTTTGTATTATGGATCTCCGCAAAGCAACGCCTAATTCTATTATTCACGATGTTTTTCTTCACTGAAAAGCGAGTGATAAATTTCAATTATTAATTAGACATAAGTTTTAATATAAAAACTCATTGACCCGGGGTTTGAAACCGTGACCACCTCGAAAAAGTCACACGGTTTCAGCGCTGGGCTATCCCAGCTCCAAGGATTGTAATATGAGATGCTATTTTAAAGTTTCCATACATTTATTTTCTTCTATCAAAGATTATAGCCAGCTAATTATATTACTTTCGTTTAATGGACGACCGCGAAGTAACGCCTAATTTAATAAATTATTGGAATAACGGGTAAGTAACAAATATTATTTGTTACTTACCCGTTGTCATTTTAAGGAACAAATTATAATTGTATCAGACCAAACAAATGAGCGCAGTGCGAGAGATAGCAATAATTTATCATTTTCCGACACTTCGATGGTGGAAATGGTGTACCAATTTTCGAATAAATCGCTACCGTCAATTCCCATTTTCGAAATGTTGTTTTAATATAATTAATTGTATATAAATTCCAATAAGTGACATGAGGTCTTCACTTTGAAACGATTAGTATTTATCGCTTACATTGTCGTGTGGTATCCGGCTAAGTAGAATAGGTCATCCTCATTTTTTTACCGAGATGTCGTAGAAGGCGACTAAGGTAAGTTGACCCACCGTGTGGTATCCGGTTGAGTAGAATAGAACACCCTCTTTCTTACGAGGTGTCGTAAAAGGCGACTAAGATAAGTCAACCCGCCGTGTGGCATCCGGCTGAGTAGAATAGACCACCCTCTTTCTTACCAACGGATCGTAAAATACGACTAAGATAAGTCGACGTCAGGCATGCGGCCGATCGTAAAATACGTAGCCAAATCATGTGACAACATATTTGTAACATGTTGTGCATACCTTACTTAGAGTGGGATAAAGGCAGGAGTATTTATCGCTCACAAAATATAGAAGTAGGCGTTATTTTGCTTTTACTTAAAATTCTATTGTACGAAAGCAATGATCCGCGTTTATTATCACCGTTTATGCGTGGATATCAGTGTTTAGCATGTAATAGTCAGTCTCGGCAGGAGACTGCCTCTCTGATACCTTACACCGCTTTTTATACCTATTCTACTATTTCATATTATACATAAAATTTTTATAAAAAGACCTCTTCAATAGACATAAAATTGTAATGTACTACTGACCTAAACCTTTCGGAACAATTGCACTACCTTCTATTAAAACCCGTGTAACAATCCATTCAGTAGATTTAGAGAAAATCGATCACATACAGAGGGTATTCAGCTTTGAGGACTCTGTTTTATAATAAGTATAAATAAATTCTACGATGTGAAATGAAAGAAATCGTTGAGTGAAAACAGCGGGAGCGTTCACCTTTATCCGCGGTTTTTGCTACCAATTGCACAATCAATATCAAGTTTGGCGAAACGCCAGTCCTCGTTAGGGAAAGGCACCAAAATACCTAACCAATTATTCGCTTTTGAAATATATTTATTTAGTTCAAAATTTACAGTTCTAACAAATTCAAAATATTCTTTACCCAAGTAAACTTGTAAACAAGTGGTTTTGAATCATCAACTCTACTGCTGGTTCGAAAAGCAAGCAAGAAATCGTTGCTCTTTTCAAAACTATAAGGCTGTCTGTCCACTTGAGCGGAGCGAGGCAGCGGAGTCAAGTGACGTAGTAATGCGGAGCAGAGTTGCGTAGCGTGCTTGTCCACCGCAGCGGAGTGAGGAGGCGGAACGGAGCGAGAAAGTAATGCAGAGAAGAGTTACGTAGTGTGCCTGTCCACCGCAGCGGAGTAAGGAGGCGGAGCGGAGCGAGAAAGTAATGCGGAGAGGAGTTGCGTAGTGAGCCTGTCCACCGCAGCGGAGTAAGGAGGCGGAGCGGAGCGAGAAAGTAATGCGGAGAGGAGTTGCGTAGTGTGCCTGTCCATCGCAGCGGAGTGAAGAGGCGAAGCGGAGCGAGATAGTAATGCAGAGAGGAGTTGGAGAGTGTGTTTTCAGTACGCGGCGGTAGGCCGCGAGCCCACGATATGTCATTTTGAGTTCCTGGTAGCGGGCAATTTACTATATCATTTTTTTTCTTCATCATCATCCTCCTGCCCTGATCCCACTCTAAGTGGGGTCGGTGCAACATGTTATAAACATGTTGGCACATGATTTGGCTATGTATTTTACGACATGCCGCCTGCCTGACGTTAACCATAGTCGTAGCTATTTCTTGGTAGGAACCGACTATGGGGAAGAAGGTGGTCTATTCTACTCAACCGGATACAACACGGTTGGTCAACTTACCTTAGTCGCCTTCTTCGTCACATCGGTAAGAAATGAGGGTAGTTTATTCTAATCAGCCGGATACCACACAACGGATAGATTTTAGCAACACATTTTCTTATAGCCTACTTATATAAATGAGGTTTATTATAATTAAAGAGACCTTCTTACCTAGTTAACATCCCTTCCACGTATTTATAGAAGTGATACAATTTCGCATCGTTTGTATAATCTTCGGCAATTTCCCTTTTCCTCCTCGCTGTTGCAATATAATCGCTGTTGGCGCCAAATATATCCACCGGTATCTGAGTTCGATTCCAAGGCAGTTGGAAGTTCGCCTGGAACGCCCAGTTAACGTTTATGTTCTTATCTGGACTAGGTGTGCCTACTCCAATATTGAACTGGAATTTCATCAAAATAACTATATAAATAAATAACTATGAAATCAAAATAGCGTACGCCGTGTGGTATCCGGCGGCATAGAATAGATCACCCTCCGTTCTTACCGAGGTGTCGTAAGAGGCGACTAAGGTATGTGCCGTGTGGTATCCGGCTGCATAGAATAGACCACCCTCCGTTCTTACCGAGGTGTCGTAAGAGGCGACTAAGGTATGTGCCGTGTGGTATCCGGCTGCATAGAATAGATCACCCTCCGATCTTACCGAGGTGTCGTAAAAGGCGACTAAGGTAAGTTTACGTCAGGCAGGCGGCCGGTAGAAAAATACGTAGTCAAATCATGCGACAACATGTTCGTAACATGTTGTGCCGACCCCACTTAGAGTGGGATAAGGGCAGGAGCATGATGATAATGAAAATCAAAATAACGTCTAGTGAGCACCATGTGCACAAATTCAATTTTGAAAAATCAAAATGTCTTCGTCACCGACAATAAATGTAAGTTATTATTATAAAATGATTTTTTCTATTCAATTAATTATAACAAAGCAAATGGTATACATATTAAAGATATCATTATTATATAGTAAACAACATGATCTAAAAATGAAGGTCAAAAATTCGTAAACCCCCCGTTTTTCTTGTTAAAGGGTTAAAATATTATTTACATTAATAAACATAGAAATTTTTAAATTATCTTATAAATTAAATATTAAACTGAGACTAGCAGTACGGCTATGCGTTGCTGTGACTCAGTCTGGTTTCGATGTTTCATCGAAAGAAAAATATCATTGACAGTTTACACAAAATACTTCGACCTGCACCAAACTTTACAGGATTGTCGAGGTCAATCTAAATATTATCTGAAAATTTTATTAAGATCGGTCCTTCCATTTCGTAGTCTGTAAGGGACATATAGACGAACATTATTTTATATATATATATAAAGAAAAAAAAAATATATTGAAAATTCTTTAAAAAATCGTGAATAATTCTGTATTAGGAAATATGCTTTTTTTTCGGACCGCGGGTATCAAGTTATAACTAAAAGTCACAGAGTTATTTGAACGTTAACTACATATATTTCAACATTAAAGCTAATGTTGTCTGAACTTTTTAACATTCTTGCAAACGTGTGTAAAGTGCAGTTATATTGTGTTATTGGATTAACAAAACACGCTACTCCAGTTACGAGTGCGCTTATAGCGGAAGTTTTTGGAACGGATACACGTTAATAAGAGAATACGGTCATATACTTAGTTACAGTGACGAAATAATCGTCAGAAATCTTTGTAGACCTGTTTTCAGATGCCCTATACTGATGTTATGTAATCCGTCTCAATGGACAGCCTTTCCAAGCTAAGTCCCTCTGTAATGCAATTATGAATATACGGGCTCAGACAAAAGAACAAACTAATGAAATGAATTTTATTATGATACAATATATATCCACTATTTCCGCCATATATAGTGCGCCATATATAGTATGCGGCCGACTATAATACACTCAGTTCTTGCCAAGGTTTCGTAAAAGACAATTAAGGTAAGTTGACCCGCCGTGTGGTATCCGGCTGAGTAGAATAGAGCACCCTCATTTCTTACCTTGGTTTCGTAAAAGGCAACTAAGGTATGTTGAGCTGGCGTGTGGTATCCGGCTGAGTAGAATAGACCACCCTTATTTCTTACCTCGGTTTCGTAAAAGGCAACTTAGGTATGTTGAGCCGGCGTGTGGTATGCGGCTGAGTAGAATAGACCCTATAATTTATTACTGAGGCGGCGTAAAAGGCGACTACGGTTAACTGACCTGCCATGTGGTGTCCGTCTAAGTAGAATAGACCACGCTCATTGCTTATCGAAGTGTCCTAAAAGGAGACTAAGGTAAGTTGACGTCAGACGGACAGCCGGTCGTAAGATAACTAGCCAATTCAACTAACAGCATGTTTAAAACATGTTCTGTCTGACTACATCCACTATCTCCATACGGACATAAAAAACGCAAATATTTACACATATTACTTTCAGTAACGTTAAGTTGAAATGAAGTTATAATTAATTTAACGCTAAAAAGTAGACGTATAGTGTAGACAGTAGTGAAGACATAAAAATATAAAGACGCTATCCATAATCAATTGCAAGTTGATTTCAATTACACTTCTGGAGTTAAATTTTGATTTTAGGATTAAAATTTAAGATATGTAAATCGGTTTAACACTATTATGTCTAACTGGATAACTCTACGACATAGGTATAGCCACTATAAACCACTGTAAACTATAAACTTTATTTATAACCAAACTTACCTTGAATAATGTTAATTTTCGAGCATCGTACTTAAAACAACGTCAAGTTGGGAAACATCAACTGTCGTTTTCTTTAATTACAATGCTATATTAAATCATTTAATTTATATTGGTTGAAATATTTTTAATTAATTCATTATATATCTTATAATAACGAAACTTACCTGAAATAAAGTTGAGTTGGGAAACAGCAACTGTCGTTTACTGCGATGAAACATTAACTCATTCAAATTTAACTCACTTGAATTAACTGGGGTATATAAAGATAAGCTGAAGATTAGACTTATGATATTTCCCTTTAAGTACATGTTTAAAATACGTATGTACTTACTTAAATACGTACATCTAATAAGAGCCAGGATACAGTTTTAGGTGATCAGTTACGTATCGCAATAGGAACCAAATATTACGAATACTTAGCGTTTTTGTTATGTAGTATTTAACTGATTTTGAGATGGAGATTTAAATAGTCATCTTAAGTCAAATTAGTTTGTATCGCACGCTTAGTATTAAATGACTCAATGAGTTTAAAAGAGAGGTTTTTAGTTTTACTTATGATTTTGATTTTAATTGCAATTTTGAACATAATAGTTGTTATTGTGAGTTAACCGTAAGAGATAGAAACATGCTATCCCGAACTTTTTTGTAGTATTTTTATATATCTACAATTCTCTAGTACATTACTTTACCTTAAATCTGTTGCATTACGCAGCGCACGCGACTAAAGCTCCTAGCAAGCAAATTTTTTAACAACTGCTCGATATCTTCAACACAATTGAATTACCGATATGTACTATTTACTTATACCATCCGGAAGTATTTCACTATCTTTTGGTAAAGATTGTACAAAAATCCGTTCAGCAGATATTGAAAAAATCGATATCATACTGACAGACAGCCTTTTGGAACTTATTTTTTTTATAATAAGTATAGATTCAATATCATTTACTGTCACTATCACAGTTGTTGACTACTATGGCGACACGGTATACATCCGCTTACCTTATTTTCACGTGACGCGCCCGTTGTTAGGTAAACAAATTAGTGCACTGGAGTCATGTGACTCCCGAGATTTGCTTCTAAGGTAAGAGTACATAATGGAAACAAAATTTGTTTCATTTTCAAATTTACACACATTATACTTTACCTATTAATATGAATGGTGTTGTGTAACCGACACTTTTAAGCTAAATTTTGTTCAATTTTAATTGGACAGATTTATTTGAAATTTCGTAGACTTATTAAAAACCGGTGACAATACGATAGAATAAATTTTAATAACTTTTTCAACTATCAATCGCATTAAAAAGGGAAAAATACAATAAATATTATTTAACACGTTCGCGACGGGGTGTACAACCGGTGGTACATATTTGTCTGTCACACGGGACGGGATGAGCCACCGGCGATACACACTGGTGTCATTGTGATAAAAAGGCGATTATTGAACTAAAGATAAATATTTACAAATTCAAAATATACTCTGTAAATTTTTGCGGTAAAAATTATATGCAAAAAGCCACCAACACAATGAAAAAAAATCCTTACCTCATGGTAGGCTAGTACATTCAGGCCCCATCGTAGACGCGTTAAAGATAAAAAAACTTTCATAGCACATCTAAAAATAAACAAAAATAATAAATTAAATCTCTTGAATATTCTAAACTTCGCAAAAATAATACGACGTGAGCATAATTGGATATATTTTTAATGTCGTAATTATAGCAGCTTGAATTATGTTGTATATATATATATAATGTTGTATTTATACAACATTATTTGAAATTCAACTAGCTTGAAGTATGATTCTAATATTTTTAATTATAACGTGATGCCAAAATTTTTGAAAAAATAAATATCTGTAGCAATAAAATACTTGGACAAATAACTATTACTTTTCTTAGATAATTCATTCAATATAAAATAATCGTTTCTTTATTTGACTTATAATAACAGAAACATTGTTTACGTCTATTAGAATAATTATATGATGGTAAACTTTGACTTATTATTTACTTATGACGAAATCTTTGTACCTATGAAGGCTAGAGAATTCTTAAAAAGTTTCTTGCGCTAGTTACTCTACGTAAATGCCAGTGCCATTATTATTAAAACTAATTTAAAGTGTCTTAATGTTTTAATCTCTACAAGCAATATAACAGAACTAACTACTTTGCTATAATCCGCACGGGCTAAGTGAATGCATGCAAAGCCAATGTGTATGAAGCAGGCAAAATCTACGCACCTTATACATGCAGGACCAGTCACCACATGCACCCCAAGGCGCAATTCACCAGCAACAACGCACACAAAAGCAGCACACACACCCACCACCACAATCTCGACGATCGTTTCGCCCCGAAACCGAAGCATCATCAGGAGGATAGGCTCCACGACAAAAATCGTACTGCACCGCGCTACCCATACAAGCAGTCTTAAATAGTTAACCCCCACCAATACCCTCCCCTCCGAACACATGTAGCAAAACGGAATTAGTTACATTTACTTGCTCGTTAATTAAGTGACCATTGTTATTTTTTATTATCTCAAGATGCTCTAACGTATTGAGTCGGAGTCCCTTATCACAAGTGTGGAGAATATGAAATGAATGGTCATTAGGCACTTTATGACCGCTTTCTAGCAAATGTTTTGCAAAATTAGAATTTTGTGGTTTATTATTCCTAAACGCAGCCATATGTTCCCGGAATCGAACCGCAAAACTTCGGCCAGTCTGACCTACATATGTACCGTTGCACTCAGGACAATCTATTTTATAAACCCCAGATTTTCTACCCTTATCTAATGTATCTTTATTTTTACACAACAAACTACGAAGCGATTGGTTAGTTTTAAAAGAGAGTTTAGTACCCGATTTTGATTTAAATATATTTGCCACTCGATCTGTTAATTTTCCAAAGTAAGTCAGACTGGCTTTATAATCAGTTTTATTAAAAGATGGCACCGCATACAAAAGTTTAGCGACTTGAGACTTGTGTTTATTTTTAATTATGTTTTTAACCATGTTTAATCTCTGTTATCCTATGAAGTATATATTAAAGTTCAAGCGAATCCAGAATATATTTTTTAATTTTTTTATTTAAGGCGAAAAAATATTAACATGAACGCAGCTTTATAATCTTATAATTATTTGGTGTAAAGTCAAAATCTACCAACTAACATGGTGGTTGGACGCGCAAAGCGACGGGCTAAAAGATTTTGACGTATACATTGGAGTTAAACTATCTACGTCAAAAACAATCAAAATGGCCATAAATAGGTAAGATGATAAGAAACTTTCATATATTTTAATGTAGAAATTGTGACGTAGAAATGGTAATTTTCAAATTATCAATACTTAGTATTTTTCTCACGTGTTTTAATGACATTTCTGGATCCCTTCTGTGGGTACTTGTATATACACGAGGTGAGATCCAAAAAAACCCGGAATTGTGTTACAACTTTTTATTTTCAATTTTTTCACAACGTATTTTTATTGCCTTAGAGTAACCACCATTGATTTTAATACAATTTCAATCGTTTCCGCCGTTCAAAAAAGTTTTGAAAGAAAGAAAGAAGATATTTAGTCGAAATAATGCATCACTTTATAAATTTAATCTATCGTCAGTAGTATTTATAGTTAATGTATAGAAACTGGCTATACCGACGTCGTATTTTATCGGGTTAGTCCGATTGAGTTCCCGCCAGGATAACGTCGTGTAAAGAGCTCATGAATAAGTGTCCCGGATGGATTCGAAATTAGTCGGGCTAACCCTATAAATTAAGATGTGAGTATAGCCGCTTTCTACACATTAACAATTCATCACTTGCAGTCTTAATCACGCATCAATAATCAAGTGAATATTTTTGCTTTTCATTTTTATATCATTTGCATCAATTACTGTTTGAACTGTTATGTAAATGTTGTACGTATCTGTAATTTGGAAACATATAGGAAATATGATGTATTTAATGTTTATATTATATTAGTTTATTAATGTATATGATTTCTAGTTGGTAAGCCTTATGAATAAATAAAATACAGGTGGGTTGACTGTTAAATACTTGTTGCATACAGATTAAAAGCTCACTGTAAATTCGAATTTCTCATTATCGGTGTCTCACGCTAACCATAACTGTTGCTCCCTGCAAATTGTGCAAAACAACTCTATGACAAATTATGCATGTACCCTGACTTATTCGGAATATATCTTTCAAGTAAGTCCTGATATAATCATTGTTTAGCGGAAGAATCAATGACTTGAAGGCCTTAGAAGAGTTTAGATATATAATAGTAATAAAGTAACGGTCTGTTACTATCCCACAGCTGGGCATAGGCCTCCTCTCTCCGTTTTTTGGAGAGAAGGGTTGGAACTAAAACATACCGCGCTGCTCCAATGGGGATTGGTAGGTTACACATATCCCTAGAATTCTCTAGAGATATGCAGATTTCCTCATGATGTTTTCTTTCACCGAAAAGCATGTGATAAATTGCAATTATCATTTAAACACATAAGTTTTAATATACAAGCTCATTGGTACCTGCCCGAGGTTTGAACTCATGATCGTCTCTATAGAGTCACACAGTCTCACCGCTGGGCTATCACAGCTTGTAGTTTTTATATATCATATGAAAGAGTTTAGATATATCAACTCCTAATTGAGCGAATGTCAAAGGACGATCTTTTCAGCCCTTTCTATAAACCAACATCTTCATAAAAGCGCTGTCAGTTTTTTATTACTGGTATTAAGTTCTGTTGTCTATTTTCAGATATACTATATTGGTTTTATTATTATTCTTTGGCTTTGGGGAGTTGGATAAAAGAACCGCGTTGAGAGATAATTTCAGGGAAAAACGACAAATCAATGGCCTCCCACTGATATACCCATATGGAGGCACTTATAAGGTAAAGATTAAATTTCTTGTAATATAATAAATCAAAAGCTGTTATAACCTAGCGTTCAGAGGTTTACGGATTCAAACCCCGGGCAGGTACTTATAAGTTTCTCTATTTCAATTTTTGTATCTAATTGATGTTCTCAATTTATCACACACTTTTCCGTGAAAGAAAACAACGCAAGGAAACCTGCATATTCGAAGAGAATTCTTGGGATAACCTACTAATCCGCATTGGAGCAGCGAGGCAGGTTCCAGGCACAAATGCCTTCACTACAAAAACTAAGTTAGTTAGCAGTTGCATAATAAGAGGCTAATCTATACTTATTATAAAACAAAGTCCCAAAAAGCTGTCTGTCTGTATGTAATTGATTTTCGCAAAATCTACTGAACAGATTTTTGTACGGTTTTCAACAAAAGATAGTGCAATACTTCTGGATGGTTTAGGTAAATAGGAAATTATGATGAAGAGATCGAGCAGTTGTTAAAAAAACTTCCTTGCTTGGAGCTTTAGTTGCGTGCGCTGCGTAAACCAGCAGAGATACGCTAAAGTAATGTAGTAGAGAATTATAGATATATAAAAATCAAAATAACTACTTTTATGTTCAAAATTTCGGGAAAAGTTTTGTAAATCACTGAATTCCACGCGGGCGAAGCCGTTGTTGGCACAGCTAGTACTTAATATAAAATTATGATTTATAGTCTTATCTATCTTTGAGTATGGGTCACATCATTCATGAAGTCACTCAGTCATCAGTAAACCTGGTTGACATTTAATCTTTAGGAATCTACTGATTGATGAAAATTCCTTATTGCAGCTAATTATAGGCTTCGCAACTCCTGTACCCAACGAAGACCACATAAGCCTTATTTTCGGAGCTAATTTCCAGTATCAATACATGCAGTTCGACAACATATCTCAACTATCACAGTATTACTTTATCAATACAGTGTCAAGAGAACAGAGAGATGCTGAGTTGATAGCGCGGAGGGATGAAAGAATTGTTTTCTATCGAGCCGTTGCGGATTTGCTGGAAATGTGCGTAGGTTTTCATATATGTTTGGATTTCTTTTATATAGTATATACTTTTTATTACTTTTTTTACGGTATACTTTTTTATAATAAAATTCCTCAATCTATTTTGGACTTGCCTTTACACAAGTTCAAAAAAGCAATTAAAGAGACTCTCATTAATAAAGCTTACTATAATGTTGAAGACTATGTCAATGATAAGAAAGCTTGGAACTAAATTGCGACCAGCTATGCACTAGATGATATTGTAATCTATGTTTGTTAACAATAGATAAAATACAAAATTGTAATATTTATTTTTTTATATAGTGACCGCCGAGTTTCTTGCTGGTTCTTCTCGGTTAGAGCACCTTTCCGAACGAGTTGTAGCTTCAATTTAATTTTAATTTGACGATTCAAAAGTGCTTGTAATAGGCTAATTTGAATAAAGACTTATTTGAATTTGAATAGTCCCAAAAGTAATAATAAATTATCTTACTATAATCCGCGATAAAGTAAATAGAAAATATTATATTATATTATTATATTACTTTTGTTTCATGGATCTCCGCAAAGTAACGTCTAATTCTATAAATTGTTTATATAGTCCCAGTTAATTTTTATTATTAGGTTGGAATTGGTGCTAGAGTGTCAAGGAGCGTCCTCCCACTAGGTGGGGAGATCTTAGGAGATCGCTTTATTCAAACAGTTTAGCAAGTTTTGACGTTGATTTTTCTTTAAAAGACCTATGAAGGGAAGAAGGTGCCCAAAGTTTTTAGTTTCATAAAATTCAATATATTAATAAATTATAAAATGTAAATCATGTAAAAATTTATAGCCATGGATGGTAATCTATTTTGCTCGGCAAGATATTATGCGTCATCTCCATATGGTCATCACCGTATGGCAATTGGGTTCACAAATAAGTAATATAGAAGGTGTAAATAGATTAATTTTGATCGATTTATAGAAGCAGGTGTTACTTTGCGGAATTACATTACAGGCACTATAACAGAACTACCTTGCTATAATCCGCACGGGTTAAGTGAATGCATGCAAAGCTAATGTGTATGAAGCAGGCAAAATCTATGCATGTATACGATTCGTATATTTTGGCTGCTTCATACACATTAGCTTTGCATTGCATGCATTCGCTTAACCCGTGCGGATTATAGTTTTGTTATAGTGCTGAAAGTTTGTTATAGTGTAGAACCGAAGCATCATCAGGAGATAGACTCCACGACAAAATCGCAAAAATCACAAAAATCGCAATCGCTTTGCGATTTTTGCTTTTCCATCGCCTGATGATACTTCGGTTGCGGGGCGAAACGATTGTTGAGTTTGTGATAGTGAACGGTATGAAAATACGGATAGTCCACTATACATTTAACACTATATATAATTTCTATTTACTGTATCGCGGATTATAGCAAAATAATTTTATTATTACTTTTGTTATGCGTTATTTCTGCGTACAAATAATGGTTTGATTCACGTTTCGTAGACATAATTTGATGTTACAGGAAAGGTTTACATGGAGAAGACTGTGTGCTGAGGGCTATTTGTGAAGCAGCACAATTTCCGGTCCATGAGGAGGCATTCATTGGAGAGATCTTGCATATATTGCTGACGTAAGAAAAGTTATACTTAAGATGAAACAGGACTTTTTTTCCTTCTGCGCACTAATCGAAAGCTGGGTCGAGACCTCTTCTCTCCTTTTTGTAGACTGGTTGGAACATAGACAAATCACGCTACTCAATACAAAATTTATAGGTTACGCAGCATCAAGACTTCTCTTAAGATATGCAGGTTTCCTAACTATGTTTTTCTTCGCCGAAACGCTCGTGACATATTGTAAATACCAATTAGACACACTACTTTACTCTTGGTAAGGATACACGTCGTTCTAGTTGGCTAACGACTTTTGAAATGGGTATATATAGGTAATCATGACTATAGGTCGCACCGGTGCCATTTTGAGATACAGAGATGATTCTTGATCCTATCCACCGCAGTCGAGTAACAAGTTGTTCGCTCATATTTGCCGAATAGGGACCACCAGGCGTCCAATTAGGGAAAATCCAGCACCTACGATGGATAGGTCCTGGAGGAAGTCATTGGATCTAGTTCTTCTGATGCATCAATTAGGGAAAGGAAGGGTTACTATTAAGAAAACTCCCATCTAGGAGAAGGTATCTTTGCTATAGTAAAGTAGCGGCCTGTTACAATCTCACAGCTGGGAATAGGCCTCCTCTCTTGGTTTCTGGATAGAACGGTTGGAGCTAAGACCTACCACGCTGCTCCAATTGGTAAGTTACACATATGACTATAATTCTCTAGAGATATGCAGGTTTCCTCACGATGTTTTCCTTCACCAAAAAGCGTGTGGTAAATTGCAATTATCAATTAGACACATGAGTTTTAATAGAAAAACTCATTGTTGCCTGCCCGGGTTTGAACTCGTATGCCCCTCGAAACAGTCGCACGGTCTCACCGCTGGGCTATCACAGCTCTGTCTTTGCTATAGAACTGCTATTAATAGAGCTGTAAATTATCGATGTGTGTTGAATCACACTTAGATTTAAGCCGGTACTAATCCGCTGTAACAATATTCTGGGTTCCCAAAACGGTTTTTTTACATATAAAGAGTTTGAAGGGCCAAGGTAGGAGTTGTTAAAGCAATTTTTTTTATTAGTGCAGATGAAGGTATTCGAGACAACAGGTAAGTAGAAAATATATAAATATCCGTAGTTTTTCAATATATGGTGTTCTTACTTGTCAAAACCATCGCTTGTATATTTTATTGCGTTGCGGTTTCTCCCGGGGGATAAAATAGACGCTCTGGAACTACGATGCACGTCTTTTAGAGGTTTAAAGATGAATGTGTGCATTGAAATTAACTTGAAACGAACTGTCTAGTATTGTAGACTATTTATTATAAGTTTAATAAAAAATATAAGTTCTTTAAGTTGGACTGGCTTTCTTTTCGTAATATAACTTGTACATAACTATAAATTCTACATAACATAACTATAAAAATAAATCGTGATAGTGAACACTGTATGATTTTATTAGGGAGTTACGGGTTCTAGCTCCGGGCATGTATCACAGTCGTCTATAAAAACTTACGACTTCTTAAAAACTTTATTATTATACACATTTCGCTTTTCGATAAATAAAAATATCATGAGGACGACTGAAAATTTCCAGAAAATTACGGAGTTATGAGCATTATACTGATATTCTCTTAGTGATAATTATATGCGTATCTCACTGAAGCAGGAAGATTAGTCTGTGATCCAACTTTAGTTAGGAGTTTTTTTCTGCAGCAGTGAAAATAACAGGCTCGATTGATAATTAAGTAATAACTTTATTACTTAATTGGGCATCCAAGGGCATCCTATTACTTAACTATTATTTGGCAAAAGACTTCTGGAATGGGATGGGATATACGAGTATATATGGTAAAGATAAAAATGATCTATTTTTGTTCTTTTTTTACATCGTTCCATCGTAGTTTCGCGCTATATATATCCGTGATGACACAGTCGCCACCTGCCAAATATGCCGCCTACTACTACTACTTTGCTACTACTACTATTTACTTTACTAATACTTTGGTCTAGAATGGCGGCATATTTAGGAACACGTCTTCCGGATTAGAATTTGAGCGCTCTATTCTTAACTTTTTGCTGAACCATCCACCAATGCCTTCGCTCTGTCCCACCAAATTACTGAGTAAAACACTGTATATTGAAAAACATCAAGGCTTTATTACATCTACTTCTAAAATCAAAGTACTATTGGCCTTTCTTTAATCAATCGAGTCGTTTGCTCGTTAGCGGAATGTTAACTGTTATGTTATGTTTTTAAAAACTTTTATTAACTTGCCTTGCGTGTATAGTACTCAGCAATAAATAATGCACATCGAGAACTTAGAACGAAACAGCCGGCCAATTCGGTTTCATAGAGCGCTGTCACTGTCACACATGGGTTCGGCAGTCTGTGCGACAGAGACAATGCTCTATGAAGCGGAATCTAGCCGATTTCTCTCTCTGAGCCTCGACGTGCATTACTTATTGCCGCGTACTATATGTGAAAGTGGGATCTTGCAAGTTAAATTTGACCCACTTCCTCGTGTCCGATTGAGCTGAAATTTTACAGACTGCTTAGTACCGATAACAATGCATATTTATGATAAGTATGACCTGATGTTGCTGCCAGGATTGGGTCCAGACGAGGGAACTCCCTAACGGTTAACAGTAGGGACATGTTAGTTAAAAGCTTTATTTATTTATTTATTTCTTTTTTTATTGTACAAACAAAAGGCGGACTTATCCCTAAAAGGGATCTCTACCAGCCAACCTATGAGTAACAGAAAGAAAATGAAAAGAAATAAAAAAAATGGACGGTAAAAAAAGGAAGGAAGAAAAAGAAAAATAACGAAACACTATATACATAGATTAAAGTTGAAAAATGAATGAATAAAATGATAGATAATAGTGATTATTTGAATTAATTAAAATGTAACGATTTAATTAGTGATTACATCATCTACTAATTTAATACTGATAATAAGCTACTAAATTTGATTTAAATGACTTGAGACTTAAATGCTGATAGAGAAGGAGATTTGCGGATTGATACAGGTAAATCATACCACAGTTTTACACCTTGAAAGCTAAATGACCTCAAGTAAGTCCGTGAGGAGCATTTAGGGAAGGCAAGATCTAACGTATTTAAAGATCTTAGCCGGCCACATCCAACATCCGACAAGAAGTTGAAACGCTCTTTAAGATATATTGGAATTAAAGGATTAAAGAGTGCTTTTTAAAAAATTTCAGATTTTTTAAAAATTAACTTGTTATTTTTTTATGTATATCTTTAGACCAGACTACGGCCACACACCTTTCGACGACAAGAATGTTGAGTGGGAGGAAGCGATGTCAACGTATAGAGATGCAGCGATCGCTGGACGTCAGATGTTCGACTGCGGTTACATATACAGCGGCTGTCCTCAGGGACAGGGAATACTTGATTTAATAACTACCCTACGAGACGAATGAAGATTTAACTATCATATACAACTGAAAAGGATTTACCACATGCATATTTTGTACTTTTGGATTAGACTTTTATAAATCTGTTTAAACTTTCAGCTTCACCATTTGCCTGGATATATGCCCGTAATTTGCAAAATTAGACAGTTAATTTCCGTAGATTGATCATCATTCTTCTGCCCTTATCCCACTCTAAGTGGGATCGGCACAACACGTTACAAACATGTTGTCCCATGATTAAGCTATTTATTTTACGACGGCCGCCTGCCTGATATCAACTTACCTTAGTCGTATTTTACGACACCGCGGTAAGAAATATGGGTGCTCTATCCTACTTAGCCGGATACCACACGGTGGACTTTCCGTAGATTCATAATATAAAATTAATGGTAATAATATTTTGTTATATTACGGATAATAGAAAAATAAAATTACTGTTTCTTATTAAGAGCAACTAGAAAGAACTTGATTTTATCCATTTTCTAAATAAAAACTTTTTATTTTAGTTATTTTATTTTGTCGCTGTCGTCCGAAATGGGGTGGCTCAAACCCATTGGTTTTATCCTTAATTTAATTAGGCTTATTTTTTATTTTATAATTGTTGTATTTATTTGAAACTTTATTATGAAAAACTAAAACTATTATGATATATGTACATTACAAATACATTAATGAAATATATAATGCATGGAAAAACAATTTTAGATTGAGTGTAGAGTATAGTTATGCTCTATACTCTAGATGTTATATAAATTTACAAAAAATAAAACAAAAAAGGAAAATACTATTTTGCTATAATTAGCGATCTTTTTTTAGTATAATCTATCACGGATTATACCAAATTAAAAATAGTACTTGGGTGACAGAGCCTTGCTCGGTTTTCAAATAAATAAATAAAAATATATAGGACACTTACAAACACTGTCTTCCGTCAGCAAAGTAAGTAACTTGATACTTGTGTTACGATGGGTGACGGACAACTGATAGATATACTACATACATATTTTAAATACATATTTAAAAACAAATAAACACCCAGGCTTGAAGAACCAACAAATTGTGTGAAGAAAATGTTGGTCCTCGGTGGAGATCGATCCACCGACCCGCGGAGCTGAAGGCAGGGTCACTACACACTGCGCCAACGGGCCAGTCAATTTTTTTAAGATATGAAAAGCAACAATATAAAAAAAAGATTGGGCAAGTGGCTTCTGAGACACGATCTGAGGTACTTTCAATTCTTTAGACCGCTCTTTGCCCACTAAGTTATTACAATTTTGCAAGTTACAGCAAAATTTACCTTTGAAAAAAACCTTGCTAGATCGATTCATCATCCCCGAAACTTAAGTAAGTTTCATGAAAATCGTTAGAGCCGTTTCCGAAATTCAGATTATATATTTACAATATTAACTCATTTGATTAAAGATTATTCCCAAAAACTTTTGTTTCTATCCCTCCAAAAATAATAGGCTATTAATAAGTAACATAAGACCGCCGTGTGTTATCCGGCTCAGTAGAATAGACCACCCTAATTTCTTGCTGAGGTGTCGTAAAAGGCGACTAAGGTAAGTTGACCCACCTTCTGGTATCCGGTTGAGTAGAATAGACCACCCTCTTTCTTACCGAGGAGTCGTTTAATACGACTAAGGTAAGTTGACGTCAGGCAGGCGGCCGGTCGTAAAATACGTAGCCAAACCATGTGACAACATGTTTTTAACATGTTGTGCCGACCCCACTTAGAGTGGGATAAGGGCAGGAGAATGATGATGAAGTAACATAAGAACCTAAAGTAATAAAATATAATCGTTAAATTTTTGAGCAACCGACCTACGTTTTTATTGCGACTCACTTTCCCCTATTGAGTGTGTTCTATTCAAAATAATATTGAGCATGTCTCAAAAAAGTTCTACGCATCATTGATCATCAAAATCGGTTCGTCAACATGTATCTCTCGTATTCCCAATAAAACTCGTGAAAGACTTTGTTGTATGGAACATCACTTCAGTAAATTAAGTGAGTCTCATACCCCAGTCACGCTCCAGCACTCCTGAAAGCGCAGTCTCAAGACACGAAATTTTTATTTTTATATAAAAAAATTTAAACAAAACCTATGACCCGTAATAGCCATAGTGGCACTTTTTATTATTAAAAAAAAATAAAAAATAGAATTGTGTGTTACTTAACTGTGCAATTAAGTATGGTAAATAAATGTATACTTAGATAGTTAGTTAGATTTAACAATGAGAGTCCAACCCATTTAGAATGAAAGATGATGTATACAAGAAAGAATACATCATCGGTATAAGGAATGGGAGTTGAATAAATGCGAGAACTGTAATGTATAAAACTTAGATAGATACGGGCTCCGTTCTTTATGATGGAGGTAAGGTTATAAAAAAAAACCGGTGGCACTTTGTGCTTCTTTTTTAGATGGGTTCAAACCCCGGGTAGGAACCAAAGGAATTTCTGACTCATGAGCCTTATTGATACTTGATATTTATCACACGCTTTTCTATGAAGCAAAATATCGATAGGAAACCAGCATATCTACACTTCATGGATATGTGTAACCTACCAATCCGCATTGGAGCAGCGAAGAGAGAAGAGACCTATTCTAGCAATAGGATAATGAAAGCCCGTTAGTTTACCTAAAACAGGTACAGTATTCATATTATTTGAAATCTAGTATCTAACTTAACCTGTACGTTGATGTTGTAGACAAAACGTTACAATTAAAAACTAAATCGAAAAGAATGTCAATTACGCAAAATATAATTAAAGAAAATATTGGAACCTATGTTAAGGAAACAATTTAATAACTATTTATGTCACACAAATAAATTTTATTATCTAAAAAATATAAATTTAATAGGTATAAAAATGTATAAGAAGAATAGTGAGTATAACAAAAAATTAATATCACAACATGACATAACGATTAGCCACGATGTGGTATCCGGTTGAGTAGAATAGACCACCCTTTTTCTTACCGAGGTGTCATAAAAGGCAAATAAGGCAAGTCGGCCCGCCGTGTAGTATCCGGTTGAGTAGAATAGACCACCCTCTTTCTTCGAGGGGTAAATTAAGGAGCGTAAATTAACATTTACGCGTGCGTTCAGAAATTTATTTTGTCTCATTGTATTACGTTTATCAAGGCCTAGATTAGTTCAGGTAAAAGGTAACAAACCATTCATTGACTATTAGGCGGTACGAAGTTCGCCGGGTTATCTAGTAAATAACTAAATATCATCCTCATTACGCATCAGGTCAAATTTGAAACAAGCGAGCCTATAAAAAGACATTTGTCGTAACGGATGTCTGTACTTCCTTAACACGACGGGTGCAAGGCTTGCTATAGTAAGTTTTATGGTGTATATGCATTGCTTAGAGTAGAAAATTTTATAGGGCTTGCACATGCATCCAATATCGATAAGACTCGAACTGAGGATAAATTGGTACCATAAAATTATCTAGATGTGTTTGAGGAGACTTGGTGAATGATAGATTGGATTTTATATGTATTAACATCTATTTACTACTACCACAAGGTAAATTTTACTCAAAGGTGCTTCATTCACCATAGAATACAATAGTAAACATAAGAGTAACATAACAAATTTTGTACATAAAAATATAAAGAATTATAAAACGATAGGTGATGTACAATATATATAGACAAAGTAGGAACCGACATAAGCTTGTGGCTCCTGCTTTGCGCTTAGCAAAAGTACGTAAATCGTTTATGGGTTTGGTTATAAGAGTCTATGATAAAATTTCGAATTCAATTTTGGCATTACAGCAGTTTAAAAACACTGTTAAAAAGAGGCTGATACAGAAAGCCTACTATACTATTAAGGATTACTTAGATGATAAGGATGTGTGTGCTGCACTTCTATCCTGTACAAGACAGTAATGACGAAATGTAACTAGTTATAAGATTTATATTTTAAAAAGAGCAACCGCCTAGTTTTTTGCTGGCTCTTCTCGGTAGGAACAGCTTTCCGAACCAGCAGTAAAGTTGACGATTCAAAAGCACTTGTTTACAAGTTTACTTGAATAAATAATATTTTGAATTTGAATTGAATTGAATTAAGATATTTGAGTCGTAGAAACTGAGAATTCGCTTGTTTTAAGAATTGAATCTGAGTTCTTTTCATTTGACGAAAAATATATAAAAAATAATTTTAATAATTACACATATGATAGCGATTAAGTATAGATAAATTCAAAAATCCCAAATCTAGCGTGTTTTAAATTTGAATACCGTTGTTACTCTGGGCTTATTTATATAAAAATTAGAAAAAGAAATACAAACAAATTTAGAAAGATAAAATATTCAAAAATTCAAATTATTATTTTTTATTTTCCAAAAAAAAGACGGTCACATGGAAATATCTTAACTAATCTTAAACTCAACTAAAATTCACACTAAATATAGATAAAATTTACACATAGTCCCCAAACTAGGTAAATTATATATTTGTGGCTAATTTTTACCTACGAAATAAAAATAACTTTATATATATATATATATTTATCTAACTATACATTATTATTGTATTTCGATTTAACTAAGACATTTGATTTAACACATCACAAGGAAATAATAACCAAAACAGAACTACTACTAAAAACTACGACATATAGACATTTATTTTAAAATGACAGATATCTAATCATAAAATAACATATCTAACACTATGCACTGTAGATTCTTAGGTATTTGACATGAACATTTTGTATGGGGACGACTTATATAATTACGAAAGCACGTTATGAAATTATGTAAACCGTGTTACTAGTACGTTTTGTTACACATATTATTTATTATTATTTTAGTTACGTATTTTATCGTTGTGTGGAATCAGTTCTTGTTAATTGTTTTACTCGTATGTAAAATTAAAATAAATAAGTATGATATTGTTCGTCATTCTTATATATCAGTATACGGTGAAATTTCCAATACAGATAATGGACATGTGTTGATAGATAACTGACAGTCCTCGTGAGTAAATTTATGCCATCTATCAGTCAATGATGAATGTTGTCTGAAAAAAAAAACCTTTAATTATACTAATATTACGAATGTTTAAGTAATGATTTGTTTGAACCGCTTTTAGTTTTATCGGTGTAATGTAAAATGAAATTCAAATTCATGCAACTGAAACCGCGAACAGTTAGTTAGTTTATTAAAATTAATGTTAACTAAAAAGACAATATTTTTGATGCTGCAGTTTTAATTGCCCAAATTGGGTCGAAATGAAAACCATGAATAGAAAGTGGATATAATTTATATAGTTATACGGTGTAAGTAATTGCGAATGTATCGGTATAACTAAACAAGTTCAAAACGCACACTTTTCAAGGCAGTCATAAATAGTTTTAAGTTCGCGATATAAAAGACTTCATCTTTTATATCGCGAACTGAACTGCGAATTTTACTTCACTGAAATATTCACCATATAAATTAGGCAATCCTAATGCCTATTATGATTAAACATATAAAAGAACGTAAGTCGAGCAATCAACATACGGACGTATGGTATAGATATTAACTCGTATATTTTAGTTGAAATTAAATTTGAGTTCAAGAAAAAAATGTTTTTTTAATGGTGTATACCTATTATTACCTGAAAATCATTTTTAGAATTTTCAAATAAATTCCTTGCGGTTGATTTATTTGGTCCATTTCACAAGCCGCTCGACGGACGCAATTAAAGCCATCCAGACCGTTCCTAAAAAAATATTACAAGCAATACAACAGAACTAACTACTTTGCTATAATCCGCACGGGTTAAGTGAATGCATGCAAAGCCAATGTGTATGAAGCAGGCAAAATCTACGCACCTTATACATGCAGAACCAGTCACCACATGCACCCCAAGGCGCAATTCACCAGCAACAACGCACACAAAAGCAGCACACACACCCACCACCACAATCTCGACGATCGTTTCGCCCCGAAACCGAAGCATCATCAGGAGGATAGGCTCCACGACAAAAATCGTACTGCGCCGCGCTACCCATACAAGCAGTCTTAAATAGTTAACCCCCACCAATAACTATATAACGCAACCGTCCGCTACTAAACGCAGCGGGCGCCCGGCAACTTAGACTAGAGGTATAAAACTCTAAACTATAAAATTTGGCCAATTATACAACTTTATATTAATAAATTATAGAATTAGGCATTACTTTGCGGCGGTCCAAAATACAAAAGTAATGAAAATATTATTCTCGTATAATCCGCGATAAAAGAAACTATATGTAATGCTAAATGTGGAGTGTACTATCCGTTCTCATATTTGATACATGCAGAATTTCTAAAAACTCACTCATGAACTATCAACCACCAATAGCACAGCAGTCCACAAGCTCTGCACATATTCAATACCATAATCTCCACGATAATTTCATCCCGTAACTGAAGCAGTGTAATGAGATAAAATGACAAAATCGCAGAGCGATGCATCAATCAAAATAGCAGAGTTATATAGTAATAAGTTTAACCCCCACCGTTTATTTTACCTTCGAACACGTGAACTTTAGAAAAGTGGGGAATTTTTTTTCATAGAAACAAATATTCTTATTTTGACTACTACATTATACTAAACATATATAAAGTTACATATTTAAATTTATGATGCTGATTTACTCGTTGATGAAAAATGTACCTGGTTAATAGTATCTCTATATTGTTAAACACGTCCCTCCGACTCAAGTGGTGGTATGGATGGAAGGAGTCCGGGGGGTCATCCCAGTTCATCCGGAAACCGAGAGCTTGTGCAAAAATTTGGTTCCACGGTACCATATTCGCTTTAAAATTGAACCGGATCTGTAAAATAAATTGATCAACATTTCAAACAAAACCGATTAAAAAAAATACTTGTTAAGGTACATGGGATAGTATTTTAAGTAAAGTAGGTTTAAACCGAGCTTGATGCTAGTACTTGTGTTGAAAGGTGTGAGAAACGCAGATTTCAATCTTTGTAATCCATAGGTCGCTGGTTCATATCCGGCTCGAAGGACCATATTGTAACGTTAGTGGACTGTAAAACTGGTGTAATGCTATATTAAAAGATCGGAACACTTCGTTAGGCGTGTATTCGTTCCGCCATCCAAGAGAGAAGAGAGTGTTGCTACATACAATTCACAGATTCTTACTCTTCTTCTCGTTGGTGTTGCCAACAATAATCACGCTTAGGGACTCGAATACGCACACAAACACGAGCAAACGCACACGCACACTTACCCAAACGAACACATACTAGCATACATACATTAGTATGCATACGCCATTACAGACGCGCAGTCACACGCAAAGAACATGGCCAATATGGGGTCACGGTCACGGATATGAACTAATCTTGAGATCTTTCGCAAACCGACTTACACCGATACGGTCATACCGGCTTCGTCTTGCCACCCTTGGCAGCATAAACTTGCTGCCTTTCATAGCTACGTCCATAGGTTATTGTCGGTCCCTCTCTCAAAAAACAGCTATGAAAAGGAGTTACAAATAATTTACCAGATTCACTTTCCAATAGTTACACTACAGACACGGTTAAAAACATAATTAAAAATAAACACAAATCTCAAGTCGCTAAACTTTTGTATGCGGTACCATTTTTTAATAAAACTAACTATAAAGCCAGTCTGACTTACTTTGGAAAATTAACAGATCGAGTGGTGAATATATTTAAATCAAAATCGGGTACTAAACTCTCTTTTAAAACTAACCAATCGCTTCGTAGTTTGTTGTGTAAAAATAAAGATACATTAGATAAGGGTAAAAAATCTGGGGTTTATAAAATAGATTGTCCTGAGTGCAACGGTACATATGTGGGTCAGACTGGCCGAAGTTTTGCGGTCGATTCCGGGAACATATGGCTGCGTTTAGGAATAATAAACCACAAAATTCTAATTTTGCAAAACATTTGCTAGAAAGCGGTCATAAAGTGCCTAATGACCATTCATTTCATATTCTCCACACTTGTGATAAGGGACTCCGACTCAATACGTTAGAGCACCTTGAGATAATAAAAAATAACAATGGTCACTTAATTAACAAGCAAGTAAATGTATCTAATTCCGTTTTGCTAAATGTGTTCGGAGGGGAGGGTATTGGTGGGAGTTGAACTATTTAAGACTGCTTGTATGGGTAGCGCGGCGCAGTACGATTTTTGTCGTGAAACCTATCCTCCTGATGATGCTTCGGTTTCGGGGCGAAACGATCGTCGAGATTGTGGTGGTGGGTGTGTGTGCTGCTTTTGTGTTCGTTGTTGCTGGTGAATTGCGCCTAGGGGTGAATGTGGTGGCTGGTCCTGCATGTATAAGGTGCGTAGATTTTGCCTGCTTCATACACATTGGCTTTGCATGCATTCACTTAACCCGTGCGGATTATAGCAAAGTAGTTGGTTCTATTATATTGCTTGTAATACCTCCCCAACCTGACTACCAACCGAAATAACATTTGTTATATCAAATTTAGATGCTACAGTTATTAATTTCATCAAATAAAATTGTTTAAAAATGTAATTAGATTTGAAACAATAAAGTATCATTATTTTATTGTTCTAATCTGCAAAGGCCCCTTCATTATTCCGATGAAATATTATGAATCTTACATCTGCCACGTTAATCTACTTATGGTCATGTTACACGTATTACAGAAATTATATGTAGATATGTAGAGCCTTAATCTCGTGATTAAAGTCCTTCGCGTTAAATAAGAATGATAAATTACTGATATTAATTAACCATTTTTCTAGAAAAATGTACCTGTAAATGCTTTTCATCACAAACTCATACGGTTTTTTATTGTATATTCATATATATATTTTTCCTAGCTTGTAAAACGCAGCTTTGCGTGGACTGCTCTTATTATTTGAATAAACCGTAATGCTTATATTAATTATGGTAAAATGGGTTAACCTTAAAAGCTAGACATATGCGGTCGCGGACTTTTATTTAGAACTTTTAGAGGGGACAATTTTGTAATACAGGATTTTTTAATAATTTTCACCGTTTACTTATCGCACGCAAGGAAAGCTTAAAATTTTGCCGTTTTCGCAATACTTTTTTTCGCTACTCGTTTCCTATTTATCTTAGTGTGATGGTATATAGCTTATATATAGCCTCTCTCGATAAGTGGACTATCTTACACTCAAAGAATTTTTCAAATTAGTCCAGTAGTTTCTGAGATTAGTCCGTTCAAGCAATCAATCAATCAATCAAACAAACTCTTCAGCTTTATATATTAGTATACATATAGATTTACCAACAAGATATAATATAAGGTAGCATTTCGTAACGTAAGAATTATTATAATTAAAAGATAATATTGTCACATAAAAAATACTCACAAAGAATTTGGATATGTTTCTAAAGCTGAGATACCTCTTCAGCCTATGTGTATTTTGCATATTATTCGCTTCGATAAGCATAAAGATTATGAAACTAATGTAAGCCACTATGATCACTTTATACATTCGGTTCATTGCTACTAATATTTTAAATTTCCAGAAGATTTGCTAGCTTATTAAAAAGTATGTTGATGAAATAGTAAATAGCCATTCAAGCTAAAATGAATATAAGAAGATGAATTTAAATGGTTTAATACAAATCTAAAATAATATAACACGATGCAAACTAATTTAAATGTTTTAATGCAAATGATATAAACCGGAACTAAACTTATATAACAGTATAATACAAATAAACAAACGATATAACATAAAGCTTACGAATTTAAATGTTTTAATGCAAACAAAAACAATATAACAGAAGGCAACAATCAATTGTTTTGTTAGAAATTTCCGTACACGATCCGAGCAAATTTGAATATTTTCAAACACTATCTAATCTAAACAAATTGTTTGTTTTTCCTATAAATCTATACAATTCTAAATGAACGTGGATAGAATTAACGAAGCAGAGCCATAGAAATCTATATTTAAATAATGTTATTTGACTTTTATTGAAACCTGTTACGCAAATAGTATCAATTTAATTTTCGAAGTCTATATATATTAGAAAGAGTTCAGAAAATTAAACTTAACTCTTCACCACTACATAAGAAAAACACTAATATATTGAAGTTCCTGATTTAAATCGCATTTTTGATAAAACTGTGTTCGAAGGTTTTAAGATAATTTTCTGTTTAAGAAATTTAGATGCTCTTTGAACGCTATATGCTACTGTTCTACTGAATGAATGATCTACTGACAAGATGAAAACAATATAATCCACTTTATATTGTGTCGGTGAATATGTCCTTTTTGTTTACTGTGCATTATATGTGCAGTATACAGATACCTATATTAATATACAAACAGTGACATTTTACGTTTGTATGTGAATTTTGTTCATGATATGAGATTTATCTACGTGGTAACTCCAAATTCTCTCGATCAGCTCGGATGGGAAATACGTTGGCTTGCTTATTTATAACGACGGTGAAAATGATCGAGTTGTGTGTACCATAATAAATGTAGGATGGATGAAGTGGTGGCAAGTCTCAAGTCATGAACTAATGTTCTTGACTTGAAACTTGCCACCATTTGACTTATCATCATCATCAACAACCTGCTCCTGTCTACTGTTGGAGATATGTCTCTACTATAAGAAAGCCTATTATACTATTGAAGATTACCTAGACGATAAGAATGCGTGGATATAGCTTCTCTTCAACCCTGCACAAGACATTAATAACTATATGTAACTAGTGATAAGAATTATTATTAAGCTAGCCTTATTCAACATATTTTAATTTTTGACCGAAAGTTATAAAATTTTATTCGCATGTAAAAACCTGGTCAATGTCTAGTATGTAGTGAAGTAGTTAAGTAAATTGTACTGCAAATGACATAGTTTTTGTGTTTGTTTTATGATTATGATCATTTTGTCTTTAACTACCGTTATTGTCACATATCTCTCTTAGATGAGCTTTACTTGCGACTCTACATCAATAAAGTCTACCCTTTATACCTAATGTTTTTGGAGAGAAGTGTTGAAGCTTAGAACCATCAGACTACTTCAATGCGGATTGGTAACGCAATTAAACGTACATCTCCAGAATTTTTTAAACATATGCAGCTGTCCTCACGATGTTTTCCTTCACCGAAAGCGTGTGATATATTGCAATTATCAATAAGACATGTAAGTTTTAACAGAAAAACTTCGAATAAGTTAATTCGAATTCATTATTAATATCGATACGGTTAGTTTATTATAATAAACAAAAAATAAACTTTTCGAATAACTCGATTATTTTTGTATTTAATCGATTTTTAATAAATAGATTTATTTTGAAAAAAGAAAACCGATTATGTAGCAATCAATCGATTTTTCCGCTCTATATTACATCCCTACAGAACAGAATTAACTTCATGAAAACGTCCCAACGGTGCGGCGAACAATCAGCGAAGGATTAACTGATTTCAATGCGATCGAAATTTATTAGGCAATATCAAATTGTGGTATAATCATTAATTGGATGAAACATGGATTATAGCACACTACTATTTCCAAATCGACTGTCTGTCAACTTGTATTTATAGAGTTATAATAGAGAAAGAGAGTTGTGGGCAGGTCTGTAAGTAAGAGGGAATAAATAATGAGAGGGTTTTTTTATACGTATTGTCTAACCACACATGCGTAGAGCATTCATAGCGCGTTCTTAATTGTAAAATGTACACAGCATAAATAAAATAAATAAAATAAATAAAATTTGTTCATTACTTTCGCTCATTTCTAAATGTTACATAATTTCTGCCGCAGATCTCCTTTGAAGCAATGGATATTACTTGTGCTATAGATCCCCGCTCTTCCACATACAAGGCAAGAGGTTCTATGAATCGTATGAAGTTACTAAAAAAACAATAATTTAATATGACTGAATAAAAATTTTCTTTTTTTATTATTATTTAGTTACTTCAAATTTTTGATCATGAGTGTTTTTCCTGAGTATGACTATGCGTGTGTGTATGAATAGATGTTAATTCTTCTATTATTAAACCCAATTTAGATCATAACAAAAAAAATACTATAAAAATTATAGTACTATAAAAATAATTTTAAATAATTTTAATAGAAAGTCAAAGAACTCAAGATTCCTGTTCAGGTTTACAACGCGGAAACCTTTAATCTGATATTATATAAATAATATTTTTAGTTTGACTTTGACAATTGAGGCCTTATCGATAAGATAGGATATCTTTTATCAATCAGTAATAAGAGAATATCATAATTGAATCTGTTAGTAAAGTAGAGTAGCGACCCGTTACAATTCCTGTGTAAACGCCTACTTTCACTTTTTGGAGCGAAGGGTTGGAGCTTAAACCTACCACACTACTCCAAAGAGGATTGGCAGGACACACATATCCCAGGAATTCTCCTGAGATATGAAGGTTTCCTCGTGATATTTTTCGTTACTGAACAGTGTGCGATAAATTGTAAATATCAATTCGTTAATTTTTAATGGATAAACTCATTGGTGCCTGCCTGGGATTCAAACCCGTTATTCCCTGTCGAGAGTCCACGGTGTCACCTTTCGACTAATATAGCTATGGCTATATTATAGTTCGTCTCGCAGTATGAAAAGTCTAATCGTAGAAGAAATTATAGCAGAACTACATTACAATGCATTGCGATTTTGTCGTGGAGCCTATCCTCCTGATGATGCTTCGGTTTCGGGGCGAAACGATCGAGATTGCGGTGGTGGCTGTGTGTGTTGCGTACAGTGTTGCTGGTGGAGGAATCTTGGGATACGCGTGGTGATTTGCCCTGCATGTGTAAGATACGTGAATTTTGCCTGTTTCATACTCTTAGCATTACATACATTCGCTTAACACACGCAGATTAAAGCAAAGTAGTTCTGTCATAGTTTCTGTTATATGGAATTCCGCAAAGTTCCTGCTTCTATAAATCATGATAATTGGAGTTTTAATTCTAAAATAGTTTTTCACAAGAACATAAAATAAATAAGCTCGCCTGATTGAATTGAATAGAAATAAGAACTGTTATTTATAGAAGTAGGCATTGTTTCTATAAATAAATCGTAGAAGAATACAAAAGTAATAATAAAATTATTTTGCTATAATCCGCGATACAGTAAATAGAATATATACATATATAGTGGTAAATGTATAGTGGACTATCCGTATTATCATACCCGATACGTGCAGGATTCGTAAAAACTCATGCACAAACCTCCACCACTTCCACCACAATACACAAGCACTACACACGTTCACTATCACTAACTCAACAATCGTTTCGCCCCGCAACCGAAGCATCATATGTAAGAAAGCGGTCATAAAGTTCCTAATGACCATTGTTTCGAAAACCTGCACACCTGTGATAAAAGCTTGAAATTAAATATTTTGGAACAATTAGAAATCATTAAGCATAACAAGGGCACCCTCATTAACGAGCAGATAAATGTTTCTAGTTCAAGTTTGTTGCACGTGTTCAGAGGTAAAATAAAGGGTGGGGATGAACCAAGTACTATATAACCATGTTTGTTTGGTTATTGCTTCACTTTGCAATTTCGTCGTGGAGTCTATCTCCTGATAATGCTTCGGTTGCGGGGCGAAACGATTGTTGAGTTTGTGATAGTGAACGTGTGTAGTGCTTGTGTATTGTGGTGGAAGTGGTGGAGGTTTGTGCTTGTGTTTATACGAATCCTGCACGTATCGGGTATGATAATACGGATAGTCCACTATACATTTAACACTATATATATTTTCTATTTACTGTATCGCGGATTATAGCAAAATAATTTTATTATTACATTTGTATTATGGATCTCCGTAAAGTAACGCCTAATTCTATTAATTATTTCGTAGAAGAAATTCTCGCAGAATGATATTTATTTTGGTAATTTGAATAAAATTGAAATAAATCTTGTCGTTTTGTTAGTTTTTAAATATCCGTGTACGGTAAAATATCCAGTAAAGAGAGAGGACACTTGCTGATGGATATCTGACAGTCTTCTTCGGTATATTTATGCCACCTGTCAGTCGACGATGAATGCCTTCTGAAACATTTAATAGAACTACGCGTTACTTTGCAGAATTACATAGTATAAAAGAATTATTACGCTCAACAGCTATTTTGTTAGCTGTGATAGCCCAGCGGTGATAACGTGCTACTCTTTCAAGGCATCACGGGTTCAAACCCCGGGCAGGCACCAATGAGTTTTTCCGTTATAACTAATTGCAATTTATTGCAATTAGTTTGCATAATTGATAATTGCAATTTATCACACGCTTTTCGGTAAAGGCAAAATTCGTGAGGAAACCTGCATATCTCTAGAGAATTGTGGGGATATGTGTAACCTACCAATCCGCATTGGAGCAGCGTGGTGGATCTTAGCTCCAATTCTTCTCTCCAAAAACTGAGAAAGGAGGCCTACGCCCAGCAGTGGGATAATAAAAGGCCGTAACTCCACTTTAAAACAGCTATTTTACGATATTCAATAATCCATAATCCATTAACAAACTCATATCTGTTAAGTTGAAACAAAACGCACATAATTTATAGAGTTAGGCGATACTTTGCGGAAATCCATAATGAGATCCATTTGCGGATTATAGCAAAACAATTTTATTATTACTTTTGAATAATCCGCGATAAATTAAATAGGAAATGCCTATATATAGTGTTAGAACTACATGTAGAGTCGACTATTCGTATTCATAACAGATACATGCAAATGGAAGACGCAAAGTTTTGGACTTTGCAATTTTGTCATGGAGTCTATCTCCTGATGATGCTTCGGTTGCGGGGCAAAATGATTGTTGAGTTTGTGATAGTGAGCGTGTGTAGTGCTTGTGTATTTTGTTGTGAATGGTAGAGATTTGGTATGTGTTTTTACGAACCCTGTAACAGGTTTAAAAACGTATAGTCGACTTTACATTTAGCATTATATATATTTTCTATTAACTTTATCGCAAATTATAGAAAAATAATTTTAGTATTACTATTATACAAAACGCTCAAGTCGGATAAGCAGTTTAATCCAATGCGGAGGAACATACGGACAAAAGAGTTATATATAAACAATCAACGTCAGATATATTTACGTGCCTACTTTGTCTGTGTTTATAACTTAGATCTTTAGCCGTGTGAAACTTAAGCACACCACTTTTTAAAAGAGTTGGCCAAATATTATAGCAAATAGTGATATCTTTACCTGAATATCATCTTAAGTATTTTCAAATATATCCCTTGAGGTTGATTCATTTGCCCCATTTCACATGTAGCTCGACGAACGCAATGAAAGCCATCCAAATCATTTCTAAAAACAAATAAAAGTATACTGATATTATCACCATGATCCTCCTGCTCTTATCCCACTCTAAGTGGGGTCGGCACAACATCTTACAAACATGTTGTCACATGATTTGGCTACGTATTTTACGAGCGGCCGCCTCCCTGACGTCAAAAGCGACTAAGGTATGTACCTTATGGGAATAGGAATATAAGTTTCAAAGAAACATGAATGATCCCTGTTCGGAGTTAGCCAATTAAGATATTAGCAATAGGACATAGAGATGAGATCATTGTCGTCAAAGATATAAGAGAATGATTGCGGCTTAAATTTACCGCAGCGCTTTGACCGTTAAATCAACACGGCGTTTAATATAAAGCATATACCTGTTCAGTAATATCTCTATATTGTTATAGACATCTCTTCGACTCAAATGGCGGTACGGATGAAATGAGTCTGGAGGTTCATCCCAGTTCATACGGAAACCTACAGCTTGAGCGAATATCTGTGTCCACGGCACCATATTTGCCCTGAAATTCAATCGCATCTGCAATAAAATTTGACATTAGAAATGGTTAGATTTAGGTCCTTATATTAGGAAGATCTTAGAATATAAATTTCTAATTACCATTGTCTCGAAATTCTTCGACTTGACATTTTAGAACAACTTAACATCAATAAACATAACAATGACACCCTCATTAACGATCAGATAAATTGTTTCTAGTTCAGTCTTTTACACGTCTTTGATCAAGAGTTTAAAACTTTGAAAATTATTGAATTCGTAATTTTACAATTTTAATGCCAATTATGTATCAAAATATAATAACTATATACTTACATAAAATTTGCTCCTGTTTTTAAATCCTAGATATCTTTTCTGTCTGTGTGGGTTTTGCATATTATTCGCTTCGATAAGCATAAAAATTATAAAACCCATATAAAACACCATGAGCACTTGATAAATTCGTTTCATTGCCACAAAAATATTATTTTCAAATTGTAAACTAATAACACCAGAATTAAAGGTTTTATATTATATTCAAACTGTAGTAGTTAAATAAATAACGATATCTGAAAAATAATTATATTATTTATAATTAATACTAAAAACACAATCAACAACAAAAATGTTTTAAGTTAAAAATACAAACAAGAAAACTATAAATAAATAAATCGTAAAATACTCTAATTGTTTTTGTAAAATAAAATAAAAGACAATCTGTTTAAAATATTCTATTAAAAAGACTTTATCATAAACTAAAAAACTTAATTAGAAAGAGTTTATTTGTTTTAAATAAAACTAAAATATAAACAATTTAATCTGAGAGAGACTATGTCAATTGACGAAACGAGATATAAAAACTAAAAAACTTAATTAGAAAGAGTTTATTTGTTTTAAATAAAACTAAAATATAAACAATTTAATCTGAGAGAGACTATGTCAATTGACGAAACGAGAAATAAAAACTAAAAAACTTAATTAGAAAGAGTTTATTTGTTTTAAATAAAACTAAAATATAAACAATTTAATCTGAGAGAGACTATGTCAATTGTTGTAATACGAAACGAGAAATAATTCAATCAAACAAAATGGATTTAAATGTTTCAAACAAAATCAAAATAGCCAAACGAATTTGTTTTCGAACAAAATTATAAAGAATCTAATGAAATGAAATTTGATTGTTTTTGATCGACAAAATCATAGTAGACCAATCAGTAGTTATTTCAGTATTCATAGTTAATGTATAGAAACCTATTAGTATGGCAACTGTCTTAATGTATAAAGTAAAGTAAAGTAACAGCCTGTTACTATGCCCACTGCTGGGCTAAGGCCTCCTCTCTCCGTTTTTGGAGAGAAGGATTGGAGCTAAGACCTACCACGCTGCTCCAATGCGGATTGGTAGGTTACACATATCCCTAGAATTCTCTAGAGATATGCAGGTTTCCTCACGATGTTTTCCTTCACCGAAAAGCGTGTGATAAATTGCAATTATCAATTAGACACATAAGTTTTAATAAAAAAAACCCATTGGTGTCTGCCCGGGTTTGAACCTATGTCGTCTCTAGAGAGTCGCACGTCTCACCGCTAGGCTATCACAGCTTAATGTATGGTAATGTCTTATTCCATCGGGTGAGCCTGACTAGTGTCAAGCCCATACTCATGAGCTCTTCATAAGCTCTTTATACTGAATTATCGTGGTGGGAACTGTAACTTCTGGTGGTCCCGCGATGACGCCGTAAGATATATGATAAAAATGGCCCCGTATTGAAACTAGTCAACCGATATATTAAGACGGAAGTATAACCGGTTTCAACACATTAACTGTGAATACCACTCAGATCATACCACTGATAAAAATGCTTGCTATAGTTGTTGCATGTTCTATTAAATTACTATTGTTTTAAAACGCTTTTACCTGTTATGACGACCTCTTTTAAGAATAACCGTATGAAATCAAATTACATTAAGAATTATAACGTCTTAATAGATTTCGTTTAAATTTTGGAGTCCAACGCGAGTTGGTTACACAACAGATGATCTGAAACGATCTACTGGCATATACCATTTCATTCTATTGAGAGCATGCAAATATTATTTGGTATGTTTGCCATTTAGTAACTTTTTTCGGATAATCTGTTTCATAGATAAATTGTAGAGGCTTGGGTTTGTGCGTGTTTTTTCATACATATTTTTTTACTATTATAAAGTTAATCAAGAATTTTTTTTTGAGTAACTACTACTACTAATACCATCCGTTCTCATACTTAATACATTCAGAATTCGTTAAATCTCATGCACTACCCGCTACCTATAAAACAACAATACACAAGCATTGCACACATTCACTGCCACAATCTCAACAATCGTTTCCAAACTATCGTCAGAATATAGACTCCACGACAATCGCAAAGCCACTTTGCAATTTCGTCGAAGGTATGTTGAACTTTACGAATTCTGTATGCATCAGGTGTGAGAACGAATAATACACATTTAGCATTAATATATTCACTTTTATCGCGGATTATAGTAAAATAAAATTTTCATTACATTTTTTTACAATTACGACAAAAGTAGTAATAAAATTATTTTGCCGCGATACAGTAAATAGAAAAAATATATAGTGCTAAATGTATAGATTATCCGTTTTGCGATTTTGTCGTTGAGTCTATTTCCTGATGATGCTTCGGTTGAGGGCGAAACGATTGTTGAGTTTGTGATAGTGAACGTGTATAGTGCTTGTTATTGTGGTGGCAGTGGTGGAGGTTTGTGCATGTGTTTTTACGAATCCTGCATGTATCGGGTAAAAACGGATAGTCCACCATACATTTAGTACTATACTATATATTTTCTATTTACTGTATCGCGGATTATAGCAAAATAATTTTATTATTACTTTTGTATTATGGATCTCCGCAAAGTAACGCCTAATTCTATAAATTACAATTACAACATTTTGAATCGAAATTTATTACAGTTAGATGAATTTAAACAAAACTATTTAACGATTATGTTTGTCACGGCTTAATGGAAATGAATCTCTTAGCAAATTAACATCGCTGACCTGATATTAGCCGGTAGATTTAGTTTAATAGCCCAATTTAGCTTTCGCCCTGTCCCCATTAAATTTTACTTATAAAAGTCTATAGCCAGAGTTATAGTATGCTATATTAATACTTAAATGATGTCGAATGTTCGAAAACTCATTTTTGTTATTGGTCTGTCACTATCCCACTGCTGGGAAAGGGCCTCCTTACTTACTACTTTAAAAAGAAAAACACCATATTACTCTAATACGTATTGGCCGTTGGCGCAGTGGGTAACCCTGTCTTCAGCTCTGCGGGTCACGGATTCGATTTCCACCGACGGCCTACATTTTCTATAAACATTTTGTCGAGCCCGTTGCATTTGTATTTAGATATGTATTTATAACTATCATCATCATACTCCTGCCCTTATCCCACTCTAAGTGAGGTCGGCACAACATGTTACAAACATGTTGTCACATGATTTGGCTACGTATTTTACGACCGGCCACCTGCCTGTCGTCTACTTACCTTAGTCGCCTTTTAAGACACCTCGGTAAGAAATGAGGGTGGTCTATTCTATTCTGCCGGATACCACACGGCGTTATGTATTTATAATTATAATTTATAGAATTAGGCGTTACTTTGCGGAAATCCATAATACAAAAGTAATAGTACAATTATTTAGTTATAATCCGCGATAAAGTAAATAGGAAATATATATAATGCTAAATGTAGAGTGGTCTACACGTTTTCATACATGGAACATGCAGCATTCGTTAAAAACACATGCACAAAACACAAGCAGTACATACGTACACTATCACAAAAACAACAATCGTTTCGACCCGCAACCGAAGCATAATCAGGAGATAGACTCCACGACAAATCATATCATGGTTTGAAACCATGATCATCTCTAGACGATCGTGGGTTTAAATCCCGGGCTGACACCAATGAGTTTTTCTATAAAACTTATGAGTCTAATTGATAATTACAATTTATCACACGCTTTTCGGTGAAGAAAAACATCGTGAGGAAACCTGCATATCTCTAGAGAATTCTAGAGATATGTGTATTCTACCAATCTGCATTGGAGCAGCGTGGTAGGTTTTAGCTCCAATCCTTCTCTCCAAAACTGGAGAGAAGGATTATGCCCTATGCCCAGTGGGACAGTAACAGATCGTTACTTTACTTTTTCACTTTTATAATTAATCATATGCAAAGTAGAGGGTATAAATTGCGTTTGTAACTTAAAAGACGTAAAAAATACAGCATGTATAATATTCGTAACGGTTTGTATATTTGTAGTTCGTGATTAACAATTTTTCATCTGACCCAAGTTTGGGGATAAGCTAATACCACTTAGTGCTGTTCCAAATCTTTGGAAAGAAAGTATCTTATTCAATCTTTTACTGTTAAACGATATAGTAAAAATAATTACGATGATTAGTTGTATATATTTTAAGGTTTTGTATCTAGTTTTACTATGGGAAGCTATTTTGTGTTATGAAAACAACGTTACTAAGATTTTATCACGAAGAAAGAGGTTTATTGTCTTTCCTGAAGGAAGTTCTTTTCAATTAGGTAAGAGGTATAGTTTTGTTCTACAAATCTCATCTTAAGTGACGTTTTGTTCGTTCAGTCTTAATTGGTATAACTAAATAAAAGTATAAAAGTAATAATAAAATTATTTTTCTATAATGATGCGCGATGAAGCAAATGGTAAATATATATAATGCTAAATGTAGAGTGGACTATTCGTTTTCATACGAAACATGCAGGATTCCTTAAAACACATACACTAACCTCTACCATCGCCACCATAATACACAAGCACTACACACGTTCACTATCACAAACTCAACAATCGTTTCGCCCCCCAACCGAAGCATCATCAGGAGATAGACTCCACGACAAAATCGCAAAGCCTTTGGTGCTTTGCGATTTTGAAAACGAGTGAAGTGATAACGAATGGTCCACTCTACATTTAGCATTATATATATTTCCTATTTATTTTTACACGGACTACGTTACTTTGCGGAGATATATAATCTCCGCAAAGTAACGCCTACTTTTATAAATAATATAAATAAAACTATCTTTGATTAAAAACCGTGCAAAAATTCGTTTAGTAGACTTTGAGAAAATCGATCACATACAGAGCTTCTGAGGCTTTTATTTTATAGTATACTAGCTTTTACCCGAAACTTCGTTTGCGTAGACCGTAGTCCTGGTATAAACTGTAGCTTCTATGACTCTCCAAGCCCGCAAATATCTCCATCAAATGTTTCGGGAAGACTGAGTGAGATTTATCGTTTTCCAGAGAGCATACATTAATTATTTTAGTAAATAACCTATATTATTTATATTATTAATACATTACACTCGAGAGAGTTCACATCACAGCTTCATCATTCATAAAATGATTTGTGATAGCCCAGCGGTGAGACCGTGCGACTCTCTTTCATCCGGAAGTATTGCACTATATTTTGGTGAAAACCGTATAAAAATCCGTTTTGTAGATTTTGAGAAAATCGATTACATACAGACAGTCAGCTTTTGGGACGTTGTTTTATAATAAGTATAGATTTGATATCCAGAAAATAATTTCCGTTACAGTATTCTGTACAACATATCCAGCATTAATAACGATCGGTGATATATTTTATTGGGGTAATACGGCTGCTCTGGCATTTGAGCTGCCTCAAGATCCGTATTCCCCCTTCAATCACAGAGCCGACCCACTTCATAGAAGAATGGACACTAAGACTATCTACTATACAGATTATGATGGGAAAATTGTTCACCATGAGCCATATAAGAGGTAAATGAAAATTTTAAATGATTTATAGAAGCGGGCGTTAGTTTGCTGACTCCAATTTTTTATTTATTTATTATACATTAGCTACCTCCATCATGGGGGGACGGAGCCTTTGTTTATTTGTAAATCTTTCATACTAATTCTCGCTTTTAGACTATCATACATTCTGCATACTTGATCTTTCTGTTATTCTTCATCATTTGCAACTTGTAAGGGTGGGATTCCCTTCTACTTCTCACTATTTTGTCCTTATTTCTATTCAGGTAATAACTTTGACACAACATTTAATTCTTTTTCACTTATATCTATATCCTATTACTTACTACATCACAGTTTTGTACAATTTTCCAGTTTATTATTTTCCTATTCTATCTTATCAGACTAATCGGGTTACAGCATGGTTTAACTAACATATAACAACGTTTATCAAACCTTAGACCTTAATCTTACGAACTATAATTATGTTAACAATTTGCTTAATACTAGTTCTAAAATATTTATTATATTGTAAGTAGCATTATTTTTCTTAATCTGTGTTCTTATTACAGCGTTTATATCTTTTTAAATTATCATATTAGTTTCATATTAGTTCGAATTTTCATTTTTCACATTTTTGTTCAAGCCATACTCATCTGGACTGTTTAATATATTTGTACGAGTACCTATATAACATTCCTTTATTCTTGTTGTTCTCACTACGGTCAAGAGAATGTTGGCCGAGTACAACTCATACGTTGGTTTACCGAGTTTAATAGGGGAGGAATGAGTTTTGTACTGGTCTGTTGTGTGTTTGGCAATCTTTTTATTTTTACTTCCACATTCTTTCATACTAACTTTCATACATCTCCTTTTACCTATTCTACCATTCTTTCTCTCTTCCAGTCCCTTTTGTGCGTGCTGGCCTTCCTCAACAGTATGCCACCGTCGATCTGATTATACTATCCCAGCTGAATTAAATATTACATGCACTATAACAGAACTACCTTGCTATAATCCGCACGGGTTAAGCGAATGCATGAAAAGCTAATATGTATGAAGCAGACAAAATTTACGCACCTTACACATGCAGGACAAGGCACCACACATACCCCAAGGCGCCTCCACCAGCAACAATGAACACAAGTAGCACACACAACCACTTTTGACCCTTTAAATGCGCGTATATTATGCCATCTACAATCTTTCATTATATACAAACTTGGTAGTGCCAAAATAATATCAGAATAGTAGAATATTGAACACTATCGTGTCGGGATTCAGGTTTGTACCGTTCGCACACAAAATAAATCTTTAGAGTGCGCTCGAATTTCCTACAACAGGATTTAAAAATAAAATCGTCGATGTATTCCAGGAAGTTTATAGTAAATCCAGCGTTTGCGAAGCGTAGCGTGGACGAATACGAAAGGGTATCTCAGGAATACAAAATAGATAGAAAACATATGCACGCCTCAAAGCACACGCGTGAGTTCTTGAATGGAGAGCATTTGGACAACGTAGAGTTTCATAGGGACGGTAGAGCGGCGCTTTATCGGAAAATAGAGGCACTTTTACAGAGGTAAGTAAATGTATGTGTAACTTAAACTAAGTTTTTGAGTACTGTATTGATTAGTATAGATCCAGGACGAGGATAGACCTGAAAGTTTGTTTTTAAAATCCATCAAAAGATTTATGACATCATGATCCTCCTCCTTGAAAATAGAGGCACTTTTACAGAGGTAAGTAAATGTATGTGTAACTTAAACTAAGTTTTTGAGTACTGTATTGATTAGTATAGATCCAGGACGAGGATAGATCTGAAAGTTTGTTTTTAAAATCCATCAAAAGATTTATGACGTCATGATCCTCCTCGTCGGCACAACATGTTATAAAATATGTTGGCACATGATTTGGCTACGTATTTTACGACCGGCCGCCTGCCTGACGTCAACTTAACTTAGTCATATTTTACGACACTTCGGCAAGAAAGAGGGCGAGGCGGGAGAGTCTATTCTACTCAACCGGATACCACAAGACGGGTCGACTTACCTTAGTCGTCTTTACGACACCTCGGTAAGAAATGAGGGTGGTCTATTCTACTCAGCCGGATACCACACGGCGAGTCGACTTGCCTTAGTCGTCTTTACGACACCTCGGTAAGAAATGAGGGTGTTCTATTCCCCTCAGCCGGATACCACACGGCATATTAAAAGATTTACGACATAAGTATGCATTTATTTATAAGTTTTTACTTTTAACATTTATTTTTATTGGACTGTCTTTAAAGTAAGTAACTTAATATTTGTATTATGGGTGAAAAAAGACTGGTATTTTTATTATGTATTTTCATTCTTTTAATATAAGATCTATCTATATTTATATTTATTTAGATTATATCTTTTAATATAAGATTTTTAATATAATATGAATATTTCATGTGATTCCAGTGTAGGTGCAGACGGGAAATCGTGTCTGCTTAAAATGCTCTGTGAAACAGGTCAGTCAAAGGAAAGCTCTCAAGGCGCTTTCCTTCAAGAAATACTCAGAGCTGTGTTCACGTAAGTAGTTTTTTTAAAATAAGTAACCTGATTCTGCCTGCCTTTTACCTGGGGTTACGGGACGTTATCCTAAAGAAACTCTCCTCTTCAATATTTATTTATGTAACATAACATACTAGTAACACGGTTTAAGCACGTGTTTTCCTCACTGAGGCCACCCCACAGTGATCCGTTCGCCAAGCTTCAGGAATACATATTAGAGTATTCCAAAGGGTTGCCCAGGGTGCGCCACGAGGAGGCCGACCGTCTTTGGCACCCCACTGTTCAACCCTATACAAGATAGTAATGATTAAACGTAACTAGTTATAAGTATTATTTTGAAAAGAGCAACCGCCGATTTTCTTGATGGCTACTCTGGGAAGGAACCAGTAGTAGAGCTGACGACCCAAAAGCACTTGTTTACAAGTTTACTTAAGCAAAGAATATTTTTGAAATATAATTTTAAATATATATAAATGCTATGAGACATGAAGAACCAACAAACTGTTTTTGAGAAAATATTGGCCTTCTACGGGAATCAAGAAAATTAGTTATATAATACGAGAACCACTCATAGTTAAGTCAATTATACATTTGAAGCGTCTAACCTGTTGTAAATTAACATGGAACGTATGCAAACATAATCAAAGCCAACAGCTGCAACTCAGTACGGGGGATGAATATCTAAGCGTCGTCATTTATACAGCCTCTCCAGGTTAATTCGAGTAACCCTCTTCTAATTTCATTAAAATATTTATGCACTACATTTTGCTAAGAGGGTGACAACTACAAGTAATGTAGATTACTAATTGTTCGCAATAACTTCAGTACTTGCGATTTAGTTCGCAATGCAAAAAAATCCCTGTTTCTGTAAGAAAAACGGGGTTTTTAGTATCCTATGTGTCTTTGTATCCTTATTCTAGTATATAAGCTTTGATTTTGCCAAATTTCATAATTATTGGTCTGCAGGATTAGCCGTGAAAGCGTAGCAAATAGAAAGTCATACAGATAGACTTTCGAATTTAAAATGATAGTATAGATAGAAAGAAAACAATATACATTAGGGTCTAAAGGACCTGTAGTGGAAACCACTACTGAAAATGCAGTATAGGCCACCCACTAGATTGGCAGACTACCTTAAAATTCACACGGCATAAGATTGCACGGGTCAAATAAAATTTCCTATGTCATCGTTGGCCGTTTATTAGTTAAAGAGAAAAAGAATAAGAGCTCTCTATATCCTTCTCATTCTTTCTCTTCAGAGAGGGGTGGAGAGAGGCGTGTATATTAGCCACTAGATAGCCAGACGATCTCAAAAGAAATCCCTAAATTCATGCGACATAAAATCATGTGGTATGAAAATCCCTTGAAGATATTTATTTCTGTCAGTGATCGTTTACTAGTAAAAGAGAGAGATAGAAGGAGTGAGAGAGAAATACGGAGAGGGTAGACTACCCAGTAGATGGGCAGATGGCCTTAAAGAGGGGCCGCTGAATTCATACGCCACTGGATCGTGATGCATTCCTTGTAGTGACCTATGTTCATCAGGGATCGTTTATTACTTATGGAGACAAAGGGTCTCTTTGTCTTTCGCACAAAGAGATAGAGAGAGAGAAGTACAGACTAGATTGTTTAGATCACCCACAATATAGGCTGACGATCTCAAAAAGGATCCGTTGGATTCATGCGGCACAGAATCGAGAAAAAAGGAAATACCTCGAAGAGAATAATTTATAGAATTAGGCGTTACATTGCGGAGATCCATAATACAAAAGTAAAAGTAAAAAATAATAATGACTTTGCTGCCTTGCGATTTTGTCAAAGAGTCTATCTCCTAATGATGCTTCGGTTGCGGGGCGAAACGATTATTGAGCTTGTGATAGTGAACGTGTGTAGTGCATGTGTATTGCGGTGGCAATGGTGCAGGTTTGTGCATGTGTTTTTACGAATCCTGCACGTATTGGGTATGAAAAAACGGATAGTCCACTAATATATTCTTATAAAACGATAGGTGATGTATATAATAGACAAAGTAGGAACCGACATAAGGTAGCGACTCCTGCTTTGCGCCTAGCAAAAGTACGTAAATCGTTTGTGGGTTTGGGTATAAGATTCTATAATAAAATTCCGAAATCAATTTTGGTCATGCCATTACAGCAGTTTAAAAACACTGTTAAAAAGAGGCTGATACAGAAAGCCTACTATACTGTTGAAGATTACTTAGATGATAAGGATGTGTGGATATAGGTGCACTTCTTCCCTGTACAAGACAGTAATAAATAAATGTAACTAGTTCTAAGATTTATATTTTAAAAAGAGCAACCGCCGAGTTTCTTGCTGGCTCTTCTCGGCAGGAACAGCTTTCCGAACCAGCAGTAAAGTTGACGATTCAAAAGCACTTGTTTACAAGTTTACTTGAATAAAGAATATTTTGATTTGATTTTGATATATATTTATAATATATATATTTTCCATTTACTGTATCGCGGATTATAGAAAAATAATTTTTATTATTACTTTTGTACCTCGAAGAAATCTATCTCCATCAATGAAATAGAGAAGAGGAAGAGAGAAATCTGCGCCAAGTAACGGCAATATCACTAAGGATTTCGTTTTAAGTTGAAATAGTGCAATATTCCACCCATTGTATTATCTTACCCCTTAATCAAGGGCTCGATAGACGTCTATTGTATTAGTCGAGCCGTCTGTGTTTGCATCCAATTTGCGACAGACATCCTTCGCAGATCGTACTACGTTCTTGATCTGAATAATTTTATAATACCTGATAATTAAGTAGGTACCTTTGTCTGAAATGCAAATTTGCCTAAAAATTACTTTTTAAGAACGTATACTCGTAATTATAAAGATGGATGAAAGAAGAGTACATGCAAATGAGATGAGGATGTTAAGGTGGATGTGTGGTGTGACAAGACTTGATAAAATAAGAAATGAGTATATAAGGGGAAGTCTGAAAGTTGCGCCCATTGTAGAAAAGATGAGAGGTGCAAGATTGGGATGGTATGGACATGTAATGAGGAGGGATGAAAATCATGTGATCAAACGAGTGTTGAGTATGAATGTGGATGGATATGTGACTAGAGGAAGGCCTAAAAAGAGATGGTTGGACTGTGTGAAGTATGACATGCATATAAAAGGAGTAGCGCCAGAGTTGACGAATGATAGAAGAGAATGGAAGAGGAAAACATGTTGTACCGACCCCACTTAGAGTGGGATAAGGGTAGGAGAAAGAAAGAAGACTCGTAATTATAAAGGTTCTCAGATTGCGGTACTTAGAATGTCAGTACCTAAATGGCGATGTATGTGCAATTGCAGAAGTATTAGAGGAGAAAATTGCAAAAAACCTTAACCTATTTGTGAACCATGACTTCTTTTAGCTTTTAATGAAATAGACCAATAGGAGAACTATAATATTGTAAATGTTATAACTAGTTCCATTTCGTCATTTCTATCTTTGAGAGGGTAGAAGAGTAGCTATAGCATTCTTATCATTTATGTAATCCTCAATAACATAGAAGGCTTTCTGTATTAGCTTCCTTTTATGAGTTTTTTTCTCCTAAAATAAAAATCTTATTAGGTAAAGCTTATTAACCGTAGAATTTTATTCATCATCCTCCTGGCTTTGTCCTACTCTAAGTGGGGTCGGCACGACATGTTACAAACATGTTGTCACATGATTTGGCTGCGTATTTTACGACCGGCCGCCTGCCTGACGTCAACTTACCTTAGTCGTATTTTACGACCCCTCTGTAAGAAAGAGGGTGGTCTATTCTACTGAACCGGATACCACACGGCGGGACCGTAGAATTATATTAAAAAATCTTATAGCAAAACCCACAAATTAATTACGTACTTTTGTAAGGTATAAAGCACGAATTGCAAGTTCCTACTTTGTTTATTATATCACTTTATATGTTTTTAAAACTTTTAATCAAGTTGCCGTATGAAGGTGAAATCCTGCAAGATAAATTTAACCCACTTTCCGGTGTCCGATTGGAGCTGAAATTATACATACTAATTCAGTTCCTATTAAGAAAGAAAGAAAGACTCTTTATTGACAATGCATTTTTATTATAAGCATGACTTGATGCTGCCAGGATTGGCTCCAGACGAGGGAACTCCTTAACGGTTAGCAGTAGGGACATTAAATTCATAGAATTAGGCGTTACTTTTCGGTGATCCATAATACAAAAGTAATAATAAAATTGTTGTGCTATAATCCGCGATAAAGTAAATAGGAAATATATATAATGATAAATGTAGTGGAATATAATATAATCTTAGCTTAGCTTTGCGATTCTGTCGCGAAACGATTGTTGAGTTTGTGATAGTAAACGTGTGCAGTGCTTGTGTATGGTGGTGGCGGTGGCGTAGGTTCGTGCATGTGTTTTTACGAATCCTGTATGTATCGGGTATGAAAACGGGTAGTCCATTATACATCTAGCGTAATATATATTTTCTAATTACTTTATCGCGGATTATAGCAAAATAATTTTACTATTACTTTTGATATGACATTTGTAAAAAGCTTTCTTAACTTGACGTGTCATATTATATATTTATATAATCTATTATATTGTGTAATATGTACTTTTTTTTCCAGATTACCAAAACCACTTAAGCTAAATGCAGAAGTCGATGAATACGACGCGGCGCATTCAGCTACAGGGTCTTGTGCTGAACTGTATCCCTGTGATACAACTTACACAGCTTGATGTCTGCCGAGACCTCACACAGCCAGTACCATGAAAACGGAGGATCTTCATAGTGCAATTAAAATTCAGACTCGGAATACCCTACTCAAAGAGACTTTTACAAGCTCTTTTGAATCATCAAAGAACAACCGTTAATGAATCTACTTTTGCCTTAGAATTTTGCTTCTCAAATGCTTCCCTTCGCATTTTTGTACCGCATAATGGAATACGAATTCGATTGTATCCGGGCTAAATTTGGAATATCAAAATAAAAAAACAATATCGAAATATTGTAATGAAAGTTATATGATTCTAATTCAAATTATGTTTTTATTCCTCAAATTTTTCATTAATATTTAAATGAGCTAATCTTGTATGTATAGTACCTTAGTAACCGTGCTTTGCTCGGTAGTTATTTAGAAGATATAAAAAAAGATGAAATTTGAAAAAAAGAGGAAAAGATGTTTGGGCAGATTGGCCTCGTTGAGGAGCATTCCCTCTTTTCTAGATCGCATATGGTATATCGTGCTATCATATATATTTTAACAAAATATATATGGTAGAGCCATTCACCTTAGAGAATGTTATTTGCTTATGACGTACAAAATTTCTATCATTAATTCAAGCGATGCAAGAGTCCGTCGTACTGATGTTTATTGAAGAGACCTAGGCAATGTACAGAAATGTCGATTTATAGAAATGGATGAACAAATATACCGACAAAGCGACCACATTGCATTTGGAACCTTTAATGTCGATGTTGTGAACAAACCGCAAAGATAAATGAAACTTGCTATAACAATAAGTTGATTGAGTGAACTTCTGAATAGTTACAGAAATATCATACAAAACATTTTTTATCGTTATAAAGTAACGGCCTGTTACTATGCCCACTGTTGGGCTAAGGCCTCCTCTCTCCGTTTTTGGAGAGAAGGATTGAAGCTAAGACCTACCACGCTGCTCCGATGCGGATTGGTAGGTTACACATATCCCTAGAATGCTCTAGAGATATGCAGGTTTCCTCACGATGTTTTCCTTCACCGAAAAGCGTGTGATAAATTGCAATTATCAATTAGACACATAAGTTTTAATAGAAAAACTCATTGGTGTCTGTCCGGGTTTGAACTCGTGTTCCCCTCGAAAGAGTCGCACGGTCTCACCACTGGGCTATAACAGCTCTATCGTTATAATTATTACGATATTAATAGTATAATGTAGGTAACTTAATAATAAACGCACTCAGTTTGTGACAGTTCATCTCATTGCATACATTACTTTGGCGCAGTCGGTGGGATAGTAGAATAGTAATGAATTTATGGGACAATTATAATACATGGTCGTCCATCTAAATTAACTTAATACTTTTGTTACGGATTACAGAAAACTGGTAATTATTTTAAACCGAATATGTTTAATTACCTAAACACATAAATACACGCAGAACCAACAAGATGTTTTTAAGAAAATGTAGGTCATCGGGAATCGAGCCCATGACCCCCAGAACTGAAGACATGTTCACAGCTATGTGAACCAACAAGCTAGTTTGTAGGTACCGAGGGTAAAAACAAATAGAGAGTGCAAAGTTCAACTTACATTCAACATTTAGGCAATTCCAATCAAGCGTGATTGTAGTCAAACGCTTATGTACTAAGAGTAAAATAAGATCTATATCTATATTATGAATGCGAAAGTCCGTCTATCTGTTATGTATTAACGTCTAATCATTTGGAAAGATTTTAGTGAAATTTTGCACGATTAAAGCTGGCCCTGCATTTAAGATACATAAACCTTTTTTATTCAATAACATCAAAAAATCTTTTTCGTCCACGGATATTCATGGACGTTCATGACGTCCACATAAGTCTATAAATAAGATCTCCACACCCCAAAATCTTGTTTCGCTTTTATCCATAAAAATATTAAATAATTGAAGATATTTCAATGCTAAAGTTAACGCGGACGAAATAGCGGGTATCACTAGTGATATATTTATTTGTAAAATAAAATCAAATATATGTTACAAAGAACGCGTATCTTAAGATATTGTTTCGCACGAAAATTTGTAACAATTTGTCCCGAAAATATACACGCCATCAATACATATTAGTTCAGCACACGATCTAGACCTAGGTATCAACGCATCTAATAGTTGCTCGAGTCACTGCTGGAGACTGTTTACTGAAAACATTAGTTAACCGTGGTAAAAAAATTGTTTTTTTTTCTCAAACCTGTCGAACATAAAATTGGTAACACCGAACTCGTGTTGTTTATATGTTCACCTCGAATGTAATCTATATGTATGCTACAAGCAGCCTCTTATATATTCAAATTCAAATTCAAAATATTCTTTATTCAAGTAAACATGTACAAAAGTGCTTTTGAATCGTCAACTCTACCGCTGGTTCGGAAAGCCGTTCCTACCGAGAAGAGCCGGCAAGAAACTTGGCGGTTGCTCTTTTCAAATCATAATTATTATTACCAGTTACATTTAGTCATTGCTGTCTTGTACAGGGTTGGAGGGGTATAACCACGCATTCTTATCATCTAAGTAATCCTCAACAGTATAGTAGGGTTTCTGAATCAGCCTATTTATAACAGTGTTTTTACACTGCTGTAATGGCAAAGTTAAAGTAAATTGCAGAATTTTATTATAAAATCTTATACCCAAACCCACAAACGACTTACGTACTTTTGCAAAGCGTAAAGCAGGATTATTACGTATGAGAGTAATTAGAACGTATACCAATACCAAGAAGACTAGGTCCGCGATGGTAAGAAACGATCAAAACTGAAATATTTTACTTATTTTTCTCATACGTATTCAACAAAACGTTGGTAACACTGAACACGCGTTGTTAATATATCCATCACGTGTGCACGCATAATTTTGATTGCCTTTTTTGTCTTTCTCAAAAGCATTTCTAACAAGAAATAACTGTGAAACTAGTGACACAGAACGTGTTAATTGCACTTTCATTAATACATATTTGCGTGTCCACCATAGTGTAACAGAGTAGTCCATTGTCAGTTTTCCACCTGGCAACTCAGTTCACTTTATTTTGATATAAAACCTCTTTTGATCGCTCATGTAGTGAATATAGAAGATGGATTCGAAATTTGTTATAAAAATTTCTTTTACTATATTGTTTATTGGGATATTAGCAATTATTTGTATGAGAGTTAGTGATTATTCTTCGTGCAGCGATGAAACTTGTTCATCCAGTGATGTTTCTTTCGACAATGAGACAAGCACTCGAACGCTGTCTAGAAGTAAAAGGTTTTTAATATTTCCTGACGGCAGTTCGCTTCAATTAGGTACGTGCTTTCACATATAATTTGTTTGCTAAAAAGGTTATTCTGTGAAAACGGTATCAAGTTCCGTTGCATTTTTGTATAACATAAATTTACTGTTATTAGACGCAATTTTACTTCATAGCCGTTTGGTATGGATGAGTAGAATAGGCCACCCATCATTTTCTTACCGAGGTGCCGTAAAAGGCGACTAAGGTAAGTCGAGGCCAGACAGGAGATCCGTCGTAATATAGCTAGCCAACATGTAACATCGTGTTTAAAACATATTGTGCAGACTCTACTTAGAGTGGATAAGGGCTATGTGGATAGAATTAGGGCAAGAGAATAATGAGCCGTAATTTTACTTTAGTTGTCGCAACGATCGCCGGTTTTTTCATGTGGAAACCCAGTATGGGCACCATATACGCAAAACAAAAAAGTGGTAAGGAATTGTATTGACTTAAACCTTACAATGCTTCAAAACGTTAGTATATGATGATTAATGGGGATTATTGAACATATATTCCAAGAATTCCCTTAAGATAGATTTCCTAACAAATTTTTAACAAAAAGTGTGTGATGAATTGTAAATATACGGCGCATAAATTTTTATAGAAAAACTCATAGTTACCTTCAGGGGTTTGAGATCGTGACCTCCTCTTCAGGGTGCACGTCTCCCAGAACGGTTGCCAAGGGCTTCTACCCTCATCATGGTCTGTCTATGTTTTAGTATGATATTCCACTAAATTATTCATTGAAATCATTGAATGGATTTTTGATTCATTAATGATTGATGGAGAGTTAATGCATTCGATGATTCCGATGAATCTCAACCGGCATCCCAAAGAATATCAATCGTGATCTCTCGATCTTTTGAATTTTACGTGCGTAAGTCCTAGTTGGGAAGCGAGCCATGCATTTCCAGCGGTCAAGTCCAGAAGTCCAGGTTTCTATTACTTATCTGCGACAGATTAGGTCTTTTTTCTGCATCAAATTAGAGATCTAACACCTTCTTCTCAAGTGGTGGACGTATATAGGTTAAAAGTTATGTTATAATGGTTTAAAGTTTTATCTTCTTTATTCACTATTTACTACTATTTTTTAGATTCGAATACATATGCATTCCCAGTGCTTCATAAATGGTCGTTATACTATAATCTAATCTAAATTTAATTTAATTTAATTCATCATCCACCTGCCCTTATCCCACTCTAAGTGGGGTCGGGAGAACATGTTACAAACATGTTGTCACACGATTTTGCTATGTATCTTACGATCAGCCGCCTGCCTGAAGTCAACTTACCTTAAGCGTATTTTACGACCCCTCGGTTAGAAAGAGGGTGGACTATTTTACTCAAACGGTTACCCGACGGTGGGTCAGCTTACCTGAGGCACCTTTTACGACACCTCCTTAAGAAATGAGGATGGTCTATTCTATTCAGCCGGATACCACACGGCGGTCGAATTTAATTTAATTATTAATTTTAATTTGAATATGCTATCATAGTCTTTAAGTTCCTATATTTTATTTTTAACTAACATAAGAATGAAATGTTTGATTTTAATAAATTATTAGTATTATTTCATTGCCTCATTCATTTTATTGCTACTTAATGCAATGAGATCGTGATCTTTCTGGTAAAATTTTCCTTCTACGAGAGTCCAACGTCGTTTTTTCACTATTCTCCTATTCTATTATAAAAATTTCAGTATCCAAAAACAATATCGTCATTTAAATTTAAACGGCATACTCGCGTTTTATATATTAAAGCAATACAGTGAATATGGGGAAAATGGCTATCATTTAGAGCTTGTATACGTAATTACGTATGACGCACGTTATTAAGTAAATATTTATTTGGTTGATTTCACAAATTAACACATTATCATCTATATAAAATATTCAAATAGTCTTGATTTGGTAGGCACATATGGTAAAAATTGATGTAAAGGAATATTAAACATTAAATTAGATAGATACGTACGTCCGCCGTGTCGTATCCGGCTTATTAGAATAGACCACCCTTATTTCTTACCGAGGTGTCATAGAAGGCGACTAAGGTAAGTTGATCCACCGTGTGGTATCCGCCTGAGTAGAACAGACCACCCTCTTTCTTACTGAAGGGTCGTAAAATACTACTAAGGTAAGTTGACGTCAGGCAGGCAGCTGGTCGTAAAATAAGTAGCCAAATCATGTGATAACATGTTCCTCTTGCCCTTATCCAACTCTAGGAGTAAGTGGGGTCGGCACAACATTACGACCGGCTGCCCGCATGACGTCAACTTACTTTAGTCGTATTTTACGACACCTCGGTAAGAAAGAGGGTGGTCTTTTTTACTCTACCGGATACCACACGGCGGGTCGACGTATCTTAGTCGCCTTTTACGACACCTCCGTAAGAAAGAGGGTGGTCTATTCTACTCAACCGGATACCACACAGTGGGTCAACTTACCTTAGTCGCCATTTACGACACCTCGGTAAGAAATGAGAGTGGTCTATTCTACTCAGCCAGATACTACACGGCATCAAAAAATACCGATTGCACCATCAGAATTAATTACCATTTGAGTTGTATTAAAAAATATTTATTGTTTACAGTTTTTTGCGTCCAAACAGCTGCTGTAATACCTATAGGTGATATTTTTCTATACGGCAACACTGCGGCACTGGCCTGGAATTTACCGACGGATCCCAACTTCCTTCTGATGTTGAAAGAGTACGAAAAAACCGCACAAAAGAGGATGGACGCAACCAATATATACTATGTAGATGACAAAGGTAAACTGCTAGCCAAGGTGCCTTATAAAAGGTAAATATTTTGTAAGCTTAATTATTAATTACTAGCAATGCCCCGCACTTTCACTACTATAAAAGTCTACTAAGTTGGACTATAGATTTATTTTTGTAAATTAAAAGTTTGGCCCTGGGACTTATAATAGTTAGGCAAAGGAAGTTTTTTACTGGAAATTGAATTCTTTTAAATGGTATAGCTATTATATACGTGGGTATCATTGGTATAAGAGCTAACTCACCATTTGCAGGCCCTGTTATAATGGTTGTTAAAATGAATTTATTGTGGCATTGTTTCCTTTAGATTGACATTTAAAATTCGTTACATCTTTTAATTACGAGTAAAAACTAATTCCGCGAATTTTTATCAAACTAAAGCAACAATATACTTTTAAGTGAATATTTGTCGTGTGTTCTACATTAAAATATCCACATAATATTATTTGGAAATGTATTTGCGAAATGTTTATACATTGTACATAGAAATACATAATTAATGAAATCTTTTTGTATCCGTCAACTATAGGCTCAAATAAAATCAAAATAATCTTTATTCAAATAAACCTTTTCAGTTATATGATTTTTTTCAGTTATCAAATATGATTAATGAAGCTACAACTGGTTCGGAATGTTGCTCTTACCGAGAAGAACCAGCAAGAAACTCGGCGGTCAATCTTTTAAATATTTTCAATTATACATTATTCAACCGCTGTCTTGTATGAAGCTGAAAGGATTTTCATATCCAGGCTTTCTTATCATCTAAATAATCTTCAATTTTGTAATATGCTTTACGTATAAGCATATTTTTTACACTAAGTTGTAATCTTTCTGTACACTGGTTCAGAATGGATTGAGGAATTTTATTATAGAAACGAATAGCGAGACCAACAAATGAGTTGATAGCTGAGCTGAGTCGCCCCATAAGAAAGCTCAATGTCACTCAGCGGGCGATGGAGCTATGGTCGGAGTATCTCTACGTGATCAAATCAGAAATGAGGAGATCCGTAGAAGAACGACAGTCACCGATATCTCAGCGTGCCGCGAAGCTGAAGCGGCGATTGGCGGGGCACATAGTGCGGAGAACCGATGGGCGTTGGGGTCTGAAGAAGTGAACCTATGTCGTATGTCCAGCAGAGGACGTCCTTCGGTTGATGAAGAAGAAGAAGGGAGAAGGCTTCTCTCCAATAGAAGAGATGAGTCTTTTACCCAGTAGTGGGAATCTTACAGGTTACTCTCTTTTTACATATACTATTTGTCCACAGACGTATCATTGTAAATCCAGCATTCTCTAAACGCAGTATTAATGAGAATTTCAAGGAGAAATTGAAAATAAAGATAGATCGGATGAAAATGCATGAGAGACAGCTGAATCGGGATTATCTGATAAAGGAAAACTTTGATCTCAACAGCATCGAGTTTCACAGAAATAGCAGAGTCGATTTATATGAGAAATTAGAACCGTTTATAACAGCGTAAGTTAATAGAATACTTTACTTTTTTCTAGTGATTGACGTATATTGATAGACAGGTCCTTTTAAAAGATTTTATTTAACTAACTTGCTGTGTATGGAGTCTTGCAAGTTAAATTTGACTTACTTCCCAGTGTCCGATTGAGATGAAATTTTACATACTGGTCCAGTCTTTATGACAATTTATGTTTATGATAAGCATGATCTGATGTTGCTGCCAGGATTGACTCCAAAGGAGGCAACGTCTTAATGGTTAAAAGTAGGTACTTTTTTCTCTTCAAGATTTTTAACTTGACTTGTTTAAAAAAAACCACGCTAAACGATCTTGTGCCAATTGGGCCCAGTAAGTCTGTGTTTTTGATTTTAACATATTGAAAAAAAAAAGTTTATAACGACTTGTGAAGTCTCTTCTATTTCCATAGGTCTTCAAACGTACACAATATGCGCCTAATATTTGTTCAAATATGTAAATATCACTATTTTTATACATATAAATAACAAAAAACATTTGATGCATATGTTCAAATTATTAACAAAACACCATTATATATATGATGTTTATGGATAAATTGCTATGAAAATACCATGATACGGAGTTTTTATATTATGATTTGGACTGATATTTTGCAATTAATTCTAAACTGCCATTGCCATGAAAACCTAACAGAGTTATCGCGTATGTCTCAGGGTTGCGCGTGTTTAGTAGAAAAAACACAACAGAAAAAAAAATTATATACATAATTAACCATCATCATCCTCCTACCCTTATCCCAGTCTAAGTGGGGTCGGCACAACATGTTACAAACATGTTGTCGCTTGATTTGGCTACGTATTTTACGACCGGCCGCCTACCTGACGTCAACTTACCTTAGTTGTATTTTACGACCCCTCGGTAAGAAAGAGGGTTGTCTATTCTACTTAACCGGATACCAAACAACTTACGTTAGTCGCTTTTTACGACACCTCGGTAAGAAATGAGGTAGGTCTATTCTACTCAGCCGGATACCACACATATACATAACTAACCAAACGACTTAAACCAATAATTTCGTAAAAAAAGGAACAAATCCCCTTAAAAATGGAACAAATTCACTCTGGGCATTTACACATGCTCCCAAACATACACACGGTCGTACTTACACACAAACGCACACAACACTCGCAACCAACACACACTTTTATAAAACTTGAAATAAATAAACGCTCTACAAAAGTAATAATAAAATTATTTTGCTATAATCCGCGATACAGTAAATAGAAAATATATATAGTGTTTAATGTATAGTGGACTATCAGTATTTTCATACCCGATACGTGCAGGATTCGTAAAAGCACATGCACAAACCTCCACCACTTCCACCACAATACACAAGCACTACACAGTTTCACTATCACAGACTCAACAATCGTTTCGCCCTGCAACCGAAGCATCATCAGGAGATAGACTCCACGACAAAATTGAAAGTCGTGGAGTCTATCTCCTGATGATGCTTCGGTTGCAGGGCGAAACGATTGTTGAGTCTGTGATAGTGAAACTGTGTAGTGCTTGTGTATTGTGGTGGAAGTGGTGGAGGTTTGTGCATGTGCTTTTACGAATCCTGCACGTATCGGGTATGAAAATACTGATAGTCCACTATACATTAAACACTATATATATTTTCTATTTACTGTATCGCGGATTATAGCAAAATAATTTTATTATTACTTTTGTATTATGGATCTCCGCAAAGTAACGCCTAATTCTATGAATTATTTAAACGCTCTACATTAAGAACTTAATACAAAACAGGGTTTTTAATCTCCTTTGATTAATCAAGGGAACTTTATAATATGACTGTAGATTATTTTGTATTAGAAATGAGTTTAGCGTTTTAACACTCGTTCCAGGCTGGGAGGCGAAGGTCGACAGTGCATACTTTACAAACTATGCGAAGCTGCGAAGGTTTCTGCGAGGCAGGGAACATTCCTACAAGAAATGCTCCGAGTTGTCTTTACGTAAGTATTAACTATGAATTGAATTCGAGAGATTTCATTGTTGGAATTTCATTATTAAGCTTACACCGAATCCGTGAGGTGTGGGAGTTATCAGATCTTGTCAGTTCGTTTCTTTGATGGGCAACCATTTCTATTCAAATTCAAATTTAAAAATATTCTTGGAACTGTGATAGTCTAGCGGTGAGACCGTGCGACTCTTTCGAGGGGAACACGAGTTCAAACCCGGGCAGGCACCAATGAGTTTTTCTAATAAAACTGATGTGTCTAATTGGTAATTGCAATTTATCAGATGCCTTTCGGTGAAGGAAAACATCGTGAGGAAACCTGCATATCTGTAGAGAATTCTGGAGATATGTGTAACCTACCAATCTGCATTGGAGCAGCGTGGTGGGTCTTAGCTCCAACCCTTCTCTCCAGAAACGGAGAGAGGTGGCCTATTCCCAGAAGTGGGATTGTAACAGGCCGCTACTTTACTTTTTTTTAAGTAAACTTGTAAATAAGTGCTTTTGAATCGTCAACATCTACTGATGGTTCAGAAAGCTTTTCCTACCGAGAAGAACCAGCAATAAAATTCTGCGTTTGCTCTTTTCAAAGAATAATTTTTATTACTAGTTATAATCATTGATGTCTTGTACAGGGTCAAAAAGTAACTATTTTTGCGAATTCTTATCGTTTAAGTAATCCTCAATAGTATAGTAGGCTTTCTGTATTAGCCTTTTTTTTAACAGTGTTTTTAAACTGCTGTAAAGTTAAGGTGGATTGCGAAATTTTATTATAGAATCTTGTACCCAAACCCATAAACGATTTACGTACTTTTGCTAGGCGCAAAGCAGGAGTCGCAAGCTTAACTCGGTTCCTACTTTAGCTCGCGAGCTACCCATCTATGTATAATATTTAAATTAATTACATTCTAATTCTTTCTTCGATATTAAATGTCATGGCATAAGTAACGGCCTGATACTATTCCACAGCTGGGCATAAACCTACTTTCTTCGTTCGACAGAAGGATTAGGGCTAAGACTAACCACGCTGCTCCAATGGGGATTGGTAGGTTTCACATATCACCAAAGTTTGCCTTCACCGAAAAGCGTGTGATAAATTGCAATTATCAATTAGACACATAAGTTTTAAGTGATAGATAAACTCAGTGCCTGCCCGGGGTTTGATCCTATGATCGTCTCTAAAGAGCCGCACGGTCTCACCGTTGGGCTATCACAGCTTGGTGCAATTGAACCATAAATAATAAATTTTATTTATTAAATGTAATTGTATTACTTATTATACTTTTGATTATTTACACCTTCCATGAGCTTCTAAACGGATTTTTTTTAATCAACATACTGAAGTTTTTCGCATACAGCAGCTATCTAGAGCTGCTGTATGCGAAAACTTCAGTATCGGACTAAAAAGTAGCCTTTAGTCAACCCCTTAACTATCACGATATATAAATAATTACATCAATCCGTTATTTTATTTAATATATGAAAGAGGGACAAACATTAGCAAAAAACACACATACGCATGATTATTATTAGTATATATTTATTTCCTACTTGCAATTTTCTAATATTTTTACAATGAGTTACGGCGATGATTTTAGCGATGGTTTGGTTTAGCTGAAAAACTATAAATAATTGTATGCAAAAATCAAATCAGTTAATACTATCGAATCGTCACAAATGTTTATTAACTTTAGTTAATACAGATTAAAAAAAAATAACAATGTAATAGCAAAATTTGTAATAAAAACATAAGTGTTATTTCATTTTTCTTTATCCCAGTAAATATTTAGATTTTTACTTAGAGGATAACTTAGACGATAAGAATGCGTGGATAGCTACTCTTTGACCCTGTTCAAGACATCAATAACTATATGTAACTAGTAATAAGAATTACTCTTTGAAAAGAGCATTCAAAATATTTTTTAATTAAGTAAAACTTGTAAACAAGTGCTTTCGAACCGTCAACTCTACTGCTGGTTCGGAAAGCCGTTCCTACTTAGAAGAGCCAGAAAGAAACTCGACGGTTGCTCTTTTCAAAAGTATACTTATAACTAGTTACATTTAGCCATTTCTAACTTGTACAGGGTCAAACAGTAGTATCCACGCATTCTTATCATCAAAGTAATCCTTAACAATACAGTAGGCTTTCTGTATCCTTTTTCAACAGTTTTTTAAAGTTCTGTAATGGCAAAGCCAAGATTGATTGGGGAATTTTATTACATTATCTTTTTTTTTCTACTGCCCTTATCCCACTCTAAGTGGGGTCGGCACAACATTTTACAAACATGTTGTCATATGATTTGGCTACATATTTTACGACCGGCCGCCTGCCTGACGTCATGGCCTTAGTCGACTTTTACGACACCTCAGTAAGAAATGAGGGTGGTCTATTCTATGCAGCCGGATACCACACGGCATCGCAGATTATAGCAAAATAATTTTATTATTACTTTTGTACTATGGATCTCCGCTAAGTAGTGCCTAATTCTATAAATTAATCTTCAATTGTTAATTGTTAATGTTCAATTATCTTATGCCCAATTAATTATGGTGCACTCTACAGAAAGAACATAAATTTTCTCATATCAATCTTTTCACATATTTTAACTGCAGTCAGCTAAGTACTAGGCACGCTTAATATGTAATCAATAAATCAAATTGTATTTTTAAAGAGTAACCGCCGAATTTCATGGAATCTTGGTAGCTTTTTTTGAAAACAATTAAAGATTCAAAGTACTGGAAACAGTTTATAAGAATATTTTGTATTTGAATTTTTACATCTTTATTTCCACAGATTACCAAAAGGTCGTAAGTTTCAAAAGGAGGAGCATAATGAATACGACACAGCTCATCTGGTTCGAGATAACTGCGCTTCAATATATCCCGGATGTGCCGAGTTCGATGTACCTCTTCAATTCGACTCTTCACTGAAATAAATATTGTAAACAAATTTTTGGTTTTGTCTCTAAAGTACATTCACGCCCAAATTACATAAACATTTCTACAGTCCCATCAGAATGACGTCTACATTTAAAATTAAGCTAAATTAGTATTGTTCATATAACGTATATAAATTAATATTTAGTGGACAATTGTCAGATTTATTGAGATATGAAACATGGTGGTCCTATGTAGCAGAAAGTATCATTGATAGGAATGCACATTTATGCAAAATATGCAATAGCAAATGAAATTATTGAAATAGTTAATCAAAAAAATAATGACTATAACTAAAGTTAACTAAATAAAGTTTGTAAGTTTAAAGTGTATACTTTTGAAAGGGAGAAAGTACTTTACGCCTTAATAAATATACGTAAATCGTTTGTTAAACTTGTAGTATGAAATTATTCAGTCAATTCTAGCTTTGGCATTGTTGTTGTTAAAAATAACTATTAAAGAATGCTAAATACAAATTTTATTATATTATTGAGCATTATTTTAATAATGAAACACGTATTTTACTATACTACGATCTTGCAAAATAATTTTTGAAAAAATATATAAGAATAGCAACAGCTGAGTTTCTTACAGACTCTTAAAGGGCTCAAAGAGCTTTACTCAAAGTAATGTTCTTTAAACCAATTCGCTTTTCAACTTTTGATTTATATAAATCCTATAATATACTCACTGTCCGTCAACTATACATTTTAAATTGCATAACTAGAACTCATCAGCTTTTGCCGTATACTCCAATAAAAGTTATAAGTCGTAGAATTCAACCTGTCTGCCAGCAACCCCAATGTAAAACACAGTTCAAGAAGAAACAGTTTGCCTCTCAGTCATCATTCCTTTACAACCAGCTTAACATGAAATTTAATATTTATCCGTTGATACGCAACAAGGTAAAACATACAATCACACAATTTCTTCTCACTCTCAACTATGATAGCACGGAAACTCTAATTTATTAAACACGCACTTATATAATTACATTAACACAAACCCGCGCACACACACTCTCTCTCATACACATTCACAAACACACTCACTCGCACACACACACTCACTCGCACACACGAACGCACACACACACACACCCACACATTATTTCTATATACATAAATTATAAGTCTTGGTGGTTGAGTGGGGCACCCAGTAATACGGGCTCTCGCCTAGTACAGGGGCCCTATAAAGTATTTTGATTTTTTGATTTTTGATTGATAGGTAAGGGCATTTTTTTTAACCAGCAATAGAGCTGTAAATTCAAAAACACTAGTTTAATGCAAAAAAAATTGAGGTTGAGTTCAAGAAAGCATTCTCAATACGAATTTCACCTATACAGATACAAGTTTCGTACGCGACTGTAACTGTTTAGTATGGAGATTTTAATTGTATGTAAATAAATTTGCTCCTATTTGTATTGTTCTACAAATTTTATACTTCGACAATAAGAGAAAGGGATCAGTTAGTATTTGTCTGAGCTCAGCTATTGACTTTGCATAGCTTATGGGCGTTAACTGGATACACACGACACCCAGTAACTTATAACAGTGTTTTGTTTTGTCTTCTTAATTGAGTCTTTTGTAAATAGAAATAATTTGTTATAGCTACATGGAACCTTGAGAAAACTAAATTAGATTTTCTACATATCAGGTAAGATATTTCGATTATATTGATTTTTTGCTTTGCTTGTTTCGTTTCTTTTGAAGAATTGATTATATTTTTAAGTATAGAGCGTAAAGGCTTGGAATTCGTGAGAACTTAGAAGATTTTTTAAAATAGATATTAAAAATTCATGCTCTCTATATTGTACTCTACTCTATAATACTATCTACCTACTATATTTTAAGCAAGTTTTTTTTTAATTTGAAAAAGAATTTTAAATAATTGGTGTATATAATAGATAAAGTAGGAACCGACATAAGCTTGCGGCTCCTGGTTTGCGTCTTGCAAAAGTACGTTGGTAGTTTGTAGGTTCGGGTATCAAATTTCTTAAGAAAATTCCGCAATCAATTTTAGCATCGCCATTTTATAGCTGTTAAATAAAAATGTTAAAGGCAGGCTGATACAGAACGCCTACTATACTGTATAGGGTTACTTAGATGATAAGAATAAGTGGATATAGATGTTGTTTGACCCTGTACAAGATAGTCAAGTATTATTTTGAAAAGATCAACCGCCGAGTTTGTTTCTGGCTCTTTTCGGTAGGAACAGCTTTCCGAACCAGCAGTAGAGTTGATTTTGATGATCGAAAGCACTTATTTACAAGTTTACTTTAATAAAGAATATTTTTAATTTTGAGTGAAGAAAAACATTGTAGTGAGTCTTGTAGACTCATTACGATGGATGAATGGATGGAATAGTTCCAAAGTAACAACGTTCCAATTCAAATTCAAAATATTATTTATTCAAGTAAACTTGTAAACAAGTGCTTTTGAATTGTCAACATCTACTGCTGGTTCGGAAAGCTGTTCCTACCGAGAAGAACCAGCAAGAAACCCGGCGGTTACTCTTTTCAAACAATAATTCTTATCACTAGTTACATTTAGCTATTGATGTCTTGTACAGGGTTGAAGAGCATTCTTATCGTCTAGGTAATCTTCAATAGTATAATAGGCTTTCTGAATTAGCCTTTTTTTAATTGTATTTTTAAACTTCTGTAATAGTAAAGTTAAGTAGATTGTGGAATTATATTATACAATCTTATACCCTAACCCACCAACGAATTACGAACTTTTGCAAGTCGCAAAGCTAGAGGCGAAAGCTTATGTCGGTTCCTACTTTGTCTATTATATACATCGCCAATCCTTTTATAATTATTTATATTCATATGTAGAAAAATTAAATTACTAAAAATATACTGTGAAATATACGTTGTAGCACATTCCCCAGTTTTAGAATACTAACAAAGCGTCACTTTTAAGATTTTATTGCACAGTAGCATGTCAACTTTGAATCGTTTCATTTTATAAAAATAACTTTATAGATTCTATTTCAGAAATTTCTTTTCAAGAAATATTTATTCTGGTTAGAAAAGATCTTCGAGATTTAAGCTCAGAATCCAGCTAATAGTCTCTCCTTTGTCCGGAACACGAAAAGGCTTTTTATTTAGTTGGACTGAAATCACTTTATAACACATAATACTATCGGTATTTACCATTTAGGTTTTTTTATTATTCTAAAGTTTTGGCCTTTTTTTGTTATAAATCTGTATCCTCCTCCCCGCATCGTTATCCTCATTGCTGAGGGTCGTGATCCCTAGTGCCAAATGATTATATTTTGGACAGCTTTGGACGTATTCTCCAACACAGAAAGGCCATCATGGTCGAGCGAATTAACTTGACTTTGACTTTTTCTGCCTGGCATCAGTCTTTCCAAATAATATGGGTATTTTTAAAGCTAGAGTGAAAAGGCATCTTCTAGGCATGCGCGTTCCACTGACTGTATCATCGCTTACCATCAGGCATGATTTACTGGATTACAGTCCAGCGCTCGTCTATAAACAATTAAAAAAATCAGTTGCTCGCTATGTCATGTACATCATCCTTCTGATACATAAGTTTTAACAGAAAACTTATTGGCGCCTGCCCGGGTATGAACTAGTGAAGCCCCTTGAAAGAGTTGTACTTTTAATTAAAAAAATACTAACTTGTAGTAAATATTTGAAGATACGCCGACGAGTTTTTTTTTTCAACATATTTTCTTCGTTTACAATAATATGAGGAGCAAAAAAAATAGTTCTATATAGTTAGCGCGGAACTACCTAAGCAATATTAAAACGACACAGTAATGATACAGTTGCGTAGTAACAACGCATGAACATGCTGGTTGACACCAACCTACACAAGTTGAAACACGATCTAAACACGGGAGCGTTTAATAATCGTACAAGTCAAGCTTTACAGCAAGATTACAAGGGATGAACGGTGTAGCCGCGTAAGCGTAAGCTAATAACCGTACGAGTCGAGTATTACAACAAGACTGACTTCCATGTGTTTTTTTTTTCGGACACTAACTAATGCTGTTAGCCGAAATGGGTCAGCGTCACCGGGAGAGGGGGCGAGCGCAGAAGCATCGTCGGGAGACTTCCATGTGGCGAACTCCACCTTTTATAAACAATTCTCGCTCCAAAACCAAGCCCCCGCTCTGGTTATCGATCACATGATCACAGTGATGCCACTATACAAAACTAAAGAAATGGGACTTGACTATTGCCATGGATGCGACTTTAATGGCGGTTAGGCGAAACCTCTAACTATATATATATCGAATCCATCAAACTCGTGGGAATCATTATTCTTAGACATTAGTGGGCGTGATATAGGATATCGTACATATGGGAGAACTACAACGCTTTTTCTTCGACTCTATAATCTCAACAACTTCACAACTGCGCCATGACACGTATCTGTCTTCATCTCACGCATGCGCTGTCTGCAATATGTCACCGCTGCGCGTTCTATTTTCAATGATGGTTGCCATGACTGCGACGTATATATTACTAGTTTTTGCCCGCAGCTTCGCTCGCATGGAATTTGGTTTGCCACAGTAACTAATTAAATTAAATTAATGATTCACAATTTTGGTCATAGTGGCTTGCACATAAAAGATAGATCTATGCTGTCGCGGACTTTTATTTAGAACTATTCAAACAATACTACGGTACATCATCTTTGTGTAACTCCAATGGTTTAGGCAGCGTACGCCGAGATAGCTCTCAGAGGCCAAATTTTTTCCGACTTTATTGACATGTATCGTTATATTACATAAAGTCATTACAAATTGTAGCCTATATGTTATTCCGATGTATTACCTATATAACTGTAAAGTTTCATCCAAATCCGTCAAATAGTTTTTTCGTGAAAGAGTAAAAAACATCCATCCATACTCACAAACTTTCGCATTTATAATATTAGTAAGAGTAAGATAAGATTATTTTTACCAATCTAAATAAGTTGTTCCGCAGACAAAGACTGGAGCAACAGCTTGTAGGAAATGAAAAAGCAATTCGCTTTTGTAAGTTTCCTTTTCAGTGTTATTTAAGAAAATAAATATTAAAGTAATGTCTTTTCATGGCCAAGACAAAGGGTCATCTATTAGTGGCTTGGTTTTGAGTTTGAAAGAACTTTTTTGCAATCAAAGTAAAAAATACCTCTCTGTACATTAAAATAATAACTTTTATATCTTGTGATTCAGAAGATAAGATTCAGAAAACAATTTCTATGAATTCTTGAATAAATAGCCCTTACCATTAAACACACAACGTATTTTTAATATTTATATGCGTGATCAAATCAGTGATCCGTATAAGGAATAAAGTAACTCTATAAAAGTCTCTCATGATAATGCTTCCATTGCGGAGCGAAACGATTGTTGAGTTTGTGATTGTGAACGTGTGTTGTGCTTGTGTATTGTGGTGGCGGTGATGGAGTTTTGTGCATGTGTTTTTACGAATCCTGTATGTTTCGGGTATGAACACGAATAGTGCACTCTACATTTAGCATTATATACATTACCTATTTACTTTATCGTGGATTGTAGCAAAATAATTTTATTATTACTTTTGTACTATGGATCTCCGCAAAGTACCACGTAATTTTATAAATTGATCTTCAATTGTATAGTAAGGTTTATGTTTTATGCATTGTTTTAAGATATTTTCTGAACTTGTGTAAAATAATTTACAGATTATACAATGAATGCGCAAACTTTTAGTATTGTGCTACTTTTGTCAATAGAAATAGTTTTTGCATTGGAAATAAATACAAATCGGATACCCGACGAAGAAACTTCTACAAGAATATTATCAAGACGCAAACGGTTTCTCATTTTTCCGGATGGCAGCTCATTTCAATTGGGTAATTTATTAAATAAATATTAAAGTATACATTATTCTACAATTATCTATTAAAGTCATCATCATCCTCCTGCCTTTATTCGACTCTAAGTGGGGTCGCCAAAACATGTTATAAAACACATTGTACATGATTTGGCTATGTATTTTACGACCGGCCGCCTGTTTGACGTCAACTTACCCTAATCGTATTCTTTAATATCTTGGCAAGAAATGAGGGTAGTCTATTCTACTCAACTGGATACCATACGGTGGGTCAACTTACCTAAGTCGCCTTTTACAGCATCTTGGCAAAAAATGAAGGTGGTCTATTCTTCTCAACCGGATACGATACGGTCAAATTACCTTAGTTGCCTTTTACGAATGTTTATATTATATATTTAATTGCAATTTATCACACGCTTTTCGGTAAAGGAAAACATCGTGAGGAAACCTGCGTATCTCTTGAGAATTCTGGGTATATGTGTAACCTACCAATGCGCATTAGAGCAGCGTGGTAGGTCTTAGCTCCAACCCTTCTCTCCAAAAACGGAGAGAGGAGGCCTATGCCCAGCGGTGGGATAGTAACAGGCCGTTACTTTACTTTACTTTTCTGTATATATTTGATGGTCACCCATTACAAAAGTATTCAGTTACTTTAGCGATGGACAATCACGTGTGTGTAATTGTCCGATACGTCTATACTTAATTTATAAAGCTCAAGAGTTTGTTTGTTTGTACGCGCTAATCTCATGAACTACTGGATTGATTTGAAAAATTCTTTAAGTGTTATGTAGTCCATTTATTGAGGACTATATAACTATAGATTACATCACATTACGCTAAAATGAATAGGAGAGGAGCAATAAAAAATATTGCGATTTTTCGCAAAGGCAAAATTTAAAGCTTTCCTTGCGTGCGTTAAGTAAATTGTGAAAGGTATTAAAAAATCATGTACTACAAAATTGTTCCCCTCTAACAGTCCTTTGTAAAAGTCCGCGACAGCATATGTCTAGCTTTTAAGGTTAACCATAATTCATATAATTATGACGGTTTACTCAAATACTATAAGACTGCAGTCCATGAGAACGAAGTTGCGTTTAAAACCTAGATTATTATAATATTTGTCTCTTCCAGTATTCTGTACTGAAAATCAAGGATACCTTCAGGTTGGGGACATCGTCTGGTTTGGCAACACCGCTGCTTTAGCTTGGGAACTGCCCACAGACCCGGAATTGTTACATAAGTTCAAGAAACATGACAAATTATATACCGCCCAGAACAGGGACGGTACAACAAAACTATTATACTATTTGGACGACAAAGGAAATGTCCTTTCAAAAGTGCCGTATCGAAAGTTAGTATTTTTGGAATTTATTTATATATTTATTAAGCAAAAGACAACAAATTCTCTATTTGCAGAAACATTTTTTACAAAAAGGTAAATTTTGTTATTTTCTTTTAGAATTGTATCACCTTGTAGGCATGCAAATTTACAAAATGAAAATGAAATTAAAATAATGTCAATACATTATGAGTGAGATTGGCACAACATATTATAAACATGATATCACATGATTTGGCAACGTATTTAACGACCGGCCGCCTGTACGCGCTTCAATCTTTTCAATCTTAGTCATATTTTACGACACCTCGGTAAAAAAAAGTTCATCTATTCTACTCAACCGGACACCACACGGTGGATCAACTTACCTTAGTCGACTTTTACGACATCTCGATAATAAATGAGGGTGCTCTATTTCTACTCAACCGGATACCACACACCGGGTCGACTTAACTTAGTCGTTTTTTACGAAACCTCCTTAAGAAATGAGGGTGGTCTATTCTACTCAGTCGGATACCACACGGCATGATAAAATTATATTGAAATATAAACCCTTTTTGTCCTAAATGTGGACGGATATGTGATTAGAGGGAGGCAGTATTCGTATCACTCTATGAATTTATATGATTTTAGAAGACTCATCGTGAATCCAGCGTTTGCTAAGAGAAGTATAGCTGATCTGGATAATCAAAAAGATGTCAACATAACATTTATAAAACAATTACATATTAAACAGAAAAATCTAAGAGTATTCGACGATCTCGACAATAACGCCATTACTTTCCATAAAGAAGGAAGACTGAGCCTTTATAAGCAATTGGAAATTTTCATTGAAGCGTAAGTGGAATTTTATAAATAGTTGTACCGAGATGGCATAAGTTCACGTATTTCACGACCGGCCGCCTGCCTGACGTCAACTTACCTTAGTCTTACTTACGGCACCTCGGTAAGAAAGAGGGTGGTCTATTTTACTCAACCGGCTACCACACGATTGGTCAACTTACCTTAGTCGCTTTTTATGACACCTCGGTAAGAAATGAGGGTGGTCTATTCTACTCAATTAGATACCACACGGTGGGCCAACTTACCTTATACCTAAATAAGGCGATTATTTAAAAATAAATGACATTACATACCACACACTTTTCATAACTAGCCAATATTTATATTTAGTATATTTATATATCAAGGTAACTAAGCTTCAGTATAAACAGAATTTGGTTTGAAAAAAATAATTACAGCCCGATATTAAGATATTTAATTGTATTCATAATCTTGCATCGTTTAACAAAAAACCAAATGCATGATATTATTTCGTTGCTTTTTGTTCTTATTTTATATTTGGAAATATTTGGTACGCTTCTAATGCGCAATGGATTAATTGTTGGGACTTAGTCAGCTTAAAACTTATCTCCGTGAACTCAATAAGTCAATTTTCAAGCTTAAGACCAAGGATTAGATATTGCTACAGCGGTCTTTACAAAAGTTTTAACTTTTCAAGAATTGTCTACAACTGCTATATCACCCCAACCCCTAGTTCGCACGGGCGTAAAAATTTAGTCGCATTAAAATTCCACAATGTGCGTTATAAGAAGTTTCGTATGGTATGATTTATAGAAGCAGGCGTTACTTTGCGGAATTCCATATTACAAGCAATATAACAGAACTAACTACTTTGCTATAATCCGCACGGGTTAAGCGAATGCATGTAAAGCCAATGTGTATGAAGCAGGCAAAATCTACGCACCTTATATATGCAGGACAAGCCACCACATGCACCCCAAGGCGCAATTCACCAGCAACAACGCACACAAAAGCAGCACACACACCCACCACCACAATCTCGACGATCGTTTCGCCCCGAAACCGAAGCATCATCAGGAGGATAGGCTCCACGACAAAAATCGTAATGCGCCGCGCTACCTATACAAGCAGTCTTAAATAGTTCAACTCCCACCAATACCCTCCCCTCCGAACACATGCAGCAAAACGGAATTAGATACATTTACTTGCTCGTTAATTAAGTGGCCATTGTTATTTTTTATTATCTCAAGATGCTCTAGCGTATTGAGTCGGAGTCCCTTATCACAAGTGTGGAGAATATTAAATGAATGTGTGTGATAAGGGACTCCGACTCAATAAAATAAAAAATAACAATGGCCACTTAATTAACGAGCAAGTAAATGTATCTAATTCCGTTTTGCTACATGTGTTCGGAGGGGAGGGTATTGGTGGGAGTTGAACTATTTAAGACTGCTTGTATGGGTAGCGCGGCGCATTACGATTTTTGTCGTGGAGCCTATCCTCCTGATGATGCTTCGGTTTCGGGGCGAAACGATCGTCGAGATTGTGGTGGTGGGTGTGTGTGCTGCTTTTGTGTGCGTTGTTGCTGGTGAATTGCGCCTTGGGGTGCATGTGGTGGCTTGTCCTGCATATATAAGGTGCGTAGATTTTGCCTGCTTCATACACATTGGCTTTGCATGCATTCGCTTAACCCCTGCGGATTATAGCAAAGTAGTTAGTTCTGTTATACTGTTCGTATGGTATATTTAGCTTAACGCCCTCGCCCTAACGAATAAAATGGAACACTGCACGATAAAACACGTCGCGATTTAAATATGCTGTCGTGTGAACAGATACCTGGATACCCATTTGTTTCCATTCGACGTAATTTAATAATAATCATTTATTCGGATATGGTGTTACAAACAGATACTTAAACTAATGACATACCTGTCTGTAACACCATACCGAATAGGTCACAGCTCAGCGTATGTCCTGCCTAGGCGCTGATTTACAATTTTAACGCACGATAAAAATCCTCTCGTGCGTACGAGGGGTAACACTTTGTAGTTAAATGTAAATGCTGAAGTCGAATCAGATGAAAAGGTTCCGATTCGCATTCGCTGTAGATCTTTTTGTTCCACATTTTCTTCCCGAAAAATAAAAAGGCATTGACATTGGGTGGTATGCATTCAATAAGAAATAATAAGCCTTTTTTTATTCCATAAAAATATTTATAGTTAGTTTCTATTAAAAGTAAGTTGTGATAGCCTAGCGGTAAGACCGTGCGACTCTCTAGAGACGATCATGGGTTCAAACCCCGGGCAGGCACCGATGAGTTTTTCTATTTAATCTTATGTGTCTAATTGATAACTGCAATTTATCACACGCTTTCGGTGTAGGAAAACATCGTGAGAGAACCTGCATATCTCTAGAGAATTCTAGGGATATGTGTAACCTACCAATCCGCATTGGAGCAGCGTGGTAGGTCTTCGCTCCAATCCCTCTCTCTAAAAACGGAGAGAGGAGACCTTAGCCCACCAGAGTGCATAGTTACAGGTCGTTACTTTTACTTTCTATTATAATATTAACTTATATTATTAATGTCTTTTGTTGTGTTTCAATAATTCGTGAATGCTTTTTTTCTTTGTATGTTACAATATTTTTAATACTATAATAATAAAATTATTTTGCTATAATCGTGAATTATAGCAAAATTATTTTATTATTTCTTTTATACTTGTGCTGTGGGTGATAGACTACTGAAATACATAATAATACATACTTAAATTTAAATATTAAACATCAACAAAAATATAAAAATTAAACAAATATACACAGACTCAGAATAGACGCGGAATAGAACACGCGACCCGCTGAGCTGAAGGCGGGGTTATTACCCACTGCGCCAACGGCCAGTCAATTCAAAAGAAACATTCATGAAAGTAAATATATCGCAATATTTCAGACTAGGATGGAGGGGCAGGAATTGTGTCTTACGCCTCTTATGTGAGTCTGGGAAGGCTAGTGCGGAACAAGGCACGTTTTTAGATGAAATCCTGAGAGCTACGTTTACGTGAGTTGTTTATGATATTCTCGACTTCTTATTTACTACCATATCTGTTGTTCTATCTAGATAATGGAGCGCAAATATAATAATGTGAACTCCAAGAGTTATGTTGTTGCTTTGCACAGAATTTTTAAGTTATCCATGCCGATCCTATCCGGAATTGTGTCTGTATGCCTGTTACTTTTCATGGCTAATCCGCTGAGCCAATATTGATAAATAATAAATAAATATATGGGACACTTACACTCACGGTCGTCCATCCCCAAAGTAAGTAATTTAATACTTGTATTATGAGTGACTGACAACTGGTAAATATACTACATATATAATTTTAAATACATACTTAAATACAAATTAATAAGATTAAATATATGACATAGAAAACCTGTTTTTTGTTCTTGGATGAAATAGTACTTTAAGTACTTATACGCATCTTTAAGTATACAGCTTCCTTAGTCATTTTTTTTCTTTATTGGTAATCAAACAGCGTTTCACAAGCTTTAGTAATGAATAATACACATTGCTATTTAATAATAAGGCAATAAAATAGTACTCTCAATTATTATTTAGACTTAAACTCAACTTTAACAGAAAAAGTATATTTTATGTGTTTGATGTGTATGTGTTGAGTCTGGCATGCGTGTGTATTTTTTTCGAAACTACAATACATATAAGTATTTTTTTTTTTTTAAAGATGAAAATATCATACATATCTTTTATTATACTTCATGTATTATGTAATTTATTAATATCTCTCTTAAATTGCTCTTTAGAAAGTTTTGAATAAAACTTTGATGAACATAAGTTTGTACATCGTTTTAAGATTTAGGAAGTCGGAAATATCGATTTTTATAGTCAAACTTTACTTTAACTTATAATGAAAAGTTCTTAATTCTATTCAATTCAATAAGGTAAGCTTGTTTACTGTTTTGTACTCGTATAATAACATACTCATATACAATTAAATAATCCAATTGCCAATAATAAATAGATATAAATTTCTTTTATCAAATCTTACGTGACAACGAACGAAGCTTTTTAAGTACATTAAAGTTAAATTTTGTTAGAAAATTATAAATTTATATTATTGAATAATTCTTTAATTATTATTTCTTTTCTATTCTTTTATTATTAATAAATCCTTATTCAATAATTTATGTTTTTAGTAGTTGTCACTCTTGTATAAAAGCAACAGAGCTTTTATAAATAAAAAAGTTTGTATATGATAGATTGCTTACAGCAATAAGACCGCCTTTGTACAGTGTAAATTTACCTTTAACCATGTATTAATATGTTTTTGTACAAAAGTATTTAATAAATTGGCTGGCCCGTTGGCACAGTGGGTAGTGCCCCACCCACCCTGCCTTCAGCTCCGCGGGTCGTGGGTTCGATTCCCGCCTAGGGCCAACATTTTCTATAAACAATTAGTTGGTTCTTCGAACGCCGTGTGGTATCCGGCAGAATAGAATAGACCACCCTCCTTTCGTACCGAGGTGTCGTAAGAGGCGACTAAGGTATGTGCCGTGCGGTATCCGGCTGCATAGAATAGACCACCCTCATTTCTTACCGAGGTGTCGTAAAAGGCGACTAAGGTAAGTAGACGACAGGCAGGCGGCTGGTCGTAAAATACATAGCCAAATCATGTGACATGTGGGACTGAGAGTGGAATAAGGGCAGGAGAATGGTGAATTTGTTGGTTCTTCGAGTTCTGTATATTTTTTATTTAAGTATGTATTTAAAATTTTATATATAATATATCTACCAGTTGTCCGTCACCCCATAACACAAGTATTAAGTTACTTACTTTGGGGATGGACCGTGAGTGTATACAAAAAAAAATACTCAGCTGTAACTTATAAGCAAGTCTTTCCGATTTAAAGCGTGCATTCTTGATTTCAGGCTTCCTCCAGCAAAAATATCGGATACAGATTTATTGGAAGATTACAATACAGCCCACAGAGCTAAAGGCGATTGCATTATACTGTATCCAGATTGTGAACAAATTATTAAATAAATTAATATATGTTCTATCTATTATTTGTTTAGTTTTATTAATAATTTTAAATAAAAATCTTCATAAGCTCAGCATTGTTTCAACATAATTAAAAAAAAATAGAATAAGGCTTTACTTTGCGGAGATACAAAAGTTATAATAAAATTATTTTGCTATATTCCGCGATAAAGTAAATAGGTAATATATTTAATGCTAAATGTAGAGTGGAATATTAGTTTTCATATCCGATATATGCAGGATTCTTAAAAACATAAGCACAAACCTCCATCACAGCTACCACAATATACAAGCACTACACACGTTCACTATCACGAACTCAACAATCGTTTCTCCCCTCAACCGAAGCATCATCAGGAGATAGACTCCACGAGAAAATCGCATGGTTTTGTAATACAAGTTTCGCAAGTTCTGTATTAAGCATTATATATATTTTCTATTTACTTTATCGGGTATATAGCAAAATAATTTTATTATTATTTTTATGTCATAGTTAAACAACTTTTAGCTTCTATAACTATCTTTATTTGATGAGAATATTGAGATTGAACAAACATTTTGTTGATAAGAATCTCTACAGCATGCACTACATAATATTCGTGAACTTACAAGAAAGTAACAACAAAGTTCAGATGTATGAAGTATCGAAACTTTCCTCGAACTTTCCTTCAAAGTATACAAAATAACTTTTTTTTTTGGAAATTTAATTATTTGTATTAGTTAATATAGATGTTGTGGATGCCATAATATAATACGAAAATATAAATTATCAAACATAGAAGGATTAATTCGGAAAATTATCAAAGTTGCACTGAAATTAAATAATTGATTAAAGAGAAAAAATATTTTTTTATTATTATTTTTCTAGAAGAAAAATAATAATAAAAAAATGAAATAAACAAAAAGTCTATTCCTTATTACTAAATCATCATTTGAAGTTATGCTGACCTTAACGAGATAAAAAAGATCTTCTGGTAAGTAGTTTTATGTATGATTCCATGAAAACCAAAAAAAATATTGAATACCCAAAACTTGTTCCGGAACGTTGGAAATAGTAACATACAGTTCAAGTACTTGGACAAATTGGAGATAAGACTGTAGTGATTCTAAATTAAACATTAATCTTAATACGCTAGAACTGAAATTGCATTGTAGGAAGGAGTAAACGAAGGTGTTAAACTAACGTAATGAACGTAGACGGTTTTTGGTCTAATTCTTTGATCAAACATCACGGGTCAACGAACAGACTCGCTATACTTAGAAGTCATAGAAGGGACATGCCTTAAATTTTTCCAGCATATATTCAAATAATTTATAGAATTAGGCGTTACTTTGTGGAGATCCATAATACAAAAGTAATAATAGAATTATTTTGCTATAATCCGCGATACAGTAAATAGAAAATATATATAGTGTTAAATGTATAGCGGACTATCCGTATTTTCATACGGATACCGATACGTGCAGGATTCTTAAAAACACATGCACAAACCTCCACCACTTCCATTACAATACACAAGCACTACACACGTTCACTATCACAAACTCAACAATCGTTTCGCCCCGCAACCGAGGCATCATCAGGAGATAGTCTATTCTATTATTACTAAATAAATAAATAAATTCTTTTATTACTTTTATATATTCATATGTTTATTCTGTAAACATTAAAAGATTTTATAAATCCTTAAAAAAATGCATCCCTTAGAATCACTCGCAAGCCAACTAATCTTTATATTTCTTTTTTTCTTCTTTTACAGTGAATAATCTTCTGTTAAATACCAATATAGCAATTAACTTAAATATATCAATTAAATATCAATAACATAAAAATATGCATATTGTTTTTTACAAACTTTGAAATTTCTAAAATGTACATGCAGGATTCGTAAAAACACATGCACAAACCTGCGATTTTGTCGTGGAGTCTATCTCCTGATGATGCTTCGGTTGCGGGGTGAAACGATTGTTGAGTTTGTGATAGTGAACCTGTGTAGTGCTTATGTATTGTGGTGGCGGTGTTGGAGGTTCGTGCATGTTTTTACGAATCCTGCATGTATAATAAAAGAATATTCCACTATACATTTAGCACTATATATATTTTCTATTGACTTTAACGCGGATTATAGCACAATAATTTTATAATTACTTTTGTATTATGTATCTCGCAAAGTAACGCCTAATTCTATAAATTATATTATGTAAATTATTTTTGTGAAGCCATTCCTTAACAGATTTTAAAGTGTTATTAATTTCACATTCAAATTTATTCATATCAATAGTTTACTTGGATTTAGATTTAGATTTCTTCAACATTTGCTCTTACAGTAATTGGAGATCCTACGGCGAATATTTATGCGATGCCATCTAGTGCGTGTTCTTCCAAAATTTATTTTTTAGTAGCAAATTTGGTAGAAAATAGAATAATAACCCATCGATTCTTTGTATATTACTTGATGTTAATTTAGCTTTTGATGGGATAAGCCTTTTACGAAAATTTGGTCCTACAGAGGTCTTCTAAATACGTAGACATTTTCTAAAAAAAATTTGATCCATTATCCGTTGAACTATCCAGCTTTCGAAAAGCCTATTAATAATTTTATAACTCTTAGGCATCTAACTCAAAACTTTGTTCATTTTAATAGACCCTTAAAACTATTTTCAAATTGTCATCATTATTTATACAACCTCTTGTTTGAAATTCTCTCTTAATGCATAGAATAGATAGGATAGATGTATGAAATATAATGAGCTTAAGAACTTTTGTCGAGGGTATGTCAAATTTATAACGAAGAAGAACGTATTATCCGAAAGTTAAATCATAACTACAGGATGTAGTAGCGACTTTAGGTTGGCAATTTGAACATTTATTGTATTCTATTTGCCATTGTTGAAGTCATTCATCATTCATCATCATTCTCCTGCCCTTATCCCACTCTTAGTGGGGGTCGGCACAACATGTTAAACATGTTGTCACATGATTTGGCTACGTATTTTACGACCGGCCGCCTGCCTGACGTCAACTTACCTTAGTTACCTTTTACAACACCTCAGTAAGAAATGAGGGTGGTCTATTCTATTCTGCCGGATATCACACGGCACATACCTTAGTCGCCTCTTACGACACCTCGGTAAGAAAGGAGGGTGGTCTATTCTATTTTGTCGGATACCACACGGCGGCATTACTCATTATTACTTATTTGGCACAAAACTTTTTTTTAATAGGTCACTTTTATACTATATTATATAAAAACAATAGGGTTGATTTAAATAATTCAAAAATTCGAAGAAAAATCAAATATCTTCCTCCTATAAGGCGGCGGACATATTTAGGCAGAAGAATCCGAAATGCAACGAATCAAATAATTAAAAAAAAAAAATTAAGTACCTGATCGATCTGATATCTATGATGAAGATATTTGCAAAGTTGTAGAGTGATTGAAGCTAGTTATTGTTCCAAGACTATAGTCCACGCGAATGAAGTTGCCGTTAAAAGCTAGTCTGAAATAAAAATTCGTTTCGATAACGAAACAAATATGTATATACTAAAAAGTTTACTAATATTAACGAATATTGGACATCAGTTTCAAAATCAAATACGGAATTGAATTCTAACATAAGTTAGTTATCCAATTTGTTTTTAATCTGATATCTCTTTTTCGCATACTGCATCGAACTAGTACTATAAACAAAGGGAAAAATGGAATGGCAATTGATAGATTTCAATTTGCTCCGCGACTATTAAAAGCTGACAACTATTCCAGTTCCGCCAGATTGGAGTGAGTGCAGTTGCACTGAATATTTCGATAGTTAATTTTCTATATTTCCGTGGGTGGTATTAAATATTTTCTGTGAACTAATGAAATCATTTGAGGAAATGCAATTTTAAATTTTATATTAATTTCTTTCTGTAAATAACGTTATTGTAATAAAATGTTTGACACTTCTGTGACATATGGTTTTGTTTGTTTATATTTAGTTTAGTAACTAAAACTATAGATTTAGAGTAATATTAGCTTCGTACGGAAAAACATTCAGATGTACTGTTATAAAAAGTAATGTAACGGTCCGTTACAATTCCACTGCTGGGCATAGGGCCTCTTCTCTCCGTTTCTGGAGAGAAGGGTTGGAGCTAAGACCTACCACGCTGCTCCAATGCAGATTGGTTGGTTACACATATCCCTAGAATTCTCCTGAGATTTGCACTCTTTCGCACGATGTTTTCCTTCTCCGAAAAGCGTGTGATAAATTGCAATTATCAATTAGACACATAAGTTTTAATAGAAAAACTCATTGGTGCCTGGCCGGGGTTTGAACCCATGATCGTCTCTAAAGAGTCACGGTCTCACCGCTAGGCTATCACAGGTTAATATAGAATTAGGCGTTACTTTGCGGAGATTCATAATACAAAAGTAATAATAAAATTATGTTGCTATAATCCGCGCTACAGTAAATAGAAAATATATATAATGCTTACTGTAGAGTGGAATATACGTTTTCATACCTGATACATGCAGGATTCTTAAAAACACATGCACGAATCTCCAAAAATAGAAAAATAATTTTATCATGACTTTTGTTTTTTATAATCTAATGATAAAATGCTTATCAGATTATTAGATTTTATAAGTAAATACGATCTATTTAGCCTCATTTAACACTTGACAACTGAATTGAATAATGATAAAAAATTACGTTTGTAAGTTTGTTTATACGATCTGAGTTTTACAATAAAGAATCGTTAAGTTTTTTTGACCCAGACCACAGAAACAATTCCAATCTCTAAAACAATAAACTATTGTTTATGAGTAATTTATAGAATTAATCATTACTTTGCGGAGATCCATAATACAAAAGTAATAATAAAAATTATTTTGTTATAATCCACGATACAGTAAACAAAAAATATATATAGTGCTAAACGTATAGTGGACTATTCGATTTTTCATACCCGATACATGCAGGATTCGTAAAAAGACATGCACAAACCTCCGTAAAGGCTTTGCGATTTTGTAGTGGAGTCTATCTCCTGATTTTGTACATATAATTATAAAAGGATTGGCGATGTATATAATAGACAAAGCAGGAACCAACATAAGCTTGCGTTTCCTGCTTTGCGCCTTGTAAAAGTTCGTAATTCGTTTGTGGGTTTGGGTACAAGATTCTATAATAAAATCCACAATCTACTTTAACTTTACCATTACAGCAGTTTAAAAATACTATTAAAAAAAGGTTAATTCAGAAAGCCTATTATACTATTGAAGATTACCTAGAAGATAAGAATGATTACTTACTTCGGGGAGGGACTATAGTGTGTCTCTCATATATTTATTTATTTATTAAATCTACATAACATAATACAAGTCATACAGGACTGCGGTTTCATAAAAATGTTTAAAAGATTAACCACTGTGTTTCTTGCTGGTTCTTCTAAGTAAGAGCGAATTTAAACCAGTTGTAGCTTCATAAATCATCTTGATTCTTGACTACTCCATAGTGCTTGAAAAAGCTTATTAAAGATTATTTTGATTAGATAATAATAGACAATCAGTTAGTATTAAGATATATACATTGAATTTTTTTTATAAACTTCTTTAAAATCCAGATTTCGTTTTAAATGTCGAGCTAAGCATACGGGCGACATTAGTTTTCTACAAATTGAAAACTGTTAAACAGTTCTATAAACTAAATAACGTCAGGTTTAGCGACAAAAGGCTTGTTACGGCACGAGGCAAGTCGCTAGCTAACTCAGAAAGTAAACACAGCTTCTTAAATATTGGTGACATCCGTCTATCGGAGCACGTGAAGTTACATACAAAATAAATCACATATATGTTTATACGGAAAATGCGATTATGGACTTTAGTTGTATTACTAGTGATGTTGGTGAGCGAGTGTTGGAATGCAAATAAGGGCAATCAGTGTCCGAATGTGAAGACGTCCCTAGGCGCCATTAGAAAGCGGAGGCACTTGACATTTCCTGAAGGATCTGATGTTGTGGTATGTCATTTTATGGATTCTATATAAATATAAATTCAGATTGATTGGTAAAGTTCTATGTCTTTTTTGATATTGCGGACCCGCTCCGGTTTGCATATAGTACTCGTAAAAAAAAGTAAAGTAACGACCTGGTACAATGCCACTGCTGAGCATAGACCTCTATTCTCTTCGTTTCTGGTGAGAGGAGTTGGAGCTAAGACCTACCAAGCTGCCCAAATGCGGATTGATAGACTACACAATGTCCCTAGAGTTCCCTAGAGATGTGCAGGTTTCCTCACGATGTTTTCCTTCACCGAAAAGCATGTGATAAATAGCAATTATCAATTAGACAAATAAGTTTTATATAGAAAAACTTATTGGTGCCTGCCCGGGGTTGAAACTCGTGACCCACTCGAAAGAGTCGCACGGTCTCACAGCTGGGCTATCACGACTTGCATGCATATAGTGCTTGCTTAAGCTCTACATAAGCTCTTGGTAGTTTTTACCCGCTTGAAATTCTCCCTCTCTTATTTGAGGACCTCTATCATTGAAGGTGTACTCTCTCGTTGGAGGCCTCTTACCTTTTTGGAGATTAAAGGATTAGATCTTAGACCTACCTCACTGCTTTGGTGCGAATTGACGGATTCGTTGATTACACATCTAATAATCCAATACAGATAATGCAGATTGCCTAACTATGTTTTTCCTCGTTGTAAATTCTCAAATTTCGTAGATATTTTTATTCATGAAAACTCGTCTTGAGCTTCGAACTCGCTATACACGCGGAACTTTATGGGAAATATATGGGACATTGACACACATGGCTGTCCATCCCTAAAGCATGTAAATTTAACGGTAAATATATATTATAATTCTAAATGCAGACTTAAATACAAATATACATCCAGACTCGCAGAACCAACAAATTGTTTATAGATAATGCTAGACTTCGGCGGGATACGAACCCGCGACCGTATAGCTGAAGGCAGGGTAACTGCCAAATGCAACGGGCTAGTCAAATGAATGAATAAACTCGTTTACCAGTTTAAAGGAGGAAAAACAAACTTTGCAGTAGCACTCTTTTCGCATAGAAAAAAATCCTAACAGTTTGGAATGGAAAGCAGTCTGGAATGGAATTTGATGAAGCCGACTTCATCGTAAGCTCCACAGGATCTCCTTCCATCTAAGCCAAATCTCTAAGGAGATAACTTATACCATACCAAACACGCCAATATATAAAACTTGACAACTGGCCCAGAAGACGCAGATTGCATTCATAGGAGTTTAAAAATATACCTACTTTAAAAAAAAGCCCGGCTCTCTGTTAAAGCAAAGAAAGTATTATAGTAATATTACAAGTACATTATTTCAAAACATCTTTCGCTTTTTAGAGTTTAATATAGTTAGGTGTTAAACGGATTTCCATAATAACTAGGTATCACAAAATATAAACTAGTTAGCCCGTGATACATTTGATGACAGGCCTCGATTCTAATCAAACACTAGAGTCGGAATCGCGGCGATTAATTTGATTGTAATTTGAATTTTACTGCCGTAATAAATTGATATGATATCATAAAGTATAAATTGGACTACTGAATTAAATATTATTGATAGTTACACAACGGGAATTATTATATTGTATGGGTATAAATCAGTAAGTTATAAATAAGCTAAAACTAACAGTCATAAAATTCCTTATTGCTGCAATTCTTCATACTAGACCAATGAATGTGATATCCGGCTAAGTAGAATAGATCACCCTCATTTCTTACCGAGGTTTCGTTAGAGGCGACTAAGGTAAGTCGACGTGCCGTATGGTATCCGGCTGAGTAGAAAAACTATCCTCATTCTCATTTCTTACTGAGGTGTCGTAAAATAAGACTAAGGTAAGGCAGGCGGCCGCTCGTAAAATATGTAGTTAAATAAAGTGACAACATGTTTATTACATGGTGTGGCGACCTCACTAAGAGTGTGATAAGGGCAGGAGGATGATGATAGGCGAATAAACTAATACCTACGTTAGCCCCCGGAAAGTTACTTTGGAATTTTGCTATGAAAAGCATACTGACCAGCAGTATACGTTCTCATACCAAAATTCCATTTGGCAAATTAATTTCGAACTTGCCTATATACAAGTTCAGACAGTGCCCATTTGTAGTTATGACATGAGGATGTATTCGTCAATAAGTATTATAAATATGCGCTCCCAGAAGATAATTAATACATATTTGGCAAACGAAGTTGGCTATTTGAATAATTTGGACTTTGAGTTGTATAAGCGGCAACCACGCATTAAAAAACTATTAGAACAGACGACCTAATAAAGTTTATTGAAATTCAAAAGTAATAATAAAATTTTACTATTACTTTTGTATTATGGATCTACGCAAAGTAACGCCTAATTCTATAAATTATTTATTGAAATTAGTGGACACATGATCATTTGGCATGAAAATCCTTTGAAGAGACCTATATCCATAAATTTTAAACAGAAAACACGAAACAATAGATAAAATATAATACACAAAGCAAATTTAAATAATAATTATTTAAGATTTATTAGTTTTAGACCCATCCAGAGTTACTTGATCAATTTTATTTGGCTTTATCAACAAATACATACAAAAGTACGTAAGTTGTTTGTGGGGTTGGATATAAGATTCTCTAATGAAATTCCGCAAGCAATTTTAGCTTTTCCATTCAACAATTTAAAACACTATTAAAAAAGGGCTAATACAGAAAAAAAGCCTACTATACTGTTAAGGATTACTTAGACGATAAAGATGCGTAGACATAGCTACTCTTCGACCCTGTACAAGACAGTAATGACTTAATGTTTATCTTTGTAAATTAATATATAAGTAAATACTGTGTATAAATTTAAGTACTGTATATATGTATGTATCCATTATCATGTATAAATATTTAAATATGTATTAGTGTATAATTATTATAATATTTATTAGTGTGTAAATATTCTTATGTATTTACGTTTATTATACTTTGTTTACCGTCCTATATACTCCTAGTTTTAGTTTCTCTTAATACAGGTTGCCTGTAAGAGATTGCTATTAGTGATAAGGCCGCCTTTGCACTATTCATAATTTTTAAGATTTTTGTAATTTTTTTTTTGTTTCTTTTTTAATTGTGCAATAAAGTTTATTATTATTTTTATTATTATTATGTAATAACCGAGTTTCTTGATTGCTCTTCTCAATAGGAACAGTTTTCTGTACCAGCGGTAGAGTTGACGATTTAAAAGCACTTGCTAGAATAAAGAATATCTTGAATTTGAACTTGAATTTATCCTCAAAAAACTCCCCTTGATTAGTTTTAAGTCTATCATAGTGTTTTATATTCTAAAAGAACCCCACCAACCAATTAAGGCGTTGTTGAATCTAGGATGTATTCTGTTATATACTATGAATAATAATAAATATACACATTGATCACCAGATCACCGTTTCCCTCGTGAAAGCATTCATGACGCACGCCCCATCTGGCTGGAACCTGGTTTTGGAGATAGACGTCCTATACCCACTTCCTGATTCAAAATTCGTCAACTCTTATTGGAGAAGGAAACTTCATCACAAGCAGAAGAGGGAGTTCTGGGATAGAATACAGAATGCTATCGAGTAGTAAGTAACGTTTATTGGTTAGTGTGACTAAAAAAGAGAAGAAAATTGAGGAGATTTGTTGGCAGATTCTGTTTTAAATGCTTTTAGAATGCTACTCTCTTTCTTTCCACAGGAGACTCACGAAACTGGTGAAATGAGATCTTTAAGGATGTGCAGTTCTAATAAGAGTTTTTTTTCCATTTAACCGCACCACGCATGCAATTGAAAATATAAGTATTACTATACTAAATAAGTTTTCTATAATTAGAAAAACTATCCCAGTCCCACAGCTGGGAATAGGCCACCTCTCTCCGTTTTTTGGAGAGCAGGATTGGAGCTAAAACCTACCACGCTGCCCCATTGCGGATTGGTAGGTTATACATATCGCTAGAATTCTCTAGAGATATGCAGGTTTCCTCACGATGTTTTCCTTCACCGCGCGTGTGATAAATTGCAATTATCAATTAGACACATAAGTTTTAATAGAAAAACTCATTGGTTCCAGCCAGGGTTTGAACCAATGTTCGTCTCTAGAGAGTCGTACGGTCTCACCACTGGGCTATCACAGCTTAGTACAAATAGATTATTAGTAAATAAACTCATTCATAAGATAGTTTTAGATGGTTTACACAAATTGGTTGCAATATGACGATTATGTTTAATGTTTGACAAACTCGAGCTGCTTTGAAGCTTTAATCGGAAACGCTACCTTAATTCTTTGATATAAGAAAACAATATATGGTGGGATTAATCCTCTTTAATAGTTTTAAAGAACAGTCAGCGATGGCATACATATGTCTTCAAGCATCGACTGCTAAGAAAACGCGTTAATGGAAAATTTATTTAGATAGTCTCGCTACTGCTAATTCGGAATTCCCTTTGTGAATAATCAAGCTACAAAGTATTTGTATATATTATTTTAAAAACCTTACTATTTTGTGTACTCTTTATTGTTTTCTGACTCAAGGATGTGAAAATTAAATTTTTACTTACAGTGTATAGAGCCATTTATATGTATTTATGGATAAGACAAAATCTAATATACGAGTATTAGAGTAAATAATAATAATAATAAATAACTCTTTACTGCACACCAATTAAACATTAAACAAAAAGCAAGAGAAAAAAGACCAAACATAAGTGCAAGGGCGGTCTTATCACCAAAAGTGATCTCTTACCCCCTACGTTAAAGTAACAGAGATAGTTTCTTATCTTATGTAGGTTGAGATCGGTGCACAAGACGGATTAAAGATAATAAAATCGATAAAATTACTTATTAATATTACATTCTACGTTACACAAATAGAGCATAATAACAAATACTTAAATATATGTTCATTTTCCAGACATAAATCGTAATAAATATATATAAATATATACGAACTTCGAACAGTGCGTGTTGCCAGTGATGACCTACGGATCCGAAACGTGGTCGCTCACTATGGGCCTTATAAGAAAGCTCAGAGTCACTCAGCGGGCGATGGAGCGAGCTATGCTCGGAGTGTCTCTACGAGATCAAATCAGGAATGAGGAGATCCGTAGAAGAACTAGAGTCACCGATATAGCTCAGCGTATCGCGAAGCTGAAGTGGCGCTGGGCGGGGCACATAGTGCGGAGGATCGATGGGCGCTGGGGTCTTAAGGTGCTGGAATGGCGACCCCTCACCCGAAAGCGCAGCGTCGGTAGACCCCCTAAGAGGTGGACAGACGACCTCAAAAAGGTCGCAGGGAGCCACTGGATCCAGGCGGCGCAAGATCGTGTGGTGTGGCGATCCCATGAAGAGGCCTATGTCCAGCAGTGGACGTCCATCGGCTGACGAAGAAGAAGAAGAAGATATATTAGGTCCTTACATATGAAATTGGCGTTTTCTATGGGAGGAACATAAAGTCGTTTTTTTTAATGAAGTATATTTAATTAATCAAAGTATGTACAATTGCTATGTATGCACTTTTGCCATCTCATAGGTAGTTCATTGATCCCCTTACTAAAAAAACCATTCGGGCGGGAATCAATAAAATCTTTGAAGGCGGTTTGGACTGCCCCATCGGTGTTGAATTTTTTTCCTTGCAAGTAGTTATCCAAATTGCGAAAAAAATGGTAATCTGTTGGAGCAAGGTCCGGAGAGTACGGTGGATGTCTAAGACATTCTAATTGAAGCTCCTCTGATTTGGTAGCCGTATGTTGTGCAGTGTGTGCTCTAGCGTTGTCCTGAAGCAGCAGTGGCCTAGAGCGATTGACCAGCCTCGGTTGTTTAGCAGCTAGCTTTTCCATCATGGTTTGCAGTTGCTGACAATAGATATCTGCCGTAATCGTCTGGCCAGATTTAAGAAAGCTGTAGTGAACGACACCTGCACTAGTCCACCAAACACTTACAAGCAACTTTTTTTTAGTCAATTTTCGCTTAGGGCAGGATTTGGCTGGTTCGCCAGGGTTCAGCCATTGCGATGAGCGCTTCCGATTATCGTAGAGGATCCACTTTTCATCACAGGTAATGATTCGATTTAAAATTCCTTCATTATTGTGTCGGTTGAGTAACGTAACGCAGCAGTCGACGCGCGTTTGTCGGTTTGCTTCACTCAATTCATGAGGTACCCACCTTTCAAACTTTTTCACCTTCCCAATTTGCTTCAAGTGGATTAGAATAGTTTTATCACTAACACCGGAGCCTGCAGCTAACTCGGACGTGGTTTGCGATGGATCCGCTTCCACAATAGCCTTCAATTCTTCATTATCAACTTTGGTCTCCGGCCGTCCACGAGGCCTGTTCTGCAGGTCGAAATTTCCAGAACGAAAACGTTGGAACCAAAAACGCACTGTGTTTTCTTTTGCGACACCGTCACCATACACATCATTAATCCTTCGAGCCGTTTCTGCAGCACTGGTGCCACGGTGGAACTCATACTCGTAAATATCGCGATATTTCATGTTTTCCATTTTGTAAACAGAGTGACACAAAGAAAAAAACAAAAGAAGAAAAAACACAAATGCATGAGTAAAGTAGCTATATGAATTTGAATTTTGAAGCAATAGCTGTATGAATTTGAATTTGGAATTCCTAACCATAAAACTAATATTTGAGATCAAGGTGGCCAGTACAAAACGCCAATTTCATATGTAAGGACCTAATATATTAGGTATTAATATATATAAATATATATATACGTATACAAACAAATACTATACTTATAAAAACGTATTTACTTATACTTATAAAGAGTGATGTAGCGGCCCGTTAGAATCCCACTGCTGGGAATAGGCCTCCTCTCTCCGTTTCTGGAGAGAAGGGTTGGAGCTACCACGCAGATTGGTAGGATACACATACCTCCAGAATTCTCTAGAGATATGCAGGTTTCCTCACAATGTTTTCCTTCACCGAAAAGTGATAAATTGAAATTATCAATTAAACACATGAGTTTTATAAAAACTCATTGGTGCCTGCCCGGGTTCAAACTCGTGTTCCCCTTGAAAGAGTCGCACGGTCTCACCGCTGAGCTATCACAGCTCTTATAAAGAGTAATTATATGTTATTGGTTAAAAGGCTAGCAAGCTTCACGTCCCGATTACAGATTCGTTCCCCTTTTGTTCCTAATAAGCAGAACTCATGTCAAATATTTATTTTGAATAATCCGAATAAAGTAATTTGAAATATTTTCAGCCATAACCTCAACGGTCGGGCTTGCATTTTGAAAAGCATCTGTGAAGCCAAAAGGTTTTTGGCGCCACCGGGAAAGTCATTGGTCCATGATCTACTCAGAGCTATTTTTGCGTAAGTTTTTTTTAAATAAAATTAATTTTGCTATGATCATGACTGAAATGATCGCCAGGATGGCAGTCAGACACACAGCCTATGACAAAGGTGATACTGTTATGTAAAAACCCCTTTTCTCTTACGTATCGGACATATATGGTGGATCTAACTAGTACAACATTAATTTATAGAATTAGGCGTTACTTTGCGGAGATCCATACTACAAAAGTAGTAATAAAATTATTTTGCCATAATCCGCGATACAGTAAATAGAAAATATATACAGTGTTAAATGATAGACTCCACGAGTCTATCTCCTGATGATGCTTCCGATGCGGGGCGAAACGATTGTTGAGTTTGTGATAGTGAACGTGTGTAGTGCTTGTGTATTGTGGTGGCAGTGGTGGAGGTTTGTGCATATGTTTTTACGAATCCTGCATCAACGGGTATAAAAAAACGGATAGTCCACTATATATTTAGCACTATATATTTACTGTATCGCGGATACAAAATCCGGATACGGATCGCAAAATAATTTTATAATTACTTTTGTATTACAAGATTATATGGTGTAGATATTTTATAGGATGTCTATCGATACAACCGACAGGGATAACTTATTGGTTTCGTAATTCATCTGTATTCTCTTCTATTCTATTCTATTCACTCTTTGCTTCTAACAGCACGTCGAATAAGAAGGCATGTAAGAAATTGTTATTTATCGAAATCTGAAGTTACTTTAAATGTGCACTTTACATTCCAAAAGACACGCCATGTGGTTTCCGGCAGAATAGAATAGACCACCTTCCTTCCGTTCTTACTGAGGTGTCGTAAGAGGCGACTAAGGTATGTGCCGTGTGGTATCCGGCTGCATAGAATAGACCACCAGGCGACTAAGGTAAGTTGACGTCAGGCAGGCGGCCGGTCGTAAAATACGCAGCCAAATCATGTTACATGTTTGTAACATGTTGTGCCGACCCCACTTTGAGTGGGTTCTGCCCTTAGGCAGGAGAATGATGATTTACATTCCAAAAGACAAAAGTAAATAAAAAATAAACAATAAAGTTTAAACAAATCAATGAATCTCTTTTGAATTACTTTGATTTTATATCATGCTGATCTCTATCGAGTTCGCAAATTCGCATTCTATACCTCAAATAAGTAATTTCTTTGGGATATTCCGTAACTTAAATGATATGGGAAATTTTATATGTCACACGTTCCAATTATTAGGATAATCGTACACACCAGCCTTAAACGCGTTCTACCTAGAAAACATACGCATGTATATTGATCCATTGAGATATAGCAAAATATGGCGTTTATGATTAAAATTTTAAGTAATTTTATTACGCGAAAACTTAATGTGAAATTTGGTGCAGTAATAAATAAACGGCATTAAATAATTTATAGAATTAGGCGCTACTTTGCGGAGATCAATAATACAAAAGTAATCATAAAATTATTTTGCTATAATCTTCGATAAAGTAAATAGAAAAGAAAAATCCGCCGTTTGGTATCCGGCTGAGTAGAATAGACCACCCTCCTTTCTTACATAGGTGTCGTAAAAGGCGACTAAGGTAAGTTGACGTCATGCAGGCGGCCGGTCGTAAAATACTACGTATTCCAAATCATATGACAACATGTTTGTAAAATGTTATGCCGACCCTACTTAGAGTGGGATAAGGGCAGGAGGATGATGATGATGAAAGTAAATAGAAAAAATATATTGTGCTAATTGTATAGTGGATAATCCGTTTTTTCATATCCGATACATGCAGAATTCGTTAAAACCTTTGCGATTTTGTCGTGAAGTCTGTCTCTAGATGATGCTTCGGTTGCGGGACGAAACGATTGTTAAGTTTGTGAACGTGTGTAGTGCTTGTGTATTATGGTGACGGTGGCGGAGGTCGGTGCATGGTGCAATGCTGCATGTTTCAGATATGAGAACGAACAGTCCACTCTACATTTACCATTATATATATTTCTTGTTTACTTCCCCTTTTGGTAAATTTTAAACTTTCGCGATTCATACTTATTATTATATAAATAAACGGGTCACATCGCGGCAAAATCGAGTTATCTCTTTACAAGGTTCGACGTTTCGGCAGAGTTGCATCCGCCATGGTCACGAACTGACTGGAAGGAATCGTTGCAAGCTATATCGCGTGCAGACAATAACAGTGTGGTGTGCAAGAGACCTTACGCGGATTGTGCGGTTCAAGTGAGGGTAGATGAATAAAATAATAGCTGTAGTACTCGGGAACGAAAACGCCGCGGCGCTCCAGTCAGTTCGTAACCATGGTGGATGCAACTCTGCCGAAATGTCGAACCTTGTAAAAAGGTAAGTCGATTGTGCCGCAATGTGACCCCTTTATTTATATAATAATACTTCCCATTTTATACTCATTTCATATTTTATATGGTCTAAATAAAATTATGCACTGTAATTTCAAACGGTTAAAAATAAAACCACATCTCGTATGTTTCTACGAGGAATGTTCTCCGTATCAAGTTAATTGCCTTATAATCCGTGTACGTGACACCCATCTATACGTGTGCGGATTAATTCATAATATTCATTTTAATGGCTTTACACTGAGCGCAGATACGAGATAACTGCGCGTTTTATATCCTGTAAAATTTACACATTTCGGGATTGAAGTTTTTTCCGTAATAAAAGAGTAACGCCTTATTACTATCTCACTGCTGGTAATAGGCCTCCTCTGTCCTTTTTTAAAGAGAACCCCACAAAAATATCCCACCACGTTGAATTGGTAGGCAACAAATATCCTCTCTCATTATTTCGACTCCGATTTTTTTTCCAAAACTTTTTCATTTCATTCATTATTTTTACTATAAAAGTAAAGTAAAGTAGCTGCCTGTTACAATCCCACTGCTGGGAATAGGCCTCTTCTCTCCGTTTCTGGAGAGAAGGGTTGGTGCTAAGACCTACCACGCTGCTCCAATGCGGATTGGTAGGTTACACATCTCCAGAATTCTCTAGAGATATGCAGGTTTCCCCACGATGTTTTCCTTCACCGAAAAGCGTGTGATAAATTGCAATTATCAATTAGACACATGAATTTTAATAGAAAAACTCATTGGTGCCTGCCCGGGTTTGAACTCGTGTTCCCCTCGAAAGAGTCTCACGGTCTTAACGCTAGGCTATCACAGCTCTTTTTTTTTCTTTTTATTTTTACTATGCTCATTTTTATTTCAAAAACAACCGAATATACCGGTAAATTTAATGTGTCTCTAGTTAGGATTCGACCATGCATTCACAGAATATTAAAATATGTCTACTTTGTCTTATTTATATAAACAATAAATAAAATTTCAAATTCGCCGTGTGGTATCCGGTTGAGTAGAATAGACCACGAAGACACAGAGTTCGAAGGAAAACAAACGGCGGGGGTTAAACTAGTTACTATATAACTCTTCTTGTTTGGGTGATGCGTCGCTTTGTGATTTTGTCATGGATTTTATCTCCTGACAATGGTTTGGTTACGGGGCGAAACGATTGTTGAGGCTGTGCAGTGCTTGAGTATTGCTTTGTTATTGGTGGTGGGTAGTGCACGAGTTTTTAGAGATTCTGCGTGTATTAGGTATGAGAACGGATTACATTACATTACATTATACTATTAGCTATATCGCGATATATATATCAAACTAATATTTTCTATATTTATCGTGGACTTTTATCTCAGTATCATCGGTGTCATTCGCTTCACAGTATATTTAAAGCAATTCAATTTTATACATAAGAATATACATAATTATAAAAAGGTTGGTATATAATAGACAAAGTAGGAACTGACATAAGCTCGCGGTTCTTGCTTTGCGCCTTGCAAAAGTACGTAAGTCGTTTGTGGGTTTGGGTGTAAGATTCTATAATATAATTCGGCAATCTACTTTAACTTTACCATTACAGCAGTTTAAAAACACTATTAAAAACAGGCTAATACAGAAAGCCTATTATACTGTTGAGGATTATTTAGACGATAAGAATGTGTGGATATAGCTACTCTTCGACCTTGTACATGACATCTAACTAAGTGTTACTAGTAATAAGAATTATTCTTTGAAAAGAGCAACCGCCGAGTTTCTTGCTGGTTCTTCTCGGTAGGAACAGCTTTCCGAACCAACAGTAGATGTTGACGATTCAAAAGCAATTGTTTACAAGTTCACTTGAATACTTTGAGTTTAGAATATTTTGAGTTTGAGTTTGAGTATTGATATCCATGTAGATGAACGAGGTCAAATGCTAAAACTAGTAATATAATAAATCTATTTAGCACTAATGACCTTATTAATATTAGTGTAGAATTAGTCGGTGGGGTTTGCGGGAGATTTGATTGATCACAGCAATGACAAGCGCAGACACCACAAGTTATTGGCTTTTATAATTATAAAGAGAAATTACTGGCTTAATTTTCTCTCAGCGGTGTTAAAGCCTGTTGATTACTCGCCCCTAATTTTCGTATAACAGCGAGCGATAACTACTAATTTTATTTCTATTGGTATTCAAGTTAGGTCTTGTAATAAAAAGTAATGGATGTCTGTTAGAACTTTATGGACTCCGAAACGCCTGGACCGATTTGATTCAAATTTTCAGACAATCGTTTGAACAGCGCAGCGGATGTCTCTGTAAAGTTTGGTGGTGATAGGAGCTTTTTTTAAACTGTTCAGCTTTGTTTCGAAGGTATTCGAAACCTTATTGTGGTACAGTAACGCGTGGCCGGAGAGACAAATTTAATATTAGTAAATTTAACTGCATCCTTTCTTACTTATAATGTTAAACATCATCATCCTCCTGCCCTTATCCCACTCTAAATCACCTCGGTAAGAGATGAGGTGGTCTATTCTATTCAGCCGGATACCAAATGTTTAAGGCCTTGTTGAGTACATGGGATTAGTAAAACATATATAAAACACTAGGTTTTGTCCGCGGCTTCGCTCGCGTGGAATTTGGTCTGTCACATTAAGTTTCGTGGCAGATCATTTTAGATTAATTTTTTACTTTATATTAAACAATATACTTATATTTATTAAAACTCATGTTAATATACTTATTTTATTAAAACTCATGTCACACAGTATGAAAATTTGGGAAAAAGTGATAGAGCGAAGAATGAGAGAAGAGTGTACGATAACGCAGAACCAGTTTGGTTTTATGCCAGGGCGGAGCACGACGGACGCTATTTTCGCCTTACGCCAGCTATGTGAGAAATATCGACATGCGCGTAAGGACCTGGACATGGTTTTTATTGACCTAGAAAAAGCGTACGATCGTGTTCCCCGTGAAGTTCTGTGGTGGATTTTGAAAGAAAAGAGCCTGCCTGGGAAGTATGTACGGATTGTATATTCCATGTATGCCAGAGCTAGTACTCATGTCCGGTCTGAAGCCGGTGTTACTGACAATTTCGATGTGTCTGTAGGCTTACACCAGGGATCGGCTTTAAGTCCCTTTTTATTTCTCTTATTGATGGATGCACTTACTGCTGATATTCAAGAGGAAGCTCCTTGGTGTATGCTATTTGCCGACGATATCGTGATTGTCGGTGAAAATGCAGCTGAGGTCCAGAGCAGATTTGTAGAATGGCAAGAGAAATTGGAGAGTTTTGGTTTAAAGATCAACCTGACCAAAACTGAACACATGCAGTGTGATTTCAGTGGTCTCTCCAATTTTTCTCCAATAACCTTAAATGGTGTTGTTTTGCCAGTCTGCTCCGACTTCCGGTACCTTGGTTCGCTTTTCCTAAAGAACGGTGAAATTGATCGCGATGTGAGGAATAGAATGAATGCAGGATGGATGAAGTGGCGACAGGTCTCAGGAACAATATGTGACCCCCGAATGCCCCCTAAACTAAAGGGAAAAATTTACACATCGGTCATAAGACCTGTCGTAATGTATGGATCAGAATGTTGGGCTCTGAAAAAGATGGATAAAAAAAGAGTACATGCAAATGAGATGAGGATGTTAAGGTGGATGTGTGGTGTGACAAGACTTGATAAAATAAGAAATGAGTATATAAGGGGAAGTCTGAAAGTTGCGCCCATTATAGAAAAGATGAGAGGTGCAAGATTGGGATGGTATGGACATGTAATGAGGAGGGATGAAAATCATGTGATCAAACGAGTGTTGAGTATGAATGTGGATGGATATGTGACTAGAGGAAGGCCTAAAAAGAGATGGTTGGACTGTGTGAAGTATGACATGCATATAAAAGGAGTAGCGCCAGAGTTGACGAATGATAGAAGAGAATGGAAGAGAAAAACATGTTGTACCGACCCCACTTAGAGTGGGATAAGGGTAGGAGAAAGAAAGACTTATATTTATTTAGTCACTCCTACATCGAAAATTTCAGATGTCTAACTTAAAAACAAAAGGATTCCATACAATCTTCGCGCCTCGCGCATATAAGGCACTCTATGGCGCTCCATTTAAGCCAACCATATCGTGATAACGTTTAAACTATTCGGCCAAATTACTTAGTGTAAAAGACAAAGTTTATCGACATGAAATACTGAAAGTGACAAATGTATTGATTTTTATAAGAGTATGATAAATATACTAAAATATGCATTATAAAATAGTATCTAATTTAATTAACTTTATGATTCACAATTTTGGTCATAGTGGCTTCCACATAAAAGGTAGATATATCCTGTTGCGGACTTTTATTTAGAACTTTTTAAGACAAACAATACTACGGTACATATCTTTGTGTAACTCCAATGGTTTAGGCAGCGTACGCCAAAATAGCTCTCAAAGGCCAGATTTTATCCGACTTTATTGACATGAATCGTTATATTACATAAAATCATTACAAATTGTAGCCTATATGTTGTTCTGATGTATAACCTATATAAATGTAAAGTTTCATCCAAATCTGTCCAGTAAATTTTTCGTGAAAGAGTAACAAACATCCATCCATACTCACAAACTTTCGCATTTATAATATTAGTAGGATAACTTCCAGATTGCGTCGGAATACTTCTCTCCCTCTCTCGCTCTGTCTCTATCTCACGCTCTCTCGCTCTCTTTTTCTTGCTCTATCTCACGCTCTCTCTCACGCTCTCTCACTATCTCACGCTACCTCACTCTCTATTCTTCTCTCTTGCACTATCTCACGTTCTCTCGCTCTCTCTTGCTCTATCTCACGCTCTCTCTCTTCATCTCTCTCTCGCTTTCTCTCTTTCGCTGTTCTTATTGTGATGTAAATTTCCGGTCTAATGGTATAACGGTTTGTACAATACCACTGTCGGGCATGTGCCTCCTCTCTCCATTTTTGAAAGGAATGATTAGAGCTAAGAGCCATTACGCTTCTCCAATAGGATACACATATCCCGGAGTTAGCTAGAGATATGCAAGTTTTTTCACGATGTTTTCCTTCACTGAAATCGTGTGATAAATTGCAAATATCAATCAGGTATAGTACCCGGCATTAAATAATGCACATTGATTTTTAGAACGAAACAGTCGGCCAGTTTGGTTTCGTAGAGCGCTGTCAGTGTCACTCACTTAGTATGTGACGTTTCGCGTGAGTTCGTCAGTCTGTGCCACAGAGACTCTATGAAACAGAATCTATTCAATCCGATTCTATCGAATCTATCTAATCCGATTTCTCTCACTAAGCCTCGATATGCATGAACCTATGACACCCTAGAGAGAGGCACACATTCTCACCTTCATAGCTTTCCGATCTTAAAAAAAATAAGCCAATTAAACACCGTTGTTAAGAACAACATAAACATGAATGAATGGCTTAAAAGGCCCTCAGCGTTTTTTAAGCCCTGTTGATCACTTGCCGTTAACTTTCGGTTAGCACGGAGTAATTACTGCAAATTTTATTTTCATTGCAATTTAAGTGTTGGCTATTAAGCATTTTGTGTTAGTAAAAAGTTAAACTGGAAATCAGTTGGTTTAATAATAAGTAATATTTATTAATACAGACTTAAGTACTCTTTACTATAGTTTTACTTTTTTACTTGTTTTTTTACTTTGCTATTACTATAGCAAATTTTTCGCAATTTATTTCTTTATTCTTCTTCCTAGAGTTTATCCCAGCCTATGCCAGTAGGCCTACCATGAACTCTTATTGCGACTCAATTGAAGACGTAAACGAAATTGTTTTGCTTTTTCATAGAATGACGTCTTAGACACTTGAAGTCGTTGCCGAATGAGCGTTTGGAATTCGTCCTAAGAACACGTGATTAAAAGAGACAGATTTATCTATAGTTCATATAACGTTATCTTTTTCAAAAATTACAACCCCAATGCAATGCACTTCATGGTACGAAAGTAAGCGGTTCGCGGTCGTCGATTACGTCTTCAATTGAGTCGCAATAAGATTTTATGGTAGGCCTGGAGGGTCCACTTCCCTGATAAGCTGCTTCCACATTGCACGGTCTAATGTATCCCCTCTGTGTAGACCGTTGGAACGCATGATTGATTCCATAATATCAAGCCAACGTTTTTCGGTCGGCCACGTGGTCTATGGTCGGGAACAGGCATGTTGAGGCATCTGTGACCCACATAGCTCTGGGGACTTCGTAGCACATGACCAAACCAGCAAAGACGCGCTTCTACGCCATTTATTTCTTTATTATTTTGTTAAAATTTTATTTGGGGAACAAAAAATACACTAAAAACAGTAATATAATGATGTGAAAACATTACTACTGTATGATACAAACAAAAGATATGTTATATTGTAAATATAATCTTGTATACAAAATTCTCGTATCACAATGAGCTAGTTACCATACTCTTCGGAAACGGCTTGACCAATTTTTATGAGATTTGTGAAAACATTTGTGATGTGATTTCTACGCAGGCGATGTCGCATGTATAGCTAGTATTAAGTAAGTTTATTTAATTCCTGTTCGTGTAATGGGTTCACGCCTTAAAGGTTTTTGGTTTGATATATTAGAACCACCTACAGCGCAGTTTATCTCGACCGCACCAAGAGGCGTGAACGTGGATGCGAGGAAAATATCAAAAAATTCCCAAAATATTTGTTATTTATCTTCAAGATAAGCGTTTAGGGCGCAAACATCCCATATATATTGTGGTGAACAATACTTTTGTAAACTTTTTCTGATCTAGTGCGATTTGATTCTTTGTATGTATTTTAATAATTGTCTAGGCTTATGTAGGTTTTTTTAACAATGTTTTTCTTCACCCTGAAGTCTATAAAAGTACATAAATATCATCCTTACTATCTGGATACGTGGCGATCCACAACAGTGCGGTTTCCAAATAATTTTATTCCCAGCACCACCATTTTATGGAATAATCTCCCTCTAACAGCGTTTCCGGATCGGTACGACATAAATACCTTCAAAAAGCGTATTTTCCATCTTTTTAAAAATCGGCAGTACACTCGCTCTGCGAGAGATCGTGGGCGGCGGTGATAACGTTGAACTGCATGCTCATCTGCCATCCTATTTCATAAAAAAACAGTAAAGTACCAGACTTTTACTACCATTCTCCTCTCTCCGTTTCTGGACCTAAGACCTACCACGCTGTTAAATTCCGGATCGGTGGGTGGCACATATCCTTAGAACTCTCTAGCGATATTCAGGTTCCCTCACGATGTTTTCTTTTAAAAAAGCGTGTGTTAGATTGCACTGATTCTAGGGATATTTGTACCATACACCTACCATTCCGCATTGGAACAGCGTGGTAGGTCTTAGCTCCAACGAGCGTTTTTAGAGAGAACTAAAAACGGACAGAGGAGGTCTATGCCCAGCAGTGGGATAGTAACAGGCCGTTACTTAAATACTTTGTTACTTAATATTTTCTTTTTGCTTTTATGGAAAATTATACCAAAATAATATTATAATAACTTTTGTATTATGGCTCCCCGTAAAATAACACCTAAAGTAATATTTTTTCCTAGTCTATTTTCATCATCATCATCCTCCTGACCTTATCCCACTCTAAGTGGAGTCAACACAACATGTTATATTAACACGCTGTCATATTATTTGGCTACGTATTTTAGGACCGGCCGCGTTCCTGACGTCAAATTACCTCAGTCGTGTCTTACGACACCTTGGTTGGAAAGAGGTAGGTTTATTCTACTCGACCGGATACCACACGGTGGGTCAACTTACCTTGGTCGCCTTTTACGACACCTCGGTAAAAAATGAAGGTTCTCTTTTCTATTCAGCCGGATACCACACGATGGGTCAACTTACCTTAGTCGCCTTTTACGATACCTCCGTAAGAAATAAAGGTGTCTATTCTACTCAGTCGGATACAACGTTTCTCCTAGTCTATTTTATATTCTCTAACTTAATTCAAACTTCTCACCTAATCGTTACATTTCAGCGCTCCAATCCACGAAGAGGATTTCACGAACGAAGTTGCTGATGCATACAGTGAGATTTTGGATCCAAACTTCTGCGACCAAGTTAACGACTGTCCGTTTTCAATCCTACATTTCGTGTTGACTTTGAACAAATTAAAATATTAGATCTACATAGTTCACATAACTGTTTATCAGTGTTATGTACAAGGGATCGTGGATCTGGATGGAAATGCCTGTAGGCCTAACATGAACTCTTATTGCGACTCAATTGAACACGTAAACGACGACCGCGAACCGCTTTCTGTTCGTACAATGAATGTGAATTGCATGGGGGTCGTAATGTTTGAAAAGGATAACGTTATATGAACTATAGATAACTCTGTCTCTTTTACTCAAATGTTCTTAGGACGAATTACGAACGCTCATTCGGCAACGACTTAAAGTGTGCATCTTTAAGACCTCATGGTATGAAAATGCAAAACAATTTCGTTTACGTCTTCAATTGAGTCGCAATAAGAGTTCATAATAGGCCTGCAGGTGATTCGTTATAAACACTCTTCAACTTTTTACTACAAAATAAGTATAGTACGCGGCAATAAATAATGCATATCGAGGCTTAGAGAGAGGAAACCGGCTAGATTCTGCTTCATAGAGCATTGTCTCTGTCGCACAGACTGACGAACCCGTGTGAAACGTCACATACTATCTGAGTGACAGTGACAGCGCTCTACGAAACGAACTAGCCGGCTGTTTCGTTCTAAACATCGATCCGTTGTCCAATAAGAAAGCCGAGGTCACTATTATTTCACTTTTATTTTCACTTCTTTATTCGCTCTTGATAGCTATTCTCAAAATTAACGACGAGGCGCACGATAATCGATAATCGATTTATTTTAAATGAAATTATTCAGTTATCGATTTTAGGTCTCTTAAGTCACATCCTACTTTAGTTGTTTTTTTGTATTATTAAACTTTGTAAAGACGGTATAACATTTTATCTCAGCCATATTGCGCAATACTTTAGAAATAAGTGCTTCAACACACGTGTACTAGTCAATAGAGCTGATACTAGAAACGTTGACTCGATTTGATGCTTACTGATATGAAATAAATTTAGTACCCTTTATTAAACAGGATGTAGAGAATTGAATTCTCAAGTATCCTTAACTTAATAAAGTTAAGGATACTTGATTTCTCAAGGTCCGGTTGGATTTTGAGATGTTAGAATTTCAAAGTTAATTTATTTGTCTGTTGTTGATTACATTATTTAGAAACTGGTATAAATAAAAATATTATTTACTATACCTATTATAGTGTTTTGATTGTATCACCATGCTGCCCTGATAGAATATCTTTAAAAAAAATATAGATATACGACGTCTTCCATCTATGAAATAAGCGTGCTAAATTGTAAATACCTATCATTAATTAATTAAAATACACGTGAAGTTTTATGCCGCCGTGTGGTATCCGGCTGAGTAGAATAGACCACGCTCATTTCTTACCGAGGTGTCGTAAAAGGCGACTAAGGTAAGTTGATCCACAGTGTGGTATCCGGTTGAGTAGAATAGACCACCGTCTTTCTTACCGAGGGGTCGTAAAATACGACTAAGGTAAGTTGACGTCAGACCATGTGACCACATATTTGAGCATGTTGTGTCGACCCCACTTAGAGTGGTATAAGGGCAGGCAATGTCACGAAGTTTTATGGAATTTATGGAATTTGTGGGTATCTGGAGCTTTTACCTACAACGTCTTTAATTGGCTTGAGCGTTCTTACTTTTAGAACATCACTGCAGTCAATAGATGTTAATGAATTGTGGGTTAATAGTAACATTATTTGCTTTTCAATGATATAAAATTCATCACAGTTTTAAATGAAATTCGACTAATCTTATTATCATATAAAGTAATCGCGGATTATAAAAGTAAAAGTAAAGTAACTGTTACTATCCCATTGACGGGCAGAGGCCTCCTTTCTCCTTTTTTAGGCGAGAAGGGTTGGAGCAATGACTTACGCTGCTCCAATGTGGATTGGTAGGTACACATATCCCCAGAATTTTCCGAAATATGCAGATAGTTTCCTTCGCCGAAAAGCGTGCAGATTGCAGATATCAATAACATTAGTTTTAACAGAAAAATTGTTTCGTGTCACATCGTGTGTGTTTCGTCGCACAGTCGTTTCGATATCGCTGTAATTATATCGCGTATTATACCAAAACCAAATTATCATTACTTAATTATTATGAAAGTGAAAAGTAATGCACTATTTTATAAATTACTAGCTTTTATAGTTAATATATAGATCGCGGCGGGAACTGTAGCAGTTCCCGCCGCGTCGTGTAAAGAGTTCATGAATAAGTGCCCCGGACGGGTTCGAAACTAGTCGGGCTAATCCGATAAAATTAGACGTGAGTATAGCTGGTATCTATATATTAACTATGAATACTACTCATGATAGTTTAAATTTAAAAATTACTATAATGATGTTATAAAGTCTATAGCCTTCCTCGATAAATAGATTATCTTACATATAAAAAAAATTTCAAATCGGTTCAGTAGTTCCTGAGATTAGCGCGTTCAAACAAACAAACAAACTCTTCAGATTTATATATAAGTATAGATATAGATATTGTTAGATATAAATATATGTTATTAAAATCACTATTTTCAAATATTTTATAATTTTATATAAAAGCGGGTATTTTAAAATGGAAAGAATGTCTTAAGAATAAAGTCGGTTCTCACATACCACGTCGCAGTTAAAAAGATTTATTGGACTTGTCGACACTTACTTGCGACACCTTTTAACCGTTATGTGTTCTTTAGTTTTAATATAATTCATAATATACTATTTTATTCTATCTTTTATTCTTAAAATAATTATACATTTATTTTATTCTTCATTTCTTTTCTTCTTTCTTTTACATCAGAATTAAAGAGAGATATCTTCTTTCAAATCAGGGATACAGATTGATGTGATTTTTTTATTCGAAATAGTGAAAGAGTTAGATAAAGTTATAGCCTACTTTTTATCTCGTTACAGAAGTGCGTGCAGACAAATTTGCATATAGTAAACTATACCTAAAAGATAGATACTTTGCCCGTCAGGTTTTTTGTTTTTGTAGATTAATTGTATTAGACATGGTTTTGGGTGTAGGGAGGAAGCTCGGCCAATTTAGTATTTTCTAGTTTAAAATTCACCTGCTCGTGGTGCATCCTGCAGTTAAACCAACGAGTTTTTGGCGACCGATTAATGGCGCTATAACCAATCTCCAGCTGACCCAAATTATACCAGACCGAAAGTAGGCAACAGCACTGACAGTGGTCAATCCGACATTGTCAGCACTGCTTTCACCAACTCGCATGCCAAACGTGATAATTGTTGGCATAATTCTTTATGGATGCATATAAAAAGCTACTGACCCTAGTCCTCGCTTTTTCCAGCTGAGACAGCGGTTAGGGTAACGGCTCAACGGGGGGTGTTAAGAATCTACGGCAGAGATTTTGCTGCCCTCCCAGACGACTTGACCTAACAACATATACGCACGCACTTTGAAGGAAAGTGAATAGATAATCGAGCTGCTAGCGTTTCGGAAGCTATGCGAGATCTTTTTGTCCATAATACCTCAGTGCTTTGAAACTAGTCTTCTAACAGTGCGTGTTGCCAGTGATGTATTAAGGATTCGAAACTTGGTCGCTGACAGGCTTCATAAGAAAGCTCACAGTCAGCAGGCGATGGAGCGACCTATGCTTGGAGTATGTCTTCTATATCTAATCAGAAATGAGGAGATCCGTAGAACCTTAAATAGCAATGCGCGGGGCATATACTGCGGAAAATCGATGGGCGTTAAGGTCTTAAGGTGTTGATACCGAAAAATGTAAACATTTCTCTTTTTCTAAAAACCCATGTCAATGCTTGACACATCATTCCTTCTTTTTATAAAAAACCTTATAGTATGCTATCCTCATACATCTGTAGATATAAGATTTCTGTATGGAAAAGTAAAATAGGATCACATTTCTGCCTCCAACCGACCCACGCTCATACATTATTCAAGTATACGCTTTACGTCGGCGGCATGATACAAATTAGATTCCACTCTGATAATATGAAGTGGTCTTATTAGAGCTCGCTTTACGTAGGACCTGTGTTAACTCAGATTCGAGACAATAAAATTCCAGAATAATTGACATATGTTTTTGCATTTAAAACATGTGTAGTTAATAATATAGAGCATTCAATAATAGTGGGTATGGATTTATCCAACCTAGCGGTTGGAATTGCTGGTTGCGAGACACTGGACGATTCTGCAACCCAGCCAAAACACTAGAGATGCATTGACAAGAAGCAAGGGAACTTGTCAACTATCTGGCCCAAATCCTCTCGAGGTATGGACGGGTAGAACGATATTCGCAAAGGGTGAATTTGGTAAGGTACTAACTATGATGAAATATAAAAAAATATTATTACATCTAACATTATCGTGCATTGCATTTTCTTACCGAGGTATCGCAAAAGGCGACTAAGGTAAGTCGACCCACCGTGTGATATTCGGTTGAGTAGAATAGACCACCTTCCTCTTTCTTACCACGGTCGTAAAATACGACTAAGTTAAGTTGACGTAAGGCAGGCGGCTGGACGTAAAATACGTTGCCAAATCGTGTGACAACATGATTGTAACATGTTGTGCCCCACTAAGAGGAAAATAAGGGCTGGAGGATGATGATGATGATAATCGTGCATTACAAAGTTAAAAAAACCCTATTAAGTCAAAGGTATAATTAGACTTGCGGTCTGAATCGATATAAATAAATGAATAAATATAAATATAAATATATGGGACACTTACACACTCGGTCGTCTATCCCCAAAGTAAGTAACTTAATACTTGTATTATGGGTAATTGACAACTGGTAGAAATATACATATATAATTTTAAATACATACTTAAATAAAAATACACACCCAGGTTCGAAGAATACCAACAAATTGTTTATAGAAAATGTTGACCCTCTGCGCCAACGGGCCAGTTAGATATCTATTTGTTTAAATAAGACAATCGATAATGGAAAGGGTTAAATTAAGTGTAAGAAATATGCCTATACGTAAAGCGTGTTACAGAATTGAAGACTATTTGGGTGATAAAAATGCCTGAATTTGAAGATCTTTCAGCTTCATACAAGACAGCGGTTCAATAATGTAAAATTGAAAAATATTGAAAAGATTGATCGCCGAGTTTCTTGCTTTTTTTTTCGCGGTAAGAGCAACATTCCGAACCAGATGTAGCTTCATTAATCATATTGATTGACGACTGACTTGAATAAAGATTATTTTGATGTGATTTGATAATATGATTGAGACGAAGAAACGTCCAACAGTCTACAATGACTACAGTCTACTATTCTGTCTTTTTTTGGACATGCTTAAGAATTTAGTGGTAGACAAACGAAATAAGGAATATCTCATCATTGCTCAGCTAGAGGGCTACGTTAAGGAGATCAGACATCAAACAATAAAGTTAACAATACTAAATGTATACTAAAAGAAAGTGCTTACTTGAAGAGCTCATGTTGTTCTGGACATTGAGAAAATTACCCAACGTAGAAGATTCGGATTAGCGATTATAACCAGCAAAGACTACTAAACATGCTATCCTGGGCAACCTGCAGATAATTTATATTATTATAACACAGGCACTTTAACAAAACTACCTCGCTATAATCCGCACGGGTTAAGCGAATGCATGCAAAGCTAATGTGCCGTAAATTTTGTCTTGCTTCATACACATTAGCTTTGCATGCATTCGCTTAACCCGTGCGGATTATAGCGAGGTAGTTTTGTTATAATGCCTGTAATATGGAATTCCGCAAAGTAACGCCTGCTTCTATAAATCACTAATTATAACAATGAATCTTCCTTTTTTCTATCTATCAAGTAAATCCAGGTAAATAAGAATTCAAAAGTCAATTCAAATGTGTATGTTCACAGATAATATGTATGTTCCCTTTGAGGAACCGACTACCTGATTCAATAGATCCAATATTGACACGAAATGCGGTCGCACTTTGAGCACAAATTGGATATATCAACCGAATAAAATCACATCAAAGGGAATATCTTTGATATCTCTCCATCCGTCTAAAAAGGCTTTTACAAAAAATCGATGGTACGGTTAAGAAAATTTAATTTATATTGTATTGGTAGCTTTGGTTTTTTAAGGTTGACACTGTGAACCGTTTATCAATACTACTATAAATGGTAAAGTCTATCTGTCTGTCTGTCTGTCACGCTTTCATGGCTAATCCGCTGGACAAATCCATATATATTATCAATGCGAGTCTCTCTGTCCGTCTCTTACGTCTTCACGGCGAATCCGCTGAACCAATATCGATGAAATTTGACACAATAATTTTTTATACACCGGGGTGACATACACCGGGGTCGTTATAGATGTTTCAGAATGTCATCCTATTCCTGTTAATTCAACAGGAATAGGATGACATTCTGAAACATCTATTATCAACCAATTAAAGTTTTTTTATTAACGACGTGTCAAAATCAAGTCAAATCTGTAATTTAAAGAAAGTTCTGTGTAACGTTGTTTGGCTAAAGTCGAAAGAGTTATTTTAAGAAAATATTTCGGTTTTTGTTTATTGGATAAATTTACCTGACCTATTTTAATATATATATTATGTTAGTCAGGCGGGTTATTTACTTAAATAATTAAACTATGCTCTCGAGAACACGATAAATCTGTATCAGTCTTCCCGGATCGATCTGATTTTTGTGATGGAGATATTTGCAGGGTTGTAGAGTGATAGAAGCTACTGTTAATACCAGGACTACGATCCACGTGGACGAATATGCTGGTAAAAGCTAGTATTACATATAAAACGAAAAAAACTGTTTTTCTTTTGGTAACAAGGTAACGTGGTCATACCTTATTCAGGATTCGTAAACCACACACGCTATAAAACACCTTCACCATCACCCCATCACTACATGAATATCGTATAATATAAAATGAAAAGTTGCTTGATGCTTTGGTTGCGGGGTGTAACGATTGTTGAGTTTGTGATAGTGAACGTGTGTAGTGCTTGTGTATTGTGGTGGCGGTGGTGGAGGTTTGTGCATGTGTTTTTACGAATCTTGCATGTAACGGGTATGAAAAACGGATAGTACACTATACATTTAGCTTTTTATATATTTCTAATTATTTTATAGCGGATTATAGCAAAATAATTTTATTATTAATTTTGTATTATGGATCTCCATAAAGTAATGCCTAATTCTATAAAACATACATACGTCACTAAGCATCGTATTACTGCTAAGAAAATGCGTCAATGGAAAATTTATTTATAGTCTCGCTACTGCTGAGTCGGATTTCCGTTTGTAGGAATAATCAAGATACCTTACTATTTTGTGTACTCTTACTCTATCTTACGATCAAAATCGTAAAGCTTTTCATTTTACAAAAGTAATACTTTTGTAAAAAGTAATACTTTCGTAAAAGCTTTACGATTTTGATCTATATCTCCTGATGATTCTTCGGTTACGGGGCGAAACGATTGCGAGATTGTGCACACATTCATCAGGAATGTGTGCACAAATAAAGAATCTAAAAACTACATACATACTGGTAAAATTAATATATATCTTAAAAAAGCCAAGACTCGAGAATTACACGCATAAATCTGTCATCTATATGTTACGTACAAGCTGCTGACCTATTAACATAGTCCGATACAAATCATTTAGCGATATTTTCTATTTCATTGACAGGTTATGTGAAAATCATTTTTACCGTTACGACCTGACATAGATATATCAAACTCGTTTAGATCTCCGTACCGGTAACATTGAAGTCACAGTTCAATATAACAATTGTGACATTAAATGAATAAAATGAGTGTAAATATATTATTTAAAGGGTGTCTCATAGTATTTTTGGGCTTAATTAGCATAGGATTAATAGGAGCCAAGAAAAATGAAAAAGTTTCGAAGATGCTCTCCCGGAAGAAGCGATATGTTGCGTTTCCGGAAGGATCCAGTTTTTCAGTGAGTTCATTTCGTTTATTTTTAATATTTTTATTTTTAATTGTATCTATTTGGTTAGTATTTTTTAGCCTTTCATATTTGTGATTTTAAATGACAGCATATAAAATAATACACGCTTTGCGATTTTGTCGTAGAGTCTATCTCCTGATGATGTTTCGGTTGCGGGGCTAAACGATTGTTAAGTTTGTGGTAGTGAACGTGTTGTGCTCGTGTATTGTGGTGGCGGTGGTGGAAGTTTGTGCACGTGTTTTTTACGAATCCTGCATGTATCGGGTATGGAAAACGGATAGTCCACTATACATTTAGCATTATATATATTTTCTATTTACTGTATTGCGGATTATAGCAAAATAATTTTATTATAGCCTTTCCAATCAATTAGACACATAAATTATAAATAGAATAACTCATTGGTGCCTGCTCGGGGTTTGAATCCATGCTCGTCTCTAGAGAGTCACACGGTATCACCGCTAGGCTATCACAGCTTTCTTGTCATATAATTTGTGATAATGCTACTCAAAACATCTTTCTAAAATGAAAAATTTCGTTCATGTATATTGTTATATTTTCTAGTGTGCAGGATGTATGACAGTTGGTCTGATAGGTCAGCCGGCACCGTCTACGGCACCGGGCACATTTACATTCGGCTTGAACTGGGGCATCGCATACGAATTGCCGAACAACACGGAAACTGCCCTCTTTTACCGTCGCAAGAAACATCATAAACAAGTCGCACAGCGTAGGAGCAGACGAGATCTTTATCAAAAGTTGGAGATTATTCTAGAAAAGTAAGTTGGCTTGAGTACCCAAAAACATGGGCATGGGTAAATAATAGCAGATATTTTTATCGTCTTAACTTAAACGTTTAATTCAGAATTATTTATTTTTTGTATAAGGAAATTAAAGATTTTGATTTCGTAAAAGGCGACTAAGGTAAGTTGACCCACCGTGTGGTATCCGGCTGAGTAGAATAGACCACCCTCATTTCTTACTGAAGTGTCGTAAAAGACGATTGAGGTGAATTGACCCACCGTGTGGTATCCGGTTGAGTAGAATAGACCACCGTCTTTCTTACCGAGGTGTCGTAAAATACGACTAAGGTAAGCTGACGTCAGGCGGTCGTAAAATACACAGCCAAATCATGTGACAACATGTTTGTAACATGTCGTGTCGACCCCATTTAGAGTGGAATAAGGGCAGGAGGATGATGCTATAAAGAAATTAAAGGTACCGTCCAAAGGGGACAAGCACTGGGTATTGGGACTAGCACCGACTGAAAACTTAATCGTGCTTCACCAAGCTGCTGATGGCGGGAAAGGGATAACGTTATCCACATTCCCCTATCACCACTAGAGGCCACAATAGAATTTGCATTTCAAAGTTAATAAGTTTCCTTCGCTGTGCATGATCTGCAAGTTTCAGTGTTGATTTTCAACCTTCTATATCATTCGCAGAACACCAAAGCAAAGACTCTACATATGTTGTGCGACAACTTTGATGCAATAACAGTAAAATGTGATACCTAAGAAATTTAGTAAGCTTGTTTAAAAACGAAAAATGTCGCGTTGATACATATTTTAAAAGACTATATAACAGAATTATACAGACAGCTACTGATGTCCACTTACAATGTGGAAGCAGCAGGCCTACTCATGGTAGGCATGGTAGTCTTATTGCGACTCAATTGAAAACGTAAACAAAATTGTTTTGCTTTTTCATACGATGACATCTTAAAGACGCACACTTTAAGGCGTTGCCGAATGAGCGTTCGAAACTCGTCCTTAGAACACGTGAGTAAAAGAGACAGTTATCTATAGTTCATATAACGTTATCCTTTGCAAACATTACGACCCCAATGCAATTCACACTTCATGGTACGAAAAGAAAGCGGTTCGCGTTTACGTCTTCAATTGAGTCGCAATAAGAGCTCATGGTAGGCCTGCTGAACGTTTAACTCCTTAGAAATACCTCCTAACGTAGCTCAAGCTGTCAAGCGATTCTACGTCGTATAATCCAGGATAGGATTGATCTCATTTTTAAACTTTTTTAAGTAAAACTCTGCGTTTCTTTGTTTTCAGTATGGGTTACAATGGTCGGCAATGTATATTGAAGACTCTTTGTGAAACCACACAGCGTCTTGTGCCCCATGGAAATAATATGGTCGAAGAAATATTCAGAACGATGTTTACGTAAGTTAACTAAATAAAAAGCAGATGGAATATGTGAAATTAAAGTGCGGCAATATAGTAGGCCAGTGTAGTATTTTTGAAGTGTGAAGGAAAAAGTCCTAATATGACTCCCTTCTCCCAAGCTTTTCTCCAAAGCTACACCAATGAATTAAATATAAAGTAGATGATGTATGTGAAATTGTAGTACATGAAGGTAAGGCAAATATTAATAAACTTAAAAATTAGTAAAACCTCTAACAATTAGAGATTTACTTTAACGAATCCAAATTATTGGATACATGGACATCCATATAGTGAAGAATATATTTCATTAGTATACATAGGTCAGTGGCGATACGAAGGTCTGAAATAATGTAAAAAAGGCCTTGATACCAAGTTTTTCTTATCGAGCAATTGATAGTATTTACAGATATTGTTGCGATGAATATAGAAATAGGCAATATCAAACGTTATACTTTGAAAAATATACGATTGAAGCAGATAAGATAGAAATATAAGATACGTTGTCCCGGTCAAGGAAGTTACTGGTCCTAATTTTCTAAACATCAATATCAGTAGGGCCATGATCTATGAAATGAACATCTAAAAGCGGTAGCGGTTGATTAGTAGTTGATTAAAATACTGTCATATGTTTCGCAACCACGAGCCCAAAGTCTTGGGCGCCTTTTTCTTCAATTGCGTCCATTAAGTTGAAACATTCCGTATCTTTCTTGCCGAAGTTAGACTAATAATTTAAATAAAGAGATTAATTTTCTATTCCAGTTTGCCAATGTCGAAGGTCTTGCCATCAGAACCAGTGGAGCATTCCATATACGATGCAGCACATCGCCTCGGAGTCCTCTTGGAGTCTTGTGATAACTTCGACTGTCCGCTATCCCTAGTGGACCTAGCAAAGGGTTATTACAATGCGCCCGCACCAACATTGGATATAGCCAGAAGTCCTTGGGCACTTTTTAGCAGCAGATTTGGATAAGATTTTTTTTACTATAAACTTGCCGTGCCCGTGACGTCGCCCGCGTGGATATCAATGTGTTTCAAATTTTTCCCGCGTAAATCCTGACCCCATGAAAATACTAATGTAATGTACTATTAATTTAAACCTTCCTCAAGATTTGCACTTTATGTAAGTAAAAACTGTATGCAGATCCGTTCAGTAAGTAGATTTGGAGAAAATCGATCACAAACACACAGCTTTTGGGGATCTTGTTTTATATGTGTAGATGACTAGTGGTACTCGCTACTTCGGTAGCATTGACTTTTGTGTTAAAATACCCTTTATTATGTACTATATTGCTTTATTACTTTCATGATAGAAAAACGTTTTTCTTTATTCTATATCTAAGCTTAGTATGTAAGCTTCAATTTTACCCAATTTTATCTATTTTACTCCAATGTATTCGCCTTGAAGCCGTAATAGTCAGACAGGCAGACTTTTGCACATATAACATTAGTGCGGATATAAGAAATAAAACTTTTTAGAAATACTTATTTATCTTTAACGTTAATGATATATATAACTGTTTAACGACATTCAACTGGGAGCAAAGGAAATCCTAGATATTTATTTCTTGTATTTTGATTCCTCTTCTTCACCGTTTACTACCTAACAAAGATCGTCATCAAGTTCATCAAGTTGCATCATGAGATTTCGATGCTACTTTTACTACTTCGACTCAGTTTTATTTTGGCTGGTAAGTTTGCTCTTCCTCAGAAATTTTTAAAATATAAGGGTATGTTTTATCACTATGTGTTCCTTTATTGAGTGGCTCGTAGGCGTAGGTGATCCTGCCTTCAACTCCGCGGGTCGCGGGTTTCATTCCCGCTAAGGCCCAACATTTTCTTAGCCCAACTTGGTGGTTCTTCGAGTCTGGGTGTATTCATGTATTTAAGTTTGTTTATAAATATATAAGCTATCTAGTGACTCTCTGGAGACGATCATGGGTTCAAACCCCGGGCAGACACCAATGAGTTTTTCTATAAAATAACTTGTGTCTGATTGATAATTGCAATTTGTCACACGCTTTTTGGTGAAGGAAAACATCGTGAGGAAATCTGCATAGTGGTAGGTCTTAGCTCCGACTCTTCTCTCCAGAAACGGAGGGAGGAGGCTGTGCCCAGAAATGGGATAATAAGTCTGTTACTCTACTTTTCTGTTACTTTACTATCCATGATAGTTTAAATAAAATAAAGTACATTTACTAAAATGAAACCCGTTTATTATTATTAACGCATAACATTTAATATTTATAGTTCATATTTATAATACATTTCAATATTAGCAGTAAGAAGTTCATGAGTGTATTCATAATAGTACGTGGTAGTGCTTGATTTTAATTATTAATTAATTATTAACATTACAAAATCGGACTTAACATTACGACTTAACAATAAATTATGTATAATTATTTCGCATTCCTTACACGATACCTTTCCTTAATATTAACATTCACCATACATTATATTACATTTTCATAGAATTATTGAGCTATTATTACTTAAATTAAGAGTATATGCCAAAGTGAGTTCACCTTATGACTAAATTCACTGACCATTCACGATTTATGTGTATTACAAATTATTAATGAATTTATATCACTAAATATACGAATAAGAGACGAGACCGCCCTAAATGAATATGTAAAACAACACTGAAATTATAAATTCAAAAAATTTACAATTTAAAATCAATAATATTTATTATTTTAACTAGTTTTTTTTTTTAAGATTAATCCAATGGATGTAATGCTGGATCATAATATCGATAAATTAAATTAAACAAACTAATATAAATTAACATTATTTTGGTTTTTAGTTGAATATTTTTATATAAACATACATTGCATCGATATATGTATCGATAAAATTGTGATATATTTATATAACAGTGTCGATAAATCTAGAATTATTAAAAAATAAAAAAAACTAAAAGTCGTAAAACCACTGCAATTAATTAATTAATATTTCAATATTGTTTAGTTTTTGTGAGAGTTGTGATAGCCCAGCGGTGAGACCGTGCGACTCTTTCGAGGGGAACACGAGTTCAAACCCGGGCAGGCACCAATGAGTATTTCTATTAAAACTCATGTGTCTAATTGATAATTGCAATTTATCACACGCTTTTCGGTGAAGGAAAACATCGTGAGGAAACCTGCATATAGAGAAATGCAAATTCTGGAAATATATGTAACCTACCAATCCGCATTGGAGCAGCGTGGTAGGTCTTAGCTCCAACCCTTCTCTCCAGAAACGGAGAAAGGAGGCCTATTCCCAGCAGTGGGATTGTAACAGGCCGCTACTTTACTTTTTTACTTTTATTGTTTAGTTTTTAGTAGAAATCAATATCAACTAACTCAATCAAATAACTTCTTTGCTACAGTAAAAAGATTCAAGTTGACAAAATTGTTGAGGAATGAGGTATACAGAAAATCCCGAGCTTAAAAAAGCTGAGCCCCGTTAATCTCATTGTACAAAAAATGCTACCGCATGCGTTTTTATAGCTTTCATACAATATTCACACTGTAATTTTATAGACCGAGCTGTAATTCCATGTAGAAACCATATTCTGGATGGAGTATGCATGCTGATTAAGACTTAAATTCAGATTACAAACGGTTTTCTTTCATTAAATCTTTGACCAACAAGAACAAGGGTTGGACGAAGTTTAGACCTTCATTTCTAGATCATATTATTTACTATATAATTATTATTTGTGTACCATTTTTTCTTATAAAATTAATCTTCATTGAATAGAATAAATCATTTTATAATAACTTACATTTATTGTTGGTGACGAATAAAAAGAATAAAGCATATGGATGTTGTGGCGATGGCACAAAAAATTATACACGGCGGTGTCTTCTCCAATCTAAATGTAGGTACTAAAAGTTAAATTTCCATGACTATATCGAGGCAAAATATAAATAAGTTTCACTATCCATAGCGCAGTTGATAGAATAAGTATTTTGATCCTACCGCCTACGCCATATCTAGAGGAAACTCAGTATAATTTACACTGTTGTTTTATCCATATCTTGTCATATTAGATGTTATGATTAAAGTACCTACACTTACGTATAGATAGGATATAACAATGTACCTAATAAGTATATACTAATGCTGATTTATGAAAGGGAAGTAATTTTTGTGAATTTCGTTTGTTTGACTAGCATTTAACTTCGCTCGCGTATGAAATATCTATCTAATAAAGAAAACAACTTAATTTGTATCATATTATATTTGTGCTTGATAACTATTTTCCTCGATGGCAAATAATGCATATGACGAGTTATTCTATGGCATAAGGTATAATGCCCCTTGAGAATATGACATTACTGGTGGTGTATTCCGCGAACGAAGTTTCACATCCAAACTAGACGCCTTTCTTATTGAATATTGTGTAACAGCTAACACATTAGAAAATAAAATTGGGACATTATTATTTGTTTGACACTAATCGATTTTGCAAATTTTTCCACTGAGACTCTCCATAACTTTTTCAAATAGTATGTTTATTAACTCTCTTTAAAATAATACAATTTTTTTATTATTTGGATTTTATAATATTTTGATTGTATTGATTATTTTGCTTTATTGTGAGTCGAAGTATTTAATTGTTATGTTTTATTAAAAGTTAATGATTTTTTAAACGCATTATATAATGGTTTGTAATGTTATTTGTAAGTAATAACAAAGGGTTTTTTTCTGTACTTACAATACAAATTTATATATATTTATATAATGTAATTAAGTTTTTTCTTCCTTCTGACTTCCTTTGAAAAAGTGAAAAAAAAAATTTTTTTATAATATTATTAGTGTTCAAAGTATTTTCATTTTCTGTATATTTACATTTATTTTGTACGTAATTATATGTACCTAAATTAGATGACATTACAAATCCTGCAATTTGTAATTATTGTAGAAAGTTGAATTTGCACAGTTAATATTACGTCATGAGGAAGAAAAAAAAAGTCATTGATTTAATCAAAGAATTAAATAAAATCATGATTGGAATCATCAAATATACATACAGAACAATCAAGAATTGTTAAAAAAAATAATCAAAAACTGTAAAGATCTTGAATCGCGTTAAACATAATTGTATTTTTGCCAAATATTTTATCTAAATTTTAAAGTCCATCTCGTTTATATGAATTCGAAGCTGAAAAAGTTCAAGATAGCCAAAGTGTGCTAAAACATCATGGAATTTATATTTTTCCCTACTTCAATATTTCAGTTAAACAATAAAAATCATCTACAGCTTACATTATTATAGTCTTCTGTAAATCGCTCACTGTACATACACGACCATAACTTATTATAAGTATAGATTAAAGTACCTTACATTAAAATAATTTTAGGAATTTCCCGTGTAGAATCTATCTATTAACAATTATGTTATATTTATGTGGTGTTCGTTTTAGCGCATGCCATTTTCACAGGTCGCAATATTTGTGTGAAAATCGTAAATTTTTGTTTTTTTATATTCTATACAGAGTGTTCTAAATTTCTCCTTACTGACTAATTGCAGACGGAGAAAACTTTCAGAAAAGTAAATTTTTTATCTTCACCTTAAATTTATTTTGGATAAGATTCGAAAAAAACGAATCATTGTGATGGTAGACTTTAAAATTTTGTGATTCATACAAATTTTTATATAGACATACTATATATAAACCGTCAAACCGCCATCGACCTTATCGACAAGTTCGACATTCGACGTTGCATCTACTTTGGTAACAAAGTGGATAGAGCGCCGTGTCGTCTTACAACGACAAAAGTGATAACTCTAATATATTTATATAATAATAAGCACTATTGTAAACAGATTTTATCCATTCATATTTTTTGTCGCTACTAGAAAAGTTTGTGAAAATTCGCATTAATACTAAAATGCAGTATACATTTTCAATGTTCACACAAATCTGCCGTTACTCGTGACTAGAAATGTGAAATAAAAAATTCATAACCAACTAAAAAGTCATTACATCTAATAGTAGAGGACATTAATTATATTAATATTAACAATATAATTACGAAAGTACATTGAATCTTATTCTAAACAATCCGCCATCGCGATCGACATAAATGAAAATCTAAAGGATTTACTAACGATTTATTATATAAAGATTAATTAGTACACAAAATAGTGTCAATATTAAAATCACACAACATATTTCTGAACGTGGCATAAGTCTTGTAACGACAACCCTTAAATAACAACACTTCTATGATAAAGCTAAGGGTGCAGCAATAAGTCGCAATCGCTTTTGATTTTTGGATGACAACTTTAGAACTACAATTCTAAGATAAGTAATACCAGAGAAGGATTTCATAATCAATACAGTAAAGTTGACGATTCAAAAGCACTTGTTTACAAGTTTACTTGAATAAAGAATATTTTGATTTTGATTTTTGATTTTGAATAAAATTGATTGAAATTAATATTAAAAAAATCACATACTATTGTCCTTAAATCTGATAACGAAAAAGGTTTATACAATCAAAATGGATTTAATATAAAACAACATTCTTTTAAATCCTTAAATTTTACTTTGGTAAAATGACTAGAAATGACAATAAGAATTCACAAAGTCTTAGTTAGTAGTTTAGTACTTTAGTAGTTAGGTTAAGTTAGAGATTAAAACATGATAATCAACAGAATCAACAGTTACAGCGGGTAGAGCTCGTGGCACAGGTGGGGCATCTTTCCTTGCCTGCCGTGATTCGTTCAATGGCGGATGGGGAGAGATTGTGGGCAGCAATGGCCTTGTGCAAGGACGTAGTCTCACGAAAGAAGGCGGCGGGAAGTGGTCGGGAAGGTGAATCCTTGGATCTGATCCACCGCAGACGAGCAAGACGTAGACGACTTGCTGAAGCCCGTCTTATGCCGTCCTAACGGAGACCTTTAGGCGTTCTGAACGAGGTTTATCGGACGGCCATTTGAAAAAGGCCCTGAGCCCTTTGCATGCATCTAGTACTCAAAGCATCGATTTGCGGAGAGAGAGGCCAATTTTCAGAGGTGGCGCACTCTGGGGTCATAGTTGCTGCTGACGGGGATGGGAGCAATGTGTTCAACACGTAATATCAACGGTACCCTTTCGTCGCTATCAGCAGCATGATGGAGCACTCAGGTTGTCGAGTTTAGCCGGTGAGAGTCCAACAAAAGGGGCTTTTTCCTGATTATATAAAAAGTTGTGTAGTGCCCCAATATACCAACGATACTGCATTGATGACTTTATAAAGATCCTAAAATTGTTACAAATATAATGATAGGTCGAATAAATGCCTACATTCAGAAGTATCTTGTGTGATGACACTAATAAAATATAAACCATACAACTCTACATACATTCAACACGGACAATATTGTTAGTGTGTACTCGTGCCAATAAAAAGCAATTCGAAATTCCACTAAATTATCGTTTGGGTCGTAAAACAGAAGTTTCATGTAAACGGAAAATGCCGACTACGCCAGCCAGTTTATTGGCACGGGTTATACACATCAATTATCCTATGCAACCGACAATAATGTAGACGTATGTATAAAGAGTATGTAACGTAAATATTAATCCAAATTAACTGTGATTGACTACAGATTAATAAAAATCATTTGGCCAATGACTGCAATTGTTGCTAGTCTGTGGCTAAGTACAATCGTACCTAGCCACACTATATAAGTACTTGACTACTCTATGATTTAGTCACAGCATTGTTGATGATTCAAAATCTAAGATTAGCAAGTATGATTGTAATAATAATATATTTGGTATCCGGCTGAGGTAGAATATGAGGTAGAATAGACCACCCTCAATTCTTACCGAGCTGTCGTAAAAGGCGACTAAGGTAAGTTGACCCGCCGTGTGATATCCGGTTGAGTAGAAGCACAACATGTTTATAACATGTTATAAACATGTTGTGCACACCCCACTTAGAGTGGGATAAGGACAGAGGAATGATGATGATGATTGTAATAATATATTATTAATTATTAATTTTTCGCTTAAAATTTTTGTCGATATTAACGTCAGATATTTTTACATGTAAGCTTTGAGCTTTTTGTCTTTGTCTTTGATCATAATTCTATCTAGAATTATGATCAAAGACAAAGATAAAAAGCTCAAAACAACTAGAATATTCCGCATATTTGTAATAAAATAAAATAAATATACGGATTAATTAATTTGTTGGCGTTCAACATATATTTTTATTTAGTAATTACAGGGTAATAGTGCGGTAACTTTATATGTAGGTATCATTCGAAAGTGAAGGAAGCGTGTTTACAGGTCATAAGTGAGGGAGGCATAGTTGTGTCCTGCGTTCTCGCATTTTATTACCTCGTAAACTGGTACCCAAGGGAAACTGTGGTCTCTATTGCGTTCGCAAATAATCTGTTAACATAACATCTGTTTAACAGGTTCCAGTTACTATACAATATATTACCATACAATTGAAGATTATTTGAGTGATAGTAACATATTTTTACTGCATCATAGAGTTGCCCAAATATCGATAGCTTCGCTATTGATAGATGACCTTGAAAACTAGTAAGAATATCGATAGTGCTATCGATACTTTCAGTATCACAAATTAATTGACACTATTGATTGGAAGCAGTAATGTCGATAGAATAGATACTATTACGTGATAATATTATCGATACTATCGATTTTTTTTCATGTAATACTATCGATGCTATCGATATTATCGATGGAATCAGTGTATTAAATCAAAAATAGTATCAATACTATCGATAGTATGTAAAACTATCGATAGTATTACTCCTAAAAGTATATCAGTTTTCGAAAGTATCTATACTATTACTCCTAAAGGTATATCAGTTTTCGATAGTATCGATACTATTGACATTATCGGTACTATTTACATGACCTCATCTATCGATAGTCTATCGATAATTTAGCGAGAGATAGATCTTTGGGCAACACTGTAGCATCAGAATACGTGTTAACGTGTAATCAATCAATCGAATTGTATAATTAAAAAAAAAAACAAAAGAGAATCCGCCGAATTCTGTTGTGGTTCTCGGAAGAAGCAAACTACTGATTTAGTGGTAGCTGTCTAAAAAATATTCGACGATTGAAAAGTGCTGGAAACAGACTGCGTGAATAAATAATATTTTGAACATCCGGCTGAGTAGAATAGACCACCCTCATTTCTTACCGAGGGGTCGTAAAAGGCGACTAAGGTTGACGTCAAGTAGGCGGCCGGTCGTAAAATAGCAAGCCAAAACATTTAACTACATGTCTTAAACATGTTGAGCCGAACTCACTTAGAGCAGGACAAGGGCAGGAGAATCATGATTTAAATCTGATTTAGAATCAATTCATATGCGTGACAAATCAAATATTTTCTACGACCATTTTGTAATGACAGGTCAACATTTTGAGGGGTAATTTACCTTGAATGAAATTAATTTTCCATTAAAATAATTTCGAGTAAATTTCATTCACGTTCAAAACAATATTTGGACAGATAATAATGAAATCTCTGTAAACATCAATCTCAAGATTTGTTATTACTGATTATTTTGAAGGAAACTTACTTACTATTATTAGTTAGAAATAACTTATTGTCGGTAATACATAGGATAGACCTGCAATTAGACGCACAAACAGAGCATACGGAAATATACTTTAATATTAAAAATCGCTAAGAAAATATAAGGCACAAAGAAAGTCTTCAATAAATAATTGGCATTTTTAAACTATTGATTAAATTATTAAAATCAAAATGAAACTAGAATATTTTACAACAGAGAGATATAGTTACAGCATAGGCAAAATCATTTAACGATGTTGTCCTAACCAAATATATATATTTTTAATTATGGAACTTTTTAATACTAAAAACTGTTCCAAAATAAATCGTGAAAATGATATAGCTTACGCAAGATTTACCAAAATCTAGTTTTAATAATAAACACTTCTTTATTTCTTTAGTACGGTTAGTGTGTAAAAAATCGAATATGTTAAGGATAAAGCTTAAAGCTCCTTCTCCTAAGGTTTGCATCCTCGATCTCGACAATTAATTTCACTATGCCTAATGAATTAGACTCTCGATATCAGAAAATACAGAATAAATAGCCAAGGAAAGGACAAAGTAACTTAAGTAGTTTTTTAATGTCTGAATCTGTCAAAATCTGTCAGTGTGTAGTGTATGTGGGTTGACATGTGTGTATCTTACCTTGTGTATTTATATACATGAATATCCTCACACTAACTCACACTAATGTACAAAGAAACAATACACTGTCTCAAGCGCACACACGTTTAGTACACGACAGCCCTTTGGTGAAAGTGGATGTGAAGTGACATGTTGTTACTTGTACTGCGTGTTTGAGCCTGTGCTATATTCATACAACATTAGTGTATTAATACATCAAAGTGAACACTACACAGTCTATTTGATCGAACTTGAAATACTATGTATTGCAAAATAGCAACTAATGATTTTTTTCGTATCCTCTGTATATCCTAAGGGCTTTACAGCACAACCGGCCAGTATGGGCAAGCGCAGAAGCATTGGTGAGGTTGCGAACTGCGGAGAGTAGAGCGCAGAAGCTTTACCAGGACCAAAATTGTACGGAATTTAGATACCCATAGGTTACCATAGGTCAGCGAGGGGTAATTTAATGTTGTTAATATTGGAAGAAGATACTGACTTCTAAAATGGTTCATTGTCTTGAGAAATTTTAAACAACAAAGGTAGGAAGTTATTCGGAGAAACAACAACAAAAATAAGATTGATTGTTCTTATATTTATAAATTGTTATAGATTTTGCAGATTTTTAGATTATAGACATCATAAAATTCGCAATGTGTTTAAAAACACAATTAATAATTCAATTAATTGACGATAAACAATCATTGATAGGAAATTAGAATTTCAATTCAAAATGTCAGTATTATTTATCATGGATGCTAAACCAATTGTAACCAACTATTATCATACATTAAAACTGTTATTACTATTCGATTATGCAGATTTGGCCTATGCTGCATCATAAACAAGCTTTATTTATGAAATTCGTATAACAAATATTTGACATCAAGAACAATTAAACGAAGCTTACGTATAAAATACATCTATTCAAAATAAAATAAAAATTATATTGTAAAGGATTATTTAAATTTATTTCTGTATTTACATCTAATCGTGTTGGAAGCTCAACGCAAATTTCGTGTGATTTTTTTCTACTTATTTATAAATGTCTTAACTTTACACTTCTTAACTAGTATATAGAAAATTGAAACATGTTATATTACAAATACAAGGGAGAAGCTACCAGAATCAAGAAAAATCAGGTGATAGTTAATTTTAACTTAATTTTGTCATCTTCATCTTGACATATCTGATTTTAAAAAAATATATGATAACTCATTAATCTGTAGATTTTTTTATTTTGTTCAAAATAATCCTAAAAATAATAATCTTACGTCACTTTTGGAAGACGTTTGATTAACATGCAAATATACCTAACTTACGTAGATATTCATAAGTTTAGAAGTAAATAACGATATCTTTATGCAGATATCGAAACGATTAACGACAAAGGAATGAACGATAGACGTGCAATTAAACATATTTCCAAAAGTGTAATAGAAGAAATTGCTATACGAAATTCTAGATTTCGATGAACCTAATTATAAAGCGTTACGGATTATCTGTCAACCATTCAAAAAACTAAGACTTAAAATTACGTGTAGAATGAATGGCATCAAAACAACGAATTAAGATGACCTAAAAGAAGTGATTCAGAATTATTGCTGAATGATATAGTCCTTATGGATAAATAAAATACAATATTTAATACATCTACATCATACATTCTCTACTCGTCTAATTTACCACTAAAGGTACTGTGAAAGGAACGTAGAAAAATAACTTAATATTATATTTAATTTCTATGTTGATCAGCTATATGTACATGTCAACATTTCAGTTAAGTTGATTCTTAAAATTACTGACAGCCATGTGATAGCTGACTATGAGCTCATAGTCCCATCACACGATGGTGACAAATAAGCTGCTTATTGAATTCGAAATCATAAAAAAATATTATTACCAATTCCTACATCCAAACATAGTTGTCTTACGAAATCAATAAAACTCAATATTATTAAAAAAAAATCGTATTATTAGTTAAAGTTAGAAGTATTGGCAGAAATTAATACAAAGGAACGGTGTCTTAATAAAATTACACAAAAGATTATAATAAAAGTTAAATTATTATGATCACTTGCAATAGTTTTGAAGCATAAAAGTGTAAAACATATTTACTAAAAACAATGTAAAAAACTAAATCATAACTGATAAATGTTAAAATGCTCTGTATAAAATTAAAATTGGAAACAACAAATTTGTCAATCATCGCGCTTTCGAACTGACCCATACGTCGACTAACTCTAATAAACATTGAGAAGCTAAAACACCACTTATATATAAATACTTATTAATATTATATAACTTATTAGCTAAGTGACGCTAGCGTTATTTATTGTTAAATTTATTATTTACCTATCTACCATCAGATACACGACAAAACTACTCTCGCTTACCCGTTTATCACCCGAAACATGCATTACACAGACGTAATATTCTAAGAATAAAAGACATTCAACAGCGAAATTAGGTCAAACATAACAGGGACCAAGATAAACTTACAAAGATGTCTTACAGACGATAATAACGAGGATACAACCAAGCTTTTCGAATCACAGAAACTATTCAAATCGAATATTCATGAGCTAATAATTACTGGATGTAAACCGAAGATGACGCGAGAGTGAAGACAATCGAAAGGCTTACTTTAATCGAAACTCCATTCGTACAGATTTAGGATAATTAATCGTTGTATCGGCTTAGCTCATCCAGTTTTAACAAATCTAAGGGTCTATATTACCTAATTTACATTCGCATAACCTTAGATCCCAATGTAAGACCTTTCAAATCTTCTCAAAATTAATTGAGAAACAATTTAAACGTTATATTACGCCTTAAATCACTCTCAACTTCAATTTCACGCTCTCTTTGACACAGAGTTATTTACAATGTTTTCCATTTGCAATTCTTACATCTCATGGATTATCATTACTTACTTAGTCATTACAACATTCGTCCTTAAATGTTTAAGTCTACGACGTTTGTTTAGAAAATCTATCTATTATCATTATTAATATTAATTGCAAACATATAAAAATAACAACAGACTGTTTATTTTCTAGCAAATATCTACAATAAAGTCGGAAAATCACGGAATAGTGAGGGAAGCATGTGGACTTAACTAATGTTTACATTTATCGATAAATATTACTAATTTGGTGTTTCGGTGCGTGCAATAGCACATTCCTACTTTCAATTTATCGACGTGATATTTACCTTAATAGAAAATTAATCCATATCAATAAGTTGAACAATTCCATCCAAAAATTCCTTTGAAGACAAAACTGGCATGATTAGTGCAAAAGTCACAACTCCAGCAGTAATCAGATGAAGGAAATGACATGATCATCAACCAAATAGAGGTTAAGATTGAAGGAAAGATCTCATCAGATCATGACATTATGACATAAAGTCGAAAGTGCTTCAGTTCGTCTATTAATACTTCTAACACTTTAGAATTGCTTACATAATGATTGTGACTTTTTAATCATCGATCTAAGATTAAACATCTTTCAACCTTTAGCGAGCGTTCGATGGTTGCTTACAAGTAAGCACCGTCCATATTCCACGTACAACTACCGCAATTTTACGTATTTTCTAATCTACTCTAGCCAAATGTATTATTGACACAAACAGCTATACACATTCAATAACACTTAAATATTAAGACGAATCACACAAAACAGCTTGATTTATTTTACTATAACCATCCCTGTTTTCCTATCTGCTCGCTGTTGATTAATTAAAATATGAGTAATACCTATCAGAGTTAACTAGGTAATCATTATCTAATATTATCATCATGAGTTACTTTCACATATTGAATACGCGGCTCGAAATTTTTTTTTATTACGAAAAAGTCTAAGTTACCCTAATCAATGAGTCGACGTGATCCTCTAATTAATGTTTATGATTTAAAAATGGATAAATGATTGAAATTATTACCAAAATATGACCTATCTAAGATTATGAACGTGAAAGGTAACAAACATAAAACGTCTAATACAAATTCTAATCTAAAACCAAATTAACGTTTGGCTACCTAAAACGTTACAGACTAATTAGACTAACCTCAACAAAGATATTTTAATATCTAAAACGAGTGATTAAGTGCTCAATTAGTGTGTAAAAGACTTAACATTCAGTGAAACTGTGAGAATAAAATAAGGGGAAGAAAGTTGTGTACTAATTTTACCCTGTACTCTAGGATTAATGAGATACGGTAAGTTTGTGAAAATAACCATTATATAGCTCAATGCAGACGTATAAGTATAACTTTCAGTCATTGCTTTTGTAGGACAAGCATTATTAGATGTCAGATTAACAAGCGCACTTAAAGTAATGTGAATTGCACTTATAAATTAATAATTATTACTTTCGGCTTTTACCTTGAAACTATGATGCATTACGCAATATTTGGCACCTTCAAATTTTTTTTAATTAAACAAGTTATCAAACTATCTAAGAATATCGAATTTTATAAAAATTTAAATTACAATTGGCAGTCAATTGTGTTTTTGTTACCATATTATCACCGTCGCAACGTGACTTTACAACTATATTGGCATACAATATGATTACCCATAATTTCTGATGTTTTGGCTTACCTATAATATCTACAATCCCTTACATTAGTATACCTACGGGGATACGATCGTCAATTAATAGATATTGTCCTTATGATTTTTACGCGAGTACGTAGTTTATAAAATACTAAATGTATATTTTATATATTTTTTTATTCACCATTAATACTAAAGTACATATTTTACTAAGTCCAACACTCATTGAGGACGTTTTCAAGAAAGTGTAGTAATTTTCGATTAGTATTAGACGTTCGAGTGAAAATTACTTCCATTACATTACCTAATAATAACATTGAAATTGAGCTGTTTATTCGAATTAGGTCCTATTACTATGGTAAGTAAATATAACTTTCCGTCCGTTTTACCAAAATGTAACAAAATCGATGCCAGAACAAAACAACGTCTTATGTTACAATGTTTGTGCGCTCGTACTAATTAACTTTCGAGTAAGAAATTATGTTATTACGAAACAAATAATACATTGCTTAAAAAGTATATACTCTTAATACGGCGATTCTAAATATAAAAATATTGACAGTACATTAGACGTCAACATAAAACGGTTCCTTGCTCTTGATTCTATCGACGGACACAGTCTCGCGAATGAGTTTATATATAAAAAGACGGGCTTAACACGCATTGCGTAAAAACGTCCCAACGCGTCGATTATTTGGCACCACACTGAGCACAAGAAATGTTCTCGCCTCTCAGTTCCCATCTGGGAGTCTTACATCGATCATCCGTGCCACCACATTACGATGAGCTCCCAGAACGTCTTCGGCGGCGAGTGGCCGAAGACGTCAGACGAATTTCAGAGGTCCGGGTCACCTTCGGAGCCCATTTTGAGCAACTCCAACTTCTTCTTGGCAATTTTCGAGTACAGGATGTCTATTGGTTTCGCGTTGTCGTAAAATGTTGGCGCTCTGAATATAATTAAAGCCGTGCCGAGAACACAGGCTATCGTAAACGCGAACAGGAAAATTCGATCGAGAACCATGGCTACATACTTCCAGTCGTCTTCGACCTGTGGAAGATAATATCATATAAGCGCTTATTTTATTTTAAAATTAAAAAGTAATGATAGAATTATTTTGCTATAAACCGCTTAAAGAAAAGAAACGTAGATTATAGCAAAATAACTATAATAATGTTCGTACTATAGAACTCCAAAAGAAACGGCTACTTGTATTTATATAAAATTAAAATCTTGCGACGGGGAACTCACACTCTCAAACTTATCCTTATTTTTAACATGCTGCGCTATAAACCTGGAACCTTCTATAGTCTTCTCCATCTCCCTGACGTATGGTTTTTCTAAAGACGGGCTACCATCGTCGAGATCTAAGCGACAAGGGGATCCGGGGGGTGGAGAAAATAGTTCATCATCACCACCAGGCGGAGGAGGTGGTGATGGGGGCATGCCGGGGAGTTCATACTCCTCGCAGGCCCATTCCTTGAACTTGCCGTCCATATCGTCATCACCAAACACGTCAGTGAGTACCTAAAATTTCAATAACAATAATTATTTTTACACATATCATGCATTTAAAATAAGGTAAATAGATAGTCATGTTCGAAGATTTAAGCCTGCCGTAACAAACAATATAAGTCCATAGTATGACAATATCGTGCATTTAAAATAAGGTAAGTAGATAGTCTTGTTTGCAGAGTTAAACAAACAATTCATATCATTTGTTATACCGTAGTAGGGCAGAAATATACTCGGAGATTAAAATGTCAGTTCTCGTTCTGTGGGATCGGTGTATCGACGTAGCTTAAGCCGGCAGACAATTAGGTTGCCGAGGAGATTTCGGTTTCAGACCGCGTCTGCCGGCTCGTATATCGCGAACCGTCCGCAGCCACCAGAGAAACATAAATAACGGAGGCCGCTCGCGCTCGTTAAGCCCTCAGGCATTGAGTAATAAAGGAAAATCGAAATGAAATGAAATTGGCCTGGAAGCGATATCTTCTCGTTACACACAAAACACAGTGGATTTAGAATATTGTTAAAACGAACGTTTCCCAGAAGAGTCTTACGGGTGAGGACAATTAAAACTGTTATTGAGGGTGGGCGTCGACTGTAATGGCGTTTTGTTTGTATTGAATCCGTTCCGATGGAAAATGAAGGAAACCCAATGAGAAAAAGTACGCGTTGTTTCATCATTTAAAAGGGGATTTTCTTAAGGAGAACTTCATTTCTAAAGCTTTTATAAATTTAATTAAACGCATCTGTGTTGAGGAATTCGTTTTAAATTGTTATTGTGTATACTTTTCTACGTTTATTTCTTATTATTCCAACAGCAAAATAAAGTTTCCAGGGTGTACATTGATCGTTTTGTTAATGTTATTTCCTTACCTCCGTTGGCTTATCGTTTTCATCATCATCAGGCGGTTTCTCAGGTCTTTGTATACACAATATTCGTGGTAAAAAATCTATAAAGACTTTTCGTACCCATGGGGCCATATGGTGAGTTACGGGAGACCTAAAATTTACGTTTAGCACCACAATAGTGACCACTACAGATAACGTAACTAACATCATTGTAAATAATAAATATTTTCCTAGCAAAGGTACTGTGAGCGAGGTGGGGGGAATAATTTCTGCTAACAATAGGAAAAACACGGTCAAAGATAGTAGAATTGAGATGCAGAGTGAAATTTTCTCTCCAGAATCCGATGGGAGATAGAAGACTAGAACTGATAAGAAGGATATTCCTACGCAAGGGATGATAAGGTTGACCGTGTAGAACAAGGTTTTCCTCCTCAAGGTGAGGTTGAAGATGATATCAGGATAAGGTTCTTCGCAGCATGAGTAGAATTTTTCGTTCCTCGTGGCTGGTACCCGCATTATGTCCCATTCGACCGATATGTAATACTCAGAGAGATCGATGCCAAGCCCTATGTGATCTGAGTCCGGTGTTTGTCTCAAGTGTCTTAGATCCACCTGTAAAGTAAAGTAAAGTAAAGTAACGGCCTGATACCTGATCCCACTGGTAAGCAGACAGCCTGCCTTCAGCTCCGCGGGTTGCGGGTTCGATTCCCGCCGAGGACCAACATTTTCTATAAACCATTTGTTGGTTCTTCGACCCTGGGTGTGTATTTGTATTTAAGTATGTATTTAAAATTACATATGTAGTATATCTACCAGTTTTCCATCACCCATAATACAAGTATTAAGTTACTTTGATGCCGGACATATATTTATATTTATAAAAAAAGCCTCCTCTCCCGTTTTTGGAGAGAAGGATTGGAGTTAAGACCTACCACACTGGCCCAATGTTGAATGGTAGGTTACAGGATCCCCAGAATTCTCTAGAGATATGCAGGTTTCATCACGATGTTTCCTTCATCGAAAAGCGTGTGATATAGTGTAATTATCGATTGGACACATAAGTTTTTAATAGAAACACTCATTAGTGCCTGCCTCGAACTCGTAACCCCCCTGAAAGAGATGCACGGTCTCATCCCTGGGCTATCACAGCTTAAGATCTACCTGTAAGAAAGTGAAATTGAAATACTTGATATACCACACATCACAAACACGTTACCAAAAGTAATGATATGATTATTTTGCTATAATCCGCGTTTGTTATGAAAATCTATGTAATGTTGAGTATAGAAACCGTTCACATATCGATTATTATTAACTTGAATTAAATTAATAATAATAAGAATGTATCATTCATACTTGTTCCTTAAAATTTTGTTGATTTTCTGTATTAGTTTATTAATCATTTAGTTTAACTCAGTCTACTATGTTTAGCTTAAATAATCTAAAGTAGTAGAAGTAGCGGCCTGTTACAATCCCACTGCTGGGAATAGGAAATAGAAACGGACAGAGGAGGCCTTCTCTGTCCGTTTCTGGAGAGAAGGGTTGGAGCTAGGACCTACCACGCTGCTCCAATGCGGATTGGTAGGTATATCTCCAGAATTTTCTAGAAATATGCAAGTTTCCTCACGATGTTTTCCTTCACCGAAAAGTGTGTGATGAATTGCAATTATCAATTAGACACATGAGTTTTAATAGAAAAACTCATCGGTGCCTGCCCGTGAACTCGTGTTCCCCTCGAAAGAGTCGCACGGTCTCACCGCTGGGCTATCACAGCTCATAAAAAAATAATGTAATCCTCACTTATTATGTTAAGATTTTTTTATATTTAGATTTATATATTCCTAATAATAGTCGTGGATTTGTAACAAATAAATAAATTATTGGATGCAATTTTGTCTTGGAACCAATTTCTTGAGATTATCGTAATTAATTCTTTTGTATTATTTACCAAACTTATCACAAAACACCGTCACCAATAACACACTACTCAAGAACGATACACATTCATTACGACAATATCAGGAGTTAAGCTCCACGACGAAATCGTATCCAAATCCTGTATAAGTTATGCAAACAGTTACTGTTTTCTATAGTTAGACGTTTACCTTATTATATACTCTTAACATTATTATGCGGCCCCTCTTCATTCTAATATTATAAATGCAAAAAATTCGGTTAGACCAATATTGTTGTATTTTGATACAATATACAACAATATTGAATCAAATAATATAGAATTTATGATATAGCCTCGTATTTCACGACTTCAGCCTGCCTGACGTTAACTTACCGTAGTCGTATTTTACGACCCCTTGATAAGAAAGAGGGTGGTCTATTCTACTCAACCGGATACCACAAAGTGAGTCAAATTATCTTAGTCGCCTTGTACGACACCTCGGTAAGAGATGAGGGTGGTCTATTCTATCAGCCGAATACCACACGGCGGTCTCGTTTCTCCTACAGAAGCAGGAAGAAAGACATAATAAATAATAGAGCGTATTTTTACAGTAACGTTGATACGAACGAAGTCGCGGATACATCTTTGTATAAGGAGGAAAATCACAAAATTTATGGACTTCCTTAACTCACGACAGATAGATGCTTCTTTCTGAGGCCTATCGATAAACTCAGAGCCGAACTTTTTATAGCTTCGGCTTTCATTGGCGACCATATCTCGCCGACCGCATTATTTATCGGATGTCTATAAACAATTTTTTGCTGACCGTATCAGATAGTGTCAGAGGTCTTAGTGATATTGGTTTTATTTACAGAAAGAGATGTACCGGACCAATTCTATCATAAACTACTTATTCTTGCAGCTTGACCTGCGTAGAAATCAGTGAGTTAAATTGAAATTTTGAACATAAAAGTAGTTATAATGAGTTAAGCGTAAGAGATAGAGATATGCTACCGCGGAATTGTTTTAGTATTCTTGTTGATGTACAATTCTCTAGTACTGTTAGATAAATTAATATCGTATTAACTTTTGTTAATCTATGGTGGATTTCACTTGGGCTTTCAAACCCACGTGACATCCGTCAAATAATTGTAAGACAAAGAAATATCTATTCACATCATGATGATCATGATGGGAAAAGTAGCAGGAAGAAATCTTGTCTACGTAACATCCGGGAGTGGACAGGAAACGCGAGTGCTGCTGAGCTTTTTCATTGCAAAAAATAAACACGAATATACACTCCTGACTGCCAGCCTTCGATGATCGGAGAGGCACCCCAATAAGAAGAAAAAATATTTACAAATATTTATGATTTTATATTTACGACTACATAATTTATAGTGTGGTATCCGGCTAATTTGAAGACACCACCCTCATCTCTTACCGAGGTGTCGTAAAAGGCGACTAAGGTAAGTTGAATTGAAAATTATTTGGATGATAAGAAAGCCTGGATTTGAAAATCCTTTCAGCTTCATACAAGACAGCGGTTTTATAATGTATAATTGAAAATATTTAAAGGATTGACCGCCGAGTTTCTTGCTGGTTCTTCTCGGTAAGAGCAACATTCCGAACCAGTTGTAGCTTCATTATTGATGCTTGACGATTCAAAAGTGCATGAAATGGTTTATAATGTTTGATTTGATTTGACGTCAGGCAGGCAGCCGTAAAATAGCTAGCCAAATCATGTAATAACATGGTTAATACATGTTGCGCCGACCCCATTTAGAGTGGGATAAGGGCAAGAGAATGATGATTTTATATTTACTACTTATACAATAAGCTTACCATACAAAGTTTTCCATACTTACCGTATAGCCATCGTAGCTCCAGGAGCCGAATTTCATAAAACAGGTCTGCTCGTCAAACGGGAAGTACTCGACGTCGATTTCACAGAACGACTTGTAGATAGCGGGCGGTTTCCAAATAACCTTACCGTCGTGATGCAAGATGGCCTTAGTCATAATAGTAACTTCGTAGTTGCCATCCGCACTGAAACAGATATTGGTTTTAGATTACTTTACATAGCGGCTAATCGTTTTAAATACATGTAGTCAAAGAGTTGGGTATAAGATTCTGTAATAAAATTCCGCAATCTATTTTGTGTTTGCAACTACAGCAGTTTTAAATCACTATTAAAGGGAGGCTGATACAAATACCTTACAATATTATTGAGGATTATATAGATGATAAAAATGTGTGGATATACCTACTCCTCAGTAGCGGCCTGTTACAATCCCACTGCTGGAAATAGGCCTCCCCTCTCCGTTTCTGGAGAGAAGGGTTGGAGCCAAGACCTACCACGCTGCTCCAATGCGGATTAGTAGATTACACATATCTCCAGAATTCTCTAGAGATATGCAGGTGTCCTGACTATGTTTTTCTTCACCGAAAAGCGTGTTATAAATTGCAATTATCAATTAGACACATGAGTTTTAATAGAAAATCTCATTGGTGCCTGCCCGGGTCTGAACTCGTGTTCCCCTCGAAAGAGTCGCACGGTCTCACTGCTGGGCTATCACAGCTCTGCCCTACCCTGCTCTACCCTGTATGAGATATTAATGATCAAATGAAATTAGTTATAAGAATTATTTGAAAAGAGCAACCATCGGGTTTCTTGCTGGCTCTTCTCGGTAGGAACAGCTTTCCCAATCAGCAGCAGAGTTGTCGTATCAAAAGCACTTGTTTACAAGTTTACTTGAATAAATAACATTTTTAATTTGAATTTGAAGTGGAATTCCTATCATCTATTTTTCAGAGACAATTTAAAAAGGAGTGAAAAGATAACATGGACGAGCGCGGTCAATTTAGGCTGCATTAAGTCCTGTTTAAATCATCGGTATTACTTAAATTAACTTGTCAATTGATTTCCAGTTTGCGTTTGACTACTAATAAACTGATGTTAAGTTAATATACATTTTATGATGGAAACACTCAAACCTTCTTCCTTTTAGACTTGTTTTTAGGACAAGTACTGTTACCTATATTAAAGTTCTTTACATATCGTTTGATTTATTTGATTTGTTTGACTGATATATCAATACTTTATTTCCTTTTAAGGACAATCTAAAATATTGAATTTAGAGAGTTGTTTCAAACCCCAAGCCAACAATGAGATTTTGTATTAAAAATTTATGTACTATAACAGAACTACCTTGCTATAATCCGCACGGGTAACCGTACGGACGGACCCGGGTCGATTATAGCAAGGTAGTTCTGTTATAGTGCATGTAATATGGGATTCCGCAAAGTAAGACCTGCTTCTATAAATCATTGAAAATTTATGTGTTTATTGTAGACAAAATAATCAATTATCAATATAATTGCAATTTATTAAATGCCTTTCTGCGAAGGAAAAAATCTCATATAGATATAGGGATATAGATCCCTAGAGAATTCTGGGGGATATGTGTAAACTACTTATCCGCGTAGTGGGTCCGAACTCCAATCCTTCTCTCCAAAAGGAGCTATTAATTCAGTTATAAGATTAGAGTCATAATGCAACATTAATTTACATCATGTTTGTTGATCTAATCCGTAAACCCCTTTGTATTAGCTGCTATTGTAGCGGAACAAGCATCTGCGTAATTATCAATTAAACACATATACATTGCTGATTGTTTGAGAGATAAATGTTAACCTAACTACTAACGATCGCCAATGTAATCGATTAGATGGGTCGCGGAAGGATCGTTCACTGTCCATTACCGCAAAATAGCTGACCGAGCTTCGGAGTACATGGTCCCAAGTGATACATGGACGCAGTAAATTGTGTTTCCACTGAACTAGCATTGGACGTAACAAATCAGATGCTATAAAGCTTAATGCATTAGTTGCGCTTAAGAAAAATGGAGACAATGTAGAAATGTATCGAGCTTTTTAAAGTATTTTCATTTTGCTAATTTCCATTACAACAGTTAAAAAACTTAACTTAACTTAACACTACATATATTTTCTATTTACTGTATCGCGGATTATAGCAAAATAATTTTATTATTACTTTTGTATTATGGATCTCCGCAAAGTAAAGCCTTTTTTATAAATTATTTGAAAAAATATATTTTCAAGTTTCCGAGTTTCCGCCGAGTTTCCTACTGGGTTTTCTCTGTAGGAACAGCTTTCCGAACCAGCAGTAGAGTTGACGATTCAAAAGCACTTTTATGCGTTAATTTGAATAAAGAATATTTTGAATTTGAATTTAATGAAATAGTAAATATTGGTGTTTATAGTGTATTATCTATGGTTAGTGTGATTCAATCCTTGCATTCAGCGACATTGTGCAAGAAATTGTACAAGCCCTTCTTCTCTTATACAAAAATTATAATAAGTATTGACTACAGTAGTGTCTCGATAACGTAGGAAAATATATAATTTCTAAAAATATTCTAGTCCTTTAGACTCCAAAATCTCTGTAACTTCAATTAATAATTTCAATGCTGACCCTCAATAATTTGAAGAAATGTTTTAACGCACTCTGTAATTTAAACTATTTGCCATCATCAATCTCCTGCACTTATCCCACTCTAAGTGAGGTTGGCACAACACGTTACAAACATGTCTGCCTGGCGTCAACTTACCTTAGTCGCCTTTTACGACACCTCGGTAAGAAATGAGGGTGGTCTATTCTATGCAGCCGGACAGGGCACAACTTAAGCTATTTGCTAATTCCAATAATATCGAATTCAATGTGCAAAATAAAAAAAAAACTCAGTATTCATAGTTAATGTATAGGAACCAGTTACACTCATGTCACTCAAGAGACCTAATTTAAAAAAACTTATTGTGGCGAATTGAAATAAAGCGTAGCGTAGAGCCTACAAAACTCGCAAGTGTTAAAGAGACCCATAATTTAGAAGAGCAAGAAAACACTTTTTTTTCGAATTGACTGCATGCTGTTAGCCCTAACGGCTTTTACAGCGTCGGCGGGACGGGCGAGCGCAAAAGCATCGTCAAGGTTGCGAAATGCAGAGCGTAGAGCGCAGAAGTTATACTAGCGTCAGGGAACGTCGTCCTAAGGGTGCCTCCTGTGGAGCTGGACCACGGCTTAGGGTGACGCGTAGTGGAGGACTGATGTATGACTTTGATTAGTCATTGCGACGTCGGAAGGGTGGGAAGAAGCCACGTCCGACTGACGTCAGAAAACTGGGTCCTCGTCCTCACCGGCGAAGACGCTGTGTGTGTATATTACGTGTTTTTGTGTTTGCAATCGTTATTTGATCGTCAATGTCATATAGGGCGCTTTTTGGACGGCCTATATTTTCGGTGGTCAGACCTAACTGAGATGTAGGTCAACCTACATCTCAGCAACTGAAAGGATTACAATGTATCTAACGCAATTAAGCCTAATTAATTTGTTCACTTTATATAAATACTAAATACTAAGCTAATATGTGTATTATTTAACATTTTGTCTGGAACACGTACACATAGCTCATACAAAGTACTTAAATTCGAGCCATCAATTCTGTTCATAACACTTCATTCAAGCAACTTAAGCAAATTTCGTTGTTGTCTAAAAGCGTTGTCACAGCCAAGTTTCGCATCCGTGAAAATTGTCTCATAAAATATGACCCGGTGGTGTCTTCCATTATACAGCGTGGTGCCATTAAAAATAAAGTTTACACCGAATATTCGCGAGAGCTTTTAGGGTAGTCACAGGTGCATTATACAGTAAGCTCTATCCGTTTAAATTTAAAAATATGACCTCTACGTCTCGGGGAACTCTATTTGAAAGGTACTGACAGCCCGTTGGCGCTGTGGGTAGTGACCCTGCCTTCAGCTCCGCGGGTCGCGGGTTTGATTCCCGCCGAGGGCCAACATTTTCTATAAACAAATTGTTGGTTCTTCGAGCCTGGGTGTGTATTTGTATTTAAGTATGTATTTAAACTTATATATGTAGTATATCTACGAGTTGTCCGTCACACAAGTATTAAGTTATTTACTTTGGGCACTGACGACACTTAATATATATTTTCATCCATTCTAGAGTACTAAGAAATGAACGGTATACATTTAGCCGAACTAATGTAGGTTTTTTCGCTCCTATTAATAGAATGAAGCGACAGTATAAGACACTATCTACTGGCGAATTTTAGGGTGATATCTACAGGAGCATTAAGCAACCTTTAGATGTTTACTCCGAGGATCGTTAATCTGTTGAGACCTTTACTTCTTTATACCTATATTGTTATATTTTTACCTTAAGTACCACACAAGATCACGTGCGACACAAGATCGTGTGGAGATCCCGTGAAGAGACCTATAACTAGCAGTGGATGTCCATCAGTTGACGAAGAAGAAGAAGAAAAATGAGTGTTAAATAAACCAAATTTGTCAATAATATAAAAGAACTAGCTGACCCGAAATTCGTTGTTGCTAGTGTACATTATAAAAAAATAAAAAATATTACCATAAAAAATTATAGGTGTGGAGAACCCTATGGGATTTGATAAATATACAGTAACAATAGGCTATGAAAAATAGATAGTAGCCGATCTACAGACCTACTGAATATGCATATAAAATTTCATAAAAATCGATCAAGCCGTTTTAGAACAGTATGGTAATTAAGATTGTGATACGAAAATTTGAAGAAATGTATAGAAATCGGCTCTGAGTCTTATTTGGTGAACCTGACTAGTTTCAATTCCATACAGGGCCTTATTCATGAGCTCTTTGTAGAAAGTTCACGCGGAGATGAGAAGAGCCGCATATCTAGGGCATGTGCTCTGACATAACAGATATGGAGTTCTGCAACTCATTTTGATTCTGGCTTCGCAGCGTAAGGGAATGACCAGGGATCACGAGCGCCGCTGAACTGTTCCAGCTAGCAAGAGATAGGGACAACTTTACGAAGCGGACTGCCAACTCTCACTAGCCGAAGAGGCACTTAAAGAGCAAGAACAGCGATGGTAAGTATAGCTGGTATTTATACATTAACTATAAACACCACTCATCAAAGTCAAAATTCAAAAAATAGAAAACACCTTACACATTTTGCTTCTATTTATTTTTTCAATTCCGCTTTCTCTGATATAAAGGTCACAGCCATGTTTTATCTAGAGTTATCTATCTAATCCAGTGTCTGATACTATGCTATACAGGAGTTTTATATCTAATTCAGTGTCTGATACTATGCTATACAGTTAATTTTTATACATTATCTCTTATTTCTAAGGCTAATTTTAGTTACATTTTTATTCCCTTATTTCTGTATAGTTTCTCTCTATCTTTTATATAGTTATATCTATGCTACATTTTTCTTAATCTATTTAATTGGATGTATGAATTTTCACATTCTGTTGCTGCTCTTATTTTACTTACATTTTGGTTTGCTCACATTTTTCTTATTATATATATATTATGTTCATCCCTTGGAGTCTTGCTGTAAAGCTTGGCTTGTACGATTATTAAACGCTCCCGCGTTTAGATCGTATTTCAACTTGTCTTGATTGGTCTTAACCAACGGGGTCATGCGTCGTTACTACGCAACTAGTATCAATTACCGTGTCGTTTTAATATTGCTTAGGTAGTTCCGCGTCTACCTAAAGGTGATAATTTCTAACTATATATTTTCTTTTTTGCTTATATTGAATGCTTTCATGTGAAAATAAAACCAGCACACCTGCGTCAAAATTAAATAAAAATAAGGAGGATTTTTATAGGCTAAGGCGAAGACCTATCAAAAACACGAATTGCGGTCCCAAAGAATACTGTAATAAAGTTGTGGCGGCAGAATATGGAATTCATTTTATTCCTGCTCGCATGAAAAATGTATTGTTTATTGAAATTTCTAGTAAGTATTTTTGCGACTGACAAATGCAGTTCTTTGAAAATTATGAAACTAATCGCTTTCTTGATTTACGGGCGTATAAAGTAAAGTAACAGCCGGTTACTATACCAACTGCTGGGCTAAGGCCTCCTCTCTCCGTTATTGGAGAGAAGGATTGGAGCTAAGACCTACCACGCTGCTCCTATGCGGATTGGTATGTTACACATATCCATAGAATTCTCTAGAGATATGCAGGTTTCCTCACGATGCTTTCCTTCACCGAAAAGCGTGTGATAAATTGCAATTATCAATTCGACACATAAATTTTAATAGAAAAACTCATTGGTGCCTGCCCGGGGTTTGAACCTATGTCGTCTCTTAAGAGTCGCACGGTCTCACTGCTAGGCTAGCACAGATTCGCGGGCGTATACATTTTGTCATTCCTAGAAATCTTTTGATGTAGAAAGGTTTTTTTATAATATAATATAATTATATCAATAGTATTAAGCCGTGTTATATCCGGCTGAGTAGATTAGACTACCCTCATTTCTTACCGAGGTGTCCTAAAACACGACTAAGGTAAGTTGACATCAGGCGGCCGGTCGTAACATACGAAGCCAAATCATGTGACAACATGTTTATAACATGGTATGCCCACTTAGAGTGGGATAAGGGTAGGAGGATGATGATGATCGATGGTATTATAGAATTTTAGATTAGGCTTAAAATTAAAAGACATGTGCAAAAATAATCTAGATAAGCGCTTGCTGCGCTTAAAAAAAAATTGGTTTAGCATATTTCTGACCATTTTGAAGAAATGATTTGGATTTAATCTTCTTATCCCATTTAGAAGATTTAACTAATTCAAATTGTATGACTGGCCTAAATGCCCCGTTATATCCCTCGTGAACTTTAATTTTACTACTGATCAAATCAATGAAAAAGTAATGAAAATATTATTTTCTATAATCCGCGATAAAAGAAAATATGCGTAATGCTTTATGTAGAGGGTACTCAGAATTCCTAAAATCACTATTCGCCACCATGAGTTTTTCGTAATTTTACATGTATCAGGTATGCGAACGGATTTCGCATCCTACACATTACATTACATAGACAAACGCGGATTATAGCATAATAATTCTTCCATTCCGTCATTCATCATTCCATCGCCGTGTGATATCCGGCTGAGTAGAAAGGACCACCCTCATTTCTTACCGAGGTGTCCGTAAAAGGCGACTAAGGTAAGTTGACGTCAGGCAGGTGGCCGGTCGTGAAATACCTAGCCAAATCATGCAACAACATGGTTAATACATGTTGTGCCGACCCTATGTAGAGTCGGATAAGGGCAGGAGAATGATGAATTCTTTTATATTCCAAGCATTTTAGTTCAAGAAATGTAAATATGTATTAGGTTTATATTTTGCAATATTTCTCCAATATTGAAGTCAGTAACAGAACAGTAAGCTAAAGGATGTAGATACATGCATGATTGAACACAGCTTGCGCCCACTTGTGTAAACATGTTTGTTTCGCAGGAAAGCCATTGACAGCTTTCTGAATATATTCGCTCAATTGAGATTAATTTGTTAGATTGTCACATTTGTTACGTTTGACCGTTTGAAATGTCTTACAATTGTTCGAAAATTTTGTATTACTTTAAAATTGTGATATATAGTGATACATACATTCTTCTGCCCTTATCCCACTCTAAGTGGGGTCGGCACAACATGTTACAAACATGTTGTCACATGATTTGGCTATGTATTTTACGACCGGCCGCCTGCCTGACGTCAACTCACCTTAGTCGCCTTTTACGACACTTCGGTAAGAAATGAGGGTGTTCTATTCTATGCAGCCGGATACCACACGGCACTTACCTTGGTCGCCTCTTACGACATCTCTGTAAGAAATGAGGGTGGTCTATTCTATTCTGCCGGATACCACAGGCGTTGTGATATATAGTGATAAACTATAATTATCAATTAGATACCAGTTTTCAAAGAAAATCTCATCGGTGTCTGCCCGGGGTTTTGAACCCCCAAAAAGTCGCATGGTCTCGCCACTACGCTATCACAGCTTGAAAAAATGATAGTTAAAAATATTATTACAAATATGTACAACATTATTCGTTCCGGTAAATGAAGAGGCAACTTCAAATAATGGTTACTTCTTTTAGACTTTGTACGGAGATAAAAGCGTAAGAGTATTAATTCTTTTTCCTTCACAATCACAATGGAAGTAAGCGTCTGTTCCCATTTAATGCAATTTAGGCAATGTTTATCCTACCGTGCTTAACGCTACCTTGATGCTATTTAGATTAAGGCCTGCACTTATCGTGCCTTCCGCCTGGCCAACTTCAGACACAAATTCACAGAATTCAAGTTTGAACTCTATTTCAAGCACAATAACCCCGTCAATTCTTTGATCGGTTTGGTCGGACGGCGTTAATGCATAGAAATGCGGTGGACTGCCAGTAATAATGGGTGGAGGTTGCAATATATGGGTTTTTAAAATGCCGCTCAGATTCTGTGATGGCCTCAATCGAATTACGGGCTAGATTGAAATATCACTTCGCCCTATAGTTAAAAATTAGGAATTTATTATAATATTATATATTACAATAAATATTTATTTACGCCGTGTGGTATCCGGCAGAATAGAATAGACCACCCTCCTTTCTTACCGAGATGTCGTAAAAGGCGACTAAGTTAAGTTGATTTTAGGCAGGCGGCCGGTCGTAAAATAGGTAGCCGAATCATGTGACAACATGTACATGTTGTGCCGATCCCATTTAGAGTGGGATAAGGACAGGAGAGAGAAGATATTATTAGTTCCTTACATATGAAATTGGCGTTTTCTATGGGAGGAACATAAAGTCGTTTTTTTTTAATGAAATATATTTAATTAATCAAAGTATGTACCATTGCTATGTATGCACTTTTGCCATCTCATAGGTAGTTCATTGATCCCCTTACTAAAAAAACCATTCGGGCGGGAATCAATAAAATCTTTGAAGGCGGTTTGGACTGCCCCATCGGAGTTGAATTTTTTCCTTGCAAGTAGTTATCCAAATTGCGAAAAAATGGTAATCTGTTGGAGCAAGGTTTGGAGAGTACGGTGGATGTCTAAGACATTCTAATTGAAGCTCCTCTGATTTGGTAGCCGTCTGTTGTGCAGTGTGTGGTCTAGCGTTGTCCTGAAGCAGCAGTGGCCTAGAGCGATTGACCAGCCTCAGTTGTTTAGCAGCTAGCTTTTCCATCATGGTTTGCAGTTGCTGACAATAGATATCTGCCGTAATCGTCTGGCCAGATTTAAGAAAGCTGTAGTGAACGACACCGGCACTAGTCCACCAAACACTTACAAGCAACTTTTTTTTAGTCAATTTTCGCTTAGGGCAGGATTTGGCTGGTTCGCCAGGGTTCAGCCATTGCGATGAGCGCTTCCGATTATCGAAGAGGATCCACTTTTCATCACAGGTAATGATTCGATTTAAAATTCCTTCATTATTGTGCCGGTTGAGTAACGTAACGCAGCAGTCGACGCGCGTTTGTCGGTTTGCTTTAATCAATTCATGAGGTACCCACCTTTCAAGCTTTTTCACCTTCCCGATTTGCTTCAAGTGGATTAGAATAGTTTTATCACTAACACCGGAGCCTGCAGCTAACTCGGACGTGGTTTGCGATGGATCCGCTTCCACAATAGCCTTCAATTCTTCATTATCAACTTTTGTCTCCGGCCGTCCACGTGGCTTGTTCTGCAGGTCGAAATTTCCAGAACGAAAACGTTGCAACCAAAAACGCACTGTGTTTTCTTTTGCGACACCGTCACCATACACATCATTAATCCTTCGAGCCGTTTCTGCAGCACTGGTGCCACGGTGGAACTCATACTCGTAAATAACGCGATATTTCATGTTTTCCATTTTGTAAACAGAGTGACACAAAGAAAAAAACAAAAGAAGAAAAAGCAAATGAATTAGGGGGTTTGAAACACAAATGCATGAGTAAATAGCTGTATGAATTTGAATTTGGAATTTCTAACCATAAAGGTAATATTTGAGATCAAAGTGGCCAGTACGACAAAACGCCAATTTCATATGTAAGGACCTAATATAATAGTTATTTATACTATAATGAAACATTAGGAATTTCTTATGCTACCGTCACTAATAACTTTTTTTAAATGATATAAGTAATATAACATCCGCCGTGTGGTATCAGGCTAGTAGAATAGACCACCCTCATTTCTTACCGAGGTGTCGTAAAAGGCGACTAAGGTAAGTCGACCCGCCGCGTGGTATTGGACTGAGTAGAATAGACCACCCTCTTTCTAACCGAGGGGTCGTAAAGTACGACTAATGCAAGTTGACGTCAGGCAGGCGCCCGATCGTAAAATACGTAGCGTATGTGACAACATGTTTTAACATGTTGTGCCAAACCCACTTAAAGTGGGATAAGGACAGGAGTATGATATTGATAGATGATAATAGGTAAAAAAGGCTAATTGAAAATTAACAAAAAAATATATTATTTAAGTTTAAGTAGGTACGTGAGTGAATAAAGTAATTTCTTTGGATCAAAAATATTTAATGTTGAATTTTTATTTAGTATAGTACGTTGTATTAGCTCAGCGGTAAGACCGTGTGACTCCTTCCAGGGGTGTCACGGGTTCAAAACCCGTGCAGGCACCAATGACTAATTGATATTAGTAATTTATCTCATGTTTTTCGGTGAAGAGTTACATCGTGAGGAATCCTGCATATCCCTAGGAAATTCTAAGGATATGTGTAATCTACCAATCCGCATGCTGCACAGCACATCATGCTGCTCCACAGCATGGTAGATCTTAGCTCCAACGTTTTTCTGTAAAAACGAGAGGAGGCATAGGCTGGGCATAGGCCCAGCAGTACGATAGTAACAGGCCTTTAGTTTACTTCTATTTAATAATAAAAATAAATTTCATGGGCAGCAGTTTACAAATATTTCTATTTTTAAATGAAAAAGAGCGCAATACAATTTCGTGAAGTAAAAAATAAATGATCGTTTTCCTCGATATATAAAAAATGTACAATTATAAAAATGTTTCTTTTTCCTTAACTTAATTCAAAGTGAACCGTGTAATTCCTTTGCGAGAAGATCAATCAAAAGTTGTTTTGGAAGTGAAAGTAAGCTCTCAAAGGAAGTTTTATATTTTTATTTCTTATGTTGTTATAGACACCCTCATGTCTTACCGAAGTGTCGTAAAAGGGGACTAACGTAAGTTGACCTACCGTGTGGTAAGCGGTTGAGTAGATTAGACCATCCTCATTTCTTACCGAGGGGTCTTAGTAACTAAGTAACTTAATACTTGTGTTGTGACAGACAACTGTAGAAATTTTATCCCTCGGATGGAATCGAACCCGTGACCCGCAGTGCTGAGGGCAGAATACACCCACGTAAACAACATTCGAGTGTAATGTAAAAAAAAATTCAAGTCTCTTGTACAATACTTTAAAAAAAGCACGTTCAAAGTCAAAAATAGAAAGTCACTTGAATCAAACAATAAAACTACATTAACAAAAATGTTACTTTTTTCTTTACCAAAGCTATATAAATGTTAACCGTAAAATTGCTTTGGAACTGACACGAGTATAATTCGAAAGTTTCTATTTGGAAGCGAGGGCAAGCTCTCAAAGGAAAGTTTTTGCCGCGGTTAGAGGCCGTGATAAACTTGCCCAGTCATCGTGATAATGTAAAATAATGGTAGTCGTCCGAGGAAATAAGGAGATAAGGGGACCGCCAAATAAAATCACATTTTATAGACGAAGTTAGCGTTCATTGAAAGAAACTGGAATAGTAAAACTTAGAAGGACGCAAGTTGGTTGAGAACTTTACTAAATTGATTTTATTGTTAATAGTTGGTGAGTTAGACTAAATTTAAGGTGATTCGGGGGTACTTGTACATTTTTTTTTCAAATTAAAATTCAAAATATTCTTTTTTCAAGTAAACTTGTAAACAAGAACTTTTGAATCGTCAACTCTACTGCTGGTTCGGAAATTTGTTCCTACCGACAAGAACCAGCAAGAAACTCGGCGGTTGCTCTTTTCAAAGAATAATTTTTATGACTAGTTACATATAGTTATTAATGGCTTATACAGGGGTCGAAGAGTAGCTATATCCATGCATTTTTATCATCTAAGTAATGCTAAATAGTATAGTACGCTTTCTGAATTAGCCTTTTTTAAATAGTATTTTTAAACTGCTGTTATGGTAAAGTTAAAGTAGATTGTGGAATTTAATTATAGAATCTTATACCCAAACGCACAAACGACTTACTTTTGCAAGGGGCAAAGCAGGAACCACAAGCTTATGTCGGTTCCTGCTTTGTCTATTACATACATCGCCAATCCGTTTATAATTATGTATATTCTTATGTTCGAAAATTAAATAACTAAAAATATACTGTGGAGCCAATGTTAGAATACCTGTTTCCTTGAAATTCTTTCGCAAGGAATCACGCGAATTGAAATTGCAAATTCCACGTATGGCTCTTTTTCGAAATACAAAAATTTTTTCAATCTCCGTGCTTTAATAAGATATAATAAGATGAGTACAGATACACAAATTCATACATAAATAATAAATCTATACTTATTATAAAATAAACTCTCCATGTAATCGATTTTCTCAAAATCTACTAAACGGATTTTAGTACGGTTTTTACTAAAAGGTAGTGCAATTCCTCCGAAAGGTTTAGTTAATAACACATGACCGTTTCATGTAAATTGAGTTGAAGAGGTCGTTTTACAAATTTTTTTAGTGGGGGGGTAAAAAACCGGTGTCGATTGTAGTTTAGAGCGAAATAAGTTTAAAAAGCTGTGTAGAGTATCAGAGAGCCAGTCTCATGCCTAGACTCGAGCGACTAAAACATGCTAAACACTGAATTTCACGCGGGCGACGCCGCACGTATTATTAGTAGCAGTATATTTAATAATATTATGTTTAAAATTTGAATTCTATTAAATTTTTGTGACACGCTATTTTCCACGCGGGTGAAGCCGCTGGCACAGCTAGTACATTATAATTCATGTCTTTTTGTTATGACCGAACAGTGAGATCACGGATCTCTTACCAAGAAGTCGCGGTTAGAAACTCATGCTCGTGAGTTTTCTAATAAAACTTATTATATTAAGCAATGAGATATTCACAATTCCTACAAGCAATTTTATAGTGAAGGAAAAAATCAAAAAGAAATCTGTGTATGTTTGGAACATTCCTAAAATATTTTGCCGATTCGAATTAAAGAAGCGTGGTGCGTTTAAACTTTAATCCTTATTTCTAAGTTGAGAAGGAGACTGCCAGCAGTGACATATATTACAGGGCCCATATATTTTATATGGCTTAAATAAGTGAATGAGGTGATAAGCTGCGAATTTAATTTTATCTTTTATATGGCCCCATTCACCGAATGTGTAAATAACTTGATAAAAACTTATTTAGTTGTATGTAGATGAACTACTTTATTTAATCAACAATATTTCAACATAAAATAGAACTACGACAATCTCTACAATCGTTTCGCCCCGTAACTGAGGAACTACTCACAGTAAAGGCTCCGTGACAAAATAAACGGCGCAAAGAGTTAAGCTTGAATAATACCAAAATTCCTTTCCATTAAATACTAAAACATAATAATATAGATACAGTCCAAATATATACACATAAATACATATAAAATGCATAAATTATACAACAAAATGGTAGATCTGACAAGATAATGAAAGAAAATAATTACTCACTTATTATAAAGCACGATGTCCGGTAGCCATATGTGTTCAGAAGGCACGTGCAATGTTTCTACGCCGCCATAGTCATCAGGATTCCATTTAAGCTTGTAGTCATTCCATTCCTGTAAATAAATGCTAGTTAAAACGATTGCTTATATTTCCTTTATGTGTCTTATGTATACTTTAATGATTTCACAGCTTATCCACTAGAGTGATATTGATGGAATGTGGTATAATTAAATTTACAAGAGTGACAATAGGGCTGGCTCCTTTTTCGCACAAGGAATCAGTCTTCGCCAACTATACGTATAGTTTGTTAAATATATAAAGTAGAAATGAACAATAATTCAGAAAGTAAACAATAATTCAGACAAAAGTAATTTCTTAAGCCGTCATTAGACTTCTCTAATTCCTGCACGTAGTTTATTGCAGGAAAATCGCAAGGCTAATATCGGCTTACGAAATTACTTTTTGTCTGAATTATTGTTTACTTCTGAGTAACGATAAAAACAGATATAGTGTATTTTACAAGCAATCATTTAACTAATGTCCCATTATGAATTCCATCTCATGTACCATCAAGCTGAAATGTGATTTTTTTAATTTAAGTTGTGCTCATATGAAATACTCTTAGTACGAGTAATAAGAAATCGTATATGTTTTGCCATGCAGTTTCGTAAAGGTTAACAATTTTTAAACTCAAACTGTCGTGAGTAGTATTCTATGTTAATGTGTAGACACCGGCTATACTCATGTTTAATTTTATCGGGTTAGCCCGACTGTTTCGAGCCCATCCGGGGCACTTATTCTTAAGCTCTTTACACGGCATTATCGCGGCGAAAACTTCTTCAGTTCCCAACATTAAGTAAATCATATATGTGTAACATAAAGTACTATTAACGCGATTTACGCACGTATTTTCCTCACTGAAATAAAAGATGGCGCCATTAATATTCTACTCCGAGCCATAGTGGAGCTTTTGTAGTTATATAAGAAGTCCCGATACAAAATGTTCATCGATCAACATTGCCTATTGGTTCCTTTAGTTTCATCCAGTGCATTCATAGTTGGAATGCTCTAAAGGACTTGTCTGCGATACTTTCTGTATAGCTAACAATAAAGCTACTGTCTTGTCATTTGTACGTATTCTTTCCCCCGTCCGTACGTCCGTTCTGGCTCACATATGACTTTAATAATACGTTAACTTTAAATACATTGCATTTAGATCAATATGGTTACATCGGTCATTTCAGGACAAAATTAATAATTCCATTTCTCTTCTCTTCTCAATTTGATAATGAAACTAATACTTAGAAGCTCTATTGGTCGTTATTTTAAAAACAAATAAAATTTTGATTGTATAAATATAAATTTTATTCGTTTTATGAGGAGTTAACAATTATATATTATAATCTAAGTTTGTTAACAATAGTTAATACAAAACTGTAATATTTATTTTTTTAAAAGAGTGACCGCCGAGTTTCTTGCTGGTTCTTCTCGGTTAGAGCACCTTTCCGAACCAGTTGTAGCTTCAATTTAATTTTAATTTGACGATTCAAAAGTGCTTGTAATAGGCCAATTTGAATAAAGACTTATTTGAATTTGAATTTGAATTTGAATATAACCGCTTAATACGAATGAAAACTTTAATAATTTTGTTATCAAAATATTGAATGTTCATACAATAGACTTCATAATTCACGTTATATTTGCTCCCCGTGTTAACAGTACCAATGCAAATGATAATGAACGCAATGGATATAATGACGAGTGTTATATTAAAATTAAAGTTATTGCAAATAAAAGTTGTGATATTAATGATGTCTATTAAATTGATTTAATTGTATTGTCTAAAGTATAATTGTTATATTAACTGATTGCCTTTTTACGGGATAACATTTAGCAAATGTGATATCTAAGGAACAAAATAATCTATAAATGATAACAAACAATCAATAACTATGTAAATGTAGTTAATTTTTTTATATTTGTCAATACTGTAATAGTGTCAATATGTAATAATACATCAATTTTAACTTTGCCATTACAGCATTCCAAACAGGGTGATACTGAACGCCTTACCATAACGTTTAGCATTACTTAGATGATAAGAATGCGTAGAAATAGCTACTGTTTGACCCTGTACTAGATAGTAATGATGAATGGTAACTAGTAATAAGAATTATTTTGGAAAGGGCAACCGCCGTGTTTCTTGCTGGTTCTTCTCAGTGTGAACAGCTTTCTGAACCAGCAGTAGAGTTGACGATTCAAAAACACTTGTTTACAAATCAATGAATATTTTGGATTTGAATTAATAATTGATCATTTTAAGACTAGATAGATCTTAAGTACACTATGCATTAACATGTTAAAAAACTACTTAAAATTTGGCAGTATGTCATTCAAAATTTACATCTTAATATTACTTGATTTAATTTGCGTAACGTTGGAAAGAATGATAATTGTAATGAACGTGGTGAAATTAATTTTATAAATAAGCATCAATTTCCATGGACATTTTAATGTTAAGTTACTTTCATTCATTAGAAATTCTTAGGACACTTTCAATCCGGAAGTCCTCTCATTACAAAAGCATTTACCCCAATGCCCTTAAGGCAGTCGTATATTCTCGAAAGTGTTCTTAAAAGAGTTTTCGCCGGGGTCCATATAAATCCGGTCTGTTGGCTTAGATCCGTTAGCGTCGGAAATTGCGGGACCTTATTAGATTCCGGCTTCAAGCGTCAATTGGGCTGGCTGTAAGTGAAAATAGACTCCGCCATTTTTACTTGTAAGTCTTTGAGCGTCTTTGTCATTTGTTGCACCAAAACTCTCGAACATTTAATAGATTCATCCCTCTTTCAATTCGTTTCTGACTGAGGAGTCGTAAAATACGACTGAGGTAAGTTAACGTCAGGTGGGCGGCCGGTCGCAAAATACGTAGCCAAATCACGTGACAACATGTTTGTAACATTATGTGCCTCGGTAAGAAAGAGGGTGGTCTATTCTACTCAACCGGATACCACACAGCGGGTTAGCTTACCTTAGTCGCCTTTTACAACACCTCGGTAAGAAAATGAGGGTGGTCTATTGTGCTCAGCCGGATACCACACGGCATTCGGATTATGGCAAAATAATTTCATTAATACTTTTCAGTATAAATTACGAATCATTTTTACTTAAAGCAACGATTAACATAACGTCATTAAAAACAACAGGATTAGCCCCATTATAAGTAAAACGAATTTAGAATGAGGGCTCCTTTAAACATCTGAATAGCTGCTTCATCATGAAACTCAATTATTATTTTGGCGAGCTTTGTACGTTAAATGAAATTACTGTTGGCAAAACTCAATTTAAATTTGACGACGTGGCCTTAATTTTGAAACGTCTTTCTAAATAGATGCGTGTAGGTCGCGTCATGCTAGACATCTAATTGAATTACGCTAGTAATGTGCGTTTTAGTAATGTAATCCTGGCAGAACATTTAGATGGCGCATTTGGAAACCAAGAATTGGAGATTAAACTGTTTTGTGGGAACTTGAAATCTGCTTAACGATTTCCGTTTCACACGTGTGTGTTTAATTTAGTTCTTATATTGTCTTTACCGAAATATCCACAGTACTCATTCAATGGCTGTTTATTGTTTTGGTATATCTTAATATAGGGCCTAATAATATTTCCATCGAGTTGTGATACTAGAGTAGCAAAGCCAGTCTAAAATGTGCCATATTACAATATAGCAAATAAGGGTGATTTTTTATGTGTGATTAGACAAAGATAAAGTTTACAAATCATCTTCCCTCTCATTATTTATTGTGTCATTATCACTTACAGGCCTGATTATGACTATACTAGAGTAGGGGTCTAGTGTTACTAACTCTATGAATAATTTAGAGTTTTGGAACAGCAGGCCTCCCATGAACTTTTATTGCGACTCAATTGAAGACGTAAACTAAATTGTTTTGCTTTTTCATACCATGACGTGTTAATGACGCACACTTTAAGTCGTTGCCGAATGACCGTTCGGAATTCGTCCTAAAAACATGTGAGTAAAAGAGACAGAGTTATCTATAGTTCATATAACGTTATCCTTTTTAAACATTACGACCCCAATACAATTCACACTTCATGGTATGAAAAGAAAGCGGTTCGGTTTAGGTACTGACCTTGAATTGAATCGTTATCTAAAAGTTAATGGTAGGCCTACAGGTATTGGCAGTGATCAGTGATGTGTTAAAGATTCAAATTGGTTCAGATTTGATCGATGAATCAATCTAAATTTGATATCTGTATGCTATACTTGGAGTGTTGTGGACACACACAAAGCACACTAGAGGTTCTACGTTGATAGACTAAAATTAACGACAGCTCAACGTTTCAAGCAAGAATAATTGTTTATGAGGTCTTAAGGAATAGGACCGAAGAAAGCGATGGTAGAACCTTCACGGGATAAATCATCTTCATCCTTCTGTCCTATTTTAAATACTAACACGAACCTAAATTGCTTACATGTAGTACATCATTGAGTATTATAAAACTAAGATTTATACGAGTGAAGTCGCGGTTACAACTATCTTGTATGTATATCAAATTTTCAAGTTAAACTGCCAAAGAAACATTTAAAAGGCAAAGCATATCATCATTCTCCTGTCTTCATCCCACTCTAAATGGAGTCAGCACAACATGTTATATACATGTCACATGATTTGTGTACGTATTTTACGACCCGCCGCTGCTCGAGGTTAACTTAACTTAGTCGTATTATACAACACCTTGATAACAAAGAAGATAGTCTATTCTACTCAACCGGATACCACGCGGTGGTTCAACTTACCTTAGTCGCTATTTACGATAGCTAAGTAAGAAATGAGGGTGATCTATTGCACTCAGCCGGATATCACACGGCGGCTTGATTTACCTTAGTCGTTACCATCACGGGGTAATTATACTGTCCAAATGGACAACCTAAAGACAATTGCGACAACTGACAAATAAAACCTCAACGTGCAGATTAATAGTAGAAAATATTCATAGCATTAATAAGATACAAAAACGAAAATGTTCGGATAAGTTAACCGTAGATTGTTGTTTTAGACAATACATGGCCTAAGTCTTTAACTTTAATGAAAAGATCCGCTGATAAATCTCTACAAATTCGTTCAATAAATCATTTACGGATCAACGAATTTTAAGGGCGATAAAAACTTTACAACGAGATTATACTTCGTGTCTAAGTAACGGACTTTTAAGAATTACAAAAAACGGCAAACGATCGAACGGATTTTATTAATTTTTCGACGGCTCGATGGATTTTTATAATAGTCTTCGATTATAATGAGTTATTACTCGATGGAAAGTTATTATATAACAATGTTTGTTGAAAAAAACATCAATGCTGATATTCGCTTTGTCAATACAATAGTTTAAATATTTAAAAGAGAGTTGCCTACTATATTGTTTTTTTTTTTCAATTTTGAGTGCTACTCTGAATGGGAATTTATGCGGAATTGACGAGAAACGCCCAACCTGTCGCCAAACTCGGCAGGGGTCAGGGGTGATGGCTTCCGCTATTTGATACGTCCACCGCTGCCTTGCCTATGAAGAAATGAATATACATCTTCAGCACAGTGACCTTTTATCCTTACAAATAAGTACAGAGCTTACTTACTATACTGTTGAGGATTAAAATATGATAAGCTACTCTTCGATCCTGTACAAGTTATTGACTAAATATTTACATTTCATTATAAGTTAAAAGAATTATATTTGGAAACGAGCAACCGCCGAATTTCTTGCTCCCTCCTTTAGGAACAGCTTTCCGAACCAGCAGTAGAGTTGACGATTCTAAAGCAACTTGAATAAAAAATACTTCGAGTTTGAATTTGAATTATAAATGCAAAAGTCTGTTATTTATGACTTTTATATACTGTGACTAATATTTATATATCTTTACTAGCTGTGCCAGCAGCCTCGCCCGCGCGTTAATCAACGTGTCACAATTTTTTGCTAGAATTCGAAATAAAACTTAAAAATAGTTATTGTGAGTTAACCATAAGAGATAGAGACATGCTATAACGGACTTTTTTGTAGTCTTTTTATAGATTTACAGTTCTTTAGTACATTGCTTTAGCGTAGAGATACGCTGATTTACGCAGCGCACGCGACTAAAGCTCCTAGCAAGCAAGTTTTTTAACAACTGCGCGATCTCTTCAACACAATTTACATTATACCGATAAATACTATGTACCTAAACCATCGGGAAGTATTTTTGTACGGTTTTCACTAAAAAATCCGTTCAGTAGATTTTGAAAAAAACCATTACACACAGACAGCTTTTTGGGACTTTGTTTTATAATAAATATAGATGTTCTTTTCTACCTGTATTTTTATTATATTATACGGCTTTTAATTAATTGATTGTAATAATAAAAAAACCTACATAAATTAAAGAAATTCATTTTAATTAAGAATTAACTTATTAATTAATTAATTAATTAATTAATCAATAAGTTAACTCTTCTTCGTTTTGTCTGTCACGTTTTTTCTAATCCATATATAAATATGTTGCAATGTTGATGAAATTTGGTAATATTGGAACTTAGTAACGAGCTAACATAAAAGTTAGGATAATAAATATTTTTCTTTTGGAAACCAGACCACAACAGACAATGAACAACTACTAACTTGATGTTGAGAACTAATAATAACTGTTGTTTGCCATGGGATCCGTGGTAGTCCATAAACCGCGATGTTTAACAGCCGCAAGCGAGGGCCAACTTCAATACCATGCTAGTATATGTAAATATGTTCACAACTATTTGTCAAATTACTCATATCCTTAAATATTACATATTCATCATCATCATCATCCTCCTGCCCTTATCCCACTCTAAGTAGGGTCGGTACAACATGTCACAAACATGTTGTCACATGGTTTGGCTACGTATTTTACGACCGGCCGCCTGCCTGACGTCAACTTGCCCTAGTCGCCTCTTACGACATCTCGGTAAGAAATGAGGATGGTCTATTCTATGCCGGATACCACACGGAGTTTAAATATTACATATTCAAGATTTAGAAATGGACTTCTTATATAATAAAACAAATCGAAGAACGCAGATTTTAAAATTTTCATTGATTCAGTTTTAAATAATTTATAGAATCAGGCGTTACTTTGCGGAGATCCATAAAACAAAAGTAATAATCAGGAGATATATCCTGATGATGCTTCGATTACAGGGCGAAACGATTGTTGAGTTTGTGATAGTGAACGTGTGTAATGCTTGTGTATTGTGATGGCGGTGGTGGAGGTTTGTGCATGTGTTTACGAATCCTGCATGTTTCGGGTATGTAAAAACGGAAAGATTATATACATTTACCATTATATGCATTTTCTATCTACTTTATCGCGGATTATAGCAAAATAATTTTATAATTTGTTTTTATTCTGTTTTCTATGAAACGTGATGCCCAATATAAAAGAAGTTACATTTTTAACTTCAGCACAATATTATCATTATTATATTTTTTCCCTTGTATTTATTTATTACAAGAATATACGATTTCAAATTATATTGTTCAGTAAAGAGACGATTTTTTATTAATGGATTTGTAAAATAGATACCATCAAATAAAAAAAACAAATAGGTGTAAGAGTTATATTCATTGAAATTAACAAATTCAAGAAAATAGAGAAATTCGGGTTTAAAAGTAGTAAAGTAGCGGCCTGTTACAATCCCACTGCTGGGAATAGGCCTCCTCTCTCCGTTTCTGGAGAGAAGGGTTAGAGCTAGGACCTACCACGCTGCTCCAATGCGGATCGGTAGGTTTATACAACATATATCTTATAAAAATATATATGATCTTCCGATCCGTTAACAGAACAAATGGAAAAGTTAGACGAAGGAATGGCAGTTCACAAAAACATTCCGAGGAATATGAAACGAAGTAACGAAACAGTAGCAGATAAAAATAAAAGGCCAAAATATCGTAAACAATGCGATAAACAACTTAACAATGAAATAAATTATTCGAAACAAAAAATTCCTCAGTTGCTTTTGCATTCGAATCAAGAATTCAGAGCAAGAATTCATTCAAACATGCTTAGGACTACGCTCGTTAATAAATAATTAAGAAAATCTCTTCGCAAAATTGTTTGCTTTTTCAACACTCGACGTTAACGTTGAAGTACTTTTCTATATTAAAACAGAAATAATACCGAAATATCTTAAAATTCGAACAAAATAAGTTGACCCGTCGTGTGGTATCCGGCTGAGTAGATTAAAAAGTAAAGTAACGGCCTGATACTATCAGGCCTCCTCTCTCCGTTTTTGGAGAGAAGGTTGGAGCTAAGACCTACCACGCTGCTCCGATGCGAATTTGTAGGTAACACATATCCCTAGAATTCTCTAGAGATATGCAGGTTTCCTCACGATGTTTTCCTTCACCGAAAAGCGTGTGATAAATTGCAATTATCAATTAGAGACATTTTTTAAATATAAAAACTCATTGGTGCCTGCTCGGGGTTTGAACCCATGTCGCCTCTACAGAGTCGCACGGTCTCACCGCTAGGCTATCTTACAGCTTATATAGTAGATTACAACACCTTTATTTCTTACAAAGCTTTCATAAAAGGCGACTAAAGTACGTTGGGCTGCCAAGTGATATACAGTTGAGTAGAATAGACCACCCTCATTTATTACCGGTGTGTCATAAAAGACGACTAAAGTAAGTTGATCTACCGTGTGATATCGGGCTCAGTAGAATAGACTACCCTAATTTTTACCGAGGTGTCGTAAAAGGCGACTAAGGTAAATTGATCTGCCGTGCGGTAGAGTAGAATAGACCATCCTACTTCCTTACCGAGGCGTCGTGAAAATTGACTAAGGTAAGTTGACGTGAGGCAGGCGGCCGGTCATAAAATACCTAGCCAAATCACATTACAACATGTTTACATGAGATAAAGGCATGAATATGTTTGTGACAAATCTTGATTTCAATTGTTTAACATTTGATTTCATACTTTCCTATTTTATAGACTTCAGCTAAGGACTATTTTTTTTTTCATATGATTAGTGTAGAGTTTAGGTTAAATACATTTTTGTTTTATACCTTTCGTATACGTCATATTTGCTTTAGTATATTTAGGTAGTTAACCCCTAGAGGAGCCGCTGACTTATATTTTCATTTATACTTATTATAAAATTAAGTCCCCAGAATATGTCTGTCTGTATATGATCGATTTTCTCAAAATCTACTAAACGGAGTTTTTGTACCGTTTTTTACTAGAAGGTAGTCCAATTTTTCCGGATGGTTTAGGTTAACAGTACATTAGGGTTTAATATAAATTGTGTTGAATAGATCGCGTAGTTATAAAAAACTCGCTTTCTGGAAGATTTTTCGCGTGCGTTGCATAAAATAGCAGAGATACACTAAAGTAATGTAGTAGAGAATTGTATATCTACATAAATACTACAAATAAGTCTGGAACAGTATGTCTCTTACTTTTATAGTTAACTCACAATAACTACTTTTCCACGCGGGTGAAGCCGCAGTCTCAGCGAGTTGTATATAAAAAAGAATGTTTGTCTGTATGTCCTTTATAGACTCTGAAATGGATGAACCGATTTTAATAAAATTTTCAGATAATCTATAGAATGGCCCAGCGGATGATCCTGTAAAGTTCCGTTTTTGTTACTACTGATATCATTAAATTAAGCCTAGCGAAGCGGGCTTTGTATGCTAGATGATTATAACTTCTTGCGATAAATATAAGTTTTAGTACATATGGAAGAAATATTTTCAATCGCCTTCCATTCATACAGGTTCTTAAAAGAAGAATCGACGTACAAATTACATTCTACAAGAGATATCTTGACATTGAGTTCCCCTAAAAAGTTGCAAACTTTGACGCGAAATGAAATTTTGTTAAGAAGTTTACATTATTTCTTAAATGCGGCGAACCTTTAATAATTTATTGAGAGGTTTTCCATTATATTGTTACCGTTTGACGCAACCCAAGGGTACTGAAAGGCGAAAATTACGTTGAAAATTTCGGAAGCGGTGGGAATTAGATTCAAGATCTTCTTAGTATTGCTGCCAAGACTCGCAGTATTTTGTCTATATCTAGAGTTGCTGATGATTACTTTACACCTGTTTAATATAATAATAAAATAAAAAAAAAAGAAAGAAAATTCCCTTTATCACTGAACTTGTGAAAGTATTTATAACTAAGTAAAAATGTTATACCGATTTATGCATAATGTTTTTGGAAAGAGAAGAGAAGATAGATTATGCGAAATACCAGTTTTTAGTACAGTATTTGCTCAAACATTCTCCGGTTTTTGTGTCCTTTTCTATATAACAGGATATCGGCATATATTGTTATTATTAATTTACCTAAATATAAATGTAAAACAATGTTAAAAAAAACTGCTACTGAATAAAACATACGAAGATTCGGAAAGCTTACTTACTATTCTGAAATAAGTCATCTGCAGCATATCATTCACATTTTCTCATTTCCATGGCAGTATCTTCATACATATATACATATATGTATGGAGAGGCGTTACACACAACATACACACTATACACACACCCCATACATACATACACTTGCGCGTGCATAAGCATGGATGCACGCACATCTCGTTCTTACTTCCATGTACTTTATTATACACGAATTTAGTAAAAAGTTTATATAGTTGTTTAAATACTCGTAACCGTCAATATCCACGGCACAGATTTTGCCTTAGTGTGGATTAATAATAATTAATTCATTTTTTTGTCTCCTTTTTATGTATTTAGTATAGTCTTGTTTGATTAGTATTTCAGTTAAGTTAGTTAAGAAATTTATATGTTACCAACTTTTTCGGAATAAATAAACTTTTCCGGAAATCTCTCTCTCCAATCTCTCCGTCACCAATAATGCAACATTTGGATGGCGGTCCAATGAAAAAGTCCAAAAACGGTATATGTATCTCCAATATAAACACTTATATTAAAGAGACATAATATAGATGTATAACCCAAAAAAAGACAAATGATATCATCTTCTAGATGTTATAGCAGCTAATAGTCAATTAAGTCAACGTTCAGAACAGCTCGTCCTATATTCGTCGTGGTCTTTATTAAAGTGTCGTATAAATTGATTCTAGTATTTAGTAAAAAGTGATTAATGTAATTTTTTAGTTCAACTATCTCCGTACAAATAATAACGGGGTCCATTGTTCCGTACGGAAGTGAAAAAGGATAAATAAACATATTTTTGTAATTGCTACAAACAGTATTTCTCATTTATAATCATAGTAGAGATTTGAGATCAAGTGCTAGAACACTTTTGTATCATATTAAAAAAATAGTATAACTTTTGTATAAAAAAAATAATTATATTTTCTCATTTGTACCATTTTAACGCCTCTTACACTAATCATTATGTATTACACAGCCTCTTTTATCTCTTTTCACAAATAGTATTAGGATGGAACTGGAGGAAAATACATCAAAAGATCGCTGACAACTAAGTTCATATAAAATTCAATATCGACAACACCGGCCTACATATGAGGCGATGTTTCAACATCAGCCCTTGCCGTCTACGTCATAAGGCTCAGCTTTTTATCTCGTTCACGCGAATTTAGATCATCATCGTTCATCCCGCTTTTTCCTATGTTGGCGAAGGTTCGCCTCAGTGGCCCTTTCATATCATAAATCATGTGGGACTTAACTTGCAGTTAACACGTTTTTCAATAACGACGTATGTGTTATACTTTTAGGTATATATAGTTAGTGGCACGCCCTTCGTTCGCCATAGAGTTCGCGATTATACTAGAGTGGAGTCACAGGCAGGCCTTTAAGTGAGAATGTCACGTGGTATCCGGCAGAATAGAATAGACCACCCTCCTGTCTTACCGAGGTGTCGTAAGAGGCGACTAAAGTAAATGTCGTGTGGTATCCGACAGAATAGAATAGACCACCCTCCTGTCTTACCGAGGTGTCGTAAGAGGCGACTAAAGTAAATGTCGTGTGGTATCCGGCTGCATAGAATAGACCACCCTCATTTCTTACCGAGGTGTCGTAAAAGGCGACTAAGGTAAATTGACGTCAGGCAGGCGGCCGGTCGTAAAATACGTAGCCAAATCATATGACAGCATGTTTGCAACATGTTGTGCCGACCCCACTTAGAGTGGGATAAGGGCAGGAGAATGATGATGATGAAGAAAGAGGAAACTCGTACACTTATCATAAAAAAGAGAGACAAATAAATAAGTCTCATTTGCATTCTCTACATGTTATGTTAGATTCGGTCATGTTAGAACATGTTGTCAAATGATTCGGCTACGTATTTTACGTCCGGCCGCCTGCCTGACGTGTTGACGTCAGGCAGGTAAGTTGTTACCTTAGTCGTATTTTACAACCCCTCGGTAAGAAAGAGGGTGGCTATTTTACTCTGCCAGATACAACACGGCATTTCAATTCGATTATATATAAAATTGTTTTTATTATTATATATCTAATAAACTTTAACTGTCGCAAAGATGATAATTTCTGTAACTCTTAAAGTATTAAGTCGATAACAGTTCTTTGAAAGTGTACTTTGTTTCTAGTTCAGAGTTGCGAATAATTTTTGTTATGTTTTCCCCAACTGCGGATGAAAACTTTAGTTTGTTTTTATCTTTTAGAGTGCCCTGTGTATTGGATTACCATTTTATTACAGAAGGAAGATATATTTTGCAGATTTTGCGAACTTGAGAATGCCGAATAAATAAATCATAAACTTGGGTTCGATGATCATAACATCTTTATTATCATGAGGGTAACTTATATTCCCGTTCATCCATAATTCGGAATGAAAGCAACAAAAAAAAATGATATTGTCGTTAAGTATTATAGTTGTAGTGTATGTGGTTTATACCGTGCGGTATCCGGCTAAGTAAAATAGAACTCATTTCCTAACGACTTAACGAGGTGTCGAAAAGGTGACTGAGGTAAGTCGACCCGCCGTGTGGTATCCGGCTGAGTAGAATAGACCAACCTCATTTTTACCGAGTCGTCGTAATAGGCGACTAAGGTAAGTCGACTCGACGTGTGGTATCCGGCTAAGTAGATCTTAATAAATATCTTGTTTACACCTTTTGTTACCATGTTTTCAGAAATTAAACTTATTTGAAATTGAATTTGGAAAATTATTCAGATTAGAGATAGATTGGGCGAAATTTATCCCATATTAATCAAATATTGTCACATTTCAAATAGTGTCGTTCCGAAAATCCGTGGGTTACATTTTTAATACAAACATGCAATAGCATGCCGTCTGTCTCTTTTACGCATAAACTGCTATATAAGCTCATCTCTTGCTCTCTGACTCTGAACGAGCTGTAACTCCTCACAAAAATTTACTCTAAAGTATAAAGATATATCTATAATTGAAACACATGCGAGCCAGAGAGTGATTATATCTTTTGCAAAGATATATATTTATTTGTCTTTAACTAGTTAGCTACCTATCTCTAATTCAGATAAATTTGTTGAAATCTAACCGATAAATCAAATCCCAGACCACAAAAATCTGAACAACTAAGCGAATAGATCTCGGATGCATTCGGGAAACGCCGAGCACGCACGGATTGACAGTTCCGTACAATACTGAACAGCAGACTTCAAAGATTTCTTTTCTCTGGAGAGCACAAAGGCAATAAAATACCAACGGACATACATCGACGTTCTATTAGTCACGTCTTGACAAGCGCTGAAAGAAAGGGTCTACGTCTTTCTTTCGCGTCAATTCTTGACAACCCCAATGTCATTTGTCAGGATCTTATAGAGGGTTCTGTTCATTGAATAGTTTAAAAGTTTTACGTGTTTTTATGGAGACAATTGATTCGATTAATAAAAAGAGGGTGAATAGATTTGTTAAGTAGGTGGTTGCATGGTGTTTAGGCAGTTTAAAAAACCTATCTAACGCGATTGTTGTTGTGACAGTATGTAATGCTCTGTTGACAATACCTCATCATCTTCATGTCCTTATCCTGCTCTAGTGGGGTCGGCACAAAATGTACGTATTTTACGACCGGCTGCCTGCCTGACGTCAACTTACCTTAGTCGTACGACACCCAGGTAAGAAAGAGGGAGGTCTACTCCACTCAACCGGATATCACACGGTTGGTCAACTTACCTTAGTCCCCTCTTACGATACTTGGGTAAGAAATGACGGTGGTCTATTCTACTCAGCCGGATACCATACGGCGGGTCAACTTACCTTAGTCACCTTTTACGACACCTCGGTAAGAAATGAGGGTAGTCTATTCTACTTAGCCGGATACCACCTGACACTTGACAATACCTACGCTGGGCATCATATTAATAATAGTCTAAAATGTTATAATTTTGAAATTAACTAACACTATGAGAGTAACTTACAGGATGTGGGTTGGAAAAATCAACAATTTATTCATTTGCACAAATTTTTGAAATTTAATAAAATATATTTTACTAACTGTGCCTACGGCTTTACCGGCGTGAAAATTAGTGTATATTATATATTGGAATATTCTAACATGAAAGTAGTTATTGTGAGTTAACCATAGGAGGTAGAGATATGCTTTCGAGAACTTTTTTGTATTGTTTATATAGATCTACAATTTGCTTCATACAAGATTGCGATTGAATAATGTAAAATTGAAAATGTTGAAAAAATTGACCGCTGATTTTCTTGCTGTGTCTTCTCGGTAACAGCAACAGTTGTAGCTTCATTAATCATATTGATCCTTGCGATTCAAAGGTTACCGAAAGAGCTTACTTGAATAAACAATATTTTGATTTGATTTGTTTTCACGAATTGTGTTGCATGTATCAAATTCAAATTCAAAATATTCTTTATTCAAGTAAACTTGCAAACAAGTGCTTTTGAATCGTTAAAATCTACCGCTGGTTCGGAAAGCTGTTCCTACCGAGAAGAGCCAGAAAAAAACTCATAATGTAATTGCATCATATATAATTTTTATTTACTCCTTTTAATTTTATTATTACATTTGTATTTCCTGATTACTACATCTACGTCTTAATGTTTGCTTGTTCATCCTGATAAGAAGGTTTGCAAAGTTCGTAACTAGATGTTTGCTAGTCTAGCATGGGACTGTTTGCCGAACGGGAAATAAAGTTTGAGGGTATTTGATCCGACGCAGAATCTTCAAAGGAATTGAGACATCGCAAAAACGGTATGTGGACATTTGCCGAAAGCAAATAGAGTGCTTCAGGATTTTGTTGTAAGCAATATTATGTATAATTTGTGATATATGAATAACAATGTTTATTTATATACGTAGTTTTATTTTTTGTTTGAGATAGATATTTTTACATTTACATTACAGTATATTTTTAGTTTAGAGCAGTGATAGTACAGCGGTGGGAGCGTGCGACTCTTTCGAGGTGAACACGAGTTCAAACCCCGGGCAGCAACGGATAGAGGAGGCCTATTCCCAGCAGTGGGATTGTCACAGGCCGCTACTTTACTTTACTTGAATTTCTGTGCATAAAAATACACAGAATTATAAAAAAATTGGCGATATATATATACAAAGTAGGACATAAGCTTGCGGTTCCTGCTTTGCGCCTTGCAAAGGTACCTAAGTCGTTTGTGGGTTTGGGTATAATATTCGTTAGTAAAATTCCGCCATCAATTTTAGTTTAAACAAATATTAAAAGTAGACTAATACAGAAAGCCTACTATACTATTGAGGGCTTATATAGATGATAAGCATGCGTAGATACTAGCTAGCTAGGTAGCTACTGTTCGACCCTGTACAAGATAGTAATGAATGTAATTAGTTATAAGAATTATATTTTGAAAAAGAGTAACCGCCGCGTTTCTTGCTTGCTCTCCACGAAAGGAATAGCTTTCTAAACCACCAGTAGAATTGACGATTCAAAAGCACTTTCGTGAATGTATAATATTTTGAATTTGAATTTGATATTGCAAATATAAGTTCTAGGTATCATCTGCCAGCGAAATTGTCTGCGAGTACTTCAGTTTTATGGGAAAAATACATGATTTATACAAGCAGGCCTAATTTTGCGGAATTCCATATTACAGAAACTATAACAGAACTACTTTGCTATAATCCGTTTGGGTTAAGCGAATGCATGCAATGCTAAGTGTATGAAGCAGGCAAAATTTTCGTACCTTACACATGCAGGACAAGCCACTTTACAATGATTGCGAAATGATCGTAGAGATTTTGATGGTGGATGTGTGTATTGCTTGTGTGCATTGTTGCTGGTGGAGGCGTCTTGGGATACGTGTGCTGACTTGTCCTGAATGTGTAAGGTACGAGAATTTTGCCTGCCTCATACACTTACCATTGCATTCGCTTAACCCACGCGGATTATAACAAAGTAGTTCTGTTATAGTTTCTCAAAAATAAATGAATCGTGTATGTTTATAATATGAAAAATAAAATGCAAATAGATTAAAACCTATTTCACACTCAAGCTTATCTTACCATCCTTATACGAAAATTAACGTTTTACAAATTCACTAGAACAATCGCAACGCACGTTTTGCCTCCCTACGGAAGCATCGGCAGGCAAAATTTATTTTATTTTGCATTTTTATTTTAATTAAATAACGCAATAATACTGAAAAACATTGAATAAGGTAAGCTAGTAAATATACATGCTCCTCTTCATATCTTCGTTTGGGTCAAATCTATATACAGATGTAGAATATATAAATCTATATGCTGGACATACAAATCCTTAACGGTTTTAATTTAGTGATTGAGTTTCTAATATCCATTCATCTTTATATGACATAAATTATCTTTTAGAATACTACCCGCTTCTCTAAACTGCCCCTTTGTAAAATTTAATGTCCCTTCTATAATGTCCGTAAACCGTTGAGGAATTCCCTCGTCTGGAGCTAATCCTAGCAGCAGCATCAGGTCATGCTTATCATAAACATGCATCGTAATGTGTACTGTACCAGTATATAAAATTTCAGCTTGTTCGGACATCGGGAAGTGTGTAAAATTTAACTTGCAAGAGTTCACATACATAAACGGCAAGTTTGATAAAAGCTATTAATTATAATAATATAAATAGCTTATATTAATTTCTAATAAATAAACTGTAAAGTAAAGTAAAGTAGTGGCCTGTTACAATCCCACTGCTCGGAATAGACCTCCTCTCTCCGTTTCTGGAGAGAAGGGTTGGAGCTAAGACCTACCACGCTGCTCCAATGCGGATTGGTAGGTTACACATATCTACAGAAGTCTCTAAAGATATGCAGGTTTCCTCACGATGTTTTCCTTCACCGAAAAGCGTGTGATAAATTGCAATTATCAATTAGACACATGAGTTTTAATATTAAAACTCATTGGCGCCTGCCCGGGTTTGAACTCGTGTTCCCCTCGAAAGAGTCGCACGGTCTCACCACTGGGCTATCACAGATCTAATAAATAAATAAACTATTTATCTCTAAAAACATAATAATGTTAAGCCTAAAATCTACTAAAAAGATGAAAGTAAAAAATTATGGAAACTCACCTGTTCTACCCATACGTTCGTAGTCATGATTTGATTCTTAAGGTTCTGTAAAGAAAAAAAACCCGAATTACTACATGTTTTGTACAAATAATGGATACACTAGACCACCTTTATCCCTCAAGTGGGGTGGGCACAACATGATTTTTCTCTACCATTCTCTCATATCATTCGTCAACTCTAGCGCTACTCCTGTTAAATGCTTTTCATGCTTGACATAATCTAACCATCTCGTCAATCTAGTGACACATGGACGTTCAGATTTAACAGACGTTCGGTCACATAATTTTCATTTTCATTACTAAATATTTATTATTTATATTTACCATATATTATTTATATAATTTATATATATACTAGGTTTGCCCGCGGCTTCGCTCGCGTGTAATTTGATCTGCCACATTAAGTTTCGTGGCCGATCATTTAAATATTTTTTTACTTAATATAAATAAGTATATATTTATTTAGTTACTCGTACATCGAAAATTTTAGATTCTAACTTCAAAACAAAAGGATTGCATACAATTTTTGCGCGCTGCTCATATTAGACACTCTATAGCGCTGCATTTAAGTCAATCATATCGTGATAACTTTTAAACTATTCGGCCAAATTACTTAATGTAAAAGACAAAGTTTATCTACATGAAATACTGAAAGCGACAAATGTATTGATTTTTATTAGAATTTTATAAATATTCTAAAATATGCACTGTAAAATAGTATCTAATTTAATTAGCTTTATGATTCACAATTTTGGTCACAGTGGCTTCCACATAAAAGATAGATATATGCTGTCGCGGACTTTTACTTAGAACTAATTAAGACAAACAATACTACGGTACATCATTTTTGTGTAACTTGAATGGTTTAGGCAGCGTTCGCCAAGATAGCTCTCAGAGGCCAGATTTGTTCCGACTTTATTGACATGTATCGTTATATTACATAAAATCATTACAAATTGTAGCTTATATGTTATTCCGATGTATAACCTATATAACTGTTAAGTTTCATTCAAATCCGTTTAATAGTTATCTCGTGAAAGAGTAACAAACATCCATCCATACTCACAAACTTTCGCGTTTATAATATTATTAGGATAGGATTTATTAGTATATAAGTTAGGATATTAGTACTATAGCTGTTACACTATAAATTGTTTAACTTCGTAGGTTAGCTGGTAGAGTTCTCTGTCAAAGGGATAAGTTGACCGTTGTACTCTGTTTTTTTATTGATAATGTTTTTCTTACGATTTTCACACTAGGCCACTGTATTATTTAATAGTGAAATTAATACAGAGTAGATGTAGATTTGAGTGTTGGGGTTTTAACTATTGAAGTGGGTCAAATTATTATTAAAAAAATATATGTTGGTATATAAAATTATGTGAGCATAGTAATTTTCTAGTAAAATTTAATTACGGAAAAGTACTATCAATATGATAAACGATTTATAGAAGCAGGCGTTACTTTGCGGAATTCCATCTCAATATGAGATTGTGGTGGTGGGTGTGTGTGCTGCTTTTGTGTTCGTTGTTGCTGGTGAATTGCGCCTTGGGGTGCATGTGGTGGCTGGTCCTGCATGTATAAGGTGCGTAGATTTTGCCTGCTTCATACACATTGGCTTTGCATGCATTCACTTAACCCGTGCGGATTATAGCAAAGTAGTTAGTTCTGTTATATTGCTTGTAACATGATAAACAGCACATCGTTTAAAAAATAGAATATATTTACACGGAATTATTTTAGAAATATGAGAAATATCCAGTCGTGCATTAAGAGAACGATATTAACCATGAAATAACTAGTCAGGAATCAGTGGCTTGAGTTGGGTGATCAGTTTAATTAAATTTCTCGCGAACAATTGTAGATTTAACTCAGTTTCGAACAAAGTATGTTTACTGATATTAATATAATCGAATTCAGTGTTTACCGATGGAAATTTATATTGTACCTGAATTGAAAATATATTTATCGGTTAATAATTATATAATGACACTTGAAGAATTTCGTTTCAGATGAAACAAGAACAATTCTATTCACGTCGGCAATCAGGAATGGTTACCAAACCATATTCCAATTCATTTTGCATTTTAATTTATATACCGTTTGTTTGAATGAACATTTAGAGTTTTGGATGAACTTAAACGCAAAATTTACTTCTAAATCATCATCTTTATTGTTGACTAGCAATGCTTTATTATACAGCGGACATTTTTTGTTCTATCATCAATAGTTTACGCAGCGCACGCGATAGATTCTTACGACTAAATATTTCACACCTTATTACAATTTTATAAGGGATCCCTATTATTTTTTTAAAATGTTATGTAGCCTATGTTGCTCAGTGAAGAAGCAGCTTTCCAGTGGTGAAATAATTTTTGAGATCAGTCCAATAGTTTTCGCGTGAAAACATTACAAACATACACACATACACACAGATATACAAATCTTTCCTCTCTATGATATTAGTATAGATAGAAATATTGCTCTTATTGAAAAATAATAATAACGAACTAAGCGGTTGCACTTTTGTTTATTTGTTATATAAATTTTATAATTATTGGTCATTATGACAATAAGAAGAGTAAAAATCTTTATAGTATAATATTCAAATAATATAAAAGAAAAATAAAAATGTTGTCACCCTTACATATGTGATAGCGTTTCTTTACAGTTCCAATACAAGTTACAGTTAAAATAATTTGTCATATTATAATAGCCTGTAATAATAAATATTTATGTTCAATTCGTTTGTGGGTTTGGGTGTGGGTTTGGGTTTCTATAATAAAATTCCACAATCTACATTAACTTTACCTTTACAGCAGTTTAAAAATACTATTAAAAAAAGGTTAATTCAGAAAGCCTATTATACTATTGAAGATTACCTAGACGATAAGAATGCGTGGATATAGCTTCTCTTCAACCCTGTACAAGATATTTATAACTATATGCAATGATAAGAATTATTGTTGGAAAAGAGCAACCGCCGAGTTTCTTGCTGGTTCTTCTCGGTAGGAACAGCTTTCCGAACCAGCAGTAGATGTTGACGATTCAAAAGCACTTGTTTACAAGTTTACTTGAATAAAGAATATTTTGAATTTGAATTTGAATTGCTGAATTTCTTTTGCTTCTACAAATGTATTTGAGCCGTATTCTTGAAGTAATTGTATTACCACACAACACACAAAAAGCTATAAAGTAGCCGGCTAAAAAGACCAAAAATCGACCTCTACTTTTCATTAAGGCACGTCGGCACAAAAGCTTAGAATATTTTTTCGCAGCCTAACAATTTTGTTCGGTGGACTGAGATAATAAATTCACTGAGACCGTAGCACAGAGGGTAAATGAAGGCCTAATTTAGAACAACCCTGTCAATTCACTCATCTAGTTAGGCTACGCGATCACTGTTACATAATGAAAACAATACTGACACCGATCGTAACTTTGGCATATATTAATTAAACTACAAAAGTAATAATAAAATTATTTTGCTATAATCCGCGATACAGTAAATAGAAAACATATATAGTGTTAAATGTATAGTGGACTATCCGTATTTTCATACCCGATACGTGCACAAACTCAACAATCGTTTCAGCCACTTCACGACAAAATCGCAAAGCTTTTCGATTTTGTCGTGGAGTCTATCTCCTGATGATGCTTCGGTTGCGGGGCGAAACGATTGTTGAGTTTGTGATAGTGAACGTGTGTAGTGCTTGTGTATTGTAGTGGCAGTGGTGGAGGTTTGCGCATGTTTTTACGAGTCCTGCACGTATCGGGTATGAAAATACGGATAGTCCACTATACATTTAACACTATATATATTTTCTATTTACTGTATCGCGGATTATAGCAAAATAATTTTATTATTACTTTCGTATCATGGATATCCGCAAAGTAACGCGTAATTCTATAAATTATTGATTAAACTATAATAGTATGCAGTATGCTTGGATTTCAAAATCTCGGTTAGACCAACATACCGAAACAGTTGTAGCTTCATAAAATCTCTTTCTATTAAAACTTCAATATTATTACTAGTTACATTTAGTCATTGCATTTAGTCTTGTACAGGGTCGGAGAGGAGCTATAACTACGCATTCTTATCATCTATTTCGTAATATATTTAAAGAATGTACGCGTCCCTATTACATGCGGTGTTAACCTATAGTTAATATTACATTTAATTAAATATTTTTTGAGTATTTTATAGTATTAATAATTTAAATATCTTGTTGGTAATCTTAATATATAAAAAGAAATATAAATTAAGAGTAAAAAGCATAAATAAGAAAAATAAAATATAACGGAAAAATATAGTCTAGAATAATTTACAGAAATAACCGTTAATTTGCGAAGATCCACAATACAAAAGTAATATTTAAAAAAATTGCTACAATCCGTGATGTAAATAGAAAATATATATTTATAATGCTAAATGTAGAATAGACTATATGTTTTCATATCCGATACATGCAGGATTCGTAAAAACACACGCACAAACCTCCCCTACCACCACCACAATACACAAGTGTAGGCACGAGCCTATACACAAGTATAAATTCACTATCACAAACTAAATAATCGTTTCCCCCCGCAACCTAAGCATCGTCAGGTAACTCCACTACAAAGTCGCAAAGTTTCTAGAGTATTTTATATTATTAATAATGTAAGTATTGTTGGTTATCCTATTAAATAAAAATAAAAAGTAGTAGTAGTAAGTAAAGTAGCGGCCTGTTACAATCCCACTGCTGGGAATAGGCCTCCTCTCTCCGTTTCTGGAGAGAAGGGTTGGAGCTAAGACCTACCACGATGCTCCAATGCGGATTGGTAGGTTACACATATCTCCAGAATTCTCTAGATGTTATATGCAGGTTTCCTCACGATGTTTTCCTTCACCGAAAAGCGTGTGGTTAATTGCAATTATCAATTATAAAAAAAAATTTCAAATTATCAAATTTTCAAATTTTTAATAGAAAAACTCATTGGTGCCTGCCCGGGTTTGTACTCGTGTTCCCCTCGAAAGAGTCGCACGGTCTCACCGCTAGTCTATCACAGCATCGCAGCAATAAAAATAAAATATATAATATATATACATAAATAAAAAATATATATATAACGGAAAAAAGAAAAAAATTGTCTAGAATGTTGTGGCACCAGATAACTGAAACGAAGAATGTAATTACACCGCTCCTAAAGTCATTTAAGTGAGAACACTGAGAATTTGTTGGAAATTCCAGCAATATCAATTCTGCAAAAACCTCAGCGAGCGGCTACTGAGAACGGAATGCAATTTTATCTGATCCAACGTGTAAAGTCGTCGGTAATTAATGTTAAAGGAATCCAAAAGTTATCCAAAACTTCGAAAACGTACTCTCCCAACGTTGAGTAATGTTGTACAAGTTGGTTCGGCGCGATTGTTTCGCTTTGCTCAGTTTCTAACTTTGTGAAAATAGTGATGAAATGGAGTTGAGATTCATTTGAAAGTTCTGGAATGTTCCGTGCATGTGCAAGTATGCAGTTCGAGAAATTTAATACAAATTATTTTGTTTATTTTAAGTTAATGAGTCTCAGAATGATATGCTTTAAAAGCTATGGATTGCACATATTAATCTATACTAATATATAAAGCTGACGAGTTTGTTTGTTTGTTTCATTGTTTGAACGTGCTAATCTCAGGAACTACTGGACCGATTAGAAAAATTCTTTGAGTGTAAGATAGTCCATTTATCGAGGAAGGCTATAGGCTATATACAATCATGGTAGAATGGATAGAAAAGAAGCAGCAATAAAAAATATTGCAAAAACGCCAAAATTTAAAGCCTTCCTTGCGTGCGCTAAGTAAACGGTGAAAGTTATTCAAAAATTATTAAAATCGGACATTCCAATCAAAAGATGTAACGTATTTAAATATGTCAATATAGAGAAAATAATGCCATAACAATTGTAGCGTATAACTTGTGTACCAATAAATATATTCCGTTAAAAATTTCCATTGCCTTAACTATTGATGATCCCAAACTTTGAATTCACAAAAATAAATCTATAGTCTGACTTAGTAAACTTTCTACTACCACGAGATCGGTATGTACGCGGGTGAAAACGCGGAGCATTGCTAGTTAACATATAAGTTAATACTTAGCATATCTCATGTACTTCCAATTAAGATCATGCATCGTCGAGTTCGATGAACTACTTTCTGTTACGAGATGATCTCACGTGACTGATGGTCCTTACTTATTCTCTCACCTTATTCATTTAACGCGCACACGGAGCCAATTATAAAGTTTAATGAGCTATAAGCACTGGCGGGAATCTGTCGGATTTTGTTTACATCGATATATTTCGGTATAAATAAGATTACAAAGCTACAACTCACGTAATTATATTTCATTAACGTGTTAATTTAATATAGAATTATCATTTGTAATCCGGCTTGAAGGACCATTTTATAAGCCTAGAATTCTCATTTGTCATCCCGCTTAAAGCACCATTTTTATCAAAATTTCAACAGTCAGATATTATATTTGAACTTTATTTTTTCTTTCTTAGAATATATAGTGAGAATTACCAAAAAAAAGTAAAACCGTTGTAGGCGTTCAAGAATCTATTATGATTATTATTTCTCACGGCTTAGATTTTTATTTCATTCGGGCATAGGTATCGGCTTCTTCAGTAAATAATTTACGAAATGTGCGAGTTTCCTATTAACGCGTCTTCAAATGTCACCCTTGTTGACCATGGGTGGCAATGACAAGGCATTTGTCACACGTTTTATCGAATTTCGTTGTGTAACATCAATTTTGCTCTTATGAAACACGTGCCCGTATCGACAGGGGATATAATTTATTTCAAACACTTTTGGCATATTGTCAAGATTAATTTGACTGTATTCTTTGTGATGCATCATTTTCTGGCATTACTATGTGGAAACCTTAGAGTTATTATACATGAGTAGGGAAACCAATCCAGAATGTGTCCATCAAAGAAAAAGAAAAAAGCAAATGCCTCCTATCTGTCTATAAATCTATCTGTCTCTTTTTGTTTTTTGTAATTAGACAAAGATATAGGTCTCTCATTTATTTATTTCTTTATTGTACTAACATAAAAATATTTTAAAAGAAGAAAAAAATAATAACACATGTACAAAGGCGGACTTATCCCTAAAAGAGATCTCTATCAGCCAACCTTTAGTAACAGAAAGAAAATGGCAAGAATTGAAATATGGATAATGAAAAAATGAAGGAAGAAAAAACTAACGAAACACTATATACATAGATTATTGTTGAAAAATGATGCAATATAGATAATAGCATATTTCTTATCTCCCCTCTTTAATTATTTGTTGGACATTCACTCTCACATAGTTTCCTACTCATATATATATTAACTCTATGGTAGAAACTATCGAATTTTATTTGGATTTGTACCGTCTTAATGCATGTTACATATTGTAGTCCCTTTTACATTAAAAATGATTTGATGATGATGCGAAATGATGTCTAATATATGCATATAGGATAAGATTAATTTACCTATTCGCATTATTGTAATTTTTTCACATCCAATTGTAAAAATAAAATTGATAAGTATGTAGTATGAAAACTTTAATATCAGTTCCAAAATCCACGCAGACGAAATCACGGATCGATGCGATACAAGGCAACGCATATAAAAGCATAAGAAGGAAAACGTTGGATGAAAGCTTATATAACTCTGAAAAATTCTGAGATATGTATAAGCTTACAAATTTGCTTAGAAGCAACATGGTGAATCTTGAAGATTTGAACATTTTCTCTAAACTCCTTTTAGAGAAAGGTCAAAACCCAGCAATGGTATAGTAATCATCATCTTCAAAATCAAGTTTGGAGGTCAGCAGGAGAAAACTTTTACGATGATGTGACTTTTTTATTTCACAGTATCTAAGTCCACTGCCATCGAGCCATTTAACACGTTTCGTTCCATGTGCTCTTTTACATTAAATATCGATGAGATAGAATACTGTTTTTGCCATTTTTCACATTCAATTGTAAAAATAAGATCGATAAGTATGTACAAAAACTTTTACATCAGTTTTAAAATCTGCGCAGAAGAAATCACGGGTAGATGCGAGTATAATACAAGGCCCAAATATAGGAAGGCCATTTGAGCAATTACGTCGCATATTGAATCACCAAGTCGTATCAAAAGTTACACCATTTGACCGTGACAGCGCCACTATCCGCTCTGATGAGTAATTAAACTTTGTAATTGGATGAAACGGGTCAGCACTTCGGGGCGGAGTTGTTTCCCTCTCCTCAATCGTGTACTGCTTGATAGTTGCTAATTTTGTCATAAATATTCACAAATTAAGTCCCCTATCTTAGTTTGATTAAGTTTCAATGGTAGACACAATTTGAACAATAGGATTTGTCTATCATACATTTCTTTTCCATCGTTTGACCTCTAGTGTTGGATATGTTTTCTAGTGTTTAATAACTGTTGACTGGAATCTTGCTGTGTAATCAACATCACGCGAAACTGATTGCTAAGTTTCGCGTGATGTTGATTACACAGGGATCGAACTTCTCTCTATTTCTCTCTCTAACTCTTTTTATTATCTCTATATATATGTTTGAAAGAGATTGCTTTGTCAATAAGTCTCCCGGCATTTGAAAGTTGAGGTTATTTAATGACAACAGCGTGTCTTCCTCAATCTCAAATGCTAAGACCACAGTTCCGGGATGTTATGGAGTTACTAGAGCAAGAATAGTTGCCATCAACACGTGGATTTATTAAAGCCCGTCCTCTAACCATTATCGTCATCTCTCATGATCATATTGGTCATTTTCGTTTTTTTACTATGTACATCCTTTTTAAGATTATTATAAGACAATATTTTATATATGAAGTTGGTTTGGGAATTTTTCTAGCAATTAGCAAAATGAGTTAACATTACCTTGCAGGGTACTAGACTAACGACTTTTATTTTTGTTGCTAATTCTAAGACGCTAGACAGTGTTTTTTTTTATATATATAATTTAAATCTTGTAAATGTCGTGTTTAATTTTAATATTCTCTTTCGATTATAGTTTTCTCGAATTGCTCTCGATAGCTCCGTATGTCTAGTAATAGTTAGTTATTAGTGAAGCCATGTTTAGTACAGTTTATGGGTTTGTCAACCTGTAAGTGATACATTATTTCAAATAAATATGCTCTTATCTTCCTTAAAGACATAAGTAAATTCCGTACTCAATTTATGTGCAAGTTTGTCTGTCTGTTATGCTATCAAAGCTTATCCCTTTGACCAATATTGATGAAATTTTGCATATTTCACGCTTATATACAGGGTTTGTATAGAATAAAAATACCCCGTTTTACCTTTAGTTGAGGTTGCTGGTAAAGTTTATTGAAAATATAAGGGAAAAAATGTGAATCTCAAATTATTAATTTGAGAGGTTACTGCGTTAAACTAATTTAATATCGAAAATTGTTCCAAGACAAATCCTAAGGGACGAATCATTAAGCCAGTCCGAACTGAGTGACTTTTATTAATGAAATGAGTGACTTTTATTATTTAATGAAATCAAAATGTTTTTGCCTTTTTAACGGTCAGAACAGTAACAGTCAGAATAAATTATGAACTACCTAGTTTAAATTATTTATAGAAGCAGGCGTTACTTTGCGGAATTTAACATTACAGAAACTATAACGAGAACTACCTCGCTATAATCCGCGCGGGTTAAGCGAATGCAAGCAAAGCTAATTTGTATGAAGGAGGCACCTAGTTCATCTTTCATTTTGGTGTTTCTTAAATTGTTAATAATAACAACGGTGATCAAGTAACATTAAATAAGATGAAATTTTATGTATCAACTTTACATAGCAATGACTGTCATATTGAAGTGTCTTGTTTTGAACGTAGACTCGATTCTATAGTTAGATGCCATGTGTCAAGAACGTATTTAGTTTCGATATTTTTAAGATACTGTCTTATCGGCTCGTTACTTATAGATAATGATATATACAGATATATCATTATCTATAAGTAACGAGATACAGATCTATATATGTAACGATACAGATCTATATCTATACTTATAAAACAAAGTTAAAAAGCTGTCTGTCTGTATGTAATCGATTTTCTCAAAATCTACTGAAGGAATTTTCGTACGGTTTTCACCAAAAGATAGTGAAATACTTCCAAATGGTTTAGGTAAATAGTACATATCGGTATTATCTAAATGGCGTTAAAGAGATTGAGCAGTTGTTAAAAAACTTGCTTGCTGAGAGGTTTAGTCGCGTGCGCTGCGTAAATCAGCAGAGTTACGTTAAAGTAATGTACTAGAGAATTGTTGATCTATAAAAATACTACAAAAAAGTCCCGATAGCATGCCTGTATCTCTCACATTTAACTCACAATAACTAATTTTATGTTCAAAATTTCAATTTGGATTTTTTTTGTGACAACTGATTTAGACGCTGAACTGATTTAGAATATTATAAATTTAACATAAACATTAGATAGGATTTTATATCTTTGAAGCTTTCATTTAACTTGCCGTGTATGTACAGTGACTCACGAAAATATTCGGACACTTGAGTTATTTTCAAATAAATCGCTCAGTATACCGGACGCCTATGGAAAAATCGAGTTAGTTTTTTTTTCTAGTAATAAGATATATTATATCCAAGTCAATAATAATATATATATTTCAAAATAAATTCATATCTGTTCATTATAAAAAAAATATACAGGAATGGATGAAAATGTAATTTTAAGGTGAAAACTCAATGAATAATACTACTATCAAAATGCGAGAGGAACAGCAATACACAGCGGAGGCAGTATGATGGTTTAGACCTGCATTTCCACCACAGGTGTTGGCAATTTAGTTTTTATGACACTATTATGGATAAAAATACCCTTCCATTCATTCCTTTATAATTTTTTACAACGAACGGATATGGATTTCATTTGAGATATATTTATTATTATTGACCGTGATAAATTTCTTATTACTAGTGTTTAGTCACGGGGGCTTTCAATCTTTTATATGTGTTCTATTTTACTTTAATAAAACTATTTTTGCTTGCGTTAGTCGTTTAATAACGTAAATTAATTTTAACAAAAAAAAGAGATGTGCGTTTCAAAATGTCAAGAGAGAAATGTAATGACTGGTGAATCGATCCTGTCGACGTCATTCCTGTGGTCGCTAGAAGATGGCGATAGTCGTTGCGCCAACAACTAGAAAAAAAAACCAACCCGATCCCTCTATAGTGAGCGATTTATTCGAACACATCTTAGTGTCCGAATATTTATGTGAGTCACTGTATGTATTGCAGGTTAAATTTCACCAATTGCCCAGTGTCCAATTGCAGTGGTGCAGTCCCAATGGCAATGTATGTTTATGATAAGTATGAATTTATGCTGCTGCGAGGATTGTCCTCAAGTGGAATTTCGTTAAAAGCATTTTTAACTTTAATCGTTTATAGTCATGCATCATAAACAGAGCAAGTAAACACGAAGCCATCAACGAAATTTTCAATTCCAGAAACGTAAGATTAGCGGTTAATAAAAAGAGATGATTTGCAAAAAACAAAATTATAGGAACAGGTAAAATAGAAAGCTCTGCTTTCATATTGCTTTTTGCGGCGAAACAATTTGTCAACGTCAATAAACCTCAATCCAGCACTTGCTCGTAACATTCTGTTTGAGATTTTTCCAATGCTCATTTGTGTTTTAGCTATATCAGCTTTCATTAACTGCCTCTACAATGAAAGACTGATACATCTGAACATAAATATTTTTGTACTTTATTTATTTACTAGTTTTTCCCGCGGCTTCGGTCGTGTGGGATTTGGTCCACCACATTAAGTTTCGTGACAAATCATTTTAAATTAAAATATTTTTTTTATTTAATATTAATATATAGATATACATTATTATTATTAATATTTATACATATTAATATTAAATAAAATTAATATATATACATGAGCTGTGATAGCCCAGCAGTGAGCCCGTGCGATTCTTTCGAGGGGAACACGAGTTCAAACCCGGGCTGGCACCAATGAGTTTTTCTATTAAAACTCATGTGTCTAATTGATAATTGCAATTTATCACACGCTTTTCGGTGAAGGAAAATATCGTGAGGAAACCTGCATATCTCTAGAGAATTCTAGAGATATGTGTAACCTACCAATCCGCATTGGAGCAGCGTGGTAGGTCTTCGCTCCAATCTTCTCTCCAGAAACGGAGAGAGGAAACCTATACCCAGCAGTGGGATTGTAACAGGCCGCTACTTTACTTTTTTATATATACATATTTATATAAAATTTCTGTCTAACTTAAAAACTGACAGATTCCATACAATCTTCGCGCGCCGCGCTTATTAGGCACTCTATGGCGCTTCATTCAAGTCAATCACATCGTGATAATTTTTAAACTTTTCGGCCAAATTACTTAGTGTGAAAGACAAAGTTTATCTACACGAAATACTGTAAGCTCTAAGAGGACAGATTTTTCCTACTTTATTGACATGTATCAGTATATTACATAAAATCATTACAAATTGTAGGCTATATGTTTTTCCGATCTATAACCTATATAACTGAAAAGTTTCATCAGTTTTCAGTTTCAAAAATCCCAGCAATTTTTTTTGAAATAAAATCATCTTATGTTCCAAAAAAGATTACAAAAGGAAATATCTTAACTTAACCAAAATTGACATTAAATGTGATAACATTTACTCGTAGCCCCTAAACTAGGTAAACCTGTATTTTGGGCGGCTAGAGTTTGCCTTCATATACATATTACACATACATATTATCTTTAATCAACATTGAAACGAGCAAAGTTTCATTTAAAAGTTGTTCAATATCAAGACATCGTTGAGTGTGATGTCATTTAATTATTTGTCTTTCATTATCAGCTGCGATCATGCCTGAACCAGGTATGCAACTTTGCGTTGTTTAATGATTGGGAAAAGTTTACGTTTTTGTCCAACTCGCCGTGGAACGTCCTCATTTTTTTGAGTTATGTTGACTTATTTACATCCAAAGACAATCATCGTTATCAATAAAAAAAGATTGTATAAGGGCGGTATGAATTTATTTCCTATACTGTAATAGAGTCACGCACGCTAAAATAGTTTATATCTTGTACACAATTGTATTCGAAATAAAACGATAAAATTATTATGGCATCATTAATAATGTTACAAAAGAAAGGAATACAGAACAGTTGTGAACCAATTTCATGGAAAATCCTTTAAAAAATTCACTATTTATAAAAAAAAATAACTATTTATAATAATTATATTTTAAACCAGCAACCGCCAAATTTCTCGGTGGCTCTTCTGGATAGGAACAGCTTGCCGAACCAGCAGTAGAATTGACGATTCAAAAGTACTTTTTTACAAATATACTTGAATAAAGAATATTATGAATTTGAATATTCTTTCTCTAAACTACAAGTCACGCCTGTTTCATTTTATATTTCTTGCCTGACTTAAAAATTGTTGTATATCCGTGTGGTATCCGGCAGAATAGAATAGACCACCCTCCTTTCTTACCGAGGTGTCGTAAGAGGCTACTAAGGTATGAGCCGTGTGGTATCCGGCTGCATAGAATAGACCACCCACCCTCATTTCTTACCGAGATGTCGTAAAAGGCGACTAAGGTAAGTTGACGTCAGGCAGGCGTCCGGTCGTAAAATACGTAGCCAAACCATGTGACAACATGTTTGTAACATGTTGTGCCGACTCCACTTAGAGTGGGTTAAGGGCAGGAGAATGATGATGACTTAAAATTGTTGTAACAAGATCGATTATAATATGAGCAGATTGTAATTTAGGCTAGTTTTGCCTCTTGCAGCTACAATATATATTTTGAGGCAATAAAATTCGTTAAGCAGGGGCAACTCAACAGTCTTACAAGATATAAAAATTCAAGTAAAAAAAAATGATTTATTGTCTGTTATTTCCGAATCAGCGAGATTTCTGTAATATATTTTAATAATCTGATAAATTTATGTTAATTTTCGATCGGATGCTGGAATCTCGATGAAAAATGAAGTGAACGTAAACAAAATTCCTGACTAGACGATATCGGTGAACTTTCCATTTTTATGTTATACATCTTTATCCTTCACTTGTTTGTATTTGTATTTACTAGATTGCTCAAATGCCCTCGATTATATGATTTTCCTGTTCCCAAACAATAAAATTTTTTTATTCTCAATATTAGCCTGGAATATAACCGTCAACAGTCTGAAATTCCATGAATAAGTCATAGTGAGCTGTGATAGCCTAGCGGTGAGACCGTGCGACTCTTTCAAGGGGAATACGAGTTCAAACCCGGGCAGGCACCAATGAGTTTTTCTATTAAAACTCATGTCTAATTGGTAATTGCAATTTATCACACGCTTTCCGGTGAAGGAAAACATCTTAACTTGCATATCTCTAGAGAATTCTGGAGATATGTGTAACCTACCAATCCGTATTGGAGCAGCGTGGTAGGTCTTGGCTCCAACCTTTCTCTCCAGAAACGGAGAGAGGAGGCCTATTCCTAGATTTAGTTTTTTATTGGAATCCAAACCGGCTAATATTAAACGGCAATTTTCTATTGAAATCTCTATTTCTAACCCCGCTTTCTCTTATCGAACGAGTCGCTACACTAATGAGGTCTTACGCAGCATTACGCAACAAAATTCCATTACCATCAACAAAGCCTTCATAAATCAGGGGGTACTAAAGTTGACGTCTTTTTTAATAACAATGGAGGCCATGTCATCTTTTGTGTACCCTAGTTATCGCGAGCAAGAGTCATATACAAAGAAAAGCGGTATTAAAGCAGGATAATACAGAAAGTGTGTTTGATAATGGTATACAGTTTTGATAAGTTTATTTGGAATCAAAGCAATCTTAAATTGAATTCAATAACACTAGTAATATTTAAAGTAAGAAATATTATCTATTAATATAATATAATCTGCATTTGAATCCTTCCAGCTTCATACAAGACAGCGGTTTAATAATGTATAATTGTAAATATTTAAAAGATTGACCGCAGAGTTTCTTGCTGGTTCTTCTAGGTAAGAGCAACATTCCCAACCAGGTCTAGGTTGATTGATTATATTGATGCTTGACGATCCAAAAGTGCCTTAAATGGCTTATTTGAATAAAGATAATTAAAATAAGATTACAAAAGTAATAATAAAATTATTTTGCTATAATCCGCGATACAGTAAATAGAAAATATATAAAGTGTTAAATGTTTAGTGGACTATCCGTTTTTTCATACCCGATACATGCAGGATTCGTAAAAACACATACACAAACCGCCACAATGCACAAGCACTACACAAATTCACTACCATAAACTCAACAATCGTTTCGCCCCGCAACCGAAAGATCATCGGGAGATAGACTCCACAACAAAATCGATTTTTTTGCTTTGCGATTTTTTAGTGAACGTGTGTAGTGCTTGTGTATCGTGGTGGAAGTGGTGGAGGTCCATATCCATCGATACATCAATATATATTATAAAAAAAGACCCAAAAGCTGTCTGTATGTGGTCGATTTTATAAAAATTTACTGAACGGATTTTTGTACTGTTTTTACTCAAGTATAGTATTCGTAACAACACATGCACAAACCTCCACCACTTCCACCACAATACATAAGCACTACACACGTTCACTATTACAAACTCAACAATGGTTTCGCCTCGCAACCGATGCATCATCAGGAGATAGACTCCACGACAAAATCACAAAGCTATGGGATTTTGCGATTTTGAGGTTTGTGCATGTGTTTTTACGAATCCTGCACGTATCGGGTATGAAAATACGGATAGTCCACTATACATTTACCACTATATATATTTTATATTTACTATATCGCGGATTGTAGCAAAATAATTTTATTATTACTTTTGTATTATGGATCTCCGCAAAGTAACGCCTAATTCTATAAATTAGACAGAGTTATCTATAGTTCATATAACGATATCCTTTTCAAACATTACGACCCCAATGCAATTCACACTTCATGGTACGAAAAGAAAGCGGTTGGCGGTCGTCGTTTACGTCTTTAATTGAGTCGCAATAAGAGTTCATGGTAGGCCTGCTGAACACAGTTGTTGTATATAATACATAGACTTTTATTTTCAAAAATTCCGTGGATTTAGTCCGAAAAGACATCGATTTTTCTATATAGCATCTTACTTGTCACATAAACTGCTGTGCCCCGTTTTTTCTTCGACAACATTAAAAACACTGTTCATAATTTTTGGGTGTTTAAGCAAACGTATTCAGATGCAGGTATGTCTATAGGTAAGGTTATAAGTTATTAATTAATGTAATGCGATATCTATACACGATTATTGGACGTGCGAGGTCAATTAAGCCACTTTGTGGAACATATAATACCGTGATTATTGGCCGCTCGATTGGGTGGGATTCTATAACCAATATCATCCTGGTAATAGACGCAGAAACCTATTAAGACGTTTTCGCATATATTTCGTAATATAGCTATTATGTAACAGCGTTAATTAATATTTCAAATATGTCCCTTATCTATAATTTAATGGATTGATAATTCGCAACATCCGAAAAATTAAATTACATGTCCCATATAAATATTAACATAGGCAATGTAACGTATATGTAATAGGCAATGTGCGTTTGAATTGTCAACTCTACTGCTGGTTAGCAAAAGTCTTCATATATCATTCTCCTGCCCTTATCCCACTCTAATTAGTATCGGTACAACATATTCTAAACACATTGTTATATGTTTTGGCTAATTATTTTAAGATCTTGTGCGTGCCTGACGTCGAACTACGTTAGTCGCCTTTTACGACACCTCGGTAGCAAATGAGGGTGGTCTATTTTACTCAGTCGGATACCACACGGCGGGAAAAATGCTGCATATTAAATTGGAAGAAGACTTAAACCGCACAAAACAAAACAATATCCATAAATAACAAGCTTGAACAATCTAAAGAACCAAACTCCTCTGTTCATCTTAAGGAACAAGATGTAAAGTAAACAAATTTGAATCAATCACAATAGAAAGAGCAACGAAAGCAAGTAATTGCCCATCTGCTCCTCCCCTTCCAAGTAACTATGATGGATGGATAAATTATTAAATGTATATACTTTTCTTTAACGCAACAAAACGTTTTTGAACGCAAAATGCTGTATTCATTTCAAATTTGGAACGGAATTGAGGATGTTAAGGTGGTTGCTGCGTGGTATCCGGCTGAGTAGAATAGACCACCCTCATTTCTCACCGAGGTGTCGTAAAAGGCGACTAAGGTAAGTTTACCCGCCGTGTGGTATCCGGCTGAGTAGAATAGACCCCCCTCATTTCTTGCCGAGGTGTCGTAAAAGGCGACTAAGGTAAGTTAACCCGCCGTGTGGTATCCGTCTGAGTAGAATAGACCACCCTCATTTCTCACCGAGGTGTCGTAAAAGGCGACTAAGGTAAGTTTACCCGCCGTGTGGTATCCGGCTGAGTAGAATAGACCACCCTCATTTCTCACCGAGGTGTCGTAAAAGGCGACTAAGGTAAGTTTACCCGCCGTGTGGTATCCGTCTGAGTAGAAAAGACCACCCTTATTTCTCACCGAGGTGTCGTAAAAGGCGACTAAGGTAAGTTTACCCGCCGTGTGGTATCCGGCTGAGTAGAATAGACCACCCTCATTTCTTGCCGAGGTGTCGTAAAAGGCGACTAAGGTAAGTTAACCCGCCGTGTGGTATCCATCTGAGTAGAATAGACCACCCTCATTTCTTTCCAAGGTGTCGTATAAAGTGACTACGGTAAGATGACACGCCTTGTGGTAATAGACCACCCTCATTTCTTGAAAAGTGGCAGTTTAAAAGCGCTCTTAAAAAAAGCGTACTATTGAGAATTATATAGATGATAAAAATGCGTGGATATAGCTAATCCTCTACCCTGTACAAGATAGTAATAACCAAATGTAACTAGTTAAAGGAATTTTATTTGAAAAGAGCAACCACCGAGTTTCTTGCTGGCTCTTCTCGGTAGGAACAGCTTTCGGAATCAGCGGTAGATTTTGACGATTCAAAAGTACTTGTTTACAAGTTAACTTGAAAACTTTGAGACTTGAACTTGGAAAGAAAATTTTGAATTTGAATTTGAATATAATTGTCCTCATCATCATTCTCCTGCCCTTATCCCACTCTAAGTGGGAACGGCACAACATGTTACAAACATGTTGTCGCATGATTTGGCTACGTATTTTACAACCGGCCGCCTGCCTGACGACAACTTACCTTAGTCGCCTTTTACGACACCTCGGTAAGAAATGAGGGTGGTCTATTTTATGCAGCCGGATACCACACGGCACATACCTTAGCCGCCTCTTACGACACCTCGGTAAAAAAGGAGGGTGGTTTATTCTATTCTGCCGGATACCAGACGGAGTTTGAATATAATTGTCCTATATATAAAAAAAATATCCTTAAAATAGGATAGCAACAATGAAAGTCATCCCTTATAGATATGTCACATAAGTGTGACAAGTTATACAGGTATTGCGCCGCAAATATTTTTTATACGGAGATCCAAGTAAGTTAAATCTATTCAGTTGCTAAAAATTCCCAACAGATTTTCGCGCGCAAATGTGTCATCGTGTCACATTTATATTCTGTCCCATTTCTTACATGAGGAAAAAATTTGACGTTTATGCGTTCTAGGGATGATGATTTCCCTATCCGGCTGGCGTTGGAGGGGCGAAAATAAAATCGTGGGCCTAATAACACCGGACCTTCATCATATTCTAGACAGTTTGTATCTAGATATAGGGGATTAACTTTTTGTTGAGCTGATACGCAGTGGTGAGACTAATGGCTTCGTGAGTGAGATTTTAGGATTTAAAGGCTTATGCAATGTCACGATTGAGAGTTGATGTTATCTGAAATTGACCTAAGGGATGCTTAATGTAACAATGTTCCACAATATTGAGATTAATCCATCATTACAATTTATTTTGTAAGATTATCAACGAAAAATCTGTGATAGCCCAGCAGTAAGACCTTGCGACTCTCTAGAGACGATCATGGGTTCAAACCCTAATCAAGCACTAATTAGTTTTTCTATTAATACTTATGTGTCTAATTGATAATTGCAATTTATCAGACGCTTTTCGGTGCAGAAAAACATCACAAACACCTGTATATCTCTAGAAAATTCTAGGGATATGTGTAACCTACTAATCCGTATGGAGCAACGTGGTAGGTCTTAGCTCCAATCCTTCTATCCATAAACGGAGAGAGGAGGACTATGCCCAGCAGGGGGATAGTAATAGGCCGTTACTTTGCTGTACTTTAATAAAATTAAACATTACTAAAATGAAACAGTTTTAATTTAAATTCAAATTCAAATTCAAATTCAAAATATTCTTTATTCAAATAAACTTGTAAACAAGTGCTTTTGAATCGTCGACTCTATTGCTGGTTCGGAAAGTCGTCCTACCGAGAAGAGCCAGCAAGAAACTCGGTGGAGCTCTTTTAAGGCCTGATAGGCCTGAATTTAATAAATTGCTTTTTGTTATTTATAATGTTGGGAACAGATATAATTTGTCCACTATGATCAGACCTTAAGCGACTTATTATAGATTTTTCTTAAATATTACGCTGTAATTAGTAAAAATATTATCAACACCGGTAGCCGAGTCTGCAGTTATCCTAGTAGGTTCGTTAAATACATTAATCATATCAAAACATTGAAATAAATTAAGCAACCTACAACGAGTATTGGTATTCACTAGTAAGTCAACATTAAAGTCTCCACAGATTAAACCTTTTTTTGAAGATTTACATGTCTTCTTTAAAATTTCCTCCATAACACTCTTAAATAGCATATAATCACTGGAGGGTGGGCGGTACACAGAAACTATAATATAGCGCTCCAACTCTACACAAGACAGCTCAATCGTACGTTCCACAGAAAGACCGACAATATCATTCCGTTCTTTACAATTTAATTTACAGTGAGCTAGTATTAAAGATCCCCCACGAATGACGGTCTTCCTCAAGAACGCACTGGACACATTATAACCTTTTATATTTTAATAGGAAGTTGGAACTGTTTAACTAATGCTCGGTTATACATAAAATATCTACATTAAATTTATTCATAAACAGTTCAATTTCAAATTCCTTGCCAGATAGACCTTGCAGGTTCTGGTGAACAATATTCAATTTACAAGGTCTATCTGTTGTCTTAATACCTAGTTTAAAGTAATATTTTCCGTACATAAAATATTACTTGATATACTATTAGTACTACTACTAGTACGTATGTCAATATATGAAAAATTAGTACTTATTGTACAATCTGTATAGGAGTCAACAGACTTAGCTACAACAGATGTAACTGTATCACTTTAATTATAGGCTAGCAGTGAAGCTAGATTCCTATAACATTTTTTAGACAGATACATAGTATCTCTAGTTAACTTAAACGAGGAAATAAATTTATTAATGTCAAAGTAAAATATAGCGTCACTATGACGGTATGTCAAATTATACAAATGTATATTGTAAATGATACACACATGACCTAAACTTCATTTTGCAATATGCAGTCTTAGAAAATGCCTATGCTGTATGGACCTACTCTAGACATTAAACATACTCCACTATTAATAAATAAACATCATTCTCCTGCCCTTATCCCACTCTAAGTGGGGTCGGCCCAACATGTTACAAACATGTTGTCACATGATTTGGCTACGTATTTTACGACCGCCCGCCTGCCTGACGTCAACTTACCTTAGTCGCCTTTTACGACACCTCGGTAAGAAATAAGGGTGGTCTATTCTATGCAGCCGGATACCACACGGCACATACCTTAGTCGCCTCTTACGACACCTCGGTAAGAAAGGAGGGTGGTCTATTCTATTCTGCCAGATACCACACAGCGTCACTATCAATAAATAAACAAATGTGATAATTACACACACGGCTGTTCGTCCCCAAAGTATGTAATTTAATTTTGGTTTTGTAGTTTAGAGACAACTCGTAAATATATACAACTAGCACTGCAGATATTCACTAACACAACCTCAACAATCGTTTCATCCCGTAAACGATGTATGATCAGCAGTTAAGACTCCACGATAGAGTTGCAAATCTCCTTTGGAAAAATGGAGCTTAGCGATTTTGTCGTAGATTATCTCTAATCACAGATTAAAGAAAAATAATTTATTGTCATTAGTTACAAGTCACAACCGCTTGCTATAACTATACTGTAACCAAAATTCTTTGTTGCATTATTGTCTCAAAGGAAAAGAAAATCAACGTAGTAAAGTTGGTCTATGATCTAGATGTTTCATGTTGTTAAATGTTTTTTACGACCGGCCGCCTGCATGATGTCAACTTACCTTTGTCGCCTTTTACGAAACCTCGGTAAGAAAAGAGGGTGGTCTATTCTACTCAGCCGGATACCACACGGCAGTTCAACTTACCTTAGTCGCCTTTACGACCTCTCGATAAGAAATGAGGGTAGTCTATTCTATTCTGTCGGATACCACAGAGCGTATACAAAGTTAAAACCATTTAATTATTTTTTTTATTACGAAGATGTTAACATTTGCCCGTTTACTTTTCAAAAACACCGATAAACACTTCAGTATCATAATTCAATCTGCGAAAAGCAACAAATATAAACTCAGTAAAAAATTACCTTTTATGGGTCGTTGAATTTTATATAGTAAGAAAGGGCAACAAAAGACATATTTTGCTATATTTCGGGTTTTTGAAATGGCAGAATCTACTTTGTTCCAGGGAACTTTATGTGCTGTTGAGTAAGGGATAAAACATCTTATCATAATACTGAACGGCTGAGTGTGATCATTTCGACACCCTTGTGATATTTTGAACTGCCTACGAAATTGTTCCTAAAGTTTTGGTAAATATTCTATCTCAATGGTTTTCAACCTGGGTATTGTTAAGTCTAGTGATCCTTTTCTTATTCGGGTAACCCATTGGCGACGTAAGAACCAGCAAGAAACTCGGCGGTTAATCTTTTAAACATTTAAATTTACATTATTTAACTGCAGTCTTGTTTCAAGCTGAAAGGATTTTGAAATCCAAGCATTTTTCAATCTCCTGCCCTTATCCCACTCTAGTGGGGTCGGCGCAACATGTTACAAACATGTTGTCAGATGATTTGGCTACGTATTTTACGACCGGCCGCCTGCTTGACGTCAACTTACCTTAGTCGCCTTTTACGACACATCGGTAAGAAATGAGGGTGGTGTATTCTATGCAGCCGGATACCACACGGCACATACCTTAGTCGCCTCTTACGACACCTCGGCAAGAAAGGAGAGTGGTCTATTCTATTCTGCCGGATACCATACGGCGTAAATCCAAGCATTTTATCATTCAAATAATCTTCAATTGTGTAATATGCCTTACGTATAAGCATAGTTCGTACATAATTTATAGAATTAGGCGTTACTTTGCGGAGATCGATAATACAAAAGTAATAATTAAATTATTTTGCTATAATCCGCGATACAGTAAATAGAAAATATATAAATTGTTAAATGTATAGTGGACTATCCGTATTCATACCCGATACGAGCAGGATTCGTAAAAACATGCACAAACATGCACAAACCTCCACCACTTCCACAATCGTTTCGCCCCGCAGCCGAAGCATCATCAGGAGATTGACTCCACGGCAAAATCGCAAAGCATGCAAATTGCAAATTGCAAAGCTTACTGTATCGCGGATTATAGCAAAATAATTTAATTATTACTTTTATAGTTCGTACACTTAATTTAAACTTTTCTGTAGATAGATAGCATATATCACTTCCTTGCCATATAGTTAGAAATATATGGTTGATTACCATAGTCGTAAAACTTCTACAGCTAGTATAAAACATAAACATAGCACTCGGCTTTCAGTCCTAATATCGACAATTTGTATTCCAAGTTTTATTGCCCAGCTTCATGTTTATCTCCTAGCTGACGTTATCACTCACTGTGAGGATTCCAGTAAATCGCAATATAATATTCTAGATGGTATAGATTCAAAGGGGTATTAACATTTATGAAGGGAATAATAAAATTATTTTGCTATAATCCGCGATAAATAAATAGAAAATATATATAATGCTAAATGTAAAGAGGACTGTCCGTTTTTTACGATACATGCAGGATTCGTAAAAACACATGCTTGTTGAGTTTGTGATAGTGAACGTGTGTAGCGCTTATGTATTGTGCTGGCATGTGGTAATGGTAGCACTACACACGTTCACTAGAAGCAAAATAGTTTTGATTATGCCTTTTGTATTATGGATCTCCGCAAAGTAACGTCTAATTCTATAAATTACTTCTTTTATGTATTTTACATTATGTCTTACGGACAATTCAAGGGGATGGCGAAAAATTAGTTAAATCGAGGAAGTTGTTATATTGAGGTACGTTATATTAAGATTGCATTGTATAAATAAATATGTATCTATGCAAAGGCTGAATAATCTTTGACGGAATTTCTCTTACCATGAAAATATTAAATGGAATTTTCTTTAATACCGTAGATCTCATTATATAGATTTGTTTATACTTTTTCGCTTTCAAAAACCAGCAAATCAAGTCATGCCTGTGGTTTTTCATTTTCAGAATATTAGCGAGATTAAAATACGAAACAGCGTCATGGTATGTATTCAAAGAGATCCTTTTCATTTAAAGATTCCTACTCCACAACATACCCGTAGGGTAAAAGCAGTTATGAATTTTACGATACGGGAAATGAATTTAATGATGTTGCCCAAGGCAGAAGCTAGTTACAAAAATGTTTATTTTGTACTAATACTTAGTCCGCACTTACATCTTACTCCTTACGTTACGATATAGGATGTAGCATACTCGTAAATGATGACATAAGTATATACATACATTCTCCTGCCATTTTTAATATTTTATAATAATAAATTATAAATCCAACTTTAAACCTACTAAACATTTTGATTAATTATAGACAAATTTAAGTGTTAGAATCTGATGCAATAGTGAATATACCGAAATACCATTGTAGTTTGTGATGATAGCCGCGAATTTGTACTAAATCATTCTAAATGAATGAAATAAAATAAGGCCTAAACATTTTAAATCTTTTATTCAACCATGGTTTACTCAAGTATTCGGTTATACCATATTTCTATAGATATATTTATTTTGAAGTATTCATAATGTTTTAAGAGTTCATAAATAACATAATAAGGTAATAATATATTTAATATGCATAATTATGTAATGTTATGTATTTCTATTCATCATGGCAAATGGGTAATATCTTATCTTAGTTTTCCTGTATATTAGTTTGATATTTAGGTTTCAATTTTAACAAATTCTATCAGTTTTTGTTCAGCAGTCACGCTGTAGAAGCGTAACGGACAAATAGAAAGTCAGGCAGACAGAGTGACTGGCTTTAGCATTTTATATAAGTATGGATGACACAGACAAAAAGTCATAATTATTTGTGAAAAGGAAACAATTATAGATGCTAAAAATGACAAATATTAATGAAATGTCGCTGTCGTGTCGTTACGTGAAAGCCTTCGTTCGTAGCAAAATGAAACTAAAGACAGCATAGGATTACCTGAAATTAGTTCCCGGAATTTTTCCCTTTTCAACATTTTCATCCGTATTACAGTATTACAGTAATATTTCATACCAAAAATGATCAATCATCGCTCATAAAATGATCAAATATGTAGTATATGCATTCGAATTACCCTAAACTACTTTAAATTAACAATACAACGCGACGAACCAGAACCAGACGGACGTAAGGGAGAAAGAACACGTACCAATGACAGTTTTTCAGTTGAAAGCGGGAAAGCTGCCCCCTTTAAACTGAAAAATGTAACGTTGGTAAACTGACAACTCACTATCCTCATCCTCCTGCCCTTATCCCACTGAGTGGGGTCGGCAAAACATGTTACAAACATGTTGTCACATGATTTGGCTACGTATTTTATACCACCGGCCGCCTGCGTGACGTCAACTTACCTTAGTCGTATTTCACAACCCCTCGGTAAGAAAAGAGGGTGGTCTATTCTACTCAGCCGGATACTACACGGTGGGTCGACTTACCTTAGTCGCCTCTTACGACACCTCGGTAAGAAAAGAGGGTTGGTCTATTCTACTCAGCCGGATACCAGACGGTGGGTCAACTTACCTTAGCCGCCTCTTACGACACCTCGGTAAGAAAAAGGGTGGTCTATTCTACTCAGCCGGATACCACACGGTGGGTCGACTTACCTTAGCCGCCTCTTACGACACCTCGGTAAGAAAAAGGGTGGTCTATTCTACTCAGCCGGATACCACACGGTGGGTCAACTTACCTTAGCCGCCTCTTACGACACCTCGGTAAGAAAAAGGGTGGTCTATTCTACTCAGCCGGATACCACACGGTGGGTCGACTTACCTTAGTCGCCTCTTACGACACCTCGGTAAGAAAAAGGGTGGTCTATTCTACTCAGCCGGATACCACACGGTGGGTCGACTTACCTTAGTCGCCTATAACGACACCTCGTTAAGAAAAGAGGGTGGTCTATTCTACTCAGCCGGATACCACACGGTGGGTCGACTTACCTTAGTCGCCTGTTACGACACCTCGGTAAGAAAAAGGGTGGTCTATTCTACTCAGCCGGATACCACACGGTGGGTCGACTTACCTTAGTCGCCTCTTACGACACCTCGGTAAGAAAAGAGGGTGGTCTATTCTACTCAGTCGGATACCACACGGTGGGTCGACTTACCTTAGTCGCCTCTTACGACACCTCGGTAAGAAAAAGGGTGGTCTATTCTACTCAGCCGGATACCACACGGTGGGTCGACTTACCTTAGTCGCCTCTTACGACACCTCGGTAAGAAAAGAGGGTGGTCTGTTCTTCTCAGCCGGATACCACACGGCGTTGACAACTCACTATATAGTGACAATTTATAAGGCTTGTATGTAAGACCTACAATACATCTAACTTCTATAACTAATGTGAGCTACTAAAAATTTTAAAGTTAAATTTAAAAATAAGTAAATATTAAGTCAAATCAATTAATTCCTTTTTTTTAAACAAAATATTTTTTTGAATATCAAAAATAATAAAGCTATTTCCGGTAATTTTTTTTAACTTTTAATTTTTCCCTCTCTTCTACTATTAATAAGGCATACTTACGAGTTAAAAACTTCTGATTGAAACAATATAAAATCTACTAAAACAATACTATAGGATTTTCTGCCCCCCTTGTATAGAATTCTGGCTACGCCCTTGTGCTAGTCTGTTTTAAAAGCCATAAGTGGGTTATATCACGCTCATAAATTAGTTATGTATAGAAAACCTTATAACTTATGCAAGAAAAGTAAGATGTCGCTTCGCAACAAAGTGACACTCTACAAAACTTGCATAAGACCAATAATGTCCTATGCGAGCGTTGCGTTCGCGCACGTTTCAAAGGTCAGATTGCTCAGGCTCCAAAGACTAAAGAACCGATTTATGCGGACAGCCACTGGGTGTCCGTGGTTCATGCGGAACGTTGACCTCCATAGAGACCTCGATGTCCCTACCATTACTCACCTCTTTAAACGTTTTTCGAAATCTTACTTCGAGAAATCTGAGGTACACTCGAACCCCCTTATTTCAGTTGCTTCTACCTACATCCCAGTTAGGTCCAACCATCGAAAATATAGGCGTCCAAAAAGCGTCCTGTATGACCCCGACGATCAAATAACGATCGCCAACACAGATACACGTAACACACACACACAGCGTCTTCGCCGGCGAAGACGAGGTCCCAGTTTTCTGACGTCGGTCGGTCGTGGCTTCTCGCCACCCTTCCGACGCCGCAATGACTAATCTAAGTCATACCATCAACCCTCCACTACACGTCGCCCTAAGCCGTGGTACGGCCTCACAGGAGGCACCCTTAGGACGACGTTCCCCGACTTAAGTAGAGCTTCTGCGCTCTACTCCCTGCATTTCGCAACCTCGACGATGCTTCTGCGCTCGCCCGTCCCGCCCGGTGACGCTGTAAAAGCCATTAGGGCTAACAGCATACAGTCAGTTCGAAAAAAAAAAAGAACCTTATAAATAAATCCTATATATCTAATGAACAAACACAAACAAATTAGGCTTCGACAAACATTATTCCGTTCAATTTAATTAGGGTCACGACACATCAGTAACTACCGAATTAATGATTTTCCATTCAACCGTTAGGGACGTTAGGTTTGTCTATCGGAGGCCTTATTTGACTTTAAAATTTACGGCCAAAGGGAAATATTGATGAAGGTCCTCCGGTCTGTTGGTTTTTGGAGACTGACAATATCGATATTGCTTAAATTAAAATATATTTGTGTGTAAGTATGATATGGTGTTGAAGTATCAGATACTTTAAAACGACAGGCGATAGTGTGGCTATTTAAAAATGCTATGCAATATATATTGCATAATATTAATATTCTTCATAAGAGTATTCAATAAGAATATTCTTATTACCTACTTATTATACTTTATTATATTTACCTTATTGATTCTTACCGTATGGTATCCGGCTGAGTTCAATAGACCACCCTCATTTCTTACTGATGTTTCGTAAAAGGCGACTAAGGTAAATTGTCCCACTGTGTGGTATCCGGTTAAGTAGAATAGACCACCCTCTTTCTTACCTAGGTGTCGTAAAGGGCGACTAAGGTAAGTTGACCTACCGTGTGGTATCCGGTTGAGTAGAATAGATCACCCTCTTTCTTACCGAGGGGTCGTAAAATACGACTAAGTTAATGACGTTTGACAACATGTTTTTAACATGTTGTGCCGACCCCACTTAGAGTGGGATAAGGGCAGAAGGATGATGAGTATCTTATTGATTCTTATTTATTTCAACGTTTTTAAAGGCGTTGTTCATTCAACGCACCCACTCACTTATATACACATATTATTTTAGTTTGTGGTATATTTGTTTATTATTTCTTTAGTTTTGTTATTATTATTTTATATTAGTAGCTGTAATAGCCTAGTAATGAGACCGTGTGACGCTTTAAAACTTATGTATCTAATTGATAAATGAAATTTATCACACACTTTTCGGTAAAGCAAAACATTGGAGCAGGGCGCTTGCTCTTAGCTCCTTCTCTCTAAAAAAGAAGAGAGAAGGCCTTTGCCCTGCAGTGGGATAGACTTTTAGGGACCTTTTATATCAGAGGAAAGGTTGTATAAATATATCTTTGTGCTGGTATCCAAAACATAAGTTATCTTAAAGCCTAATTTAAAAAAAAAATGTAGCTCCATCAATTTCGTCGACGAAAGCGGGCTTTTTCACAAAATCAAAGGAAATTTCAATCAAAATGATTGATGATAGGTTAATCTGAAGATCAATGAGAGTGAAAGAGGTCTTGCATGGGATCAAGGGCGTGGCAGCGATACTATAGTGTTATATATTTGGAGTCGAGATGGGAAAACGCCGAAGCACCAGGCGGCGTGAACCACTTTTAAATATGTATATATTTAACCTCAAAATAGAAGTGAACTAAAGTGGCATATATCTGAGACTAAAAATAAGTATAATGAATAAACAATATAAATTCAAGCCTTATTTAAGTGTCCGTTTCAATACATTTTATAAAACGAAGTCCCCAAAAGTTGTCTGTATGTGATCGATTTTTTCAAAATCTGCTGAACGGATTTTTGTACAGTTTTTACTAAAAGATAGTAAAATTTTTGAGAAATGTTTAGGTTAATAGTACATCACGGTTAAATTCCCGCAGGATGTGGATTTTCGCAGAACATCTTCGTGACACACTGATGTCCACGCAGACAAAGCCGGGAGCACATCTTGTTTTTTACATACCTTCGTCCTCAAAAAAGAAAGTTATTACAGTAGCATTCCTAAAAATGTGATGTATGCATCACGGTTCAAACATAATGTATCAGTAAAAGGATATAAAGTAAGTAAAACTGAAAACCTTTTACGACACCTCGGTAAGAAATGAGGGTGGTCTATTCTACTCAGCCGGATACCACACGGCGGGATACCCTTTAACTCATTGATATTATAAAGATAACGGCCATTCATTAATATTATAAAGGCCATTTAGTTTGAATAAAGTAAACTGTACTTTAACAAACGAAAATTGTAGCTGGATATACGCTTTTTAATTAAAAAAATAAAAGACAACACACAACGACCTTTTGATCCTTAATTGTATTTACAGCTTCATTTTAAAGCATTATAAAACATCCAGTTTACTTAGATCTTTGCGAGAAAACGGGGCATTAAATTTCTTTTAGTTTCTGAAACTAATGAAAAATTGTGGACCCACTGTAACCACTTTCAAGAAGGATGCTGCCATATTAATAAACCGCGCCGTATTTAACGGGCGGAATAAATTATTTTTAATACTGCACTCCTTTATTGCAAGCGCAGAAATATGTGCTTCAGTTATTTTTCCGTTTATGCAACATGGCTCCTGATAAAGTACACGGATTTATATGATTTATAGAAGCAGGCGTTACTTTGCGGAATTCCATATTACAAGCAATATAACAGAACTAACTACTTTGCTATAATCCGCACGGGTTAAGTGAATGCATGCAAAGCCAATGTGTATGAAGCAGGCAAAATCTACGCACCTTATACATGCAGGACCAGCCACCACATGCACCCCAAGACGCAATTCACCAGCAACAACGAACACAAAAGCAGCACACACACCCACCACCACAATCTCGACGATCGTTTCGCCCCGAAACCGAAGCATCATCAGGAGGATAGGCGTCACGACAAAAATCGTACGATTTTTGTCGTGACGGAGGTTTCACTTATCCCTAAAATTAATTACCCTAGAACTATAAATCAATCAAAAAGGTGCAAACTTTTATAGAGAGTCCTATACAAAAATCGTACGATTTTTGTCGTGACGCCTATCCTCCTGATGATGCTTCGGTTTCGGGGCGAAACGATCATCGAGATTGTGGTGGTGAGTGTGTGTGCTGCTTTTGTGTTCGTTGTTGCTGGTGAATTGCGCCTTGGGGTGCATGTGGTGGCTGGTCCTACATGTATAAGGTGCGTAGATTTTGCCTGCTTCATACACATTGGCTTTGCATGCATTCACTTAACCCGTGCGGATTATAGCAAAGTAGTTAGTTCTGTTATATTGCTTGTAAAGTACACGGAATCAAAAAAGAGATACGAGAACACGGACCAAAAATTATTTTAGTTTTAGTTTTATTTTTCCTGTTGGTTTTGTAAATATGCGTACTATATTTTTTATGTATAGGACTCTCTATAAAAGTTTGCACCTTTTTGATTGATTTATAGTTCTAGGGTAATTAATTTTAGGGATAAGTGAAACCTCCAACCGCGTTAGTGCTTCGTTTTTAGTATCAAATATGAATATCAAGATGGCGGATGATGATGATGATTTGGGTTTGGGTATCATCACCATCCTCCTGCCCTTATCCCACTCTAAGTGCCTGCCTGACGTCAACTTACCTTAGTCATATTTTATGACACCTCGGTAAGAAAAAAAGAGTATTATCTATTCTGCTAAGCCGGATACCACACGGCGAGTCGATTTACCTTAATCGCCTTTTACGACACCTCGGTAAGAAATGAGGGTGGTCTTTTCTACTCAGCCGAATACCACACGGCGAGTCGATTTACCTTAATCGCCTTTTACGATACCTCGGTAAGAAATGAGGATGGTCTATTCTATTCAGCGGGATACTACACGGCAAATAACAGAATCTGCGATCTTCTACGAAGCAAGAATTTTATTGTTTATGTTAATTTTTAACTGTAGAATATCGATATAAGCTGTGATAGCCCAGAGGTGAGGCCGTGCGACTCTCTAGGGACGATCATGGGTTCAAACCACGGGCAGGCACTAATGAGTATTTCTATTAAAAATGTGTCTAACTGATACATGCAATTTATCACACGCTTTTTCCGGTGAAGGAAAACATTGTGAGGAAACCTGTATTTTTCTAGATGATTCTAGGGATATGTGTAACCTACCAATCCGCATTGGAGCAGCGTGGTGGTGGTCTTAGCTCCAATCCTTATCTCAAAATACGGAGAGAGGAGCCTATGCCCAGCAGTGGAATACTTGACTATGATACGCCTAATTCTTAATATTTAAATTTTCAGACCTGTATATAATCTAAGCCTGAAACATTATGGTAAAAGGAAGCTGATAGGCTTTTGTAACCCAAGCATTTAAAATATTTAGGCTAAGCTTGGATGGAGTAGACTTTACCCAGCAGCAGGATAATAACAAGTAAGTACTTTTACTTTAATTAATAACAGTACAAAGAAATTCTTGCGACGAAATTTTACAGAAAAAGTGTATATAAGCTAAGCCTGAAACATTATGTTAAAGGGAATGGTAGGATTTGGTACCCAAGCATTTAAAAGGTTTAGGGTAAGAGTGAACGGAGTAGAATTTACCCAGCAGCGGGATATTAATAGGTTTGCGATTTTTTCATGGAGTCTATCTCCTGATGATGCTTCGGTTGCGGGGCGAAACGATTGTTGAGTTTGTTATAGTGAACGTGTGTAGTGCTTGTGTATTGTGGTGGAAGTGGTGGAGGTTTGTGCATGTTTTTTTACGAATCCTGCACGTATTGGGTATGAAAATACGGATAGTTTACATTTAACACTATATATATTTTCTATTTACCGTATCGCGGATTAGCAAAATAATTTAATTATTACTTTTGTATTATGGATCTCCGCAAAGTAACGCCTAATTCTATAAATTATATAATAATAGGTACTTTTATTTTAATAAATAATAGTACAAAGAAATTCTTGCGAAGAAATACTACAGAAAAAGTGTATCGCAATCGCATATCTGTAGTTTGCTCAAGTCATTTTATCAATAATGACAATTACTAATTCCAATTTATTGTGCCAGACGGAAAAGAAATTGTCTGAAGCCCAAGTAAGCAAGCATCAGGTGCAGAGCGAACTCAAGTTAATAGAATTTCTTATTCAAGTTGTATTCTAACAATGGCGGTCGACCGTATGGTTCAGTAAAGATTATTATTTCTATATAAAACATACGGGTCAAAAATTATTGCCGTGCGTGTGCATGTATTTTAAAATTCCATGTGATGTGCGTTTACGTTAATCTTCAAAACTCATCATCATTCTCTTGCCCTTATCCCACTCTAAGTCGGGTCGGCACAACATGTTACAAACATGTTGTCACATGATTTGGCTACGTATTTTACGACCGGCCGCCTGCCTGACGTCAACTTATCTTAGTCACCTTGTGTGTGCGACTACCCGCTGTCGGACTTAGCATTTGGGTCTGCAAGATAATGGTTATAGCTTTTAGTCGGTATCAGGTGATTTCTTCATATTCTTACTTATAACGCCAGATGGGTGCAACATTTTGTGTAAAACGTCATTTACGACCCCTCGGTAAGAAAGAGGGTGGTCTATTCTACTCTACCGGATACCACACGGTGGGTCAACTTACCTTAGTCGCCTTTTACGACACCTCGATAAGGAATGAGGATGGTCTATTCTACTCAGCCGGATACCACACGACGTACAATAGGCGATCTTATCGCTAAAAGCTATCTCTTCCAGGCAACCTTAGGGTAGAGGAATTTATAAAAAATCAGCGGTGGGGGTGTACAAAATAATTAAGTACTAAATATACAAATATTATCCTATAAAACAATAATAAAACAAATAAGTAAGTAATAAATGTCGAAAAAGATAAAAATCTAATGAGAAAAAAAATACTACGAAGTTAGAAGGAAATGTCAATCAGGAAGAATTTAAATAGTAGAATTTAATTTATTTAGAAATAATAGAAAATATAAATAGAAGAATTTAAATAATGGTTTAACTTTTTCTTTAAACACAGAAAGATTAGTGGATTTTCTAATATCTACAGGAAGTGAATTTCATAAAAGCTCATAGCCTTGACTGTGAAAAATATCATAGCCTTGACTGTGAAAGAATTTGCATAGAAGGAAGTGGAGTGAGAAGCAATTTTTAGTTTTAAATTGTGTATGGTTAATATCAGCCAACGAAACATGGTATAACGAAAACGTTCGCACTGTATTAATTTATATAAGCAAATACAAGATGCATTCGCTGAGATACCGTTCCAAATACACTCGCCTGTGTTTCTGTTTCAACCAACTGCATCCCTAGAGCAATATTAAACCCTACATTGTATATGAGGTGCATTCCTCATTTTCCCGCTGTTGACACTATGGAAATTAGGATTTCAACGTTGATTTTAATAAAGGCGACCCCGTTATTATATACGCCAAGTTATAGTGGCAGCTACGTGTCGTGTGACACTTAACGTTACTTGATATGTAATAGTGAATATATATTATGGCATTTAATATTTGGCATTATTATTGCTATATTTTGTTCGGCATTTACAATTAAAATTCGCGTGATTCCCTGCGAGCGAAGTGCAAAGAAACGGATATTCTTACATTGGATTCACAGTATATTTTTAGTAATTTAATTGTTGCTGCATGCCCGGGGTTTGCACCCATGATTGTCTCTAGACTCACACGGTTTATGGGACATATATTTAAAGTTATATTCACTCGATTGGGAATATGTTTAGATAATCCAATTCATGGATTATATTCATGATGACCACATCCGTTCTTCCTGATTCCCGATTAACTATGATTGTTATCCCAGTCAGCCGATATTACAACAGAGCTTATACTCAGTTCGGTCCCATACATGTTGTTAGCGATTCTGTCTACAGGGAAATGTGCAGTATTGCACTCGAAACATGATGTCAGTTACTATATACATTGTAGCCCGACCACTTAACTGGAATATTGTCAATGGGGCAAAAGGACAGTGGTACTTTATACTTTTTTGATCTTCACGATTTTAACATATAAAAATATCGTTTACACATATTGGTTATGATTAAAAGCTGTGATAGCCCAGCGGTGAGCCCGTGCGACTCTTACAAGGGGACCACGAGTTCAAACCCGGGCACCAATGAGTTTTTCTATTAAAACTCATATGTCTAATTGATTATTGCACTTTATCACACACTTTTCGGTGAAGGAAAACATCGTGAGGAAACCTGCATATCTCTAGAGAATTCTGGAGATATGTTTAACCTACCAATCCGTATTGGAGCAGCGTGGTAGGTCTTAGCTCCAACCCTTCTCTCCAGAAACTAAGATTCTTTAATAAAATTCCGCAATCTCCTTTAACATTACCATTACAGCAGATTAAAAATACTATTAAAGAAAGGCTAATACAGAAAGCCTACTATACTATTGATGATTACTTAGACAATAAGAATGCGTGGATATAGCTACTCTTTGACCCTATACAATACATCAATAACTATATGTAAGTAGTAATAAGAATTATTCTTTGAAAAGAGCAACCGCCGAGTTTCTTGCTGGTTCTTCTCGGTAGGAACAGCTTTCCGAACCAGCAGTAGATGTTGGCGATTCAAAAGAACTTGTTTACAAGATTACTTGAATTAAAAAATATTTTGAATTTTTGAATTTGAATATAATAATAATAATAACTTTATTAGGAACAATAGAGAAAACGATGCTCCTGCAGAAGTATAAACTGTGTTGCAGTGATCAAGGCCCTCCTCCTTTACAAAATTAGATATTTATATAAATAGTTCCTTATAGTTAATTATAATTATAATATGAAATAAAAGGATGATGAAAATATTGAAAAGTTTGAAAATATTGAAATATTGAAGAGTATTTTAAAGAAAAAGGTTTCGCCACTTAATAGTATTTTATTTCCACTTAGAATTAAATGAGAGAGTTCTAGATAGTCACAGCGTGTTGGTGAGCATGTCTGTTATAATATTTCTGTATTAAATAATTTTATAACAAGGTCAGAGCTACTTAAACCACGACAGCCCAGCCCGAAGTTTTATAATTGGCTGCGAGTGCTCTCTAAATGGCCAACTATGGCAGTGGTTACTCTAATTGGTCCATTTTTAACATTAACTATCTAGACTGCCGTGAGTGGTATTCATATTTTATATGACACTAGCTATACGTGCGGCCTCGCCCGCGTGGGTATCAGTGTTTAGTATGTAATAGTCTCTCGAGTCTCGGCAGGAGGCTGGTTCTTTACGGTTTTATGCCGGGTGGTATCCGGCTGAGTAGAATAGACCACTCTCATTTCTCACCAAGGTGTCGTAAATGGTGACTAAGGTAAGTCTACCCACCGTGTGGTATCCGGCTGAGCACAATAGACCACCCTCTTTCTTACCGAGGAATCGTAAAATATGACTAAGGTAAGTTGACGTCAGGCAGGCCGGTCGTAACATACGTAGCCAAATCACGTGACAACATATTTGCAACATGTGTTATGTGAACCTTACAACCGAGTTGTAAAATGTATTAAATAAGTCATCATCATCATCCTCCTTCCCTTATCCCATTCTAAGTGGGGTCAGCACAAATATTTTGTCACATGATTTGGCTACGTATTTTACGACCGGCCACCTGGCTGACGTCAACTTACCTTAGTCGTATTTTACGACACTTCAGTAAAAAAGAGGGTGATCTATTCTACTCAACCGGATACGACACGGTGGATCAACTAGCCTTAGTCGCCTTGCACGACAACTCGGCAAAGAAATGAGGGTTGTCTATTCTACTCAGTCGGGTATCACACGGCGTAAAATGTGTTCAATAAGTAAATAAATAAAATACGCAACAGTAGCAAGTGGGTAGACCGAGGTATATTCGAAAACCGGTACTGCAATAGCAAGTGATCTATTATTATTCAGAATAGCTTGTAGAATTCAATGGACACAAGTCTATTCCTACGACATTGTTTGTAACGTCTCTGACTCGAGGGACATGTTTGTTTGGGACGTTTGAACATGCATGTACTTAACAGTAATGAACATGCACAACCAACTGGATATATGTTAGTTATAACGAATAACAAGAATCGATATGTATTGCAATTAAATTCGAAAATATTTTTTCTTTTTTTATTGTATGACAAAAATTTGGATAGAAATTTGTTAGAATAGTTTCCAAAACTAAAAGTCGGGTGGTATCCGGTGGATTTTTACTACAAGATAGTGCAATTCTTGAGGAAGGTTTAAATGAATAATAATGGTTAAATTTACCGCGGGGTCAGGATTTACGCACTAAAAATACACTGTGTGACACACTGATTTACAGGCGGGCGAAGCTAGCGCGGTTTGCTGGTAGTTTAATAATAATCGGTCTCATTTCAAAAAAAATTGTAATAGTATTGTAACAGATAGCTATGAAATCTATCAAACACGAACTCTTTAGGGATATTTTATCGTAACATTTTGTAATTGGCTTATACTAATACTACGAACTACGTTCGGGAACAACAATAACCTTGCCGAGAATTGGCCGGTACAAATCCCAGGCAACTAAGAGCTTATCATATAACATAATAACAAAATGAATAAACAATAGATATTTCAGATTCGTTATGTGCTTTTTGGTGAAGAAAAAATAGTGATTTTAGACTGCATATCTAAGCATATTTCTATGTCATGTATTCAATGGATATTCAAATTCAGATTCAAAATATTCTTTATTCAAGAAAACTTGTAAACAAGTGCTTTGAATCGTCAACTCTACTGCTAGTTGGAAAGTTCTACCGAGCTAGTTCCTACCGAGAAGAGCCAGCAAGAAACTCGGCGGTTGCTCTTTTAAAAATAAAAATCTTATAACTACTCGTAGTTACATTGAGTCATTACTGTCTTGTACAGGGTAGAAGTGCAGCTATATTTTTAAACTGCTGTAATATATATTTGATGTATGCTGTAAGATAACATATTAGTGGCAACACCCGTCAGTACAAGCTGTGATAGCCTAGCGGTGAGACCGTGCGACTCTCTAGAGACGATATAGGTTCAAACCCTGGGCAGGCACCAATGAGTTTTTCTATTAAGACTTCTGTGTCTAATTGATAATTGCAATTTATCACACGCTTTTCGGTGAAGGAAAACATCGTGAAACCTGCATATCTCTAGAGAATTCTAGGGATGTGTGTGACCTACCAATCCGCATTGGAGCAGCGTGATAGGTCTTAGCTCCAATCCTTCTCTCCAAAAACGGAGAGAGGAGGCCTTAGCCCAGCAGTGGGCATAGTAACAGACCGTTACTTTGCTTTTTTTTTCGCCCATAGTCGGTAATTTTGGTTCTTGGATCTCCACGATTCTGAATTGCATTACTCCCTCCATTGACTGCTAAAAACCGCTAAGCTTTCTCATGATGCCCATCAATTTAAGGCCTATAATGAGTCTGCAATACCAATCTCAAATTGCCTTTTTATTCATTTCCAACTAAACAATCTCCTCCATCTCTTAAGCTTAATCCAGGATTTCTTTTCTAATTCCCCGTTTTTACAGAACACTTAGTGTTAAATTCCATTAATTCGGCCACATAAATCCCCGTTAGGCTAGCGGGTATCACGGGGCCGATTTATATTGATCCCTGGCTTTGGGTTAAGTCGACTGAGTTGATGAGTAAATAACCCTTACTTTTTTTTGGACTTAACGAGAATCGTTTAAACGCAGAATTTCTAATTCAATTTTAATCAAGACTCGGTGCTTGTGGATTTTTGGATTATTTACATTATGTTTCGTTTTCAAAATTAAATTAACTTCACAATATTTTCGTAGGTCGAGATAAATTTGATTTCCGAAATATTGTAGAGATGTTTCATTCTAAAAGTGCACGCCCCTCCAATGTCTTTACTCACACACAAAAAACTTATGTACAGACGAAATACAAGCAAACTTGTTATTCTAATTGGTTACTCAGTTGCCGGACAGACACGAAAGTAGGAGCACGCATCCATTATTGCCAAAAGTACAGTTAGCATGTCATAAAAAAAGAGGATAAATATTTTTTATTTTTTATTTTAAATATTAATTAAATAATTTTTTTCTTTAATAGAAAAACATGGAGAATTTTATAAAACTATGTGGCGAAAAAAACGGGCAAAACTTAACATCTATCATTATTTCATCATTAAAGCCATTGCTTTAATTAAGGAACGAATTGACATGATTGATAGAAATATGTAGGAAAATACGTGTCGAAATGTGAATGATATTGAGATAGAATATATGAAAAATTTTGAATTTATAGTTAATGTTGAGTCTGAATCTGAAGATAACGACGTGAGTGAATAGCGTTAAAATAGTTAATATTTATTGCGGTTTAATTTTTTTCTTTTTTTTACTAATAAAATAAATGAACAGACTTCTGTACATTACGTTTTATTAATCATTCTAATAGTTGCATAATGAATATATGATATGATCTTTATTAAATTAAGTTGGCAAGCTAGCTCTTAATTGCGAATTCACCTGGTGGATGCCGATGTAGTTTAAGTTTTAGTTTAAGTTTAAGTTGTAGTTTAAGGGTTTGGAGATTAAACGTGTAACCATTCAGGGTTTTTACACGACATCGTACCTGAATGCTAAACCGCTTGGTGGTACGTCTTTGTTAGAAGGGTACGTTGGAAGTATCGATCTAGTCAAGACCTGGGATAAATTTTAGAAATATAATAATATGTTTTTTCTAGGATTCGAATGCGGAACTTCCCGTTTACAATCCACAGCGCTTACTATTACTCCAGGGAAACGTTAAAAACTTACTTTTTATTCTAAAGAATTTTCAACATAAATTTGATTATATATATTATATAATATTAATTTTATTTTTATGCAAACGTTACTTGTAACCTGTGTAACCGGATTGGTTGGTCAGCCATTGCACAAATGATAGGAACACGTGACAGAATAGACGTGTTGTCTCATACAAAGCGTGCAATCTCCGCCATATAAATGTTTTACTTATACCAGTCGAGCAATTAGTTGACCTTTAAGTGCGCAAATGAGTCGAGTCAACTTTGAAATTGCTGCGCGCACACATATACAATAGTACAGTCAATATTTTCTTTCACACATTAAAATAATGTAATTTGGTGGAGGGGCGTGCACTTTTAGAATGAAAGATCTCTACATTCGATTTTTAATGTGATTATGTGAAGTGCTTGTGTATTAGTGCATGTGTACATTGGTATATGTATGTATATAATAGATAAGCTGTGATAGCCTTGTGACCGTGCGTCTCTCTAGAGACGACATAGGTTCAAACCTTAGGCTGGCACCAATGAGTTTTGCTATTGAAAACTTATGTGTCTAATTGATAATTGCAATTTATCACACGCTTTTCGGTGAAGAAAAACATCGTGAGGAAACCTGCATATCCCTACAGAATTCTAGGCTAGGATATGTGTAACCTACTAATCTGCATTGGAGCAGCGTGGTAGGTCTTAGCTCCAATCCTTCTCTCCAATAACGGAGAGAGGAGGCCTTAGCCCAGCAGTGGGCATAGTAACAGGCAGGTTACTTTATAATAGACAAAGAAGGAACCGATATAAGCTTGCGACTTCTGCTTTGCGCATAGCAAAAGTACGTATAGTACGCGGCAACAAATAATGCACATCGAGGCTCAGAGAGAGAAACCGTCTAGATTCTGCTTTATAGAGCATTGTCCCTGTCGCACAGACTGACGAACCCGTGTGTGACAGTGACAGCGCTCTACGAAACCGAATCGGCCGGCGGTTTCGTTCTAAGTTCTCGATGTGCATGATTTATTGCCGGGTACTATAAATCGTTTATGGGTTCGGGTAAAAGATTCTATAATAAAATTCCGCAATCAATTTTGGTTTTCCGAACCAGCGGTAGAGTTGACGATTCGAAAGCACTTGTTTACAAGTCCACTTGAGTAAAGAATATTTTGAATTTGAATTTATCGGGTATGAGAACGGATAGTACACTCAACATTTAGGATATATTTACATGTATTTTCTTTTATCAATGTTGAGGTTTAAAATAGGTTTCCACGCTGGGGGCAGTACACATCCACAGTCCCTATTAAAATTCGAGTGACGGCTAATTTCAACTAGTCGGGCTCATCCGATAAAATAAGACGTGAGTATAGCCGGTCTCTCAACATTAATAATGAATACCACTCACGATAGTTTAAATTCAAAAATATCTTCTCTTAAGGTGGATTATAGAAAAATAATATTTTTATTACTTTTGTAAAACACCAGCCGTTAAATTGATTGAAGATGAGAACTTTAAAAACCTTTTGAGTAAAATATATTTTGCGGTTCAGTAAAGACCGAAATAAAGATTAATGGCGAGCGCTCATAAAATAAAATAACTGCCATAAATATTACATAACGCGTCACTAACAATGAAATTACTCTAAACAACATGGCAACATTTCGAGTTACTAAAAGCAAAGTTGAACTTATAAAATTATTAGATACAGTGAAACCACAACTAGTTCTCAACTTTCAGTACTCTACCGCAATTTTGACTTTTGTGATGTGCAATTACGTTTAAAATTACTCCTGCTACCTTATTTCAAAGTTTGCTCGCGCAAATAAAGCTTCCTTTCTTTATAGCGCTTGCGTAAAGTAACCTGGACTTTAAAAAAGGTAATATACTACAAAAGATAAATGCCACCGTGGCATCCGGCCCAGTAGAATAGACCACCCTCATTTCTTACCGAGGTGTCGTATATGACGACTAAGGTAAGTTGAAGGAAGTTGTTGAAGGTTATGTTACTAATGCCGCTATTTTATTTAAATTTATCATAATTCTCCTGTCCTTATACCATCTGTAGTGTATGTGAATAAGAATAGAAGTTTTGATGGAAGGTAGATTTATAATAAAGGAGATTCTGTCGTCTCATGCCTGCACACCGCGCGTTATAGTAGTAGGGCGAGGGAAGAGAATTACTCACTTTCACTACGAACACGGGTGAGGACGGACGCGCGTACGGTGTGAGAAGCAGAGAGCCGATATAACGCTGTCGGGTGGAAGTACGAACAGTACATTGGCGACGAGTCTGTGAGTACTGTTGTAAATTTATTTCAATTGTGATACTATGAAAAAACTGTCACGTTTAGTAGTAGCTAAACGCGAAAAAAAAAAGAAGATGACGGTAACAGTAAAATGGAAATATTATACTTGGAAATTAAATAATAAGTAACTTACATAACGGTGTAGAAAAATTTGAAATATTTTATATATATTCAGAGCAGGTTAAACGTGTTGAATTTATGTTAATGTCGTAGGGGTCAATTTTGTTATTGTTATTTGAACGCGGTAACGACAATCGCTGGGACATTTTTTATTGTAGTGTTTGTGTGCGGAGTGTTCTATAAGATATGCTCATAAAAATAATAAAATTGTTAAATTAGTTTCATAAACTATAAATAAGTGCATATACTTTTTATAATATTACTAGCTGACTAGGCAAGCGTTGTTTTGCCGTGTGAGTTGTTTCTGGGAGATTTCTAGTGTACATTATATATATACTAAGAGTGAGATTTGATTACTGAGAGTGCAAATTAAGTTTCATGAAAATCGGTTTTTATATATACGAAAATGTCACTTTAATTATATTCAGTGATATATCAGTCGTGTATAAATAAATATGCACATATATACATATATAAATACATAATTAATGTGTCGATACGATAATTATATATGATTAATAAATAATTGTAGAAATAGTGGATGATAGATTAATAGAAAATCTTGAGATGAATGATGCTTATCTCTAGATGAATTGTTTGATAAATTCGGGGAAGTTGGTCAGGAACGGATGATGCCGTTACTTGATGTAAAGTTAAATGATTGAAAAGTTGTTCAAGAACGGATGATGCCGTTACTTGATGTAAAGTTTGATGATTGAGTAGTTTGATAAATTCGGGGAAGTTGGTCAGGAACGGATGATGCCGTTACTTGATGTAAAGTTAAATGATTGAAAAAGTTGTTCAAGAACGGATGATGCCGTTACTTGATGTAAAGTTTGATGATTGAGGAAGTAAGTCAAGAACGGGTGATGCCGTTACTTGATATTAAGTTTGATGACTGAAGAAGTTGTTCAAGAACGGATGATGCCGTTACTTGACGTAATGTCGTAATGCTCTTAATTTATGTGAAGTTTGATGATTAAATAAGCTGTTTAATAACGGATAATAAACGGATAATTATTAATAATGTTAATTTATGTGACGGTAGATTTAGATTTAGGTAGATTTATGTGAAGAAGTTGTTAAAGGACGGTTCACGAACGTTTCTTGATGGGAAGTTGGATGGAAGTTTGATGATGTAGGAAGCATGTCAAGGACGAATGACGACCGTCTCTTGATGGAAGTTGAATGGTGATTGAGGAAGCATGTCAAGAAAAATAACGATCGTTTCTTGAAATAACATAGTTTGCTGTCCCTGGTAAATTTGGCAAATCTTACAGTGGAAAAAGTCGGATGCGAAGGAAATTTTAATTTGTTATGTATGACATTGAATATGGAAAAGAAGTGGGGATATTTACTTAGAAGCTGCCACCACACCTGCTCAAAAGAGAGTGCATATTTTGCATTGGGGTAGGTCGGAATAACAAGTATTTTACAATATTCCCGAAACGCACTAAACTAACAATTCGGAAGCTGAAACTCTCATCTTCACGATTAGAATGATGTGTTGACTAAGAAATAAGATGAATACTTAATGAACCAGTATATTTGAATGAAATAGTAAAATATTTGAAAGACACGCATTTCGACAAGAGAAACAGGAAGAAAAGCAGAAATTTCAGAAATTCATTGTTCGGTCATGACAATAAGTTGTTAAATATTTAACTTCTAGACCAAATTGCTGAAAATGTAGCTCAGACAGTAGAAAAAATAATAAATTATAATCAAATGAGATACCGACGATTGAAGACCACATTAATGGCCGAAGCTTATTCATTGGAGGTTATAAACAAATGACTTTGGTTTTAAAGATAAAATAACCAGGATATGAGCCTCTGCTCAGAAGAAGAAGAGACAACCGGAAATGTAAATCAGAAAATAATAAAAAGACATTTCAATTGTGGTAGTTGCAAAAAACTTAACATTTGATGAGAAATGACCATGATAAAATCTATGCGAAATGAAGAAAATCAGACACTTTAAACTGCAGTATAATTGCCTATAGAAAAAGATAGATGACACGGTGCAAGCACAGAAGACTCATTCCAATTCCCTTATAGGAAAAGATGAATGCTATAATCAATTAAGTCCTTCAGAAAGATAACAGTGTAAAAGTAGATGGCCTTTTAGACTGGATCTCACTTACAGTGCCTATCTTAAAAGAGAACTGTGGTATCCGATTTTGTGTTAATATGAGATGGGCAAATTCAACAATTCGAAACGAAAATCACTCTGCCTACGATAGAAGAATTAGACTAAGATTAGAAAGGTTGCTAAAATTCGAGATCCGTAACGACCTTTAAATCCACCACAGGACTTTATCAATAAAAACGAATGTTGTCTGGTAGAATCCTCTGAATTTGAGAAAGTGAAGACGACAATTTATTGAAGACATTCTTATGTTCAGAAAAGACCAAATAGAACATGACGCTAAGCTGAAAAAGGTCATTGAAGTTTTACAGGTAATTAAGGTTGTGTTGAGAAAAGGAAAATGTATCTGAAGATTCCTAGACCACAAACTTGCAAAACAGAAAATAAAATCATTAGAAAATATCTGAATACTGAATATCTATTCAAAAGCTGAAAGCCTCGATAAGCATCACAGATTTATTAACCTTCCTGGGATTAATAAATTAAGTGGGTAAATGAATTCCTGACTTAGCCATGAAAACAGATCCCTTAAAAGAAGTGATCTGTCAGAAAATTGGAATAGAAAATTGGACTTAGAAATCAAAGTTTTTAGCGGTAGAGCGATAGTAGATTACAATACAATTCCACAATCTATATTAGACTTATCAACAGAAAAGTTTAAATTAATTGTATATGTTTACACGTAAGGCATATTACACAATTGAAGATTATTTGAATGATAAAAATCCTTTCAGCTTCAAACAAGACTGAAAATAATGAAAGTAAATTTAAATGTTTAAAAGATTGACTGCCGTGTTTCGTGCTGGTTTTTCTCGGTAAGAGCAACATTTCGAACAAGTGTAGCTTAATAAATCTAATTGATCCTTGACGATTCAAAAGTGCTTGTAAAAAAGCCTACTCGAATAAAGATTATCTAGACTTAATTTTATAAATTACAAATGAACTTGCTATTATGAAGGAAACTTTTTAAGAGAGACTAAAATAGTTATATCTAAGGGATTGTGAGACAGAGAATTATTGACAGCACATGAGGGCCATCCCGGTATTGTGGCCATGAATGAAAAGTTTGGCGGCTCGAGGATGTTACCCATAAAACTGATGACATGGGTATTCGTGATAACGGGGAACTAAAAGAAAAAGGAAACAGTACGCAAACGGGAAAAAAAAGCGAATAATAGAAATTTAGGATCAAGAGATAAGTGTTTATTTGGGATACAAATAAGGAAAATAAACTAGGTGCAATCTTTGAATACATCGAATAGACAGCTAAACTACGATTGGGAGGTGACATAGAGATTGAAAGTGACGAAACTGGACAATAGTTGAGACGAAATATTTTACACGAAAAAAGGAAGAGGAAGAATGGAAGGTAATAAATGGCCAAGAGATGCAGGCAACGACAACAAGGAACAATAAGGAGGAATGAAGGACGAATGGAATGCAGGAGTGCCGGAAGATGTATGAGGCAACCGAAGTGTGGGAAAAAGGAGAATACAGATGAGTGAGGCATTTAGTGATATCTAATATTAAAATAGATGTGAAAGAAGCAATTAGAAAATGAGGTCCAGATAAATATAATACTTAGCTAAAAGAAGTATAAGTGAAAGGAATATATTTAGTTAGTGAGAAGCGAAGGAAGAATGGAGTTAGGAAAATGAGTGAACTACATAGTTATAGGATTCGTGATTTTTAGACTTCAGAAACGAAGATGTGTTATGGTGATTGATCAATGATGTAATAAAATGTTTTAAATGATAACCACTGATCTACTGAAAATAAACTTATTTTAATTAAAATAAAGGAGAGATGTAGTGTATGTGAATAAGAATAGAAGTTTTGATGGAAGGTAGATTTATAATAAAGGAGATTCTGTCGTCTCATGCCTGCACACCGCGCGTTATAGTAGTAGGGCGAGGGAAGAGAATTACTCACTTTCACTACGAACACGGGTGAGGACGGACGCGCGTACGGTGTGAGAAGCAGAGAGCCGATATAACGCTGTCGGGTGGAAGTACGAACAGTACACCATCCAAGTTGTGTCAGCATAACATGTTATATACATGTTTTTACTTGATTTGGCTAGGTATTTAACGCCCGGCCGCCTGCCTGACGTCATATTAACCTTAATCGCCTTTTACGGAACTTCGGTAAAAATAACGGTGGTATTTATGATTGTGATGGTGGTGGGAGTGGTATGAAGGTGCTATTCTACTCAATGAGATTACACACAGCGGGACTCATTTTTTAACGGCTTTTTTAATAGTTATAAAATTAAAAATGCCATGAGGTATCCAGCTGAGTAGAATAGACGCCCCTCATTTCTTGCCGAGGTGTCGTAAAAGGTAACTAAGGCTAGTCGACCCGCCGTGTAGTATCCGGTTGAGTAGAATAAACCACCCTCTTTCTTAACGAGATGTCGTAAAATACGACTAAGTTGACGTCAGGCAGGCGGCCGGTCGTGAAATACGTAGCCAAATCATGTGTGCAACATATTAGTAACATGTTGTGCCGACCCCGCTTAGAGCGGGATAAGAGCAGGAGGATGATATTTATAATTGGTATATAAATTTTAAAAAAATATTTAACAGTATATCAACAGATACAAGGAGGCTTTAAGCCATCACGTAGTTAATTAAAATGGAATCGCTCCTCCCTTTCAATTACCACATTAATTTCTTGACCCCTTCGCCCTTTAGGGGTCGAAAATCGAGAAGGACAAATGCACTAATACCTTTGTTATAACTTAAGATAATATTAGCTGACCCAATTCTACTACGAAGGGAACATGACCAGAAATAATAGATAATATCGATTAGTGGCATTAAACCATGGTGTAAGAAATAAGCAATAATTTATAGAATTAGGCGTTACTTTGCGGAGATCCATAATACAAAAGTAATAATAAAATTATTTTGCTATAATCCGCGATACAGTAAATAGAAAAAATATATAGTGTTAGATGTATAGTAGACTATCCGTATTTTCATACCCGATACGTGCAGGATTCGTAAAAACACATGCACAAAACTACACCACTTCCACCACAATACACAAGCACTACACAGGTTCACTATTACAAACTCAACAATCGTTTCGCCCCGCAACCGAAGCATCATCAGGGGATAGACTCGTCGTGTCCTCCACGACAGTGGAGTTAGTAAAATACGGTTAGTCCACTATAACGTGAAAATACGGATAGTCCACTATTACGTGAAAATACGGATACTCCACTATACATTTAACACTTTATATATTTTCTATTTACTGTATCGCGGATAATAGCAAAATAATTTTATTATTACTTTTGTAAGAAATAAGCTTTCATTAAGCAAGACTGTTTTTTTAAGTGAAATTAATTCAAATTCAACATAAACTTTATTTACATAACTTGTAAACAAGTGCTTTTGAATCGTCATCTATACTACTGTTTCGGAAAGCTGTTTCTACCGAGCAGAGACATTTAGTCATTCCTGTCTTGTACAGGATCTAATAGTAGCTTTATCAACGCATTCTTAGCATCGATATAATTCTTAACAGTATTGTAGGCTTTCTGTATCAATCTCTTTTTACCAGTGTTTTTAAACTGCTGTAATGGCAAAGTTAAAATTGATTTTAATTAAAATCAAAATAAGCTTTATTCAAGTAGGCTTTTTACAAGCACTTTTGAATCTTCAAGGATCAATTAGATTTAATAAGCTACACTGGTTCGGAATGTTGCTCTTACTTAGAAAAACCAGCAAGAAACTCGGCGGTCAATCTTTTAAACATTTAAATTTACATTATTTATTTGCAGTCTTGTGTGGAGCTGGATGGATTTTCAAATCCAAGCATTTTTATCATCAAATAATCTTCAATTGAGTCATATGCCTTACGTATAAGCATAGTTTTTACACTTAATTTAAACTATTCTGTAGATAATTCTAATACAGATTTCAGAATTTTATTATAGAAACTTATACCCAAACCCATAAGCGACTTACGTACTTTTACAATTCGCAAAGCCGAAAGCTTATATCGGTTTCTACTTTGTCTTATATACATAGCCTTTTTTTACAAATATTATATTATTATGCACAAAAATTAAATTGCTAAAAATATACTGTAAAGCTGTTCAATGAACATAAACATTGTTCACTAAGTAAGAGTATATTTTTTAGTTTTTTCATTTATCTGTTTTATGTTTTTTTTTGTCTGTGATATCCTTTGATATTGCTCGTGTCTTTTGTCTTTGTCTTCATTGTTTCGTACATTTTTTTAACTTTTGTATTTTGTTCTATAAAATAAACAATCTAACACGCTATAGTGTTTTTTATTCAATAAAAGGTCTATATATCTTCAACAGAAGCAAATGCAAATCTAAACTTCTCTTGCAGAGAATCACGCGGACTTAAATTGTTAAATTAGAATCAGAATAACTATTTTTCATCATCCTCCTGCCCTTATCCCACTCTAAGTGGGGTCGGCACAACATTTTACAAACATGTTGTTACATGATTTGGCTACGTATTTTACGACCGGCCGCCTGCCTGACGTCAAGTGACATTAGTCGTATTTTACGTCCCCTCGCTGAGTAAGAGGGTGGTCTATTCTACTCAACCGGATACCACACGGTGGGTCAACTAACTTTAGTCGCCTTTTACGACACCTCGGTAAGAAATGAGGGTGGTCTATTCTACTCAGCCGGATATTATACGGCATTCAGAATAACTACTTTTATGTTCAACATTTCAATTAAATATGCTGATTTCCAGTGCGGTAAAAATATTACTTATTAAAAATTGACATGTATCTGATTATCAAGCAAGGATAAACGAAATTTTCGTTTAAATACAATTTAGTCTGGGAATTATGAACTCAAAAAATTGAAACATATGAGTAAGAATCTTTTTTAATCAACTATATGAATATTATGGCTTTTATTGTACAAGGTGCAACAAGGTAAAGAAACTTCTGAGACTGTTACAGCAATGCAAACTTCCTAACATATTCCGAACAATTTCCAAGTACTAACTCCAAGATAGATTCACCTGTTAACATATTTGCAACTTTAAGAGGTACGGTGTACATCTTAAAGTTGCAAACGATTGCCTTCAAGGGAATATAGCCTGTATATAGTCTACAGATATACGCAAGTAGCTTGCGGTGTTTAAGATGTTGTTCGCCGTAATCCCCTGTACGTTTAAAACAGCCAGACGACGGCAGCTGCATTGCTAAGCGAACTTGTAAGTGAAGTGGACGGCGAAAATTTGCAACAGCCACTTAGAAGCATAATGTAACTTAAATCGCGGACATTTTCCAACAAGTTTCCCTTAAATAATACCTAGCAATAACTCAGACAGATTTAAAAGTAATAATAAAATTATTTTGCTATAATCCGCGATACAGTAAATAGAAAATATATATAGTGTTCAATGTATATGTAGTGGACTGTCCGTATTTTCATACCCGATACGTGCAGGATTCATAACAACACAGCGCAGCATAACAACACTATCACAAACTCAACAATCGTTTCGCCCCGCAACCGAAGCATCATCAGGAGATAGACTCTACGACAAAAACGCAAAGCGAAGCATTATCCAAACAAGCATCGTTATATAGTACTTGGTTCATCCCCACCCTTTTTACTTTACCTCTGAACACGTGCAACAAGCTTGAACTAGAAACATTTACCTGCTCGTTAATGAGGGTGCCATTGTTATGCTTAATGATTTCTAATTGTTCCAAAATATTTAATTTCAAGCTTTTATCACAGGTGTGCAGGATTTCGAAACAATGGTCAGTAGGAACTTTATGACCGCTTTCTAACAAATGTTTAGCGAAGTGTGAATTTTTCAAGTAAACAGTAAACAAAAACCAAAAAATATCAAAACTTTCTTAATGATACCTCTTTTGACGTAAGTCAAACAACGTAATATAGAAACTATAACAGAACTACTTACTATAATCCGCGTGGGTTAAGCGAATACATGAAATACTAAGTATATGAAGCAGGCAAAACCTTACACGGGCAGGACTAGTCACCACACGTATCCCAAGACGCCTCCACCAGCAACAATGCACACAAGCAGTGCTTTTGTCGTGGAGCCTATCCTCCTGATGATGCTTCGGTTTCGGGACGAAACAATCGTAGAGATTTTGGTGGTGGTTGTGAGTATTTCTTGTGTGCATTGTTGCTGAAATCGTCTTGGAATACGTGTGGTAGCTGCATGTGTAAGGTACGTGAATTTTGCCTGTTTCAAACTTAGCATTGCATGCATTCGCGTAACTCGCGCGGACTATAGCAAAGTAGTTCTGTTATAGTTTCTCTAGTATGGAGCTCAGCAAAATTACCCCCGCTTCTATAAATAACGTAATATAGAGACTACTTCTGAAAATACAGATTTGACTTGACACATCGTGAATAAAAAACTTTCATAAGTTGATAATAGATGGTGTTTTTTCAATGTCATCCTATTCCTGTTGAATTAACAGGACATCTATAGCATATATGTTAGAAAGTGTATAAGGAATAATTGTGTCAAATTTCATCGATATTGATTCAGTGGATTCGTCGTGCAAACGTAAGAGATACACGGACCGTACTTTAAGCATTTCATCTTTAATGCAACTTGCAATATCTGAGAATTGTTTCATTTTGTATTCCTTTTTACGGCTCAATGCCCAAGTTGTCCCAAGGAACAATAACTATTTCATATGAAATGCACAATAGACTACTTCATTAATGCAGTTGGCAATTACCATGTCTTCAACACCGCTGGTCACGGGTTCGATTTTTACTGAGGGCCAACATTTAATATAATCAATTATTAGATTTTTCGATTCTTGGCGTATGTATCGCAAGGTTAGTATTAAAGTAACGTAATTAAAAAAAGTTCTTTTAGAGTTCATTTAAAGCTCGTAAGTTTTAAAGAGCTTAAAAGAGCAAAAAAACACTAGCTTTTTTAAAAGTTTATAGCGTGATGTCATAGATGACATTGAAATAAGGTTTAAAATCATTCACAGTAACGGCGGTTGAGTTATGCAAATACAATTCGTTCCCGCTAAATATTAGAAAGACTGAAACCATATATACTGATAAGTTTAAACTTGAAGTCAAGGATTTCTTAAATTCAAATTCAAAATATTCTTTATTCAAGTAAACTTGTAAACAAGTGCTTTTAAATCGTCAACATCTACTGCTGGTTCGGAAGCAGTTCCTACCGAGAAGAGCCAGCAAGAAACTCGGCGGTTGCTCTTTTCAAACAATAATCGTTATCACTAGTTACATATAGTTATTAATGTCTTGTACAGGGTTGAAAAGAAGCTATATCCACGCATTCTTATCGTCTAGGTAATCTTCAACAGTATAACAGGCTTTCTGAATTAGCCTTTTTTTAATAGTATTTTTGAACTGCTGTAATGGTATAGTTAAAGTAGATTGTGGAATTTTATTATAGAATCTTATTCCTAAACCCACAAACGAATTACGAACTTTTGCAAGGCGCAAAGCAGGAACCGCAAGCTTATGTCGGTTCTTACTTTGTCTATTATATACATCGCCAATACTTTTATAATTATTTATATTCGTATGTACAAAAATTAAATTACTAAAAATATATTGTGAAGCCAATGTAAGAATATCTGTTTCCTTGAACTTCTCACTTTCTATCTTTCACTTTGCTGTTGATGATGTTAATTTTTTTATTAGCTGCATTATTTACTAGTTTTTAAACGCAACTTCGTTCGCGTGGACTGCAGTCTTATTTTTTGAGTAAACCGTAATACTTATATTAATTATCGTTAAAGTGGATTAACTTTAAAAGCTAGACATATGCTGTCGCTGATTTTTATTTAGAAATTCCAGAGAGGAACAATTTTGTAGTACATAATTTTTTTGGATAACTTTCACCGTTTATATGGCGCACGCAAGGAAAGCTTTAAATTGTTCCGTTTGCACCTCTCCTATTCATCTTAGCGTGATAGTATAGCCTATAGCTTTGCTCGACAATGGACTATCTTCACTTAAAAACAATTTTTAAAATCGATCAAGTAGTTCCTGAGATTAGCGCGTTCAAACAAACTCTTCAGCTTTGTATATAAATATAGATATATGTTTAATTTCATATATATGTATACTATTTATTAATATTAATGTACATTGAATTTAGTTTAGTATATAATTATATATTTATGTTAAGTAGTAAAGTAAAATAGCTGCCTGTTACTATCCACCGCTGGGAATACGCCTCTTCTCCCAGTTTTTGGAGTGGAGGATTGGAGCTAAGACCTACCACGCTGTTCCAATGCGGATTGGTAGGTTAAAACAATACGTAATAGGTAAGGTGCTGTAAAAGTTTCACCTTACTTATTACGTATTTTATTATGCTTGGTTATTTCAGTTATTAATTTAGTAGTTATTCAGTAAATTAAATGAAAGAGTTACTTTATTATACCCATTAAAAACACTGTTACAAAGTCAACGTCGTACACAGCAAAAGCAATTTAGCTACCCCTGGGAGACTTTAGTGGAAGTTTGCTAGAGGTAAGCTGTATGCATTTTTGAGTTTATTTCTGAAAACAACGCATTACAAATACATTGTTATTTTTAACTTCTACGTAAGGTAAAGGCATTGTAAAATGTTATTTGAATGTTATACAGAATATTAACAGGGGGATTTTTTTTATAATAAATAAATATTAAATATAAATATATGGGACAATTACACAAGGTCGTCCCATCCCCAAAGTAAGTAACTTAATACTTGTGTTATAGGTGACGGACAACTGGTAAATATACTACATATATAGTTTTAAATACATACTTAAATACAAAAACTCGCCCAGGCTCGAAGAACCAACAAATTGTTTGTCGATAATGTGGCCCTGTGGCGGAATCGAACCCGCAACCCGCGGAGCTGAAGTCAGGGGTCACTACCTACTGCGCCAACGGGCCAGTCAGTTGTATAAATATTAACTATAGTAGTAATATTCATAGTTAATGTATAGAGACAGGCTATACTCATGTCTTATTATATTGGGTAAGCCCGTATTGTTGGACAGTGCGACACGTGCGTATTGCTGCCCACTGTCAGTCAGTAATTTTATGGTCATATACACAAATAAAAGCTGTGATAGCCCAGAGGTGAGATCGTGAGACTCTTTCGAGGATTCGTGCATTCAAACCCCGGGCAGGTACCAATGAGTTTTTCTGTTAAAAAAGTATGTGTCTAATTGATAATTGCAATTTATCACACGCTTTTCGGTGAAGGAAAACATCGTGAGGAAACCTGCATATCTCTAGATAATTCTAGGAACATATGTAACCTACCAATCCGCAATGGAACAGCGTGGTAGGCCTAAGTTACAACCCTTATCTCCAAAAACAGAGAGAAGAGGCCTACGCCTGACACTAGAATAGGAACAGGCATTTACTTTACTTTTACTTTTATACCGCCATTATTCGGTCGCCAGAGCCTAGTTGGTTTATCTGACAATTGAGGAGACTGAATGGAACGAGTTTCCCCCTCAAACACCATACAGTAGGCCTACCATGAACTTTTAGAAAACAATTCAATTCAAAGTCAGTACCTTAACCGAACCGCTATGTTCTCGTTCCATTAAGATTGCATTGGGGTCGAAATGTTTGAAAAGAAAAACGTTATATATAGATAACTCTGTCTCTTTTACTCAAATGTTTTTAGGACGCATGCCGAACGCTCATTCGGCAACGACTTAAAGTGTGCGTCTTTAAGAGGTCACGGTATGAAAAAGCAAAACAATTTAGTTGACGTCTTCAATTGAGTCGCAATAAGAGTTCATGGTAGGCCAGCAGGATGGATTGACAACCTCAAAAAGGTCGCGGGGATACGTTGAATCCAAGCGACATAAGACCGTGTTTTATGTGAAGAGACCAACCATTGCCCAGCAGTGGATATCTATAGGCTAAGAAGAGAGAGAGATTAGACTATGAAGAACTTTAAAAAAAAAACCATCTTAACTTATATAACAGCTGTAAAATATCAGCTTTAATCATCATCATCCTCCTACCCTTATCCCTTAGAGTGGGTCTAAGTGGGATCGGCACAACATGTTACAAAGATGTTGTCACATGATTTGGCTACGTATTTTACGGCCGGCCGTTTGCCTGACGACAACTTACCTTATCCATATTTTACGACCCCTCGGTAAGAAAGAGGGTGGTCTATTCTTTTCAACCGGATACCACACGGTGGGTCAACTTGTTTTAGTCCCCTTTTACGGCACCTCTGTAAGAAATGGGGGTGGTCTATTCTACTCAGCCGGATACCACACGGAAGATCGACTAACCTTAGTTGCCTTTTACGACACCTCGGCAAGAAATGGGGGTGGTCTATTCTACTCAGCCGGATACCACACGGAGGATCGACTTACCTTAGTCGCCTTTTACGACTCCTCGGTTAAAAAATGAGGGTGGTCTATTCTACTCAGCCGGATAACACACGATACAAAATATCGGCTTTAAGCCCGAGAGGATATTTTTAAACTTGCAGGAATTTAAGCGGAACGGTTTCGCATCCCTTTTACGATATCTTATTCAGCGTCATGCACCAAAGGTTATTTATGGCTTTACTTTACAACCTACGTGGGAATTGCAACGTGAGAGTTATATACCACTTCAGTATATTTGATTTGAATACATAAAATGTTAAAATGTGTAGAACGGAACATATCGCTTAGTTTTAAATTGAGCAAATCCAAAATTAGGCTTAATTGAGTTTGATATAGTGTACCTTATTTCAATGCAATCTTTGATAACACGCGACGTTCTTTTAAAAAAACTTGTAAACATGTTTTAAACATAATTAATGTTGAGAGACCGGCTATAGTCACGTCTTATTTTATCGGATGAGCTCGACTAGTTCAGTTCCCGCCGCGATAACGCCGCGTAAAGAGCGCATGAAATAAGAGCCCCGTATGGGCTTGAAACTATTCGGGCTCATCCGATAAAATAAGACGTGAGTATAGCCGGTCTCTCATCATTAATTATGAATACTCAAGATAGTTTAAATTCAAAAATGTTTTAAACATGTTATTTATTATGTATTTTATTTAATTGTGTTTTATCAATTAAGTGGATTGTCGCAGGTAGCTCAATGGTTCAAGCTAAATAATTTGGTACTAAACTCAAATAAAACGAAATGTTTAGAATTTGCATTACCTAACGCAGCTAAAACAGCAAATGAGCTCTTAATAGACAATGTACCACTAAAAACAGAAAATACAACTGTATTTTTGGGAATGACGTTGGATACAAAACTCCAATGGAGCACACACAGCTCTCGCAGGGAAACTCAGTTCAGCAGCCTATGCTATTCGAAAGATAAGACAGTTTACAGACGTCGAAACAGCAAAACTAGTTTATTTTGCTTACTTCCATAGCATTATGTCTTATGGAATAATGTTATGGGGTAAATGCGCTGATACTGAGAAAATTTTTGTATTGCAAAAAAGAGCCATACGTGGTATTTATAATTTGAATTCGCGTGAGTCCCTGCGAGAGAAGTTTAAGGAAACAGGTATTCTTACGTTAGCTTCACAGTATATTTTTAGCAATTTGATTTTTGTGCATAAAATATACATAATTATAAAAAGATTGGCGATGTATATAATAGACAAAGTAGGAACCGACATAAGCTTGCGGCTCCTGCTTTGCGCCTTGTAAGAGTACGTAAGTCGTTTGTGGGTTTGGGTATAAGATTCTATAACAAAATTCCACAATCAATTTTAACTTTGCCATTACAGCAATTTAAAAATACTGTTAAAAAGAGGCTGATACAGAAAGCCTATTATACCGTGGAGGCTTACATTGATGATAAGAATGCGTGGATATAGCTGCTCTTTGACCTTGTGCAGGATGCTATGCAGCTATGACAAAATGTAATTAGTATTAAGAATCTTCTTTTTTAAAAAAGAGCTCCACCGAGTTTCTTGCTGGCTCTTCTCGGTAGGACGGCTTTCCGAACCAGCAGTAAAGTTGACGATTCAAAAGCACTTGTTTACTTGAATAAAGAATATTTTGAATATGAATTTTGAATTTAATCATTTTACGACCGGCCTGCCCGAGGTCAACTTACCTTGGTCGCCTTTCACGACACATCACTAAGAAATGAGAGTGGTATATTCTACTCAGCCGGATACCACACGGCGGTTATCCTGAACATATAAGCTATTAGAATTGACGAAATCAAAAGTTATTCTTATATGAGGTCCTTTGAGTTTTGAAATATACAATTTAATACATTTGTAACAGAAATATAACATTAACTTTTCCGAATGAAAAACAAACCGGGAGATAAAAGTTTCACTTAAAATTTATAATCCCGCCTCGGGGTCGTTTGAAGATATCTGAAATTATGTCGTGACCATTGCCAAAGAAGTAACACTGAAAGGTCGCGTTATATCCGGGGGCAAGTTGCCAAAAATGTTGCGAAATGTGACTGTCGCAACCGGCTGACAATAAAGGATAGTGCACTTTTGATGAACAATCGTTTATTATACAAATTGTTCTAGTGACTTCAATTGTTTCGACTTAAATTAATAATAAATTTATTTTATTATAAAAAGTAATAATGTCGTATCCGGCAGAATAAAATAGACCACCCTCCTTTCTTACCGAGGTGTCGTAAAAGGTGACTAAGGTAAGTTGACGACAGGCAGGCGGCCGGTCGTAAAATACGCAGCCAAATCATGTGACAACATAATTTATAGAATTAGGCGTTACTTTGCGGAGATCCATAATTCAAAAGTAATAATAAAATTATTTTGCTATAATCCGCGATACAGTAAATAGAAAATATATATAGTGTTTAATGTATAGTGGACTATCTGTGGTTTATTTTAAAGAACATATGGTCGCTTTCAGGAATAATAAGCCACAAAATTCACATTTCGCTAAACATTTGTTAGAAAGCGGTCATAAAGTTCCTAATGACCATTGTTTCGAAATACTGCACACCTGCGAAAAAAGCTTGAAATTAAATATTTTGGAACAATTAGAAATCATTAAGCATAACAATGGCACCCTCATTAACGAGCAGATAAATGTCTCTAGTTCAAGCTTGTTGCACGTGTTCCGAGGTAAATAAAGGGTGGGGATGAACCAAGTACTATTTAACAACGCTTGTTTGGATAACGCTTCACTTTGCGATTTTGTCGTGGAGTCTATCTCCTGATGATGCTTCGGTTGCGGGGCGAAACGATTGTTGAGTTTGTGATAGTGAAACTGTGTAGTGCTTGTGTATTGTGGTGGAAGTGGTGGAGGTTTGTGCATGTGCTTTTACGAATCCTGCACGTATCGGGTATGAAAATACTGATAGTCCACTATACATTAAACACTATATATATTTTCTATTTACTGTATCGCGGATTATAGCAAAATAATTTTATTATTACTTTTGTGTCATGTGACAACATGTTTCTAACATGTTGTGCCGACCCCACTTAATGTAGGATAAGGGCAGGAGAATGATGATGAAAAAGTAATAATAAAATAATTTTGTTATAATACGCGATAACGTAAATAGAAAATATATATAATGCTAAATGTAGAGTACACTATTCGTTTTCATAACCGAAACATGCAGGATTCGTAAGAACACATGCACGAACCTCCACCACCGCCATCACAATATACAAGCACTGCACACATTCACTATCACAATCGCAACTGGAGTATCATTAGGAGATGAACACAATGAATTTGTCGTGGAGTCTATCTCCTAATGATACTTCGGACGCGGAGCGAAACGATTGTTGAGTTTATGATAGTGAACGTGTGTAGTGCTTGTGTATTTATGAATTCTGCATGGCTTGGCTCTACTTTTAGCATTATATATATTTCCTATTTAATTTATCGCGGATTATGGCAAAATAATTTTAGTATTACTTTTGTATTATGGATCTCCGCAAAGTAACGCCTAATTCTATAAATTATTTAAATGTAAAAGGTAACGGCCTTTTTTATCCCACTACTGGGCAAAGGGATTCTCACTCTATTTTTTGAAGCAAAGGGTTTGAGCTAAAACTTCCCAATGTGGATTAAGTTACATATTATATCCCCAGAAAAGAGATATGCAAGGTTTCTCACAATGATTTTGTTCACTGCAAAGCGTGTGATAAATTGTTAATATCAATATATGGAACAATTATGGACACGGCTGTCCGTCCCCAAAGTTAGTGTATTAATACTCGTTTTATAAAAATATATCATTCATATATAATTTTTGGGAACTTATATATATATACCCAGACTCGAGGAATCCACAGATGGCTTATAAAAAAATGTTGAGCCTCCGGGAATCAAACCCGCAACTGTGGAGCACAATACAGGGTCACTGCCAAATGCACTAACGGGCCAGTCAAATATCAATTACAAACATATTTTTAACAAATAAACTAATTGGTACCTGCCCGGGGTTTAAAGTTATGATCCTCTCAAAAAAAGCCCAATGGTCTGTCCACTGGGATGCCACAGCTTTAGTTAAGTTTGTAAAAAAGCTTAAAATATATGCTTTTGTAACTTTCTAAAGCATAACTCGCCAGGTTCTCTAGAAACTTATTGTTGGTTCTTAAGAGTTTGAACTGGCATGAAACTTGGGAGTGAAGGTATTTCAGCACGCACCCGTAAATAGTCGAGTATCTTTCATTGTTAATAATAACAAAGAAAACATCCTGAAGCATGCAGTAAACGGCGAGTCTCGAAGAATCTTAGTTTACAGTTCAGAAATATGAGGAAGTTAGACGAACTCTGCATTATTTTTGCTTTTATTACTTTGTTATGATGTCGAGTTGCAATTCTTTTATGGATTTGTATATATAAATATAGAAATATATACAAGACAAGTTTAACAAAAGTTTTTAACTGCATTTCATCTCTCTACTATTAGTTGTTGAGGAGTTACCTCATTTGGAGCCATTGTCATCGGAACTGGACGAATATATAAAATTTCAAGTCAATCGAATACCGAAAAGTGAGTCAAATTTAACTTACAGGATTCCACCTTCGCACACGTACATCGCAATTTGAATAAAAACTTTAAAAAAAGCTGTGATAGCCCAGCGGTAAGACCGTGCCACTACCTCGAGGAGATTACGAGTTCAAACGCAGGAAAGGCACTAATGAGTTTTTCTTTTAAAACTTTTGTGCCTAATTGATTATCAATTTATCACACGCTTTTCGGTGAAGTGAAGGTGAAAAAAACATCGTGAGGAAACCTGCATATCTCTAGATAACTCTGGGGATATGTGTAACCTACCAATCCACATTGGAGCAGCGTAGTAGGTCTTAGCTCCAACCCGTCTCTCCAGAAACTAAGATAGGAGGCCTATGCTCAGCAGTATAAATAGTACTTAGACATAATTTCTTTTTGAACCCTATGCAAAAACGTTCTGCAATAAAATTTTGCTACAAACAACTTAGCAAGTCACAAAAACGACTTTAACTATTTAAATATTACATTTAGTTTGCAATGACAAAAGCAAAAGTTAGCATCGGTTGTTCTCTGTAAACTGTCTTTCCTTCGCAATAAACATAATTATAAAACTGTTGTTTCTAACAAAACACAAACAAAACTTGGAACAGAAATCCCATTAACAATTCATAGTTTATTCTTGTAAATAATTAAGCGATTTTTGCAGTTGCGAAATTTTAAATAAACTCATAACGATACCTAAGTATTTTAAGCGTTAAGACATTAAATGAAAGTAAAAGTAAAATTGTTTTGCTATAATCGGTGATAAAGTAAATAGAAAATATATATAATGCTAAAGGTACAGAACTATCCGTTTCATACCATACATGTAGGATCCGTAAAAACAAATGCACTAACCTCCACCAGCGCCACCACAATACACAAAAACAACTCACGTTCACTATTACATACTCAACAATCGTTTCGCCCTGCAACCGAAGCATCATCAGGAGATAGACTCCACGACAAAATCTACGTTTTGCTTAGCTTTGCAGTTTTGTCGTTGGGTCTATCTCCTGATGATGCTTTGTCAGAAGATAGACTCCACGCTAAAATCTTCCATTTGCTTAGCTTTGCAGTTTTGTCGTTGGGTCTATCTGATGATGCTTTGTCAGGAGATAGACTCCACGACAAAATCTTCGTTTTACTTAGCTTTGCAGTTTTGTCGTTGAGTCTATCTCCTGATGATGCTTTGTCAGGAGATAGACTCCACGACAAAATCTTCGTTTTACTTAGCTTTGCAGTTTTGTCGTTGAGTCTATCTCCTGATGATGCTTTGTCAGGAGATAGACTCCACGACAAAATCTTCGTTTTACTTAGCTTTGCAGTTTTGTCGTTGAGTCTATCTCCTGATGATGCTTTGTCAGGAGATAGACTCCACGACAAAATCTTTGTTTTGCTTGGCTTTGCGATTTTGTCGTGGAGTCTATTTTCTGATGATGCTTTGTACAACAGAACTCCGCAAAGTAACGCCTAATTGTAGAAATAATTAAATGAATTTAAATGTACGTAAATACTAATCAGTTTGATGCGCATTAGTCACCCGGAGAACGGTGAGATTTGGAATTTTTAAAATTCTTTTCTTTATTAATATTCTTACTAGTGACACACACGCTTGCCGTGTGGTATCCGGCACACGGCAAGTGTGTGTGTAGTACCTTTTTCTATACCCTTAATAGTTCATACGAACTATTAAGGGTGTAGACAAAAATAAGCAATATAACTTTGACTTGACATTTATTGGTATTTGTTACTTATTAAAACAAACTAGTCTCTGTATGTTAACCGGTGCGAAATATTTCGATATGGCAAAACTTTTTACAAGATTTACATTATAACAATTAGATATGTAAATTTAAGGTGTTTGCTTTACAATTCAATATACGGATTCATTAATTTTTATATACCTGTGGCTATATACGATATTTTCTTAACAGGTTTGTAATCCGAGAAGAGCTGTCACATTCAATGATTTGGCCACAAATTGCAAACATCGACGTATTCGTGGTCAAAATATAATATAATAAACTATGAAATGAACGTTTCTATTTCCAGATTGCTTCGTTTAACAAAGTTGCCGCCCGGCTGCGGTGAAACTTTATTTATAAATCCATAACCTTTCAACGCAGGTTCGATTTCAATTTCACTCGCATCCCCAGTGGTTTAGTTAAATGAGTTTTGCTCGTGACAGTAGTTCAGAGCTAGATGACTTTCTGTATCTATAAAGTTCCTATAAATACAGTTTAAGGACACTTTTTTGTTGGTGATTTTTATTTCTTTCAATATAATATGCTTTTAATTCTAACGTCTTTTGCAGCGATACCGCCTTGTTATATCCGGTTGAGTAGAATAGACCACACTAATTTCTTACCGAGGTGTCGTAAAAGGTAACTAAGATAAGTATCCCCGCCATGTGGTATCCAGCTGAGTAGAATATACCATCCTCATCTCTTACCGAGGTGTCGTAAAAGGCGATTAAGGTAAGTTGACCCACCATGTGGTATCCGGCTGAGTAGAATAGACTACTCTCATTTCTTACCGAGGTGTCGTAAAAGGTGATTACGGTAAGTTGACGTCAGGCAGGCAGCCAGTCTTAAAACTAGTTACATTTAGTTATTACTGTCTTGTACAGAGTAAAAGTGCACCTATATCCACACCTTATCATCTAAGTAATCTTCAACAGTATAGTAGGCTTTCTGTATCAGCCTCTTTTTAACAGTGTTTTTAAACTGCTGTAATGACATAGCCAAAATTGATTTCGGAATTTTATTATAGAATCTTAAACCCAAACCCACAAACGATTTACGTACTTTAGCTAGGCACAAAGCAGGAGACGCAAGCTTATGTCGGTTCCTTCTATGTCTATTATATACATCACCTATCGTTTTATACTTCTTTATATTTATGTACAAAAATTACATTGTTTAAAATATACTGTGAAGCAAATGTAAGAATACCTATTTCCTTAATTTCTCTCACAGAAATCACGCGGACTTAAATTGTATATGCCACATTCTTTACTAAACATTCTTAACGTTCCTCCGGTGTTGCTTAACCACGGTTTAGGACGACATTTATAAATCCATCTTCATATACTAGCGGACAGTTTAACGCTGGGTCTTTGGGAAAGGGGACAGTCCTTAACTGAGACGCAATATTCGAATTCAAAAATTTAAGATAGATAAAATAGATTTCTATAAGATCTTCTATAAATCATTAATATATTTTTGTTGCAGATAGATAAAGTTCTTTACACATACTCAAAGTTTTATATGAACAAATTAAGTTAACAGTAAATTCAATCATTTTATATGCTTCTAAATACATTCACAGTTTTGGGTTTTTCGGTAATTGATTTATCCCAAATTGAGTAAAATTTTGTCAAAGAACCCTTCATCCGAAACGAATATAAACTAAACCTAAATAATCATTGATAATATTAAGATAATTTATTCGTTGGGAGTTTTAATGTAATGGAAGTAAGCAGGATGTGAGACCCGTTTTAACGAAGGGATTTAACTTATAGTTTGGGTTAATCCGGACTCCCTATCCAAAACTCTACACGTAAATACTCGAATTAAATTTTAAATGAATTCACTAATAACTTTAAATTAATAACTGCTGTTAACTACTAAAAAATGGTATAATTTTTTAAAGAAAATTATAATTGAATTGAGCTCTTTCAGAAGGAGAAATTTTTCGAAAACAACAGTCGAAATATTATAAATGCGAAAGTTTGTGAGTATGGATGGATGTTTGTTACTCTTTCACGAAAAAACTATTGGACGGATTTGAATGAAACTTTACAGTTATATAGATTATACATCGGAATGACATATAGGCTACAATTTGTAATGATTTTATGTAATATAAGGATACATGTCAATAGAGTCGGAATAAATCTGGCCTCTTAGAGCTATCTCGGCGTACGCTGCCTAAAGCATTAGAGTTACACAAAGATGATATACCATAGTATTGTTTGTTTTTAATAGTTGTAAATAAAAGTCCGCGACAGTGTATATCTACTTTTTATGTGGAAGCCACTATGACCAAAGTTGTGAATCATAAAGTTAATTAAACTATTTTACAATGCATATCTTAGTGTATTTATCAAATTCTTACAAAAAGCAATACAGTCGCTTTCAGTATTTCATGTAGATAAACTTTGTCTTTTAAATTAAGTAAGTTGGCCGAAAAATTTAAAAGTTATCACGATATGATTGACTTAAATGGAGCGCTATAGAGCGTCTAATATGCGCGGCGCGCGAAAATTGTATGGAATCCTTTTGTTTTGAGTTAGAAATCTAAAATTTTTCATGTACGAGTAATTAAATAAATATATATTTAATATTAATTAAAAAAAATATTTAAATCTAAAATCATTTGTCACGAAACTTAATGTGGCAGACCAAATTTCAATCAAAATCAAAATAATCTTTATTCAAGAAGGCTTTTTACAAGCACTTTTGAATTGTCAAGGATCAATAATTAGATTTAATAAGCTACGCTGGTTCAGAATGTTGCTCTTACCGAGAAGAACCACCAAGAAACTCGGCGGTCAATGTTTTAAACATTTAAATTTACATTATTTATTTGCAGTCTTTTATGGAGCTGAAAGGATTTTCAAATTCAAGCATTTTTATCATTCATATGATCTTCAATTGTGTAATATGCCTTACGTTTAAGCATAGTTTTTACACTTAATTTAAACTTTTCTGTAGGTACTTTTCTAATACGGATTGCGGAATTTTATTGTAAAAGCGAGCACCGAGACCAACGAATGAGTTGCTGCTAACTCTGCTGAGACGCGACGCAGGGATTACAAGCTTTTTGTGACCTCTGGTATATCTATGATACACATCGAATTTAGTTTGATACATATGAATATTTTTTCGTACGAACATAATATTACTATATATATATTGTGACGCTACTGTAAGTATGCCTATTTCCTTGAACTTTTCGCGAAGAGACTCACATCGCTTCATATTATAGATAGCACGTATGGCTCTTTTGAGCAACAAAAATCTTTCTAATATCTGCCGCTTTACCCCACAGCATTATGCCATAGGACATGATGCTGTGAAAATAAGCAAAATAAACAAGCCGCGTTTCAACATCGGTTAAATGTCTTATCTTTCTAACAGCGTAAGCGGCGGAACTAAGTCTACCTAATGCGTAGAATAGTACTCACAACGTCGATGAGTTGACTAAGGCGCAGTCCCATCTTCACGGTGAGCCGGTCTGAGTTGTTGCCCACTGGCCGGATCAGTCTGTTGTAGTTTGAGAGAAGGTCGTCGTATAGCCGCTTCGCTTCAGGGTTTGCGACGCTCAAGCGGCCCCACACGCACAAGACTCCGACCACAAACGCCAACACCATCTTAGGCTAACACCACCCCTGGGGACAAACGGAAAGTCAATAAATATAAATATATGGGACATTTACACACACGGTCGTCCGTCCCCAAAATAAGTAACTTAATACTGATTTATAGAAGCAGGCGTTACTTTGCGAAATTCCATATTACAAGCAATATAACAGAACTAACTACTTTGCTATAATCCGCACGGGTTAAGTGAATGCATGCAAAGCCAATGTGTATGAAGCAGGCAAAATCTACGCACCTTATACATGCAGGACCAGCCACCACATGCACCCCAAGGCGCAATTCACCAGCAACAACGCACACAAAAGCAGCACACACACCCACCACCACAATCTCGACGATCGTTTCGCCCCGAAACCGAAGCATCATCAGGAGGATAGGCTCCACGACAAAAATCGTACTGCAGTACGATTTTTGTTACGAGTTTTGTTTGATTTTGATTTGTGGTTGATAGGCTCCACGACAAAAATCGTACTGCAGTACGATTTTTGTCGTGGAGCCTATCCTCCTGATGATGCTTCGGTTTCGGGGCGAAACGATCGTCGAGATTGTGGTGGTGGGTGTGTGTGCTGCTTTTGTGTGCGTTGTTGCTGGTGAATTGCGCCTTGGGGTGCATGTGGTGGCTGGTCCTGCATGTATAAGGTGCGTAGATTTTGCCTGCTTCATACACATTGGATTTGCATGCATTCACTTAACCCGTGCGGATTATAGCAAAGTAGTTAGTTCTGTTATATTGCTTGTAACTTAATACTTGTGTTATGGGTGACGGACAACCGGTAGATATACTACATATATAAGTTTAAATACATACTTAAACAAATACACACCCAGGCTTGAAGAACCAATAATTTGTTTATAGAAAATGTTGGCCCTCGGTGGGAATCGAACCCGCGACCTGCGGAGCTGAAGGCAGGGTCACTACCCACAGCGCCAACGGGCCAGTCGTATATATATATGGAACAATTTAATATTTAGTCTTCTAATTATATAAAGTCGCTAAAAATATAGAATTGAATACTTCTATACTAATATTATAAAGAAAGATTTGATGTTTGTGTGTATGTGCGTATGTTTGTAATGTTTTCACGCAAAAACTACTGGACCGATTTCAAAAATTCTTTCACCATTGGAAAGCTGCTTTTTCACTGAGCAACATAAGCTATGTGACATTTTCAAAAAAATAGGGATCCCTAATAAAATTGTAATAAGGTGAGAAAAATATAGTCGTAAACATCTTTCATCGCGTGCGCTGCGGAATCTATTGATGATAGAACAAAAAATGGTCAACAGTATTATAGAACATATTAATATCTACAAAAATGTACGTGATACTGCATGTCTAACTATTATAGTTATGCCAATATAACTACTTTTTTACATTGTGAAAGTTGATAAAAATGACGACAGTAATCAAACCATAATATTTACATATCCGTTATAATCCTCATCCAACTAAATTGTTATTTTATTAAAAACTGTATCAATACCCGTCAAATACTTTTTAAATTATTGAAATACGACATCCCAATCAAAAGACATTACGAATTCAAGAATGTATGGCGAAAGAAAATAATGCCATAACAAATTCATTGTATTTGTTATGGCATTATTTTCGCCTATATTTACGCCTGTTATAGCAGGGCCTGCATTTGGTGAGTTAGCTCTTATTCCAATAATACTAATGATACCCATTTTTTATATTGAAATAATCTATTAAATAAATCTATAGTGTGACTTCGTAGACTTTCCACTACCAAAAGATCGGTACGGAAGCGGGTGAAACCGTGGGGCATTGCAAGTTTAAAAATAAAGTCACTATCCGAAGATCTATACTAGACATGAAATATTCAATAGAAAAATAGATAATAATTACCTGTTAAGTACATTTAGTATTAAAGTGAGGTACATTAAAACCGCCGTGTGGTATCCGGTTGGATAGAATAGACCACCCTCTTTCTTACCTAGGGGTCGTAAAAACAAACGCAAAATACTTTAAAAAAAAATTTAAACCTTTATAATAAATAAATTTTTATTATTAAAATCGTCATTCCATTCAAATGATATCATCATCCTCCTGTCCTTATCCCACTTCAAGTGGGGTCGGCACAACTCGTTACAGACATGTCGTCACATGGTTTTTCAATGTATTTTACGACCGGCCGCCTGCCTGACGTCAACTTGCCTTAGTCGCCCTTTACGACATCTCGGTAGGAAATGAGGGTAGTCTATTCTATTCAGCCGGATACTACAAGGCATTCATTAAAAAGATAAAACGAATTTAAAAACTTAAGACTTTCCACTACCACGAGATTGGTATGTACGCGGGTGAAACCGTAGGGCATTGCTAGCATGAAATAAATACCTTATTATTTGGCCCGAAGATACAGTAAATAAGCAATTTTCCAAAGGAAATGTTTTTACATATTAGCTCACCTTTGACGATTCAATAGAGCCTGTAAAGGCCCACTTTAATAAAACGTAATTTGAATTTTGAAATAGGCCTCACCGCTATCGTGTTTCCTTCCCGACAAACTTGAGGGTTAAAGGAAATTTACCAACGGAAATAAAATGTACATAAATTAATGGCTTTACATCACGGGCAAGGGGGGCAGCTGCCCCTCCCCCCCTTACACTGAAAACTGTAACACTGGGAAACTGACAACTGGCAACATATTGACACTATAAAACGCTTGCATAAGACTTATAATGTATCTCATCTTTATTATAAATTAGCTGACCCGGCGCACTTCGTACCGCCTACCAGTCAATGAATGGTGTATTACCTTTTAGCTGAACTAATTTAGGCTTCGATAAACGTAATACAATTACACAAAATAAATTTCTTTTTTTATGGAATAGGATGGCAAACGAGCATGCGGTTCACCTAAAGTAATCACCGCCGCCCACGACCTCTCGCAGAGCAAGTGTATTGCCGTCCTTTTAAATGGTCGAATACACGCTTTTTGAAGGTACTTATGTCGTACCGATCCGGAAACGCTGCCATAGAGAGATCGTTCCATAAAATGGTAGTGCGCGGAATGAAATTATTTGAAAATCGCACTGTAGTGGATCGCCACGCATCCAGATGGTGAGGATGATATTTTAACCTGTGACGTACAGTGCGGTTATGGAATTTGGCAGCAGGAATCAGGTCATATAGTTCAATGGAACACTCTCCGTGGAAAATGCGATAGTACACGCATAGTGATGATACGTTTCTACGCATTTCCAAAGAGTCCAGCCGTTCGCTGATCACCCGATCTCCAATAATACGAGCTGCTCTGCGCTGTATGCGATCAAATGGCTTAAGTTGGTACTGGGGTGCACCAGCCCAGAGATGAGAACAGTACTCCATGTGAGGCCGGACTTGTGCTTTATATAGCGCTAGTCTGTGAGCCGGCTTGAAATAATGCCTCGCTCTATTGATAACACCCAGTTTTTTAGAGGCCAACTTAGCCTTCCTTTCCAAATGATCGCGATACTTGCAGCTATTGGAGATGTCGAGATCCAGTATTTCGATACTACTCGAGCCACTTAAGAGAGTATTCTCGAAAGACGGTGACGCGACAAATGGTGTCGAACGACGAATGGTTTCTGAATGCGCGTAAATGTTAATCATTTGTCATTTTTTCTGTACGCACGCATAAATATTTGAGGAATTTCTGTGTATCTGCTTAATGCTCTTTTCAACCTCTTTAATGTTTAAAAAAACAGACAATAATTTATTCACTATTTTAATACGTTTATACAAAATACATTTATGAACGCATGCATAAATGTCAATCATTACTTACAGTATTGACAACAAATGTTTGCCAGATACGAAACGAATGAAATTAATTTATTTTCATAATTATGTATTCGTCGATTTTTCATTTGTTTGTAAGATGTATTCTAGTATTCGGGGCGGAGACAAATCCAACGAATCAAAAACCAAAAATTGGTCCAGCAGATCTCGAGTTATAAGTGTTGAAGAAACCCGACTTTGTTTTATATTATTATAAATGTGAGCTCCTCATATTTTAAATACCATTGTTACGAAAAAAATAGTCTAGATTTTCTAAGACAGTTCCATCCCCCAACCGTTTAGAATTCTGGCTACGCCCTTGCTTTACATAACGTAATGTAAGGCAATATATTTCATAGATTATCGAGGCAAAAGTGACCTTTTCGAAGTCAAAATAAGCCTAAGGCTTGCCTCTAGTTACAAAACAGTAGAACCTTACTAATATTATTTATATATCATATTATATATTAAGGTCTGCTAACAGAATGATGTGCAATATAAATCTTCTTCTTCTGTCGGATTCTTCATTACTGAAGGTCGTGTCCTTAATGAAAGTTCTTCATATTTCTTACAATCTTCCTCCATTTCTCCCGGTTTTCGGCCTTTCTTAGAGCGGATGTTACGGAGAGACCAGTAAATGCGGTCACTTGGTCACACCAGCGGGTAATTGAGCCAGTATAGACTTATTGGTCCTCTTGGCGGTCCATGGTATGCGAAGCATCCTTCTCCAGTACCACATCTCAAATGCGTCAATTTTCTTGCAATATAAATATAAAGAAGAAAAAGCTTAAGGTTTACAAATTTACATGTAATGCCATTTATAGGCAGGCACACCATGCAACTTAGATATGTACATAGACAATATATTTTTAAAATTAAAACTATGTACAAATTATATGATAAAGTAAAGTAACGGCCTGTTACTATCCCACTGCTGGGCGTAGATCTCTCCTCTCTCCGTTTTCTGGGGAGAAGGATTGAAGGTAAGACAACGCTGCTCCAATGCGGATTGGTAGATTACACATATTCCCAGAATTCTCTAGAGATATGCAGTTTTCCTCACGATGTTTTCCTTCACCGAAAAGCGTGTGATAAATTTCAATTATCAATTAGACACATAAATTTTTATAGAAAAACTCATTGGTGGCTGCCCAAGGTTTTGAACTCATGATCATCTCTAGAGAGTCACATGGTTTCGCCGCTGGGCTATCAACAGCTTTTTTTATATGAATAAAGATTATAAATGAAAAAGTATGTCTGTCTTTGACGTAATCACGGCGAATTCGCTGGATCAATATGGATGAAATTTGGAACAATTATTCTGTTTTTATTCACGATGTGTTATAGTCATGTCAAATCTGTAATTTAAAGAAATTTCTATATCACATTGTTTGGCTTACGTCGAAAGAGTTATTTTAAGAAAGTTGTTATAGTCGTATATTTTGGTTTTTGTTTGATGGATAAATTAAACTATTTTATATATTTCATGTAATTCATAGGGGTTCTTTACTCAAATCATATACTAAGCTCTCTATAAAATGATAAATCTCTTCCCAGATCGATTTTTGTGAAAGAGATATGAGAGAAGTTACTGTTTATTTCACAACTACAGCCCACGCTAACACAATTGCGGGTAAAAGCTAGTAACATATAATAGTAAACTTATGCTTGTATCTTTAATTATAGGTTAGCAACGATGTTTTCAACTAAACAAATATACCTATTTTGTCCTAAGATGATAATATTTTACTTTAATAAATAAAGCGCCGTGTGGTATCCGGCTGAGTAGAATAGACCACCCTCTTTTTTACCGAGGGGTCGAAAAAGCGATAAATGTAAGTTAATCCGCCGTGTGGCATCCGGCTGAGTAGAAAAGACCACCCTCATTTCTTACCAAGGTGTCATAAAAGGTAAATTGACGTTAGGCAGGCGGCCGGTCGTAAAATACCTAACCACATCATGTAACAAAATGTTTATAACATGTTGTTCCGACCCCACTTGTAGTGGAATAAGGACAGGAGAATGATGGAATAAATATAATCCACGATGAAAATGTTATCTTTTGTACTATAAAAATAATTTAAACAAGTGACAGAAAGAGAATAGACGGAGCTTTATTTATTATCGCCATTAAATCGGGCCGGAACCCAGAACCGAATCAAGATTAGGCCTTAAAGGGCGCACCCTTATTTCGACGTATCTAGATCGTGAACCAAGTCCGGCTTAATTAAGTGGTTACTCCGAATATTACTATGGAGCATAGATTTAACAATAGTTACATTAGCTTTTTGATTTTGTCGTGGAGCCTATATCCTGATACTTCGGTTACAAGATGAAACGATAGTTGAGATTGTCGTAATGAGTGTGTGTACTGCTTGTGTGGATGTTGATGATGTTTTGAGATACGTGCGCTAACTAATAATGCATGTTTAAGGTATGAGAAAGCATTGTGCTGCCTACATTAAGCGTAATATACATTTTCTTAACAAACGCGCCTGCGATAAAAACCTCAGACTAAATATTTTAGAGCAACTGATAATAGTATAACAATGGCCACCTAATTAACGAACAAGTAAACGTTTCCAAATCCAGTTTGCTATACGTGTTCGGAGGCTAAATAAATGGTGGGGGTTGAACTATTTGTTCATAAGACTGCTTATTTGGTTGGTGCTTTACGATTATGTCGTGGAGCCTATCTCCTGATGATATTTCGGTAGCGATTGTGTAGTGTGTCGGCAGTGGTGTTTCGTGATACGTGCGGTAACTAATCCGGCATATATAAGGTATGCGAACGGACTTTGTTTCTTACACAGCCTTACGTAGATTTTTCCAAAAGCCAACAAACGTGGGTTTTAGTAAAATGATTTTATCATTAGTTTTGTACTATGGAATTCCGCAAAGAATATTTCTATAAAATTATAGTAATGAAACATATATTTCTTTGTCTAATATTTCCCAACCCTAAAACATATTTCTTTATCGAATAATTCTCAACCCTACGTTGAATTTGAATAAGAACCAATATTAATAAATCTATGAAATGTCAAAGATAAGTAGTTTAGAGTTTATATAATAGCTTCAGTAATTGGTTTAGGGATTTGATTTATTACTAGAAACAAATTCTCGTCTAGCTAATATACATATTTATTACATTATAAGCGATGTCAGGAACGTCGTTTATGATTTTTGCGTTCTCACATAGAAAATGTTACAAAGTATTATGTCAAAAAAAGATATCATCATTCTCCTGCCCTTATCCCACTCTAAGTTGGGTAGGCATAACATGTTTTAAACATGTTGTAGCATGATTTGACAACGTATTTTACGACCGGCCGCCTACCTGACGTCAACTTACCTTAGTCGCCTTTTACGACACCTCGGTAAGAACTGAGGGTGGTCTATTCTATGCATTCTATTCTATTCTGCCGGATACCACACGGCGTTATGTCAAATACAAAAAAAAAGGTTAAACGTACAAATATAACATATGGAATAGACCAAACGAGTATTGACAGGTTGTGTCAACAATAATTCAGAATTATTATGCCAGGACGATTCTACCAAAAGTAGGCCACCATGAACTTTTAGATAACGATTCAATTTTATGTCCTAATTTTAAGTACCGAACCGCTTTCTTTTCGTACCATGAAGTGTTTGAAAAGGACAACGTTATATGAACTGTAGATAACTCTGTCTCTTTTACTCAAATGTTTTTAGGACGAATTCGGAACCCTCATTCGGCAACGACTTAAAAGTGTGCATCTTTAAGACGTAATAGTATGAAAAAGCAAAACAATTTAGTTTACGTCTTCAATTGAGTCGCAATAGGAGTTCATGGTAGGCCTGCAGTTCTGAACGCTGTCATCCACATTGTTTTCTTTGTTATTAGAATGTAGCTTTAAATGGTTACAATTAGTGGTAAGAACAACCACTGATTTTCTTGCCAGTTCTTTTTAGTGGATGATAGCGTTCCGAACTGTGATAATATATTTATGAAATCCTTGCAAATATATATTTTTTAATAAAAGAAAATCCCTCTTGCGCTACTCTGAATGCAAATTAGAAAATTTTATGAATGTTAAGACTTTGGGCCTCGTATTTTATCTTAAGGCAAGACGTAATTTTAAATAAAAGTTGATAAGAGCCGGCGTACAGTATACAAGGCCGTCCATAGAAAGTTTCTTCTTAGAATTGTTTTTGCGCGATGTTTTTATTTAATTTCAACTTTTCGCAACATAGTTCCTTCGTTTCATTTATTTCATCATCATCCTACTGTCCTTATCCCACTCTAAGTGGGGTCGGCACAACATGCTATAAACATGTTGACACATAATTTGGCTATGTATTTTATGACCGGCCGCCTGCCTGACGTCAACTTACCTTAGTCGTATTTTACAACCCCTCGGTAAAAAAGGGGGTGGTGTATTCTCGTCATCCTCCTGCCCTTATCCTACTTTAAGTGGGGTCGGCACAAGATGTTACAAACATGTTGTCATATGATTTGGCTACGTATTACGTTACCAACCACCTGCCTGACGTCAACTTACCTTAGTCTTATTTTACGACCCCTCGGTAAAAAAGAGGATGGTGTATTCTATTCGATCGGATACTACACGGTGGGTCAACTTATCTTAGTCACCTTTTACGACACCTCAATAAAAAATGAGGGTGGTCTATTCTACTCAGTCAAATACCAAACGGAAAAATTTCAATTAAAAATATTACGTTATTTTGGAGGCTTAAAATAAAATTAAGGGATTTACGACACCGATTTCTAACCGGGCGAAGCCGCTGGCATTTTAAGTATGGGATAAATTAATCATGTTTTTCCGTTGGAACGGGAAACATACTAAACATAATTGAAGGCATATTAACATTTAAGTTGACGCGCACAACGTTGCATACACAGTTCCTATTTAATAGTCTTAAATAATATTCTGTTACAGTCTTGAAAACACCCGTTTCATATGCCTTTGTTAAGAACTAGGCATGAATGAGGAAAACTTTCCACTAAATAAGCACTAATTGAAAAAGAAAAACAAACCCATTTCAGTGCAAACAAATATAATAATGTTTTAACAAAAAACACCCGTACAAATATTCCGCATTCATCATTTTGGTATAACACGGAATAATGACGAAATATGCAAATATCAGCTTTATGAAGTAGAAAATAAGGTTTTATTTGTGATTGATAAGCTCCCTGAGGAGTTAAATTAACGTAGACTTTATCTGAAAGTGAAATTAAACCTGATTCTTGTGAATTAAGGTTTATCTTAGCTTGGTAAGTTCCAACTGTTTTAGAGGTAATGGAAGGAGAGATTACTTGCGATCCGATTTTAAAGTCTTTTGATTTATTTTTGAGAGGAACTAAAGCCAAATTCTATTTGCATAGCGACCTGCGGTTTTCACATACTATTTTTACTGTTTGCTCACTTACAATTTAGCAAGTGCAGCTATTAGAGTAAGCCTATTAGCGAAGTTGTTTTTATTGAGTACTTCAGGTTTATTTTTCTGAAAGTTGCACTTGTGAATTTTGTTGGAAATTTTAACGATTCCTTAAATTAATTTTGTTAGTGGTTCTGAAATGTGTACAGTTGTGAAGCGGTTGTTTTGCCACTTTAACGGAGGTCCCGTGTTCGATTTCTAGCGTAAGATGATAATTTATCGCAAGATGATACTCGTATATTTATATTTGTGTTGAGATGCTGTGTATAAATCGGATAAGGGTATCCTTTCATATTCATCTTTGACTTTATCATTAACTAGCAATCACCCGCGTCTATACCGATCTCGTGGTAGTGGAAAGTCTACGAAGTCGGACTATAGATTTATTTGTAGATTATCTATACTTATTATAAAACTAAGTCCCAAAAAGCTGTTTATCTGTATGAAATCGATTTTCTAAAATCTACTGAACGGATTTCTGTACGGTTTACACCAAAAGATTGTGCAATACTTCTTATGATAATTATGGATGGTTTAGGTATATAGTACATATTGGTATTATGAAAATTGTGTTGAAGAGATCGCGCAGTTGTTAAAAAACTTGCTTGCTGGAAACTCGCGTGACCTGCTTAAAACAGCAGAGATACGCTAAAGTAATGAACTAGAGAATTGTAGATCTATAAAAATACTACAAAAAAGTCCAAAAGCATTTCTCTGTCTCTTATGGTTAACTCACAATAACTACTTTTATGTTTAAATTTGAATTCCAGAAAAAAATTGTGACACGCTGATTTCAACGCGGGCGAAGCCGCTGGCACAGCTAGTTTAATTATAAAAAATGGGGTATCATTAGTATTCTTGGAATAAGAGCTAAGTCAAATGCAGGCCCTGCTATAAGGGTCGCTACAATGAATTTGTTATGGCATTATTTTCTTTCGACTTTACATTCTTAAATTCGTAATATCTTTTGATTGAGATGTCGGATTTCAATAATTTAAAAAGCATTTTACAGGTATTGAAATAGTTTTGAATAAAATATCATTTAATGAGATAAGGATTAATACAGAGATATGAATAAAATGGTTCGATTATTGTCGGCAATTTTATTAACTTTTACAATGTAAACAAGTAGTTATATTGGTGTAACTATAATAGACATATGGTATCGCGGAGTTTTACTGTGGATAACTGATATTGATATGTTCTATATCAATTGTATTATAGAACGTATCAATATCTACAAAAAAAGTTCGCAATACTTTATGTCTAACTATTATAGTTATGACAGTAGAGCTACTTTTTTCATTGTAAGAGTTGATAAAAGTGCGGACAATAATCAAACAATATTATTCATATCTCCGAATTAATTCTTATCCCATTAAATTAAATTGAAATTGTTTGAAACTATTTCAAAGCCCGTAAAATACTTTTTAAATTATTAAAATTGGAAATTCCATTCAAAAGATGTAATGAATTTAAAAACGTGAATCTAAAGAAAAATTTTAAAAAAGAAAGGGCTTGCAACAGTTGAGTTAGCTCTTATTCCAAGGATACCAATGATATCCACTGATATACCTTTTAAAAGAATTCAATTTCCTTCGAATTAACCATTAATAAGTCCCAGAGCCAAACTATTAATTTACAAAAATAAATCTAAAATAAATTTAGAAGACTTTCCACTACCACGAGATCAGTATGTAAGCGGATGAAACCGCGGGCCATTGTAGTTTCTTATAAATAAATAACTGCGTCATATACATTATAGGCTTATATAAATAAATACATATATAAATTATCTCGTCCAAATATATATGAGCTGTCATACTCCGCATCAAATTCAAAACGCTTGAGCCTGGATAGTCAAGTGGATGTGAGACCTGACATCGTTTTAAAATGAAATGGGTTCATGCGGGTGTTCTTTTTATGTCACGTCTATTAAGGCATATCCACACTGGAAATTATACATTAATGTTATGCAGATTAACAATTTTTTCTAAATTTTAAAAGTTTATACGCTATAGCGAATATCGAAATGGCACCATAACAAAACTACTTCGCTATAATCCGCACGGGTTAAGCGAATGCATGCAAAGCTAATGTGTATGAAGCAGGCAAAATCTACGAACCTTAAGAACCTTAAGGTTAAGAACCTTTTAGTAAGTAAGAAACCTTTAAGAAAGTAGTTTTGTTATGGTGTCTGTAATATGGAATTCCGCAAAGTAACGCCTTTTTCTATAAATCATTTAATATCGGAATAATTGAGAACTAAGACCCACGCTGCAGAAATTTTAGATTCAAAGATTAGCAGGTTACGAATTCCTCAAATATTCGCAGGATTCCTCACGATATGTTGCTTCATTACAAATCTGAAAAATAAATGTCATTCAAATTTGGTATTTATTTATCAGGTGTGGTATCCGGCTGCGCAGAATAGACCACCCTCATTTCTTACCGAGGTGGTGTAAGAGGCGACTAAGGTAAGTTGACGCAGGCAGGCGGCCGGTCGTAAAATACGTAGCCAAATCATGTGACAACATGTTTGAAACATGTCTTGCCGACCCCATCTAGAGTGGGATAAGGGCAGGAGGAAGATGATGAACTTTTGTCCTATGGAATTCTGCAAAGTAAAGCCTACTTTTATAAATTATCTACGCAATGTGTACTTACTGTGTACTTAGAGTGGGATAAGGGCAGAAAGATGATGAGGATGATAATAAACAAATAATTAAATATATGGGACACTTGCACACATGGTCGTCCATCCCTAAAGTAAGTAACCTAATACTTGTGTTATAGGTGACGGACAACTGGTAAATATACTACATATATAATTTTAAATACATACTTAAGTACAAATTTACACCCGGCTCGAAGAACTAGCAATAGCTTATAGAAAATGTTGGCCCTCGGCGGGAATCGAACCCTCAACTTAATCGAACCTCAGTTTAATTATTATTAATTTTATAACTTTTAAGAACCTTCTCTTATCTGAATAAGTTACCAATATAAAATTAGAAGCACCCTCAGAACTTTATACCTTAAAATATTAAACACAATAATTCTAATAAGAGCTTCGAAACTCGTTAGACAATTTCGTAATAGTAGCTTTTAATCATAGATAATTAAGCTTCCCCGGGATTACAAATATTTGAGTCCGGGAATTAATGAAACGAAAATAGGATTAGCTCATATTTTTATTGAATTTAGATTATTCGCTTCTTTGCTTTAGCATTAACTAGAAATTCAGTGTTTAGCATGTTATAGTCACTCGGTTTTTTTTTTCTTAGCCCTAATGGCTTTTACAGCGTCACCAGTGGGGTGGGCGAGCGCAGAAGCTTCGCCGGGTAAAATTGATATGTGAACGAGTGTTTTTAGACACTCGCAACTTATTGGCAACTTATATAGCGTCGCCTTAAGGGTGTCTCCTGCGAGACCGAACCTCGGCTTAAAGCGGCGCATTTTGAAGGACTGTATCTAACACATTGACTTTGAAGAAGTCTGCATCATGGCGGCCGCGGCAGAGGCTCTCTGATACCCTACACCGCTTTTTATACCTATTCCCCCTCTAAACCACAATCGAGACCGGTTTGTTAGTACCCCCACTAAAATTGTTGTAAAACGACCTCTTCAACTCAATTTACATGAAACGGTTATATGCTATTAACCTAAACCTTTCGGAAGAATTGCGCTACCTTTTAATAAAAACCGTACTAAAATCCGTTCAGTAGATTTTGAGAAAATCTATTACATACAGACAGACAGGTTTGGGGACTTTATTTTATAATCTGTATCTGTAAAAAATTTAACCTACCAATCCGCATTGGAGCAGGGTGGTGCGTATTGATTGCAATGCTCTTCAGAAACGGAGAGAAAAGGCCTATGCCCAACATTGGAATAGTAACAGGCTGTTACTTAAGCTTTTTTAAATTAATTTTTTTAAACAAAATATTTGAAATATTCTGTGAATTTGTATATAAATAAACGCTATGATCCTAATCGTTATTAATTCATGATATTGCATTTATAGAATAAGGCGTTACTTTGCGGAGATCCATAATACAAAAGTAATAATAAAATTATTTTGCAATAATCTGCGATAAAGTAAATAGAAAAGGATTCCCAATTTTGTCGTGGGGTCTATCTCCTGATGATGCTTCGGTTGCGGGGCGTAACGATTGTTGAGTTTGTGATAGCGAACGTGTGTAGTGCTTGTCTATTGTTGTGGCGGTGGTGGAGGTTTGTGCATGTGTTTTACGAATCCTGCATGTATCGGGTTTGAAAACGGATAGTCCACTCTAAATTAGTATTATTATTTTGTATTTACTTTACCGCGGATAATACCAAATTAATTTTATAATATCTTTCATATTGTTTTAAGCCCCATATAGATGTAATCATGAATTATAGCCAAGTAACATTATTTTGAGCGTGCGGCTCTTTCGAGGGCAACACGAGTTCAAACCCGGGCAGGTATACCATGATTTTTAATAGAAAAACTTTCTATTAAAAATCATGTGTCTAATTGATAAATGCAATTTCTCACTCGCTTTTCGGTGAAGGAAAACATCGTGAGGAAACCTGCATATCTCTAGAGAATTCTGGAAATATGTGTAACCTACCAATCCGCATTGGAGCAGCGTGGTAGGTCTTAGCCCCAACTCTTCTCTCCAGGAACGGAGAGAGGAGGCCTATTCCCAGCAGTGGGATTGTAACAGGCCGCTACTTTACTTTTAATATTATTAGCACTTTTAAAATCTTTTATTCTTCTGTAAATAACAACATTGAGGGTGATATAAATAAAGCCTAAAAAAGGTCCTTTGATTTCAATTCAAAATAAACTGTCCGTATTTTTCATCCTGTTTATCTTAGGGTGGTGTATTCAAATTCAAGTATCCGTGTTTAAATGCTTCAAGATCTATTCATTCTTTTACGAAAGCATTTAAACATACGAATTGGAAAAAATAGGAAAGTAACGATCTTTTAAAACCCCACAGATGACCTCTCACTTCGTAGGTTAGCTGGTAGACATTTCTGTCAAAGGGATAAGTTGACGTTTATACGCTTTATTTGATTAATTATGTTTTTCTTACGTTTTTAAAGTACATAAATAAATAAATAAAATAATATAATGTCGCAACTAGCGAAAAAATCTACGAAAAAATATATATGATACTAAATTTATATTGGACTATCCGTTAAGCATGAGTAATATACGCAGTATCCATGAAAACGTATGCACTATAAACCTGCACCACCGCCACTAGAATATACAAGCACTGCACACATTCACTATCACAAATTCAACAATCGTTTCACCCACTAAGCGAAGCATCATCGAGAGAGACTCCACGACAAAATCCAAATCAAATAATTCTTCAATCAACTAATTTATCCGTGATCTGCAACCGAAGCATCATCAAGAGACAGACTCCTTGTCGTAGAGTCTATGTCGATTGTTGAATTTGTGATAGTGAACGTGTGTAACGCTTGTGTATTGTGGTGGCAGTGGTGGAGGTTTGTGTATGTGTTTTTACGAATCCTGCATGTATCGGGTATGAAAAAACGAATAGTCCACTATACATTTAGCACTATATATATTTTCTATTTACATATCGTGGATTATAGCAAAATAATTTTATTATTACTTTTGTATTATGGATCTCCGAAAATTAACGCCTATTTCTATTAATGATATACTATATTTTTTTATAATTACATCAGTTTAAAAACACTGTTAAAGGGAGGCTTATACAAAAAGTCTATTGTACTATTGAAGATTATATACTTGATAAGAATGCGTGGATATATCTACTCCTCTACCCTGTACAAGATAGTAAATGTAACTAGTTACAAGTATTATATTTGAAAAGAGCAACCGCCAAGTTTCCTGCTGGGTCTTCTCGGTAGGAACAGCTTTCCGAACCAGCAGAAGAGTTGATCATTCAAAAGCACTTGTTTACAGCTTTACTTGAATAAATAATATTTTGAATTTAAATTTGAATATACAGTTTATTATTATCATACTGTTGTTAGTATTAATAAATGAAATAGTTTCACTCTCGAGGAAAAAAAGTTTTTTTTTCAAGTTATCAAGTCTCCCCAACATTGTAATAGGAAACTTTCATTATTCTTGTTTGTGGATAAAGCGAACGCAAAGACATCGTATTAGAAACGTTATCTGAAATTTGGGACAGGCAAAACTTAGGCAGGTAATATATTACTTACTCTTTGTTCAGCCTTACTGAACAATGAGCCGGTTATAGAGCATGAACAGGAAAATGTAAAGAAAAGGTTACCTTGCCTTGCTTATTGTCATTTTGTGTATCAACGACATTTCCTTTTATTATGTTAATTCGTTGCTTATAATATATGTCTTACCGAGAAGCGATGGGCATTGACGTCTTGAGGTTTTGGAATGGCGACCCCAAATTCAAACTCAAATTCAAATGATTATTTGTTCAAATTGACCTTTACAAGCACTTTTGAATCGTCAAATTACAATGAGGCTACGACTGTTTCGGAAAGCTGCTCTAACCCAGAAGAACCAGCAAGAAACTCGGCGGTCACTCCTGGACCTGGATTTTCCTGACCAGTCGTAGCTGTAATTTGAAGATTCAAAAGTGCTTGTAAAAGCCTACTTGAAACAATTATTATTTGAATTGAATTCTAGGAATCTTACGAATTCGACTTTATGATATATTGTTACTGATTTTTACTAAGAGAGTAATATAAAAAAAATTATCTACTCTGATACTATAATACAAAGATTATAAAACTGAAAACAAAATTCTTATGACAAACATTACGTACAAAACAAAAATAAACAATCAAAAAGTTTCATTACGATACAGGTCTTGTATAGACACCTGTATCATAATGTAACTTTTTAATCATAACGATACACCTATATAACTTCCAGCTGGACCAAGGAGGTTGAACCTCTACCTTAAAAAAAAAGGTTTTAATGAATGGGTCCGCGGCGACGCAACACGCATGCGCAATCGATGTTTGCGCCTTGGCGCCAATATATGACATTTAAAAAATCTCTTCAATATTTAAACGAAGTTAAGTTTTGTTTGTAAAAAAATAAGTTTTTGTGTAAAAACATGTCTGAGAGCGGGGATAGTGGTAATTATACACCACCAGATATTCTGAAAGCTGCGTCAAACATGACCGTGAACCTGTTGCCGACGAAATCTAGGAGCAACTATATCAAATGTTACTACGAGTTCATGGAATGGAAACGTACGTTTTACGTATTATAGAGAGTAGATAAAGTAGTGTATGATACTGTAGATAACTTGGTCTTATAACACTCGTGTGACACTATAAAAAAACTCGCCTGCTGCTCGTTTTTTTTAAACCACACTCGTGTTATAAGAACCCTTATTATGCAACAGTATCATAAACTACTATAATACACTATGTTATTTTCATAATATTCGTTTTATACAATAATACAATATTTTATTTATGTGTATTTTGCAAATTTCGTTTAATACAAGTAAAGTAAAAGTAAAGTAAGGCCGTTACTATACCCACTTTAGGGCTATGCCCTCTCTCCGTTTTTGGAGAGAAGGATTGGAGCTAAGCTACCACGCTGCTCCAATGCGGATTGATAGATTACATATACCCCTAGAATTCTTTAGAGATATGCAGGTTTTCTCAAGATGTTTTCCTTCACCGAAAATCGTGTGATTTATTGCAATTATCAATTAGACATATAAGTTTTAATTAAAAAACTCACTGGTGCCCGGGGTTTGACCCGTGATCGTCTCTAGAGTCACACGGTGTTGCCGCTAGGCTATCAGAGCTTATGTTTGTTTAATACAATATTTTAATATATTTATTGGTGAGTAACGTGGTTTATTCTCACAACCCCTTTCATGTGCCCTCCGCATCGAGTTATATTAGATTTTTACGCTCGACGAACCTCAAAGGCTTCTGTGGAACCACTTTTATAGTAAAAGCTTTCGAGATGTTAAAAACTTTACCGAAAATTGACATTCTATTTCAGATCATTTCATCTCGATGTAGTTCGAGTGTAGTCGATGAATGGCTTTGCGATAAGAAATTCGTAAACAGCTTTGATGTTGTAGCTTTATGAGATTTTGTAGTTCATTTACTATCGATTTTTCCACAGATATCCGTATTTGTTTCTACTATGATTTGTACCCCGTGAGAGAGTTCCATAGATATATTGTGTTGAATACTTTAAGAACAGCGTCCAACTATTTACTGTTAATAATAAATAAATAAATCATGCTCATCATTCTCCTGCCCTTATCCCACTTTAAGTGGGGTCGGCACAATATGTTTTTAACATGTTGTCACATGTTTGGGCTAGGTATTTAACGACCGGCCGCCTGCCTGACGTCAACTTACCTTAGTCGCCTCCTACGAATTCTCAGTAAGAAAAGAGGGTGGGTTGACTAGCCTGTTGGCGCAGTGGGCAGTGACCCTAGACTTCAGCTCCGCGGTTCGCGGGTTCGATTCGCGCTGAGCGCCAACATTTTCTAGAAACAATTTGTTAGGTCTTCGAACCTGTGTTGTATTTTTATTTAAGAATGTATTTAAAATTATATATGTATATTTACCAGTTGCCCGTCACCCATAACACAAGTATTAAGTTACTTACTTTGGGGACTTCTTTTTTGGTACGACCGTCCGTGTAACTGTCCCATATATATATATATTTCTATTCTACTCAGCCGGATACCATACGGCGGAATGATAATAAAGAAATAATAATAAATATCTATGGGACACTGACACGATCGTCTGTCCTAAAAGTAAGTTACTTAATACATGGAAAACTTACACGGTATTCTTTCCCAAAAGTAGGTTATGGACAGGAAAAGGAGGTAGGGTATGGACAGAAAACATACACTTACTAATTACAAACGAATACTTAATTTCATTTATACACACAGAATCGAAGAACCAACAAATTGTAACTAGAAAATGTTGGCCCTCCGCGAGAATCGAACCCGCAACCCGCGAAGTTGGGGCTAGTCATTCATTGCGATTTGTGTTAGAGTCCATTTTTTGTTACACGTTTGTACGCGACAAACACACATTTACCCAAACATATATATATATATATATATATATATATATATATATATATATACATCCCGCTTCACATCAGGCATCCTTTCATTTTGCATTATTGTAACGTCCATCACTTGTACTTGGTTTAGGCCAGTGCTTTCGGCGAATACTGGCTAATAAACGTTTAGGAATATTGGTAAGCAACTTATTTTCATGGAAAAATTTACTGTTTTAATATACAAATATATGTATATCATCATGCAATTCGCTGTTGTTTAAGACTCCCTTTTAGACTCCTAAAAATCAGACTTCCTCTATATACAAACTAAATAACATTCAATTCTACGACTATTTTGCATCCAATAAAATGCGACGTTGCCAATTTGTGTATTGTGTACGTAAGTATGAGGTAACGAATATCGTTAAACTAACATATAAAAAAAGCTGTTTCCGACTTGAGTAGGCGAAGTTCAATGAATTTATTTTCGATTTTCCAAATGTTCTATGATAAAAAGCCCACTTTTGACTTCATAAAAGCAAATTAACAACGCCACATTTAAAAACTTGACTGCAATAGAAACAAAACGATAAAAATATACTAAAACCCAAATGCAAAACTGAAATATTATACTGCCCCTTTGGTACAGGTAGCAGTAGTACAGGTAGTCAGCAGAAGCTTGACTTCAGTTCTGCGGGTTGCGTGTTTAACTCTCGCCCAGAGCCAACATTTTTTAAACACAATTTGTTGGTTCTTCTAATATGAATATATATTTATTTAAAATTAAATGCGTAGTAGTTCAGACCAGCCTTTTTCTCATGAAAAACGACGAAAAACGTAAAAAATGCAAATAGCGTTATCATAGTAAAAGACCTTCCAACTTAAAATTGACATATTTTTTATTTGCTGACCAATGGAACTAAAAAATGAGGCTTTCTCCATGTTAATGAAAACGGCGTCCAAAGCGGTTTAGCGGTTTCTCATATAAGTGTAAACAAACGCACAATGCCCTAAAAAACTGGGATTAAAAATTCTTCAAACAAATCAGCTTCAGACCGGCCTAGTTCTCATAAAAAGATGTATGCTTCTCTTAGACATGGTAACATATGTAATCCAGTAAGTAAGAATGCTTCAGGAACAGCGAAAAACGTTATAAATGCAAGTACCAGTATCATAGTACACGATCTTTCACCTTATAATTGACATCTCTTTTTTATTTGCGGACCGATTAAGATAAAACATACCCTATATGTTAAGTGAGATTTCTTACTATATATTAGTGCAAACCGCGACCAAATCGGATCAGCGGTTTCTGAGATTAGCGGGCACAAACGCACAGATAAACAGACAAAAATTTTAAAATCTATTGTTTCATGTTTTGGAGCGTGTTTAGAGACGACTACAGTTATTTTTTCTTGAAAATATTAAATGTACAAATTTGACATCTCAACGATTTTATTATATGCATTATATTCAAATTCAAATTCAAAATATTCTTTATTCAAGTAAACTTGTAAACAAGTGCTTTTGAATCGTCAACTTTACTGCTGGTTCGGAAAGCCGTCCTACCGAGAAGAGCCAGCAAGAAACTCGGTGGAGCTCTTTTAAAAAAGAAGATTCTTAATACTAATTACATTTTGTCATAGCTATCCTGCACAAGGTCAAAGAGCAGCTATATCCACGCATTCTTATCATCAATGTAAGCCTCCACGGTATAATAGGCTTTCTGTATCAGCCTCTTTTTAACAGTATTTTTAAATTGCTGTAATGGCAAAGTTAAAATTGATTGTGGAATTTTGTTATAGAATCTTATACCCAAACCCACAAACGACTTACGTACTCTTACAAGGCGCAAAGCAGGAGCCGCAAGCTTATGTCGGTTCCTACTTTGTCTATTATATACATCGCCAATCTTTTTATAATTATGTATATTTTTTGCACAAAAATCAAATTGCTAAAAATATACTGTGAAGCTAACGTAAGAATACCTGTTTCCTTAAACTTCTCTCGCAGGGACTCACGCGAATTCAAATTATAAATGCCACGTATGGCTCTTTTTTGCAATACAAAAATTTTCTCAATATCAGCGCATTTACCCCAAAACATTATTCCATAAGATATAAGCTATGGAAGTAAGCAAAATAAACTAGTTTTAATATACATATATATGGGCGATAGGATGCCTAATATTATAGAATATGAATGTTTTTACTCATTCGACGTCTGTATAATACAATTTTTTAAATTAATTATATTTCCTTCAGTTTTGGGCCCAAAGACCCAGATAAAGTTACATAACTAATGTATGTAATCAAGTATATAATAAAATAGCATCTCGATTGATGCCTACCAACTACCTATATATGGACGTCGATTGTTGTGCAATATGAAATATTTATGGCCATTCTACATCCGTATAATGTTCTATTAGTAAATAATAATATTTTGAATTAGAAAAACAGTTATTGGCATTAAATTGGTTATCGAGTTGAAATTAATTTGTACTCAATTTTGACGTTACCTACGCTAAATTTGTACAGAAGTTAAATGTTCATATATCATGCATGATTTATGCTTATCCGACATTATATCGCGGATTATAGCAAAATAATTTTATTATTACTTTTGTATCCGACATTCCTTTGTTATTTTTATAATAAACGAATTAATTAAACTATGGATTATTTGTAAAATCAGTTTAGGTACGAAATTTACATTACAATGAATTTGTACTCGTTACAGTAAGAACATATTACAACATATAAGTCACTTATATTAAAAAAAAGTATTACTTAAATGTTAGCTTTTCAACAAGCATTTCTTGAAGGTACCCAAGTTGACATCGATTTAGAAAAGCAACTAAAGAAAGCTCGTTTCATATCCAGATAGGTAAGAAGAACGAATTGAAACTCGTAATTAAATTAGAGAAATCAACATTTTTCATTACGACGTAGGTTTTTATAGTTGTATTTATTCGGCATTTCATTAATTTTTTTGGACGTCAAAAAACAAACTGAATGTACGGACGCGTGTATAAAGAATACTCGATGGGCGAAATGAAAAATAATAAAAAGATCAAAACATTGGAGATTATATTTGTATTTAATTAAGGGCACGATTTGGCAACGTCGCTTCAGTAAGCGGACGTAAAATACGGCATGCTATGAAAACATCGGCAAACAGCAGTGGCGCTACTGTTTTTAGCGATGACAAATTGCTGAACTACGAAAATATTCAGTACGTTCAACATGGAACCCAAGTGACGCCCAAATTTTTTTTTTAATTTTTACATTTCTGTGCTCAGTATAGAAAAGTGAACGCGATCCTCGCAATCTCTCGTTCAACGTCCGTATATCGGACGCCGTAAGCAGGTGGACGTCACATTATATGCAAAAAGGCCCATGTAGGGTGCAGAATAGGTTACAGGATGTATATATATATATATATATATATATATATATATATATATATATATAGTTATCCCTTCTAGGAGTTGCTTGATCAAGCGGTACGTATAATCAGTTCTAAGTTGATCCGTTCGGATTTGTTGATCCAGGCCCGATTTGTTGATCCAATACAATTTTACATCACATTTGTTGGCTCCGCTTCGGATCAACAAATGATGAATACTGTTTCTCTGTAAGTACTCAATAATTATACAAATCCACTCCGTAGTTATTTGATCCGATTCAAACGCGCCAATCACAGAGCAGATCGTCACCGAACGTACTCCGTACTTTGACCCCGGCATTCAAGGCTATTTCAAGGTTGATTCTTAAACATGCAGATTTCAAAGAAATGTAGTTGAAGGATCTGATGGTTCTAATTGAAATTACAACGTTTGGGAATAAGTGACCTTGAATAAGAGGCTGAATTAATATTAAAAAATATCCCTAAAAATCTCTCCTTTCTGCCTAAAAGAAAATCTTATAATAAGTACATGTAAAAAAAGTAATCATAGAAATTATTTTGTTATAATACCAAAATAATGTATATTATTACTTTTGTATTATGGAATTCCGCAAAATAGCGCCTACTTCTAGTTTTAATTTTTAAGTTACTAGTTTTAAGGGGCTCCAGGCGAGGGTGTAAGAGGGAGGCTCGTCCCATTCAGTCTCTTCAAGTGTCACCTGCTCGTGGTGCACCCTTCAGATAAACCAACGAGGATCTGGCGACTGATTAACCATACGATTATATGATTAACCATTTCGGTCCAGCTAACCCAAATACCAGACCGACAGTGAACAGCAGCACTGTCGGTGCGACATTGTCAGCACTACAATCGCCAAGCCGCATGCCGAGCGTGGTGATTACTCTCAAACCCTTCATATGATGTTATCACAATATAAACCACAGCCCCTAGTTCTCAGCTCTGGCAGCGGATTAAATAACGGCGTAGCAGGGGGTTTCATGAATTTCCGGCAAAAAATCCGCTGCCAACTACGAAAACCAAACCTTGCACCGTAAGACACACAAATTTTGAGGGAATAGAAGATGGAAAAGATACTTGAGCTGGAAAAAAAGGTAAACAAGTTGCGGTGGTGATAGGATAAGCTGAAGTCGCGTTCCTTATACTCAGAATTACCAAACGGTATTATCTGAATGTCATACAAGTTTACGCACCGACATCAGCACATTAAGACGATGATTATGCATCATGATTATGATTTGATGAATGCCTCAAAAACCTTCTACACTGGGTAAATTCCCCCATCGAAGAAGCTCTCTTCTTCGATGGCGGAATTAAACGCAAAGCTTGGCAAGTGAAGCGGCACAGAGGTGAGAGTAGGGCAATTTAGATACGGGCTACGGAACCAGATAGGCCATATGTTGACCGTTTTTTTGGAGAGAGAGGACCTCTACATGATGAATTCTTTTTTCAAGAAACAGCTGCATCGAAAATGGACTTGGATTAGTCCCAATGGTTCCACGAGAAACGAGATCGAATTCATCATGTCGACCAGACGTTATATATTTGATGATGTATCTGCGATCAATACCGTAAAGAAGCTCCCCTTCTTCATCACCGTATAGTTAGAGGCACATTGAATATATGCGTACAGCTGGAAAAATCCAGACTGGTGAAGTCTACGCTCCGACCCATTTGAGCTCATATCTAAAACCCCATGAGGTTCCAACTCAATCTAATGAACCATTTTGATTGCCAAACTGACTGCGCTATGACTGTGGATGATTTAAATAACAGGCTGGTGGAAACTGTCCATACAATCAAAACTTTATAAGAAAAGCCGTAAGAGAACCAATAAATTCTTGACGTAGACTCTCAAGCCCATGAATGAGATGAATGAAATGAGATTAGTGTTCAGTAGACGTGCTGAGCTACCGTTTGATCCATAGAGAGATTTCTAAGGCGTAAAAGTGCGACCAGCGACAGTTCAACACCGTATACATTCGAGGTACTATAGAACGTAACAGGGGCTCAAAAGTTTTCGCAAGACATCTGTCTGTTAGGCAAAGGCAGTTGACGTAATTAAATACCGATATTGCTATCATTTTGTCTCGACCTGAGATTTTAAGAGAGGTTGAGAGGTTCTATGGGCAGTTATACATTTCATACTGTTGTCAATTTGGCAAAAAATCCAAGAACCAATTTGACTCGACACAATACCGAAGATATCCCGGACGTCAGCCTTACGAGATTAGTATTACTCTCAAACAACTTAAGAACAACAAGGCTCCAGATGATGACGAAATGACAACCGAACTACCTGTCCTGCAGCGATTTAATTCCGTTATTTATGAAGGTATTATGCCGAAAGCATGATACAGGAACGTGGTGGTTCTCTCCTAACGTCTTATTAAAGAATTACAGACCCATTTTGCTGCTGAATCATGTTTATAAGTTGTTCTTGAGAGTCAAAACGATTCGTCTCGCGGGTAGGTGCGACGACTTCCAGCCTCCCGAACAAGCCGGATTCCGAAAAGGCTAAAGTACTATAGTGACACATATTCACGCTGTGGCAGGTTATACAGAAGACCGAGTAGTATATCCAGCCACTTTGCTTGGCGTTTGTGGACTATGAGAAGGCTTTTGATTTGGTAGAAACATGGGCTGTATTAAGATGGCTCCAGAGATGCCGAATCGACTATCGGTACGGCCAAGTGCTGAAGTGTTTGTACGAAAACGCCACAATGTCTATCCGTATCCAAGACGACGAGATATGAGACAGAGAGATGTCATCTTCCCGAAACTGTTTACCGTTGCATTGGATGATGTCTTTAAGCTTTGGATTGGAACGGATATGGCATCAACATCAGCGGCGAGTATATCACTCACCTTAGATTTGCCGACGATATAGTCGTTATGGCAGAGTCTCTGAAGGACCTAACCTTGAAGGACCTTAACATAATGCTCGACGACCTCAGTAGAGTAACTAAACATGTGGGCCTTAAAATGGCTCAGAAGATGTTGATGATGATTGTGACTTGTAACTTATTTTGACAGTCTATATTATGAATATTTTATGAATTATTAGGTATTATTAATAAAAATAATTTTGTTGTCTCTCATTATTCAAACTATAACTAAGTATGTAATACAGTATTATTTTAAAATTTAACGCCGTTTGAAACCATATTTCGTTTCATTCCATGCTAAAAAAAAAGCAGTCCAGAAATATTTCTTACTAATAAGTAGTTTCGAATTTCAAATATAAGTCAGAATGCTCCGGACGATGTTAAAAATAAAAATTTATATTAGATCAACTTATGCCTATTGATACAGAATTATATAGTAGCAATGACCTCTGGGGCCGACGTTGACAGGTGAGGCATTTCACTCCTATATATTAAACATGGATCAAAAAGTGTCTAGAATGTATTGGATTTTAAGATCAACTAATGCTTAACGAAGACTTTAGCAAAAACCGTTAGCAGGAGCCACAAAATACATAAAACATATTAACAGAAAAATACAGAGTCTACTAGTACATCACAAAATATGAGTCAGTGACACGATATGCCAATCAAATATATCCTTTTTGTCATTGTGAATACAACTCAGGAGCCATTAAAACAGCTAATTTAAGGGGATCAAACAAGTACTTAGGAAATTCGCATGATCAAACAAGTAGCAGAAAAGGACTATATATATATATATATATAGATGGTATATACATATGTAGTATATATATGTATTTGAACATATGTGTATTTAGATATAATATGTTTGTGTCAATGTGTGTATGTCGCCTACACTTTTAAGGCACATTAATTTTAAAAAGTAAAACTTTAATAAAAATCTATATCAGAAAGTAACAATTTTACTACTTTGTGACTCAAACAACAACGCAATATAAGTTCGAAGTTCCAGTAAATACGGCGCCGGAAATCAGATGAGGGGATCTTCGTTCTTGCAGGAAGTCTGCAGACTACGTCATTTCCAACTTCCGGGTCCAACGTCCCCGAATATATAGTGTAAGAATGCTTTTATGTATAAAAGTTAAAGCTTTCGATTCAAAGAAAGAAAAGTTTCATCACACTTATTACGAACTTTTCTGCATCTTTTATTTTCTATATTCTCAAGAGATTTGTATTTCTTCTTCAATTATTACCTACGAAGATTGTTATTCTAAAATTCTATTTTTCAACAAACCTAACAATATTACAGTATGGAACCTATCGTTGAGAATTTATAAATAAAAATTATTTAAAATTCTAACAAATTTGCGACCGTAAACATATGAAATATGCGTTCTTAAGAAAACTTATTATATGATAAACTGTTTTTGTGTCTGTTTACTCTTCAAGAATAAATCACTGATTAAATAAATTAAATTTTATTTATTTATTTAAATTAAATTAAATTTTTAATAAATTAAAGAAATAAATTAAATTTGTTATAATTAGACGTACTTACCAGACTGACCATAGTGAAGTTTAATTTAAGTAAAACATAGTATGTGGGTGATGGGGATGATTAAGGGTAGTTTAACATATCATTTAACGTTTTCATCATCATTCTCCTGCCCTTATCTAACTCTAAGTGGGGTCGGCACAACATGTTCAAACATGTTGTCACATGATTTGGCTATGTATTTTACGACAGGCCGCCTGCCTGACTTAGTCGTCTCTTACGACACCTCGGTAAGAAATGAGGGTGGTCTATTCTATGCAGCCGGATACCACACGGCACATACTTTAGTCGCCTCTTACGACACCTCGGTAAGAAAGGAGGGTGGTATATTCTATGCAGCCGAATATCACACGGCACATACTTTAGTCGCCTCTTACGACACCTTGGTAAGAAAGGAGGGTGGTATATTCTATGCAGCCGAATATCACACGGCACATACTTTAGTCGCCTCTTACGACACCTCGGTAAGAAAGGAGGGTGGTATATTCTATGCAGCCGAATATCACACGGCACATACTTTAGTCGCCTCTTACGACACCTTGGTAAGAAAGGAGGGTGGTATATTCTATGCAGCCGAATATCACACGGCACATACTTTAGTCGCCTCTTACGACACCTTGGTAAGAAAGGAGGGTGGTATATTCTATGCAGCCGGATACCACACGGCACATACTTTAGTCGCCTCTTACGACACCTTGGTAAGAAAGGAGGGTGGTATATTCTATGCAGCCGAATATCACACGGCACATACTTTAGTCGCCTCTTACGACTCCTTGGTAAGAAAGGAGGGTGGTCTATTCTATGCAGCCGGATACCACACGGCACATACCTTAGTCGCCTCTTACGACACCTCGGTAAGATAGGAGGGTGGTCTATTCTATTCTGCCGGATACCACACGGAAAATTATTACCCTTTTATTCTCTAAATATTTAGCTTATCTCTCACAAACAAGAAAACCTTTTATACGTTTTATTATCATCATATTCGTTTTAATACGTGTAAATATCTAAACGCAGACTTATGTATGTTTTCACTAAAAGCACTTGAAAAATCCTTCCCATCAGTTAGGTAAATCGATCGGTGTCGACGTAAAGTGTACCTATCTGAAAATGAGACATTCTTAAAATCAATCGTATGGAACTTTCGATAAACATTACTTTTAACACAATTTAACACGCGTTAAAAACAAACAAAAATGATTTTTAATGTGTAAAGTGAAAAAAAATTGTTCTCTATTAAAGTTATGACTGCCTCTTTGGCGCAGCCTTAAGCAGCAGGGGTCGTGTATTCGATTCCCGCTGAAGATAAACATTTTTCTGAAAATAATGTGTTGGATCTTCAAGCCTGGGTATATATTTGTATATAAGTATTTAAAATTATATATGTACATATTTACCAGTGGTCTCTCACCCATAACACGAGTAATAATCTGGGGCTGACTACTGTGTGTGTAAGTGTCCCATATATTAAAAAAAGAAGAAGCAACAAATTGTTTATAGAAAATATCGGCCCTGGGCGGGAATCGAACTCCCGAACTACGGAGCTGAAGGCTTCAGTAGTAAATGTAATCAAAACTAGTTTATTTCACCTGCCCTCCAACTATCCTTAATAACAATTAAATCTATTCGTTACATAGTAAGGCCATGAGAGATAGACATACAAACGGACTTTCTCATATATACTTTAAAGCCTAATAAAATCCTTAATTGTCAGTTAGTTTTGAAACTGAATAGATATAGTTTCGAAGTGAGCATAAAGTTTCTCCTTGAACGCCGCTACTCTTGATTGTGAATAGCTAACTAAGTACTTAACTCTCCCATATTGTGAGTTAGTAGTAATTCTCGATAACAATCCTGATTCTTGCGGTGATTAGTATGTTGGTGATCTTTTTTTGGTGGTTATATTCACGAGTGGAAAATTCCTGACCACCTTTCAGGGATTTCACTTACCTACCAGCTCGTACTGGTGGTCCGACTTGCACGGACTTAATAATCCTCTTCGCCTGCCAATCAGCACGGAACCACTGTCGCATATTTTCGTTCTGACCGTTTCTCAAATTCTTTCTCCGTTTTCCTAGCCCGAAATTGGCAATGGATCACTTGGGAACCCCCTTTCAATTTACTTAATAGAACAGTTACCACACTGTAGGTCAACCTACCTTAGTCGCCTTTTACGACACTTCAGTAAGAAATGAGGGTGCTCTATTCTGTTCAGCCGGATACCACACGGCGAGTCGACTTACTTTAGTCACCTTTTATGACACCTCAGTAAGAAATGAGGGTGGTCTATTCTATTCAGCCGGAAACCACACGGCGAGTCGACTTACCTTAGTCGCCTTATACGACACTTCAGTAAGAAATGAGGGTGGTCTATTCTATTCAGCCGGATACCACACGGCGAGTCCACTTACCTTAGTCGCTTTTTACGACACTTAAGTAAGAAATGAGGGTGATTTATTCTACTCAGCCGGATACCACACGGCATAGAGAGATTTACAAGTATGCATTTTAATGTTTTGACACCTTTCAGTGGCACGAACATCCCAAATATACTCATCTAAGGTTGTATAGTTCATTATGTTATAGAAGCATTTACATTTTTCACGAAACAGCTTGAATTTTGTATGAATGTAATGAAAAGATATGTTTTATATGTATTCAAATTTTTACATTCGCTGTAGTAATTTTTTGGTATTCCTTTAAGTTTTTGAATTTTCAGACATAATAACTACAAATATATATATCTTTTTCAATTATGATACCAGAGGTTTAATTAGAAATATATTGAATTTAAATTATTTAAATGAATAAATAAATATGGGACAATTGAAGATCAATGAAGTTCAATAGACCGCCCTAAATTCTTTCCGAGGTTCGTTCGTTAAAGGCGACTAAGGTAAGTTGACACGACGTGCGGTATTCGGCTGAGTAGAATAGGCCACACACATTTCTTACCGAGGGGTCGTAAAGGCGACTAAAGTAAGTTAACATCAGGGAGGCGGTCGGTCGTAAAATACGTATAACAACATGTTTATAACATTTTGTGTCGAACCCACTTAGAGTAGGATAAGGGCAGGAGAATGATGTCTTGTATAGGGTCGAAGAGTAGCGATATCTATGCATTCTTATCGTCTAAGAAATCCTCAATAGTATAGTAGGCTTTCTGTATTAGCCTTTTTTAACAGTGTTTTAAATTTCTATTATGGTAAAGTTATGGTAGATTGCGGAATTTTATTGTAGAATCTTAAACCCAAACTTACAAATGACTTATTTACTTTTGCAAGGCGCAATGCAGGAACCACAAGCTTATGTCGGTTCCTACGTGGTCAATTAATATATTTGTAATATATTTATACTTTTAAATACATAATTCAATACACTCACAGAACAAACAAATTGTTTTTAGAAAATATCTTCGGCGGGAATCGAGCCCACGATCCACGTAACAAAAACCACAATTACTGTCACTTATGCCGACGGTTGTATGGTATACATATTAAATTATTTAAAAGTTAGGTTTATGCGGGCGATCACAAGTTGATTAAAAACCCGTTCAGACAGCAAGATCGACGTAGGTCGACATAGATCGACATACATATATATTTATTATATTGGCCATTAGAACACATGTTTCAAGAATTTCTATTTAATCCTAAACAGATACTTCAATTTCAATATACGTTGCCGACTTTCAAAATACTCGCATATGAAATTTCAGTTTCAACCCTTTTCACGCATCCAGTTTGGGCGTGAAACTGACATCAAGGGTTATTTATCAGCCGCTCGCTTTCATATTTTAATTAAACTTCATTTTGGCACGTAATTTATTAATTTTAGTGCGCGAGATAACTATTTATAATAATTACCAATTAATTTATATTCGTACGCCTAGTTTGTGATTTAACATTGCTATTGCTGCAATAAAATTATACAGAATATACATAATGTGCCGATAGATGGCGATGATCATAATTGAATAACGATATCGTTTATTGATTATAGAATAATTATTTTATGTTTCATTGGTTTATATCCATGGTGGTTATATAATGTGAAACGAACAATATACTCTTTAATGAGTGTACAAAGTACAAATGGACAATGAACAAGCTTCTAGAGTAGTTGCTTCAATGGTGAAAGATTCTTGACACAGCCAAATGTAGTCTCGTGTTAAACCTTTTTGGATGTAATGTAATTTGTGAAGTGTTTTGTTATTGTGTAATGTGTTACGTTTTTGTAGTGTATTTGGGTTTTGTGTATTTACATACAAGACAGAAACATATAATACATACATGAGTATTCTTAGGGATGGACAGAATCACCAATCACTTAGTGATCATGATATGATTCACTCATCATATAGCATCATCTGCTATTGAATTTTAGATAACTGCTATTGCTATACTAAATAATATTCCATAAAAAAGTAAAATAATATTACAAAGAAATGTTATCATTATATCATATGTATCGAAATTATGTGGCACTTTTACGATATTCCAAGTGTATGTATTACTTAGAATTGGCCAAAATTATGGTTATACAAACAAATCTAATTCTTATATCTCATTCAGTATGGTCGATATTTCGGGATGTTGTGACACTTTCACGCTATTCTAACTGAAAGTATAGCTTAGAAATAAAGACCGTATTGAATATGATTTAAGAATTACGTTTGTTTGTGATAACAATAACTTTATCCAGTGATGACTGAATAATATAATAGCCGATAGCATTTTTTGCTATTTGCTATTTACGCTTTTAGCGATTCATCGATTACTAGACTAAATGATTGCTTATACAAACAAATGTAGTCCTTATATCCTATATATATTGCATACGCATATAAGGCCTTCATTTGTTTGTGTACACAATAGCAATCGCGATAGCAGTGCGATCATCGTGATCACCTGTGATTATATCATGATGCGAATATGATTCTCAAATCGCAATCATACCCAAGCTTAATCGTTACACTGCGTCAAGCGCACGCGTCAGTAACATCAGAGCCGCGGGCGAGAGTAGACGTGTAGTGAGATACTGTTAGTTAGCAATATAAGCAATATAACAGAACTAACTACTTTGCTATAATCCGCACGGGTTAGGTAAATGCATGCAAAGCCAATGTGTATGAAGCAGGCAAAATCTACGTACCTTATACATGCAGGACAAGCCACCACATGCACCCCAAGGCGCAATTCACCAGCAACAACGTACACAAAAGCAGCACACACACCCACCACCACAATCTCGACGATCGTTTCGCCCCGAAACCGAAGCATCATCGGGAGGATAGGCTCCACCACAAAAATCTTACTGCGCCGCGCTACCCATACAAGCAGTCTTAAATAGTTCAACTCCTACCAATACCCTCCCTTCCGAACACATTTAGCAAAACGGAATTAGATACATTTACTTGCTCGTTAATTAAGTGACCATTGTTATTTTTTATTATCTCAAGATGCTCTAACGTATTGAGTCGGAGTCCCTTATCACAAGTGTGGAGAATATGAAATGAATGGTCATTAGGCACTTTATGACCGCTTTCCAGCAAATGTTTTGTAAAATTAGAATTTTGTGGTTTATTATTCCTAAACGCAGCCATATGTTCCCGGAATCGAACCGCAAAACTTCGGCCAGTCTGACCTACATATGTACCGTTGCACTCAGGACAATCTATTTTATTGACCCCAGATTTTTTGAGTATGTGCTAAACTTATACAAAACAGTTTTAAATATACTTTTTTTTGACAGGATTTTTTTTGTTCAATGTATGAGAGATATATGAGGATCTTGAAATATATTCATGACTATCCCTTTACCCTCTTATCCCTATCATTGCTAATAAGAATTTCTATGCCATGCCCAGTTGTGTTAATACATTATAACACATATCATAAGCTTAACTTGCATCTTCACTGTTAATAAGCTGTCTCACTGAAAATGTAGTGTCGTACTAAATTCATATACTTAATGACAACTCGATTAATCGAAGTCTGACCGACAAATGTTATTTTTATTAACTGTTTATTACCAATTAACATTTTTGATATAACTTTTATGGTAACTGTTTATTACATATTAATTTTTATGAAATGAATATATTCCATTTTGTGTTTAACGTTGCAGCGTATTGACATTGATAATGAAAATTTTAGCACTGTTTTATCGCTTTTCGATGATAATGCAATCGATATAACAGTAATGGGTAATTGTTATTAAATTTGTGATCTATTTAAGCTTCAATTTGTAATTTTGCAGGAATTTCCGAGTTTTCATTACTTGCTGTAATGTATTACGACTGTAATTTAATTTATATATATAAATCTATACATTTTTATTTATTAAAAGCCAACGTGATATACAATTTGGTCTAATTTATACTAGTATATATTTGTCAATTACTCTTACCTTGCTATTATATTTCTACCTATTATCTGTCACTCATAAATCACACAAGTTTTAAGTTCAGTACTTTGGGAGAGAATTATCATATGTGTCGTATAATGTAATATTATTTATATTACAACTTTCATCATTTATAATTCTCTTGCCCTTATCCCACTCTAAGCGGGATAGGCATAACTTGTATTTAACGTATTGGTAAATGATTTGGTTAGGTATTTTACGACCGGTCGCCTGCCTGAAGTCAACTTACCTTAGTCGCCTTTTACGACGCCTCGGTAAGGGTCTATCCTACTTAACCGGATACCACACGCCGGATTTATATTCCAACTAATGTAATATAAATAATATTAAATTGGTTTTATGTATGTTCACAACACAAGGATCTTCTTAAAAATTATAGACATTTATACGAAATAATCATATACAGTCAAACAACATGGTTTAGAAGCGACTGCGATAATAATTCTAAATAAAACTGCAATATTTTCTCTCCATGAAACGTGACTAGATGCTTTAAAAGGTAATTTAACGATGGATTGCTCAATCGTTAAATTGACATCGAGTGGATTTTAAAAGCACTCTATTTATCATGTACGGTTTTGGTATAAATGTTTAACTCTTTTTATAAAATTCGAGTAATCGATCACCAACGTGATTTCACATCACTATTTTGGTACGAGAGATTCGATTTTATGACGTGAAATTGCATAAAAACCTTTTCAACCGAATTAATTCTTTTTCACTTACAGACTTACTTTACTTCTTTAGTTGCAGACAAAAGTATAGTACCCGGCATTAAATAATGCACATCGATGTTTACAACGAAACAGCCGGCCAGTTCGGTTTCGTAGAGCGCTGTCACTGTCCCACACGGGTTCGTCAGTCTGTGCGACAGAGACGATGCTCTATGAAGCAGAATCTAGCCGATTTCTCTCTCTAAGCCTCGATGTGCATTATTTATTGACGGGTACTATAACACGGTATAAGATCATTTGCCACGATAATCCTTTAAAAAAGCTTATCTATATCCATCAGTAAAAAAGTGAAATTAAAATGATTTATGGAAGCAGGGGTTACTTTGCGGAATTTAATATTGCAGACACTATAACAGAACTAGTTTGCTATAATCCGCGCGTTTTAAGCGAATTTATGTAATGCTAAGAGCATGAAGCAGGCAAAATTCATGCACCTTACACGTGCAGGACACGTCACCACACGTATCCCAAGACGCCTTCACCAGCAACAATGCACACAACCATCATCGAAATCTCTACGATCGTTTCACTCCGAAACCATCAAGCATCATGAGGAGGCTCCACGACAAAATTATCATGAAATCAACGTCGTTTTATAATAAGTATAGATTAGACAACGATGCAGAATATAAGTTTTATTTTCCCTCTCATTCATCATTCTCCTGAACTTATCCCACTCTAAGTGGGGTCGGCACAACATGTTACAAATATGTTGTGACATGATTTGGCTGCGTATTTTACGACCGGCCGCTTACCTGTCGTCAACTTACCTTAGTCGCCTATTACGACACCTCGGTAAGAAATGAGGGTGGTCTATTCTATGCAGCCGGATACCACACGGCATTTACTTTAGTCCCCTCTTACTACACCTCGGTAAGAACGGAGGGTGGTCTATTCTATACTGCTGGATACCGCACGGCGTTCATTTTTCCCTCTCTTTATCTCATTATTTAAAAGAAAAAAAAAATCTTGATTCAAAGTACACAAGATTTTTTGATGCATATCCTTGCAAGTGCAAGGATATGCATCAAAAAATAAAGTAAGCTAAGTTAAATTTAGCTATAGAAAAATATTGCATGTTAAAAGAGCCCAAAAATCTGTGCAATTATTTATAGAAGTAGGCGTTACTTGCAATTGTAGAAGTAGGCGTTGATAATTGCAATTTATCACACGCTTTTCGGTGAAGGAAAACATCGTGAGGAAACCTGCATAATATCTCTAGAGAATTCTGGAGATATGTGTAACCTACCAATCCGCATTGGAGCAGCGTGGTAGGTCTTAGCTCCAACCCTTCTCTCCAGAAACGGAAAGAAGAGGCCTATACCCAGCAGTGGGATTGTAAGAGGCCGCTACTTTTAGGCGTTACTTTGCGGAATTCCATATTGCTAGGATATTATTAGGATAATTATTTTGCTATAATCTGCTTTTATTAACGCTCACAAATGTGCATTATAGTAAAACAATTCTATCAAACCTTTGTATTGAAGTGCAGTCAACAATAGCGGCAACAAACAAAATAATTAATGTTGAGAGACCGGTTATACTCACGTCTTATTTTATCGGATGAGCCCGACTAGTTTCAAGTCCACACGGGACTCTTATTCATGAGCTCTTATCCCCACCCTTCCGATGTCGCAATGACTAATTAAAGTCCTGCATCAGCCCTCCACTACGCGTCGCCCTAAGCCTTGGTGCGGCCTCACAGGAGGCACCCTTAGGACGACGTTCCCCAACGCTAGTAGAGCTACTGCGCTCTACTCTCTGCATTTCGCAACCTCGACGACGCTTCTGCACTTGCCCGTCCCGCCCGGTGACGCTGTTAAAAACGTTTAGGCCTAACAGCATACAGTCAGTTCGAAAAAAAGGGCTCTTACGTGAGTATAGCCGGTCTCTCAACATTAATTATGAATACTACTCACGATAGCTTAAATTCAAAAACAAACAAAATATTGCAACATTTTTTGCCTTTTCAATGTTACTATACGAAACCACGGGTGTGAAATTGACGTCACAAAGGGACTCGCACCAGCGTCCATTACGTCTATAAATGACGCGTCCAGTGCAAAAGCACTTGATTGATGTGCTCACGGGGCTGGCCTCGGTAAAACGGTGCTATGAGTCTGAAAATTGAATGGAATACAACGTGTGCTTATATTTTTGTACAGAGTAGTTGATTTTAGGAAATTTTAGGTGCAGGTGGCACCTTGGTAATTACAGAATTGTTGTAGCTATTTTCTAATTATTTTCACAAGTATTTCATAGAATTAATCGAAAGAATTAATTTAAAGGAGGCGTTACTTTGCGGAATTCTATATTACAGAAACTATATCAGAACTATAGTACCCGGCATTAAATAATGCACATCGATGTTTAGAACGAAACAGCCGGCCAGTTCGGTTTCTTTGAGCGCTGTCACTGTCACTTTTTTAGTACTTACTAGCTGTGCCCGCGTGGAAATCAGCGTGTCAGAAATTTCGAAATATTGTGACCATAAGAAATAGAGACATGCTGTTGCGGATTATTTTGTAGTATTTTTATAGACCCACAATTCTCTACTACATTACTTTAGCGTATCTCTGCTGGTTTACGCAGCGCACGCGACTAAATCTCCCAGCAAGCAAGTTTTATAACGAGTGCGCAATCTCTTCAACACAATTTACATAATAATGATATGTTCTATTTATTTAAACCATCCGGAAGTATTGCACTATCTTTTGGTGGAAACCATATAAAATCCGTTCTGTAGATTTTGAGAAAATCTTTTACATACAGACAGACAGCTTTTTGGGACTTTGTTTTATAATAAGTATAGATGTGATGTTCCACACGGGTTCGCCAGTCTGTGCGACAGAGACAATGCTCTATGAAGCAGAATCTAGCCGATTTTCTCTCTCTAAGCCTCGATGTGCATTATTTATTGCTGGGTGCTATACTTTGCTATAATCCGCGCGGGTAAAGCGAATGTATGCACAACATCGGTAGGCGCCTATCCTTCTGATGATGCTTCGATTTCGGGGCGAAACGATCGTCGAGATTTAGGTGGTGGTTGTGTGTATTATTTGTGTGCATTGTTGCTGGTGGACGGGTCTTGGGATGCATGTGGTGACTTGTCCTGCATGTGTAAGGTACGTGAATTTTGCCTGCTTCATACACATTAGCATTGCATGCATTCTCTTAACCCGCGCGGATTATAGCAAAGTAGATCTGTTATAATTTCTGTAATTAGTCGTTACTTTGCGGTATTCAGTGTTTACCTAGTAGAAAAGCTTTGCGAAACGTCAAAACTGGTCGAAATAATTGTTGGGATTGTGTTAGTATATGAATGCTTGCAGAACTGTATTGTTTGTGCCTTTATATAAGCTTTGAAATCTACATCTTCTTCTATATAAAAATTAATATGTGTCCTTTTTCCCATTATAGAATCCGAAACGCCTGGACCGATTTGAATGAAATTTTCAAACAATGTCTAGAATGACTCAGGGGATGATCCTGTAAAAATTGTTGGCGATCTCAACTGTTTAAAAAAATTTAAACATTTGAGATCTGTTTCAAGGAGTCACAGCAACGCATGGTATATCATCTAGACCTATCTAGTAACATCTAGTTTATTACATTTATTAGGATAGAATTTCCTTAACATAGATTATTCTACTCATCGGATACCACACGACGGTTCGAGTTACCTTAGTCACCTTTTACGACACCTCGGTAAGAAATGAGGGTGGCCTATTCTACTCAGTCGGATACCACACGTAATTCCATATACATCACAATTAAGTGTATTATTTATTTTCCTTTAAATAAAACTTACATGTCCGATGAGCTTAAACAACAATCTACTTATAATTTTAAAAATGCTCTTAAAAATTTCTTATATCCAAATGTTATTACTCGATCGATTTATAAATGACTTTTAATTATTATTGTATTATTTTATTAATATTATTATATTAGTTCTGACTTCTTACTTATCATATAATTTAAATTATTGTTTACTACAGATCATTGTACACCATATTTAATGGTAGAATACATTGGACTATGTTGCGGCTTTAAGAAATCGCCTTTTATAATTTAATAGCAATGGCACTGTTGTCGTTCTTTTTATCATATGTTTGATAATGACTTTTGTCATTCTAATTGTCAATTCGTTAACGACTTCACGCTGTTCGCCAGCACGTTGATTTGTGAAACTAAAACTTCGTTTTAATACACCTTTTTTTGGACACCAGAGGTTGTTGTGATTTTCCTCAACTTCAAACCTACAAACCATCCAAAGGCCTGAACAGACTATAATTGTTATAACATCGATTTTACTGTATTTACAATAAATATGATTTGATTTGATTCGAATTTGAAATATGATTCGTTTCAATTAAAAAAATCTTATCTTAAAGATTACGTTTGACACTTTTAGGGTCAAAGTACCATTATTTGGAATATAATTAAAACATAACAACTATTTCTCATTGTGACACAGTTAATTTAACTCCGAAGTTAATTATACAGTCACAAAGCACTTTATTACGTTGCGGTAACTTAATGCACATAAAGTTTATTTAAATAAAGTATTATTATAGGAGTTTCTTTTCATATAATGTTCGTATAGTGTAATATGATATCCTTTTCTCCCTTCAAAACTTATAAATATATAAAAACAAGCTTTTACTCGCGACTTCCACAACGTGAACCTTAGTCCAGGAATAAACAATAGCTTTTGTCACTATCCAACCCTGCAAACATCTCCATCACAACCCGTATAACTTACATTAATTATACATTGTAGTAGCTTTTTAAATAACACCAGTAGAAATAAACCAAAATCTATACTTATTATAAAAGTAAGTCCGAAAAAGCTGTCTGTCTGTATGTAATTGATTTTCTCAAAATCTACTGAACGAATTTTGTACGGTTTCCACTAAAATATAGTGCAATACTTCCGGATGTTTAAGTATATAGTTCATAACGGTATTATGTAAATTGTGTTGAGATCGCGCAATTGTTAAAAAACTTGCTTGCTGGGAGCTTTAGTCGCGTGCGCTGCGTAAAACAAGAGAGATACGCGAAAGTAATGTAATAGAGAATTGCAGATCTATAAAAATCCTACAAAAAAGTCCGCGGTAGCATGTCCCTATCTTGCACGGTTAACTTATAATAACTTCTTTTATCTTAAAAATTTTGAAAATTCGGGAAATATTTCGTAAATCACTGAATTCCACGCGGGCAACGCCGTTGTTGGCACAGCGGAAAGTTTTTATATTATACTAATAATATAAAAACTTTCTTAAAATATTGCTTTCGGCGTAAACCAAACAACGTGATATTTAGAATTTACTTCTTAAGATTACAGATTTGACTTGACTTTGACATATCATGATCAAAACACCATGAACTATTGTTAATAGATGGCGTTTCTGAATGTACAAAAGTAATAATAAAATTATTTTGCTATAATCCGCGATACAGTAAATAGCATATATATATAGTGCTAAATGTATAGTCGACTATCCGTTTTTTCATACCTGTTACATGCAGGATTCGTAAAAACACATGCACAAACCTCCACCACTGCCACCACAATACACAAGCATTACACACGTTGACTATCAAAAACTCAACAATCGTTTCGCCCCGCAACCGAAGTATCATCAGGAGATAGACTCCACGACAAAATCGCAAAGTTTCTGAATGGCATCCTATTCCTGTTAAATTAACAGTATTTATATAGCCTATATATTACCCTGGTGTATAAGGAATAATTGTGCCAAATTTCATCGATATTGGTTCAGCGGGGTGGCCGTGAAAACGTAACAGTCAGACAGACTTTCGAATTTATGATATTAGTAAAGTAAAAAGTTATATATATATGCTACAATTACACACACGATCGTCCGCCCCCTAAATAAGTAACTTAATACTTGTGTTATGGGTGACAGACAACTGGTAAATATTTACGTATACTTAATTTATTCGGACAAATAAATAGACTGCTTATATAAGTTTAACTACATATTTAAATATATAAATACATCCAAACTCAAAGAACCAACAATTTCTTTTAAGAAAATGTTGGCCCTGTACGAGAATCGAACCCGCGAATTTTTTTTTTGCATTATTGTATTATTGTAGTATTATATTTAGACTTTCATATTTAAATTTATATATCGTGCGTTCCTCAAAAAAAACAACAAAGGAACGGAACGCAGAACGCAGTTAAGCTGTGATAGCCTAGCGGTGAGACCGTGCGACTCTCTAGAGACGACATAGGTTCAAACCCCGGGCAGGCACCAATGAGTTTTTCTATTAGAACTTATGTGTCTAATTGATAATTGCAATTTATCACTCGCTTTTCGGTGAAGGAAAACATCGTGAGGAAACCTGCATATCTCTAGAGAATCTAGGGATATGTGTAACCTACCAACCCGCATTAGAGCAGCGTGGTAGGTCTTAGCTCCAATCCTTCTCTCCAAAAACGGAGAGAGGAGGCCTTAGCCCAGCAGTGGGCATAGTAACAGGCTGTTACTTTACTTTTTTTTTATCGTGCGTTATCATACTTTAAAATAAGTATAGATAAAAAAAAATGAAATGAAAAAATATATATCAAGATGTGAAGGTCAAAGTTTTCACAGCAAAAACGGCTCTGCAGAGACTGAAAGCTCTAATCTATGCAGCGACGACTCTCATGGGAGCGGAGGGTATTACTCACTAAATTGGGTAGCGTCGACCCTAAGGGATCTTGCTTTACGAAACTAAGTCTCGTACCATTTGGCAAGTTATAAAACAGCTATTTTTCTATTTTCACTACTTAACATCTATACTTATTATAAAACAAAGTCCCAAAGAGGTGTCTGTCTGTATGTAATCGATTTTCTCAAAATCTACTGAACGGATTTTTGTACGGTATTCACCAAAAGATAATGCAATACTTCCGAATGGTTTAGGCATATAGTGCACATCGGTATTAAGTAAATTTTATTGAAGAGATCGCATAGTTGTCAAAAAACTTGCTTGCTGGAAGCTGTATTCGCTTGCGCTGCGTAAACCAGCAGAGTTACGCTAAAGTAATTTACTAGAGAATTGTAGATCTATAAAAATACTACAAAAAAGTCCATGATAGCATGTCTCTATCTCTTATGGTAAATTCACAATAATTACTTTTATGTTTAAAATTTGAATTTTAGAAAGAAGACGTGAGACGCTGGTTTACACGCTGGCACAGCTAGTTTAATATAATATGAATATCATCAATCATCATCCTCCTACCCTTATCCCACTCTAAGTGGGGTCGGCACAACATGTTAAAAAATTGTTGTCACATGATTTGGCTACGTATTTTACGACCGGCCGCCTGTGTGACGTCAAATTGTCTTAGTCGCCTCACACCACTGACCTGACCACCCTCATTTCTTACCGAGGTGTCGTAAAAGGTGACTAAGGTAAGTTGACATCAGGCAGGCGGCCGGTCGTAAAATAACTGGCCAAAACGTGTAACAACATGTTGAGCGGTCCCCACTTAAAGTGGGATAAGGGCAGAGGAATGGTGATGATAGAAATACAACACTATATTAGATTTTTACGTAAATAATAAAAAAGAAACAGAGCCAATATTTATTACTTTATTAATGTTATACCGTTTTTGTTATGGGTAAGAAATCATTATTGAAGCATCAAAAGCCTTTGTTTATGCACGACTCATTATCCGACTGGGAAATTTGCAAAAGACAAGCCGGTCAAAGGTGAAATCGACGCAAATACGGGTCCTTTCAGACGTCATGGATTTAATGGATTGGTATGAATAGTATTTAAGGTGGAATTGAGATAAACAATCAAGCTGTGATAGCCCAGTGGTGAGACCATGCGACTCTAGAGACAGACATGGGTTCAAACCCGGGCAGGCATCAATGAGTTTTTTTATTAAAACTTATGTGTCTAATTGATATTTGCAATATATCACACGCTTTTCGGTGAAAGAAAAAATAGTGAGGAAACCTGAATATCTCTAAAGAATTCTAGGGATATGTGTAACCTACCAATCCGCATTGGAGCAGCGTGGTAGGTCTTAGCTCCAATCCTTTTCTCCAAAAAACGGGGAAAGGAGACCCATTCCCAGCACCTACTGCTGGGAATGGGTCTCCTTATTAACAGGCCGTTACTTTGAGATAAACACTATATTAAATAAATATATAAATACAAACAAATGGGACAATTACTGGCCAAAACCCTCAACCTAGGTAAAAACAAAACCTAGGTCCTCTGAATTAAACACTTCACTAATCACTTTATTCGTGAACCGTATTAACAGTCATCATATTCATAATCATTTTTTTCGGACACTTACTAATGTCGTTAGCCTTGAAGTCTAACGTTACCACGATAGCGTTACCCGGAGGATGGGCGGGGGTAGAAGCATCGTCGGGTGGAGCACACAATAGATTATTCTGTGCTTCAGAGTTATAGAACATCATTAAGCAATGCCTACACCTATATAATGTTTATTTATTTATTTAGGAACAACCAGTGGCAGTTACATTAAAACATTAAATTAAACTAAGTACACCACAAAAGGCATTAAATGCATTGCCTTTAGGTGTCACAGCATGCACATCATTATTTATAAGGACAACAATGAACATGTAAAATGGACAACAATGTTAAATAATATTTTGAAAAATCAAAGTATAGTACCCGGCATTATATAATGCACATCGATGGTTAAAACGAAACAGCCGGCCAGTTGGGTTTCGTAGAGCGCTGTCACTGTCACTCAGTTAGTATGTGACGTTTCACACGGGTTCGTCAGTCTGTGCGACAGAGACAATGCTCTATGAAGCAGAATCTAGCCGATTTCTCTCTCTAAGCCTCGATGTGCATTATTTATTGCCGCGTACTATACGTTTCAATTATAAGTGTACTTTAAGGATCAATATTAGCTCCGTTATTCTTTTTATTGTATATAAATGATTGAATACATATTTTTTCATTATAATCTTGGTTATCGTGCAACATAGAAGTCATTAATTTTAAATAAAAACAAATATGAATACAATTTCGAACATATGAGTGGTTTTCGTCCTAAATCATTTTTCGGTACTCGAAAGTTTTTTGTTTCGCAATAATGTGGTATTGTTGCAAAACCTAAAACATGGTTAAGGTAGGGCTTTTATAAAAATGAAGGTATATTTTATAACTTTTTGTAAAAAGAATGTTCAATGTTCAATGTTCAATTTAATGTTCAAGTCCATGCATATGTACTTACGATGTCACGGGCATAAAATAGTAATATATAGAGAACAGACATTGTCTTATGTCAGTAATTTATCCATAGAGACCAGTTTCATCGTCAGATATTTTTAAAAGCCATTTATAATGTTGCCAAATGACATATCAAAGAACAATACTTAAGAACAATGTGAGGTCGAGCGCTCTAAATCTGAAACACTGCCAAGCGCTGAAAATGCCAGTAATGTATGAAAACGGACAAAGGCGAGGCACCACTTTTACCTATTAATCCATACTAATAATATTAACATCGAACTGTATACTTGTCTTTCTGTCTGCTTGTTTGATATGTTTTCATGGCTAACTCGCTTGAGAAATGTAAATGAAATTTTTCTTAAATTAAGGCTTGTAAGGTCGGGAAAGATGTGATAGCTGAATGGTAAGACCGTATAACTCGTTCAAGGGGCATCAGACAGGCACAGGTCAGACAGTTTTTCTAATAAAACTTATGTGTCTTATTGATATTTGTAATTTATCACACAATTTTCGGTGAAGTAAAACATCGTGAGGAAACCTGCATATTTATCATCCAAATAATCTTCATTGTGTAATATGCTTTACGTATAAGCATATTTCTTACACTTTGACTGGCCCGTTGGCGCTGTGGGTAGTGACCCTGCCTTCAGCTACGCGGGTCGCGTGTTCGATTCTCGCCGAGACATAGCATTTTTTATAAACAATTTGTTGGTTCTCTAGAGGATTTTGCGGATATGTAGGTACTACCAATCTCCATTGGCACTCGTGGGGGGTGAAGGGGTTAGCACTAACCCTTCTATCCAAAAACGGAGAGGAAGAACTTTTGCCCAGCAGTGGGATACGCGGGTTTATCGCGATATCATCCATGTGATAATGCAATATATAATTAAAAATTCAGGTGACTAATTTGAAGACCCTTCAATTAATATAAAGGTTATTTTTCATGCAACTACGTTTAAAAGTACACTCTACATTTAGCATTACATAAATTTTCTGTGAATTGCATATTAAAGCAAAATAATATTACATAAGTGTACTAGAAGTAAAATCTTCTGAGTGATTTTAATGCACACAAATATACTTATTTAAATCATACAATTAAAAATTGTACATTGAATAAGTAGCTCTTATCCTTAGAATATTTGGAAGTGAATGAGACTCTTATCCTTTTTGTTTGTGAGTAAAAAAGTTATTGAGTGTTTTTATTTGTACCGCTTTAACACTTTTACCGTTTAAAGTATTTTTACAATAAATCAGTAAATATAAATATAAAATATAAAACAGTTGTCACAATTTTTTTCTAGATTTCAAATTTCAAACATAAAAGTAGTTATTGGGAGTTAATCATTCGAGACATGCTATCGCGGACTTTTTTGTAGTATTTTTATAGATCTACAATTCTCTACTAAATTACTATAGCGTATCTCTGCTGGTTTACGCAGCGCACGCGACTAAAGCTCCCACAACACAACACAGTTCGGCTAAATACAAATTACTTATTTTATTTATTTATTTTTGTAAGACCATCAACGGCAAATATATGAATTATATAAAACATACTTAATATTAATATAAATCGGTTTTCAGATAAATGTGTCTTCAATTACAAATGGTGACGACGTGAGCATTACAGTTGAGAAAGCATCAAAGCCAAATGGTATTAAAACAAAAAAATTAAATAAAGGGAAAAATTAAATTATACGAAACTACGAAATTCAATACAACTTTATATCCCAAGAGATTAATTATATTGTAATCGTATTTAGAATAAATATTTTTCTCAGAGTACCAGAGCGCCCAGAGTACCTCTTTATTCCTCCATAAGAAGACCCTTGGCTTTCCTTGCTCTTGTAACCGTCAAAATCAGCCAATAATGGAATTCGCAAGAGAAATATATCAGCTAGAGTGAGTCATTTTCGAGCACAAAACCTAGTAGTGATAGACTAGAATTCTCGTTCATTTTTGCTTTTGACACTTCTGTTAAGGTTAAATTTTTACAAATAAGAACGCTTCTACCTTTACTTAGCTTATATTATATATAGCTTAACTTGTATATCCAATAAATTTATCCAATTAATTTTAAGTATGTTTTATGTAATGTAAAAAATTGTTTTTGTCGTTGATGGTCTTATAAAATAAAATAAAAATAAAACAAAAATAAGATTTAGTCATTGAACGTTTTGGGCGATGATGCAAACTCATAAAGTTCTGCATTATAAGATAATTTTATTCAAATTCAAATATTCTTTATTCAAGTAAACTTGTAATAGAGTGCTTTTGAATCGTCAACTCTACCACTGGTTGGGAATGCTATTCCTATCGAGAAGAGCCAGCAAAAAACTCGGCGGTTGCTCTTTTCAAAGTATAATTTCTTATTACTGAGGTCGAAGAATAACTATGTCCACGCATTTTTATCGTCTAAGTATATAATCCTCAATCCTTTCTATATTAGCCTTTTGTGATAGTGTTTTTAAACTGCTGCAATGGCAAAGCTAAAATAGATTGCGGAATTTTATTATATAAACTTATACCCAAATCCACAAACGACTAATGTAGACAATGTCATATTATATAGATAATTTCAAACATTTTCCAAGTTTATACGTTAATTTTTAGCCTGATTATTGTAACAATTTAACACAATCAAAATAGTTGTCAGTATTATTTACGTCAAAAAATTACTGCTTATTTTATAGTCGATCGAGTTTCGTTTATTATTTTGTTAGAAACGACTTACGTACTTACGCAAGACGCAAATCAGGAACCGCAAGCGTATGTCGGTTCCTGCTTTGTCTATTATGTACATCGCCAATCTTTTTATAATTATGTATATTCTGTATGTATGCCGTGTGCTATCCGGCTAAGTAGAATAGACCACCCTCATTTCTTACCAAGGCGTCGAAAAAGGCGACTAAGGTAATTGAGACCCACTGAGTGGTATTCAGCTGAGTAGAATAGACCACCCTCATTTCTTACCGAGGTGTCAGAAAAAGCGACTAAGGTAAGTCCACCCACCGTGTGGTATCCGGCTGAGTAGAATAGACCACCCTCATTTCTTACTGAGGTCACCTTTTACGACTAAAAGGTGTCCAAGGTAAGTTGATCCGGCTGAGTAGAATAGACCACCCTCTTTCTTACTGACGCCCGGTCGTAAAATACGTAGCCAAATCATGTGACAACATTTTTGTAACATGTTGTGTCAATCTCACTTAGAGTGGGATAAAGGCAGGAGGATGATGATCTATATTCGTATATACAAAAAATTGATCATTTGATTTCAAAAGGCTTTTGCTCATTAGTAGGCTATTTTGTTCATCTATGCATGTAAGCCCTTCAAGCTCCCGTCACTGTCACAGCATACTTCATTCAACACGTCAGAAGCAAAAGTTTTTCAATTAAGAAACCCGTCCCGATAATAATGAAATTCCGGAATAATTTTCCGAGTTCTCCTGAGTATTGGATATGACATGAAAGAAAATTCACGAATCGCAACGACGCGTGTCCTAAGCTGTCGCATATATGATGAACGTGTTAATCAGATTTCAATTCAATACGAACTTATATGTGACTTGGCGTCGAGTTTGGCGTTTCTTCATCTTTGTTCATCACATTCGCTGGCATAACATTCGTCAGATATCTCAAGCACTTTTGAATCGTCAAGGTTCATAAGCTTAATGAAGGTACCACTGGTTCAGAATGTTGCTTTTACCGAGAAGAACCAGCAAGATCCGAGTTAAATCTTTCACACATTTTCAACTTATAATCAGCCTGAAGTCCTGATTGAAGCTGGATGGATTTTGCAGTCCAAGCATTTTTATCATTTATATAGTATTCAATTATATAATAATATTTGTACCAGTGACATCTCACGCGTGGAAATCAATGTTTCACAAAATTGAATTTAAAACATAAAAGTAGTTATTTCGAGTTAAACATAAGATAGAGACATGCTGTCGCGGACTTTTTTGTATGTTATTGATCTACAACTCTAGTACATTACTGTAGTGTATCACTGCTGGTTTACGCGACGCACGCAATTAAAGCACCCAGCTGACGAGTTTCTTTTACAACCGCGCGACCTCTTCCATATAATTTACATAAAACGGTAATGTACTATCAAGCTAAACCTACCGGAAGAATTGCACTACCTTTTAGTAAAACCTTACAAGAAAATTGATCACATACATACATATATATTGTGGGGACTTTATTTTATAATAAGTATAGATGCTTATGTATAAGCTAATTCCTTATACTTAATATAAACCTTTGTGTAGACGAGTCTACTATTTGGTTTTGAATCTTAATACTTCCTTTATTTGAATCCAGTGGATTCCTGCAATTGAAATATATTTATAGTAGTTTATATATTTTAAGAATGTTACATTTTAAGAATTACAGTCCTCCCTCTAAATGATTATAGTTTTATTTTCAAATGTATACTGTTAAAATTATAATGCATTAAGGCTTACCAAAAAATAAATTTCATTTTCTGATTAAAAAATAAATTTACATTCCTTCGGGAACAGGAAAACAGAGAATTAAGTTGAGAGTAGGTTAATATTTAAGTAGAAGCGAACGAATCCGCGGTTACAGCTTGTTTAATATACATACGTCATCGTAATGACGTCATACCTCTTGGGTAATCAAAAATTTTGCGCCAAATAAATGTTCTTCCCATTATTTTAATAAAGCCGTAGTAATATTACGGAAGTGAATCTCTCAAAGTTTATTACGTTTAAAGGAGAGGGTAAATTTAATTATGATCAATTTACATTAATTTTATATTAAAAGACGTGATATCCTAACGGTTAGAGTGGATGCTTACAAAGAGCATTTATAAAAAATAGGATTCTTGTAATTTGAGAATATAAAAAAATGAAATATTTTGACACTATATTCGTTCATCATCCATCATCCTCCTGCCCTTATCCCACTCTAAGTGGGGTCGGCACAACATGGTAAAAACATGTTGTCACACGATTTGGCTACGTATTTTACGACCGGACGCCTGCCTGACGTCTTACCTTAGTATTTTACGACCCCTCGGTAAGAAAGAGGGTGGTCTATTTTACTCAACCGGATACCTAACGGCGGGTCAACTTGCCTTACTCGCCTTTACGACATCTCGGTAAGAAATGAGGGTGGTCTATTCTAATCAGCCGGGTACCACACGGCCTTGACACAATATTCGTTGTCGGTAGTTAATGTACACAACCCGGCTATACTAACGTATATATCGGGAAGCCCTACTTACTGTGGCAGGAACGCCGTATGAAGAGCTCAAGAATAAGGGCCTTTAACGGGTTTGGAAATAGGGCTCACCCAATAAAATGAGTCGTGATTATAGCCAGTTTCTGTACATTGAATATGAATACTACTCACGATCGTTTAAATTATATTGTTTCCACTACGTTCCTATTATGACCCAAAGGTGAAATCACGTCATCTTTACCAGGGTGTTGCTGATTCAAATCCCGGAAATGCTACTAACTAACTGCTTGAATGATGTTAACAATTTGTTATGAAATTTATAATTGGGCGTTACTTTGCGAAGATTCATAATACAAAAGTAATAATAAAATAGTTTTGCTGTAATCCGCGATAAATTAATTTATCATTTTTTTATTATTATTATTTATTTTTACTATTTAAGCGGATTTTAGCAAAACGCCGTGTGGTATCCGGCAGAATAGAATAGACCAGCCTCCTTTCTTACCGAGGTGCCGTAAAAGGCGACTAAGGTAAGTTGACGTCAGGCAGGCGGCCATTATTAAAATTTATTTATTTATTTATTTAAAGGGAAACAAACAATTATAATAAAACTTAAAATATTAGACGCATGGGGTAGACAGAAATCAGCAGTTTCCACTGATAAAAAAATGTTATAACTACAAGAAAAACAACAAGAAAAAAAGTAAAAATTAAAATAAAAAAGAGCAAAAATTAAAATAACGTTAATAGAGTACAAAATAAAAAAGGCTAAAAAAAATGGCTAAAATATTAATTAAATATCACTTAATATCACAAAAATTAATAATTTGCAATTTTATCTTAAAAGTATTATACATTTTATCGTGCATAATATCAATATCTAAATTTTGACAATATGTATTGTACATTCTGCATGCACAATAAATAAATACAAATAAATAAATACGTAGCCAAATCATGTGACAACAAGTTTGTAACATAAGCCGACCCCACTTACAGTGGGATAAGGGCAGGAGAATGATGATTATGCGGATTAGAGCAAAATAATTTTATTATTACTTTTATCTATTCTGATACTATAATACAAAAATTATAAAACTGAAAACAAAATTCTTATGACAAACATTACGTACAGAACAAAAATAAAAAATTAAAAAGTTTCATTACGATACAGGTCTTGTATGGACACCTGTATCATAATGTAATTTTTTAATCATAACGATACACCTATACAATTTCCAGCCGGACCAAGGAGGTTGAACCTCTACCTTAAAAAAAAAGTTTTCAATGAATGGGCCTACGGCGACGCAACACGCATGCGCAATCGATGCTTGCGCCTTGGCGCCAATATATGACATTTAAAAAATCCTTTCAATATTTAAACGAAATTTAGTTTTGTTTGTAAAAAAAATAAGTTTTTGTGTAAAAACATGTCTGAGAGCGGGGATAGTGGTAATTGTACACCACCAGATATTCCGAAAGCTGCGTCAAACATGACCGTGAACCTGTTGCCGACGAAATCTAGGAGCAACTTTATTAAATGTTACCACGAGTTCATGGAATGGAAACGTACGTTTTACGTATTGTAGTATGAGAGTAGATAAAGTAGTGTATGATACTGTACATAACTTGGTCTTATAACACTCGTGTGACACTATAAAAAAACTCGCCTGCGGCTCGTTTTTTTAAACCACACTCGTGTTATAAGAACCCTTATTATGCAACAGTATCATAAACTACTATTAAATTTGTTATGCCCTTTAAAGTGAAGAAAAAGTTGTAAGGAAAGCTATAAGGGTCTTGGGAACATCTGAGAAATGTCCAACACGTCAATACACTTTCAAGCAAGTGAGGCTTAAGAATCACTCCAAAAGAAGAGCAGCAGGCCTACCATGAACCCTTATTGCGGCTCAATTGAAGACGTAAATTAAATTGTTTTGCTTTTGCATACCATGACGTCTTAAAGACGCACACTTTAAAACGTTGCCGAATGAGCGTTAGGAACTCGTCCTAAGAACATGTGACTAAAAGAGACAGAGTTATCTATAGTTCATATAACGTTATCCTTTTCAAACATTACGACCCCAATGCAATCAACACTTCATTGTGCGAAAAGAAAGCGGTTCGCGGTCGTCATTTACGTCTTCAATTGAGTCGCAATAAGAGTTCATGGCAGGCCTGCGGAAAGCAACCTGTCTTGGGCCTGGTATCAACCATAGTAGAGAAGAGAGGAAAAGAGAAGAGTTTTGAATACCGATTAGGTAACGTTATTTAAGTTCAGCGGAGAGGTGATATGGAAGCGATATCTGATTGGTATCTAAAACCCATCTACACTCCTCTTCGCTTTATTGAATGGCGGGCCTTAGCCTTGCAATAGGACTAAAGAGGCCGCTAATTTACTTTATTTACTCTGCTGGACTAACGTATTATACTTTCTCTCCAATAAAAAAAGAACGCCTTCATTCAGTTGCGAAATTTTATAAAGGCGAAAGTATGTACAATCAGTGCTTCTACTGGGTATAACTAACTTAATTTTGTATAGAAATAGACTTAAAATAAATAAACTGTTAAATGATGTAAGAAGCAAGCGTTACTTTGCGGAATTCCATATTACAGAAATTATAACAGAACTGCTTTGCTATATTCCGCGTAGGTTAAGCGAATACATGTGATGCTAAGTATATTAAGCAGGCAAAATTCACGTACCTTACACATGCAGGACAAGTCACAACACGTATCCCACCAGCAACAAGTCACATATGCAATACACACATAACCATAACCACCACCAAAATCATTACGATCGTTTCGCCCTGAAATACAAGCATCATCAGGAGGATAGGGTCCACGACAAAATCGTAATGGCGATTACGATGGCAACCTACGCGGATTATAGCAAAGTGGTTCTGTTATAGTTTCCGTAATTAACAGGTAGATTTCCTTGGATGGGCTAAATTCTTTTCCAAGTACTGATATAGTAGTAAATTTAATGTAATAATAAATCTTTATAAATTAAAATTAAATCCAATGAATAGGCACTGAAACAAAGTAAGCTTAAGATTCAAAAACATCTAGTAAAACGTTGTGACTTAATTTCTTGTCCTAATTTTATCTTAATCTAACTTTACACTGGAAATGCGTAACAGAAATTTTAATGTATCCAACGTGGCTGTGAGTTTAAAAGTGAAATATTTTCAGCTGAAAATTTCGCGTCGGATCTATGACAACTTCGCCCTACTTCTACTTGAAGGGCCTAAAACCACTCTGCCGTGACGGCCATTGGGGGCATTACAATTTTCATGCCTGCTAAAAACCCAACGTTTTGAATTCATGCTTTTAGTAACAACATCACTATTTGATCAGAGATTAAGCTACCGCGTGATACCGCCGTGCGGTATCCAGCTGTGTAGAACAAACCACCCTCAGTTTTTACTGAGGCGTCGTAAAAGGCGACTAAGGTAAGTTGACTCGCCGTGTGGTATCCGGCTGAGTAGAATAGACCACCCACTTGCTTACCGAGGGGTCGTAAAATACGACTCAGGTAAGTTGACGTCAGGCAGGGGGCCGGTCTTAATAAAATATGTAGCCAAATCATGTGACAACATGTTTGTAACATGTTGTGTCGATCCCACTTCTCATTGATGAATATTATTTGTTATCATTGTACAGACGTACTTACTAGTTGAAAGTAATCCAAAATTCTGACAATAATTTTACCATCAGAAGGTAAATTACAAGGCGCGTCTCGAGGCTCCGATTAAAGTCGTAATTTTAATCCTTCAAGTTTCACAAGCAGAAATAATTGCAAGGAAGATGTAATACGCAAAATTTGTTAAAGGGAACTGCTCGTCATCTCTGTAGGCGTATTAAATGACTGGTAAAGTTTTGTCATTTGTTGTCATTATCACTGACGTGGTTTAAAGTATGATTGTACTTTAAACCACGGATTTTACTTTAAAACAAGGCACATGTAGTGAAGAATTAAACGTACTCGTATAAGTTTCTAAAGAATCTTAGATGCTTGAACCTTTGATGAGAAAGAATATAATATTTTAATATTTCATACAGAGTATACTTAATGCAAATTTCTTGAGCCGAAAGTTTATGGATGAAATGATGTTACAGAATGTTGCATGTCGAAAATTCTATTTTCACGGGAGCGTTGAGTTTTCAACAGGTGTACTTTGTTCGTTTTACATGCCTAAGTAAATGTAAATAATTTAATAAGGCATTTTATCGCGCCCCGCTATATTGGTTTTTATATTAGATGACGCGACCTTCTCTCATATCCAAACGAGTAAAAAGGTAGCAACGTAAAAGTAAAGTAACGGCCCGTTACAATCCCACTACTGGGCATAGGGCTCTCCGTTTTTGGAGAGAAAGATTTAGAGCTAAGATATACCACGCTGCTCAAATTCGGATTGGTTGATTCCACATATCCCAGAATTCTCTAGAGACATACAGGATTTCTCACGATGTTTTTACCGTAAAGCGTGTGATAAATTGCAACTATCAATTAGACACATATGTTTTTAATAGAAAACTCATTGGTGCCTGCCCGAGATTTGAACTCGTGATCACTTCGTAAGAATTGCACGTACACCTTGGGCTATCACAGATCCAAAGAAGTATTAAGCCTTTATTAGAGTTAAAAGTAGACGATGCGGTCAAGTTTGAGTGAATTTTGAACTTTCATAAATTTAAAATATTGAGAGTAATTACTGTATTAATGAATATAAATTAAAGGGATAGTCTAAGAGAAGGCATACTCTGATACAAGCCCTAAACCAATTATATAAATTTCAAGCTCGAATTTTAGCTTTGCCATTTCATCTGTTTAAAAATACTTTTAAAAGGAGGCTGATACAGAAAGCCTAATTGTTGAAATTATCATTGATGATAAGAATGCGTCGATATAGCCAATCTTCATCCCTGTACAGGATAATAACCTAAAGTACTTAGTTATAAGAATTATTTACAAAAGAGCAATCGCTAGCAGTCCTTTCCGTTTCTTGCTGGCTCTTCTCGGTAGGAACAGCTTTCCGAACCAGCAGTAGAGTTCACGACTCAAAAGCACTTCTATACAAGTTTACTTGAATAAAGAATATTTTGAATTCGAATTTCAAGTTGATTAAAATAATTGTCTATCGTTAATAGACATTGTTAGGAGGCGACAGAGATTCACCAGAAGAGGATGTCATCGCTTACAATTGCGTTAAAACTGATCTAGACATTATATTTAGTACATTAATACTCAAGATCTCTGTGTTGGTGCAAGTGAATAAATAAAGGCGGAGAATATTTAATTTATATATATAGTAAACTAATAAACTAGTAAATGATTAAAGCCGATTTAAATACGCAATAAATACATATGAGGAAGCTTTAAGGTTGCTCCTATAATAGACAAAATATCAGCTAGACTCAGCTGGTACGGACACGTTATGCGACGGCTCAACGATGGTGATGTAAGAATTACCTTTCCATGGTTATTAAAAAGAGAGGTAGTTGAAGATACTATCTGGATGACGAATATCCAAAAGGCCATGAAAAGAATACGAATTGAATGGCATTATTAGAAAAGCCTACCCCGCGTAGCGGCAAGGACAAATACAAAGAATAAGAACAAACAAATAAACAAATACACTTTATTGCACAAATAAAAAAATCATAAAAGATATATAAAAACACATATTTCACGTACACGATATATAAAAATAAGAGTATAGGGATAGGTCCGCGAAATATATTTTATACAGGGTGGCACTAAAGCTAAGAAAATTAGAATTTATTTTATTTTTGTTTCTATTTATTAGGATAACCAACAAGACTTACATTATTAATACTATAAAATACTTTAACAACTATTTAATTCAATGTAGCCTTAGTTATGGGGTGCCAATGTCGGTCGGCCTCCTCGTGGCGCACCCTGGGCAGGTCTCTTGAATATTATATGTATTCCAGGGGCCTGGCGGACGGACTGAGGTAACCCGTAAGCCTGGCAACGGGAACGGGGGCCTTCGGGTCGCGAGGAAGAAAACCTCTATAAAAAATTACCCGTGGGGGGCGGAAACGCCCACGATGCGCGGCGAGCCGTTCCGCCTGTGTTCTGCCATGGTCGGTAGGCTTTTTGGCTCTCAATTCGGGGGCCTCGTGGGGCGGGAGTATACCGTAATCCGCAAATTAGGGCGGAACCGGGGGCCGCTTCTTCTTTTTTTTGGAGGGGGGCTGCGAGGAAGACAACCTCTATAAAAAATTACCTGTGGAGGCGGAAACGCCTACTATGCGTGGCGAGTCGTTCCGGCTGTGTTCTGACATGGTTGGTAGGCTTTTGGCTCTCAACTCGAGAGCCACGTCGGGCGAACCGTAATTCCGCAAGTTAATGCGGAACCGGGGGCCGCTCTTCTCGTTCGAGGGGAGGGGCTGCGAGGAAGAAAACCTCTCTAAAAAATTACCCCTAATCTCAAGGTTTTGGGGCTCGCCGAGGAGATGAATGGCTGGGGGGTATCCAGTCGCGAGGGCCTCACCCAATCCCAAGGTTTTGCCTGCCGATGGGATGCATGGCTAGAGGGAGTCTGGTCGATAGGGTAACCCAAAAAAAAAAAAAAAACACAAATGAAAGCATGGGTCCAATTACAGTATTAACTACCCAGGAGGGTCCCGGGTCCACCGGGGAATCCCTCACCGCGACCAGTGTTTCACCGCAGTCCGCGAATGATACTTTGCGGGTGCCGTGTGACACTGGCCGTGGTCGCCCCACTGTATCTGGGGGGGCAACCAATGCTTTGGAGGAGATCGGGGGTACCAGTGGGATCGAGACCGGCTTGGCTGGTGTTTCCGCTGGTACGTGTGAAGAGTTACGGCGCAATCCTGCGCGTAGTGCAAAGAAGGTGGCTGACGCTCGCAGTGCGAGCTCCGGTTCGGGAAGGAGTTCCAATAGGGCTTCATATCAGAGCTGCAATGTCAGCATGGAGGATCTGGCGCAGACAAAATCGGGCAGTAAGCCCCAAAAGCGTCCCAGAAGTGTGAGTGGGAGCTTTTCAGACTCGGAAGAAGACGTAGGGTCCAAGAAGGCCACAAGAAAATCTCGGGCACATGTACGAGGATCGCAGGTGGGTCTCCGGGAAGCACGCGACGAGTTTCAGCGTCGCATGCTTACCGAAGACGCTGACGATGACAGTGATTCTTCGCCTAGTGGCAGGTCGACGAGAAGGTCGGCTGCCGTACCAGATAAGACAATTGTTGCCCAAGGATTCCGTAAGGTCTCTGAAGGCAAAACAGATGCAAGGACAATCAACTCGTCACAGGTGTGTGATGAGCTTTTGAAAAACGTTGATGAAATGAAAGCAACTGTGGGAAAGTCACGCAACCTTAATGGTAAATGTCGCGGCACCCTCAACCAAGTTGCTCAAAAAATGGAAGAGTTTATAAGGGTTCTAGCTGGGCGTAGCGAGGCAGAGGAGATCAAAATACTCAAAGCTGAAAATGCCCGGCTAGTTATGGCGGTCAGTAATCATACCAGGGAGATCACGATTCTAAAAGAAATGATTCCTGTGATCTCCTCCCAGGGAGAAACCCCGATCAAAGCATCGGTTAAAGCCAGCGGACAGAGGTTTGCTGTAGGAGGTCTGACAATGGAAGAGGAGATGGTCAGCCTTCGAAATATGGTGGCGGCCAGATTTGAGGCCATGGAGAGCCGACTGCCTCCTGAGGCAAGACTGAGGCCCCCACTGGCCTCTGATAAAAAAGAAGTGTCTGGCAGGAGCAAAACCGGATCAAACAAAACAAGAGTGGCGACAGATAGTGAAAGGAAGGTTAAGGCCCAAAAGAGCACTGCAGTGGCTGTAGATCGTCAGCACAGCCTTCCTGGGCCAAAGAAATCGATTATTCAGGTGGTTGACCCAGTAAACAATATTGGTGATGAGGCCAACCAATCGAAGTATAATGAAAAGAAGGAAAGATCGGAAAAGAAGGAGACAAAGGCCGCCAAAAAAGATTCGCGACCTGAGCCCCGCCCGCTGCCACCAGCCCCTGCTTCCATGAGCGAGGGCTGGAATGTGGTGGCGAGAAAGGGCACTAAAAAGAAGAAGCAGGTGCCGGAAAAGATTAAAGGCCCTGCGGTCACCACCACCAACAAAGAGCAGCCAAAACAAGGGGGAAAAAACAAACTCAAGACCCCAAGTTCGGCTGCAGTCGTGGTGACTTTGGGTGAGGAGGCCGCTGAGAAAGGCCTGACATATGGCGAGATACTGGCCAGGGCCTATCGGTGTGTAAATATCGACGACCTGGGGCTGGGTGTCGGTATGCGCCTGAAGAGGGCGGCGACGGGGGCCCGAATGTATGAAATTTCCGGGCCCGAAAAGACAGAGAAGGCGAGCGCCCTGGCTGGTCGGCTCAGGGAGTTCTTCTCGAATGAGCCAGCGGTACGCGTGTCCACGCCCACAAAAAGGGCTGAAATACGCATTGTGGGTCTGGACGATGCCACGACCGAAAAAGATGTGGTCATCGCTATCACCCGGGTCGCGGAGTGCTCCGCTCATGATATCCAGACCGGGGTGGTCCGCAGGACAGGGAATGCTCTGGGTTCTCTCTGGCTCAGGGTCCCTGTCGCGGTGGCCAAGAAGTTGGTGGCGGGTGGAAGGCTTTTGGTGGGTTGGGTCTCGGCTCGTGTTCAGCTGCTCGAGGCCCGCCCGCAGAGGTGCTACAGGTGCCTAGAAAAGGGGCACCTCAGGGCCGAGTGTTCGTCGGCCATCGACCGTAGCGGCGAATGCTATCGCTGCGGTCAAACAGGCCATAAGGCCCAATCCTGCTCAGCAACTCCGCATTGTGGGAGCTGCGAACGAGCAGGATTAAAGGCCGACCACAGGGCGGGGAGCGGGCAGTGTAAGGCACCGTCCGCTCCAAAGAGGAGAGGAAGGGGGGGTGATGGCCCGAGGGTCCCCTCGCCACCCACCGCCGCCCCGGCTCAGCCTTCTACGAGCCGGATTATGGAGGATCCAATGGAGGTCGTTAATTGATGGCCGCCATACGATTCCTCCAGGCGAATATCATGCGCTCCACCAGGGCCCAGGACCTCATATTCCAGACCTTGGCGGAGCGTATGGTGCATGTGGCAGTGGTCTCCGAACCCCTTTTCGTCCCATCGAGCGAGGAGTGGGTCGGAGACCTTAATGGAGACGTGGTCATCGCATCTAGGGCTGTAGTCGGCTCCCCAGCCCTAGAGCGCGTAGTGAGGGGACGCGGATACGTCTCCGCCAAAATTGGGGACGTATCCGTTATTGGGGTGTACTTTTCGCCGAATAGACTGTTCTCCGACTTCGAGCTCTTTATGGCTGAAGTTGGAGTTCTGGTGAATAGACTACGACCCGGCAAAGTGGTCCTGGCCGGAGATCTCAACGCGAAATCCGCCGCGTGGGGCTTTCCGGTTACGGACGTCAGGGGAAGGTTCCTGGAGGGTTGGTTGGCCTCGGCTGGGATGGCCGTCATGAACCGGGGGACGGCTGACACATGCGTGCGTTGGAATGGCGGCTCCAAAGTCGACGTTACCTTTGTCGACGCCGCCATGTCACCATGTGTCAGGAATTGGGAGGTAATAGTGGGTACGGAATCACTCTCGGACCATCGATACATATGGTTCGAGGTGTCCTCACGCCATACTCCCTCCCTCATTTCTCCCTGGTCGCGAAGAGATGACGGCCCTCGGTGGTCCGTCAAGAAGATGGATCCCGAGTTCCTCGTCGAGGCTGCAATCGTTCAGGCGTGGGCCGCTGGGTCCACGGGAGGGGATGTTGCCGCGGAGGTTGAGGACCTTCAGCGGCGGATGTCGCTCGTCTGCGACGCCAGCATGCCGAGGGTGCGATGCACAGGGCCAGCATGCGGGGTGTACTGGTGGTCGGAGGAGCTGGCGCACCTGCGTGATCAGTGTAGGGCTGTGCGCTACCAGTATACACGGTGCAGGCGTCGTAGGCGACGCGACGTTGAGGAGGAGAGGCGCCGTTACGAGGCCTATAGGACTGCCCGTGCTACTTTGCGGGCGGCCATCGCCGAGGCAAAGGACAGGGCCCACAAGGAGATGGCCGAGGAGCTCAGTAGGTATCCGTGGGGGAGGCCTTACAAAGCGGCGCGGAAGAAACTTTGCGCTCGCGCCCTCCCCCTCACCGAGACTCTTCGGCCGGATTTCCTCGAATCCGTGGTGGAAGCCCTGTTCCCGCAAGCAGCCGAGGTGGAGCCGCCTCGTATGGCGTCTCTCGAGGAGGAGGACGGCACTGTGTCGGGTGCGCCAGCGGTGTCGGAGTGGGAGTTAGCCGGGGCGGTGAGTCGTATGAAGGCGAAAAACACCGCCCCTGGCCCTGACGGTATCCCCGGGCGCGCCTGGTCTCTTGCCCTGGGTCCGTTGGAGTCTGGACTCAGGGCGACGTACAGTGCCTGCCTCGAGCAGGGCCTTTTTCCCCGTAGGTGGAAAACGGGGAGACTGGTCCTGCTCAGGAAGGAGGGTAGACCGGCCGATACACCCTCCGCGTATCGGCCCATCGTTTTGCTGGACGAGGCGGGGAAGCTACTCGAACGCATAATAGCTTCCCGTATAGTCCACCACCTCCAAGAGGTAGGGCCCGACCTCAGTCGTATCCAGTGCGGATTCCGCCAGGGCAGGTCCACCCTCGACTGTATCGAGGGTGTAAGACTTCTGGCGGAGGAGGCGACAACCCGGGGCGAGGTTGTGTTGGCGGTGTCGTTGGACATCGCTAACGCTTTCAACACCTTGCCCTGGGGAGTGATCAAGGAGGCCCTACGCTTCCACCGCATCCCCATGTACCTGCAGCGTGTTGTCAGTAATTATCTGGCTGACCGCGCTGTGCGGTATCCGACGGCTGGGGGTGGGTGGAAGGAGCGGAGGATGTCGTGCGGTGTTCCACAGGGGTCAGTTCTAGGCCCCCTCTTATGGAACATCGGCTACGACTGGGTGCTGCGCGGGCAAATGCTTTCGGGGGTGCGTCTGTTCTGTTACGCAGACGACACCCTCGTTACTGCTCGTGCGAGCACTCACCGGGAAGCCCGTGTGCTGGCAACCGCAGCCACCGCTCATGTCGTGGCGCGGATCCGCCGGTTGGGACTGGGGGTGGCTTTGGAGAAATCCGAGGCCATCTGCTTCCACAGGCCTCGGATGGCGCCCCCAGTGGGTTCCCGGTTGGTGGTGGGCGGGACGTCCATCGAAATCTCGGGTACTCTACAGTACCTAGGATTGCTACTCGACAGCCGATGGACGTTCGAAGCCCACTTCCGGCGGCTCGCCCCCAAGTTAACGGCGACCGCTGGAGCACTGAGCAGGCTCCTCCCGAATTTGGGGGGGCCGAATGCAGGCTGCCGGCGCCTTTACGCCGGAGTGGTCCGCTCTATGGCCCTGTACGGTGCTCCCGTGTGGGCGGAGCGGCTGACTGCCAGGTCCCTGCCCTTGCTGCGTGGGGCGCAGAGAATCATGGCAGTCAGACTCGTGCGGGGCTACCGGACCATCTCCGGCGAGGCGGCCTGCGCCTTGGCCGGGTCTCCTCCCTGGGACCTGGAGGCCAAGGTGCTCGCTCAGGTCTACCGCCGTAGAGTCGAAGCCCGTTCATCGGGGGGAGACTCGGCGGTGGTAGAGGTGGACTGGCGGAGGAAAGCTCAGGAGGAGCTCCTCTGTCAATGGAGGCGGCGGCTGGAATCGCCCAGTGCAGGAGGATGGACGATTTCGGCCATCCAGCCCATTCTCCAAGGCTGGGTCGCCAGGAGGCATGGGGTCCTTACCTTCCGCCTGACACAGGTACTTTCCGGGCATGGTTGTTTCGGGAGATATCTGTGGAGGGTGGCCCAGTGCGAAGCATCTGGTGTGTGCCACGAGTGCGGCGCCGAGTTTGATACGGCGCTGCACACGCTCGCGGACTGCCCAGCTTGGGCGGTTCAGCGGGCGAAGCTCGTGGCAGAGGTGGGGCACGATCTCTCCCTGCCCACTGTGGTTCGTGCCATGGTGGACAGGGAGGGATCGTGGGCAGCGATGGCCTCCTTCTGCGAGGATGTTATCTTGCGGAAGGAGGCGGCGGGACGGATCCGGGAAGTCGAATCTTTGGATCCGATCCGCCGCAGGCGAGCGGGGCGCAGGCGACTCGCCGAAGTCCGTCGCATGCCGCCCTAACGGGGACTTTCTGGGCGTTCCGAACGGGGTTTATCGGACGCCCTCTTTATAAGGTCCCCGAGGCGGTCGATGCATCTGGTGCTCCCGATGCATCGTCCAGCGGAGGGAGGGGCCACTTTTAGAGAGGCCCCGACCCAGAGGTGGCGCACTCTGGGGTTTAGAGTTGCTGCTAGCGGGAGTGGGGTCAAATAAGGCACCCTGCACCCGCCACCAGCAGCGTGGTGGAGCATACAGGTTATTTTAGTCGGTGCGAGTCCGACATAACCACTGCCCGTTCCCGTCGGGCGATGGTACCCATAAGGGGTTTTTTCCTGTATAAAAAAAAAAAAAAAAAAAAGCCTTAGTTATAGTTTAACACGGCATGTAGTAGAAGACGCGTACATTATTTAAAGATATTTATACAAAAAAGGTAAACAAAATAAAGGATATACTATTTTTTAATTATTTCTTTTAAATTTAATTATATCCTACTTCCTACTATATTTAATTTAATATTATAAATGCGAAAGTTTGTGAGTATGGATGGATGTTTGTTACTCTTTCATGAAACAACTATTGGACGGGTTTGGATGAAACTTTACAATAATATAGGTTATACATCGGATTAACATATAGGCTACATACAATTGGTAATAATTTTATGTAATATAACGATACATGTCAATAAAGTCGGAAAAAATCTGAGAGCTATCTTGACGTACGCTGCACAAACCATTGAAGTTACACAAATATGATGTACCGTTGTATTGTTTGTCTGGAATAGTTCTAAATAAAAATCCGCGACAGCATATATCTACCTTTTATGTGGAAGCCACTATGACCAAAATTGTGAATCGTAAATTTAATTAAATTAGATACTATTTTACAATGCAAAGTTTTAGTATATTTATCAAGCTCTTATAAAAATCAATATTTTTGTCGCTTTCAGTATTACATGTAGATAAACTTAGTCTTTCACACCAAGTAATTTGGCCGAATATTTTAAAAGTTAACATGATATGATTGACTTGAATGGAGCGCCTAATATGCACGGAGCGCGGAGATTGTATGGAATCTGTCAGTTCTGAAGTTAAGCATCTGAAATTTGATGTACAATTAACTAAACAAATATTTATTTTTTAATATTAAGTAAAAATAAATGAAATATGATCTGTCACGAAACTTAATGTGGCAGACCAAATTCCACGCGAGCGAAGCCGCGGGCGAAAGCAGAACCAAGTAAGCAAGCGGATATCGCATATAAGTTATTTAACAGTTCAAAAGAAGATGAAATTAATACGTTCTTCTAAATAAATATTAACAAAAATATACAATGCATATATTATACAAAATAATGAACGAATAGCAGGTCGTCTCTTGTATTTAAGGCACAATGTTTAAAGGAAATTCTGATTTCCCGCTCGGCTTACCATAGAACGTACCGAGAGGCATCTCCGAGCGATGGAATCACCGGCTTTCAATTTATATGACTTTCAAGCAAATGTCTATAAGCTGGTCGGTATTGATAAACTATGGAGGGAATTTAGTTTAGCTGAGGCGAGTGGTTTCATAGTTTGTATTAAATAACAGATCATTGAACCGTAGAATATTATAAATAACAGCATCAGTATTATTGGCATTTTGATATAAATTATATTGAAACTATTGGGACCTGCACCTTTTTGTGTCAACTTAATATTATATACTCTCCAAAAAGTGAAAGATTATTTGGTATATAACTTATAATGAAAAGGGATGAAAATTCTGTAGACAAACGAGTGTTGAATATAAATGTGAATAGATAGGCGACTAGAGGAGTGCCAAAACAGATATGATTGGACTGTGTGAAGAATGACATGCATATAAAAGGAGTAGCGACAGAGTTGACAAATGATAGGAGAGAGTGGAAGAACGTATGATTGGACTGTGGATTGAACCGAAACAGATATGATTGGACTGTGTGAAGTATGACATGCATATAAAAGGAGTACCGACAGAGTTGACGAACGATAGGAGTGAAAAACATTCTGTGCCGACCCCAACTAAGGCAAGGTCAGATAAGATGGTGAAGAATGTTTTAGTGGTACATTTCTTATGTTAATTGTTAAAAAGGATGTTAAAAGTAAAAATGAAGATCACAGTTACGCAATTGATTAATAAAGACGATTGAGTAATTTAATAAATATACTAGTAAGTCAAGTTAAAAAAGCTTTGACAAAATTTTATGATCCTACTGTGAACTGTTGAGTAGTTCCCTAGTCTAGAACCAATTCTGGCAGCAGCAATAGGTCATGGTTATCATAAATAGGACAAGACCAGAATATAAAATTTCAGCTCAATCGGAACTCGTGAAGTGCGTTAAGTGTAAATAGAACAGTGCAGACCATAGTTCTGTAATTGATAAATATATTTAAAACTACGTTAATAATTTAATCATACAAAAGTGTATGACACAAGAAAGGTAACAGATGAACTCAAAATATGTTCATTGACAATAATTCAGAATTATTATTTGGTATTATTTTACGTAATAGAAACACACGGTCATCTAACGCTGATAAACGTATTGTAGTAATTAGGGAGCGTGTTTAGAGATCCGGAACTGAGATATCTATTGTTTTGGTAGCTGATCAAGATTGGCTGTAATAATAAACAATGATAATCCATTGAGTTATTAGTAGGTCTTTGTTTGTAGATAACTCAATGTGTTTGTAATGTAATATCATTATCATTATTCTGCCCTTATTCCACTCTTAAGTGGGGTCACGACATGTTGTAAATATATTGTTTCATGATTTGGCTGGGTATTTTACAACTGGCTACCTGCCTGACGTCAACTTAACTTAGTCGCTTTTTACGACACCTCGGTGAGAAATGAGGATTGTCTATGCTACTCAACTGGATATCACACGGTGGATCAATTTACCTCACTCGCCTTTACGACACCTCGGTGAGAAATGAGGGGTGTCTATTCTACTCAGCCGGATACCACACGGCAGTTTTATTTACCTTAGTCGCCTTTTACGACACCTCGGTAAGAAATGAGGGTGGTCGATTCTACTCGGCCGGATACCATACGGCACATTTATTCTATAAAAAAGATTTTTTCCCTCGGTCATCGCATCACACGATAACAGATGGAACAATTTCCCTTATTTATCTATTTCTTCTTTATTATTTTTATTTTTGTAAGAAGTTAGTTATGGATGTCGATCCCACGATATGCAGGGCGGTCTTCCAACAATAAGCGATGAATCGCGTAAACGCCGAGATAGATTCCGGGTAAAGCGACCACCTGCATTGCTCGCGTGATGGTCGCTTGGGCCATCGGGAGGAGTCAGTCCATAACTCGATTCCTACCAATAAGCATTAACTTTAGTTTAGGTCTTAGTATTTCTTGTGAGAGTTAATAAATAAATTTCCTTTTTAAAAATAATTATTTTATTTTTTTAAAAAACGTTGGAGTAAACGCGAATTTTGACTAGTCACTTATTTATTATTATTATTATTTATTTTTTTGTTATCAGCTACAAGATCCGTATTTTTGCTAGTAACATTATTTCTCAAAAACTGTGTTATTAATAAAATAAATGTAGATTTTAAATTGAACTAACTCAGAGTCCTAATTTTACGTGTGCACCATAACAATGAAAGAGTACAAAACATGCTCCGCAATATTTCATATGAAAGGACCGAAAAAAATTCCCTTTGTTTATTTTACGACAAAACTTTGTAAACTGCTTATTGGTATGACCACTGGCAACTTAAATACTACTACAAAACTACGAGCCAAGGGATTCAACTCAAAGACGTGATGCAGCACGTTGTGAATTCACAATGTGTAAGCCACAATGCGATTTCCTCCCGCAAACTGCTTGCTATAGCTTGGGTAAATAAACATTTATTCGAGAACTGCAACCCCAGTTGAACGTACTCCTTGTTATTGACTAGTCCACTAGTAAAATGGATGTACAATATATTGCACTGCAGAGTACTCTAATATAAGGCGAGTGATGCACGTAATAATTTCGTACGGCCAACATTAGTGTTCACTAAAAGTTTGTTCGTCAGTTTGTCACGGCAGATGCAATCGACTTGGAGTGGTTTTTTTAAATATAATGATTATTACATAATCGATTTATAGAAGTAGACGTTACTTTGCGGAATTCCATATTACAGGCACTATAACAAAACTACCTCGCTATAATTTGCACGGGTTAAGCGAATGCATGCAAAGCTAATGTGTATGAAGCAGGCAAAATTCACGAACCTTACACATGCAGGACAAGCCACCACATGCACCCCAAGGCTCCTCCACCAGCAACAAAGCACACATCAATCAAATCAATTTTTTTTTCGCATCGCTTCTGCCGAAATGCGGAAGCTAATATAACGTTTACTCGATTTCATCGCGAAACGAAATAAGTTTTAAAAGAAAATCTGATTGGTGCCTGCCCGGATTTTGAATGACTTCGGAAGGCATACGCTTTCATCGTTCGACTATCACCGCTATAGCTATACGTTGAGTTAAATGCACTGTCAAAGTTGTCTCAAACGTCTTCAATCAAGCTCTGATTGCAATGCAGGCTGCTATTAAACGTTTAATTAGGCTTACCTTAAACTGTAGTAAATTGAGTACGTAGTCAAAGATACCTAGTTTCGTATTCCGTTGTTTACACTAACAGTTTGCACTGAATACCTCGGCATTCGTTTGATTGATTTCTGTGCTAATGACACAAGTTACTTAATAATTTGTAATTTATGACTTACCTATGCTAATAGACCGATTCATGAGGCTTTATCTATCGAAAGACCAATTAAGTCCGATTTGAGATTCAATCAACTATAAGCTAACAAAGAAATGAGAAGCGATAATGTAAATGCGATGGTTGTGCGTTTGCCGTTCTTCTAAGAAGACTAGTAGCCATCAGGTGTTATACGCTATGCTTAGAATAGACTAAATCCATCCATCATCATTCTCCTGCTCTTATCCCACTATAAGTGGGGTCGGTACAACGTGTTATAAATATGTCGTTACATGATTTGGCGAGGTATTTTACGCCCGGCCGCCTGCCTGACATCAAGTTAAAATTTAATCAGCGAATAAGTGATATTTTCATTTTATTTTATCTATTGTATATTTAAATAATTAATCATCTGTTATATAGTTACTTTTTTAATTAAAGACTTTTTGGCTGGAAGAGACTCCGATTTCGGAATAAGCCCGCCATTGTACATTATTTTGTTTTTTTTTCATTTTTATATTAATGTCTATTTGTCAGAAAGCAGATTACAAACAAGTAAACTAACCTTAGTCGCCTCTTACGACACCTCAGCAAGAAATGAGGGCGGGCTATTCTACTCAACGGGATATCACACGTTGGTGGAGCCTTAAATGTGGATACATTTCGAAAAAAGCGAAAGTAAATGAGTCTACTTATATGTTAAATATGGGTTTCATATCTTACATCTGTTTTTTGGACACTGTTAATTAAAACTTTTTACCATAACAATGCGATTTTCTAAAATTGTGTCTCGTAGTGAATAAACCTGAAAATAATTCATATTAATTATCTATCACAACATTTTATTATCAAAATTTAATATATTAGAATGTTTTGTTAAGGTTATATTAATATTTTATTAAAGAAGCTCAAATCTTCAGAATTTTTCTTAATTAAATTTACTATATTGAAGTTCTTTAATCTCGCAAACGTTTAATCTGTGTTAAACTTGGCTCATTTTACATGAAAAGAACCTTTTTTAAGCCGAGCGCACATTCAACCTTTCTCTTTAAACATTTTGTTACACAGCCAACAAATAGCCCTAGCGTCGGTAAATAGCACCGCGTATCTCGTTACATTAAATTAAAAAACAAAAATAGATTCGATAAAAGAACTCCAGAGGAAAAAAAAGGGAAAAGCTAATCTCTGAACTCTCGCTCGCTTCCGAAAGGAATTCAAATTTTAAATTCATCCGTAACTCCTGCCAGTGGGCGGCAAAAGCTGAGAGAAGGCGAAACATGTCGAATTGAAATTCTGCACAGGGCGTGCAAAACGGCGAGCGTGTGTACTAATTCCGATGTTATGGCTTATAGCAGTGTAACTATTTGCAAACAAATGCTGGAATGGTTTCGGTCAACAGCCGGTTTGCGTGTCCAAAAACGATAATTTGTTTGGTCTGTTCACAACAAATGGACGCTTGTGATATCATACATTATTGAAACAGCTTTATATATTTGCTAATATACCGCTCATGGGCTGTAATAGTGGCACAACTCAAAAAACACGCGTTTTGACTAGGAATAGGTGTAAATGTTAAAACACATTCTTTTCAGCAGCAATACCAGCATAACTCATGATTCAATATTAGGCCGTTTTAGCAAACTAAATCATTTTTATTAACAATGAAAACTTTTATAGTAATTTATCTCAAAACATGATTGTTTTAGTTATGCCAATATTACAGTCTAAGAGCGATACGATTATGTTCTTGCAATTACCAAATTTTTTGTATACCTTTGAGGCGTGACGCAAAAAATTTAAATATTCTTGATTTTTTTAATGGAGCATTTAAAACAACCAAATCATTTGATTTTTTGTTGACGAAAAATCAAAAACTATGGATTCTTTAAACATACAAACGCTTTAAATTTAAATTGAAATAAAAAAAAGATTCAATAACATCTTCGGCGCATGAAGATAGTTTGGTTAAGTTCAGTACTGAGATAAAATATTGGCAACATCAAGGTTGGGATCTTCTTTTAAGTGTAACACTTTGTCAGAAGGCCCCGCTCTCGATAAAAATATGCTTACTAAAAAATTAAATAATAAAAATTAACAAATTCTAAAAGTTACGTTAATTTTGTTAAATGGCATTAATAATAAAATAAATATATGGGACACTTACACACACGGTCGTCAGTCCCCAAAGTAAGTAACTTAATACTTGTGTTATGGGTGACAGACAACTGGTAGATATACTAAATATATAGTTTTCAATACATACTTAAATACAAATACACACCCAGGCTCGAGGAACCAACAAATTGTATAGAAAATGTTGGCCCTCGGCGGTAATCGAACCCGCGACCCGCGGAGCTGAAGGCAGGACCACTACCCACTCCGTTAAGGGGCCAGTCGGTATATTGTTAGAAATAGCACCAAAACATGAATTTGATTAAACTATCCCGTCTCTAAATTATTTATAGAACTAGGCGTCACCTTTCGGAATTCCATAGTACAAAGTTATAATAAAATTATTTAGCTATAATCTAAATATTTTGCTATAATAAAAAATATAATAGTAATTACTACTAATTTAAATACTAAATTCTAATCTACGCACAACTTATGTGAGAAGAAGAATTGAAAACGTTGCTCGACATTACGACTTCTATCCTTATTTCTATTCTAATATATTTAATTAAATTAGAAAAAAAGATCAACAAACTAGATCTAGCAAATCCACTAACCATTAACATAATTCACGTCCCATGGTTTCACAGGTGCGGATAGTGTCATAAATTCATTTAACCTTACCGAGGGTTAAGGTATTATGTGTTAGGGAAAAGACATTTATCTTTTGTCCACAGTCCATAGGATTTGCCAACAAAGCGGATAGCTAACAGATGTAAAAAATATAATCCTCCTTCTTATGACTTCCATTAGCAAATTTTGTTAGAGAAAAGTATTACGTGAAAGTTGCAAATTTGTTATATTCACATCATACATTCACTCATACATTATTCAAATTCAAAATATTCTTTATTCAAGTAAACTTGTAAAAAAAAGTAGTAAAGTAACAGCCTGTTACTATGCCCACTGCTGGGCCTTAGCCCAAAAATGGAGAGAGAAAGCCTTAGCTTTCTCTCTCCATTTTTGGAGAGAACGATTGGAGCTAAGACCTACCACGCTGCTCCAATGCGGATTGGTAGGTTACATTCCTCACGATGTTTTCCTTCACCGAAAAGCGTGTGATAAAATGCAATTACCAATTAGACACATAAGTTTTAATAGAAAAACTCATTGGTGCCTGCCCGGGTTTGAACCTATGTCGTCTCTAGAGAGTCGCACGGTCTCACCGCTAGGCTATCACAGCTTGTAATACTAACACTAATAACACTAAACACTAATAGTGTAACAATACTATAATAGTGTACTGACGTTCGCCGTGTGGTCTCCGGCAGAACAGAATAGACCACCCTCCTTTCTTACCGAGGTATCGTAAGAGGAGACTAAGGTATGTGCCGTGTGGTATCCGGCTGCATAGAATAGACCACCATCATTTCTTACCGAGGTATCGTAAAAGGTGACTAAGGTAGGTTGACGTCAGGCAGGCGGCCGGTCGTAAAATATGGAGCCAAATCATGTGACAACATGTTTGTAACATCTTGTGCCGACCCCACTTAGAATGGGATAAGGGCAGGAGAATTCAAATTCAAAATATTCTTTATTCAAGTAAACTTGTAAACAAATGCTTTTGAATCGTCAACTTTACTGCTGGTTCGGAAAGCTGTTCCTGCCGAGAAGAACCAGCAAGAAACTCGGCGGTTGCTCTTTTTAAAATATAAATCTTAGAACTAGTTACATTTATTTATTACTGTCTTGTACAGGGTAGAAGTGCACCTATATCCACACATCCTTATCATCTAAGTAATCTTCAACAGTATAGCTTTCTGTATCAGCCTCTTTTTAACAGTGGTTTTAAACTGCTGTAAAGGCAAGGCCAAAATTGGTATTGGTTAATAGCATTCGTTTTGTTAGAATAAGGGGTAATAACGAACTTTACTTTAGTTCAAGGCGCTCATGAGGATCACGGGTTCAAATCTGGGGCATAAATATATGTGACATTTATACACTCGGCTATCCGTCCACAACGTAAGTAACTTAACACTTGTGTTGAGTGACATACAACTGGTAAATATATATATATATATATATATATATATATATATATATATATATATATATATATATAATTTTAAATACATACTTAAAAATATATATACTCCAGACTCGAAGAATTAACAAGTTGTTTATAGAAAATATTGGCCCTCGGCGGGAATTGAACTCGCGTGCCGGGGAGTTGATGGCAGGCATTTATCATGAGCTTTTCGGTGACGGAAAACATCGTGAGGAAACCTGCATACCTCTAAAGAATTCTTGGGATATGTGTAACCTTCTTCTGTACTTATTTGCATCGGGGCAGTCTGGTGGATGTAAGTTCCAAGCCTTTTCTCAAAGAAGAGAGGAGGCCTATTACTTCCTAGGCTAGGAACAGGCTCCTACTTATTGCAGAGTTCCATTATCCAAAAAAATAATAAAGTATTTTGCTATAATACGGAATTACAGAAAATCGCATGTAAATCGCAAAGCTTTGCGATTTTGTCGTGGAGCTTATCTCCTAATGATACTTTGGTTACGGGCTAAAACGATAATTGAGATTATCGAAGTGAATGTGTGTAGTGCTTGTGTAGTGTACACAGAAGTTATTGGTAGTGGCGTTTTTTGTGATACGTGCTGTGCTAATACTGCATGTATAAGGTATGAAAACGGTTTTCGCTACCTCTACTTAGTACAACATAGACTTCCTAACAAACGAGGTTCATAGAAAAATAATTATCATAATTTTTTGTGCTATGGAATGCAGTGTGGTATCCGGCTGAGTAGAATAGAACACTCTCATTTATTGCCGCGGTGTCGTAAAAGATGACTAAGGTAAGCTGACGTCAGGCAGGCGGCCGGTCGTAAAATACGTAGCCAAATCATGTGGCAACATGTTTGTAATATGTTGTGCCAACCCCATCTAGAGTGGGATAAGGGCAGGAGGATGATGATGAATTTTTGTCCTATGGAATTCCGCAAAGTAACGCCTACTTATGTAAATTATCTACGTAATGTGTAAAGAGTTTACCTTTCACTCTCAAACCTAAAAGATGCACACATACATTATCATTGATAATAGAAACATTACAAGCCAACCAGTTCACAGTTTCCCGAACTTTCCTTATCTATAAGCAAATAATTTCCGAAAGTCACTGTACCGTAAGGTCCCCACTGTAGTAAATTAAATACAAACTATTCAGTTATTTCCCTTGGGCGGTGTAAGGCGATGCCAACTGTATAGTATATTTGCAGCTAATCTTTTGTAAAATATCACGTAGCACCTTTGACTTTAGATACAGTTAAAATTTCGTGACTAAAATATCTATATTTATCATAAAACAAAATTCCAAAAAAACTGTCTGTTAGTGATGTGATCGATTTTCTCAAAATATGCTACCTAAACGGATTTTCGTACTGTTTTTGTCGTATAGTGCAATTCTTCCAGAAAGTTTACGTTATTACATTACCGATTCATGTAACCACCGTGTGGTATCCGGTTGAGTAGAATATATCACCCACTTTCTTACCAAAGGGTCGTAAAAGGCGACTAAGATAAGTCGACCCGCCACGTGGTATCCGGCTGAGTAGACTAGACCACCCTATTTCTTACCGAGGGATTGTAAAATACAACTGAGCAAGTAAGTTGACGTCAGGCAGGCAGCCGGTCGTTAAAACGTAGCCAAATCATGAGACAACATGTTTGTAACATGTTGTACCGAACTTAGAGTGGGATAATGGCAGCAGAATGATGATTACCGATTAATGTAAATTGTGTTGAAGAGATCGCGCGGTTGTAAAATAAACACGCCTGCTGAGAGCTTTACTCGTCTACGCCGCGTAAACCAGCAGAGATACAATAAAGTAATGTACTAAAGAATTGTAGATCTACAAAAGTTTAACGAAATAGTCCGCAACATCATGTCTCTATTTCTTATGCTGAACTCACAATGTTCAATGTTATGTTCAAAACTAAAAAATGATTTCTACGCGGACGAATTCGCAGGGACGGCTAGTTTCTAATAATATCCATATTATATTATAAATGTGAAAGTCTGCATTTCTGTCTTTTTTAATTAAAAGCTTTTCACCTGTATGTTTGTTTTTTGTATGTGGAACGAATAAGTTGAAATATTGTAAGTTAAATTTGACCCAGTTCCCGGTGTCCGATTGAGCTGAACTTTTACATACTGGTACCCAGTCTCGATGACAAAGCATGTTTATGATAAGCATGACCTGATGCTTCTGCCATAATTGGCTCCAGATGAGTGAAATCCGCAACAGTAGCGACATGAAATTTTGTTAAAATCTTTTTCAACTTGACTTCTAAGATTCCGTCCGTCTAAAAGGATATTGACGCTGCATCTTAAGATGTAGTCTTATAAATTTTTTAAAGGTTCACTTTTTACAGGTATTCCTTTCCGTTACAATGCGTTTAAATATTCCAGCTACAAACAATAAAACATTTGAACAAAAATTGATCAATAGTTTATATTTCGTTTAGGGACAAAAAAAATTCAAATAGCATTTATTCGAATTCTTTTTCTTTAATTTACTCAGCGGGGTCATCATGGTTGAGCAAATTTCGGAAATTAGTCACTTAAAGATAAGAGAAATGCAGCGGACCGTAAACTGACAAGATTGTAACGGTTTCGGTATTTCTTTGGTATTTAAGAATCTTTTTTCAGAAGCGGAAAAAGATTATAAGGGAAAGAAACTTTATTTACGATTTCATTTGAAAATATTTCTTATTCGGCGTTATTTATTGATTCCTTTAAAATGTATAAATCTATGGCCTTAAACTTCCATTGCTTGAAAGAGATTGGCGCGTATCTAAGCTTCCATTAACGATTAGTGTAAACCGCATGTTGAAAAATGCTATACTTTGGTTTCGCAACAACTACCATCATTCTCCTGCCCTTATTCCAATCTAAATAGGTTTAGTAAAACATGTTTTTCTCGTCCAATCTTTCCTTCCTATTCTATCTATTCAAAATGCTTATAAAAATAAGGCTAAACAGAAGGCTTACTATACTATTGAGGATTACTTAGACGATAAGAACGCGTGGATATAGCTACTCTTTGACCCTGTACAAGACATTAATAACTATATGTAACTAATAATAAGATTTATTCTTCGGAAAAGAGCAACCGCCTAGGTTCTTGCTGGTTCTTCTCAGTAGGAACAGCTTTCCAAACCAGCAGTAGATGTTGAAAATTCAAAATCACTTGTTTACAAGTTTACTTGAATAAAGAATATTTTGAATTTGAATTTGAATATATGCATGTAATGCTTCACACAATCCAACCATCTCTTTTTAGGCCTCGCTCTAGTCACATATCCATCCACATTCATATTTAACACTCGTGTGGTTACATGATTGGATTTACTATTACCGGACAAATAGGGTTTATATTTCAAACTTATTGTAAAATCATAGAAAAGTAATAATAGAATTATTTCGCTATAATCCGCTATACCGTAAATAGAAAATATATATAGTGCTAAATATATAGTCGACTATCCGTTTTTTCATACCCGTTACATGCAGGATTCGTAAAAACACATGCACAAACCTTCACCACTGCCATCACAATACACAAGCACTTTACACTATAAGGAAGTGAGGATAGTAGGATGGAAAATTTTAGGCAGTTTTCCCTACTCTTATAATAACTCCATAGTAAAAATGCGTCACACAACGGTCGCGTTCATTTCAGTTCGTATTTCACATTTTATCAGAATTTTCGATTTAAACAAACTTAAAGCAAATACATATTTTTGTTGTTTTAAAACGCGTTTTAAGTTTTAACAGTTTTCACGTTCCATTACAGGCTTTTATTTGTAAGTCCAACAGTTTTAAATTGAAATTTCTTGGTCCATTGTAAAGAGCTCGCAGCGACAGAGATGGATTTGCAGGACAGATGCACTATTTTAAACGATGCGAGTTCCTAAGGCAGGATTTAAATTGGCTATTTGGATTATTTATTGCCCGGAAAGCGAGTTATATGTTTAGAACAGTGAAATTTAAACTAACAATATATTTTTACTAACGCGATATTCACTTTTAAAATTATGTGATTATATTCGATTGCGGTTCTACCCGCGACGGACAGTTAACACTTTGGACGGAGTAACATTATGCCGTGTGGTATCTTGCTAAGTAGAATAGACCACCCTCATTTCTTACCGATGTGTTGTAAAAGGCGACTAAAGTAAGTTGACCCACCGTGTGGTATCCGGCTGAGTAGAATAGACTACTCTCATTTCTTACCGAAGTGTTGTAAAAGGCGACTAAGGTAAGTTGACCCACCGTGTGGTATTCCGGCTGTGCAGAAAAGACCATCCCCTTTTTTACCCAGCTGTCGTAAAATACGACTAAGGTAAGTTACATATACAAAATACTGAAAAAAGATTCTCAATTGATAGAAAAAAAAAACTTAAAAAACGCTTTAGTTCATTGTTGATTTGATTCCATTTTTTTTAATCTAAACAAACAGTTCTTCCGTAACATAATATGGTTGCCGCTTCTTATGACAGCTGATTCGGGTCACAATAAAAAACATCCTAGTTTAATACCAGGTGTAACCTACAGAACACTGAGTTACAAAGCAATTAATTGCAACAATGGCCGAGGGAGTTCTAAATAAGAAATTCTTCTCATTCACAATAATAGTTTAAAAGCCTTAATAACACAGACTAACAGGCTTTTTGTCGATGAAGCTGTAATAAGATTTGTAATAACAACAATGGACGCTCGTTACAAAGGGACCCGCTTCACGCAATTATCCCATTAGTTACCCGTGTTATGTTAAAAGGCTAGTCGTGTCATATTCTTACTTTGGAAAATAGAGGTTTTCTTGATATCCAAATATAAACAAAGTTTTGTTTCTAATAATTTTGGTCAAATTGTTATTTTATACAATATTGTGCAAAAATATAACGTGACAACATAGTGATTCTACAAAATATCAATAAGACCAATATTTGCGTTTAAATACATCGCATTCATTTAAAGTGAAAAAAAAAAGATTCTTAAAGCTACAAAGGTTATTTTTAATGTTGAGATTTTCTTGAAATCTACCATACAGATAAGTTTATGCAGCAAATGAAATAATATTGGTCTAATTGTTACTTTACACAACACTCTTCAAGCTACAAAAGTTAATTTTAATGTAGAGGTTTTCTTGCTATCTACTATACAGTTTATAAAGCAAATTAAATAATTTTGGTTTAATTTTTACTCTACAGAATATTGTGCAAACAAGAGTAATAATAAGCATGAGACAGATATTACTAGGTGTAGGGACAATATAAATGTAATAATTACGTTATTAGAGTTAGTCGTTAAGGCGCTATGGTATTCTTAGTATTACACTCAATTAAAGGTATTTCTGCCAACAAGTTAGTTTCCTTCAACCACCCAAAGGTAACGCGAGGTGAAGTTTCTGAAGATACTCTACGGCTACAACAATCGGAACACTAGGTAAAAAATTGATAATACAAAATATCAATAAGACCTATAATAGCATTTAAAAAGCATTTGGTAAGATTAAGAAAAAAAGATTCTTAAAACTACGCAGGTCATTTATTATATACCAGACAGTTGAACTTATGCAGCAAATCAAATATTTTAGACTCATCGTTACTTTACACAATATTGTGCAAATATATTAAAAATTACAATAAAAGTGACACTATAAAATATTCATACACCAATAATTTAATTTTAACGCGTCATGTCTGCATAGGTATGTTTTAAAAGTCATATTGCCTATTCAAATTCAAATTTATATAATTCTTCATTCAAATTGGATTTTACAAGCACTTTTTATTCGTCATATTACAATGAAACTACGACTGGTTCGGAAGGTGCATCTTACGGAGAAGAATAATAATGTATTTGTAATGTTTTTGTTTACAAATCAATCAACGATATAATCTAGTGTGTATGCTGCAGTCTGATTTCCTAATACAACACTAAAGCGAAAAAAGCTTTTGCATCAAATGAAATAAGCTAATTACTATTTTTACTTATGTTATATACGATGAGCCAGATATCACTAAATAACAAATGTAGTGAACATAAAAACAATGACTTCCTGTGCGAGCTATAGCACACATTCTGTTAGATTGCTTACGCGCAAAAGACTAAAGAATCAATCAGCCGTTTGATATTTTTATATGTATTCGCTGTTTGTCAAATAAAAAATATTGTTTGCCTTTTTCATTGCTGCTACATACATGAAAAGTAATTTACTCAACTCAAAAACCTTCATCAATGTAAAATTAGATTTCGCAAACTATATAGCAATAGTGTAATCGGTGTTCTTGCAAAAATATAACTACTTTATTTTGTTTATAATTGTACTTGATAATCGAATTATTTTATCACAAGTATGTAAAATCATTCATCATCATTCTCCTGACCTTAAGTCACTATATCGGTCGGCACAAGATGTCGTTACATGATGTGGTTACGTATTTAACGACCGGTCGGCTGCTTGAAGTCAACTTACCTTAATCGCCTTTTACGACACCTTGTTAAGAAATGAGGGTAGTCTATTTCACTCAGCCGGATATCACACGGTAGGTAAAATTATCTTAGCCGCATTGTACGACGACTTGGTAAGAAATGATTGTGGTCTATTCTACTCAGCTGGATACTACACGGTATGAATCATAATAATAATAATAAATAAATATGTTCCGCACAAACGTGCGGGTGGATGAAACAACCTCCGAGACTTGGGCCCGTCGTCTCGGCGTCTCAACCTACCTTATGCGGCCGTCAGCTGTATGCGGTCCGGCCTCATGAATAACTGCGTTTATATGTGTACGTGTGTGTGTGTGCTTGTATGTACTTGGCCGATTCCCGAACCCGTTGGCTCGCCTCTGCAGTCTTCCACGGACACGTACTGTCTATTTCTCCCGGAGTATACACTTCACTATATCGGTTAAATAACACAAATAACACGCGGCGTGCACACAACCTTCGTAAGGTCACACGTTATTGAATCGTCCCATATCGGGGAACATTAACCCGAACGCACACTAAAACCGCGGACGGTCGCGTCTTCTCAAAACGCTTCACTGATTGAACGCGTCATTAAATCTAAAAACCACACCCAAAACGCATAATTACGCGTGTGCGTTATACAATAAGGTCGTATACAGGTGCGCGCGCGTCCTGTCTTATCGTAATCCAAAACGTTACTAAGTGGCGGACGTGACCGGCGGCGATCGAATGCATAAAGGTTGTTGCTCCGGCAGGTCGCGCCGCGTCGCGCGCGTTAATTTGTACAAAACAAAATATATATACACTTATACACACGGTCGTCCGTCCCCAAAGTAAGTAACTTAATACTTGTGTTATGAGTGACAACTGGTCAATATACTACATATATAATTTTAAATACATAGAAGAAGAAGAAGAATAGTCTTTATTGTACACACAAAAAAATAAAAATTACATATATACACCAAGGCTCGAAGAACCAACAAATTGTTTATAGAAAATGTTGGCCCTCGGCGGGAATCGAACTCGTAACCTGTGGAGCTGTAGGCAGGGTCACTACCCACTGCGACAACGGGCCAGTCATAAGTACTAAACAACTAATTATCAGCAGTCAATAAAGATTTTTGAAATTTTTTTGAAAAAAAATTGTCATTTTTATATTCTCGACAGCGGTCTGTTTCCTATTACAATTTTTTAATTAAATTCTGAGGTACAAACGTTTAAACTATTGCTACAAAACGATATAAAACCACTATACAAATTGAAACCAAACTATTTGTACGGTTCCAACCGACAACGAGCAACTTTAATTAAAATACCGACGCGAGTTGACATTGTACAACCAAAGTAATTAGAGTTTATCTCATTAGCTAGTCGCTGCATGAAAAGTCATCAAACACTTGTTTGGACGTGATTTAAACATATCGAATATAGTCTCTCTAATCATTGCAACAATGTCAAAAACCGGATGGAAAACGAACAATTCAAATTTAAAAGAAGCTCATAGAAAATAATCAGTGGGTAGTGACCCTGCCGTCAGCTACGCGGGCCGGGGTTCGATTCCCGCCGAGGGCCAACATTTTCTATAAAAAATAAATTAAAATAATTGTTGGTCTTCGAGCCTGGGTGTGTGTCCGTCACCCATAACAAAAGTATTAAGTTACTTACTTTGGGGACGGACGACCGTGTGTGTAAGTGTCCCATATATTTATTTATTTATGTATTAAATAGCCAAAACATGTAACAACGTGTTTATAACATGCGTGGGATTTGGGAGAATGATGATGATTATCTAAAAATATAGATACTTAATCACAAAAGTTAAGACGACTTAAAAAGATTAAAGACATAATTTAACAAATCATATAACTTTATTGGGTTAGTATATAGCTAAGTTAAAGATACCGGAAAAAGTATAAATTTTAATTGTCCCCAAAGTACAGTCAATTCCGTCACCACTCTAATAAAAATTTCGGATACCGCCCAAAGAATTATCCAATTACAAAACCGAACCGCAATATAAGGTCCTTTAAAATTAATTTCCCTAAAACCTTTTTCGTTTAAACAAGATTATTTAAGGGTTAATTTAGAATTCATTGTATTAAGACTCGGGGCAAAATGCTGCTAGCGTAAATATAACCGTGTTAGTTATTTATGTACTTGTATACGCAATGGAGCAAGCTGGTGTTATTTGAGTTAATATTAAGCGAAAATTTACAGTTTGGTAAGCTATACCTAGTAACCCACTTTCGCGTCATTGTGCTGTATGATTCTGTGTAAGAACTCGGCGAGTTTAATTTTCACATTTTTAATTACGTTGAGAAGAAAATAACTACTGCTTACCAGACTTTTGTATAAGCCGGTTTTACTTCGCTTCATTTTAAAATTTAGTATTTTGCGAGTCATATAACACTTTTCGAGACGTGATAGACCAGCGGTGTGACCGTGCGACTCTTTCGAGGGGACCACGAGTTCAAGCCCGGGGAGGCAACAATGAGTTTTTCTATTAAAACTCATGTGTCTAATTGATAATTGCAATTTATCACACGCTTTTCGGTGAAGGAAAACATCGTGAGGAAACCTGCATATCTCTAAAGAATCCTGGAGATATGTGTAACCTACCAATCCGCATTGGAGCAACGTGCTAGGTCTTAGCTCCAACCCTTCTCTCCAGAAACGGAGAGAAGAGGCCTATTCCCAGCAGTGGGATTGTAACAGGCCGCTACTTTACTTTTTTATAACACTTTTCTATATCCATGCTTATATTATAAATGCGCTATTTTGTTTGTCTGGCGCCTTTACGGTTAAACCGCCGAACCAATATTAATTAAATTTGGTACAATTAATTAAATATGTAATTTATAGAATTAAATATGGTAACGTTAAGGATTAAAAAATCATTTTTTTTTCCAGGAAGAGAAAAACATATATTGCATTATTGAGGGTACTAAATTACTTAAGGAGGGATTAAGTTGGCGCGAACGAAGTTACAGCTATAACTAATATTAATATATGTCACTTATACCGGTATTTAAGGTTGATTGTTAATAAGAACCAGAAAGACAATACGAAGATGAAAAGATAGCTTGTGGGATTAGTGTAGAAAGACAAGACGAAGATGAAAAGAAAGCACGTGAAATTAGTGTATTTGGAATGGGAAATATAGTTAGAGGAGTCGATGTAAATTGGGATCCTGAAGTGGTTAATTAGCATATAAATTAAGTGTTTTTAAACCAAATACGTGGAAAAATGTAAAAAAATAATCGATGATGGTCACGATATAAGCAGTACAAGATCCTTAACGTGTAGTATGTATTATTCCCAGAAGTATGTATGTGTTCAAAGCGGAACAATAACTGTCTAATTATTTAGTTTGCTTGAATACGAGTAGCTCGACGACGGCTGGCATAAAACCATCGTCTGCCACTTTTGAGGAACCTTCGAGCGTGAAATTGGGGAATTTAGTAATCTTGCTAGAGCAAAGTTCCTAAACAGGCGATGCATTAGGTGTTGCGTCAACAGTAACCCTAGTAAATGTAAGTTTTGTTTCACTTATATATCTTTTAAATTGTATTTAGATTTATAAATGACTTTTAATACACGGTTTAACTTGTGTTAAGGTGAGCCAAAATTAATTAAGCTTGGAAAGCAAGGATAAAAGCTGCTGTTTTAACGTCGTATAATTGCCTTATTATTAACAGCATAGTATTAGTTAGAAGAATTACTTGGAGCACATACTTCATTGACTTGGCTATTGTTTTCTATTCGCTTGAGCTATCGTTTAACTAACTTCAACATACAGTAATAATGGTTAAACAATCATAATGAATTATTTGTGACCTTTGACTTCTAGACCCAGAAAAAAAAATTGAAAATTGAGATTGAGATCTAGAGTGCTTTTAAAAAATTAAACCTAAAACTTGCTTGAAAATAAAGTTTAAAAGAATATTCGACAGGGCCAAAAATTCATTATTTTGGTTGGCACTCTAAGCAAAAATAATCGAGGGCAAATTCGGTGAATTTACGGCTGGTGAATAGAGCTTACATACGAAGTCAGCATGACTGCGTGTAATGCCAATCTGAATGCCTATATTTTTTCTCACATACATAGTGTATAGGTAATTAACCATGATATGCTCATTTTTAATCTTCTAATGTAGTAAGCAACCAGTTTTATACTAGGTTTTTCAACCAGTATCAGTTACTTGTCAGAGATCTGTGACGCTTTTAAAGATACAAAGTAGAAAAAAGGTTATGCTACAAGGGTTTAGAGGCAAGATCAATGCTCGTGGGTTCGATTCCCGCTGAGGGCCAACACTTTCTTTAATCAATTTGTTGGTTCTTCGAGCCTAGGTGTATATTTATATTTAAGTACGCATTAAATATTTAGAATGTATAAAATTATAAATGTAGTATATTTACCAGTTCTCCATCAGCCATAACGCAAGTATTAAGTTCCTTTGGGAACGGACGACCGTGTGTGTAAGTTCCCATATTTATTTATTTTATTTATAAACAATATCTAGTACTAAGATTTGCATAACAGGAAAAAACTTTAAATCGGCCCGTTATTGATGCATACAAAAATTTCCATTACCTTTAGTTTTTGCCCGAGGTAAAAATAATAGAATGTGAAAATTCGACCGGCATTTTACCACACAATTCCGTACGCCTGTTGACTGCGAGTTATTGACCACGTCAGCGTGACTACCTGCTGTGCGAGTATGAATAACATTTTTTACCTTCCAAACTTGGCCATTTTTTTTTACCTACATGATTTAGAGACTGTGTTTTTGTATATAAATTTGATAGGCTATTTTTAAAACGCACTTCGAATTCAAACTGCTCTATACGTGTATGGTTTTACAAAACTTTGTAATCTGAGCTTCCGCTTACAAATATTTGAGTTAATGGAACACTTTGTCCATAATTGCTTTTTATTATAAATATTCTTTTATATGTGTGCACCTTGATAATAAAATGTGATTGATACTATTACTTATAAGTTATCTGTCAATATTGTTTGAGTTGTTTTAAGCATGCTTAGATGGCAGCACCAGTCGATTATATCGTGCTAATGTTCGTCATTTGCAATTATCGTAAGCATTGGCTTACCACAATAGTGGTGGGCTTGGAAGCTGTGTAGTTCCCAGTTGTCAATTTGGTAAACCATAGGGTTCAGTTCTTCGTCAACTGTATTTCGTTCTAGGTTCTAGTTCACTCGAAATCGGTGTTGAGAATTTAGTTAAGATTCAGTTTTACCATAATATTTAATATGACTTTTAATTTAATATGACTAATTCTTTATTACCTATCAATTATATTATCATCCTCATTCTCTTACCCTTATCCCATTCTAAGGGGGGTGCGCACGACATGTATGTTGTTACATGAATTGGCTATGTATTTTACGACCGGCCGCCTGCCTGACGTCAACTTATCTTAATCGCCTTTTACAACAGTTTGGTAAGAAGTGTGGGTAGTCTATTCCAATCAAGTGTAAAAAATATGCTTATACGTAAAGCATATTACAAAATTGAAGATTATTTGGTTGATAAGAATGCCTGGATTTGAAAATCCTTTCAGCTTCATACAAGACAGCGGTTTAATAATGTATAATTGAAAATATTTAAAAGATTGACCGCTGAGTTTCTTGCTGGTTCTTCTCGGTAAGAGCAACATTCCGAATACCAGTTGTAGCTTCATTAATCATATTGATGCTTGACGATTCAAAAGTGCCTGAAATGGTTTATTTGAATAAAGATTATTTTGATTGATTGATTGATTGATTCTATTCTACTCAGCCGTATACCACACGGTGGGTCAGCTTAGCTTTAGTCACCCTCTACGACACCTCAGTATGAAATAAGGGTGGTCTATTGGCCGGATATCATACGGCAGGATATATATATTTTAAATGTATTTAACAAATTTAATATAGACCACCATTTCTTACTGAGATGCCGTCAAAAGCGACGACAGTAAGTTGACCCGCCGTTGTGATATCCGGTTGAGTACAATATATCACCTCCATTGCTTACCGATCTGTCGTTAAAGGCGACTAAGGTAAGTTGACGACAGGCAAGCGGCCGGTCGTAAAATACGTACCCAAATCATGTGACATGTTTGTAAAATGTTGTGCTGACCCCACTTAGAGTGGGATAAGGGCAGGAGGCCGGGAAATATTTTCTGTTAAAAGATTTTTATCTCGGTACGAAGTTCAATTAAGTACAGTATCTATTCATAATAATTTATGTCACCATAAACGCAGGGAATTCACGTGATGGGATATAATGAACAAATAAGTACATAATTGATGATAGCAATTCAATTATTATCGAGGAGTTGATTATAATTGAATATTATCGGCAAACAGGTACAAAATTGAACAATACAATCGCGTTGTATCATTATTAAATTATAATCAAGGGCCCAGGGAAACAGTCCGGACCTATTTTGCGCACGAATCATTTGGTTTCCAAATATTAACATTATCAAAACCAATGCCTCTTGTATATTTAGGCCAAGGCACTAGAATAATAAATCAAATCTGTTCACATAACGTTCGTAATTAGATTGTTTATCGTGATCGCTACTATGAAAAGTTAATGGAAAACAGTCTTTTTTTCTTTAGTAATTAGACTCAAATGACGCCTTGTATCGAATATGTCAATAACCAATCAAAGACGCGTAGTTCATTAGGGGATTCGATTCGTCACTTCATATAAAAAAGTAAAAACAAAAAGTAACAGCCCGTTACTATGCCCACTGCTGGGCTAAGGCCTCCTCTCTCCGTTTTTGGAAAGAAGGATTGGAGCTAAGACCTACCACGCTGCTCCAATGCGGATTGGTAGGTCTTAGCTCCTACATATCCCTAGATTCTCTAGAGATATGCAGGTTTCCTCGCGATGTTTTCCTTCACCGAAAAGCGTGTGATAAATTGCAATTATCAATTAGACACATAAGTTTTAATAGAAAAACTTATTGGTGCCTGCCCGGGGTTTGAACCTATGTCGTCTCTAGACAGTCGCAATATATTTAAGCTCACATTATAAGACAATGCTGAATACGCCTTTAATGGATAAATATAGTAGTAGAAGAATTAATACAAGTATAATGGTTAATGCATTTATATTGTATGACGAATAAATAAATAAAACTATTAGAACTACTATGATCAATTTTGTATGAACATCGTCACTAATTTATTTACAATAAATAGTGATAGAATTTCTGATTCAATTGTTTTTGATAACATCGTGCTAATCATGTTTAATTAGGCTGATTTTGGAAAGTGTGTAATAGATCTTGTTGCCCAAAATCACTCAGTATCTGTTAAGCAAATTTCATCTTTATAAGATTCCTGGTTTTGATTTGTGTATAATGAGTCTAGTTGCTAATTCCGCCTTGTGGTATCCGGCTGAGTAGAATAGACCACTTTTATTTCTTACCGCGGTGCCGTAAAAGATGACTAAGGTAAGTTGACATCAGGCAGGCGGCCGGTCGTAAAACACGTAGCCAAATTTAGACAACAATTTTGTAACATGTTGTGCCGACCCCGCTTAGAGTGGCATAAGGGCAAGAGAATGATGATGATATGTCTAGTGGCTAATTATCGGTCTCAAAAGAACGCTCGGAGCCACTTCTTGAGCAATGAGAATAAGTATCTTTTAAATTGATCAAATAAGAAAATCAGAGTTACAGTTCCAGTTCGATGGAGCTTATAATTCTAAAAATCGAGTAACACTGCAAAGGCAGATCCTGTATGTGGAAAAACGTCCTCTAAACTGGTGCAGGGAATTATTGAATTCAAGCGGGACAAAGCATGGGGGCGGAAATCTCAACAAAGAACTTGATTGGAAAATTTATAGTCAATCAATACAAAATTGTATGACTTAGAAATCCCTTGAAGAGACATTGCATATACTTCATTGAATATTGCATTCACATCGTAAATGAGAACAAGAATTTGACATTCAAACGTCATAATACAATAAAATAAATAAATATAATACAGGTATTAAAACAGTTTTTTAATAAAATACCATTTAATGGGATAAGGATTAATATAGAGATATGAATAAAATGGTTTGATTATTGTCGGCACTTTTATCATCTTTTGCAATGTAAAAAAGTAGTTATATTGGCATAACTATAATAGTTAGACATATAGTATTGCGAACTTTCTCGTGGATATTGATATGTTCTATAATACTGTATATTTTTTTGTTCTATTATCAATAGTTTCCGCAGCGCACGCGATGAAAGATGTTTAAGGCTAAATTCGTCACATCTTATTACGATTTAATTAGGGATCCCTATTTTTTTGGAAAATGTAATATACCCTATGTTGCTCAGTGAAGAAGCAGCTTTCCAATGGTGAAAGAATTTTTGAAATCGGTCCAGTAGTTTATGCGTGAAAACATTACAAACATACAAATCGTTCCTCTTTATAATATTAGTATAGACTAAAAGCTGCTCTGCCGCGTCGCTAGTGCATCGGCCCTTAGGGGTCAGTGACTCGTGCACCACTCCCTTACTACAAAGGCTTCGAAGTGCCTCGAGAGCAATCAGCCGACAATTTAGCGCGATTCAGCAATTAGACGGCATTTAGCATGAATTATTCAGCCTTCGGTGTGTTATGGGCAAATAGATGCTAGATTAGACATCCGAACATATGTACAGACAAGGTTTTTTTGAAATTTTGGTGTATTGTTCGATTCCCGTCGAGGGCCAAAAATTTCTATAAACAATTTGTTGGTTCTTGGAGCCTGGGTGTATATTCGTATTTTGAATGTGTTTAAAATTATAAGTGTAGTATATCTACCAGTTCTCCGTCACTCATAAGACGAGTATAAAATTACTTACTTTGGGTACACACGTCCATGTGTGTAATTGTCCAGAATATGAAAATATGCGTTATTAACACATAGACAAAAAGCGTTGCACGATAAAAAAATAGTAGACATCAGGCAAAAGTTCGCAACCGAATTTCCAGAACAATAAAGACATTTTAATTTAAAATCACGAAATTATGTCAGCATTTCCGAATGGAATTCAATATCCGCGCTTATTACGCGCGTATCTCCGTCGTATGAAATAAATTCGTCGCATGAATAGCATGTCAATCCAATTACCCGGTTTTCGAATGCGCGGGTATTTACAAATAAACGAGTACCTAGATCATAGTCGGATAAAGATTGCAATTTATAAAATAAATGTTCACTTTTAGCTTTAAAAAAGTGAAGTAACCTCTTATTATGCCACTGCTGGGCTGTCTTTGAAGAGAAGGATTGGAGCTAAGACCTACCACGATACTACAATGCGGATTGGTAGGTTACACTTATCCCTAGAATTCTTTAAAGATATGCAGGTTTCCTCGTGATGTTTTCCATCACCGAAAAGCGATAATATGCAATATTTTTTTTGGCACTTACACGGTCGTCCGTCCCCAAAGTAAGTAACTTAATACTTGTGTTATGGGTTACGGACAACTGGTACATATATAATTTTAAATACATAATTAAATACAAATAGACACCCAGCCTCGAATAAACAATGAATTGTTTATAGAAAATGTTGGTCAGCGGGAATCGAACCCGCGACCCGCGTAGCTGAAGGCTACACACTACCTACTGCGCCAACGGGCCAGTCGAATTATCAATTAAACACAAGTTGAAACAGAAAGCCTCATTTGTGACTGCCCGGGGTTTGAACCCGTGATCACCCTAAAAAGTCGCATGTTCTCAGCCCTGGGCTTATATTTGCTTAAAAGTGATGACCATCATCATGAAAAGCATCATCAGGAGATAGACTCCACGACAAAATCACAAAGACGTCGTGGAGGCATGTTTTGTCGTGGAGTCTATCTCCTGATGATGCTTCGGTTGCGGGGCGAAACGATTGTTGAGTTTGTGATAGTGAATGTGTGTAGTGCTTGTGGTGGAAGTGGTGGAGGTATGTGCATGTGTTTTTACGAAAAACTAATTTTATTATTACTTTTGGTTTATAATGTATCTAACTCAATAAAGCCTAAATTTGATTTCGGTCTCTTTAATACTATTTGTGAGATATATAATAGTAAATGTAGAGTTTAGTATCTGTTATTATATCTAAAATAATCTTATCATTTAGCAAAGTAAATTTTGATTTCAAATTAAATTCAAAATACTCTTTATTCAAGTAAACTTGTGAACAAGTGCTTTTGAATCGTCAACTCTACTGCTGGTTCGGAATGCTGTTCCTACTGAGAACAAAGAAAGATTTTCCTAAGATGTTTTTTAAGGATCTATTTATCTTATAACTTACAAGCCTAATAATTATGTGAACATTTTTTCTAATATTTCTTTTATTAAGATCATCCTGCCTTTATCCTACTTAATAATTTTGGCAGACCGTGTTAAAAATGATGTTAAATGATTTGTCTAGGTATTTTACGACTGGCCGTAGGACCTGACGTCAACTTACCTTAGTCGTATTTTACGACACCTCGGTAATAAATAAGGGTGGTATATTATACTCAGCCGGATATAACACGGCGGGTCAACTTACCTTAGTCGCCTTTTACGATAACTCAATAGGAAATGAGGATGGTGTATTCAACTCAACCGGATACCACACGGCGTATAGATCTTTTATTAACAACAAAGAGAACCTGTCTTATACAAAAAAAACTTTCCTTATAGTAAGCACACAATTACATAGTAGAGGTCCCAAAAGCGCTCGTGAATTATTCGTAAAGTAATTATACATACTTTGAAATTTCATTTATATTTTGTAAACATAAAATATTCAAGGGACATCAAAATTTCTGATTACCCGAGTTATATCGTATTAAAAATTCCAACAATACTCTCAAACGAGGGCACATTAAATTCAAAGTTGGAATGAAAATAAAAACGTGGTACTTTTAAGAATTTATTTCGCTGGCTCTGGCACGATTGGGACATACTTAATTGAAAAAGTTCCTTGCCCAAAAATGAGACGAGTTCCGCGTAATCCAAGAATTGTTTTCCTTTACGTTGACTCACGCAAGTTTGATCCTGGGAAATATGGCATCGTTAAAAACGTTTTCTCATTTGGTTGCAGACTCTTATTGTAGTTCTACTATCTATACTTATTATAAAACAAACTCAAAAAGCTGTCTGTCTGTATGTAATCGATTTTCCCAAAATCTACCGAACGGCTCTTTATACGGTTTTCACCAAAAGATTGTGCCAATACTTCCGGATCGTTTAGATAAATAGTACATACCGGTTTTATGTAAATTATGTTGAAGAGATCGCGCAGTTGTTAAAAAACTTGCTTGCTAGGAGCTTTAGTCGCATAACCAACTCCAACCAACAATTCTCAAAAAGAAATGATGATACAGTGCTTTTGGAGAGGAGAGTTAGAGTTTTAGAGAGAAGGGTTGGAGCTATGCGGAACGGCAGGTTACACATAGCCCCAGAAATCCTTAGAGATATGCAGGTTTCTTTGAGATGTTTACCTTTACCGAAAAACATGTGACAAATCGCAACATACATTCTCCTGCCCTTATCCCACTCTAAGTTGGGGTCGGCACATCATGTTACAAACATGTTGTCACATGATTAGGCTACGTATTTTACGACCGGCCGCCGGCCTGATGTCAACTTATCTTAGTCGCTTTTTACGACACCTCGGTAAGATATGAGGGCGGTCTATTCTATTCTGCCAGGCACGGCGTTATGTATTTATAACTATAATTTATAGATTTAGCCGTTACTTTGCGGAAATCCATAATACAAAAGTAATAGTACAATTATTTTGTTATAATCCGCGATAAAGTAAATAGTAAATATATATAAATATAAATATCAATTAAACACACAAGTTTCAACAGTACACATACTATCATAGTTTTACTGCTAAAATACGGTTTAGCGATTAGCAAACGAAACAATATAGAAACGGAAGGATTTTCACTTAAATATTTCAGCTTTCTCACAGTCAACAAAGTCTAATGCCAGGACGACTCTACCACCAGTTCGGAACACTACTATTCACTGAGAAGAACTGGCAAGAAACTCAGTGGTTACTTTTATCACAAATATTAACTATTCGAGGTAAGATTTTATAAACACGGAACGTAATGTGGATAAGTGCGGATCTGTCCGAACAATATTGAACACCGCTAAAGTAATCACACGAATATGAGGGTAGATTCTAATAACAAATAACACCTAATTTAGGTACACGCGGATCTACCTAACCTATTAAAACGACACAGTAATGATAACACCTGCTTGTTTAACCAAGAAAGGTAACACGATCTAAACGAGGGAGCGTTAAATAATCGTACAAGTCTCTTTTACAACGAAATTCCAAGAGAACGGTCTAGCCGCGTAAGCGTAAGCTAATAACCGTAAGAGTCGAGTATTACTACAAGACTGACTTCAATATGGCGGACTCCATCTTTCATAACTAATTTTCGCTCCAAAGCAAGTCCTTGCTATCGGCCACGTGATTGTAGTGTTGCCAACTTTCATTCCTAACAATATAATAATATAACAATAGTTAGAAATTATCATCTTTAGGTAGAAGCGGAACTACCTAAGCAATATTAAAACGACACAGTAATGATACTAGTTGCGTAGTAACAACGCATGAACATGCTGGTTGAGACCAACCAAGACAAGTTGAAACACGATCTAAACGCGGGAGCGTTTAATAATCGTACAAGTCAAGCTTTACAGAAAGACTCAAGGGATAAACGGTGTAGCCGCGTAAGCGTAAGCTAATAACGTCCGAGTCGAGTATTACAACAAGACTGACTTCCATGTTTTTTTTTTTTCGAATGTGTCTAATGCTGTTAGCCCTAATGGCTTTTACAGCGTCACCGGTGGGATGGGCGAGCGCAGAAGCTTCGCCGGGTAAAATTGATAAGAAGCGAGTGTTTTTAGGCACTCGTAACTTATTGGGAGCGTCGCCTTAAGGGTGTCTCCTGCGAGACCGAACCTCGGCTTAAAGCGGCGCGTTTTGGAGGACTGTATTTAACACATTGACTTTGAAGAAGTCTGCATCACGGCGGCCGCGGCAGAGGGCTGCGGCCGCTTGACACAAGCAAGCGGGGACCTCGTCTTCGCCGGCGAAGACGCTGTTTGTGTGAATGTTGTGTGTAGATCTTGTTTGATGCTGTAATAGCATCGTCAGGGTCGTTAAGGACGCTCTTAGGGCGCCTGTGAAAACGGTTGGTAAAGTTAAACACTTTATAGTTGGACGCGGCCACTATAAGGGGGTTCGGGTGTGTGGACGCTTTCTCGAAGAAAGTCTTCGAGAATCGTTTGAGAAGATCGGCTATCGTGGGAAGATCGAGATCTCTATGGAGATTCACGTACAGCCAGTGGCTGTACGCATGAATCGATTTTGAAGTGACTTCCATGTGGCGAACTCCACCTTTTATAAACAATTCTCGCTCCAAAACCAAGCGCCCCGCTCTGGTATCGATCACGTGATCACAGTGATGCCACTATACAAAACTAAAGAAATGGGACTTGACTATTGCCATGGATGCGACTTTAATGGCGGTTAGGCGAAACCTCTAACTCAATATTGACAAATATAACAGAAAATAAAAATATAAATTTTAAAAACCAATAGAATACCACAATAGCTGTTATTTTTTAATAAAGCTTGCCAGTGGCTTTTGGTTTCCAGTAATACAAAGGAAATCTATAAGTTTATTGGAATTTTATACACTGGGATTGCTTTTGTAGTATATCTGAGAACGATATAAAACCTGACGGCGCACTTGAATTTGACGCGATATTGGATTTTATTATTGCTTTTAAAATATTTGATTTTTCGTTATTTTATTTCTAATTTTAAAAGACTGTCTGTCTGTCTGTCTGGCCACGCGTTGATGTGGCTCAGTTTGATCTCGAATTTCCGTTGAAACAGAATTCAACGGTTAAAAAAATGCTCCGATCACTACCAAAATTTACAGGATCATCCGCTAAATCGTTCTAAATGTCGGAAAATGTCATTAAAATCGGCCCAGCTGCTTCAGAGTGTATAAGGGGCGTACAGATATTCATATATGAAGATCTTTATTGTACTTGTTTTTGCGCGCGGCTTCGCTCGCGTGGAATTTGGTCTGTTACATTATGTTTCGTGAAGAGTCATTTTTAATAAAATTCCTACTAAATAAAATACTGAAAGCAACAAATGTATTGATTTTGATAAGAATTTGATTAAAATACTAAAATGTGCATTGTAAAATAGTATCTTATTTAATTAAAATTTATCATTCACAATTTTGGGCATAGTGGCTTCCATATAAAAGGTAGATATATGTTGTCGCGGACTTTTATTTAGAACTATACAAGACAAATAATACTATGCTACATCATCTTTGTGTAACTCAAATAGTTTAAGCAGCGTACGCCAAGATAACTCTCAGAGGCCAGATTTTTTCCGACTTTATTGACATGTATCGCTATAATTACATAAAGTCATCAATTCACAACAAGTCAATCATTGTAGCCTATATGTTATTCTGATGTATAACCTATATAACTGTAAAGTTTCATCCAAATCCGTCCAATAGTTTTTTCGTGAAAGAGTAACAAACATCCATCCATACTCACAAACTTTCGCATTTATAATATTAGTAGGATTAGTAGGATAGTAGGATTAGTGGGATTTAAAACGATTTACATAATATATATTTATTACTCGTAATATACTGCAAGAATATCACAATCAAGCGTTGATATAATCATAATAGAATTGCAGCTGGACGTTTTTAATAATAACAAATAAATAATTTATAGAATTAGGCGTTACTTTGCGGAGATCCATAATACAAAAGTAATAATAAAATTATTTTGCTATAATCCGCGATACAGTAAATAGGAAATATATATAGTGTTTAATGTATAGTGGACTATCAGTATTTTCATACCCGATATTTGCGATTTTGTCGTGGAGTCTATCTCCTGATGATGCTTCGCTTGCGGGGCGAAACGATTGTTGAGTTTGTGATAGTGAACCTGTGTAGTGCTTGTATATTGTGGTGGAAGTGGTGGAGGTTTGTGCATGTGTTTTTACGAATCCTGCACGTATCGGGTATGAAAATACTGATAGTCCACTATACATTAAACACTATATATATTTCCTATTTACTGTATCGCGGATTATAGCAAAATAATTTTATTATTACTTTTGAATAACAAATAAATTAAATTTCATGCAAATGTGGACTATGTAAGAAAAAATAATCTTACAGTATCAACGTCAAAAATTTTTAATCTGCCACATTGGTGTAGTGTTGTTTGGTTGAGTTCATTAAAACTTGTTGAATTATGCAACAATTTGGGCTCAATACAAGAACTCGCTACAAAGGGCTTGAGTGTAATTTGATGACATTTTACAGCGCCTCGGCAATTAGAGATCGTTTGACATGAATTATTCAAACTATGCCGCGTTACAGCTTGATAATTGCTACATTGGGTTGATAACAGCTCGCGATGGTGCGTTGCTCATTCTCTATGAATTAATTTCCATATACATAAGTAATAAATAAAATAAGCTGTTTATTTTATTTGTTTCTTTTACTCAAGCTATGTCCGCCAAAAATTATGGGCAAGTAACTATGTAAGGACGTAACCTGTTACAACTTTTCGTTTTTGTAGCGAAACCACGCTTCTCAAAATCGGATTGGTAGGTTAGACATATCCCCAGAATTCTCCGGAGATATGCAGGTTTCCTCACGATGTTTTCCTTCACAGAAAAGCTTGTGATTAATTGCAATTCTAAATTAGACACATAAATTTTAACAGAAAACGCTTTGTTGCCTGCTCGGAGTGTGAACCTGTGAAAGAGTCGAACAGTCTTATCGATGAGCTATTATAGCATCCTTCCTAGGAAGATTCATTCTTATGCTGTATGGTTTTATAAGTGAAAATAAAATAGTGAAAAAATAGTTCAAGAAAGCGAAAATATACGGGATATTGAGCTTATAGCTTAAAATTAGAATAACTATTTTTAAACTCCGGGGTAAAATATTCTCTATTAAAATAGTAAATGGTCAATCTACTATCAATTTAACACTACTACTTACAAGTACTACTTACAAGTTATATCTATATTAAATTACTTATACGGTACTACTTACTATACGAATCATGCCCACGTGAATTGGTCCCAAGAATGCTGGCAGCGTTTCCGCATTAAATCGCTAAGCTGATTCTTTGTGCGAAAAAGGAGTCTCTTGTCACCCGAAGAGGCAAGGTTAAATTAAATTTAAATTAATAAAATTAATTTCCTAACCTTAAGAATTGCGTTAGGATATTCGGTAATAACTAGTTTAAAAGCAATACTGTTTTTCTGTTTTAATACATTTTTCAACGTCTATGATCGCCTTAAACCCGCGAATTGTCAGTTTTTGGACACACACCAAATAAAATCGCTCCATGTCCGTCTTGATGTTAATTGTTTGTTAAAATATTGCTTATTATATACGATCACACGATCAATGATCATCGTCGATAGTGAAATGCAAGTATAAAAAATGTTTTAATTCGCAATGCATTCGATTATTTCGATTGATTTCGAATAAAATGGACAATATACGTCAGACCGCATAGCACACTTGCTCTACGAACCATAGCAGCATGCTACAACTGCTATGCCGATGCCACAAACCAATTGAAATACCAATTCTCAATTCTAAATTCCGATTGGAAGGGACGTAGCGCGGTCCGCGTCACGTAGCAACACGGATATTTATACGCAGACGCTCGATATATATACTTGCTAGGCACATAACATATATAGGTGTGGTATTGATTTTTGATAAAACATAAGACTTAGGTTAAGGTTGGGCTTAGGTTTGAGGTTAGGTTAAAGTTGAGTTGAGTTAATCTTAGGACTAAGGTTGAGCGCATTAACTTGACTCTAAAAAAGGTTTCCGACTGGGGTGAAGCTAACCTAGTCAAGTTTAATGCTTCCAAAACACAAGCGTGCCTGTTCAGCGCCAAACGGAGTTCCTTTACCTTAACTCCTACTTTCCGAAATATATCTGTACCGATTGCCGATAGCACTGAGCTTCTGGGTATCCAAATAAATTCCAAGCTCAACTTTGGAAAATGCATCGAGTCCAAAGCAAAAACGGCTGCCAAGAAACTTGGCATCCTTAACAAAGTCAAGCAGTACTTCACACCGAAACAGCTTCTTGCATTGTACCAGGCTCAGGTACGATCGTGTATGGAGTACTGCTGCCATTTGTGGGAAGGATCAGCCAAATACCAATTGGATGCTTTGGACTCGGTGGATCGACGTGCCAGGAGACTCATAGGTGATGAGACCCTGACAAACGCCAAATTGCAGAGTCTGCAACACCGGCGCAGGGTTGCCTGTCTATCGGTTTTCTACAAGATATATTTCGGAGAGTGTGCCCAGGTACTTCATGAACTTGTTCCACCTTCGCCTTTCTATCACCGCACCGCTAGGCACCGGGAGAAGTTCCACCCTTATGTTATCAACATTCCACGAAGACGCACACAGCGCTTCGCTTCGTCTTTTTTGTTGCACACAGCAAGGGAATGGAATTCTCTCCCGGCATCTATCTTTCCCAATACTTACAATATGGGTACCTTCAAGGCAAGAGTGAATAGGCATCTTCTGGGTAAGCGCGCTCCATCATAGACTGTATCATTGCCTACCATCAGGCATGATTACAGTCAAGCGCTCGCCTATTTAACAATAAAAAAAAAAGAAAAAAAAAAAAAGAAAAAAAAAGACAGTCTTTAGACCGCGTAGCACACGTAGCTTTACGGGCCGTAGCGAAATTCTACGACTGCTGAGCCGATGCCACAAACCAATTGAAATACCAATTCTCAATTCTAAATTCCGATTGGAAAGGACGTAGCGCGGTCCGCGTCACGTAGCAACACGGATATTTATACGCAGACGTTCGATACGTACACGCTAGGCACATATATACGTGTGGTATTCGAATACATGTCGGATACTCGCGTCGAACCAGAAATTCCATTAAAGCGTTATTTACACAGCTCTCTGCGCTACGTGAGCTGTCAGACGATTTTTGGATAATTCTCTCAAGGAAATAGTTTTTCATGGTTCCATTCGGATATATGTTTGAAGAAAATTGATTTACAAAATCATTTTATATTGAAAAATCTCTTGTTGTAACTTTTAATATATGTGATTTATAGAAGCAGGCGTTACTTTGCGGAATTCCATATTACAAGCAATATAACAGAACTAACTACTTTGCTATAATCCGCACGGGTTAAGTGAATGCATGCAAAGCCAATGTGTATGAAGCAGGCAAAATCTACGCACCTTATACATGCAGGACCAGCCACCACATACACCCCAAGGCGCAATTCACCAGCAACAACGAACACAAAAGCAGCACACACACCCACCACCACAATCTCGACGATTGTTTCGCCCCGAAACCGAAGCATCATCAGGAGGATAGGCTTCACGACAAAAATCGTACTGCGCCGCGCTACCCATACAAGCAGTCTTAAATAGTTCAACTCCCACCAATACCCTCCCCTCCGAACACATGCAGCAAAACGGAATTAGATACATTTACTTGCTCGTTAATTAAGTGACCATTGTTATTTTTTATTATCTCAAGTTGCTCAATAATATATGTTTAATATATGTGATGGTATTTTTTTAATTAATAAAATAATGTTTGATTTATTGCTTATCGTGTTATATATTTGGAGTTCACTATAATTGAATGAAATCTGAGATTAGAAAACGTTGATTCTCTCTGTAAAGTACTTTAAATATGATAAAGAATAGACAATTCGAAAAGATTTATCTATCATTAACTTGCTACTTCTTATTTCATACGATAATATATATTTAGTACTGTAACATAACGTACTAATAACGCGGCTTACGTATTTCCCTCACTGGGATGCGTGAGGTGACTTGTGCTGCATGTGTGTAAGATACGTGAATTTTGCCTGCTTCATACACATTAGCATTGCATGAATTCGATTAATATTTATAAAATAATTTTCTGTAATATGGAATTCCACAAAGTAACGCCTGCTTCTATAAATCATTTAGATTTGTATAAATTACGTAAAATCATCACATTGGAAATGACATTGATTAATATAACATCTCATTAAAGTTTCCAATCCCAGAGCAAAACAAGCCAAAGTTCATTCCACATCACTCAATGTCTCCGATCGAACTATACTCAATCACAAAACTCTGAAACTCGATTAAAACTAGCGCCATTTGTAAAAGACAAGTGTTACATCAATACTTATTTTATAAATGCGAAAGTCTGTCGGTATATATTACGCTTTCACGATTAAACCACTAGAAGTACATTGATGAAAGTCGGACCAATTTTAATACGTTGAGGTATTTATTTATTTTTCAGGTGTGGCTTGAAGTAAGTTAGCGTAATTTGAAATATGGCAATCGAAAAATCTTTAAAAATGTTTGGCACAAATAAAATAAGTTGTAGTAGCAGGGTCTTCTCGTTTACTCCCCGTATGGGAGTAAATGGGGTGCGGGCCTCGAGGAATTCCTCTTAAGTCCACTCCAGTGAGTTTTTCTATTAAAACTCATGTGTCTAATTGATAATTGCAATTTATCACACGCTTTTCGGTGAAGGAAAACATCGTGAGGAAACCAGCATATCTCTAGAGAATTCTGGAGAAATGTGTAACCTACCATACCGCATTGGTGCAGCGTGGTAGGTCTTAGCTCCAACCCTTTTCTCCAGAAACGGAGAGAGGAGGCCTATTCCCAGCGGTGGGATTGCAACAGGCCGCTACTTTTACTATAAAATGATCTTTAGTCGTCTTATAGGACACCTCGGTAAGAAATGAGGGTGGTCTATTCTACTCAGCCGGATATCACACGGCGGGTCGACTTACCTTAGTCGCCTTTTCGACATCTCAGTAAAAAATTTAGAGTCTTAAAGAGTTAGATTTAGAGAGTATTTACATTTAGAGTCCCAGTTAGATGTCCACGTAACCCCGTAACGCCACTTTATCCGCCTCTACGAAGAACAGTTCTAGGAGCCAGCTCCCCGGTTCCAAGAATGTGTAAAGCCCTGAATAATATATCCGATGTCGCTGATTTACACGCAGACTCACTGCGAAAGTTTCGGGAAACTGTATTGTCTTCTTGTTTTAGTTATTAATTTTATTATTATTTTTCACATTCTCAATTCACATAATTATTGTAAGTAGTTTTAATTTATTCTTCTTTTTAAATTACTCATGCTGTGTTCGCTTTTAATTAATTATAACATTTAGTTAAGTTATAATGTATATTAGTTGTTATTTTAATGTATTAATATATATAATTGTAAGTGAACCAATAAATAAATAAGAAATGAGGGCGGTCTATTCTATTTAACCGGATACCACAGGGCATAGCATGTAAATTGATGTATGAGAGCTTAAACACATGACGTCACGGGCCATTTCTCTCAACACTTTAGCAGTAAATGGTATAGATGGATAAGCTCGTTCTCGGGACCGACCGCAAGCCGAGTATGCTTTCGAGGCCTATGTTAGCAAGACTATGTTAGCAGCGCTCTAGTATCGGGCACAAATGCGGTCAGCTGTGAAATCCGACTGTCAATTCATATTCCGGATTTAATACTGGGCTTGTTATTTGATTAATATAGGTATTCAGATTGCTTGTCGGGGTTTTGGAATTAATAGGTTAGTATATGTAATTATTGCTTCTATTTTAGAACGTATGTATTTATCATTTTATATAATAAATGCAAAAGTCTAATTCGCTTCAGTAATATCCCCTGAAAATATAAAATGAGCCCTGTATATTAAAATATGTGGTAAAATTTAGTTAAACATCTAAGTGGACACGAATGTAACCATGTAAAGCTTATTTTATATAAACCTAAAAGCTTTTTTTAGAGAAAACTAAACAAGTCGTTAAATTTAATATAAAGAAATTGAGAATTGACGCTGGAACATAATCGAAATGCGTGCAATTGAGCCTCCAGCACAATCAAAAGATTTGTCGTGGAGTCTATCTCCTGATGATGCTTCAGTTGCGGGGCGATTGTTGAGTTTGTGATAGTAAACGTGTGTAGTGCTTGTGTATTGTGGTGGAGGTTTGTGCATGTGTTTTTACGAATCCTGCACGTATTGTTTTTGAAAATACGGATAGTCCACTATACATTTAACACTATATATATTTTCTATTCACTGTATCGCGGATTATAGCAAAATAATTTTATTATTACTTTTGTATTATGGATCTCCGCAAAGTAACGCCTAATTCTATAAATTACTTTGTAATTTACGCTCAATAACAATCAACAGTATGAAACAGTATGAAAAGTGGGAGAGCGGTTGGGCCGGATGGCATACCGGCTGAAGCGTGGAAGTTCTTGAAAGGGGATGGATGGAAGTGGCTGACTTTATTTTTTTACAAGTTGTTACATGAGGAAGCAATCCCAGAAGAGTGGTCAACCAGTACGCTGGTACCTATTTTCAAGAATAAGGGGGAAGCAAGAATGTAACAACTATCGAGGGATAAAGCTCATGTCACATAGTATGAAAATTTGGGAAAAAGTAATAGAGCGAAGAATGAGAGAAGAGTGTACGATAACCCGGAACCAGTTTGGTTTTATACCAGGGCGGAGCACGACGGACGCTATTTTCGCCTTACGCCAACTATGTGAAAAATATCGAAATGCGCGTAAGGACCTGCACATGGTTTTTATCGACTTAGAGAAAGCGTACGATCGTGTTCCCCGTAAAGTTCTGTGGTGGATTTTGAATGAAAAGAGCCTGCCTGGGAAGTATGTACGTATTGTATATTCCATGTATGCCAGAGCTAGTACTCATGTCCGGTCTGAAGCCGGAGTAACTGACAATTTCGATGTGTCTGTAGGCCTACACCAGGGATCGGCTTTAAGTCCCTTTTTATTCCTCTTAGTGATGGATGCACTTACTGCTGATATTCAAGAGGAAGCTCCTTGGTGTATGCTGTTTGTCGAGGATATCGTGATTGTCGGTGAAAATGCAGCTGAGGTTCAGAGCAGATTTGTGAAATGGCAAGAAAAATTGGAGAGGTTTGGTTTAAAGATCAACCTGACCGAAACTGAACACATGCAGTGTGATTTCAGTGGTACCTCCAATTTATCTTCAATTACCTTAAATGGTGTTGTTTTGCAAGTCTGCTCCGACTTCCGGTACCTTGGCTCGCTTTTACAGGAAAACGGTGAAATTGATCGCGATGTGAGGAATAGAATGAATGCAGGATGGATGAAGTGGCGACAGGTCTCAGGAACAGTATGTGACCCCCGAATGCCCCTTAAACTTAAAGGGAAAATTTATAAATCGGTCGTTAGACCTGTCGTAATGTATGGATCAGAATGTCGAGCAATGAAAAAGATGGATGAAAGAAGAGTGCATGCAAATGAGATGAGAATGCTAAGGTGGATGTGACAAGATTGGATAAAATAAGAAATGAGTATATAAGGGGAAGTATGAAAGTTGCGCCCATTATAGAAAAGATAAGGGGTTCAAGATTGGGATGGTATGGACACGACATAATGAGGGATGAAAATCATGTGACTAAAAGAGTGTAGAATAAGAATGTGGATGGATATGTGACTAGAGGGAGGCCTAAAAAGAGATGGTTGGAATGTGTGAAGTATGACATGCATATAAAAGGAGTAGCGCCAGAGTTGAGGAATGATAGAAGAGAATGGAAGAGGAAAACATGTTGTACCGACCGCACTTAGAGTGGGTAGGAGAAAGAAGAACAATCAACAGATTTGAAATCGACGCTCGCAAAATCAAAAGACTTGCAATCGTTGCTCCAACATAAATAAAATACGTGTAACCGAGACTCCAGCACAATCGAAAGACGTGCTATCGTCGCTCTAGAACAATTAATACGCTTGCAATCGACGCTCTAGAGCAATCACAAGAGATGTAGTTGCTACTCCAGAACAATCAATAGAGATCCAGTCGACGCTCTAGAACAATCAAAAGACATGTAATTGCCACTCCAGAACAATCAATTGACGTGCAATCGACGCTCCAGAATAATCAACAGTGTTAAAATCGACGCTCCAGAACAATAAAAAGACAGGATATCATGTGATCATGTACTGTAGTAACTGGATCACAATTTGCATAATTAAATTGGAGTTCTATTGATAAACACAGACAGGTCGATAAACAATAACTTTGCAATATTCTCATCATTATTCTCCTGCCCTTATCCCACTCTAAGTGAGGTCGGCAAACAATTTTTTAAACATGTTATTACACATTTTGGCTAGGTATTTTCGACCAGACGTCTACCTTACGTCAACTAACCTAACTTTGTTGCCTTTTAACGACACATCCGTACGAAATAAGGATGTTTCCAATCAGCTGGATTTCATACGACTAGTTTACTAACTTTAGTCACCTTTTAGGACACTTCGGTAAAAATTGAGGGTGGTCTATTCTACGCAGCCGATTACCACACGGTGGTGCTTTCCATTATATATAAAGCGACCAAATTACAAACGTCTAAAGATAGTTCATTCGTTGACATAGAATAATTGCGAGTCGACTGTTAGTACGCAGTTAACTCCTGTTATTTTTATTTCCTATGATGCTATTTAAGATTGTGGCATTGGACTTTTAATATCCATCTTTAATAAAGCTGTTTCTTGGTAATTTTAGGGAATATTCTACATTGAAATATAGTCCAGTAAACACTAAGCTCCCATCGTATTATTAACAGTGTAAGAGAGACTATGATATAATAATGAAGTCAACAGTAAAGTTAATTAACAACATTCATTCTGAAAATAAACTTTGAACTGAAGGCATAAATCTTCGAAAGTATTCAATTAACTTAGATAAGCTTTGTAGTCAAAAGAATATTTTAAGTGAGGAAAAGCTAGAGGAGATTGCGTCAGCGGCTAATGAAAACAATTTTATGCAAAATAAGTAAATCGATACGCTTTTAATAGACTATTAAAATTTTGTCTGCTTTATGAGAAATTTATGATTCATAGATCGCGTATAGCAGTTAAGTTACTTACATCATCAGAAAGCAGAGTACTTTTGCAGCAGTGTCCTGCAAGCCTACCATGAACTCTTATTGTAACTGAATTGATGACGTAAACTAAATTGTTTTGCTTTTTCATACCATGACGTCTTAAAGACGCACACTTTAAGTCGTTGCCGAATGAACGTTCGGAATGCGTCCTAATAACATGTGAGTAAACGAGACAGAGTTATCTATAGTTCATTTAACGTTATCTTTTTAAACATTACGACCCCAATGCAATTCACACTTCATGGTACGAAAAGAAAGCGGTTCGGTTTAGGTACTGACTTTGAATTGAATCGTTATCTAAACTGGCCCGTTGGCGCAGTGGGTAGTGACCCTGCCTTCAGCTCCGCGGGTCGAGGGCTCGATTCCCGCCGAAGGCCAACATTTTCTATAAGCAATTTGTTGGTTCTTCGAGCCTTCGGGCCTATATTTGTAATAATAATAATAATATTAATAATATTCTTTATTGCTAGAAAGTGGTACGATAAGGTTTTAAATATTTATGAGGTTACAACATTTTCTGCCATTTTGGCGTGCAAAATTAATAATGAATTAATTATAATATAAATCTAAATAAAAATTTAAAAAGGCCTTAACAATTCAATATAATTTAATAGGAACACAATCAATTCATCAAAAAAAAAAAGAAATTATGGTATATGTCAAAAAAATAATTATGGTGAAAATTTATCTTAACTCTGCTTGTCTTGGAGAAATTCGTCTACTGAGTAATAACATTTGTTTAAAAATATTTTAAATAAATTTGATTTAAACGATCTCCTATTTTACAAAAGTAATAATAAAATTATTTTGCTATAATCCGCGATACAGTATCGCGGATTATAGCAAAATAATTTTATTATTACTTTTGTATTATGGATCTCCGCAAAGTAACGCCTAATTCTATAAATTATCTCCTATTTTGATTTTTGAGGGTTTCCGGCAGCTTGTTATAAATGCGTATGGCCATACAGTAGACGTTTTTCGCAAACAATTGTATCCTTTGTCTAGGAACAACAACTTTATGTTTGTTAGACTTCAGAGCCATATCCGACTTGACTTGAAATCTATCCCTATGCTTGTGAACAAATAAGGAAACCTCTAAGATATAAAGACATGGCAGAGGTAATACATTTACATTCTTAAAAAGCGGGCTACATGGTTCCAGAGGCTCAGCTCCACATATAAGACGAATGAACTTTTTTTGAATCCGAAATATTTTTGTAACATCAACGGAATTGCCCCACAAGATAAGACCATAACGTAATAATGATGAAACATATCCGTGATATGCATTAAGTGCTGTTTCCGTTGATGTCACATTTTTAAGTCTAAATATCACGAATACAAATCTATCTAACTTTTTGCTTAAGGTGTCTATATGTAATTTCCAATTACAGAATTTATCCAAAACGATACCCAGAAACACTGTATGATCAGCTTCTTCTATCAACAAATTATTACACTTGACACTAATTTTGAATGGGATGCTATTATATGTTTGTAATTGTATTAATTTTGTTTTATTAATATTTAATGTCAAATTATTTTGCTGCATCCAGAAAGCAATTTTTTAATGTTTGTATTGATTTCATTTACAAAAGTGTTTTTATCTTTACATTTTATTATTAATGTAGTGTCATCAGCAAATTGTATACACTGTATTTAAGTATGTACTTAAAATTATATATGTAGTACATTTACCAGTTGTCCGTCACCTATGCATAACACAAGTATTAAGTTACTTACTTTGGGGACGGACGACCGTGTGTGTAAATGTCCCATATATTTATTTATTTTTTTTTAAAAGTTCATGATAGGCCTACAGTTCCCAATAGTTTCAATATAATTTATACCAAAACGCCAGTATTACTGATGCTGTTATTTATAATATTCTAAGGTTCAATAAGGCCTACAGGAGTCATTTCACAATTTATTTCATTTTGATCGAGAACAATAACTTTTAAAAGCTTTTATTTACGAGTAACATGCCTTGTATGGATGATTATTTGTGAAAGTAGAATCTCTTTTTTGATATCTTTGTTAAAAGATTTTTTAACTTGACTTGTTTTGTATTTAAACTATCGTGAGCGGTATTCATAGTTAATGATAGAAACTGGCTATACTCACGTTTTATTATACTGGCTAAGCCCAACTAGTTTCAAGCCCATCCGGGGTGACCTTATTTACGGCGCTAATGCGCGAATGTGTGATTTCATCTATACTTATTATAAAACAAAGACCCAAAAAGCTTTCTGTCTGTATGTAATCGATTTTCTCAAACTCTACTGTACGGGTTTTTGTACGGTTTTCACCAAAAGATAGAACAATACCTCCGGATGGTTTAAGTAAATAGTACATATCGGTATTATGTAAATTGTGTTGAAGAGATCGCGAAGTTGTTAAAAACTTGCTTGCTGGCAGCTTTAGTCGCGTGCGTTGTAAACCAGCAGAGATACGCCAGAGTAATGTGCTAGAAAATTGTAGATCTATAAAAATACTACAAAAAAGTCCGCAATAGCACGTCTCTATCTCTTATGGTTAACTCACAATAATTACTTTTATGTTTAAAATTTGAATTACAGAAAAAAATTGTGAAACGCTGAAATTTCCACGCGGGCGTAGCCGCTGGCACAGCTAGTATAGAATATAAAACTGAATGTTTCACTGTACTTCCTTTATATACTCCGAAACGGCTGGACCGATTATAACGAAATTTTCAGATAATCTTTAAAATGACCCAGCGGATGATCCCGTAGAGTTTTATGTACTGTACACTTTGCGAGACACTTTACGATAAAAGACTGCATAATTCGATCATTAAACGAATAATAAAGTATTATTCAATTCAATTGTATAATAAAGTTTTTATCTTATATTACGAGACCGTGTCGAAGCGGAAAATCGCCAATCGATAAAAGAAAAGCACTCCATGGATTACACAATTGAATTTTAGATTCCTGGTAAATATGCAAAGAGATATCCTATAAAAGCGGATGAGAGCGTATTCGAGCAAATAAAATTATTACAATTTGCATCCGGAAGACTTGGATCAGCGTGAAACCGAAGAATTACTATCGAGAATGCGAATGCAATTTATTCTGGACACGAACGCGACAAGTTCTGGTCGGTCGCGAGCTTGTAGATTATCCTGTCTTTAAATGTATGCTGACCGTTCTGTGGAGAAGGATGGTTACTGAAACTATAATATATTATTATCTTCAAACTCCGAGTATTCTCTTTTATTTACAGTTCTTGTATTATCGAAAGTCACTAATAGTTAGTATTAACACATTGCGGGACACGTACCAATACGTTTTCTGACGACCGATACTTTAACGTGGAACACGTACTAGTATATTTTCTGACAACTGATATTTTAGCGCGGGGCACGTACTTGATGTTTTCTGACAACTGATATTGGAGCGCGGGGCACATACTAGTATATTTTCTGACCAATGATATTTGAGCGCGGGGCACGTACTAGTACATTTTCTGACGAATGATATTTAAGCGCGGGACACGTACTAATATATTTTCTGACGATAGATATTTGAGCGCGGGAAACGTACTAGTATATTTTCTGACAATTGATATTTGAGCGCGGGACTCGTACTAGTATTTTTTCTGACGAATGATATTTGAGCGCGGGGTACTAATACACTTTCTGATGATTGATACTTGAGGTTGATAACTAAATAACCAAATTTATGTGCAAAACGCCCTTTTTCCTTTTCTTTTTCTTACAAGACTTCCAACTGTTACCACTGCAGTTCTCTTTTATGTCCTGTTTAGTTTGACTCCACAAATCGCAAAGGTATGAAAACAGATAATATTATCTACTACAAGCATTTTTTCTAATCGCGGATTAAAGCAAATTTATTTTTTAAAATAAACATTATTTTTTTGTATAATATAACTCAGACAAGTAACGCCTAGGTCTAAAAATAAATGATTTCTAATAATGCTTAATATGTTATTTTAATATGTTCTTTTATATTAAGAACAACAACACTCGTTTCATTTAACATTTGTAATGAATTTCTCGTGGATAACGTTCGTAGAAACTCAAATACTTTAAGCCCTTTGCCCCTTAAAGAAATAATTGCTTTTAATTCTGCAAGTAAACGACTTTCTAGAGAGGCTGTGGGTGTTGGAGGGTACTGTTGAATGAGGAAGTGGTTATTTAGATGGAACGTAAAATTTAGAACGACAGAACCGTTATACTGAACTTAGTTTTTGGCGTAGAAACTTTAGTATTATATTCGGTTTAAAATTAAGTTAATTCTGATTAACAGGTGTCACGATTTGCTTACCTCAAAATAACGTATATTTTAAATATGTATCATATCTACAATATTCATATCCATTGGCCGTGTGGTATTCGGCAGATTAGAATAGACCACCCTCCTTTCTTACCGAGGTGTCGTAAGAGGCGACTAAGGTAATTTGACGTCAGGCAGGCGGCCGGTCGTAAAATACGAAGCCAAATCATGTGACAACATGTTTGTAACATGTTGTGCCGACCCCACTTTTTGGGACTTTGTTTTATAATAAGTATTGATTACAGGCAGAGATGTACTTCTTCCTTGTATAGCGCAACTAACAGTATTTTACAAATTTTCCACCGCTCTAAAATAAAGTCAAAGCCAAATGTGTCGAGCTCCCAAGTGTCAAATAACTTGGGAGCGCATCGTTAATTCCTTCGTAAACAGACCACTGACAAATCACAAGGATTTTCTTTAACTTTTGCTTTTCAGTTTACTCTAAAGCTTTAATATACTTTACTTAAGCTCAATTTTAGTTTATGAACTCAGAAAATAAATAACGGATTAAAAAGTGTACCATGCTTCTTTGTTTCTTAATTTAAGTTTTCTGTATTTTAAGTTTTATTTTAATATTAATTTTTTTTAATTAGTTTTAAATTTTTATTAGAACCTCTATCAAAATTTAAGTGGTTGGCTGGAAGAGATTCCGATTACGGAATAAGCCCGCCATTGCATTAACACATGCAATAAAGAGATTACAAACAAACAAACAAACAAACAAACAAACAAACAAACAAACAAACAAGCTTCTCAAAGTAGAAGAAAACGACCACTAATGGCCACTGCAGACCAGTATGTAATCCGTTAAGGTAAAATTCTTAAAGTTGCAAGGACTTCTTAGATTTAATGAAAGTATAATTTTATCGAAGATCATTAGTTAAATAAAATTAAAATTAAAATTAGAAAGGTTAAATATATTACATTTATAGCTCCTTGTTATATCCGACAACGGTACTTGTGTCATTTATGCCGTGTGGTATCCGGCAGAATAGAATAGACCACCCTCCGTTCTTACCGAGGTGTCGTAAAAAGCGACTAAGGTAAGTTGACGTCAGGCAGGCGACCGGTCGTAAAATACGTAGCCAAATCATGTGACAACATGTTAGACACTTAGAGTGGGATAAGGGCAGGAGAATGATGAATATCATTTCTTACATGAGCTCGGATGTGGCTGGCAAATCCAAAATTGTTATTTATTTATTTTTTATTTTTACTTTTTGCGTGCAGACGAAGAAAAAAAAATACATACATATTATATGTACAAGAAATAATAAGAAATTATTTGAAGGAACTTGCAAGGGCGGTCTTATCGCCTACAGCGATCTCTTACAGACAACCCGTAAGTTCTTAAAAGGATCTTAGAACAAGAATAGGTTGGTGCGACAGAAAGATAATGGAGACGATATTTTGTATATATACATAAAGTATAATAGATTACACAAATTTGAATACTAATACTACACATACTGTATAAGATACATACTTTAATACATATTCCTGTAGTATAATACATACTAATATTACCTATAATATACTAAATAATAATATTATATTTAAGATAAATAGTAGTTTTTTGTCATGTCCGTTCTGAATGTCCGTCCGTTCTCATGTCCGGTCTGAAGCCGGAGTAACTGACAATTTCGATGTGTCTGTAGGCCTACACCAGGGATCGGCTTTAAGTCCCTTTTTATTCCTCTTAGTGATGGATGCACTTACTGCTGATATTCAAGAGGAAGCTCCTTGGTGTATGCTATTTGCCGACGATATCGTGATTGTCGGTGAAAATGCAGCTGAGGTTCAGAGCAGATTTGTGAAATGGCAAGAAAAATTGGAGAGGTTTGGTTTAAAGATCAACCTGACCAAAACTGAACACATGCAGTGTAATTTCAGTGGTACCTCCAATTTTTCTCCAATAACCTTAAATGGTGTTATTTTGCCAGTCTGCTCCGACTTCCGGTACCTTGGCTCGCTTCTACAGGAAAACGGTGAAATTGATCGCGATGTGAGGAATAGAATGAATGCAGGATGGATGAAGTGGCGACAGGTCTCAGGGACAGTATGTGACCCCCGAATGCCCCTTAAACTTAAAGGGAAAATTTATAAATCGGTCATAAGACCTGTCGTAATGTAAGGATCAGAAAGTTGGGCAATGAAAAAGATGGATGAAAGAAGAGTGCATGTAAATGAGATGAGAATGTTAAGGTGGATGTGTGGTGTGACAAGATTGGATAAAATAAGAAATGAGTATATAAGGGGAAGTATGAAAGTTGCGCCCATTGTAGAAAAGATGAGAGGTGCAAGATTGGGATGGTATGGACATGTAATGAGGAGGGATGAAAATCATGTGACTAAACAAGTGTTGGATATGAATGTGGACGGATATGTGACTAGAGGGAGGCCTAAAAAGAGATGGTTGGAATGTGTGAAGTATGACATGCATATAAAAGGAGTAGCGCCAGAGTTGACGAATGATAGAAGAGAATGGAAGAGGAAAACATGTTGTACCGACCCCACTTAGAGTGGGATAAGGGTAGGAGAAAGAAGAAGATAAATAGTAGTTTTTTAAACGACTCTTAAAAACGTGCACCGACTCAGAATGACGAATATCCACCGGGACAGAGTTGGTATATTCGGCATAACCCTCTAGGCCCTAACGCCTAAAATGGAACACTGCGCGATAAAAATACTTCACGTTTTAACTGTGCTGTCGTGTGAACAGATACCTGGATACCCATTTGTTCCATTTTGAAGTATTTTTAACGCACGGTAAATAAACCTCTCGTGCTAACGAGGGGTTAAAATACATGTTAGCTACGGCCGGGATTCGACTCATAATTCTAACGTTCTCTCATAGAAAATGTTACCAAATAATACGTCACCAACAGATAACCGTACAACTATAACATATTGGACACGCTAAACAAGTATTGACAGATTAATTTAATAATAATTTGGAATCATTAAGCCAGGTCGATCTACCACCAGTTCGGAACGCTGTCCTCCACTGAGAAGAACTGGCAAGAAACTCAATGGTTGCTCTTATTGCGAATATTAACTATTTGACGTTAGATTCTAACAACACGAAATATTCAATATCGGTAACCAAATCAACACACAACGTCACAGCACTTTAAAACGTATGGACACCTTGAGAGGTGGTATTGGACTGACTAAACTGTTGAATGTCGCTCGCGAACAAGACTCGGGTCACAATATTTTACCCTCATTCATTCGGTTTTATTCCTCTACCCACCAAATGACAGATAACATAATATTGTAGACAAAATACTTCCTCATTATTATTCTATGCATATTAATGTATTTATTTATAATATATAATTTATATCTGATTATTATAATTATGTCTAACAATAATACACGTTATACCGAGTCACCGTATGATATCTGACAATATCTAACATACACAAGAAATATTAAATTCAATAGAATTAATGCTAAGACGAGAGAATAAGAGCAGTTCGTTAAACAGTTACACTATATTCAAATCTTTGCACAGTATATTCGTATTACTACGAATTTCAGTGGATGATATGCAGTTCGGTAGTAAAATTAATTGCTAACTGTGATAAAGCGGTGCCTGAGCACTCTATACCTTACTGCGGGGACAGACTAGGCGGTGATAAGCTCGGCAGAAGGGACTTAGTTCTAAAGTGGAACAATATTGGCTGCGGGTTTAACTGTAATATTATATAATCCCGTTTGAATTAACATTACCTCGTTGAGAGTTAGATTTAGAAATGGTATTGACCGACTATCGAAATCGTTTCGATTCCTTTATATTTTACATAGAGTTATATAGGAAGAGAGAAGCCAGCTTAAAATATGTCATCTATACTTATTATAAAACAAAGTCCAAAAAGCTGTCTGTCTGTATGTAATCGATTTGCTCAAAATCCACTGAACGGATTTTTGTACGGCTTTCACTAAAAGATACTGCAATACTTCTAGATGGTTTAGGTAAATAGTACATATCATTATTATGTAAATTGTGTTGAAGAGATCGCGCAGTTGTTAAAAACTTGCTTGCTGGGAGCTTTAGTCGCGTGCGCTGCGTAAACCAGCAGAGATACGCTAAAGTAATGTACTAGAGAATTGTAGATCTATAAAACTACTACAAAAAATTCCGCAATAGCATATATCTATCTCTTATGGTTAACTCACAATAATTTCTTTTATTTCTAAAATTTGAATTCTAGAAAAAATTTGAGACATGCAGGTTTCCACAGCTAGTATTACAATAAAGAGAAAGCAAATGAGGGTATATATATCCATCTCCCTTTGCTATTTTTGATAGTTTTTTTTTACCTTTTGCCTTTTACCTTTGCTAGTTTGTGATAGTGAACCTGTGTAGTGCTTGTGTATTGTGGCGGAAGTGGTGGAGGTTTGTGCATGTGTTTTTACGAATCCTGCACGTATCGGGTATGAAAATACTGATAGTCCACTTTACATTTAACACTATATATATTTTCTATTTACTGTATCGCGGATTATAGCAAAATAATTTTATTATTACTTTTGGATGATTAAATGATTTGATTATGATGCATAATATGAAAGTAATATGTGGTGAGGTATTTGTCTGAGTAGAATAGACCACCCTCATTTCTTAGCAAGGTGTCGTAAAAGGCGACTAAGGTAAGTTGACGTCAGGCAGGCGGCCGGTCGTCTTTCGGGCGCTTCGAACGGGGTTTATCGGACGCCTGGCCTACAGGTCCTCGAGGCGGTCGGTGCATCTGGTGCTCCCGATGCACCGGTTAGCGGAGGGGGCTTCTCTTTTGAGGAGTCCCCATCCAGAGGAGGTTTCTCTGGGATCAGAGGTGCTGCTGGTGGGGATGGGGTCAAATAAGGCACCCTGCCCCTGCCGTCAGTAGCGTGGTGGAGCATACAGGTCGTTTTAGTCGGTGCGAGTCCGACATAACCACCGCCCATCCCCGTCGGGTGGTGGTACCCATAAGGGGTTTTTTCCTGTTAATAAAAAAAAGGCGGCCGGTCGTAAAATACTGCCGAATCATGTAACATCACGATTATAACATGTTGTCCACTTAGAGTGGGATAAGGGCAGGAGGATGATGAATGAAATAACTTTGCTATAATCCGCGAATAAGTAAGTAGAAAATACATATAAGTGCTGGAATGGCAACCCCGCACCGGAAAGCGCAGCGTCGGTAGACCCCCTACGAGGTGGACAGACGACCTCAAAAAGGTCGCAGGGAGCCACTGGATCCAGGCGGCGCAAGATCATGTGGTATGGCGATCCCATGAGGCCTATGTCCAGCAGTGGACGTCCATCGGCTGAAGAAGAAGAAGACATATCGCAAACCTTTACGAAAGAGATGCAGTAGGCAGTAATACTTGAAATTGTGAGGAAGTTCCTCAATCTGGAGACCTAACCACCCGTTGCCCCGCTTCCGGCAAACGATTTTGTTTTTGTTTTTATTTTATTTATTTATTTATTTGTTTTTTTTTGTAAGTAGAATAACTTAAAATTTAAAAATGTTAGTTAACTAAAAATAAAGGAATAATTGTTGAGCGGGAAAGTTTCGCATTACAAATGATATTGTTACCATTTCGGATTCTCTTCAGGATCTATTTCTAGTCGCAACATGGCCGGGCTATAAATTATCTTCTCGCTACATTTCAACCCTGTCAACTGCTTCTGTAGTAATGGAATATTAGATTCAATCTTGATTTTAGTATCATATCGAATTTATATTCATAAAGTTGACGTTGTTTTCGCCCCTGCTATTAATTTAATACCGCGTTTATTTAATTTATAGAATTAGGCGTTACTTTGCGGATATCCATAATACAAAAGTAATAATAAAATTGTTTTGCTATAATCCGCGATACAGTAAATAGAAAATATATATAGTGTTAAATGTATAGTGGACTATCCGTATTTTCATACCCGATACGTGCAGGATTCGTAAAAGCACATGCACAAACCTCCATCACTTACACAATATACAAGCACTACACACGTTCACTATCACAAACTCAACAATCGTTTCGCCCCGCAACCGAAGCATCATCAGGAGATAGACTCCACGACAAAATCGCAAAGCCTTTGCGATTTTGTATGAAAATACGGATAGTCCACTATACATTTAGCACTGTATATATATTTTCTATTTACTGTATCGTGGATTATAGCAAAATAATTTTATTATTACTTTTGTAACGCGTTTATTGTTTATGGTCTAACTAGATGTGATTTAATGTGAGGAAATCAGTGTATTTAATTAAAGTTTTAAACAAAAAGTAGTTACTGTGAGTTAACTATAAGAGATAGAGACATACTGTCGCAGACTTTTTTGCAGTATTGTTATAGATGTACTATTCTTTACTACATAGTGTATCTCTGTTGGTTTCGGTTGCGCTCGCGACTAAAGTTCCCAGCGGGTTGGTTTTTTTACAACTGCGCGATCTCTTTAACACAATTTACATACAAACGTAATCTATCTATACTTATTATAAAACAAAGTCCTAAAAAGCTGTCTGTCTGTATGTAATCGATTTTCTCAAAATCTACTGAACAGATTGTTGTTCGGTTTCCACCCAAAGATAGAGCAATACTTTCGGATGGTTTAGGTAAATAGTAAATATTGGTATAATGTAAATTGTGTTGAAGAAATCGCGAAGTTGTTAAAAACTTGCTTGCTGGCAGCTTTAGTCGCGGCGCTGGGTAAACCCGCAGAAATACGCTAAAGTAATGTAGTAGACAATTGTAGATCTACAAAAATACTACAAAAAAGTCCGTGATAGCATGTCTCTATCTCTCACAGTTAAAAATCTTTTATGTTAAAAAGTTCGAAAATTCGATAAAAGTTTAGTAAATCATTGAACTCCACGCGGGCGAAGCCGTTGTAGACACAGCTAGTTTATAAGAATACTAGCTATGCCAGCAGTTTCGCCCGCGTTGAAAACAGCGTGTCACATTTTTTTTATAGAACTAAAATTTTAAACAAAAGTAATTATTATGAGTTAATCATAAGAGATAGAGACATGCTATTGCGGACTTTTTTGTAGTATTTTTATAGATCTACAATTTTCTAGTACATTACTTTAGCGTAACTCTGCTGATTTGCGCAGCGCACGCAACTAAAGCACCGAGCAAGAAAATTATTAAACAACTGCGCGGTCACTTCAATACAATTTACATAATACCGATATGTACTATATACTGAAACCATCCAAAAGTATTGCACTATCTTTTGGTGTAAACCGTACAAAAATCCGTTAAGTAAATTTTGAGAAAATCGATTATATACAGACAGACAGCTTTTTGGGGCTTTGTTTTATAATAAGTATAGATAAGATCTAAAAAACTAAAAGGCACAAACAACTAAAGTAAATGTAAGCAATACGATAAACAAAACAAAACGCTTTTATCTAAAACTATTTACATGGAATGTAGAATGTTTCCCATGTTAGCCCTTTACTTATTCGGGAAACTTCCATAAATCTCTTGTAGTGCTTGGATTTCCAAAAGATTTCCCCTTTTGTCTCCAATCTTTATCAGACGTGATGGAGGGGAATAAAATAATAAATTACCGCAAGAACGAAGGGATAATACTAACTAATGCGTTCTCATGTTCAAGATGTTAGCATAAAAGGTTTTTGCAAAATTAATTTATAGATGCGTAACTTTTTGTGAAATGTACGAGGGAGTATGAATCAAACTTTGACTGGCCCGTTGGCGCAGTGGGTAGTGACCCTGCCTTCAGCTCCGTGGGTCGCGGGTTCGATTCCCGCCGAGGGCCAACATTGTCTATTAACAATTTGTTGGTTCTTCGAGGCGGGGTGTGTATTTGTATTTAAGTATGTATTTAAAATTATATATGCAGTATTTTTACCAGTGAGCTGTGATAGCCCAGCGGTGAGACCGTGCGACTCTTTCGAGAGGAACACGAGTTCAAACCTGGGCAGGCACCAATGAGTTTTTCTAGTAAAACTCAATTGTCTAATTGATAATTGCAATTTATCACACGCTTTTCGGTGAAGGAAAACATTGTGAGGAAACCTGCATATCTCTAGAGAATTCTAAACATATGTATAACGTACCAATCCGCATTGGAGCAGCGTGGTAGGTTTTAGCTCCAACCCATCTCTCCAGAAACGGAGAGAGGAGGCCTATTCCCACTATTGGGATTGTAACAGGCCGCTACTTTACTTTACTTTACTTCGGCACAACATATTTAAACATGTTAAATGATTTGGCTAGGTATTTCACGACCGTCCGCCTTCCTGACGTCAAGTTAATTAGTCGCATTTTACGACACCTGGGAAAGAATTGAGGGTGGTCTATTCTTCTCACCCGGATACCAGACGGCGGATACTTTCTAGACATATGTGTAACTTTTGATATAACATTTTTAATTATAAAAACTAAAGAATCCAATTACAGTAGCAATTGTATATTTTTATTTTAAAAACCGTTATATCCATACTAACAATATAAATGAGAAAATCTGTCTGTCTGTCTTTCGATAGTGACCATAATTTGTCATTGCTGTCTAGTGTAGGTTCTAGGCAGAATGCACGACGACGACGAATTTGCAATTTTGTCCGCCATGTCCATGTTTGATGGTCCACTATACATTTAGTACTATATATATTTTATATCGCGGATTATAGCAAAATAATTTGTATTATTACTTTTGTATTATCGATCTCCGCAAAGTAACGCCTAATTCTATAAATTATACAATGATGAATTATATAATTCCTTTTATACCATGGAATTCCGCAAAGTATCGCCTTATTATATATATCTTCACGAATTAAAAAAACTAAATGGAAAGCGAATATTAAATTTTTCAATTATTGCTGGCCCTCGATCATTAACAACAATTTAATCTGAAACATCCTTGGGCAATTTCCCTTCAAAATGCGATGTTTAGAAAGGCGAACACGCCCGCCTGCAATACCAAACAGGGAAGACCCGTCAGCGATCCATCTTAAGTCCTTTTAAAGATGGAATTGGGTGGATTTTACAGTTCAATCTTTAATGGGCAAGCTGCCGTGCCTTGGGCGAGTTTGTAGCAGAATCTAATATTCCATTATAAAGGAAATGGGCAACATCAAGTATCATAATGGAGTACCTTTGAGTCTCTTTGTAATATGAATCTTGCTGTTTCGAGCCAATTACTGGTTTACAATTTAACTTAATTGAGATTTTGTTTTATTTATATATAATTGCCAAAAAAAATATTTAATAGCAGCAGATATATCTATAGCCGTGTGGTATCCGGCAGAATAGAATAGACCACCCTCCTTTCTAACCGAGGTGTCGTAAGAGGCAACTAAGGTGAGTGCCGTGTAGTATCCAACTGCATAGAATAAACCACCCTCCTTTCTTACCGAGGTGTCGTAAGAGGCGACTAAGGTGAGTGCCGTGTGGTATCCGGCTGCATAGAATAGACCACCCTCCTTTCTAACCGAGGTGTCGTAAGAGGCGACTAAGGTAAATGTCGTTTGGTATCCGGCTGCACAGAATAGACCATCCTCAATTCTAACCGAGGTGTCGTAAGAGGCGACTAAGGTAAATGTCGTGTGGTATCCGGCTGCACAGAATAGACCATCCTCAATTCTTACCGAGGTGTCGTAAAAGGCGACTAAGGTAAGTTGACGTCAGGCAGGCGGTCAGTTGTAAAATTCGTAGCCAAATCATATGACAACATGTTGTGCCGACACCACTTAGAGTGGGATAAGGGCAGGAGAATGATGAGGTATATCTATATTATTTCCAAATATTTATTTAACTTTTGACATATAAACCGCTTATAAAGTTATGTATTTATTACATTAAAGTGTTTTTTTTAATAGTGACGTGACGTGCTAATTATCACCGATGTTAATTGAGCCGAGATAATTGATTCCATTGATTTAAATTCCGTTGCAATTAACATAAAATGGCCGTTGCTTTGTTAGCGAAGAATACTATCTATGACTTACGAGAGTCTTGTTGAAACTAATAAATACTTTTTGATTCCTATCATGGTTTTTTTAAGTAATGCTATAAGCACATATTTATTTTAATACCTACAATATAGTTACTAAAATATAGGTAATTAACTATATTTTATTCGCAACTTCGTCTGCGTAATATCGATATTGGTTCAGCGGATTATCCGTAAAAACGTAACAGATAGGCACACTTTCGCATTTATAATATTAGTAAGGATCTATTTATTTTTCTTACACAGGGCAGTTTCTGAAACAGGGCAGTTTGAATTGCATAAAGAGATAATGAATGACTAAAGAATAGCATAGTCTATTCGTTATCGCCATTCATGCTTACTCGAAAATAGAGTTAGTATATCTATATAACTAATTAATCTGATATCTACATTAATTTATATATAAATATACTAGCTATCTGGCAATGCGTAGTTGTGGCTCAATCCGGTTTCGAATTCACCTCGATGCTATAATGTGCGATCACAAATATACGAATTCTAGCTGTGCCCACGGTTTCGACTGCGTGGATTCAGCGTGTCACAATTTTTTTCTAGAATTCAAATTTGAAATATAAAAGTAGTTTTTGTGCGTTAAACATAATAGATAGAGACATGTTATTGGGGACTTTTTTTGTAGTATTTTTATAGTTCTACAATTCTCTAGAACATTACTTTAGCGTATCTCTGCTGGTTTACGCAGCGCACGCGACTAAAGCTTCCACCAAGTAAGTTTTTTAACAACTGCGCGATCTCTTCAACACAATTTACATAATACCTATATGTACTATTTACTTTAACCATTAAGATGTAATGCACTACCTTTTGGTGAAAACCGTACAAAAATCCGTTCAGTAGATTTTGAGGAAATCGATTACATACAAACAGACAGCTTTTTGGGACTTTGATTTATAATAAGTATAGATATTGGTCGTTGTTAATTTCGCCTTACTTACCTCTATGTATTCTCTTTTAACACACCTTCATTTCTGAATTGTTCAGTAGAGAACTTCAGTAGGTAAATTCCAAACTGACAAGCTTTTGCAAACTTCGTTCTGAGCGACAAGGTCGTTAAACATTCTAAGCGATGTCGCTTTAATGAATTTTAATGGTTTAAGTTTAAAAACGCGACAAAATTTTTCAAATACTTAATAATGCTATAATTTCATTAGAATCTGTAATAAATAAATATATGAGACACTTACACACAACGGTCGTCCATCCCCAAAGTAAGTAAGTTAATACTTGTGTTATGTGTGACAGACAACTAGTAAATATATACTTATATAATTTTTAATACATACTTAAATACAAATACACACATAGGCTCGAAGAGCCAACGATTGTATATAGAAAATGATGGCCCTCGGTGGGAATCGAACCCGCGACCCGCGGAGCTGAAGGTAGGGTCACTATCCAAAGAGTTTAAATTACTCTTTATACCGTTCTTTTCTTCGCGTAAACAGTGAACCATTGACTTACCTGTAACAAAATAACATCGTATTAGTATAAACGTAAATGAACCATGTTCCCAATACAAATTCAAAATATTCTCGATTCAAATTGACTTTTACCAAGATCTTTCAAAAAGTCAATTATAACAGTCCGGCGGTCGCACTTTCTAAATTCTACTGGTATAGTGGCAATGGTTATAAATCTTTTTTTTTAGAACTGACTGTATGCTGTTAGCCCTAATGGCTTTTACAGCGTCACCGGGCGGGACGGGCGAGCGCAAAAGGCATCGCCGAGGTTGCGAAATGCAGAGAGTAGAGCCCAGAAGCTCTACTTAAGTCGGGGAACGTCGTCCTAAGGGTGCCTCCTGTGAGGCCGGACCACGGCTTAGGGCGATGCGTAGTGGAGAGTTGATGGTATGACTTAGATTAGTCATTGCGGCGTCGGAAGGGTGGTGAGAAACCACCACCGACCGACGTCAAAAAACTGGGACCTCGTCTTCGCCGGCGAAGACGCTGTGTGTGTGTATTACGTGTTTCTGTGTTGGCGATCGTTATTTGATCGTCGGGGTCATACAGGACGCATTTTGGACTATATTTTTATTGCGCACTTGCAGGACTTGTCCTGCATGTATAAGGTGCGTAGATTTTGCCTGCTTCATACACATTGGCTTTGCATGCATTCGCTTAACCCGTGCGGATTATAGCAAAGTAGTTAGTTCTGTTATATTGCTTGTAATTTCGAAAAAAGTTTAAAGAGGTGAGTAATATAAATCATTAAGATCGTTACCTATTGGTTAGTCTTAGACGATGGGTTTTTTTAGACCATAGATTTAACCTTTACTAAACGCTTAATTGCTACTGCAAGTATAGATAGTCTCATCTGTACGCATAATTCTATACAAATTTGAAAAAAATTTTGTAGCGCTAAACAAGTAAAAATGCACGCTGACGCACACATACGCACATACGCAGAGACACATGGACACAAAGTTTTGCCTTTATAACAATATTAGCAAAGCCCCGCGGTTTCACCCGCGTCCATACAGATCTCGTGGTAGTGGAAAGTATACGAAGTCGGACTATAGATTTATTTTCTAGATTAATTTATTATAAAAAATGGGTATCATTAGTATTCTTGGAATAAGAGCTAACTCACCAAATGCAGGCCCTGCTATAACGGTCGATACAAAGAATTTGTTATGGCATTATTTTCATTCGATATACATTCTTAAATTCGTAATATCTTTAGATTGGGATGGCGGATTTTAATAATTTAAATAGTATTATACTGGTATTGAAACAGTTATTAACAAATTAATGGGATGAGGTTTAATACAGAGATATGATTAAAATGGTTTGATTATTGTCAGCAATTTTATCCTTTTACAATATAAAAAAGTAGTTATATTGGCATAACTATAATAATTAGACCTATGGTATTACGGACTTCTTCGTGGATATTAATGCGTTCTATAATACTGTAGAACATTTTTCTGTTCTATTATCAATAGTTTCCGCAGCTCACGCGATGAAAGATGTTTACGACCAAATTTTTCCCAACTTATTACAATTTTATTAGGGATCCCTATTATTTTTGAAAATGACATATAGCCTATGTTGATCAGAGAAGAAGAGGCTTTCCAATGGTGAAGGAATTTTCAAAATCGGTCCAGTAGTTTTAGCGTGAAAACGTAACAAACATACACATACATACAAACAAAAAACATACAAAAATCTTTCCTCTTTATAATATTAGTATAGATAAATAATAAAATAAATGGTCCCAAGAGAGAAACATGATTTTTTTATCCTACACATATGTGCCAAAAACGGCTTCGCCCGCGTGGAATTCAGTGATTTACTACTTTTATCGAATTTTTGAAATTTTGAACATAAAATTAATTATTGTAAGTTAACCGTGAGAGATAGAGACATGCAATGGCATGTCTCTATCTCTCACGGTCCGTAATAACGGACTTTATTATAGTAGTTTTATAGATCTACAATTCTCTTGTACATTACTTTAGCGTATCTCTGCTGGTTTACTCAGCGCACGCGACTAAAGCTACCAGCAACCAAGTTTTTTAACAACTGTGCGATCTCTTCACACACTTTACATAATACTGATATGTACTATTTATTTAAACTATCCGGAAAAATAGCACTATCTTTTGGTGAAAACCGTACAAAAAGCCGTACAGTAAATTTTGAGAAAATCGATTACATACAGACAGACAGCTTTTGGGACTTTGTTTTATAATAAGTATAGATAGATTCCAGCATATATTATATGCTTCATAAATTGTGTATGATTTCATTATTATTTCTCCAACAGTATAGCCTTGAATATGTAACAGGCTGAAAGACAGATTTTCGCAAGTATAATATTAGTATGAATGGTATAAAAGTTTATAATTACCGTATACGTTGGTTCTATAAAAAAACCCAATTATGACCAGTTTTGTTTAAAAAAAATATTAGTATTGGTAAATACAGCAAATTAACATTGCGCCGTAATACTATGTTAATTCTACTTCAGAAAAGGCCTTCTGTTTTCTGACTCATTAATTTAATGGGGGAAGTCCCGAATACATAAATACCTGTGTACCCTCTAACTAAATTAATACATGTTTCCTCGTAACTAGAGAAATCGATTTACTCTCAATCACTTAATAAAGGTACAATTAATACGAGATTATCCGATTTGTAAACGTTTCCCAGTTAATATAATTACACTCTCCTATTAGAACTTTCTATTCCGAGATAAAGCAATAATTGTTGGGGAAATGTCCAAATATTTTTATTAACAGAAATTCAATTTAAATTTAGAATAATCTTTATTCAAGTAAACTTGTAAACAAGTGTTTTTAAATAGTCAACTCTACTGCTGGTTCGGAAATTACTCCTACCAAAAAGAGACAACAAGAAACACGGCAGTTGCTCTTTTCAAAATATAGCTCTTATGACTACATTTCATCATTGTTACAATACAAGGTCGCATAGTAGCTACATCTACGTATTTTTATTATTTATGTTATCCTCAAAAGTAGGCTTTCTTTTTCAGCCTAATTAAAAGTAAATGCCTGTTACTATTGGGCGTAGGCCGCCTTTCTCCGATACTGGAGAGAAGGGTTGAAGCTAAAATGCTGATCACCAAAATTCTCTAGGGATATGGAGGTTTCCTCACGATGTTTTCCCGAAAAGTTGTACGGTAAATTTCAAATATCGATATTTAGGCACATAAGTTTTTAACCCCTTGTGGTTTAAATCCGTAACATTCCCGGAGAGGAGAGAATGCCCTCACCGTTTGGCTATGACAGCTCTTTCAGTTAGTTTTTATGTTTTACTCCACTATCGATGATATGATAAAATTAAACCATATATTTTGGTCTAACATGTAGAACAAAAAAAATCCTTCCTTCTTTCGGGAATACGAAAATTTTAATGAAAGACTCGGATACATCAAGTCCCTCCATTAATTATTAACAGCCAAGTGTCAAGTTAACATTTTTATCCGAGTTCTCAAAGGCAAACCCTTCTAATTAGGTTATCTGAGATAAAACGAAAGTTGTTAAGTCATTAATCACCGCTATTCATGATAGATACGGTTTGACAAGGTTTTCTTTCAAAGTTTGTATTTGATAGACAATTCATGTTTAAACAATGCTCATATAATGTAAAAATAATGATGATATTACGAGACATAATCCACGATAAACGAAAATATTTCTCTCTTTAACCAATAGATGTCTTCTGTTGGACAAAAGTAACTCCCCGGTAGCAACAGCCCCCTACAACAGTAGCCACTAGGTTTTCTGTCTATTTAGTAGGGGGTCTGCCTAAATTGCTTTTTAGGGGTCGCCTTTTTAGCATCTTAAGACCCCAACGTCCAACGTGTCTTCGAACGATACACCCCACCCATTACCGCTCCAACTTTGCAAGTCTTGCAGCTATGTCCGTTACAAAACATCTTCTTCGTCAACTGATGGACGTTTTCTGCTGGACATAGGTCTAGGTCTATGTTAAAGACACCAATCCGCAATGGAGCAACGTGTTAGGTCCAACTTCAATTCTTCTCTCTAAAAGGAGAAAGGAGGCCGATGCCCAGCAGTGAGATACAAACAGGCCGATACATAATTTTTTTACTTTTTTGACTTCCAAAAATATAATTTGCTGTCTGAGACTACATTCGCATCAACGAAAGTTTTGGGAAACCCTTAAATATGTATATTACTAAGTATCCTGACATACAGCTTCATAAATGATGATGGTATTTTATATTGAAAATGTTTAAGCGATTGACCACAGAGTGTCTTGTTGGTTCTTCTCGGTATGAGCAACATTCCATCCCAGTTGTAGCTTCATGAGATCTTCTTGATCCTTGACTTATTTGAATAATGATTGTTTTGAGATTTTGTCCTGGAGCCTATCCTCCTGATGATGTTTCTGTTTCGGGGCGAAACGATCGTCAAGATTCTGATGGTGGTTGTGTGTATTGTTGCTGGTGGAGGCGTCTTGGGATGCATGTGGCGACTTGTCCTGCATGTGTAGGGTGCGTGAATTTTGCCTGCTTCATGCACATTAGCTTTGCATGCCTTCGTTTAACCCGTGCGGATTATAGCAAAGTAGTTTTTTAATTTTTTTATTTATTACATAAAATCTTAAATGGTATTACAATATTCAATACGGCATAGCATAAACTTATATACAAGTTTTTCTGTACACCGTGACGTCATCGTTGGTTTGCTTATAATAACAGGTACGTTATTGTAAACAATATTAATCCTTAATACACGTAATATAAGTAAGTTATAGTGTCTAATGGTTATCTTGCAAATGATAATAATAATTTGATACATAAAAATTGATACATAGACAAAGTTCAAGCGTAACTATTCATTCATTAAAAAGTACGAATTCTGCTACTTTATACACCGTCTCTGTAAGAACAAATTATTTCTCGTTAATGAAATTTAAAAACATCGCCTTGGAGTTTCGTGATTTCGTTTCGCTTTGGTCTGAAAGTTTTGATTGCGCGAGTAAATGAATGTTCTTTTTCTCTTTCGCAATTTATTTCTCCTATTTACTTACCAATACGATGTTCTGCGTATTTTTTTTTTATTTTTTATCATGAAATCGCTGATACTGCTTGTTTTTCCATTAGAGATTGGAAAATTTTACTAGTAATTAAATTTACACTTCTATACTTATTATAAAATAAAGCCCCCAAAGCTGTCTGTCTGTATGTAATCGATTTTCTCAGAATCTATTGAAAGGATTTTACTACGGTTTTTACTAAAAGGTAGTGCAATTCCTCCGAAAGATTTAGGTTAATAGCACATACCGTTTCATGTAAATTGAGTTGAAGAGGTCGTTTTACAACAATTTTTAGTGGAGGTAGTAACAAACTGGTGTCGATTGTAGTTTAGAGGGGGAATAGGTATAAAAAGCGGTGAAGGGTATCAGAGAGCTCCAGGCTTTCACATCCAAACCCCCTTATAGCGGCCGCGTCCAACTATAAGGTGTTTAACTTCCCCAACCGATTTCACAGGCGCCCTAAGAGCGTCCTCAACGACCCCGACGATGCTATTACAGCATCCAACAAGATATACACACAATACACACACAAACAGCGTCTTCGCCGGCGAAGACGAGGTCCCCGCTTGCTTGTGTCAAGCGGCCGCAGCCCTCTGCCGCGGCCGCCGTGATGCAGACTTCTTCAAAGTCAATGTGTTAGATACAGTCCTCCAAAACGCGCCGCTTTAAGCCGAGGTTCGGTCTCGCAGGAGACACCCTTAAGGCGACCCAATAAGTTACGAGTGCCTAAAAACACTCGCTTCTTATCAATTTTACCCGGCGAAGCTTCTGCGCTCGCCTATCCCACCGGTGACGCTGTAAAAGCCATTAGGGCTAACAGCATTAGACACATTCGAAAAAAAAAAAAACCAGAGAGCCAGTCTCATGCCGAGACTCGAGCGACAATAACATACTAAACACTGACGCGGGCGACGCCGCACGTATTTGTAGTAGAAAAATAAAGGATAATTTAAATGAATCTGGTTTTATTAATTTTTGTAGTTACCATTAAGGCCATTGACCTTAATCACCACGTTTAACTTAGAGAGATAGGGATAAATAACTGTTCCAATAATTCATAACGCATAAAAAGACTTCTTAAAGTTTTTAGGCTCTTATGTTAAATGCCTAGTCCAATAGGTCTTTTATATTTGTACTAGAACTGATCGTTAAAAATGCCATTTTTATTTTTAGCGATCTCAAGTTGCTCTAAAATGTTAACTCGGAGACTTTTGTTAATTTTAGTTTATGTGAACTTATTTCAATACGTCTACACTCCGACCATAGTTTTCAACAAAACCCTTAATAAGTGAACATTATAAATAAGCTAAGCAATTTTTTTAACTCACACAAACATGACTTAGAACATATTTAATGGACACTTTAACTTCTTAAAATTCTAGACACACTAAAAACTGGCATTAAAGTAATGGTTACATCGGTTAACGTTTCGCCACGGGAGGCCGAGCACCTGATTATGACTTGCGATGTCGCGTCATAAACAGGTGCTTAAAATTTTCGCGTCCCGAAATAGGTTACCGTAAAATGTTTTAAGAGAAAACAACAAAGAAACAAATATAAAGTATATTTTGTAAAGTTTACTTATCATTTTAATAGCACTTAAAATATATCTCCTAACATCCCTTCTAAAAATCTTGGTACACTGTTAGATAACGAAAGTTTTAGAGTACCTTTAGGTCTCAGATTGGAAACCACATTGTGCCTCAAGCACAGATGTCCATGTGGAAAAGAGGTATACAGTTTTGGCATACACGGGTTTTCATGCCATAAGAGCTCTGGTAGGCTTTTCCGCCATGGTTCTCTTAATGATACCATCAAAAGAGCTCTTGCCACCATCGACATTCCTGCTCTTCTCGAGCCTTTCAGGATAAGTCGGGATAATGGCAAGAGTCCAGACTACTTGACGCTGTTTCCTTGGGAACGAGGACGGGCCCTAATGTGGGACGCAACATGCGTTGATACGTTAGCCTCGTCCCATACCAGGGAAACGGCGTCAAGACCTGGAGCTGCGGCGGAAATCGCCGAATCCGGCAAGCGGCGAAACTATGCATCTCTTATTGAGACTTATATATTTATGCCATTTGCAGTTGAGATCCTAGGGCCATGGAGTTAGTGCAATTTTTTTTATACGTTTTAACAACTCGGTTGATCGCCTTCGGGTGACAAGAGGGCTCCTTTTTCGCACAAAGAATCAGCTTAGCAATTCAACGCGGAAACGCTGCCAGCATTCTTGGGACCATTCCACTTGGGCATGATTTGTATAGTAGTAGCGTGTAAGTAATTTAAGATGGACATAACTTATACATTTTTGTTGTAAATAAAAATTTAAAAAATCTAACAACATTTTACAAAATAGGGTAAGTAGATTACTTTTCTTAGTTTGTCTCCTAGATTGCAATCACATCACATCGCGTAACACCCAACTTGAAATAAATTTTGTATTTAAATATATAAACTAAATGTATAATTAAAGGTATGAAATTTGAATCGCTTATATGAACAGACGAGTTTCTTACGACAGCTTTTGGGCTTTTGTTTTTAAATAAGTATAGGTTTATATAATGTATGTGATATTGACTGGCCCGTTGGCGCAGTGGGTAGTGACCCTACCTTGAGCTCCGCGGGTTGCGGGTTCGATTCCCGCCGATGGCCAACATTTTCTATAAACAATTTGTTGGGTTCTTCGAGCCTGGGTGTGTATTTTGTATTTAAGTATGTATTTAAAACTATATATGTATATATTTACCAGTTGTTGGTCACCCATAGCACAAGTATTAAGTTACTTACTTTGGGGATGGACGACCATGTGTGTAAGTGTCCCATATATTTATTTATTATTTATTATTAATATATATGTAGATAGATGTAGCACACTTAAAAATAGTTTCTATCTAATGTAAATAGTAATTTTTATTTTCTTATTTTAATTTCATATCGTTTGAATATTTTACCCATAAATTTATACTAAACATGATGTGTACACATACTTTTGGATTACTGTCTAGTCTTAAGTTTATACATACATATGTTTTATCTTGTACTTCTCCGATTGTACTCTATGTGTACATTTTGTGTATCTCTTAAAATAATTAAATAGATTTAGTCTTCCAGAATGCTAATCTCACATTCAAGTTACAATAAATTTTGTCTTTGAATATATAAACTGAATGTATGTTCAAGGTATGAAATTTGAATCGCTTATATAAACAGTCACCAACCGCGAACATACCCAATCCCCCGCATAATGTAGATCTCAATTAATGCAAACTTTGAATCCGATAGACGATATCGCTGAGTCCAATTCGCAATCATACGAAGGCGAATGCAAACGTTCATTTGCCGTTCGGATTTGTGTGCGGAGAGTTATATCTAGGGATGAGAAATCATCGATTGCTACCTTAATCGATTATTTCATTCTTATAATCGATTTTTAACCGTCGATTTTATTATAAATCGATGTGAAGATGGAACCTTGCGAGTTAAATTCTACCCACTTCCCGATGTCTGATTGAGCTGAAATTTCACATACTGGTCCAGTCTCGATGACGTGATGATTCTTATCATAAACATACATTATATTTATGATAAGAATGACCTGACGCTCCTGTCAGGATTGACTCCAGATGAAGCAACTCCTCAACGTATAACAGTAGGGACATGACATTATTAACTAGACTTAGTGTTTGTTTTATCTTAGTCTTTTTTTAAGCCAGATAAGATTGTTGTATTAAAACAATGTAGCGAAACTACACATTTCAGATAAATTGTACAAACAGCGTTTAAACATTGTTAATTTTTTAATTCTTCCAATCAAAGTTAATTAATCATTATTCTTATTTATATAATTACCAAGTTAAATTGGTAATTCTATTATTAAATAAAAAAGCATCTTTTCGAAAAGATTTTCGATTATTTTTTACAAATTCATTTTTAATTTAAAGAGAGAATAATCGATTATTTAGTAATCGATGTTTCTATTCCAAGTCACAACCCTAGATATATCCTTAGAATTACGTGTGTGCAATCCTTGATCTAGTACAATTTCCTTGTGTGTTCACTTGAAATGATTCTAATCAATGAGTTTAACGTTAGCACACTAAGCTGTACTCGCCGATCATCGTCTTTGATCGCCTACAACCCGGGAATTGTCGGTTTAGACACACATCAAGGATAATCGCTGGACAATATGATTGTATGTACCCTATGATAATATGGACAACAGCGTGGACATTCGCACGATGATCGACGATCATAGACGATCACACGATGAACAATCATCATCAAATTTCAAATTCAAATTCAAAATATTCTTTATTCAAGTAAACTTGTAAACAAGTGCTTTTGAATCGTCAACTTTACTGCTGGTTCGGAAAGCTGTTCCTACCGAGAAGAGCCAGCAAGAAACTCGGCGGTTGCTCTTTTTAAAATATAAATCTTAGAACTAGTTACATTTATTTATTACTGTCTTGTACAGGGTAGAAGTGCACCTATATCCACACATCCTTATCATCTAAGTGATCTTCAACAGTATAGTATAGTAAGTAGGCTTTCTGTATCAGCCTCTTTTTAACAGTGGTTTTAAACTGCTGTAAAGGCAAGGCCAAAATTGATTTCGGAATTTTATTATAGAATCTTATACCCATACTCACAAACGATTTACGTACTTTTGCTAGGCGCAAAGCAGGAGTCCCAAGGTTATGTCGATTCCTACTTTGTCTATTATTGACATCACCTATCGTTTTATAATCTATACTAATATTATAAAGAGGAAAGATTTGTATGTTTGTTTGTATGTATGTTTGTTACGTTTTCACGCAAAAACTACTGGACCGATTTCAAAAATTCTTTCACCATTGGAAAGCTGCTTTTTCACTGAGCAACATAGACTATATGTCATTTTCAAAAAAAATAGGGATCCCTAATAAAATTGTAATAACTTGGTAAAAATTTAGTCGTAAACATCTATCATCGCGTGCGCTGCGGAAACTATTGATGATAGAACAAAAAAATGTTCTACAATATTATAGAAAGTATCAATATCCACAAAGAAGTCTGCGATACCATATGTCTAACTATTATAGTTATGCCAATATAACTACTTTTTTACATTGTAAAAGTTGGTAAAAGTGCCGACAATAATCAAACCATTTTATTCATATCTCTGTATTAATCCTTATCCCATTTAATGATATTTTATGAATAACTGTTTCAATACCTGTAAAATACTTTTTAAATTATTAAAATCCGACATTCCAATCAAAAGATTCTACGAATTTAAGAATGTAAATCGAAATCAAATAATGCCATAACAAACCTAACCTACCGTTATAGCAGGGCCTGCACTTGGTGAGTTAAGTCTTATTCCAAGAATACTAATGATACCCATTTTTTATAATTAAATAATCTACAAATAAATCTATAGTCCGACTTCGTTGACTTTCCACTACCACGAGATCTGTATGGACGCGGGTGAAACCGCGGGGCTTTGCTAGTTCTTTATATTTTTATGTACAAAAATTACATTATTTAAAATCGATTGTGAAGTGCAGACATCATATAGTCTGTCTACATAATTTGCCAGTTTCGTTTAGCATTGGTAGTTGTATCATAAGTGACATCACAACCTATTTATCACGTAAGTGTCAACTTAAACGTTAATTTGCTATTACAATTTGTATGCGGAGTGTTTTGGTGTTACCCACATCTTGTACATCAGTTCTGTACTGATATGTTAATTTCGGTTAATTCAATTACGGTTTCGAGCAATGTATTCTATTTACCTTTATCTTGACTGCGAATTGTGATATCATTCAGATTACCTATTTTTTGTTTTATTTCACTACAGGGATGTCTCTAAGGATTTCTATTCCAGGCGTCAATAAAAAAAAAAGTAAAGTAGCGGCACAGGCCGCTACTTTACTTTTTTTTTATTGTTATTGTTTTTATTGTAGTTATTTTTTTTTGTATTGTATTATTTTATTGTTATTTTTTTATTTTTTTATTTTTTATTTTTTTATTGTTTTTATTGTAGTTGTACTGTTACAACCCCAGCAGTGGGGTTGTAACACACCAAAGCCTGTGCCCAACAGTGCGATATGAGCACTTTTTCTATACTATCTATATCTATTCTAATATTATAAAGAGGAAATATTTGTATATTTGTTTGTATGTATGTATGTTTGTAATGTTATCACGCAAAAACTACTGGACCGATTTCAAAAATTCTTTCACCATTGGAAATTTGCTTCTTCACTGAGCTAGGGTTAATTACATTTTCGAAAAAATAGGGATCGCTAATAAAATTGTAATAAATTGTGAAAAATTCACACGTAAATATCTTTTTCACGTGCGCTGCGGAAACTATCGAGGATAGAACAAAAGAAAATTCTACATTATTATAGAACATATCAATCAATCCACAAAAAGATATACCATATGTCTAACTATTATAGTTATACCAATATAATTTTTTACTTTGTAAAAGTTGATAAAATTGCCGACAATAATCAAACCATTTTATTCATATCTCTGTATTAATCGCTATCCCATTAAATAATTTTTTAATAAAAACTATTACATTACCTGTAAAATACTTTTTAAATTATTAAACGACATCCCAATCAAAAGATATTACGAATTTAAGAATTTAAATCGAAAGAAAATAATGTATCATAACTCATCAATTCAATTCATTGTAGCGACCGATATAGCAGGGCCTGCATTTGGTGAGTTAGGTCTTATTCAAAGAATACTAATGATATCCATTTTTATAATTTAATAATATACAAAATAAATATGTAGTCCACTACCACGAGATCGGTATGGCCGCGGGTGAAACCTTTGCTAGTCTTTAATAAAGGAGTACTAAAAAAGTGAAAAAATAAACAAAAATTAAGCTAATCAAAACTGAATAAATTAAACCACATCAAACATAGAATCTCAATTATTTTTGCAAATGCTAATATATTTAGTTTTGTAGACAATAACGAAAATTTCACCACACAGCAAAATTCTTCGCAATCGTACCGTAAATTCACAAAATGGTAAAATAGAATTAATTAAATTTTCGCAGGAACTACTCGCTCCAACAAACGTTCCCGTTTCAAGGTAATGCATGATTCGTCTGCGTCTGGAAGATTACGCGGATTGAAATTTTATCCTCCCAGGAAGCTCATGCACGAGCAAACATATCTCTCTACTAATCTCAACTGTCCGTATGTACATCATGATTAAAGTTAACGTTAAAGTATCTTTAGTTTAAGACATTTTTGATGAAAATATCTTCGTATTTAAGATAGGTATATTTAAAAAAAATTGACACGTGTATAAATTAAACTTAAATAACGTTACACGGTTTTCACATATATTTTCCTCATTGAAATAACAGATGGCACCACTGGCATTTAAGTAAGCACTGTTATGGTTCTTTTATAATGATATTAGAAGAAAATACCCCGATACACAAGCTGTGATAACCCTGCGGTGAGACCGTGCGACTCTTACGAGGGAAACACGAGTTCAAACGCGGGCAGGCACCAATGAGTTTTTCTTTTAAAACTCATGTGTCTAATTTATCACACGTTTTTCGGTAAAGGAAAACATCGTGAGGAAACCTGCATATCTCTAGAGAATTCTGGAGATATGTGTAACCTACCAATACGCACTGGAGCAGCGTGGTAGATCTTAGCTCCAACCCTTCTCTCCAGAAACGGACAGAGGAGGCCTATTCCAAGCAGTGGGATTGTAACAGGCCACTACTTTACTTTACTTTTTTTATGTAAATCCTACTGGAACATTAAGCCTTAGGGAAACTGTAAACGGGGCATCTTCCAGAACATCCCAACAATACTGTGAAGTACTCGTTTGCATTACTCTCTGTATAAGTGACAATAAATTCATATGAAACTTTATTCAAATTGGCTTTTACAAGAACTTTCGAATCGTCAAATTAAATTTAAAATGAAGCTACGACTGGTTCGGAAAGGTGCTCTAACCGAGAAGAACCAGCAAGAAACTCGGCGGTCGTATTAAATTCACTATCCTGTAATTTGTAAGGATATTCTTTCCCCTGTCCATACCTCGGTATGTTTGGTAGTCGGTACAGTTAATAATTTTAACTAAAATTATATATTTTATGGTCCAAGTGTCCTTTAAAACGGGGTTGCAGATCTATACCTTAGGCCAAGCACCTATTATTTTTTCTATAAACACTCACGTGCTTAATTGCTGTTCATTACGATGAAAATCTTGAAGAGATTGCGAGATAATTTTGAAAACTCTTTATAATTTATAAGACATACGTGATCTTGAATCTGGTGGGTTTAGCTCCAATCCATCCGAAACATATGCCTTTTTGGCTTGCACATAGAATATTTTATCTATAGACATTTGGTTTTGCATCCGGGGTCATTAATGATAAGCTAGTGACGTTTTCATGTCGGAAACTGACAACGATTGGGTTCGAAACTAATTGAGATAATCTGATATAGACGATGTCACTAATGCTGGTGTCTTTACACAAAAATATAAATAACAATGAGAGTAAAAATCATAATAGTAATATTGTAAATAATTCCACAAATTAAGAATTTCCTCATTATTGTTAGTGCTGATAATTATAATTCAAATTCAAATTCAAAATATTCTTTATTCAAGTAAACTTGTAAACAAGTGCTTTTAAATCGTCAACTCCACCGCTGGTTCGGAAAGCTGTTTCTACCGAGTAGAGCCAGCAAGAAACTCAACGGTTGCTCTTTTTTAAAATACAAATCTTATAACTAGTTACATTTAGTCATTACTGTCGTGTACAGGGTAGAAGTGCAGCTGTATCCACACATTCTTATCATCTAAGTAATCCTCAACAGAAATATATTATGTCCTTCAATCTATATTAATCTTGTTAGTTTTTCTTTTTTGAATACAAATAATAGTTAATATTCGAATAACAGAAATAGGATACTAACAATATTAGAATCAGCTGTGTATTGAAACAAAAATAGATATTACCTAAGCAATACAAACATCCTATCCTGTATCAATAGTTTTCTATCAGTAAAAGTTGCGGTCAGGTGCATTTCAATCAATAAAAAGATAAGAGTGAACTAGAAAAGTTTTATTCTTAAAGTAAACGAGTGGCACACGGGAATTCTTATTTGCGAGGAATGCATCTACGCTGCAAGTGAAAAGGTTTCGAACTATTTTACGATCAATTAAAAAAGTTTCTCCTATCAACATCTGAGAGGGAAGCTACGTTTAAAGGTTTTTTTTTTGTAAAAAAAGGAAAAGTAATAATAAAATTATTTTGCTATAATACGCTATGCAGTAAATAGGAGATATTTATGATGCTAAATGTAGAGAGGACTATCTTTTGCATTCCCAAAACGTGCATTTCGAACAAGAAACAATTCGCACAAACCTCCACCACAATACACAAGCACCACACACATCGACTATCACAAACTCAACAATCGTTTCGCCCCGCAACCGAAGCATCATTATCATAACTGATGATGCTTCGGCTGCGGGGCGAACCGATTGTTGAGTTTGTGATAGTGAACGTGTGTAGTGGTGGTGGTTGAGGACACCTCAACACATGCACACACGTGCATGTGTTTTTACGAATCCTACTTGTATCGAGAATGAAAAACGAAGAGTCCACTGTACATTGCATATACTTCTTTATATTATTATATATATAACTTATATTATATTTATGATAATTTAAAGAAGAATAGAAGGATTTTTTTTTATTATTACAAACACACATATCAAAATTAGCTTCTACTTATAACTAATACATAAACAGAAGTAATAATAAAATTATTTTGCTATATTTGAAATACGTTACAGAATCTCATGAATTGTTTACACGCTAAAGTGTATTCAACTCGTGTTAAAACTTCGAGCTAAGTGATATTTGAAGGCTATTCGATACAGCGAGTTTTGTAAGGTCTCGCGTCAACGAGTTTTCTTTTAGTTGCTAAGTGGGTAATATTTCATGTAAACACTGTATGAAATTTTATGTCTTTTATTATTGACATTCATTCATTCATCATCATCATTCACCTATAATTATAAATGATAAAGTATGTTCGTCTATTGAATAGATTCAGTAAATTTAAATCCCGTACACCAGACTTACATATAGGATTCCAATAAATCAGTTTTTCACCGTGTGGTATCCGGTATGAGTAGAATAGACCACCCTCTTTCTCTCCAAGGTGACTTAAAACATGACTAAGCAAATTTGAAGTCAGTCAAGCGGCCGGTTGTAAAATATGTAGCCAAATTATGTGACAACATGTTGCGCCGACCCCACTTAGAGTAGGATAAGGGCAGGAGCATCCTCCTGATGATTTAGTTATAAGTGTATTAAATTTGCGATTCTATTATAATTAAAAATTTTGTTTGGAACAGGGCATGTGTTAGCACTGAGTCGATGGGACGAAGTCACGGGTACTGGTATTAATAAATAAAGGACGCATCAAACTTACTAAATTTCCCAAGAGTGGACCCTGTCTAGCGAACAGTGATAAATGATGTACAAAATAGCGTTAAACAGATATGGATTCCAAAAAAAATCTTAGATAAATTTTCTTACAAGAATTACAGAAAAATTAATGTGGGAGTAATAATGAAAAATTACAGAAAAATTATATTTACTGTTATCTACTTTGCTACGACGTTATTAATAACAGGTTTTGATTTGATTTGAATTATTAAGTTACTTTGAGGACAGACTACCGTGTGTGTAATTGTCCAATATATTTAATATAAATATAAATAGATATAAATATATAGGACACTTACACACTCGGTCATCTATCCCCAAAGTAAGTAACTTAATACTTGTGTTATGGGAGACAGACAAATGGTAGATATATACATATATAGTTTTAAATACATACTTAAATACAAATACACAACCAGGCTCGAAGAACCAACAAATTGTTTATAGAAAACGTTTGCCCTTGATGGGAATCGAACCCACGACCCGCGGAGCTGAAGGGTCACTACCCACTGCGCCAACGGGCCAGTCAATTATTTACCTGTAATTTTAGATTTTTTATTCGACAAAAGTATATAAAAGCTAATTTTAATGCATGAAACCAATTTTATAAATAAAAATCTTTTTTGTTCAATCTGACTTAAAAGCGGAGTAAGCTAAGTAATTTTCGTAGGTTTATTATTCAAAAATTTTCATTTCGTTTGTACTAGAATGGTGGCCACAAATTGCTAAAAATTGTCTCCTTTGGCTTTTCGCTGAATTGCCTACGTCCACTTAAGAATATTAAAGAATAAAGGAAGGGAGATGTTAGTTAATCGGAGAGGGTGACGCGGGTCCCGATGACGTCATAAGACGGCTTAACAGAAATTATTTTATCACTAGCCACGCCCTACGGTTTCACTCAAATTGCAAAGGTTATATTAAAAATAATAATGGATACCTATAAGTACTAATTAATATAATCGATAATGTGTTGGTGTAAGTTGCAAAGATGAAGTAGTGGGTTCGATTCCCGCCGAACATTCCCGTCCTCAAAAAAAATTAGTTGGTTCTTCGAGTCTGAGTGTATTTATTTATTTACCAGTTGTCTGTCACATATCATATGTTTTAAGCTACTTACTTTGGCGACGGAAGACCGTGTATGTACTTGTCCCATATATTGCTATAGCCGACATATTGTAGGAAAAAAATCCTCATTTGGGACCGGAAAAACATAATTGACGGTACTTTAAAACTAAAGTTGATTCAAATGAAGCCTGTTTTAAGTATCATCATTTTGCCCTTTTCTTAATAAATAAATAAATAAATATATGGGACATTCACGCACACGGTCGTCCGTCCCCAAAGTAAGTAACTTATTACTTGTGTTATGGGTGACGGACAACTGGTAGATATACTACATATATAAGTTTAAATACATACCTATTTATAAATACACACCCAGGCTCGAAGAACCAACAATTTGTTTATAGAAAAAATTGGCCCTCGGCGGGAATCGAAACCCGCGACCCGCTGAGATGAAGGCAGGGTCATTACCCACAGCACCAACGGGCCAGTCAATATAAATATCGTCGGCACAACTTGCTTTAAAAATATTGTAAGATGATTTGGCTAGTTATTTTACGACCGGCCGCCTGTCTGACGTCAACTTACCTTAGTTGCCTTTTACGACACCTCAGTAAGAAACTTTTTTACGAAACTTCGGTAAGAAATAATGGTGGTCTATTCTAGTCAGCTGGTTACCATACGGCGGGGTACAACCCCTTTTTAATATATAAATTAAATTATTACCATTTTATATGCAAATATAAAATGTCTGTCCCACAGGAGCAATGTAATAAAATCATTAATATTAATGCTGGTGCGTCAGGTACCCAACTTTCCTGTTAACGTGAAAATATGCAAATCGTGCAAAACCTGGGACGGGTTTTCACTACTCTTTGCCTTAGTTCAAACGTTGAATATCAACCGTTTGTGATGCAAAATTGGGTCCACACACGATATATGTAACAGCATGGCTTTAGTGATGATTTTTTGTAATTACCGCGCCAAGGGAAAAGAACAAAGGCGGATTAACATTTTTATTTGACAGTGTGCTTTTCGGATTTTCCACGGGAGCGGTGTTGAAAATAAAATATAAACATTTTTAAACATAAACACATTAGTCTGGCGATGTAAGAAATTTTAACCTACAGAATATAATATAGCGTCGCAGCAAAAGTTAGACGATAAGGTATGGTCTAAGGCACGTAATAAATAAAACAATAGAAGCCAAGGAAACGGCAAAACAACGAGAAAGAAGTCCAATTCCGTAAGCCAATAAAAGAAAAGCTATAAAAGATTTATTAATAAAATTTAATTCGAATGCTGTCAACTAGGATGAGTATGGAAAATGCTATATACATTTGTATATAGCTATTGACGATGAAACAAAAGGTCTCAATGTTAATACACTTATTGATGTTATTGATTGAAAAGATGTTAAAGTTAATGGTATTGACGGTCATGATGATAGTAATGCCACCCTGAGAACTATTTTTAGGTATATATAAAAAAGCAAGCGCGAAGAAGAAGAAAAGACACTCAAATTGCAAACTGCCTAATTCTTGTTCTTGTTACTGTTCGAGCACGGATAACATATGCACAAATCAAAGACTACCTTGTACTACACTACTAAGGCGTGTATTACGGATAATTTATAAATGTATAAGCAACGTATCGCCCTATCCGAAGAACAAATTCACGTTTCCTATGCTTATATATGGGAGATGTGACTTTAATCTTCGCATAGGGCGGTATAAGCAATTGTATTTTTTTCCTTTGGTAGATTTCTGTTAATTTTGTTCATAAGTTTTTTAGGTCTTAATAATTGTATTTTTTCTTTTCCTTTGATATATTTCTGCTGTCATACATAAGTTTCTTAGGTTGGTTGAATCAAAAAGTTTTTCGACATTGGGCTTTTCTATTTCAGGTGGTCTACTGTTTAGATCTCAACAATGTTTTTTCATTTCATCAACAGCTTTGTGACTTCTTGTGTTGAAAGCTACTGTGCATTTGCTGATCTTCACATTTAGTTATTATGGTCATCATCATTCTCCTGCCCTATCCCACTCTAAGTGGAGTCGGCACAACGTGTTACAAACATGTTGTCACAAGATTTGGCTACGTATTTTACGACCGGCCACCCACCTGACGTCAACTTACCTTAGCTGCCTCTTACGACACCTCGGTAAGAAATGTGGGTGATCTATTCTATGCAGCCGGATACCACACGGCACATATCTTAGCCGCCTCTTACGACACCTCGGTAAGAAAGGAGAGTGGTCTATACTATGCAGCCGGATACCACACGGCACATACCTTAGTCGCATCTTACGACACCTCGGTAAGATAGGAGTGTGGTCTATTCTATTCTGCCGGATACCACACGGCGTACATTTAGTTATTATGGTATCTCAATAATTTTAACAATTATGTACAGAAAACTTATAATAAGATTTAGTATACGTATAAGCAATACTTTTGCTGATTACGAAGTTGCTAAGAAAATACGCTTGTATAAAAATTTAAATGAATTTGATAGTAGAGCCAATATCTAAATAGATTGCCAGTCCAATTTCAATCAATATGATTATTTCGTATCATGTGATCAAATTAACGATACCCGTAACTCAGGTATTCAATAAATATAGGGTCTTAAAGTCACAAGTGTACATAAAAAAATTATTGTTAGTAAATGTTTACATACTCGCAGTATTAGAGTAGTCGTAAATACGAGCTATTCTGACATTATCATCGGTCGTTACGTTCGAAACATGTATTAGGGAAATATGACCCCTTTTATGTCTCGCTGAGAGGAAATTTAATAGCCATAACTTGTAAATAGTTTTGGTAGCGACGTTCGTGTATTGGAAATTTGTACAAATATCTTGTATGTTATTAGTTTGCGATGTAAATTGCTGGGACCTTTGTGTTGGTCGTATTATGGGTCTGCAAGGGTTTTGTTAAGATATATCGTAAATAGATTCAAAAAGAGTTGGAATCAATATTGAAGTTAACATTATAATTTTGCAAAGCTTTACAATTTGATTTGATTTGATTGATTTATCCTTCAATGCGAGGTGGTGTTGTGAATTCAACATCCCGTCTCGACTTGCTTTTAATTTCGTCTACCCTTCTTTTGGAGGGGTGGCTATGTGATCTGTTGGTCCATTACTACTATAATACTATTATTACTTATCAAATAAATAATTAATAGCATAACTGAGATCATTGAAATGAGTGAAAATTAATTTAAAAGTCAGTCGATTTATAATGGTAAAAGACTTATATACTTAACGTTAAAGTTGAAAAAACTTTTTACAATAATGTTTTTAGTACTTTTGTTCGGGTGTGATTGTTAACTTCGTGATCTATGGAGATTATATATGCAGTTAAGTGATAAAACTGTTATGATTCATCATTATTCTAATCGTTCTTCTGTCCTTATCCGGAGAAAATACGGATAGTCCACTATACATTTAACACTATATATATTTCCTATTTACTGTATCGTGGATTATAGCAAAATAATTTTATTATTACTTTTGCTTCTCTATCCTGTTAAAGAATTCTGGCGACTGATGCATGGTATAACACATAAAAAGATATTCGCCCGATGTTCGTAATAACTTATTTTTGGACGTAAGCAATACCAAATTGTAGTAATGTCAAGTCATTTCCAATTAACATTATCAGATAATCCAAATCGATTTATTGCTTTGTTAGGAGCTCAATAATTTGTTTAATAGCCTGATGATGTAATTAAGATGTTAATCTGATAGGACCGCAATAGTTGCTCGCTATGAGATTGTTTATTCCCGATTAATGGTATTGATAAAATCGCTTATTAAGTCCTGTGATTATTCCAATAATTGACTATCAAAGAATATTTACGTATTCCAAATAATCGTTGTGCACTAGCAAGCTGTTTCGAGATAGCGCTTGCAATCTCAAAGAATATCGTAGAGAAATTATAGAGTAGATAATGAGTGTGAGATTAAGTGGGTATGGTCAAGTAATGTGAAGAGAAATGAAAATCATGTGACGAATAATGAATACAACAAATAAATATAATTGTAGATGGATGGATGACTTAAGGAAGCCGGAAAAGGATCTATAGATTGTATGAAGAATGATATGCATATACAAGGTGTGGCACCAGAATTGATAAATGATAGAAGGGAATGAAAGATGCAGACGCATTGTGCTGACTCTATTTAGAGTGGGATAAGGGCAAGAGAATGATGATTGTCATTATCGACTTATCGATTAATTTTTCGTTGAATATGGACCTTATAAGTTTAGTTTCTTTGGAAGTGATAAAAAAACCATTCAAGATGAGCCTATTCATATTTCACTATTTTTTTTTCATTGTAAATCTACTGCTTAAAGGCTTTAACTGTGGAAAGCGCAGAAGCGTCGTCGAAGTTGCGAAATGCGAGAGCAGAAGCTCTACAATAAGCGTTGGGGAACGCCATCTTAGCGGTGTATGTAACATTTAGTTCTCCTTTCTGTAAACGTCAATTCAAATTCAAATTCAAAATATTCTTTATTTAAGTAAACTTTTAAACAAGTGCATACGAATCGTCAACTCTACTGCTGGTTCGGAAAGCTTCCTATCGAGAAGAGGCAGTAAGGAACTTGGCGGTTGCTCTTTTAAAAATAGTACCTATAACTGGTTACATCTAATCATTACTATCTTATACATACATGACCAAACAGTACCTATATCCACCCATTCTTATACAAGTAAAGTAGGCTTTCTGTATCAGTCTCCGTTAAACTGTTCTTTTAAACAGTTGTAAAGCTATTATTTATTGCGGAAATTTGTTATAGAGTCTTATATACAAACACACAAACGACTTACGTAGACAATGTCGAATATTACGACAATGTCATCTAGGATGATAATATTTGAACATTTGCTGCAAGTTCATATGTTAAAATTCTAGGCTGTGGATTGTTAGAATTTAAAACAATCAAAATAGGTGTCAGTATTATTTACGTCAAAACATTATTGCTTAAGTAATTGTCGATCGAGCTTCATTTATTATTTTGTTAGAAAGGTTTGTTTTTGTTTAGCGACCAGTCAATCTTGATTTTCGTAGGAACAAGATATCCGTTTCCGGGCGCCGTCGCAAAATAAATAACAAATCACTTACATTTATTTTATTTTCAGTGATAAAAATGTTGACGAAAAAACATATTTTATATTTTGGGCACGGAATATCAGATAATTTCAATTGTTGTCTCAAAATCTAATAAAATAGCTCCTCTTTTAAATTCTTTGCTTTTTTAAGTCACAATTTACTACAAAAATTGAATGTAAATAATAGAAATTAATGTGATGCTAGAATAATCTATGGTGCTTTGGACTATTTCGTAGGCATAGGGTAATACGTACCCTATGCCTACGAAATAGTCCAAATAAATTTATAGTCATGGAAACGTCAAAGGATTTTTTTAGTGTTTTCGGATTCACAATATTTCAAATGAAATCAATCTTCTGATTTATAGAAGCATGCGTTACTTTGCGGAACTCCATATTACAAGCAATATAACAGAACTAACTACTTTGCTATAATCCACACGGGTCAAGCGAATGCATGCAAAGCTAATGTGTATGAAGCAGGCAAAAAATCGTAATGCCAACGATTGCATTGCGAAATGCATTACGATTTTTGTCGTGGAGCCTATCCTCCTGATGATGCTTCGGTTTCGGGGCGAAACGATCGTCGAGATTGTGGTGGTGGGTGTGTGTGCTGCTTGTGTGCGTTGTTGCTGGTGGAAGCGCCTTGGGGTGCATGTGGTGGCTTGTCCTGCATGTGTGAGGTAGCGTAGATTTTGCCTGCTTCATACACATTAGCTTTGCATGCATTCGCTTGACCCGTGCAGTTTATAGCAAAGTAGTTAGTTCTGTTATATTGCTTGAAATCAATCTTCATTCAAATAAACTTGGAAACAGATGCTTTTGAGTCGTCAACTATACTGCTGGTTCAGAAAGCTGTTCCTACCGAGAGCCAGCAAGAAACTCGGCGCTTGCTCTGTTCAAAGTATATTTCTTATAACTATTTACACTTACTTATTATTATCTGGTCCAGGGTTGAAGAGTGGCTATATCGATGCATTCTTATCATTCATGCAATCCTCAATATTATAGTACTTTCTGTATCAGCCTTCTTTTAATAGTTGTTTTAAACTGTTGTAACGGCAAAGCTAAGACTGATTGTGGAATTTTATTATAGAATCTTATAACAAAACTCATTTTTTTTTCTCACTACTGTTTCTTGATACTATATTCACACGCTTTCCAACAGCGTAATCGTTGTCTGTTGTAAAATTTCAAAACTCACATATCCAGAACACGTTTCGCATTGCGACAATCCTATTACGCGATGTTCACGTACCTGCATTTGTTCACGTGATTAGGGGAACTATACACACTGCGGTTTTTAAATTAATAGAATATTACAAACTATTTTAGAGTTTTGAAATTAAATATTTTTTTGAGTCAAAAAAGAGATGAACGTTGGATTGTGTGAAGTATGAAATTTATATTACGTGAGTACCGCCAGAGTTGACGAATGATAAAATAGACCCCACTAACAGTGGGATAAGGGCAGGGCAATGATTCCACCGTCTGGTATCCGGCTGCATAGAATAGACCACCCTCATTTCCTTACCGAGGTGTCGTAAAAGGCGACTAAGGTAAGTTGACGTAAGGCAGGCGGCCGGTCGTAAAATACGTAGCCAAATCTTGTGACAACATGTTTGTAACATGTTGGACTGACCCCACTTAGAGTAGGATAAGGGCAGGAGAATGATGATATTTTCAATATGAGTATTAAAATACCTTCATTTATGGACTTGTATAGTATGTAATATTCAGTAAGACAAATGATATAAAATGTATTCTCAATTTAACCACAGACTTAACCATAAACAATACAGTATATCTGTATGTGTGTACCAAATCCGCGGTACACACACGCGTAATAATTTTTGTTGATTTAATATATTTTTCACGCATATTTTTTTGTTTTATTTCGCCGTGTGGTATCCAGCTGAGTAGAATAGACCAGCCTCAATTCTTGCCGAGGTGTCGTCAAAGGCGACTAAGGTAAGTTGACGTCAGGCAGGCGGCCGGTCGTAAAATACCTACATACATGTTGTGCCGACCCCACTTAGGGTGGGATAAGTGCAGGAGAATGATGTTTTTTTTGTTTAGTCAATCTGCTCTTCTTAATATCATAATCCTCTATCCGCGTAATTTTCATTAAAACTGGTACGAAGTTTGTGTTTTGCGTTTTAATATGTAGATACCAAGGTAAAATTATTATGTGGCGATATTTAGATAAGTACATAAAATAAATTTTTGCCTTTCATAAACCACTGGTTAAGTCTGAACATATCATATTTATATAAACGGCTTCGTAGTACCCACACACACAGTGTTACAATTTTTTTACCGAATTGTAATTTCGAGCATAAAAGTAGCTATCGTGAGTCAAACATACGAGACAGAGACATGTTATTGCGTAATTTTTTGTAGTATATTTGTAGATCTACAATTCTTTAGTACATTACTTTAGTTTTCTGCTAATTTACGCGGCGCATGCAAGTAAATCTCCCAGCAAACAAGTTTTTTACAACCGCCGACCCATTCAACACATTTATTATAAAATCATAAAATACTATTAACATAAGCCCTAAGGAAAAACTGCACTACCTTTCAATAAAAACCATGCCATAATCCGTTCAGTAGCATTTCGGAAAATCGATCATATACAGATTGCATTTGGAACTTTGATTTATAATAAGTACTAGATGTGCCCGCGGCATAAGCCGCGTGGAAATCAATGTGTCACTAAGTTAATCCAGTAAAATCCGATTCCGTGGAAATTCTATTGTAATGTACTAAAAACTTAAACCTTCCTCAAGAATTGTAGTATCTTGAAATAAAAACCTTACAAAAATCAATTTAGTAGATTTTGAGAAAATGAATGATACAGACAGTTTTTTGGGACTTAGTATGATAGTGATCGGTTTGCGAAGGGGCGGCACGCAAGTGAAAGGCAAGACGGTTACCAACGCACTGGTTTATTGTTTAAACATAAGGATCGTGTTGGGCGCAGCCACGCACACATACACACATACGTAACAGATAGTACAGGAGAATGAAATAGTGAAACAGTAAACAAATTCAAGGCGATATACACAAAACCGTACAAAACAAATGAGTTTTGGGAGAAATCCTTTCGATGCACTATTCGGTGCCAAGCCATCGACAACGTTGTTTATCGCCGCCTGCGTTATTGCGTATATGCTGAGTGGAGTTACAATCACTGCGCTGCGGGTAATTTGGAGACAATACAAACTTTATAGCTTTATCTGATACTAAAGACAAACCCCTGCTATGAATGGACATAAAGAAATAGTTATCCTCAATCCATTCTAGACCAGTGTACAGAAAGATTTCAATTAAGTTTAAAAAATATGCTTATACATAAAGCATATTACAAAATTGAAGATTATTTGGTTGATAAGAATGCCTGGATTTGAAAATCCTTTCAGCTTCATACAAGACAGCGGTTTAATAATGTATAATTGAAAATATTAAGGAGAAAAGATTATAAAAGATTGACTGCCAAGTTTCTTGCTGCTTCTTCTCGGTAAGAGCAACATTCCGAACCAGTTGTAGCTTCATTAATCATATTGATGCTTGACGATTCAAAAGTGCCTGAAATGGTTTATTTGAATAAAGATTATATTGATTTTGATTTTAATGATCCGGCAATGCATTATTGTGGATTATTCAGGTTCCTCAAAGACCAAAGTATTCAATTAGTGCGTGTTGCCAGTGATGACCTACTGATCTTAAACGTGGTCGCTGACTGTAAGCCTCTTGTGAAGGCTCAGAGTCACTCAGCGAGCGATGGAGCGGGCTATGCTCGGAGTGTCTCTACGTGATCAGAAATGAGCAGATCCGTAGAAGAACCAGAGTCACCGATATAGCCCAGCGTGTCGCGAAGCTGAAGTGGCGATAGACTCCCTACGAGATTGACTGATGACCTCCAAAAAGGTCGTGGTGTGCCGCTGGATTCAGGTGGCACAAGATCGTGTTTTGTGGAGATCCTATGAAGACTTATGTCCAGCAGAAGACGTCCATCGGTTGACAAAGAATAAGTAGAAGAAGGTGCTGGTTTAGACATCTCAAAACTAAACTTTCATGGTAAAAAACAACTCCGATCATCACCAAACTTATTTACCCGCTGAATCAATTCGAATATTGTCTGAAAATTTCATGAATATTAGTCCAGCAGTAAATAATATATTTAAGTTGATAAGGAATAATAACGTATAGCTCGTATATTAATTAAAAGTAATAAAAAAGCATAGAATGCAAAAATTGTAAATAGTATTAAATTAAGTCGAAGGAATAATTACGTATAGCTTGTATATTAATTACAGGGAATAAAAAGGCATAGAATGCAAAAATTGTAAATAGTATTAAAAAAAAGAAATCTAAAAGAGAACTCTAATTCCCTTTATATTTAAAACCGTCAAACTTTAATTCAAGCGCCGCGCGACGTCGGTGACAATTGACAGAATCGCGACCTCATTTAGCTTTTATATCCTTAATTTGCTACTATTACCGAAGAATGGACGAAAAAAGGAACATTTCCTACGCCTTTGTTGGCAGTTTCACAGAAATTTGAGGACTGTTGACGTCCCCACCCAGTCCCGTTACGTAGAAATTTATGAGGAAACTTCGTGGCAACGTCCCCTACTATAACGCTGCATTGTGTTTGCTTTTGAAACGGAAAAGATTCTGCGATAGCAAGACGATGGTAAAAACGCTTTCTGTAAATAAATTTCTGCTTAGTGAATAAGATTTCCGGTTAAGGATTTATAATACAGCTTTATTTGGAGGAAATAACATTATAGACACTTATTTAGAAACATGTGCAAAGATCGTTTGATATTGTATCAAGAAATCTCCAAAACCTTATATCTAAATAAGGTAATGGTTAATAGAGCTTAGTAATAGAGGTACACAAAGGTTATTTGAGTTCTTGTTATACTATTGAGGATTACTTAGACGATAAAATTACGTAGACAGAGCTACTCTTCGACTTTGTATAATACAGGAATGACTAAATAATAAATAATATGGGACACTTACACACACGGTCGTCCGACCCAAAGTAAGTTAGTTAAAACTTGTGTTATGGGTGACGGACAACTGGTCGATATACTATATATATAATTTTAAATACATACTTAAATATACACTCGGGCTCCGCGAACCAACAAATTGTTTACAGAAAATGTTGGCCCTCGGCGATTGTAACTAGTATTAAGAATTATTATTTGAAAAGAGCAACCGCCTAGTTTCTAAGGAATAGCTTTCCAAATCAGCAGTAGAGTTGACGATTCAAAAGCACTTGTTTGTGAGTTTACTTGAATAAATAATATTTTGAATTTGAATTTGTATTAGATGATAAATAATATTATTTTACTTTTCATAGTTTTACGTTGCTACTTACTGTACAATTTTTGGATGGTAGAATGATAGAATTATATTGATATTAAATTGTTGAACTTCGACGCTTAATTGATAATAATTTTATAGTCATTTGATAGCCTTATTTTGAGAATGATTTGATAGCATAAGCACGCGCGCTCGCTAACGTCTTACTTCAAATTTATGCGAAATAAATTATTTGACATAAAATGGTGATATGGCAAATGTACGTGTTAGCACGTAGAATAGTCTTATTAAATTTAGTAACTAAACTGTACAGCTAGTTCGTAAAATTATTCTCACAGAAAGTTCTATCAAGAAATTCGCTGGTTCTTTTCTTTTGGTAGTTGAATAAAAATTAGTGAATATTTTTATTAGCTATATTTAGTCGGTGCTATTTTATTCAAGGGCGGGAAATACTTAAATCCACGAATTAGTATTATTTATATAATCATTGATAGTATTTTAGATATTATTAACATTTTTCGACATATGACTTTCGGAAAAACTGAAATTAATTGTAGAATCACATACGAAAACTCAAAAATAGTCACGTATTTTAATAAAGTTCAAAACAGTAGTCAAAAGGTTATATCAAATTCTACTTTCTATTTTGTATTCATCACTTTATTATAATATATTGTGAAGATAATTTTAAAACTGCTATTTGTTAAATCTCTAACGGTATGATGCCGTTTTAAATTAGAAAAATGCTCTTTTAAAGAACAAGTTCTTGTTTAACAACCTCGTGATAAAATAACAAAGACGTGTTCTAACATGCGTATAAACAAGTTTTATCATGTGCTCAGAAACTTTATATTCAATTTTATTGTCCCATTAATTTCATTTCCTCGTAAGAACGTCCGACGCTAAATAAAATCTTATCATAACAGGCAAAATACGGAAGAGTTTACTCATTTATGCTAAATACAGCCTTATCTTACATGAAAGCATGTCTTTCGGTATATTACTATACCGTAATATAACTTTTGGCAAGTATCTAAGACTGAAAGTAGGTTAGCACAGCGTATTTCTCTGCGGCGGTCTGAATCGCGCTGGCAATTTAGTATGGATAGAGAACGTACTTGTATGCAAGATTTATGAATGTAGATCTTCATAACTCTCGTAGCAAGCCAATCACGTTCCGGGAATGTTTTTGGGAATACTGGGAATGATTCGATTGTAAATTCGTTATATTTGTTGAGTTCATATTTGATGTATATTTTCAAATGTTATATGCCAATTTATATATACAAAGCTGAGATAGCCCAGCGGTGAGACCGTGCAACTCTTTCATGGGAGTCACAGGGTCAAATCACGGGTAGGCAACAATATTCTCTTGCCCTTATCCCACTCTAAGAGGGGTCGGCACAACATGTTTCAAACATTTTACTTGATTTGGCTAGTTATTGTACGACCGGCTGCCTGCTTGACGTTTACCTCAGTCACCATTTACGACACCTCGGTAAGAAATGAAGGTGGTCTATTCTACTCAGCCGGATTTCACACGGCACTTACCTTAGTCGCGTTTTACGACACCTCGGTAAGAATCGAGGGTGGCCTATCCTACTCAGTCGGCTACCACACTTCTTAAACTGTTAAAAACTTATGTGTCTAATTGATAATTGCAATTTATCATAGGCTTTACGGTGAAGGTTAACATCGTAAGGAAACCTGCATATCTTTAAAGAATTCAGGTGATATTTGTAACCTACCAATCCGCATTGTTGCAGCATCTTAGCTCCGACCCTTCTCTCCAAAAACGGTGAGTGTAAGCCTATGCCTAGCAGTGGGACTGTAATAGGCCGTTACTTTATTTTTTTATATTGGCCAAAAGTAATAGTAGAATTATTTTGCTATAATCCGCGATAAATATATTTGGGAACATTGTCAGAACGTAAAAGTAAAAGTAAAGTAACAGCCTGTTACTATCCCACTGCTGGGCTAAGGCCTCTTCTCTCCGTTTTTGGAGAGAAGGATTGGAGCTAAGACCTACCACGCTGCTCCAATGCGGATTGGTCATTGTCATTGGATTGTCAGAACGTATTTCAGCTATATTTAAATCAAAGTCAAGTTTTTGATTTTCAAAACTTGTAGTAGTAAAGTAGTACTACTACTTTACTATTACAAGTTTTCATTATTTTCTTCTTTATTTTTAGGTTTATTATTGTAACATTGTGACTAAGAATGATCTAAGACTAAGATCTAAGGCTAAGAATCAGCCGTGTGGAATCCGGAAGAATAAAATAGACCACCCTCATTTTTACCGAGGTGTCGTAAGAGTCGGCTAAGGTAAGTGTCGTGTGGTATTCAGCTGCGTAGAATAGACTAAGGTAAGTTGACGCCAGGCAGGCGGCCGGTCGTTAAATACGTAGCCAAATCATGTGACATATTCTGCCGACCCCACTTAGAGTGGGATAAGGGCAGGAGAATGATGATGTAACTAAGAATGACTGTGTCTGACCTTAAGCTGTCAGACACTGGATCGTGCAGACTCTGCCTTGAGGCGGAGGAAACACCCATGCATATCCTATGTGACTGCCCCGTGCTGATTAACGTTCGATACTCTCTCCTAGGGTCGCATATTTTACGCCCTACAGAAGTGAAAGCACTCGCCGCCAAGAAGATCCTTGAATTCTTCAAGAACACCGGCATTGGTGGCGAATCGTAAGCAGTGGTGTTCACAATAGATCAGTAATGGTCAAAGTGATACTGGGCCCTAAGGCCGTGCATAGCCACTACTCCTAGAAGAAGAAGAAGAAGATCTAAGAATTATGTGATCTATTTGATACTAGATGATTGATTTAAAACTATATGGGATATTTGTTGGATGATTTATTATGTATAGAGATCCAAATAAATAAGAAAATTAGATCTCTCTTAAAATCGACTTTTTTATCTGGACTACATCCCTTAGGTGTATATATGAAGAAACGAAATTTATTACAGAGCTTAGCACTGTTTGTGTCACGGTTTGGGAACAACGATTTTTCCCAATTTGTAACGCCACGTGCACAGGAGACGAGAAATATATTGCGCTTAAGACGTTCACACATTTGGCACGTTATCTCAGTAATATGTTAGCTAGAAAGCCCTAAATTGGAATGTACAATTAAATCTCTCTCTAAGGTCGGTCCCTCATCTCTGAGGATCGTGGTCAGCATCAGGGTTATGTTTGTTGTCTGTGGAGTGTATGATGTGCCTCCATCTGTTGCAATCCATTGCCTCTCTTACGATCGTGTGAAATTTAGAGGACGGAGAGTTTCTTATTTGGTCAGTCCATCTTGTTGGGGAACGACCGCGTGACCTTTTTCCCTCAGTGTTCCCGACCACAATAAGTTTCTCCAAACTTTCATCGCCTCTGCGTACCGTGTGCCCGAAATATGACAGGATGCGTTGTCGGCATATGGTAGATAGCCGCGTTTTTATTCGAAGCTGGCTCAGGATCGATGCATTGGTGCGTTTTGCAGTCCAAGGTATCCTCAGCATACGTCGCCAGCACCACATCTCAAAGGCATCAATCCTTTGTCTTTCCCGGGCTAGGATTGTCCACGTCTCCACTCCATACAGGAAGATTGGGAATACCAGTGCACGTATCAATCTGATCTTAGTTTTGATACCAATTCCTCTTTTCTTCCAGATGTTGTTTAAACGGGTCATAGCATCTTTTGCCATCCCAATTCGCCTTTTTATCTCAGGGACACAGCTGCCATCATTGCAGATTAGGGAGCCTAGATATACGTAGTGGTCGACGGTGCTGATTCCAGGAAGGCCGCTAGTGACATTTGTTATTTTCCTGGCTCGATCCACTATCATCATCTTTGTTTTTGCTCTGTTCACTTTGAGACCTATTTTGCCACTTTCTGATTCTAGTCTTCGAAACAGCTCGTTCATATCTTCTACGGATGTTGCCAGAAGAATGGTATCATCGGCATACCGGAGATTAGATAATCTCTTTCCGCCTATAGGGAAACCCTTCTCCCAATTTTCGAGGGCCTTCCGTATAGTATACTCTCCGTATATGTTAAAAAGTGCAGGAGACAAGATACAGCCCTGTCTCACCCCTTTTTTGGTTTGGAACATATCGGAGCATTCAGTACCTATCCTGATGAAAGAGCGATTCTGAGTGTACAGACTTTGGATCAGCGCAACGAGGTGTTCAGGAACTCCCATCTCAATTAGTACCTTCCATAGTTTGTCCCATTGCACGCAGTCAAATGCCTTAGTATAGTCGACGAAACATATGACCACGGGGCTGTTAAATTCCCTGCTCTTCTCGATTATTTGTCGGACGTTTAGTATTTGTTCCCGTGTTCCTCTCCCTTTAACGAAACCAGCTTGCTCTTCAGGTATTTGTCGGCCTAGAAAGTAGTTAAGACGTCGGTTAATTACATAGAGGAGGATCTTACTCGCATGGGATATCAACGCTATGGTCCTGTAATTTCCACAGTCTTTTGAGGAGCCTTTCTTATGCAAGGGTATAAACACCGACTCTGTCCAGTCTTGCGGCCATCTCCCAGTCTTCCATATAGTGTTACAGATTATGGTGATAGCCTTCTCGCCTCGCTGGCCTAGGTTTTTAAGCAGCTCTGCCGTAATAGCATCTTTACCCGGTGATTTTTTGCATCTAAGAGCTTTGATAGCACTCTCAATTTCCGATGGCAGTATATCAGGTTCTTCTGTGGCCCATATGATTTCAGCCTTGCTTGACTCTCCCGTGTCATACAAATCTGCGCAGTAGCTTTTCCAGCGGTTTAACACTTGAGTGAGATCTGTAATTAGACGTCCATTTTTGTCCTCAATGGCGCAGGTTCTTGGTTTACGTATTCCAGATAATTCTTTTACTTTTTGAAATAAATATCTGGACTCGTTTTTCAGTGAGTGTTGTTCGAGTTCGAGACAGATTTCATTAATGTGGTTATCATAGTCTTTGCGACAGCGAAGTTGAACAAGTCGGCTTAGTTCAGCATATCGTTGCAAGTTTTCAGGTGAAGATGTACCACTCTCCTTTAATTTCCTTCTATCCAGAATTATTTGAGCAGTCTCAGGGGTGATGAAATCTTTCATAATGGGCTTTTCCATCTTGTTGTCCCTAGCTGTTTCTTCGATTATGGTTCTGAGATATCTCCATTTGCCGTCACTGTCTGTCATGATAGTAGGAAAGTATTCTATTCTCCTCTCGAAACTATTTCTGAAGCCAGCCATATTTATGCTTTGCATATTCGGAGCTACTTTAGGTTTATGTATCCTTTTTAGCCGAATTTGAACTGTAGCTACGAGTAGCTGGTGGTCGGAACCGCAGTCCGCCCCTGGGAACGTTTTAGCGTTTGTTATTGTGCTCCTCCATCGCGTACCGACTAGTATGTAGTCAATTTGATTCCTACACCTGTCGCCAGGAGATATCCAGGTGTAAAGTCTACGGATATGATGTTTGAAGAGGGTGTTGCTGATGGTAAAATTCTCTTCATAGCAGAACTGTAACAAACGCTCGCCCCTATCATTACGTTCCCCGATTCCATATTGACCCACTACGCGACGAAGGTGGACATCTTCTGTGGTATCTCCAACTTTGGCATTGAAGTCCCCTAAGATGATGGTAATTTCTCGTTTTGAAAATCCTTTCAGTGTCGTAGTTAACGTGTCATAAAATTCCTCCATTTCTACTTCACTCGCTTGAGCTGTTGGGGAATATACCTGCACAATGTTGAGTTTGCACGGTATGGTGTTAAGTTTGAGTGTTATTATACGCTCACTAACTGGATTATATCCCATAACGAATTTATTTAATCGCCGTGGTACTATGAAGGCGACTCCTCTACTGCTATCGTTTTCCAGGCCCGAAAAGTAGACGGTGTTTCTGAGATCCGATGTGAAGTGACCTTGTCCTTTCCAGTGTGTTTCACTTATCCCTAGTAGATGAACGTTCTTCCTTTGCATCTCATTCTCTACCATTCCTAATTTGCCAGGTTGATTGAGACCGCGCACATTCCATGTACCAATTCGATGTGGATGCCGTATCGATTTGGATTTTGATTCATCAGTAGCTAAATTTCCATGCGGCGCCTGACGAGTCACGAGCGCATGGCCGGTAGCATATTTCACACCATCTGTCCCGGAATGATGGCGCCGGGCGTCAGCCGGATCACTAGACATACTATTTTCTGTTCTTTGACCTTCCATGCTGACTCTCTTGGGAAAATAGAAGCAGTGGTTTCCCGTTGCCTTCTGCCCCAGACTTTTTTGAAATTATTTGTATTCCAAGGCCGCTGACGCCTCTTCGGTCGGTTTTCCGACCGGTATTATGGTTATACCGCCATTGCTCGGTCGCCAGAGCCTCGTCCGTTATCTAGCAGGGAGCACCGCGGTGCCCAGTGGCCACCGCCGTCGGCCATTCATATTGAATCTCCGACGCGTGCAGGTGAGGTTGACTGTTGGGCCGGATAAGGTGTTATTTCCGTCTACCCCTTACTCCCCTAACAACTACAATAAATAGACAATTACAATACAATTTTTTATGTAAATAGTACAATTAAATAGAGTGACTTAAATTAAATTAAATTTAAATTCCGCTCTACCATATGAAATTTCTTAAGAGGGTCATTCATAGACATTGATTCATAGTCATGATGGTTTTTAAAGACAAATCCTAAATATCCTACGCCTAATTCTATAAATTATTTAAAAACGGTGAACTTGACCGTACAGGCTAAACTCTACATAATATTGACCAAATTACATCGCTGTTCAAAATATTTGGTTCAACCAACAGTGTATCGCGGATTATAGCAAAATAATTTTATTATTACTTTTCCTATATATCCTGTTGAAATGAGCGTATAGATATAGCCGGAAATCCATAACACAAAAGCACTTTATAAGTTACTGTTGTAAGTAAGTATCAGTAGAAATTGAAGTACTTTATTCATTCTGCGGTCAACAATTTTATTTTTATTTTTCAATGTTGTTTTATATTTTTATAGAAAATATTAAACAGTATACCGTAAAGTTTTCAATATATAAACAAGTGTTAAATAATAAAGTAATAATAGCAATAATATTTTAATTCCTTCTTTCCTTCAAATTCTTTATTGAATTCGATGCCAGCTTTAATGGGTTTTGTTTATTGCTCCTATCTAGAAGAACCAGCAAGAAACTCGTCGATTTTCTTTCAACTCAACTTTGATAACTAATGTAAGTATATTTCACCTTTGTTTTTATGTGAATTTGGAGTAAAATTAAATGCTCGTATTTTTTCACTTCACAGAACTCGACATTAATTATAGACCTTTTATCTTAGTATTAAATAGTGATAGTTATTGTAAATTATTGAAAACGCAATTGTAATTCTGGCAATAGAATTTTATTACAGAATTGCGTACTTTTGACAGGCGTACAGCAGGTGTCGCAAGCTTATATCACTGTTACTATTTTACCCCATAACAGTATTCCGTAAGTAGGGATTTTATGGAGATCCGACTCCGTTTCCGAAAGGTCGGAACCTCCGATTGAATTCACAGCCCGACTCCGACTCCGGCTCCGATAAATTTTAGTCGGAGGTATAACGAAGGTGAAATTGTTATGCGAATGTGGACATAACGCGAAGTTACAAGTTGTAACACGTCGCCTGGGGGTATCTCCCCTCGTGTGCGCAATTCCCGTTCATTTGTTTATTTTCAGATAATGGTTAAACGCGCTTAAGTTTGAAAAATTCAATTATATAAATCGAGGTGGTCATATTATCTGGTCATTATATCATACTATCTTATATTACTTCGACTCCGATAATTCAAATATGAAATCTCCGGTTCCGACTTCGGTTGCGGTAAGCCCACCTCCGTAACATCTCTATCCGTAAGACATGAAAGTTAATAAAATACGTTTTGGAGCTATACATTATCTTTGACAACAAAAACTGTCCGAAGACCTGTTGTTTTTATATTCTCTAGGACGTGGCTTTAGCCCGATTTATCACTTTGGATTTATCACGTGTTGAGGCCAACACGCTGAAGCGAAAAAATGACGCTTTGAATTTTATTTATGGCCACAAATGTTTCACATTCTAGAGCTGCTTTTTCCAAGAGTGGATGATAAAAAAATGAGGCCTTATATTTAAAAAAAAAACAATGTAGACAAAGTATTAATTAGATGCAGCCAGTTTTTTAGGGAACCAGTTAAATTTGATTTGAGAAGATATAATAAGTTTTAATATTTTTGTATATATTTTTTTTAATTTTTATATTATATATTTGTATTTTAGTATGTATTTAGAATTACATATGTTATTGAATTACAGTTGTCGGTCACGCATAACACAAGTATTACTTTGAGATCGCACGACCGTGTGTGAAAGTGTCCCATATATTATATATTTTATATATTATAAATATATATTATATATTTATATATTCATATACTTATTTATTTGTAATTATTTATACTTCACCACAAACAATGCACACATTCGACAAAACAATCTCAACGATCGTTACATCTCGTAAACTCGTCAGTCAGACTGCACGAAATAATCTCAATTAGATAAAAAAAAAGTTTTGTGAAAACCGAAAACAAATAAAAATGGAAAAAGGAATACAAAGGCTATCAAAGCTTCTTAGTATTTGTAGTAGAGCTTCAGATCTCTTTTTAGTAAGAAAGTAAGCTCTCACAAATTGGAAGGTTAAAGAATTGCATTGCATTGTAAGACCCATCAACATTGCACTTACGAAAGCTTTCAGTATAAAAGTCTAAAACAAAAGAGTAATATTCTTTCAGAGAAACATTAACATTTATACAGTTACCTAACCAGCAAACAGTCTTAGTTAGATAATAAATCTTGTCTAATATGAGCTGGGTGGAGTTTTAAAAGAATTTATTACGTGAGAAGAAAGTTTCTGCGTACTCTGAACTAGCTAGTATCCGTTTCCTTACCTCTGCCTGTCTATCGATCCTATATGTATCAATATCTATATACGTAGCTAAAGAAATAGTCTTTCTGAACAAATGAATAAAGCTTTACAACGTAACGGCTTATTGATAATGCACTTATAGACAAGGGCTTATTTTGCTATTTTGGACAGAATAATTAAGGTACTTTTACATCCCAGGATATCCGTGGATAATTGAAAGTATCCTCACGATGTTTTTTTCACCAAAGAACGCGTGGTGAATTGTAAATATCTAGTAATTCATAGAAATTTTTGCAGAAAACTCTCACTTAATATTTATCACGTGACTATAAAAAGTAAGTAACGGCCTCTAACTATGCCCACTGCTGGGCTAAGGCCTCCTCTCTCCATTTTTGGAGAGAAGGATTGGAGCTACGACCTACCACGCTGCTCCAATGCGGATCGGTAGGTTACACATATCCCTAGAATTCTCTAGAGATATGCAGGTTTCCTCACGATGTTTTCCTTCACCGAAAAGCGTGTGATAAATTATAATTATCAATTAGACACAAAAGTTTTAATAGAAAAACTCATTGGTGCCTGCCCGGGGTTTGAACTCATGATCGTCTCTAGAGAGTCGCACGGTCTCACCGCTAGGCTATCACAGCTTTGACGTGTCACGTGACTAAAGTCTACATTAAATATGAATATCAACAACCGTAGTCTTAAATAAAAAATGTTTAATTTATGTCGGCATAGGAATTAGTTAAATCACATCTATGTTGTTGTTTAATACCGAATATTGGGTTTGCATCTGAGTATACCAGAATCGGAGTTCTGAAGTGATTAACAGAAAAAAGGGACTTTTAAGAGAGAATTAATTGCCTTTAAGACTCGTTCTAAACGCTGACTTGGACGATCAGTTGCTCACGCGTCTCGATTGTTTATAGCTTGTCTTCGTTAGACAAAAGATAAGAACATTCAATGAGTTTCTTACCAGATCTTATCAGTCGATAACATCGAACTATTGGTAGAATCGTTCTGATAATACAATTCTAAATTATTAGTAACCCCTCAGATGTCTAGTGAGCATAATGTGCACAAATTTTGAATTTGAAAAATCAAATTGTTTCGTCACCAACAATAAAATGCAAGTTATGTTATGATTGTATTCAATGGGAACTTTTATGACAAAGAAAATGGTATACACATATGGTATAATCATTATATAGTAAATAACATGGACCAAAAATGTTGTGCCATATTCCATTTGATCTGTGAGTTCTTTTTTATATTTTTCCTACATATTAGAAAGGCGCAAAATGTAGCACATAATTCGTAAGTATATGCTCGAATATGTTTATATAAATTAGGAAATCAGAATTTACTTTACGCCGCTTCGAAGTTAAGTAAGCTTAGCTACAAATTAAGTAATTCCCCGCAGTCGACGCTTTCTAAGCGGTTAACGCTAATAGCAAATATACCAGAATCTTGTGTCACAACCTCCCTTGAGAGTTTTCAATGGAGTGCGAATCAGGCGATCGGCGACTAATCGAAAATTTGTGGAGTTACTCTAAGAATTGTGAAGCTAATCTTAGGATTACTTAAAAAGGATTAAATTTTATTTTAATATACTTTGTCATCATTTGATGTTTGATTATTTGAACGAAGTTCGTATATATAATATATCGTGTAATATTTGCAGTTATTATTTTTACTATGTTAAAGAAAACAATCTATGTCAAATTTTTCAGTTTTGTCTTGGAATCTATCATCTAAATATAACGTTCGATTTAATTACGAAAAAACCGATCGCTTGTAAAATGGAAGATACTAAGGAAGGACGAAATTGAAGTTGAGGACTTAACAAATATCCCCTTCAGGGATATTATCAGGTTTGTAAAAGTATCGGGTAGGTTAGAGCAGGTGACACTGTTGGGACAGCAGTGAAACCCTTGTTTGGGACAAGGGTTTCACTGCTGTCCCAAGTCCCATGGGGTAAATGAGTGGGATGGTGCGGAATAGGACCTGACCAACCTTCCTCTATCGGCAGGCGTCCCCGAGATTAGATAGATAGATAAAGAACTTAATTAAGTGTAATTTTGAATACAGCCATTTTAATACGAAGTGTGGAAATATTTAAGACAAATTAGTAAATTCACCCCATGCAACACTTTCTAAACCAATTTAAAACTAAACGTGCGATATATTTGCGACAAATTAGTCAATGCACCCCATCCAACACTTTCTAAACCAATTAAGCACTAAGTGTGCGATATATTTGCGACAAATTAGTCAATTCACCCCATCCAATACTTTCTAAACCAGTTAAGCACTAAGTGTGCGATATATTTGCGACAAATTAATCAATTCACCCCATCCAACACTTTCTAAACCAATTTAAAACTAAACGTGTGATATATTTGCGACAAATTAGTCAATGCACCCCATCCAACACTTTCTAAACCAGTTAAACACTAAGTGTGCGATATATTTGCGACAAATTAATCAATGCACCCCATCCAACACTTTTTAAACCAGTTAAACACTAAGTGTGCGATATATTTGCGACAAATTAGTCAATGCACCCCATCCAACACTTTTTAAACCAGTTAAACACTAAGTGTGCGATATATTTGCGACAAATTAGTCAATGCACCCCATCCAACACTTTCTAAACCAGTTTCATACTAAACGTGCGATATATTTGAGACAAATTATTCAATTCACCCCTCCAACACTTTCTAAACCAGTTTCATACTAAACGTGCGATATATTTGAGACAAATTAGTCAATTCACCCCATCAAACACTCTCTAAACCAGTTTATCGTTAACTGCGAACAACTCAAACTTCAAACTCTCGTACCAGGCGTCTCTTGAGAGTCCTCGAAGATCGGGCCGTCCGTTCGAGTATACATTTCTTCGACTTATCGGAAATTAAATTAAAAATCGGAAATCGGAATTGTGAAGTGTTCACGATTACCCAGTAAAGTATTAGATTAATTAAACTTTTAATTAGTTTCCGACTACCAGTACTGCTATAATTTACTTAAAACCTTATTAACCGGGATAACATTTATAGAATTAGGCGGTACTTTCCGGAGATCCATAATACTAAAGTAATAATTAAATTATTTTACTATAATCAGCGATAAAGAAAATATGTAATATATATAATGCTAATCCGGGTTGCAGACCAAGAGCTAAGCTAAGTTAGTTTAGTTTAGCTCACATAGCTTACGCAGCTTTTCATACTTATGTGCAGACTGCAAACTACGCAAACTAAGCTATGTGAGCTAACTAAAATATGCGAAGCTAAGTTAGTTGTGTATGTCGATGCACAGCTACACGAACTAAGCTAAGCCCCTCCCGCTTAACCCGCTTTTCCTTCGTCCATCGACTTGAACGTTTCAACACTGATAGAGCTTCCGCTTAGTTCTTGGTGTACACAGGACATATTTATAGTTTATCTTACCTTAGCTCAGCTAATCTGGCTTAGTTTAGCTTCAGAGTAGCTTAGCTTGTCACGGGACATTATTTTAAAATTAAATTATAAAACGCGGCCGCGGCGCGCGCGCCGATCGTGAGTTTGCGCGGTCAATGACCCGCCAGGTCATCGACATAACGGTTGCTAGTTGAGTCAGCGCGCGCCGCATTCAAAAAATCGGAGGCGACGGAGACATACGTTGGCCGCTAGGTTTTTTTGAAAATAGAAATTGTTTGAAAACTTTAAAATCAATAAATAAATATCAAATATATATTCAGTGACTAATATATAGTGAGTGTTATCTCCCGATATAGGGTAAGTTTTATATGGCACCTAAATACAATTACTTTTTGTTTAACGGTAATTTTTTTTTAATTACTATTTTTTATATTTTTAATAATAACTTACTACATTAATAAAGTAGTTGATCTAATTAATAGTAAATAACTTTGTCGTAAATTGTTAACCGTTTTTTTTAAATTTTTAAACTTGATATTTTCTTTATTTGTCGTCAATTTAACTTTATTATCTCCGTTCTGATAGAAACACCATGGCAAAGCTGCTACGTTTAAGTACTACGTATTTAGGAAGCCGTTGGTGGTTCGCATCAGATCGGATCCTGGCTCTTTCCGGGATATTAATACCCCTCCTATGACGTTCCAGGAGGTTACCACCGAGTTGTTTCATCCGGGGCAAATCCCGAGTAGATTACATTCGAAGATTATATTCGAAGATTATATCCGAGAAGATTAAATCGGAGCTGATTACATCAGGGTCGCACCCAGGAGCCTTGCCCTGACCGGGGCCGGATCTCGGAACAATCACCACCGACAGGAGAGTACTTGAGCTGCGGCAGAAGTCAAAGCAGATAGGCTATATACCACGACATTAATAAATTTGTGTGCCGGGCGAAAGGCACACTGGCCCCACGTTGGGCGCTAGTGTGCCGTTAACCCCGGTTCTTAACTACCTACCAATAGAGGTAAATGAAACCAGGGTTTCGTGCATCAAAAATTTATTTATAATGTGCAACCTTTCGTCCGGCACACAAATTTATTAATGTCGTGGTATATAGCCTATCTGCTTTGACTTCTGCCGCAGCTCAAGTACTCTCCTGTCGGTGGTGATTGTTCCGAGATCCGGCCCCGGTCAGGGCAAGGCTCCTGGGTGCGACCCTGATGTAATCAGCTCCGATTTAATCTTCTCGGATATAATCTTCGAATATAATCTTCGAATGTAATCTACTCGGGATTTGCCCCGGATGAAACAACTCGGTGGTAACCTCCTGGAACGTCATAGGAGAGGTATTAATATCCCGGAAAGAGCCAGGATCCGATCTGATGCGAACCACCAACGGCTTCCTAAATACGTAGTACTTAAACGTAGCAGTTTTGCCATGGTGTTTCTATCAGAACGGAGATAATAAAGTTAAATTGACGACAAATAAAGAAAATATCAAGTTTAAAAATTTAAAAAAAACGGTTAACAATTTACGACAAAGTTATTTACTATTAATTAGATCAACTAGTTTATTAATGTAGTAAGTTATTATTAAAAATATAAAAAATAGTAATTAAAAAAAAAATTACCGTTAAACAAAAAGTAATTGTATTTAGGTGCCATATAAAACTTACCCTATATCGGGAGATAACACGCACTATATATTAGTCACTGAATATATATTTGATATTTATTTATTGATTTTAAAGTTTTCAAACAATTTCTATTTTCAAAAAAACCTAGCGGCCAACGTATGTCTCCGTCGCCTCCGATTTTTTGAATGCGGCGCGCGCTGACTCAACTAGCAACCGTTATATCGATGACCTGGCGGGTCATTGACCGCGCAAACTCACGATCGGCGCGCGCGCCGCGGCCGCGTTTTATAATTTAATTTTAAAATAATGTCCCGTGACAAGCTTTCGGTCTGCAACCCGCATAAGCGTAGAGTGGACTATTCGTTTTCATAACCGAAACTTGCAGGTTCGTAAGAACACACACAAACCTCTACCACCGCGACCACAATACACTAGCACTACACACGTTCAATATCACAAACTCAACAATCGTTTCGCCCCGCAACCGAAGCATCATCAAGAGATAGACTCCACGACAGAATCGCAAAGCAGAGGCAGGAAAGGCTAATAATTAATAATAATTTTATTATTACTTTTGATATAACATTTTTAGTTATAAAAACTAAAGAATCCAATTACAGTTGCAATTTTTATTTTTATTTTAAAAACCGTTATATCCATACTAACAATATAAATGAGAAAATCTGTCTGTCTGTCTTTCGATAGTGATCATATTTTGTCATTGCCGTCTAGTGTAAGTTCTAGGCAGAATGTAATCTTAACATTTTACAATTTAATAAAGTGTAAAGACTTAAAATTCTGCGGTTATATATTACAAGGTATTCTCAATCATCATTCTCCTACCCTTATCCCACTCTAAGTGGGGTCGGCACAACATTTGGCACATGTCACATGATTTGGCTACTTATTTTACGACCGGCCGCCTGCCTGACGTCAACTTACCTTAGTCGCCTCTTACGACACCTCCGTAAGAAAGGAGGGTGGTCTATTCTATTCTGCCGGATACCGCACGGCGACAAGGTATTCTCAATGACTACATATAACAAATGTAACAGCAAAATTGAAGTTATGAACTTGTGATATTTAACAGCTGATTTTTGAACTATAACTGATATTTTTAGCATAAATAAGCGTTAATATAATATTGATGAAACAATATTTATCGATTTTTAAACAAAAATCAACTATAAATTTAATTTAGTTAGTTTTAATTTTGTTTTAAGGTTTTATAAAATCTTGATATTGTAAAATACTTTAGTTTAGTCAATTGTAAATTATACTTGATTTTATTTGTAAAGAAATAAATGAATTTACTTTATATTCACAATATTTAAGAGAAAGAAATAAGTATTTAAGGATTATTTTATATTATTATTTAATTTATATTGAAATGGTCATGTAATCAACGCCTTCTTCGTTATTACTTTGAACTATTCGTTTACTCAAATTGATAACTTATTTCATTTTCAAAATGTATTTTCATACCTCAAATTATTTCATTTGGGTCAAAAAGTCCCAGTTTTCTTTTAAGTGATAGGTTTACGCTAAATTTCTTACAGATCTATTTAACTGACGGAAGTTTAAATCGCAACAAACACACACGCAAAAACACACTCAATAAAATTAAGAACATAGTAGGTTGAGTTTATGAAAAACGAAATTAATATAAAGAGAATTTTATATTACATGCTGTTTATACATTACGAACACGTGTAAACATACAGGGAGCTTCATTTTTGATACGAATTCCCCACTCAGAAATATACACGGTCGGCCGCATATAAAAGACCCCGAATACATTTCGATATCCTGTATACATTTTATTTTCGCGACCATCGGACCCAATGCAAATAATATATACGATTTAATACCAGCGAGCCGTGAATCTGTGTGTAAAATGTGTAGGCGTCGGAAAAAGGAAAAAGATAGAATCGATTTTCGTGTGATTTGACGTGGAAAAAAAGTGAGCGACAGCACTGATGGAAAAAATAACTGCTATAGCTTTTTACAGGTCTGACCACCGAAAATATAGGCGTCAAAAAGCGTCCTGTATGACTGAGCGTCTTCGCCGGGGAAGACGAGGTCCCAGTTTTCTGATGTCGGTCGGTCCTGGCTTTTCGCCACCCTTCCGACGCCGCAATGACTAATCAAAGTCATACCATCAGCCCTCCACTACGCGTCGCCCTAAGCCGTGGTGCGGCCTTCCGGAGGCATCCTTAGGACGACGTTCCCTGACGCTAGTAGAGCTTTTGCGCTCTACTCTCTGCATTTCGTGACCTCGACGATGCTTCAACGCTCACCCTAACAGCATAAACTCATTTCGAAAAAAAATTGCTTTTTATAAGCTGTGATAGTACAGCGGTGAAACCGCACGACTCTATCGAGAGAGTCACGAGTTCAAGCAAGCAGGCACCACGTTTTTATATCAAAACTTATGTCTCTTATGGGGAAGGAAACATCGTAAGGAACATCGCAGAATAGTAAAAAGTAAACGGCCTGATACTACCCCACTGCTGTGTATAGGCCTCCTCTCTACATTATTGGGGAGAAGGATTGAAGCTAAGACCTACCACGCAGCTCCAATGCAGATTGTTAGGGTACACATATCCCTAGAATTCTCTATAGATATGCAGGTTTCATCAAAGCGTGTGTACCTAAATTGCAATCATCAATTGAACACATAAGTTTAACAGAAAAAATTCATGTGTTCCTGTTCAGAATTTGAAACCGTGACTCCATCGAAAGTGTCGCTCGAATGTGCCGCTGGGCTAGCACATTTTATAGTACTACTTAAACAGTTTAATTTTAATGTGACTTTGAATATTAACATAACTTTTAAGTTTTTTTTACCAACGAAATGAATGTAAAGTTTGATTTAGATAAATAATACTACTAATAATAATAATAATTATTATGTGATTATTACAATTGCATAACGAAAAACTTTTAATGTATGTGGGCGAAAAATATTTATAGTTAGTTGTTATATAAAAAAATGAAAAATAACTTAATATTGCATAATAGCCGTGTGGTATCCGGCTAAGTAGAATAGACCACCCTCATTTCTTACCCAAGTGTCGTAAAAGGTGACTAAGGTAAGTCGACCCACCGTGTGGTATCCGGTAGAGTAGAATAGACCACCCTCTTTCTTACCGAGGGGTCGTAAAGTACGACTAAGGTAAGTTGACGTCAGGCAGGCGGCCGGTCGTAAAATACGTAGCCAAATCATGTGACGACATGTTAACATGTTGTGCCGACCCCACTTAGAGTGGGATAAGGGCAGGAGGATGATGAGGATGATGAACTTAATATTGCATAAACGGGAGGGAGGTGAGGGAGTGAAAAGGATGTGTGGGAGAGAGACGCAAGAGGAATTGATTAAGATGCAAGGTGGCTACGGTATAAGATATATTGTAAAGACGTGAAAGTGTTAAAGAAGTTAATAACAAGTATGTAAGTCTACATGTACCTATGTCTTATGTCTTATGGAATATTGCTGTGGGGTAAATGCGCGGATAGTGAAAAAATTTTCGTATTACAAAAAAGAGCCATACGTGGCATCTACAATTTAAGTCCGCGTGACTCCCTGCGAGAGAAGTTTAAGGAAACAGGTATTCTAACATTTACTTCACAGTATATTTTAAATAACGTAATTTTTGTACATAAAAATATAAAGAATTATAAAACGATAGGTGATGTATATAATAGACAAAGTAGGAACCGACATAAGCTTGCGACTCCTGCTTTGCGCCTAACAAAAGTACGTAAATCGTTTGTGGGTTTGGGTATAAGATTCTATAATAAAATTCCGAAATCAATTTTGGTCATGCCATTACAGCAGTTTAAAAACACTGTTAAAAAGAGGCTGATACAGAAAGCCTACTATACTGTTGAAGATTACTTAGATGATAAGGATGTGTGGATATAGGTGCACTTCTACCCTGTACAAGACAGTAATAAATAAATGTAACTAGTTCTAAGATTTATATTTTAAAAAAGAGCAACCGCCGAGTTTCTTGCTGGCTCTTCTCGGCAGGAACAGCTTTCCGTACCAGCAGTAAAGTTGACGATTCAAAAGCACTTGTTTACAAGTTTACTTGAATAAAGAATATTTTGATTTGATTTGAAATATGTGTACCTATATGCCTTTTAATTATCACGCGTTACAATTAAGCCAACCCACACATTACCTACACAAATATAGCCCAATACAAACCGACGTGACAGTTTTAGGGACCCCAACAAAAGCAATAGTAAATCTTCATTAGGATTTCTATCAACATTTTCTGTGTGCACCGAATATTACGACACATAAATAACTTCAAAGAAATAAGCCCGAGGAAATCCGGCCTGGTAAACAGGGCCGTTCGAAATAGGGCTGCCACTAGCGGTGTGAACGCTTTTCATCCTTTTTTAAAAAAACAACTTGCATAATACGCAGAGATCGTATCTACTAGATATTTTTGATTAGTTCCATACTAAAAAGTAATAACAATATTGCTTTGCTATTTGATTTATAGAAGCAGGCGTTACTTTGCGGAATTCCATATTACAAGCAATATAACAGAACTAACTACTTTGCTATAATCCGCACGTGTTAAGTGAATGCATGCAAAGCCAATGTGTATGAAGCAGGCAAAATCTACGCACCTTACACATGCAGGACCAGCCACCACATGCACCCCAAGGCGCAATTCACCAGCAACAACGAACACAAAAGCAGAACACACACCCACCATCACAATCTCGACGATCGTCAGTACGATTTTTGTCGTGAAGCCTATCCTCCTGATGATGCTTCGGTTTCGGGGCGAAACGATCGTCGAGATTGTGGTGGTGGGTGTGTGTGCTGCTTTTGTGTTCGTTGTTGCTGGTGAATTGCGCCTTGGGGTGCATGTGGTGGCTGGTCCTGCATGTGTAAGGTGCGTAGATTTTGCCTGCTTCATACACATTGGCTTTGCATGCATTCACTTAACACGTGCGGATTATAGCAAAGTAGTTAGTTCTGTTATATTGCTTTGCTATTTGCTTCGATCGCATTGACTTCAGTGTAAACAAAGCTATAATTGTCTTATATTTTAATTCGCTGTTACCAAAGGAAAAACGGCAATTTTTCATTCTATATGTTAGCTCCGTATATAAAAATCAATTGTACAAAGTTCGATCCATATTGATATAGATCAAACTTGTTACAAAAGCGGATTAGTTGCGAAAGCGTAACGTACAGAGAAATAAAATTTCGCATTTTTAATATTACTAGCTTTTACCCGCGACTGCGTCCGTGTGGACCGTAGTTCTGGCCTACCATGAACTCTTATTGTGACTCAATTGAAGATGTACACTAAATTGTTTTGCTTTTTATACAATGACGTCTTAAAGACGCACACTCGGTTCACAAAGACGTTGCCGAATGAACGTTCGGAATGCGTCCTAAAATCATGTGAGTAAAAGAGACAGAGTTATCTATAGTTCATTTAAGGTTTTCCTTTTCAAACATTACGACCCCAATGTAATCCACACTTCATTGTACGAAAAGACAGCGGTTGAGTTTGGGTACTGACTTTGAATTGAGTCTGTTTCTAAAAGTTCATAATAGGCCTACTGGAATAAACAGTAATGTCTGTCTCTTTCCAATCCTGCAAATATCTCAATCACTAAAATCAAATCGATCCGGGAAGACTAAGATAGATTTATAGTCTACTTGAGAGAAAATGATCTAATAAACAAAACCGAAATATTAAAAAACATTCTTAAAATAACTTTTTCGACGTAAAGCAAACAACGTAATATAGAACATATTTTAATTATAGATTTGACTTGACTTTTACATATCGTAAGTAAAAATTTTGATAGGTTGATAATAGATGGCGTTTTCATATTACTGTTGAATTAACAGGATTGACATGTTACCCCGGTGTATAAGGAACAATTGTGCCAAATATCATCGATATTAATTCAGCGGATTCGCTGTGAGAACGTAATAGATTGACTTTTACATTAAAAATATTAGGAAGGATTGTGGATACTACACATAGAGTACAATATCCTTTTTCATATCTACCAGCCAAATGAATATTAAAATTATTTATAGAAGCAAGCGTTACTTTGCGGAATTCCATATTACAAGCAATATAACAGAACTAACTACTTTGCTATAATCCGCACGGGTTAACGAATGCATGCAAAGCCAATGTGTATGAAGCAGGCAAAATTTACGCACCTTATACATGCAGGACCAGCCACCACATGCACCCCCAAGGCGCATCCACCAGCAACAACGCACACAAAAGCAGCACACACACCCACCACCACGATCTCGACGATCGTTTCGCCTCGAAACCGAAGCATCATCAGGAGGATAGGCTCCACAACAAAAATCGTAACGCATTACTATTTTTGTCGTGGAGTAATTTAAAATAAGAAATTTAATACTTGTGTTATGGGTGACGGACAACTGGTAGATATACTACATATATAATTTTAAATACATACTTAAATACAGATATACACCCAGGTCAACCAACAAATTGTTGGTACACTATGTGCACTTTATTTTATTAATCCTTTTTTTATTCAAATATCTTTGTTTTTCTTGGTACATAATAAAACAAATCAATAAATAATAAGGGCAGTATGAATAAAATCGTCAGTAACACACTTTTTTTTATATAAATGAATGAAATCATTGGCTTATTATTGCAAAGCTAAATCTTTTAAATGATAACACAGTTTTTATAACACGCATCTAATTGAAGGCAACTTTAATTAATTGATTTAAAAAAAACTAGGCGTATCAGTTGGTAGTAATTGTAAGAACTCATGACCCTTAACTTAAGGTCACAATGTTTTTAAATATAAATATTTGAATATATGTGACACTTACACACAGGGTCGTCCGTCCCTAAATTAACTTAATACTTGTTTCATGGGTGACCACAGGTAAATATACAACATATATAATTTTAAATACATACTTAAATACAAATACACACTCAGGCTCGAAGAACCAACAAATTTTTTATAGAAAATGTTGGCCCTCGGCGGGAATCGAACCCGCGACCCGCGGAGGTGAAGGTCGGGTCAATACCCAATGCGCCAACGGGCCAGTCAAGTTTTTATAAGAACTTGTGATTTATTAATTTATCACGCATTTTTCGCATGAAACCTCCATAATCGGAATTGTTAAAGAAATATTAGTAATCTATCAATCTACATTGGAGTAGCATAGTGGGTCTCAACCTCGATTTTACTCTTTTTGGAGAGATTAAAATAGTAATAAGTAAGTTAACATAATATAATTTTTCATCTTTACAAATTAAGACAGTATATTTCAGATTCAGTGGCAGCCCTATAAAACTGTAATGCCTTATGAATTATTTTGCCTTTGTTTTGTTTGAATGTTACAACTTTTTAAGCTTAGCCGGAGCTTGGATTTGGTCGTATTCTTGTAATATATACTCGTTATCTTATATACTAGTAGCATATAACATGTTCTTAATAAAATTTATTGCGCTCTTACTCTAATATTTTGTATATAAACCCGAGGGGTCCATAAGTTAACAACCCTATTAAGCTCGGAGTCGCTTAGTGCATGCTCAAATCTAGGCATGTCTGAATGTGTGAGAGATGAGTGATTTGATCACTCAAATCAGAATGTTAAGAAACCGGCATTTGAGTTAACGTATCAAAAGTAACCGTAAAAGAGTAGAAATCCACTTGAACGACGGAATTTTGAAATAATTCTGCTATTGTAGCTAGTTGATCGAATTTAATACCATCTACTAAGAGTTATTCCTTAGAAATTATCTATACAAAAGTGTCTATCTGGCTGTCTATGTTTCTTTCTGTCTGTCTGTTGCTCTTTCATAATAAAATCATTTTTTAGCCAATATTGATGAAATTATGTAAAATTGAAGATTAAATACTAAGCTAGTATATATAATACAATATTTTTTCCTTGAGAAACATGAAAAACGCATAGTATTTAATAAAGGGTATTTTAACACTAAGTTAGCGGGTATACCTTGTTTATTATAAACTAATCATACTTTAAAGATTTGGCAAAAACTAAGTACTCAATGTTCAGAGCTGTGATAGCCCAGCGGTGAGACCGTGCGAGAGCTGTGATAGCCCAGCGGTGAGACCATGCGACTCTTTCGAGAGGAACACGAGTTCAAACCCGGGCAAACACCAATGAGTTTTTCTATTAAAACTCATGTGTCTAATTGACAATTGCAATTAATCACACGCTTTTTGGTGAAGGAAAACATCGTGAGGAAACCTACATATCTCTAGAGAATTCTGGAGATATGTGTAACATACCAATCCGCATTGGAGCAGCGTGGTAGGTCTTAGCTCCAACCCTTCACCCCAGAAACGGAGAGAGGAGGCCTATTCCCAGCAGTGGGATTGTAACTGGCCGCTACTTGTACGTACTCAATAACGTGTATTTTTCGCCGGGAGATGTTGGGCGAATGGTGTCTATAGCTAAGTCACTGGTTACTTAACCATTTTAAATAATTTGTACGCCTGTGATAAAAGCCTCCGACTTAACATTTTAGAGCAACTTCAGATCTTTAAAAATAACAATGGGGCCCTCATTAACGATTACATAGATGTTTCTATTTTAAGCTTATTACATGTGTTCGGAGGCAAAATAAATGGTGGGGGTATTGAAACTAATTAGTATAAAACTTTTCATTTTTAGGTGATGCGTCGCTTTGTGATTATGCCGTGGAGTCTATTTTCTGATAATGCTTCGGTTGCGGGGCGAAAAGATTGTTCAGTCTATGATATTGATGAATGTGTGCAGTGCTTGCGTGCTGTGGTGGCAGTGGTGGAGGTTTGTGCATATGTTTTAACGAATCCTGCACGTATTAGGTATGAAAAAACGGATAGTCCACTCTACATTTAGCATGTATATTTTTTTTACTTACTTTATCGCAGAATATAGCAAAATAATTTTATTATTACTTTGTAACCGTTTTTTCATAGTTATTTTTTTTTAATTTTGCACCGCGAATGTAAGGCGCTGCCGGTACTGATATCGCCTATATCTTCTCTTTTTAGTAAATCTTCGAAAAATATAAGTTCACATTAGGATATTGGGTCCACAATAAATTTCAGCTTCGGCTTAGTGGGGCGATTCTAGCGAATGGTACAATGACTTATAACGGAAAATACATTTGACCTATTTAGCCCCCACCTCCCTTTATCATATAACCAGTAGCAGAGAGCCCCCCAAAATTGAGACTGTTGCATAACATTTCGAAAGCATATCCGAAAGGGTGGGCCAACTTAAATTGGAGTGGATTTGGTCAATGTTCAACAAGAAAGTCGGGGGAACAATTTTTCAATTTTTTTTTGTACCATTCGAAGTGTAATTCTATTGAGATCGAACGTTTTCTTGTGATCAACAGTATATCTACATTTTATTACTACTTTATATATTTTATTTATTTACTTTATTTATTTTATTTTTTATTAACAGTATATTTATATTTTGTTACTAACGCCGTATGGTATCCGGCAGAATAGAATAGACCACCCTCCTTTCTTACCGAGGTGTCGTAAGAGGCGACTAAGGTATGTGCCGTGTGGTATCCGGCTGCATAGAATAGACCACCCTCATTTCTAACCAAGGTATCGTAAAAGGCGACTAAGGTAAGTTGACGTCAGGCAGGCGGCCGGCCGTAAAATACGCAGCCAAATCATGTGACAACATGTTTGTAATATGGTGTGCCGACCCCACTTAGAGTGGGATAAGGGCAGGAGAATGATGATGATTTATATTTTGACTACTTATTCATATTATTTTTTTTTGTTAACAGTACATTTATATTTTGGTACTACTTATTTACCCGGTTTCATAATTATTTATCAAAACATATAAGATAATTGAATTAAATATCTGAAAGGGTCAACCCTCTCAGATATTTCTCGATTTAAATTTCAAACACTCTTTATTCGATTATATATATCGGCACTATTGAATCTTCAAATATCGTCAAAAGAGCCACCACTGTTTCAGAAGATATTATTTTAAAAATAACAAACATAACGACAAAGAAGGACCTTTAGCAACTAGCAGTTTTTTTTAACTGACTTTATGCTGTTCAATGTTTAATCAAATTCAACACCATAAAGGAACACAAATCTGATGATATTATTTTACATTTTACTTCTTAGGAAATTGTATACGTTTTTATAAGATTCCCGAAAAAGGTACTTGAGTTGCCAGAAGGGAAATTTAAAACATAAAATCATTATGCAGTAAAGGCTATTATAATATTGACAATTATTTGAGAGATAAAAATGCCTTAATATATAAAAAAGTAAAGTAACAGCCTGTTACTATGCCCATTGCTGGGCTAAGGCCTCCTCTCTCCATTTTTGGACAGAAGGGTTGGAGCTAAGACCTACCACGCTGCTCCAATGCGGGTTGGTAGGTTACACATATCCCTAGAATTCTCTAGAGATATGCAGGTTTCCTCACGATGTTTTCCTTCACCGAAAAGCGTGTGATAAATTGCAATTACCAATTAGACACATGAGTTTTATTAGAAAAACTCATTGGTGCCTGCCCGGGGTTTGAACCTGTGTCGGCTCTAAAGAGTCGCACGGTGTCACCGCTAGGCTATCACAGCTTAATAATGTTAATATATGTTCAATAATATTTAGATTAAATTTAATATTTTTATTTATCACTTCTTATTAAAAATTATATTTGTTATTAATTTGTAAACTATTGTTTATGAAAATTTGACGTTCTTAAAGTGTATGCTAATACCAATTTTGAATAAAATGTTTTATTTGATTTGATTTGTTTACATTTCTATTTAAATCAAAATTGAAAACTGCTAATATCAAATTTTCAAATTCAAAATTCAAATTCAAAACACTCTTTTGTCAAGTAAACAAGTGCTTTTGAAACGTCAAATCTGCCGCTGGTTCGGAAAGCTGTTCCTACCGAGAGAGCCGGCAAGAAACTCGGTGGTTGCTCTAAGTAAAATTCTTATAACTAGCTACATTTGGTTATTAATATCTTGTACAGGGTAGCGGAGTAATTACATCCACGCATTTTTATCATCTATATAATCCTCAATAGTATATTAGGCTTTTTGTATCAGCCTCCCTTTAACAGCGCTTTTAAACTGCTGTAGTGGCAAAGATAAAATTATGGGATTTTATTATAGAATCTTATACCCAAACCCACAAACGACTTATTCACTTTTCAAACTTTACTTTTAATTTACTATCAAGTTGGTGCTCCATTGAAAGTTTCAATATATCCTTAAAAGCTATAACAAACACCTGTTACCTTTACCTTTCATAATGGCGGTAATGGCGTCATAAAACTTACCTGAAACAGAAAAGACAAAATTTAATGTTATTACGAGTATGATTGGCAACCGAATATTCTTTTTTTTTTCTATTCTCTTTATTTTTTCATTCTATTATATATATTTTTTTAAATTTTGTTTATTGTCTTTTTTTGTAATTTTTAATACGTGTAGGTAAGTAAGTCATATGTAAATTGAAACAAGCAAAGGTGGGCACTGGTTCCCAAAATAGAGTTTAAACTAGCTTGCGAGCCAGAGACACAATAATTGTGCATGTGTATTTTTAAAAACAATTAAATAAATAAAAATATAGGCAATCGAATAAAATAATGCAAATAGGTATGACACTATTATAAATGATCCTAAGTACATCTATAAAAAAAGTGGTTATTCTAGTGCGAGCGTCAAATCACACCTTTTAATTAATTTTGTTACTAACTGATTTTACATATTTTGTTAAAAAAAGGAGTAAAAATTATTACAGCTTATAAGATAATAATAAATACATAAACAAATAAAAAAAACTAACAATTACCAAATCATGATAAAATGAACATATATGTATAAAGTGAATCGCGTTTCGTTTATAGAATTAGGCGTGATTTTGCGGAGATCCATAATACAAAAGTAATAATAAAATTATTTTGCTATAATACGCGATACAGAAAATAGAAAATATATACACGTTGACTATCACAAACTCAACAATCGTTGCGGATGCAGTTGATGATGCTTCAGTTGCGGGGTATCGTATTTTACGACCGGCACCGTGCCTGACGTCAACTTACCTCAGTCATATTTTACGACCGGACGCCTGCCTGACGTCAACTTACCTCAGTCATATTTTACGACCGGCCGCCTGCCTGACGTCAACTTACCTCAGTCGTATTTTACGACCCCTCGGTAAGGAGTGTGGTCTATTCTACTCTACCGGATACCACACGGTGGGTCAACTTACCTTAGTCGCCGTTTACGACACCTCAGTAAGAAATGAGGGTGGTCTATTCTACTCAGCCAGATACTACACGGCAGGTCAACTTATCTTAGTCGCCTTTTATGACACCTCAGTAAGAAATGAGGGTGGTCTATTCTACTCAGCCGGATCCTACACGGTAGGTCGACTTACCTTAATCGTCTTTTACGACACCTCAGTAAGAAATGAGGGTGGTCTATTTTACTCAGCCGAATACTACACGGCAGGTCGACTTACCTTAGTCACCTTTTACGACGTTTCGGTAAGAAATGAGGGTGGTCTATCCTACTCAGCCGGACACCACACATTTTATCGCACTCATTTATCTCAAATATTTATTTTAAAAAATGTAGCTGAAGATTAAAAATACATTTTTCCGTCAAGTATTTGATAACTCAGCTTTTCGTTTTCCGGCTTAAATCACAAATGCAGGTACTGCTTTCGTTTTGTACGCTTTCAGCGAATCCTGAGGGAGTTTCTGAGTACTTTGCAAAGCAAATTAGCGCGATGCCTGTGTCCCGAAAATGTAACTCCATATTTGGATTTTTTTAAATGTACTCCAAACTTTACTGCGTCGAGTTTGCTTAGCTTTCTTTAAGAGTATGTATCAAATTTCGTGTTGGACATCTTCTCGAGAATTCGTTAATAGTTAAATCAAATTGCCTTCGAAACAGATTGTTGATTTTATTTTGACTAATTTCATCCTTATTCTTATTCTAAGTAATGTATAGAATTAGGTGATAAAGTATATTCTTAAATACACATGCACAAACCTCTACCACCGCCACCACAATATACAAGCACTACACACTTTCACTATCACAAACTCAACAATCGTCTCGCCCCGACACCGAAGCATCATCAGAAGATAGACTCCACGATAAAATCGCAAAGTGATTTGCGATTGGCTTTGCGATTTTGTCGTGAAATCTATCTTATCTTATTCCAAGTTTAAAAAGCTGACTGCTGATTATATAAATATGTCGAAATTTATATCAGTCTGTTTTAAGATTTGCTATATATAGCAAACATAATCAGTAAAAAAAACATGTTTCTTAGTATAGACTAGTAAAAGTAAAGTAGCGGTCTGTTACAATCCTACTGCTGGGAATAGGCCTCCTCTCTCCGTTTCTGGAGAGAAGGGTTGGAGCTAAGACCTACCACGCTGCTCCAATGCGGATTGGTAGGTTACACATATCTCCAGAATTCTCTACAGATATGCAGGTTTTCTCACTATGTTTTCCTTCACCGAAAAGCGTGTGGTAAATTGCAATTATCAATTAGACATAAATGAGTTTTTAATAGAAAAACTCATTGGTGCCTGCTCGAGTTTGAACTCGTGTTCCCCTCGAAAGAGCTGCACGGTCTCACCGCTGGGCTATCAAGTATAGACTAAGGATAAAACTATTCTAAAATTACTAAAGAAATTAAACGAAATAAACTATAACTATAGAAATTATCGAACATCGTTAACTTATATGACAGTTTAGGAAGCGGCAGCGAGCTATCAAAACAGTTTAGCTTAGAGTGACTACGTGATTGAATGACAAAGAAGGAGATTCTTAATTCCACTAAAGACATGAACAGAGATTAAAGTGACGATGGATATAATTTCAGGCGTCATATTTATAAGGCACAAGTCCTTATGAGCAAGAAACCCCAATGTAGAAATGGATATAACTGAATTTATATCAACCACAAGTCATAATATAAGTGTCATTATATCATATGTTCAGAATTAATTTGAAAATGGAAGATTATAGAATCATAATGATGATTTGAAGAAATTTGGATTTATTCAAATTTTTTTTTGATAAAGCATATTAGATTTTGAATCATTTATTTATAGAATAAGGCGTTACTTTGCGGAGATCCATAGTACAAAAGTAATAATAAAATTATTTTGCTATAATCCGCGATACAGTAAATAGAAAATATATATAGTGCGTAATGTATAGTGGACTATCCATTTTTTCATACCCGTTACATGCAGGATTCGTAAAAACACATACATTTCGCACTATATATATTTTCTATTTACTGTATCGCGGATTATAACAAAATAATTTTATTTATACTTAAGATTTTGAATCAGTTTCGAAAGTAACGGATTACGATTCATGCTCTAATGATTATTACTTTTTTTTGTTTGAAAGTGAGAAACTTTAAACTCAAAAAAGCTTAAGGTTACTTTGTTGGGTTAGGCTGTTGTTGAGCGACTAAATATTCAGTTTGTTACACTCAAGAATTTATTGGTTTTAAGCACTTCATATATTTATTTATCTAAATACTAAATTCTCGAAGTGATCCAAGGTCCACCTTGATTTATCTTTGAGGGATCTTTGATTTGACTTTACTCTTTCACATTACCACACACCACAAATAACTATATTAAAAAGCTGTGATAGCCCAGCGGTGAGACCGCGTGACTCTCTAGAGACGATGAGTTTTTCTATTAAAACTTATGTCTCTACTTGATAATTGCAATTTATCACACGCTTTCCACTGAAAGAACGTCATGAGGGAATCTTCATATCTCTACAGAATTCTAGAGATATGTGTAATCTATCAATCCGCATTGGAGCAACGTGGGAGGTCTTAGTTCAAACCCTTCTCCCCAAAAAACGGAGAGTGGAGGCCTATGCCCAGCCGTTTCTTTAAGAACTTCATAGGAATATGATTGGTGAAGGAAACTTAGTAAGCTATTTGCGATGCAAACTGTATAAAGTTTATTTTATTATCGTAGGTTATATAAAAGACAAAGACTACTGGATTTATTATGTACAACAAAATATTTTTTTTAAAAGCACCTTTTTATATCTACTTTATGATGTTTATAGAGTATTATTACCTACCAGTTATATGGCGAGTTTTTTTGTCAACTATAAGTTGTTTACCAAGTCCAATCCGAGATACGTTTTTCTTCTATTGAACACCATAAACATAAAAATTGACTCAATAAGCAAAAACTCGATAAAATAAAAGAACATACTTCTGTTTAGATTTTTAACCTGCCAAAATTTAAGAAATAATCGCGGCAATTCGTTTTCTAGAGAAATATGCTCTTCAGACTTCTTTACACGCAATGTATGAAAAGATTTTCATGGCTTTTGGCAGCTCAAAACGCGTGATTTCTTTGAAGTCGCTCGTAATAGAGTGAATGTAATAAGGACTCGTTCGTAAATTATTCCCTAAACTGATTTAAGGGAAGCCGATTTTTGTGAAAAGATTACGCGGCTCTTTATGATTGTTAAAGGAACGTTTATGAAAAGGATTGGTGACATTGTATATATTATTTTTATAAAATTATTGAATCAAAACATTTCGTCATGTCACTTAATTTAAGCGGCAGGAAGTATCGCAGGCAATCGGAGACAATCGTTCAAAAATGTACAAGCAACTAGGATGACGTTGTCTCCTAAAGGTGCCCCTTGTGTAGTTTATCGTCTTGTTGGATTGATTTGAACCTAACTATAATATTAGGTCCTTACATATGAAATTGGCGTTTTCTATGAAAGGAACATAAAGTCGTTTTTTTTTAATGAAATATATTTAATTAATCAAAGTATGTACCATTGCTATGTATGCACTTTTGCTATCTCATAGGAAGTTCATTGATCCCCTTACTAAAAAAAACATTCGAGCGGGAATCAATAAAATCTTTGAAGGCGGTTTGGACTGCCCCATCGGAGTTGAATTTTTTTCCTTGCAAGTAGTTATCCAAATTGCGAAAAAAATGGAAATCTGTTGGAGCAAGGTCCGGAGAGTACGGTGGATGTCTAAGACATTCTAATTGAAGCTCCTGTGATTTGGTAGCTGTCTGTTGTGCAGTTTGTGGTCTAGTGTTGTCCTGAAGCAGCAGTGGCCTAGAGCGATTGACCAACCTCGGTTGTTTAGCAGCTAGCTTTTCCATCATGGTTTGCAGTTGCTGACAATAGATATCTGCCGTAATCGTCTGGCCAGATATAAGAAAGCTGTAGTGAACGACACCGGCACTAGTCCACCAAACACTTACAAGCAACTTTTTTTTAGTCAATTTTCACTTAGGGCAGGATTTGGCTGATTCGCCAGGGTTCAGCCACTGCGTAGAGGATCCACTTTTCATCACAGGTAATGATTCGATTTAAAATTCCTTCATTATTGTGCCGGTTGAGTAACGTAACGCAGCAGTCGACGCGCGTTTGTCGGTTTGCTTCAGTCAATTCATGAGGTACCCACCTTTCAAGCTTTTTCACCTTCCCAATTTGCTTCAAGTGGATTAGAATAGTTTTATCACTAACACCGGAGCCTGCAGCTAACTCGGACGTGGTTTGCGATGGATCCGCTTCCACAATAGCCTTCAATTCTTCATTATCAACTTTGGTCCCCGGCCGTCCACGAGGCTTGTTCTGCAGGTCGAAATTTTCAGAACGAAAACGTTGGAACCAAAAACGCACTGTATTTTCTTTTGCGACACCGTCAGAATACACATCATTAATCCTTCGAGCCGTTTCTGCAGCACTGGTGCCACGGTGGAACTCATACTCGTAAATAACGCGATATTTCATGTTTTCCATTTTGTAAACAGAGTGACACAAAGAAAAAAACAAAAGAATAAAAAACAAATGAATTAGGGGGTTTGAAACACAAATGCATGAGTAAATAGCTGTATGAATTTGAATTTGGAATTCTTAACCATAAAGGTAATATTTGAGGATAAAGTGGTCAGTACGACAAAACGCCAATTTCATATGTAAGGACCTAATATTATTTTTTGATCAGCAAGTGTTTTGCGAAAACCATAATAGTTAAGGTGTTTTGTATAAATTGGCGAGCGGCCAGCGGAGCTTATCGGCAAACTCGCGTCGAGGCTGACTTAACTGTCAATTCGAGAGCTGTGAGGTGGACGCTCGCCGCTCGCGTTTATTACGTAGTGTTTTTAGTAACGTTTTGTATTACAATAAGACAGCACGTGCGCGCACCTGTACGATCTTATTGTAGACGCACACGCGTAATTATGCGTTTGGATGTGGTTTTAGATAGTACCACGACTGTATTGACTTTTGATATTGATATAAGTATTTAGTGACGCGTTCAATTAGTGAAGCGTTTCGAATACTATAAAGATAAGACGCGACCGCGACGCGGTTTTAGTACGCGTTGGGATTGATGTTCGCCGATATGGGACGATTCAATAACGTGTGACCTTACGAAGGTTGTGTGCACCGGGTGTTATTTGTGTTATTTAACCGCGTTAGTGAAGTGTATACGCCGGGAGAAATAGACAGTACGTGTCCGTGGAAGACTGCTGAGGCGAGCCAACGGGTTCGGGAATCGGCCAAGTACACACAAGCGCACACACACACGTACACATATACACGCAGTTATTCATGAGGCCGGACCGCATAAAGCTGACGGCCGCATAAGGTAGGTTGAGGCGCCGAGACGGCGGGCCCAGGTCTCGGAGGGTGTTTCATCCGCCCGCACGTTTGTGCGGAACATAAGGTATTTATGATTTTTTTCTCAACCGTGTTTTTGTTTATATATGACATATACAATTCATCACGCGCTTTTATGATATGAAAAACGTTCAAAAGAAACATTTGCATATATTTTTATTAGTAGTGATGGAAAGTGAACGCACCCATATCACTATATATATTTGTCTGTGTCAAAACTATTACTTCCTTCTGTCATCGACTGCTCTTGTAAAATTACGTTACACAATATATCTGTCTTCTCAAAAGTTCTCTTTTATTTATGCTCGCGAAGTTCAATAAGTGTCGAATAAATTCCTACATGGTAGCAGAGCGTGGTTGCAAATATATTTTACAAAAACAATATATTGATTGCCATAGTAAATTTGGATATATATTTTACCGGCCGCCATTTGTCACAGTGAAGTACAATACCGGTATATTTATTGTAAAAATTTCAGAACAATGTCGAATTCTTTCAATATCGACAAACTAAGTGGTCGAGATAATTTTAATACGTGGAAATTCGCCGTACGCACTTATTTAGAGCACGAAGACTTATGGGAATGTATTGTTGAAAAACACGTGGACGCCACAAAAGATAAAAAGGCAAAGTCAAAAATAATACTATTAGTGGAGCCAGTCAATTATGTCCACATAGAAGAATGCACAACATCTAGACAGGTGTGGTATAACCTAGAAAAAGCATTTAGTGACTCTGGCCTTACTAGAAAAGTTGGTTTGTTAAAAAATTTAATTACAACTTCCTTAGAGAACAGTAATAGTGTGGAAGATTATGTAAATAAAATAATGTCCACAGCTTATAAGCTCCGAAATATAAATTTTAAGGTGGATGATGAATGGCTTGGCACCCTGCTGCTCGCTGGCTTACCAGAATCATATAAGCCTATGTTAATGGCATTGGAGAATTCAGGTATAACAATATCAGCAGATGCTGTCAAAACAAAGATTCTACAAGATGTAAAACCGGCAGATACAAATTCTGCATTTTATATCCGCAGCAATGAAAAACAAAACCTAAATAATAAAGGAAAATCAAAAGGCCCACGGTGTTATAATTGCAATAAATTTGGTCACCTAAGTAAATTTTGCAGAAACAGAAAACCAAGAAATATTAGTAAAAATAATTGTGGATTTGTTGCTGCTTTTTCTGCAGCATTAGTCAATGATGAATATAACTGGTATATAGACTCCGGAGCATCAGTACACATGACTAAACATAAAGAGTGGTTGTCAGAAGTAAGTTTACCGAGTGAGAGTCATGTCCGAATAGCAGATGATAAGGTGCTCAAAGTCGAATTGTGTGGGAATGCCACTATTTCAGTTAGAAGTGAAGATGGAGTTGTTAATAAAATACATGTAAAACATGTTTTGTATGTACCCGACCTGGCAACAAATTTATTATCAGTAAGCAAAATTATTGAAAATGGTTGTAAAATTGAATTTACTGATAATGGCTGTCATATTTTTAATAATAAAAATGTTAAGGTTGCAACAGCAAACTGCCTAAACGGGACTTATAAACTGAACATATGTGAAAGTCAAGCCCTGTCAACACAGGCTGAGAATAATAGCTTTCTCTGGCATCAGAGAATGGCTCATCTGAATTATACAGATTTATATAAATTACAGAACTGCGCTGTTGGTATGAAACTAACTTCCCAGAATGAAGATGTCACATGCATCGCATGTCTTGAAGGTAAACAAACTCGTCAACCTTTCAAGCATGTGGGTTCCCGAGCAAATGATTTGCTTGAACTAATACACTCGGACATATGTGGGCCGATGGAGAATACCTCAATGGGAGGTTCAAGGTATTTTTTAACATTTATAGATGACTTTTCTGGCAAAGTATTTGTGTATACTTTAGTAAACAAAAGTCAAGCTTTAGAAAAATTTCAAGAATTTAAGCATAGAGTAGAAAACGAACTAAATAAAACTATCAAAATTCTTCGAACTGATAATGGTAAAGAATACATAAATTATGCTTTCATAAAGTTCCTAAAAGCTTCTGGCATTTTGCATCAAACCAGTAACCCATATACACCAGAACAAAATGGGAGAGCAGAGCGAATGAACCGAACTCTTATTGAAAAGGCTAAATGTATGATTTTCAATGCCTCTTTGCAGAAGGAGTATTGGGCAGAGGCAATTCTAACTGCAGCATACACAACTAATCGCTCTCCATCTCGCTCACTATCAGGACTCACTCCCCATGAAAAATGGACAGGATCCAAGCCAGATATTAGCCATATGAAAATTTTTGGATGTAAAGCCATGGTCCATATACCTAAAGAAAAAAGGCTGAAATGGGATTCAAAATCACAAGAGTTAATTTTTGTGGGATATAGTGATACCACAAAAGGTTATAGATTTATTGATAATAAAACAAAACGTGCAATAATGAGTCGAAATGTAGTTTTCTTAGAGGACTCACTAAAACAAACAATAAGGATGGATAAAAACAATGTGAATAATGCAAGTCTAAACATTGACACTTTGTCAGATGATGCATTTGATAACTCAGTTTCTACCGTTGAATCCACAAGCAATACTTCACATTTTGATAGCGTTAGTGATCCTGACTATTTACCCGAAAAAAGTTTAGAAATGCCATTCTCAAATGTTACAGTGAGAACAAGAAATAAACATAGAAATGAACATATGGATTGCAATAGTCCTGTATCTATGATGTGTTTCAATAATGAATTAGCCATGAGTATGCTAGATTGTGACCCACAAAGCACTGAAGAAGCATTACAAAGTGAACTAGCTCAACAATGGAGAGATGCCATGGATTCTGAATATAATTCATTATTAAAAAATAATACATGGGTTCTAAGTGATTTACCGGAAGGAAAAAAGGTGATACCTTGTAAATGGATCTATAAAACCAAAGTTAATGAAAATGGAGAAGTAGTCAGATTTAAAGCACGGCTTGTTATAAAAGGATATAAGCAAAAGAAAGATATAGACTATCAAGAAGTTTTTGCACCTGTTATTCGTTACACTTCCTTAAGGTTCTTAATGAGCTTAGCCGTAAGATATGACTTAAAAATACATCAAATGGATGTAGTTACAGCTTTTCTTCAAGGTGATATTGATGAAGAAATTTACATGAATCAACCTCCTCTCTATGAGCAAGAAACAAATAAAGTCTGTCGTTTAGTAAAGTCAATCTATGGTCTTAAGCAAGCCAGTCGCCAGTGGAATAGGAAGTTAAATAATTTTCTTACAGGTATTGGATTATTGAGATGTAAAATAGATCCTTGCATATATTATTTTATAGAGAACGAAAATAATATATTTTATTTAGCAGTGTATGTTGATGACCTGCTTTGTTTTTATAATAATACAGAAACTTTAAATTCAGTGAGAAGTAAATTAAAAAATATGTTCAATATGAATGATATAGGAGAAGCAAAGCACTGCATTGGTTTAAGAATACAAAGAGGTAATGGTTATCTTTCCTTGGATCAATCCTTGTATATTGAAAAGATTCTACAACGTTTTGAAATGTCACAATGTAAACCAATGAATACACCGTGTGATGTTAGTTCAAAATTAATACCTGCAAAAGATGACAATGAAGTTTTAACCAATATTCCATATCATGAAGTAGTAGGATGCTTATTATATTTATCACAAGGCACAAGGCCTGACATTGCTTTTGCAGTGAATACCCTAAGTAGATTTAATAATAAACCTACCAAGGAACACTGGGTAGCACTTAAAAGATTAATGAGATACTTAAAAGGATCTGTAAGCATGAAATTAACTTACAAGAAAAATAAAGATGACTATATAACTGGATATTGTGATGCAGACTGGGCATCAAATATAGAGGACAGAAGGTCCTGCTCTGGTTATGTATTTCTTTTTCAGGGTTCAGCTATAAGTTGGAATTCCAAAAGACAACTTACAGTTGCCTTATCATCCACTGAGGCAGAATATATGTCACTGACCTTAGCAATGCAAGAAGCACTTTGGCTCAGACAACTTTACAGTGACTTGCATTTTAATAAAGCAATTCAACCTATAATAATTTATTGTGATAATCAAAGCACTATTAGACTTTCAGGTAATGATGTATATCATTCTCGCAGCAAACACATTGATGTGAGGTATCACTTTATTCGAGAGAAGGTGTCCAGTGGTGAGATTGCTGTCTATTTCAAGAGTACTGATGAGATGGTTGCAGACGTTCTTACCAAGGGGCTGTATAGTAACAAGCATGACTTCTGTTCTACTACAATGGGGTTGCGTTCAGGAGAGGATGATGGAAAGTGAACGCACCCATATCACTATATATATTTGTCTGTGTCAAAACTATTACTTCCTTCTGTCATCGACTGCTCTTGTAAAATTACGTTACACAATATATCTGTCTTCTCAAAAGTTCTCTTTTATTTATGCTCGCGAAGTTCAATAAGTGTCGAATAAATTCCTACAAGTAGTATTAGGATATTTCTGTTACATATTCTTGGTGAGTCTAAGCCAGTATTTCCAACCGTGGGACCCGCGCCCCACAGGTGCTTAATTCGATTGAAGGGGTAGAAATTAAAAAATGGACATGAAACGAGTTGAGCGTTTTTGCTCCGTGCCAAATGGCCCTGGGCGGGAATCGAACCCGCGACCCGCGGAGCTGAAGGCAGCGTCACGGGCCAGTCAAAAGTTATATTGTGATATTATGGTTTGTTCGAGTGCAATGATTTTGTTTGTTTTTCTTTTTATTTGTGTGATTTTTCTTGAGTTTTCTTATGCAAAATTTTGATATTATAGTATCTTAAAAATATCGAGTAGATTGGTTTTGTTTTTTTTTTCTTTTTATTTGTATGATTTTTTCTTGAGTTTTCTAATGTTAAATATTAATATTATGGTTTCTTGCTAAATTAGAGTACCTACAATGTTTTTGTTTGTTTTATCTTTTTGTGTACGATTTTTCTCGAGATTTACTTTGAGGACGAAGAATTTGCATTGCATTTATTTAAATGCTTAGTCCTCAAAGTATGATTTATGTTTCTCAAGTTTACAATTAAATTTTGTAATAATTAAATTAATGTTAGATAAGGGGGTGGGATCAAAATTTTAGATAGGCTAAGATGGAACATATCACAAAAAGTTGGGAAACATTGACCTGACCTTCAATTTTTTTTTTTCAAATTAAGAAAGGACATTGATTGCAATTTTAATACTATAACTATTTAGTTATAGTGAGTTTTTATTAATTTCAGTAGTATATTTATACTACTTAAATTAATAATTACAGGTAACTAATCTACCATAGGTAGTAAACTAACTTTACACAACGCTCCTAAGCTTCCCAATACACACCCCAAAAATATTATTATATAACACTAACGTCTTCCAATTACATCGGATCTTGGACACAAACCAATAATTTCTGCCGATCGGAAGCGAATCGTGAACGCCATGTGTTTGTATCGTAAAAACTCAAGGATGTACCTTTGGAAAATAAATCTTATGATGTTTACAATAGGGGCCTTAATAGTGGATAGTACAACACCGTGGTCATGAGTTGTAGAGGAAATTTATTGCCTTTATTGACCGCTCTCGATGTAGTGTAAGCTCTGGCTTTCTTGCCGCATTAAGTTGTTGCAACACGGAATTGGAGGTCTTTATCGGGTATTATGTTCAGTATTACGTAATACTGTAAGTAAACCGAAGTTGGTGGATTTTAGTTTGGTGTGATATCATCATCCTCCTGCCCTTATCCCACTCTAAGTGGGTTTGGCACAACATGTTACAAACATGTTGTCACATGATTTGGGTATTTTACGACCGGCCGTCTGCCTGACGTCAACTTACCCTAGTCGTATTCTTTGACACCTCGATAAGAAAGAGGACGGTCTATTCTACCCAACCGGGTACGGTTGAGTAGAATAGAATACGGTGGGTTAACTTACCTTAGTCACCTTTTATGACACCTTGGCAAGAAATGAGGGTGGTCTTTTCTACTCAACCGGATACCACACGGCGCGTCAACTTACCTTAGTCGCCTTTTACAACCTCTCGGAAAGAAAGAGGGTGGTCTATTCTACTTAATCGGATACCACACGGTGGATCAACTTACCGTAGTCACCTTTTACGACACCTCGGTAGAAATGAGTGCGGTCTGTTCTACTCAGCCGAATACCACACGGCATAAAGAAATAAATATAATTACTACTTATAATTTGACTGAATTGTGCGTGTATAGGTGTGAATCTGTCGTATGAAGATATGTATATGAAGATATTTATATAATACTGACGCCGTGAGTCGGTTTTAATACATAAATAAGAATGTCATTGGTAATTACTTAATTTATTGACAGTAGGGCCCCTTAATTAATATAAACTTAATTGTAGATAACTCTGTACTATATCAATAGATAGCAAAATGAAATAACGAATTTTGTCGACAATTTTATCCCTTTTTGACATCCAATCTTGTCAGAAGAAGATCTTAGCAAATAATGGAGACACTTTGACCTGATAATTCTTAGTAACTGACAAGTGTCTATGTCTACCCCTGAGGCCAAAGGCTTAAGGCGAAAACAACAACAAACTATTTTAGTTTCAGGGCGATTATATAGAATAATAGTCGTCCTGAAACGTTATTAAATATAAAGATCGTCCTGAAACCAATTTAGCTATTTTTATTTACAGTTGCACAAATGCGTACAAAGCGCTTCAGGTCATATTTTCTGTTGCGTACAGCCAAATCTATCTTCCCAGATTCTTACGATTTGCATAGCTTCGAAAGACGAGTGAATAGGCACCTACTTGGCAAGCGCGATTCATCTTAGGCTGCATCTTTCGCTTTCCACCAGCATCCAGGCCTTATCGCATTAAAAAAAAGTTCACTTAGTTCTTTTAGGGATTTGAAAACATAATCGATTTTAACATTAATTGATTATTTTATTTCAATAATCAATTTTAATTAGTCGTTTTTCTAAATATCATAAACCGATTTTATAAAAATATCAATTATATTGATTACCCTGTTTTTCTTGTTTTAAGATATGAATATGCGTTGTTGGACGACAAACTTAGTCAACGAACAATTTAGTCAAACTACACAATTTAATCGAATCGAATGTCTGCGTAAACAGTGCATCTGCTATTATTTATCAGTTTATTCGTACTGGTCCACTTTAATAAGTCTTGTTACATAACGTACTAGTAACAGGGTTTACGTAATTTCATAACAGATGGCGCTACTAGTACTTTGCTCCGCGGTGTCGAATAACAATTCCATAGGCCCAAAGTGCATCCTGCTGGAATACTAAGCCTATGCGACATTGTAAACGGTGCATCTTCCGGCAGATCTATACTTGGAATGCTGCGAAGGACCCGTCCACGATGCTCCGTACAAGTGGCTATAAATTCCATATCGTGTCACTTGTATGAATAATCTTTCCTTCGGCCCATCTTACGTCGGGGTCATCGCGTTGCAATTGTTATTATAATTTATTATATCATAATTATTAATCTAAAATGCAAACTTTTCATATAGTCAGAATATTGTCGATTATCAATATTCAATTTATTCTATACAAGTAAATCGATTTTTAACAAATCGTTTTAAGTTGCAGAAAACAATTGATTATTTAGTAATCGATTTTTTCCACTCTAAGTACATCTCTATTTATGTACTTTAAACAGTAACAAGCCAAAATTTTCCTTGAATGATGAATAACTATCCGTATCATAAGTTAAAAATTTTAAAAAAGTTATACACTTCCTAATAATTGAATTTACAACAAAAACAAAATTTTATTTTTTTGTTAAGTTTTCCTTTTAAATAAAACGGAAAATTATCATAATAGAGGGATAAACCGACAACGCCCTAAATATTTGTGTATCATTATTCTGAGCTTACACATTGCCATATTAACCCCCATTATCAGTAAAAGTCAGCAACAGCAGTCAGCCCGTTTTACGTAACGCCGGGTCAGTAACATATTTCTCTTTAACAGACAAAATGGCGGCTATATGTCGGGGGGTTTGTAGTTATGGTGCCCCCGAGGGTTAATACAGTCCTCATGACCCTAAATTGAAATTCTCAAACTTTTTGTGAGAGATATAAAGCGATGCTAGATCTTTTGATTATAGAAATAAAGTTATATTATACTAGAAGTACGTGCGGCTTCGCCCGCGTTAAATTCAGTGTTTAACATGTTGTAGTCGCTCGAGTCTCGGCATGAGCCTGGCTCTCTGATACCCTACACCGCTTTTTATACCTATTCCCCCCTCTAAACTACAATCGACACCGGTTTGTTGCTACCCCCACTAAAAATTGTTGTAAAACGACCTCTTCAACTCAATTTACATGAAACGATTATATACTATTAACCTAAACCTTACGGAGGAATTGCACTACCTTTTAAAAAAATTATTTACTTTTGCGCCTTGCAAAAGTAAATAAGTCGTTTGTGGGTTTTGAGTGTAAGATTCTATAATAAAATCCCGGAACCGATTTTATCCTTGCCACTACAGCAGTTTAAAAACGCTGTAAAAAGGAGGCTGATACAAAAAGCCTACTTACTATACTATTGAGGATTAAGAATATACAGATGATAAATATGGGATATATGTTGGATGATTTATCGTGTAATGCTGTTGAAGATCCGAATAAATAAATAAATAAATATTAAATATTAATAAAAATGCGTGGATATAGCTACACCTCTACCCTGTACAAGATAGTAATGATCAAATTTAACTAGTTATAAGGATTTTATTTGAAAAGAGCGAGTTTCTTGCCGACTCTTCTCGGTAGGAACAGCTTTCCGAACCAGCAGTAGAGTTGACGATTCAAAAGCATTTGTTTATAAGTTTACTTTAATAAAGAACATTTTGAATATCAATTTTGAATTTGAATGTATATTAAAAAATTGCGTTTAATAAAAAATAATAATCTGAAATTATTATCAAAGTAGACGTTACTTACTATTTCGTACCTAAAATTTTGCCGCCCATCAAATCGTGCCTTCCTATACCCCGGCCCGACAAGCCTAGAACCAAGTCTGTCTTTGCCACATTTTATTAGATCACCTCAACTCACACAGATGCCTTTACAAACATGTATATAATTCCATGATATGTTAGCAAAGCAGACTCATACGTCATAATTCACTAAACTTCCAAGCCAGACCAGTTCTGTGAACATTTTATTTCGCCACTCCTTTGTGAGGCAAGATTTATCGTTCTAATGCTCACTTCAGCGCTAACTATATAATTCCAGTCTTAATTTACGACTGACTGTAATAGTGAACGCCTAATAAGTCTTTTTGTCGTCTAGATAAAGATTTTAGTTGACTTTATTAATAAAATTACGTATTAGTGATTTTATCAAGTTGTTACACCATGTTTTAGGAAAATTTCACGTCCCTTGGTCTCACCGCTGAGCTATCGCAGCTTATTGCTTAGCTGGATATAACCGCATTAAAATCCGTTCAGTAGTTTTTGAATGTATCACGAACAGAAGACGCGGTGGAGAGCTTTGTTTTAAAATATCTAGACAATATATAAAAAGTTGTAGATTTAAGCCGTTATTCGGCTGAGTAGAATAGGCATGTACACTAAATCGTGTGAAAACATTTTTTAACATGTTGTGCCGACACCACTTAGAGTTGGATAAGAGTAGGAGGATCATGATAAATATACAAAAAGTTGTGCGAATAATGAATGCCACGTGTAATATAATGTTAGAATTATAAAAACTCAAAGCTAAAAACGGCAACTGTGGAAAAATAAAAATATATTGTTCTCATCTAATTTCTGCTCTATTATGCAACGTAGCGAAAGCCGCACATTAAATCTAACACAAGTATAATTTGTATGAAAATAATCTCTATTACTTATGTATGAAAAGGGATGAACGGCCGTTGCCCTACTCAGGTGCTTTGCATCATATTTTCATGTGAGGATAGCTGCTATTCGCAGTTTAGACACACACGGCTCAGAAAGTGGGGCAGCGATTTATCAACGCATCTATATTGCCAACTTTGTGTTTGACTTATTCATACATCTTCTTTTTCGAATGATTGTTAGTTATTTAATTTTAAGCTAAGTTGCAATTGTGAGTATCGAGTTATGATTAATTTAAACAATCTATAAACCAATCTGTACCGTAATGGACATCATCATCTGGTGCCATCTTCAAAATGAAGTGCGATGGCCAGTTGGAGAAAACATTTCCGTGGAAACAGACCGTGGGACTCTCTGGAGACGAAAATGGGTTCGAACCGGGTAGGCACCAATGAGTTTTTCTATTAAAACTTATGTGTCTAATTGATGTTTACAATTTATCACATGCTTTTCGGTGAAGGAAAACATCGTGAGGAAACCTGCATATCTCTATAGAATTCTAGGGCTATGAGTAAACTACCAATCCGCATTGGAGCAGCGTGGTAGGTCTTAGCTCCAATCCTTCCGTTACCTTACTTTTATACCCCGCGAATAAAGAGCTTCTACTGTACTTATTTACAAATATTTGGTTAGTTGAGTAACATAAAAATAAACACTCGAGTTCCATTTGAGCCGTAAGTATCATCCGCACCGCAGTATTATTCTTGGAGCAACGACCTCGCGGCAGCATAAAAACGCGCAGCCATCTTTTGTTCATAAAATTCAGTTCACAGATAGGAGCGATGAGATGTTTTATAAAATGCACTTTAAACAAATCCACCGTATAATTAAATGATTAATAAAGATATGCTGAATACTTAAACTCATAAAACGGTCACAGGATGTATCGTATTGTAATATTTACTATTATTAGCATTATTTGGATGATAAAAAAGGCTGGATTTGAATTTAGTAATTTAAGTGTAGTGTTTGTGTATTGTGGTGTCGGTGGCGGAAGTAAGCGCATTTTTTTTACTAATCCTGCATGTATCAGGTATGAAAATGAATAGTCGGCTCTACATCTATCTATACTTATTATTAAACAAAGTCCCAAAAAGCTGTCTGTCTGTATGTAAACGATTTTCTCAAAATCTACTGAACGGGACCAAAACATAGTGCAATACTTCCAGATGGTTTAGGTAAATAGTACATATCGGTATTATGTAAATTGTGAAGAGATCGCGCAGTTGGTAAAAAACTTGCTTGCTAGATTTAGATACGCTAAAGTAATGTACTACAGAATTGTAGATCTATAAAAAATAGTACAAAAAAAGTCCGCAATAGTATGTCTCTTTCTCTTATGGTTAACTCACAATAATACTTTTATATTTAAAATTTTAATTCTAGAAAAAAATTGTGACGCGGGCGAAGCCGCTGGCACAGCTAGTTTATATATTTTTACTTAATTTATTACGCGGATTAAAGCAAAATTATTTTATCATTACTATTGTACATATACATGCAGGATTCTACTACTACTATGCTATATACTAGTACAACTAATTAAAAGTTCTATGTATATGTAAAATGGGGTAAAATTACACTATGCTTCGGTTAGGATGACCTCGTTGGCTATGAATGAGACGCCGGTGGAATAGCGCGTCCTGACTTTGCTGCACAATGGGAGTTTTGAGGTTATGCTTGGTTAGATATTAAGATAATTCTGGGTGTAATATTTATAATCATCCGTTTTACATTTTTATGTATCTACAATATGATTTTAAAAGTAAAGATTTATTGGGAAATATATCAAATACATTTATACTTTTAGATTTCCTAGACAGTTCAGTCAACGCGTTAAGAATGTTTGAGGCTTATTTTAAAATTATTTTCTTGATTTGAATCCTCGGGAACAGTATAGTGACTTAATTTTTTAAAAATATTATTTGTTTCTTTTATAAATATGTTTTTTTAAAATTGTAAACGTAAGTGTTGATAGTACTGTTATGTGCAGAAGTTCGTGGATTTGGATGAAAAATATCTGGTGACTCGTTAAAAAAACTTATCAATACAAAATTAGTACTATGCAATCCGTTGTACAATAATAAAGCCGAGGTCACTATTATTTCACTTCTATTTTCGCATCTTAGTTCGCTCTTGATCGTTATTGGTAAACTGCGACGCGCAATACGACCGCTTATATATATAGTGAAAGAACGTATTTTGGGAATGTTCGCGACTGTTCACGAGTCGTAGCAGGGATACGAAAGTCGATATTCCAGGTCGAGACCAACCCATTTTATATCTTCCATTCTTCAGAACCACACCGAATATTTGTCCAGCCACAATACTTTTGGATTACATATCTATTAGTAAAAGCTTTAGGAACGAAAAATGCACTCGTTTAATAATTACAAAAAAGAAAATAAATCTTTTTTTCGAAAATACTTTACACGAAATTTCAATAAAAAAAACATAGTTTTCCACATACAAAAATAACTTACACATAAAACATAACGGAGTTAAATATATGTAACGATGTTACGTTATGGAGGGAAAATTTCCGAAACGTTAGAGAAAAGAAAATTGTCAGCTGCGCCTATCTGTATCAATAAATTTCTTTGACAGGTCACGGCGAAGGCGGGGATGGCAGTTATGTTCAAGAAAAATAGGGGAAACACTCGTTACAGTAACTCTTTCCACGATATATGACGGAGCGTAATAAAAATCAGACAATTTAAGTGTTTATTTTGCGTACACACCATCGTACTTAGGGTTGCCACTTCAATTTATGGAAAACAGTTTTAATTCGAAAGCTGTGATAGCCAACCGGTGAGACCATGCGACTCTTTTAAGGGCGGGGTCACCCAGGGGACCCCGGGCAGGCATCAATGAGTTTTTCTATTTTTAATTTTTTTATCAATTTATCACACGCTTTTTGGTGAAGGACAACATGGTGAGGAAACCTGCATATCTCTAGATAATTCTGGTGATATGTGTAACTTACCAATCCGCATTGGAGCAGTGTGGTATTTCTTAGCTCTGACCCTCCTCTCCAAAAACGGAGAGGGGGGCCTAGGCCCAGCAGTGGGATATTAACAGGCCGTTACTCTACTTTACAGTAAGTACTAATTCATATAAGAAAATACAAAATGCTATTGTCACATTATCATATTACTATACTAGTTCCTGAGGTATCGCCCACTGTCAAAATTTAAACTTATTTTGTTGTTGATTGTTGATGTTGAACTTGTTGATCAACTTATCGACCAACCAAAATTACTGTAATAGATGACTTTAAGCAAATCTACCAAACGCATCAAGCTGGGACTTGATGAGATGAATATGTAACATGCTATTAAAAATGATACAGGACGTATTTGAAAAACATCATTTTCCTGCCCGTATTCCACTGCAGATATTGTGATTTGATTTGGCTTGTTATTTCACGACCGTTTGTCTCCCGCCTTTTACGGTACCTCGGTAAGAAACGAGGGTGATCTATAATACAAGGTATTCAAAGTAAGAAAATTATGGCCCTATGCTCGTAATAAAACATTACAGAGAAAGCTCGTAATAACAGTGAAAGTCTATAAGTGAGGATATAAAAGCAACTCTAAATATATCTGTTGAAAAGATTTCTGCAATATATAAGAAACACTATTTACCTAAACGGCCAGCAAACATCCCCCGTCACAAGCAGAAATCGTATTATTTTCGGACACGTCGAATGCAGACTAATTCTTTTGATGTTCGATGGCGGAAGGGCTGCTAAGAGCGTTTACATAACGTGAATCGGATTTGTGAGACTTATTTTTTTATTGTGTACAGATATCTCCCATTTGTCGTCGCAGCTTTATTTGCTGTAGCACTGAGCTTACTGTTGCTTTAGAAAATCATTTCCGATAAAATTATATCACTTATCATACTTAAGCACTGTTGATGGTTTTGATTTAGTCTAGATAGTTTGATAGTTAGATTGTGGAATTTTATTTTAGAATCTTATACCCAAACCGTATAGCCGAATTCGCAAGCTTATGTCGGTTCCTATTTTGTCTATTATATACAACGTATTGTTTTATAATTAATTATATTTTTATCATCATCCAAATCATCCTCCTGTCCTTATCCCACTGAGTGGGGTCTGCACATGTTTATAACATGATGTTACGAACATGTTGTCACATGATTTGGCTACGTATTTTACGACCAGCCGCCTGCCTGACGTCAGCTTACCTTAGTCGTATTTTACGTCACCTCGGTAAGAAATGAGGGTGGTCTATTCTACTCAGCCGGATACCACACGGCAGGTCGACTTACCTTAGTCGCCTTTTACGACACCTCGGTAAAAAATGAGGGTGGTCTATTCTACTCAGCCGGATACCACACGGCGGGTTGACTTACCTTAGTCGCCTCTTACAACACCTCGGTAAGAAATGAGGGTGATCTAGTCTACTCAGCCGGATACCACACGACTAATTATTTATATTTTTATATAGAAAAATATTAAAAGAGTCCCACTTATTGATTCTATTGTATATAAACGCACTACAAAGACCAACTCAAGGCTTTAAATAAAACCCAGCGTTGCGGAAGACCATTTAGTGAATTTTATCTCAAACAACCGGCGATTTTATTTCTTAGACGTGTCAAGAACGTTTTTTGCCTTTGTTCCTGTCCAATGTTGCATATTATTAGGCTTTTAGATTTTACTATTGGACATTCCTTTAGTACTTGAGCGATTTTGATTACTTATAACAGTATTCTTCTAACTATTATTCTGAGCTGTGATAGCCCAGCGGTGAGACCGTGCGACTCTTTCGAAGGGAACACGAGCTCAAAGGGCAAGCACCAATGAGTTTTACTATTAAAACTCATGTGTCTAATTGATAATTACAATTTATCACACGCTTTTCGGTGAAGGAAAACATCGTGAGGAAACCTGCATATCTCTAGAGACCTCTGCAGATATGTGTAACCTACCAATCCGCATTAGAGCAGCGTGGTACGTCTTAGCTCCAACCCTTCTCTCCAGAAACGGTGAGGCCTTTTCCCAGCAGTGAGATTGTAACAGGCCGCTACTTTAGTTTTTTTTTTAACAGTATTCTTAGCAGAATCGCCTTAGTAATTAAATAGTGACGAAATACTTTGCTATCAAGAACTCGCTTAAAATAACAATGACTTTAATCTTCAAAAAAAAGTCAAATATTAAAAATAAATATTGAATAAAATAAATTGAATGAATTGAATAAATATATCATGAAGAGGGATGTGAAAAAATAAACGATTTTTATACGAGGACGTTCTATGGTGAGTTGGACAAAAAACGCAAACTTAGGCATAAACGTACTCAGGCATAGACGATACAAACCATTCTCACTGATAATGATGAGAAAAGCTGCTGGGAAGAGGCGAATGGTCGTAAAATAGAATCTTGGTTACGGAATATCCGGGAATGGACGGGAATTAAGAGTGCTCGTGAACCCTTCCGTCTTGCCACGAATAGGAAGACACACGCAGAGCAAACTGCCAACCCTCACTAGTTGTAGAGGCCCACAATACGGGCTGTTGCAACTATTAAAGATGGGGAAAGCTGCTAGGTAGAGGAGAATGGTCGTAGAATGAAATCTTGGTTACGGAATATCCGAGAATTGACGGGAAGAAAGAGCGCTCCTGAAGTATTTCGTATGGCCACGAACAGGAAGGCACATGCACAGCTGCCAATCTTCACTAATTGGAAAAGCAAGCAAAGAAGATATTTAGTACTAAGAGGCTTACCTAATTCATGTAAGCACAAAAATACATCAAGTTTTGTAGATTTCACGAATATAAGCCACAAGAAATAATTAAGTTGATAATATTATTGTAGTATAATATATATCTTTTATTTTGTCATATATTTAAATAATGTACGCGTCCTTATTACATGCCGTGGTAACATATAATTAAGACTACATTTAATATGGTAGCTTGTAGAGTATTTTATAGTACTAATAATGTAAGTCTTGTTGTTAGAGAGAGTAGAATCGACTGGGAAAAAAATATTTTTTCCCAGTTTATTTATCCCTGATTTATCAGGGGTGAGTCCAAAAACATATTTACATATGTAAAACAAAGTCGGGTTTGTTACAACACTTATAACTCGAGATCTTCTGGACTAATTTTCATAGTTTATGGTTCGTTGGATTTGTCTCCGCCCCGAATATCATCTTAAAAACAATGAAAAATTGACTTATATATAATTATGAAAGATGAATCATTTTCCCTACATGTTCATTCGTTTCGCACCTGTCAAACATTTTTTTGTCATTTTGTCATATACTGTAAGTAATAATTGATATTTATGCTTGCGTTCAAAAATGTATTTTGTGTAAACTTTTTTAAAAGTGTGAATAAACTATTGTCTGTATTTTTTTTAATCATTTAAAAAGGTTTAAAAGTGCATTAAGCAGATATATAGAAGTTCTTCAAATATTTATGCGTGCGTACAGAAATAATGACAAATGATTAACATCTACGCGTGCGTTCAGAAATTTATTTTTGTCCCATTGTATTAAGTTCATCAAAGTTTAAATTAGTTCATCTAAAAGGTAACACACCATTAAAAGATAAAAAAAAATTGACTATTAGGCGGTACGAAGTTCGCCGGGTTAGCTAGTTTGTTATACATAACACAGTTTGAAAACATCCGTGTTGATTAAAATGTTTTACTATTAAGGTCTTCAAGTTGTATGTTGTTTGATAAAGTTTTAAAAAAGTACGTTGAGGCTTACGAGCAAAAGCTTCATCAACATGTGAACATCAAGGTTATTCAGCTTCTCGATAAAACGAGACTAAAGAAAATACTGAAAAGTACACAGCCTTTCAAGTTAGTGTAATAAAGTGACAGTGTAGTGAAGTGCTAGTGTTACTTAAAATACCACAAGAAACAAATGTCTCATATAGCAAGAAGGACTAAGATAAATTGGACATTGGACATATTTATTATTAGATTAAGTTAAGGGTTGAATTTATGTTGCTTATTAGCCTCTGGGCTAGATCGTTTCTTTAATAAAGTACTTCATTTTGGTTGTACTTTATAATAGTAAAAAAAATATTAAGATTCCTGAACACTAAGATTATGTCAAATAAAATTCAACTCTACTATTTGTATAATAAAATACGAATTCTTTTGCACTCATGAATTCTATTGGTAAAGTCCAAGTAAAATTCAGCCGGATTGGAATTCTGGTAGGTTTAAATAAATAAGTATTTTTAGAAGCGAACGAATTCAATGGATATTGTTTGTTGAACTACCGACCAAACATCAAAAGGATAAATAAAATAATCTAGCAGCATACGAATTGAACAAAGCTTACATTTCCTAACCGCAAACTTAAGGTAACAATGGGTACAATCGCTTTGAACGGAATTTAACCATTTGTGGAAGTTGGCACAGTTTCAAGAACTAAGGTTTTTGCAGTGTTTGTTAGTTCTTGGTGTATGAGATATACTTGTATTGCGGACAGACCTTTCTATGGATTCTGATTAAATTCCTTACTTTCCACATATAATTTTTTAAATAATTCTTTCCACGTATAAAAAGGTACCTTTTTTTAAAAAAACAGCACTACGACCTGTTAGGGCAGGTGAAAATGCCTTCAGCTCTGAGGTCGCCGGTTCGATTTCTGTCGGGTGATAATATTTTCTAACAAGTCAAGTATTATAAATATAAAAAAAATTAAGGGTTGTTTTTCTTTTTGGTGGTTGTCTCTTAAAAAGGTAACCACCATTTTCATTTGTAATTACGTAATGTTGCTTATTAAAGTTGAAATGTTGTGTAGGCCTGTAAGTAGTGTGTCATACTGTATAAGAAATAACACTATTTGTACTTTGTAAGCTTTAAATTTATGTACACGCTGTTGGCTTTACCTTTTAAAATTAATAAATAAATAAATAAATAAATAAATAAATTACGCCTTCAAGATCATGTGCCTGCTATTGTTTATTGAGGAGTTCCCTCGTCTGGAGCACATACTGGCAGCAGCATCGGGTCATTCGTAAAAATGCATTCTCATCGGGATTTGAAAAGTATATAAAAATTTATTCTCAATCGGACACCGGGAAGTGGATCAAATTTGGTCTGGTTTAGTTCTCGAATCTGGGTGTATTTATTTAAAAATACCTATGCAGTATATTTGACAGTTGTATGTTTCCCATCACAGAAGTATTAATCTACTCACTTTAGGGATGGGCGGCTGCGTTTCTTTTATATATGAAACATCATCATCATCCGTCTGCCCTTATCCCACTTTATCTTACAAACATGATTTGGCTACGTATTTTACGACCGGCCGCCTGCCTGACGTCAACTTACCTTAGTCGCCTTTATGACACCATAAGAAATGAGGTTGGTCTATTCTACGCAACCGAATACCACAAGGCGGAATATCAGCTATATATAATATATAATCATCTATCTGCATGTCATTTATTTCCAACCATTGTGACATCTCAATCAGATGTGTTTCACCGTTTCATAACGTAGGCGTAGGGGTCTATGACGTCACAGTTATCTTCATTCAAAAATCCCAAGTACCCATAGAGTTATGAGTCAAAATAAACCGTATACGATTGCAATAGAGTTTAATATCACCTGTCACAGTTCAACATGGTCTATCTAACGTGGGTCAAGTCAACTTACGTAGGCGGTTAAATCGTTTGCCAACAGTTAACCATTAAGTTCAAAGGTCAGAAGTTTACTATTTTTAGCTGAATTATCTTAATTAAAAATCGTGTCATACTGAGATTGAATAGATTCGCCAACCTTTGCGATTTATATTCCCCACGAGTTTATTGTAGTTGCAGGTAATTCGATATTAAATTTTTTTATAGTTTGTATATTTGCTGTCCTAAATCTATCAGTCTGAAGATAAACTTTATATTGTCGAATTTAATTAAATTTTAGCCTTTGGTTTTCAAAATTTAATTTAAGAGTTAAATCTTTTGCAGAGCTTTAAACTTTGCAACTAACCTCACAGTATATATTTGGCGAATATAGACCCCTTCGAGGTAGTTCGGTTTTTTAAAATCTACTCGTACTGGACGGATTTTTGAACGGTTTTCACTTAAAATAGTGCAATTGTTCCGGAAGGTTTTTAATAGTCTATTACGGTTTTTTGTATATTGTACTGTAAAGGTCGCCTCATTGTAAAAACTCGCCTGCCTCGACCTTTACTCGCGTGCGCGTTAACCTGCAGAGATATACTAAAGTAATAAAAGTACTAAAGTAAAAAAGTACTAGAGAGTTGTAAACCTACAAAGTTGCCATACGATTCCTTTTTAATTTTACTGCATCATTTTTTTCCAGTTTTAAGTGCTTCACGGCTGTTTTGGATGAGAAACTGCAGAGAAACGCCAAACTTAGGTTAGGAAGGGGTAGTGGCTATGCTTTTGTATACAGCCACCGCTCATCGCATCATTAGTGAGTTGTAGAGTCAAAGCTCTTTCTAGAATGTTAGTAATGAACTGAGGTAATCCATACTTCTATACTAATATTATACAATACAATACAATATACTTTATTGCACCACACAAAAATTTAACAAAAAGTAAATAAATAACAAAACAGCTTAAACTAAGTGCTACAATAAGGCGGCCTTATCGCTTATTAGCGATTTCTTCCAGGCAATCTTTGGGCTAGAGAATCTATTAATACCGGGAAAAACAGGTAGGTGGTGCTTTATAAAATGAGTACATATACACAAAATAATACATAAATAATATATAATAATAATAATAATATAGTAATATTGTACCTATATATAATATATAGAAATATATAATAAAATAATATAAATATATATGTATAATAAATAATATAGATACAATCCAAATATACATACATATACATATAATACATAAAACGGTTATTATTATAAAGAGGAAAGATTTGTATGTTTGTGTGTATGTGTGTATGTTTGTAATGTTTTCACGCAAAAACTACTGGGCCGATTTCAAAAATTATTTCGCCATTGGAAAGCTGCTTCTTCACTGAGCGACATAGGCTATATTATATTTTAAAAAAAATAGGGATTCCTAATAAAATTGTAATAAGGTGTGAACAATTTAGTCGTATCCGTATCCCATTAAATGATATTTTATTAAAAACTGTTTCAATATCTATAAAATACTTTTTAAATTATTCAAATTCGACATTCCAATCAAAAGATATTACGAATTTAATAATATAAATCAAAAGAAAATAATGCCATAACAAATTCATTGTAGCGACCGTTATAGCAGGGCCTGCATTTGGTGAGTTAGCTCTTATTCCAAGAATACTAATGATACCCATTTTTTATAATTCAATAATCTACAAATAAATCTATAGTCCGACTTCGTACACTATCCATTACCACGAGATCGGTATGGACGCGGGTGAAACCGCGGGGCTTAGCTGGTAACTTATAAAAGGTTTTGCTTGAAGAGAACAAGAACGCTACAAAGAAATGTAGTTATTGGGAAGCCCAAAGATATCGATACTGATAATCCCAGAATTCCCTACAAGGGTCTTATTTGAATATAAATATATGCAAAGACTAAACATCCCTAGAGGGATCGCTTTATACAAGAGGGTGAGTGTTCCAAAACGAAAACTATTTCATTACCATTTGATATTTCGCCTAGCCGTTGTTATTTTTCCAAGCCGTTTTCCTTGTATTTGACCAGGTTTTTTTCATTACAGTATGTCTGATATAATTAACAAATTTTAATCTATACTTATCAGTATATAAAACAAAGTTCCCAAAAACTGTTTGTCTGTATGTCATAGATTTTCTCAAAATCTGCTGAACGAATTTTTATACGGTTTTTACTAAAAGATAGTTTAATTCTTAAGGAATGTTTAAATTGATAGAACGTTCTCCGGAACGGCTAAACCGATTAAGATGAGACTGTCACTAGATAGAAGAGGTTGTATAACAACATTACGGTTATATGTAACTTGTGTTGAAGAGGTGACGTGGTTTTAAAGTTACTTACTCGCGTGTTGGGAGCTTAAGTCGCATGGGTTGTGTAAACCAGCAGAGATACACTAAAGTAATGTACTAGAGTATTGTTGATCAACAAAAATACTACAATAAACTCCGGGTGAGCATGTCTCTTTCTCTTATGGTTAACTCATAATGACTACTTCTGTATTAAAATATCAATTACGCTGGCAAAGCAAATTTCTTATGTACATAGCTTGCTTTCAAACATATGCAATTCTTCCGGAAGGTTTAGGTTATTACTACATTACGGTTATATGTAAATTGTGTTTGAGTTTTTTTAAGTTTTTTTTTGAGTGATTGTGTAAGAGGTCACGTGGTTTTAAAGTAACTCGCGTGTTGGGAGCTTTAGTCGCGTGCGCTGGGTAAACCAGCAGAGATACACTAAAATAATGTACTAGAGAATTGTTGATCTATAAAAATACTACAAAAAACTCCGAGAGGGCATGTCTCTACATCTTATGGTTAACAATAACTAGTTTTATGTTAAAGTCCACGCCTTGGCAAATTTAGTGTAGTCCTCGGACTAGGTGGAGTGATGATATCCACAGAGTGGCTGGCAGCAGTTGGAAACTTAAAGCTGAAGACCGAACTCAGTGGCGTGCATAGGAGAGACCTATGTTCAACAGTGGACAGAGACGGGTTACTGATGATGATGATGATGATGTTAAAGTCAAGAGGTGGTTTATAAGTCCAATAATAATTCTATCATTACGTCTGAAAACTTCTGGTTGTGACCAGAAGTTTTCGTATCCATCCTGTATATCTACTCTCTGATACCGATACTAATAGCGATTCAAGAATCACCCTCAAGGGTCTGCATATTTGAATAAAAATCCAATGTTAAGGTGAAACATCTCAAGAAGGATCGCTTTATACAGCGCGGATCGAGAACTATTTCAATTCCATTTGATATTTTACACCAAGTTGTTTTCTTTAGAATAACGCCCGTGCAAATGGGGTAGAAAGAAATACGCTCTCGAAAGACGCAAATGTGAGACTGTTTTTAACGGCGTCAGTGATTTAGAAACAGAAATATTAAAGATTCGAGGAAACAATTTTTTTAAATAAATATATGCTATAATTTATAGAAGTACGCGTTACAGAAGATTCTATTTTACAGAAGTTATGACAGAATTATTTTTTTTATAATCTGCGTTTTCAAGTTCAAAATAAATAATATTTTGAATATTCAAGTAAACTTACAAACAAGTGCTTTTAAATCGTCAACTCCTCTGCTGGTTACTACCGAGAAGAATCAGCAAGAAACTCAGAGGTTGGTATTTTCAAAATATCATTCTTATTACTAGTTACATTTAGTCATTACTGTCTTGTCCAGGGTCGGAGAGATTTAAGTAATCCTCAACAGTATAGTAGGCTTTCTGTATCAGCCCCTTTATAGCAGTGTTTTTAAACTGTTATAATGTCAAGGCTAAAATTGATTGTGGAACTTTATTATAGAATCTTAAACCCACAAACGGATTACGTACTTTTGCTAGGCGCAAAGCAGTAGCCATAAGCGTATGTTGGTTCCTACTTTGCCTATTATATGCATCACCTATTGTTTTATACCATTACGTTTTTATGTAAATTGTGTAGCAGTCACGCGTTTAAAAAAAAACTCGCCTACTGGGAGATTTAGTATCGTGCGCCGCTTTTGCCAATAGAGATACACTAAAGTGATGTACTAGGGAATTGTAGATCTACAAAAATACTACTGAAAGTCCGCAACAGCATGTCTCTATCACTTATGGTTAACACACATAGACTTAAGTACGCTCAACATTCCAAATAAAGACTGTTTTACACGCAGGCAAAGCAGCTAACTCAAACAAAGCCATAGCTAACATTTTATGTGTAGTATCTTACGGCTACCTATCTATGGTGCACGTTAAATTTTTTGTCTGTAAAAATTATATTACATTCATCATCATCCTCCTGCCCTTATCCCACTCTGAGTGGGGTCGGCACAACATGTAACAAACATGTTGTCACATGATTTGGCTACGTATTTTACGACCGGCCGCCTGCCTGACGTCAACTTACCTTAGTCGCCTCTTACGACACCTCGGTAAGTAAGGAGGGTAGTCTATTCTATTCTGCCAGATACCACACGGCAGATACCTTAGTCGCCTCTTACGAAGCCTCGATAAGAAAGGAGGGTGGTGAATTCTATGCATCCGGATACCACACGGAGATATTATATTACATTATTAAAGTAAATCCGAAGAATGTTTCCTTTTCGTCGCTTGTCGTGAAGAGCTTAGCATTTCAATGTAAAATTTACCATAAATGTATAATGTACAATGTACATATTCATCTTTGTAAAATCGTGAGTGACGTCAAACCTTAATACTCACGCTCTGTACGAAATGTATTCAAAAACTCGACAAAAGCACTGAGGATTGTATTTAGAAGAGTGCGTATATGACAGATGATAGCTAATAAAATAAAATAATAAATATATGGGACATTTACACACACGGTCGTCCGTCCCCAAAGTAAGTAACTTAATACTTGTGTTATGGTTGACGGACAACTAGTAAATATCTTATCTTACTAATCTTACTAATATTATAAATAAATACTAATATTATTAATGCGAAAGTTTGTGAGTATGGATGGATGTTTGTTACTCTTTCACGAAAAAACTATCGGAAGGATTTGGATGAAACTTCACAGTTATATAGGTAATACATCGGAATAACATATAGGCTACAATTTGTAATGATTTTATGTAATATAACGATACATTTCAATAAAGTCGGAAAAAATCTGGCCTTTGAGAGCTATCTCGGCGTACGCTGCCTAAACCATTGGAGTAACACAAAGATGATGTACCGTAGTATTGTTTATCTTAAACAGTTCTAAATAAAAGTCCGCGACAGCATAGATCTACCTTTTATGTGCAAGCCACTAAGACCAAAATTGTGAATCATAAATGTAATAAAATTAGTTACTGTGGCAAACCAAATTCCATGCGAGCGAAGCCGCGGGCAAAATCTAGTACTACATATATAAGTTTAAATACATACTTAAATACAAATACACACCCAGGCTCGAAGAACCAACAATTTGTTTATAGAAAATGTTGGCTGTCGGCGGGAATCGAACCCGCGACCCGCGGAGCTGAAGGCAGGGTCACAACCCACAGCGCTTACAGGCCAGTCATAAAGCCAGTCAGCTAAGAAACGAAATGCTTCTTATGTAGATTTATTTGTACCTAGCCAGTTATATTGATTGTAGAAATCAAACCCTTGATCTGTTTGGATTAACTTTGTTTCACTTGTTTACTTTGAGTCTCGTGCTTACGTGCTTTTTGTCTCTTCGAATAATTTTCTTAAGCCACCATTTTTGACAATACACCTGAACGGGAAAACGCATCCGAGCACTATAAATTCTCATCAATTATGATGTATTATATTCTAACACCTTTTATATCAAGTTACCGGCCTTCTGAGTGTACGTGCTGCCCATCTTGTTCCCCATGATGTAGTCTTAACATATTATAAGAATTGTCAAAAAACCCAAATATTACTCAATCAATTTATGAAGATCTCGGAAGTTACGTTAACGGCGCCAGCAGTCAAATACTGTTCTCATAATCTATACATATAATAATTGTAAATATATTCAAATTCAAATTAAAAATATTCTTTATTCAAACTTGTAAACAAGTGCTTTTGAATTGTCAACTCTACCGCAGCTGTTCCTACCGTGAAGACCCAGAAACTTGTTGGTTGCTCTTTTCAGCACCGACCGTGATCACATTACTCTTTCGAGATGTGGTGTTGGCGCAAGATGCTAGAGATTCCGTGGTCAGCCTTCCGAACGACCCAGGCTATCGTCCGTGAATTAAAAGTCAAGGACAGACTATCCACAATATGTCAGCGAAGGGTCATGGAGTTCTTTGGACACATCGCCAGGAAAGACGGCCATAATCTGAAGCAGCTCTTGATCACCGGCAAAATGGATGGTAAATGGCCAAGAGGCCGCAGACCCATTTGGTCTGATCAGATCCGTGTCACTCTGGACACCAAACTCCACGACGCACTCCACATCCACAAAGACAGCAACAGATGAAGAGAAGCCTTACGTGAAAGTCTGCTTCCAAAGCGTAGGGATCAAGACCTTAGTAAGAACTTAGTAATGTATAACGTATCGATGCTTTTTAGGTAAACTTGTTGCAATATGTTAAATATAAAGCGAAAATGGCAAGAAAATATAAAATTCTTGCCGTGGCGTCATAAATTTTCGCTGAGAGTCGTGTCTTCACTAGAACTAATTTTTTTAATACTAGCTGTTTCAGCTGTTCCACTGGTCGTATAACTTACGTATCTAGTTGAAGATAAACTTGAAGTTTTGTTTGATGATACCAGGTAATAGATTACTAGAATTAAAAGACGCTTATGTGCTATCCTAGGTCTGATCTGATTTCTGTCCTGTACTCAAAATTTCGCACAAATCCCTTTAGCTGTATATCAGAGCAGTAACACATATACTGACAACCTAAAAAAAACTAGCCACTTCAATGTTTATGACAGTAAAAATTCGAAAGGGTCATTGAAAATATGGATCTAAGCGCCAGATCATCCAAAAGTCATATTAATTCAACATACAATGCGGGATTACTGTCGATACAGAATCTTCGGCAGTTAAAAGAGAGTGTGATTGGAACTTAGACCTACCACGCAACTCCAACACCTGAAATTTCCTAAAATTTAGACTACCACAACATGTTATTTGTAAAGGGTAACTATTTTTGATATGGAATTGTCTTTGCCATGAACAAGACAACATTACATCTATAATCATATCGAGTCCACTTTCAGAATTTGGTTCACATCATATAGCTCTACAATTAACATATACTATCCTACTAGATCCTAAACCCTAATTTTACCAAGATTTTGTTGTGGTTCTTCTCGGTTAAAGCATCGAACCAGTGTTAGCTTCATTAAAATCTATTCTTAGGTCTTCTCGGTATCTTGTGAGGGTGCCGGGGTACGGGCCTCGAGGCGAACCTCTTTACATTATCTTTCATTAAAATCTAACTGATCTTTGACTAATTTATAGAATTTGGCGTTACTTTGCGGAGATCCATAATACAAAAGTAATAATAAAATTATTTTGCTATAATTCACGATACATCGTATTGCGCTTTATCGCGTTGTATCGCGGATTATAGCTAAATAATTTTATTATTACTTTTGATCTTTGACTATTCAAAAGTGAACTTATGTTGTTGTTTTGACACCATAGCAATATAATTTATTCCGCTCCAAACACGAATAATACGCTCTCCTAATAATTAATTATTCATCTCTTAATGCCCTTCGTAATTGCGAACTCCAAAAACATTTACGAACAATAGAGTCGAATTAATACAAAGCCAAACAGACCCGAAAAAAGAAGAAAAAAAACAATAGACTCCCATCTAGTCGAATGAATTAATCAGGACAGTCACGAGCCGTCCTAACGATGGCACGGACTAAGAGAAAATATAAGTTTCGGGTGAACTTAGTTAGCGAACTTCGGCAAGTGCTATAAAGAAGTTCGCTAAATGATATCCGGACGATCGATGTTTTATTCAAGTTTTAGGGTGCTATTCGATTGTATCGATTATTTGTGTTGTTAGGATGTTCTTCTTTTTTATGCCGTGTGGTATCCGGCTGAGTAGAATAGACCACCCTCATTACTTACCGAGGTGTCGTAAGAGGCAACTAAGGTATGTCTACCCGCCATGTGGTATCCGGCTGAGTAGAATAGACACCCTCATTTCTTACCGAGGTGTCGTAAAAGGCGACTAAGGTGAATTGACCCACCGTGTGGTATCCGGTTAAGTAGAATAGACCACCCTCTTACTTACCGAGGGGTCATAAAATACGACTAAGGTAAGTTGACGTCACCACGTAAAATACATACCCAAATCATATGACAACATGTTTGTAACATGTTGTGCCGACCCCACGTAGAGTGGGATAAGGGCAGGAGGATGATGAGGATACTCTTTTTATTTATTTCCATCGTTTTATTGGTTTTGTGAAGTTCACTAAAGGTCAGCTATGCATTATATTTCGAACATTATCATTATTTTCCTTCCCATTCTAAGTGGCTTCAGCACAATATATTTTAGACGTGTCGTTTCATGATTTGGCTAGTTATTTTACGACCGGCCGCCTGCCTGACGTCAATTTACCTTAGACGCCTTTTACGGTAAGAAATGAGGGTGGCCTATTCTACACAGCCAGTTAACACACGGCGGGTCAACTGAACTTACCTTAGTCGTATTTTACGGCACCTCGGTAAGAAATGAGGGTGGCTATTCGACTCAGCCGGATAACACGCGGCTGGTCGACTTACCTCAGTTAACTTTTACGACGAGTCGGTAAGACATGAAGGTGGTCTATTCTACTCTTGGTTATCACGCGGCGTCTTGACTTACCTTGACCTTTGACGACACCTCGGTAACAAATGTGGGTGGACTATTCTACTCAGCCGGATACTACATGACGGGTCAACTTACCTTAAAAGGCTACTAAGGTAAGTTGACCCAGCGTGTGTTATCCGGCTGCATAGAATAGACCACCCTCATTTCTTACCGAGGTGCCGTAAAATACGACTAAGGTAAGTTGACATCAGGCCGGCCACCCGGCTGGACGTAAAATACGTAGCCAAATCATGTGACAACATGTTTGTAACATGATGGTGAGACTTTGAATCTACCATGACATATTTGGTTTGTGTATCAAAACATACTTATTTTATCACTTCCATGTAGTAAATAAAGACGCAATTTAATTCAATTAAACTGAAAATTGAATTCAGGACGTTAACTTTGTGGAATCAGATCAAAAGTACTGCGCAACTGCGGTCATCCCAAAACTGCATTTTTATTTCAGACAATATTAACTTTATTCACGAATATGAATGGCATACTGTGACAAAAGGATCAAAAAACAAGTTCAAAACGAGTCGAAAAAATTTGCAACATGTTTTTCCGTTGCTGCATGCGAAGGTTTTTGTGACTTTGATGTTATTTTGGATTTAAAATTGTATTTACTAGAACTTTGCGGCGGTTTCGCGCGTTGAAATCAGTATGTCAAAAAGATTTCCTATCTGAATGAAAATAAAATCGTATTGTACTTTTGACCTAAACTTTCTTCAAGAATTGCAATTCAATAAAAATTCAAATTCAAAATTCAAAATATTCTTTATTTAAGTAAACTTGTAAACAAGTGCTTTTGAATCGTCAACTTTACTGCTGGTTCGGAAAGCTGCTCCTACCGAGAAGAGCCAGCAAGAAACTCGGTGGTTGCTCTTTTTAAAATATAAATCTTAGAACTAGTTACATTTATTTATTAATGTCTTGTACAGGGTAGAAGTGCACCTATATCCACACATCCTTATCATCTAAGTAATCTTCAACAGTATAGTAGGCTTTCTGTATCAGCCTCTTTTTAACAGTGTTTTTAAACTGCTGTAATGGCATGACCAAAATTGATTTCGGAATTTTATTATAGAATCTTATACCCAAACCCACAAACGATTTACGTACTTATGCTAGGTGCAAAGCAGGATATATATTTTTATAAAAACTGTACAAAAATCCTTCTAGTATATGTAGAGAAAATTGATTAGACAAACAGCTTTAAGGGTTTTTATTTGGAAATATTATCGTGTTCGTTCATTATTATATAACCGAAAATACAAAACATATTTTTTGTAACTTTAAGGTGTTTTTCGATTGGCCCGTTGGCGCAGTGGCGCACTCTGCCTTCAGCCCCGCGGGTCGCGGGTTCGATTCCCTCCGAGGCCCACCATGTGCTATAAACAATTTGTTGGTTCTTCGAGCCTGCGTATATTTGTATTGAAGTATGCATTTAAAATATATATGTAGTATATCTACCAGTTGTCTGTCACCCATAACACAAGTATTAAGTTACTTACTTTGGGGACGGACGACCATGTTTCCCATATATTTATTATTATTATTGTATACTGCTAAATGTATAGTGGATTATCCGTTTTTCATACCCAATACATGCAAAATTCCTAAAAACACATGCACAAACCTCCACCACCGCCACCACAATGCACACGCACTACACGCGTACACTATCACAAACTCAACCATCGTTTCGCCCCGCAACCGAAGCATCACCAGGAGATAGACTCCACGTCGTGTAGGTGGCGGTGGTGGAAGTTAGTGCATGTGTTTTACGAATTCTGCATGTATTGGAAAAAACGGATAGTCCACTATACATTTAGCACTATATATATTTTCTATAGACTTTATCGCGGATTATAGAAAAATAATTTTATTATTACTTTTTGGTAAAGAGAAAGTTGTCTTTAATTTCTTTCTTCATATTTTTATCGTTAAGAAAGTTGTTGTTGAGAAAAAATAATAAAACACGCCTATTTCACTCGAAAACGATTCGGATACAAAACGGGCAAAAATTAAGCGAAACCCGAAGAACGTACCAAAAGAAAAGTGTGACAGAATAAATTTGCCAATTTCTGCGACAGTCCCGTACTTTAATATAAATTTCATGAGAGTCTGTACATTTTTGTTTTATTAAAATACTGTTGTTTGGCTCCGATTCTGAATATTAAAATCAGGTACTCTATCACACAATGCGACTGTGTAACATAAGGAAATTTTATTAAAAATCTCTTTCTCTCTCTGTTAGCTAGTAATCCCACATGGTGGTCAGCTTGCCTTATTTTCGCTTCCACTTTACTCGATTTTTGACATTATTGTCGGTTACTTCACATGCCCTCTTGTCTTTTAGCACTTCTTTACAAACAATTATTAAAAACAATTTGTTGGTTCTTTAAAAATCTCTTTCTCTCTCTGTTAGCTATTAATCCCACATGATGGTGGGGTCAGCCTTATTTTTCGCTTCCATTTTACTCGATCTTTGACATTATTGTCGGTTACTTCACATGCCTCTTATCTTTTAGCACTTCTTTACAAACAATTATTAAAAACAATTTGTTGGTTCTTCGAGCATGGATGTACATTTGTATTTGAGTATGTATTTAAAATTATATATGTAGTATATTTACCAGTTACCCGTCACCCATAATACAAGTACTAGGTTACTTTGGGGATTGCCGACCGTGTAAGTGTCTCATATATTTATTTATATTTACAACCTGTCTTAGGGTCCCTACTGATCTTCGACCCGGTATGCAAAGTTGTGGTGCTAAATTTTCACCGTAGTCTAGTGGCTTTCTCTTGATGTTAAATACATCAACGTACATACAGCAATTTTGTTAGTTTCAGGTTGTACATTTTTATTCCTAGAAAGTATTTGCTCAGAGATCAATTTCAGTCCTAGTTCGCCTTTTTACCAGCATTGCGAGAACGCTGAGTTTCCCACCTTAATCTAATTGACTTACAAATCCATAAATAAAAATAGGGCGTCTTCTGCTCGAGAGATGTCAATCACTTTGGCATTAAACCTTATCAGTTTTCTTGTTACATTGAAACAGTGAATATGTATTTATCTTTTAGTCAAAAATAGGAGGCCCGTAGTCCTACCACGATCTTTTAGAAAATGATTCAATTCGAAGTCATTACCAAAACCCAACCGCTTTCTTTTCGTACCATAAGATGTGTTTGAAAAGGACAACGTTATATGAACTATGGATAACTCTGTCTGTTTTACTCAAATGTTTTTAGAACGCATTCTTAATTCACATTTCACAGATCTACTTAGCAAAAATATTAGAATTACACAGACATCTAACACATGGTAATAGGAGATAATTAAAAAAAAATGTTTTTTTTATAAGTACAAGTACACACGTCCGTCAGATTTGCCATTATAGTAAAAGGCGATCACCGCAATGCAGTCTTGAAATTCTTGGCGCATAGTTGTGAAACAAAGTAGTACAAATTGTGTATGTATTATATTAAAATGAACACGTTTTCTAATATCTAACACCCTTTTAATATCATAGTTACAATCATGTATTTGTTAGAACCGCAAAGATTAAAATATTTTTTTGTACAAATTCCACAATCTATTTTGAACTTGTCTTTACACAAGTTCAAAAAGCAATTAAAGAGACTGTTATTCATAAAGCTTGGATTTAAATTAGATAAAATCTACCACGCTTTCAATGCGGATTGGCAGGTTACACATATGCAGGTATCCTCATGTTGTTTTCCTTAACCGAAAAGCGTGCGATAAATTGCAAATATTAGACACATAAGTTTTAATAGAAGAACTCTTTGGTGTCTGCCCGGGATTTGTATTAATGACTCACTCGAGAGAGGTACACGATTCTACCTCGGTCTAGTTTTTAAAGCTTTCAGCTCGAAACCCGATTCGAAACCCGATTTGGAATATTATTTTTAAAAACAAGAGTGAATTGCCAATGTGACATTGCCAAGCACGATTCGCCTTCGTTAGCTTATCATAAGGCGCAGCCAAGCGCCTTATCGTACTAAAGAAAACGTCATATCTGAACAAGCAGTAACTACAAATTCATTCGGGTCAACCTCAGTGTTCACATACCCATTATATATGTATGTACTATATTTTTTCCGGTGTTTTACTCGTGACCCCTTGAAAAGGGTCACACAATCTCATCGTTCGGCTATAACATATGTATATAACAGTAATGGTAATATACGGTAAATTTAAAAAATGTCTTTTCCCTTGTCTGGAGCCAATCCTGGCAGCGCATCAGGTCGTGCGTATGACATATATGCTTTATAACTGAGAGTGGACCAATATGTATTTTTCACTCCGGTTTTGGAGAAAAGGATTGGATCGACGACCTACCACGCTGCTTTAATGCGGATTGGTAGGTTACACATATCACCAGAATTCTCTAGAAATATGCTAGTTTCCTCACGACACATAAGTCTTTCCTTCCTAGACACATAAGTCTTAAGAGAAAAACTCATTGGTGTCTACCCGAGTTGTGAACTCGTGACCACCTCGAAAGAGTCGCACGGTCTCACCGCTGGTCTATCACAGGTTTAGCTTCAGTTTTTTGTATATTATGTATTAATTATATATGTTTATTAATTAAAAGCAATCTATACGTAATAAAAATACGGCCTACCAGTAAGACATGGGTCCTCCGTGGCTGTGTCATCGAAAGATCGAGACTTACCTGTAAATAAATGAATTTATCGTTAAAGGTGAGTGCCAGAATTCCATACATCTTTTCATACATCAAGATAGAAAAATATTTGTTATCTTAGGATCAATTATTATTTTATTTAATTTGTATGGGGGAACTATAAAATAAGAGTTATAGTCTGAGGTTTTGGACAACTACAGGTACATGATAAATATCATAAGAACAATAAAATAATAAAAGCAATAGGATATATGATAAAAATAACCATAAACTATCATCATTGATGTAAAAGTTGATCATTAATTTTTTTGTCGTCAGAAAAACAAACATTTACAATTACAAAGTTTATAATATTTATAGTGATATTTAAACAAAAAAAAACTAATAATTTTTTAATGTATGTGGGGAACATAAGAAACTTTGGTCTGTTTAGTGTTTTCCTTTCATTAAAATTGATACAAAGTTATTCTTTAAAAAATATAGTCAATTTATTATTTAGTTATTGTCTCTTTTGGTTTTTTTATTCAAATAAAGAACGCATTACGCTGTTATAAAGGTTCAAAAGGTTATGTAGAAAGCGGCCTAAATATTACTTCGTATTACTTTTAGATTCCCTTTTGATCTGGTCACTTTGTAGTTGACTTACAAAGTCTGGAATATTTATTCCCTCAACCGAAAGCTTTCGAATGTTATTTTTCAAGTTATTGTTTCTTCAAAAACGGGCACGTTCTGTTTGTTCTAATAAGCTCGGATAGACCTTATTTCTTTTGGATTTTTTCGGTCTTGGTAAGCTAAACGAGATCTTTTCGTCCCAAATACCTCAGTGCCTGAAGACCAAGGTCTTCGAACAGTGCGTGTTGTGATGACTTACGGATCCGAAACGTGGTCGCGACTATGGGTCTCATAAAAAAGCTCAGAGGCACTCAGCGGACGATGGAGCAAGCTATGCTCGGAGTATCTCTACGTGATCAAAACTGAAATAAAGAGATCCGTAGAAGAACTAAAGTCACCGATAAAGCTCAGCGTGTCGCAAAGCTCAAGTGGCGATGGGCGGGGCATATAGTGCGGAGAACCGATGGGCGTGAATGACGACCTCGCACCGGAAAGCGCAGTGTAGGTAGACTCCTGTACGAGGTTGATTGACGACCTCAAAAAAGGTCGTGGGGAGCCGCTGGATCCAGGCGGCTCAAGATCATGTGTTATGAAGATCCGGTGAAGAGACCTTTGTCCAGTAGTGGAAGTCCATCGGTTAATGAAGAAGGGATTAATTTCCTTCAAGTCTACAAAAATGATGTTATTATTAACTAGCATTTCCTACAGCTTCACTCACGTGGAAGTATTCCAAAACTCGTTCATTTTATAATATGCATAAAAGTTTGAATTTTCGGTCCCGTATTTCTTTCGGAAAAAACTTATTGCTTTATAGAGGATACATATATTTTTTTCGAACTGACTATATGCTGTTAGCCCTAATGGCTTTTACAGCGTCACCGGGCGGGACGGGCGAGCGCAGAAGCATCGTCGAGGTTGCGAAGTGCAGGGAGTAGAGCGCAGAAGCTCTACTAAAGTCGGGGAACGTGGGGATACATAAACATTTTAGGTAACGAGAACATACTGAAAGATTTAAGAGGATAAGAAATCACGTGTAGGAATAACTGAATCATATAATAGCAAAGTAATAATTGTATTAATTTGGATAACTCAAAAGCACTTAGCACACCCTTTTCTTAAGTGCCGAAAAGTTGCAAAAGTTTTATTCTCGTAACTTGTCGATATTGTTGGGAAACGAGTAACTTGCAAAGTGATGAGGCCTTTGGGAAAAATTCGTTTTTTGCTGACTTACATACAAAATGTTGCTATTCATAAGTTTATCTACACAATGAGAGTTCTTGAGACTTACATCGTTCTTATCTAAGTTTTGAATTCTTGAATAATTGTGATTTTAATCGGAGTTTTGTTTGATATGACTCTTGTCTCAAACAACTTAGATATCTATGCTATCCGAAGCAACTGTAACTCAGTTGCGTATTCCAATTCCGCTATTTAACAACGCAAACGTTATTTCACTATTTCCTATTTCGACATTTAAATATCAGATATCACTGCTACTCCTGGAGCTAAAGGCAGGATCACTGCCAATTACAACAACGGTTTTTTTTTTATAAACGCAAACGTCATTTCTGACTCATTGACTGGCCCATGTCAGCAGTGGGTAGTGACCCTGCCTTCAGCTCCGCGGGTTGCGGGTTCGATTCCCGCCGAGAGCCAACATTTTCTATAAACAATTTGTTGGTTCTTCGAGCCTGGGTGTATTTAAAATTATATACATATGTAGTATATCTACCAGTTGTCCGTCACCCATAACACAAGTATTAAGTTACTTACTTTGGGAACGGACGACCGTGAGTGTAAGTGTCCCATATATTTATTCAAATTCAAATTCAAAATATTCTTTTTTCAAGTAAACTCGTAAGCAAGTGCTTCTGAATCGTCAATTCAAAATCAATACTCAAACCGAAACGCTTTCTTTTCGTACCATAAAGTGTGGATTGCATTAGGGTCGTAATGTTTGAAAAGGATAACGTTATATGAACATATGAGTAAAAGAGTTTCTCCGTTTTTAGTTTAATTAGTCCGTTTTTAGTACGCATTCCGAACGCTCATTCGGCAACGACTTAAAATGTGCGTCTTTAATTAAGACATCATGGTATGAAAAAGCAAAACAATTTAGTTTACGTATTCAATTGAGTCGCAATAAGAGTTCCTGGTAGGCTTGCAGATCTCACTGCTACTCCCGGATCTAAAGGCAAGATCACTGCCAATTGCAACAACGGTCTAAATGGTAGTTTTTTTTATAAAATCGATTCTGGTAATAAGGCCGATCATAGTTTCAAACTTTCGCAAACGATCGAAATCGATTTCAGTTACTTGTAACGGACCATCGAGCGCACTCTAGACTGCGACGAGCACTCTCCACTCCCAAGCAAACGAGTGCCGTTTTAGAATTCAATAACACACCATCTAGGCCAAGGTGATTGTATTTCAGTAACCAGTCGCGTTATCATATATTCGAGTTAATTTAATGCAACCTAAGTTTGCGAAATTAAATCCTTCCAACGAACAGTAGCTGTACCGCGTAGTCAGCGCATCTCAAATATACGTATTGAAATAATAATAAAGATGCAACTTATCGCTAATTAATAATTCGCTAATTACTTTTACAAACTTTTAAGACGTATCCATAATAAATTTATCTTCACCTGCCTTCTTTAATTTCGCTTCACAATAAAAGAAGAAACATCAACAACAACCCAAAGAAATACCTATGTCACAGATGCTATAATAGAATCATTTTTCTATAATCCGCGTTTATTAAGAGAATCTATGTAATGCTAAGTGTATGAAGGCAACATTCACATACCTTATACATGCAGGACAACTCACTACACGTATCCCAAAATGGAGCCACGAGCAGCAATGTACACAAGCAGTACACACCACCATGAAATACTTGAATCAATTGAATACTTGAATACAAACTGAATACCGAATACTTGAATCAACCTGATTGAATCAACAGGAGGGTTCCTGTTTACCGAGGTGTCGTAAGAGGCGACTAAGCTAAGTCCTGAGTGGTATCCGGCTGCGAAGAATAGACCAGCCTCATTTCTTACCGAGGTGTAGTAGAAGGCGACTAAGGTAAGTTGACGTCAGGCAGGCGGCCGGTCGTTAAATACATAGCCAAATCATGTGACAACACGTTAGTAACATGTTGCGCCGACCCCACTTGAATGGGATAAGGGCAGGATAATGGTGATTTTCTAACTATAATAAAAAATAGCTATATTGTACTATTTTGGGAAGGTTGATTCTCGCACTAGGTCGCTCTGTACCGCGATAAATATCTGTTCATTTCATTTATAATGCAATTGTGAAATACACATCAATAACTTAATCAATATTCGTATTACATTATAATGAGGCCAATATTATTTTATAATTAAGGCCTTATTAGAACGTGCTAGAAACTTCAAAAAGTCAAATGTAGGTTAAGAATAATGTACAGCATGACCGAGAATTGTCACAGCGAGTTTCGAACAAAGGGTTACCTTCATCTCTATGAAAAGACGCCTTTTACAAATTTCATGTTTACATAACGCGAATCTTTATTTGCCTTTGTTAGTTGGAGTGGTCTTGTGATTCCTTGAACAAAGTAACAATACGGATAAATTAAAGGAGATGGTTTATCTTTTTAACATATATACTTATTATACGGCGAGACCGTGCGACTTTTTCGAGGAGAACACGAGTTCAAACCCGGGCAGGCACCAATGAGTTTTTCTATTAAAACTCATGTGTCTAATTGATAATTGCAATTTATCACACGCTTTTCGGTAATGGAAAACATCGTGAGGAAACCTGCATATCTCTAAAGAATTTTGGGTATATGTGTAACCTACCAATCCGCATTGGAGCAGCATAGTAGGTCTTAGCTCCAACCTTCTCTCCAGAAACGGAGAGGGGACGCCTATTCCCAGAAGTGGGATTGTAACAGGCCGCTACTTTATTTTTTTTTTACTTATTATAAAATAAAGTCCCCGAAGCTGTCTGTCTGTATGTAATCGATTTTCTCAAAATCTACTGAACGGATTTTAGTACGATTTTTACTAAAAGGTAGTGCAATTCCTCCGAAAGGTTTAGGTTAATATTACATAACAGTTTACAAAAGTAATAATAAAATTATTTTGCTATAATCCGCGATACAGTAAATAGAAAATATATATAGTGTAATTTCTATTTACTGTATCGCGGATTATAGCAAAATAATTTTATTATTACTTTTGTATTATGGATCTCCGCAAAGTAACGCCTAATTCTATAAATTACATAACAAACTGGTGTCGATTGTAGTTTAGAGGGGGGAATAGGTATAAAAAGCGGTGTAGATATCAGAGAGCCAGTCTCCTGCTGAGACTCGAGCGACTATGGCATGCTAAACACTGAATTTCACGCGGGCGAAGCATGTATAAAGTATGAGAACGGATAAGCTTCCTACACTTAGCATAACATAACAATCGCGGATTATAGCAAATTAATTCTATCATAACTTTTGAACCACAGTTAAGGCAAACCCCCACTAGGGGGACAGGCGACCTCAATAAAGTCACATGGAGCTCATATCATTAAGCCTCAAGATCGTATGGTGTTGAAGGCATTTGAAGAGACCATAATAACAGTGGACATTTTAGATAAAAAATGTAAGGACACATAAAATCCTCGGTTAATTTAAAATACAATGAAAACGAGGAACGCGCTGAGGTGAACCTCACAATAAAAATATCATAAGATGAACTAAAACATTCAACGTACATAAAATAAACAACAGTCATGAAGGTAAAAAGGTAGGCAATATTTAGGAAGCACATTGAAAGTTTACGGCGTAATGTCGTTATTTTTCATGAACGCAAGGTAAATTGCTCTTTGAAATAGTTAGGCTGTTACATTCCAAATGTAACGGCGAGAGTATAATTTTAAATGCCCCATTAAAATTACTTATTATTAACCCAACCCCATTAAACTCAAACTCAAAGAAATTATTTTCACCAAACTCTTACATGTTTTTTACAATAATGTTTTTAAATGTGCTGTTAAAAATGCTGACGAAAAAGGAAAAAAAGAAAAAGAAAAAAAAATTGTTATAAATAGTTCTAGTTGTAGTAAAACTGGTCGAACCACTATGCGATGGATAGACCAGATAACGTCTCTTACTCACTTATCTCTATTCATGCCATTACAACAGCCATAAAGCGGGGTGGTATTTTAGAGCGTAATACTAGGCACAACCCTCATCAGTGAAGATACGACCAAGAAGAAGAGAGAATAGTTCTTTAAGAAAACTAAAAGTTTATTATCTCATAATAGCGTCTGCTGCGATTGGACACAAATTTTTCTATTTTTAAATGTAATATATTTCGTTTTATTTACACTTAAACATATATTGTTATTAATTAGTCATTTATTGATGTCATTTAATGCTTTATTTATTGAATTAGAATTGTCACTATTCTTCTTACATGGTATGATAACTGATACATCATCTGCATACATTATACATTTATGTTGGGTGCAATTTGGGAGCTCATTAATATATAGCAGAAAAAGAAGCGGATCTAATATACTATCCTGAGGCACACCAAAAGGATTAACTTCTGACCCTGACCTAAAAGTAGTAACATATATATTTTAATTTAACTTAGATATTTCAACCGATTGCGTCCTATTACTTAAATAGCTCTTTAACAATGATGAACACAGTCCGCGTAATCCATAAATTTCACATTTTGTCAATAATAAATTATGTGATACGTAATCAAAAGCTTTCTTCATATCGCAAAAACTAGTACAGGCTGGATTTCCTTTATCGATGTGTTTAATAATCTCTTGAAATAGCATAAATACTGCCATAGCAGTTGATTTTTCTCTCTGCGTGATCATATAGATATTTATTATAAAACAAATCTCCAAAAGATGTCTGTAAGTGATCGGTTTTCTCAAAAGCTACTGAACGGATTTTTGTACAAGTTTTGTTAAAAGATAGTGCAATACTTCTGGATGGTTTAGGCTAATACCAAATTACACAGTCTACGACATCGGCGAAGGGTTGCCTGTCTATCGGTATTCTACAGGATATATTTCGAAGAGTGTACTGAAGTACTCCATAACCTAGTTCCTCTATCACCTTTCTATCAACTCACCGCTAGGCACCGGGAAAAGTTCCACCGTTACATTATCGACATCCCACGAAGGCGCATTAAGCGTTTCGCGACTTCTTTTTTACTGCGCACGGCAAGGGAATAGAATTCTCTCCCGGCATACATTTTTCCCGGGTTATATAATATGGGACTCATCAAAGCAAGAGTAAATAGGCAGCTTCTAGGCAACCGCGCTCCATCTTAGACTGTATCATCGCTTACCATCAGGCATGATGGTACAGTCTTGACTGTACCATCTTGCCTGCCGAGTAGTAATAGGTATATAGGTAGAGTAATAATAGGTAGATATAGTAATAGGCGAGTGCTTGCACTCGCCTATTACGCAATAAAAAAAAAATATAAAAATAACGATTGTTAGTCATTTATATAGAAAAAGTCGCGTATAAGTAAAAAAAAACCTCGCCTTCTGGGAGCTTTAGTCGTGTGCGCCGCATAAATCGATAGAGATGCACTCAAGTAATGTACAGAATTATAGATCTACAAAAATACTACAAAAAGTCCGTGACAGCATCCCGCTATCTCTAATGGTTAACTCAATAACACTTTGGTTTAACAATGAATTTGATGATGAAATGACAGATTAACGACGTTGAAGATATAAAAGGCCTTTACATTAAATAATTACCAGATTTTGTCGAATTTGAGCACTCAAATAGATAAGCCTTATTAACACCATTAAAAGATACTTAATATTCCGAGTATGGTAAAGTTTACGCATTTAAAGTTACCACCAAAAGCTAGTTTAGTATAAAAGTTAGGATATTCTAATTCCAAAAGTGGAATTGATAAGTAGACTTTATTATCAGCACCTATTAGAACTTTAGAACGTCAATGAGGTCAAATTAAAATATTAAAATTCTAATTTTATACTAAAGATTAGAAAATGTAGAAATGACTGATTTTATCTCCCTTTAATGGCGGGTGATATAGTATAAAGATCAGATGATTCTAAGGCATATTAGCAACTTGCTTAAAACCCCATAATAAAAACATTTATTTATTTATTTATTTAATGTAAATACATAATGTTAGAAAAGAGAAAGAAAAAATAGTATCATATGTACAAAAGTAGACTTATTCCTAAGAGGGATTTCTTCCAGTCAACCTTTGAGTGACAGAAGGAAAAGGACAAGAAGTGAAATACTGATAATGAAAATAGAAGGGAAGAAAAATAAAAATAACGAAATACTATATACATAGATTAATATTTTCACATTATAGACAAAAAATAAAAAAGATAGAGTATAAATAACAGGAATTATATAAATTTATTATAATTTAAATTTATATAATATATAACGCGTCGAACCGGAAGAGGGAAGATTGCGTACAAGTGAAACGATAGTGTATTTATTGCCACTCATACTATTAAAACATAGATTGCTGTTTATCGACAATAGAAAGTGAGTCCCAAGTGAAATTCACTATCACAGCATCAGAGGAACGTCCGTCTAAGGCTGCCTCCTTTGAGTTTGTACCATATGTAGTGGAGGCCTGGTGGTAGACTGTGACTAGTCATTCCGCTGTTGTATGAAGCTCTACTAGCGTCGGGTAACGTCGTCCTTAGGGTGCCTCCTGTGAGTCCCGACCACGCTATAGGATCCTTCTCAGTATTGCAAGTATGGATCTACCCGACGATAACATCGTTTATAGTTTCACTTAGCCTTAGTGTCCCAGCAGGCGATGTCGATCCACGAACGTATTGTATGGGAACTTTGTATGTAATTATAAAAGCACTCCTATAGTGCGAAGCAAAGTTCTAGTGGCGCCATCTGTTTCCAATGAGGAAAATACATAAACCGTATTACTAGTATATTTTTACCATAATTCCATTCAATATAAAAAAAACTTTTGAAACTTACATAATCTAAAAATTATAATGAATCTACCACTGTTAACTAAAGGTGCTTACCAAAGAATCAGCAGGAAACTTGGGAGTCACTGCTTTTCGATATTATGTATTTAAAATGAGTTATTTATATAATTATCAGTTGTCTATCACCCATAACACAAGTATTAAAATACTTTGGGTCGGATAACCGTTGTATTTTATTGTGCCATATATTTCATTATTTAAGTTGTAATAGAAAAACTCATTGGTGCCCGGGGTTTGAACTCGATAAGTAACTCCCTCCGTTCCGTTATCACGGCAATTTATATATACATTAATCAAACCCTTTGCGACGGTAAATGGAAATGGCTTCGCTTTGAATCGTAAATTTCAGATTTCTGCCTAGACAGTCAAAAGCTTAACCGTTAGTTTGAACTAAGTATTAGTCAATCGACCACAAGTATACGTATGTAATTTACCTTCAGAAAATGTTTCTCATATTTTAAAAGTAAGTAAGTAAAGCAAATGAAATTATTTTGCTATGATTCGCGATTAAGTAAATAGAAAATATATGTAATGCTAAATATAAAGTGGACTATCATCCATAAATCCATGCATGATCCGTAAAATCATTTATCAATATGTCATCATCACTCGCTTACCCTTACCCCACTCTAAGTGGGGTCGGCGCAATATTTCTTTGCCTTCTATTCTCCTCTATCATTCGTCAACTCTGGTGCCATTCCTTTTATATGCATATCATTCTGCACACAGTCCATCCATCGTTTCTTCGGCCTCCCTCTAGTCATACATCCATCTACATTCATATTCAAAACTCTTTTGGTCAAGATTTTCATCCCTCCTCATTACATGACCATACCAACTTAATCTCTTACCTCTCATCTTTTCTATAATGGGCGCAACTTTAAAACTTCCCCTAACATACTCATTTCGAATTCTATCAAATCTTCTCACACCACACATCCATCTTAACATTCTCATCTCATTGACATGCACCTGTCTTTCATCCTTTTCTTTTATTGCCCAACATTCTGATCCATTTTTATATACATATGTCCTATTCACTTAATCGCGAATTATGGCAAAATAATTTCATTATCACTTTTGTATTATGGATCTCCGCATAGTAACCCCTTATCGTACTTATTACTTATCATATATCATAGCATTTTAATTATGCGATAGTTTAAATTTTATAGATAAAAATGAAATGACGTTTGCTAATCTCGCGTAAAAACGGCTTAACCGATTTGGCCAATTTTGGATGTGAAATATTTGTCAGATGGATCAGCTAGTTAAAAATAAACTCTTTGTGAAGTCTTTTGACATAAGTCTAGTCTACAAACCTAGATAAGTTCAAAATAAATAATAGAAACATAACTGTTCAAACTATTCCCTAACAGATTATGGTTAACATATGTGGTAGCAAAAGTAAGTAAATTGTTTCTGGGTTTGGGTATAAGATTGCATTAAAGCAGTTAAAAAACACTGTTAAAAAGAGGCCGATACAGAAAGCCTACTATACTGTTGAGGATTACTTAGATGATAAGGATGTGTGAATATAGGTGCACTTCTACCCTGTACAAGACAGTAATGACTAATTATAAGATTTATATTTTAAAAAGAGTCACCGCCTAGTTTCTTGCTGGCTCTTCTCGCTAGGAACAACTTGCCGAACCAGCAGTAGAGTCAACGATTCAAAAGCACTTGTTAACAAGTTTACATGAATAAAGAATATTTTGAATTTAAATCTTAATTTGAACATAACCCATAGGCGAAGCTATAGTTGAGGGTTTTTCAGCAGTGTATAAAATATGCCTTCAGAAATACACTTATAGTGCCCGATCTTATAGTAAACATCGATGTGCATTATTTAATGCAACGAAACAGCCGGCCAGTTCGGTTTTGTAGAGCGCTGTCACTGTCATACAGTGACAGCGGGTTAGTCAGTCTGTGCGACAGAGACGATGCTCTATGAAGCAGAATCTAGCCGATTTCTCTCTCTAAGCCTCGATGTGCATTATTTATTGCCGGGTACTATACTTGAATTAGACAAAAAATCCACTACTTTAGAATAATATTTTAGTCTTCCTTCAGAAGACGTGCAAAATTATAGCTACGTTTTATTTTATTTCTTTTCCGTCTAAGAGCTTTTATGTAAATACTGTAATCCGTAATTATAGGAACTGTTTGCGTATATGTGTGTTATTCCCGACCACTTAGTTCTAAATCATTACTAATGTGAACACAGCAGCCCGTTGTCGCCGCGTAGCGGCTATACATCAAGATTATATTGCGTAACCCAAACGGTTAACTGGTTACATTATTTTACTAATTAATCTAGTGCAAGATGAAAATGTAACTAAAATGTTTCTATGATTTATAGAAGCAGGCGTTACTTTGCGGAATATTAAAGGCACTATAACAGAACTACTTAAAAACGAAGCTTCATCAGGAGGATAGGCTCCACGACAAAATTGAGATTTTGTTGGTGGTGATATCTTGCAGGATTAGTATCACCTATTACCATACGCAATTACCATCTTTATCACCATACTTCATTAGCATTACAATATAGTAACCGAAGCATTGTCAAGAGATAGGCTCTTCGTTAAAAATTACAAATTGAACGAAAAATGCGAAGTAATTTTTTTTACAACGGTATATGAAATGTAGCATACAACAATATTTTGTATCATGCATAACAAAGTTGTCTTTTAATTACAGACTATACCGAAATAATTTAAAAATAACGCCTTCTTATATAAATTATTTAAAATAATATTAACTCCACAGTTAAATAATTTATAGAATTAGGCGTTACTTAGCGGAGATCCATAATACAAAAGAAATAATAAAATTGTTTTGCTATAATCCGCGATACAATAAATAGAAAATATATATAGTGTTAAATGTATAGTGAACTATCCGTATTTTCATACCCGATACGTGCAGGATTCGTAAAAACACATGCACAAACCTTCACCACTTCCACCACAATTCGTCAAGTCCTCAGTTTGTCAACACCACGTAAAGCCTCACAGAAAACAATTTTTTATTGGTTTCGATAAAAGTAAAGTAACGGTCTGTTACAAACCCACTGCTGGGCATTGGCCTCTTCTCTCTGTTCTTCAAGTAAAGGAGTTGGAACTAAAACCTAGCAAGTTACTCCAATGCGGATTGGTACGTAACACATCTTCTTAGGGTGCCATCTTCTTGCGAAGTTCGGCGATTAAGGCAATCTGAACTTTTGATGCCGCGGCTCGAAATAAAGAACGGGTGCTTTTGCCTAACCACTGGCGTAGGTTTTTAGCCTAGATGTTCTCCTTCGTCGTACACTTCGCCTTCCTTGAATTTTTCCCTTGTACGATCGGATGCAGCAATTCATATTTGGAATTTTTCGCAATAACACAGCGTAACACATATCCGCAGCATTCTTTGGATATCTCTAGATCTTTAGGTTTCACTATGTTTTCTTTCACCAAAAAGCGTGCAATAAATTGCAATAATCAATAAGACACGTAAGTTTTAACAAAAAACTCATTGGTGCACTCTCTGAATGTAGGTTATGTTAAAATTCTAGCAGGTGTTGTTTAAATTTCAACAAAAATTCGGATTACTTTTACATTAAAGCTTGTCGACATTTATAAGGACAATCTCTATATAATAAAGGCGTCTTTAAGTGATTCAAGGAGATTTAAAGTATTACATATATTCAATAAGTGCCCTCTTAAGTATCTTTCAATCAAAGATCACGAGAAAGGAACCTTTTGTTGTCGATAAGAACATCCGTAGACGCAATTAAGGAGGGTTCTTTGTGATTGATCTGTGTGGAGATTAAAGCAATATATATCAAATATTTCTTGTCTAGGCTAACAGTAACATTGCGACCATCTTTTGTAATTGCTCATTACTTTATCAATCTCGTTCAACTCTTATTCATTCTGGGAGTTTAACTTAAACGATTAAATCCGAAACTATGATAGCCTAGCAGTGAGACCGTGCGACTTTTTTGAAGGGGTAACGGGCACTAATGGTTTTCTGTCGAAACTTATTTGTCTAATTGATATTTGGAATTTTTTACATCGTTTACGATGAAGTAAAACATCGTGAAGAAACGTTCATATCTCTACAAAATTCTGGGAATATGTGTAACTTACCAATCCGCTCATAATTCATTTAATATTCTTCACACTTGTGATAAGTGACTCCGACTCAACATGTGAGAACAACTTGAGATAATAAAAAATAACAATGGCCACTAAATTAACCGCGCAAGTAAATGTCTCCAATTCCGTTTTGCTACATGTGTTAGGAAGGGGGAAGGTTGTGGTGGGGGTTGAACTATTTAAGACTACTTGTATGAGTGGCACGGCGCATTGCGATTTTGTCATGGAGCCTATCCTCCTGATGATGCTTCGGTTTCGGAGCGAAACGATCGTCGAAATTGTGGTGGTGGTTGTGTGTTCTGCTTGTGTGCATTGTTGTGAGGTGCGTAAATTTTGACTGCTTTATACACATTAGCTTTACATGAATTCCCTTAACGTGCGGATTATAGCAAGGTAGTTCTGTTATAGTACCTACCAATCCGCATTAGACAAGCGTAGACTGTCTTAGCTCCAACCTTTCTCTCTAAGCACAGAGAGATGAGGCTTATCTATATATGAGCAATGGGATAATAAATAAATAAATATATATATATGGGACACTTACACGGTCGTCCATCCCAAAAGTAAGTAACTTAATACTTGTGTTATGGGTGACGGACAACTGGTAAATATACTACATGTATAATTTTATATACATACTTAAATACAAATATACACCCAGGCTCGAAGAAGCAACAAATTGTTTATAGAAAATGTAGGCCCTTGACGGGCGGAGCTGAAGGCAGGGTCACTACCAACAGCGCCAACCGGCCACTCGATAATAAGAGGGTATTACTTTCTCTCCATAATACTTTGACAATGATGTAAAAATGTCCCATACAACAAAGATAGTTAGATCTATATTTGTTGTATGGGACACTAAAACAAGCCGTAACAACGTTAGTAATCAATGTAACAAGAAAGTACGTTTTAGCACCTTGTTAACTTTCAGTCGAATTTGCAATCGAACATCTCTAATTGGCTTACCGGAGATACCTTTAGTGAATTAGTAGAGCTTGATTCGAAATCTATTGAAGTGTACCGCGGTGAGTTTGTTTTTTTTTATTTAGATGTATTCTTTAATACATCATCATCCTACTGTCCTTATCCCACTCTAAGTGGGGTCGGCACATGTTACAGACATATTTTTATCTATTTATTTAACTATTTTAACAATTAACAAACGTTACTTAACACTATAAAAAACCATAGAGGTTTGTGCTTAGTGCTAATATCGTCTATATTTATTACATCATAAATATAGTACAGTATTACACAGTTGTATGAATTTTTATTTACTTTTTTATTTTTAAAGGGAAATAGGCAAGTACCGTTATATTTTAATAACTAATTTATATAAATTTTAGTCATTTTAACGTATTAAGAAAGTATTCTTTTAATTTAAATGTAATATTCTTAGTTGTTATTGTGTTAACAAGATCGCGCGGTAGTTTATTTTTGTTGTCACATGATTTGGCTTCGTATTTTACGACCGGCCGCCTGCCTAACGTCAACTTACCTTAGTCGAATTTTACGACCCCTCAGTAAGAAAGAAGGTGGTCTATTCTACTCAACCGGATACTACACGGTGGGTCAACTTACCTTGGTCGTCTTTTATGCGACCTCGGTAAGAAATCAGGATGGTATATTCTACTCAGCCTTGCCTTGAAAATAGCAAGTTTTTAGGGCAATTAATTGAATAATTTACAGGAATATGCTTTACTTTAAATTCAATTACTACAAAGTTATACTCATTACTTTGCTTTAATCCGCCGTGTGGTATCCGGCTGAATCGAATAGACCACCCTCACTTCTTACCGAGGTGTCGTAAAAGGCGACTAAGGTAAGTTGACCCACTTTGTGTTATCCGTTTGAGTTTCTACTCAAGGCCATCCTCTTTCTTATCGAGGGTCGTAAAATAAGGTAAGTTGGCGTCAGGCGGGCGGCCGGTCGTAAAATACGTAGCCGAATCATGTGACATGTTTTTAACATGTTGTGCTGAACCCACTTTGAGTGGGATAAGGGCAGCAGGATGGATTAGTAATATATTCTTTTTATCTCTATACCACAGTCCATTATCCGAAGCATCATAATAAGACTTGTAAATCAATATGGAAAGAAACATAAGCAAAACTAACGTTATTCTAAAAGTTAACGAGTTAAAGAAACGCTAGCGTCTTTGTAAAAAAACGCATTAAACTTTAAGTACACGCCTCAAGTACACCCCTGAGGGTAGTACAAGCATGTAATTGTGCTCCAAATACGCGCAATGAAGACACCCATATACTTTGTAGACAAAGTAAGATATAAAGATTTTACGATCGGCTTTATTGTGTAATTCACTCATCTTAATTTGCTGATTACTGCATTGTTACATTTATGAGTTACCCTAATTATTTAATTTATTACACATCTAAACAAATTATTTCAGACTAGCTTTTAAGTGCAACTTTGTTCGCGTGGACTCCAGTCTTATTATTTGACGAAACCTTAATACTTATATTGATTATGGTGAAAGTGGGTTAACCTTAAAAGCTAGACATATTCTGTCGCGGACTTTTATTTAGAACTCTTAGAGGGAAATAATTTTGTAATACATGATTTTCAATAACTGCCGTTTTCGGATTATTTTTTTTTCGTTGCTTCTCTCCTATTCATCTTAGCGTGATGTTGTATGGTTTATAGCCTTCCTCAATAAATGGACTATCTTACACTCAATGAATTTTTCAAATCGGTCCAGAAGTTCCTGAGATTAGCGCGTTCAAATAATCAATCAATCAATCAATAAATTAATCAATCGATCGATCTATCTATCGATCGATCAATCAATCACTCAATCAGTGAATCAATAAATAAATAAATAAATAAATAAATAAATAAATAAATAAATAAATAAATAAATAAATCAATCAATCAATCAATCAATCAATCAAACAAACAAACAAACAAACTCTCCAGCTTTATATATTAGTATAGAGTATAGATATCAGAAGTTATGATGGAATTGTTTTGCTATGATCCGCGTTTGTTGAGAGAATCTATGCAATAATTAAGTGTAAAAAGCAGTCAACGTTCACATACCTTATACATGTAGGAATAGTCACCACAAGTATTAGAAAACTCCGTCACCAACAACAGGCATTAACGATCATCATCAACGAACCACAATAGGCATACTTACTGTAGCATCACAATATATATACAATAGTAATATTCTATTTGTAGGGTATTCCCTATCGGAAGGGTATCTATATCAGTATGTATAAAACAAAATTTGATGTATATCATAGACATACGAGAGGTCACAAAAAGCTTGCGATACCTGCGTCGCGACTCAGCATAGTAAGCAACTCATTTGTTGGTCTCGCTATTCGCTTCTATTATATCATTCCTCAATCCATTTTAGACCAGTCTACAGAAAGATTCAAACTAAGTATAAAAAATATGCTTATAAATAAGTAAAGCATATTACCAAATTTAAGATTATTTGGATGGTAAGAATGCCTGGATTTGAAAATCCTTTCCGCTTCATACGAAACAGCGGTTTAATGATGTATAATTGAAAATATTTAAAAGATAGACCGCCGAGTTTCTTGCTGGTTCTTCTCGGTAAGAGCAACATTCCGAACCAGTTGTAGCTTCATTAATCATATTGATGCTTGACGATTCAAAAGTGCCTGAAATGGTTTATTTGAATAAAGATTATTTTGATTTGTTTTGATTTGACTAAGCGATTGTCGTGGAGCCTATCCTCTTGATGATGCTATGGTTACGGAGCGAAATTTTAATTGCCGTAGTGAGTGTGTGTAGAGCTTGTTGTGTTATGATATTGATACTACACGGCGGTTAAAAAAAACAATACAAAAGCAGCGAAATTACATTAAAATTCCAATCTGTTTACGTGAACGCGATTGGAGTGTCATTTCAAAACAATTTTTTCAAGGGTCATTCCATAAAAACGCTATTGTGACGGAATCAGAGGGGAAACAAAACGTTTTATCACATACAATCATTTATCAGAAACTAGTGGGTTGGAACGGAACGTGGTTTGGACGTCGTGTGCTTTTTTGTTTTGTGCCTTTTTGTATTGTTTTCGTATACGCCCGATTTATATTTTATGGAATCTGTATTGTACAGCTTCTGGTGTAAATGGTGAATGATTTTGGTTAAGCAAATAATATACGTAGGAATCTGAAATCATTTATTTAATTTATAGAAGGAAGGAGGCGTTATTTTGCTGAATCCCATAGTACTAAAGTTATGATACATTTATTCTGCTATAATACGCATTTGTTATGAAAATCTGTTTAATACTAAATGCAGGAGGCAAAACCATTCTCATACATTATACATGCAGGATTAGTAGCACGTATCACGAGACGTCATCATAGAAGGAGGCTTTATTTCATGAAATTTCATAGTACAAAATATATAATAGAATTATTTTGTTATATTTACTTATTATACAACAAAGTCCCGAAAAGCTGTCTGTCTGTATGTAATCGATTTTCTCAAAATCTAATGAACGGATTTTTGTACAGTTCGCGCAGTTGCTAAAAAATTTGCTTGATGGGAGCGTTAGTCGCGTGCGCTGCGTAAACCAGCAAAGATACGCTAAAGTAATGTACTAAAGAATTGTAGATCTATAAAAATTCTCTAAAAAATTCCGCAATAGCACGTCTCTACATCTTATGGTTAACTCACAATAACTACTGTTATGTTTAGAATTTGAATTCTAGAAAAAAATTGTGACACGCAGATTTCCACGCGGGCGAAGCAGCTGGCATAGCAAGTTATTATTATATAACATAGTCCCCATAAGCAGTCTGTCTGTACTGTCTGTTTTATCAAAATCTACTGAATGGAATTTTTTTTCGGTTTTTACTAAAAATTATTGCAATTCTTCTGAAAGGTTTAAGTTATAATACAATAATACAATCTATATAAAACGATAATGTGCTATGACATTATCGTTTTATATAGATTGTATTGAAAAAGTCGCAAAGTTGTAAAAAACCTTGCCTTTAACCAACATAAACAAACGCGGACCATAGCAAAATATGTATCATAACTTTTAATTTCAAACTCTTTACTATACAACTTGATACCATTTTGTCGCATTATGATAAGAATGCGTGGATATAGCCACTCTTAACAAGACATTAATAACTATATGTAACTAGTGATAAGAATTATTCTTTGAAAAGAGCAACCGAGTTTCTTGCTGGTTCTTCTCGGTAGGAACAGCTTTCCGAACCAGCAGTACATGTTGACGATAAAAAAAGCATTTGTTTACAAGTTTACCTGAATAAAGAATATTTTGAATTTGAATTTGAATACAAAACCTTCAAACAAAGAAATAAGAAATATTCTTGCACTGGCTAAAATACTGCCAAGTGTACAGGTTTTCCTTACATTTCCCCGTGCGCTATGTAAACAATTCCGCCCTAGTAATTTTCACAGTTCCCAACGGACGTATAAAAATGTCAAATAAACCTGAACCGGGGATAACGGTTAAATTACGGTTAAAGATAACTATAATGTATCATCTTTTACCGCAATGACGTTGAAAGCTTTTACTGAAAAATGAACGTCCTTATGTTTTTCTATTAACTATCCAATATTCGTTATTATAGAAATGCCATGTGGTATCCGGAGTAAAATAGACCACCCTCATTTCTTACCGAGGTGTCGTAAGAGGCGACTAAGGTAAGTTGACCCACCGTGTGGTATCGGGTTGAGTAGAATAGCCATACTCATTTCTTACCGAGGTGTCATTAAAGGTGACTAGGGTAAGTTGACCCACCGTGTGGTATCCGGTAGAATAGACCACCTTATTTCTTACCGAGGGCTCGTAAAATACGACTAAGGTAAGTTGACGTCAGGCAGGCGACCGGTCGTAAAATACGTAGCCAAATCGTGTGACAACATGTTTGCAACATGTTTTGCCAACCCCACTTAGAGTGGGATACGGGCAGGAGAACGATGATGATTCATTATTACATATAAGTGACATAGTTTTAACCGAATTACGTAAATGCGTTGTGAAACCGAAGACATCATCAGGAGATCATGAATTTTCGAATTCATCTAAAGCAGGTACTTGAGTTTTCTACAATATACATACATGTACCTCATTAATATCAAATTTTGCGCGTTTTAGTGAATAAATTATCTGAACATTTTTGATAAAGACATCAAGTGAGTCTAACAAGGCTTTTGCTACTAGCCTTTTTATCCCTAAAGGGTTGGCACAGAGAGTCGACTTGTCCTGGTTAATGATTTATAGTAATAATAAGCAATAATAAGCAATAATAAGCACGATTATCCCCGTCGTGTGGAAGCCGTAGCTGAGTAGAATAGACAACCCTCATTTCTTACCGAGATGTCGTAAGAGGCGACTAAGGTAAATTGATTCACCGTGTGGTATCCGGTTGAGTAGAATAGACCACCCACTTTCTTATCGAGCGGTTGTAAAATACGACTAAGGCAAATTTTCTTTTTTCAAATTCACCTTAAAAGACTTAGCAAATTACAAAAGATTTTTATTCAATATTTTATATCATTTGTTAGCGACAAAATAAATGCAATTATTTCGAAGCAAACTGAGATCAGTAAAGAGAAACAGAAAATGAATTAGAACGTTGCCAGCTGTTAAAAGTTTGATTTAGTCGTTGGTTTGAAAATGCATTTGAGGCAAAAGTTTCATTTGTAAATAGTGGCACGTACTTAAATTACGGGCACTATTTTAGTCTGTTCTATTCTGAATTAGTTGGCTACGAAGCATTGTAAATTAGGGGTCATTCACATTGAAATTAAAGTAGCAATAAATATGTAATAATATTTCACAGCATCGTAAAGTTTTAGAGATCTTAAGTTGCTTGAGAGGACAAAAGGGGATTATTTAGGCATTATTTTAGACAACTGGTTTTCAAACGTTTTTGAAACGATTCGCTATATAAATATTAGGTCCTTACATATGAAATTGGCGTTTTCTATGGGAGGAACATAAAGTCGTTTTTTTTTTAATGAAATATATTTAATTAATCAAAGTATGTACCATTGCTATGTATGCACTTTTGCCATCTCATAGGTAGTTCATTGATCCCCTTACTAAAAAAACCATTCGGGCGGGAATCAATAAAATCTTGAAGGCGGTTTGGACTGCCCCATCGGAGTTGAATTTTTTTCCTTGCAAGTAAACATCCAAATTGCGAAAAAAATGGTAATCTGTTGGAGCAAGGTCCGGAGAGTACGGTGGATGTCTAAGACATTCTAATTGAAGCTCCTATGATTTGGTAGCCGTCTGTTGTGCAGTGTGTGGTCTAGCGTTGTTCTGAAGCAGCAGTGGCCTAGAGAGATTGACCAGGCTCGGTTGTTTAGCAGCTAGCTTTTCCATCATGGTTTGCAGTTACTGACAATAGATATCTGCCGTAATCGTCTGGCCAGATTTAAGAAAGCTGTAGTGAACGACACCGGCACTAGTCCACCAAACACTTACAAGCAACTTTTTTTTAGTCAATTTTCGCTTAGGGCAGGATTTAGCTGGTTCGCCAGGGTTCAGCCATTGCAATGAGCACTTCCGATTATCGTAGAGGATCCACTTTTCATCACAGGTAATGATTTGATTTAAAATTCCTTCATTATTGTGCCGGTTGAGTAACGTAACGCAGCAGTCGACGCGCGTTTGTCGGTTTGCTTCACTCAATTCATGAGGTACCCATCTATCAAGCTTTTTCACCTTCCCAATTTGCTTCAAGTGGATTGGAATAGTTTTATCACTAACACCGGAGCCTGCAGCTAACTCGGACGTGGTTTGCGATGGATCCGCTTCCACAATAGCCTTCAATTCTTCATTATCAACTTTGGTCTCCGGCCGTCCATGAGGCTCGTTCTGCAGATCGAAATTTCCAGAACGAAAACGTTGGAACCAAAAACGCACTGTGTTTTCTTTTGCGACACCGTCACCATACACATCATTAATCCTTCGAACCGTTTCTGCAGCACTGGTGCCACGGTGGAACTCATACTCGTAAATAACGCGATATTTCATGTTTTCCATTTTGTAAACAGAGTGACACAAAGAAAAAAACAAAAGAAGAAAAAACAAATGAATTAGAGGGTTTGCAACACAAATGCATGAGTAAATAGCTGTATGAATTTGAATTTGGAATTCCTAACCATAAAGGTAATATTTGAGATCAAAGTGACCAGTACGACAAAACGCCAATTTCATATGTAAGGACCTAATAATCCCTTTTGTCCTCTCAAGCCACTTAAGATCTCTAAAACTTCTAAAATCTATAAATCATCTAAATTAAATAATTAAAGGCCTTGCCGTGATGTATTCGATTAAGTAAATAGACCACCCACATTTATTACCTAGATGTCGTAAAAGGCGACTAAAGTAAGTTGATCCACCGTGTGGTATCCGGTTGAGTAGAATAGACCACCCTTATTTCTTACTGAGGTGTCGTAAAATACGACTAAGGTAAGTTTACGTCAGGCAGGCGGCCGGTCGTAGAATACGTAGCCGAATCATGTGACAACATGTTTATAACATGTTGTGCCGACATGACTTACGACGGGATAAGGGCAGTAGAATGATGATGATAATAATAATTAAAGGCCGTAAGAAATTATACTAATAACGTTAAATATACAACCGGAGGATATACTTAAATTACAAAATATGTCAAATTAACGCTCGCAGATGCATAACGCATTATTTAAAATATTAGATAGAGTTGCAACATGTATAGTTTATAAAATGCATCAGTATACTATTTATGCTTAAAATTTTACATAACAGATTGTTTCGTGATGATTTAAAAATACTTGTGACATTATGCTTTTTGTCGTTATTGCTGCCATATAAAAAATTTCTAGTATGAAATTTTAATTTATTTTTTCCATAAAATCGACCTCTTTTATGTCAATTATTTTTTCCGCTGTAACACAAACTGTAATTGTATCAAAAAAAATTAGCATACAATATAGTTTACAGTCATTTTGTTAAGAAAACTGTTACAAAATTCGATAAAAATGAGTCAAACCATTTGCACAAGTGTTCTGTGAACACGTCAATACGCTGTGTTCTCGTTCTAAGTAAATATTTTTACTACGATACATTTGGGTACTGATTGTAAACATTTATGGTTTAGATAATGTATATTTCCTTTAATGTACATTTATGTGTTAAGCCATGGTGATCGAGCATATCACTTACCCCGCATGTGACCCGTGAGGTCTAAAAACATGTTTACAATTATGTTTTAGTCTATAACAAATTATATACTATATTGTTTGTGTATTTATAGAAGCAAACGGTTGACTGGCTCGTTGGCGCAGTGGGTAGTGACCCTGCCTTCAGCATCACGTCGCGGGTTCGATTCCCGCCTAGGGCCAACATTTTCTATAAAAAATATATGTTGGTTTTTCGAGCCTGGATATGTATTTAAAGTTATATTTGTAGTATATCTACCAGTTGTCCGTCACCCATAACACAAGTATTAAGTTACTTACTTTGGGATCGGACGACCGTGTGTGTAAGTGTCCCATATATTTATATATTTATTTTATTTATTTGCTAAGCAGCTAAGAAAAATGGTGGGTACCAAATATTTTAATTTTTTACTCTTACCCCAGAGATATTTTGGTTGGATTTCCAAAAAAAGTCACAATAACAATAATATATTTGAAACCTAAGCAATAATTACCGATCCAAATCATGCAATTAGATTATAGAAGTAGGGGTTACATTCTATAGTAGTCAATTCCATAGTACAAAAGTTAGGATAATTGATATTACGTAATTAATTTAAAACTATATGGGATATTTATTGATGCTGTTGGATATCTAACAAATAAATAAATAGGTTCCACGATAAAATCCCAAAGCTATTCGTAATCCTGCATGCGCACGATATAAGACTGTTGTTTCTTTGTACACTTAACATTACATAGATTTTTTTAACAAACGCGGATTTTAGCAAAATAATATTTTCATTACTCTTTGTATTTTGTTTCACTAAAATGAAAATCTTTATTCCAAATGTCAGAGTCACTAGACTTGTTAATTATTTAGAAAGTTTCATTTTAACGCTACAGCGAATGCGCGATTGCTTGGAAACGCTATAATTGCCTTTTATATATAAATAGTACGCTAAGGAACTTCAATAGCCTATTTTAGGGTCCTCGCCCACGGCGATTTTTTGTAGCGCTGCTGACGCGCGTTTAATAAACGCGCCACAGTATTGCAGACATTTCAAACGCTTTACTGCTCTGCGACTGTGATAGCCCAGCGGTGAGACCGTGCGACTCTTTCGAGGTGAACACGAGTTCGAACCCGGGCAGGCACCAATGAGTTTTTCTATTGAAACTCATGTGTCTAATTGATAATTGCAATTTATCACACGCTTTTCGGTGACGGAAAACATCGTGAGGAAACCTGCATGTCTCTAGAGAATTCTGGAGATATGTGTAACCTACCAATCCGCATTGGAGCAGCTTGGTAGGTCTTAGCTCCAACCCTTCTCTCCAGAAACGGAGAGAAGAGGCCTATACCCAGCAGTGGGATTGTAACAGGCCGCTACTTTACTTACTTTTTACTTTACTGCTCTGCGACTGTATTGTTGCTGCACGCACTGCCGTAAGCGTTAATTCACAAAACATCGAATATGATATTCCAAAACATTTTTTTAATTTAAACTATCGAGAGTGGTATTCATAGTTAATGTATAGATCCGGCTATACTCACGTCTTGTTTTATCGTACGAGCCCGACTAGTTTTAAGGCTATACGGCTTGCACTGAACTCAGTTCATGCCGCGATAACGCCATCTGAAGAGTTCATGAATAACAGCCCCGTATGGGCTTGAAACTGGTCGGACTCACCCCATAAAATAAGATGTAAGAATAGCCAGTTCTATAATTATTCTAAAACAATTTCTAAATTTAAGGTCGTAGTTTTTCTTTATATTCTAAACATCTATTGTTAATAATGTCCACCTTTTTAGTAATCTATTTTTATTAAATTGTACATCCAATACTAACTGGCTGGTTTGCGTCGTGGGTTTTTGTTTTCATTCAGGGAGAAAAAAATCCCTACGAACTTCTGCCTCAAGATAGGGTGTGTCCGACTCGCACGGACTAAAACAACCTCCCGGAAAACTGCAAGATTCGCACGAAACCGCAATGCATTTCTTCATGCCAATCTTGGGTTTATGTGAATTCACTTTTATTTTTTTTGTTTTTGCTCCTTTGCCTCTCGCCGGACCATTATTCTCCTCAACATTTCTTCGTAATTGCGCTAATCTTCTGCGCTGGATAGCATGCGTGCCATAAAGTTACTGGCGTTAACCTCTGCACTCTCGCCCTGGGCAGCTGCACTTAAGTCCATAGCGCAGTGGGTAGTGGGTTCGATTCCCACCAAGGGCCAACATTTACTATAAACAATTAGTTGGTTTTTCGAGCTTATATATTTAGCAGTTGTCTGTCATCCATAACACAAATATTAAGTTACTAACTTGGGGATGGACGACCATGTGTGTAAGTGTCCCATATATTGTATTATTATATAAATACTGACGCTGCTTTCTCATGCTTCGGCTGGTTAAAAAGTAGCACCAAAGACATCTTGACTAGTAATTTTGCCTCAACAGATTTCTTTGCAATTTTTGTGACGTTATTGAGTCGCGTTTGCATCGCGACAGAAGTGCGACAGCATCGCGTTTACATTGGTACTGAATCGTGGTAATGTTGGCGAGGGCACACAGTTAGCGACTGCTTTGCGAATGTATCGATACGAACGCGCAACATCATCGCTACAAAAAGTCGCCGTTGGCGAGAGGCCTTATTGCCTCGAAGCGTATAGCTTTTATTTGATTTTGTACTTTATATTCATGCACATAGAATGTAATGTTGCTTACCACCAGAAGAAAATCACATAATATGCTAATTGCTGCCACTACGTTTAATTCTCGCTGTTCCTGGTAATAATTATCCTGATTCCAGAGCTCTGTTCCTTTGTAATGAATCCCGAATAATATGAAAGGAAAATATAAATTTTTAATATTGCGTTTACTTATTTTATAGAAAAATGCGTTACTTTGCTCTGTTTTTTTTATACTAAAGTAATGAAAATATTCTTTCAACATCCAATTATATTAAGAAAACTCTGGCCATCGAACCTTCGACCCCTGGGAGCTGAAGGCAGGGTCACCGCTACCTGCACAAACTGGCTAAGCAAATATCAGTGCGTAATTGAGATTATTTTAATACTGCAGGCCTAACATGAACTCTTATTGCGACTCAATTGAAGACGTAAACGAAATTGTTTTGCTTTTTCATACCATGACGTCTTAAAGACGCACACTTTAAGTCCTTGCCGAATGAGCGTTAGGAATTCGTCCTAAGAACATGTGAGTAAAAGAGTCAGAGTTATCTATAGTTTATATAACGTTATCCTTTTCAAACATCACGACCCCAATGCAATCCACACTTCATAGTACGAAAAGAAAGCGGTTCGCGGTCGTCGTTTACGTCTTCAATTGAGTCGCAATAAGAGTTTAGGGTAGGCCTGCTGAAGTTAACAAAATCGCGGGTACCATTGGAAGAATAAGCAAAATTCAAATTCTATTTGGCGGAAATTTCATTCAGCAGTAGAATTAAAGCCGGCCGAGAACGTAATTTATTACAAACCACTTGGGAGACAAAGATTAGGGGTTTCCCCTGTGATTGACAAGGGATGAGAAAGGTGTAAAATGGATGCCGTTGCCCAAGGGGAAACATTACCACTGTCAAATAAATTCCTATAGCTTTAATCAAAATACCTCTAAAACATATATTTATTTAAAGATATCATCATCATCCTCCTTCCCTTACCCCACTCTAAGTGGGGTCGGCACAACGTGTTACAGATATATTGTCACATGATTTGTCTATATTTGTGTTTTACGACCGGCCGCCTAACTGATGTCAACTTATCTTAGTCGTACTTTAGGACCTCTCGGTGATAGGGTGGTCTATTATATTAAATCTCAAACAGATAGCACACGGTGGGTCGACTTACCTTAGTCGCCTTTTACAACACCTCGGTAAGAAATGAGGGTGGTCTATTCAACTCAGCCGGATACCACACGGCGGGTCGATATACCTTAGTCGCCTTTTGCGACACCTCGGTAAGAAATGCGGGTGGTTTATTCTACTCAGCTGGATACCTACGGCACATTTTTTAAAGATATCTTCATTATTATTTACAGAACGAGATGAGTGTTTTTACTTTTCTTTCTTTAATTCTGAAATTGCTGAATTAAACCCACAAAAAGTGGGTTTGAAACTTTAATAATCAGTCAAAGTATTTTTTTACAATAAAACTAAAATAAATCATCATTTCTACCGCAATTATGCTACACTAAGTGGGGTTGGCATAACACGTTTAAAACATGTTAATACATGTTTTGGCTAGTTGTTTTACGACCGACAGCTTCTGCCTGACGTTAACTTAGCTTAGTCGCCTTTTACGTGACCTCGGTAAAAAATAAGGGTGGTCTATTGTACTCAGCGGGATGCCATACGGCGGGTAAACTTACCTTAGTCGCCTTTTACGTCATGTCGGTGAGAAATAAGGCTGGCCATTTCTACTCAGCCGGATACCACACGGCGGAAAACTACAATAAACGATATTTTACCTATATTATACGAGATTTCACTAATAACTGTAATTTCAAGCAAATTACTATAATTTAAACTATCGTGAATGGTATTCTTAATTAATGTTTAGAGACCGGCTATACGCACGTCTTACTTTAAAGGATGTCCGTCGGGCACATCGGCTGAATATGGGCGGAAACTAATCGTAGTTTCCAGCTTATATCCAGCTCTTATTCATAAGCTCTTTATGGGGCGTTATCGCGGCGGGAACTGAAATCAGTTCTTCACTGAAATCGGTTCAGTGAAACTAGTCGGGCTCATCTGATGAAATAAGACGTGAGATAGCCGGTCTCTAAACATTAAAACTCTAAACATTAAAAATTACAAATAATATGTATACTGTATATAATAATTGTATCATTTAAACCAAAAAGGTCAATTTTTCAATTTGTTTTCAGGAAAGGTTATGTCTTGTTCACGTAAAGAGCTCAGCAATCAGATAAATTCTTAACAACAAACTTTTTGAAATGAAATTGATATAAAACGCTCGAAGCCATAATGCTTTTTAGGTATTACGAAGTTTTCAAAATTATGTTCGTCAAAATTTCTCTCCTACAAAAGAAAAAGTTTGCCTTTAAAACTTTGCACACTTTAAAGAATTAATAATTGTAGAAGGATAAAGAGGACAAAAAGAAAATGTAAATGGAAAATATAATTTACCTTATCGTTACGTTTATTGGGGTTTTTAGAAGGACAAAAAACATTGACACATACAAGAAAAGGGGAAATTTTAATTCAAGTGATGGAGGAACGTAAAAATTTTTTTTCAAAACAATATATGATGTGAATCATATTAAAAAAAAACTGAAAATACTAACTCGCTTTAACTAATTGACTATCACGACTTTTTGTCACTACTTCCAAAAGAATGAAATCAAAATAATCTTTATTCAAATGAGGTCTCAAGCACTTTTGAATCGTCAAGGATCTATATGATTAATGAAGCTACAACTGGTTCAAATTGTTGCTCTTACCGAGAATAACCAGCAAGAAACTCGGCGGTGAATCTTTTAATTTTCAATTATACATCATTAAACCGCTGTCTTGTATGAAGCTGAAAGGATTTACAAATCAAGATTTTCTTATCATCCAAATAATCTTAAATTTTGTAATATGCTTTACTTATAAGCATATTTTTTACACTTAGTTGGAATCTTTTTGTAGACTGGTCTAGAATGGATTGAGGAATTGTATTATAGAAGCGAATAGCGAGACCAACTATTCGCTTACCCTGCTAAGTTGCGACGCAAGTATCACAAGCTTTTTGTTACCTCTCGTATGTCTATTATATACATCAATTACTATATATATATATATTGTGATGCTACAGTAAGTATGCCTATTTCTTTGAACGTTTCGCGAAGGGTTGCTTCATATTATGGATAGCACGTATGTCTCTTTTTTGAGCAACAAAAATCTTCACAAACAAACTTCACACTTCACAAACCTTCACTAGGCGTAGTCGACTAGAAACGAAATGTAAAATTCTACAAATTGGTTTTTGCAAATCTCGTATTTATAACCATATATACATTTACTATAGAAAATTACATGCAATAACTACAGGCATGTATTCGTTAACGAAAAAAAAATTAGTTGCGAAATTGAATCTCGTCAAAATAACAATCTCTTTAGCGGAAATAAATTTGCCAACATCAGTCAACGAAGCATAAAATTCAAAAAAATTTAGGTAACAAGTTAATCAAAGCTCTGAATCTCGCAATTTTCGTAAAGTATCTACGGGGGCAGGATTTAAGCACTGTATAACAATATAACGCCTCAATATTTACTCGAGACATTTTTAGCAGCTAATCTCATATAGTCCAGTAAATAGTACGGCTTATGTCATCAATGTTATCAGACGCTTTAATCTCCAATATATGTGATATTTCTGCGTATCAAAGATGAAAGGTTTCCGAATACCCAAGTCAAAGGGACAAAGGTCAATCGTATTACTGACCCTCTGATGTGAGGATAAAGTTCGATATTAAAGATTTTTTTGTACCGGGCAAAATACTTGCTTATGAGTGATATTTGAATTTTAATAAGGTTATTTATTCGTAATAAAATAACACCCATTCCTTGTTAATTCGTTTTTTATTCCTCAACAAACTCTTTGTTCCACTTTATAATAAGCCATTATCTTTTCAAATATATCGAATTTCAACCTTATTTTACAAGATATTCCATTTTATGAATAAAAAAGTAAAAGAGATGAACATTTAAATTAGAATAGTTCAAATTCGTGGTATATTTTTATAGTAACAGATTCTTACAGAAATTATTGTCTGTAAAAAATTAACGTTGATAAACAGGGCGATGGTGATAATGAATGTGTGTAGTGCTTGCATATTGAGGTGGAGATGATAGATGTCTATAGTGGAGGAGTATAAAGGAGGTGGTATATAGATCGCGGATTATAGCAAAATAATATTATTATTACTTTTCTTTCATTTTTATATTTGAAAATACAAATGAAACCAAAATGGGAAATAAACTATGTGACACTCTGTGATATCTCTACGGGGGCGAAGTAGCATATATAGTAGGCGTAATAAATATGTGTAACCTGTTAATCCGCATTTACACAACATGTTAGCTTTTAGTTCCAATCAGTATATGAAAGAAAATATCTTTAAGTAGAATTATAATCAGCCTGTAGTATACTTAAATCTATCAGACGAAGAGATTGAGGAGTTTAATCAAAACTGAAATAAAAAGGAGAAAGATGTTTTTGAAAAAAAAAATTTAAGCTGGAATAAGACACGTCGAAAGTTGTATAAAGGCCAGTTTAAACCAAACGAACGTAGGGCTAGAGCTAGAACAAGAGCATTCTTTCTAGATCAGGTTTAAGCAAAACATTGTTCTTAACGTTTACACCAAAATATCAACAAGCATAAGAATAACGAACTGGAATTATTGCTCAAGATCAGCCAAACGTATACTATAAAGATAACTGCTCCGGAGCGAGCGCTTCCGAACACGCAAGAACGTTGTAATCATCTGTTCGCGCGCTCTATAATCGTTTACATCAATCTAGCGAGCATTCTTAAATTATTCCATAGAATCTTTGCGAACGTAGAAAGAACAACGAAGAAATGCTTTGTTTGTTTACAGCAGAGTTCCCCAAACTTTTTTGTGTCGTAGACCCCTTGCCATGTTTTTCCGTGGTGGGTAGACCCCTACTTACCTGATATTGATTTCCTGTAAATTTCTAACTGTAGTGATGTTTAGTGTTGAAAACTTAAAGTACAACTTAAAGTAAAACACGTGTTAATTTATACATTTAATAATTGAATTTAAATTAAAACTACTCAAAATTAAATTTTGTGCAAGGTAGCGAAGCTCTGAGACTGCGACTCTCAGATTTTTACAAGTTCAAAATGTATTGCGAGATCACAAAGCGAATACCAACATCCTACAACTTACACAATTTTATAAACATATTTTTTTTTACTTCATAGGTACTTTTAAAAATAATGTATATGTTTTGATATTATAAGATAGTATGATGTTAGTAAATAGGTACTATCAGTGTATGTGTTGAGGTTCACTATCGTGGACCCCCATTTTTATTTCATGGACCCCCATTCTTTTTTTCGCTGTCGTAGACCCCTTGCAGGTTGTCATAGACCCCTAGGGGTCGATATAGACCACTCTGGGAATCACTGGTTTACAGTAACCGAATTTCATATTCAAATTCACATTCGAAATATTCTTTATTCAAGTAGACTGTTTTCAGTACTTTCGTCTTTACGTACGTCATATGTTTTTCAAGAAGCTACAACTGATTCGAAAGTTTGCTCCTACCGAGAAGAACCAGCAAGAAACTCGGTAGATATTTTTTTCAATTTGATTGACGGTTACAAATTAATCACTGCAGCTTGGTGCGTAGCTGACTACCGTTAAGATATGCTACTGTCACTGAAATAATTTATAAATGAAGCAAATTATGAAACAGCTTCGTTTTAAGATAACTTCTAAACTTGTGTAAATGCAAGTCTAGATAATGTAAAGGAATCTTGTTAGAAAAACGTGTACTGAGACCAACAAATGAATTTCGGTTCTTTTGGAAACCTAGGTGTTGATTTAATGTGGTGGCTAATTGAATCTATCATAAGCAGGATATAGAAAATCTGCTAGTTACTAATTACTCCTAGGAATAGGTTGTTCAAGATCGGTCAACAAAGCATACATTTTATAAAAAAAAACATTTAGGTCCCAAGTTAAACAAAGCTGGATCTCGCAATTTTGGTAAAGTATCTACGGAGACAGAATTTAAGCGCTATAGAAGCATATGCAGCCTCAATATTTATTGACATTTTCAGCAGCTAATTTCAGATAGTACTGTAAATAGTACGGCTTATGCCATCAGTGTTATCAGACACTTATTAGACTTATTAGTTTATGTCAATTTCTACTATATAAGTGAATATTTTGACGCACAAATAGTATATTACTGTAGATATATTGTGAAGTGCCATGATGCCTATTTCTTTAAATTTCTCCCTTAAAGAATCACGAGGTTTCCAAATTATAAATACCACGAATAGCTCTTTATTGTAAAACAAAGACCCTGCGAATATCAGCCGCTGTATAGAGTGGGGACAGCATGAACATTCGCTCGTCTGATGTCAAACGGCCTTAACGTAAAAGAAAAAAGTAACTTACGTAATTTTTAAACACGCTCGAAAAGCCAAGTCACGTCTTGATAGGAGTAGTTGCTTATATCGTTGAGAGTAAGGGCAAAAATGGGAACCATATGTAAAGCCCTAGCTGAAAAATTAGAATAATACATAAGTGGCGCGTATTTATATGGGCTGGTAAATTTGGGACTGTTACACGTCGCCCAGATAATCGTGTCACGCGCCGACCGCTCGTTTATTCTCGAAAACATAGGGGTTTACTTGTGTTGCGAAATTCCTAAAGGAAAGAAAATAAACGCTTACTTCAAGTAATTTACTATTTGTTGTTTTCTTTTGCGTTGCGAGAAAAATCCCTCTCGGTAACATGAAAGCCCGTACTGGGAAGGACTTTAAAATCTTTCTTGGCTAAAATAGAACCGCTTTATCATTGTAACATGATGATTATTTAGATTAGGCTGTTGCCGCGAGTAGCTGACCCTGCCTTTAACTCAAAGATTGCTGACACAAAAATGGTTAATAGTTACTTTTTTGCAATGATCCACGATAAAATTTATACATACATCATACATTCTCCTGCCCTTATACCACTCTAAGTGGGGTCGGCGCAACATGTTACAACACGTTGTCACATGATTTGGCTTCGTATTTTACGACCGGCCGCCTGCCTGACGTCAACTTACCTTAGCTGCCTTTAACGGTAAGAAATGAGGGTGGTCTATTCTATGCAGCATGATACCACACGGCACATACCTTAGTCGCCTCTTACGACACCTCGGTAAGAAAGGAGGGTGGTCTATTCTATTCTGCCGGATACCACACGGCGTCCACAATAAAATTTATACATTAAATAAATTTTTAAAACCATTTTCTTTGTTTTTATTTTTTATGGACTTCGGCAAAGTAACGCCTAGTTATATAAATTATTTGAAAGATATAAATTTTAGGAATATTAAGTTTTTTTTTCTGTAAAATGACCAATGGATTTGATCGTCCTGTCCTTTATTTATTTCAAAGTCATCAAAAGTAGTTAAATTCTTTTGATTTAAGTCACTTAAGTCTTCAAGGCTACGGTATAGGTGCACTTCTACCCTGTACAAGACAGTAATAAATAAATGTAACTAGTTCTAAGATTTATATTTTAAGAAGAGCAACCGCCGAGTTTCTTTCTGGTTCTTCTCGGTAGGAATAGCTTTCCAAACCAGTAGTAAAGTTGACGATAAAATATGAGCCTGTTAATCTCGGCGGGATATTGATTACTAAAGGCTGACGAGCGAACCAAGTAATCCGCTTTCACTCCATTTACCAAATGATGTATTGTGATATAGTGTGTGCGGTAAACATTTGCATTTTATACGATTAGCTTAGTTATTAATGAAACTGTCTTTTTTGCCGTGTCATATCCGGCTAATATAATACCATAAGACCACCTTCATTTTCTTCTACTATTTTTTTAAAATTGATAAATAAATAAAAAAAAAATATATGGGACAGTAACACATACGGTCGTCCGTCCCCAAAGTAAGTAACTTAATACTTGTGTTATGGGTGACGGACAACTGGTAGATATAATACATATACAATTTTAAATACATACTTAAATAAATGCACACCCAGGCTCGAAGAACCATTAAATTGTTTTTAGAAAATGTTGGCCCTCGGTGGGAATCGAACCCGCGACCCGCGGAGCTAAAGGTAGGGTCACTAACCACTGCGCCAATAAGTCAGTCTTTTAATTGTTTAAAAGGCAAGAGCTTGACTGTAATCATGCTTGATGGTAAGCGATGATACAGTCCAAGATGGAGCGCCCTTACCTAGAAGATGCCTATTCACTCTAGCCTTTGAAAGTACCCATACCGTAGGTATTGGGAAAGAAAGATGCCGGGAGAGAATTCCATTCCCTTGCTGTGTGCAACAGAAATGATGAAGCGAAGCGCTGCGTGCGTCTTCATGGGATGTCGATGGGTAAAAGATTCTATAATAAAATTACAGCAGTTCAAAAACATTGTTAAAAACAGGCTGATACAGAAAGCCTACTATACTGTTGAGGATTACTTAGACGATAAGAATGCATGGATATAGCTACTCTTCGACAAGACATCAATAACTATATGTAACTAATAATAAGAATTGTTCTTTGAAAAGAGCAACCGCCGAGTTTCTTGCTGGCTCTTCTCGATAGGAACAGCTTTCCGAACCAGCACTAGATTTTGATGAATCAATAGCACTTGTTTAATAGTTTACTTGAATAAAAAATATTGAATTTTAATTTTGAATTTGCATTTGAGGGTAGAACTTCTCCCGGTGCCTAGCGGTGCAATGATAAAACGGCGAAGATGGAATAAGGTCGTGAAGTACCTGGGCACACCCTCGGAAATATATCTTGGCTTATATACTACAGGCTATGAATCAGTTAAAAACAGTTTCATTAATCATCATCCTCCTGCCCTTATCCCACTCTAAGTAGCGGCACAACATATTACAAACATGTTGTCACATGATTTGGCTGCGTATTTTACGACTTGCCGCCTGCCTGACGTCAACTTACCTTAGTCGTATTTTACGACCCATTGGTAAGAGGGTGGTCTATTCTACTCAACCGGATACCACACAGTGGGTCAACTTACCTTAGTCGCCTTATACGACACGTCAGTAAAAAATTAGGGTTGTCTATTCTACTCACGCAAATACCACACGGCGGATAGCCGCAGTTGTTACTAGTACAGAGGTCACCGTGTTTCTACGTAAGATAACGAACGAAAATGTACACTAATTTCTGTCATACCTTTGAATTATTCAGATATCATTTAATCTTAAATAAATATAAAACTTGATAAAAACTTGAAAACTTGATATAATGTGTATTACTTATTAAATTCAAATTCCAATTATTCTTTATTCAAGTAAACTTGTAAACACTATATTCTTATATATTCTTATCACTAGTTATTAATGTCTTGTACAGGGTTGAAGAGAAGCTATATCCACGCATTCTTATCGTCTAGGTAATCTTCAATAGTATAATAGGCTTTCTGAATTAATAGTATTTTTGAACTGCTATAATGGTAAAGTTAAAGTAATAGAATAGACCACACTCATTTTCTTCTATAGAATATGAATCAGTTAAAGACATCATTAATCATCATCCTCCTGTCATTATCCCACTCTATTGGGGTCGGCACAACATGTTACAAACATCTTATCACATGATTTGGTTGCGTATTTTATTAACATCCGCCTGCCTGACGTCAACTTACTTTAGTCGTATTTTACGACCCCTCGGTAAGAAAGAGGGTGGTCTATTCTACGCAGGCAAATACCATACCACGGTTAGCGGCGGTTGTTACTAGTAAAGAGGTCAGCGTGTTTCTTGGTAAGATAACGAAAGAAAATGCACACAAATTTCTGTCATACTTAATGTTTAGAGACCGGCTTTACTCGCGTGTTATTTTATCGGATGAGTCCGACTAGTTTTCGTTCATACTTTTGAATTATATGGATCTTTGAGTCTTAAATAAATAAATAAATATATATAAAACTTGATACAATTTTAAAAATTTAATATAACATATATTTATTAAATAGACACCAAAATGGCAATGAAAAAGATGGATGAAAGAAGAGTGCATGCAAATGAGATGAGGATGTTAAGGTGGATGTGTGGTGTGACAAGACTTGATAAAATAAGAAATGAGTATATAAGGGCAAGTCTGAAAGTTGCGCCCATTATAGAAAAGATGAAAGGTGCAAGATTGGGATGGTATGGACATGTAATGAGGAGGGATGAAAATCATGTGACCAAACGAGTGTTGAGTATGAATGTGGATAGGTATGTGACTAGAGGAAGGCCTAAAAAGAGATGGTTGGATTGTGTGAAGTATGACATGCATATAAAAGGAGTAGCGCCAGAGTTGACGAATGATAGAAGAGAATGGAAGAGAAAAACATATTGTACTGACCCCACTTAGAGTGGGATAAGGGTAGGAGAAAGAGAGATTAATAGCACCAAAAATATAACATAACCAATTTGTGTTAACGATACTACAAATTAATTACTTGAACCAAAAAAAGTGGCCTTTCGACTTAATTATGGTGTATGAAATATGAGCCTTGTTAATCTCGACGGAAAATTGATTGGCAAAGGTTGTCAAGCCAACCAAGTGATTAACTTGTACATGTCCCGAATGTACTGTGATCTACTGCGCAAAACATATAAATCTTATATATAAAACTAGCTGTGCCAGCGGCTTCGCCCGCGACAAAATCAGTTATCACAAAAAAAAACAAATTGTAATTTTGAACGTATAAGTAGTTATTGTGAGTTAACCATAAAAGATAGAGACATGCTGTCGCGGACTTTTTTGTAGATTTTTATAGATCTACAATTCTCTAGTACATTATTTTAGCGTCGTATCTCTGCTGGTTTACACAGCGCACGCCACTAAAGCTCGCAGTAAGCAAGTTTTTTAACAACTGCTCGATCTCCAACACAATTTACATAATACCGATATGTACTGTATACCTAAACCAGTCGGAAGTATTGCACTATCGTTTGGTAAAAACCGTACAAAAATCAGTTTAGTAGGTTTTGAGAAAATCAATTACATACAGACATACAGCTTTTTGGGACTTTGTTTTATAATAAATATAGATTCTCATGTAACAAAAAGTAATAATAAAATTATTTTGCTATAATCCGCGATACAGTAAATAGAAAATATATATAGTGTTTAATGTATAGTGGACTATCAGTATTTTCATACCCGATACGTGCAGGATTCGTAAAAGCACATGCACAAACCTCCACCACTTCCACCACAATACACAAGCACTACACAGTTTCACTATCACAAACTCAACAATCGTTTCGCCCCGCAACCTCCACAACAAAATCGCAAAGATTTGCGATTATGTCGTGGAGTCTATCTCCTGATGATGCTTCGGTTGCGGGGCGAAACGATTGTTGAGTTTGTGATAGTGAAACTGTGTAGTGCTTGTGTATTGTGGTGGAAGTGGTGGAGGTTTGTGCATGTGCTTTTACGAATCCTGCACGTATCGGGTATGAAAATACTGATAGTCCACTATACATTAAACACTATATATATTTTCTATTTACTGTATCGCGGATTATAGCAAAATAATTTTATTATTACTTTTGTATTATGGATCTCCGCAAAGTAACGCCTAATGCTATAAAAGATTCTCATGTCTTTTGAATCGTCAAATAAAAATTAACATGAAACTACGACTGGTTCGGAAAGATGCTTCAACCGAGAAGAACCAGCAAGAAACTCGGCAGTCACTCTTTCAAAAAAATAAAAATATAAATATTACATTTGTTACGTTTTAGGAAACAGCTTGATTATTTTTATGAAATTTTATATACCTATTCATACCCCTAAGTGATAAGCCATCCCTAATTTTTTTTTTACTTTTGTTATGCAACATTAACTTTACCTAACTGGACTTATGTATGACACCGTCTTCATTATTTTTCCTAAAATCTTATGTCGTTTCATTGATATGGGACAAGGAATAACGCATTACATTAATTTAATCTAATGCATCTAATGGAATCCGGCTTAGTAGAATAGACCACCCTTATATTTTACCGAGGTGGTTTGAAAAGGCGACTAAGGTAAGTTGATCCGACTTGTGGTATCCAGTTCAGTAAAATAGACCATCCTCATTTCTTACCGAAGTGTCCTCAAAAGCGACTAAGGTAAGTTGACTCGCTGTGTGGTATCCGGTTGAGTAGAATAGATCACTCTGTATCTTACCGAGGTATCGTAAAAACCGACTAAGGTAACTTGACCTCAGGCCGTAAAATCACTAGCCAGAACATATAACAACATGTTGTGCAGACCCCACTTAAAGTGCGACCAGGGAAGAAGAATAATGATTATGATGATATGATTTTTGGGCAGTTTTTTAATGTACATTTAAAATAGCCTAGCAATAATTTATATGGCAAACGTTTTTTTTTAACGAAAAGCGTGCGATAGATTGCAATTATCAAAATTAGACACATAAATATAAACAAAAACTATAAATAAAAACTCATTGTTGCCTGCCAGAGGTTTGAACGCATGATCCTCTCTAAACAGTCGCGGTCTCAACAGCTATAATATTTTTTTTATCAATGCTTAAAGTAACAGCCTGTTATTATGCCCACTGCTGGGCTAAGGCCTCCTCTCTCCGTTATTGGAGAGAAGGATTGGAGCTAAGACCTACCACGCTGCTCCAATGCGGATTGGTAGGTTACACATATCCCTAGAATTCTCTAGAGATATGCAGATTTCCTCACGATGTTTTCCTTCACCGAAAAGCGTATGATAAATTGCAATTATCAATTAATAGAAAAACTCATTGGTGCCTGCCCGGGGTTTGAACCTCTGTCGTCTCTAGAGAGTCGCACGGTCTCACCGCTAGGCTTGCATGCATATAAAACTTATTTCATATACATATTCTTAAGAATAACGAAATATACATAATTAAATTACTCCCCACTTACGAAAAATTGGGCAAAGCTTACTGTGGCAACACTGAAAATATTACAATGTCAACAGTTCAACATAATTGAATCTACATAGGTAAGTCTGCAATAAAGGGAAGGTGAGGTAGCACGTGTTGTTTGAGGGACGGAAACATATGTCTCTCTTTCCCTCTAACAACCCCCGTTTACAGGTAAGGGGAGGCTCAACGTACGTTTCATCAGAATATATAACATGCAATGTGCCACGTCCTCCGTTATTTTGTTCTTGATACTCAGTATACAGACTTCTTGTTGCCAGTCGCCCTTTCGATACTTCTCCGATAAGGAATTCAATTACAAAATGTACACATGTTTACTCAAATGTTTTTGTTAAATGAAAATATTGACAGACACGTTTCCAGTTTCGCGAGACACAATTTAGATTTCATCATACTTAAGGCGATATAAAATACTGTGATAGCCTAGCGGTGAGACCGTGCGACTCTCTAGAGACGACATAGGTTCAAACCCCGGGCACGCACCAATGAGTTTTTCTATTAAAACTTATGTGTCTAATTGATAATTGCAATTTATCACACGCTTTTCGGTGAAGGAAAACATCGTGAGGAAACTTGCATATCACTAGAGAATTTTAGAGATATGTGTAACCTACCAATCCGGTAGGTCTTAGCTCCAATCCTGCTCTCCAATAACGGAGAGAGGAGGCCTTAGCCCAGCTGTGGGCATAGTAACAGGCTGTTACTTTAAGGCGATATACCTAATACAATAAAGTAAAGTTATTTTATCTTAGAAATATATTTTATTTTGTTCTTATTGACAGTTGAACTCTGCATAAAAATAACGTTGTTTTTAAAACTACAGTTATGTTTCAGACTTCTATATTAATACGACTTATACTAAAAACCGAACGAATCAATATTAAGACCTTTTTTATCATTGTTTTTATCTATATGATTAATATAGTTAATATTATTTCTTTAAGAAATTGTCGAACAAAACCAAAACCAATATTTACAATTTAAATCATTAAAACATAACTGTATCGGATAAAATTTAAAATAAGGAGGATATGGCCTTGAAATCGTAGAAGTGAGTAATAAATCCAAAAAGTTTTTCTCATTCAAATTTTTAAAAAGTTAATGACAATTTTGTCAATGTCAATTTTGGTCATAATATAAAAATTCATGTTTTTATTTATTATATAGCTACAAGAAATATGTTGAATAATAATGATACTAGATTTTCCGACAATTCTTTTAATATCCGTGAATTTCATTGAAATGGTATCAATTTTATTCATGTTGTTGCCTGTTGTTGATATCGTGATATTGTCTAAAAACATAAAGCTACTAACGGAGAATTTAAAAAACAATATCTTCATTATAAGTTTACTAGTTTTATGTGGATTTATGGTTGTGAGTTATGGAATTATAATTCCAACAAAAACCTTACATGAATTAAAAGTTTTCAAATTATCAAAACCATTTGAAAGTCCTGAAGATAAAATAATAAGAATAATAGCTGCAACAGATGCTTCCAGAAATAATATACTCGGTGCATTTTCTTTATTATTTTTTCTCGTTATATTAAGATTATTTGACTATGTAACGTTTTCAGCTAAGCTTACTGAATTTTCAAATTTAATGGCAAACTATAATTTAGTGGATATAACGTATGTGGAAACAGAATCTCAAACTAAAGAAGAGCTGACATATAGAGTTGACGATTTTCTTGATGAAGACGAAACTGTTCATTGGCCTTCTATAATAGAATTTAATAAAACTGAACACAACACAATCAGAAATTTCTTTAAGAGTACTTCTAAGAAGGCTGAAGTCATTGAAGCTGATCGCAGAACTATCACTGAAGAACAAGAATCAATAGAAGAGAAGGAAAGTTTTGTAAACAAAAAAGACTGATGATAGATAATCACTCAGGCAAATCATGTAGACAAAAACCATCTAAAATGATAAATATATTTAGTGTGATCGTAGGAATATTAATATTTCTAGAATTGGTGTTTATAGTTGCGCTTTTAAAACCATTCAAAGAGCCGTACTTTGTCCGAGATTTGTGGTGTGAAGTGCAAGAAAATGTGAATTATCCGTCTAATGCACTAATGGTTGCTACATTAGCTTTGCTTTTTAATGCTCTTTTAGAAATCACTTGGGAGAAAACCTATTACGACAGTCTCTTGAGTAGTGTGAGTAATGCAGATCTGGTATGGGATTTTTATTTGAGCAAATTATCTATATGTTATACTTGTTTCTTTATTTCGATGTATCTTTTTATTTTGATTGAAAGATTAACGCAGTTCCTTATTATTGTGGCTCGTTTACTTGATTTCGAACTGATGTGTCGACATGCTATATTAACCAGAGATAATGCATCGCAAAGATCCAATACCACTTTGATGGTGGCATTTACGAAAGTCAATAAAAGGATACTTAAATAACATTATATTTAACTGACGATAAAATGTCAACTTAAATTTACATATATAAATAGATGTATTGCAAAATTGATGAGCATGAATAATTATGTGTTTTTATTATCCTGATAACAAGTGGTGTAATAATATACAAATTGCAGCTGTTTTAATGATGGCCGTTATATACACATCAATAAATTTAGTTATAACATTAAAGTACTTGTCAGAATCAAGTGATCGAATGAAATTTGAGTTAAATTTGAGTTTATGGGAAGATAGTTCTGGATAACCCCTTGGTTTGCAGTCGAACAGGGTGCAGGACGGCCGGCGAATAAAAATAATACACAGCTATTCGAAACACGATTTATTTATACTTTACCAATGACGTATGATTTGGTTTGAGGTTTATACAATATTTTGGACAAAGCCAAAGGCAATGAATGAAGAGAAGAAAAGGAAAGGGTTTAATATAATTTTTTCTTCGGACATTAACTAATGCTGTTAGCCTTGAAGACTTTGACAGCGTCACCGGGAGGACGGGCGAGCGCAGAGGCATCGCCGGGTGTAAATCGTGGAGAGCGAGTCTCAAGCGAGGCTCGCAATATCCTGGAAGCGTCGCCTTAAAGGTGCCTCCTGTGAGGCCGGACCTCGGCTTAAAATGACGGATTTAATATAAACTAACGTCTTATATAAGTTCCGCGAACCAAACGATAGCGGGCATTTTTTGGCGCAGCGCCATCTAGTTTTATTCGCAGTACTAGCGCAAACGCGTTATCCAGTTCTTGTAAATATGAGGATTAACAGAATATGCTTTACAGCATCTAGGTTAGAATCAATATTGGTATTGTTAGCCAGAATAGAGCTTCATCGGATCTTTAAATCTGCGATAAATCGCGAAATTACATCCCAGAATAGGGCAATTCCTCTTTCGAATATTCATTATTTCTTATATAATACAAACAATATTCTGGTACATATTAATAAATTAGTCAAAAGTCCGAAATTACTCAAAAATAACGTTTATATTATAGAGCAATTTTTTCTTTTTCTCATAGAGTATCATATGAAGCTAGAAAGAAAGTTATTATTATTGCCACTGTCCTTGATATATTTTGTCTATATATTTTTATCTATAAGCTTTTATGTTTATCAAATGATATATAGATTCATTCAAATTTCCATTCATATTTTTAAAACGATTTTGCAGCGAAGAAGATATGAATAAATAATTATTAATTCAAAAACAAGGCGAAATACAATTTCTCGTCAACAAAATAAAAGTCACATGCCAATCATTTAATACAAAAAACACCCAGCTATTGTTATCTATGGAATAAATTTCGAAGCGAAAAAAGTTAAAAAATCATTTTACAAAACGAACAAGTGCCCGTTATCGTGTCACCGAACTGTCATTGGTTTGACAACGCGAAAATACATGCAAAATTTTCATTCCACTTTTGTACGCAAACTTTCACCATGCCATAACGAATTTAATTGCTTGATTACTTCAACATCAGGAAAATGGACGCCGGCTGTATTGTTCTCGGTTGCGTACTGTTGATGCAAATGATTGCCACACTGGTCCTTCTCAACCCAATTTACGACGTACGCAAAGTGACAAGGTGCATGAATAATATGAAACATCAAAGGACCTACTACTACCTCTTCTTCGCTATATATTTCAGTTTCATTTTGTATCTTGGAATGTACGTACCTTTGCAAAACATTCATTATTTGACATCCAAAAATGGAAGTAACGAAATCGAAAAGATGATAATTCTAAGTAGAGTTGAGAAGAACTATATGATTGCTGGCTTCTCGCTCTTTCTATTCGTTGTGCTCTATGGTATCAGAGCTCTAGTTTCTTACGCAGCAACGCTTTTAGAATTATCAATTAGTACGAGTGAATCAATAGTCCGTACATCGGCGAAAAATCAGAACAATATGCATTTAATATCCGAAAACATACTACCAAATCTGCTAAGAGTGAAAAGATCAATTTCTTATGAGACCATATTGTTTGCTAACGAGCTCCGCGAGCAACTGAAGGCAATATTGAAACATGACTACACGATTAATAGTTGTAATATCTCAAATATCTTCCACACCAACATTAACAGTTTGTGTTCCAGCTAGACCGTTTCTTTAAATAAACTTGGAAACTGCTTCCTGTTTTGTTTCTTAGTATTTCATAATAAACCTCCTAATGTACTTCATTCATGTTTTTGTGATAATTGTAACTTTTGATATGCGAGGAAGTTTGAAAGTTGCGTCCAATATAATAGAAGTGACGACAAGTGCAAGAATAAGATGGTATGGACATTAATGATCCTAAATTCTCCTGCCCTTATCCCACTCAAAGTGGGGGTGGCACAAGATGTTTTTCTCTTCCAGTCTCCCCTATTAAGGCGTTACTTCTTTTATGTGCGTGTCATACTTCACCTAATATGACCATCTCTTTTAAGGCCTCATTTTCATCTCATTAGCACTCTTCTTTCAGCCGTCTTTTTCATTGCCCGACATTATGATCCATAAATTACGACTTTTTTTTAAATGTTCATCATTATCCTCCTGCCCTTATCCCACTCTAAGTGGAGTCGGCACGGCATGTTACAAACATGTTGTCACATAATTTGGCTACGTAACAGACGAACAGAGAGAAAGACTTCTGCATTTATAATATTAGTTCTGATTTTAAAAGGAATATAAAATTAATATTTTACATTTGGCAAAAGCAGTCAAAGTAAGAACAAAGCGTACTAAAATTATGCGTGCAGTAGACGATGGTTTGGCAAGCGTTCAGAATCCGCGGCGCCAGTCAGCTATCAGGTACGGTGGACTAGATAAAAAATATGGCTTATTAAGGACAAAAGTTATTGCAGAGAGCGTTTAAGTTTTCCGGGAAACGTGCATATAAAAAAATGAATTTTCTTTCAGTGTTTATAGTAAATCGAATGGCCATATTAATGTTTTAAACTAGTCGTATTTCGGACTTCATCCGTGGCAACTTAAGTTTTAAATTACCGATACTTATTTTCTGTTTTTTTTCCGCCGTGTGGTATCCCGCTGAGTAGAATTGACCATCCCCATTACTTACCGAGGTGTCGTAAAAGGCGACTATGATAAGTTGACGTCAGGCCGATCGTAAAATACGTAGCCAAATCGTGTGACAACATGTTACGAACACATGTTGTGCCGTCCCCACTTAGAGTGGGACAAGGGCAGGAGAATGATGATGACTTATGTTCTGTTTTTCCCGTTTTATATATATATAATTTACTAGATTTTCCCCGTGACATCATCCACGTGGACCATTGTCTCAGAATAAACATTAGCTTCTGCAAAATATATAAAAACCTTTTTAAAATAACTCTTTCGACGTACGCCAAACATAGTGGTACAGAACGTACTTCTTGAAGTTCTTAAAATTACAAATTTGACTTTGACACAATTTGAATTTGTAATATTTATTTATGACCTTGATATGCTGATAATAGATGGCGTTTCTCAAAGTCATCCTGTTCTATCCTTTATATATGTATCTATCAGATATAAATATGTATGTATATACATAATCCGAATTTCGGAAGCGGCTTCAACCATGTAATTTAGTATTTATGCAAGAGGGCAAGAAATCCATCTAGCTAGGTTTCATTTAAAAAAATAACATTTTATCCTTGTTTTCAGGCACTGAAAAATTACTACGATATTATTATAAAATAAAGGTTAATTACGCTACTAATTGGAAAATCATAATAGCTCAATTGAGAATGGTCATGAATTCAGAATAGCACGATCGAATCCAGCTTAATTCAAAATAAATACCGAGAAAAGCTTTGTCACCATCGTACCATTTTATATAGTAATATAATATACACGCATCGAGTATAAAATAGATACCTTCAATTTTTTTCCAATAACCTTAAATGGTGTTGTTTTGCCAGTCTGCTCCGACTTCCGGTACCTTGGTTCGCTTTTACAGAAAAACGGTGAAATTGATCGCGATGTGAGGAATAGAATGAATGCAGGATGGATGAAGTGGCGACAGGTCTCAGGAACAGTATGTGACCCCCGAATGCCCCTTAAACTTAAAGGGAAAATTTATAAATCGGTCATAAGACCTGTCGTAATGTATGGATCAGAATGTTGGGCAATGAAAAAGATGGATGAAAGAAGAGTGCATGCAAATGAAATGAGAATGTTAAGGTGGATGTGTGGTGTGACAAGATTGGATAAAATAAGAAATGAGTATATAAGGGGAAGTATGAAAGTTGCGCCCATTATAGAAAAGATGAGAGGTGCAAGATTGGGATGGTATGGACATGTTATGAGGAGGGATGAAAATCATGTGACTAAACGAGTGTTGAATATGAATGTGGATGGGTATGTGACTAGAGGGAGGCCTAAAAATAGATGGTCGGAATGTGTGAAGTATGACATGCATATAATAGGAGTAGCGCCAGAGTTGACGTATGATAGAAGAGAATGGAAGAGGAAAACATGTTGTACCGACCCCACTTAGAGTGGGATAAGGGGAGGAGAAAGAAGAAGCATCGATTATAAAATAGAAGAGCAAGTACTCAGAGACTAATATTTAAATCCAAAAGATAAATATTAAAGTAAGACGATACCTTTGACTAATGAATAATAAAACGCACCCGTTATCCCCGAAATAAAATCTGCCTGACAAAGAAAATTATTCTGCACGGAAGTATCGTCGGGTCGTTTGTTAGACTTTATATTATATATTAAACTCACGCAGTGTCCCTAAGGAGTTGTCGGGGTCACCGTTGTAGGTATTTTGGGTTATTTACGTGACCCAACATGAGGACGGGTTCGTAATTATAAACGAAACCAACCCGGTATATCCTAACTTCTTCAACTATATAAAACACTTTAGACGCCGTTTACAGCACGCCCCATTGATAGTTTAGTTTGTTTTAATTAGTTTTCAGAGACTTAGCGCTAAGTTTCAATTGAGATTCGAATGTAAAAGCTGAAAGTTATTGTTTTAGAAAATATATCGGCAATTGAGACTAAATAAATAGAATTAGACGTTACTTCGCGGAGGTCCATATAAAAAAGCAATGATTATCTATACTTATTTTTAAAAAAGTCCCGAAAAGCTGTCTGTCTGTATGTAATCGATTTTCTAAAAAATCTACTGAACGGATTATACGGTTTTCACCAAAAGATAGTGCAATACTTCCGGATGGTTTAGGTAAATAGTACATATCGGTATTATGTAAATTATGTTCAAGAGATCGCGCAGTTGTTAAAAAACTTCGTTGCTGGGAGCTTTTGTCGCGTGCGCAAACCAGCAGAGATACGGTAAAATAATGTACTAGAGAATTGTAGATCTTTAAAACTACTAGAAAAAAGTCCGCGACAGCATGTCTCTATCTCTTATGATTAAGTCAAATAACTACTTTTATGTTTAAAATTTGAATTAGAAAAAAATTGTGACACGCTGATTTCCACGCGGGCAAGCCGCTGGCACAGCTAGTTGTTCTACAAACCGCCATTGGTTCTCAAATAAGAAATATTAGTCTATACTTGTTATAAAACAAAATTCCCCAAATGTGTCTGTATGTATGTCATCGATTTTCTCAAAATATACTGAATGGATTTTAGTACGATTTTTGTTAAAAGAAAGTGCAATTATTGAGGAAAGTTTGTAGTGGATTTTCCGGAACGAATAAACTGATTTTGAACGAATAAACTGATTTCAAGTAAAAGTTAGGACTTTTAAAATATAGGACGTTTTGTAACAATAAATAAACTACTGCCATCCTAGAACACCCGCAGGGTCGGTATTTATGCTGAATAACAATGTGATATACTGTTTTCCAAGAGGACTGTAACTGTTGTCCTCTGTAAGAAGCAAAGCAAATTTTGCCCCTAATTAAACTTAAAAGTATTTGTAGCGAATGTTATTTATATATTTTTTTTTTACTTATTCGCCTTAAAGTTAAAATGATGAATGATGTTTTAGTTAATATAGGTACCGGCTATACTCACGTCTAATTTTATCGGATTAGCCCGAATAGTTTCGAACCCATCCAGGGCACTTATTCGTGAGCTCTTTACATGATGTTATTGCGGCGGGTCTAATCCGATAAAATAAGACGTGAGTATAGCCGGTATCTATATTAACTATGAATACTACTCACGATAGTTTAAATTTAAAAAGTTTTTTTCGTAATATTTTCGGATAAAATGTATTGAATGTGAATAACTTATAGAAATAGGCGTTACTTTGCGGAAATCCATAATACAAAAGTTATAACAAAATTAGTTTGTTATATATAAGTAAAGTAGCGGCCTGTTACTATGCCCACTGCTGGGCTAAGGCCTCCTCTCTCCGTTTTTGGCGAGAAGGATTGGAGCTAAGACATACCACGTTGCTCCAATGTGGATTGGTAGGTTACACATATCCCTAGAATTCTCTAGAGATATGTAGGTTTCCTCACGATGTTTTCCTTCACCGGAAAGCGTGTGATAAATTGCATTTATCAATTAGACACATAAGTTTTAATAGAAAAACTCATTGGTGCCCGGGGTTTGAACCTATGATCGTCTTTAGAGAATCACACGGTCTCACCGCTAGGCTATCATAGCTTTTATTGCTATATATAATCCGCGATAAATCGCGGAAATAAATTTATTATTACTTTAGTATTGTACTATATGGTTTTTTCTTCTTTTTAACGTAAACTTTAGAAACATTAATATAATTAAAATTAAAATATATTAACAATGATATAACGATTTCTTTGTTTGATAAGCTAAAGTTACGTTCAAAACAATTAATCACAACCTCAACGCTTTGAACTTAAACTTTATGACTCATTTACTTTATTCGCTCATCTTGAAAAGCTTACCGCGAAACAAAGAAAACTTTCAAATAATGACCATCTAAATCCCCAGACCGCGGATAAAAAGTACTCACTAACCGTAATTATGTCAGAAAGAACTATCGGGTAGTATTTGCTTTAAGATTTATTTTATCCACAAAATCCTCTCAGTGGACTTTTGTCTCGTCCACTAAGTAGGGGACAGTCATCCGAGTTTTCGTGAGTCGTAGTTCGAGATATTTCGAGATATTTTCACTATTTATTTTAAGTTCAATAATAAAGAAATAAATGTATGGGACACTTACACATACGGTCGTCCATCCCCAAAGTAACTTTATTGTGTTATGGATGACGGACAATTGGTAAATATATACCTATATAATTTTAAATATATACTTAAACACAAATACACACCCAGAAGCTGAAGGCAGAAATCAAAATAATCTTTATTCAAATAAACCATTTTAAGCACTTTTGAATCCTCAAGCATCTATATGATGCATCATTCTCCTGCCCTTATCCCACTCTAAGTGGGGTCGGCACAATATGTTGCAAACATGCTGTCATATGATTTGGCTACGTATTTTACGACCGGCCGCCTGCCTGACGTCAACTTACCTTAGTCGCCTCTTTCGACACCTCGGTAAGAAAGGTGGGTGGTCTATTCTATGCAGCCGGATGCCACACGGCCCTTACCTTGGTCGCCTCTTACGACACCTCGGTAAGAAAGGAGGGTGGTCTATTCTATTCTGCTGGATACCACACGGCGATGAAAGTTTAAAGAAAGAAATGATTAATGAAGCTAAAACTGGTTCGGAATGTTCTCGGCGGTCAATCTTTTAAATATTTTTAATTATACATTATTGAACCGCTGTCTTGTATCACATGTCAGGGACACTACACACTGCGCCAACGGGCCAGCCAAATCAATTCAATCAAAAGTATAAATTGCAACCTTATTCCATGTGCTAAAGAATTTTGCGTTTTATTTATGTTAAATTCTTCAATAAAATGAATTAAATAAAGCTAGAAACATCTGAAACGTAGTTTACAGATGCTATTTACATTCAACTGAGCTACGATATCAGTGAAGAGATTTATTTTTATAAAACTCCAGCGAATTTTATATCCTTCTACCACGTTCTTTGATGTAACCGTCGTATTTTTTCCGATCATTCAACCGAACGTTACTATATCTTTCGATTCTGAATGATTTTATTGCCTGTTTTGTTACCAAGAAATGTTAAAGGTTATTCAAATTCAAAATATTCTTTATTCAAGTAAACTTGTAAACAAGTGCGTTTGAATCGTCAACTTTACTGCTGGTTCGGAAAGCTGTTCCTACCGAGAAGAGCCAGCAAGAAACTCGGCGGTTGCTCTTTTTAAAATATAGATCTTAAAACTCATCATCATCCTCCTGCCCTTATCCCACTCTAAGTGGGGTCGGCACAACATGTTGCCAACATGTTGTCACATGATTTGGCTACGTATTTTACGACTGGCCGCCTGCCTGACGTCAACTTACCTTAGTCGCCTTTTACGACACCTCTGTAAGAAAGAGGGTGGTCTATTCTACTCAGCCGGATACCACACAGCAGATAGATCTTAAAACTAGTTACATTTATTTATTACTTTCTGTATCAGCCTCTTTTTAACAGTGGGTTTAAACTGCTGTACTGGTTATAAACGTCTCTCTCTCTCTCTCTCTCTCTCTCTCTCTCTCTCTCTCTCTCTGTGTGTGTGTGTGTGTTGGTGTTTATGGCTTCTTATTTTATGAGTGGAGTGTGCAAGAGCTGGACAGAGAACTCATTGGCGTGCTGTCGGAGAAACCTATGTGAAATAGTGGACAGAAGCAGGATGTTGTTGATGATGATGATGATGAGTAAGTGGGGTCAGCACAACATGTTGTTTAAAAGATGCTGTGCCAACCCCACTTAGAGGGGAATTTAGTGTGTTAGTAATTTCGAATATAAAATTAGTTATTGTAAGTTAAGCATAAAAGATAGAGACATGATGTCGCGGACTTTTTTGTAGTATATAGATCTGTTGGTTTAAGTGCCGCACGCGACTAAAGTTTCCAACGGGCGAGATTTTTTAAAACTGCACGACGTCTTCAACACAATTTACACAAAACCGTAATGCACTATTAACTTATACCTTTCGGAAGCATTTCACTACCTTTTATTGAAAACTGTATAAAAATCGGTTCAGTAGATTTTGAGGAAATCGATCACATACACAAAGATAACTTTTGGGGACTTTATTTTATAATAATAATTTGTAGAATTAGGCGTTACTTTGCGAAGATCCATAATACAAAAGTAATAATAAAAATTATTTTGCTATAATCCGCGATACAGTAAATACAAAATATATATAGTTCTAAATGTATAGTGGACTATCCGTTTTTTCATACCCGATACATGCAAGATTCGTAAAAACACATGCACAAACCTCCACCACTGCCACCACAATACACAAGTACTACACACGTTCACTATCACAAACTCAACAATCGTTTCGCCCCGCAACCGAAGCATCATCACAAGATAGACACAACAATTTTGCGATTTCGTCATGAAGTCTATCTCCTGATAAATTCCTCCTGAAAAATAGACAGTCCACTATACATTTAGCATATATATTTTCTATTTATTGTATCGCGGATTATAGCAAAATAATTTTTATTATTACTTTTGTATTATAATAGTAATTAATTACATTATCTTTTAACTATTCCATTAAAACTGCAATAGAGAGTAGTAGATTTGTCAGATATAGTACTTAAAAGAAGTTAAAGATAAAAAATATTGACAAAAAATAAAAGATAGGGCGTCCTGCTAATGGTCTGGCAGCAGCTTTAAAGGCGTCTCGCGTAAATAAATGAGTGAATGTGTTTTCTTTTCTATTTTTAGAGATCTATAAGATTTAAATAGAAACGGCCAAGTATATTTGAATTGGAATTGGTTTGATTTCGTATTAACATTCTTGTTGTTGTGTTTATTGTCTAAAATGCTCGTGCAATGGTTTAATTTAGATTTTTTTAATTATTAATCATCCTGCCCTTATCCTACTCTAAATAAGCATCAGCACAACATGCTACAAACATGTTGTCACATGATTTGGCTACGTATTTTACGAACGGCCGCCTGCCTGACGTCAACTTACCTTAGTCCTATTTTACGACCCCTCGGTAAGAGAGCGGGTGGTCTATTCTTCTAAACCGAATACCACACGGTGGGTCAACTTACCTTAGTCAGCTTTTACGACACCTCGGTAAGAAATGAGGGTGATATATTCTACTCAGTCGGATACCACATAGCATACTTTTTTTATTATTACCAAAAAATATATATTAAACAGGGTATTTCGCAAAATAATATACGACATAACAAAATTTTAAAACTATTACCAAAGATCTATATACTATGTATGAACGTACATAACATAGATATAGAAAATGGTCCTTAAAATATATGTTTAATATGTTATCACTGGGTTTTCTGTAGACTTATATAAATGGAGTTTCGCACTTTATTTGTCACTAATTGAATTTTTTTTTTTATTTACTAAGGCAGCGACTATTTTACGGTTAAAGCACCCCGTTTTGACTTTTGCCGTCATTTTTCTTTTATAGTTACATCAACTTATTAATACAAAACTCAAAAAATCATTCGGTTCCTGTTTCCTCAAAAATTACTGTGTAATTGTAAGAATGAACATAAACCTCCGGAAGTTCCGTTCATTGGTTTGACTTTATTGCAAACTAGCTGTGCCAGCGGCTTTGCCCGCGTAGAAATCAGCGTGACACAATTTTTTTTCTCAAACAAACATTAAATTTTAAAGATCAATGTAGTTATTGTGAGTTAACCATAAGAGATAAAGACATGCTATCACGGACTTTTTGTAGTAGTTTTATAGGTCTACAATTCTCAACTACATTACTTTAAAATATCTCTGCTGGTTTACGCAGCGCACGCGACTAAAGCTCCCAACAAGCAAGTTTTTTAACAACTGCTCAATCTCTTCAACACAATGAAAATAATACCGATACGTACTATTTACTCAAACCATCTCGAAGTAATGCAATATCTTTTGGTGAAAACCGTACAAAAATCCGTTAAGCAGATATTGAGAAAATCTATTGCATACAGACAGACAGCTTTTTGGGACTTGGTTTTATAATAAGTATAGATAGACATTTCCAGAAGGATATTTTGTTTATTCGAAATATGAGAAAACTAGATAAAACCGAAAACAACTAGCATACATTTCTTCAATCTTCGGTTCAAGTCTTGTTAAGAGTGTTTTCTTTCAAGTGAAAAATTAAAAATCAAGTGAAAATCATGAAAGTTTGTGCGGAACCAATGTGATTTAAGCACCAATATAGCTTGTTTTTGCTTATACTTATATCGCGAGCTGAGTTGGGGGCTGCGACAAGGTTGTTTTACGACTACTTAATGCAAAACTAGGTTAGATATGCTTACGTTTAACTTTTTATGCGCGAAAGGGAAAGTGTAGTCGCGACTCGTAACCTATTTAAAGTAGGATAGGATTTTATAATTAAGAGCGGAGCTTCTGTAATATGGAATTCCGCAAAGTACCGCCTGTTTCTATAAATCAGTAATAATTACTTTCAAAATTATTTCAAAAGCTAGGGATAATATTACTCTTCTATAATACATGACTGAAAACAATTAATGCTTTATGTAGAGTTTACTATCCGTTATCATAAATTTTACATGTGGGGCTATGTCCGCACTGTGGTATCCGGCCGAGTAGAATAGAACACCCTTATTTCTTTAACCGAGTTGTTGTAAAAGGCGACTAAGGTAAGTTGACGTCAGGCAGGCGGTCGGTCGTAAAATACGTAGCCAAATCATGTGACTTGTTTGTAACATGTTTTGCCGACCCCAGTTAAAGTGGGATAAGGGCAGGAGGATTATGACGGGCTATGTACCCGTCATCAATAAGCAGCAATAAAAAATATTGCGAAAACTGCAAAATTTAACCTTTCCTTGAGTGCGCTAAGTTAACGGTGAAAGTTATTCAAAAACCATGTTCCCCTCTAAAAGTTCTAAATAAAAGTCTGTAACCACAATTAACACTAGATTTACCAGACCAGTCATTTAGACTGGTCTTGCAATTTCAATTCAAAATTCCTACTATATTACCCCTTTTTTTTTTCAGAAATAATGTAATGACTTTTGTAGCTATAATTAGAGAGAACGTTTTATAAACTTAATTAATTTTGTTCAACTTTCTTTTTGTCATTTTTAAGAGTAAATATAGACTAGAAACCACAAGAAGCCTGTTTTTATGCACCAGTCATTTTGACTGGTTTGGTAGAAATAGGTATATTCAAATCGCTGGTATATCTAGTGTTAATATAAGTATTAATAATAAGAATGCAGACCACGCGAACGAAGTTGCGTTTAAAAACATTAAAAAATTCCCATTAAACAACACTGCCTATATAAAATGTCTGTTTCGATTCAAACCCCGGAACGCGTATTTGCAAAGCGTATTAATTTTTATACCAGAAAGGCTCCGAAGAGAAAAACAAATACCGTATAACATTTATGCATTACAAATGAGGCTTGGGACACTCAAAAAACTTTATGATTTGCGAGCAAAGTCCAATGGGATGACAAATGGGGATTCTGTAACCGTTGTAACGATATTAATTTCTGTAGCTGAATTTGTAGCTTTTTTGGAATCCGTAATAATTGGTCCGATAGCGCAGACAGCAGTGACTGTGACCAAAGGGACCGCGCGTTCAATTTCCACCAAGGTACCCAACATTTTCTAAATACAATCTGTTGGTTCATTACCGAGGTGTTGTAAAAGTTGACCCGCGATATGGTATCCGACTGATTAGAATAGACCACCGTCATTTACATAGACACTTCACCAGCAAACAAAGAAGAAAAGTGATGAAAGTCAATAAGGGGTAGCGAGATGCGTAAATGATGAAAGAATGAATGGATAAAAATATAATTAAAATAATACCGTGATGCCGTGTGATATCCAGCTGAGTAGAATAGACCAACCTCATTTCTTACCTAGATGTTGTTAATAGACTAAGGTAAGTTGACCCGTCGCGTGGTATCCGGTGAGTAGAATAGACCAACCTCATTTAATAAATGAGGGTGGTCTGTACTACACAGCCGGATACCACACGGCAGAACACTACATAAGTTAATACGATTGTTAATTTAGAAATTCATAAGATTTATAATACTGGTTTATATGGTAGTGTTTCCTTGGTATACTGCACGTATTTCCTAAATTTAGGATGGCTTAATTCAAGACTTCTCAGTTGGTGCGAAGATTTCAACAATAACTGCCCTAAATCAATTATTTGTCAGTACAAGGCTTTTCCGCATCAAAGGCAGTGCGTTTCAATAACACCAGGACTTCCGGAGATTATTATATCACGAGAAATATGACGGAGTGCTTTTAGGGCGTAGTTTTCCTTCATTTCCCGGATAACCGGAAAATATGAGAAAATTCCCTCTAAGGAAAGAATTAAAGCAAATTTCTGATAGTCGAATCAATCCATCAATTTTAGCCCTGCCATTACAGCAATCAAAAAAAACTGTAAGGCAAAAGCTTATACAGAAAGTCTACTTTACTATTTAGGATTGCATAAATAATAAAACGTACACTTTGTATTAAAGAGACCGAAAACAAAATTAGGCGTAGATGAGTTACTTAAATTGCAATCCTTATTTCAATGCCATGCTATGGGTTCATGCTACAAACTATTAAAAAACTATTGTTTTCTTGGTCTTCCAAGTTATGCATCTTGTAGTGGTATATAAATAGAATGTGTTAGGATAAGGTAAAACAGCAAACATCCTGGCAGGGTCGCCATGTAGTGTGTAATGTTACAGTTGCAATGATGCGCTGGGATATGCAAATAATAGACGACTATCCATGGCCAAGTTTGCTTTATTACTGTTTTTCCTTATCCTAACACATTCTATATATATATCACTGCAATCTCTTTAACAGTCACGAGTTTTGTAGCCGCTACGATAGGCTTTATTGCAACTTGCTACAAAAGAACTTTTTTGAATTCAGTCACTTTAATACTAAAAGTGCAAAGAATGGAACCGCATGTAGGAACTGCAAGCTTATGTCGGTTCCTACTTTGTCTATTATATACATCGCCAATCTTTTTATAATTATTTATATTCATATGTAAAAAAAATTAATTACTAAAAATATAAATAAATATAATTATACACATATATATATATATATATATATATATATATATATATATATATATATATATATATATATATATATATATATATATATATATATATATATTTATATTTATATTTTGAGAAAGCAACCGCCGAGTTACTTCGTTGGTTTATCTCGGTGCAGGCAAATTTCCGAACCAGCAGAATAGTTGACGGTTGAAAAGCACTTTTTTACAAGTTTACTTGAAAGAAGAATATTTTGAGTTTAGGCAATTCTTCCAAAAGGATTGTTGAAGAGGTCGCACCGTTTTAAAAAAAACTCGCCTTCTACGAGTTTTAAGCGCGTTTGCCGCGTAAAACCGCACGTAAACCACGTCGCGTAACAGCATGTCTCCATCTCTTATAGTTAACTCACAATAACTACTTTAATATTCAAAGTTTCAATTCAAAACATTTTTGTGACACCAATATCCACGCGTGTTGAAAATAAAAGCTCACTACTCTAGAGCATAGACGGGCAGTCGCATCGCTTTCTGTTTTTTACAGGATATATTTCGGAGAGTGTGCCACAGATCTGTTTGATCTGATCCCTTGCTCGCTGTTTTACAACCGTACAGCAAGACGCCGTGATGGGCACCACCGCTATACAATTAATGTACCAAAAATGCGTACAAAGCGCTTTAGGTCATCTTTTCTAATGCGTACAGCAAAACTATGGAATTCCCTGTAATCTATCATCCCGGATTCTTACGATTTGCATAGCTTCAAAAGACCAGTGAATAGGCACCTACTTGGCAAGCGCGGTTCATCTAAGGCTGCATCTTTCGCTTACCATCAGGCGAGATAGCAGGCGCTAGCCTTATCAAATAAAAAAAATAAGAAACTAAGTATTTTGAGATACTTCCTGTGTTCACGTGAAAATACTTTTAATTCTAACGTCCTTTTTAGACGTTAAACAGGAATTACTCGAGTTTCGGGAGTGCCTGAACTTATAAAACGCTTTCTATTTGCTTGTTTTTAAATACTTCACTTTGATGGAGATGAAAATTTTTGTTGAGAAATAGTTCGGCCATTTTATCGTTGGCGCTTTAAAACGGGAATAAGTATACAAAAAGGTTGAAATTTAGTTTCTGTGGCGTATTTAGCCACAAAATGAACTTTTTGCGGTCCATCGAGCGGTTTAACTTTTAAAATAGTTATTTTTGTATGCCTTTATGTTGCATTTTTTTATATTTCAAAAAATATTTTTATATTTCTTACCGAGATGTCGCAAAAGGCAACTAAGTTAAGTCGACCCGCCATGTGGTATCCGGCTGAACAGAACAGACTACCCTCATTTCTTACTGAGGTGTCAAAACGGCGACTAAGGTAAGTTGACCCACCGAATGGTATCCGATTGACTTTCTTTGTAATAATTATTTAATTGAACATAGTTTAGTTGAACAATTGAGCCGTGTGTCCGACTGAGTAGAATAGACCACCCTCTTTCTTACCGAGGGGTCGTAAAATACTAAGGTAAGTTGATGGCAGGCAGTAGGCTGGTCATTAATACCTAGCCAAATCATGTGACAACATGTTAACATGTTGTGCCGATCCAATTTAGAGTAGGATATGGGCAGGCGAATGGATGGACTTTTATAAAAAAGAGTACCATATTCCTAAGCTGTGATAGCCCAGCGGTGAGACCGTGCGACACTTTCAAGGGGATCACGATTTCAACCCGGGACAGGCACCAATGAGTTTTCTATTAAAACTCATGTGTCTAATTGATAATTGCAATTTATCACAACCTTTTCGGTGAAGGAAAACATCGTGAGAAAACCTGCATATATCTAGAGAATTCTGGGGATATGTGTAACCTACCAATCCGCATTGGAGCAGCGAGGTAGGTCTTAGCTATACTTATCGTGCACTTTTTTATAGTATTTTTATAGATCTACAATTCTCTAGTACATTACTTTAACGTATCTCTGCTGGTTTACGCAGCGCACGCGATTAAAGCTCCCATCAAGCAAGTTTTTTAACAACTGCTCAAACTCTTCAACACAATTTTCATAATACTGATATGTACTACTTACTTAAACCATCCGGAAGTATTTCACTATCGTTTGGTGAAAACCGTACAAAAACCACGTTAGTAGATTTTGAGAAAATCGTTTGCATACAGACAAAGCTTTTTGGGACTTTGTTTTATAAGAAGTATAGATATAGATAGTTAACTACGAAATCGTCGTCAGCACTCCTATAAAATAACGCCTATTACCGAGGTTCTACTCGTATAAACAAACAAGTTATAAAAATCGTGGCAAAAACGATCGGAAGGGTTGAGAGTCTTCGGTGATGGAAAAACCGTGTTGTTAAAGTCCGTGACCTGCTTTTTCGGTAAATGCAAACGGTTCAACATGTTTACATATAATTTTAGGCGGCTTTTGTAACGTTTATGGTATAACAAAAATGTACAAGTTATATCTATCTTAAATTACTTACACGCTAGTATTATACAAGTCATGCCCACGTGGAATGGTCCCAAGAATGCTGGCAGCGTTTCCGCGTTGAATCGCCAAGCTGTTTCTTTGTGCGAAAAGGGAGCCAGCCCTCTTGTAACCCGAAAAAATTTTCTGCACTTTGGCTCCATGGTATTTATTATTATGGTATCGGAAATAGTCAAATTATTTTTTTGTAGTTATTTAATATTGGAAATGAGGTTCACAGCTAACTTATATAGTACCGCCGTGTGGTATCCGGCTGAATAGTAGACCACTCTCATTTCTTACCGAGGTGTTATAAAAGGCGACTAAGGTAAGTTGACGTCAAGCAGGCGGCCGGTCGTAAAATACCTAGCCAAATCATGTGACAACATGTGGAGAAAACTCTCCCACAAACCTAGGTCCTCTGAATTAAACACTGCACTGTACTGTACTAATCACTTTATTTACACACTATGTAAATGGTATGAATATTTTAGGTTACTCGAGATTACTTGAGGTTACTTGAGGTTACTTGGCGCTAGTGGAAAAAACGTTTTGACTATATGTAATCACAATCGACACTCAATAGCGCGTTACAATGTACCACTAGCGCCATCTGTCGTCGATTAGCAACACTACATAAAAATAAACCATTCGTTTAAACATACCGCCCACCAAAAACATGTTTCACATTGTTTTTCTTTATAAGCCCGCCCACCATAGGGTTAGGGGGGGTTGCAATTACAATATTACATCAGAGAATTACAAATAACTAAATACTTAATCTAATTAGAATTAGTAACAAATCACTTAGCAAACTTTAGTACACAAAATAAACAAAACTTAGCTACTGATTGGCAATAAGCACAATTTTGATACAGGTCTCTTAACTAAGGAACCATTACATTTTAACGTGACAACTCGCGTGAGCATATCTGGACCTGGATGTTTCTCGACAACTTTGCCCAATAACCATCGCGCTGGTGGCAAGTTATCTTCTTTAACTAAAACAATATCGCCTATATCGGGTTCGGGTATGCGGGTTGCCCACTTATAACGCTTTAAGTAGTTATTTAAATAGTCGGTAGACCAAAGACGCCAAAAACTTTGCACCATTCTTTGTGTGAACTGCCAACGCCACAAATTACGAATATTTAATGTCTCATAGTTACGTACGGTTACGATAACTAGACGTTGTGCCACAGAAAGGTAACCGAGGGTTATCAGTTCACGTGCAGTTCCTTTGCACCAAGTACGTATAATACACTTACGTACATAAGATTCTACAAAAGTTTGAGCAGAACAGTTCCAATATCTTATACGTAAGTAGTTCAGCATTAAAGATTTACCTCCACGTAATTTTCTCCGGTGAACTTCGTCAACAATCAGACAGGTGAGGTGATTCTCATGAGGTAAGATAATTGGATGTATAATTGCTTCTTGTAGTTCTGCATTTTGAATTCTTCAGCCTACTTGTAAAATTCCATTTGTGTCTAGAAATGGGCACAATGATTTTAAATTGCTTTTTTTATTTATTATTCCAGTTTTATGTATATCATTAACTTCTTGTTCATATTCATCCTTTTGACACATTTTTATACACGTATCTAATGCTTCTCCAATTTCTTCAGATGTAAGGTAAGTATTAAATTTTCTATTTTCTAATTTATTTGTTTTTATTTTCAGAAATCTTCTACAGAATGCAACGACTCGAGTCAACTTCTGAAGTGTGGAGTATTTAATCAAAATCCTGTCTTCTGAGGTTTGAACGCATGCGGTATGACTCTTTACTGTACGTCGTTCAACCTCAGTGGAAATTGACCTTGGCCTGGAGTACTCTATTTCCAAATTTTGTAGCCATGCTGGTCCCTGTTTCCACATCAAACTTTGTGAAAGCTCCGATGGTGTGAGTCCACGTGAAGCAATATCTGCGGGATTATGAGCCGACTGTACGTGAGCCCATTGTGTATTCTCCATCTTAGATAGAATGTCAGATGTCCTATTCTCGATAAACGTTGTCCACTTGCTCGGATGGCTGCTAAGCCATGCTAACACTACCGTTGAATCAGTCCAGCCATGGACATTTGGCCGGTTGACTGACAAAATACTGGCAACTTCAAACATTAACTTTGCCAAAAGCTGAGCACCCATTAGTTCAAGGCGAGGTATGGAGACTTGCATTGTTGGAGCGACTTTAGTCTTTGCTGTAACGAGGTTAACACTGATATTTCCATTAACGTGCACCGTTCTTAAATAGATTACAGCCGCGTATGCCGCAGTCGACGCATCACAAAACCCGTGAAGCTCTACAAGTAAGTCATCCGTTCGTCTCTGAACCCATCGTGGAATGGTGAAATCACTAATATCTAGCAACTCCTGACGGTAAGTCAACCATTCTTGCATTAACTCTGGTGGTAACTCCTCATCCCAATCTATGCCTGCCAGCCATAATTTTTGAATCATGACCTTTGCTGGTATGACACATGGGGCCACCCATCCCAAAGGATCAAACAGCCGAGAGATATCGGAAATCACTTTTCTTTTAGTAATTGGTTCCTCATGAGGTGGGAGCATTACGGCATAGTGAAAGGAATCAGTGTTTCGATCCCAAGACAAACCCAATATTTTTATAACTTCATCCATCTTTATTTCTACCTTTCCGTCTACGTTTACATTTTCCTCATTTCCTATTTCCTTCGCTAATTCCTTGCTGTTCGTAACCCATTTCTGTAATTCAAATCCACCCTTCATAAGTAATTCCTTCAAGTCCTTGTATATTCTTACCCCCTCCATTACTGTCTCACAACCTGTCATAAGGTCGTCGACATAAAAATCTTTTTTAACTCTTTCAGATACTTCGGGGTAGTTGCAGCCATCATCATCAGCGAGCCTTTGGAGGGTCTTCACTGCCAGGTAAGGAGCCGACGCTGTCCCAAAGGTAACCCTCAATAATCTATAATCCTTTATTTCAGATGCGGGGTCGTCACGCCATACCAGTCGTTGAAAATTAGTATCTTCTGCTGCTACAAGGATTTGACGATACATTTTTATTATATCTGCGCTAAGACAGATCGTATGCATACGCCAACGCATTATTATGTGACGTAGGTCTTGCTGAATAGTGGGTCCTACCATCAGTGTACTATTTAGAGAAACTCCACTGGAATCCTTACACGAAGCGTCGAACACAACTCTGATCTTGGTAGTGGTCTTGTCATCCCGGATCACGGCATGATGTGGTAAGTACACCGCTCCTGGTTTATTGACATCAGTACTGTTAGAAAGACACTGCATGTGACCAACGTCAAGGTATTCCTGTATGACTTCTGTATATTTTGCATTGATTTCTGGATTCTTCTTCAAACGAGTTTCAAGAAGATGAAATCTTTTTAAAGCAATATTTCTGGAGTTATTACTGCACTGAGGTTGACGGTCACGAAAAGGAAGTTTAACTATGTATCGACCGCTTGAGTCTCTGGTTGTAGTTTTATTATAAAACTCTTCACAAAGTTGTTCTTCGTGTGACAAAATCTTTTTGTCATGAAAATTATCGGACTCGATTTCCCAAAATCTTTTGAGCAAATCGTTATCTTGCATTTGCGAATGCATGCTAACTATAGTGTTATGACTACACAATTGGTTGGATTGATTACCATCATCATATGATTGATGTGTTGGACCAGAAAGTATCCATCCTAAGGCTGTATTCTGAGCAGTAGGTAAACCATTAGGACCCTTAATCAATCCTTCCCGAATTATTTGACCATACACATCTGCACCGAGTAATATATCAACCTTGGTTGGTGTATGAAATTCAGGGTCTGCCAAAACTATATTTGACAGATTTGGCCAATCAAAGGAAGATATTTTTTCAGCGGGCAAAAGTGTTGTGATTGTGCTAAGCACAAATGCATTCACTCGTAGAGTGAATTTTGGATCCTGACGTGATTTCACGTTCATCGTCACAAGATATTTAGAGGCCAGTGTACCATTAGTACTACCTAACCCTGAGATAGTACTTCGAGTTGATACCTTCTTGAGTCCAAGTAATTGCACCGCTGATTCCGTCACAAATGACGCCTGAGACTCTTGGTCGAGCAGCGCTCTCATTACTTGAACGTCACCAAGTCTTGTTTTTACTTTAACAAGCGCGGTGGCCAATAAAATCTGATTTGAAGTACCTCGTTTTGACATATGAACAGCTACATTTTGTTGATTAGTATCCGAACTAACATCAGCTTCAACTGTTGTATCAGTTGGAGCTATGTTTGAGGTAGGTTTGGGGGGATGCAACAAAGAATGGTGTTTTCGTTTACAAATGCGGCATTTAACATTTACTTTACAAAACGCGACGGAATGGTTAGAACCAAGACAATTGAAACAACGACCGGTGGTTTGAACAAAGTTGTGGCGAGATTCAAAATTCTCTTTGGCGAATAATTTACAGTTGCTTAATTTGTGGCATGTGAAATCTGATACAATACCTTTACTACAGAAAGGACAAGAAAACTTAGTATTACTCGGAACATAATTCTCATTAACTACATGTAGTGCTTGTGGTCTATTCGATAGACCCTTGGGAACTCTGGGTGATTTCGTGTCCAAAAATTCTAAAGACCTAAATCTCCCATGCATAAAATCTTTAAATTCTTTAAACTTTGGCAATTCATCGATTGTACTAATTAACGACTCCCATTTAAGCCGACTATCATTATCTAACTTTGCACTTATAAGATGAATTACTATCACATCCCAAGTTTCAACTTCGATACCCAGGTTTTTTAAACCGTGTAAGCAATCTACAGTAGTATCTAAAAGTTGTTTAATGGACTTTGCGGACTCTGTTGCAGTTGGACAATTTAACATTCGATTTAATAAACTTGTAGCTAAATATTTCTTATTAGAATATCTGTTTTGTAAGGTGGCCCATGCTTGATCATAATTATCTGCAGTCACTGAAACGTGCTTTAACAATTGTGCCGCCTCACCATCTAAATACCCTTTTAAATATTGCATCTTTTGAACCGGGTCTAATGATGCATTGTTATGTATTACAGAAGTATACAAATCTTTGAAAGTAGTCCACTCCGAATAGTTACCTGTAAACTTCGGTATTGAAATGGTAGGTAATTGAATATTACTGTTGCATTTATTTGACTTTGTTAAAGGAATCTCACAGGAAATATTCAGTTTGGACAAAACATCCTTTAATTCACTAACATAAACAATAAAATTTTCCTCCGTAATTGAAAAGATATCCTCAGAAAAATATTTAACATTCAAAAAATCTGTTTCAGAAGCTAGTTGTACTATTTTATGATGATTTGCAAAAAATGATTTCCATATCTGTTCCACAGACTCTAATCTACTTTTAACATAATTTTCCGTTAATCTATCTTTCGGAGATTTTCTAAAATTAGTATAAGCTTTTTCAATTAAATTTTTAGAATTGTTTTGTAATTTGATTAATGACTCCATTTTTAATAAAAACAAAAATAATTAACAGAAATTATATTAAATTGATACAATCCACCAAATAAAGTTAACTTAATATTGCATAAGCTTGCATTCAATATTGTTCTAAGTCCACGGAAAAGAAATCATAAAATTTACAAGTGTTTGAAACGATTGATAATATTTTACAAGTCCAAAGTAAACTTAAAGAAATTTTTCTAAGTCCACAGAATAAAATTTTAAAATTTTACAAGTGTTTGAAACCAAATTAACTTATATAAAATCGGGCATAGGTTCCCCGTCTGAACGTTTTTTGCAAACTTATTCTAAGTCCTTAACTAAACTTTAAAATTTACTAAGTCCAAATTATACTAGAATTGTCTATGTTCCAAATCTTAAACTTTTCTTTGAATTTATAATTTACTTTTATCTTGATTACTTTTGAATTTATCTACACTTTTGAAAGTAAACAAATGTACTCACGATTTCACTGCCACTCAACTTTACCACCTGTCACGTCACGTCACTGTCAGCGGCTGTCACCGCCAGGCTGCTGATGCTCAGGCACCACCAGGCTGCTGCTTGCTCAGGCACCACCAGGCTGCTGCTGCTTGCTCAGGCACCTCCAGGCTGCTGCTGCTTGCTCAGGCACCTCCAAGGTGCTGCTGCTGCTGCCGCTGCCACCAGGCCAGCGGGCTCCACTCTTCGCCGGTGTTTAACCGGCGCGCACTTTAGCGGCGATCCACCACTAATTTCTATGCGCGTTGCTGCTCACCGTCGGTTACACTCCGACTCGTAAGGACCATGGAGAAAACTCTCCCACAAACCTAGGTCCTCTGAATTAAACACTGCACTGTACTGTACTAATCACTTTATTTACACACTATGTAAATGGTATGAATATTTTAGGTTACTCGAGATTACTTGAGGTTACTTGAGGTTACTTGGCGCTAGTGGAAAAAACGTTTTGACTATATGTAATCACAATCGACACTCAATAGCGCGTTACAATGTACCACTAGCGCCATCTGTCGTCGATTAGCAACACTACATAAAAATAAACCATTCGTTTAAACAACATGTTTAAAGCATGTTGAGCCCACCTCAATTGGAGTGAGATAAGGGCAGGAGAATGATGAACGAAGTTATATAGTAAATTTAAATAATAATTTATAGAATTAGGCGTTACTTTGCGGAGATCCATAATACAAAAGTAATAATAAAATTATTTGGCTATAATCCGCGATACAGTAAATAGAAAATATATGTAGTACTAAATGTATAGTGGACTATCCGTTTTTTCATACCCTTTGCTTTGCGATTTTGATCGTTTTACGAATCCTGCATGTAACGGGTATGAAAAAATGGATAGTCCACTATACATTTAGCACTATATATATTTTCTATTTACTGTATCGCGGATTATAGCAAAATAATTTTATTATTACTTTTGTAAATTTAAATAGTTAAGTTGTGCGTATTGTTTTGTGTAGCTTTGTTTATTCACTTCCATTAAATTGCAAATACTCTGTACTCATATTAACTTAACTTATAAGGTCAAATGACAACTTAAGACTTTTACATAGCCTAAGCAAGAATAAAGGAAGATTCAGCGTGCCCAGAGTGTGGAGTAGAAGAAATGAGTCTTCACCTTATAGCTGAGTGCCCTATGTACTCGCGGGTTAGATGGGAGATACTAGGTAAGGATGAACTTGCAGTTAAGGACTTGGCTGATATCCCCTTCAGGGACATTATCAGGTTTACAAAAGCTACTGGTAGATTAAAGCAGGTGACACTGTCGGGATATCAGTGATACCCATGTCCCAACATGAGGAAATAGGTGGAATAGTCCGACATAGGAGCTGACCACCCGCACTGCTACGGCAGGCGTCCCCGAATTAGATAGATAGATAGATAGATAGCCTAAGCTCATTGAGCTTTTCATTACTGACTAAGATTTAGGTTTCTATATAGATTAGTTACGAAGATACAGAGTTAACTTTCTCATTTTCATGAAAGAGTGTGACTTAAGAAATCCCTAAAAATTTCCTAACCATTCGACCATTATAAAGAATATAATGATTAAAAGAAAGCAGAAGGAAAAAGAGGAAAATGGAGAAAAAATTTAAAGAAACGGTCAGCACGAAAAAATGCGACAGCGGTTCTGTGCTGACAGGAAGTCAAAGAGGAGGTTATTTTAGTCCGAAAATCCCTGAATAGATTATGACAACATGTCAAAAGGTTAAAGAAAAAGATACAAATATATTATGCGTTTTATATTTTTAACTTTCTCACTTTTATGACAACGGCGGTATACAATAAAGTGGGCCTGGTATAAAAATAATTTCGAAAACAAGCCTTTTATCTGATTACACAGAATCCGAACGCCGGAATGGAATGGTGAGTTTCCGGGCCATAAGCAATATTTCTGTGGGGTGAAAAAAGAACATAAAAGTGTTACAGTATTTTTTATGGTGCCGGAAACTGATGTAAAGGCAGACTGACAAACAAATAATGGAAATGGCTGACTATTCTTCAGTGAGACGAAAAACCTTAAAGTAATAAAGTAATATAACGGCTTCTTATTATCGCACTGCTGGACATAGGCGACCGTTTATGGAGAGAAGGATTCTAGCTACCCACCACGCTACTACAAAGGGGATAGGTCGGTCAAGGTCAAGAATTCAAAATAATTTATAGAAGTTAATTAAATAGTTTCTAGTTCAAGCTTGTTGCACGTGTTCAGAGGTAAAATAAAGGGTGGGGATGAACCAAGTACTATATAACAATGCTTGCTTGGTTAATGCTTCGCTTTGCGATTTTGTTGTGGAGTCTATCTTCTGATGATGCTTCGGTTGCGGGGCGAAACGATTGTTGAGTTTGTGATAGTGAACGTGTGTAGTGCTTGTGTATTGTGCTGGAAGTGGTAGAGGTTTGTGCATGTGTTTTTACGAATCCTGCACGTATCGGGTATGTAAATACGGATAGTCCACTATACATTTAACTCTATATATATTTTCTATTTACTATATTGCGGATTATAGCAAAATAATTTTATTATTACTTTTGTCAAGAATTCTCTGGAGCTATGTAAGTTTCCTCACCGAAATGCGTGTAATAAATTGCAAACATTAAATATTCTTTATTCGAGTTGGCTTTTGCAAGCACTTTCGAATCGTCAAAATTAAATGAAGCTACCAATGACTGGGAAAGGTGCCCTTACTAAGAAAAATCAGCAAAATTCTTTTCAAAAAGAATACAAAATATCATATATCAAATATGAGTTTTTTTTTGAAAAATCAAATAAGACAACAATTTAATAGCAACCACCGAGTTTCTTAAAGGCTCATTTTAGTAGGAACAGCTTTCCGAACCAGCAGCAGAGTTGACGATTCAAATGGACAATTTACAAGATGAATTGAATAAAGAATGTTTTGAATTTAGATTTGTAAATCTATAATTAAAATAAAAAATAAAAATAATCTTGTTATTAATATACTTATATTGCAATTTAGCAAATAGCATCACTGGTTTGATAACACTTATGCCGTTTTTTTGTACTTTTCTTAAAAAATACGTCAACATAAAATATAACATGGCCTTTTAGATTTCTAGACTAGCCTTTACACAAGTTTTGAAAATATTTTAAAACGATGCTGCTTCATAAAGCTTACTATACAATTGAAGATTATTTGATAGTATTAGAAGAGTGATAGTAGCATATCTTAACTGCAGTCAGCTACGCACCAAGCTGCAACGATTAATTTGTAACCAATTTTCTCGGTAGGAGCAAACTTCCGAATCAGCTTCTTGAAAAACATTTGACGAAATTTTTTCTTGCGATTCTGTCGTGGAGTCTATCTCCTGATGATGCTTCGGTTGCGGGGCAAAACGATTGTTGAGTTTGTGATAGTGAACGTGTGTAGTGCTTGTCTATTGTGGTGGCAGTGGTGGAGGTTTTTGTATGTTTTTACGATTCCTGCATGTAACGGGTATGAAAAAACGGATAGTCCACTATACATTTAGCACTATATATATTTTCTATTTACTGTATCGCGGATTATAGCAAAATAATTTTATTATTACTTTTGTATTATGGATCTTCGCAAAGTAACGCCTAATTCTATAAACATTTGACGATTCAAAAGTCTACTTGAATAAAGAATATTTTGAGTTTTAGTTTATGTGAAGGTAATATTAGCAAAAAATAGTCCACCCCATTAATATTTGTAGGGTGTTAGATATCTTATTATCATCTCGAGCTCCGTATAAAGGGAATTCACGAGTCATAGTTTTACACCGCTACGGATTCTGAGCAAACAATGACATGGGAAAGTTTAATAAAGCTCGCAAACTTACATATGAAACTTAGGGGCGGTTTTGCGGTGTTCTATGTCAGGGTAAAAGACTGCTTCTTTTGATTTACAATGTGTTTGTTGTCTCGCAAGTTTAATGTAAAAGTTTATTTGCTATCAAATAAAACTTTCGTGATTATTGTGTTAAATAAATCAGGCCCAGTCAAATTTATTTATTTATGTACCTATGCCGTGTGGTATCCGGCAGAGTAAAATAGACCATCTCATTTCTTACCGACGTGTCGTAAAAGGCGACTAAGGTCAGTCGACCCGCCATGTGGTATCCGGCTGAGTAGAATAGACCACCCTCATTTCTTACCAAGGTGTCGTAAAAGGCGACTAAGGTAAGTTGACCCACTGTGTGGTATTCGGTTGAGTAAAATAGACCACTCTCTTTCTTACCGAGGGGTTGTAAAATACGACTCAGGTAAGTTGACCTCGGGCAGGCGGCCGATCGTAAAATAGGTTGTCAAATCATGTGACAACATGTTTGTTACATGTGCCGACCCTACTTAGAGTCGGATAAAGGTAGGATGATGATTTGTTTATCTATGTACCATAAAAAAACGTAAGAAATATATTATTCATAAAAAAATGCACAAAGGTTCATCTATCCCTTTGGCAGAGATCTCTATCTGCTTACCTACGAAAAGATTTATTAGTAAAGCAGTTGGAGCAAATATCAAATTCAGATTCGAATCAAAGCAAATCAAAATAATCTTCATTCAAATAGGATTTTTCAACACTTTTCGTCAAAAATCAATACGATTAAGAATTGCGATTACGATTAAATTCTTGCTGGTTCTTTTCTGTAGGAACAACTTTCCGAACCAGCAGTAGATGTTGATGATTCAAAAGCACTTGTTTACCAGTTTACTTGAATAAAGAATATTTTGAATTGTAACTAAGCACATTGAGTCATTGTTTTCTTGCGTTCTTCATCGTTTTGAATAATCTTCTAAAGTATTATACTTACTGTATGAGTTCTGTTTTGATCTTCTTGGTCGTATCTTCACTGATGAAGATCATGCCTAGTATTACGGTCTAAGGATACCACGCTTTGCACCACATTCTGCCACTTTGCTCTGTTTGTGGCTGTTGTAATGGCACCGGTTAGAGGTAAGTGGGTAAGAGATGTTATCTGGTATATCCATCGCAAAGGGGATCGACCACTTTTTTTTATGCCCTTGACTTTACCGGTGATTATCAATTTTTCCAGGTCGTTCGAGTCTCTACGGGCGATATGGCCGAAGTATCTCAGAATCCGTTGAATGCAGATGCATAGCATTTTTTTTATTGAACTTGCCAAATATTTGATATTAGGTTTAAAGATATGTTAAGTAGAAATTCGCGTCATGTGTAACTTTATATTTACTCTACTTAGGTTTCTGTGCTAACAAAGATACGCGGAAGTTTCCAAACTTACACACTAAACTTGGCGACTGCTTTACGGCACTCGCGTGGTGTTAAAAGAGCTGCTCGCTTTAACGAATACTGAATTACACAGATGAAGAAACAACATGTTACAAACATGTTGTCAAATGATTTGGCTACGTATTTTACGACCAGCCGCCTGCCTGACGTTAACTTACCTTAGTCGCCTTTTCCGACACCTCGGTAAGAAAGGAGGGTGGTCTATTTTATTCTTTCTGCCGGATACCACACGGCGTTAAACTTTCGCAATTCATACTGATTATTATATAAACTAAGTAACTTATTATTCATCATCATCCTGCCCTTATCCCACTGTAAGTGGGGTCGGCACAACACAAAAGCCTACTATACTATTGAGGATTATATAGATGATAAAAAATGCGTGAATATAGCTATTCCTCTATCCTGTACAAGATAGTAATAACCAAATGTAACTAGTTATAATAATTTTACTTAAAATGTAAAGAACTGGCTCCTCTCGGTAGGAACAGCTTTCCGAACCAGCAGTAGATTTTGACGATTCAAAAGCACTTGTTTACAAGTTTACTTGAATAAAGAACGTTTTGAATTTGAATTTGATAGGCTGACCTTTGTACATTTTTTTTAATGAATATTGTATTTCTTCCTTTTTTTACGGTATATAAGTAAACAAATAATCATCCTCCTGCTCTTATTGCACCCTAAGTAGGGTCGGAACAAAATGTTACAAACATGTTGTCATATGATTTGGCTACGTATTTTACGACCGGCCGTCTGCCTGACGTCAAATTACAGTGGGCGTAATTTACGACACCTCGGTAAGAAAGGAATGGTCTATTCTACTCAATCAGATACCACACGGTCGGTCAACTTACCTTAGTCGCCTTTCACGACATCTCGGTAAGAAATGAATGGTCTATTCTACTCAGCCGGACACACGGCATAATTGCTCAACTAAACTATGATCAATTAAATAATTATTACGGTTAATACATACATAAAGTTATAACAGTTGCCCGGCAGTTAATTTGTTAGTTCAGGCAGTCTAAGAAGATTAGAGGTAAAGATATTCGCTTTAAGGGGATTGCGAGCTCCGAATAGCTTCATTCATGTATTCGTGTGCAGGAAATTGTAACACCCTAATCTTAACTACATTGTGCTAAAGTAAGTTATTACAGACTGACAGGTCCTTAATATAACACTGTTATAAAATCTTTGCGATTTTATCGTGGAATCTATCTCCTGATGATGCTTCGGTTGCGGGGCGAAAGGATGGTTGAGTTTGTGATAGTGAACGTGTGTAGTGCTTGTGTATTGTGTTGGCGGTGATGGAGATTTGTGCCTTCGTTTTTACGAATCCTGCATGTATCAGGTATGAAAACGGATAGTCCACTCTACGTTGATCATAACGAGTGAATTATATGTATTTTCTGTTTACGTTATCGCGGATTATAGTAAAATAATTTTCTTATTACATTTTTTTGTTACATTTTCATAAATAATTGTTCAACTAAACTCATAATCTCGAATACTCCACGACAAAATCAAAAAGTCTTTGTCGTGGAGTCTATCTTCTGATGTGCTCGGTACTTTAATAAAATCAGCGGGCTGCACTCCAGAATTCAAAACTTGAATATTTACGTTGTGCATTTTTGATATTTAGGAATGGTTAGGGAATAATTTTGCACGAATTATATTAATTATCTGTATTTAAGTACTATTAATTATATGGTGAAATCCTATATTTATTTATTACGCTATCGTACAGAACTATGACACATTCGCGCAAATGCCATGGCCGCCTGAATGAACCAGCAGACGCAGGCATTCATTTTTACTGCGCGGTAGTAAGAGAGGCTAAATAATTACTCTCCTACGCCTCGTCGGCGGTCTACTCTCCTTCCGTCTTACGAATATTCGATCAGCAGGCCTACCTTGAACTCTTATTGCAACTCAATTGAAGACGTAAACGACGACCGCGAACCGCTTTCTTTTTCTTTTTCTTTCCCATGAAGTGTGAATTGCATTGGGTCGTAATGTTTGAAAAGGATAACGTTATATGAACTATAGATAACTCTGTCTCTTCCACTCACATGTTCGTAGGACGAATTCCGAAAGCTCATTCGACAATCACTTAAAGTGTGCGTTTTTAAAACGTCATGGTATGAAAACGCAAAACAATTTCGTTTACGTCTTCAATTGAGTCGCAATAAGAGTTCATGATAGAACTGAAAGTCATGTTTTCTTACGCGAGTTTAACGTTTTTTACCCATCAGAAAAGTGCACAAAGCCGCCGAAGTTTTCACTTCAAAAAAATCTTAATAAAAATAGTCATTCAGTATGAATATATTTTTACACCCAATTTAATTTGTCTCATATCGATAACATTGAATGAACGATACTTCCCTCTGTTGGTTGACGATTTCCGTAGGCGGTTAGAATCGGAACTGCTATTTCCCTGCGCCCTCAGTGCCGGTAATGACACACCCGGTTTTAATTTGCGAGCCGATCAGATTGAGATATCGATACTTGTTGACGAAATCGATTCAGATATGATAGAAATTGATATTTTATGCAATTAATATTATAATAAAAGAATGCTCATTTATTTATGTTATTTATAACTAGCTTTTAAAGGCAACTTCGTTCGCGTGGACTGCAGTCTAATTATTTGAGAAAACCGTAATACTGATATTAATTATAGTTAAAGTGGGTTAACCTTAAACGCTAGACATATGCTGTCGCGGACTTTTATTTTGAACTTTTAGAGAAGAACAATTTTGTGATACATGATTTTTTAATAACTTTTACCGTTTACTTAGCGCACGTAAGGAAAGCTTTAAATTTTGCCGTTTACGCAATATTTTTTATTGCTGCTCCTCTCCTATTCATCTAAGTGTCATGTTATTTAGCCTATAACCTTCCTCGATAAATGAACTATCTTACAGTCAAAGAATTTTACAAATCGGTCCAGTAGTTTCTGAGATTATCAAATAAAATATTATATATATTTATAATAAATTCAAATTCAAAATATTCTTTATTCAAGTAAACTTGTAAACAAGTGCTTTTTAATAGTCAAAATCTACTGCTGGTTTGGAAAGCTGTTCCTACCGAGAAGAGCCAGCAAGAAACTCGGCGGTTGCTCTTTTTAAAATATAAATCTTATTACTAGTTACATATAGTTATTAATGTCTTGTACAGGGTTGAAGACAAGCTATATCCACGCATTCTTATCGTCGAGGTAATCTTCAATAGTATAATAGGCTTTCTGAATTAGCCTTTTTTTAATAGTATTTTTAAACTTCTGTAATGGTAAAGTTAAAGTAGATTGTGGAATTTTATTATAGAATCTTATACCCAAACCCACAAACGAATTACGAACTTTTGCAAAGCGGAAAGCAGGAATCGCAAGTTTATGTCGGTTCCTACTTTGTCTATTATATACATCGCCAATTCTTTTATAATTATGTATATTCATATGTACAAAAATAAAATTAAATTAAAAAAAATTAAATATAAAATTTAAATACAAAAATTAAATACACATATCAAACCCTAAAAATTTGCTTAAAATAGTTACATTTAGCCTTTACTGTCTTTTACAGGGTCGAACAGTAGCTACGTCCACAAATTCTTATTATCTAAGTAATCCTCAACAGTATAGTAGGCTTTCTGTATCAGCCTCTTTTTAACAGTGTTTTTAAAAAGCTTAATTGCCATTAAGGCAAAGCTAAAAATTATTGCGAAATTATATTATAGAATATTACCTAAGTCCACAAACGACTTACGTATTTTGCAAGACACAAAGCAAGCTTATATCGGTTCCTACTTTATATTTACCTATACTTTTATATTTCTTTATATTTTTATATACAAAAATTAAATTGCTATAAAATATACTGTGAAGCAAATGTAAGAATACCTACTTCCTTAAACTTCTCTCGCAGGGAATCACGCGGACTTAAATTGTAAATGCCACGTATGGCTCCTTTTTGTATTTATTTGACAATGATCCAAAGAGAAAAAAATGATAAACCAATTTACGAACATTCCACAACGGTAATTAAAAACATGAAACCAGATCGAAAGTAATAATAAAAGTAAAAACCCTTAAACAATAAGAAACAAAGAGATTCAAGATTCAATTTACGTTCTCGAGTACTCTTGAGACAATTACTTTCAACTGAAAATTACACTTCATCGATTTTGCGTTATTAGAACGGACTTTTATTTTAAAAAAAATCTCTGACTTCCTTCAAATCAAATCAAATCAATTCAAAAAAATCTTTATTCAAATAAACCATTTCAGGTTCATTTCAACTTTCAAAACGTCAAGCATCAATATGATTAATATAGCTACAACTAATTCGGAAAGATGCTCTTACCGCGAAGAACCAGCAAGAAACTCGGCGGTTAATCTTTTAAATATTTTCAATTATACATTATTAAACCGCCGTGTGGTATCCGGCAGAATAGAGTAGACTGCCCTCCTTTCTTACCGAGGTGTCGTAAGAGACGACTAAGGTATGTGCCGTGTGGTATCCGGCTGCATAGAATAAACCACTCTCATTTCTTACCGAGGTGTCGTAAAAGGCGACTAAAGTAAGTCAAATATACGGTTTGGATTCATATATTTATGTAATATATTGCTCGTAACCTTGCTACCTATTTTGCACCAACTCTATAATTTCGGTACTCTGAATCTAATATATGCATTTTCCCAGTTTGTTTGTTACGGAATTTATTTTATCCTATATGTATTTAAGCTTCATTTAGTCTGCATAGAATCATATCTTCCTCATATCCTACCGAGGTGTCGTAAAAGCGACTAAGGTAAGTTGACGTCAGGCAGGCGGCCGGTCGTAAAGTACGTAGCCAAATCATGTGACAACATGTTTGTAACATGTTGTGCCGACCCCACATAGAGTGGGATAAGGGCAGGGAATGATGATGACATTATTAAACCGCTGTCTTGTATGAAGCTGAAAGGATTTTCAAATCCAGGCTTTTTTATCATCCAAATAATCTTAAAATTTGTAATAAGCTTTACGTATAAGCATATTTTTTACACTTAGTTTGAATTACGCATTTTAGTATTATGCACTAAAAATATATATTAAACAAAGCTATTGAGTAGCTGTTATCACAGCTACTAAAGTTCAGCGGTGACACCGTGAGGCTCTTTCCAAGGGGTCACGGGTTGACCAATGAGTTTTTCTATTAAAATGTATGTGTCTAATTGATCATTTCAATTTGTCACACGCTTTTGAAGGAAAACATCGTGAGGAGACCTGCCTGCATATATCAATAGAATTCTTGGGATATGTGTAACCTACCAATCTGCATTGGAACAGCGAAGTAGGTCTTAGCTCCAATCCTTGTCTCCAAAAACGGAGAGAGGAGGCCTATGCCTCCAAAAATGGGATAGTAACTTTACTTTTTTAATAATAAGTAGAAAAATTTACAACGACTATATATACTTAGTATTTACTACTTAAATACGTCTGTAATTGTTCCGGTATAAAAAAAAAAGTATCACCCTTTTTGCTAATTTTCATCTTATATTATCTTTTTTTTGAAGTCTCTGTAATAAAATTAGGTAAGAAAATTATTTAACCTTTAACTTACCGTAGCGTTGCAATTTTAATTTATATAATTTTTAAATAGTACCTGAACTAAATATTTGCTAAGCATATGGTATATATGATAAAATCTTTGTTAACTGATATAATAAAAAAGCTACAATATTAAAGCTAATTAATCGATATATAAAGAGATAATATTAATTTTATTATAATAAGGTAATTGTCTCACTAATCAATACCAATCAGCAAAAACATATACCATAAAAACTATTTGTCCCTTAGATTTTTTTTTGCAAACATTAATTATATTAAAATTATATATTTGAATTTATTTATTTTTATTTTTTTAAATTATATATTAGATGTGAATTTATATATTTGAAATGAAAATTATATAAATGAAAATTAAAATTATATATTTTATGTGTACTTAAATTTCTTACTTTGGGAACCGACGACCTTGTGTGCAATGGTCCATATATTTATTTATTGATCGTGTTCATCAAGTCATATAATACCTATAAACACCTAACATTTGGTCTTCGTATTGATTTTTTCCCAAATTTCTACTATCAATTACTGAATTCAAGGGAAAATAGATTATTTTACAATAAAGGGAAAATTTCAGAATACACATTTAATACAATTATTATATAAAAAGTTTTCAGATGTAAATGCGCGATGTAAGATTACGAGGCCGATTGTCTGCAAATTAGAAACTTATTATCATTTTGATGTCGCTCTTACAAAATAATCTTCAGTGGTTCAGAAAATTTGAATATATTATATCGTAATTGAAGGGGCGAATTTCTACATAAAATCTTTATAGAATTTATCCATTTTATATTGAGATGCTTGCGGCTTGAAGTAAATTTAAGAGAAATGCATTTTTGATGATACAACTGTTTTAAACTTATAGATCTATGGAACAACTAAGTGAATGACATAATTAAAAGGTTCGCGAATTCGAAGTACATGTCGCACGTATAATATAAAAGTGACCGAATTTAAAATTAGGCTTAATCATAATTAGGACTTATATACAGGAGTAGTGTATTTTTGTGTATCACCTTTAATAAGAATCGAACGCCTTAACGGATTAGTACGAAATTTTGGCTACAGGTTTATGCACAAACCTCCACCACTGCCACCACAATACACAAGCGCTACACACGTTCACTATCACAAACTCAACAATCGTTTCGCCCCGCAACCGAAGCATCATCAGGAGATAGACTCCACGACAAAATCGCAAAGCCACATGACACATGATGTACTTGCGACTTTAGTCTCGCTAACTTATGATACCCTCATTACAAAATAAAAATAAATATATGAGACAATCATACGGTTGTCCGTTTCCAAAGTAACTTATTTTATGGCTGGCAGACAACTGGTTAAAATCTATAATTAAAATTTTTAAATATATATATAATGTTAAATACATACTTAAATACAAATTTAAACACAGGGTCGAAGAATCAACAAAATGTTTATAGAAAATGTTGGCCCGCGGCGGGAATTGAAACCGCAACCCGCGGAGTTCAAAGCGATGTCACTACCAACTGCACTAACGGGCCAGTCGATGATTGATTCCCTTCTATGTAACATCATCATCATTCTCCTGCCCTTATCCCACTCTAAGTGGGGTCGGCACAATATGTTACAAACATATTGTAATATGATGTGGCCACATATTTGACGACCGGCTGCCTGCCTCACGTCAATTTACCTTAGTCGCCGTTTAAGACACCTCTGTAAGAAACGAGCATGGTTGATTCCCTTCTATGTAACATTACCCCATATTTTACGATACCACTAGAATAGTTAAAAGACTGAAAAGGATTAACTTAGTGTTATGCTATTGCTCCCTAAGAAGACCACAAGAACAAAGTGTCTCATAATATAAAGACACTAGATAAATCACTAGGCCTGCTTTTAGATATAAGTTAATTTATAAGTTTAGGTTAGCATTAAGGTGCCGGCGTGTGGTATCCTGTTGAGTAGAATAGACCATCATTTTCTACCGAGCTTTCGTAAAATGAGCTGTGATAGCCCTGCGGTGCGACCGTGCGACTCTTTCGAGGGGAAAACGAGTTCAAACCCGGGCAGGCACCAATGAGTTTTTCTATTAAAACTCATGTGTCTAATTGATAATTGCAGTTTATCACACGCTTTTCGGTAAAGGAAAACATCGTGAGGAAATCTGCATATTTCTAGAGAATTCTGGAGATATGTGTAACCTACCAATCCGCATTGGAGCAGCGTGGTAGGTTTTAGCTCCAACCCTTTTCTCCAGAAACGGAGAGAAGAGGCCTATTCTCAGCAGTGGGATTGTAACAGGCCGCTACTTTACTTTTACTTTTTCGTAAAATGCGAATAAGGTAAGTTGACCCGCCGTGTGGTATCCGGCAGAGTAGAATAGACCACACTCATTTCTTACCGAGGTGTCGTAAAATACGACTAAGGTAAGTTGACGTCAGGCAGGCGGCCGGCCGTAAAACACGTAGCCAAATCATGTGACAACACGTTCATAACATGTTGTGCCGAGCTCACTTAGAGTGGGATAAGGGCAGGAGGAGGTAAGCATTAAGGTGCTTACTAGTATTATTGCTAGATCGTTAGTTTAACAAAGTACTTTTACTTTATAATAAGGAAAAAAAACATGATGAAAAATTTCATCTGGATCTGTATCTCACAGCTCGAGATGAAATTTCCATACTGATACTTACGATAATGTTTTGAAAATCTTTTCAAAAACAAACAAAATTATAAACCTTAAAACTTCAACCCATTTTAAATACTCCGAAAGCCTAAAAACGTATTTTAAAGTAAACGGCGTGTTCTTTACAATTTTCAGGCTGTATACTGCGTAATTGCGGCAAAGAACAGTGTCCTCCTTTCAGGGAAATACGCCCATGTGTCTTTCGCTCATGTCTGTGCTGAGTTTGAAGAGAAAACACGGAATTTAAGCGGAATGCCTCGGAATTTGTAAGGCACGTACGGATTATTAAACGACGCAGTTTGTTCCGTAACTCGTTTATGGCTCGTTTCGACTTGACTTTTTGAAAAAAAAAACGTAGCTTTTGATTGCAGTGTCGCTTCGTATTTCATTTACGTATACTACGAAGTTACTTAGAGCTAAATCCATATTAATATTGCAATAAATGCGTTTAAATCAAATAAGGTATTTCTGGTTAACCTTATCACGCATTCACAGTTTAACTATTTGGCCAATATTGATAAATATTTTACAATTATTCATATAATCAAAAAAACTAAACTATAACAGAACTACCTTGCTATAATCCGCGCGGGTGAAGCGAATGCATATGTGTATGAAGCAGGCAAAATCCACGAATTTTGCCTGCTTCATACATCCTCCTGCTGATGCTTCGGTTTCGGGGCGAAACGAGCGTAGAGATTTTGGGGGTGGTTGTGTGTATTACTCGTGTGCATTGTTGCCGGTGGAGGCGTCTTAGCATGACTTGTCCTGCATGTGTAAGGTACGTGAATTTTGCCTGCTTCATACACATTAGCTTTGCATACATTCGCTTAACCCGCGCGGATTAAAACACAGTAGTTCTGTTATAGTTTTTGTAATATGGAATTCCACAAAGTGCATGTTTCTATAAATCATTAAAAAAAGTGTATTACATTCAGAAACAAACTAAAATACACAATACATAATTTATAATAAAATAAATAACTAAGTAACGGGTACAAAATATTATGTTCAATTTTATTTTTCTTACTATGTTAACCTAAATTAATTAAAAACTAATAAAAATGTATCTTACATACTTGTTAACCCTAAAACTTTGTTGATTTTTTGTTTTAATTTATTACTCATATAGTTTAACTTAAACTAAAACTGTTTAGTTTAAATAATATTATAATCCTAATCTGGCTTATGTTAAAATTTTTATATTTAGAGTTATATAGTCGTAATAATAGCTGTGATTTTTTTACTAATAAATAAATAATACATGAATTTATGGAGTTTCGTAATATAAAAAGAATTCGTTGAAATTGTATATACTTATCCTAAGTTGATTGATACTTCATTGGATTGGAATTACATACCTATAATACCTCTATGTACATCGAAATTAATTCTATATTGCAATAGGGTTACATCGATAAAAGAAATCCCTTTGAAAACCTTTAGGTTTTCTATAGAAACTTTTATGCTTAATCGAGATTTAAGATTGCATGGTTCCATGGTTCCAAAGATTATTCGTCTTATTTGTTTTCTTAAAGACATATTTTGCGATAATCCGCGATAAACGAATTTCGTCATAAACTAGGTCCTGTAATTTTGTATTTGGCTCAGTATTCCTTCCGGAGTCGTCAAATTAATATCGCTTTTAAAATAAAATTGCACTGTTGACCGTGGTTAGTAATTTTTAAGAAAATTGAATGCGTCTTTAAATAGTTCAATATGTCGTTCATTTAAACTTAAAATGCTTTATGTATGCTAACGCGAATATAAAATACCTATTTCACGATCAAGCATCAACTTTTTAGTATGACGTAAAGGTTTTATGAGAAAGAAGTTCATAGGCGGTTTTGTGCTATATAAAGCTGTATACGTCATTCATACGTTTCTTTTTAGAAATTATTATACCATTTAATTTTTATTTTGCAATCTATTTGTTCGCCTGCAAATTTTTATTTGGTTCATTAAACTGGTTACAATTCCGACATACAAATGATAAAGTATCTAGAAATAGACAAGATAATAACCTCATCGTCATTCTCCTGCCCTTATCCCACTCTAAGTGGGATCGGCACAACATGTTACAAACATGTTGTCACATGATTTGGCTACGTATTTTACGACCGGCCGCCTGCCTGACATCAACTTACCTTAGTCGCCTTTGACGACACCCCGGTAAAAAATAAGGGTGGTCTATTCTATGCAGTCGGACACCACACGGCACATACCTTAGTCGCCTCTAACGACACCTCGGTAAGAAAGGACGGTGGTCTATTGCCGGATACCAAACGGCATAGACATGATAATAATCTACTAGAAATTAATACAACATACAAGTATTATTATTATACATAGGTTAGGTTCAGGTAAGTTAATTACTCAAACTCTGAGCTACGTAGGCATTTACACAAATTGCTTTTAAATATTTGCGATTGACTGGCCAGTGGCAGTGACCATGTCTTGAGCTCTGTGTATCTTAAACCAATTTGGATCTTCAAGCCTGGGTGTATTTATGTATTTTTAATTATATATGTAAAAGTGGTACCAGAGGCTTTACCTGCGTAGAAATCTGTGTCACAAAATTTTCTTGAATTGAAATATTTAACATAAAAGTAGTTATTGTGAGTTGACAATAAGAGATAGAGACATGCTATCGCGGACTTGTTTGTAGTATTTTTTTACACCTACAATTCTCTAGTACATTGCATTAGTTTATCCTTGCTAGTTTACGGCTCACGCGAGTAATGCTACCAGCAGACGAGATTTTGAAAACTTCGCGACCTCTGCGACATAATTTACAACAAACGGTAATGTACTATTAATACATACCTTCCGGAAGAATTGCTAATGTACTGAACGGATTGTTGTACGGTTTTCAACAAACGATCCGGATGGTTTAGGTATATAGAACACATCGGTATTATATAAATTGTGTTGAACAGATCGCGCAGTTGTTAAAAAACTTGCCCGCTGAGAGCTTTACGTCGCATACGTTGCGTAAACCAGCAGAGATACCCTAAAGTAATGTACTAGAGAATTGTACATCTATAAAACTACTCCATAAAAGTCCGCAACAACATGTCTCTTTTATGGTTAACTCACAATAACTACTTTTACGTTTAAAATTTTAATTCTAGAAAAAAATTGTGACACGCTGATTTCCACGCGGGCGAAGCCGCTCGCACAGCTAGTTTCTTATAAAAAAAATTCTTGAAAGTTTGAGGCGCCAACCAAATACGTAAAACTTCAAAGAGCTAATAATATTTGACGATTATTTTTGTATTTGGGTGATTATAGATAAAGATGTCAGACAGTTAATAAAACAATAGGCTAGATACTTCGGGTCGTTATTAGCCCAAATTTCGATCTTTTGATTGTTTTGGTTAAAGTATGTGACTGAGGTTTGGTTGAAAACTTGATCATCCAGGAATTGCTATAACTGGGATCCTAATATCTTCTGTTCAGCAAGATTGAAAGAACATGGGGATTTATTTTAAGATGTCATACGAGATTGAAATTCTTTAATGACCTGCGACGTTAAACCTAACATTAACCTTGACTGCCCGTTGGCGCTGTGGGTAGTGACCCTGCCTTCAGCTCCGCGGGTCGCGGGTTCGATTCACGCCAGGGCCAACATTTTCTATAAACAAATTGTTGTTTCTTCGAGCCTGGGTGTGTATTTGTATTTAAGTATGTTTTTAAAGTTATATATGTAGTAATCTACCAGTTATCCGTCACCCATATCACAAGTATTAAGTTACTTACTTTGGGGACGGACGACCGTGTGTGTAAATGGCCAATATTAAAAAAATATATATATTTAACAATTTTTCTACAATTCCGTAAGTGAGTCCCCCGCCCAAATTTAACAAAAAACTTTATTACTAATAAAATAACGTAAGTTATTGTTGATCTTTATTAATTATATTTAAGATACACACCCGTGTAGAATTCTATGAAGTATTTTCGATGAAAAAGTTGCTATTTAGGCTAATAAACTTTGCGATTTTGTCGTGGAGTCTTTCTCCTGATGATGCTTCGGTTGCGAGGCGAAACGATTGTTGAATTTGTGATAGTGAACGTGTGTAGTGCTTGTGTATTGTGGTGGAAGTGGTGGAGGTTTGTGCATGTGTTTTTATGAATCCTGCACGTATCGGGTATGAAAATACGGATAGTAAATACATTTAACACTATATATATTTTCTATTTACTGTATCGCGGATTATAGCAAAATAATTTTATTATTACTTTTGTAATAAACTCTGAAAGATCTGAAAAATTTTGATATTTGTTACCAGATAAAAAATATTTGACTTTTTTTTAAACAACCTGGTCGATATAAAACATAATATTAAACCCAGCTTTGACTATGGGATTGAATTTCCTTTTTTCAGCAAAATACAATTCTTTATATAACATGTGCTGATAATCTTGATTTTTCATTACATTGGTATCTTTCTTATAATTCTGGTAATTTTGCTAATTTCGGGCATTACATAATAAACAAAAAATTACGTACTAGCAACTAGCAAACTAGGTACGTAATTTTCAACAAATATTACAACAATTAAGACACTATTTCAAATTAACTAAATTTTTGATAGAATTAAATTAAGATAAAGTTTTGATCTGGCGCTAGATCGAAAGTTGAGGTTGTAATTTGAAGACATGTTAAGTAGTTATGTAAAGTTGTTTCTGTTTCGGGGCTCGACATTCGCCAACTAAATTAATCAACAAAGTATTTTCTGAACCGTAAAATTGCAAGTTCAAAGTTTTGTAATTAACTTAATACAAGATAAGTTGTATAGCACTATAATAGTTATATTACTAAAGTAAGTGAAGTATTTTCAAAACTGGTTTCCTATGTTTTCTGACATAGAAAATCTTTTATAAGTACTTTTTTTTAAAAGACATTAAATTAAAAGTTCTCAAGCTATCTAATAAGTTTAAGAATAAATTAGTTTTATACTACGTCTTTTTTTTAATTTCGAATTGTCTAATAATTTGTGCGTGATTTGTACGTTTCGACATTTAATTTTCAATTATATTATAGGGCAGTTGTAATCAACAACTAAGTAAATAAATAAGTGGAAAACGTTTTTCTACTTAGAATTACAGGGTTTCAAGCACACACATAACAGCTCTCGCAGGGAAACTCAGTTCAGCAGCCTATGCTATTCGAAAGATAAGACAGTTTACAGACGTCGAAACAGCAAAACTAGTTTATTTTGCTTACTTCCATAGCATTATGTCTTATGGAATAATGTTATGGGGTAAATGCGCTGATATTGAGAAAATTTTTGTATTGCAAAAAAGAGCCATACGTGGCATTTATAATTTGAATTCGCGTGAGTCCCTGCGAGAGAAGTTTAAGGAAACAGGTATTCTTACGTTAGCTTCACAGTATATTTTTAGCAATTTGATTTTTGTGCATAAAAATATACATAATTATAAAAAGATTGGCGATGTATATTAGACAAAGTAGGAACCGACATAAGCTTGCGGCTCCTGCTTTACGCCTTGTAAGAGTACGTAAGTCGTTTGTGGGTTTGGGTATAAGATTCTATAACCAAATTCCACAATCAATTTTAACTTTGCCATTACAGAAAGCCTATTATACCGTGGAGGCTTACATTGATAAGAATGCGTGGATATAGCTGCTCTTTGACCTTGTGCAGGCTATGACAAAATGTAAATAGTATTAAGAATCTTCTTTTTTAAAAGAGCTCCACCGAGTTTCTTGCTGGCTCTTCTCGGTAGGACGGCTTTCTGAAGCAAGTAAAGTTGACGATTCAAAAGCACTTGTATACAAGTTTACTTGAATAAAGAATATTTTGAATTTGAATTTGAATTTGAATTCAAAAAATATAAAATATAGTACTTACAATGTAGCGCAAAGGGGGCACATAGCCGAGAGCGCACGAGTGTTCGCCCGCCGCTCGGCCGCGCCGCGCTACCGCATGGCGCCAACTCGCCAGGTCGTGCGCGCGAACCGCCAACGCGTCCACTGGTCGCGTCGCCGCACCGTGCAGTCCACGTATCGCCAACAGTCCGACTGTTGACAATACCACGGTATCAACAATGCAACTGCTAAAATGCTAACGGGAACGCGCGCCGGACCTTAATTATGTATGGAAACTGTCGCATTGCAGGAGTTACTGCGAGCGTTGCGTTCGCGCGAACGCCGTATCTAATTTTTATATACGCGATCTCGTCGCGTACTCGCGCTATCGATTCGAATACTCACATTAGCATGCCAACGTCGGCCTCTCGGTTATCAACTAGAATTAACGTAAACAATCGGCACAATCATTTTGGCGAGGTGTCACATGGATCGCGGTGGAAGGAGCTCGGGCCGGCCCGGCTGCAGCGTCGGCCGGGCCGCGGGCTGCCTCCGCCGAGTACGGCGTCGCTTGCTAAATGAGCAGGTCGGGTGCGCGGGGCGCGAGCGTCGGAGGCGACACGCGCGTTCGGCACTGCAGCCCGCCACTGAGGGCCGAGGGGTGGCCCGGGCGCGCGCCCCCCGCCGCCCCCCGCCGCCCCGCGCCGCACACCCGCATCACCCCACCGCCATGTGTCCGAAGCTAGGGAGCAAAGGGTTGTCGGCGAAGGGAAATTGTTTCAGTATATTTGCGCAACGATACTGAATTAGAATAAGAATAAGAATAAATGATAATAAATGATAAGAATGAATGCAGGATGGATGAAATGGCGACAGGTCTCAGGCACAATATGTGACCCCCGAATGCCCCCTAAAGGGAAAAATTTACACATCGGTCATAAAAAAAGTAAAGTTACAGCCTGTTAATATCCCACTGCTGGGAATAGGCCTCCTCTCTCCGTTTCTGGAGAGAGGAGTTGGAGCTAAGACCTACCACGCTGCTCCAATGCGGATTGGTAGGTTACACATATCTCCAGAATTCTCTAGTGATATGCAGGTTTCCTCACGATGTTTTCCTTCACCGAAAAGCGTGTGATAAATTGCAATTATGAATAAGACACATGAGTTTTAATAGAAAAACTCATTGGTGCCTGCCCGGGTTTGAACCTATGTTCGTCTCTAGAGAGTCGCACGGTCTCACCACTGGGCTATCACAGCTAGATACCTCGTAGTTAGTAACTATATAGCATCGGTCATAAGACCTGTCGTAATGTATGGATCAGAATGTTGGGCAATGAAAAAGATGGATGAAAGAAGAGTACATGCAAATGAGATGATGTTATGGTGGATGTGTGGTGTGACAAGATTGGATAAAATAAGAAATGAGTATATAAGGGGAAGTATGAAAGTTGCGCCCATTATAGAAAAGATGAGAGGTGCAAGATTGGGATGGTATAGCAGAGTTAGCAACTCATTTGTTGGTCTCGCTATTCGCATCTATAATAAAATTCCTCAATCCATTCTAGACCAGTGTACAGAAAGATTCCAATCAAGTGTAAAAAATATGCTTATACGTAAAGCATATTACAAAATTGAAGATTATTTAGTTGATAAGAAAGCCTGGATTTGAAAATCCTTTCAGCTTCATACAAGACAGCGGTTTAATAATGTATAATTGAAAATATTTAAAAGATTGACCGCCGATTTTCTTTCTGGTTCTTCTCGGTAAGAGCAACATTCCGAACCAGTTGTAGCTTCATTAATCATATTGATGCTTGACGATTCAAAAGTGCCTGAAATGGTTTATTTGAATAAAGATTATTTTGATTTGATTTGATTTGATTTGATGGACATGTAATGAGGAGGGATGAAAATCATGTGATCAAACGAGTGTTGAGTATGAATGTGGATGGATATGTGACTAGAGGAAGGCCTAAAAAGAGATGGTTGGACTGTGTGAAGTATGACATGCATATAAAAGGAGTAGCGCCAGAGTTGACGAATGATAGAAGAGAATGGAAGAGAAAAACATATTGTACCGACCCCACTTAGAGTGGGATAAGGAGAAAGAAGAGAGATTTGCGCAACGATACTACATTATCTACCTCTCCAACCAGAACGAATACTTTTCAGTTAACTATCCGCGTTGATTCGTTAACGTTGTTATACATTTCCCGATTTTACATATCTGAATTATTTTGGACGTAAATTTTTTAAAGATCTATAATTATATAAATATTTTCAATTACAAAATATACTAGATTCGTAATGTGCGTATAGTAAATAGCTTGCGATGGAAAAGCGGTAGCGCAGCCCTTAAATTTACAGTGGTAAGTTCCGAACGTAGCCGAATTTTCCCGAGTGGCAGCGGGAGTCGCGACGCCGAGCTCGGCCGAACGCTTACGATCGGCGCCGCCCAGTCGATAAGGCCGTCTCCACTCGCTGAACAAAGACACTAACCTATAATAATTACATTTAATTGTGGAAAACTGTACTATTTTGTTCATTAAGTATATTATTAAGACGTTACTCTACATCGTGTATTAAAAAGAAGTGGTTAATACAGTTTAGTTGCGTTCAATTTTCTAGTCATGCTAAGAGCACGTGTTGAGTTTTCTCTTATTTGTACGCTACATTCAACAGCTAGGGGTGGTAAACTAAATTACGCTAAAAATTAAAAATGGCCGCATTATCTCGGTACACGCGCTGATGTAAATAAGTTGAGTTACTGCATTTTATATATTTTTACATTTTATAACATTTTATAAGCTGTGATAGCCCAGTGGTGAGACCGTGCGACTCTCTAGAGACGAACATAGGTTCAAACCCGGGCAGGCACCAATGAGTTTTTCTATTAAAACTCATGTGTCTAATTCATAATTGCAATTTATCACACGCTTTTCGGTGAAGGAAAACATCGTGAGGAAACCTGCATATCTCTAGAGAATTCTGGAGATATGTGTAACCTACCAATCCGCATTGGAGCAGCGTGGTAGGTCTTAGCTCCAACCCTTCTCTCCAGAAACGGAGAGAGGAGGCCTATTCCCAGCAGTGGGATATTAACAGGCTGTTACTACTACATTTTATATACTTGCTACTGATATTTATATATTAATTACAATATTACATAACTTTTTATATTGTGCAGCATTAATATTGAAATGTACAAAAAAATGTACACTTACATTTTTTTTAATCGAAAATATTTCAAAAATATCCATAAATGCTATAGTAACATAAAATTATAATTATGGTGAGTTATTAAAAGTTCGTAATTTTCCTTTCCTATAGAACAAAATGTATTTAAAACCGCAAAATATCTTATACATATTTCACAGGATATTTGTCAATTTTTAGGGGTATTAAGGGTATCAATTGTTTTTCTGAAAGAAATATGCTTTCTATTTGATTAAATACTAATAGAATACTGGGCACAAATGCAATTTTTTACAGAGATTTCGGAACCGTTGATGGAGTATAAAAATATGTTATTTCATAATCAACACCTTAAATATGCATTTGGTTGGATAAAACACGTACATATCGCACCCTTAGTAGTAAAGTGTCCTAATTAAAAAAAATGTTTTGTGCAATAAATCGTAACACAGGCCATACAAAACTCGTGATTATTAAAGAGATAACTTGGGTCATACACACATAATCAATGGACGGAAAAATATGCACTACGATGAACGTAGCTTTATTGTCAGAAGGGTAGCTGTCAGGAAGGGTGGATTTTGAAGCGTGTCACAATACTGAAGCTATGCACGATCGCGCTGTTAACAGTCTCACACAAGAAAACATCTATCTATACTTATTAAAACAAAGTCCCCGAAAATGTCTGTTTGTATGTAATCGATTATCACAAAATCTACTTAACGGATTTTTGTACGGTTTTTACTAAAAGATAGTGCCTCTTTCTGCATTTCTCTTGTGCATGTGTTTTTACGAATCCTGCACGTATCGGGTATGAAAATACGGATAGTCCACTATACATTTAACACTATATATATTTTCTATTTACTGTATCGCGGATTATAGCAAAATAATTTTATTATTATTTTTGTAATTACCAGTTGTTAGTCACCCATAACACAAGTATTAAGTTGCTTTCGTAATTGTCCTATATATTTATTCAACTAAAAATAGTTATTTTTGTCGGAGGTTTGAACCATACGAGCCACACGATCTAACTATTTAGCCAACACGGCTTTTGTGATAAAGCAGAATAACAATTAGAACCGGCGTCATTTGTCATGTCACAACAGATTTGTATATCATTAGAAACCGAGGATCCGCTGAAAATCCTCCAAAATGACGAGTTGACCCAAACCGCAGCTAAGATGTAATGCTTAATTAATCAAGTCTTCTGAAAGCCACAATGGCGTTTCGATGAGACTGTGTGGAATTAACCTATGGTGTAACGAGTTAAAATCCCGGATAAGCGCCAATAGTTTTCTGTGGAAATCTTCGTTAATATTTACAATGTATCATATACCTTATAAAAAGCTGTGATAGCCCAGCGGTGAGATCGTGCGACTCTTTCGAGGGAAACACGAGTTCAAACCCGGGCAGGCACCAATGAGTTTTTCTATTAAGACTCATTTATATATGCATTTCCTTAGCTCATTGTTGCCTGATTTTGCTGAAAGGTTTCCGTTTCGATATGTTAAACCCATCTTAGGAGAGTTCTTAGTACTAGGAGAGTTCTTCAGTTTAAAAACATTGTTAAAAAGAGGATGATACAGAAAGCTTACTATACTGTTGAAGATTACTTAGATGATAAGGATGTGTAGATAAAGGTGCGCTTCTACCCTGTACAAGACAGTAATAACTAAATGTAACTAGTTTTAAGATTTATATTTTAAAAAGGGCAACCGCCGAGTTTCTTGCTGGTTCTTCTCGGTAAGAACAGCTTTCCGAACCAGCAGTAAAGTGGACTATTCAAAAGCACTTGTTTACAGGTTTACTTGAATAGCGAATATTTTGAGTTTGAATACTATAAATGTTTGATTCTGGGACACTATGTCTTCATAAATATAGGCTATCTTCGACCAATGTAAACGAAGGAGCATGGAGGTCACGTTTGCTTAAGGCAATAACCAAAAAATATATTGCCGAATAAAACAAAGTTTTTCAACGCTCATGAAATGTTTCGCCAGACATAAAACAAATTTTATATCTGCCAAGATTAATGGATATAACCCATGTTCAAAGTCGACATATGAATGATGTCTGCAGGTTACTTTACTAGACACGGGTCTTTATTTGCGATGAATTTCGCAAATGAGATTATTATAAACTGTTGCTACTATATCATTTTATTATTCAAAAAGTTTTATAAAATAGGTGAAAATCCTTTCAGCTTCATACAAGACAGCAGTTTAATAATGTATAATTGAAAATATTTTAAAGATAGACCGCCGAGTTTCTTGCTGGTTCTTCTCGGTATGAGTAACATTCTGAATCAGTTGTAGCTTTATTAATCATATTGATGCTTGACGATTCAAAAGTGCCTGAAATGGTTTATTTGAATGAAGATTATTTTGATTTGATTTGGTTTGAGGTAGTAAATTTTGCATTGAACAAGAGTCCAGTTATATTGTTTTATAAGTATAAAAATAATTTTAATTCACAAGAGGGCTGGCTCCTTTTTCGCACAAAGGATCAGCTTAGCGATTCAACGCGGAAACGATGCCAGCATTCTTGGTACCTTTCGACTTTTGTACATTTGTACACATCGCAAGATTTGTAGTACTAGCATGTAAGTGGAGAGTTATGTTTATCTCGGTTCCCAAATCTGTAACGAGGGTAGTATTCCAGAAATTAAGCGACACAATTCAAGGGCTAAAAGTATGATGACTTATTTAAATAGATTGTGGAAGAATAGAGGTATTTCGCTTAAAACAAAGAGTCGGCTTTTGCATACCCTAGTCTTCCCGATCTTCATGTATGGAGTGGAAACATGAACCATGAAAGCTAGAGAAAGGCAAAGAATAGATGCTTTCGAAATGTAGTGCTGGAGGCGGATGATGCGTAGACTGCCAAGCGCACCAATGCATCTAATCTTTCGCAGCTCAAAATAAAGACGCGCCTCTCCCCAATATGCTATAAACGCCTACTGGAATACTTTAGCCATGATTCCCTGCGAGAGAAGTTTAAGGAAATAGGTATTCTTACATTTGCTTCACAGTATATTTTAAACAATGTAATTTTTATACATAAAAATATAAACAATTGTAAAACGATAGATGATGTATATAATAGACAAAGTAGGAACCGAAATAAGCTTGCGACTCCTGCTTTGCGCCTAGAAAAAGTACGTAAATCTTTTGTGGGTTTGGGTATAAGATTCTATAATAAAATTCCGAAATCAATTTCGGCCATGCCATTACAGTAGTTTAAAAACACTGTTAAAAAGAGGCTGATACAGAAAGCCTACTATACTGTTGAAGATTACTTAGATGATAAGGATGTGTGGATATAGGTGCACTTCTACCCTGTACAAGACAGTAATAAATAAATGTAACTAATTTTAAGATTTATATTTTAAAAAGAGCAACCGTCGAGTTTTTTGCTGGTTCTTCTCGGTAGGAACAGCTTTCCGAACCAGCAGTAGAAGTTAACGATTCAAAAGCACTTGTTTACAAGTTTACTTGAATAAAGAATATTTTGAATTTGAATTTGAAAAACATATCATGCGGCGCGGCGACGATGCCTTTGATAAACTAATAGTCACTGGCAAGTCGAAGGCAAAAGTTCAATAGGCCGCTCACCAACTAGGTGGTCTGATCAATTGCGACAGTCCTGCACGATGAAACACTTTTATGAGGTAGCTATGGTAGCCACGAATAGAAGCCGATGGAAACAATGGATCGAGTCGAGAATAGATTCTAGTCAGGACCACGATCTTCAGTCATGAAGAAACGACCGGAGAAAGAGAGAGATAGAGCGTGTAAATAATTTCAGATAGATGATCATCATACTCCTGCCCTTATCCCACTCTAAGTGGGGTCGGCACAACATGTTTTAAACATGTGATATGATTTGCCTAGTTGTTTTACGACCGGTCGCCTACCTGACGTCCACTTACCTTAGTCGCCTTTTACGACACCTCGGTAAGAAATGAGGGTGCTCTATTCTACTCAGCCGGATACCACACGACGGAAGTAATTTAAGATATAACTTTAAATAAAATTAGATAAAATATAAAACGTGTAATCAGAAAATAGTTGTAAAACTTATTAGTGGCACGCTATAAATGACAATGTTCATATAGTTGATATTGGGATCTTGGCTTCTAGTCAATATCCGGTTAGGTGAACTGTATACTAATTTTGCCTTTTAATGAAATTTCCATAACGATCTCAAAATTTAGCTAAAACTAGAGTTAGTTATTTAAAAAAAAATAGATTTACAAACTTTGTACCCGACCCATACAGGAAAGTAAGCAAAAGCATAAGCAAACTTTGGTGCAACAGAGAGACCGTGGTTACGATAACGTAACCGTGCTACGGCGTAGATGAGATTTCGTCGACGGATTGGAATCGATAGTGTATGTTAAAGATATTGCCGATCGCCACTTTTCGACGACGGATTGGAATCGATAGTGTATGTTAAAGATATTGCCGATCGCCACTTTTCGACGACGGATTGGAATCGATAGTGTATTTTAAAGATATTGCCGATCGCCACTTTTCGACGACGGATTGGAATCGATAATGTATGTTAAAGATATTGCCGATCGCCACTTTTCGACGACGGATTGGAATCGATAGTGTATTTTAAAGATATTGCCGATCGCCACTTTTCGACGACGGATTGGAATCGATAGTGTATGTTAAAGATATTGCCGATCGCCACTTTTCGACGACGGATTGGAATCGATAGTGTATGTTAAAGATATTGCCGATCGCCACTTTTCGACGACGGATTGGAATCGATAGTGTATGTTAAAGATATTGCCGATCGCCACTTTTCGACGACGGATTGGAATCGATAGTGTATGTTAAAGATATTGCCGATCGCCACTTTTCGACGACGGATTGGAATCGATAGTGTATGTTAAAGATATTGCCGATCGCCACTTTTCAAAACAAAAACTCCTTTCTACGGCGTAGATGACTATCCGTAGATTGATATCGACAGTGCATATATAATAATAATAATAATAAGTTTATTTGACATAAAGCCTAATACAAAAATAGCTTAACTTATAACAGATTTTTAATTTATGGCTTATATTAAGTTGCGTATAAAATAATGGTGACCCTGACTTTCAAGCTAGGATAAACCTGTGTTTTGAAAGTCAGTGGTTCAGCTCGAACATCAAAAAAATGGCAACGGCATTCCTTATATAATATAACAAAATTAGAGAGACTTACATGCTATATAAAAATATGTATGTATGGTATGTAATAGTTGTGTTCTGTTTTAGTGAGTGTGTGTCAATGTGAGAGTATGTGTGAATGAAAAAAGGTCTCATAAAATAATCATTTCTGTTTCAAAATAGTTAAGTGATAACAGCCAGGACTTCACGGAATTTTTACAATTAAATTTGTTCTTGTTATGAATATCTAAAATGTTATTAACTTTATTATAAATTTTGGGAGTTGTTGAAGAAAATTGTCTTCCGGCAAAAGCTGTATTACTGTGCACGTTCGGACAGGCCGGTTTCTTCCTTCTTGTAGGAGGGGGAATTAGTTTAGGAGGCAGAGCAGCATGTTGATATAAAGTGGACCTCAGAATGAAGAATTGCCTTACGGTAAGTACTTTAGCATCTTTATAAAGTTCTGAAGTTGGATAGCGCCAAGGTTTTCTGAGCATGACCTTAAGCACTGCTCTCTGAGCTCGTTCAATTTTAATAAAAGAGGTTTTGCACGAACCTCCCCATAATGAAATACAATATGTATGTATGAAATACAGTATGCTAACCACCTAATTACAAGTCGCCACTATTCAAAACAAATACTCCTTATTTTGGTGTAGATGATTTTACGTAGACAGATTGAGATTGATAGTGTATGCTAAACAACCTAATTACCAATCGCCACTATTCAAAATACGAACTCCTTATTTTGGCGTACATTGATATTCGTAGACAGATTGTGATCGATAGTGTATGGTAAACAATCTAATTACCAATCGCCACTATTCAAAACAAAAACTCCTTTCTACGACGTAGAAAACTTCGTAGACAGAATATTCGTAGACAGATTGAGATCGATAGTATATGGCAAACAACAGATATTGTCAATTGCCACTTTTTGCAACTAAAACTCTATGCTACGGCGTAAGTGACCCTTGGTAGGCAGATTGAAATCAATAAATAAAATAAATAAATAAATATATGGGACATTTACACACACGGTCGTCTATCCCCAAAGTAAGTAACTTAATACTTGTGTTATGGGTGAGAGACAACTGGTAAATATATACATATATAGTTTTAAATATATACTTAAATACATATATACACCCAGACTCGAAGAACCAACAATTTCTAAATAGAAAATGTTGGTTCTCGGTGGGAATCGAACCCGCGACCCACGGAGCCGAAGACAGGGTCACTGCCAACTACGCCAACGGGCCAGTCAAAAATAGTGTATGGCAAACAACAGATATTGTCAAGTGCCACTTTTTGCAACTAAAACTCTATGCTACGGCGTAGATGACTCTTCGTAGACAGATTGGAATCGAATCGTGTATAGCAAACAACAGATATCGCCAAACGCCACTTTCTCTAATTTGGTTTAAAAAAATAAGAAACTATCATTTGATTTCATTCACAATTATCAAATTTACTATTGATTTTTGCTCTAAACGTTAAATCATTCCTATCAAATAAGTGATTAAAGGTTTATCAATTGATTTCTTATTTGAATCTATAAAATGCCTGCTCTTAGTCAAAGATTTGAATTTTGACTAACTCATAAGCATAAGGAGAATGAATTTGAGTGTTATCTAGTTAAGCCGTAGTTACAGTAATATAATTCTTAATAACTGTTTCATAAAGAATTATATAATAAAACGAACGTAAATAAAATTGGCCAATAGAAGATTCAGTATTAACTAATAATATGTTAATATTATAGGCATAGTCATTCCTAAAAATAATACAAAATTCGTCACATAGGTCGTTTTAGTCGGTGCGAGTCCGACGTAATCGCCTCCTATATTCTCGCGGATCTCTTACCTCGCGGGTGATACGCTAATTGTTTCCTACAAATACACTAGACAGTATTGTCACGGGTTATAACAAAAACCACACTACCATCAAGTATTTTCCGATACTGCACTGGGTAGCAAAACCTAGTTAACCTTCTCGACACTGTCAAACATTGACTATCGTTTTGTAGGGTGAACAGGATACCAGATTCTGTGAGATAACTTTCCAGATTTTTTCACGGACTTCAAATTATTACGAAAATTATTGCACTTAATTTCACATTTATTTTTGTAATGTATAAGTTAGAGATTATATAAGAATATAGATAACTCAATTGTACAAAATTTTATGCAATAACAAATGATGTAGATATCACTTAATCCCTTCTAATATTATAAATGTGATAATGGTTTTTTTATATACACTTACACAAGGTCATTCGTTCAAAAAGTTAGTAACTTAATTATTGTGTTACGGGTGACAGATAAATAGTAAATATATACATATAAAATTTTAAATACATATATACCCAGACTCGAAGAACTAAAAACCCAAATTGTTCAAAAATGTTGGCCCTCGACGGAAATCGAACCCGCTACCCGCGGAGCTGAAGGCAGGGTCACTGACAACTGCTCCAATGAGCCTGTCATATTTGTTTTTTTTTGTGTCCAAACGGAGTGAGGGATTCTTGTGATTTTTGATACGTAGAAAAAAGCAACTATTTATCTCTGTACTAAAACTCACTAAAATGTATGTATCTATGGCGTAAAGAAGTATATATATATGTATTTTTAAATCTGCAAATTCAGCCCATTCAATTGTTAAAACAATGTTGTTTACAAATGTTAAAATACCTAGAGTAATAAAGCAACGCTTTCTATTGATTTCGTGGAAACCGGATATATCAAAATCTTTGTGCAAAAGTTTCAATCAACAATTGCTATAGCTCTATCAGCAGAGGTCAAAGATTACAAAATAAATAAACATAATAAAAGGGTTTCTAAAAAATGATCGGGAATTCGGTTGATAATAATAACATTTTCATAGCATTTTTCATGAAGACTTTCATATCATTCAATTTACGAAACTTTATCTATCGTTATCTATCATTAATGCAAAGATTTTCCATAATTGCCTGTCATCTTATCGATGAGATGAGCCCAACACTTTCGAACTGAAACTAGAATGTAATTTTGTTCCTCGTAATAAAAGAATATTGTAAGAGGTAATGATTATATTATTTTACTAGCTTTGCCTGCGGCTTCGCCCACGTGGAATTTTAAATATAAAAATAGTTGTTGTAAATTAACCGTGAGAGGTAGAGACATGCTGTCCCGGACTTATTTGTAGTATTTTTATAGATCTACAAGTCTCTAGTACATTACTTTCGTGTACCTCTGCTGGTTTACGCGGCGCACGCGACTAGAACTCCCAGCAACCAAGTTTTTTACCAACCACTCGATCTTTTTAACACAATTTACATAATACCGATATGTACTATTTACCTAAACCATCCGGAACTATTGCACTATCTTTTGATGAAAACCATACAAAAATCCGTTCATTTTTGCGAAAATCGATTACATACAGACAGACAGCTTTTTACGACTTTTGAACTTAAAAATTGTTATTGTGGGTCAACCATGATGTATAAACACATGCTCTTTCGGATTTTTTTGTAGTATTTTTATAGATCTACAATTTTCTGGTACATTACTTTCGTGTATCTCTGCTGGTTTACGCGGCGCACGCGACTAAAGCTCCCAGGAGCCGATTTTTCTTTTACAAAAGCGCGACTTTTTAAACACAGTCTACATAAAACCCTAATGTACTATTAATCTTAATCTTTCGGAAGAGTTGCACTATCTTTTAGTAAAAACCGTACAAATATCCGTTCAGTCGATTTTGAGAAAATAAATAAATAAAACAATAATTACATAAATAATAAGTATAGGTGTACAATATATAATCCTCTAATACACAGTTAGATGTGAAGTATATCTTCTGATGATGCTTCTGGTAAAGGGCGAAACTACTGTTGATATTGTGGTAGTGAATTTGTGCAGTGCTATTGTACTTGATGGTAGTGGTGGAGGTTTGTAGTGTATGTGTTCTATTGAATGATACATGTATTTTTTACGAAATGTTACGCCGAAATTTAGCGCTGTATATATTTCCATTTGCTTTTGTTATGGTTTATAGCAAAGAAATATAATATCAGTTTTGTTTTTTTATTACATAAATTACACTTCGTCACATTAAATTACCTATACGTTACGTCGATACTTTACATAACGATATATCTTAATAATAATAGATTATAATACATTACATCACATATTACCTCTAGACTTAAAATCAAATTTTAAGTTAAGTTATGGTCATTACTTTAAGGAACATGAAATACGTAAATGACTTTACGTACGTCGTACGTTCTTAGTTACATTACTAAATATATGACATTACGTATATTTGAATTTAAACTATCGTGAGTGATATTCATTATTAATGTTGAGAGACCGGCTATACTCACGTCTTATTTTATCGAATGAGCCCGACTAGTTTCAAGCCCATACAGGGCTCTTATCCATCAGTCGCACCTGTCCTCTCTGCCTCGGACTATAATAAACAGGGTCTTAAATATTTGTGACAATATTTGGAACAAGAGCTAGACCAAATAAAGCTGGCGTTAGAAAGCAATGGGTATAACTGGCGCAAGTGTTATCGTGTGGCACGTAACAAGAAGTCGCGAGAATCGGTGGAAGTGGCACGGTCGCCTGCTTACTTGACGTATGTTAAAGGAGTGACGGATAAGATAAGCCAGCATCTTCGTCGCAAGTACAATATCAAGACGATATTCCGTCCTCCTAGTCAAATACGTAGCCTGCTGCCCTCACCGAAAGATTCAGATCCATTTAACATACCTGGTGTGTATATGATTCCCTGCGGTTGTGGGAAGAATTATACAGGTGAAACTCGTCGCAACATCTTGACGAGAATTTCAGAACATATACGTAGTGTCAAGAATATGGACATTAATGGTTTAGCCATAGCGGAACATGTTGACGATTCGGGTGCCAACCAATACATCAGGTTCGACAAGGCTACCGTATTATCTAGGGAAAAATTTCTAGTGTCTAGAAAAATACGTGAGGCGATTGAAATTAGCCGTCACTCGAATTTTAATAGGGACTGTGGATGGGCACTGCCCCCAGCGTGGAAACCTATTTTTAGCACTACCAGTTCTTCTAAAAGCTTGCTAGAACCAGACACCGTAAGCGTCGCATGCACAAATTTCTTCCGTGCATCCGATGACGAAGATCAGAGCAACCAGGACGTTATAGAAGACGCGCGATTACCGCCGCAACTGTCCCTCACCCCGCCCCAGCCGCTTACGAGTCGCGCCCAGCGAGCTGCTACACGCAGTTCCTGGTTCGTAATGAGCTCATGAATAAGAGCCCCGTATGTACTTGAAACTACTCGGACACATCCGATAAAATAAGATGTGAGTATAGCCAGTCTCTCAACATTAATAATTACGTATATTTATTGCGGTACGCTTTGTCCCATTAAATTACTTACGTTACGTATCGATACTGTACATTACGTAATACATTACATTATATTACATGTCCAAAACACTAGAATTGAAAACAAAGAGTTCCTCATCACAAATAGACGTTTTTTTTAAATATTTGTTATGTATTAAGATTGATCATACTGCACAGTACAAGAACAAGTAACCGCGTGTCAAATACTATTCGCTTTCAGGTTTACCAGACCGTGTACTCAGCTGGATTACTCGGTTTATTAAACGATGGTTAGTTTTGCGGGTTCGGTGAGTGAGCGGTAACTATTCTTAGCCACATTCTAAACGGAGTTTCCTCAGAAGTTGGTTACTTGATATGAATCAAAGACTGCGAGACTGTTTAAAAGCTTTAATTTATAGAAATACTAGAAATACTTGCGGCTTCGCCCGCGTGAAATTCAGTGTTTAGCATGTTATAGACGCTCGAGTCTCGGCATGAGAATGGCTCTTTGACAACTTACACCGCTTTTTATACCTATTCCCCCATCTAAACTACAATCGACACCGGTTTGTTACCACCCCCACTAAAAATTGTTGTAAAACGACCTCTTGAACTTACATGAAACGATTATGTGCTATTAACTTAAACCTTTCGGAGGAATTGCACTACATCTTAGTAAAAACCGTACTAAAATCCATTCAGTAGATTTTGAGAAAATCGATTACATACAGACAGACAGCTTGGGGCCTTTATTTTATAATAAGTATAGAAGATTGTGTATTTTTTGTTTTGACGGACTATCAGGAGTAAAATTATTAAATTAGACAAGTAAAGTAACGGCCTGTTTCTAGCCCACTGCTGGGCATAGTCCTCCTCACTCTATTTTTGGAGAGAAGGGTTGGAGCTAAGACCTACCACGCTGCTCCAATGCGGATTGGTAGGTTACACATATCCCTAGAATTCTCAACAATTCACGTTTCCTCACGATGTTTTCCTTTACTTAAAAGCGTGTGATAAATTGCAATTATCAATTAGATACATAAGATTTAATAGAAAAACTCATTGGTGCCTGCCCGGGGTTTCTCGGGGGGGGGGGGGGGGATCTCACCGCTGGGCTACCACACCTTGCTAGTAAAGGTATATAAACTTGAAATTTTTGTCTAATTTCAAAAGATTACAGTCAAATATACGGTTTGGATTCATATATTTATGTAATATATTGCTCGTAATATATTGCTACCTATTTTGCACCAACTCTATAATTTCGGTACTCTGAATCTAATATATGTATTTTCCCAGTTTGTTTGTTACGGAATTTATTTTATCCTTTAAGCTTCATTTAGTCTGCATAGAATCACCCTCATATCATACCGAGGTGTCGTAAAAGCGACTAAGGTAAGCTGACGTCAGGCAGGCGGCCGGTCGTAAAATACGTAGCCAAATCATATGACAGCATGTTTGCAACATGATGTGCCGACCCCACTTAGAGTGGGATAAGGGCATGAGAATGATGATGATGTATTTAAGCTTCAATTGTACTAAAATTTAACCGAATTTCTTAAGCGGATTAGCCATCAAAATGTTACAGACAGACAGATAAAATCTCGCATTTAATTATAATATTATATATTAATATATAATTTTAGTATAGATATATAACCTTGCGTGCCACGTATCGGGTATTCAAAAAAATATTTATTTATTTATTTATTTATTTAATATTTTGGAAACATACAGTGCTACAAAACTTATAAGTAAAATACAATTAAAAATAACTTAAACCATTATCAGTTTCCTATGACTAAAAATACATATAAACAATGGTATAGTACACAAATAACTTATAATATCTCGTAATATGTGAAATAATATTTACAACGCTAACCTTGTCGCTTATAATGTCTCTGCTTGACTTCGGGCAAAAGGGACGGTCGAATATATTATTGTAAAAAAATACTGATTGTGGACAATAATAATAATAATGTTTTAAAGTTTGGTTAATAAATTAGAAATATCGCATACTATATTTCTAAATTATTTGAATGATTTCGCTATTATCCTAGCGAATTAATTTAATTATTACTTTTGTATTGTGAATCTCCGCGAAATAACGCTTAATTCTATAAATTATTTAAAACTGGCTGTGCCTGCGGCTTCGCCCACGTAGAATTTTAAATATAAAAATAGTTGTTGTAAATTAACCGTGAGAGATAGAGACATGCTGTCCCGGACTTATTTGTAGTCTTTTTATAGATCTACAATTCTCTATTACATTACTTTAGCGCATCTCTGCTGGTTTACGCAGCGCACGTGCCCTAAGCTCCCAGTAAGCAAATTTTTAACAACTGGGCGATCTCTTCAACACAATGTACATAATATCGATGTGTACTATTTACTCAAACCATCCGGAAGTATTGCACTATCTTTTGGTGAAAACCGTACAAAAATCCGTTAAGTAGATTTTGAGAAAATCGATTACAAACCGACAGATAGCTCTTTGGGACTTTGTTTTATAATAAGTATAGAAGATATATGTACATCATACATCAGTGTTTGAACGCTCTAAAGATTACTGCAGTGTATCAAAGCTGTAAAGATCAATTTACTCATAAAACCTATATACGGGATTTGCCGAAAGCATATTCGTGAGAATTATTAACGTTACGGCAACTAATTTATTGTGCCTATTGTAATGCACCGGATTTAGCGATTTGGACCTAATCACGCAATTCCAACAAAGATTAGTTATATTGTACGAGTATCCAGGTTATACCGGTCGCATTTGATTAACAACGTTTTGATTTGTTATTGCAGGGAAATGTCCCTCAAAAAGCTGTAAATATTACCCATAATACAAGTATTAAATTAATTACTTTTACCATAGCGTGTGGTATCCAGCTGAGTAGATTTTTTTTTACATCAACCTCATTTCTTACGGAGGTGTCGTAAACGGCGACTAAGGTAAGTCGACCCGCCGTGTGGTATCCGGCTGAGTAGAATAGACCACTCTCATTTCTTAACGAGGTGTCGTAAAAGGCAAAAAAGGTAAGCTGACCCGCCGTGTGGTATCCGGTTGAGAATAGACCACCCTCTTTCTTACCGAAGTGTCCTAAAATACAACTCAGATAAGTTGACGTCAGGCAGGCGGCCGGTCGTAAAGTACGTAGCAAAATCATGTGACAACATGTTTATAGCTTGTTGTGCCGGCCCTACTTAAAGTGGGATAAGGGCAGGAGGATGTTGGATGACCGTGTGTGTGACCCACATAATTGCCTCGTTTATAACATCGTGTATTTTCATTCATATATGTAGTTCCATAATAATACACTTATTATTATGGAACTACATATATGAATATACGCTCTCCCACTGAGAGTCGACCTGTTTGTCCAGCTGTGTGCTATCGTAGATTAGTTAATAAAGTAATTTTTTTATGTTTTTTAAAATAGAATATCTAAACAGTTACAGAACATTTTGGTTCAAAAGGTATCATGTGTCATAACAAAGATGTTGATAGCAAATATAGTTGCAAAGGGGAAGCTGTTTCTCAGCAGTGGGATTGTAACAGGCCGCTACTTTACTTTTTTACTTTTTACTATACTTATAACATCAGCATCATCATTTTCTTACTCAGAGTGGGGTCAGCATAATATGGTTTCATCTACCATTCTTCCTTACCTCTTGATCGTATCATTCTTCTCACAGATCATCCTTTTTTTCAACCTCATTCATATTTAAAACTCTTTTGGTGACATGATTTTCATTCTTCTTCATTAAATGACCATGCCACGTAAATCTAGTAACTTTACTCTGTAAAATAAAAATAAAATCATAAAACATGGTCACAGTAATATCAACTGGTGCACTTGCAGATTGGATTCTGTCATCCGCCAGGCTTTTAGCCTTCCTTGCATAGCGCATACTAAAACTATGTAACTCGCCTTGACATGTGACGAGCTGTGCTGAAATTTTATTTTCATAACCGTCATCGTTTATCGATACGACGAAACCAAATTACGATATAGTTTGGCAGTTTATGGAATCAGCTTATGCTCGTGACATGCAGCAAGTATGGCGTGTATGAGTTAATTTGAAGTCCATAATATTTATTTACTTAGAATGTTCTTATCTTATTGATGATTGTTCATCAAGATATTAAGATACAACTTTACTTCCTTACTAATATTATAAATGTGAATAAAAAAAATCTTATGTTGATAATAGATGGCGTTTTTAATGGAATGAATTTACAGGATATCTATAGGTTATATGTTACCCCGCTGTATAAGGAATAATTGTGCTATACTTCGTCAATATTGGTTCAGAGGATTGGCTGTGAAAACGCAACAGACAGACAGACTTTCGCATTTATATTAGTAGTAAGGTTTGTGATAGGTAAGTTACATTTATCCAGTTAACATAGAAACCAAAATATGAAAACTTTTCTAAAATAACTCTTTCGACGTAAGCCAAACAACGCAAACCTTTTAAATCACAGATTTGATTTGCCCTTAAAGGATTCGATTCCAGGTCGTTAATATATTAATAAACTTTAACACATTGCGAATACAATAATTTATTTATTATGTTTAATATGTTAGCGTTTTTAATATCATCCTATTCCTGTTGAATTAACAGGATTTCTATAGCCCACCCCGTCGTATAAGTATTAATGTGTCAAATTTCATCGATATTGGTTCAGCAAATTAGCCGTAAAAATGTAACAGACAGATAGACATACATTTTTGATTCAGTGTTTTATGATTATAAAATTAATATTAATAGTATCATTTATTTCTCGGGCAAATTATTATTTACAACTATATGTGTATCACAAAATTATTTGTTTTTTTTAAGTTATTGTGAAGTATTATGGATCTCCGCAAAGTAACGTCTAATTCTATAAATTATTGTGAATTGATTAAAATAACGAAATAATCATAACCTTTATTTCCTGAAATGTGCTTGATACTATTATATAAATTATGGTACATAAATTTTTATTCAAATTCAAATTCAAATGTTCAACTAAGTAGTTCGGAGTGCATTGTAATTTTAATTACAATATTAGACAAAATAGGTTGTTTTGATTCGTCCTGAAATTTCTTTTTTAGGTTACGTTTACGTTACAAATTTTATAATGTTAAAGGAAATTAGGGAGATATTCAAAGTAACATCAACTTCGTAACTCTATCGTTTAACCCTAGTATGGAGCAAAACTGCAGATTTTATGGCTATTGTAGGCCAACATGATAGGTCGGACCGATAATGCGGCGAATGGAAACCGTTTCACAACTACTTTGTATAGCTCGTGTTAACGTAACTGTTACTTTTAGATCAACGGCTATTAACTAAGCTTCTCATAGTGAAAAAATTTTGGTATTACATAAAAGAGTCATACGTGGCATCTACAATTTAAATCCGCGTGATTCCCTGCGAGAGAAGTTTAAAGAAATAGGTATTCTTACATTTGCTTCGCAGTATATTTTAAACTAATTTTTGTACATAAAAATATAAAAAATTATAAAACGATAGGTGATGTATATAATAGACAAAGTGGGAACCGACATAAGCTTGCGAATCCTGCTTTGCACCAAGTAAAAAAGTTTACTACTTTGCAAAAAGTACCTAAATCGTTTGTGGGTTTAGGTATAAGATTCATAATAAAATTCCGAAATCAATTTTGGCCATGCCATATACAGCAGTTTAAAAACACTGTAAAAAAGATACATCTGATACAGAAAGCCTACTACTACTACTAGTTCTAAGATTTATATTTTAAAAAGAGCAACCGCCGAGATTCTTCCTGGTTCTTCTCGGTAGGAACAGCTTTCCGAACCAGCAGTAAAGTTGACGATTCTAAAGCACTTTATGAGATAATGACTCCATGAGATATGGCCCGTTGATAGGTGGTTGTGACCCTGACATCAACTCCGCAGGTCGTGGATTTGATTCCGCAAGGAACAAGATATTATCTGAGTTGAATAGACCACCATCATTTCTTACCGAGGTGTCGTAAAAGACGGCTTAGGTAAGTGCCGTGTGGTAACCGGCTGAGTAGAATAGACCACTCTCATTTCTTACCGGGGTGTCGTAAAAGATGACTAAGCTAAGTTGACACCAGACAGGCGGCCGTTCGTAAAACAGCTAGTCAAGTCTAACAACATGTTATGCCGACCTCACTTGGAGTGGGATAAAAGCATAAGAATGATAAACTATAATCATAATAATAATAATAATACTCTTTATTGCACATCAAATACATAGGAAATACAAGACAAAGAAATACAGAACAGGAAAACGTACAGAAGTGCAAAGGCGGTCTTATCACTAAGAGTGATCTCTTACAGACAACCTCTACAGTAAGAAATAAAGAAAAGAAAAGAAAGGTATATACACTATATGTTATATATAGAATTATCGTGCGCAGTACAGAATTCACCGAAACCTGAACTACATTCGTCCCTAGTACAGCAATAAATTAATTTCGTAATTAATCCATTTTAGTATTTGCGTAAGTCATCTTTGACAGCTTTATGATATAATGCGGTGGGTGTAGGGGGAGGGAATAGTTGTTTAGTGTGTTCTTTGAAGCCGAGCTAAGTTGAGGACACAATATCTTGATGGCTTGTTATTCTCGGGAGAAACTTCGCATTGTTCGACGTTAATCAAATACAGCCGTTAGAATTTATTATATATAATATCACAGCTATTATAGGTATTTATCGTGCTTGTTTTTTGTATCTCGAAACTATAAAAATACTTGTTTCAGGAGCAGTGTTAAAGATTATAGCTGTAAAAGTAATAATAAAATTATTTTGCTGTAATCGGCCATAAAGTAAACACAAATAATGCTAAGTGTAGAGTGGAGTTTCCGTTTTCATACCCAATACATGCAGAATTCGTAAAAACACATGCATAAACGTCACCACAATTCGCAATCACTACACGCGTTCGCTATCACAAACTCAACAATCGTTTCGCACCGCAACCGAAGTATCATCAGAAAATAGACTTCACGACAAAATCCCCCACGCAAAGCATCGCAAAATCGCATATTACAGCTGTCATAGCCGGTATAATTGCAATTTACTGTATACCTCTATAGAATTCTAGGGATATGTATGACCTACCGATCCGCATTGAAGCAGCCTGGTGGTTCATAGCAACAACCCTTCTCTCCAAAAACGGAGAGAGTAGGAGGAGGGGCCCCTTGCCCAGCAGTGGAATAGTAACAGGCCGTTATTTTACTATATTATAAAATAAAGTTTCACGCCGTGTCTATTTATCAGTCTGTCTGTCTGTGTTTTTATGGTTTTTTTAATATGTTTATTTTGTTTAAGCACGTTCTTTGTAGGCTCCAAAACGGCTTAACCGATATTAATAAAATTTCCACACAATCTTGAAATTGCGGAAATTGCTATCTGGCTGAGTAGAATAGGCCACCCTCATTTCTTACCGAAGTGTTGTAAAAGGCGACTATGGTAATTCGACACGCCGTGTGGTATCCGACTGAGTAGAATATACCACCCTCATTTCTTACCAAGGTATCGTAAAAGACGACTAAGAAAAGTTGGCCCACTGTGTGGTATCCGGTCGAGTAGAATAGACAACCCTCTTTCTTACCGTAGGGTCGTAAAATACGACTTAAGTAAGGCAGGCGGCCGGTCGTAAAATACGTAGCCAAGTCATGTGACAACACGTTTGTAACATGTTGTGCCGATCCCACTTAGAATGGTATAAGGGCAGGAGGATGATAACGATCTTTAAATTGCGACAGTGGAATCGTGTAGAGCTTGATAGAAATCGGATTAATTTATTTAACTGTCAGAGACAGTTTTGTTTCGAGAGAAAATTGAAAACAGACTGTGCCTCCGCAACTATGAATACTACTAACGACAGTCTAAACTAAAAAAACTCAACCTGATTGATAATCCCGTCCAATCCATTTATATTACAATAGGTACAGTTTCAAAGGACTATTGTATTCGATACTAAAAAACAAAACAGGAGTATTGGAAATTACGAGGAAGACTTATAGCGGAGTCGGAGTGGCAAAGAATAAAAAAATGTCGCAGAACGGTGATGGAAATATTGAATTACCGTCGAGAGGCGAATTGATTTCACGAATCTAATAAGTGCGGATCCGAGGGTGGCGACAAAAGTGTTCGATTTCAAATGTCAAAGAGTAATGGATCTGATTATAAGTAAGATCCCACTCTAAGTGGGGTCGGCGAAACATGCTACAAACATGTCGTCACATGATTAGGCGTCTTATTTTGCTGACCAAGTCCACTTACCTCGTCGTATTTTACGACCTTTCGGTAAGTAAGAGAGTGGTCTATTCCACTCAACTGGATAACGCACCATGCGTCAACTTACCTTGGCCACCTTTTACGACACCCCGGTAAGAAAGGCTGTGGTCTATCCTACTCAATCGGATACTACACGGTAGGTAGGTAAACTTAACTTAGTCGTCTTTTACGACACTTCGGTAAGAAAGAGGGTGGTCTATTCCACTCAAGCGGATATCACATCATTGGTCAACTTACCTTAGTCGACGTTTACGACACCCCGGTTAGAAAGAGAATGGTCTATTCTACTCAACCGGATACCACACGGTAGGTCAACTTACTTTAGTCGCCTTTTACGACACCTCGGTAAGAAAGAGGGTGGTCTATTCCACTCAAGCGGATACCACACCATTTGTCAACTTACCTTAGTCGACTTTTACGACAACCCGGTTAAAAAGAGGGTGGTCTATTCTAGTCAACCGGATACCACACCGTTGGTCAATTACCTTAGTCGCCTTTTACGACACCGCGGTAAGAAAAAGGGAAGTCTATTCTAGTCGACCGGATATTACACGGTAGGTCAACTTACCTTAGTTGCCTTTTACGACACCTCGGTACGAAATGGTCTATTCTACTCAGCCGGATACCACACGGCAAATTGTTTAAGAAAAATCGTCAACCCAAAAAGCAACCAATTGGGACATTCAAATTAATTATAATCACTAAATATTAAAAAATAAAGTTAGTTCTATCCAACATTGTACACCGTATCGTCATTATTTTAAACTTAACTTAACTTAACATAAAACTTCGGCATAAATCACTTTATTAAATAGTATTATTCCGCCACATAGTTTATAAGTTATCATAAAAACAGACAGACCGACAGGCTGATAAATAGACATGGCGGAGGACTTTGTTTTATATAATAGTAAAGTAACGCCCTTTTACCATCCCACTGCTGGGCAAAGGCCTCCTCTCTCCGTGTTTGGTGAGTAGGATTGGACCTTCCACGCTGCTCCAATGCGGATTGGTAGGTTATACATAGCCCTAGAAATCTCTAGAGATATGCAGGTTTCCTCACGATGTTTTCCTTCATTCGAAAAGCGCGTGATAAATTGCAATTATCAATTAGACACATAAGTTTTAATAGAAAAACTCATTGGTGCCTGCCCGGGGTGAACCCAAGACGTCTCGAAAAAGTCACACGATCTCAAAGCTGTGCTATCGCAGCTTGTTTTATAATATCTGACTGGCCCGTTAGTACAGTGGGTAGTTCCGCCGAGGGTCAAAATTTTTTATAAACAATTTGTTATTTCTTCGTCGCCTGGGTGTGTATTTATATTTAAGTATGTATTCAAAATTATATATGTAGTATATTTACCATTTGTCCATCACCCATAACATAAGTATTAAATTATTTATTTTGGGGATAAAAAAATATATGTAGTGATAAAAATAATAGTTGTTATAATATGATTATTGAACCCTCGTTTTATTATTCGGCCTTTAAAACTAGGTTAATACAAAGCAGTAAAAAGTCTTGTAAATGCTTAAAATTTATCGTGTCGTAAAGATGCGAGGAGACAACTGAATATCGTCTTCTCATAACATCTCCAAAGTGCATGCAAAGAAACGCCGTAGCGAACTTTCACAGTTATGGCCGACGTAGACATGCGACTATGAATGAATAATTTATAAACGGACCAGAAAATATGAAAAAGACACTAATGTCTATCGCAATTAATACAAAATCGCAATGCATACATAACATAGTGATTTAGTCCTAGAGCTTATCTCCTAATGAATCAGTTACGGGGCAAAACGATACTGTACAAAATGTCGAAAACATTTTCGCAGTGAATGAGTGTAGTGTAGTTTGATATTCGTAGTGGTGTCTTGTGATAGGTGCGGTAACTAATCTTGCATGTATAAGGTTTGAGACTGGCTTTTGCTTCCAAAACTGAGCATTACATAGATTTTCTTAACAAATGCGTATAATCGTAAAATAATTCTATTACTTTTGTGTGATAAACATTTAAGATCTACTGAAGGAAAGGTTATTATTACTAGAATATTATTTATTCATAAATCAAGCTAATAGATTTTTATACAAAAAATGCGTTTTTCTTTGGAATAAACTGAAAATATATGAAACTATAATTCTCATATATTTTTATAGTATCACTTCTTAGTCCTATAATATCCCCTACTTAGAGATTAATAGTTTTTTCGCATTCTACTGCTGTAGTATTTCATTGTTCTCCTACCCTTATTCAAGTGTAAATCTAGTTAGCACAACAAGTTCTTCTCCTCTAATCTCGACTATCATTCGTCAACTCTGGCGCTAATTCTTTTATATGCACAATCAATACAACAATCTCTTTTCCATCCACATTCATATTTAACACTCGTTTGGTCACGTGATTTTCATTCCTCCTCATTATATGTCCATACCGTCTTAATCTTGGTTTAGAATTTATATGAAAACCATATTTGATTGAAGAATTGAATTTTATGTTGGTATTGCATTGTTTTTTGTTGTTACAAATAAAAGTCAAAAAACAAAAAAGTCTAGTGTGTGCGCTCATCCGATAAGCAACGGTTATGCGCTTCGCCAAGATATAATGTTTCATAACTTAGTTTAAGAGATGTTAACTCGTAACCTGCTGTGTCATATAAAATAAAGCGACTAGGTGTAACGGCGTTTCAATTTACTTACTTGCTGTACAAGCGGCTTTGCCCACATTGTAATGAGAATGTCACAAAATTCTGACCGAATTAAAATATCTATCTATATGTACTTATTATAAAACAAAGTCCCAAAAAGCTGTCTGTCTGTATGTAATTGATTTTCTCAAAATCTACTCTACGGATTTATGAACGGTTTCCACCATAAGATAGTGCGAAACTTTCAGATGGTTTAAGTAAATAGTACATATCGGTATTATGTAAATTGTGTTGAAGAGATCGCGCAGTTGTTAAAAAACATGGTTGCTGGGAGCTTTAGTCGCGTGCGATGCGTAAACCAGCAGAGATACGCTAAAGTAATGTACTAGAGAGATGTAGATCTATAAAACTACTACAATAAAGTCCGCAATAGTATGTCTCTATCTCTTATGGTAAATTCACAATAACTACTTTTATGTTTAAAATTTGAATTCTAGAAAAAAATTGTGACACGCAGATTTCCACGCCGCAATGACTAATCTAAGTCATACCATCAACCCTCCACTACACGTCACCCTAAGCCGTGGTCCAGCCTCACAGGAGGCACCCTTAGGACGACGTTCCCCGACTTAAGTAGAGCTTCTGCGCTCTACTCCCTGCATTTCGCAACCTCGGCGATGCTTCTGCGCTCGCCCGTCCCACCCGGTCACGCTGTAAAAGTCATAAGGGCTAACAGCATACAGTCAATTCTAAAAAAAAATATATATATCACAATAAGTACTTATTGTGATATAATGTATAGAATATTTATTTATTATACTTATATTCAAAATTTTAATTCGGGACAAATTTGACAAATGATTTCCACGCAGACGAAGCAAAGCTAGTTTTTATACAAAAAAATAATATAACAATATGAGATGTTAGGCCGAGTTCATCGAGTTTGAGAGAATCCAATTAATATGTAACCGCAAGGCTAAGTTATAGCCGACAAGTTACGAATTTAACTTTGTTAGTTACCGACTCGCATACATGTTACAAAATTTTCATAAAGCGTTCAAGTTTCTACACTCCACTAAGAACAACGGTCATTATAAATTACAAAATCAAACTTTTCATCAGACTTTTGTGTTAACCATGCAATGGAAAATGCACGTAACTTCACTCTAACAATGTTAAACCTGTAGTTCAAAGTATACCGGATACAGTTATGTGAGGACGAAAAGTCAGTTAAGTTATGCGAACTTACAATTACAACTTTCTTAGTTACTGCTTGTTTTTAAGTTCAATATTGAATCCTTGCCTTGAAGCATTGCCTCATTAAATAGGGACTATTTTAAGAGTTGTAACGCGTCAGACCTGACGGATGTACCGACGTGGAAAGTTTACTTACAACTGATGGGAAAGTAATGTCATCATCATCCTCCTGCACTTATCCCACTTCAAGGGGGGTCGGCACAACATGTTACAAACATGTTGTCACATGAGTTGGCTACGTATGCTACGACCGGCCGCCTGCCTGACGTCAACTTACCTTATTCGTATTTAACGACGAAAAAACTTTTTACGAATATTTCGTTTACAGGGGAGTACGAAATTTTGCAGTTAGATTATATAGAAAAGGAGTGCTAAATTCTAATATTTAGCAAGTGAATTTAAAAGAGCTTTTGACAATATATCATGTCACTTCTGTTAACCTTTGAGGAGCTCCTTCGTCTGGAGCCAATCCTGCAGCAGCATGAGGTTATTCATGCTTAACATAAACACGCTTTGTCATCGGGGCTGTACCGGAATGTAAAATTACAGCTTAATCAGACGCCGGGAAGTGGGTCAAATTTAACTTGTGAGATTCCATCTTCACAAACAAACATACGATTCATGTTAAATAAAAGATTTACAAAAAAAAAACACTGTACATTATTGGTGGTATTTTAACATATAAGTAGACGTACAGAGTCAAGTATGACTTGTTTAATATACGAGTAGATTTAGCAAGAACATGGTGTGAGTGAAACATAAAGGAGTTATATACAATAGACTTGCCCTTTTCATCCAATCGCCATATAAAATAATTTCAGTCCAATATAACGTTATTTCTAATTTTTCCAATAAAACTGCCCGAGGACCACTTATCTGAAAAGCGATAAATATAATGGACGCCCGAAATAAAACGAAATCCGATTTGTGACCATGTAATCGTCTAGTTGTGAAGCGTCATATCTCAGTTATAATTTTCTCACACAAACATTGTGGGTTCAATCTTAAAAGAGTCATACGAAAAGACACCGGATCCTTGCTTGCAAGACTTCGTTCAAGCAATAACAATATCTAGTACAGGCACTATAACAAAACTACCTTGCTATAATCCGCACGGGTTAAGCGAATGCATGCAAAGCTAATGTGTATGAAGCAGGCAAAATTTACGAACCTTATACATGCAGGACAAGCCACCACACGCAGCACACAAGTGCTTGTGGGTGTCTGTGCTGCACACCCACCACCACAACAATCTCGACGATCGTTTCGAATCGTAATGCGATGCGCTGGTACTAGTACCAGCACATCAATTAATTAATAATCGCAATGCAGTATCTAGATACTGCATTGCGATTTTGTCGTGGAGCCTATCATCCTGATGATGCTTCGGTTTCGGAGCGAAACGATCGTAGATATTGTGGTGGTGGTTATGCGTATTGCTTTGTTTATGTGCATTGTTGATGGTGGTTGCATTTTTGGATACGTGTGGTGATTTGTCCTGCATGTGGTATGTAAATTTTGCCAACTACGCGGGTTATAGCAAAATAATTATATTATAGTATCTGTATTTTGTGTTTTATTTCATTTTAATCAGAACAAATTTTCAAGACTACATTTTATTAAATAAAGAAGAGTATTGTAATTTAACAGCATGCCGTGTGGTATCCGGCTGAGTAGATTAGACCACCCTCATTTCTTACCGAGGTGTCGTAAAAGGCGACTCAGTTAAGTTGACCTACCGTGTGGCATCCGGTTGAGTATAATAGAGCATCCTCATTTCTTACCGCGAAGTCGTAAAAGGCAACTAAAGTAAGTTGACCCACCGTGTGGTATCCGGTTGAGAAGAATAGACCACCCTCATTCTTACCGAGGGGTCGTAAAAATCACTAAGTAAGTCGACCCACCGTGTGGTATCCGACTAAGTAGACTAGACCACTCTCATTTCTTACCGAGGTGTCGTAAAGTACGACTAAGGTAAGTTGACGTCACGCTTGCGGCCGGTCGTAAAATACGCAGCCAAATCATGTGACAACATGTTTGTAACATTATTAGCCGACCCCACTTACAGTAGGATAATGGCAGGAGGATGATGTAGAATATTCAAAAGCATTAATAATGTCTTGTTGGTTATCCTCAAAAAATAAAAAACACTTACTTTAAACAAATTATTGCTCGCTATCTGCCAGACGTGCCACAAGAGTCTAAGCATAAATTTCCCGCAAGTAAAACTTTAAAGAAAATGAATTTATAGTGCGCCCCAATAAGTTTATCGTTTCCACCTGACACGAAACTCCAGTAATATCGTTAGCACGACGTATCAATAATGTATTTAAGGTTGAAAGGACCTTTTATAGAATAAGCCGTTACATTGCGGAGGACTATAATACAAGAGTATTCATTGCTTTTGTATATTATACAAACTCCGATTACTCTCTTTTGTATAATATTTATATCGTCGTGTGGTATCCGGCTGTGTAGGATAGACCACCCTCATTTCTTACCGAGGTGTCGTAAAAGGCGACTAAGGTAAGTTGACGTCAGGCAGGCGGCCGGTCGTAAAATGCGTAGCCAAATCACTCGACAACATGTTTGTAACATGTTGTACCGACCCTGCTTAGAGTGGGATAAGGGCAGGAGGATGATGATGATAGAGTATTTTTTTAAATTTAATAGCTTTATCATTAACATCTTTTAACAGTTTTTATATGTTATATTATTAGATTTAAACGTAATAGGCTTTATTAGTGGGTAGTGACCCTGCCTTTAGCTCCGAGGGTCGCGGGCTCTATTCCCGCTGAGGGCACAAATTGTTGGTTCTTAGAGTCTGGATGCATATTTGTATTTAAGTATGTATTTAAATTTATATATGTAGTATATCTACCAGTTGTCCGTCACCCATAACACAAGTATTAAGTTACTTACTTTTGGGACGGACGACCTTGTGTGTAAGTTTCTATATATCTATATTTGCCTTTAAGTGTATATATATATATATATATACATATATATATAGTTATCCCTTCTAGCAGTTGTTTGATCAAGCGGTACGTATAATCAGTTTTAAGTTGATCCGTTCGGATTTGTTGATCCAGGCCCGATTTGTTGATCCAATACAATTTTACATCACATTTGTTGGCTCCGCTTCGGATCAACAAATGATGAATACTGTTTCTCTGTAAGTAGTCAATAATTATACAAATCCACTCCGTAGTTATTTGATCCGATTCAAACGCGCCAATCACAGAGCAGATCGTCACCGAACGTACTCCGTACTTTGACCCCGGCATTCAAGGCTCTTTCAAGGTTGAGTTTGCAGTACATTCTTAAACATGCAGATTTCAAAGAAATGTAGTTGAAGGATCTGATGGTTCTAATTGAAATTACAACCTTTGGGAATAAGTGACCTTGAATAAGGAATTCCGCAAAGTAGCGCCTACTTCTAGTTTTAATTTTTAAGTTACTAGTTTTAAGGGGCTCCAGGCGAGGGTGTAAGAGGGAGGCTCGTCCCATTCAGTCTCTTCAAGTGTCACCTGCTCGTGGTGCACCCTTCAGATAAACCAACGAGGATCTGGCGACTGATTAACCATACGATTATATGATTAACCATTTCGGTCCAGCTAACCCAAATACCAGACCGACAGTGAACAGCAGCACTGTCGGTGCGACATTGTCAGCACTACAATCGCCAAGCCGCATGCCGAGCGTGGTGATTACTCTCAAACCCTTCACATGATGTTATTACAATATAAACCACAGCCCCTAGTTCTCAGCTCTGGCAGCGGATTAAATAACGGCGTAGCAGGGGTTTTCATGAATTTCCGGCAAAAAATCCGCTGCCAACCAAGAAAACCAAACCTTGCACCGTAAGACATACAAATTTTGAGGGAATAGAAGATGGAAAAGATACTTGAGCTGGAAAAAAAGGTAAACAAGTTGCGGTGGTGATAGGATAAGCTGAAGTCGCGTTCCTTATACTCAGAATTACCAAACGGTATTATCTGAATGTCATACAAGTTTACGCACCGACATCAGCACATCAAGACGATGATTATGCATCATGATTATGATTTGATGCATGCCTCAAAAACCTTCTACACTGGGTAAATTCCCCCATCGAAGAAGCTCTCTTCTTCGATGGCGGAATTAAACGCAAAGCTTGGCAAGTGAAGCGGCACAGAGGTGAGAGTAGGGCAATTTGGATACGGGCTACGGAACCAGATAGGCCATATGTTGACCGTTTTTTTGGAGAGAGAGGACCTCTACATGATGAATTCTTTTTTCAAGAAACAGCTGCATCGAAAATGGACTTGGATTAGTCCCAATGGTTCCACGATAAACGAGATCGAATTCATCATGTCGACCAGACGTTATATATCTGATGATGTATCTGCGATCAATACCGTAAAGAAGCTCCCCTTCTTCATCACCGTATAATTAGAGGCACATTGAATATATGCGTACAGCTGGAAAGATCCAGACTGGTGAAGTCTATATACATATCATACTGTTGTCAATTTGGCAAAAAATCCAAGAACCAATTTGACTCGACACAATACCGAAGATATCCCGGACGTCAGCCTTACGAGATTAGTATTACTCTCAAACAACTTAAGAACAACAAGGCTCCAGATGATGACGAAATGACAACCGAACTACCTGTCCTGCAGCGATTTAATTCCGTTATTTATGAAGGTATTATGCCGAAAGCATGATACAGGAACGTGGTGGTTCTCTCCTGACGTCTTATTGAAGAATTACAGACCCATTCTGCTGCTGAATCATGTTTATAAGTTGTTCTCGAGAGTCAAAACGATTCGTCTCGCGGGTAGGTGCGACGACTTCCAGCCTCCCGAACAAGCCGGATTCCGAAAAGTACTATAGTGACACATATTCACGCTGTGGCAGGTTATACAGAAGACCGAGTAGTATATTCAGCCACTTTGCTTGGCGTTTGTGGACTATGAGAAGGCCTTTGATTTGGTAGAAACATGGGCTGTATTAAGATGGCTCCAGAGATGCCGAATCGACTATCGGTACGACCAAGTGCTGAAGTGTTTGTACGAAAACGCCACAATGTCTATCCGTATCCAAGATGGCGAGATATGAGACAGAGAGATGTCATCTTCCCGAAACTGTTTACCGTTGCATTGGATGATGTCTTTAAGCTTTGGATTGGAACGGATATGGCATCAACATCAGCGGCGAGTATATCACTCACCTTAGATTTGCCGACGATATAGTCGTTATGGCAGAGTCTCTGAAGGACCTAACCTTGAAGGACCTTAACATAATGCTCGACGACCTCAGTAGAGTAACTAAACATGTGGGCCTTAGAATGGCTCAGAAGATGTTGATGATGATTGTGACTTGTAACTTATTTTGACAGTCTATATTATTGTGAATTATTAAGTATTATTAATAAAAATAATTTTGTTGTCTCTCATTATTCAAACTATAACTAAGTATGTAATACAGTATTATTTTAAAATTTAACGCCGTTTGAAACCATATTTCGTTTCATTCCATGCAAAAAAAAGCAGTCCAGAAATATTTCTTACTAATAAGTAGTTTCGAATTTCAAATATATGTCAGAATGCTCCGAACGATTTTAAAAATAAAAATGTATATTAGATCAACTTATGCCTATTGATACAGAATTATATAGTAGCAATGACCTCTGGGGCCGACGTTGACAGGTGAGGCATTTCACTCCTATATATTAAACATGGATCAAAAAGTGTCTAGAATGTATTGGATTTTAAGATCAACTAATGCTTAACGAAGACTTTAGCAAAAACCGTTAGCAGGAGCCACAAAATACATAAAAAATATTAACAGAAAAATACAGAGTCTACTAGTACATCACAAAATATGAGTCAGTGACACGATATGCCAATCAAATATATCCTTTTTGTCATTGTGAATACAACTCAGGAGCCATTAAAACAGCTAATTTAAGGGGATCAAACAAGTACTTAGGAAATTCGCATGATCAAACAAGTAGCAGAAAAGGACTATATATATATATATATATATATATATATATATATATATATATATATATATATGTATGTATGTAACGATTTCACGGCTAAATTCTTGAATCAAAAGGGATGAAATTTTTGCACTTTATTAAAAATTACATCAAATTAGCTTATCTTAAATCTTTTGGGGACTGTGTATGTAATAGACCCATATATTTATTTATTCTGATTCTTTACGCAATTGCCAAAAATATAGAAACAACTATAACTTCTTTAATAGGCTGAACATATCCTATAATCCCATACAGAGTAGTTATTCCGCATTAACGATACATCGAGCATTGGCAAAGATACTCAATAGTCGACTTGTGTTATCAGATGAAAAAACTCATCAAAGCAGAATGAACTCTGTAATTGTAAGTTAAAGACCCTTTTACATTGATCAAACTGAAGATAAGTTTCTATACAAAGCAGAAAAAGGTTTTGGCAACAGGCCAGCTGAGGTACGATACTTCTTGTACTAGAAAACCATTTCGTTGTATGCTTTTAGGAGGCAGCTTATCGGAAGACGCCTGTCCCTTTCTTATGTACCAAGTATTTAAAGAGAGACAAGGAGGGAAGATGTGTATGTGGTAAGATTTCCACACACGCTGTTGAGGTTATCTCTAATAAGCAGGTGATAACGTCTAGGAAGTTAATTGATTTTGATTGCTCGTATATACTTACATGAAAGCGTTTTTTTCATGTACATTTGTCTGTAAACCACAGTTTCACTCGCTACACAAAGTTTATTTTGAAAACGTATATTATAAACAATCTGAATTTTCTTACGGACTGTTGTGGTCTTTTGACGCAACAAAAATGAGTAGCAATAGTAAAGTAGCGGCCTGTTACGATCCCACTGTTGGAAATAGGCCTCCTCTCTCGGTTTCTGGAGAGAAGGGTCGGAGCTAAGACCTACCATGCTGCTCTAATGCGGATTGGTAGGTTACACATATCTCCAGAATTCTCTAGAGATATGCAGGCTTTCACGATGTTTTCCTTCACCTAAAAGCGGGTGATTAATTGCAATTATCAATTAGACACATGAGTTTTAATAGAACTCATTGGTGCCTGCCCGGGTTTGAACTCGTGTTCCCCTCGAAAGAGTCGCACGGTCTCACCGGTGGGCTATTACAGCTCTGCTAAAGAGTCGTCCTCCTCTCTCTATATATATTTTTTTTTTAATAAATCCTTAGTTACACCTAGATTTGAAGAACCAATAAATTGCTTCAGAAAATGTTAACTCTACATGGAAACCAAACGCGCGACCCCGGTAGTTCTACGCAGGGTCACTGACACCTGCGCCAACAAGAGAGTTCTTAGTATCTCAAGAATTTTCCATGCATGCATGAGTATTAGAATGTGTAAATATGGGTGAATCCTTTAAAAAAAGAGGGAGAGTTTCGTCCAAAAAAATGAGAAGGATTTTGCCCTACCGTGGGACTAAAAGGACGCGATAAGTCCACATTTTCATTTTTCACCTACTTAACTTGACCAGTCTTATTTACTCGGGTATATTAATAAAGGCAAGAATATCGCTCAACTTGGATTTCGGTTTACAATAGGTGTCACTTTCAAACACTTATACATACAAAAATTTACCTTAGTGCTTTACGAGAGGTTATATTTTCCCTTGAAAATATTTAAAGGTTAAAAGGCACCTTATTGGAATTACAAAGGCCGATCTAGATGTCAATAAAACATTCAAAACATGACTCCATTACAAAGTTGATACCATTTTAATATGCCCTCAAGTTCAGTGGTTTCAAACTACTAAATTGCAACAAAACAAATCTTCTCGGGATCGTAAAACTATGAATACATTAAAGCCTCGCCTGTGTCTGTTAACGTCCTTCAGGTTCTAAAAATTGCGGGTAGTTATTTAAAAATCTTTAAACTTTTGCTGTTACATGTACGAATTTTCCTAATACGCGATATTAAGAGAAATTAAAGCCCTCTACTTTTTTTTCAGAAGCTGTGATAGCCCAGTGGTGAGACCGTGCAACTCTCTTGAGACGAACATGAGTTTAAACCCGGGCAGGCACTAATTAGTTTTTTCTATTAAAACTTATGTGTCCAATTGATATTTGCAATTTATCACAAGCTTTCCGGTGAAGGAAAACATCGTGAGGAAACCTGCATATCTCTAGAGAATTCTGGGGATATGTGTAACGTACCAATCCGCATTGGGACAGCGAGGTAGGTCTTAGCTCCAATCCTTCTCTCCAAAAAACGGAGTGAAGAGGCCTTTTCCCAGCAGTGGGATATAAACAGGCCGTTACTATACTTTTATTACTTTTTTTTTGAGCCTTGGGACCTAAACACCCATCGTTTCTTCGTATTACGAGTATAAGCCCTGCTTATTACCACTTTAGCTTCGCAACATGTTGAGCTACTAAATAATTTTGTTTGTTGTCCACGATCTATAGGAGAACTAATGGTCTCTTGTCTGATTGGATTAGGTAGATATTTCAAGCAACTCAACAACTTCAACCTTCAACCTCGTTGCTCTATTTCCTTCTACCCGTTGCCCGCTGAGCAATTCGGAGTTTCCATATTCGGTCCCGGATTTTGGATCTATTTGTCATCATCGGCAATTTGCACTGTATAAAGACATCCCAATTCTTTAGGCACTGACGTATTTCACTTTGAAAATCTTGAGTAACGTCCATAACGCTGCCTCTGATAATTGGCATCATCATTTTCTTACTTTTATCCCACTATAAGTGGGGTCGGCACGATGTGTCTTCATCTTCAAATCACCTGTATCATTCATTGACTTTGGTGCTACTCTTTATATTTGACTGGCCCGTTGCCGCAGTTGATAGTGACCCTGCCTTCAGCTCCGCGGGTCGCGGGTTCGATTCCCGCCGAGGGCTAACATTTTCTATAAACAATTTGTCGGTTCTTCGAGCCTGGGTGTATATTTGTATTTAAGTATGTATTTAAATTTATATATGTAGTATATCTACCAGTTGTCCGTCACCGATATAATAACCACAAGTATTAAGTTATTTACTTTGGGAACGGACCACCGTTTGTGTAAGTGTCCCATATATTTTTTTTATATTTTAAATACATATCATTCTTCACACAAATCATCCATCTTTTTTCGGGCTCCCTTTAGTCACATATCCATCCACATTCATATTTAAAACTCTTTGGTGATATGATTTTCATCCCTGTTCATCACGTGACCAACTAAATCTTTGATAATATAGCAGTATCGTTTTAATATACCTACTTATCTTAAAAGTTGCTTTATCTCGAATTGGCAAAGGTTCGTAAAAGTTCACAAATTCGGAACACCAGGGCGTGACTGACATACATTAAATGTGTTTAGATGTTATTTCAAGAGAATATATTGTCCGCATCGTGCAGCTATAGACAAAAGACTAAGCAAAAGTAGACAGTCGGACTTTCGCATTTTTAACTTTAATTTGGATGTTTTTTGCGTCATTTGTTGTCTGTGATATCATTCAAGAGGCATTACGATTTTTCATGGAGCCTATTCTCCTTAGGATGCTTCGGGGCGAAACAATCGTAGACATTTTAGTGGTGGTTGTGTGTATTGCTTGTGTGTATTATTGCTGGTCGAGGCGTCTTGGGATACGTGTGGTGACATGTGTAAGGTACGTGAATTTTGCCTGCTTCATACATTTAGCATTACATACATTCCCTTAGCATACACGGATTATAGCAAAGTAGTTCTGTTATAATAAGCTGTGATAGTCCAATGGTGAGAACGTGCGACTCTTTAGAAACGAACATGAGGTCAAATCCGGGCAGGCACCAATGAGTTTTTCTATTAAAACGCATGTGTCTAATTGATATTTGCAATTTATCACAAGCTTTTCGGTGAAGGAAAACATCGTGAAGAAACCTGCATATCTCTAGAGAATTCTGGGGATAAGTGTAACCTACCAATCCGCATTGGAGCAGCGTGGTAGGTCTTAGCTCCAAACCCATCGCTCCAAAAAAAAAAGGAGAGAGGAGGCCTATTCCCAGCAGTGGAATATAAACAGGCCGTTACGGTTCTGTTATAGTTCCGAATTAATTTGTCAAAATACTTTCTTTTCATTAATTAATTTAAGAACTGAATTACAAGCAATACAACAGAACTAACTACTTTGCTATACTGAATTACGCTATACAATACCATACATACCATAAATATGACAGTGTATTCATTAAACACCTTATTTGGTGGTTGAGGTTTACTTGTTTCGTTATGAAACTTTTTACGTCATGTTTGGTTATATAAAAAAAAGACAAGAAGTGCAATACGGGTAATAAATAAAGAAAGAAAAGGAAAATTAACGAAAACTATGTACCAAGATTTATATTTGCACTCGAGAATATAAAATCCAAAAAATAAAAAACGATGCAATATACATAATAGTCAATTTAACTTTTTAATTAACTTACTTTGGAATTGGACAACAGTGTATGTAAGTGTCCCATATACCATATTTATTTATTAAATGGAGATTCTTCTTTTCGGTCATCTTCACCACTGAAGGGTGGATTAAGCCACCACCACCACCACCAGTAAGGGTGGATTTGGTCGCATAAACGGGAAGGTGATCGCCCGCGAGGTCTTTTTCCCTCCACCTTGCCTGCAACAACCAACTTCTCAAGGCTGTAAGGTTGCGACGGGCGACTTGAACAAAGTAACCGAAGATCCTTTGGTGGCAGATGGTAGATAGCAGAGTCCGTATGCGCAGTTGTTCCAGTATAGAATAGTTTCTACGCTTTGCCGTCCAATCTTTAGATCTTGTTTTCCCTAAATGTTCCTCACTAACTCAAGATCGTTTAGCTTTCAAGGCGTGAAGCTGTGGAATGATCAATCCGCAAATCTCCTTCCCTATCGGCATTTAATTCACAGACTAGAAAATATTTGTCTCAAGTGTTATATTTAAATATTTAAATTTAATACTCTCAAATAGTTAAATTTAAACAATTACTATTATCTTTATTGCATCTGATTTTCACGTTTTGTGTATAATCTGCAAATATTAATCTATGTATAAAGCTTTGCGTTTTTGGTTTTCTTCTCTTCTATTTTCATAACCAGTATTTTACTTCTTGTCCTTTTCTTTCTGTCACTTAAAGGTTGACTGAAAGAGTTCCCTTTTACGAATAAGTCCGCCTTTGTACAAGTGCAATTTTTTCTTTTTTTTTCTCTTTTCTAACAATATGTATGTACAATAAAGAAATAATTAAATAAGGTAAACGAAGCATACGCCTCTAGCGCCACATCTCACCAGCCGAACCATCACCATCTTAAGTCGAATGAGAGGAATGAGCGTTCGGAATTGTCCTAAGAATATGTGAGTAAAAGAGGCAGAGTTATCTATAGTTCATATAACGTTATCCTTTTCAAACATTACGACCACAATGCAATTCACACTTCGTTGCACGAAAAGAATGCGATTCGCGGTCGTCGTTTACGTCTTCAATTAAGTCGCAATAAGAGTTCATGGTAGGCCTGCAGCACAAATTAATATTAACGGATTAATAATAATATACGTACACAATCTTGCTCCTAAAAACGACAATGACCGAAACTGGTTAAAAAAAGCGAGATACGTCGTCTTTATCGTAAACAAGGGCTTTGTCCCGACCGGCTCTCGATATAAGTGACGTTTCGAGCTAACTGCCGACTTTGTGGCAAAGTAGCTGGAGTGTACTTCAGAATTTCACATCACACCTACAAAGGAAGGGATATTGCAATCAATAATTCTGAAGGGCAACCCGAGGGTTTTGGGCTGTTGGTTATCGAATCGTTCGAAAATTGATACAAAAAATTGACTTTTTAAAAGCTTTCATTCAACTTGCCATGTATTTATGTGCAGGTGGATTTTTGCAAGTTAACAGACACTATAAAAGAACTACCTTGCTATAATCCGCATGGGTTAAGCGAATGCATGCAAAGCTAATGTGTATGAAGGAGGCAAAACTCACGCACCTTACACATGCAGAACGAGTCACCATATGCAACCCTACATGCTGCGATTTTGTCGTAGAGCCTATCCTTCTGATGATGCTTCGGTTTCGGGGCTAAACGATCATCGAGATTTTGGTGGTGGTTGTGTGTATTGCTTGTGTGTATTGTTGCTGGTGGAGGCGCCTTGAGATGCATGTGGTGACTTGTCCTGCATGTGTGAGGTACGTGAGTTTTGCCTGCTTCATACACATTACATTTGCATGCATTCGCTTAACCCGTACGGATTATAGCAAGGTAGTTCTGTTATAGTGTCTGTAATATGGAATTTCGCAAAGTAACGCCTGCTTCTATAAATCATTTGCAAGTTAAATTTGAACTATTTCCTGGGGTCCGATTGAACTGAAATTTTACATACTGGTCCAGTCCCGATGACAATGCATGTTTATGATAAGTTTTGCTAATGATTGACATTTTGAATGATAATTGATTTTTTTTTCGAATACTTCCAATCTTCTACACCGTTCTTTATAATAGTGATGTAAAACCAATTTATTATTCTTTATGTCTTTTTAAAAGCTGTAATTGCCTAGCGGTGAGACCGTGCGACTCTCTAGAGGCGACATAGGTTCAAACCCCGGGCAGGCACCAATGAGTTTTTCTATTAAAACTTATGTGTCTAATTGATAATTGCAATTTATCACACGCTTTTCGGTGAAGGCAAACATCGTGAGAAAACCTGCATAGCTCTAGAGAATTCTGAAGATATGTGTAAACTACCAATCCGCATTAGAGCAGCGTGGTAGGTCTTAGCTCCAATCCTTCTCTCCAAAAACGGAGAGAGGAGGCCTTAGCCCAGCAGTGGGCATAGTAACAGGCCGTTATTTTACTTTTAATTTTTATGTCTTTTAAAAATCTTAAAAATAAACTTTCCAAAACTTGTGAAACTGGGACGACTCACGACGTAATTTCCAGAACTTTTCATACTACATTCATATAATTCAGAAGCGAAGCGAATCTGGATATGTTTTAGCTGAAAACTTTCAAATTATTGCGTTGACGTGGAAAATGTTTTAAAATATAGTGTGTCGAATTCGCATGTCTTGCACATCTAGCGTACTGTTAGACCGTCCAGTTTGGTTTATATAAAAAAACACAAACTGAACTTATTAACTTATAATTATGCAGTTATAAAAATATTACTCTAATTTAATTAGTGTAATCACTACTGGTAGCGGGTTGTACGAGCCGGATTATTTAATCACCAGCACATTCCTGAAGCCAGCCGGCAGGCAGGAACCGGGTCCGTAGCTGAGCGGCAAGTCGACTAGATCACAAGAATTGACTGAATTTGGAAAAATGTAAGGATTTTATAGGTCTATATTGCTGATCTGAAGCTGTGATAGCCCAGCGGTGAGACCGTGCGACTCTTTCGAGGAGAACACGAGTTCAAACCCGGGCAGGCACCAATGAGTTTTTCTATTAAAATTCATGTGTCTAATTGATAATTGCAATTTATCACACGCTTTTCGGTGAAGGATAACATCGTGAGGAAACCTGCGTATCTCTAGAGAATTCTGGAGATATGTGTAACCTACTAATCCGCATTGGAGCAGCTCTGTAGGTCTTAGCTCCAACCCTTCTCTCCAGAAACGGAGAGAGGAGGCCTATTCCCAGCAATGGAATTGTAACAGGTCGCTACTTTACTACTTTTTTTTTAAGTCAGCAATATATGCCCATGTTGAATAGGGGTGTAACAGTACGTAACTTTTGCCTACTACATACTATATATCACTATCACCTGCCAGTCTTGAAACCAAAACATTACTCATCTCGGAACAAGTGAGTTAAACAGAATAGAGCTCGGTGTATCGCTGATTTTTACGCCGAACTATATTAGATATGAAAGATTTATGCAACATACGGAAAATTCCGGCATGTGTCGGAAAGGTTATGGAAATGTGAGAGAAAAGATATCTCAATCTTTTATTTTGTTTGTTCAACTAAAATTCTATTTTCAAGATTTGCATCACCTGTTCACTAAAATATTATTTATTTTTACTGTAGAGATATGTCTCCGCCGTGTGGTATCCGGCTGAGTAGAAAAGACCACCCTTATTTCTGACCGAGGTGTCGTAAAAGGCGACTAAGGTAAGTTGACCCACAGTGTGGTTTCCAGTTGAGCAAAATAGACCACCCCCTTCCTTCTTACCTTGGGGTCGTAAAATACGATCAAAGTAAGTTGACTATCGGTCGTAAAATACGTACCTAGTCAAATCATGTGACAACATGTTTGAAACATGTTGTGCCGACCCCACTTAGAGTGGGATAGAGGCAGGAGGATGATGATGAGGATCTCCGGGCGTCGAATAGGGGGGGATTCGGCGTTCTGGCTGGAGAAAATCCTAGAGTTGGCCGACGCGTTAAAGTGTTCCCAATGCGTCGGTTGTAGTGCAGGGGTCTATCCAGGCTCAACAAAATTTAGCAGGAGTACGCTGCTGACGAGGGTGTAGAAGTGATGCGTTCAGTATTCCTGTGCCCTCGTCCCCAAGCAGCAAGGTGGAACACCATGAGGTTTTAGCCGGTAGGAGTCCGGCATAACTGCTTTCACCCCCACGGAAAGCAGTACCCTGACGGGTTTCCTCATGTAAAAAAAACAAAGGAGGATGATGGTACAATTAGGTGTTACTTTGCGGAGATCCATAATACAAAAGTAATAATAAAATTATTATGCTATAATCCTCGTTAAAATAAATAAAAAATATATATAATGCTAAATGTAGTGTGGACTATATCCGTTTTGATACAAAAATTTGCAAAATTGCTTTGCGATTTTATCGCAGAGTCTATGTCCTCATGATGATTCGGCTGCGGGGCGAAACAAGTGTTAAATTGGTGATAGTGAACGCGTGTAGTGCTTGTGTATCGTGGTGGCGGTGGTGGAGGTTTTTGCATGTGTTTTTACGAATCCTGCATGTTCGGGTATGATAACGTATAGTCCACTCTATTCCTTCTTATTAATTCTGTACATATTACAAAACAAAGTCCCCAAAAGCTGTCTTTCTGTATGTGATCGATTTTCTCAAAATCTACTGAACGGTTTTTTGTACGGTTTATATAAAAAAATAGTGCAATTCTTAAGAAAGGTTTAAGTTAGTAGTACACTAACTTAACTACTTAACTTAACTTAGTATAGTATTCCCGCGGGACAGGATTTACGCGGGTAGAAATGTGTGTCACACTTATTTCCACGAGAGCGAAGCTGAGAAGAAATCTAATATATTATAATGTTCTAAAATATTATTGTGGTATAGACCTTAACCTAACCCGGCAAACGTCTTTTCCATACAAATTACTACAGTTTTGAACTTTGACACATTGTGAATAAAAAAACTTCGAAAGGTTGTTTATAGATGGCGCTTTTCAATGTCATCCTATTCCTGCAGAATTAACAGGATTTCTATCTTAAAAATCACATCAATCGTAACTACATCCTTGAAGGAAAGCCAAACAAACATTTTGGCATTTAGAATGTTAGTATGGTTTTAATCTTTTATTAACTCTGTAACTCCAAAGGTTAAGTTTTTCAATTGAAATGTTTAATTGAATTCGACTGGTACGGAGTCAAACTATTAAAATTAATCTTCATTATTGAGCAAAATATTCGAAATAATTATTTAAGAGAACAAAGGGTGAAGCTCATTTATGAACGAAATAATTACTTTACAGTGCCTACTGTAATAGAAACAATTTAAATTAGAAATTGGATTGCTTTTAAGGGCAACAATATCGCATTATGTCAGATTTGGATTGAGATGTCAGTCGACTTTTAGCTATTTAATAACGGAAGTTGAGAATACTTTAGGAGTGTCAAAATAAATAAGCAGAGTTGCGTGAATGTCACTTCAGTGTTGAGCGTGGACTCGACGCGAATGTTAGATGCTCTGGCATTTAGGTCTTGAATATTAATTTATGTGTTCAACGGGTTTTTGTCCCTAATTTGTTAACCCAGCATATAAAGTTCAATTGTACCGCATTTCATCAATAATCAAATAATATATTCAATATTCAAACCGTCGGAGTGTGAGAATCAGATAGACTTTCGGATTCATAAAATGAGGGTGGATTTATATTTATATCTATCTATTGACATTTTATTTAGATCTAGTGGAAGGCTGATGGTACGACTTTGATTAGTCATTGCAACGTCGGAAGGGTGGCGAGAAGCCACGACCGACCGAGGTCAGAAAACTGGGACCCCGTCTTCGCCGGCGATGATGCTGTGTTTGTGTGTATTACGTATTTCTGTGTTTGCGATCGTTATTCGATCGCAAACACAGATATATTTTCAGTGGTCAGACCTAACGGGGATGTAGGCTTCCAACTGAAATAAGGAGTTAGGGTGTACCTCAGATTTCTCTTAGTAAGATTTCGAAAAACGTTCAATGAGGTGAGTAATGGTAGGGAGATCGAGGTCAACGTGCCGCATGAACCACGGACAACCAGTGGCTGTCCGCATAAATCGGTCCTGTAGTCTTTGGAGCATGAGCAATCTGACCCTTGAAACGATTAATCAGTCCTATCACAACACACATCCACCTTAACATTCTCTTTTCATTTGATTTACTCTTCTATCATCAGTTTTTTCCATTGCCCAACATTCTGATCCATATAATACGACGGGTATTATGACCGTTTTATAAAAACAACAAAAGAACTATAATCTATTGCATTTGTAATACTGGATATCCTCCTGCCCTTATCCCACTCTAAGTAGCGTCGGCTCAACATGTTACAAACATGTTATCACATGATTTAGCTACGTACTTTACGACCGGCTGCCATAGTCGTATTTTCACGTCAATTTACCATAGTCGTATTTTGCAACCCTTCGTTAAATAGGAGGATGGTCTATTCTACTCAACCGGATACCATACAGCGGGTCCACTTACCTTAGTCACTTTTTACGACACCTCGGTAAGAAATGAGGGTGGTCTAATCTACTCAACCGGATAGCACACGGCGCGTAGATTTACCTTGGTCGCCGTTTACGACACCTCGGTAAGAAATGAGGTTGATCTAATCTACTCAACCGGATACCACATGGCGGGCGACTTACCTTAGTTGCCTTTTACGACACTTCGGTAAGAAATGGGGGTTGTCTATGCTACCCAGCCAGATAGCACATGGCGCGTAGATTTACCTTAGTTGCCTTTTACGACACTTCGGTAAGAAATGAGGGCATCCATTCTACTCAGCCGGATACTAAACAGCATTTGTAATACTGATCATTTTGCAGCTATATACATATAAGCAAGAGCTGTGATAGCCCAGCGGTAAGACCGTGCGACTCTTTTGAGGGAAAAATGAGTTCAAACCCGGGCAGGCACCAATGAGTTTTTCTATTAAAACTCATGTGTCTTATTGATAATTGCAATTTATCACATGCTTTTCGGTGAAGGAAAACATCGTGAGAAAACCTGCATATCTCTAGAGAATTTTGGAGATATGTGTAACCTACCAATCCGCATTGGAGCAGCGTGGTAGGTCTTAGCTCCAACCCTTCTCTCCAGAAACGGAGACAGGAGGCTTTTTCCCAGCAGGGGGATTGTAACAGGCCGCTACTTTACTTTTACTTTACTTACATATAACCAATATAAGATGTAAAATCAGGTTTTCCCGGCAAATTTTTTCGTACTAAAGCTCAACATTTTGTCAAATTATTTCATTCGTATATAAGACAAGGGCAGAAGAATTAAATAAATCGTACAGTTTATGAGTAATATATTCCATGTAATTTAAAATAATAATAATCTAATGCTACATAAGATGGAAGGCATTCAATTAATGATAAGCCATTTTTTGACCACGGTATAGTACCATGGTCAAAAAACGCTGGTATAAAAATTTTTATAACCTAATTAGAAAATAACTCTATAAGAGCAGTATGTTTCGCTCCAAAAACTAAATTTAATTATAAGAACGAGCTCCGTAACTATTTCTACACTGAAAGCTAAATAAAATGTAGATTTGTGAGACACAAACGTATGTATATGCTAATGTAAAGTAGATTACACACGTTCTTGTAACAGCAAGATTATTTTTATAGATATGTATCACTTTACCACGTGTTAGTAAATAACCATATAAAGTAAGCTAAACAGTTACAAAAAACATTTTTTTAATAGTTAGTCGCATGGTGTTATAGATAGCATTGAAATAAGGATGAAGGAATAATATATAAAATTAAGTCTAATTGTGAATTAAGTTACTTTTTGAATATATGTAACACAACTAACCTCATGTATTTTCCTGACTGTAATAACATATGGCGCCACCAGTAATGTAGTGCTTTTGTAGTTACATAAGACAAACAAACTGTTCGTTAGATCGACATCGAATGACAATTACTTTGGTTCAAAGTGCATCCTGCTGAAAGACTAAGTCTATGGGATAATGTAAGATGCACCATCTTTCGATATATATATTCTTGGAATGATGTGATGGACCCATCCGCGATACTCTCTGTATGACAATATATTGCTTTCCTGTCATTAGTACGTATTATTTACCCGTCCATACGTCAGTTCGGTTCGACGTGTTAGATATGTCAATTTTTTTTAAGAAGTAAGCTACGTTTACGTTTAAATATTTATATTAAATAGAACCGTTGCCTACTTCCAAATAAAGATAATATCAAATAATGTAAAATAAAAATTTGCATCTATTTATATAACTCTGCTGTCATTAAGCGTTAGAAACTTATATAACCGTTATTCCTATTTGACTCGCCTCACAAATGGTTGTCACCGTGCCTTCGGCTTTGGGAGTCGTGAGTTCGATTCCCGCTGAAAGCAAAATTTTTCTAAATACAATTTTATGGTTCTTAGAGTCATACAAGCAAATTTATGTATTTAAGTATTTTAGTATCAATATTTCGCGCCAAGAATCAGCTTGGCTATTCAACGCGGAAACGCTTCCAGCATTCTTGGGACAGTTCCACGTGCGTATAAGTAATTTAAGATAACTTAAGGTAATTTAAGGTAACTTTTACAATTTTGTTGTTAATAAAAAGAATTAAAGTCTTAATTAAAATTATTTAAGTAGCACATATGCCGATTGTCTGTCACCCATAATACAATATAATTATTAAGTTAGTTACTTTGGGCACCGAAGAGCATGTATCAATCGTGCTATATGTTTATTATCAATATTATGTATTAGTGGATTTCAAGTACATAAGTGTAAAGGCTCCCTTATACAGACTGATCAAGCATTTAAACTTCGCCCTCCATACATTTTAAGTAACGACCTTTGTCTGAGATCATTTTAATAATATCCAAAGTTTAATAGGTACGTAACGCTTGTTACGCTCGAAGCTATAATAAAATTTAACGTGTCGCGCGTACGATATTGTGACTTTCGCAAAATTTATTATCAGAACTTTTTCACGCGATCCATTTGTTAATCTGGGTTCCCTGCCCGAATAAACGGCGTACGATATGTCATGTTTTTTACTTTACGTGTGTACACTTTTCGTGGCATGTTATGTAAATATTTTGTAAAATACATGTCAGATTTCAGACACTATAACAAAACTACCTTGCCATAATCCGCACGGGTTAAGCGAATGCATGCAAAACTAATGTGTATGTAGCAGGCAAAATTCACGTACCCTACACATGCAGGATAAGTCAACACATGCATCTCACAAGCATCATCAGGAGGATAGGATCCACGACAAAATCGGAATGCATTGCGATTTTGTCATTTTGATGATGCTTCGGTTTCGGGGCGAAATGATCGTCGATATTTTGGTGGTGGTTGTGTGTACTGCTTGTGTGCATTGTTGCTGGTGGAGGCGTCTTGGGATGCATGTGGTGACTTGTCCTGCATGTGTAAGGTACGTGAATTGTGCCTGCTTCATACACATTAGCTTTGCATGCATTCACTTAACCCGTGCGGATTATAGCAAGGTAGTTCGGTTATAGTGTCTGAAAAATAAATAATAAATGAGTATATAAAGTATGAAAGTTGCGCCCATTATAGAAAAGATAAGAGGTGCAAGATTGGGATGGTATGGACATGTAATGAGGAGGGATGAAAATCATGTGACTAAACGAGTGTTGGATATGAATGTGGATGGATATGTGACTAGAGGGAGGCCTAAAAAGAGATGGTTGGAATGTGTGAAGTATGACATGCATATAAAAGGAGTAGCGCCAGAGTTGACGAATGATAGAAGAGAATGGAAGAGGAAAACATGTTGTACCGACCCGAGAGTGGGATAAGAGTAGGAGAAAGAAGAAGTTCTGTTATAGTGTCTGTAATATGGAATTCCGCAAAATAAAACCTTCTTTAAATCATTTTAAACATGTCAGATTTGTTTTAATATATATCAGTCAACAACTAAGTACTTGATTACATAAAGTTATTATACTAGATTAAGGGAGTTATAAGCAGTCGTGTAAGTGAAAGTGTCACAATAAATATTGAGAGGGAAGATGAAGCTCGTATCTTTGTCTATTCACACATAAAAAGAGACAATCTCAAAGCCTTCAATAAATAATCACGGTGATCATATGAATTGTATGATAGCGGAATATTAATTGAGGTTTTGGAAAATAATATTGTTACATAATTTACTGGCGTAGTCTGCTTAGTTATTTTAAATTTGAAGGAATTATTTTCAAGGATATTGTACATTTATTTTGCTTTATTGTGACGATAAGACAACACTGTGTTTTATAGCGGGCTTAAGTTGGTTTTAAAATAACAAGATATTTTCATATCTTCCAAACTAACAACGCGGACTGAAGCTCCGAAGTAGAAAGTCTGAACATACTATTAGGCAATGGTGCAAGTCAAGACAGCAATAGGCTTATGTTATTAAAAATATACTTTATTTAGTAACGAATATTACTAAATGTTTTTAAACGATTTTTTATTTTTTGTTTACTTAAAAAAAATAGTTTGTTTAATATTATGCCAGTTTGAATCCACAAACTAGCTTACAACGGTTCATCCATTTTTTCTAATCTGTAGCAATCATGCTTGTTTCAAAACAAAAATTGTATGATTTATATTTACCTTACACATTTTACGTTGAAGTAAAATATCTTTAAAAATCGTAGTGTGGAGAAAACTCTCCCAGACCTAGGTCCTCTGAATCAAACACTTCACTGTGTTCTAAACACTATATTCAGATACTACAAAGTAGGTACGGTTTCTTGGCGCTGGATAAAACTTTATTACAATCAACACTCGATAGCGCGTTGCAATGCAACACTAGCGCCATTTGTCGTCGCCATAAGCATACATTGCATGAACAAATATTACAATCGTTTAAATATCTTTCTTAAGAATTTCTGGGTCCAATCCTGAGCTACATTTCTCAACTGAAATATGAGGCTTTTGCCTAGATTTTGGAAAGAAACAGACTCTTTATAATCGGCAATTTCAAACGATTAAGTGCGAGCATGATTTACACAATCACTCGTACTCAGTATCGTATCGTACTCAGCTGTACTCGCTAATCATCGTCTATGATAGCCGACAATCGCTTACAATGTTTTTCGGACGCATCAAAGGATTGGCGATGTACCTATATAATAGACAAAGTAGAAACCGACATAAGCTTGCGGTTTCCTGCTTTGCGCCTAGCAAAAGTAAATTAGTCGTTTGTGGGTTTGGGTATAAGATTCTATAGTAAAATTCCTTAATCTATTTAACTTTACCATTACAGCAGTTTAAAAAGACTATTCAAAAAGGCTAATACAGAAAGCCTACTACACTATGGAGGATTACTTAGACGATAATAATGCGTGGATATAGATACTTTTCGAGACATCAATAACTGTGATAAGAATTATTCTTTGAAAAGAGCAACCGCCGAGTTTCTTGCTGGTTCTTCTCAGTAGGAACAGCTTTCCGAACCAGCAGTAGATGTTGACGATTCAAAACCACTTGTTTACAAGTTTACTTGAATAAACAATATTTTGAATTTGAATTTGAATAAGGACGATCGTGTGGATATTTTCAAGATGATCATGCTAATTATTGACTGTCACACGATCAAATATCATCACCGATGGTGAACAGCAAGCATTAAGTTACTAAAATCCCTTTGACTGCGGACTGTCTCTTGCATTATAGACCGCATTGTTAACAAAGTTGTGCGGTGTATTCATACCAATTTACTCTCAACTTTTAACTGGCCAGATGCGACCGAGGCCCGTCGGAACGTGAGTGTGATTTGCTTTTAAATTAATATGGAAAGAACTTTTTAGGACTCCCTTTATTGTATAATAATTTTTACAATCGCTGGTGGAATTATAAATTTTTGTAGTGCAATAATAAAACAAGCGAATAAAAAAACGTGTAAATATTAATAAGCCAATATCTTAGAGCTGATCAATTCAGGGATATTTAGTCAGGATCAGTCAGGATATCAAGTTCCTAGAGCCAAGATCATACATCAGAAATTGTTGGGTTCAGTGGCACAAAACTGAACGGAAATCTCTTAAAGATATCTCATGTGGATGTCTAATATAAAATAAAATAAACCGATTACCAATATATTACCGAACGTCACAAAATACCCCCTTTTTATTTAAGTAAACATTACAAACTGCAGACTTTCATCAGCGCTATTTGTGTTTTTTTTATTTGTATAAATAAGGCTTAGACTAAATCATCAATTGTTTTTTTCCTTATTTTTTGTTATTATTAAATTTATTACACATATCGGAGCTATATATAGTTTGATTTCTATGCTCCGAATTATCGTTGTATTAATATTTATTTGTTTCTTTTCTCACAGCTGAGTACAACATGCAAAAAGCATTAAAAATTAATCATACACTTTATGGTCAAAGAAAATCATTTAGAAAAAGTTGCATGACGATATAAAATTTGTTTTATTTATTTACTCTGTGGTAGTTGTATACCTAATACTATGTGACTTTTTCAAGGTGGTCATGGGTTCGAACCCTGTGCAGGCACCAATGAATTTTTCTGTTAAAAGTTACGTGTCTTAGTATTTGCAATTTATCACATGCTTTGTCGTAAGAATAACATCGTGAGGAAACCTTCATATCTCTAGAGATTTCTGGATGTGTAACCTACCAATCCGCATTGGACCAGCGTGGTAGATCTTAGCTCCAACCCTTCTCTCCAGAAACGGAGAGAGGAGGCCTATTCCCAGCAGTGGGATAGTGATAGGCTACTTTACTCTTTCTTTACTAAGAAATAGCGAGCGTTTAGAAAATAAGGATATGTGTAACCGTGTGTTGTGTTAGCACCATAGTGGCCCCAATCCTCCCTCCAATAACGAGAGAGAATTCCCATAAGTGGGATAGTTAAAGGCCGGTACCTTACTACCTATTCTGCTAAACAACATTGTAGCTAAGCTTCAAACTTTATCTCAAAAAGGAGTCAGGAGTACTTTCTCTCACTTTCACGGAAGTAACAGGCGGCTACGTTCTACACCGTTTTTAGCATAGTTAAGCCATGACCCTACCATCTCTGTACATCAATATTATTTATAAATAGCTTCGAAACCCCTCATGTGTTATGTATGACTGACTAAAACGCACATGTCCGAACATTTCGAATCTACCACCAAGTAATAAACGTGTCCTAACATAATATTTACTTGAATCAGGAGTATTTACACAGAAAAATGAATGTATCGAACACAACGATACACAGGGACTTTATGGACCCAATTGAGACGAGCAGGGTTATCAGTTAATAATTAATTGAATTGTGTAGAGAATAAAGCAGTCACGTATAATTAATTTGAGTTATGTATATAGTATTGAGCTGTGATAGTCCAGCGGTGAGACCGTACGACTCTTTTGAGGGAAACACGAGTTCAAACCCGGACAGGCACCAATGAGTTTTTCTATTAAAACTCATATGTCTAATTGATAATTGCAATTAATTACAGGCTTTTCGGTGAAGGTAAACATCGTCAGGAAACCTGTATATTTTTAGAGAATTCTGGAGATATGTGTAACTTACCAATCCGCATTAGAGCAGCGTGGTAGGTCTTAGCTCCAACCCTTTTCTCCAGTAACGGAGAGAGGAGGCCAATTCCCAGCAGTGGGATTGTAAGAAGCCGCTACTTTACTTTTTTTTATGTATACAGTAATAATTTTTCTTCTTTTTCAACTAAGGGATGTCCAAGAGACATAGGTCTTTTCATGGGATTTCCACACCACAAGATGTTGTGCCGCTTGTATTCAGGGGCTCCTCGTAACCTCTTAAAATCCACCAAACCAACCTCACAAAGTATCTACTAACGCTGCGTTTTCCAGTGCGGAGTTGCTATACTAACACCTTAAGACCCTAACGCCTGACCAATTCTCCGCACTATGTGACGGGGTTTTGGGGGTCGGAGTTGCTCGCGTCCGTAGGTTTAAACTAAATACAGGATCTTGTTTACAAGCCTCATAACCCTACACGTGATCCCCGGGTGGTGCTAAACGAGCAACCTTCTAGGTGGTAGGCTTCGGCCGTGGCTAGTGTTACCACCCTACAGGCAAAGCCGTTCCGCCAAGCGACTCGTCGTGTTCCGGTACGATGCCTGTAGTAGCTATAAAGATGGGAAACGAATTTGTACAGCTGCGCTGCATTTGATAACAGGTTCCGAATTGCACTGTCATATTGCCGGGCGGCTCAAGTTGGAGAGCAGCGGGATCCGAAGCACGGTTCACCGCTGGCCGACCGCAGGTTATAGGGGGCCCAATTAGTAGGAAAGCCACCTACGAAAGGCTGCCCCGCTGCCTTGCGAAAAATCCTGGAATTGCCCCATCGTGCCGGTTGGCGACCGGAGAGAGGACCCGATGGCGATTTCCAGGGGGGTTCGGGCGTCCCCGCGGTCTCCAATTGAGTCTACCATCAGCACTTTGAAAGAGGCAATCGCGTTGTCTACAAATGTGGCATCTCCTACAAATTCGTTTTTCCCGTTCCTATTCGCCCGCTCAACAAAATAAAATGATAAAAAAGAAAAGGAAAAGTAAATTTTTACAGCGGCTGCACTTCCTCTCTTTTAAAATACACCAAGCCAACATTAGAGGTCTGCACTCGAACCTCTTTGCAGTCCATCACCACCTAGAGACTGACAAGCCGCACTTGCTTTTCCTTACGGAGACGCAGATTAACAGCCCAGCAGATTTATCATACCTGCTATATCCGGGTTACACCTTGGAGCATAACTTTAAGCCCCATGCAGGGGTTTGTATGTATGCTCGTAACGACATTTGTTACCGGCGTCTCCGTAATCTGGAGGTACCCAACTTCTCCATCTTGTGGTGTCTGATTGATACAGGGTTGGACCAAACGGTTTATACTTGTGTCTATCGTTCGCACAGCGGTGACCAGGAGACAACCCAATTATTCAAGCATCTCAGTGAAACGGCCGATATCGTGCAACATCGGTATCCAACAGCTCAACTTGTGCTTCTAGGGGACTTCAACGCTCATCATAAAGATTGGCTATACCCTTACCAAAAAACTGACCACGCTGGAAGAGAAGCTCTTAATTTAGCTCTCTCTCTGGACCTCTCTCAGCTGGTCAAAGAAGCTACAAGAATACCGGATGTTGATGGCCACACACCCAGTTGTTTGGACCTTCTGCTGACTACCGACCCAGACCGTTTCTCAGTCACAGTTGCAGCCCCCTTAGGCACTTCTGATCACTGTCTGGTAAGGTCGGTCTCGAACCGTTATCCGCCTGATCTAAGTTCCACCGGAACCAGACGGGTTTGGCGATATAGGTCAGCAGACTGGGACGAGATGCGGCATTTTTTCGCATCTTATCCTTGGCTAAGAGTGTGCTTCTCTTCTAATGATCCGTCGAGCTGTGAGACTGCTATATCGGAGGTCATCCATCGAGCCATGGAATATTTCATAACTTATACGGATGTACCTCTGAATAGTAAGACTCCCCGATGGTACAACGCTGAATGCGCCACTGCAGAGGCCATTAAAAATTCAGCATTTGTAGCCTGGGTTGAAGCCCGATCTCACAAAACTCCGGACATAACAGCTAAGAAGAGAGCATATAACATTGCTGCTAAGTCCTACAAGAGGGTCCTTAAGAAGGCTCGATTTAACCGCATTAATCGAATCGGCATCAAATTAGCATCCTATCCTCGTGGTAGTAAAGCTTTTTGGTCGCTTGCGAAGTCGGTTGAGTCGAACTTCTGCTGTTCAACACTGCCGCCATTGCTCAAACCAGATGGGGCGTTGGCCTTTTCTGCAAGGGACAAAGCAAATTTGTTAGCTAGGTTGTTTGCAGAAAATTCACGTCTTGATGCTGGAGATGCCTCTCCACCTTATCTACAAACTTGCGATACTGTCATGGCAGAAATTCAAATTCGCCAAAAGGAGGTGTTGAGAGTGCTTCGCAACTTGAATGTGAATAAGGCCAGTGGTCCCGACGGCATACCAGCAATTGTTCTGCGAAATTGTGCTCCTGAGTTGTCTCCTGTCCTGACTCGCTTGTATCGCCTCTCTTTAGAAACTGCTCATGTCCCAAAAGCATGGAAGACTGCCAATGTACAACCAGTACCAAAAAAGGGTAATCGTGCTGATCCGGTCAACTATCGACCTATAACAATCACCTCCGTACTTTGTAAAGTTATGGAGCGTGTATTAAACAAAAAGCTCCTGGCATACCTAGAAGAAAACGATCTTCTGTCAGATTACCAGTTTGGTTTTCGACAGAATCGTTCTACAGGAGATCTTCTAACGTATGCCACTCATATCTGGGGTGAAGCCGTTGAGAAGCATGGTGAGGCCCTTGCCGTGTCCCTCGATATCTCAAAGGCTTTTGACCGTGTCTGGCATGATAGTCTCCTTGGCAAGCTTCCTGCTTATGGGCTGCCTACTACACTCTGTAACTGGACATCTGACTTCCTGAAAGAACGATCATTTAGAGTAGTCATTAATGGCTGTTCTTCTGATCTAATGACTACCAATGCAGGTGTTCCCCAGGGATCAGTTCTTTCCGCGACACTATTTTTGCTGCACATTAATGATCTACTAAGGTCCGATATCTTTGGGTACGCAGATGACAGCACTGTCGCGGAAAGATATACGTCCAGTTCCAGAGCTAGTAGTGCTGAGATTCTCCAACAAAGAGAGGCCATGGTTGAGCGCATTAACTTGACTTTGAAAGATGTTTCCGACTGGGGTGAAGCCAATCTAGTCAAGTTTAATGCTGCCAAAACGCAAGCATGTCTGTTCACCGCCAAACGGAGTTCTTTCACCTTAACTCCTTCTTTCCGAAATATATCCGTACCGATTGCCGATAGTACTGAGCTTCTGGGTATTGAAATAAGTTCCAAGCTCAACTTTGGTAGATGCATTGAGTCCAAAGCAAAAACGGCTGCTAAGAAACTTGGCATCCTCAACAAAGTCAAGCAGTACTTCACACCGAAACAACTTCTTACATTGTACCAGACTCAGGTACGTTCGTGTATGGAGTACTGCTGCCATTTGTGGGACGGCTCTGCCAAATACCAGTTGGATGCTTTGGACTCGGTGGATCAACGTGCCAGAAGGCTCATCTCTGATAAAACCCTGACCGATACCAAATTGCAAAGTCTTCAACATCGGCGCAGGGTTGCCTGTCTATCGGTATTCTACAGGATATATTTCGGAGAGTGTGCTGAAGTACTCTATAACCTTGTTCCTCCATCACCATTCTATCAACGCACCGCTAGGCACCGGGAGAAGTTCCACCTTTACGTTATCGACATCCCACGAAGGCGCACGAAGCGCTTCGCGTCTTCTTTTTTACTGCGCACGGCAAGGGAATGGAATTCTCTCCCGGCATCTATTTTTCCCGAGTTTTATAATATGGGTATCTTCAAAGCAAGAGCGAATAGGTATCTTCTAGGCAAGCGCGCTCCATCTTAGACTGTATCACTGCTTACCATCAGGCATGATTACAGTCAAGCGCTCGCCTATTACGCAATAAAAAAAAAAAAAAAAAAAAAAAAAAAAAAAAAAAAAAAAAAAAAAGACCTGCCCATCGTTACATCAGCTTTGACACGTTTGGCTATGTCGGTGAATTTGGTTCTTATACGAAACTCCTAATTCCTGATTTAATCACGTAATGTTACTGCGAGCATATCTCGCTTCATCGCCCGTTGAGTGACTCTGAGCCATAAGCCCGTAATCATTAATCAAATTATTACAATTTGACTATAATTTGAAATAAATTATAATTCCCTCTCTCTCTCTCTCTCTCTTCAACCTTCAACTCTTCTGTGGACTTCCACGCTACACGATCTTGTGTCGCCTGTATCCATCGCACCCTGCGACCTTTTTGAGGTCTTCAGTCCACCTAGTCGGGGTCTGCCTACGCTACGTTTTCCGGTGCGGGGTCGCCACTCTAACACCTTGAGACCCCAACGTCTACCGGTTCTTCAAACTACGTGCCCCGTCCATTGCCACTTCAGCTTTGCGACCCGTTGATCTATTGCCTTCACTTGGTCCTTCTACGGACCTCATTTCTGATTTGATCTTTCTTATAAGACCATTTCAATACAACTGCTCCACTCAAAAGTTTGTATCACTTTTATTAATTCTTTCTTCATTTACACCACCAATAACTACAGCGATAGAGTTATTAGTTAGTAGGGAAGGCAGCATTAAATGTACCATATTCCAATGAAGAAAAACAAATGAGGGTGATCTATCTGTCTCTCTTTTTTATGTGCGATTAGACAATGATGCAGTATACAAGTTTTATTTTCCTCTATAGCTTCCCTACTGTACTGTTGATAACTCTACGACTAAAGCACCCTCAATTTGAATTTCACTTTTATTAATTTCGACAAATACTGTCACACGAATATTTAACTACAATCAATTGATGATTTTATACTTGAATATTCGTGGTTTGAAGACATAATTATAAATTATTACTTTCGGGTACATACCACGGTAATTTGTTTTTGATTCGCCGATATTTCGACCCAGTTGCATGGATCGTGGTCACGACGGAACTGCAGGTAGGCGGTACGTCAAGCTGAGATGTTAGGGGCAGTATCTAACTACCCTCCGTCTCGTTCTTTTTATCGGTGCGTCACGGATTGTTCGGCATACTACACTCACAACGTCACTTTTAAATTTTGAATTTTGGCGCCTTTTCTGAGTTTTACACAATTCTACTACTGGATTCCACATGTTCGCTAATCTAAAACCGTCTTCGCGATTGAAATTTTTATATTTTTTAATTTCAATGGCTTCGCGAACTATCCTCGGTATGTAGTGGCGATCAGTGGAAAGAACTTTCGGGCTGTGAAGTTCTATCCAGTGATTTGTTCCGGCTTGTGTAACATGTTGGGCGATCGCAGATTTTAAAATGTCGTTGTTTTTGACTGCTTTTATGTGTTAATATCGGCGAATCAAAAACAAATTACCGTGGTATGTACCCGAAAGTAATAATTTATAATTATACAATCAATTGGCTGGCCCGTTGGCGCTGTGGGTAGTGACCCTGCTTTCAGCTCCACGGGTCGCGGGTTCGATTCCCGCCGAGGGCCAACATTTTCGACAATTAAATTGTTGGTTCTTCGAGCCTGGGTGTGTATTTGTATTTAAGTATGTATTTAAACTTATACATATATGTAGTATATCTACCAGTTGTCCGTCACACATAACACAAGTATTAAGTTACTTACTTTGGGGACGGACGACCGTGTGTGTAAATGTCTCATATATTTATTTAATTTTCTTTGTTACAGTTCAAACGAACTAGAGTATGAGTGTTAATAAAACAAGATGAGTTTCGTTATTCTTTCTAAATAATAGCAGTTAAGTGATTGAAAATTCATATTTTAATCTCAGTTATGTCTTTTAAGTAGGCTTTTTAAAGAGTAAGCTTTTATCTCTACCGGGAAAATTGTTTCTTAGAGAAAAATATTCTTCCTTCTCAAACGATTAAGTAATTATACAATATTTTTTGTTTATAATTTGTATTCAAAATATTGTTTATTCAAGTAAACTTATTTGAAATGACATTTTTACCTCTGAATCGTTAACTCTACTGCTGGTTCGGAAAGCTGTTCCTACAGAGAGAAGAGGCAGCTAAAAACTAGTTCACCTACAGGATTCTTCATGCAGGATCAGTCAACACACGTATCACAAAACGCCCTACCAACAACACACCACACAAGCACTACAAACATTCACTACGACGATCTCTACCATGGTATCACCCCGTAACCAAAGCATAATATATAGGCTCCACGACACTACGATTTTGTCAAACCCGAATTATGGTACTTAACTTGAAAATATTTAAAAGATTGACCGCCGAGTTTGTTGCTGGTTCTTCTCTTACTTCTACGAACCACGTAGAAGTAAGTATTACTTTGCGAAATTCTACTAATAAGTCGGCTTCTACTTATGTAGAAGCTGTCTTGAATAAAAATTGAAATCGAATTTCATCAATATTGGTTTAGCAGGTTAGCTATGAAAGCATTACATATAGACTTTTAAATTGTAAAATAGATTATCTTTTGTTTTAACTATATTTTAAACACTTTATAGAATTAGGCGTTACTTTGCGGATATCCATAATACAAAAGTAATAGTAAAATTATTTTGGTATAATACGCGATAAAGTAAACAGGAAATATATATAATGCTAGATGTAGAGTGGACTATCCGTTTTTATCCCGATACCGGCAGTATTCGTAAAAACACACGGATTATAGCAGAATAATTTTATTATTACTTTTGTATATTTTCTTACTTAGATCACTTTTATACTACATTAACTGTGACAACGTGAACTGGTTTCCTTAATATCGCTTTGCAAATTCGCAAAAATAAAACCCTCACTTGAATACCGAACGTAAATTGAGTGTCGTAAAGGTTCAAATCGCGTTGTGGTAGTAACTTATTCATATATGGTTACCAAAAATCTTTGGAAGCTTTAAGAAATAGCGGGCGTGCATGTTACGATTCTGTTCATGTGTTTAGAATTATACTAAAATGAGAATAGCAACTTTATATAATCATAAAAACCATACTTTTAGATAGTTAAGCGTTTATGATTTGATATGCGTTCGAGGTGTTTACTTTTTAGTGGCACATTGTGACTTCGAATTCTAATGTGTATGAAGCAGGCAAAATCTACGCACCTTATACATGCAGGACCAGCCACCACACGCACCCCAAGGCTCCTCCACCAGCAACAAAGCACTAGCATCACAAGCTTACAGACGTTGAAACAGCAAAACTTGTTTATTTTGCTTACTTCCATAACATTATGTCTTACGGAATATTGTTATGGGGTAAATGCGCGGACATTGAAAAATTTTTGTATTACAAAAAGAGGCATATGTGGCTTCTCTTCTCTCTTTCTTCTTTCACTTCTTTCAACATCTCTCGCTGGGAAGCGCGCAATTTAAATTGTAAATGCCACATATGGCTCTTTTTTGTAGATTCTAGAAGCGAATTAGTATAGATTGATGGTAGTTTCTGTATAATTAAAAATTTCAAATACAAAACAATACTACTATATTCTGAGTTTAATCAAGACCGCCAATAAAAAAAACGAAATGAACTATGGAGAGAAGAAAAAAATAACAATAACAGGTTATTAGGGTCCGCGCGCAGGACAAAAGGATGTTTTTAATGAGAGGGACTGGAAAAACTCATAATGCGGGCTTAGCACAAATATTCCAAACTAGTTCAGGCTTGCGGCTATGCTCAAATTGCAATTTTTCTTCTTTATCACCATTTTACTAGACCGTGTCGTGTGGTATCCGGCTGAATAGAATAGACCAACCTAATTTCTTACCGAGGTGTCGTAAAAGGCGACTAAGGTAAGTTGACGTCAGGCAGGCGGCCGGTCGTAAAATACGTAGCCAAATCATGTGACAGCATGTTTGCAACATATTGTGCCGACCCCACTTAGAGTGGGATAAGGGCAGGAGGATGATGATATTATTATATTAATATTACTAAGCTCATTAGCTTATAATCCAATTTCAAAGTCAAAACCTTTGCATTTGCGACGTTACCTTATTAACTTTAGATCAAAATCAATAATCATAAAAAATATTTTGCTATATTCCGCGATGTTTATAAGGGATTTTATTTAGACACCGGGAATCGGACAACGGGAAGTGGGTCAAATTAAACTTGCAAGATTCCACCTTCAGATACATACAGTGCAAGTTAAATAAAAAAAAATTATTATTGATATAAGTAAATAAATAAATAAATATATGGGACACTTACACACACGGTCGTCCATCCCCAAAGTAGGTAACTTTATATTTGTGTTATGGGTGACAGACAACTGGTAAATATACTAAATATATAGTTTTAAATACATACTTATATACAAATATACACCCAGGCTCGGGGAACCAAAAAAATAATATATGTATAATATATGTAGGTAATATCAGGGAACTACTAGACCGATTTGAAAAATATTTTAAGCGTAAGGATAGTCCATCTATCGAGAAAGGCGATAAACTATTTAACAATACGCTAAGATGAATAGGAGAGGAGTAGCAATGAAAAATATTGCGAATTAATAATTTCGAAATTTTAAGCTTTCCTTGCGTGCGCTGAAACGTTGAAATTTATTCAAAAATCATGTACTACAAAATTGTTCACCTCTAAAAGTTCTAAATAAAAGTCCGTGACAGCATATGTCTAGCTTTTAAGGTTAACCCACATTAACCACAATTAATATAAGTATTACGGTTTACTCAAATAATAAGACTGCAGTTCACGCGAACGGAGTTGCGTTTAAAATCTAGTTACATATGTATGATTTGTATAAAACCAAGGCCCGAAAAATACAACCTTTTGAAAGCACATTAATTTTGATGCCTAATAATAAACCCACACGAAAATTCTTTGTGAGACGTACAAAATAAAAATAAGAATATTCAAAAAACACAATAAGTCCCAAGAATTGGAATTCCAAGAATAGTCTCAGATAATTAATCTTTTGTCGTGAACCTCCATTCTGTCTACGACATAATCTGAAATCTTGAGAGATGTCATCTCTTTTTATCTCTTCTCGTTTTAATGTACGCATTTAATGGAAGCGTCTGGAACAATATTGGGAAACAAAAGCGATTTCCGATCCTTGTTTATTTATAAAAAGGGTAGGGCTCTGATGTATTCTTTTTTCATATTTATTGGATTGCCCCAAAATGTAAATGTAACCTCATCAACAATATACCCGCGGTCGAATGAGTACGTTGGATTTTTGTATATTTACAAAAAGGGTTGGTTGAATTTTTTATATTTACTGTATGTAAGACATACTGCCGTGTGGTATCCGGCTGAGTAGAATAGACCACCGTCATTTTTGCCGAGTTGTCGTAAAAGGCGACTAAGGTAAGTACCGTGTGGTATACGGTTGAGTAGAATAGACCACCCTCATTTCTTACCGAGGTGTCGTAAAAAGTGACTAAGGTAAGTTGATCCGCCGTGTGGTATCCGGCTGAGTAGAATATACCACCCTCATTTCTTACCGAGATGTCGTAAAAGGAGGCTAAGGTAAGTTAACCCACCGTGTGGTATCCGGCTGAGTAGAATATACCAACCTGATTTCTTACCGAAGTGTCTTAAAAGGCGACTAAGGTAAGTTGACCCGCCGTGTCGTATCTGGCTGAGTAGAATAGACCACCCTCATTCTTACCGAGTTGTCGTAAGAGGCAACTAAGGTAAGTGCCGTGTGGTATATGTCTGAGTAGAATAGACCACCCTTATTTCTTACCAAGGTGTCGTAAAAGTCGACGAAGGTTAGTTGAGCCGCCGTGTGGTACCCGGCTGAGTAGAATAGACCACAGTCAATTTTACCGATTTATCACAATAGGCGACTAAGGTAAGTCTACCTGCCGTATGGTATCCAGTTGAGTAGAAAAGACCACCCTCTTTCTTACCAAGGGGTCATAAAGGAAACTTAGTTCAGCAGCCTACGCTGTTCGAAAGACAAGACAATTTACAGATGTCGAAACAGCAAAACTTGTTTATTTTGCTTACTTCCATAGCATTATGTCTTATGGAATATTGCTGTGGGGTAAATGCGCGGATAGTGAAAAAATTTTCGTATTACAAAAAAGAGCCATACGTGGCATCTACAATTTAAGTCCGCGTGATTCCCTGCGAGAGAAGTTTAAGGAAATAGGTATTCTTACATTTGCTTCACAATATATTTTAAACAATGTAATTTTTGTACATAAAAATATAAAGAATTATAAAACGATAGGTTATGTATATAATAGACAAAGTAGGAACCGACATAAGCTTGCGACTCCTGCTTTGCGCCTAGCAAAAGTACGTAAATCGTTTGTGGGTATGGGTATAAGATTCTATAATAAAATTCCGAAATCAATTTTGGCCATGCCATTACAGCAGTTTAAAACCACCGTTAAAAAGAGGCTGATACAGAAAGCCTACTATACTGTTGAAGATTACTTAGATGATAAGGATGTGTGGATATAGGTGCACCTCTACCCTGTACAAGACAGTAAAAAATAAATGTAATTAGTTCTAAGATTTATATTTTAAAAAGAGCAACCGCCGAGTTTCTTGCTGGTTCTTCCCGGTAGGAACAGCTTTCCGAACCAGCAGTAAAGTTGACGATTCAAAAGCACTTGTTTACAAGTTTACTTGAATAAAGAATATTTTGAATTTGAATTTGAAAAGACTAAGGTAAGTTGACGCCAGTTAGGCGGCCGGTCGTAAAATTAGGTATTTTACAACATTTAACAACATGTTTTTAACATGTTTTTAAATTATAAAGGCAGGAGAATGACGAATGATGATAACTGTATGTAAGACATAATTGTTAGATTAATTTTATCAACAAATATAGATTTATTTTAAGCACATTTATTATTATAAATTATTACTTTCGGGTACATACCACGGTAATTTGTTTTTGATTCGCCGATATTTCGACCCAGTTGCATGGATCGTGGTCACGACGGAACTGCAGGTAGGCGGTACGTCAAGCTGAGATGTTAGGGGCAGTATCTTTCCAAGTTCTTTCTAAAGTTCTTTCCACTGATCGCCACTACATACCGAGGATAGTTCGCGAAGCCATTGAAATTAAGAAATATAAAAATTTCAATCGCGAAGACGGTTTTAGATTAGCGAACATGTGGAATCCAGTAGTAGAATTGTGTAAAACTCAGAAACGGCGCCAAAATTCAAAATTTAAAAGTGACGTTGTGAGTGTAGTATGCCGAACAATCCGTGACGCACCGATAAAAAGAACGAGACGGAGGGTAGTTAGATACTGCCCCTAACATCTCAGCTTGACGTACCGCCTACCTGCAGTTCCGTCGTGACCACGATCCATGCAACTGGGTCGAAATATCGGCGAATCAAAAACAAATTACCGTGGTATGTACCCGAAAGTAATAATTTATAATTATGTCTTCAAACCACGAATATTCAAGTATAAAAACACTTATTATTATTTAGTCATAAATGTAAATGTTTTTTTTTTCTAGTTGAGTGTATGCTGTTAGCCCTAACGGCTTTTACAGCGTCACCGGGCGGAACGGGCGATCGCAGAAGCATCGTCGAGGTTCCGAAATGCAGAGAGTAGAACGCAGAAGCTCTACTAGCGTCGGGGAATAGTCGTATAAGGGTGCCTCCTGTGAGGCCGGACCACGGTTTAGGGCGACGCGTTGTGGGGGGCTGATGTATGACTTTAATGTCATAAATGCTTAAATTATATGATTTCTTCTTCTTCAACCATTGGTTGCGAAACAATAGTATTACAAACTAAAATTTGCTTATAAACAACTATCTCTAACATGAGTAGTCCAAAAATTATAGCTATAGAATTATTATAAAATTATGCAGGATGGATGAAGTGGCGACAGGTCTCGGGCACAATATGTGACCCCCGAATGCCCCCTAAACTTAAGGGGAAAATTTATAAATCGGTCATAAGACCTGTCGTAATGTATGGATCAGAATGTTGGGCAATGAAAAAGATGGATGAAAGAAGAGTGCATGCAAATGAGATGAGGATGTTAAAGTGGATGTGTGGTGTGACAAGACTTGATAAAACAAGAAATGAGTATATAAGGGGAAGTCTGAAAGTTGCGCCCATTATAGAAAAGATGAGAGGTGCAAGATTAGGATGGTATGGACGATGTGATCAAACGAGTGTTGAGTATGAATGTGGATGGATATGTGACTAGAGGAAGGCCTAAAAAGAGATGGTTGGATTGTGTGAAGTATGACATGCATATATAAAAGGAGTAGCGCCAGAGCCGACAAATGATAGAAGAGAATGGAAGAGAGAAACATGTTGTACCGACCCCACTTAGAGTGGGATAAGGGTAGGAGAAAGAAGAAGAATTATTATAAAATTAAATAATCGAGAACGTAACAAAAACGTAACTCAAGGGTGTATTTAAGATTCACAGAGGTCTGTTTAGTTTAAAGAGCACATGAATAGAGCTGCCTGTTAAAAAATTAAAATCTCTATGAAACCTACAATGTACAGTTAGTTTTTTTTATAAACCAGAGCCGTAGCGAGATATGGAATTGAGGCAATTACTTAACGGCGAGCAATAAGGCGTTCTGAACGCATAAGACAGTCTAGATTTTCTCTTAGAGTAAATTTTCTCTTAAAGTAATATTAGTATTTAATATTAATTATTTGAGTCTCACGGACGTTCGAAGTTATTTATTGTTATATTACCGATGACTAGTAGCAACTTTCAAATTTGAATTCAAATTCAAAAATGAACAAGTTATGTCTATCTTAAATTACTTACACGCTACTACTATGCAAATGATGACCACGTGGAAAGGTCCCAAGAATGCTGGATGCGTTTCCGCGTTGAATCGCTAAGCTGATTCTTTGTGCGAAAAAGGAGCCAGCCCTCTTGTCACCCGAAGAGGCGGTCAACCGAGTTGTTAAAACGGGTAAAATAAATTGTTCCCTTTGACTCCATGGACCTAGGGTCTCAACTGCAAACAGCACATATATATATCTCTAAAAAGAGAGATGCATACTTTCGCCAGATCTTGACGCCGTTTCCCTGGTACGGGACGAGTGTAACGTATGAACGCATGTTGCGTCCCACATTGGGGCCCGTTCCCGTTCCGAAGGAACCAGTGTCAAACCTTCTGGTCTCTTGCCATCATCCCGACTTATCCCGGAAGGCTCGAGAAGAGCAGGAATGTCGATGATGGCAAGAGCTCTTTCTAATTTAAAATATCTTTATTCAAATTGGCCTTTACAAGCACTTTTGAATCGTCAATCAGAAAACAGTAGAAAGGGGTTACATTTTTGTAGACAAATAACAAACAGTGAATTTCCATAAGTCGATTAAATGTTGAGCTGTAATAGCCCAGCGGTGAGACCATGCGACTCTTTCGAGGCGTAACGGGTTTAAATCCGGGGCAGGCACCAATGAGTTTTTCTGTAAAAACTTATTTGTCCAATTGATAACTGCAATGTATCACACACTTTTCGGTGAAGGAAAATATCGTGAGGATACTTGCATATTTCTAGAAAATTCTGTTGATATGTCTCAAATCAAATCAAAATAATCTTTATTCAAATAAACCATTTCAGGCACTTTTGAATCGTCAAGCATCAATATGATTAATGAGGCTACAACTGGTTCGGAATGTTGCTATTACCGAGAAGAACCAGCAAGAAACTCGGCGGTCAGTCTTTTAAATATTTTCAATTATTCATTATTAAACCGCTGTCTTGTATGAAGCCAATTCCTAAGGTTCTAAAGTACTGGAACACTAAGCCTAAACGACATTGTTATAGATGCATCTTCCAGTACATCCATTCTTAGAATGCTGTGAATGTCCCGTCCGCGATACTGTTTGTATAAGTGATTAAACTGCTATCCTGTCACTTGTACATATTCTTTCCCTGTACGTCCATCCGGTTCGACGTGTTACAAAGGTCTATTAATTATATCATTTGTTTTAAACCCATTCAGTTTCAAGGTTATATACATGTGACATCACCGAATTTTATAATTAATGGTATATAGTTGGTTGTAGTTGTGTGTCCGCCCTTAATCTACATGTTACAAATTAATAGCGATTGCAGAAAACGTTGCAGATTTCCAGTTATTTAATGTTTGTGCGTAGATTTTATATCGACTTGGAAATATGTTGGAATGGAAAACAATATTTCATTTGTAAGCGAGTAATTTTTTGGAATCTTGTTGTATTCTTGTATATTTAAACTGCTTTCAAATATTAAAAAGAGGTTATTATTCTTCGTTTATTTATTTATTTTTCGTTTTACATACAGAGAAATATCTAGCAACTGCGTCTAGTTGAAGCGCCGTCCGAAGTGTTGCGAAAAACTTCGGCCAACCGACTTTTTGCAGAAATACCGGGAACTCATGGTGCTATTATTACTATTATTATTAAAATACAAGACCTGATAGCGCTTTCCATAGACCAACATGTTACTTAGCCACAATTCAATTATTACAATTGTTTTAACAAGTACTTTATAGAAATAGGCGTTACTTAGCGGAATTCGCGTTTGTTCAAAAAATGTATGTAATGCTAATTGTTGGAAGCAAAACCGTTCTCATACATTAAACATGCAGAATTAGTAACCACATCACCACAACGTATCAGAAGACCAACAGTACTTCACACATTCACTATAAATAGTGAAACCCCCACCACCATTAATTTTTCAAACACGTGTTTGTATAACACAAACAACGAAAATAAGCATAATTTTTGTTTTAACAAGGACAATAAAAAGAATCACACTAACATCATTTGGCTTAAGAACACACAAAAGCCACGATTCAAATCCCGTAGCCCGATAAATTTAGGGGACCTTAGCATAAATCAGTTTCAGGCTAACATGCGAGTTTTAAATACGTCGTCTGCATTGCGGGCCTGTTTAATTCCGTAATATGGTGGACGTTATATCAACAAGACTTTATAGTCCTTCTGCCCATAAATATAAGGTTCGGATTTCTGTGTATATTCCGTCAATCTGCGGCATATCCTACCACCGCATATTTTACCATCAGAGAATGCAATCGCACAGGCTTGTTGGACAAAGAGCACTTCTACAAACTCTACTACAATGGTCCAATTGTTTTTGTATGCGAAATCGAATTCGGTATTCTATTTCGTTACGGAAATTGAAATAGGTTAGAATTTAGAAATTTATCATCATCCTCCTGCCCTTATCATACTTTAAGTTGGGTCGGCACAATATAAAAATAAAAAAATAAAAAAAATTTATTCCATTTCACAATATTTTTAAAATACATACGAGTTCGAGATCTCCTTATAAGTATAAAAATACTTGTGTTAGGAGTTCTCGCTCCTCCATAACTACTTACTAATATACAAACATTTTAACTTAAGTTTGCATTAATGTTAAAAATTACTTTACTTTAATTTAATTATTAATAATAAAATACTAAAGCAAAAATAAACTAACAAAATTATATGTTAAATATATTAAAAAGATGTTGTCACATGATTCGGCTACGTATTTTACCGGCCGCCTGCTTGACGTCAACTTACCTTAATCGTATTTTACGACCCCTCGGTAAGAAATCTTGAATCCCTCGGAAAATAAATCCAAGCAATTTTTCAATTCCAAGCAGGCAAAATTCACGTACCTTACACATGCTTCTTCTCGGTAGGAACAGCTTTCCGAACCAGCAGTAAAGTTGACGATTCAAAAGCACTTGTTTACAAGTTTACTTGAATAAAGAATATTTTGAATTTGAATTTTGAAAAATGCAGTACAATTCACCACATGCATATCAAGACGCCTCAAAATTTAGAATATAACTTATATATTTTCATTGTATACGAAAAACTGAAAATAAGTATAATCAAGACGGACAAATTTTATATTTCTCAAGACTGATTAAAATTTTATAACATTTTTTTAAATATTTAATAGCCTAAAAGCTCTAACCCCTCGTACGCAAATATATACGTTAAAATTAGGTTGAATTGAAACAAATGGGTATCCAGGTATCTGTTCACACGACAGCGTATTTAAATCGCGACGTATTTTATCGTGTAGTGTTCCATTTTAGTCGTTAGGGCGAGGCCGTTAAGCTGAATATACCATACGAAACTTCTTATAACGCCTATTGCGGAATTTTTACGCGACGTATTTTTTACGCTCGTCCGTACGAGGCGTAATCTCAACATACAAAGTCCACTTTTTCTCAAAGTAAACTTCTCAAATTCGTTCTAAGCGTCATCACGTCATAAACCCGACTTTATGACGTCGTTATAGCCCATGCTAAACACAAAGCCAACAAACTTTTCTGCTCGTAAAATCCTCTCCTAACAATTTAATAATCCTCAAATATTGCTAGATGATCGAAACATATCGATACATCCGTGTAACCGTTCGTCTATGAAACAAGGTTCGGAAAACTAATAAGAAATACCCGGTACCTTGACAGCGCACAACGATATTATGATAAATAGCATACCCCTGTCAATATGGACGAGGAGCTAAAACCGGCCGACTACAGAGAAGTTTTCCTACTTAATACATATAATAATACTAGACGTACTCTCTACTTCGTTCCGCCGTGTGGTATCCGGCTGAGTAGAATAGACCACCCTCATTTCTTACCAAGATGTCATAAAAGGCGAATAATGTAAGTTGACGTCAGGCAGGCGGCCGGTTGTAAAATACTTAGCCAAATCATTTTACAACATGCCTGTTCCCAATAGAAAAATGGAAATATTGAAATATGGTGGTATCTTTTTTTAAGATACCACACGGTAGGTCCATTTACCTTAGTCGCCTTTTACGACACCTCGGTAAGAAATGAGGGTGGTCTATTCTACTCAGCCGAATGCCACTTACAATCAAGAGAAAACAACGCAGTAAATTAATGGTATAGATAAGTGCGTATGTAAATAGAAGTGTTAGCTATTCAAATAAATCTATCAACATCCTCCGGCATAACATGTTATGAACATGTTGTCACATGATTACGTACGTATTCACATGGCTACGTATTTTACGACCGGCTGCCTGCCTGACGACGACTTATCTTAGTCGCCTTTTACGACACTATCCAAATAAACCTACCAGAACACAATTCGGATAACACGTATTAAATCTTGCACAACTCAATTTCAGTGAAACTATCCGTGCAAAACATAAATCACAATATTAATATGTCAATTGCTTGAGATATTGGCAGTGCGAATATTGTATTGAATTTTTCATCAGACAAGTCCATAATTTAATTCTGAGTATTCCCATACTTGTGAGATACGATCCTTGTTTTTGGAATATATGGATATTTCTCAATCGCAATATTGTATATCGAATCTATATTAAAAATCAGAATGTCTGTCATCAGTAATTAAATCTAAATTAGATAATATTCTTGTTATTTATAATATAATTAATTAAAAATAATAATGATTGTGTTAATTATTACTTAATGACTTGACATTAAGACATTGACACTGTATATATTGTCAATATATTACATTTTACTGCAGCTTTAATTATTATAACGAATGACGAGATAACCTTTAATTAATATAACATTTATAAACGAATTCAAAATATGTAATTTAAAGAAAATGTTTAAAATGTGACTATTGTTGGTTGTCCATTGAATAAATAAGTAAATGAATAACCTGAACCTTATATACCAGATAATACATGAGATTAAAAAACTGTTTTCCTGCACAGGAAACACATCAACGCTTAAGTTTGCATGAGTTTAAGTTTACAACTAATTTATATATATATAAAATGGATGGACAACATCATTTTTTTAGTTAAGTTAATTATTGTTAGAAGGTCTTAATGAAAAAAAAATCTTAAAAAAATTAGCGGAACATTAGAAAATTTAAAAAAATGGTTTTCGTGTTTAATCTACTAATCCATTTTACTCTTTAACGCCTAAGTACCTGTTTGCTGCGGGTAATGTCGCGAGTCGCACGTAACATTGAATAACTGCCATGACCTTCCACGAGCACGTACGCATAGTCTGCAATAAGGCTGCGTATGTCATGGGACGACTTTATCCGATACAAGAAAAGTAAGATGTCGCTCCGCAACAAAGTGACACTCTACAAAACTTGCATAAGACCAATAATGTCCTATACGAGCGTTACGTTCGCATAGGACATTGTTGGTACGATTCATGCAGGCCACCGGTTGTCCGTGGTTCATTTTGAACGTTGACCTCCATAGAAACCTCGATCTCTCTACCATTACTCACCTCTTTAAACGCTTTTCGAAATCTTACTTCGAGAACTCTGAGGTACACCCGAACTCCCGTATTTCAGTTGGAAGCCTACATCCCCGTTAGGTCTGACCACCGAAAATATATCTGTGTTTGCAATCAAATAACGATCGCAAAACACAGAAATACGTAATACACATACACACAAGTATCATCGCCGGCGAAGACGAGGTCCCAGTTTTCTGACGTCGGTCGGGGCTTCTCGCCACCCTTCCGACGTCGCAATGACTAATCAAAGTATCATTAGCCCTCCACTACGCGTCGCCCTAAGCCGTGGTCCGGCCTCACAGGAGGCACCCTTAGGACGACGTTCCCCGACGCTACTAGAAATTCTGCGCTCTACTCTCTGCATTTCGCAACCTCGATGATGCTTCTGCTTTCATCCGTCCCGCCCTTTGTCGCTGTAAAAGCCGTACGGGCTAACAGCATACAGTCAGTTCGAAAAAAAGTATTGCACAAGATGAAGCGAAACAGGATTGAAATATAATAAATGTAACAAGTCTAATAAAAAAACTTTTAAAGAAATTGCATGTCGCTATTGTTAACCGCTGCACAGTTCTCCCGTCTGGAGCTAATCCTGGCAGGAGCATCAGGTCATGCTTATCATAAACATGCATTGATTGTCATTGGGACTTGATCAGTATGTAAAATTTCAGCTCAATCGGACACCGGGAAGTGGGTCTAATTTATTTTGCAAGATTCCACCTTCACATACATAAATTGCAAGAAAAGCTTTAAAATTGGGTCCGTTATTATCAAAGCTAGTTTAAAGCCTCAAAGCGGCCAATTTAAGTAGACCTTAAAAAGAGAATAAAATGTCCCTTCTTAATTAAAATTCTTCTTAATTTTCTTTCAATGAAATTCAACGATAAGCTTTGATCTCGCGAACAAACAGTCGTAAAGATTCACTGTGGTGGACATAAAAGGATTATTTTTAATTCAGGCACTACAATAAAACCCTAAGAGAAAGAAACGGGGTCTTCAAGTGACGGTTGTTATCAACATAAGATTCCGAGGATTCGTTCTTTTGTCGCTTTTACAGTATAATAAAAAAAAGTAAAGTAACTGCCTGTTTGTCCCCACTGCTGGGTATAGGCCTCCTCTCTTCTTTTTTTTTTGGAGAGATGGGTTGGAGCTAAGACCTACAAAGCTGCCCCAATCGGTAGGTTACACATATCCCCAGAATCCTCTAGAGATATGCAGGTTTCCTCACGATGTTTTCCTTCACCAAAAAGCGTGTGATAAATTGCAATTATCAATTAGACACATGAGTTTTAACAGAAAAACTCATTAGTACCTACTCGGGGTTTGAACTCGTGGTGCCCTCGAAAGAGCCGCACGGTCTCACCGCTGGGCTATCACAGCTCAACTTACAGTTTAAAAATTTTAATTATCAGGTTTCGACATTACTTTGCCACAACATAATAAAGGCTTATTTATTACTAGCTTTTACCCGCGACTCCATTTACGTGGACGGTTGATTCTTGGAATAGACAGTAGCTTCTTTCACTTACCAACCCTGCAAATATCTCCATCACAAAAATCAGATCGATCCGGGGAGTTAAATTACCATTAAATTTATGAAAAATTATATCATTGGCTCTGGAAAAAATTGTAAAAAATAAATAAATTGTAAAACATTTCTTATACTATATCATTTAATTTGAAAGGTCAAAAGGTCTCCTACATAAAACCTATTCCTTTAACTTACAAACTTTAGTTTGATATATCGTGAATAAAAAAACCTTTACATAATGATAATAAAATGTTTTTGTATGTCATGCTATTCCCGATGAAATTACAGGATTTCTATAGCATATATTTTACCCCGGCGTATAAGCATTGATTGTCCCAAATTTCATTGATATTGCTTTAGCGATTTGGCCGTGAAAACATAACAGACAGGCTTTCGGATTTATAATATTAGTAAGGATTCAAGTAAATCTACTGTTGGTTCGGAACACTGCTCCTATCGAGAAGAGTAAGTAATAAATTCAGTGATTTCGAAGAGAGTCACAATGTAATTATATCCACGCATTCCTATCTTAAATTCCTCAATAGTATACTAGGCTTTCTGTATCAGTCTCTTTTTAACAGTTATTTAAGCTGAAATTGTTTGTATTGTAAACCATTCTAAAATATAGTTCACCAGAGAAGTTCGACTAGATTGGAAGGACATCGTCATTGTTAGGTAAAGTCTGAACTCGGCTTTCAAATATATGGAGAGTGTGGTCCTTTAAATTCACCCACATACGACGTATGACGTTCCTACGTAAAGACAATCCGTAGAAATCATAAATTTAACTAGAGGGGTTTGACCATCGTTAGTATTTTAGTGATCATAGTTCGAAAATATTCATGAAAGAATGATTTAGCAAAACTTCATTACACTAACAAAGAACACAGGGGACTGTTATGGAGAACTAAATTCGACGCAACAACACTAATTTCTCTACATTTTCAGACTTCAACTATTATAGTTGTAGTGTAAGAGCCAACATTATTTAATGAAATAAAATAAAAGATTGAACAAAGCTATTTATATTAAAGTTATGATACCAATGGTAGGCTTAGGTTCAGACCCGGGAGGCACCAATGCAATTAATCCAATTCAATTAATTCCATGGTTTTATGCAATTAAAACCTTTTCGTTGAAGGAAAACATCGTGCGAAAACCTCTAGAGAATTCTAGGGATATTTGTAACCAATCAACCCGTATTTAGGTAGTGTGGTAGATGTTAGCTCCAATCCTTTTCTGAAAATAAACGGAGAAAGAGCTCTATGCCCAGCAGTGGGTAATAGGCCGTTACTTTTTTTTACTTAACATGAAAATTCATACAGGTCAATAAGACGTTTAAAGAGAATTCTTCCTAGTATAAGCATACAAATACAAATAATATATGATCAAAATATTTAATGTACTGGTTTTGATACTCATAAAACCGCATTCGTAAAAAGAATATTAAAAGATTATTGAGAATTAAATTCTCTGAGAATCTAATTATAAGATTTTCCGATACATTGAATTGAAGAATGAAAGCATGATTTATATAATTTATAATATTTTGCTTAAAAAGCTTTGCGATTTTCTCGTGGACTCTGTCTTCTGACGATGTTTGGGTTACGGGACAAAACAATTGTTTAGATTATGGTAGTGAATGTGTGCAGTGCTCCTGTATTGTTGTATTACTGCTAGTGCATGAGTTTTTACAAATTCTGCATTCAGGTATGAGTACTCACACCTGAATGTAGATTATACCATCCGTTCGGACAGTATAATCTACATTTAGTATTACATAAATTTTCATTACTTTTAAATTAAAGTATGAATACAAAATTAAACACAATAAAAAATCGATAATCGTATAGTTTATAGTTCAATTATTAATATCAATTAGTTAATGACATCATAGTTACCTCCTAAACAATGTAGCTATTCTTATACTACACATAGCCTGGTAGTATATAATTTAAAGCAGACTTGTTCTGCAATGCAGTTGAAATATAACTTCAGATTATATTTTCTGAATTTTTGTTATAAACTTCTCTGAAGAATCAATTTATTTTATTTTACAATTAATTAAAGGAATTCTTTCTTCTCCTTTGCATGCTGTACTTTGCTATTTAAATGTGGCCATTAGCATACATTTACCTCTCTATTCGTTCCGATACATGCAGAATTCGTAAAAACACATGCACAAACCTCCACCACTGCCACCACAATACACAAGCACTACACAGGTTCACTATCACAAACTCAACAATCGTTTCGTCCCGCAACCGAAGCATCATCAGGTGATAGGCTACACGACAAAATCGTAAAGATTTTTTTTGGTGAAGTCGCAACAAAATCCAATAGTCCACTATACATTTAACACTATATATATTTTCTATTTACTGTATCGCGGATTATAGCAAAATAATTTTTATTATTACTTTTGTGATAAAATATACATAAGCTTATATTTTCGGTAGGAATAGGCATAATGTTATGCCTTCATATAACAGAGTTGCCGTATTGTAGTCTGATTTATTCTGATCGCAAACTTATAATATTACTACATTAGATGCCAAGTATTTAAACTATTATAGACTAGCAGTGCCCCGCGGTTTCACCCGCGTCCATACCGATACCGACTATAATCGGATTTATTTTGTAGATTATTTAATTATAAAAATGGGCATCATTAGTAATCTTGGAATAAGAGCTAACCCACCAAATGCAGGCCCTGCTATAACGGTCGCTACAATGAATTTGTTATGATGACATTATTTTCTTTCGATTTAAATTCTTAAATTCGTAATATCTTTTGATTGGGATGTCGTTTAATAATTTAAAAAGTATTTTACAGGTATTGAAATAGTTAATAATAAAATATAATTTAATGGGATAAGGATTAATACAGAGATATGAATAAAATGGTTTGATTATTGTCATCAATTTTATCAACTTTTACAATATAAAAAAGGAGTTATATTGGCATAACTATAATAGTTAGACATATGGTATCGTGGACTTTTTTTGAGGACATGATGCGTTCTATGATACTGTAGAACATTTTTTTGTTCCATCATCAATAGTTTCCGCAGCGCACGCGATGAAAGATTTTTACGACCAAATTTTCACACCTTATTACAATTTTATTAGGGATCCCTATTTTTTTTGAAAATGTTGTATATTCCTATGTTGCTCAGAAGATGCAGCTTTCCAATGGTGAAAGAATTTTTGAAATCGGTCCAGTAGTTTTTGCGTGAAAACATTACAAACATACACACATACAAACAAACATACAAACCTTTTCTCTTTATAATATTAGTATAGATATTGTTCTTGTTAATACACTATCAATGGGTTATCTGTCACATGTTAGACATTGTATTATTGTTAATGAATGATACAAATCCTTATATATTCAACTAAACTTATAAAAAAGAGCTTTTAAATCGTCAACTCTACTGTTGGTTCGGAAAACTGTTTTTATAGAGAGAAATCAACAAGAAACTCGTCAGTTGATCTTTTTGAAATAGAATTCTGATCACTAGTTACATTTCGTCATTACTATCTTGTTCATGGTCCAAAAGCTATTTTACACCCATGCATTTTATTACTTATGTAATCCCCAATAGTTTAGTAGACTTTCTGTATTCACCTTCATATCATCATTCTCCTGCCCTTATCCTACTCTAAGTGGGGTCGGCACAACATGTTACAAACGTGTTGTTACATGATTTGGCTACGTATTTTACGAACGGCCGCCTGCCTGACGTCAACTTACCTTAGTTAGTAATGAGGGTGGTCTATTCTATGCAGCCGGATACCACATATACCCACATCGTTAAGCATTGTCAAATATATGTTATCCATTCTCATAAACTCCGAATAGTCTAATGCATAATTTAAAACACATACCGACACTGCAATACAGTTAATAACACACCTACAGAGTATTCCTTTAATTCGCTTACGCTCCCGAGGGACGTTATATTAATTGCGGTACAGCAATCAAATTAAGATAAACCATCTCAGTCTCCGAGGTTTTAGTAATTTCCTCATAGCTTAATAGCCAATAAGTTAAGTGTTGGATCAGTTTAAATCGTAGACGTGAATCTTTTATCGAAATCTTATTTAAACAACTTTAATTTGTACCAATATTGAAAACAAAGACAATAGTTTTAACTATAGGTGTCAATTTAGTGAAGATCGATTGAGGTCTACTAACAACCTAATGCTAGCAGTACCGACACTTGTCGGAAGAACTTTCTTTCGTGAATCAGTCAAAAAGTCAATCCTTCAGTGAAAGCAGTCATTTTATGGAATGCTCTGCCCATTTCTGTTAGTAAATCTCTCCTCACTCAACTCTTATAAGGCAAGCGTAACAAAGTACTATCATCTGGATAATCATCGTTGAAAATATTAATTTTTATGTATCGAGTATATGTCTTAAGTACTATATTTATTGTTATTTTTTATTTTGTTGCCCTTCTGAGGCATTTCCCGCCTATTATATCATTATTTTGTCCTTTCAGAGCTCAAAGATTGGCTGGAAGAGATCCCTTATTGGGATAAGTCCGCCTTGGTCGTAATCTTTTTATTTTATTTTTATATTTCTGTTTCTTATGTATGTTGTATAATAAAGAAAATAAACAAACAAAAAAAGAAGAAAATAACAATACACAAGCACTGCACGCCTTCACCACTACAATCTCAAAAATCGTTTAATCCCGTAGTCGATTACTGAGATTGTGCTATTACAGTTTTAGAATCTATGTATCAGGTACGATAACGGATAGTACACTCTACATTTAGCGACTCATATATTTTCTTTTATGGCGGATATAGTAAAATAATAATTTCATTACTTTTGCATTACGGACCTTCACAAAGTAACGCCTAATTCTAAAAATTATTAACGTCTACTTGTAATCAAGCTGTGATAGCCTAGCGGTGAGACCGTGTGACTCTCTAGAGAGGATTATAGGTTCAAACCACGGGCACCAATGAGTTTTAATATTAAAATTCATGTAATTGATAATTGCAATTTATCACACGCTTTTCAGTGAAGGAAAACATCGTGAGGAAACATGCATATGTCTAGAGAATTCTAGGAATATGTGTAACCTACCAATCCGCATTGGAGCAGCGTGGTAGGTCTTAGCTCCAATCTCTCAAAAAATGGAGAGAGGAGGCCTTAGCCCAGCAGTGGGCATAGTAACAGGCCGTTGGTTTACTACTTTACTTATTGTAATCGGATATTTCATTTTAGATAATTAATTATTCGATTTCTTGGACAAAAATGTTGTGTAACTAGAAAAATTCTAGAACAAAACTTTCTAGTCTATCAACTAGCACTTGGAGTGATTCATGGACGCGGGGCAAGGAGAAACAAAAACCTAACGACAATCCAAGATTTGAAAAAAGGCCGAAAGTTTTTCGTTTAAGTTTGGAAACCCTCGCGTTTTATGCTCACATTACCGTCAAACCTTTTGGTGCTAGGATCGAGAAAAGGGACTTAAGTTTCTCATTCCCTCCGTACTTTTATAGAGAACTATAAAATTTCCAATTTAAGGGCGGCTGGTTTTCTTTAATACCAACTTGTTAGTGTCTACCTTATAATATGTGTCCTAACTTTAGCGTGGCCTAATTTATTTTTCTCTTTTTTAATTAACTGAGCATGTTAAAATTGACATAATTCAAATTGAAATTACTTTACATAACACAGGTAACTCATGAATCCTAGATAAGGTTTTTCAGATTCAAATTATTCTTTATTCAAGTATACTTGTAAACAAGTGCTTTTGAATCGTCAACTTTACTGCTGGTTCAGAAAGCTGTTCCTACCGAGAAGAGCCAGCAAGAAACACGGCGTTTGCTCTTTTTAAATATAAATCTTATAACTAGTTACATTTTGTCATTACTGTCTTATACAGGGTAAAAGTGCAAATATATCCACACATCCTTCTCATCTAAGTAATCCTCAACAGTATAGTAGGCTTTCTGTATCAGCCTCTTTTTAAAAGTGTTTTTAAACTGCTGTAATGGCAAAATTGCCTAAACCTTACATCTATATATATAGTAGGAAAATATAATAAAATAAGTAAGCAAGTATAATATTTGTCTATACTGCCATACTTAAACTTCTGAAACACAACGATTTTTATGCAGTTTCTTTCTTAAATTAGAGAGATCTGCGATAAAGTTTTCAGTGTATAATTTATTAAGATTTTGGGTTAATTAATTGAAATATGATTTATTGAGAACTTCGATAAGTCACCTGCAAACGTACAAATTAATGTATGGTGTGTATATTTTGCATTTATAGGGCTTCAAGAAAGTCCGTGTAATACATTTATGTTTTATAGATAACACACTATACCATTATTTACTTAAAAATTGACACGTTGCGGTATGCGGTTATTGAGAGCTATTTAGACATATCATGATACTTTACACCACAGAATTTAAATTAATATGTTGGACATATGAATTTGTTAGGACATAGGAAGACAAAAACGAAAGACCGACCAGCTATACATAGCCCGGCCACGTATAGCCTGTATACAGTACTAGTTTTTGCCCGCGACTTCGCTCGCATGGAATTAAATTTATGATTCACAATTTTGGTTATAGTGGCTTGCACATAAAATGTTATGCAGGTTATGCTATGCTGTTGCGGACTTTTATTTAGAACTATTCAAGAAAAAAAATACTACGGTACATCATCTTTGCGTAACTTTAATGGTTTAGGCAGCGAACGCCGAGATAGCTATCTCTGAGAGCTCTCAGAGGCCCGATTTTTTCCGACTTTTTTTTAAATGTATCGTTATATTACATAAAATCATTACAAATTGTAGCCTATATGTTATTCCGATGTAACCTATATAACTGTGAAGTTTCCTCTAATTCCTTTCAATAGTTTTTTCGTAAAAGAGTAACAAACATCCATCCATACTCACAAACTTTCGCATTTATAATATTAGTAAGATAAGATAAGATTAGTAACAATTAAGATAAGAAGTAATATAAGAAGTACAGCAGCAGGGTCTTCTCGTTTACTCCCCGGGTGGGGGTAAACGGGGTGCGGGCCTCGAGGAATTCCTCTCTACCCGGGCATCTCCTCGCGGGCACTTAAGCCCGGTATGTGTTCCGGCCGTAGGCCGAGGTCACCTAGGTGACCCGAAGGTGTTCGTAGAATATAAGAAGTAAAATAAAAGAATATACATTCCACAAAAGTATACGCTAAGGCGAGGATGCTAACTGTTCATTACGATTACTAGCGTCATCTGTTACAATGCGTGACGCACTACGCGTCGTAATAAATGAACCAACGCGCGTGCGTACTGAGATCGATCCGAACCTTCATTTAAATAATGTATTTGACATAAAAATATGGGTGTTAACGTAATTATTACATGAAAGCGGTTTTAATCAAATTAATAGCGATATAACAACAGTAAATTTATCAATGCTATTCAATTTTATTTAAGAATTGTACATCTTCTTTCTCCTACCCTTATCCCACTCTAAGTGGGGTCGGTACAACATGTTTTCCTCTTCCATTCTCTTCTATCATTCGTCAACTCTGGCGCTACTCCTTTTATATGCATGTCATACTTCACACATTCCAACCATCTCTTTTTAGGCCTCCCTCTAGTCACATATCCATCCACATTCATACCCAACACTCGTTTAGTCCCATGATTTTCATCCCTCCTCATTACATGTCCATACCATCCCAATCTTGCACCTCTCATCTTTTCTACAATGGGCGCAACTTTCATAAAAGTAAAGTAGCGGCCTGTTAATATCCCACTGCTGGGAATAGGCCTCCTCTCTCCGTTTCTGGAGAGAAGGGTTGGAGCTAAGACCTACCACGCTGCTCCAATGCGGATTGGTAGGTTACACATATCAACAGAATTCTCCTAGTGATATGCAGGTTTCCTCACGATGTTTTCCTTCACCGAAAAGCGTGTGATAAATTGCAATTATGAATTAGACACATGAGTTTTAATAGAAAAACTCATTGGTGCCTGCCCGGGTTTGAACCTATGTTCGTCTCTAGAGAGTCGCACGGTCTCACCATTGGGCTATCACAGCAACTTTCATACTTCCCCTTATATACTCATTTCCTATTTTATCCAATCTTGTCACACCACACATCCACCTTAACATTCTCATTTCATTTGCATGTACTCTTCTTTCATCCATTATTTTTCATTCCCCAACATTCTGATCCATACATTACGACAGGTCTTATGACCGATTTATAAATTTTCCCTTTAAGTTTAAGGGGCATTCGGGGGTCACATACTATTACAATTGTACATAATAGAAAAATATTTTTATTCTGTTGGACTTAAAAGAGTTACATAATAATATGTAGCAAAATGTTAGTTTTAAACTATTAGAGAATATAGTCTATATTATTTTTTTTATATACTTCGATGGGACTAAAGCTGTATCGTTTACGGTTCAAATAAAAAAGATTAAAAGTAATATTGTAACCGGTAGCGGTTTTATTTACCTCATAATAACGGATTCGGCGCAGTACAAGCCTTCTTAATATACTTTCCCGCCAGTAGAGGCGCCACTGGGACGCGTGTCGGGCGTAGCTGTCAAATTATGTGGAAAAAAACTTATTTATTTTAGATTTACGAACGTTATTTCGTTCGAAAACTACTTTAAAACATTAAAATACGCTATCTATAAATATTTATTTAAAAAAATTAGTGGAGTGAACGTATGAAATGTCTACATCGGTTTTGTTTCTGTTTTTGATTGTTTGCGGTATTGTTTGCGCAAATCCTGATGCAAAAAGACTCTATGATGATTTGTTGAGCAATTACAATAGACTGATACGGCCTGTGGATAAAAATAACAATACTGTGCTAGTGAAGCTTGGTTTACGACTCTCGCAGCTGATTGATCTGGTAAGTAATTTTTTTCTTTTATTAAATACATTTTCAACATAGATTATAAAAACCTTTTTAAAAGACACGTTTTTAATACTCGCCACTATAATTTTTAAAATAGAAATTTTGTCTATACTTTTAATTACATAAATTATCTGTAAGAATTTTTTTTCATCCAAAACCAAAGTTATTAGTAATCAATGCCATCGTATCTTTAAATTTTCACAAACAGTTATTATATTTGGATTAGGCGAGCTATAGGCAGTCTTGTAAGTGACAATGACACAATAAATAATAAGAGAGATGATGGAACTCGAATACTTTATCTTTGTCTAATCACACATAAAAAAGAGAGACAGATAGACACACCCTCATTTACTTTATTTTTATTGTAATATGGCACACTTTATGCGGGCTTGCCTCATCATTCTCCTGCCCTTATCCCACTCTAAGTGGGGTCGGCACAACATGTTATAGCATGTTGTCATATGATTTGGCTACGTATTTTACGACCGGCCGCCTGCCTGACGTCAGCTTACCTTAGTCGCCTCTTACGACACCTCGGTAAGAAATGAGGGTGGCTATTCTATGCAACCGGATACCACACGGCATTTACCTTAGTCGCCTTTTACGACACATCGGTAAGAAAGGAGGGTAGTCTATTCTATTCTGCCGGCTATGCGGGCTTGCCTATTTTAAGTAAAATAACTCTATGAATTTTTAATCATATCTGTTTAACGTCGCAGATAATATCAAAATTTTAATAATACAGATTACGCATTAATAGTTAAAAACATGAATTTTAAGATATTTAATTAAACAAGCTTCAGAAAGGTACTATCAACAATACTTTCATGGTTACAATGCCAACGGACATAGTCGTCCTTACAGAAAAGGATTTTTATATAACTCTAAATAAATACATAAATATTCGAGTCTAGGTGTATTTACGTACCCACAAATTATTTACAGAAAAGGTTAGCCTTCGGCAGGAGCGTCCTCGGAGGTAAAGTAACGGCCTGTTAGAATCGCAGTGCTGACAATAGGCCTCCTCTCTCCGTTTATGAAGAGAAGGGTTGGAGCTAAGACCTACCATGTTGCTCCAATGCGGATTGATAGATTACAAGTATCCCCCGAATTCTCTAGAGATATGGTTTCCTCAGGATGTTTTTCTTCACCGAAAGCGTATAATAAATTGCAATAATCAATTAGACACATAAGTTTTAATAGAAAAACACATTGTTGCCCGTTCGGGATTTGAACCCATGTTCGTCTCTAGAGAGTCGCACGGTCTCACTGTTAGGCTATCACAGCTAGATACCTCGTAGTTAGTAACTATATAGCTATAGCTATGTACCTCGGAGCTATCAACATTCTCCTGCCTTTATCCCACTCTAAGTGCGGTCGGCACAACATGTTACAAACATGTTGTCACATGATTTGACTACGTATTTTATGACCGACCACCTGCCTGACGTCAACTTACCTTAGTCGCCTTTTACGACACCTCGGTAAGAAATGAGGGTGGTCTATTCTATGTAGCCTGATAACACACGGCACATACCTTAGTCGCCTCTTACGACACTTCGGATGTACCTCGGAGCTAAGTCAAATTAAAATTCTTTATTCAAGTTTAACTTGACTTCCTCCTAGAGCGTTATGACGTACAAACGTGTCAAAAGTACAAAGAAATAATACTGTGTAACTTTCCTTCCATTAAATAATATTATCATTATGTGTTGTGAACATTATAAGTGAACTTTTACAAGTTTAATTTAATTTCATTATATCAGTTTTACTAAAATTTTGTACAATTATTAATTACTTGGAATATTATAACGGAGTGTGTTTCTATCCTGCTCTAACTAATGATACAAACGCAGCAACTGACAGTGGGTTTTGCGTTTGTCCCGTTCTATCAACTACATGCATGATGCCGCTTAACCGTTCGCCACCGCTGTCGCCTGCCGTTCCAGCTCATTTTGTTGTCGGTGCCCTTGAACATAGTGAGTCAGACCCTGCATTAGATCGCTGGACAAACAAATATAATACTTCCGAGCGTAAAAGAAAATGTGAGAATAAGGATGATAGTCTACACCGTGGTTTGATGGCGGAAATTCGCATGATGTTTACTGCTTTTTCACGGCAACAAGATAAAAAATTTTCAGCCTTTGAAGAGTCAGTAAGTAAAATAATACAAGAAAAAAATCAGGAAATTATATCTTCCATCGAATTTGTAAGTAAGAAATATGATGAAATGAGTGAAAAAATAAAACAATTAGAGGAAGAACGTAACAAAAATTTCGAGTATATAAAAACGCTAGAAAGTAAAATCGAACAAATTGAACGAAACCAACGATTATCTTATCTTGAAATACGTAATGTTCCCAGTACAACATCGAAGGAGTCTAAAGAAGATCTTTGTAATATACTTTCGAACATCTGCAATTTATTGAAAGTCTCCATAAACTCCTCAGATGTTTTGGATATTTTTCGGATAAATACTAAGAGAGAGGGTTGTAAACCAATGATAATCAAACTTAGTAGTACAATAAAAAAAACAAACATTATTATGGCACTAAAAAGTTACAATAGAAATAAAGACAAACTGAGCACTCAGCATTTGCGAATTGATGGTCCTCATATGCCAATTTATATAACGGACTACCTAACGCTTAAAACTAGAAATCTATTCTTTCAGGCTCGTGAATTTGCAAGAAACAATGGATATGCGTATTGTTGGATTACGAATAGTAATGTTTATATGCGCGAAAAAGAAGGTATGCAGTTAATACATATAAAAGAAGATGGGGATCTTGTGAAGTTAAGGGGGAAAAAATGACTCTTGGTTTACTCAAGTGCATTATTAAATAGTATTTTAATTATTAAACACATTCTATTAACATTCATAGGCATGTATCTAACATTTTATATTATTATTTATACTATAAATATTTACTTCACAAAACATGTAACTCGGGTATTATACCATAATTCTTTTCTAATATTTACCTCATACTCAAATTATAGCATTTATAAAGCACTCTTTCCACGACAAAATATTACAACTGTAAACTTAAACAAGTATGGTTTTTATTCAGAAATTTCTTTATGTTTTTACTTGAATATCAATTTGGACATATTGCATACATATAGGGTAATAATAGTTTCTGAACATATTGATGTAAAGATTTTATATTGTAGTATCTCTCTGTATCAACTTATTATAAATTACAGAAAACAAACAAAGTATATTATTATTTGTTATGAATGGAATGTCTTAAATGTTATTGGAATGATGTTTTTATCTAAATATATAATGGCAAAAGTTCTGTCTCACACTGTCGATGACTTGAAATTGTGTACAACTTTTTATGTTATTAGATATTTTGATGATGATTTATTATGTTATACTTTGAAAACAGGTTATTATTATTGTACCATGTTTCTCTTATTCTACTTAAATAGGTACAATTAATAACTTAATAAACGACCTTGATAATATTTGTATAGCTGAATCAAGGTACTCCCATCCTGAGGAAATATGCAAGGTCATAGGAACCCATATTCATAGTTTTAATATTATTACGCAAAATATCCGTAGTATATCGTGTAACTTTGACAATTTTAACATTCTGTTAGCGAGAATTAATATAGATTTCGACATTATGGTGTTAACAGAATGCTGGTTAAGATATGCGAATACTATTCCTAGTATAGATAATTATACATGTCACAAGACGTCTGACGACTATAACCAAAGTGATGGTTTAGTGGTTTATGTAAGGAATAATATTGAATGCGAAATTTTAGAACCTCATTTCTTGGAAGCTAACTGTTTAATAATAAAAATTGGCTCACATACAGCTATTATAGGTATTTATCGTCCACCCAGTTTCAATACCGGTATTGAAAATTTCTTGCTGTCTTTGAATTCGGTACTTCTTTCATTAGCAGCCTTCCAAGATATTATAATTATTGGAGATATAAATATTAACATTGCTCCAGATAGCTGTAACCTACAGTCGGATGAATATCTTAATCTAATTGCCATGAATGGCTTATTACCGGCACATACCTTACCCACTCGAGGCAAATCATCATTAGATCATGTTATTTTGAAATCGAGTAAGTGTGCAAATTGTTTTGTCATTCAATCTCCCATTACTGATCATGATGCGGTCATGCTATCCTTGCGATTAGACATTTCAAACGCTATAAACTCGCGTAATATATTGAAGATAAATTATAATAATTTGGCTAAAACGATGAATGATCTAAAGTTTAATAAAGTGCTAGAGACAGATGATCCCAACATAGCAAGTAGTTTATTGACAGATCTTTTGACTAATGCCATAATATCGAATTCAAAATCTATTCAAATTTCAAGCCGAAGTAGACCCATCAAACCTTGGATGACGCCGGGTTTACTTAGGTGTATTCGAAATCGTGATGCCATGCATAAAAAGCTAAAAGCTATGCCCAATAATGTCATTTTAGAAAAAACGTATAAGCGTTATAGGAACTTCTGTAATAATATATTAAAAAACTTAAAAAGAAATTATGAAAAGATGGAAATACTTAAAGTAAAACAAAACAATAAAAAGTTGTGGAAGGTTATCAAAAAAACTACTAATCTAAAATCTAATAATATACCGCCTATAAATTTAATATCCAACTCTCATATGTCTGTTGATAACGTTAATGATTACTTTGTTAATGTTGGACAATCACTAGTTGAGAAAATACAGAATAATGTAAATTTAAACAATGTTGTAACTCCATATAGTATTAATTCTTCCTCCAGTTCATTTGTCCTATTTGATGTAGATCACGTTGAAATAAATAGAGTAATCATGTCATTAAAAACTGACTGTACACCAGGGTATGATAACATAACTTCAACATTTATCAAAGAATATAAAGATTTACTCATACCATATATTTTACATATTTGCAAGTTGAGTTTTACCCATGCCGTCTTTCCGGATGTATTCAAAAGATCGTTAGTTCATCCGATTTTTAAAAGTGGCTCACGACTCTCTGTTAATAATTACAGACCCATTTCAATTTTGCCGACATTATCAAAAATCCTTGAACGCATAATAAACACGCGTCTTGTTAATTACCTGGAATCTAATAATCTACTTTCTCAACGACAATATGGTTTTCGAGCATCAAAATCTACGGCAGATGCTGTTCATGATTTAACAAATCATGTAGTGCAGCAACTCGATAGAGGTAATAAATGTTTAGCGATATTTCTTGATATATCTAAAGCGTTCGATACAGTTGCTATACCTTTACTTTTGTATAAGTTAGAATGTTTTGGAGTGCGTGCTCAAGCCTTAAAGCTACTTCAAAGTTATCTAACTCATAGATATCAGCGTACAAAGATCGGCAACCTTATCAGTAGTGACTTACCCACTAATTGTGGCGTTCCCCAGGGCAGTATTTTAGGCCCATCATTATTTCTAATGTTTATTAATGATTTATGCAATCTCAAACTTTCTTCAGGCAAAATTATATCCTTTGCGGATGATACTGCATTATTGTTTCATGGAAATACATGGAAAGATGTATTTCATAATGCCCAGAGAGGTCTTAACTTAGTAATGAAATGGTTTAACAACAATCTTTTGACTTTAAATGTAAACAAAACTAAATTCATCCCTTTTGGAATACGAAAATCATCTTTGCTTGGATCCAATAATTTTAAACTCCTTATTCACACATGTTCTAATATGAATACTGATTTATGCGATTGTTTACAACTTGAATCTGTTAGTCATATAAAATATCTAGGAGTAACAATAGATAAACATTTAAACTTTCAAGAGCATATCTCTGGCCTAGTATCTAAAGTAAGAAAACTTATGTATATTTTTAAGAGACTTCGTTACATAGCAGACCTCAATGTTATCAAAACAGTTTATTATGCCTTATGTCAATCTTTGTTTTTATATTGTATTACTTCATGGGGTGGAGCATGTAAATCAAATTTATTAAGGTTAGAAATAGCTCAACGTGCACTACTTAAAGTTGCTACCTACAAGCCAGTGCTTTATTCAACATCAGAATTATATGAATCTTGTGGAGTCTTGACAATTAGGCAATTGTTCATATTATTCACTATATTAAAACAACATTGTTCTTTAAGTTTTGATCCTAAATTATTTGCTGGTAAACGACGTACACATATGGTTTGCACTGTAAATAAAGTCAAAACACAATTTAGTAAAAAATTCTTTTGGTTCTTGTCTTCCTTTTTATATAATAAGTGCAATAAGTCTTTAAATATATACCCACTCAATAAATATTCTTGTAAAATAACTGTAACTAACTGGCTCCGCAATTTGAATTATGAGGATACAGAGAAATTAATTCAAACGATTACCTAATTTATACATACATTATATAATCTACACCCACACACACTCATATACACACACCCATAATTTATATACACATTTTTTTCTTCCGTTTTCTTATAATATTTTAGTTATAACAATATTTTTCGTAGTATAGTATATTTGAGTTTCAGTATATCTTAAGTCTTTCATTTTTTGTAAGGGGGAAGTCCCTGGCGACCTGAAATACAGGGAATCCTAGTTCAGGCGTCAGTCTCCTTCCATAGTGTACCGATTTTGAAATTTTTAAATTACTAAACATTAAGCCTTGTAATATTATAAAGATATTGTGTAAAGTTTTTTTAAGGAGAAATAAATAAACTTTATTATTATTACTTTATTATTAACTTTTGAACGTCAAATTACAATGAAGCTACGACTGTTTCAGTAAGGTGCTCTTACCGAGAACAACCAACAAGAAACTCAGCGGTCACTCTTTTCAAAAATAAATAATCAATCTATTATTATATTAACATACGGGTCATATCGCGATAAAATCGAGTTAAAATATAACGTTTTGGCACAGTTGCATCGACCATGGCAGGAATTCTAAGCGTTTTAATTTGTATGCAATCCCCTGCTCGTAGCGGTTTGCAATAGTAGATATTAAACTTTCGAGATTCATACTTATCATTATAGTAACATACGGGTTATGTCGCCACAAAATTGAGTTAACTCTGTATAAAGTTCAACGTTTCGACATAGTTGCATCCACCGTGCTATGATAATATAATAATAATCAATATAGTGCGTTTTGCTGGTTGCAACCAAGCTTTCTAATCATGATTGTAATGGCAGGGTCACTCCGACAATCAAACCTGGGACACAAAAACGGAGGTCAAAGCCCCTTGAACAACGAGGGCTCTAAAACAAACCATAACGGCCCATAATTTCATATTGTCCCAGTCCGTGATAAAACTTCAAAGTTCACTCATGAATTTGCTCACCCCAATGTCGATTATACTAACAAATTTCGGAGTTAACTTATCAGACTGTTTGATATGAAGTTTAAAGTTAAATCTGCGGGCTTTGTCTATTATTACTGTGCTATAGAAGATCTTTAACAATTTCCTCTCGCATAAATACTATTAGGGAAACAACTTGGAGTGGAAAAAATCGATTACCTAATTCGAATCGAAAAATCGATTTAGAAAGAAAGAAACAAAAAAAAACTTTATTTACAACACACTCTATCAACAAATAAGGAATATGTATATAAAACAAAAAGCATTACACTTATAATAAAAATAAAAACGAAAATTAAAAAAAGAAACAAAAGAATACGAGAACATATTAACTAAAAATAATATATGTTGATGACATCACTATTTGCCAGTAGTGTACAGTAAATGGACTCTGCTCAGCTTTAAGCTAAGCGGCTCAGCGCTGATTTTCAGCAGTCACCAGATTTTTGCAGCAACGAAAAAAAAGTGTATTATATAATATATACCAATAATCAACATTTCCGCCGTTTGGTATCCGGTTGAGTAGAATAGACCACCCTCTTTCTTACCGAGGGGTCGTAAAATACGATTAAGGTAGGTTGATGTCAGGCAGGCGGCCAGTCGTAAAATACATAGCCGAATCATGTGACAACATGTTTTATAACATGTTGTGCCGACTCCACTTATAGTGGGATAAGGGCAGGAGGATGATGACTAATAATCAACATTTCTAGTAATGGAAATAGTCAAGTGTCATTTCTATATTAATATTTCTCTATTATTTTTAAAAACTGTCCCAAAAAGTACTAGATAATTGTAGATCTACAAAAATACTACATAGAAAACTTTTATTTTAATTTTTATTTAACTTACCGTGTATGTGTGTGAAGGTGGAATCTTGCAAGTTAAATTTCGACGCACTTCCCGGTGTCCGATAGAGCTGAAATTTTATATACAGTCCCGATGACAATGCGTGTTTATGATAAGCATGACTTGATGCTGCTGCCAGGATTGGCTCCAGACGAGGGAACTCCTGAACAGTTAACAGTAAGGACATTTGTAAAAAGCTTTTTTGACAGCTTTTTAAACTCGATTTGAAATGTTATCCTACAGAACATATACCCGGTACATGAATGTATAAACTTGAATTATATAAAATGTTGTCAATATCATCCAGTGGATTAGCCGTGAACAGATAGACAAACTTTTACTTTTATAATATTAACTAGCTGTGCCAGCGGCTTCGCCTGCGTAAAAATCAGCGTGTCACAATTCTTTTCTAAAATTCAAATTTTACATAAAAGTAGTTATAGTGAGTTAACTATAAGAGATAGAGACGTGCTATTGCGGACTTTTTTGTAGTATTTTTATAGATCTACAATACTCTCCTACATTACTTCAGCGTATCTCTGCTGGCTTACGCGGCGCACGCGACTTAAGATCCCAGCAAGCAAATTTTTTAACAACTGCTCGATCTCTTCAACTCAATTTACATTATACCGATATGTACGATTTACCTAAACCATCCGGAAGTATTGCTCTGTCTTTTGGTGAAAACCGTACAAAAATACGTTCAATTGATTTTGAGAAAATTGATTACATACAGCTTTTCGGGACTTTGTTTTATAATAAGTATAGATATAAATGATAAAAATATAATGTTTCTGAACGGATAATGTCAAGAAAAGCTTTTATAGTCCAACGGTGAGACCGTGCGAATGTTTCGAAGGTCACGAGTTCAAACCTTATTTGTAAGAAAGCTTATGTGACAAAAGTAATAATAAAATTATTTTGCTATAATCCGCGATTATAGCAAAATATCCTTGTATCGCGGATTATAGCAAAATAATTTTATTATTACTTTTGTATTATGGATCTCCGCAAAGTAACGCCTAATTCTATAAATTACTTATGTGACAATTTCAATTTTTCACACGCTTTTCAGTAAAACCAACGTGATGAAACCTGCATATCTCTAGAGAATTCTGGCAATGAATGTAACCTACCATTCCGCTTTGGAACAGCGTGGTAGGTCTGAGCTCCAATCCTTCTATACATAAACGCATAGATGAAGTTTATGTCCAACATAGTAATAGAGTAATAATACAAGGGATAGTAACAGGCCGTTACTTAGTTAGTAACATTTTTTATGCTCATTTATTTATCAATACATATTATAAATAATGTACCATAAGCTGTCTGTCTATTAAAGGCGACTAAAGTAAGATGATCCACCGTGCGGTATCCGTTTGAGTAGATTAGACCACCCTTTTTCTTACAGAGGTTTCGTAAAATATGACTAAGGTAAGTTGACGTCGTCCGGTCCGTCGGCCGGTCGTAAAATACTTAGCCAAATCATGTGACAACATGTTGTGTCGACCCCACTTACAGTGGGATAAGGGCAGGAGGATGATGATGAAGCTGTCTGTCTGTATGGAATTATTTTGAAATAATCTACTGAACGGATTTTTGTACGATTTTTCTAAACGATAGTGTAATTTATCAGGAAGGTTTAGGTTTCATTACGGTATAGGTAAGTTGACTTTATGGTAAATATTAATGTATACGTTGTGATGCCCCAGCGGTGAGACCGTGCGACTCTTTCGAGGAGAACACGAGTTCAAACCCGAGCAGGCACCAATGAGTCTTTCTCATGTGTCTAATTGATAATTGCAATTTATCACACGCTTTTCGGTGAAGGAAAACATCGTGAGGAAACCTGCATATCTCTAGAGAACTCTGAATATATGTGTAACCTACCAATCCACATTGGAGCAGCGTGGTAGGTCTTAGCTCCAACCCTTTTCTCCAGAAACGGAGAGAGGAGGCTTATTCCCAGCAGTGGGATTGTAACAGGCCGCTACTTTATTAATGTATACGGTCTATATAATATTAAAAAAGACAAAGTCCCGTCCCTCACTGCTTAACATATAAATTTAGTTATACCTTAAAGAGGCGAATACCTCACGTAACTTCTCTACAGTAAGGTTACCCCGGGAATGTTAACTATGGGACGCAGGGACAAAGTGGAATACAAAATATTTACAATGTTCCAACTTTGTGTTAAGAATATTAAATAGAATATCGTCATACTCACAGTTTATACAAAATCTACTTAGTAATTTGTACTTCATCAGCTATGTTATTTAATATTAGCAATTTATCACTCGCTTTTCGGTGAAGGAAAACATCGTCAGGAAACCTGTATATCTCGAGAGAATTCTGGGGATATTTGTAACCTACAAATCTGCATTGGAGCAGCGTGGTAAGTCTTAGCTCTAACCCTTCTCTCCAGAGACGGAGAAAGGAGACCCTATGCCCCGCAGTGGGATTCCAGCGGGTAGTTAATTTTTCTCACATCATCATCATTCTCCAGGCCTTATCCATATCATATGACAACATGTAACAAACATGTTGTCATATGATTTGGCTACGTATTTTACGTTCGGCCGCCTGCCTGACGTCAACTTACCTTAGTCGCCTTTTCGTGGTCGTACCTCGGTAAGAAATGAGGTCTATTCTATGCAGCCGGATACCACACGGAACTTACCTTAGTCGCCTCTTACGACACCTCGGTAAAAAATGAAGGTGGTCTATTCTACGCAGCCGGATACCACACGGGACATACCCTAGTCGCCTCTTACGACAGCTCGGTAAATAATGAGGGTGATCTATTTTACGCAGCCACCATACGGCTTAATTTAATACGGGTTAATACGGGTTAATTTTTCTTACATCGTTTCAACATTTTCTTAAATTAATTTAAATTATACTGTAAAATATAATACTTTGTGTACAGTTTTGATATAAACTCTTCCCCAGGGTTAACACTTTGTATAATATGTCGGTAATAGCGTAAAAGAGACAAATTTGCGCGTTTTACGACGCACAAAGGGAAAATAAACAGAATAGTAAAACTCTAAAACTAAAAAAACATAGTTGCTGTAAGTTTATAGGGTCTCATTAATTTTGATGAAAGGCGAACCAACCAGACTAGTGACCTTACCAAAAGTTTGCCAATTCCAAAGCTTTACCGAGTTTTAATTGAAAAATGTTCCCATAATTGATGTAAGAAATTTACTATGTGCTTATTAAATATGAATTCTAATTAAGCGTGAATATTTAATATAATTAATATTTAATAAATTGAAGATTGAAATTTATAACACGCTTTTCGGTGACGGAAAACATCCTGAGGAAACCAGCAAATCTCTAAAGGATTCTAGGGATATGTGTAACTTACCAATCCGCATTGGAGCAGCGTGGTAGGGCTTAGCTCCAATCCTTCTTTCCAAAAACGGAGAGAGGAGGCCTATGCCCAGCAGTGGGATAGTAACAGGCAGTTACTTTACTTAACTTTTATTTATTTTAAAAAAATATTTATCGAATTGAGCTGCACGGTCTTCTAAGAAGGTTGAAGAATTTTTAAATCCGAAGAATTTTTATCATTTACAGCACATACATCTCTATCAATGTCAATGTAAATAAATAAATAAAATGTCCACCGTGTGATATCCGGCTGAGAAGAATAAACAACCCTCATTTCCGAGTTGTCGTGAAAGGCGACTAAGGTAAGTTGACGTCAGGCAGGCGGTCAGTCGAAAAATAACTAGCCAAAACATGTACAATATGTATAATTTATAGAATTAGGCATTACTTTGCGGAGATCCATAATACAAAAGTAATAATAAAAATTATTTTGCTATAATCCGCGGTACAGTAAACAGAAAATGTGTCTTTTGTATTATGTAACAACATGTTCACAACATGTTGTGCCGAGTCCACAAAGAGTGGGATAAAAACAGGAGAATAATGGCGGCTCTATTAATGCGGCAAATACACAGGTATCGAAATCAAACTTAATTCGTAATTCTTAATTCTAATAGTAGAAAGGTCATGAGAAACGGCCGATGCATCAATCATTAGATTGGTGTAAGGCTGCTACTGTATACTGGAGATATCTAAACATCTAAACGTACTTAGGGTTATAGTTTTGGACAGTAAACGTTAAAAAAAATTGCGCGTTTTCCTTCAAAAAAAGCTCTTCCCGCAAGTAGCGCAAATTAAACAGAAATTAATTAAACTGACTCCTGATGCATCAAGCTTCCGCAAATAACTTACACGTGGTTGCCTTAACTCTGTCCAATCGATTGACTGCCGTTGGCCATATGCGAAGCAGGCCTCAAGTTGCGTCAAATGTAACAATATTGAATGGCATATTGCCCTGTCGGCTATGATATATAGATGACTAAGACATGCCCATCGTCCGCCTGTACACAATAAGTTATTATGAATAATAATTTTCACACAAAAGAGATACATAGGTACGTCTTAAATTAAAAATGTACGGCTTTTTACGACGACCAACGTTAACTTACAATAATTACTTTTTCTTTGCAAAAGTAATAATAAAATTATTTTGCTATAATCCGCGAAACAGTAAATAGAATTTTCTATTTCTTTAACACTATATATATTTATATATAGTGTTAAAGGTATAGTGGACTATCCGTATTTTTTAAGACATTATGTCTTATGGAATAATGTTATGGGGTAAATGCGCTGATATTGAGAAAATTTTTGTATTGAAAAAAAGAGCCATACGTGGCATTTATAATTTGAATTCGCGTGAGTCCCTGCGAGAGAAGTTTAAGGAAACAGGTATTCTTACGTTAGCTTCACAGTATATTATTAGCAATTTGATTTTTGTGCATAAAAATATACATAATTATAAAAAGATTGGCGATGTATATAATAGACAAAGTAGGAACCGACATAAGCTTGCGGCTCCTGCTTTGCGCCTTGTAAGAGTACGTAAGTCGTTTGTGGGTTTGGGTATAAGATTCTATAACAAAATTCCACAATCAATTTTAACTTTGCCATTACAGCAATTTAAAAATACTGTTAAAAAGAGGCAGATACAGAAGGCCTATTATACCGTGGAGGCTTACATTGATGATAAGAATGCGTGGATATAGCTGCTCTTTGACCTTGTGCAGGATAGCTATGACAGAATGTAATTAGTATTAAGAATCTTCTTTTTTAAAAGAGCTCCAGCGAGTTTCTTGCTGGCTCTTCTCGGTAGGACGGCTTTCCGAACCAGCAGTAAAGTTGACGATTCAAAAGCACTTGTTTACAAGTTTACTTGAATAAAGAATATTTTGAATTTGAAAGAATTTTTGAATTTGAATTTCATGCCCGATACGTGCAAAATTCACAAACACATGTACAAACCTCCACCACTTCCACCACAATACACAAGCACTACACAAGTTCAATATCACAAACTCAACAATCGTTTCGCCTCGAAACCGAAGCATCATAAGGAGATAGACCACGACAAAATCGCAAAGCAATTTCACGGATTATAGCAAAATAATTTTATTAATACTTTTGTATTATGGATCTCCGCAAAGTAACGCCTGATTCTATAAATTACTCTACTTTGCTTTGCTTACATCCACAGCATTCTGTCCTATAGAATATTTTTATTGGGTAAATGCGCAAACATTGTAAGCATTTTTGTTTTCGCAATTCCCTGCGCTTCCCTGAAGTTTAAGGAAATAGGTGTTCTTATATAAGCTTTACATTATTTTTTTATTAATTATATTTTTTTTATTTTAATTATATTATATTTTTAATAATTGACATTATTTTTAATAATAGAGAAAAAGTAACCGACATTAACTTGCGGCTCCTGCCTTGCGCCTTACATAATGTACGCAAGTGGTTTGTGAGTGAGCTCTATAATAAATACTCACGATTGATTTAGCCTTGCCATTGCAGCAATTTAAATAACAACAGGCTTTACGAAAATTACTATTGAGAATTATATTACATTAATAGTTGTGTAAAAAATAAATTTAATATTTGAATACTTATTTGTTTCAGAATCTCAAAGACCAGATTTTAACTACGAACGTTTGGCTAGAGCATGTAAGTATGAAACAAAATTCTCAATACTACTTTATTAGAAAAAAAATATCATGCATGCATATAGTTAAAGTAAAGTAAAGTAGCGGCCTGTTACAATCCCACTGCTGAGAATCGGCCTCCTCTCTCCTTTTCTGAAGAGAAGGGTTGGAGCTAAGACCTACCACGCTATTCCAATGCGAATTGGTAGGCTACGCATATCTTCAGAATTCTCTAGAGATATGCAGGTTTCCTCACAATGTTTTCCTTCACCGAAAAGCGTGCGATTATAATAATAATAATAATATATTAATTGCAATTATCAATTAGACACATGAGTTTAAATAGAAAAACTCATTGGTGGCTGCCCGGGTTTGAACTCATGTTCCCCTCAAAAGAGTCGCACGGTCTCGCCGCTGGGCTATCACAGCTTGCATATAGTTAATGAGTTATTAATGAGTTAGGTCTCATAAAATTGTCAACATTAAGAGACCAGTACTATTTACAGAAGCTGTGATAGCCTAGCGGTGAGACCGCGCGACTCTCTAGAGACGACATAGGTTCAAACCCCGGGCAGGCACCAATGAGTTTTTCTATTAAAACTTATGTGTCTAATTGATAATTGCAATTTATCACACGCTTTTCGGTGAAGGAAAACATCGTGAGGAAACCTGCATATCTCTAGAGAATCTAGGGATATGTGTAACCTATCAATCCGCTTTGGAGCAGCGTGGTAGGTCTTAGCTCCAATCCTTCTCTCCAAAAACGGAGAGAGGAGGCCTTAGCCCAGCAGTGGGCATAGTAACAGGCTGTTACTTTACTTTTTTTTTACTATTTACAGTAATATTTTTCTCTTTAACAATCTAAAGGTTGGGCTTATACCTAGTATAACAACACGGAAAAATTCGATCAAAATAGTAACTTGAATTTTTCTTCGTTTAATAAGTGAGATAAGGGCAAGAGGATAATGATGAGTGGAATAAGAAAAAGAAATAAGAAAAATATGTTTATAAACATTGCTTTTGCCAAAAATGCATATTGCTTTTGCCAAAAATGTATAAGTTATATCTATGTTAAATTACTTACACGCTACTACTGTACAAATCATGCCCATGTGAAATGGTCCCAAGAATGCTGGCAGCGTTTCCGCGTTGAATCGCTAAGCTGATTCTTTGTGCGAAAAAAGAGCCAGCCCTCTTGTCATCCGAAGAGGCGATCAATCGAGGTGTTAAAATGGATAAAAAGATTTTTGCACTTTGGCTCCATGGCCCTAGGGTCTCAACTGCAAACGGCACAAATATATAACTCTCAACGAGAGATGCATACTTTCGCCTCTTACCGGTTTCGGCCATTTCCGCCGCAGCTCCAGGTCTTGACGCCGTTTCCCTGGTATGGGACGAGGCTAACGTATCAACGCATGTTGCGTCCCACATTAGGGCCCGTCCCCGTTCCCAAGGAACCAGCGTCTTAATCAATATTTGAATAAATTTTGCCAAACTTTTCAAATATCGGTATGAAATAGTAATGATTCAACTTTATAGCTTTAATATATATTTATTACATATGAGCGTCCATAAATAATTATGGAAATTTCAGGAATGGGAGGACCACAAATTTAAATGGGACCCACTGGAGTACGGCGGTGTGAAGGAACTTTATGTTCCCTCCGAACACATTTGGCTTCCAGATATCGTTCTGTATAACAAGTAAGTGGGTACAAAAAAGCCCCCAACATTTCACAGTATTTATAGTCGTGGGGCGTTTCTTTCGGGATTCGCGCGTTATCCGTGGATTATGGATCGCTTTCCTTGTATGGTGTTTATTTATGTTCTACTTTTTTTAAAGGATCTTTTATGAAATATTAGATATTGTTTTGGGAGGTATGCGTTTTTAAATTATACCTAGCTATTACGGTTTATTTCATGCCTTTGTTTTACACATACTGTATGGAGAATTACTGGCGAAGGATTCTAAAGGATTCTCGATTTATAAACGTCTAACGAAAACAATTATCATTTTTATGATAAAATTTTGCTAAAATCCGCGTTTGTTATAGAAGTCTATATAAATCTTTTTTACAAGATATTAATTTTTTATTAACATTTTTATTAATATTTTTACAAGAAGTAGTTGTTACTTTGCGGAATTCGATAGAACAAAAGTTATGATACAATTATTTTGCCATGGAATAAAAAACTGTTCTCGTACCTAATACATGCAGGATTAGTTACAAAGCGTGCGCTTTGCGATTTTATTGTGGAGCTTATCTCCCGACGATGCTTCCGTTACGAGGTGAAACGACCGTTGTGATTGTCGTAGTTAATGTGTTTAGTACTTGTGTAGTGGTGGTGTTTCGTGATACCTGTGGTAACTAATCCTGCATGTATAAGGTATGAGACCCGTTTTTTTTCCTACACTTAAAGATTTTCCTAACAAACTTTTCTATTTTTCAAATTTTTGTATTGAATTCCGCAAAGTAACGACTACTTCTTGTAAAAGTTTATTAGAAAAAAGTTTTAACTAAAAAATACTGCAATACCACCAGATGAATTGGCTTACTAATATATTAGGGTTTTTCTGCAAATTATGTTGAAGAGGTCTACATGGTTGTCAAAAAACTCGCCTACTGGGAAACTTAGTCGCGTGCGCTGCGTAAACCAGCAGAGATACAGTAAAGTAATATAATAGAGAATTGTAGATATACAAAAGTACTACATAAAAATCCGTGAGAGCATATCTATATCTTTTCTGGTTAACTCACAATAACTGCTTTTATGTGTAGAATTTCAATTACATACACTGTTCCACACGGGTTAAGCCGCTGGCACATTAATTATAAAAATGGCTACCTAAGTTATGCACACACAAGTAAGGAAACTGGTGGTAGATGGGGGTTGAACTATTACTATATAGTACTGATGTGGTGATGAGCCGCATTGCGATTTTGCTGGCGAGCTCGTCTCCTAATGGTGTTTCGGTTACGGGTCGAAACGATCGTTGAGGTTGTCATAGTGAAATTGTGTAGTGATTGTGTAATGTGTTAAAAGTAGCGGCCTGTTACAATCCCACAGCTGGGAATAGGCCTCCTCTCTCCGTTCCTGGAGAGAAGGGTTGGAGCTAAGACCTACCACGCTGCTCCAATGCGGATTGGTAGGTTACACATATCTGCAGAATTCTCTAGAGATATGCAGGTTTCCTCACGATGTTTCCTTCACCAAAAAGCGGGTGATAAATTGCAATTATCAATGAGACACATGAGTTTTAATAGAAAAACTCATTGGTGCCTGCCCGGGAACTCGTGTTTCTCGTGTCTCGCCGCTGGAATATCACAGCTCTGTAATGTGTTAGGGGTAATATTTTGTAATACGATAGCTAATTCTGTATGTATGAGTTGTGAGACAGATATTGATTACTACACACTGTATTTATTAGATTATCCTTAACAACCGCGGGTTTGGTATAGTAAAATAATTCTATCATTATTTTTGTACTATGGAATTCTCCAAAGTAACGCCTACGTCTATAAATTATTCAAACAATGTCATAATTAATCATTCCATCAATATTAATGCAAACTACGATGTTCCTAATTTTACCAGTTCCAAACAAGTTAGTTTCTCAAATGCAATTTGGTCGGAGGTAATGTCCTAATGAATGTTCACCAACTAAGTTCGCTTGGAGGCTGTTATGCGCCAATTACCACACTCCCATATGCCTCGGATGTTGGCTATCGGCCCCGATTGTTTGTGGGATAAATGGCTTGCCGGATCGTTAGCTATTATGTTATGCTCCATACAGCCTCCGCTAACTACATGCCAATTGCCTTTAGATTTTATATTGCGACATTATTGCTATTTAAGATTATGTTACTAAATATTGCTAACTAGTTTTTTTGCGCGGCTTCGCTCGCGAGGAATTTGTTCTACCAAAGTACCTAATTTAATAAAATTTATGATTTACAATTTTGGTCATATGTTATGGCTTCCACATAAAAGATAGATATATGCCGTCGCGGACTTTTATTTAGAACTCTTAAAAACAAACAATACTACGGTACATCATCTTTGTGTATGGTTTAGGCAGCGTACGCCGAGATAGCTCTCAGAGGCCAAATTTTTTCCGACATTATTGACATGTATTACGTAAAATCATTGCAATTTGTAGTTTATATGTTATACCAATTATTCCAACCTATATAACTGTAAAGTTTCATCCAAATCCATTCAATAGTTTTTTCGTGAAAGAGTAACAAACATCCATCCATACTCACAAACTTTCGCATTTATAATATTAGTAGGATTAGTAGGACATAGCTTCTATTTTGATTCTCAATTCATTAATTTACTTAGTTCATGAAGCATTGCTTGTTAATTGATTGCCATCGTTTGTGGGCTTCGGTATACTTTTTTACAATAAAACTCCTCAATCTATTTTGGACTTGCCTTTACACAAGTTCAAAAAAGCAATTAAAGAGACTCTCATTAATTAAAGCTTACTATAATGTTGAAGACTATGTCAATGATAACAAAGCTTGGAACTAAATTGCGATCAGCTATGCACTAGATGATATTGTAATCTATGTTTGTTAACAATAGTAAATACAAAATTGTAATATTTATTTTTAAAAAGAGTGACCGCCGAGTTTCTTGCTGGTTCTTCTCGGTTAGAGCACCTTTCCAAACCAGTTGTAGCTTCAATTAAATTTTAATTTGACGATTCAAAAGTGCTTGCAATAGGCCAATTTGAATAAAGGCTTATTTGAATTTGACTGGGCCGTGAATACAGATGGCAGTTATCCTGCTTAAAACTTTAGGAGTCACGAGTTCTATTCCTGGGGAAGGCCAACATTTTTATTGAAATTTTGTCAGTTCTTCCAGTCTGGGCTTATTTAATAATAATAAATATATAAATATATGAGACACTTACACACGGTTGTCCGTATCAAAGTAAGTAACTTAATACTTGTGTTATGGGTGACGGACAACTCGTAAATAAACAACATAATTTTAAATACATACTTAAATACATTTACACACCCAAGGTCGAAGAATCAATAAATTGTATGTAGAAAAAGTTGGCCCTTGTTGGGAATCGAACCCGCGACCCGCGGAGCTGAAGGCAGGATCACTACCCACTGCGCCAACAGGTGTAGGTGGCAGTTATCCTGCTTCAAACCTTAGGAGTCACGAGTGCTTTTCTTATGGAGGGCAAACATTTTTGTTAAAATTTTGTGAGATCCCAAACCCAAATTAGAAGGCTTAATTTATATATTTATTAATTATATATATTTTATTCTTTATACCGCCTTGTGGTATTCGGCTGAGTAGAATAGACCACCCTCTTTCTCACCTCGGGGTCGTAAAATACGACTAAGGTAAGTTAACGTCGGACAGGCCACCGGTCGTGAAATACGTAGCCAAATCATGTGACAACATGTTTATAACATGTTGTGTCGACCCCGCTTAGACTGGGATGAGGGCGGGAAGACGATGACATTATAGCTAGTTAAGATTAAAGTTTTTAAGAATCTTTCATGAATCAGGTACGAGCTTGTGATAGTGAACGTGTGTAGTACTTGTGTATTGTGGTGGCAGTTGTGGAGGTTTGTGCATGTATTTTTACGAATCCTGCATGAAAAAACGGATAGTCCACTATAAATTTAGCATTATATATATTTTCTATTTACTTTACCGTAGTTTATATTTATTATCTTTATATAAGTAACGCCTTATTCTATAAGGATATATATGAAAATGAACAAGCACAAAACGTCATATAGTATGTAAAAGAAGAATATACAAGAGAAGGAAGGAAACATGATAAGGAAAACTATGGTGAATGTGAGAAATAAATTGAAGAATCATGAAAGACTAGTTTAAGACAACTCTAGCTAATAAAATAGTTTATTATTCTTCTTAATAGATACCAAAATAGTCTTAAAATTGGTTGTTTATAAGACCTTCATATAAAAGATCCTTCATTTGGGAACCATAAAAATTGTATCATTAATGTTATTGATAGTAATTCATATCAAATTGTCGACGAATGATACATTGTATGTCAGAACAGACCGGTAAACTATTAATCATAAACTAGAACGCAGCACGCATGTGCGACCAATCTTACGGTGTATCGGGTTTTCGTATGCCACAAGACATAAAAAATAATATTTTTGTAAGTTACAACTATGAACAACCACTATCTGGATTTCGATTTTAAACTTTTATTCTCGTCTATGTGCTACCGTATCTGTATAATATGCAAAGTGTTATATATTCTAAATAATAATAATACTTTATTATTTACTATTATAAAAAAGTTAGGCCTTATTAGGCTTAATAATTGATATGCATAATGACATTAAGGCCTTCATGATCTCATAAAAACATCCTTACCTCCGAGCGTATTTCAGTCCAAAGAACATCATAGACAACATAAACCTATTCAACAACACGTAACAAATTTATACACAACAATATTTATCTCACACATATATAACACTTTATCTGGTAATTACAGCACAAACAATACAAAAAAACTCAACTCTCACCCTAACAAAAACCCCTCTGGCCAGCACTCCACAACACACTCCCTTCCCACTCATCATAACTTAGACTATCACTCTCCTCTAATTTAGGCATAAGGCGTAAATAAATCCCATAAAGGGGGTGGTCGATGTATCCTATAGCGGAAGCCTCTACCCATTCCTGTAATGAGTTTCATTGAGATAAATTAACACACCACTGAACAAATGTAAATAGAAAGTAGTTCGAATAACGACATTCACTCGATTCCTAGATTCAAATACTATAAACAGTAAACAAAATTCTTAATATACTAGCTCTATCTCGCGGCATCAACCCCGCGAAAGTCAATGGTTTACTCGCTTAAATCCCAACCCTGCCGAAATTCTAACGTTATGTAATGTAATTTAAACCTTTCTTAAGAATTTCACTATCTTTTACTGAAAATCGTACTAAAATCCATTTAGTAGATATTGAGAAAATTGATCTCATACAGATAGTCAACTATTGGGGATTTTGTTTTATAACATACAGAATATAGAATATTCTATTCAAAAAAATTATAGATATTGAAGGATAAATTTCATGCCATACTATAAAATTGTAATAATTTTTCAATCCTAAGGATGAAAGGAGTAAGTTACTCCGTATTCGATCATTTCACGTCCATCGCGAGCGATTAATATATATATTTATAAATAATCCTGTTCCCTAAGGATTAATTGAAATCAATTATATCAAATTTCACAAGTAATGCTCAAGCCGGTGTCTATTAAGGCATAACAGATAGATTTTCGAATTTATAATATTAGTACGGAGAGTGCGTAATATAAGTACGAAATGGCAACGAAACTGGCGAGAGCCAACAAAACCCTCATTATCGGTGGCATAAACCAGCTCCCCTACATTGATAGGAACAACCTCTTCACAATGAATTATTATCGGCCAACCTCCATAACAAACGTAAATCAAAAACTGCTCTGTACGCATAGAAACCCTTTGGACGTGGCCTATGCCATTAGTGAGGTATACGATGGCATATACTCTTCCAAAGCTCAGGTGCGCTCTCTAGAAATCCAGAGGTATGCAGGTGCTTCTATATCAAATACAGAAAACACGCTGTACCTCACCCATACCCAGGGCGAAAAGGAATCCCTCAAAACCAAAGGTTATGGAAACGGATCGGGCTCAAGATTGAATACCATACACGAAGCACAAGGAGCTACATTTGAAACGGTGGTGATCGTACGAATAGAAAGCAAAACCATTAAACTTCACAACAGCGTCCCTCATGCCGTAGTAGCGGTAACGCGTCACACGGTCAAGTGTATTTACTACACCGATAACAACGATGACGCAATCGCTTACTTCATCCTTAAGGCAATAAAAGCACCATCTACAGAGATAAGGGACCAAAACATCAAAATGGCAATAAAAGACAAAAATATGGAGGTGGCCGAAAAACTACTGAAAATATTAAAATAATAAGAAAAACATAATTATGCATATAAAAGCACATAAAAACTAAGTATACAGATTAGTTGTAGTTGTAATCTAATGATGCATTAGAGTAAGTTCGTTTAAAGTACAATAACATAAAAAAAAGAATACAAATGAACTAACTAAAAAAGGGCACGGACATAAAGTCTGTGGTAAGTAATGTCACTATTAAAAAAAAAAATTAGTACGGATTTATAAGGACTAGTAATAACTTATAAGACAATTTCTGAATATCCTAACAAATGGAGCAATTTAAACATCCTTTATCGAATAATTTATAGAATTAGGCGTTACTTTGCGGAGATCCATAACACGAAAGTAATATTAAAATTATTTTGCTATAATCCGCGATACAGTAAATAGAAAATATATATAGTGCTAAATGTATAGTGGACTATACGTTTTTTCATACCCGTTACATGCAGGATTCTTAAAAACACATGCACAAACCTCCACCACTGCCACCACAATACACAAGTACTACACACGTTCACTATCACAAACTCAACAATCGTTTCGCCCCGTAACCGAAGCATTATCAGGAGATAGACTCCACGACGAAATCGCAATGCCTCCTTTATCGCTTCATCCTTTACCTTGCGACATATAGTTTACAGAACGTATGTCCGCCCATTTTCGTGTGAGTTGCCTTTTGATGGTTATAGAGCAACTGTTAAGGTAGGAGCTTGTGGAAATATATTTTAGCGTGGATTTCCTTAACGCCCACGTATTTTCAAATGGTGGGATTTTCACGATAGATAGACTGTTTAGATGTTAAAACGGCACGCTTTCCATCTCCCGCTTTATGTAGGTGTATTTATAGTACGAAATACGCGCGATTTTGGTTGCGTTTACTTAAATAATACTCTCAGTTACGTTTTTTATCTCCCATTTTCCTAAACATGGGTTTATGACTAACAAGAGCCGCAAGCTTATGTCGGTTTCTACTTTGTGTATTATCTACATGACCAAAAGTAAAAATAAAATTATTTTGCTATAATCCGCGATACAGTAAATAGAAAATATATATAGTGCTAAGTGTCTAGTGGACTATCCGTTATTAAACCGAATATTTAGAAAAAAAACGGATAGTCCACTACACATTTAGCACTATATATATTTTCTATTTACTGTATCGCAGATTGTAGCAAAATAATTTTATTATTACTTTTGTATTATGGATCTCCATAAAGTAACGCCTAACTCTATAAATTATAAACATGATTTTTTTGGAATTCTTTATATTTTTACGTACCAAAAATTATCTCTATGTCTACTGATGAAAACGCTTGCGGTGTGGTATCTGGCAAAGTAGAATAGACCACCCTCATTTCTTACCGAGGTGTCGTAAAAGGCGACTAAGATAAGTTGACCTATAGTGTGGTATCCGGTTGAGTAGAATAGACCACTCTCTTTCTTACCGAGGGGTCGTAAAATACGACTAAGGTAAGTTAACGCCAGGCAGGCGGCCGGTCGTAAAATACGTGGCCAAATCATGTGACAACATGTTGGTAACATGTTGTGCCGACCCCACTTAGAGTGGGATATAGGATCACTTCTACCCTGTACAAGGCAGTAATAAATAACTGTAACTAGTTCTAAGATTTGTATTTTAAAAAGATCAACCGTCGACTTTCTTGCTGGTTCTTCCCGGTAGGAACAGCTTTCCGAACCAGCAGTAAAGTTGACGATTCAAAAGCACTTGTTTACAAGTTTACTTGAATAAAGAATATTTTGAATTTGTATTTTAAATTTTGATAAGGGCAGGAGAATGATGATGAGATAGCTAGAACAAAATGACTACTTAACTGAGATTATTAGTGTGACGTTATAAACTTGCTTCTACAGGAGCATATTAGGCGACAAATTAGTACTCACAGAAACCACTAAGTTAAAATGTAGATCAGGTGGGTCGTGGTTATTAACGACAGTGTTACGGTTGGTATGCATTAGGGTTGCACGTTATCCTAAGAAAGATTACCTAAGTTTAGAATATTAACTAACTAGACTACTTAGCGTGATGTCTAGATTGTTAATATTCTAAAGTTAGATAATTCTGAACTTAGATGTAAAAAGTAAAGTAGCGGCCTCTTACAATCCCACTGCTGGGAATAGGCCTCCTCTCTCCGTTTCTGGAGAGAAGGGTTGGAGCTAAGACCTACCACGCTGCTCCAATGCGGATTGGTAGGTTACACATATCTCCAGAATTCTCTAGAGATATGCAGGTTTCCTCACGATGTTTTCCTTCACCGAAAAGCGTGTGATAAATTGTAAATATCAATTAGACACATAAGTTTTAATAGAAAAACTCATCGGTGCCTGCCCGGGTTTGAACTCGTATTCCCCTCGTAAGAGTCGCACGGTCTCACCGCTGGGCTATCACAGCTTTGAACTTAGATGTCCTTTCTAGTATTATATTAAATAAAAATATAGTACCTGGGCAACCGACATTTTCTCAGTATTTTTTTCTAAAGATTAAAAACGCAATAAGAAATATAAAAAAGAAAGGGCACTTGATATCTGGGACTCGGTCTGGGATATTTTACTTATTATCTTTAGTCTGCTCGTTCCCCCCTGAGCTATTACAACTTTTCAAATATCAGCAAAATTAACCTTTGTATTCAATTTATATTTTAGCAGAATTTAAATTTTAGATAGGTTTTATTTTTTAAATAAGACCTATCTAGATCGATCTATTAACCCCGAAACCCCCTAATACTAAGTTGATGAAAATCGTTGGAGCCGTTTCCGAATATATACTAGGCAAAACAAAATAAGGACCACTGCGTATTTTTAACGTTTGGTCTAATTTTTGATCTTGAATGCATACATAAGTGGCTGATACCTATGAGACGTCTATCTTAAGTGTTGACAAATGTTATTAGAGTATAGCACTTGCATTAAATTGTTAAAGTGAAGTTGAGGTTTTTCGCAACTGTTAGATTCTACCATCATTTAAGTTGTTGGTTAAATTCAGTCAACATAACATTTAACTAACAAAACTGTTTTATTATGGAGTTGACAATATGTTACTGGCCTTGACGCTAATACAGCGTCAACCTAGAGGGACAGGTGAGTTCAGAAACATTGTCCAGTAGCCCTACCATGAACTTTTAGAAAACGATTCAATTCAAAGTCAGTACCTAAACCCAACCGCATTCTTTTCATGGTTATGAAGTTTCTTTAAAAAGGATAACGTTATATGAACTATAGTTAACTCTGTCTCTTATACTCAAATGTTTTTAGGACGCATTCCGAATCCTCATTCGGCAACGACTGAAAGTGTGCGTCTTTAAGACGTTATGATATGAAAAAGTAAAACAAATTAGTTTACGTCTTTAATTGAGTCGCAATAAGAGTCCATGGTAGGTCTGCAGGTCGCGAATTGTAGAGTAGAGCGCAGAAGCTCTACTAGCGTCAGAGAACGTCGTCGTACGGCCTTCTATGAGACTGGATCACAACTTAGGGCGAAGTGTAATGGAGGGCCGGTGGTATGACTGTGACCAGTCATAACGTTGGGAATATCGCGATAAGCCGCGGTCTATTTTGTTTATTATTTACTAAATTATTTTTAGACGATTACGTATTATTTTATTGTTATTGTTGTATTTATTTATTTATTTGTTTCTTTTTTTGTTCCAAATTAAACATGCTCGTAGCATAGTCGCGCGCACGACTCAAAGGAGCCACTGAAAATTAGGTTTGGGGCAACCTCCCCCCCAAATAATCTGAGTGGTGATCCTTTTTGCGTCACACTCATATTTTAATATTTCTCCATAGAATCCATTTAGGTGAGTTTCTTTTCTTGTTTTTTTTACTATTTTTCGTTTCTTGGACTACATATAATGGTGTGACCTAATAAATTTATTCTTATTCTCATATAGGACGCTTTATGAACTATATTTTCAGTGAAAAACAAACAACACATACCTGCGAGTATTTAAATTTACTAACATAGTCTAAAGATGTTGGAATACCGATCCCGCAAACGCAGAGTCGGTAGTCCTCCGACAAGATGGAATGACGACCTCAAGAAGGTCGCGAAAAACCGCTGGATACAAGCGGCACAAAATTGTGTGTGTGGAGATCCCATGAAGAGACCTATGGTGGACGTCCATCGGTTGACAAAGAAGAAGAACGTAGTCGCAAATACAGCTTGTGCTTAATATTCTGGATTTTGTCATCAGCGCCGATGGAGAATATGTAGTGACGACAATGACGAAGGCAGTTCTTCATCACACCGGAAAAGTCCTGTGGACGCCGCCAGCAATATTCAAGTCCTCTTGCGAGATCGACGTCAGATATTTTCCGTTTGATCAGCAAACATGCTTTCTAAAATTTGGATCTTGGAGTTATGATGGTGATCAGGTAAGGAAACCTTATTATTATACGTGAAAAAATACGTGCATTATATTTATTTTATAATATGTCTGCGCCGCCCTGTGACCACCCTCATTTCTTACCGAGTTGTCGTAAAAGGCGACTAATGTAAGTCGACCCGCCGTGTAGTATCCGGCTGAGTAGAATAGACCACCCTCATTTTATCGAAGTGTCGAAAAAGGCAACTAACGTAAGTCAACCAGCCGTGTGATATCCGGCTGAGTAGGATAGACCACACCCTCATTTGTTACCGAGGTGTCGTAGTTAAAGTGCAGTGTCATTATCATTCCTCTTAATCCTTAATTGTATAGTAAGCTTTATGTAGTAAAATAGTTAAGAATTTCTAAGCTAATGTAAAGGAAAGTCGGGATAACTATATGGGAATTGTATCTGGTTAACTTGTATCATAAGCCATGACAGACTCCATGCCAGTCTGTAATTTTTACAGATTGACTTGAAGCACATAAATCAAAAGAAAGGTGACATGGTGGAGGTTGGTATAGACCTTCGCGAATACTACCCATCAGTCGAATGGGATATATTAGGAGTACCTGCTGAAAGACACGAGAAATACTATCCGTGCTGCCAAGAACCGTATCCGGGTAAGTGAAACCATATTTATCGGATCACGCGACGAATCGATGAGAGTTTTTCCAGATATACCCGAGTACTCAAACCTTTGTGTATCTGTGCCCCTGTTCATGAGAACTATAATCTTTCCAAGAATAATCCTTTACTCTAACCCTTGCGTATTAAAATCATAAGCAAGACCTCTTTTGTTCTTGCGGACAATGAATGCTTCAGGAATAACTGTAAATGTGTCACCGACTGATGATGAAAGGCCTCTCTGTTCTTAGGAGCAATGATTTTTTCCAGGTATAATCTATTAATTTACCCTCCATGGAACTGAATGATGACAAAAAGCCTCCTTTTTTCTTAGAAGCAATGACTTTTACTATGAATAATCCATTTATTTACCCTTCATGGAACTGAATGATGACCAAAGGCCTCCTTTGTACTTAGGAGCAATGGTTATTTCCAGGAATAATCCATTAATTTACCCTCCATGGAACTGATTGATGACGCACGGGTTAAGCGAATGCATGCAAAGCTAATGTGTATGAAGAAGGCAAAATTCACGTACCTTACCCATGCAGGACGGACAATAGTAATGCATTACGATTTTGTCGTGGAGCATATCCTCCTGATGATGCTTCGGTTTCGGTTACTTGTCCTGCATGTGTAAGGTACGTGAATTTTACCTGCTTCATACACATTAGCTTTGCATGCATTCGCTTAACCCGTGCGTCATCAATCAGTTCCATGGAGGGTAAATTAATGGATTATTCCTGGAAATAACCATTGCTCCTAAGTACAAAGGAGGCCTTACCCGTGCGGATTATAGCAAAGTGGTTCTGTTATAGTTTCTGTAATATGTAATTCCGCAAATTAACGCCTGCTTCTATAAATAGTCATATGTGTGTTAAAGTTTCGAATAAAAAAAGAAAACGATCGTCTCAAATACCGCCTTATATCCAGATATCTTTCGGGATCCGCCGTAAAAAGAAAGGCCATCCCATTAATCAGCGACACCTCTATCTGTATTCACGCAGCGTCTCGAGTGCTCTTTGTGGGCATTAACAAAACAACCGTTTAACCTGTTAGGCGGCGGAGCAGTAATTTAGCATAGATAAGCGGTGTCGACGCGCCGCGTATTTACGAGGTTAGATTACGACTTACCTGTGTTACGTATTTAATAGGACTTGAAAAAAGATCTATATCCTTACATGTAATGTACACCTATCAAGCAAGTACACTTAGGAAGCTGTGATAGCCCAGCGGTGAGACCGTGCAACTCTTTCACAGCTTCAAAACCCGGCAGGCACCAATGAGTTTTTCTGTTAAAACTTATTTGTCTTTTTGATAAATAAATAAATATATGGGACATTTACACACACGGTCGTCCGTCCCCAAAGTAAATATCTTAATACTTGTGTTATGGTTGACGGACAACTGGTATATATACTATATATATAAGTTAAAATACATACTTAAATACAAATACACATCCAGGCTCGAAGGACCAACAATTTGTTTATAGAAAATGTTGGCCCTCGGCAGGAATCGAACCCGCGACCCGCGGAGCTGAAGGCAGGGTCACTACCCGCAGCGCCAACGGGCCAGTCAAATTAAAAATACCTCAAAATCAAAATAATTGCAATTTATCACAAGCTTTTCGGTGACCGAAAACATCGTGAGGAAACCTGCATATCTCTAGAGAATTCTAGGGATATGTGTAACCTACCAATCCGCATTGGAGCAGCGTGCTACGTAGCTCAAACCTTATTCTCCAGAAACGGAGATAGGAGGGTTATGCCCAGCTGTGGGATAGTAACAGTAAACTTATAGACCTAGCATAGACGGGCCTCATTTAATCCATATGCCTGACTGATGCTATAAACGAAATAGCCTCTCTGTCTACTACACGTTTTCTTGGCTTAATCACTAGCTCAATAATGATGTAGTTTAGTACAATGGAATCTTATATTCCGTACTAACATATCACTCATGGGCTGCAAATAATGGCCAAACTAAAAAACACTGGTGTTTTGGACTTGGAATATGTAAATGTTGAAATGCACATTCTTTTCAGCAGCAATAAAGGCATAACTCATAATTAGGCCGTTTGTTCAAGTAAACTAAAGTATTTTTTATGCATTGTCTTTAGCATTGAAAACTTTAAGCCCATTTATCTTAAAACATGATTTTTTGAGTTATGCCACTTTTGCAGCCCATGAGTAATATATGAGAAATAAATTAAACACTTCGTTATTACAGGAATTTAAAACTTAAATTGATGAAAACGTAGTTGCGGAAACAGTTTGTTTATTATTTCTCTTTTAACATGGAATAGAAAAAAAGGCGAAAAATTACGTTACACTTGACGCTAATGAAAAATTTTTAGCACTTGTTCAAAGTGCTAAAAATTTGATACATAGTTAACACTTTAGGCGGAGCAACGGTGTTACACGTTCTATTTGATAAATGCTTATTGAAACAACGTTTATACACGTCTGAAAAAAAGGTATCATCCTTTAACAACGTGTATAACGGCTGAAGCTTGTACTAATTTCCTAAAGCTTTTTGGGCTTATAGCGCCACTCGACGTTCGTTTTTTTGTATACGTGTATCAAACGCAGAACGTCATAAATCATAATTTATTTTGTACTAGCTCTGCCAACAACGGCTTCGTCCGCGTGGAATTTATTGATTTACGAAACTTTTCCCATACATAAAAGTAGTTATTGTGAGTTAACGGTGAGCGATAGAGATATGCTATCGCGGACTTTTTTGTAGTATTTTTATAGAACTACAATTCTCTACTACATTACTTTAGCGTATCTCTGCATTTTTACGCAGCGCACGCAACTAAAGCTCCCAGCAAGCAAGTTTTTTAACAACTGCCCGATCTCTTCAGCACAATTTAAATAATACCGATATGTACTATTTGCTTAACCATCCGGAAGTATTGCACTATCTTTAGGTGAAAACCATTGAAAAATCCTTTCGGTACATTTTGAGGAAATCGATTACGTACAGACAGACAGCTTTTTGGGACTTTGTTTTATAATAAGTAAAGATAAGAAAATATATAACAAACATTTAAAAACCAATTTGCTACGTTCAAAGTGTTAAAACGAACTCCCGGGGGAAGTCAAACACTGTCCCCGTTATCCCAGTAATATATTCAACATAAACTATATTTGAAAGTCCAATAAACGGAAATTGTTGATATTAATTGACCGCGCTTGTATTCAAATAGCTTCCGCAGTGCGAAACTACTGAAGTGATTGGCGACTCCGTTCCGGGATTATTGCCCGGTATGGTATTATTGGATGAATGAATGTATGAATGGAAACGACATTCATTCGTTTATTCATACATTCCAAATGAATGATGAATGATGAATGAGTGTTTCACGGCTATTTTTAAGTGAACACTGTGGAGAAACGCTAACAGTGTGGCCAAACTCAGAAAAGGTGATGGCGGCTACGCTATTGAATACGTCCACCACCAACCCGCCTGTAATATGTTATATACATTGAAGTGTTTACTTAGTCTAGTATATGTACTACAGAATCGAGTAAGAGAGGAATAGTATAAGCTGTGATAGCCAAGCTGTGAGACTCTCTAGAGGCGACATAGGTTCAAACCCCGGGCAGACACCTATGAGTTTTTATATTAAAACTTGTGTCTAATTGATAATTGCAATTTATCTTACGCTTTTCAGTGAAGGAAAACATCGTGAGGAAACCTACATATCTCTAGAGAATTCTAGGGATATGTGTAACCTACCAATCCGCATTGGAGCAGCGTGGTAGGTCTTAGCTCCAATATTTCTCTCCTAAAACGGAGAGAGGAGGCCTTAGCCTTAGTGAGCATAGTAACAGGCCGTTACTTTACTACTTTTATTGCAGTCTACAGCCGCAGCAATAACACTAATGAAACTTTGTATAGGTAAACCCTCTATGAGATAGATGAAAAATTCGCCGAAAGCCTTAAAGTCAGTGTTTTCCAACCTTTTTAGTTAAATGCCCCAACTTAGCCTCTAAAATTACTATGCCTACCTATGTATTATGTATATATACATAATTTTTAATATTAAAAAAAAAATTCGCATACGAAACTTAATTTGTTTTTTGTTTTAGAACGAAGAATTTGATTTGTGTTTAAATTTGGCTTTGAAATCTGGGAGTGCATTAAAATGACATGACAGGTTTCCTAAATATAGAAAAGTTATGTTAATAATTCCTGCATTGTTTCAGATATTTTCTTCAATATAACATTAAGAAGAAAAACTCTATTCTACACAGTCAACTTAATAGTGCCCTGCGTTGGAATATCGTATTTATCCGTCCTAGTATTTTACTTACCAGCCGATTCTGGCGAGAAGATCGCGTTGAGCATATCAATACTCCTATCCCAGACTATGTTTTTCCTCCTCATATCCGAAATTATTCCATCAACATCGCTCGCTTTACCTCTGCTCGGGAAGTATCTTTTATTCACGATGCTGTTAGTCGGCCTCTCGGTTGTAATAACTATAGTAATATTAAATGTGCACTATCGCAAGCCGAGCACCCATCAAATGGCGCCTTGGGTGAGGAAATTCTTTATAACTAAACTACCTAAGTTACTACTAATGCGGGTGCCAAAGGACTTGTTGAGGGATCTCGCCGCGCAGAAGATAGCTGGAAGGAATATGAAAAAGAATAAATTTAAGGATGCCCTAGCTGCTGAACAGACGAATTCAAACGCTTCTAGTCCTGACTCCTTGCGACATCATTTGCCTGGTGGATGTAATGGGTTGCATTCAACAACGGCAACAAATAGGTAAGACATTCTGTTAGGTCATATAAAATTATTGTCCAATGAATAACTTCTTTACTCATTTTACATTTAACGCCGTGTGGTATCTAGCATAGGATAGACCACCCTCCTTTCTTACCGAGCTGTCGTAAGAGGCGACTTAGGTATGTGCGGTGTGGTATCCGGCTGCATAGAATAGACCACCCTCATTTCTTACCGAGGTGTCGTAAAAGGCGATTAAGAAAAATTGACGTCAGGCAGGCGGCCGGTCGTAAAATACGCAGCCAAATCATGTGACAACGTGTTTGTAACATGCTGTGTCGACCCCGCTTAGAGTGGAATAAGGGCAGAAGAATGATGACTAATTTTTATATTTAACTAGCTTTCCGGCCACGCGTTGTTGTGACTTAGCGTAGTTTCGCTTCACCTCGAAACAAAACTCAACAGATACGCAAAATGCTCCGATCGCCACCAAACTTTACAGTATCATCCGATATGTCATTCTAAAGATTGAATGAAAATTTCATTAAAATCGGTCTCGCCGTTTTGGATCTATAAAAGACTACAACCGAACATTTATTTTCAAATATAAGATAATATTAATGTTCCGCACAAAAGTGCGGGCGGATGAAACAACCTCCGAGACCTGGGCCCGTCGTCTCGGCGTCTCAACCTACCTTATGCGGCCGTCAGCTGTATGCGGTCCGGCCTCATGAATCACTGCGTGTATATGTGTAGGTGTGTATGTGCGCTTGTATGTACTTGGCCGATTCCTGAACCCGTTGGCTCGCCTCTGCAGTCTTCCACGGACACGTACTGTCTATTTCTCCCGGAGTATACACTTCACCAACGCGGTTAAATAACACAAATAACACGCGGTGTGCACACAACCTTCGTAAGGTCACGCGTTATTGAATCGTCCCATATCGGGGAACATTAACCCGAACGCGCACTAAAACCGCGGACGGTCGCGTCTTCTCAAAACGCTTCACTGATTGAACGCGTCACTAAATCTAAAAACCACACCCAAAACGCATAATTACGCGTGTGCGTCATACAATAAAGTCGTATACAGGCGCGCGCGCGTCCTGTCTTATCGTAATCCAAAACGTTACTAAGTGGCGGACGTGACCGGCGGCAATCGAATGCACAAAGGTCGTTGACCCGGCCGGTCGCGCCGCGTCGCGCGTCAATTTGTACAAAACAATTAAGGACAATACAATAATTTTTTTATCTATTTAATTTTATAACAAGCGAATTCCGATAACAAAGAATGTGAAAAATAGTAAACGTATACCGGTTATACTCTTATTTTATCGTGTAAGCCCGACTTGTTGCATGCCCATACGGGGCCCTTACTCATGAGCTCTTTAGGGCATTATCACGGCCAGTTCTATACCAAATCCACGGACTTTGAACTACGAACTATGTGCTTGTTCTGTTTTCGAATTAAAAATTCCATAGCCTTGTTCTGTTTTTGAACATTCAGATTTAAATACCTGTGAAAAATTATAAAAACCATTTTTTGTATATTATTTTTATGCTTGCAAAACTAGGTTTAGCGGCCTAGTTGGAGCACTCGGCAGCCTCGGAGCCGGATACAACGGCCTACCTTCTGTGATGTCAGGCTTAGATGATTCCCTCAGTGATATAACTCCTCGGAAGAAATATCCATTTGAGCTAGAGAAAGCCATTCACAATGTCATGTTTATACAGCATCACATGCAACGGCAGGATGAGTTTAATGCGGTATGTATGAAAGGTTTAAATTAAGTGTAAAGAAAGCTTATAGGTAATGAATATGACACAATTAAAGATCATTTTATGTGTAATAAATGATGAAAATACTTGGACTTAGAAACTTCTAACTTCGATCGAGACCACAGTTTTATTAATTAAATTAAAAATGCATATAGTTGAGTGTCCTACTCGAAAAGAGCAATATTCGTAATCAGTACTTAGTAAATTCATTAATCTTTTTTTTATTTGCAACATGAATAACTTTGGAAAAACATTATTAAAAAAAAAATTGTACAAAGGTCAAATTATCCCTTTTCTGTTTTCTTTGGTTTCTGCCAGTTTTTGGTACGCAAAAGACGACTAAGGTAAGTTGACGTCAGGCAGGCGGCCAGTCGTAAAATACATAGCCAAATCATATTTAACATGTCGTGTCGACCCCACTTAGAGCGGGATAAAGGCAGTAGAATGATGATGATAAATTATAATGGTTCTTGAGGATTCAAAAGTGCTTGAAAAACCTGTTGGAATAAATATTATTTTGAGTTGATTTGATTCAATCCTGTTTTTACTTCGGGAACTGCAATAACACAAAATTATTTGAAAACTAAATTCGAATGAACAATTGTGTGTGCAAGACCTTACAAGATATTACTGGAATATAACGATATTGTTTTTTTGTATTGATGTAGAAAAATCTAATTGTAAATATATAACTATCAAAGTCTGCCTACAAGGTACCCCTTTGCCGCACGTGCAGTCGCTCTAAATTTTGAATTCTCCGCTCGACATGTATAACTAATTCATCTAGTTTCCGAGCACTTGACCCGACATAAATGGGACCTTTAATGACGTGGCAGCACTTTTGGAGAAAATACGTACGATTTTATGCAATCTGAGGTCACATTTATTACTTCGTACCGCAGTACGTTCATTTTGGTTCCGCAGAAATTATTGTCTGGTAATGCGAGATAGCCCAGCTGTGATAGCCCATGCGAGATAGCCCAAGCTGTGATAGCCCAGCGGTGAGACCGTGCGACTCTTTGGAGGGGAACACGAGTTCAAACCCGGGCAGGCACCAATGAGATTTTCTATTAAAACTCATGTGTCTAATTGATAATTGTTTAATGTAAATTAATCACACGCTTTTCGGTGAAGGAAAACATTGTGAGAAAACCTGCATATCTCTATAGAATTCTGGAGATATGAGTAACTTACCAATCCGCATTGGAGCAGCGTGGTAGGTCTTAACTCCAACCCTTCTCTCCAGAAACGGAGAGAGGAGGCCTATTCCCAGCAGTGGGAGTGTAACAGGCCGCTACTTTACTTTAATGCGAGATATCAAATCAAATCAAATCAAAATTATCTTTATTCAAGTAGGCTTTTTACAAGCACTTTTGAATCGTCAAGAATCAATAATTAGATTTAATAAGCTACACTGGTTCGGAATGTTGCTAAGATATGACTTTTAAGTCTAGTTCATGCAAGAAGGATAATGATTAAAAAAAAATATTGAAATATATACAACATTTTAAAAGGTTTCTGCATTTATGACAAAATCCTATGTAGTTTTATTCTTTATATGTGTCCATGTAGTTTTTAAGTGTACGTTGTTTATTTTCCTTCTGGTTTTGAGTAAGGCGGCAACACTAGTTAACTTTGACTGCGTTCAATTTAATTACCTTGGAAATTCAGGCCCAAGAAGTTTTATTGGTTACAAAGGAAATTATTATTTTTTATATAAGGCAGCTGTAAGAAATTAGGGAATTAAATCCCAGACCGAAATATATTTCTTTTAAAGTGAAAATTTGAAAATCTGCAACAATTTATTACCTTATACATTACATTATATATTTATTACATTATATTTGGTACCTACTGTTTAATTTTTAGGAGATAATTTCTTTATGTGGAAGCTATTTTGGACTTACGGTATCAAAAATATAGTACCTGAGAATTATACGGCTTAGTTTTCACATAAGGTTACCTTTTATTAACAACTGTTATAATTGTAATGGAAATACTGATACACTCAAAACGATATGAGAATCACTAAAATTTTTTTTTTTTATTCTAATATTGACTACGTACCATTAATCCAATGTTGCAACTAGGCAGTAAAAGAATAATCTATACTATTCTATACTAATATTATAAAGAGGAAAGATTTGTATGTTTGTTTGTATGTATGTATGTATGTTTGTAACGTTTTCACGCAAAAACTACTGGACCGATTTCAAAAATTCTTTCACCATTGGAAAACTGCTTCTTCACTGAGCAACATAGGCTATATGTCATTTTCAAAAAAATAGGGATCCCTAATAAAACTGTAATAAGTTGGGCAAAATTTATCGTAAACATCTTTCATCGCGTGCGCTGCGGAAACTATTGATGATAGAACAAAAATGTACTACAGTATTATAGAACGTATCAATATCAACAAAAAAGTCCCCATACCATATGTCTAACTATTATAGTTATGCCAATATAACTACTTTTTTACATTGTAAAAGTTGGTAAAAGTGCCGACAATAGTCAAACCATTTTATTCATATCTCTGTATTAATCCTTATCTCATTAAATCATATTTTATTAAAAACTGTTTCAATGCCTGTAAAATGCTTTTTAAATTATTAAAATCCGACATCCCGATCAAAAGATATTACGTATTTAAGAATGTAAACCGAAAGAAAATAATGCCATAACAAATTCATTGTAGCGACCGTTATATCAGGGCCTGTATTTGGTGAGTTAGCTCTTATTCCAAGAATACTAATGATACCCATCTTTTATAATTAAATAATCTACAAATAAATCTATAGTCCGACTTCGTAGACTTTCCACTACCACGAGATCGGTATTGAGGCGGGTGAAACCGCGGGGCATTGCTAATGCCTAATATATTGGTAATATTAGTAAGCAAACTCTTATAAAATATATAGAATATCGCAAAGACTGTGTTCTTTATACATTAACAATTATTATTAACAGGAGGATCAAGATTGGGGCTTCGTGGCCATGGTGCTGGATCGCCTGTTCCTATGGATATTCACCATCGCATCAATTGTGGGGACCTTCGCTATACTTTGCGAGGCGCCTTCTCTGTACGACGACACCAAGCCTATAGACATGATGCTATCTTCCGTAGCACAACAACAGTTCTTGCCTGTCGATAGTGGTGATACTTAAACATAACGTGTACGCAGTTACGGTGTATGTGGCAGTATGGTAGCAGTTATAATATTTATATATTACAAACTCGAAAGTAAGTTAGTAAGTCCGTTATACTCTCACGGCTAAACCGCTAGAGCATTTTATAAAATTAGGCGTTACTTTGCGGAGATCCATGATACAAAAGTAATAATAAAAATTATTTTATTTACATTTTTTGGCGATCGAAAAGTTCATTGTCAAACGAATGGTGCACTATACATTTAGCACCATATATATTTTCTTTTTACTGTATCGCAGATTAAAGCAAAATTTTTGTTATTACTTTCGCTAGAGTCCTATCAACCAAATTTGGTGCAATTTCGAAATTTGTAAAGCGCTAACATATATGGCTATTAAATCGTTTTTCCCTAAATGAACTTACTTAATTTTGCACAATTGAAGGTATTTTAACGCTTTAAGTGACGCTAATGGGATTACGTTTGCAATTAGTTAAAATAAGAGGAAATATAGCATTACAGTGGTAGGAATACGATAATGAATATAGCAAAACTGAACTTTTCGATCGCCAAAAAATGTAAATAAAAGAATATTAATCGCATTGTCAATTTTTAATTTATGATTATATTAACGATCTGGAATCTAATCTATTAGGGCTATCAATGCTCAATGAATTTAAAAGTATGATGGAATCGAATAGATGTTATTACTTTTGCATATTTATTTAGATTGCCACAGATTATCATAAAATTATGCTGGTTTTACCTACTTCTCTAAAAAAAGTTTTATTACAATTTCTATTTTTTAATTAAATTATAAATGTTACACATTGTTTGCCTCTACACTAGTAGAAGCAAACAATGTTTTTCCGATTTTAATTAACCCATTATATGTAGATGTTATATTTAAGTATTAATAATAATCGATTATTAAAGCCAACAAAGGCTGTGATTTACAAGCTCATTAACCATTTTAATTATAAGTACGTGTGTAATTAATATTCGTAGTCCATATTCATAAGAATAGATAAATAAATAATAAAGCGCACTAGAGACTTGCGTTTGGTGTTTTTGTTTTTTTTTATTCGAGACAATAATGCTAATAATGTTGCTTACAATAAATTTTCACACATTTTTCGCATGGTAACACACCAAAATATGAACATATCATCATATATCGAAATTAAATGTAATCATTGGAAATATTGAGTTAAAAGTTAAAATAAATTAATAAAATACAATTCAAAATGAATAAAATTAAACAAATATAGTAACAAATCCCTTTGAAGAAACCATGCTCATTATAAATGCGGAACTCTGTATTTGTCTGTCTATTATTTAATTTTAGTTAAGGACTGACTATTTTACTGACATTATCAAATGGTCTAACAGAACATTTAAATCTTTAGTTTATGTATCTTATAGATATAATATTTATAATATTTTTTATTTTACGTTCGCCCCTATGCCATCTCTTCTTTTTTTTTGCTTATGCTATGACCTCTACCCAAGGGTTGCCTGGAAGTGATCGCTGCGTAGCGATAAGGTACAATGTACTTCTAAGTTATGTATTCTTTTGTTATTTTAAAATTTTGGTGTACAATAAAGTATATTTCTGTTGAACTATTTAAGATTGCTTGTATGGGTAGCGCGGCGCAGTACGATTTTTGTCGTGGAGCCTATCCTCCTGATGATGCTTCGGTTTCGGGGCGAAACGATCGTCGAGATTGTGGTGGTGGGTGTGTGTGCTGCTTTTGTGTGCGTTGTTGCTGGTGAATTGCGCCTTGGGGTGCATGTGGTGGCTGGTCCTGCATGTATAAGGTGCGTAGATTTTGCGTGCTTCATACACATTGGCTTTGCATGCATTCACTTAACCCGTGCGGATTATAGCAAAGTAGTAAGTTCTGTTATATTGCTTATATTTCTGTTCTCTATTTTTTTTTTAATTTTATTTGAAATTTAAATTTGTATTAATTTGGACCATATATAAGTTAGGTTTAGTTAGGTTTTAGACAAATTCATAATTTTTGTAGTCTTAGTTTTCGTTTAAAAAATGTTTCATCTCAGAAAACAAAAGATTTGTCAATTATGTGCAATCAGAAATTGTATCGGTTTTGAATATTGCGTTGTTTTAATAAAATTTGCAATAAGTTTACTGAATATGGCATTTTTGAATTTTTAATTTTTATGAAATGGAAATTTTTAGGAATTCCTAAATAGTTGGAAGGTAATGAATACCTCTCGACTGTTTAGAGTAAGGTTGTGTTGGTTATGTAATTTAAGTAGGTTTTCTATAAATATAAAATAGATAATGTCCGTATAGCTAAAAATAATCATGGCTGTGCTAGTGTCAAAAATTTTTTTTTCTACATTTCATACTTATAGTATGATGTATGTAGGACTTATAAAATATTGGTGAACGCCGAAAGTGAAATTAATGTCAAAAAAGACGTCTAGTTGCAACATGCTTATACATGTCCCGACTATCTATCTCGTCACACTTATTTTTTAAAGCTGTAAGCCAAAATTTCACAGCGACACAGAAAAATCGTCAGTGACAAGACGATGATAGTCAATCTCGGAAGATACTAGCATCTTGCGAACGTCGCCTATAGAGTGCCTCCTGGTCATGCCATTACAGCAGTTTAAAAACACTGTTAAAAAGAGGCTGATACAGAAAGCCTACTATACTGTTGAAGATTACTTAGATGATAAGGATGTGTGGATATAGGTGCACTTCTACCCTGTACAAGACAGTAATAAATAAATGTAACTAGTTCTAAGATTTATATTTTAAAAAGAGCAACCGCCGAGTTTCTTGCTGGCTCTTCTCGGCAGGAACAGCTTTCCGAACCAGCAGTAAAGTTGACGATACAAAAGCACTTGTTTACAAGTTTACTTGAATAAAGAATATTTTGATTTGATTTGATTTAAGGTCGACTTAGAAAGTTGAGTCGTGGAGACCAAAATCGCACTCCTTAAGCGAACGAATATCACTTCTCCCTCTCCACCCTCTCACTTAACACACTTCGCTTACTGTTAGGCGTATTTTGCATTTTACAATATTACTGCCACGAAACTAGTGAGTGGCAGCGGTTAAGTCGCGCGACTAATCAGACGGTCGCGCTGCAGCCGCGATGGCGGTTTATCGCCGCATCGCAGCCCCCATTACGGCTTACACCTCCGAAGAGCCAGAGAACTCTGACAGCCGTTTGCAAGAGACGCAGCGCTCCATGCTTTTTTTTTTTTTCGAATGTGTCTAATGCTGTTAGCCCTAATGGCTTTTACAGCGTCACCGGTGGGATGGGCGAGCGCAGAAGCTTTGCCGGGTAAAATTGATAAGAAGCGAGTGTTTTTAGGCACTCGTAACTTCTTGGGAGCGTCGCCTTAAGGGTGTCTCCTGCGAGACCGAACCTCGGCTTAAAGCGGCGTGTTTTGGAGGACTGTATCTAACACATTGACTTTGAAGAAGTCTGCATGACGGCGGCCGCGGCAGAGGGCTGCGGCCGCTTGACACAAGCAAGCGGGGACCTCGTCTTCGCCGGCGAAGACGCTGTTTGTGTGAATGTTGTGTATAGATCTTGTTTGATGCTGTAATAGCATCGTCAGGGTCGTTAAGGACGCTCTTAGGGCGCCTGTGAAAACAGTTGGGAAAGTTAAACACTTTATAGTTGGACGCGGCCACTATAAGGGGGTTCGGGTGTGTGGACGCTTTCTCGAAGTAAGTCTTCGAGAATCGTTTGAGAAGATCGGCTATCGTGGGAAGATCGAGATCTCTATGGAGATTCACGTTGCGCACGAACCACGGACAGCCAGTGGCTGTACGCATGAATCGATTTTGAAGTGTCTGCAACGGACACAGTCGTGACTTAGGAACGTGCGCGAACGCGACGCTCGCATAGGTCATTATGGATCTAATGCAAGTCTTGTAAAGCGTCTCTTTGTTGCGAAGTGACAGTTTACTAGTCTTTCACAATATCGGATAGAGGCGTATCGCTCCATGCCTTTTTCCCACGCAATTTATACAGTCCACAACCGCAAAGGCAAGTGCTTGACTTGTTTTCCAGTATACGCCTTAACCGAATCTCCGCAGGGGAGAACAAAGGATCGCAGAACTGCTCCGCTGGTTTTACCACCATTTGCCTTCCACCAGTTCTATTTAATTTTAATTAATTTCCTTTTAAGCATATTTATCGCTTATTTTTAGTATCAATTATATAAGTCACCAAAAGAATTAAATTTCTATAATTTTAAATAGTGTTAGTTATTTGTAATGAATGGCGACATGTTTTAAAAATAAATATCTATTTATTACATATTAATAGTGCTGGAGCAGTGGAGATGAAGTTTTAGTCACATATATTTATTTCATTATTTATAATGCATGATGATATGATCCATAATACAAAAGTAATAATAAAATTATTTTGCTATAATCCGCGATACATCGCAATACAACGTAATGTATCGCGGATTATAATAATTTATTATTACTTTTGTGGAATCTTGCAAGTTAAATTTGACCCACTTCCCGGTGTCCGATTGAGCTGAAATTATAGATACTGGTCCAGTACCGATGACGCTGCGTGTTCATGATAAACATGACCTGATGCTGCTGCCAGGATTAGCTCCACACGAGGGAACCACTCAAAGGTTAACAGTCGGATATTAAATATTTTTAAAAGCTTGTTATCAATGAAGAGCTGTAAAATAGTTTTTCTTTAAATTTACTTTACTTTTCTATTGCTTAGGGAATTGTGTTTTTTTCATTTCAATATTAATATTTGTTTTAATATTGATATTAGTTTTTCATTATAATATGAATTTTAAGATTGTTATAGTTAAAATGGGGTGTAAGGGGGAGGCTCGTCCCAGTCAGTCCTCCTGCCAACCTCACCTGCCCGTGGTGCAGATAACCAACGAGGCTCTGGCGACCGATTAATGGCGGTATAACCATTCCTATAGCTGACCCAAATAATACCAGACCGACAGTGGGCAGCAGCACAGTCGGTGCGACATGGTCAGCACTGCGATCACCAACCCGCATGCCAAGCGTGGTGATAACCGGCAACACCTTCATGGCATCACAAAAGAAACCACAGCCTCTATCGTGTGGTGTGGCGATCCCATGAAGAGACCTATGTCCAGCAGTGGACGTCCACCAGTAGAAGAAGAAAAAGAACTTAAAATTGTTGTAGTAGTTATGTTGTAGTAAAACTTGTTCTTTCTTTGTGGATGTTGTGGGTACATTAATGCATATTTAACGAAGGGTATTAATAAGTTTATAGTATAATAATTTATTTAAATGTAGTAGCCCGTTGGTGCTGTGGGTGACCCTGCCTTCGCTTCGCGGGTCGCGGGTTCGATTCCCGCCGAGGGCCAACATTTTCTATAAACAAATCGTTGGTTCTTCGAGCCTGGGTGTGTATTTGTATTTAAGTATGTATTTAAACTTATATATATAGTGTATCTACCAGTTGTCCCACCACACAAGTACTAAGTTACTTACTTTGAGGACGGACGACCGTGTGTGTAAATGTCCCATATATTAATTTATTATTATTATACACTCGAAAAGAATGACCACCAGTTAGCTACTGGTGGTCATTAAATAAATAAAATAAAATGTATTGTTCTATAATTCATTAAGTCTAACAAGAATTACTACCGCTGTTGGAATTAATAAATTTTTATTGAGATAAATAAGTTGTTGAATGTTTATTTCATTTGATAATTATTCGTATCCCCCGACCAAACGTTATACTCGATCCAACTTAGGAAACTGGATACCCTCGTGTAAAGCCCGGGTGTGTATTGGCTTGAACACTTAGTCAAACCGAGCGACGCCACGGCAATTATTCTGTGTATCGCTCCTGCTGAACTTGTATTAAGTAATAAGTACTGTAGGGGACCGCCTGAATCACCCTGAAAAAAATCTGTTGTTAAAATAGTAGCGAATCATTTATTTAGGATATTTTTGCGGAGGTTCATAATAGAAAGGTATTACAAGTACATTTGCTTCCAAGTATGTTTATTTATGTATGTATAGTACCCGGCATTAAATAATGCACATCAATGTTTAGAACGAAACAGCCGGCCAGTTCGGTTTCGTAGAGCGCTGTCTTTTTTTTTTCTAACTGACTGTATGCTGTTAGCCCTAATGGCTTTTACAGCGTCACCGGGCGGGACGGGCGAGCGCAGAAGCATCGTCGAGGTTGCGAAATGCAGAGAGTAGAGCGCAGAAGCTCTACTAGCGTCGGGGAACGTCGTCCTAAGGGTGCCTCCTGTGAGGCCGGACCACGGCTTAGGGCGACGCGTAGTAGAGGGTTGGTATGACTTAGATTAGTCATTGCGGCGTCGGAAGGGTGACGAGAAGCCACGACCGACCGACTTCAGAAAACTGGGACCTCGTCTTCGCCGGCGAAGACGCTGTGTGTGTGTATTACGTGTGTTGGCGATCGTTATTTGATCGTCGGGGTCATACAGGACGCTTTTTGGACGCCTATATTTTCGGTGGTCGGACCTAACTGGGATGTAGGTGGAAGAAACTGAAATAAGGGGGTTCGGGTGTACCTCAGATTTCTCGAAGTAAGATTTCGAAAAACGTTTAAAGAGGTGAGTAATGGTAGGGAGATCGAGGTCTCTATGGAGGTAAACGTTCCGCATGAACCACGGACACCCAGTGGTTGTCCGCATAAATCGGTTCTGAAGTCTTTGGAGCCTGAGCAATCTGACCTTTGAAACGTGCGCGAACGCAACGCTCGCATAGGACATTATTGGTCTTATGCAAGTTTTGTAGTGTCACTTTGTTGCGGAGCGACATCTTACTTTTCTTGTATCGGATAAAGTCGTCCCATGACATACGCAGCCTTATTGCAGACTATGTGTATGTGCTCGTGGAAGGTCATGGAAGGTTGGGGAGCGCTGTCTCTGTCACTCAGTTAGTATGTGACGTTTCGCACGGGTTCGTCAGTCTGTGCGACGGAGACAATGCTCTATGAAGTAGAATCTAGCCGATTTTCTCTTTCTAAGCCTCGATGTGCATTATTTATTGCCGGGTACTATACGTATGTATGTACGTACTACTACTATATGTTATTTATGTATAATTTCATATATCCTCATTTTATAAAGCACCTCTTACTTGTTGTTCCCGGTATTAATTTTTTTCACCTTCAATGTTGTTAAATTTTTGCAATGTGGTGCAATAAAGTATATAATTTTGTATATTTTAAGCAATTTAAGCATTTTTGTATATAAAAATATAAAACTATAGGTGATGTATATAATAGACAAAGTAGGAACCGATATAAGCTTGCGGCTCCTGCTCTTAGCCTTGCAAAAAAGTACGTAAGTCGTTTGTGGGTTTGTGTATATGATTTTATCATGAAATTCCGATATTGATTTTAGATTTGTCTTTACAGCAGTTTAAAAACACTGTTAAAAAGACTACTATACTGTTGAGGATTACTTAAATGATAAGAATGAATTTGAACAGAGCAACCGCCGAGTTTTCTTCACTCTTCTTGGTAGGAACAGCTTTCCGAACCAGCAGTAGAATTGACGATCCAAAAGCACTTGTTTACAAGTTTACTTGAATAAAACATATTGCGAATTTGAATTTGAAAGTAATGAAAGAATTATATTTCTAAAATCCATTATTAGAGAACATCTATGTAAACTTAGAGTGCACAACAAATGTTCATAACATATAAAGCTATTTAAAGTCATCACTGAACAATAACATCCACTAAAAATTATATTTAATAAAAAAAATAAAAATAAAGCTACGCAGCTTGTCTGTTTATTATCGTATTTTGTTTTTAATAAAGACTCCGTATCGATTTGATACTTTTTTACAAAGACACAATTAAATATGTTGCTAACCTAACCACCCTCATTTCTTATCGAGGTGTCGTAAAAGGTGACTAAATTAAGTCGACCCACCGCGTGGTATTGGCCTGAGTAGAATAGACCACCCTCATTTCTTACTGAAGTGTCCTAAAAGGTGACTAAAGTAAGTCGACCCTCCGTCTGGTATCCGGCTGAGTAGAATAGACCATCCTCATTTCTTACCGAAAGGTCTTACAGGCGACTAAGGTAAGTTGACGTCAGGCAGGCGGCCGGTTGTAAAATAACTTGCCGAAACATTTAACAGCACGTTTAAAACATGATGTGCTGACCCCACTCAGAGTGGGATGAGGGCGGGAGAATATGACACAATTGAATATGTTACATAAAACTAAACTCACCGTACATACACCTGTTCCGTAATCCCACTGTGATGCGCACATTTGATGTGGCTGCATGCCTTTCCAATCTAGGTTTTTATAGTTTTCCAAACGATTGTCGCATATTCTATTATCCAAAATATTAACATCTGTATACCGTAGTTCATAATTTGGCATGTCATGATCTAAAATTTAAAAAGAATTATATACAATTAACTATTTACACGAAGAACTGCTGGATCTCTTAAACTTTTAAGTGACAACCCTGCACTGGAAAACGCAGCGTTTTTTATTTTCCTACTAAGTAAACGGAAGACTTCAGAGGTAGCTCCTGGATCCAAACGACCTAAAATCGTATCGCTAAGATATCCATTGTAAGACCTATTGATTGCTGGAAAGATAGGACGTTATTGGGCCTATTAGTTATTGATTCTCTGTAATTTTTTGAGGGTACCTGTATGTCTAATAGCCCGTTTACTAGGCCTGCATTTTCTGGTTCGAGGCTGCCACTCAAACTCGGTCTTCGTACTATATGATGCAATGCTCACCATATTGCAAATTGTATAATAAATCGTCATATCACATATTATTTTATAGTAAAACAAATTCAAATTCAAATTCAAATTCAAAATATTCTTTATTCAAGTAAACTTGTAAACAAGTGCTTTTGAATCGTCAACTTTACTGCTGGTTCGGAAAGCTGTTTCTACCGAGAAGAGCCAGCAAGAAACTAGGCGGTTGCTCTTTTCAAAGAATAATTCTTATTACTAGTGACATATAGTTATTAATGTCTTGTACGGGGTAGAAGCGCAGTTATATCCACAAATTCTTATCATCTAAGTAATCCTCAACAGTATAGTAGGCTTTCTGTATCAGCCTCTTTTTAACAGTGGTTTTAAACTGCTGTAATGGCATGGCCAAAATTGATTTCGGAATTTTATTATAGAATCTTATACCCATACCCACAAACGATTTACGTACTTTTGCTAGGCGCAAAGCAGGAGTCGCAAGCTTATGTCGGTTCCTACTTTGTCTATTATATACATCACCTAATTCTTTATATTTTTATGTACAAAAATTACATTGTTCGAAATATACTGTGAAGCAAATGTAAGAATACCTATTTCCTTAAACTTCTCTCGCAGGGAATCACGCGGACTTAAATTGTAAATGCCACGTATGGTTCCAAATCCAAAATGCATGTCGAAAATTAGTTTTTGAACAATGAAATTAACTCATTCATGAGCGTTCAGTAGGTTAACTAGATATGCTATTGAAAAAAAAATATTGACAGATTTACCACTGTCAAAGCCCCATCCAGTAACTACGAAAGGGTCGCTCATATTAAATTCTTCGTTGGTTGGTAAACAGGCTGGCATGATGAATTTTGTAAATTTTACATTTTCAATTAACTTGACCAATGCTATATCTTTATATTTCAACGGAGATTCATAGTCGCTATAGGTTATAAGTTTCTCAATAGGAATGTTTTTCGCCAACTCAGCTGGGGAATTCTGTAATAAATAAGTTTCTTTCTTGTATTTATTTTTGCGGTGCAAATTATTTTGGAATACAATATATTGTAGGACACACAAATAAAAATCAAATCAAATCAGCATCAGCAGAGCATATCAAGGATCAATATGATTAATGAAGCTACAACTGTTTGATCACGTTATTTGTGTTAGTGCGAGTTATTTTTACTTTTGTATTGTTTTTAAGTTGTCAATTTTTTTTAATTTATAACAAATATGTACAAGTTATATCTATTTTAAATTACTTACACGCTACTACTATACAAATCATGCCCACGTGGAATGGTCCCAAGAATGCTGGCAGCGTTAGTTGTCAATTAAAATTTATTTACTATTCATTTATTTATTTATATATGTATATGTTTACCAATTCTTTGTCACCAATAACAAAGTATCAAGTTACTTACTTTGAGTAAGGACAGCCGTGTTTAAAAAAACTGCAATCGTAATTTATATTTCCTAAATAAAATATGAATGAATGAATGAATGAGTGAAAAAATATTTATTCTTCAACACACAACAACAGAATAAATTAACAGTACATTTACAGTAAAAATAGAAAATAAAATAAAATAACGTCTTATACGACTATAGCTTGGCAACGCAAACCCATTGCTGATTTTCAGCGCCTTCGTTCGCTTAATGACGGCATAGACGGCACTGTTCAATAACGAACATTAAAAAATTATAAACTATAAGGTAATAGTAGAATTTAAAAAATATAACATAATAATAACTAAAACAAATATTTTATCTCCAAACAATCCAAATACTACTAAGTAAAACTATCAATTGAAGAAAAACTAAACTATTCAGTTCTATATTAATAAATAAATATTAGAGTAACAAATATAAATTATTATAACACCTTTTAATTCTTATAATTATTAAAGTACTCGCTAACTTTTACTTATAAATAATAAGTATAGGCTATTTTGACTAATTGCTTTGTCAACTTATGCCGTATGGTATCCGGTTGAGTAGAATAGACCCCCCTCTTTCTTACCAAGGGGTTGTAAAAGGCGACTAAGGTAAGTTGACCCACCGTGTGGTATCCGGTTGAGTAGAATAGACCACCCTCTTTCTTACCGAGAGGTCGTAAAATACGACTAAAGTATGTTGACCCACCGTGTGGTATCCGGTTGAAAAGAATAGACCACCCTCTTTCTTACCAAGGGGTCGTAAAAGGCGACTAAGGTAAGTTGACCCACTGAGTGGTATCCGGTTCAGTAGAATAGACCACCCTCTTACTTAGCGAGGGGTCGTAAAATACGACTAAAGGAAGTTGAAGTCAGGCAGGCGGCCGGTCGTAAAATACGTAGCCTAGAATAGAATCTAGAATCATCTGACAACATGTTTGTAACATGTGCCGAGTGTGATAAGTGCAGGAGGATGATGATGCTTTGTCAACGTAATTAAGAGAAAATAATTTAATATTACTTACTTTAATGTACCGACTGCCAAGCTTAACCAAGTATGGCTCGGGACTTACGAGATCCTTACGATCAAAGAACACACAGTGCGCTGCTGTAAGCAGAAACCTTTCACTTATTAAGGTCGCGGCACACAGAAAGATAGGTTCATGGCTGCTTTTCAACTTCCACCCCAAGGCACCCTAAAATTAATGATTAAACAAAAATGATTTATAGAAGCAGGCGTTACTTTGCGGAATTCCATATTACAAGCAATACAACAGAACTAACTACTTTGCTATAATCCGCACGGGTTAAGTGAATGCATGCAAAGCCAATGTGTATGAAGCAGGCAAAATCTACGCACCTTATACATGCAAGACCAGTCACCACATGCACCCCAAGGCGCAATTCACCAGCAACAACGCACACAAAAGCAGCACACACACCCACCACCACAATCTCGATGATCGTTTCGCCCCGAAACCGAAGCATCATCAGGAGGATAGGCTCCACGACAAAAATCGTACTGCATCCTCCTGATGATGCTTCGGTTTCGGGGCGAAACGATCGTCGAGATTGTGGTGGTGGGTGTGTGTAAACTTATAAACTTATAAACGCACTGGGTAGTGAACCTGGCTTCAGCTCCGCGGGTCGCGAGTTCGATTCCCGCCGAGGGCCAATATTTCCTATAGACAATTTGTTGGTTCTACAACTTATTGGTACTTCTTCTTCTGTTGGTTTCGTGGTCTACAAATATACACCCAAGCTCGATATTTGTATTTAAAATAAATATGTAGTATATTTACCAGTTGTCCGTCACCCATAACACAAATATTAAATTACTATGGGGACGGACGGCCGTGTGTGTAAGTAATATATTTATATATTTCTTTATCATATATTGAAATTAAATAAAATAATCCTAGTTAAGAATATTATAAAAAATACTACTGTTATCTTATATATCACTGTCAAGTAATCAACGTGAACTCGGTTGTATAATTGGCGTTGTTTTCATTGAATTGTTTTACTACAGTAGCAAAACCAGCCTAAAATATGCCTATAAAGAGAAATCTATCTGTCCTTTTTATTATTATTATTAAGTATTATAAGTCTATAATTATTTTGCCGTCAAAAGTATGATAAATTTCAAATTCCATGAAAAATTTTATTAAGCTTAGATCCATTACCATAGCCTAATGTATATGTTACACATATTCCAAAAAAAAAGTTTATTTTTTTTAAATATTTTTTTTACTTATATTAACTATACATTGTAATAGCTCAGTTAAATTTATCTAATAAATAGAAATCAAAATATAGAAAAACTTCTTAAATTAACTCTTTCGACGTACAACGTGAAACGCGAAACAACGTGATAAAAAACCTCCTTTTAATTACAGATTTGAGTCGGCTTTGACACATCGTGAATTAGAAAGCTTAGGTTGATAATAGATGGCGTTTTTAAATGTCATCCTATTCCTGTGGAATTAACAGGACTTCTATAGCATTTATGTTACCCCGGTATACAAGGAATAATTGTGCCAAATTTCATAGAAATTGGTTCAACGGATTGGCCGTGAAACGTAACAGATAGACAGACAGACTTTCGTTATTAAGGATACTAAGGATATTATATTATTCTACATAGGTTTCCTCACGATGTTTTCATTCATCGAAAAATCATTTAATGACGTTTAAATAACAATTGAACATGTAATTTTTTTAAGTTAAATTATTTTTTTTATCCTTCATTGCATTACGATGAAAAAAAAATTGAAATGCACAAACCATATGTGGAAATTCTGCAGCTTTCACACTTTTCCCATTAATAATCGAAATATCGTTTTTGCCGTTGCCTGTAGACCAAAATAGTGAAATCAGACACAATTCCCGTAGCAAAGTATTAAATATTTAAAATATTAGTATTTAAATAATAATACTAAGAACCATTTTTCATTTTTATAATCCAATCTATATAATAACTAGTAATACGTGCTTCTCCCGTGTGAAATTCAGTGTTTAGCACGTTATAGTCACTCGAGTCTCGGCAGGAAACTGGCTTTCTGATACGCTACACCGTATTTATACCTATTCCCCCCTCTAAACTACAATCGACACCGGTTTGTTACTACCCCACTAAAAATTGTTGTAAAACGACCTCTTCAACTCAATTTACATAAAACCGTTATGTACTATTAACTTAAACCTTTCGGAGGAATTGCACTACCTTTTAGTAAAAACCGCACTAAAATCCGTTCAGTAGATTTTGAGCAAATCGATTACAAACAGACAGACAGGTTTGGGGACTTTATTTTATAAGAAGTATTATATATTATATTATATAAATAATCAAGGGATTTCAACGCCACACGTTCTTGTACCGTTTCAAACCAGAGACTTCCAATTCTTTTTTAAGATTATCTACCCATCAAGAGAGATGGCTACCATTACTGTGGTTTTCATTGCAGATTCGTAACTCTAACACCTAACTATTTCAAAGCCCATTCTTCGTATTGTGTGTGCCCATTACCACTTCAGCTTCGAAGCACGATTAGTTATATCGACAATGATTCGTCTACGGATCTCTGCAATATTAATATGAGCTAACCGTTTAACTCAGACATTGCCTGCGTGGTACGCGGGCGTTCAACTCTTGTTATATAGTACCCGGCATTAAATAATGCACATCGATGTGTAGAACGAAACAGCCGGCCAATTCGGTTTCGTAGAGCGCTGTCACTGTCACTCAGTTAGTATGTGACGTTTCACACGGGTTCGTCAGTCTGTGTGACAGAGGCAATGCTCTATGAAGCAGAATCTAGCCGATTTTCTCTCTAAGCCTCGATGTGCATTATTTATTGCCGGTTACTATTTATAACGCTAGAAGCGCTTGCCGCTCGCATGTACCTCAGTTCTCTTTCTCTTCCTACCTCCGCGCCCTTGTTGCAGACGAGGTGTGAGTTAAACGGTTAGCCTCTACTAAAATTTTTAATTTAGAAGAGATACATTGTAATTTAACCCATATTACTAATGCAGCGAATTGTGTTAGATTAATAAATATACTTACAGTTACCTTTTTCCTGTCTCTGAAATAGTTCGTAAATATATTCCATGCACTCTAAAACAAAAAGAGAATCATTATAGTCCAGTCTAGTATATTTTTTCATTATTTATTTACACTTTTAAAGTTTTGTGCACCAAAAGTAAAAAATATATTTAGAACTAGTCAGATTTAAATTAAGTAGTCTAATACCAGAAATAAAACTTTTAAATAAGAGAGATAATTCCTTTACATAATGGAGATCTACTTGAAGTCAGTTTTTTTAGTGAACGCAGATAATATATTTAATATATTTAACTGTAAAATCTAGCTGTTTTGCCTGTTTTCGAACAAAAACATATTTTCTTTATCATACAAATTAGCCCCGCTATATAAACTTATACAGTACCAAATTTTTTAAATAAAATTTTGGACAAAGTTGGTGAGAGCGTAACAGACACACAGACATACAGACTTTTGCATTTGTAATATAATATTGGATAAAAGTTTTATTAATAAATACATTTTTAGTATCATAAAGTGACTTACTGCGTTCACTGAGCCGCTCCGAAACTTTCGAGAAATCTGGCATTTCCTTTGGCTCGCATGTATTTTGCACTTCACGAACAGTTTCGACTACTTTTCTTACATTGTCTAGTCTTGAATTTGATTCAACTTTATTCGATCCATCTATTTCTACAGTTATCGAAAAGGATAACGCTTCTGTAAATTTAAAAGTTTTAGAATACTAATTAAAAAGTTTAAATCGAAACAAATGTTGCACAAAGTTGTTTGCCTGGCTAGTATCGTATATAATATATTTCTATTGTATCTTTGTTTTACATGACCCAAATATAATTTTATGTATTACGTAATATTTATTAGTAACCATCGCCGCAACTGAACATACTCTCCAATCGTTCCACACTCAGTATGGAAGTTTTATGATAGCAGTAAATGAAATAGAAAATAAATTTTATTAGTTATACAATAAAGTCTATTTGAACAAATTTTCGATCAATGAAAGAACATTTAGTATAAATTTTCCTCCATATTACACAGACCAAAACTTTTAAAGATTTCAAACGAATATTTTAATTTCAAATATTTGTGTATACTGCGTTTTTCGATCCGAAATTTATATTTATTTATATTACTTACACACTTGTCCATCCCCAAATCAAGTAACTTAATACTTGTGTTATAGGTGACGGATATATTATAATATAATAATATTATACATACTTAAATACAAGTAAAATATACACCCAGGCTCAAAGAACCAACAAATTGTTTATAGAAAATGTTGGCCCTCGGAGGGAATCGAACTCGTGACCCGCGAAGCTGAACGCAGGGACACTACCCACTGCGCCAACAGGCTTAAGCTGATTAATCAAAATCAGAAAACAGATAAAAATGATGTCCTTAAAGAATACTTACCTAAAGATAACGTAAGCAACGCAAAGAAAAAACTTAGACACCACATTGTTGTACATAAATTGAAAATTTAGATTTTTTAACCTAAGTGCTTGTTAGGTTTTTTTAGGTTTACAGATTACAGTATTACAAAATGTTAATTCTAAAATGGCAGAATATAATCAGACTTTGAAAGTTGTAAATTTAATTCTTTAACAGTTTTATTATATACATCCCGTCCCGATGAAGTTTAAAATTACACTAGCAGTACTTAATATTCGATATCTACTTGTACATGACTAATTATGGCAGGAAAATAACTGTTTATAATACGTCAAAAAACGGGAAATAACGTGAAATAAATTAACTAAAAATTAGCTAAAAATAGTTTTGCCCATTTCAGTAATTCGAAATATAGATATTTAAATAATTTATAGAATCCGGCGTTCCTTTTGCGGAGATCCTTAATACAAAAGTAATTATAAAATTATTTTGCTATAATCCGCGATAAAGTAAATAGAAAATATATATAATGATAAATTTATATTGTACATTTATCATTATACGTTTTGATACATGCAGGATTCGTAAAAACACATGCACAAACCTCCGCCACCACAATACACAAGCACTACACACGTTCACTATCACAAATTCAACAATCGTTTCGCCCCGCAACCGAAGCATCATTAGGGGATAGACTCCACGACAAACACGCAAAATGGTCCACTATACATTTAAACACCCTCCGAAACCTGGGCCCGCCATTTCGGCGTCTCAACCTACCTTATGCGGCCGTCAGCTATATGCGGTCCGGCCTCATGAATCACTGCGTGTATATGTCTACGTGTGTGTGTGCGCTTGTATGTACTTGGCCGATTCCCGAACTCGTTGGCTCGCCTCAGCAGTCTTCCACGGACACGTACTGTCTATTTCTCCCGGCGTCTATTTCTACACTTCACTAACGCGGTTGAATAACACGAATAACACCCGGTGTGCACACAACCTTCGTAAGGTCACACGTTATTGAATCGTCCCATATCGGCGAACATTAATCCCAACGCGTACTCACACCGCGTCGCGGTCGCGTCTTATCTTTATAGTTATCGAAACGCTTCATTAATTGACAGCGTCACTAAATACTTATATCAATATCAAAAGTCAATACAGTCGTGGTACTATCTAACACCACACCCTTCACTGGTTAAAACGCATAGGCGCTAGGCGCTAGGCGCTAGGCGCGCCAATTTATACAAAACACATTATATATATTTTCTACTTACTCTATCGCGGATTATAGCAAAATAATTTCATTATTACTTTTGTATAGGTGTTTAAATGTATATGGATATTTTTTTACTGTTTGAGATTACAACAGCCAGAAAAATTGTCGATAGGAAAAGTCGGAAGTTTGTTAAAAATTTCTTAATTTATGCGACCCCATCATTAAATTCACCGAGGCTTTAAACGGGACGAATTCAATTAGAAATGTGAAGGGGACGCGACATTTAAAATAAGGGTTTGGAATAATTTTTTTTTTGTATCTCTTTGTGTATATTTAATTAATCATTTTAACGAAATCAATTATTTATTAAATACTTTTATTTTATCTTGATATACGACTGTGTGACTGCATCAAAATATTATTCGATTTTATGTGAATTTCATGACAATAAAGATACGTATATATATACGTACGTCGGAAGTTGACTGGCCCGTTGGCGCAGTGGATAGTGATCCTGCCTTTTCTATAGGACCATAGCATTGGCATATAGGGCCAACATTTTCTATAAACAATTTGTTGGTTCTTCGAGTCTGGGTGTATATCTGTATTTAAGTATGTATTTAAAATTATATATTTCGTATATCTACCAGTTGTCTGTCACCCATAACACAAGTATTAAGTTACTTTCTTTGGGGACGGACGACCGTGTGTGTACGTGTCCCATATATTTATTTAATTATTTATCTAGTCAAGCAGGGATAAATTTTAGAAATATACTAATATGATTTTTCTAGGATCCCAATGCGGAACTTCCCGTTTACAATCCACAGCGCTTACTATTACTCCAGGGAAACTTTAAAAACTTACTTTTTATTCTAAATAATTTTCAACATAAAACATGATTATAAATATGAAATTAAATTTATTTTTATGCAAACTTTTCTCGTAATCCGTGTAACAGGATTGGTTGGTCGACCAGTGCACAAATGATAGGAACGCGTGACAGAATAGACGTGTTGTCTCATACAAAGCGTGCATTCTCCGCCATATAAATGCTTGACTTATACCAGTCGAGCAATTAGTTGACCATTAAGTGCGCGAATGAGTCGAGTCAACTTTGAAATTGCTGCGCCCACACATATACATTAGTACAGTCAATATTTTCTCTCACACATCAAAATAATGTTATTTGGTGGAGGGGCGTGCACTTTTAGAATGAAAGATCTCTACATTGAATATTATGTAATTCCAAAATGGCGTCCTAAACAACATGACAGAACTTTAATTTATTAAAATGAAAATTAAGACAATTTATACAACTGAAAATTTATACTAAGTTTTTTTTTAATTTAATTGTTTGGTAAGTCAGTTGTGGATACAAAGGAATTTCATAATGGTCGAGCATATTAAAAGTAATATTTAAATGTGTTAATTTGTTTGACTGTCAACACAAAGACAAAAACATACTGACAGGGTGATTTCGGATTTATATTATTATGATATTTTTTTTTAAATTCGGTTCGGTTTATTGCTACAATAAACCACTGGGCAGGTACAGAGGTGCTCATTTATGGTTTCGTTTTACAGAGTTCTAGAACTTAACCAATAATGTGCAGTTTAAGTCACATTATAAAAAAAACAATAATAAAAGTCTTCACGATCAATTAATAGTCTAATTAGAATTCTTTTAAAAGATATCTTACTACTGGCTGCGTTTATTTCCGATGGAAGACAGTTATGTATGTTTAGGACGAGTTCTTGATCTCTTTCCATAATAGTTTGCCCCTTTAGGCTGTGAATTGCTTGTGAATAGAATTAGGCGTTACTTTGCGCAGATTCAAATCATTATCATCATCCTCCTGTCGTTTTCCCACTCTTAAGTGGCGTCAGCGCAACATGTCAGAATGTTGTTCCACGTTTTAGCTTGATATTTTACGACCGGCCGCCTTCCTGACGTCGACTTACCGTAATCGCCTTTTACTACACTCCGGTAAAAAATGACGGTGGTCTATTCTACTCAGCCGGATACCACACGGTGGGTCAACTTACCTTAGTCGCCTTTTATATAATTATTTACAAGTTCCTTAAAATTACACACCGGGTCAATTATTTACTAATTATTACAAAATTATTTTCTATGAGCGGCATCCGCGAATACGTTGCCGTTCAGTTTGAGCGATTAAATACCCTTAACTATGTAGTAATTGTTTTTCCCGGGCCCGAAGAAGAAAAAAAAAAGAAAAGAAAAAGTTTTTATCTAATATACCTCGGTAAGAAAAAGGGTGGTCTGTTCCACTCAGCCGGTTCTACACGGCAGTATTATTTTTTTAACTTGATTAAATATGTAAAATTATTTGTAAATACAGATAATGTAAATACAGTAAAGTACAGATGACCAAAATAATCAAGACGATTCATTTATTAAGAAAATTAGGAATTCATAACTTCGTAATATAAGCTTAAACACCGGAGCGTGATTCCAGCTTGCCCGCTGTTTATTAGTGTCAAGGCGTCGAGTTAATTTGCTGGCAGACTGGCAAATCAGATTTGCCTGTGACTGTAATAAAGATAGTGTTAATTGAGTGTTGCAGTTATAAATGCAATATTAGTCATCTGGAAGTGAAATAGGAAATAAAATATTTTAGTTATTTTTTAGAAAATCTACAGGTAATAAAATTAAGATTCATCATCCTCATCCTTCTGCCCTTATCTCACTCTAAGTGGGGTCGGCTCAAAATGCTAAAAACATGTGTCATATGATTTGGCTACGTAATTTAGGACCGGCCGCCTGTCTGACGTTAACGTACCTTAGTCGTATTTTACGACCCCTTGGTAAAAAAGAGGGTGGTCTATACTACTCAGCCGCATACCACACGGCGGGTCGACTTACCTTAGTCGCCTTTTACGACACCTCGGTAAGAAATGAGGATGGTCTATTCTACTCAGCCGGATACCACACGGCGGAAGTAACAAAATTACGATTCTATAATAAAATCTCGCAATCAATTTTAACTTTGCTTTGGCCTTAAGTTTCAAAGTTTACTTGAATTATATTTTGAAGAATATTTTGAATTCAAATTTAATAATTATTATTAATATATAGAGTCTGCACGATTCAGTGTCTGACAGCTTCAGGTTAGCGTACCTTAGTCAGAGGATTAAAGTACGGCTTGTTTAGGATTGTTACTATGGCTTATTGTTAAATTTTATGCTACGCACAAATAAGCTTTGATCTGATTTAAAAGCGAACCTTCTATATTAGCTTACAATTCCATTATTTCCATCTTAAGTCCCGGTGCGGACAACTTCATGAATTTTTCATTTGTTGAATTTTTAGCTCGTTAGCAATTGCACAGCGAAGTTTGTCTCAGAGATAGCCTTTTGTATAACTTCATTTGTTATTTAAATTATCATTTCTATTGATGTTCTTGACATTACGTTCTTTTTGATGTTCAAACTCAGATTAGATTTTACAATAATATTGAGCAATCATTCAATCAAAACACTTTAACTTTATTTCTTTGATATGAAATTAGTACTGCGAGACATTTTATGATAAAACAAAAGGAATACATTAAATATAACTGACTTAAAGTCAGGATGCTAGTGATCAAATCAGAACTTTAAATTCAAATAGAAACTTAGATACTAATGTATCTAAGTCTAAACGGATATATTATTAGATATCGTAGGTCTTATATTAAGTTTGACTTATTTGTGACCATGGAAGAACTATTTGGCAAGGCACGTTACACGCTATCACCACAGCACAACATAGATTAGCTTCATACCCGACCTAGAAATCAAAGCATCTACTTCTAATCATAGAGTTATTAATACTAGAGAAGGGAATTATTAGGGCTATAGCCTATCACAATAAATAATTAGACTGAAGAAGAAACTCGTAGTTATCTTTGTCTAATCACACAAAAAATTAGACAGATCCTTCGATAAATTATAAGCTCTTACTTAAATACCAAACTGCAATTTACCATTAAACCGATTATCCATTAAACAATATATTATTACACGATCTAAAACTACACCTAAGATTCCAAAGAACGACCTAACAAAACCCTACAAAACTCACGACCGTCTCAGCCTGGCATATTGTACGCATCCGCTTCTATAAAATTAAAACGCCAAACAATAACGCGAAACAAAATGTCAGTGCTGTATCGCTAACAGCTCCGACACACTCTCATTACCGTTCTCTTTATTGTAATGGGGCATATGTTAGGCTGGCTTCCTTACTATAATCATCTCAACTTGTACCTGTCCACTGTTGGACATAGATCTCTCCCATAGCACGCCACTGAGTTAGGTCTTCAGCTCTTTGTTCCCAACCGATGCCAGCCACTTTGCGAATGTCGTCACTCCGCCCAGCTGGAGGACGTGTTGCACTACGTTTGCTAAAGCGCGGTTTCCACTCCAGAACACTTCTACCCCGGCGGTTGTCGGCTCTGTGACAAATGTGACCAGCCCAGCACTTAAGCTTTTGGACTATGTCGATTACTGTGGTTCTCTGTCGGATCACAATCACAAAATCTATTTCATTAAATTCGCACAGACGAACAGGAAAAGCTTTATTTACCTAACATCTGTTATCACTTGTTGTTTCTACGCATTACTTTTAATATGTGACTTTACTAGTTACTATTTACAATTTGTAATTCCATTGTTATCTAACATGACGTCTTTTTGTAGTATATTTTATATACCTCCACAATATTTTCTCATCTTTGCTATCCGATTACCAACCGAGTTTCTTGCTGGTTCTTCTCGGTAAGAACAGCTTTCCGAACCAGCAGTAGAGTTGATGATTCAACATTATTATATTATACAATACAATACAATACTATATTCTTATATATTACAGGTCTTATAACTGACTTGTATACCTTGACTATCAAAGGCATCGATTGTCGCATTTGACTCCGTTGAGCTCAAGTCTAAGTGACTTGAGCCATGCGGCAGATATACGGTGTTGTATGTTGTTTTCTAAACTGCTGGATTTATCAATGACAGTACCCAGTATACGTCACGCTGTTGGACCACTTGTCCTATTATTGGGTTAGTGTGATGGGTAGAGACATTGCACTAAATGTGCTTTGAAACACACAATACACAATCCACCAGCTTGCACTTTGCGCAGTTAGTTATTGCTGGAAATATATTCATCGATTTAAATGCAGTGAATATTTTTTAATTTTCTAGAAAATTTTCCAGTTCAAACAGTAGCGAAGACTCCATTAGTAATATCTTCAATGTACGTGGTTTGAATAACAAATTGCGGATCTTACTTCCCTCCTCTTAGGCGGGCACTTTTAAATTCCACTGCTTTTACTGAATTATCCGAACCGAATCCAATTTAATATTATATATACGTCGACAGCTAGCTAGTTGTAGCGTCTTAATTTTACTCGCTTAACAAATAGCGGCCCGTTGCTATCCCACTGCTGGGCCTTCTCTCACACTCTGCTTGTCATAAGCACATTAACATGACAATCGAAGCGTAGATCCTCCATGGTAAATTTCATACGGTCTCGACGATCGACGGTACTGGGCGAAACTATTGTTGAGATTGTGGTAGTGAATGTGTGCAGTGCTTGTGAGTTTCGGATTCTGCAGGTATAAGAACAGTTGGTACACTCTACGTATAGCATTACATATCTTTTCTTTTTTTTAGATTTCACAGACAGTTTTGAATATCAGCTTATATCAAATAGATATTAATAGGCGTCTATATAATGTTACTTACTTTAATAATTGAAAAGGAGTCGCTTTTAAATACAGTGGCTTAATGTTTTTATTTATTCAGAGTTCACGTTACACCGACATTCTGTCCAGTAAAAACCCAGATGTACATGCAATTGGCAATATTCCAGACCGTTTGGACACTTAATGTCTGCAACTGGCCTATATATCTTCACTTGACGTTTATAAATTTCATATTTCTATAATAAAAAATTAAACCCATTAAATAATTGACAAATTGCTTGGTAAGCATTAAGTCTTCTCTACAAAATATTTCTCTTTTGTAAAGGAAACTGTTATATCTTTAACTATTTTTTTTTATATTTATTTATTAACAAAACTGACATACAATTGAAGATACTAAAATTCAACATAATTGGTTGCTTACAATAATCAATGTCTTCTTGATGTGAACCTAACATGCAGGGTTCCGTATATGTTATATTTAACTAAAATATTACAAAATATTACTTATATTATAAAAAGTGAACTTGTGAACCGCTATTTTTTTAATTGATTATTATATAAATATTAATATATTAAATTTATTATTAAATGACAATTAAAGATCAAGGATAAAAAAATATGGACAGGGAGCCCCGCAAAAACCACCTCTAAGAGTACAGCGTAACTAATTAACCATCAGGGGTCAATTTTACTGAAAAATTTAAATAAAAAGTTATTAGAAAATCAGAGAATCGATTTATTATATCGGACTCATCTTATATGATATAGTAAGTATAGCTGGTTGCTATACATCAGCTAAGAAATAAGAAAAGAAAAGAAGGTTCGCGGCTATAATGGGTATAAAGTGAATTAGAGGTTTTTAACGTTGACTTGGTAACGAAGTTGCGGTTATAACATAGTTCAACTTCCTAAATATCGCTAGAAATGTCCTAAAGGCAAAAGTAGGGTAACGGTATGTTAGCATCCCACGACTGGGGGTAAATGTTCTTCCTCCTTTGTTTGAAAAGAAGGTTTGAAATAAAGACCGTTCCAATGCGGATTGGTAGGCTACACAAATCCGCAGAAACCTCCAAATTTACAAATTTTGTTATGATAGTTTCCTTCATCGACCTTTTTTGTTGTAAAAACTGTATGCTACCTGCCTAGATATCTGTGATAGCCCAGCGGTGAGACCGTGCGACTCTTTTGAGGGGAACACGAGTTCAACCCCGGGCAGGCACCAATGGGTTTTTCTATTAAAACTCATGTTTAATTGATAATTGCAATTAATCACACGCTTTTCGGTGAAGGATAACATCGTGAGGAAACCTGCATATCTCTAGAGAATTCTGGAGATATGTGTAACCTACCAATCCGCATTGGAGCAGCGTGGTAGGTCTTAGCTCCAACCCTTCTCTCCAGAATCGGAGAGAGGAGGCCTATTCCCAGCGGGGGGATCCCATCCCAGCTGTGGGATTGTAACAGGCCGCTACTTTACTTTTTTACCTGTGTTATAACCCAAGACCTCCTTGATAGAGTCGCAAGGTCTTACTCCTGGGTTATCGCAGATTTTAAAGGTTTACACGGTTTTATGAAAACCCGTATTTAAGAGTTGATATTTTTGTTGACACTCAATCACGTGTCGACGACATTTCGACTATCAAAAACCCGGCTCGCTGTTATGTACATGCAATTGGCTGTGTTCCAAATCACCCGGACACTGACGCCGTCCAATATTTCTTTCAGAGGGTAAACTAAAAAAGTTCATACCGTCTGTAAGGTTCGATATAAAAGAAAATATGTCAATTATCGACATGGTTTTTTAAACAAATGAAAATAGAACATAGACTAAGGGGCAAAACGATCGTTCAGTTTTTGATAGTGAACTTGTGCAGTGCTTGTGTATTATGGTGGCGGTGGTGATTTGTGAATGTGTCTTTACAAATCCTGCATCTATTAGGTATGAAAACGGGTAGTGTTCTCTGCATTTAGCATTTAATATATTTTCTATTTACACTATCGCGGTTTATAGCAGAATAATTTTATTATTACTTTTAAATTATGGATCTCCGCAAAGTAACGCCTAATTCTAGAACGAAATTGATGATAAGAATTGTTATAAGAGAATAGAATATATTTAGATTTTTGAATTATGATTTTATAGGAATATTTCATTAAATATATAATATTCCTTTCTTGCTCTGTAAATTACTTGTTGTAAACAGGTAATTTTTAGAAGTATGCATTACTTTGTAGAAATTCATAGTACAAAGTAATAACGTTTGTAACGCGATGATAAACGCGCATTATAACAATATAATTTTGTCATTACGTTGGAAAATAAAGGGCAATATTGTGAAAAAGGGGAATAATTGTAATTTGGGACGAGGAAGGGAATGAGATTTTGGGAAAATAAGGATTGGTTGGAATAACGAGGGCTAATTATCATAGATGCAGCACCTGCTTTGTTATTTAGTATATTTTTTTGAAAGCAAGTAATTCTTACACATTATAAATTAGGTCGCCAACCGCGTCTGTCTGGTATTTGATTGATTGGCCCGTTAGCGTGGTAACCCTGTCTTCAAATCCGTGAGTCGCGGGTTCGATTCCAAGGGCCAACGTTGTTTTTTTTTGCATTTTTTGAGTCTATATACATGCATTTCATATTTATTTAAAACGATATCTATCTTTACTTATTATAAACAAAGTTCGCAAAAGCTATACAGACAGACGTCTGTATGTGAACGTTTTTTTTCATAATCTACTGAAGGGATTTTTATAGTATTTTTAATAGTGCATTTCTTCCGGAAGTTTAGGTTAATAATATATTGCGGTTTTATGTAAATTGTGTTGCCGAGGTCACAACACCCGCCTGTTAGTAGGTTTAGTCGAATCCGCCACGTAAACCATCAGAGATACACTACTAGAGATTTGCCGATCTACAGAAATACTAAAAAAAGTCCGCGAGAACATTTCTCTATCTCTAACACGCTGCTCCAATGCGGATTGGTAGGTTACACATATCCCCGGAATTCTCTAGAGATATGCAGGTTTCCTCACGACGTTTTCCTTCACCGAAAAGCGTGTAATAAATTGCAATTATCAATTAGACACATAAGTTTTAATAAAAAACTCATTGGTGCCTGCCCGGGGTTTGAAGCCGTGACCATCTCGAATGATTCGCACGGTCTCACCGCTGGGCTATCACAGCCTCTTCACAGCCTATCACACCCAGGCTCGAAGAACCAACAATTTGTTTTAGAAAATGCAGGCCCTCGGGTCAAAATCAAAGAGATGCCGTTAAATTATGCCTGACTGTTATATTTTTTGAGAGTCAATCATGGGCAGCAGAAAGCTTTCTGCTATAAACACGTAACTGGCAATCGTCCAAATTGCCAGCACACACAAATGGACCCAATGTTTGGTTTCCAAGTTATATGATCGAAAAGGTTCACCTATTCAAAAATCATTCTAACGCGTGCGTGAAGGAAAGTGTATGTGAATACTTTACCATTACATTGTTTAAATTACCCTTCTTTCACGTTTCGATGTGATTATTTAATTACTGAACAGCTGAAAAATGACCTGTTTTCATCTCGTTATGGAATTCTCCATAGACTTACTTATAGTAAGAGACAGTCCCTTTTACATAATTATATATTTTTTAAGTTACATCATCATCCATCCTCCTGCCCTTATCCCACTCTAAATGGGGTCGGCACAACAAGTTACAAACATGTAGTCACATGATTTGGCTACGTATTTTACGACCGGCGCCTGCCTGACGACTACTTGCCTTAGTCGTATTTCACGACTCCTGAGTAAGAAAGAGCGTGGTCTATTCTACTTAACCGGATATCACACGATGGGTCAACTTACCCTAGTCGCCATTTACGACACCTCGGTAAGAAATGAGGGTTATTCTACTCGGCTGAGTGGAATAGATCACCCGCATTTCTATCCGCCAAATCATTTATATCCAAGAAATTTGATTCTCTTAAGAATTAAAAGCAATTTGATTTTTTTAAGAATTACATTCACATAAATGAGAACTTAAAAAAAACTTCAATAAGTACAATTTATCACGTGTAAGAGCGCGCTAAACAAAAAAAACTTATAACGTAACAATATCAAAAATATTAATTAATAAATATAAATTAATTGTAATATCACAAATGAACACCGTCACCGGAACTGGCGATGTGATTTTTAGTCAAAAATGATGGTTCTCTGAAAAAGTTTATAGTTTCTGTCGATGGAAATAGTTATGATCGTATTGCATGATAACATCATAAGTGATAAAGTAAAAGTAAAGTAACGACCTGTTACTATCCAACTGCTGGGCCAAAATGTCCTCTCTCCGTTTTTGGAGAGAAGGGTTGGAGCTTAGACCTACCACGCTGCTCCAATGCGGATTGGTAGGTTACACATATCCGTAGGAATCTAAAGATATGCAGGTTTCCTCACGATGTTTTCCTTCACCAAAAAGCGAGCGAATTAATTGAAATTACAATTAATCGTACTAACTGTAAGAGATCACTCTTAGCGATAAGACCGCCTTTGCACTTCTGTACGTTTTTTACTGTTCTGTATTTCTTTTTTCTTGTATTTCCTATGTATTTGATGTGCAATAAAGAGTATTATTATTATTATTAATAGTTATTATAGACACATAAGCTTTAACAGAAAAACTCATTCGTGTCTGCCCGGGGTTTGAACTCGTGATCCCTCAAAGGGGTCGCATTGTCTCACGGTTAGGCTGTCACAGCTTACAAAGTTATAAAACGAATATATGATTCTGTTCAATATGTATAAATGTCAATTATCCTGTTGATTTTCCTGCACATACTCAATCATAACATTGCATACGAAGTTCTACTTAATGTTTTTTGTTGAATTATAAATAATTTTGACTTTAACTCAAGCTTTAAACTGAGCTCGATTATGAACTTAGTTTCGTACCTTATAATTATGGACATAGTTAATCGTAGAACATTTTTTTTATAGGACACTTATAGATATATATATGTATAATTTTAAACACATACTTTAAGTTAATCCTCGGCGGGAGCCGAACCCGCGACCCGTGGAGCTGAAAGCAGGGTCATTACCCACTGCGCCAACGGGCCAGCCAAATTTGTCATATTTTAAAACAAGTTACTCGATTTGGCTAGGTATTTTACGACTGGCCGCCTGTCTGACGTCAACTTACCTTGGCCACCTTTCACGACACCTCGGTATGAAAAGACGTTGGTTTATTCTCCTTAGCCTACTCGGGATATCATACGGCTCAGTAAAAAATTAAATTTATGAAATTAATTAAATTAAAAAACCCTGTGTGGAATAAAAAGATCATTTCCCTATACCAGTGACGAATGTACGCCATAAAACGGGAATCGAAACAGTTAACGTATGACCGATCCATTTAACTTGTCAACGTGTGAAAATATCACCATGCATACGTATGGAATCCATCCATGAAATCTGTATACATACTGAGGTAATAAATCACACTGTCCATTCTGTATATCATAACGACGAATGAGAATATTTGCTTTTGAGGGTCATTTGCGAATATTTTATAAACAAAATTTTTAAATTAATTTCCGCTTTTGGTATCCGGCTGAATGGAATAGACCAGCCTCATTTAAATTCAAATTCAAATTCAAAATATTATTTATTCAAGTAAACTTGTAAACAAGTGTTTTTGAATCGTCAACTTTACTGCTGGTTCGGAAAGCGGTTCCTACCGAGAAGAACCAGCAAAAAACTCGGCGGTTGCTCTTTTTAAAATATAAATCTTAGAACTATTTTAGTTTTATTTATTTATTACTGTCTTGTACAGGGTAGAAGTGTACCTATATCCACACATCCTTATCATCTAAGTAATCTTCAACAGTATAGTAGGCTTTCTGTATCAGCCTCTTTTTAACAGTGTTTTTAAACTGCTGTAATGGCATGGCCAAAATTGATTTCAATTTTATTATAGAATCTTATACCCAAACCCACAAACGATTTACGTACTTTTGCTAGGCGCAAAGCAGGAGTCGCAAGCTTATGTCGGTTCCTACTTCGTCTATTATATACATCATCTATCGTTTTATAACTCTTTATATTGTTATGTATAAAAATTACATTGTTTAAAATATACTGTGAAGCAAATGTAAGAATACCAATTTCATTAAACTTCTCTCGCAGAAGTTTACTTAAATTGTAGATGCCACGTATGGCTCTTTTTACCGAGGTGTCGTAAAAGGCGACTAAGGTAAGTTGACCCATCGTGTATTATCCGGCTGAGTAGAATAATAGAACACTCTCATCTCTTACCAAGGTCTTGTAAAAGGCGACTAAGGTAAATTGACCCGCCGTGTGGTATCCAGCTAAGTAGAATAGACCACTCTCTTTTCTTACCGAGGTGATGTAAAAGGCGACTAAAGTAAGTTGACCCGCTGTGTAGTATCCGGTTGAGTTGAATAGACCACCCTCATTTCTGACCGCGGTTCATAAAAGGTGACTAAGGTAAGTTGACCCACCGTGTAGTAAACGGCTGATTAGAATAAGAATAAGAATAAAGAATAAGAATAAGAATATCTTTATTTATATAATTGCACTACTATTATAACTATGCACTTACATAACAACAAAAAGTTCAAAAATACGGATAATAGCAGTGCAATGGTATAAAATGATAGCTACTCAGCGATTGTTGAACTGGGAAGCCCAACACTGATTTTCAGTAGCAGCCGAACATTAATACTAATACGCCCCAACGTCAGTAACAACATAAGTAATAATAAAATAAATTAACAATTTGATGATATAGAATCAAAGAATATAAAAAATAAAAATATGAAATAAAACCGCAATAGAAAAATTCTATATAAAATACAATAATCATCTATACATACATGTGACTTAAAAATATTACAAGTTAGCGTGGCACAACTATAAGGAAAATGTATGTAATGCAGCTTATAATTATAATAATACATATAAATAATATATTGTATATACATATTAAAAATAATTACGATAAGTATTTTAAGAAAGTAATATCATACTATATTATATTTTTATTTATATTTATATTTACTCTCCCTTCTGTTTATCCAGCAAAAAAATCTTATATTTTACACGGAAAGAGTGTATCGATTGTAAATTACGTATTTGCGGAGGAAGGTTATTCCAGCATTTACTTGCTGAATATTTAAAACTGCCTCTAAAGCGGCTGTTCTGTGATGCGGCGTACGAATCAGATAGGCAGATGCTCTGGTTGTATGAGTAGTATTAAAATCCCTAGCCCACCCCAGCTTGTCATATAGATACTGTGGAGTTTTGTATTTAATAATGCCAAACAGTAATGTTGCAAAATGCAGCTGTCGCCTGTACTCCATTTTCAGCATGCCTGCATTATTGAGAAATGGTGTTACATGATTGCGAGGCGGAATTTTAAAACAATATCGCGCACAGGCATTTTGTACACGCTGAATTAAGTTCTTTGTACGACATAACAATCTAGGCCCAATAACAGTATCTACATAGTTTTATTTAGATAGCACAAGAGATTCGCAAAGCTTTATACGCACATCCACACTCAAATAATCCCTTATCCTATAGAGCATTTTAAGACGATAAAAGCAATTACGTACATTATTAAGAACATGTTGCTCAAAGCGTAACTCAGCATCCATCAATAGGCCCAGATTCTTTGCGACATACACACGTTCAATATGCTCATCAAGTATCCTTATAATAGGGTTCTTAAGAGAAATTTTACTAATCTGTGTAGGTGAACCTAGTATCAAATACTTAGATTTACTTGGATTAAGTAACAAACAGTGTCTATCCGCCCACTGACTAATGCGGTCAAGGTCCTCCATTAGTTTAACTATTGCACCTTCTACATCATTAGGCTTAAAAGATATATAAACTTGAATGTCATCAGCATATATTAGGTCCTTACATATGAAATTGGCGTTTTGTCGTACTGGCCACTTTGATCTCAAATATTACCTTTATGGTTAGGAATTACAAATTCAAATTCATACAGCTATTTACTCATGCATTTGTGTTTCAAACCCCCTAATTCATTTGTTTTTTCTTCTTTTGTTTTTTTCTTTGTGTCACTCTGTTTACAAAATGGAAAACATGAAATATCGCGTTATTTACGAGTATGAGTTCCACCGTGGCACCAGTGCTGCAGAAACGTCTCGAAGGATTAATGATGTGTATGGTGACGGTGTCGCAAAAGAAAACACAGTGCGTTTTTGGTTCCAACGTTTTCGTTCTGGAAATTTCGACCTGCAGAACAAGCCTCGTGGACGGCCGGAGTCCAAAGTTGATAATGAAGAATTGAAGGCTATTGTGGAAGCGGATCCATCGCAAACCACGTCCGAGTTAGCTGCAGGCTCCGGTGTTAGTGATAAAACTATTCTAATCCACTTGAAGCAAATTGGGAAGGTGAAAAAGCTTGAAAGGTGGGTACCTCATGAATTAAGTGAAGCAAACCGACAAACGCGCGTCGACTGCTGCGTTACGTTACTCAACCGGCACAATAATGAAGGAGTTTTAAATCGAATCATTACCTGTGATGAAAAGTGGATCCTCTACGATAATCGGAAGCGCTCATCGCAATGGCTGAATCCTGGCGAACCAGCCAAATCCTGCCATAAGCGAAAATTGACTAAAAAAAGTTGCTTGTAAGTGTTTGGTGGACTAGTGCCGGTGTCGTTCACTACAGCTTTCTTAAATCTGGCCAGACGATTACGGCAGATATCTATTGTCAGCAACTGCAAACTATGATGGAAAAGCTAGCTGCTAAACAACCGAGGCTGGTCAATCGCTCTAGGCCACTGCTGCTTCAGGACAACGCTAGACCACACACTGCACAACAGACGGCTACCAAATCAGAGGAGCTTCAATTAGAATGTCTTAGACATCCACCGTGCTCTCCGGACCTTGCTCCAACAGATTACCATTTTTTCGCAATTTGGATAACTACTTGCAAGGAAAAAAATTCAACTCCGATGGGGCAGTCCAAACCGCCTTCAAAGATTTTATTGATTCCCGCCCGAATGGTTTTTTTAGTAAGGGGATCAATGAACTACCTATGAGATGGCAAAAGTGCATACATAGCAATGGTACATACTTTGATTAATTAAATATATTTCATTTAAAAAAAAAACGACTTTATGTTCCTCCCATAGAAAACGCCAATTTCATATGTAAGGACCTAATATATGGTACTGAGAATTATTTATTGCACTAACGATATCGGCACAATATAAACTAAATTGTGATTATTTAATTTTTGAGCCATTTTCAGTAATTAATTCAACGAACTGAGATCTCTGTCAAATAGCTAGCAATCCAACTAATAGCGCTAACGCTGAAGCCATAATAGTGTAATTTAGATAAGAAAAGAGGTATATTTATAGTATCAAATGCACGCGTAAAATCCAAAAGAACCAAGATAGTACCATCGCCAATATCTTGAGCTTTTAAAACATTATCCACTACGTCAGTCAGAGCTGTTGTGGTGCTTCTTCGTTTTCTAAATTCAGATTGTTTATAAGGCAATATGTTATTTTCTTCTAAATAATCTCTTATTTGGTTACAAACAATTTTTTCAAGTGCCTTATGTCTAAGGTAAAATACTTACTGATCTAAGATCCTTCAGGTCCGACGGATTTTCTTTTTTAGGTATAGGTCTGACTATAGCAATTTTCCATAAATTTGGAAAAATATTACTGAATAGACCACCCTCTTTTCTTACCCAGGTGTTATAAAAGGCGACTAAAGAAAACTGACGTCAGGTAGGCAGCCAGTCTAAATACCTAGCCAAATCAAGTAACAACATGTTTAAAAATTGTTGAACAGACCGGACTTAGAGTGGAATATGTGCAGGAGGATATATATGTATATATATAGAAGAACGTAAACGGAACGGAAAAACGTAAGTTTAAGAAAACTCTCTAACATAGTTGTGACAGGACGTCTGGCGGGTCAGCTAATTTCATATATTATTAAAAGAGTAATAGAGTATTCGTGTACATTTTCATAAAAAAGATGGTTCTAGCACGAAATAGTTCTCTAATTATACAACTGTCACAATCTTAATAAATTATGTACTGCACTGTCTTGGAGATAAAGGCATTGTTCTGAAATCCTCTTCTGTCCAAGACATCGCATTGTCTTCAGATTTTTAATCGAATTCAACTCATTGAAAGTCTGAGAGAAATTAAAGACGGGTCGCATAAATTAAGTAGACTTAGACAAACTTCCGACCACAGATCCTGAATGAGCCTTTTAACTCAAGGATTCTTCAGAATAGTCTTTAACATAAATAATTTCAGTAAACTTTGTAATTTGACAAAAAAATCGAATCAAATCAAAATAATCTTTATTTAAATACGGTTTTTCAAGCACTTTTAAATTTTGAATGATTTTATTAGAATTATTTTATGATATATTATTATAAAGTATATTAACTAAATATTATTATTATTAAGTTAGTTTTTATTTCTATTCCCGCCGTGTGATCCGACTAAGTAGAATAGACCACTCTCATTCCTTAAAGAGGTGTTGTAAAAGGCGACTAAGGTAAGTTGACCCAACGTGTGGTATCCGGTTGAGTAGAATAGACATAAAATTTGAAAAGAAAATCTACTATATACAATTTGCAAACTATTCATTGTCAATGAATATCCTACCAATCATGGCCCAAGTCTAATTATAGTATAATATGAATAAAATATATAATAATCATCATCATCATTATCCTTCTGCCCTTATCCCATTCTAAGTGGGGTCGGCACAATGGTAACATGTTGTCACATAATTTGGCTACGTATTTTACGACCGGCCGCCTGCCTGACGTCAACTAACCTTAGTCATAATTTACGACCCCTCGGTAAGAAAGAGGGTGGTCTATTCTACTCGGCCGGATACCACACGGTGGGTCAACTTACCTTAGTCGCCCTTATATATCGTCGTATAAGCATATATTAATTTATTGTTTTACGTACATAACGCTTAATATTAAAAAAAAAATTATTCACTTAAGAAACTTAAAAGTTGGTTTAGGAAGAAGAATGTTTTCGTGAAATTTGACACCGAAGTTTAGCAAAAGGGTCAAGTTGTGTCGTTCGGGAGGCATGGGTCTTACTTTAGGAAACACTCAATCTCCAGCCCTTACCCCACAAGCAAACAAGGGGTCAGCACAACATGTTACAAACATGTTGTCAAATGATTTGGCTACGTATTTTACGACCGGCCGCCTGCCTGACGTCAACTTACCTTAGTCGTATTTTATGACAACTCGGTAAAAAATGGGGGTGGTCTATTCTACTCAGCCGGATACCACACGGCGGTACCTTAGGAAAAACTGCTTTAGGATAATCGTAGTTATGCATACTTTGATCTATTGACAGATGAATCCGTACTTTGCTTTTCACTCGAATTCGTCTATTCAAACTATTTTCGCCCGTTAAACAGTGGAAAATTCGAGAAGCGCCCTCTGGAAACATTTTGAACACTATTTCAAACAGAGCTGGTTCCCGGACTCCTTTGATGTGAGCGCTTGCTGAATACACAGGATGCCGCGAATTTCTAAGCACATTATGTGCGAATAGTTCTATGTAATATTTTACTACATGCGCTGAATATTAAACTTAATATTTTCCCTCGAAAGTTTCAGAATAGGAGGATTTTCTATTCGAAAATCTGTGTTTAATTTTTATATCGTACATTTGATCTCCATTTAAATTGAAAAATTACTACGCAGTCATGTTTGAAAAGCTTTTAAAAACAGCTTTTAATAGCTTTTTAAAAAACTTTTGTTCCTTTTTTTATTTTAGGAAAACCCGTTATGGGTCATCACCGCCCGACGGGGACGAGCGGTGGGTATGTCGGACTCTCACCGACTAAAAACCTGACAGTGCTCCTCCACGCTGCTGATGGAGCGGAACAGGGTACCGTTGTGCACATTGCCCCCACCCCCGGCAGCAGCAGTTCTGTACCCCGGAGAGCGCTACGAGCGATGGCCTCCTTCCGCGACATAACGTCCTCGCAGAAGGAGGCCATCGCTGCCCACGTTCCCTTCCTGTCCACCATGGCACGAACCACAGTGGGCAGGGAGAGATCGTGCCCCACCTCTGCCACGAGCTTCGCTCGCTGAACCGCCCAAGCTGGGCAGTCTGCGAGCATGTGCAGCGCCGTTTCGAACTCGGTGCCGCACTCGACACACACTAGACACTTTGCGCTGGGACACCTTCCATAGACACCTCCTTTAACAACCATGTCCGGAAAGTACCTGTGTCAGCTTTTAATAGATTTTAAAAAACCTTTTTGTCCCTTCTGTTACCGTTGTTAACCGTTGAGAAATTACCTTGTCTGGAGCCAATCCTGGCAGAAGCATCAGGTCATACTATCATAAACATGCATTGTCATCGGGACTCAATTGGACACCGGGAAGTGAGTCAAATTTAACTTGCAAGATTCCAGCTTCACATACACGGCAAATTAAATAAAAGCATTGGAAAATAGGAACAATTGAATAAACGTGACAGACTTCAAAATCTTAATATAATATAATAAATAAATATATGGGACACTTACACATATGGTCGCCCGTCCCCAAAGTAATTGAATACATGTGTTATGGGTGACTGACAACTGTTAAATATACTACATATATAATTTTAAATACATACTTAAATACAAATATACGCCCAGGCTCGAAGAACCAACAAATTGTTTATAGAAAATGTTTGCCCTTGGCAGAAATCGAAACCGCGACCCGCTGCGCCAAGGTCATAATATACCATTTGTATAAATAACTTGGATGTTTTCGCAACATTGATACTGACACGGGCGAAATAAATTCGCGTGTCTCACATGTGATCGCTTGATTAGACCACTTTGACGCCTCTCCGTCGCCTATCTATCCTAGCGAAACAGTACTTCCTTATAAAAATCAACATCAGTTCATGGCGATATTTTTCTTCCCTTAATACTGAGAACAAATTAGGTAAATCTAATATCAGTAACACGCACAAACAATTCCCTATACCGATACTTGGTTCATTAGTATTATTGACATAACACATCACTGCTTTCTGACTTCGTATTTTTATTTATCCATATAAGTATTGCATTCATCATACTCCTACCATTTTCCCACTGTAATTGGGATCGGCACAGCATGTTTGTTTCCTCCATTCTCTCCTATCATTCATCAGTTTTAGCGCTACTCCTTTTATACTCGTATGCATAGTAACCGGCAATAAATAACGCACATCGAGGCTTAGAGAGGGAAAATCGGCTAGATTCTGCTTCATAGAGAATTGTCTCTGTCGCACAGACTGACGAACCCGTGTGCAACGTACATGGGTTCGTCATACTAACTGAGTGACAGTGACAGCGCTCTACGAAACTGGCCGGCTGTTTCGTTCTAAACATCGATGTGCATTATTTAATGCCAGTTACTATATGTCATACTTCACACAATTCAACCATCTCTTTTTAGGCCTTCCTCTAGTCTCATAGTTATGGGTTAGAACCCCGGATAGGCACCAATGAGTTTTTCTATTAAAACTTACGTGTCTAATTGATAATTGCAATTTATCACACACTTTTCGGTGAACGGAAACCAACTGAGGAAGTGAGGAAATCTGTATATCTCTAGAGAATTCTAGGGATATGTGTAACCTACCAATCCGCATTGGAGCAGCGTAGTTCAGATCGCAGGTCTTAGCTCCAATCCTTCTCTCTAAATCGGACGAAGGAGGCTGAAGTTTGAGGAGGAGAAGATGACAAAAGTCGCATATCTAGGGCATGTGCTTAGGCACGACAGATATGAACTTCTACAACTCATCTTAATGGGAAAGGTTTCCGGAAAAAGAGGTGTGGGACGCAGAAAGAAATCCTGGCTTCGCAACGTAAGGTAGTGGACGGGGATCGCGAGCGCCGCTGAACTGTTCCGGTTAGCGAGGGATAAGGATGAATTTATGACGCTAGTCAGCGTCATAAATTCATCCAACCTTCGCTAGTCGGAGAGGCACATGAAGAAGAAGAAGAAGACCAAGTTAATGTTGCTCTTCTCGACTTTTGGGGCAATGGTCAATGGCCACAACTGTCATACCTACCCTTATATAACCATTTCAAGTAACGAAAGAATTATGTTCCTTAAATCCTCGGTGTAATATTTATATTTATTTACTTGTTGTCTGTCACCCTTAACACAGCTTTAAAGTTATTTCAGAGATTCTGTGTGTGTAATAGTCCTATATTTATTATCATCATCATAATTCTCCTGCCCTTATCCCACTCTAAGTGGGGTCGGCACAACATGTTACAAACATGTTGCCGCATGATTTGGCTACGTGTTTTACGACCGGCCGCCTTCCTGACATCAATTTACCTTAGTCGCCTTTTACGACACCTCAGTAAGAAATGAGGGTGGTCTATTCTATGCACCCGGATACCACACGGCACATACCTTAGTCGCCTCTTACGACACCTCGATAAGAACGTAGGGTGGTCTATTCTATTCTGCCGGATACCACACGGACTATAGTCCTATATTTATTATCATATTTCTGTTAATTTATGTCATCATATATCATTTAATCCCATTGACGACTACGATATCAGAATCTCGACTTACTCAAAGAATACGTGACCCATAGAATTTGACCAGTATTAGTGAAATATTACACAGCCAAAGCTTTTGGTGGATATGACTCAAGATAATGGAGCTATTAGTTACGCCGTCTTTAACTTTTTGTTGCGAGAAGATAGTGAATGAATGGCCGAACTGTAGATTATGCTGCGGTATTAATTTTAGCAATACATAGTAATTCTTTAAATTAACTAGCCGACCCGGCAAACGTTGTTTTGCCACATAACTAATTTCTAGGGTATTATAGTACATGTTACAAAAAAATAAAAAATTTTGTCCAAAAAATTTTTATAAATTATGGGTAACCCTTATTAGTTAAGGCTATGAAAAATAGTAGCCGATACAAATTCAAAATACTCTTTATTCAATTGAACTTGTAAACAAGTGCTTTTGAATCGTCAACTATATTGCTGTTTCGGAAAGCTGTTCCTACCGAGAATAGCCAGTAAGAGACTCGGCGGTTGCCCTTTTTAAAATATAATTCTTATAACTAATTTCATGTAGTCTCGTACAGGGTAGAAGTACAGCTATATAAACACATTCTTATCAAAAGTAATAATAAAATTATTTTGCTATAATCCGCGATACAGTAAATAGAAAATATATATAGTGTTAAATGGGTAGTGGACTATCCGTTTTTTCATACTCGATACATGCAGGATTCGTAAAAACACCTCAAACCTTGCTTCGGTTGCGGGGCGAAACGATTGTGGAGTTTGTGATAGTGAACGTGTGTAATGCTTGTGTTTTGTGTTGGAGGTTTCCGCATGTGTTTTTACGAAATGAGAATTTTATATATAAAATTGAAATATTCCGTTGCCCCTTGCAAATTTCAAATTTAATACGACTTACTTGAGCTGTGATAGCGCAGCGGTGAGACCATGCGACTCTTTCGAGGGGGTCACGGGGTTCAAACCCCGGGCTGGCACCAATGAGTTTTTCTATTGAAACTTATGTGTCTGATTGATAATTGCAATTTACCACACGCTCTTCGGAGAAGGAAAACATCGTGAGGAAACCTGCAGGTTTCCTCACGATGTTTACCTCTAGGGATATGTGTAACCTACCAATCCGTATTGGAGCAGCGTGGTAGGTCTTAGCTCCAAACCTTCTCTTCAGAAATGAAGGGACCCAGCAGTGGGATTGTAATGGGCCGTTACTTAACTTTTTACGACTTTACTCTGAAACTAGGAAAACACAACGCGTTGTGTAACAGGCAATTAATGCCTTAATATTTGTCACCATATGGTCATTGTTTTAATTCCAAATATTTCGGTTTTTCCAGATACCGCTTCTATTTCAGTGCGAGGATGGATAACTACTTAATTGGTCAGTTAATTGGTCAGTTTATTGCGGCTTATATCTCACCTACACATATTCAGAAAATTACTCACTACCATAACTAAGTATGCAAAGTTATTTATTACGGTTCGACACTTTAGACATATCACGTGTTTTACGAGCATATAATATCAATTATTGTGTGTTCTATTATTGTGAATATATAATATTAAAATGATACACAATTTCAAAACATTGTCTGCTCTGTTATTATCGTTTTTGGGTAAGTTTTCATCCACACTATACATTTAACTAAAAGCTTTTAATAATTTATAGAATTAGGCGTTACTTTGCGGAGATCCATAATACAAAAGTAATAATAAAATTATTTTGCTATAATCCGCGATACAATAAATAGAAAATATATCATCATCATTCATTCAACAGAGGGTGGTCTATTCTATTCTGCCGGATACCACACGGCGTAAATGATTGAGGACTATCATTTGTCAACTCTGATGCTACTCCTATTAAATGCATATAATTCTTCACAAAATCCATCCTTTTTTCGATCCTCCTGAAATATATGTACGTCCGGTCACATTCATATTTAAAACTCTTTTGATCACATGATTTGATTGATATAGCAAATGAAAATCAAATCAAAATCACAAAACTATTTATCAATAATGTTTATAATGATTTTGATTTCATTTAATTGATATAGCCGTTATTTTTTTTAAACCGGAAATTCATCTCTTACCCGATTTCAGGCGTAGCGTCCTTCTCAATCAAGTTGGAAGTCGATACTTCAAGTTCAAAACAAGATCAAAAGATTGAGGGAGCGAAAGAGTTTAAATATTATTATAAGCACGATACACTCGTGCCACCTCAAATATCTAAATTTTCAACGGATAGGAAAACAATAAGTGAAATAAGCAAGTATTTTTACATATCTAGTATTTTTATTTAAAACTGTAAGTGTTAAATAAATAAATAAATAAATAAATAAGGGACATTTACACACACGGTCGTCCGTCCCAAAGTAAGTAACTTAATACTTGTGTTATGGGTGACGGACAACTGGTAGATATACTACATATATAAGTTTAAATACATACTTAAATACAAATACACACCCAGGCTCGAAGAACCAACAATTTTCTTATAGAAAATGTTGGCCCTCGGCGGGAATCGAACCCGCGACCCGTGGAGCTGAAGACACGGTCATACCCACTGCGCCAACGGGCCAGTCGTAAGTGTGGTATGCAATGTTCTATTATAGGCATATAGGATAAAACCTTAAGCTGTGATAGCCCAGTGGTGAGACCGTGCGACTCTTACGAGGGGAACACGAGTTCAAACGGGCAGGCACCAATGAGTTTTTCCACTAAAACTTATGTGTCTTATTGATAATTGCAATTTATCACACGCTTTTCGGTGAAGGAAAACATCGTGAGGAAACCCGCATATCTCTAGAGAATTCTGGAGATATGTGAAACCTACCAATCCGCATTGGAGCAGCGTGGTAGGTCTTAGCTCCAACCCTTCTCTCCAGAAACGGAGAGAGGAAGCCTATTCCCAGCAGTACGATTGTAACAGGCTGCTATAAAAAAAGGGATAAAACCTGAAGAAAGAAAATTAAATCAAAACATCGTGAGGTAATCTACATTCTTCTCTACTACAGCGTTCATGCACTCGAATATTTGATGACCTGTATTTGACCTTAATTTTCAACTGCAACCTAAATTTATGGCAGGAGAATGATGAGGATAGATATAATATCGTTAGATATTAAAATTTTCGTTGTAAATAAAATCATATATTTTTTTAAATTATATTTATATTTCAGAATGTATGGATTACATTTATGAATTAATGCAGAGAAAAGATAATACTGGTAAGGGCAATTAATCTTAATGCAAACATTTTTATTGCTGACATAAAGTATAGTGCCCGGCATAAAATAGTGCACATCGATGTTTAGAACAAAACAGCCGACCAGTTCGGTTTCGTAGAGCGCTGTCACTGTCACTCAGTTAGTATGTGACGTTTCGCACGGGTTCGTCAGTCTGTGCGACGGAGACAATGCTCTATGAAGTAGAATCTAGCCGATTTTCTCTTTCTAAGCCTCGATGTGCATTATTTATTGCCGGGTACTATACGTATGTATGTACGTACTACTACTATATGTTATTTATGTATAATTTCATATATCCTCATTTTATAAAGCACCTCTTACTTGTTATTCCCGGTATTAATAGATTCTCTAGCCTAAAGGTAGTTTAAAGTTTTTTTTTTCACCTTCAATGTTGTTAAATTTTTGCAATGTGGTGAAATAAAGTATATTGTTTTTATATTTTAAGCAATTTAAGCATTTTTGTATATAGACAGTTTTGTACAGAGACAATGCTCTATGATAAATGTTAAACATTCGCGATTCATACTTGTTATTATATAAATAAACGGTTCACATCGCGGTAAAATCGCGTTACCTTTTTACACGAACTTTGTATAAAGGTAACTCAATTTTGCCGCGATGTGACCCGTTTATTTATATAATAATAAATGCTCTATGAAGCAGAATCTAGCCGATTTCTCTAAGCCTCGATGTGCATTATTTGTTGCCGTGCACTATACGTTTTACGCATAAAGTACGTTAGTGAGCGCATGGAGGCCAATGTACGAGCACACACCCGTACGTAATACGTCCTTCTGCCCTTATCCCACTCTCAGTGGGGTCGGCACAACATGTTACAAACATGTTGTCACATGATTTGGCTACGCATTTTACGACCGGTCGCCTGCCTGACGTCAACTTACCTTATCCGTATTTTACGACTCCTCGGTAAGAAAGAGGGTAGTCTATTCTACTCAACCGGCGGGTCGACTTATCTAAGTCTCCTTTTACGATATCTCGGTAAGAAATGGGGGTGGTAAATACAGACCCATACGTAATATAAGCAAGATAAGACGATTAGTAGGCCTAATAGATATTTTATACATCGATTTTATTTTATTTCCAGACAATCCAGTTGATGTTTCCATTATAAACGGAAAAGTTGTACAAGCGGCGGAATATCCACATATGGTTAGTTTTATTCTATAATTTCAACTTTCTGTGCCAACTGTGGAAACCAGTGTCACAAAAATTATTCCGAATCGAAATTTTGAATATAAAAGTAGTTATTGTGATTGATGTGTAGACACCGGCTATACTTACTCTTTATCGGGTTAGCCCAGGGCACTTATTCATGAGCTCTTTACACGACGTTGTCGCGGCAAGAACTGAGTTATTATGAGTTAACTATAAATGATAGAGACATGCTATTCCGCCCTTTTTTTTAGTACTTTTCTTAATCTACAATTCTCTAGTACATTATTTTAGTGTATCTCTGCTGGTTTACGGAGTGCACGCGACTAAATCTCCTAGCAAGCGAGTTTATTTTTTAACAACCGCACGATTTCCTCAACACAATATACCTACATAAAACGGTAATGTACTATTAGCTTTAACCTTCCGGAAGAATTTCACTATCTTTTAGTAATAACCGTACAAAAATCAGTTTAGTAGATTTTGAGGAAATCGATCACATACAAACAGACAGCTCTTAAGGACTTTGTTTTATAATAAGTATAGCTACTAACTGAACTTAATGGGAACTTAGTATACGTAACTTAATACCTTTGTTATGGGTAACAGAAAACTGGTAAATACGAGTATTTACCAGTATTTATTTAAAAAAATCACACGTTTATACGAGTATAAACGTGTGATTTTTTTAAATAAATACATAAATGAGTGTATTTACTTTCAACTGAGAGCTGCGATAGCCCAGCGGTGAGACCGTGCGACTCTTTCTAGGGGAACACGAGTTCAAACCCGGGCAGGCACCAAAGGGTTTTTCTATTAAAACTCATGTGTCTAATTGATAATTGTAATATATCACACGCTTTTCGGTGAAGGAAAACATCGTGAGGAAACCCGCATATTTCTAGAGAATTCTGGAGATATGTGAAACCTACCAATCCGCATTGGAGCAGCGTGGTAGGTCTTCGCTCCAACCCTTCTCTCCAGAAACGGAGAGAGGAGGCCTATGCCCAGCAGTGGGATTGTAACAGGCTGCTACTTTACTTTTTACTTTTACTTTCGACTGGACTCGAAAAACCAACCGATTGTTTTTCGAAAATGGCCCTCGGTGGAAATCGAACTCGTGACCCCCGGATCTAAAGGCAGGAGTACTTACACCCGCACCAGCTGTTGATCGATTTATATAATGCTTTTGGAGGTTTTGATGTTACCAAAAATTAATTGCAGCAGTTTAAAAACGCTATTAGAAAGAGGCTGATACAGAAAGCCAACATTGTTGAGGGTTACTTAAATAATAAGAATGCGTAGATATAGCTACTCTTTGACCCTGTACAAGACAGTAATGACTATTGTGGTGGCGGTGGTGGAGGTTTGTGCATGTGTTTTTACGAATCCTGCATATATCGGGTATGAAAAAACGGATAGTTCACTATATATTTTACTGTATCGCGGATTATAGCATAATAATTTAATCATTACTTTGTACTTTTAATGTATTTCTTTTATAGGGTGCCTTAGGTTGGCTGCTAGATGGTAATAAAACTGAGTTCTTATGCGGCGCGAGTTTGATTAGTGACAGGTTCATGTTAACAGCTGCACATTGCACTTATACCAAAAAAACGGGATCTGTGGATCCCGTACCAGTTATAGTTAGACTTGGAACGAGGTATATCGAGGTAAGTATTTGTCGGCGCAGTTCCATCGACACAGTCTTTATTATCCATAGTTACGCATTATGCAGAACGACTCAAAGTACAAAATGATGCCGCCCTAACAGCATGCAGACTTATTTTATAAGTCACCAATAAACCCGCCATTTTTACCCCCCCCCCCCCCCCCATTTCGTCATAGCGTTTTCTCAAGACGAGTTGCGTAATTCAAAAAAACATTTAGTTACTATTAAATTAATATGACATTAAACATACAGATAAAAATCGTTTTATGTCATTATAATTATTTTTTATACAATAATAATATTTATCATATAATAGTATTTATCATACAATATTTAACATTAATATTAAAAAAATTAAACATAAAATTGACTATAAGTTTATTTTATCACGCAAAAGGCTAGCCGCCATATTCGTTCGTTAATCCTTTTTTGTATCGTCCTGACGGGTACGAAAACAGGATCTGACAGTGCTCTACGTAAAATACGACTAAGGTAAGTTGACGTCAGGCAAGCGGCCGGTGGTAAAATACGTAGCCAAATCATGTGACATGTGAACATGTAAAAACATAGTGAGGAATCCTGCATATGTCTAGAGAATTCTAGGGATATGTGTAACCTACCAATCGGCATTAGAGCAGCGTGGCAGGTCTTAGCTCCGAACCTTCTTTCCAAACAAGGTAAGAGAAGTAATAGGCTATTACTTACTCACTTACTTTTATAGCAAGCTTTATAGAGTGCAATTTTTGAAAGATCAGTTTTAAACATCTATAGAGACAAGTCTAGATTTATTTGAGGAATTTTGTCATAAAATCATGTACCGACTGATTTTACACTTTCTGGAATCATGTTAACAAGGTCTTTATAAAAATTGTGGTCAATATCGATTCCAGAAACCACAATCAGAAACACTAAGAGATATCAGAATTGAAAAGTTGATTTGCCATCCAAAATATAACTCTCCGAAGAAATACTACGACATAGCGTTAGTGAAGCTAGCTGAACGAGTCACGTTTTCAAAATTCATTCAACCCGCTTGCTTGGCGCAAGAAGATTATGATGTAACAAGTAAAGACAAGTTAATAGCGACTGGTTGGGGTCAAACACATACAGGTAGAGTTATTTTTTAGTACTGGTGATCTTAAAACTGTGATAGCCCAGCGGCGAGATCGTGCGACTCTTTCGAGGGGAACACGAGTTCAAATCCGGGCAGGCACCAATGACTTTTTCTATTAAAACTCATGTGTCTTATTACTAATTGCAATTTATCACACGCTTTTCGGTGAAGGAAAACATCGTGAGGAAACCTGCATATCTCTAGAGAATTCTGAACATATGTGTAACCTACCAATCCGCATTGGAGCAGCGTGGTAGGTCTTAGCTCCAACCCTTCTCTCCAGAAACGGAGAGAAGAGGCCTATTCCCAGCAGTGGGATTGTAACCGGCCGCTACTTTACTTTACTGTTGATCTTAGCCCGAGAAGTTTTTTTGCTGAATACGCTCACTGACATCCCTGCTTGGATGGTTTAACAAGCGGAACTCGTCAAGAAAACCCATTATGTGTCGTTACCACCCGACGGGGACGAGCGGCAAGTATCGGACTCTCACCGACTAAAACCCTGGCAGTGCTCCACCAAGCTGCTGGTGGCGGGGACAGGGTACCGTTGGACACATTGCCCCCATCACCACCAGCAGCAACTCTTGACTTCAGAGTGCGCCATCGAGTCGGGGCGTCTCTCAAAGTGTCCCCTTCCTCCGCTAATGCATACATCAGGAGCACCAGATGCCTCGGACGCTTCATGGACCATTTTCGTTTGGCGTCCGATAAACCCGTGTCACTGGTGGGGCACGATCTGTTCTTGCCCTCCTTCTCGCCGCGGTGGACAAGGTGAGATCATGAGTAGTGCTGGCAAAGCGGAAAATGTTTAAGATCACTGCGCCAACGGGTAGTGACGCTGCGTTCAGCTCCGCGGGTCGCGGGTTTGAGTCCCGAGAGGGCCAACATTTTCTATAAACAATTTGTATGTTCTTCGAGCCTGGGTGTATATTTACATTTAAGTATGTATTTAAAAATATATATTTAGTATATTTACCAGTTGTCCGTCAACCATAACACAAGTATTAAGTTACTTACTTTGGGGACGGACGATCGTGTGTATAAGTGTCCCATATAATATTTTTTATCTTAGGTACAAGATTAGACGAAGGCGATTCAAGAGTACTCCGGTCTTTAGAAATAGATGTTTTTGATCAAAAACAATGTGAAGATCTTCTAAAGAGATACGTTGGGCGATGCTGGAGTGGTATGAGACAGCATGAAATGTGCGCTGGACTACTTGATGGCAGCGCAGACACGTGTCAGGTGGGTAATGAGGGAACGGTAAGTGATTCGCCATGTGGTATCCAGCTGAGTACAAAAGATCACCCTCATTTCTTACACAGGCATCGTAAAAGGCGACTATGGTAAGTTGATCCGCCATATGGTATCCGGCTGATTGGAATAGACTACCCTCATTTCTTATCGAGGTGTCGTAAGAGACGACTCGGGTAAGTTGTATGTGCCATACGTCCGGTCGTAAAATAACTAAACAAAACATGTAACATGTTTTAAACATGTTATGTCGATCCCACATCAATCACAGTGCGTAAGGGCGATGATGTCTGGGCAGTGATGTCCTCTCTTCAACAGATAGTCTCGCAATCTGAGCTAACGAATGACAACTTTTTATCTTGCCAGTATACACCCAAACAATGTTATCGACAAGAGCTTAGTCGCTTTTACTAAGTAACATATTAATGTGGTCCCGCAACGTCGACGCGTCAACTTTAACGTTTAAATACCCTCAAACATGAAAAAGACTATTTTTCTCTGTTCCCATAAGAAAATTGAAATTTTGAACATAAAAATACTTATTGTGATCTAAGCATAAGAGATAGAGACATGTAGTTGCTGACTTATTTTATTTTGTAGATCTACGATTCTCTAGTACTTATAGAAAATAGTATTTTTAAGAAAATATACATTATATTTCTTTACTTCCATAATGTATTTGTTGATATTTATGTATATATTATTGTTATTTTATTTATCATATATACAATATATTTATGATTTATATTTACAATATATTATTAATATAAATATATATATTTATTAGTATATAAGCTAGGAGAATAGTAGTACCATAGCTGCACTATAAATTGTCTCACTTAGTAAGTTAGCTGGTACAGATCTCTGTCAAAGGGATAAGTTGACCGTTGTACTCTGTTTTTTTTATTGATAATGTTTTTCTTACATTTTTTTTCTTTATGGTACATAAATAAAATAAATTAATAAATAAATAAAATACGAAAATACTGAACTAATAGTAACTACTTACTTTTTAAAGTATTAAAGTTTAAGTAAAAGTATTAAGTAATAGTAGAAAATACTTCTATATTTCTTTTCCAGGGTGATTCTGGTGGTCCATTGCAATATTTATTGCTCAATACAACGCAGGGCGCAATACACAGAATAATATCTATAACGTCATTTGGTTTGACTAAATGTGGAATGAAAAACGCACCTGGTGTCTATACGAAGATATCGAGCATGTTGGGCTGGATTGAATATAATGTATGGTGGTCGGAAAATAGAAATTAAGCTAAAGTATGCCCTGTATACTAAACATAATGACATACCAAAACTCTCCTAATAATAAAATCGAAACCATCATAATAAAGTATGAAGTATAGTATATAGTAACTATATATATTTTTAAAAATTTTTAATTTAATTAATGAAACTGTAGTCTTGGTCGAAGATAGAAGTTTCTTAAGTCCAAGTATTTTCATCATTTATTACACATAAAATGATCTTTGTGTCATATTCATTACCTATAAGCTTTCTTCACACTCAATTTAAACCCTTCATACAGTAAAGTGGCCTGTTACAATCCCACAGCTGGGAACAGACCTCCTCTCTCCGTTTCTGGAGAGAAGGGTAAGAGCTAAGACCTACCACGCTGCTCCAATGCGGTAACACATATCTCCAGAATTCTCTAGAGATATGCAGGTTTCCTCACGATGTTTTCCTCCACCGAAAAGCGTGTGATAAATTGCAATTACCAATTAGACACATAAGTTTTAGTAGAAAAACTCATTGGTGCCTGTCCGGGTTTGAACTCGTGTTCCCCTCAAAAGAGTCGCACGGTCTCACCGCTGGGCTATCACAGCTACTTTTTTCTAATGTAGAATGCAACAATTATTGTATCAGGAATGTTTCGGATCTAAAATTTATCAGGCGAAGTAAGAGGAATAAAATATTGTTAAAGCACTAATTTTAAAAGTTTTTTAACTCAAATCACTTTTAAAAATTGTAAATATAAAGATAAACTAAATGTTTTGGAAAATAATGCTGAAATAAACTCTTTCATCAAGAAAAATCTTTTTATTATCATTTTTAACGAAGTGAGAACCTTTTATATATGGAGAAATATTAAAAAGCCTTTGATTAGAATGCGATGGATTAGTAGTATGTATATATGTACACGGTTTTCCGTCCTCAAGGAAGCAACTTATATATGGCAGGCAGATTAATAACAGGTAGAAGGAAGCTCACCGATCAGTAGATAGTCAACGCAGATAACAGAGATACCATTTCTTTCTCCGGATTATACCCGGTGTTTGTATAAATTCACGCGCGCCACTCGACGCGAACGCAAGCTAGGTCGTTTTTATGCATTCGTTCACTACGAGCGCGGCCCCCCCCAGTCACCCGGCAGACACGACAGGAAGAAGCCGCGCGCACCTGTATACGGCATTCCTTTTATAACGCACACGCGTAATTATGCGTTTGGGTGTGGTTTGTACATTTAGTGACGCGTTCAATTAGTGAAGCGTTTCGAATACTATAAAGATAAGACGCGACCGCGACGCGGTTTTAGTACGCGTTCGGGTTACTGTTTACCGATATGGGACGATTCAATAACGTGTGACCTTACGAAGGTTGTGTGCACACCGCGTGTTATTTGTGTTATTTAACCGCGTTGGTGAAGTGTATACTCTGGGATAAATAGACAGTACGTGTCCGTGGAAGACTGCTGAGGCGAGCCAACGGGTTCGGGAATCGGCCAAGTACATACAAGCGCACACACACACACGTACACATATACACGCAGTTATTCATGAGGCCGGACTGCATACAGCTGACGGCCGCATAAGGTAGGTTGAGGCGCCGAGACGGCGGGCCTAGGTCTCGGAGGTTGTTTCATCCGCCCGCACGTTTGTGCGGAACACCTGGGTTTTCAATGACCTGAACAAGTCCTCTCGCCATAATCGGGATCCCCAAGACTCAAGCCGAATAGCAAAAGCCCTAGTTACAAAATCCAAATAAAATTCAGGCGTAAGCCTGCGAGGGACGTCCTGTGTAAGGAAATTCACCTCGAGGCCCGTACTCCAATCGCCTTTGAGAAGACATTTCGCCGAAGTAGACCTATAGTTGATACTGGTACAACTGATGCGTCTTTCTCTCTCATGAAACGGTCCCCAAACGAGTGCAGCTGTGATGTTAACTATATTTCATTCACAGCTTTTTTAATGTCAGGAAAACCTATCATGGGTCGTCACTACTCGGCGAGGACGAGCGGCGGGTATCAGACTTACACCGACTAAAAACCTCTATCATGCTACTGGTAGGGGCGACAGGGTAACGTTGTATACATAGCCCCCGTCCCAAAAAGCAACCGCTCTGTGCCCCGAAGAGCGCCACTTTTGTGTTGAGGCTTCTCTAAACAGTGCCCCCCCCCCGTTAATCGATGCATCGGGAGCACCAGATGCATCGACCACCTCGGAGACCTAACAACTACCTAACTAAAACCAGCGAGAGTTCAATAAACCCCGTTCGGATCGCTCGGAGGTACCCAATAGGGCGGCATGCGACGGACTTTGTCGAGTCATCTCTCTCACACCTTTACTCGACACAAGCCGACTTTACCCGGACGACCATTACACAGCCGAGCGTGGCGGCTGTCTCGTTCAGTGCCCACATTCAACTCGCGTATAAAAGTTGTCACTCCAAAAATATGTTAAGAAATATATGAGATATGAAAGGTATTGTTACCGCATAAGCACTACGAGGTGTCTGTTCTTGAATAACCTTCTCTCCAAGAATAGAGGAGGAGTTTACCCAATAGAGGGTAAATTACACTATTACTCTGTATTAGTTCAAATCTAGGTCAACAAGTACCAAGCAATAAGCTATCATGCGAAGATGAACGTCATTTTTCAAAGATACTGTGACGTATATTAAAGTTAGCAGCCATTATTCAAAACGAGTGCTCGATTAGACAGGCGCGTCAGGTGATGTTATAATGATTCGAAAAACTCATTAATTCCGAATGAAAAAGTCAAGAAGTTTGTGCCTTTCGCGAATATTACGGTAGTAAATGGAGAAAAATTGTTCATTTACTTTGAATGTTCAGAAATTGCTTTAAGATTCTGAAGGCTATGAATGCCCAATTGTTAAAGTTTTGAGTTCGATCCTCGGCCATCATCATTCTCCTGCCCTTATCTCACTGTAAGTGGGATTGGCAAATAAATAAATACATACCTCTGTTACTATTTTTAATAACTTCGCAAAGATTTTTATAGCAAAGGCATAGGCCTCTTCTCCTCGTTTTTTGGAGAGAAGGGTTGGATCTAAAATCTATCACGCTGCTCCAATGTGGATTGGTAGGTATCGCCAGAATTATCTAAAGATATGGAGGCGTCCTCACCACGAAAGGGTCTCACCGCTAAGCTGTCACATCTTAAGAAGAACCAAGTAATTGTTAAACAGTAAAAAAGAAAACTACACAAAAATCTTATGAAATAAAATCTTAAGATTTGTAATTATTATAAAGTACTAGAAATACGTGCGGCTTCGCCCGCGTAAAATTCAGCTTTTAGCATGTTATAGTCTCTCGAGTCTCGGCACGAGACTGGCTCTCTGATCCGCTACCGCTATCCGACCCTACACCGCTTTTTATACCTATTCCCCCCTCTAAACTACGATCGACACCGGTTTATTACTACCCCCACTAAAAATTGTTGTAAAACGACCTTTTCAACTCAACTTACATGAAACCGTTATGTGCTATTAACCTAAACCTTTCGGAGGAATTGCACTACATTTTAGTAAAAAAATCGTACGAACCGTACAAAAAATCCGTTCAAGAATTTGAGAATAACGATTACATACATACAGACAGCTTTGAGGACTCTATTTTATAATAAGTATAGATATGTAACATACTACGCAATATGACGTAACACGGTTGATTATTCATTAGTGCTATGCATAGAACGAGTATTATTAAATCCCCGTGTGATAATTTAAGAAGGCCAATGAAGTTCATATTGTGATGAGGAACAAGTTTCTTAAGAACGAAGATTTAAAAGGTCACAACAAATTAAAATTCACAGGCAAAAACAACTATTAATACTAGTTAAATTTAAGCATCAAATCGCTTAAGGGCCAGTATACAATTTAGATATGATTTCATTTATGGTGTTTCACGTCATTCAGTAAGAAAACGGTTTAGCCACCACACGTGCTTATGTTATTTGACATCTAACATAATTATAAATCAAAATGCCATGGATATGGCTAATGGCGACTTTATTTGCTGGTATGTATTTATATATTGATTTTAACAAATTTCCTAAACTAAAAATTATTCTAAATAGAAAATTATTCATTTCTGACGTATTGATTTCGTCTACCGGTTGAAATACATTTTTCAAATTAAGTTATTCGGTTGAAATTAATATTCATCTATTATATCCTGATATACTAATATTATAAATACGGAAATCTGCTGTCTTTTTGTTTGTCTGTTATTTGTTACTCTTTCACGTCTAAACCACTGGCTAAAATATTGATGAAACTTGTCATTATTAAAACGTATACACCAGGTGACATACAGTACAAAAACATAAATTGAATTCTTGTGGGTTCCTAAATTAACACGAACAAAATCGCGTTTGCCACTAGTTAAGAATATAAAGACACAAAAACGGTTCTCTAGCAAAGGTTTTCCTGAATATATCCTCGGACTCCTTCTATAAAACTGACTGGTCCGATGGCGCAGTGGGTAGTGACCCTGCCTTCAGCTCCACGGGTGGCGGGTTCGATTCCCGCCGATGGCCAATATTTTCTATAAACAATTTGTTGGTTCTTCGAGCCTGGGAGTATATTTGTTTAAAAAATATACTTAAATTTATTTAAGTAAGTATTTAAAATTATATATGTAGTATATCTACCAGTTGTCCGTCACCCATGACACAAGTATTAAGTTACTTACTTTGGGGACGGACGACCGTGAGTTTAAAAAAATAAAATAAAATAAATAAATAAAACATTAAAGAAGCGAATGTACTATGGCTCTCTGCAAACAGATTCCCAAGACGACCATGGTTTGCATGCACCCCTGTCCATCTTGCTAAGATCCGGTTCAGGGATCACTCGATTTGTGAGTCTGGACGAAGGTTCTGTTTCTCATATCTTTCTCAACTGTCCTAAAATCCTTCATCCCCTTTATGTTCTCCCATCCAAATTCCCTCGTCCAGTAAATGTTGAATGTTTGTTAGCGTCCCTGTTTAGTCCATACTGTAGATCTCTATGTAAATATCTATACTTATTATAAAACAAAGTCCTAAAAAGCTGTCTGTCTGTATGTAATCGATTTTCACAAAATCTACTGAACGGATTTTTGGACGGTTTTCACCAAAAAATAGTGCAATACTTCCGGATGGTTTAAGTACATAGTACATATCGGTATTACGTAAATTGGGTTGAAGAGATCGAACAGTTGTTAAAAGACTTGCTTGCTGGGAGCTTTAGTCGCGTGCGCTGCGTAAACCAGCAGAGTTACGCTAAAGTAATGTAGCAGAGAATTGTAGATCTATGAACATACTACAAAAAAGTCCGCGACAGCATGTCTCTATCTCTTACAGATAACTCATAATAACTACTTTTATGTTCAAAATTTCAATTTTGGACAACTGATTTCGACAGTTTTTCGACAGACAGATTTTCGACTGGCACAGCTAGTATTAAATATAATAATTTGAAATTGTAATGTATAGTTGTTCATATTATTAATAATATTCTATTTTGTCACTAGTTGTTGCAGGTGAAGGGTTAACTCAGAAATTCCCATTGTTTATAATAGTATGTAATTAAATTTAGTAAAAATTATATCGTTTTAATCATCATTAACCTAACAAACTCCTATGTGTGTACTTCTCCTAGGTGACATTGGCAAAGTAATCTGTGCCCAGTTGGCACGCATGAACGGCAAAATTTTTAAAAGAAGAAGAAGACACAAGATCGTGTTTTGTGGAGATATCGTGAAGAGAACTATGTCACGCAGTGGATGTCCATCGGTTGAGGAAAAAGAAGAATACAAAAGTAAAAATAAAATTATTTTGCTATAATCCGCGGTACAGTAAATAGAAAATATATATAGTGTTAAATGTATAGTGGACTATCTGTTTTTTCATACCCGATACGTGCAGGAAATCGCAAAGCCTGCTGTACTGTATCGCGGATTATAGCATTATGTCTTATGGAATATTGCTGTGGGGTAAATGCGCGGATAGTGAAAAAATTTTCGTATTACAAAAAAGAGCCATACGTGGCATCTACAATTTAAGTCCGCGTGATTTCCTGCGAGAGAAGTTTAAGGAAATAGGTATTCTTACATTTGCTTCACAATATATTTTAAACAATGTAATTTTTGTACATAAAAATATAAAGAATTATAAAACGATAGGTGATGTATATAATAGACAAAGTAGGAACCGACATAAGCTTGCGACTCCTGCTTTGCGCCTAGCAAAAGTACGTAAATCGTTTGTGGGTTTGGGTATAAGATTCTATAATAAAATTCCGAAATCAATTTTGGCCATGCCATTACAGCAGTTTAAAACCACTGTTAAAAAGAGGCTGATACAGAAAGCCTACTATACTGTTGAAGATTACTTAGATGATAAGGATATGTGGATATAGGTGCACCTCTACCCTGTACAAGACAGTAAAAAATAAATGTAATTAGTTTTAAGATTTATATTTTAAAAAGAGCAACCGCCGAGTTTCTTGCTGGCTCTTCTCGGCAGGAACAGCTTTCCGAACCAGCAGTAAAGTTGACGATTCAAAAGCACTTGTTTACAAGTTTACTTGAATAAAGAATATTTTGAATTTGAATTTGAATTTAGCAAAATAATTTTATTATTACTTTTGTATTATGGATCTCCGCAAAGTAACGCCTAATTCTATAAATTACATAAAAAGAAGAATACTTTAAGAGTGGTTGGATTATGTTCTCAATGAAAGTTAAATTTTAAGAATGCGTTGATGGGTTTCACATGTCTTAAAGTACCAGCCTGTTACAATCCCACTGTTGGGAATAGGCCTCTTCTCTCCGTTTCTGGAGAGATGGGTTGGAGCTAAGACCTACCACGCTGCTCCAATGCGGATTGGTAGGTTACACATATCTCCAGAATTCTCTAGAGATATGCAGGTTTCCTCACGATGTTTTCCTTCACCGAAAAGCGTGTGAGAAATTGCAATTATCAATTAGACACATGAGTTTTAATAGAAAAACTCATTGGTGCCTGCCCGGGTTTGAACTCGTGTTCCCCTCGAAAGAGTCGCACGGTCTCACCGCTGGGCTATCACATGTCTTATTATTATTTATTTATTTATTAAATTTTATATAATCTACAGCTCTACATAAAATATATATTTAACAAAAAACTTAGTCTATTAATAAGGCCAAACTGATTATATACTGATTATTAGATACTTAATATAAATTTTACTGAACAGATTTTGATAAAGTATGCAACAAAGACGTGACGATGCACGCGCGCGTGCATGTGTGCGTTTGCGTGTGTGTGTGTGTGTGTGTGTGTGTGTGTGTGTATTTGTGTGTGTGTGTGTGTGTGTGTATGGGAGTGTTGCGTGTATGGCAGGAGTGCATGATAGTTCTGAATGGAAATACATTTAATTTTAATAATTATTTTAAAATTGCAATCGTGTTTAATTAACTCCTTTTTAAATGGATATCATGGATTCTTTTTAGTTATTTCTTTCATCTTAATAAAATAATATGTCTCTTCTAATATTATTTTATTCGCAGTGGCAAATACGCAGATGTATAGCACGGATGAAATGGAGAAATTCTTAATAGATGCAATCCAAGTGAGTATACAACGAGTATCTATTTCACCATATATATAACAATTCCTACTGCTGATCGCATCCACACTCATATTATAAATAGGCGATTCTGTCTGTCATTCTGTCTATCTGTTATGCTTTCGGAATTTATCCGCTTAACCAAGTTTTAATATGAATTACCCCTTATACTGCCGTCCTACGGGGATACGTCAGACTCTCACTGACTAAAACAGCCTCAGTGCTTTATCACGCTGCTAGTGGTAAGGCAGGATAACATTGTACATATTGCCCCCATCCCCACCAGCAGCATTTCTGAACCCCAGAATGCGCCACCGCTGGGTACGAACCTCTTTTTTCGGTCGATGCATCGACCGAAAGCGCGTGATAAGTTCCAATTATCAATAAGATTCTTAAGTTTTAGTACAAAAACTCATTGATGCCTGCCTAGGGTCTGAGCCCGTGTTCATCTCTAGAGATGATCACAGCTTTAAAAAAGCATAAAATGCAATTTCATGTAAGCTCAATAAATATACGCTGCAAAAGCAAAACCTAATAAAAAAAATGTAAACTGATATTCTAATGAGGGACAAAAACAACATCAACCAGGAAAACTAAACCCAATTTGCATTCGTTTACAACTAATGAGCAGAAATTTACGCAATTAGTCTCGTTAGTCCAGTGAATCTCTGTCATTGCCTATTAAAAGTAATTACCTTGTTAATGAAAAGTTTTATATTACCACTTACCTTTATGACGTAGGTTACGTATGAAGTGCAAGAAAATTAACGTTCGTTCGGATCATGGTCAAATATGAAACTACGAGTATGACCTATTCAAATTCAAATTCAAAATATTCTTTATTCAAGTAAACTTGTAAACAAGTGCTTTTGAATTGCTGTATTTTTGGCAGTGACGTTGGACTCCTCAAACTCCAATGGAGCACGCACATAACAACTCCCGCTGGGAAACTCAGTTCAGCGGCTTACGCTGTCCGAAAGATAAGACGGATAACAGATGTCGAAACAGAAAAACTTGTTTATTTTGCTTACTTCCATAACATTATTTCTTACGAAATATTGTTATGGGGTAAATGCGCGGACAATGAAAAAATTTTTGTATTACAAAAAAGAGCCATTAACAATTTAAACTCACGCATTCCCTGCGAGGGAAGTTCAAGGAAACAGGCATTCTTATTTATTATTATTATTATTGGCTTCACAGTATATTTTTAGTAATTTAATTTTTGTACATATGAATATAAATAATTATAAAAGAATTGGCGATGTATATAATAGACAAAGTAGGAACCGACATAAGCTTGTGATTCTTCAATTTTCAATAGTATAATAGGCTTTCTGAATTAGCCTTTTTAATAGTATTTTTAAACTGCTGTAAAGTTAAAGTAGATTGCGGCATTTTATTATAGAATCCTATACCCAAACCCACAATTGACTTATTTACTTTTGCAAGGCGCAAAGTAGGAACCGCAAGGTTATGTCGGTTCCTACTTTGTCTATTATATACATCACCAATAGTTTAATAATTCTTATTCTACAGGCATGGAGTAGTAGGTAAGCGATAGACAGGCCTGTAAGTGCGACTGTACAACAAATAATAAGACAGAGAAGATGAGAGACATATACCTAACTTTGTCTAAACATATATGCGTAGAGAAATATTCATATTCAATCAGCTGTGAAATCACTTGACTCTCTCGAGGTGATAATAGGTACAAACCCCTGGCAGGGACCAATGAGTTTTCTAATTTATAGAATTAGGCGTTACTTTGCGGAGATCCATAATACAAAAGTAATAATAAAATTATTTGCTATAATCCGCTATACAGTAAATAGAAAACATATATAGTGTTAAATGTATAGTGGACTATCCGTTTTTTCATACCCGTTACATGCAGGATTCGTAAAAACATATGCACAAACCTCAACCACTGCCACCACAATACACAAGCACTACACACGTTTACTATCACAAACTCAACAATCGTTTGGCCCCGCAACCGAAGCATCATCAGGAGATAGACTCCACGACAAAATCGCAAAGCTTTGCCGTTGTTTTGCATGTGTTTACTACGAATCCTGCATGTAACGGGTATGAAAAAACGGACAGTCCACTATACATTTAGCACTTTATATATTTTCTATTTACTGTATAGCGGATTATAGCAAAATAATTTTATTATTACTTTTGTGAATGAGTTTTCTGTTAAAAATGTCTCCAATTGATAAATTTAATTTATCACACGCTTTTCGGTGAAGAAAAACATTGTGAGGACACCAGAACATTTTAAGAGAATTTTAGGTATATGTGCAACTTACCAAATGGCATTGGAGCAGCAGGTGGGCGTTAGCTCCAACCCAAAAAGAGACCTCAGCCCAGGAACAGGATAGTATCAGGCTGACTTTCCTGAATACCTATATATTCATTTACAGAAACCAATATTATTTCTCTAGAACCATTGATTTAAAAAGGAGGCTGTATATACTTGAAGCTTTCGCACAATGTCGCCTTTATAATATTAATAGAAGAAATTTAAAGAAAGGCCTGGATTTAATTACGATCCAGCTATAATAAAATTCATGAACGAGTTATTATAAGTATTTAAAAATATAAATGTCTGGGATAATTAAACAAACGGTTATAATAAATAATTCAAAATATATTAAAGTTGAAAGTTTTTATATAAGTTGTGTGCGAAGGTGGAATCTTGGAAGTTAAATTTGACCCACTCCAGTGTCCAATGAGCTAAAATTTTACATACTCGTCCAGTCCGGATGTTTATGATAACCATGATTTGATGCTGCCAAGATTTGCTGCCAAGACAAGGGAACTCTTCAACAGTTAACAGATGGGACATGAAATTGTGTTAAAAAGCTTTTTAACTTGACTAGTTTTCGTACTACTTTCTTCCATTATTGACTTTACAGAGTAATGAGTCATATTATGAAATTGATGTTGCTAAGGAAAAGCCCTGCCAACCTTATGTCAACGAAAAGCCTGACTTCACAAGGCCCGGTCGCAGAATAAGTGAAGCAAGTGAGTTCATCGACACTTTTTTAACACACACAAACATTTGAATTATATAAAATAAATGTTTGTCTGTATGGCCTTTTAAGACTCCGAAGCGGCGGGACCGATTTTAATAAAATTTTCAGAAAATCTTTATCATAACCCAACAAATGATCCTGTAAAGTTAGATGGCCATAATAATAAGTTCTGTTTCGAGTACAATTTGAAACCAGACTGAGCCACAGCAACGCGTGACCAAACTGCTAGTTAAAAATAAAATATTAAAAACACTCAATAATTTATTTTTGCTAGGCAAGACCACATATATTTTTTTTCATCTAAAATTATGAATTATGAATATTATGCTGTGATAACCCAGCGGTGAGACCGTACGACTTTTTCGAGGGATCGTGGGTTCAAACCCCCGGAAGGCATCAACGAGTTTTTCTGTTAAAGTTTATGTATTATATAATTGCACTTTATACAACACTTTTCTGTGAAAGAAAACATCGTGAGGAAACCTGCATATCTCTAGGGAATTCTAGGAGTATGTGTGACCTACCAATCCGCATTGTAGCAGCGTGGTAGGTCTTAGCTCCAATCCAAAAACAGAGAGAGGAAGCCTATGCCCAGCAGTATATAATGATGGTTTTATTATTCTAGAATGTCAGGAGTACATATGGGAATTGGAAAATTGGGATAAAGAAATGAAATGGGGTGAAATATGTAAGTAATTTTTCAATATTTAATAAAATCGTAATACGTTGAAATTGTGGTCGTGGAGCCTATCATCTGATGATGCTACGGTTGAGGGGCAAAATGATTGAGTGGAGATTGTCATAGTGAATACGTGTAGTGCTTGAATGGAGACGGTGTTTTGAGATAAGTGTGGTTACTAATACTGCATGCCTAAGGTATGTGAACGTTTTCTGCTTTCTACTAGTATTATTGGGATTTTCTTAACTAACACGGATTATAGCAAAGTTTTCTATCATAGTTTAAGTGCAATGTAATTCCGCTAAGTAACGTCTACTTCTATAAATTATTATAAGTGTATCTTATCTTATCTTACTAATATTATAAATGCGAAAGTTTGTGAGTGTGGATGGATGTTTGTTACTCGACTTCACGAAAAAACTATTGGATGGATTTGGATGAAACCTTACAGTTATATAGGTAATACATAGGAATAAGATATAGCCTACAATTTGTAATGATTTTATGTAATATAACGATACATGTCAATAAAGTCGGAAAAAATGTGGCCTCTGAGAGCTGTCTCGGCGTACGCTGCCTAAACCATTAGAGTTACACAAAGATGATGTACCGTAGTATTGTTTGCCTTGAATAGTTCTAAATAAAATTCCACGACAGCATAGATATATAGATCTACCTTTTATGTGCAAGCCACTATGACCAAAATTGTGAATCATAAATTTAATTAAATTAGTTACTGTGGCAAACCAAATTCCATGCGAGCAAAGCCGCGGGCAAAAACTAGTATAACATATATTACCGATATAAGCTTACGGTTCCTACTTTGCGCCTTGCAAAAGTAAGTAAGTTTGGTTATAAGATACTATAATAAAATTCCGCAATCGATTTTATCTTTACCATTACAGCAGATTAAAAACAAGAGCCATACAGAAAGCCTACTTTTATACTTTTGAAGATTATATAGGTGATAAGAATGCGTGGATATAGCTAATGCTCTGACCTGTATTGTAGATAGTAACATCTAAATGTAACTAGTACAGAATTATATCTGAAAAGAGTGACCGCCGAGTCTCAATCTGGCTCTTCTCGGTACGAACAGTTTTCCGGACCATAAGGAGAGTTGATGATTCAAAAGCACTGTTTACAAGTTTACTTGAAAAAAGATTATTTTGATTTTCATTTTGAATTTTGGTACTCTTGAAATCTGTAAAGTAACGTATACTTTCATAAATTATTATATTTATTAAAATTCAATTAAAATTCCAGGTCGAATTTATCTAATTTCACAAATAAAAAAGGGTGTCATTCCCGAAATCTTTTTCGTAATACAGTCTCCCGTTATATTCGGTGGCAGACCGGCGACGGACGGGGAATTCCCGCATATGGTATGGTGAATTCTATAGACTACTAACTAATACTTAGAAAAGGGGAGTCCTGGGCAGGTCTGTGACATCTCATCATTCATCATTCATCTTTGTCTAAGCTATACTTATAATATAAAGAGGAAAGATTTGTATATAAGTATATTTCTGATGTTTTTCACGCAAAATCTATAGGGCCGATTTCAAACATTTTTTTGAAAGTTTACGTTCCAAGTTCAAGCTTGTTGCACGTGTTCAGAGCTAACATAAATGGTGGAATTAAACGTTTACTATATAACAATGCTTGTTTGGATAATGCTTCGCTTTGCGATTTTGTCGTGGAGTCTATCTGATGATGATGATGATGCTTCGGTTGCGGGGTGAAACGATTCTTAAGTTTGTGATAGTGAACGTGTGTAGTGCTCGTGTATTGTGGTGGCAGTGGTTGAGGTTTGTCCATGTGATTTTACGAATCCTGCATGTTACGGGTATGAAAAACGGATAGTCCACTATATATTTAGCACTATATATATTTTCCATTTACTGTATCGCGGATTATAGCAAAATAATTTTATTATTACTTTTGTATTATGAATCTCCACAAAGTAACGCAGTAATTCTATAAGGTATTAATATCTACGAATAAATCCGCGATACCATATGTCTAACTATAGTTATGCCAATAAAACTACTTGTTTACATTGAAAAATTGATAAAAAGACCGACAACAATCAAACCATATTATTCATATATCCGTATTAATCCTTATCATTAGATGATATTTTACTAAATACTGTTTCAATACCTGTAAAATACTTTTTAAATTATTAAAATCGGACATTCCAATCAAAGGATGTAACAAATTTATAAAATGGCAATCTAAAGCCAATAATGCCATCATATAGTCGTTTTATCCAATAACAAGTATCGTATCTTAAAAACAAGAAAAAGAGGGTTGTGAAAATATAATCTATTTTAAAGAATCGCTAAATATTTTTTTATATATCGATTATTAAAAATCTATTATAATAATATAATAATCGATTAATATAAAAATCGATAACTTTCTCTTAACTTAAGAACTCTTAACTTTAAGAATGGCAAAAATCACGACAATCAAACTCTAAAGTAAATCTACTATAGGGTGCCGTTGGATGGAGATCTAAAGACCAATCACCAAAATGGCGGTTCAAATGTGGATCAGCTTTAATAAGTCCCAAGTATTCACTCACTGCCGCACATTGCTCTAAGTTGTCTTTGAAGAAAACTCTTGACGTCCTCCAACAGCAACCAGAGATCGTGCGGTTCGGGGTTGAGGACATTGCCGATGATGAGGTAGACATACGACTACTTGATATTGGAGATGGATACACTATCACTTCCTTCAAATCTATACTTACTCGTATTATAAAACAAAGTTCTCAAAAGCTGTCTATCTATATGTGGTTGATTTTCTCAAGATCTACTGAACGGACTTTTGTGCGGTTTTTTACTAAAAGATTCTTGCGGAGATTTAAGTTACGGTACATTACGGTTTTATGTCAATTGTACGAGGTCACAAAGTTATAAAAAAACACCTACTGGGAGCTTTTGCCGCATATAAACGAACAGAAATGCTCAAAAGTAATGTACTAATGAATTTTAGGTCACAAAGAAGTCCGCGTCAACATCTCTCTTATGATTCATTCACACTAACTACTTTTACGTTCAATTAATAATATTATTAATTAAAATTTTTTTCCGCCGTGTGGTATCCGGCTGAGTAGAATAGACCACCCTCATTTCATACCGAGGTGTCGTAAAAGGCGACTAAGGTAAGTACTGTGTGGTATCCGGCTGAGTAGAATAGACTACCCTCATTTCTTACCGAGGTGTCGTAAAAGGCGACTAAGGTAAGTCGAATCCCCGTGTGGTATATGGCTGAGTAGAATAGACCAACCTCTTTCTTACCGAGGGATCGTAAAGTACGAAAAAGGTAAGTTGACGTCAGGCAGGCGGCCGGTCGTAAAAAACGTAGCCAAATCATGTGACAACATGTTAACATCTTGTGCCGACCCCACTTAGAATGGGATAAGGGAAGGAGGATGATGAATATTTCATTTGTTTTTACTGTTAGAATAAACTAAAGGGATTTACGCGGGAAAATTTTTGTGATTGATTTGCACGAAGGCAACGCCGAGGGCACAACTAGTACTAATTACAACTTGATATCAACTTATGTTCTAAGCGCGAGTTTTTTATTTAGCATTACATACATAGATATGCTCTTATCGTAGATTATAGCACAATAATATTATCATTGTTGTAGTTCTAAGGCTCCTCGTCCACGGCGAATTTTTCGATGCCGTCGATTAATCGCATTCAGTCGCGAAGCGTTCGCTAATTGTGAGCCCTCGTCCACATAGGCACGATTTAATCGCTCAAACACCATACTGTCGCGATGCAAATACAATTCAGTAATCGCACAAAAAGACCTGCAATCGCAGGCTTCAGCATGAGTAACGAAAGCAGCAATATTGGATGAATCCTATTTAATAAAGAGAGTTTACTTGGTATGTACCAAGTAAAAACGATTGAAATACTTATAAAACTATGATAAGAAAACAGTACAACCAAAAGTGATTTCAGAATGTCATATTTGACGTTTTGTGAATTGTTTATGGTCAGGATGCAGTAACGCGTTGCAAATGCAACTAACATATGTTAGTAGCGACCATGGGGATGTCTACCAGGAAGGGGACCCTAACAAAAGTATTATGGTTGTTTCAGTCTTATAATAGATGGCAGCTATGTGTCAATAAACTTTTATTTTATGATAATAATGAAATGCGCATTATATATAATGCAGATTATAGTGTTTCATCTATGGTAGCGACAGTATTGCTGAAAAAAAAACTGGGTGAGGGGCTTAATACTATTTCTTTTACAGTTTAATATTAACGGTGATGTCGTAGACATAATGATCAAAAGAATAATCACCCATCCAAATTTTGCCGCCCCGAAAAAGTATTACGACATAGCCCTTATTGAATTGGAGACTGAAGTTCAGTTTAAGAGCAATTTACATCCAGCATGCTTAAAGCACTCGTTTGATGAAAGCGACATTGGTACAGAGGTCATGTTGACTGGTTGGGGGTACACTGAAGAAGGTAAAGCTTGTTTAATTCTTATTTATAATAATATACATTTGGACTTGTGGAAGAATCGAGTGAAACATTTTTAAAGCATACTTATCTGGTAGCTTTGGAAATTCAAAAATTCGAACAAAACGCTCGAATGTCACCAACGTTCATTTTGGGGGCTGGCTTCAATATTTGTCACCAGTTCTATAGTAATGTTAGAGAAATTTTCTCAGAGAGCAAATCTACGAACAATTCGAAAACACATCTTTGATTTAATGCGATTTTTTAATACCTTTGAACAAAACTTTCAATAATTTACTTTAATTTAATTTAGTTTAATGAATAAGTAACATAAAAGAAACTTCTCTTCTTTGTCTCGTTTTAACAACTTATCAACTCCACACACAACTGGCTCAAATGGCGTCTCATCTCACCTGTCATGGGAATGACAGGTGAGATGAGTTTGAGACGTGAAGAGTTTGAGAGGGATCTCAAACTCTTCACGTCTCCATCCTCCTCCTTCCGTTACTATCTTATCATTGACAGGTAAACAGCCTACGCAGCTTCAAGTGGCAACCGTTGAAGTCATTGAAACAAAGAAATGTGACGACATCCTCACAATCTTCCACAATAGGAATTGGGATGGATTCAACGAACATCAAATGTGTGCAGGAAAGTTGGCTGGCGGGGTTGATACATGCCAGGTATTTGCAACTTTGATTATGTTGGTACTATTGATACCCACGACATCGTTCACTATGATTTTAGTGTTTGATATCCCCTCAATTATATTCTTGTTCCTCAATTGTTTCTGTCATATTCACGAAAGAAACTGGATTTGTGTTACTACCGATCCGCATTGAACCATGGTTGAACTTAAACTCTAACCTTTTTCTCTGAAAGGTGAGAATGGTCCCAGCAGCCCAGCCCGGTGTACTAAAAAAGAATTTTTTTTTCCAGGGCGATTCTGGAGGTCCCTTACAAGTGAACATGCCATTAGAGACGAAAGGGAAAATGTATAGGATACTCGGTGTCACTTCTTTTGGTATTAAATGCGGACAGAAGGACCGGCCTGGCATTTATACTCGTGTGTCTAGTTTCATCGATTGGATTGAAGAAATAGTTTGGGGCAACAGCGGCACGATCGCACTGTAATGTCACACTTCATCTCAAACTTAACTGACTCCAGTTGAATTCAAAGTCATGATTGAAATATATTTTTATCCAAAAACCTTTTAAAAACACTTTTGAATCGTCAAGTTAAAAAGACCTTCAAAAATTTTTTAAGACCCTGGTGCTGACCATTGTAGGGTTCCCTCGTTTGGAGCCAATCCTGGCAGCGGCATCAGGTCATGCTTATCATAGACATTGTCATCGGAACTGGAGCAGTATGTAAAATTTCAGCTCAATCGGACCCCGGGAAGTGGGTCACATTTAACTTGGAACATTCCACTTTCACTTACAAACATTCATATAAGTCAAAGTAAATAAAAGCTTTTTAAAAAAGTTTCAAAAATAATAAAATGTGTAAAAATGTTATACCCACAAACTATTTACACACGTTCAGGCATCCTGTTGCTTTCGTTATTGGTTTTCAAGTAGGTAGGAATATAACAATTTTGTTTATAAAAATAGTTTTCGAGTCAATTATGAAAGATTGCCTTATTTCTTAACCGCGTTGTTTCATATTATAATTTGAACGTACATAAATAAAAATGATTAATTACACACACGGCTGTCCGTTCCCAAAGTACTCGTATAGTACGCGGCAATAAATAATGCACATCGAGGTTCAGAGACAGAAATCGGATAGATTCTGCTTCATAGAGCATTGTCTCTGTCGCACAGACTGACAAACCCGTGTGTGACAGTGACAGCGCTCTACGAAACCGAATTGGCCGGCTGTTTCGTTCTAAGTCCTCGATGTGCATTATTAATTGCCGGGTACTAAAAGTTGTTTTTAAAAATAGTTTTTTTTACAATTTAGTCTGTCGTTTACGTAACTTATTTAATTAATTATTGCAAGAGGATATGATTCTCGTGTTTACGGTGCAACATACCTCCAGAACTATCCTTTGGTCTCTTGATATTTGTCAAAAGTACGCAGATTTCATGCAAACAGATTTAACGCTAGATTTTCAGGATACCAAATGGTAAGTGGGACGCCAGAAACTCGAGGTTTTCTTTTATAACCTTTCCATTTTTACTAAGGCGACAACTAAGGAATATATAGAGTAATGATCTACCGTTGCCTTCTGCACTGCATTTTAGAGGTTATTTATTCCTCAAAGCCGCTGCCTGCCTCATCCACTTCAACCTGAGTTTCAATAGGGTATAAGTTATTATACCGCCATAGATCGGTCGCCAGACAATCGTCTGTTGTCTAGCAGGGGGCACCACGTGCAGGTGAGGTTTGCAGTCGGGACCAGCTAGATTTTATTACCGTTTTCCACCTTATCCCCTTAAACGAGATAAGGATTAATTTACGACGCTGACTGCCAACCTTTGCTATTCAGAGAGGCATTCGAAGAAGAAAGAAATAATAAGTATTATATTTACTGTACACACGCGTAGTAATATATATAAGAAGTAAATCAAAATTCAAACTTAAAATATGGTTCACTCGAATCAAGTAATATAAATTTTCTTACTTCTTACTTACTTCCTGTAGAATTACAACCCTTTATTGGTCTTGGCCTTCTCAACGAACCTTTTCCAATGCTGTCCCTGGCCTCCAAGTCTGCCCATGCATGTCTTCTGTCTTCCTCAACGCAGTCTTTCTATCGCTTTTTGGGTCTGCCTCTGAGTCTCTTCTGTTTCGGAGTAAACTTGGAAAGGGTTTTTTACCGCTCTAGCATCTATCATGCGTTAGATGGCCCGCTCATCTGAGCCTTTGTGACTTGCAAAACCTGATAATCGTTGAATTAATTGGATTTTTGAATTAATTGGTTCAGTTCGTGAATCATACTCCTAAGATTCACGCCGTTGTCTTCTCGCAATTGGCCAAAGATTTTCATATTACCTTTCCTTTCTTTTAGATCGGCTCGTTGCACCTTGCGTAGCCTAATTACATAAACTTATCTATCATAGAAAATCTAAAATCCTGTGAGAAAAAATTTCAAGAACTTAATGGTTACTAGATACTGGTCGTAGACATTAACTTATAACAAAACAAAAGAAATAATAAAATTATTTTCTATAATCCGCAATAAAGTTTATATCGCGGATTATAGCAAAATAATTTTATTATTACTTTTGTATTATGGAGGTCCGCAAAGTAACGCCTAATTCTATAAATTAATAACAAACCAGCTTATACAGACGATATATTGTACAGTCTTGAAAGTCGAAGACCAAGTCACAAAACACAACACCCGACAACAATTTGATCCAATATACTAAAAGTACACTAAGCTGTAAGTCAAACTCCCAACATGGTTTATTTGAGAGCCTCATATACAATGAGTAGATTTATGCTAGTTACATATGACTCACTGACCTTTTTTGCTATACTGTGTGAAAGAGTTCACAAAGGAAACGAAAACTCGTTTATAGATTCTCCAGACATCTACCGATTAGATAATTCAGTTTTTTTGAATGCTAATAAAACTATATCACATGATACTCATATTTTCCGTAAGACAGCGTTCTTTTCAATAAAATAAGCATTCTTTTATAGTGAAAACATACTGATGAACACGAGATACAAGTATATGAACGGGAATGCATCAAAAGTTGCTGACGGATTGGAAAAAATTGTACCTGCATCATCAATTAACGAAGAATCACACCTAACGTTATCAAATACAACTAAGAATCTGATTCCTAACCAATCAACGTTATTAATATTAATCATATTTATGTTATATCATAATAATGTTAGTTGCTGACAAATATTATACACTAACAATAAGAGAATTAAATATTTTTGTTTATTTATATTTTTTATTGGGTAATAAGCAACTACTTAACTGTATAATTTATAAAATTAAGCGTTACTTTGCGAAGTTTGATAATACAAAATCATTACTAAATTATTATTTACCTATAATCCGCGTTTAAGTAGATGAAAAATATATATAATGCTAAATGTAGAGTTGACTATCAATTCAATTCAATTCAATTCAAAACATTCTTTATCCAAGTAAACTTGTAGGCAAGTGCTTCTGAATCGTCAAAATCGACTGCTGGCTCGGAAAGTTACTCCTATCGAGAAGAGCCAACAAGAAACTTGATGGTTGTTCTTTTCAAATAAAATTCTTATAACTAGTTACATTTGGTTATTACAATCTTGTACAGGATAAAGGAGTAGCTTAATCCACGCATTTTTATCATCTATATAATCCTCAATAGTATAGAAGGCTTTTTGTATCAGCCTCACTTTAACAGCGGGTTTAAACTGTTGTAATGGTGAAGAAAAATCGATTGCGGCATTTTATTATAGAATCTTATGCCCAAACCCACAAATGACTTATTTACTTTTGCAAGGCGCAAAGCAGGAACCGCAAGCTTATGTCGGTTCCTACTTTGTGTATTTTATACAACGCCAATCTTTTAATTATGAGTATTTTTATATACAAAAATTAAATTATATTAAATTAATTATCCGTTTTAATACCTGATGCATGCAAGATTCCCAAAAAAACATGCACTGCAGAGCTTCTTTGCTATTTTACCGTGCAGTTGACCTGAGGATGCTTCGGTTATGGGACGAAACAATTATTGAGTTTGCGATAGTGAACGTGTGTAGAGCTTATGTATATATCAATAAAAAAAAGGTAAAAAGCTATGATGGCCCAGCGGCGAGACCGTGCGACTCCTTCGAGGGGAACACGAGTTCAAACCCGGGCAGACACCAATGAGTTTTTCTGTTAAAACTTATGTGTCTAATTGATAAAAGCAATTTATCACACGCTTTTCGGTGACGAAAAACATCGTGAGGAAACCTGCATATCTCTAGAGAATTCTTGAGATACGTGTAACCTACCAATCCGCATTGGAGCAGCGTGGTAGGTCTTAGCTCCAACCCTTCTCTCCAGAAACGGAGAGAAGAGGCCTATGCCCAGCAATGGGATTGTAACAGATAAATAAAATGCGTCTATAATTATAAACCTAGTTTGTTGTTTAATTGCAACTTAGGAATGTACCTTGTTCACAATGTAGCTTTGCACGCGTCTAATCATCATTTAATCAACTCTATGGGACTATGATATTGCATTGTCAACGAAGTTTCCTCAAATTGTCAATTCCAGCTGGAATAGATGTTGGCAAGTGCTTGAAAAATATATTTCAAACGTACCAGGAGGGTTGTACGAAGGAAACTAAGTAAGTAAATTAATAATTTGTGCTAGAAGGTCTAAAATTATGTATTTGAAACATACAAAATTAAATAAAATACTGTTCATTTTTCTAAAATACTGTTCAATATTATTCCCAGATTTAAATAACACTAAAAACTGTGTTTCAATTAAGAGTCCCCGGTTCAAACTCCTGGCAATCATTAATTTGTATAACTTTATATATTTTAGTAATGCGCTATGCGGTAAAATGTCCTCTTGAAGAAAATCATTAAATAAAATTCTATTAAGTATGACACAAAAATCTATTTAAACGAAAACGAAAATCAGTTGTAAAAATAAATTGGTTCTCTTACATCTTTACTAATATTATAAATGCGAAAATCTGTCAGTCTGTCAGCAAAACTTACACAGAGCAAACTTTTTCAAATTGGTAACAATCAAAGTTTATATAGGACTAAAAAAATTACCATTTTATTTCATTAGAAACAAACAAGAAAGCATGGTATACATTCTCAATACTTTAACGCTTAAGTTTACAAGAACAAAGCAGTAAGAGGTAGTAATTTATAAAACTATTTATTTCGCAAAATGGAATCAACTAAATACTTTAACAAGAATCGATTCTATTAAGTTTTAAACGCGAATCGATTCTCGAGTTTTCTTTTGCTTGGCCAAACGATATTTTCGATCCAGCTGATGAAGCTCGCAACTCTAGTGTAAATGCCAGGTATATTTGGGCTTGCACATCCAAAGCCGAAAGATGTAACACCAACTATCTGATGTAATTTCCATCCGACCAAAGGAGTTGACTTCCTTAATGGCACTAGAGTCTGTAACGGCCCACCAGAATCTCCCTGAAAAGATAAAGATACATTTAAAGGTACATAACAACAGGTAGCAAGGGGAGCGGCTGTAAATCTAAAAATCTAATTGACAACATCGTATGCCTACGATCCGGTCTACTGTCAATGACCTAATCTAAATAATCATACTTGCTGACCCCAATACTAAATGCTGTGGAGGGTAGGCATTTACAATCAGACCTGTATGGTTTAGAGTTATGAACAACAAGATTTATAAACGAACTTAAAAAATTGACTAATTGACATTAAAATTCCTTATACAGTTTACGGTAAAAGGCTGATTTTCCATAATATTCATATTTTCCCAACACACACTGAAATATAGCAAGCCAACTTAAAAGTTCGATCAATTTTTGTACATAACAATATACATAATTGTAAAAATATTGGCGATGTTTATAATAGACAAAGTAGGAACCGATAAAAGTTTGCGGTTTGTCCTTTGCGCCTTGCAAAAGTATATAAGTTGTTTGTGGGTTTCGCTATAAGATTCTATAATATAATTCCGCAATTAACTTTACCAATACAGAATTTTTAAAACTCTATTAAAAAAAGGCTAATACAGACAGCCCACTATACTATTGAGAATTACTTAGACGATAAGAATGCGTGGATACAGCTACTCTTCGACCCTGTACAAGACATTAATAACTATATGTAACTAGTAATAAAACTATTCTTTGAAAAGAGCAACCGCCGAGTTTCTTGCTGGTTCTTCTAGGTAGGAACAGCTTTCCGAACCAGCAGTAGAGTTGACGATTCAAAAAGCACTTGTTTGCAAGTTTACTTGAATAAAGATGATTTTTAATTTGAACTGACGACTTAAAGGTCGCGGGAATCCGCTGTATCCAAGCGATAGAATATCGTGTGGTGTGAATCCCGTGAAAAAACCTATGTCCAGTAGAAGACGTCTATTGGTTGATGAAGAAGAAAGCTTAATCTTACCTTACAAGTATCGATCTGACCAGAAGAATCCTCAGCACAGATCTGATGCCATACTAGGCCCCACCATTTCCGCTCATTACGTTTTAACTCAAGCTTTCTATCACAATCATCAAATTCTATTACACTGATATTAGCTTTTTGTAAGTCAGGACATGTTTTCAATGAACCTACAACGAGAAAACATATTTTAAAGACTGTCTAATCCATCCACATTTACATTCAACACTCCATGTGATCCGTGTGATATCCGGCTGAGTAAAATAGACCACCCTCATTTCTTACCGAGGTGTCGTAAAAGGCAGCTAAGGTAATTCGACCCGCCGTTTGGTATCCGGCTGAGTAGAATAGCCGACCCTCATTTCTTACCGAGGTGTCGTAAAAGGCAGCTAAGGTAAGTCGACCCGTCGTGTGGTATCCGGTTGAGTAGAATAGACCACCCTCATTTCTCACCGAGGTGTCGTAAAATGCGACTAAGATAATTTGATGTCAGGCAGGCGGCCGATCATAAAATTCGTAGTCAAATCATGTGAAATGTTTGTAACATGTTGTGCCGACATCACTTAGAATGGGATAAGGGCAGGAGGATGATGATTCATATTCAACACTCAAACGATTGTTAAATGTGAATGTGGATGGATATGTGACTATAGGGAGGGCGAAAAAGAGATGAATGGGTTCTGTGAAGTATGGCATGTAAAAACAGTTGACGAATAATAGGAGAAAATAGAAGGGAAAATGTTGTGCATGTTGTGCCAATCACATTTAGAGTGCGGGGCGCAGACGACTCGCCGAAGTCCGTGGCCGCCCTAACGGGGACCTTCTGAGCGTTCCGAACAGGGATTATCGGACGCCCTCCTTATAACGTCGCCGAGACGGTCGATGCATCTGGTGCTCCCGATGCATCGTCCAGCGGAGAGAAGGGCCACTTTTAGAGAGGCCCCGACCAAGAGGTGGCGCACTCTGGGGTTCAGAGATGCTGCTGGCGGGGGTGGAGTCAAATAAGGTACGACGCCCCCGCCACCAGCAGCTTGGGGAGATACAGGTCGTTTTAGTCGGTGCGAGTCCGACATAATCACCGGCTGTCCTCGTCAGGCGGTGGTACCCATAAGGGGTTTTTTCCTGTATAAAAAAAAGGATAAGGACAGGAAAATGAAATGAATGATAATGAGACTACATTCCGTGAATATGGAATGTACAATTCAAGAAGAAACAGTTGTATCCACTTATGCTATAAGTTTATTGAATTGCTTACCAGTTTCTATAACTCCCCATCCAGTTACCGTTGCTTCCTTTGGATTGTCGAACGTAGTCCAAAGACAAGCCGGATGGACTCGCCAACTGAACGATACCTCCTGTTCCAATTCCACTAAAGCGATATCGTAATAATGCTTCGGCGGCTTAAAACGGTGATGTTGAATGAATCTAAGAATGTTAACATCATACGCCGGTTCTCCTTTGTCCTTTAACAGAATGAAACGAATACAAAGGAATATTAAAATTATATTTAAACTATATAAGGCTGAAAGTATGGTGGCTTACGTGACTTTGATAAAGATTTGTAATACAGAGAAAAAACAGATAAAGCAGAAAAATAATATGTCAAGCATTGGCATGGGTTTTCGGAATATAAGGAGAAAAAGGAGAATTAGTGAACGATTTCGCAAAAAAGAGGATTTTTGCAATTTAGAATAAGAAAGAGAATTAATTATTAAGAAAGGGAAGATTGTCTTAACACTTTGTGTGTCTAATCCATCCACGTTTATATTCAACACTCCATGCCGTGTGATATCCGGGTGAGTAAAATAGACCACCTTCATTTCTTACCGAGGTGTCGTAAAAGGTGGCTAAAGTAAGTTGAACCGCCGCGCGGTATCCAGCTGAATAGAATAGCCACCCTCATTTTTTACCGAGGTGTCGTAAAAGGCGACTAAGGTAAGTTGACATCAGGCAGGCGGCCGGTCGTAAAATACGTAGCCAAATCATTTGACAACATGTTTGTATCATGTCGTGGCGACTCCACTTAGAGTGGTATAAGGGCAGGAGGAAAACAAGAAAGGGAATGATATTTTTTGATAAAAGAGTGTTGGGTGGGTAGATAGGTAGGTAGGGTAGGTGGGTGAGCAAGAGGAGCAACTATTTCTGAGAGATTCTAAATAACGATATAAAAGAGTATATTTGAATCTAATGGAGATGCATACAATGATGTAAAGTGTAAGTTCTATTTCTTACAGTAAGTAACATAGCTAACTTTACAGAAATAAAAAACATTAAACCACGCCCGCTTAGTATGAAAGTGACCTAATTCAAAATTAGTCTTAATTGAATTAATTTACATTTTAACCCCCTTTTTTCAACGCCATCTTTAACTAGTAATCTTTACGTATTTAATTACTTAAATGACTTACTTGTGTGTGTAAGTGTCCCACATATTTATATTGATATTTATTTTTACGCATTTGATAACAAAGCAACTTTTTTTTGGACAACGTTGGAAGGCCTAAATTAGATAAAATAAATAAATATATATAATACTGTATTTGTCTAAAGAAGACTTGTATTTATGTATTTAAAATTATATATGTATATATTTACCAGTTGTCATATCATATCACTATCACACATAACACAAGTATTAAGGTCTTTATAGTACCCGGCAATAAATAATGCACATCGAGGCTTAGAGGGAGAAAATCGGCTAGATTCTGCTTCATGGAGCATTATCTCTGTCGCACAGACTGAGGAACCCGTGCGAAACGTCACTTACTAACTGAGTGACAGTGACAGCTCTACGAAACCTAACTGGCCGGCTGTTTCGTTCCAAACATCGATGTGCATTATTAAATGCCTGGTACTATACTTTGGGAACGGACAGCCGTGTGTGTAAGTGTCCCATAGTTCTTTATTTTTTATTGTTATATGTTGGGGTAGTTTCGTACCTACTTAAGTGGTATATGTCTTTTCTTCCTTCAAATACACATACAGAACACAAGCTTGTTACGTGTTACCCTCGGAAAATAGAAGTTGTATTGCAAAATTAAATAAAACTAGATAAAACAAGACTGCGAATATCGGCGATTTTCTGATGTTTACTATGAAAGTACTTACTACATCCATTATACTCTTGCCGCCAAGTCTCACTATCTTAGGTCGTACATCTGCGACAGATGTATCACTACTTGCCACACAAGAGCAATGAGCCGCTGTGAGGACATATTTTTCACTTATCAACGAACTGCCGCACTTGAAAATCCACGTCCCAACTGCTGCCTTCCAGCCAAGTGCAGCCTAAATAAAACATTATAAAAGAAAGTAAGAATAGTTATCCCAACAATCTTTTCGCCCCGTAACCGAAGCATCGTCAGGATATAGACAATATCGCAAAGCAACGCATCACTCAAGCAAGTATTATATTCAAATAGTTCAACCCCCACCAATGATTTTGCCACCAAATGCGTGTAGTTTTAGTACATGTTTTGAAGTATGAGAACGGTTTTGCTTCCTACACTTAGCATTATATAAATTTTATTAATAAGCGCGGATTATAGCCAAATAATTCTATCATAACTTTTATAGGAATAGTAGTTTACATCATATTTCAGTCCAAAAGTTGGATAAACTATCTTCTTGTACACAAGAATAAGAAATTACAGATGTTTATTTTACTCACTTTAATTTTCTTCTCTGTGGGCGATTTGTTTAAATAAGGGGTATTTCACTTATTATCATATAAGGGCGTAGCCAGAATTCTAAGGGGGGGGGGCACATTATAGGTTTTTATTACGTTGTATATACTACATTATTGAGCTGTCATAGCCCAGCGGTGAGACCGTGCGACTCTTTCGAGGGGAATACGTGTTCAAACCCGGGCAGGCACCAATGAGTATTTTTATTAAAACTCATGTGTCTAATTGATAATTGCAATTTATCACACGCTTTTCGGTGAAGGAAAACATCGTGAGGAAACCTGCATATCTCTCGAGAATTCTGGAGATCTGTGTAACCTACCAAACATTGGAGCAGCAGGGTAGGTCTTAGCTCCAAATCTTCTCTCCAGAAACGGAAAGAGGAGGCCTATTCCCAGCAGTGGGATTGTAACAGGCCGCTACTTTACTTTTTACTACATTATTATATAAGCCTTTTATAGTGTCAATATGTTGCGAGTTGACACTTGCCCCGTGTTACAGTTCTCACAGTAAGCAGGGTAGCTGCCCCTTTTTTATCGCTACGGCCATGTTATCATATACCTATTTATTTCTTTAATATAATTAATATACCTGATACATGTTTCATAATTAATTATTAAATTATTAATATATTCTTGATAATTTATTTTAAACATTAATTCTTCCAGTTTGTCTCATTATCGATGACCCAACGAATAATAAACTGAATTCTTACCATATGCGCATATTCTCCATACGACACGTCACTTCCTCCTAATATAGGAATCCGATCGTCTTTTATTCTTTCACCTAGAACATCCAATAGCGATAAAAGTATTTGTAGATGTAAATATTTCAACAAACCAAATTTTGATTTACAAACAAAAATACTAATATCATCTATAGAATTAGGCATTACTTTGCTGAGATTCATAATACAAAGTGTTAATAAAATTATTTTGCTATTAATCTACGTAATCGCGGTTTTAAATAAAATAATTTCATTATTACTTTTATAAAATATTTAGATTTTTCTGAACCCGTTAATTAACACTTTGGGCGGCGCATATGGGTTCTCATATGTTTGTTGAACGGCACTATATTTTAAGCTGTGATAGCCCAATGGTGAGACCGTGCGACTCTCTAGAGACGAACATAGGTTCAAACCCGGGCAGGCACCAATGAGTTTTTCTATTAAAACTCATGTGTCTAATTCATAATTGCAATTTATCACACGCTTTTCGGTGAAGGAAAACATCGTGAGGAAACCTGCATATCACTAGAGAATTCTGTTGATATGTGTAACCTACCAATCCGCATTGGAGCAGCGTGGTAGGTCTTAGCTCCAACCCTTCTCTCCAGAAACGGAGAGAGGAGGCCTATTCCCAGCAGTGGGATATTAACAGGCCGCTACTTTTTTACTATATTTTAGCAAATAAAATAAATTGCGATTAATGGACGCTTAGAGTTTTTGATATACGTGTACAAAAAAGTAACGCGTATAAAATATAGGACACTTGCACACACGGTCGTCCATCCCCAAAGTAAGTAACTTAATACTTGTGTTATGGGTGACGGACAACTGGTAGATATACTACATATATAATTTTGAATATATACTTAAATACAGATATACACCCAGGCTCGAAAAACCAACAAATTGCTTATAGAAAATGTCGGCCCGCGGCGGGAATCGAACCCCCGACCCGCGGAGCTGAAGGCAGGATCACTACCCACTGCGCCAACGGGCCAGTCAATAAAATAAAAAGCTTGAAGGAATTGGTACAAGCTTTATGCACGTTTATGCACGCTGTTTAAAGAAAGACATATTTTTTGCCGACGTGTATAAACGTCGTGTTTGTCAAATTTGACGTGTAATAACGTTGTGCCACCGAAAGTGTACAGTCTATGCTACATCAAACATTCAGAACATGCACATGCAATTATATTTTCCAAAACAGAACTAACATTGGGTTTGCCTTAAGACCTTTCCTTGTTCATATCTCATATGCCAAATGTATTGGAGACATTCTGAAACATAAAAAAATAAATTAATAAAATTCTAAGACTATAAATCTTTGGATTATTATAAAGTCTGTCTGTAAAGCTATCACTGTTATTTAGGTTCAACAATATAAATGAAATTTAGTAAATTAAAGCGTATATATGTACGCCGTGTGATATCCTGCTGAATAAAATTGACCACTCTCATTTCTTACCGAGGTGTCGTAAAAGGCGACTAAGGTTAGTTGACCCAACGTTTGGTATCCGGCTGAGTAGAATATACCACCCTGATTACTTACCGAGCTGTTGTCAAAGGCGACTAAGGTAAGTTGACCCGCGGTGTGGTATCCGGTTGAGTAGAATAGATCACCTACTTTCCGAGGTGTCGTAAAATACGATTAAGGTAACTTAACGTTAGGCAGGCGGCCGGTCGTCATATACGTAGCCAAATCATGTGACATGTTTAATATGTTGTGCCGACCCACTAAGAATGGGATAGGCACAGGAGGATGATAATTAAAGTTTGTGGTTATATGTTGATACTATATAGCATTAAATGATTTCCTGTTTTTTCCCTCGGAACGGAATTCGCACTGGCACTGACGTGTGAGCATTTGAGACAGTGTAATGTTTCATTTGTACATTAGTGTTAGTGTGAGTTAGTGTGAGTATACTCATGTGTCTGGTATATAAATATACAAGGTAAGATGCACACATGTCAACTCAACAAAAAAAAAACAAATCAATAGCAGTTTGTACTCACTGACTTCACTTATACTCTCCCCTATATCAGTAAAATCTGGCATTTCTATTTTTGCATCGCTACACGGGTTGTCCGGAAAATTAACGTGTATACTGCTAAACACATTCTATAATAGAAAATATATAAATTATAGGTTATGGAGTCAAGTTATTATTATGTACAAGACATATTTCAATTGACATACCTCGCTAGCGTAACTTTTAAGTACACTGGCACAGAAAATTATAGCTGTAAAAGAAAGATAAATTAAAATCTCTAATATTGCCCTTACCCCACTCTAAGAGGAGTAAGTACAACATGTTTTAAACATGTTGTTAGTTAACTTGGTTAGTTATTTTACGACCGGCCGTCTGCCTGACGTCAACTCGCTATGAAATTTCCCTTGTATACCGTTATCTCTCAATGATAACAGTATGGAACTATATATATCATACATTATATGTGTAGCTTAATTTTAAGACAAACTATAATAAAACTATAAACTAAATAATACAAGAAAATTAAAACGCTTTTAATATCACTTTTTATAACCTGTAACAATAAACTTACCAAAAAATTTAAATGCTATATATTCCATATTACTCTTCATAACACAATCATATCATCACAAATTATTTACATAGACAAGAGTTTATATTAAAGTGAATGACATATTTAGTTACGTAAGATCTGTTGTCGGACACGAGAATGACATTACAAACTGAATATGATAAACAATGAACTGGGTCATTTACTTTAATACGGTCATGTAAATCCATCCTATCTACACATAAACACTTCTGCTAAAGCTTTTCAACTTCAAGGAAACTACAAAATAAATACGTAATAATCAAATCAACGTTGCTTAAAGGCGCTTCACAAACGTGAGACTTCAGAATGGCGTGTGGTATCTGGATGAATAGAATTAACCACCCTTATTTCTTAACGAGGTGTCGTAAAAGGCGACTAAGGTAAGTCGGCCCGCCGTGTGGTATCCGGCTGAGTAGAATTAACCACCCTTATTTCTTACCGAGGTGTCGTAAAAGGCGACTAAGGTAAGTCGGCCCGCCGTGTGGTATCCGGCTGAGTAGAATTAACTACCCTTATTTCTTACGCAGGTGTCGTAAAAGGCGACTAAGGTAAGTAGCCCCGCCATGTGGTATCCGGCTGAGTAGAATTAGCCACCCTTATTTCTTACGCAGGTGTCGTAAAAGGCGACTTGACGTCAGGGAGGCGGACGGTCGTAAAATACGCAGCCGAGTCATATGACAACATGTTTGTAACATGTTGTGCCGACCCCACTCAGAGTGGGATAAGGGCAGGAGGATGATGATGTATTGCGGTTAGAAAATTACATGGCTTTAGAACCCATACATCTTTCAAAACTACCATAAAACTTCACTACAGGGTAAACATACCACAGATGTTTTAATGTTGCTACGAGTATCTGTATATTAAATGTGATTAAAAAATCGTACGCCGATTATCGGACGTGAGTAGTGGACCTTATGGTAAAAACCAACTAAATGATAACAATTGACGTATTTAAGCGCTAACAATAATTTATGTGAACGAAGTATTTATGTCTTTTACTGTTGTACGATTCAAAAGTAATAATAAAACTATTTTTCTATAATCCGCGATACAGTGAATAGGAAATGTATAATGTACAGTGTATGTATGTACAGTACTGTAATGTATATAGACTATACATTTAGCACTATATATATTTTCTATTTACTGTATCGTGGATTATAGCAAAATAATTTTTATTATTACTTTTGTATTATGGATCCCCGCAAAGTAACGTTTAATTGTATAAATTATTGTTGTATGATTATCTTTAAACTATGTTTAAGTATTTACTAATTAGTATGTTTTATCCACAGTACAGTACATTGCGTAATTTACAGTTGCTCATGGCCCTATACTCTGCCAAAGAAATCTCTAAGAAACAGTTTTTGTTTCGAATCTGGATTATGTATTTTTATTGGACTTACCCGTTAGTATAGCTGGCAGTGACCCTGCCTTCATCTCTGTGCGCAACGGGTTCGATTCCCACCGAGAGCCAACATTTTCTATAACACATAACACAAGTATTAAGTTACTTTGGGGGCGATCAGCCGTGTATAAAATTGTTCCATATTGGCTCATATTTCTGTTCTCATATATATTTACTCCATGTTGCACATAGGCCTCCTCTCCGTTTTTGGAGAGACGGTTGGAGGCCTACCACACTGCTCCAATGCGGATTGGTAGGTTACAGATCCTTATCTAGATATAGATATAGATGTAGATATAGATGTTTTCCTTCACCGAAAAGTGTGAGATAAATTGGAATTATCAATTAGACACATGTTGCACATTTGTATATGTAATAAGTATGTCGTTTCTACTAATAAATACTAACAGACACTTAAAATATCGGAATAGGAAATAGTCAAATATAAGTCTGTTTTGATGTTAATACCGGAGGCGAGGTTCTTGAGTGATCAATAGCGAGGGTAGGGACTTTTTATGTGAGTGGGGATTGCCTTAAATACTGAAACTTGATCTAATGAAAGGGATTCTGTTGGGATTCTGTCGAGAGTCTGTCGATTGTTGTCGTTAAAGTGATTCCTTAGTTAAAGTGTATTTTCGAGTCGTTTAGTGAAGTCAAGCTGAAAGCGAATAGTGAATCAATACAAGTTTAATAGTGAGAAAGTGAAGATGCTACGATACAAGACCTTCTGGGCTCGTTTAAGTAGTTAGTGTAAACTTTCAATGTCCTTAGTTGTAGAATTACACACACATAATTGTGAAAAAATATAGCAGCTGACACGTTTCATCGTCACGGAAGAATATACAAACGTGGCGTGAAATGAAAACTCCAGACAATAAAGCCTAGCCTTCAGCTTCTGAGCAATCGAGGGGACGTAGGCTTAAGATGGCCTGCTATTACACCGTGACTTCGCGCTTATATAATTTTTTATGCTAATTATAATTGCTTTGCTACGCGTGATTGCCCAGCGGTATAACCATGCGACTCTTTCGAAGGGGTCACGGGTTGGAATCGGGTTAGCACCAATGAGATTTTCCGTTAAAGCTTATGGAAGTTAAAGGAGTTATTTATGTAATATACATCTGAGTGATCCAATACCAAAGTCCTTGATGTGTTATTTTAGTGACAACAGATTCGAAACTGAGACGCACATGTTAAAATGTACTTACAGTAAGTACTTTGCTATGCGCATGCCATATTTATGCTACCTTAATACTAATTAATCCGTCCTAAGAAATTTAACCTTTGTAAATAGACGTTACTATTGCGTTAACATCATCAGGAGAAAGACTCAACGACAAAATGGCAAAGCACGCTTCGATTACGGTGCGAAATGATTACGAGTTTGTGATAGTGAATATGTGCAGTGCTTGTATATTGAAGTTGTAGGTTATAGTGCATGAATTTTTATGAATTCTTTATGTGTCACGTATAAAAACGGATACTACACCCTACATATCGCGAATTTTAGCAAAATAATATTATTATTACTAATTTTTAAAATTAGGAATAATAATCATTTTATTTATTATTCAGTCACATTCTTGATCTTTTTGCCGATCCGTAAATAAATCATTGTAAATTTATGAAATCGCTATTACTTGCGATTTTGTCGTGGAGTCTATCTGGCGACGCAAAAAATTGTTGAGTTTGTGATAGTGAACGTGTGTAGTTTTAGTGTATTGTAATGGGAGGTTTGTATGTGTTTACGAATGCATGTATCAGGCACGAAAACGGATAGTTCTCTCTACATTTAGCATAAATATTTTCTATTTACTTAATCGCGGATTACAGTAAAATAATTCTATTATTACTTATGTATTATGGATCTCCGCAAACTAACGCCTAAATATTATATTACTATAAATTATGTTACTCTGAACGTTACGTGACCGTGTAATACGTGGTCAGCTTTACAGTAATCTTCCATTTGTGGGAGCGATTTGTCTAGTAGACATATAGTTAGTCTCCCGAGCCCCCCTGATCCGTGCTATTCGCTTCGAGACGCACTAGGTTATAGCAATTACGGGGAAAGTGATACTTCCAACTACTGTCAAGCGATATTTGTTTATTTTTTCGTAAAAAAGTAACACTAGAAAAGTCTCATGATTTTTTACACTTTTAAACAGGTGACAAGAGGGCTGGCTCCTTTTTCGCACAAAGAATCAGCTTAGCGATTCAACGCGGAAACGCTGCCAGCATTCTTGGGACCATTCCGCGTGGGCATGATTTGTATAGTAGTAGCGTGTAAGTAATTTAAGATAGATATAACTTGTACTTATTTGTTATAAATAAAAAAAATATTTTAACATATTACACTTTCAATGATATTGCCGTGTGGTATAGAATAGAATAGACCACCCTCCTTTTTACCGAGGTGTCGTAAGAGGCGACTAAGGTAAGTGCCGTGTGGTATCCAGCTGCATAGAATAGACCATCCTCATTTAACTTACCGAGGTGTCGTAAAATGGTAACTAAGGTAAGTTGACGTCAGGCAGGCCGCCGGTCGTAAAATGCGGAGCCAAATTATGTGACAACATTTTTGTAACATGTTGTGCCGATTCCACTTAGAGTGGGATAAGGGCAGGAGAATGATGATGACATTTTCAATGATAATTCTGACTTCATAAGACAAAGGTTTATAAAAATGTTTGATATATTTTATACTTATTATCTACACATACCTCCTCGCATTCATTGTCCGTTCTTTAAAACCAAGTTTGCCAGAACGAAATTGAAGCAAAATACCCCAATATTACGTATCTGGCGCCTATATAATAGCTGCACAAAGGACACATTATCACCGGATATCGGCTGCGATGGGCTTTCATGGTTTATGAAAAAATGTACTAAAATTTTGATTTCAGAGTTTTAATATTAGTTGTTTTTTTTGTTTTCATTATTCTCTAGTGTTTTTTTTTAGGTTTATAATTGTTACATTGTAACTAAGAATGATATGTTCTTCTATAATTGGTACTACATTTTATTTAATTTTTATGGGATATATTGTATCGGATGATTTATTATGTAATGCTGTTGAAGATTCGAATAAGTAAATAAATAAATATTGTAAAAGACAGTCCCCAAAAGCTGCCTGTTTGTATGTGATCGAATTGACCAAAATGTACTAAACGGATTTTTGTACAGTTTTTACTGAGACGTAGTGCAATTCTTCAGGAAGGTTTAAGTTAATAGATACATTAGATTACCATGGAGGTAGGGATTTCAGTATGAAAAACTTTACACGCCGATTTCCGCGCGGCTGAAGCCGTGGGCATAGTAATTCTAAAAATAAACATCACAAAGTCCGTTCCTTTAGCTAGCTTAACCGACTAGCGATATGACTAGCCATATTAACCGATCGTCATGATAAGCGCTATACCAATATCATTAAATTACACAATTCTATTTCTTTATAAGTTTAGTATGTAATTTAACTACATAAATATCGTAAATTATAGTTTTTCTTAGTATTAAAAGCCATAGTTGTTATTTTAGATCTAAAATGTAATTCCGCGTAAATACCGTTCTTTTATCTAGCCTACGACTAGCGCATATCGCTACTCACCTAGGCTAGCCATATTAGCCGATCGTCATGATAAGCGTTACACCTCGTGCGTACGGGCGTAAAAAATACGTCGCGTTGAAATTCCGCAAAAGGCGTTATAAAAAGTTTCGTATAGTATATTCGGTTTAAGGTCCTACGCCCTAACGCCTAAAATGAAACACTGCGCGATAAAAATACGTCGCGTTTTAAATTCGCTGTCGTGTGAACAGATACCTGTATTCCTATTTGTTTCATTTCCACGTATTTTTCTTTTATTTTTATTTTTCACTTATTTTCCTCACGATGCGTGCCATTTCGAGTAATACCGCCTTCTGTATCCGACTCTTGATCCAACCATTAAGCGAAAGCCTCTGAAGATGTTGATCGAGGCTTTTCGCAATCAGACCGTTAACCGAAACAACAATAGGAACAATTATTGTTGAGTCAACATTCCAATGGCGGTTATCTCATAAGAAAGGTCTAAATATTTTGTTAATTTTTCTTTTTCCGCCTTTATGAGATTATCGTCATGTGGAATGGTGACATCAACAATAATTGCACGGCGCGCTAACCGGTCTAGTAACACTATATCAGGTTTATTGGCAGCAATAAACCTGTCAGTGACACTTATATATTATTATTTTTGTTAGTATTAAAAGCCACAGTTGTTATTTTAAATCTAAAACGTAATTCCGCGTCAATACTATACGAGATAACTAGATAATATGTCGTGAATGTAAGCACACGAACACGTGCGGACCTTTTTCCATTTCGGCGGCAAATTGCAACCGTACGTGACCGACTGCGGGCGTGACGTCGCCCCCGAAACGCCATCTCTTTGTTTGAACAATATTTTATTTTTAAACGACTGAGTGAAAAAACTGAATCTATATATATAAAAATAAACCTCTATTTCCCTTGGTGATCGTATCACGGGCGAAAGAATTCAGTTTCGCTAATTCTTTTTTTATGTTAGTTATTGTTAGGAAACGGTTTTTATGACAGCTTTTGTAAGTTTAGCGGATCATCCGCTTATATTGAAAATAAATAAAAAAAAACTCAAACTTTGTTCATAATCTATGTAGTAAAGTAACAGCCTGTTACTATGCCCACTGCTGGGCTAAGGCCTCCTCTCTCCGTTATTGGAGAGAAGGATTGGAGCTAAGACCTACCACGCTGCTCCAATGCGGATTGGTAGGTTACACATATCCCTAGAATTCTCTAGAGATATGCAGGTTTCCTCACGATGTTTTCCTTCACCGAAAAGCGTGTGATAAATTGCAATTATCAATTAGACACATAAGTTTTAATAGAAAACTCATTGGTGCCTGCCCGGGGTTTGAACCTATGTCGTCTCTAGAGAGTCGCACGGTCTCACCGCTAGGCTATCACAGCTATAATCTATGTACATAGCCTTAATCTTCTTGTCTATTGGCAGGGCTGGATGTTACAATTACAGTTTATAGTAATTACAATTTATAGTAACTACAATTACAAATTTCGATTTTAAAATTTAGAAAAGTGTCCAATGAATGAATGAATGAATGACTTAAAATACGTTATTAATTATCATTATCAAAGTTGTCCCTTGTCACACTGGAAAAATTCTTCAAGTGAATAATTTTTTTTTCTTGTAACCATTTTATTAATTTATTTGTTAAATATTGTGTCTATAATGCTTTTATGTAACTTATTTAAAATTTTAATAGCCATGTAAGTGAGTTTCATCAGTGAGTAACAAATATCATGACTATTCTCCTGCCCTTATCCCACTCTAAGTGAGTTCGGCACAGCATGTTACAAACATGTTGTCACATTATTTGGCTACGTATTTTACAACTGGTCGCCTGCCTGACGACAACTTACCTTAGTCGCCTTATACGACACCTCGGTAAGAAATGAGGGTGGTCTATTCTATGCAGCCGGATACCACACGGCACATACCTTAGTCGCCTCTTACGAAACCTCGGTAAGCACGGAGGGTGGTCTATTCTATTCTGCCGTATACCACACGGCGTTTAAATATTACATATTCAACATTTAGAAATGGACTTCTTATATAGTAAAACAACAAATAATGAGAGGGAAAATGAAAGTTATATACCTTAATCTTTTTTTTACGAGGGAGAAATTTCTAAAAGATACTGTAACTCTTTGGGTTGAGATCTGGTTATGTGGGATTCCTGCCCACCAGAACCACCCTCGCAGAGAGTCAGCACTAGCAGAGAGGCCCCGGGATCACTGACGAAAAGCACCGGTTCCTCTGTATTACCGTGCAAATCATGCTCTTCAAAATATAGTACTGAGCTTGTGTCGTAACAAGCTATATATAAAAAAAGGTTTGACAACCCAGCGGTGAGACCGTGTGACTCTCTAGACTTTCATAGGTTCAAACCCCAAACGATCAACAATGAGTTTTCGATTTAAACTTATGTGTCTAATTGATAATTGCAATTTATCACACGCGGTGAAGGAAAACATCGTGAGGAAACCTGCATATCTCTAGAGAATTCTAGGGATATGTGTTACCTACTAATCCGCATTGGAGCAACGTTACCATGTTTAGGTCTTAGTTTCAAGCCTTTTCTCCAAAAACGGAGAGAGGAAAACGTGAACGTACACGTCCAATATAAAGTTGAAAAAATGGTTAACTTTTTGGTTTTGTGCTGTCTTTTTTTATATATGTGCCAAAATATTTAGGACGGAGTCTTTTCAACCGTTACTGACGAAACATAACGAAGCTACCAAATAAGTCTTGGGGTAGATATCAATCTAACACTATTTCAGTGCCAGTTACTCTAATGTGATTAAACTTTACGAATCAACAACTTAAGGGTGTATTGTGTCTCGGAAACTGTGAAGTAACCCTGAGGGTACATCTTAATTAGTTTCTCTTTCGCTATGTTACTTGCGTCGCTTTCATTGTAGATTCAGAACATATAAAGGTACATGCTAAGCAAAGGAGGGTAAAATAATTAAAGTCAAACTTACAAATCAAATAAATGTAATAATGAATTGAACAATTTAAGGACTTGTCACTTTTAATTTTTTAAATATTATAAACAGAAAATAACACGGTTCGAAATGACACATGTAAAACGAGTAATGGCCGCATATCACCACATTTATTACGCATGTCTTCGTTTCTTTTAACAGTAATTTTCAGAAGAGATCAAGGGCGATGAATAAATAAAACTATATTTCTATTAATTTATATCCCATCAGGCCATACGATGCCTTCGATCCAATCAATGAAACTGGAAACTCTTGTGTAAACGCCGGGTAAGTTCGTTCGCGCACAGCCGATCCCGAATGACGTCACGCCGATCACCATATGCATTGATCCCTCGGGAGAATCAGGCAAAGGTAACTTCACTTGCAATGGCCCTCCAGAATCACCCTGTAGAAGAAAAATTACAACATCCTGTACAATAATCCTTTCAAACGAATTAATGACCACGACAACTTCCATCTTCAGTACGTATAAAATCGAACTGGGAAACCACGTTACTTTAGTTAACGAATCGTGAAATAAAACTAGTTGTCTAAGCTCCTTCTTTACCAAAGATACAGGAGAGATTGTGTCAATCAATACCACAATATCAACAGGACATTGCCTTTATCCTTTACTACACTAAATATGTATTTATACGTCGAATTTGAATCACATGTTGTACCAAAACCATTATTTTAATTCCAAAAAATAATTAAATTCCTAAAACAAAGAACGTGACGATATTAATCACAATAATAATAAGTTATGTACTAACACCAACCAAATCTATGTATTTACTTGGTATGTTTCATACCCGTAAATATTTATTTTTACCAGGTTTAGCCTAAGACGTAATTTCAGTAAATAATAATAGAATTAGACAAGTATATGTAGTCTCGCTGAGTTCTTTAAGATTCGACGAGGTGTCTGTTATCAGTCAAGTGTTGGACTTTTGTGTTGATTTAACGTTGCTTGTATTGATTTATACCTTTTTGGCGTGTTCTATGTGCTTTAAAGGCGCAACAGAAAGGCTACCAAAAAGTTCCTCATATCTAAACTTACTTGACAGGCATCGACACCACCAGCCAATTTTCCAGCGCATATCTGATGTTCTTGAATGCCACACCAATTCCGATTGCACGATGGTTTTAGCAAACCGCTACAGAGATCTGAATCTATTATATCTACCACAGAAACCTGCAGTATCGGAGATGTTGCTCTCGTCACTACAACAATTTAAAAAGCAATATTTATTTATTTACAACGATTAAAAAAAAATTACAACAATACAAAATTAAATAAGACACTATTATATAGCGATAATGGCATTGCGGTAGTATTAAATGTGCTGCATATGATATACCAATTGTCTTAAAAAACCAAAGCATTATTACTAAAAAAGAAAGTGTGCGTGTGTATGTGTAAGTCTATCGTGTGCTTGTGTGTGATTCTGTGGAGTAAAAGCAAAAAAAATAGTCTTTGGCATATAGAAAATATATCTGATATTAACTAATTGGTGGAAAATAATCATCGTCTACCATGACAAACAAGTTGTCGATCTAAATTCTAATGTTTTCGAAAATCCATTACAAACCAACAATCGACCCTGCAATCTCCCTCCTCCTGGATAATAAGGCAACATCATCCAATGCGTTTTCTTCATGATGCGAAAAATTAGTACGAAGAATTTAGAATTGAACAGAGCTCAACAGCCAAAGCATCCATTTTTCTTCTTTCTCAACAGATTCTTCTTTCTCAATAGACAGGAGACATCCACCGTTAGATAAAGATCTCTTCAAGATCCTATGCCGATTGGATTCAATATGAAATATATTTTATTTACTTCGTAGGGGTCTAACTCCTCCACGTTGACTGTTGTTTTGGGTTACCATTCTAACTCATTGGAAATACCAACATCGTTAATTTATTTCGACTATGATATTGATAATTTCAATTTATCACACGCTTTTCGATGAGAAAAACATCGTGAGAAAATCTGCATATCTCCAGAGGATTCTGGGAAAAAGTGTAACATACCAATCCGCATTGGAACAGCGTGGTAGGTCTAAGCTCGACCTCTTCTGTCCAGATACGGATAGAGGAGGCCTATTCCCAGCAGTGGGATTGTAACAGGCCGTTGCTTTACTTTTTTTGGCTAACCTAGAATAAACTCCAAGCAAAATATTCTCACCAGCATCCACGACGCCCCATCCGGTCAAAGACGCCGAGGTTCCGAGACTGCTTGTGTTAAATTCATTCCATATACACGAGGGCTGCAATTCGCTAGTAAAGTCGAGCTTATCCACCAACTCTATTAACGCGATATCATAATATTTTTTGGGTGGAACGTACTTTGGGTGTACAATTATTCTCAAAATTTTTGCATCCACAGGCGGCATGTCACTATACTGCAATTAAATACGTAAGATGTTTTCTGAACGTGCAGAAAGACGTACGTACCTACTTCTATAAAACCTTAGCATACTCAGCCTGCTTCATTGAGCTTAATTTAAAGATATGTCTAATATAAAACTGTCCTTGACAGTTTAAAAAAATGCTCCGATTGCAACCAAACTTTACAAGATCATCCGCTGGGTCATTCTAAAGATGGACTGAAAATTGCCGTTTCCGAATCCATAAAGACACAAACAAACATTCATTTTTATATATTAAGATAATACTTGGTAAAATACTCTCAAGTGCATACTGTACTTTTTTCTGATCCCAAAAGAAAAGCGGGAATTGTACTCGATGTGTTGGCTCCGTGTACCAAAGCTTAAATAGTACCAAATTTCATCAATATTTCTCTAACGTAACAGAGAGACTACTGTATTTATAATATTTGTATAGGTTTTTGGTCTTCTTAAAGAAAAAATATATATAGTCTTTTACAAAAATGAAGCGAACAGAAGTCCGTGAGATTACCATAGTAAAAATTCACATACACAAAAATAAAATGTATGTATAATAAGCATTATATTAGTCATGCCATGTGGTATCCAGCTGAGCAAAATAGACCACCCTCGTTTCTTACCGAGGTGTCGTAAAAGGCGACTATGGTAAGTCGACCCGCCGTGTGATATCCAGCTGAGTGAATAGACCACCCTAATTTCTTCCGAGGTGTCGTTAAAGGCGACTAAGGTAAGTCGACCCGCCGTGTGATATCCAGCTCAGTAGAATACCCTCATTTCTTACCGAAGTGTCGTAAAAGGCGACTAAGGTAAGTCGACCCGCCGTGTGGTATCCGCTTGAATAGAATAGACTACCCTGTTCCTTACCGAGGGATCGTAAAATACGACTAAGGTAATTTGATATCAGGCAGGCGGCCGGTCGTAAAACCCGTAGCCAAATAATCTGACAACATGTTTGTACCATGTTGTGCTGACCCCACTTAGAGTGGGATAAGGGCAGGAGGAGCATGACGCATTACGTTGGTCACGGTTCATTGGCATAGGTTTAAGAAAACTCACCACGTCAATAATATTTTTGTTACCCAGCCTCACGATTTCTGGATCACCGCTAACAATATCATTGTCAATTCGAATTTTAGAACAGTGTCCTGCGGTGAGCATAAACTTCGAACTGATCAAGCTGGCACCACATTTGAATATCCAGGTCCCAGCAACTGCCCTCCACCCAAGTGCTCCCTTAATTTAAAAAAAGTGTTATACAAAATTTCATTCTATGATACATGAAGTATGGTTGGGAAGAAATACCACTTCTACTCTATCGATATCTCACGAATACGAGACACTTCGTCATTTCATGCCTCTGGCCCATAGCACTGAGTAGCAAATTCCCGTCTTTGTCTTTCTTTACCTATGACATGGGTGTCTTTAAAACAAGAATGAATAGGCAACTTCCGGGCAAGCGCACTTTACTCAAAAATGCATCATCGCTTTCTATCAGTTATTTTTGCAGTCAAGCGCCTATTACACAAGAATTAATTAGAGCATTCAAAAACCAAAATTGAGTTATAAGCGAATACATATCTTCCATACCTCATTTTATTATTAAATTTCCGGGCATAAGTCCGTAAAGACCATCCCGAAAAGAAAAAAGAAAGTTTGGTCACCTTCCGTACCTCAATACCTCCGGACTATTTAGAAGAAGCTGTTTTTCTTTAGTCTTTAGTCACTATTTGACCAACGCACATTCTACCCTCCTTTTTCTTGTATTTTCAACTAGCTTTTAAACGCAACTTCGTTCGCGTGGACAGCAGTCTTTTTATTTGAGTAAACCGTAATACTTATATTCATTATGGTTAAAGCGGGTTAACCTCAAAGGCTAGACATACGCTGTCGCGGACTTTTATTTAGAACTTTTAGAGGGGAACAATTCTTTAGTACATGATTTTTTAATAACTTTTACCGTTTACTTAACGCACGAATGGAAAGCTTTAAATTTTGCCGTTTTCGCAATATTTTTCATTGCTACTCCTCTCCTATTCATCTTAGCGTGATGTTATATAGTTTATGGCCTTCCTCGATAAATGGAAAGAATTTTTTAATCAGTCCAGTAGGTCCTGAAATTAGCGCGTTCAAACAATCAATCAAACAAACAAACAAACTCTTCAGCTTTATATATTAGTATAGATAAGTAGTAAGTAGCAAGTATAGATTATATATTTAACATAATACAAAAATCACAATATCACGTTAGAACGAATAAAACAAAAACTTATAAACGCTCTTAATCGTCCATTCTACGACGCACACATTTAAATATATTTAAAATACTTCGCTAAATTGTTACGGTTTAATCTTTCTTGAGCTGAAGTTGAGAAGAGAATATAATATGATAAGATTTATTCATAGATTTTTTTCAGATTTAATATGAACATAAAGTACCATATGAGGGAATTCGCTCGGCAACACATCCCGGCCTCCGATGGCAAAGTGAGGTTCATTAGGTCCTTGGAATTTTCTTCTCCTGAATTTAATGCCTGCAATAGTATTAGTTCAGTATTATATTTGGAATAGCTTGTGCCTGCCTTGTAACTTCGTCTGCATGGAAGTGAACGGTGACCGATTACTATGATGAGGTCCTTTCAACCTTACTAATTCACTTAGATTACAAAAGAAATTTTAGAATCGCATAAAATCTTTCTATAATCCTCTAGGAATTTGTAGTCTATAATGATCTCTGTGTATAAGCTGTGATAGCCCAGCGGTGAGACCGTACGACTCTTTAGAGGCGAGCACGAGTTCAAACCCGGGCAGGCACCAATGAGTTTTTCTATTTAAACTTATGTGTCTAATTGATAATTGCAATTTATCACACGTTTTTCGTCAAGGAAAACATCGTGAGGAAACCTGCATATCCCTAGAGAGTTCTGGAGATAGGAGTAACCTCATTGTCACAGTCACAGTCAACCAATCCGCATTGGAGCAGCGTGGTAGGTCTTAGCTCCAACCCTTCTCTCCAGAAACGGAGAGGAGGCCTATTCCCAGCAGTGGGATTGTAACAGGCCGCTACTTTACTACTTTTACTATAATGATCTCTCGTCTCAATTTTTAGACCCAGACATTGTGCTCTCGTAAGTTATCATTTATAAGGCTTGTTAATTTTTGTGTTGCTTCTCGTAGTGCTGTTTAATAGATTGTAATCATAATTATGTTAGTTAATTATTAATATGTCTTCTGTTACATATTTACAGTCTTTAATCTAGATAGATTTATATATAACAAAATTACTTGAATAAAGAATATTTTGAATTTGAATTTATGGCCCTCCATAATAAAACAAAAGAATAGAGATACGGAATTCAACTAAGATATCGTATTTTTCGTTATAGTAGAAAAAGTTATTGGTGCCTGCCCGGGGTTTGAATTCGTGACACCATTGAAAGAGTCGCACGGTCTCACCACTGGGCTTTCACAGCTCTTCTGTCTATAGATACTATAAAGATAGATATATAGGTAGATATCTATACGCTATCGTTTAAAAAAATTACTTAATATCAGTTGTTATTGATTAGATTTTAATTTATAATTATTTCATTGCATTTTTTCTTTCTTTCGGTGAGCAACTTTATTACTAGTTTGAAAAATATGTAAACATTTTACTTTATAATCGTTTTGTGAACTGTTTTGTGTGTCAAATAAAATAAAATAAAAAAATTAATAATGTTTGAAAAAAAGTAATAATAAAATTATTTTGCTATAATCCGCGATACAGTAAATAGAAAATATATATAGTGTTACGAGATAGGAGATAGACCCCACGACAAAATCGCAAAGCTTTGCGATTTTGTCGTGGAGTCTATCTCCTGATGATGCTTCGGTTGCGGGGCGAAACGATTGTTGAGTTTGTGATAGTGAACGTGTGTAGTGCTTGTGTATTGTGGTGGAAGTGGTGGTGGAGGTTTGTGCATGTGTTTTTACGAATCCTGCACGTATCGGGTATGAAAATACGGATAGTCCACTTACATTTAACACTATATATATTTTCTATTTACTGTATCGCGGATTATAGCAAAATAATTTTATTATTACTTTTGTATTATGGATCTCCGCAAAGTAACGCTAATTCTATAAGAATGTTTGATTTTGAGACATAAACGACAAGTAATTTCTAGATCGATATTGGACGGTAGTAAACTATCGTGAGTGGTATTCATAGTTAATGTATATAAACTCACTCACGTATAGTACGCGGCAATAAGTAATGCACACCGAGGCTCGAAGAGAGAAATCGGCTAGATTCTGCTTCACAAAGCATTGTCTCTGTCGCACAGACTGACAAACCCGTGTGTGACAGTGACAGCGCTCTACGAAACCAAATTGGCCGGCTGTTTTGTTCTAAGTTCTCGATGTGCATTATTTATTGCCGAGTACTATATACTCAAGCTGTGATAGCCTAGCGGTGAGACCGTGCGTCCGACTCTCTAGAGGTGACATAGGTTCAAACCCCGGGCAGGCACCGAAGTTTTTCTATTAAAACTTATGTGTCGAATTGATAATTGCAATTTATCACACGCTTTTCGGTGAAGCAAAACATTGTGAGGAAACCTACACATCTCTAGAGAATTCTAGGAATACGTGTAACCTACCAATTGGAGCAGCGTGGTAGGTCTTAGCTCCAATCCTTCTCTCCAAAAACGGAGAGAGGAGGCCTTAGCCCAGCAATGGGCATAGTAATAGGCAGTTACTTTACTTTTTTTTAGTATATACTCACGTCTTATTTAAAATTAAAAAAAATAAAATAAAAATGTTATCGGGTAAGCCCGACTAGTTTCAAGTCCATCCGGTTCATGAGTTCTTTATGCTACGTTGCCGCGACGGGAACCGTGTTTAGCAATTTGCTCGGTGATATACTAAGCGCGATATACTAAGACGTGACCTATATACATTATGAGGTTCTTTTTTCTATACCTTAGGAAACTCGTATAAAATATATTTTTTTAAATATTCAAACAATTTTAATACCTGTTTTATAACACTTAAATTTATTTTATTTTATTTTAGTTTTTGTCATTTCTTTATGTGAATTTTAAGTGCAGTAAAATTAAATCAAGCATAAAACAAAAGTAATAATAAAATTATTTTGCTATAATCCGCGATACAGTAAATAGAAAATATAGTATTAAATGTATAGTGGACTATCCATATTTTCATATCCGATACGTGCAGGATTCGTAAAAACACATGCACAAACCTCCACCACTTCCACCACAATACACAAGCACTACACACGTTCACTATCACAAACTCAATAATCGTTTCGCCCCGCAACCGAAGCATCATCAGGAGATAGACTCCACGACAAAATCGCAAAGCGAAGCGTTAACCAAACAAGCATGGTTATATAGTACTTGGTTCATCCCCACCCTTTATTTTACCGCTGAACACGTGCAACAACTAGAAACAATTATCTGCTCGTTAATGAGGGTGCCATTGTTATGCTTAATGATTTGTAATTGTTCCAAAATATTTAATTTCAAGCTTTTTCCACATAAATTATTAAAATAATTATTTATATTAGATAAATTATTTAAATCAAGCATGTTTTTGAATTGGCAGTCTTTGAGAGTTGGGTTGGGTTAACTCTTGCATTTACACTTTTGGCATTCTAAGGTAGATTCAAACTGAATTAGATAGCCTGGATCGAAAAGTCCAAAAGCTGCTGACAACATATCGCATGCATCATCCGCATTCGTCTTTAATGAGATTATAGGCACGAAAGTGTCATGACATTTTTTAGGACATTGGAACTTGGGTACTTTCTCCCAGTGGCCAACAAATTTGTGATACTAAAATAGATACTAAAAACTGCGTACTAAAAAAATTTGAGTCGAGTAATCCAGTATTCGTTTAGCGATCCAACTTTTTTTCCAAGATTACAGTTAAATAAACTCTACAATCACTTACATTCCGAAGTTCTTTTAGTTCGATCTTCACGGTTTTTTCTTGCCCATATGTATTCCATACATTCTGAAAAAAATATATATATTGAGTCCTATCAAATCAATCAATCTTACCAAGATGCAGTTAACCTTACAACAAATTATGATATTATAGTGTCGTTTAAATTACGGTACTTTATTATATTACTCCGCTCAGTCTGCTTCGAGAATTCAAACGGGACGTTTGCCTCTAGATAATATTAAATTTCTTTCGTCTATTTTTTATTGTGTAGTAATTAAAAGTTTTTTTTAACTACTTATATTTCATTATCCGTATAACAGTTCGCTTTGACCTTAACTTTTTTGACTTGCTTTTTGCGTTATGAAAGACCTGTTTCCGAAGGAAAAACGGGTAATTTTTTATCCTTTATATTAGCTCGCTATACAAGGTTCATTTGTATCCAAATTATAATTAACTTGAGCCAGCGGATTAGTCACGAAAGCGTAACGATAGAAAACATCTTGCATCTATAATATTAGTGCGGTTTAATCAAAAGGTATTAAAAAATTAATATTAACATAACTGAAGACCAAAAATCACCACTCCACTATATATAAATCGCACATATCGTGCAAATTATCTAGTTCATTAATTTATCTATAAATTTATGTATCTACTAGGGGCAAACGTTGTTTTTACATATAAATAATATCTAGGGAATTTCTTGTATAATTATTAAAAAAATAAAAAAATTGACCAAAAAATAAAAATAAAATGCTAGTTATTGGTGGACAACCGTTATCACTTAGAGGTATCAAAACTTGACAGTATCCAATTCTCAGACCTAATGAATAACGTAATAAATTTCATAAAAATCGATCTAGCCGTTTCGGAGAGTATGGTAATTAACATTCTTAATATAATTATGTATCTATTTATATTTTAATAGTTTATGTAATTTTCTATGCATTAATTTAATTATTTACTAATGATTTATGGATTTTATTAACGTCACTAACTAGTTTCACTAATTCTGCGGCCTGGGGCTTTGAAGTCAGGTTTTGGTGGGTTGTACGGCTCGCAGGGGTTGTCGACAGTTTTTGGTGTTGGTGTTGTATTTTCCGATCCAACGTTGGTTTTGTTCTGCAAATTGACGGTTAACGGAGCTTAAGGCAGGGTCACTACCCACTGCGCCAACGGGCCAGTCATATCAGGTATAGTGTCATAATCCTCCTGCCCTTATCCCACTCTAAGTGTGGTCGGCACAACGTGTTTTAAACATGTTGTTACATTATTTGCCTAGCTATTTTATGACCGTCCGCCTGCTTGACGACAACTTACCATAGTAGCCTTCTATGACTCCTCGGCAAGAAATGAGAGTGGTCTATTCTACTCAGTCGGACACTACACGGCAGTAAACAAGAACTTTTATTATAATTAATTACATAATTCATTGAATTATTCTACTCAATACCTTAATTCTACGAATAATATATATATATTATGTTGGAATTACTTACTTTTTCTTCAGTATCCATCGGCCAAATCCATGATTGATCTTGCTGTAACGATAATAGGACAATATCACTTAATTAATACTACGATAAGCTTGCGGCTCCTGCTTTGCGCCTTGCAAAAGTAGGTACTTTCGCAAGGCGCAAAGCTCCTAACTCGTTTGTGAGTTTAGGTTTAAGATTCCAGAAGTAGACTTGACGATTCAAAAGCACTTGTTTACAAGTTTACTTGAATAAAGAATATTTTGAATTTGAATTATTTGGAAAATCATTTTCATACTAAATCATCGCTCTAACAATTTTTTCATAGTTGTTTTAACTTTTTTAAAACTAGAAATTTTGTAAATTGTCACAAAAAAAAGTTAGTAACACGTTTTCAGGTCATAGATTTTTTTTCAATTTAAAATAAAATTAATAAAACAGTCTGGCAGAAACTTTTCCCTCACTCACATAGTAGTCTTATAACATACAAATAGTTCATACCCGTTTTGTCCTGGACAAAACTGATGTCTGCGGAGATGCTTCTATGTATATACTTGTTGCTGAAAAACATTTATACGGGTTAAAAAAATTAATGTCGATTTTCTGAATATTATTAATTTAAATGCATTTCCTACGTATATAACGTACACAAAAATTATACAATTATATCGCTAAATTCGCAATATACAAAAATCTATGAAATGGTGAATGCAGAATATAATTTTCGTTCTCACACCTTATATTTATATATAAGACTATTATTTCCAACCCGCTTTCCTGGGCTTAATTTAAATATATCAATAGTAAAAAACTGATATTGATAGTTTAAAAAAAATGCTCCGATCGCGACCAAACTTTACAAGATCATCCGCTGGGTTATGCTAAAGAATGTCTGAAAATTTAATTAAAATCGGTCCAGACGTTTCCGAGTCCATTCATTCATTCGACATTAATTTTTCTATACTTATTAGATAAGACTGTATTGTACCACATTTCAATATTTCCCTAATAATTAGTATTAAAAGTTAGAATTTTGTTTAAACTAAAATGTAGAAATATTTTCAAATTCATAGAATAATGTTACAACATGTTTCAAATACAACCTCCTTTATATACTTTATATCCTTTATATACTTGGTCAATCCTACTAATATTATAAATGCGAAAGTTTGTGAGTATGGATGGATATTTGTTACTCTTTCACGAAAAAACTATTGGACGGATTTGGATGAAACTTTACAGTTATATAGGTTATACATCGGAATAACATATAGGCTACAATTTGTAATGACTTTATGTAATATAACGATTCATATCAATAAATTCGGAAAAAATCTCACCTCTGAGAGCTATCTCGGCGTACGCTTCCTAAACCATTAGAGTTAAACAAAGATGATGTATCGTAGTATTGTTTGTCTTTAATAGTTCTTAATAAAAGTCCGCGACAGCTATCTGTTATGTGGAAGCCACTGTGACCAAAATTGTGAATCACAGATTTAATTACACTAGATACTGTGGCAGACAAAATTCCTAGCGAGCGAAGCCACGGGCAAAAACTAGTAATATATAATAACAAAATTGTTGAAATAGATTAAAATGATCTGACTATTTACAAAATTGTTTCTTATTTATTGAAAAATGTAAAGGAAAAATATCATTGTTATAAATATTTACGATACTACAATATTCTGAAAAGCAATAAGTTACTATAAACTTACCTATTACAAAACATATTGCCAAAATATTCGCGGGGTTCATCCTGTATATAAGAACTTGCACAGCAAATTTAACAAAAAAAACAATTCTTAACAGTTGAATTTGCAAAAATCGTACATAAAAACGTCTCGATTCTCACGTATTGTGAAGATTACTAACAGCTTAACGCAAACAGCTCGTTATTTATTTAATAAAGTATCACGACACGGAGCGTTTTTTAAACGCTCATATTGTATCAAGTTTAAATACATGATATATGCAAGCTAACGGAAGCCGAGTAAGTGATAACGGACTTATATCATGAATTATGTTTATGAATTATGAATTATGTTATCATTTTCTGTATTACTTTTTATTTCTATACATGATCTAAGCATATCGCGGGTTATTAGCAAGTAATTTTTTTTTTAAAAAAATCCATTATCATTAGCATTTAAATTGTGTACTGTTGTATTGTACTTTATACAACTGTTATGTACTATCAATGATCATCATTCTCCTGCCCTTATCCCACTCTAAGTGGCGTCGGCACAACATGTTATCATATGATTTGGCTACGTATTTTACGCCCGGCCGCCTGCCTGACGTCAACTTACCTTAGTCGCCTTTTACGACACCTCGGTAAGAAACGAGGGTGGTCTATTCTACGTAGCCGGATACCACACGGCACTTACCTTAGTCGCCTCTTACGACACCTCCATAAGAAAAGAGGGTGGTCTATTCTGCCGGATACCACACGGCTAATGTACTATCAATGATATTAATATTTAATATACATTGTAACACTGGCATCACCATATTGTCATCTCTAATAAGTGAAATATAATAAACGGGTTTTAAATATGTAACAATACTCAACTTGACAAGGAACTTTTTCCAGTAGGCAACTTGCCTTTTACTGAACATAGATCGTAGTCGAGAAAATTTGGGTGAAAGAAAAATGCGCCATTAATGTAAATATAAATAAAAAATAATTAAAATGTTATGAAACAAAATTGAATTTAAACTAGTTGTGAGCTTAATTCTTTTAAGCTTATACGTTTAGCAACAATAAATTTCTGATTAAGTAATTTATAGAATTAGGCGTTAGTTTGCGGAGATTCATAATACCAAAGTAATATTAATATTATCTTGCTATTATCCGCGATAATAGCAAATAGCGGATTATAGCAAAATAATTTTATTATTACTTTTGTAATTAAGTTTTGAGCCATGGCATAAAAAATAAAAATGTGAAAAAAAAATGAGTCCTATATCGGTGACTATTTAAAATTTTTACATTTAAGATCGATACTTACATTTAAGATCTTTATAAGATTTTTTTTATATTTTTTTATTACGCTGTGTTATAATAATTATTACTTATTAGGTATTAAATCCCTGTTTTGTTTTATAACATAGATGAAATTAGCAAATTCGTGTTAAACTTCGCCCACGTAATACAAATATACCAATTAAATTCCTCTAATATGTCCTATTTTAAGATCTTTGAATAGTATTCATGAAATTATATAGATATATTTTAAAACACTTGGATATTTCGTCTAAATTACATAATAAAAATAAAAGTAGTAATTACTCATTGTTCAATATATATCACTATAATATATATAAGTAAAACACATTTTCTTTTTATTGAATTTCACTTTTAATGATAAATATATTTTGCTGATATTAGAAAAAATCGTATGGAACAGTTATATTGAATATGTTCCTGTATAATAGCGTTCGAGACGCGCGTCAAAACGTTCAGTCCAGTTCCGGGTATGTGACGCGGTTTGTTTCTTAGTGTTTATATATAAATGTTTTTACTTTCCTAGATAAGGGGAGTCCCTAACCAATAAAATTTCCTCATTATATGCGACATAAAGTGAATCATTAATTGAAACTTTTATAATCTTGTATATTTTATAGTTTCAATAGGCGACTGAATAGGCACCTACTTTCAAGCGCAGTTCATCTAAGGCTCCATCTTTCGCTTACCATCAGGCGAGATAGCAGCCAGGCTTGCCTTATCACATAAAAAATAAAAAAATATATTATAAAATAAAGTCACCAAAAACTGTGATTGATTTTCTCAAAATCTGCTGAACGGATTTTTGTGTGGCATTTCAAAAGTAATTTGGTTTGAAATAATATAATCTGTAATCAAGGCAAGTAAAAAATAACAGTGATGGCTTGTATCGAGCTATGTTAGGCCAAAATACGAATAGGCAAAAAAACTGTAGTTGATCTGCCGTACAAAGATACACCCGTCAGTTTATGGGAACACTATGGGAGTATGGTAGCACTTTGAGCGGCGCATATAGGTTTTCAATTGTTTGTTGTAAGGTACTAAATTATCTGATACAAAATAAATTACGATTAATGACATTCTGCTTTTAATACACGTGTACAAATAAAACTATCAGTCCCAAAAGCTTGAAGGAATTGGTACAGACTTCAGCCGTATATACAAGTTGTTTAAAGAAAGACTGACGTGTATAAACGTCGTTATCATATAATTTTTTATTTTTTATTTTTTGTGTTATCTCGAGCGCAACTATTCTTCTGGGTACATCGTTGTTCGTTATTTTTATTTTTTCTATATTACCCGTATTTCACTTCTTGTCTTTTTCCTTCTGTTACTCAAAGGTTGACTGGAAGAAATCCCGTGTGGGGATAAGTCCGCCTTTGTACACATGCTATTTTTTCTTATTAGAGAAAAAGTAGCAAATATATATGTACGATAAAGCAATTTCAATAAATAATAATTAATAAAGCAATATACAATTAGCATTTATCAGATTTCACGTTATTATATTACGTTGCTCCGCCGAAAATGTTAACAGATACAGCGCAATCGGCATAGAAATATACGGCCAATCGACCGTTGTTTCTCACGGCAAAAAAAATCAAAGAAGGAATAGACGTTGATTCTTCCATCACACGACAAAAAAGACCAAAATGTCGTCTATTTCAAAAATATTCAACTTTGACCGTCAAATTCCACCTACCTTAAATAATACATTAAGAATGATTCAGGCACTCCGTGAATCACTAACTGTTGGCGAAAAAAAATCCCTCTCTATGAGTGAAAACCCGCATAAAAATATGATGAGTTATTTTTGAGTGCAATCGTGAATAGATAGAGGCGTCAGGGGACTTTTTTTATCTATATATTAATATTTGAAACAAAAACCTTGTACCCTTTTTTTACACAATTACACGGAACGAGAGTTATGAAATTTGACACAGTCATTTTTATCTATATCTATACTTATTATATAACAAAGTCCCAAAAAGCTGTCTGTCTGTATGTAATCGATTTTCTCCAAATCTTCTGAACGGATTTTAGTACGGTTTATACTTAAAGATAGTGCAATACCTCAGGTGGTTTAGGTTATTTATATATTTTGTAAATTATGTTCAAGAGGTCACACGGTTGTTAAAATCCCACCTACTGAGAGGTTATTTTAAATTATGGTCGTATTTCGACCACTTAACGTCTGTTCGTCATATCTAATAATTTTTATCATTTCTTGAAACTTGACGTGCCGTATCCGGCTCCGGTATCCGGCTGAGACCACCCTCATTTCTTACCGAGGTGTCGTAAAAGGTGACTAAGGTAAGTTGACGTCAGACAGGCCGGTCGTAAAATACGTACCCAAATCTAGTAACAACATGTTAGTATCATGCTGTGTCCATCCCACTTAGAGTGGGATAAGGGCAGGAGGATGATTATGCAATAAAAGTATTCCATCAAGTAAAGAACAAAACTGAAAGTATTCCCACTTTCTCTGGCCCCAATCATAAAAGATATACTTACCGTCAAATATGCCAGCGGTTAACTAGATAATAATACGGCGCCGACGCGCACCACTCGAGCACGTGCGTTCCTCTTTTCCATTTCGATAGTAAATTGCAATGTTACGTGACCGGCGTGCGTGACTCTTAGGTCGCTCCCTGATCAGCACTCTTATATTGTTTCATTTTTTTCTGTGAACCATCATTCTACGCGTCCATATATACATACATTTCTTTCTTTTTTCGTCTTTCTGTGCCTTTTCTCATTATTTGGGGTCTGCCCTGACTTCATACACAGCCCTTCATACACATTAGCTTAGCATGCATTCGCTTAACCCGTGCGGATTATAGCAAAGTAGTTAGTTCTGTTGTATTGCTTGTAATATGGAATTCCGCAAAGTAACGCCTGCTTCTATAAATCTGCTTATATAATGTAGACCGCCAACGTGAAAGCGGGCAATTTCTACCTCTCTTCTTATTCGGCAGTGCGAGGACTTTCTTCGCGATATTGGCTTCATCGCGTCTAATGACATCTCCATACCATCTCCAGCAGGATTCCCTGACCTTGTCGGCGATGGGAGCGACCTTGCAGCTATTGTGTTTATTACGCACTTTTTTGAGTTTCGCTACACCAGCAGTACATCACAACCTTTTCTTTCATTGACATGATATAATATACATACTATACATTTCCGAAGGAATAAATTGAAATTGACACTTTTTCGTACACGCTTTTACAAGAATTGTTAATTCATATTCAATGACAATTGGCACTGACCCTGCCGTCATCAGCTCCGCGTACGCATAGAACTAAAAATAAGTATCACATAACATCATTTCTTAAGAAAACATCTTGCAAGTCGTCTTAAAAAGGATCTAAAACTTCCATACATGTATTTAACTTTCACGGTTGTGATCAGTTTAATACTTTACTAAACTAAACTCTCAAGTCGTGACTTAAAGGCTCCTCATTGCCTTATAAGAAACGGCCAACTGTTACACCAAATTGTGTCACGGTATATTTTTGGTAATTTAATTTTTGTGCATAAGTTGTACATAGTTATAAAAAAATTGTAAAATAGCGGCCTGTTACAATCCCACTGCTGGGAATAGATCTCCTCTCTCCGTTTCTGGAGAGAAGGGTTGGAGCTAAGACCTACCACGCTGCTCCAATGCGGATTGGTAGGTTACACATATCTCCAAAGTTCACTAGAGATATACAGGTTTCCTCACGATGTTTTCCTTCACCGAAAAGCGTGTGATTAATTGCAATTAGACACATGAGTTTTAATAGAAAAACTCATTGGTGCCTGCTCGGGTTTGTTCGTGTTCCCCTCGAAAGAGTCGCACGATCTCACCGCTGGGCTATCACAGCTTAAAAAGATTGGCGATATATAATAGACAAAGTAGAAACTGACATAAACTTGCGGTTCCTGCTTTGCGCTCTACATAAGTAAGCCGTATATGAGTTCAGATATGAGATTTTATAATAAAATTACGCAATCTATTTAAGCTTTGCCATCACAATAGTTTAAAAAAACTGTTAAAAAAGGCGGATACAGAAAGACTACTATACTATTATTTAGATGATGAGAACGCGTGGATATAACTAATCTTCGACCCTGTACAACACAGTAATACTACGAGTATTACTGTCTAACTGTTTAACTAGCAATAAGAATTATATTTTGAAAGAGCGAACGCCGAGTTTTTTGCTGGTTCTCGATATTAGGAACAGCTTCCCCAACCAGCATTAAAGTCAACGATTTAAAAACACTTGTTACTTGAATAAAGAATATTTTGGATTGAATTGAAGGAAAACATCGTGAGGAAACCTGCATAATTTTAATTTTAATTTTTTAAATCAAAAAACAACAATACGTAAATCTGAACAGTCGTTTCGCAACGTAACCGAAGCATCATCGGAAGATAGGCTAATTGCAAATCTTTGCGAATTTATCGTGTGGCCTATCTTTTTTACGGATTTTGCTCCGTACACCTAGCATTACATATGTACATTTTATTTACAAACGCGGATTATAGCAAAATAGCTGTATCATTTTTCCACTATAGAATTCTGCAAAGTAACACCCACTTCTGTAAATTATTCAAATAACTTTACATTATAATTATTACGACATAGTTACGTAATGCCTTCTGAGTAACTTGCAATCAATGAACAATAATGTAAACACAGACTATGATGTTATTAGTTCGCAAATTACCTTTGTTTTCCAAGCTTACCAGATATAATAAGACGTGAGTATAGCCGGTGTCAATACATTAACTATAACTTTTTATTATTTGTCTTTATTGCATATAAAATAAATGCACGATATACTATTCGGATTCATTTCCTGCCGAAGGCCAACATTTTAATCAAATTGTTGGTTATTCGAGTCCGGGTGTATATATATTCACAAATATAAAACTATTCACAAATTCAAAAGTACAAAAGTAATAATAAAATTATTTTGCTATAATCCGCGATTTAGTAAATAGAAAATATATATAATGCTAAATGTAGAGTGGACTATTCGTGTTCATATCTGAACCATGCAGCATTCGTTAAAACAGGAGAAAGACTATCTGCTGATGATGCTTCTGTTGCGGGGCTAAACGATTGTCGAGTTTGTGATAGTGAACGTGTGTAGTGCTTATGTATTGTGGTGGCATTGGTGGAGGTTTATGCGTGTTTTAACGAATGCTGCATGTTTCAGGTATGAAAACGTATTCGTTTTCATACCTGAAAACGAATACGTTTCCACTCTACATTTAGCACTATACACATTTCCTATTTACTTTATCGCAGATTACAGTAAAATAATTTTATTATATGCCTTGCCGAAACACACAGCGTTATAATGAAGAAGCAGTCTGAATTTTTACCTTTCCTGAGCTAATATTTTGTAAAACATACCTGTTTGTCGCTGGTTTCGGCTTTTTGGTACCTTTGCATCCAGCTAGGTGGCGCTGTTGTCCTCAATATTGGCGCCATTATGATCTGTCAGTCTCATAGCGTTTTGGATTTTTGCCGCGTAAGTTGGAAAATTTTCACTCGTTGGAAATTTTTTTATTTCAGTGCTAATTCATTATTTATTGAAGTTATTTCGGTCAAAAATCATCTTAGGCCGTACTACAATTACTTTTTTAATAAGTTTCGTAAGTATAAGCGGTTGATTGTGATGGATGAGGATCCTAATAGGAATCCTGGAGTACAAGATGTTGCTCCGGAGGGAGGGCATAGTGCTCAGAGCTCAGGCTCTCAATCGTCATCCAGTTCTTCGTCCTCGGAGGACGAAGAGGGATACGCATCACCACCACCTAACAAGAGGGCTAAACGCAGGTCGAGACAAGTTCGTACTTGTTCGGACCCGCGTATGGACTCTTTGATGAATCAAGTAAGTGTTCTTTCCAATTATATGTCGCAATTACCGCAGTTTATTCACGATTTTAACAGGAATATACCTAATAATAATAATATTAATACTGAGTGTAAAAGCATTTCGTATAATGATAGTGACGAATTAGTTCCGTCAACATCTCAATTTTTGCATAGACCGGGTAATTCTACTGCGGATATTTCTTTAGGAAATATGAAAGTTACTTATGATGTTAATAAGGTTGTACCTGTTGCTGACCCTTATAAATTAGAAGAATTAAAGACCTTACAACAATTTAACTCTCCAACATGGAAAGGGATTCGTTATAAAAAAATCTTACAGACATGTATAGCCTCACCAGGTTTTGTAGGGTTAAAATTGAATGAGGAACTGTGTCACCTCAATAAGGGTACTGATTATGTAGCGGGTACAGAAAACCTTTTAGCAGGTTTGTCAAATGCTGTGTTAGAAGACAAACGTTTACTGCAATCAGGATTACAGGATTTAGTTAATTGGGCTTCTACGAGTAAAGCTGAACTTAATGCTAATACATTATATGACAAAATATTAGAAACATTTGGCCCAAGTTCTTCTTCTTTTAAAAATAAAGAGACAATTATGCAAGTTATATGTGGGAAGAGGGCGGAATGTATAGAAGTAAGGCGAGACCGCATCCTCAAAGAGGTACAGAATGTCAACTTAAAAGTAGCATTACAAAATATTCCACCTAGTGCAGAACACTTGTTTAGCCGAGATAGTTTGGTACCATTGATTGATTCCTTGGGTGGTTCTCAGGTGTGGCTTAACATGCCGCAATATCTTAAAGGGAATAAGTTTAACAGTTCATATACAGATAAAGGTCAGAGTAACAATAGTAAAAGAATATCTAAACTTTCCCATAAAATTAAAAGACCTGAAAGGAAAAACAAATTTGATTATGATAAAAAAAATAAATATAAGAGAAATCAGCCCTTTCGTCACAATAACTCAAGAGACTCTTGTAGTAAAAAATGACAATCTAAAAGGGGTGTTCAGGGGGGGGTGCCTGAAATACCATTTGCAAACATGGAAACAGTTAGGGGCCAATCAGTCCATCCTGAACATAATTTCAAAGTGTGGTATACCCTTTCAAGTAAAGCCCCCGTTACAATATCCAGACTTCAGAGTCCGGAGAAAATTCACAACACAGTCTTCCGAGAGCATGACTCGGATGATAAACGAATTAAAGGAGAATGGTATCATAGAAAAGCCAGTAAAAATATCACCCGGATTTCATTCCAAAATTTTTTTTAATAAAGAAATCAGATGGGGGTATTCGTCCCATATTCAATTTAAAAAACCTGAATTTGAGCATATCGGCTCGGCATTTCCAGTTAATATCTCGGCTGGATGTCATACAGTTCCTTCAGAAAGGGGACTGGATGATAAAGATAGACTTACATCAAGCTTATTTTCATTTGAGCATAAAGGAAAGTCACAGGCGGTTTCTAAGAATTATATATGGCAAGGAAATATTACAGCTAACAGCCCTACCATTTGGCCTCTCATCCGCTCCTCATACCTTTTCAATGGTAACAAACTGGGTTGCGGAAACCCTGCGGGGACAGGGGATGAGGGTGCTGGTGTATTTGGACGATTTTTTAATCGCACATCAGAGCAAATCAGTTCTGGCAAGGCAAGCTGTCACAGCTCTAGACACCCTGGTGGCATTGGGTTGGCATGTGAACTTACAAAAGTCACTTCTTGCGCCAACACAGGAATTAAAGTATTTGGGCATCACTTGGAACACCAAAATAAATATAATGTCTCTACCTTTAAAGAAAGTGCAGTCAATAACAGGAATGATAACAATTCTTTTAAGAAAAGAATCAGCTTGTCTCCTGGAAATACAAAAGTTGTTAGGCACACTAAACTTTGCAAATCTCACAGTTCCAAATGGTCGTCTGCACTGCCGCAGAACACAAATATTCCTGAAAAAGTTCAGATTAGGCAGGCCAAGAGAGAGAAAGACATTACCGCCGCTAGTAGTTCAAGAGTTACAGTGGTGGTTAAAAAACATCATCAAAAGTACCAGGACAATGCACCTGAAAAAAGTGACACACTTTCTCACCACAGACGCAGCGGATGCGGGCTGGGGTGCTCACCTGAACAATCAATTGTTGTCAGGGAAATGGAGTCTCAGCCAGAAAAAATGGCACTCCAACTTGAAGGAGATGTATGCAGTGTACGCAGCCTTAGCCCAGCAAGGTGCACATGTCAGGGATGCACACATTCTGGTGCAATCGGACAACCGAACCCTGGTTGCATATATAAGAAACGAAGGCGGCACTCGGTCGCTAGCCCTTCTAACCTTAACGAACGATCTCCTTCTGCTAGCCGACCAGCTAAATGTTACGCTATCGGCAGCGTACCTCCCGGGGAGGTACAACGGGATGGCCGATCGCCTCTCACGAGGGAAATCGGTACCCGAGTGGCAACTATTGGCTCCAGCAAGAGAGGCTATATTCAGAAAGTGGGGCGTACCAGACGTGGACCTATTCGCGTCCAAAGGAACTGCTGTAGTTCCTCAGTGCGTCACGTGGGATTCCAAAGATGGTTCAGCAATTTTTTGCGACGCATTCAGTCGAGACTGGAATTATCAGTTGGGGTGGGTTTTTCCCACACCCAGCCTGATGCCCAGAGTTCTGGCTCATTTGAACAAGGCCAGAGGAACTTACATCCTCATTGCCCCTCAATGGGATCAGTGTTTTTGGAAAACCGATCTCCAATCGAGAGCCTTAGCAAGACCACTACCGATAAGGGATCTACGGAAGACCCTGATCGACCATGCAACAGGAATGGTTCCACCTCAAGTGGACAATTTATTCCTCCAGGCCTGGAAAATTGGGGGTGGGCCAGTGAGGTCGCCAACTGGAGTAAAGATGAGCTGAGTTTACTGAATAGTAGTTGGCGGACAACTACTCTCAAAACTTATAGAGCTCCAATTAGAAGATGGATTGCTTGGTGTGTTGCCAATAATAGGAACCACCAGAACCCAGATGGTTTGGATGTTGCTAAATTTTTAGCTAATCTATGTATTAATAATAAATTTGCATATAATACTATTCTATTACATAAATCTGCAATATCTACTTATTGTGCGTTAAACTTTGAAAAAATTTCAAATAACTTTTTTATTCATCAAATTTTAAAGGCCATTGCTTTAACTAAACCTCCACCAATAAAGTCGCCTGTATGGGATACAAAATTATTGTATGACTGGTTGAATTCAGTTCCTTGCAAAAATTCAATTTTTGATATTTCTAGAAGAACTGCAATTATTTTACTTTTAGCATCAGGGCGCAGGTTACATGACCTTACCTTATTGGATATTTCACATAATAATTTAATAGAAAGTCAAGATAAAATAGTGTTTTGGCCAAAGTTTGGCTCTAAAACAGACTCTAGTAAACATAGACAATCAGGGTGGTCATTATCAACTCATCCAAATGGTTATATTTGTCCAGTCAAACATATTAAGCAACTTTTAGACTATACTCATAAAAGACGTTTAAATACTGGCATTACAAGTCTATTCTTATCTTTGAAAGGTGATGTTAAGCCTGCATCTAGAACTCTTATTGGTGGATGGATCAAATCTATTTTTAAAGAAGTTAATATCAAGGCATCTCCAGGCAGTGTTAGATCTGCTGTGGCCTCAAAAGGTTGGCTTGAAAATCTTCCAGTGGAAGAGATTCTGAGTAGAGGAAATTGGAAAAGTGTTAAAACCTTTAGCAAATACTACTGTAAAGAAGTTATGCAGGCTATCCCCAATTGTGAAGATTTACTTCATTCTAAATTTTCTAGTGTATAAATTAAATAATGGTCAAAAGAATAATTTTTTAAGTTAAAATTTTTATTGAGGTTTTGTTAAGTTGAATCACAGATATTGTGTTTTATATAATTCCTTATTGACCTTAAATATTAGTTCCTATTATAGTGGCTGACAAGACCATTACATTTTCAGTTTCTAATTTTATGATAGTTAATTTCAATGTTCAGGAGAATAGTAAATAAGGTTATGTTATTAATTGAATATATAATATATAATCTGATGATCCTTTTCATTTACACTATGTATATATACATAATGTTTCTTACTCCTTTATCACATAGCGTTTTCTACCTTGTGTACCTTCACCAGCAGAAATCAAACAGGTCTTCATTATAACGCTGTGTGTTTCGGCAAGGCATATAATAGTGCTGTTTTACACAAAATAAAACAGCTATTATGTGCCGAAAGAAACACACAGCGTTAGAGCAAGGGCCTTGCTGTGAAGACTCTATGAGACTGACAGATCATAATGGCGCCAATATTGAGGACAACAGCGCCACCTAGCTGGATGCAAAGGTACCAAAAAGCCGAAACCAGCGACAAACAGGTATGTTTTACAAAATATTAGCTCAGGAAAGGTAAAAATTCAGACTGCTTCTTCATTATAACGCTGTGTGTTTCTTTCGGCACATAATAGCTGTTTTATTTTGTGTAAAACAGCACTATTATTACTTTTGTATTATGGATCTGCGCAAAGTAACTCCTAATTCTAGACAATATTTATTTGCAAATTATATATTTACCAGTTGTTTATCATCCATAACACAAGTATTAAGTTATTTACTTTGGGGACGAACAACTGTGTGTGTAATTATCCCATATATATTTATTTATTATTATGCTAAACAATCGCGAAATGGCTATTTCTTTTATAGTTGATACTTGATATTAGAGAGTCGCTTGTTAGTTTCCTGAAAATTTAGGGCGAGCCAAATTAGACCATCGAAAAAAAAAACAAAACAAATTGGTCTCTCTTTTTTAAGTGCGATTAGACAAAGATGAGTATTGGTCTCCCATCTTCTTCCGTTATTATTTGTTCAACACTCGCACTCATAGGCTTGCCTAATAACTCTCCTATAGCTTTGTCTAGTAAACTATCATTCTCTATACGCAACCGACTCCTCAAACTGAATTCCAGCTTGACAGGGCCGTTGGCGCAGTGGGTAGTGACCCCTGCCCTCAGCTCCGCGGGTTGCAGGTTCGATTCCCGCCGAGGGCCAACGTTTTCTTTAAAACAATTTATTGGTTCTTCGAGCCTGGGTGTGTATTTGTATTTAAGTATGTATTTAAAACTATATATGTAGTATATCTACCAGTTGTCCGTCACTCATAACACAAGTATTAAGTTACTTACTTTTGGGACGGACGACCTTGTGTGTAAGTGTCCCATATATTTATTTATTTATTTTATTTATTTTCAGTATTTTCTAGAAACCATTACACCCGTTGGCAGAAAACTAGTCAACATTCTTAATTAAAGCAACCGAACCCTAGTTACTCGTCGTTGTCAAAGTAAACGGTTTCACACAGCACACGCCAGCCCGTGACTTTGCATTCATTAACGCAGGACGTGGATTTAGTAAACCCTAGCTTAACTTTAATCATCGAACAACAAAGTTGATCCTGTTCAGTAAATCAACGGCATTTGTAGTTATAGTTGATTGGCCCGTTGGCGCTGTGGGTAGTGGCCCTGCCTTCAGCTCCGCGGGTCGCGGGTTCGATTCCCGCCGAGGGCCAACATTTTTTATAAACAAATTGTTGGTTCTTCCAGCCTGGGTGTGTATTTGTATTTAAGTATGTATTTAAACTTATATATGTAGTATATCTACCAGGTGTCCATCACCCATAACACAAGTAATAAGTTACTTACTTTGGGGACGGACGACCGTGTGTGTAAATGTACCATGTATTTATTTATTATTTATCATACTGCTATGCCATAACAACAAATAGGGTTAAAAATTTGGCAGGCACATATTTGCTTTATTGGTTTTTTTACCCAATGCTGAATCTTTCTCTTACTAATGCTGAAAATTTGTATTATTTTAAACAGCTGAGACACGCTTAACTGTGTGACCAAACTCAGTTTGGGGTTGCGGCTTCGACTATTGAATACGTCAACGACCATCCCGCATTATTGATTACTGATTGTTACATACACATGGACTCATAACAGCGTTTCCGTCACGGTGAAATAAACATCCGAATAAAACCTGCAGGCTTACCATGAACTCTTATTGCGACTCAATTGAAGACGTAAACGAAATTGTTTTCCCTTTTCATACCATGACGTCTGAAGACGCACACTTTAAGTCGTTGCCGAATGAGCTTTGAATTCGTCCTAAGAACATGTGAGTAAAAGAGACAGAGTTATCTACAGTTCATATAACGTTATCTTTTTCAAACATTCCTTCCAATGCAATTCACACTTCATGGTACGAAAAGAAAGCGGTTCGCAGTCGTCGTTTAAGTCTTCAATTGAGTCGTAATAAGAGTACATGGTAAATGACTGTAAATGCTTAGAATATTTCTGGAATATATGCGGCGAGTCTGCATTAGAGCATTATTTTCTACAAAGTTCAATGAGGTTTTTTCTCGGAAATAGTACAATTTATATTTTCTTTTTACCTATCACCACCTATCACAAACGTAGTCGCTGACTATGGACCTGCTAAGAAAGAGTCAATCAGCGGGCATTAGAGCAAGCCATGCTTGAAGTATGATCGTGATCAAATCAGAAAGTGGCGACGGGCGGGCCAATAGTGTGGACAACCGATATGCGTTGGGGTCTTAAGATGACAGAACGGTTACCCCATGGAAAGACGTGGCGTCTGTAGACCCCCTTACTGGTGGACTGATGACCTGAAAAATGTCGCGGAGAGCCGCCGGATCCAAGCGGCACAGGATTATGTGGTGTGGAAATCTCTTGAAGACACCTATGACCAACAGTGGACGTCGGTTAAAAGAGAGAAACGTGCATAATTAAATTAAAACAGCGTATGATATCCAATCGCGAAATTAAACTCACATTGAGATTTGGGGATTTTACCAAGAGATTATCTCCCATCAAAAAGGATGACGAAAATGAATTCGTTTGTACAGCGAGATAACATCCGATGACCATTCGATTAAATTGTTCACGCCAGAGTAATGAACTTTCGGGAATTATCAGTACACTTCTTTTAAATAATATTATTATAAACCCTAACAAATATATATAAAGGTATTAAGGTATTAAGGTATGAGAGCTTGTGTGGTTGTAATGCTAGGTCGAAATCTAAAATGACACATACGCAGGTTGTTTCGGTAAAATCTATGGTCCCAGAATATATAGAAATAGAGTAAATTGAATATATTAATTTTTAATTAACTAATTTAGAACGAGCTCTTAAATGTTTCCTAATAATAATAAATAATCTATAAGTATATGGTCACATAATTTTTATAATTATAAACCTATGTTTGTATCACTAAAGTTCTGCTCTAAATAGTGTATGGAGTTTGATACAAACAACTACCATTCTATGCTGCTGTTTAGTATCACTTTTTGTTGATAGGCACTGTAAACTAAGGTTTACGCAGAACGTTATATTCTATAGGGACCTTAACGTACCTATTGTAATACCGCTCGTCTGCTGCCTTTCGTTCTATAGGTGTTTACATATTGACTGCAAGCACATAAACAACAGACTACGAAGTGCGGGAATTAAAGATTTGACTGTACTAAATTTGAGAGAAATGTCATCCAATGGTTGCCGCTAATGAGGCCATGCTTTTGTTTCTAATGCTCTACGAAAAGCCACAACGTATCACATCAAAACTCGTTGGACCTCATCACTGCTTACGAAGCCCTATGTACGCGCCCTATTGTGTTTGAGTAATCGAGATAATGCGGAGAACCGATGGGCGCTGGGGTCTTAAGGTGCTGGAATGGCGACCCCGCACCGGAAAGCGCGGCGTCGGTAGACCCCCTACGAGGTGGACAGACGACCTCAAAAAGGTCGCAGGGAGCCACTGGATCCAGGCGGCGCAAGATCGTGTGGTGTGGCGATCCCATGAAGAGGCCTATGTCCAGCAGTGGACGTCCATCGGCTGAAGAAGAAGAAGAATCGAGATAAGATCGTTCGGGATAAGATCTTTTTGAGGTAGTAGTCTATCATGGTTCAAATTTCGCATGAAAAAAGGTACTGAAATTAAAAAATATATAAAGATTATTTTGTTTCATAAAATTATTTTTAAATAAATGTTATATAGTATTGATCAATTTAAATACTTATTTTCATAAAGAACTCATAATTTGTATTTCTTTCTTACCGAGCGGTCGTAAAATACGATTGAGGTAAGTTGACGTCAGGCAGGCGGCCGGTCGTAAAATACGTATCCAAATCATGTGACAACATGTTTGTAACATATTGTGCCAACCCCACTCAGAGTGGGATAAGGGCAGGAGGATGATGATGACTCATAATTTGTATCAAATGCCAATCAAAACTGAAGTACCGTAAGGCTAGCCCGCCGTATAATTTCATGACGAAATGGTTCCAATAATGTAAATTACTTGGAAGTTTTTGTTTATTCTTCTCTACGGAGATCGTTGCCGCTGTTCAAATGTTTTGATTACGATACAGCCGATTGTGTACGCCCTTTGGGGGAAAGGAGATGTAATTGTTCCATTCTATCGATAAAAACTTTACATTTGTCAACAGTTTCATTAATATCAATCAATATTAAGTATTTGTTTTACATTTACTTTATTTGCGATAGCCCAGCGGTTAGACCTTGCGACTCTTTCGTAGTGCACAGGTTCAAACCCCGGCAGACTCCAATGAGTTTTTCTGGTGAACTTATGTGTCTAATTGAGATATTACAATTTATCACACGCTTTTGGCTGAAGGAAAACATCGTGAGGATACCTGCATATCTCTAAAGAATTCTAGGGATATGTGTAAACTACCAATCCGCATTGGAGCAGCGTGGTAGGTTTTAGCTCCAACCCTTCTCTCCAAGAAACGGAGATAGGAGGTCTATGCCCAGCCGTGGGATAACAACAGGCCGTTACTTATTTTCATTGATAGCGATAGATTTATCTGACAATACCTGTTAGGTAGGAAGGTAGGTGCGAGGCGGTGAATTTGAGGAAATAGTGTGTAGAATTTTTGTTAGTCGCGATGAACAACGTCTTGCAAGTATTTTATTTGAGACTGCAGCAATCCTAATGGGGTTCACTATACTGAAACTGCTGTCAAAGTGTAAGAGCGCGATAACTCTAAAACTATTGAGTCGGGGAAACTGCGGGCTTCTTGATATGGGATTAACGAAACTGCAAGAAATGGATGTTCAATTTTTTATTTTCTCTAAGAACCTAATTAAGAGCACAATATATTTAAATATCAGTTATATCTTTATACATTATCTAACTGTTAAAATTTGTGTGCCTCATTGATATTCGCAATATATCACACGCTTTTCGGTGAAGGAAAACATCGTGAGGAAATCTGCATCTCTAGAGAATTCTTGGGATATATTTAAACTAACAATCCACATTGGGACAGCGTGATGGGTTTCAGCTCCAATCCTTCTTTCCAAAAATAAAGGAGAAAGAAGGCCTATGTCTAGCAGTGAGATAGTAACAAGTTATTAAACTACTTTTACTGTTATAACAAAAAGATCCACGAGGCTTTGCGATTGTGTCGTGGAGCCTGTCTCCTGATGATTTTTTTGCTTCCTACACTTAGAATTACATACTAATTTCTTAACAAACTCGAATTATAGCAAAATAGTTCTTTCATAAATTTTGTACTATAGAATTTTATAAAAAAAGATAATTAAATATATGGGACACTTACACACACGGTCGTCCATCACCAAAGTAACTTAATAATTGTGTTATGTGTGACGGACAACTGGTAAATATACTACATATATAATGTCAAATACATACTTAAATATATATATACACTCAGGCTCGAAGAACCAACAAATTGTTTATAGAAAATGTTGGCCCTCGGCGGGAATCGAATCCGCGGAGAGATAGGTGTACTTCTATGAATTAAGACATCTTAAAAAAGTAACTGTTCCCTTAAAACATGCCGTAATTCAGCAATGATATCCCATTTTCAAAATCAATTAACCGTCCATTCACTAATTATTAAAGCGGTTTAATACTCAAAGTAAGAAAAAAGTATAAGTGATAAAGTGATGAACAAATAAGCGGTATCCATTAGATATCACTTAATTTTAACTCCATGTCCCTTGTTAGGATATTATTAGACACAGGATATTATTATAATGATGAAATACTTGGCTCGATTATGTGTTTATCGTGTTGTAGCTTAGAGCGTTTAGCACATAATATATTGCTTGAACATAAATTTATTAAGTTACTAGGCATCTAATATCTTTAAAGATAAACGAGGTAGTCTTGTATATAAATATTTTTAATTAATTTATGCCGTGTGATATCCGGATAAGTAGAATAGACCACCCTCATTTTCTTACCGAGGTGTCGTAAAAGGCGACTAAGGTAAGTTGACGTCAGGCAGGCGGCCGGTCTTAAAATACGTAGCGAAATCATATGACAACATGTATTGTAGCATGTTGTGCCGACCCCACTTAGAGTGGGGAGGAAGATGATGATTGAAATTATGAACATGAAAGGAGTTATTATGAGTTAACCATAAGAGATAAAGATAAGAGATATAGATGAAGATTACCTAATAGTTATCGCCGCAAGGGGGGGGGGGGATAAGGCCTAGGGGGCGCCAGGATTTTATTGTACACGGGCGATACACAAACTAGAGCCGCCCCTGTAAATAACCAGAAATCTCTGAAACAGATCGTAGAAGCGTCTCGTAGAAGATATAGTATACGTCACTTTTCATAAATTAGAGGTATAAAGTAATTAATTAATTATTTTTCGTTAAAAACACAATTAATTATTTTTCAAAAAAATTGTAGAAGTTCCACAAAAGCAATTAACGCAAATCCCAGTACGCAATATGCGAACGCGCGTCGACGCCATGACAGTTTTGTAATTACGCGTCCAAAATGGTGGAGGAATTCGTGGGACGATTTAGCTTGGTGACTTGCTTCAAAGTTTCGCATCTCGGATCAATTACAAGATACCAAAGAAATTCCACAAAAGACAGAAAATATAAAACTAAATATAGTTAAATGTAAGAGTATTAATTCATAGTCGAGAATTTGTACAGAAACATTTTTAATTGACTACTTATTATAACAGAATATTGTTGAAAGTAATTAAGAATATACATGTCAATGGATTTAAAAAAAATACACAATATTTTCAAAGAAATCCATTTCATTAAAAGATTTTTTTATATATTCCCAAATACATGTTTATTCATTGTCATTTTCAGATGAAAGAGTCTCTTCTTTTATGTATGAATTGCAGGTTTTTATATTCAGTGGTTCTTGAATTGGTTCAGGATTATGTTCATTGAATACATCCACATCTTGATGGGAGCTTGTGGTAATTGGTTCGGTTTTAGGGAAGGCAAGTTCGAAAAGACTCTGCTGAACTGTCATTCTAAAGATAAATTTATCTCTTGACGATAGTTTTCTTAGAGTGGGGAGAATACTGTCAAAGAATGCTATATCTTCATCGTTGTCATCTCGAATCTGTCTATGGTCATTTAGTCCAAACATCGTTTCGTCCAATTCTGCAAACTGGTCCGCTTGACTGACTTTTCTCTTTTTAAGATTCAATATCTTGTTAGGTTTTTTTGTTTGATTGGAATATACGGCTGCTACAGGCACATAAGGTAAATCATTCATAACGGAGGCACTTTCTATATTTTCTGCAAACATAGGTCGTGGAGAGAGATTCATATCATCATCAGATTGAGGATTGCTCCTTGCTTGAAATAGAACATTATCAAACTGCTCTTTTGAAGGTTCAATGACTAAATCATTTGGCGTTTTTATATAGGGGAACTGATCTTTAAGGAAAAAGAGCTTCTCAAAGTAATACCACTGAATGTTGCTCGGGCCAGTAACGTTGTTTGGACTAATTTCGATTCTCTTTATTTGCTTACCAAACTCCTGGCGAAGATTTTTCCAACAAACTTTTGCTTCTAAAGCTGCAACAATAGTAAACGCACCTTACAAAAATGTAAGTAAAATAATTGTCTTTTAATGTTGTTACATTTAATATATGTTTTTAAGTTTTTAGTTTAAATAAGATGAAATGACGTTTTCTTAAAATGACACCTTACTATAATATAACAAAGAGTCGCTGGACTGTCATCGTGTTCTTTGTGGTTGACACACGTTTAAAAATATTTTGGGTTTAAATTTGATTTTTTTTCATATATTTAGTGTAAATATTGTAGATAAAAGTTGTATTATATTTCGTAGGTAAGTGTTGTTATTTATGTAAATATAAATTTTTTTTCATGTCTCATTTCTGATAAGTCAAAAATGGGAATGGAAATTCCTCCTGAGCCACCGGATCCGGGTGAAAAATATTTTACTCCGGATTCGGATATGATAGCTGTAGCTAGTGTATCAAGAAAGCGTCATGGTGACGATGAAAATATTATTTCTAATATAAAAAAAACTATTGTTGATCCTGCCTCTAGCAATCCTTCGATTCAGTCTGTATATGTAAATACTTCTGTAGACATTGGTAGTTACTCTAGCGTCGATCAAGGGCCATTTATTGTACATGTTTCCCGAAGTGAAGCAGATCCGTCCGCGGGTACTTCTATTCGGGCCATTAAATTTGGTGAATTTCTGCATAAGTACAAATTTGAGAATATTTGTAGAGATGGTGTTAAAAGTATGGGGCGCAATAGGATCAGTGTGCAGTTTTTGTCAGCTGCAGCGGCAAATAGTTTTGTTCAGAACCCGGTTTTAGAATCAAACAAATATAAAGTAAATATCCCAAGTTATCATGTTACACGTATGGGTCTGGTGAAGGGTGTACCGTTTGACTGGTCCATGCAAGAATTTATTGGTTCTCTGGAGCTCCCTGATGGGTGTGGCGAGATTTTAAAAGCACGAAGGTTAAATAGAAAACAGCAGACTGAGGGGGTGTCCTCTTGGGTCCCTACTCAGTCAGTTGTTTTGACTTTCAAAGGACAATTTTTACCTAAAAAAATTTTCTCATTTTATACTTCTCTGGTAGTTGAAACTTATAATTTTCCTACTATCCAATGTTTTAACTGTTGTAGATTTGGCCATACTAAATTTCAATGTCGCTCTAAACCTAGGTGCTTTAAATGTTGTCAACCCCATAGTGGGGAGGGTTGTGTTGTTAATATAGAAATGGTGTCTTGCCTGCATTGTTCGGGTAAACACTGTGCTACAGATAAAGATTGTCCCGAGCAGTCCAGGCAACGTGCTATTAAGATGTTAATGTCACAGGAAAATATTTCATTTGCAGAGGCTTCTAGTCAATATCCTCCAGTCAAAAGACCATATTCTGAGGTAGCTAAGGAAATGTTTTCTCCTTCAGAGAATCTTGATAGAAAGTTGACCCAGCAGAGTTTGTCTAATCACTCATACTCATATAAAAAAACTCTAGTTAAAAGTCCTCGTCCTCATCTTCATAGAGCAAAGGGTTATGATCAAGTTGCTCATCAAAGCTTAATTTCTTCCTGCACCTCATCCTCAGGTAATGGGTGTGCATTGAATTCACCTCACACATCTTCGGCGTTAGAGCATTTGTTAGATTCTCTCATGTCTTTGGTTACTGAATTTGCATCGAACTCTAATAATTCTTTACCGTACCACGTTGCTCAAAAACTTACTTCTTTGTTGTCTGTCATTAATGGACTTAGTAAATCTTCTACAATGGAATTGCAAAAGTCTTCATCGTCATAAATTTGAGCTTATTCATCTGTTAAATCATTGTAAACCTGTTGTTGTTGCCATTGCTGAAACATGGTTAAGGCCTGGGAGGCATTTTCGTATTCCAGGTTTTTCATGTTTGAGGGATGACAGGAATGATGGTTTTGGTGGTAGTGCCATTTTAGTCCATAGATCATTTCCTTTTTCTCAAATTAGACTTCCATCTCATGATCCTAATATCAATGCAGTTGCAATCAAGTTTTCAAGTATTACATTGTTGTCCATTTACATTCCTCATCCTCATTCATCGCTAGTTCCAGATATTCTATCAATTTTCGCATCTTTACCTCGCCCAGTTGTTGTGATGGGTGATTTTAATGCCCATCATACTGCTTGGGGATGTCACTACAATGATTCATTTGCTATATCATTGTTGGAAATAATGGATGATTCTGACTTATGCTTCATTAATGATGGTTCCCCAACTCGAAGGGTGAATCCTTACCAGAATCCAAAAAGTGCAGTGGATCTTACCCTTTGCTCACCATGTTTGGCTCCATCGATTATTTGGAAAGTTCTATCTTCTACATATGGCAGCGATCATTTTCCAATTTCCATCTCTCTGCATAAGAAGATTTCGCCATTTCCTCTTTTGAATCCGCTTAATCCATACTGTACACTAAAAGCGGATTGGACACAGTTTAAATTTCACATTGACAATCATATTACAAATATTCCAGCTGTGAATGATGAGAACATTTTGGCATGCTATGAAGAGTTTGTTAATACTGTTCGTGCGGCTGCGGATGCTCATATTCCCACTAAAGTATCTGGGGCTCGTAGGTGGGCTTCTCCTCCGTGGTGGGATTCGGAATGTTCATCGGCTATTAAGAACCGTAAAAAGGCTGAATTGGATTACCGTTATTGTATGTCCTCTGAAAATTTTATTGCATACAAAAATGTTGCTGCTAGTACCAAAAGGCTTATTAAGAAGAAAAAGAGATTAGGATGGGTTAAATTTTGTGAAAGCCTCCATCCTGGCACCCCTTCTTCCATTGTTTGGAAGCATATTAAGAGATTTAGAGGTGCAGTTAGTGATTTATGGAATATTACTTCTAGTGAAGTTTCCTGGTTAGAACATTTTGCTAATAGCCTTGCCCCTCCATTTGTTCCCCATTTTGATTGTTTTTCTGATTCTATTTCTCTTCCAACCAACCTTTGTGGAATGCAGATGCCATTTGACTTAAAGGAGTTCACATGTGCTTTAAGTGGATTGAGGGATTCATCGCCAGGTGAGGATGGGTTGCCTTATTCCTTTTTAATAAAATGCAGTGATACAGCTAAACAAACGTTTCTATCCATAGTTAATCGGGTTTTTAATAATGGTTTAGTGCCTTCTCAATGGAAATCTCAGATCATAATTCCTATTCTTAAACCTGGCAATGATCCGCTTGTTTGTTCATCTTACCGGCCTATAGCTTTATCTTGTACTTTTGGTAAAGTTGTTGAACATCTAATAAAAAATAGATTGGAATGGATACTAGAAAGTAGAGAAATTATTTCTAAAACTCAATTTGGTTTTCGTAAAGGGTTTAGTACAATGGATAGCCTTAGTATTCTCACCTCAGAGATTCGCCTTGCATTCTCCCGGGGTGAGTTCTTGGTAGGGGTTTTTTTAGATGTTTCTGCTGCATATGATAGTGTTCTGTTAACGCTTTTAAAACGAAAAATGCTTCTTTTGGATTTGCCACATAAAATAGTTAATTTTATTTTTAATTTGTTCATAGGTAGATCTATAAATGTTCGATATAAGGGTATTCTTCTTCCTCCCAGGTCTGTCTGGAAAGGGCTACCACAAGGATCTGTATTGAGCCCTTTGCTGTATAGTTTTTATACACATGATCTTGATAAATCGGTTGATTGCTTCTGCAGTATTCTTCAGTATGCTGATGATATAGTTCTTTACACTTCGTCCAAAAAAATGCCTGAAATTGTGGCAAAGTTAAATTCTGCTTTGTTTTATTTGAAAGAATGGTTGTTAGAACATGGTCTAGGCTTGTCAGTTCCTAAAAGTAAAGTTGTTGTGTTTACTAGGCGTAGAATTATTCCTAATGTAGGTATTTTTTTTGATGATCAAGAACTTCCGCTTGTGAATTCTGTTAAATTTTTAGGTGTTTATTTGGATTCTAAATTGTCGGGCTCTTTTCATGTAGATTATGTGTTGAAAAAGTGTGAGAAAAATTTTCAAGTTCTGCGCTCTCTATCTGGAGTGTGGTGGGGGTCTCATCATTATTCTCAGAAGCTTGTTTATAATTCAATTACACGCAGTCATTTTGATTATGGGACATTTGTTTTAGACCCTGGCAGTAAATTAGCTTTTGAGAAGTTGAATAAATTTCAATATAAGTGTTTACGTGTTATATTGGGAGCTATGAAATCCTCTCCGACTAATGCTTTACAGGTTGAGTGCGTAGACCCGCCTCTTTGTCTGCGTAGACAGTATTTATGTGATCGTTTCATTTGTAAAGTTCTTCAGTTTTCATCTCACCCGTTGTTGTGTTGCCTTCAACAACTTTCTCAAGTAATGAAGCCTCATCAGTCATTTTCATGTCTTTTGAAAAGTTTTATTAAGTATACGATTTTTCCTATTTATAAATTTAATATTAATCCCTTATATACAGTTTCATATCATGCTCTAACGTATTTTCCCTCCGTTATTACTAATCTTGGTATTGGTAAGAACGATCCGGGGGTAAATAAAAAATTTAACGAGATGTTGGTTAAGAATTGGGGGGGTTACTTATCTATATTTACTGACGCTTCTAAAATTTGTGATGATGCTTGTGTAGGAATAGCGTGTTGGATTCCAGAATTCAAAATTATTCTAAATTTTAAATGTCCTCCTCAGACATCTGTTTTTACTGGTGAGTCGATAGCTCTGCTTGAGGCTATCCGTTTTGCTGAGTCACATGCTATTAAGAGGGTAATCATTTTTTCTGACTGCTTAAGTTCTTTACAAGCTATTCAACAAAATCCTTTTCGTAGCAGGTCAGGTGTTCCCATCATTCTTAAAATTAGAGAGGCCTTGTTCTCTTGCAATCGGAAAGGGTATAGTATAAATCTTGCATGGATTCCTGGTCACTCTGGTATTCAAGGCAATGAATTCACTGATAGCTGCGCTAAATCTGCTTCAGAAGTTGGTTCTCTTACACATTTTTATAATTTTTCTCAAGACCTGTCTGCTTTAGCAAACAGAAATTTGTTTGCTTCCTGGAGTAAATTGTGGGCGGCTTCTAAATCAGTTAAAGGTAAATATTATGGTGCAATCCAATCAGATATCCCTAAAGTCCCTTGGTTTTTTCGTTACCGTCGAGCAAATCGGAGGACTACCTCAATTATTTGCCGCCTTCGCCTCGGCCATGCTTGTACTCCCTTGCATCTGGCAAAATTAAAGGTTAAAGATAATTCGTTGTGTGAATGTGGTTTGGATGAAGGTGCAACTGATCATATTGTTTTTAATTGTCCTAAGCTCAAATATTCTTTGTACGATATTCTACCATTTGGAATTCATCGTCCTACCAATATTAAGTGCCTGTTGATGTTAGTTACTAAACCATTTGTTAAAAAGTTGTGTCAATTTATTGTTGATAATAAGTTAAAAGTTTAATTAATTTTGTTTGTATATTCTTAGTTTTATTCTTAGTTTCATTTCATAATCATATGTTTTTTGTATTATTTTAGGTAGTTTGCTAATTTGGTGCGTTGTCATCGGGACAAATTCTAAATTTCATTTCTCGTGTGTTTTCCACTTTACGTGACACTGGCAGAGTGATTTGCGCCTTATTTGCGCTGTACAGGCCATAAAGAAAGATAAATAATAATAAAGAGTCGCTGCCCGCGGGGTTATAACATGTGGAAACAGAACGCCGTCTATTACGCTCTCTGTCGCGCTTTCATAGTGACGTGTCGATGTTTCTTAGATCTTTAACTTCGGTTAAAAATGTTACCACGTTGTTAATAGCAATACGTACTTGAGGAGAATATTATTTTCGACATTGCATTACAAAAATGCGTCCATTTTAACCTATGTTAAATAATTAATCGTCAACGTCCAAATGTCAAATGACTATATAGAAGCACATTAAAAAAATAGTATTTAAACCTTCTAAAAGTAATGAATTATTATTAAATAACCCTTGCGAAGTAATTACTAAATTAATAGCACTCGTTAATAGACTATAATATTCTTAAGTAACCCGCACTTATTATCAAGCTACTCGTACCTTGCTAGCTTTTCTACATCCTTCTAAGAATCGATAAGCAGTTTTTGATAAATATCGATACGCCTGTCCCTAGCGCACAAATGTTTTATGGCAACGCGGGCAGCGACGTTTTGATACCACTATAGATCGGCTATATCGCCCCCGAAACGAAATACTAAATGTCATGAAGATCGATAGAGTTGTTTCGGAACCGACATAAGCTTTCGGCATCTCCTTAGTGCTTTACAAAAGTACGTTAGTCGTTATGGGTTTTAGTATAAGATTCTATAATAAAATTCCGCAATCAATTTTAGCTTTGCCATTACAGCAGTTAAAAAAAATATTAAAAGGACGCTGGTATAGAAACCCTGTACTGTAGAGGTTTACATACGAGTATATGATAAAAATAAGTGGAAGAGTGGCTAATAATAATGGCACTCTTCGACCATGTAAAAGATAGTTATGACTAAATAAAACTAGTTATAAGAATTATATTTTGAAATGAGCAATCGCCGATTTTCTTGCTGTCTCTTCTCGGAAAGAACAATAAACTTGATGATTCAAAAGCACTTATTAACATGTTTAGTTCAATAAAAAATATTATGATATTGAATAATTTTAATTTCCGAAACATATATGTACAAGAATTGCGCTTAAAGTTATAATAATAATAATAAAATAGATCTCAAAAACTCCATTTATATCACCCTACAAAGGCAGCAATTCTCAACACCTGTAGAATGGTGAGAAAATTCATGCAACTCAATGAAAATGAAAACACATCCATCGCCCAACACAATACATAATTAAAAAACAACACACCGCACACTTCATTTACTTGGCAACAGCTCGTAGGAGGGTAATCCAGCCTTAAAATCTGAGAACCAAAAAATTAAAAAAATAATAATAATAAATTTTATTTCTTTTCATGCTTAAATTAAATACTCCCTGTATTTAATTTTGAGACCTACTAGTAAGCCAACAACGCCAGCAAAGTAACAATGCCTGTATCAGAAGATTCTCGCTCTTCTATAACAATAATAAATAGAAGTTTACATGGTTTTTATTACTATTCGTATAATATTTATATATTTATAACATTTATATTTATATATCTATATATACTTATTGTTGTGTTTTTTGTGTGTGTATGTGTTCGTGAGTTATTCAATTATTAATATACGTACCAGTGCATCCACATTTTCTAGCGACCTTCTTCCATTCTCTCCCTAAAACATGTCTGTTGTGATGATCCTTGTGGTTTCGATCCCATAAGCAAGGTACATGATGAACAACATCTATTAACAGATCTTTGTTCATCGTCAAATAATATAAATTCACTTTAGCGTTAACATCGCTGATCGCTGTAGCGTTGTATTCCACATAGATGTCCGCATCCCACTGCTATGTCTCGCAGATCTCGCTGATATCGAGCTGAAACGCTACGTGGCTCGCGCATTGCGCAGTTTTATATCGCTGAGAGCTTATTACATAGCGTCTAGCGCCAAACGGACTGTTAAAACCTATATTTGTAAGTGATAACTCAATAAAATCATAATACAGTGCAACCACGTTATAACAAATCGGAAGTAACAAACAAGTCTGCCATAAATACATTCATACTTTTCAAACTCATTAACACACAGAGAGGTACTCTTTACAGACTTGTAGATTATTTTTGTTTTCTTTCTCTTTTTTTTCTTTATTGTACTAATCATAATATTATATTTACGTTTCTTTTATTAAAACAAATAGTTATCAAATCACATGTCTTCGGTGTCTGTCGCTGTATGCCGAAATACAGTTTTAACTAGTTCGGCTACAGATGGCCATATAATAGTTAAGTCCTATTTGTGCTATGTAAAAAATAAATAAATAAAATAAAAATAAATAAATAAATAAATACTCATTAGAAGTATGAAAATGTATTTCATATTTGCAGGTTGCAATCCCGTAAAAGCCTTAGAAGACGAATTATTTCGTCCATACTGCACATGAATTGGACCGATTTAATTCCAATATCGGTAATGCATTTCATTTGCATGCTCTCGGATATTGCGAGGAGAAACTTTAAAAGGTATGCTTTAACAAAATTGGATTTAGAAATGCTTCAAGAACGATTGCAATTCAAATATTAATATTTTTATATTTACGAGGTTTTTAGGGTTAGATGTTTATATTCAAATAGATTCAACGTTGATATGCACTCACAATGTTTAACTTCAAAACGTGTTTCATTCACATTTTTAAAAGCTTTAACTGGCCGTGAAAGGAATCTTGCAATTTAAATTTGACCATTTTCCGGTGTCCGATAGAGCTGAAATTTTATATACTGGCCCAGTCCTGATGACAATGCATGTTTTTGGTAAACAAGACCTGATGCTGTTGCCAGGATTGGCTCCAGACGAGGGAACTTCTCTTGACTTGTTATTGTGTTATTGCAGAAAAAAATACTATAGATATACATACGATCGACATCGTTCCTGCAATTTCGTTATACATGTAAACTATCTCGCTAATTCGATGGACGTTGTCCTGTCTTAACTACGAATATTATTCCAATTAATGCTATAATGTTTGTAATCAAGAAACTTTTCTTAAATTTTCTAATTTTATCCGGTAGCGAACATCAATGTCCAACTCTCAACATGAATATTTGCTTTAACTATTACGAACAAGCTCTACTTGTTACTTTATTTACGTCAACTTTAATGATCTCAATTTCTTTTTAAAGATCTAATACTCTCAAGTATGTACTATGTTTTTCTTTATTTTATTATTCCTATTTACGAACGAATGACAGGATTTCTTATCCTGAATTTCGGTCCAATATGTAAAATTTAATTTTACCAAATTTCAGTAATATTAATCCTGCAGATTTGCCGTAACAACGTATTTATTTATTTGGATCACCAACAATAGTAACAATATTTGTAATTTACATTTCACATGTCTCAAATCTAACTGTTCTTACATTTACAGGTACTCACAACATGCAGTGCGTTACATAAGTAACACATAGCATGCTATGTAACAGGCTTAAACATGATTAAGTATATAAATACAGTATATTAAGATAGCGTCGCTTTTAGTCGGGCCGCAACCCATACCTTTCGTCGCTGGCATACAGTGCGTGATCTGATCATGATGCTACCAAGCGTTTCATCCTCAACAATGGCTATCCCGCCTTCGCCACTTTGTACCAAAATATCGAATCGACATTTGTCGCCGCGTCTTTTGTATTCCCGACAATACTGATACGCCTTATTTTCTTTTATTACTACATTCGATCTTCAGCTACGGCTTAAGTGAACGACTTAAAGTCTAGAATACGAATTTATTAAATTATTTATCTATCTTAAATTATTTATATATTTTATAATCGTGCTGCTAATTTAATTAATAATTGGTTCCTTGGGAACGGGGACGGGCCCTAATGTGATGCGTATAACGCAACATGCGTTGATACGTTAGCCTCGTCCCATATCAGGGAAACAGTGTCAAGACTTGGAGCTGCGGCGGAAATGGCCGAATCCGGCAAGCGGCGAAAGTATACATCTCTCGTTGATAATATAAATATATAAATATTTGTGCCGTTTTCAGTTGAGACCCTAGGGCCATGGAGCCAAAGTGCAAAAAAAACTTTATCCGTTTTAACACCTCGGTTGATCGCCTCTTTGGGTGACAAGAGGGCTGGCTCCTTTTTCGCACAAAGAATCAGCTTAGCGATTCAACGCGGAAACGCTGCCAGCATTCTTGGGATTGGTATAGTAGTACCGTGTAAGTAATTTAAGATATATAAAATGTATTTATACTTGTTATAAAAAATAAATATATAAATAAGAAAATAGAAAACATTAAATAGGAGAAGTAAATATGCTTAATAAAATAAGTTTGTATGTTATGCAATTAATCATAAGACGTAAATTAATATCAAAGAGATGATTAGAGTGGTATCCGGGTAGTACAATAGAGCACCCTCATTTCTTACCGAGGTGTCGTAAGAGGCGACTAAGGTAAGTTGACGTCAGGCAGGCGGCCGGTCGTAAAATACATAGCCAAATCATGTGACATGTTTGTAACATGTTGAGCCGACCCCACTTAGAGTGGGATAAGGACAGGGAATAGTGATTAAATTAGTCGAATTTTAAGAAAATTGTTTCTTATTTATTGAAAATTGGTTAAAGGAAAAATATCCTCGTTATAATAAGAACAACATTGAGTTGTTACGCAAGCGCAAAAAAAGGAACATCGATAATCTCTCTTGCTTTTTTTTCGATGAACACATTTAAGACTTGCTTCCCTATTCTAGTATAACAATTGTATATTATATATTATAACAACGCAATACAAAACAGAACTATTCAGGCCATTGACCGTGTCTGGACCCCAAATCTATTATAAAAGTGACTTACACTAAATTATATATGGTACGAGTTCTCACGTAACTTGGATCGTTAGGGCGACCCTGTTCTGCGTCAACATACTTGATGAATTATTTTAGTCACATTAGAGGAATTCATTAGCACGCGGGAAGATTTTTACTTAATTGCCGAGCACGTTTTCACTCAATTAAGCCTTAAAGCTCGGTTTATATTGTTCTAGTGACCCCCGCCCCGGTTTTAGATAGGCAGTATAGCATATTATGCCTTGTGGAAAACGCGTACTTAAATGTATTTCCGCTTCAAAGATATCTATTTAAATACAGTGTAGTGAATTAAAAAAGATGAAATATTTAAAGTAGCTAATGTATGTACCCGTCTATGCCGTGTGGTATCCCGCTGAGTAGAATAGACCATCCTCATTTCTTACCGAGGTGTAGTAAAATATGACTAAGGTAAATCGACGTCAGGCAGGCGGCTGGTCGTAAAATACGTAGGCAAATCATGTGACAACATGTTTGTTACATGTTGTGCCGACCCCACTTAGAGTGGGATAAGGGCAGGAGGATGATGATGAAAATCAGCATAAGGTTGGTTGTTGTAAGACAGTGGCTGTAGTTTTTTCCATCATACTGACATAATAGGCTTAAAACATATTTGAGTTGATTGTTGAGTTACGTATTATCAAGCAGAAACATGTAAGCATACGGGTCTATATGGGTCCATACAAATTTACGTATTCTTTTTTGTTATGCCTGTTTGATTATCTTTTTAATATTGCTTTTTGATATTGCTAGTGTGTTGTGTGAAAAAAAACAATTATATTTCAAACAAATCTTTACCGGAATATTACATTTTTAAATCACAATAATTTACATAAGAGAACGCAATATAAGCTCTTCTAAAAAATCTAGCTGCTCAAAAGCTGGAATTGTTACTTGAAAAGGAGGAAGCACAGGGGAAACGTGTTCCCCCAAAGGGAACAGTAAAAAGAATAAAGTATTTTCCATTCTAACGGGACAAGACCGAACGGAATGTTATCAGAATCGTCACCAGGGACCTGTGGCCGAATAGGATTTTGTTAAAATTCTGGAAACGTAGCCTTCGAGATTAAATTGCAATATAGATTTTTTGCTATAAGAACCGACAGTCAAAAAATTTATAGAACTAGGAGTAACTATCCGGAGATCTTTAATGCCAAAATAATGATAAAATTATTTTGCTATCATCTACGATAAAGTAAATAGAAAATATATATAATGCTAAATGTATAGTGGACTATCCGTTTTTTCATACCCGATACATGCAGGATTCGTAAAGACATATGCATAAAACCTCCACCACCGCCACCACAATACACAATCACGATTTTTACTAAAATTGTTTAAAATAATATATAATACTAAAATTTTTACTTACACGATTTTATGGGACTTTCACTGAAAGATAGAGGAGGATGTGGAGCTAAATAAAGGCTACTTTTATCCTTGAATTTACGCAGGATCGGGATTTATGCAGGAAAAACTTTAGAACACACTGATTTCCACGCAGACGAATTCGCAAGCACTGTAATATTTATATAATAGTAGCTGTGCCAACAAAGGCTTCGCCCGCATGGATTTAAGTGGAAACTTTTCCCGAATTTTCGAAATTATAAACAAAAAAGTAGTAATTGTGAGTTAGCCGTGAGATATAGAGACCTGCTATCGCAGACTTTTTTGTAGTATTTGTATAGATCTTCAATTCTCTACCACATTACTTTAGCTTATCTTTTCTGGGTTACGCAGCGCACGCGATTTAAGCTCCCAGCAAGTAAGTTTTTTAACAACTGCGCGATCTCTTCAACACAATTTACACAACACTGATATATACTATTTACCTAAACCATCTGGAAGTATTGCACTATCCTTCGGTCAAAACCGTACAAAAGTCCGTTCAATAGATTTCTTCTTGGGACTTTATTTTAAAATAAGTATAGATAATATTTATCCCTATTATAACATTTCTTTTTGTATTATAGAAAGGTCCACAAAGTAATGTCTGGTTTCATAAATAGCTCGATTGTCGTCATGAAACTGGTTTTCTGACAACCTACACCGCTTTTTATATATTGCACCTCTGAACTACAAGCCACCCTCGTTCATTTTTACATTTTACCCTCATTAAAAATAAATTACGGAATCATTCTAAGAGCGCAATAAAATGCAGTTTAACTGAAACATAAGCAATTAATCCGAACAAATAACCAACTCAATCACATTGCCAATTAACCAGCGAAACTGCAGTTTCGGAACGCCTCCAATCCGCTTTAACTTAAACTTAGTTGGAAAACGTAAATAGGTATGCCGTTAAAGTTGGATTTGTTTTAACGTAAGTAGTAAATATTTCTTTGAAAGGCCAATCTTGGTCTTTAAATTGACGGGAACGGCTAAACTTGTTCCTAACCATTACTTTTAACAACTTCGTAACGAAGAGTCGTTATCTGGTCATCAATCAAAATTTTCTTGACTTATAATTCAATACGAAATTCCATTTAAAGCTTGGTACAAAGGAACTTTTATCTTTATTGTGCTTTGGGAAAAACTAGTAAAACATCACCGTCATCTTTTTATTAAATTTAATCGTTTTCAACGTCAGGAACGACACCTTTGACAGTTTCGGTCACATAAAGTCAATTAGTAGGGTGTTACATTGACAAAATATAGTATAAAAGTAATAATAAAAAATATTTTGGCGATACATTAAATAGAAAATATATATAGTGCTAAATGTATAGTGGACTATCCGTTTTTTCATACCCGATACATGCAGGATTCGTAAAAACACATGCACAAATCTCCACCACCGCCACCACAATGCACAAGCACTACAGACGTTCACTATCACAAACTCAACAATCGTTTTGCCCCGCAACCGAAGCATCATCAGACCACGACAAAATCGCAAAGCAATGCGATTCTGTGATTTTGTCTCCGCAAAGTAACGCCTAATTCTATAAATTATTTAAAATATAGTATCCTTCAAAAAAATTGTGTAGTTCTAGCCAAAATAATTCTTACAATTTAATCTGATGACTCTATAGAGTTTTTAAACTTAGGGGAGCCAACCGATTGGAAATCTTTTAACCCACTTGGAGAATATACACCAACATTATGTTCGATATGATTTTTGTATGACGATAGATGAAGGGCTAAAGAATTGCATGGGCTACTTTTTATCGCACTATTTAAATTTACGCTGTTGAAATGATAAGAATAAAACACTGAGCAAGTCACGCTTTCCGCCTTAGACGTGTCACAGATGGTGTGACAACCTGATTTTATGGTATTTAATGAATTGGGAAAATAATAACCTGTATGAGGAGCCATATAATCCCTTAGTCAATTACAGCAATATCACCTCCCCGTATCGATGTGCACTATACGTTAATAAGTCATGTTGATGCATCAAGGGAGCGGGTAGGGTTGAGTTCATTAACTAATTCTTGAGACATCCAGTTACCCGAAGTTGTCTACAAGAAACAAAACTAATGGCGTCTCGCAACTCGAGAACTTACGGTGTATGTCATGAACGGGAGCGTATTGTAAATTAAAAAGTAGCGGCCTGTTACAATCCCACTGCTGAGAATAGGCCTCCTCTCTCCGTTTCTCAAGAGAAGGGTTGGAGCTAAGACCTACCACGCATACTGATTGGTAGGTTATACATATCTCCAGAATTGTCTAGAGATATGCAGGTTTCCTCACGATGTTTTCCTTCACCGAAAAGCGTGTGATAAATTGCAATTATTAATTAGACACATGAGTTTTAATAGAAAAACTCATTGGTGCCTGCTCGGGTTTGAACTCGTTTTCCCCTCGAAAGAGTCGCACGCTCTCACCGCTGGGCTATCACGTCGTGATTGTATTGTACCCGGCAATAAATATTGCACATCGAGGCTTAGAGAGAGAAAATCGGCTAGATTCTGCTTCATAGAGCATCGTCTCTGTCGCACAGACTGACGAACCCGTGTGAAACGTCACATACTAACTGAGTGACAGTGACAGCGAAACTACAAAACCGAACTGGCCGGCTGTTTTGTTCTAAATATCGATGTGCATTATTTAATGCCGGGTACTATAATTTAAATTTCATACTAGTTTCAGAAACTATAATCCCTGAAGGAGGTATTTGTTAGGTCATCAGCTTCAATTTCGTCCTTACCTAATATCTCCCATCTTACCAGCGAGTACATGGGGCACTCAGCCATAAGGTGGAGACTCGTTTCTTCTTCTCCACACACTGGGCATGCTAAATCTTCTTTCATTCTCATTATTGACAAGTGTATGTTTAACAGGCAGTGCCCAGTAGTTATGCCTGTTATAATTGCCACATTTCTCCTGCTGTGAGACATTAGCTGTTTTGTTTTCTTTGTGTCGAATGATTTGAGAAACAACTTTGATTGTCGAAATGTTGTGTTTCTCCATCTATTGGATGTGGGATGGTAACAGGCCGTTACTTTTTTTATCCATTGCACAGAGAACCTGTGGACGGTGGGATCGAATTTGCCTGTTTTAGTTTTGAAGGCTATCTTATTACTTTAACAATCAAGGACTCAGTTTATCACATTTAATTATAGGAATCATCAATGAAAACAGTAATATTCGTCGTATAACATTTCCTCATTTTTCATCAATCCGGGTCGCGCCCCTTGATATACAGGGCTGCGGATGTGTACTTTAAGTCACTTAATAAGCCGCTTCCGTAAGATGCCACAGTAACAATATCAAATCGCCATGAGTCTAACACTTGTTAGGCAATATAATTTATCGTTGGAAGCTGGGACGGAGACGCCGCAATTAGCTGCGTTAACGAACGCCTGAAATAAATATTATTTTGTGATTAATACCGGCCGCTGATAAATATGTTGATATTGTTTACAGCGAACAAATTTCATGGTCACAACACGAAGATGAATAACGCTGGCGAGAAATATTATGCTGTGTAAAGTTCCGGGGTTTTAATGGCTTAATTTTTTAAAAGATGATATAGTAGATGTTACTATCCCTGAGACAAAATTGAGACGAGAAAGACTAGACTCAAAAAGGTTAGTTTTCCTGCTTAGGAAAGCATACGTTTTTATAATAAGATTCCCACAAAGGTACTTGAGTTGCCAGAAGGGAAATTTAGAACATACATTAAAAAATCATTATGCAGTAAAGGTTATTTAAAATTGACGATTATTTGAGAAATAAAAATGCCTGGACTTAATATATGTATCTCCAATAATATTTAGATTAAATTTAATATATTTTTTATTACTATTATCACTTATTATTATAAATTATATTTGTTGTTAATTTGTAAACTAGTGTTTATAAAATTTTGACGTCCAAAAAGTGTATGCTAATACCAGTTTTGAAAAAAATGTTTGATTTGATTTGATTTGATTTGGTATGTATAGGCCTTAACTTTAAACTTATTAAACTTAATTGTGCAAATAAAATATGTGATCCATCACGAACAGTTAGTCGTGAATCACCAAGTTTCTTTCCCATACCTGATTTTTTTATTTATTTTTTATTTACAACAGAAATGTACAAGTTATAACCATCTTAGATTACTTACACCATACTACTATACAAATCAAGCCTACGTGGAATGGTCCCAAGAATGCTGGCAGTGTTTCCGCGTTGAATCGCTAAAAAATACTAAGCGAATTTTTTATGACTAACCAAAATGTTGGTGATAAAAACTTATAATAATAGCAGTAATTAGTACAATTTGATTATTCAGTATTTTATTTATTATTCAGTTTTTTTAATTGACCGAGATGTTGCCGCTTTTATCCCCCTGTCTCCTTGGGAACGTGCTTCCCAAAGAACTCACGTGAATCTGACGTGCCTTCTAATGTACAAAGTTTCGAGATGGATCTCTTGATGATACCACCTGTAGTTCGAATGTCGACGACTCTGCTTAGTCCGTTGGCGCCAAGGTAGAGATGATGAATGCGGCCCAGGAGCCAATTCATGGGCGGTAAGTGATCATCCAGTACGAAGACAAGATCACCGTTCGAAGAATTGTTGAATTCTTGCCCAGGTTGAAGCGATCGTGAACTCACACCCACTCACATCAATGTCATCTGATCCTTCTGATTTACTACCCTTCAGCCTTTAACCTTAACTAATCCTTACCCGTTAACACGCTCCTAACACAGAGCGTATCATCGTCAACAGATATTAGCGCACACCTTGTTAGGTATGCTCGTAAGTAACAAAACACGCTACATGCCACCTCAATCCCCAAACGCCCAACCATCAGTAATCTTTTAAAATTTAAAGATTTTTTTCATCGTTTATGAAAAAATTAACTAAAATTTTAATTTCAGAGTTGTAATATTTGAGCCTTAATGTTGTTTTTTATGTTTCATTATTATCTAGTGTTTATTTTTAAGTTTATAATTGTAACTAAAATGATGCTATCTTCTATAGTTAGTAGGTACTGCATATGGGCATAGCGAGGTATGGGCAAGCGGGGGTAGCAGAAAATTACACTGAAAACTGTAACAATGGGAAACTGTCAACCCGCAACATATTGACACTATAAAAGGCTTGTAAAAGTCATATTTTAAATACCATGATTACGAAAAAAAATTGTCTAGATTTTCAGAGACAGTTTTGCTCCAACTCTGTATAAAATTCTGGCTACACCCTTGACTCTGCATAATTAATTTAAAACTTTATGGGATATTATGTTGGATGATTTATCGAATAATGCTATTGAGGATCCGAATAAATAGATAATATCAAATGAATAATGATTTCCTAAAAATACCTCTTCATCCGTTTATTTCAAAATATTTTGTACGTTTAATAAAGCACTTCTTGATTTATATGTCAAAGAGATAAACTGCTTGATTTTTATACCACTGGCATTCCTCCAAGAAAATATTAGGTATGCGGACTTTGAAATGCAGTTCCATTAGACTCTCAGCCTCTCGAGTCTCGAGAAATCTTTAGATGAAGTCGAAATTTACTGAGCTACCTCAACCTTGTACATACGAGTACTTATTGTATGTTATCGTGATCGTCTAGCTCAGAGGTTGGCAACCTTCTAAGACTAACGAGCCATAACTGATTTTTTTTTAATATCCAGAATTTAAAGAGCTAATAAAGTACTCTTTATGATATAGTATCGGTTTATATAAAGTATTTGATTCATGTTCCAGAACAAATGAATTTATGACATAATATTGATTCGTATGGAAATATACACTTTTTTTATCATAAATATATCATTCTAGTATACTTATATTAACGCCGTGTGGTATCCGGCCGAATAGAATAGACCACCCTCCGTTCTTACCGAGGTGTCGTAAGAGGCGACTAAGGTATATGACGTGTGGTATCCGGCTGCATAGAATAGACCACCCTCATTTCTTACTGAGGTGTCGCAAAGGGCGGCTAAAGTAAGTTGACGTCAGGCAGGCGGCCGGTCGTAAAATATGTAGCCAAATCATGTGACAACATGTGTATAACATGTTATGCCGACCCCAGTTAGAGTGGGATAAGGGCAGGAGAATGATGACTTATATTAAAGCGTTAAATTGATGTTAAAGTTTTAATCCTTGTTCTTGGTTACGGAACTGGTGTGCCGCAGCTTTACATCGAAACAACCGCAGGTCACCGATCCCTAGTCTAGCCCATATTTTATATACCTGTATTTCCTCAGATATATATGACGCAGAATGGCAATCATCAGAAATAGCAATTGTCTTCATACTCTGTGGGCTGTGTTTGTGTCGGTGTCGATTGTAGTTTAGAGGTGGGAATATATATGTATAAAAGCGGAGTAGGGTATCAGAGAGCCAGTCTCCTGCGCAGACTATTACATGCTAAACACTGATTTGCATGGGGGTGAATAGCTATCTATACTTATGATAGATCATACACTATAATATGAGAATACTTATTATAAAACAAAGTGCCTAAAAGATGTTCGTCTGTATGTAATCGATTTTCTCAAAATCTACTGAACGGATTTTTGTACGGCTTTTACTAAAAGATGCAATTCTTTCAAAAGGTCTTGATCAATAGTACATTACGATTTTACGTAAATTGTGTGGAGTTCGCGTGGTTGTAAAAAAACTCGCCTTAGATTTAGTCGCGTTCGCAGAGATACACTAAAGTAATGTACTAGAGAATTGTAGATCTACAAAAAAGTGCGCGTCAGCACGTCTCTCTCTTATGGTTAAATCACAATAACTACTTTTGTGTCTTTTGTGATACACTGATTTCCACGCGGGTGAAGCGGCAGGCACAACTAAATAATAAATAAAACAATTCTAATTGTAAAACGTTTTTTATTTATTTTTTTTCTATAATTTAAAGCTAACAGTAAATTTATATTTCCAGTATTTATGGTAACCTAGACGATAGTTCTACCTACATTTTATGAGGACTTCAAGCGAAAGCGTAAAAAGATGCAAAGCGATGACTATCGCTTTAAAGTCAATTAAATATCGCAAATACAATTGATTCTTAATTTATTCGACATTCACTCTGCTATTAAAATAATCGTCGCTTCGTTTCAGTTCACGCTTCATATCAAAACCACGGATTATATCGCACGCTTAATATAAAAGTGACCTAATCGTAGAAAATTCTAATACAGCTTAACGCAGCGCCTACAAAACTCGTGAGTGCTAAAGATTTGGAAGAGGAATCAAACACTAGTTTCTTTAATATTTCATACCGTATCATAGATGGGACTGAAATAAGGATTAAAATGTATCTAACTCAATAAAACCTTATTTGAGTTAGGTCACTTTAATACGCAAAGCGTACGATATATATCGTGTTCCGTAAAGAGTGGACCAACGATATGTCTACGATATTTTGGTGTATTCGAAAATGGAAAATTTAGAAAATATTCATAATAAAAAATTATCAAAATCACTTTTCAAACTTAGGCCTAGGATAATATATCCTTTATTACCGATATATAAAATCAAATCATTACTCAAAGATACTTGTAAAGCTGTGATAGCCCAGCGGTAAGACCGTGCGACTCTCTAGAGACGACATAGGTTCTAACCACGGGCAGGCACCAATGAGTTTTTCTATTAAAACTTATGTGTCTAATTGATAATTGCAGTTTATCACACGCTTTTCGGTGAAGGAAACATCGTGAGGAAACCTGCATATCTCTAGAGAATTCTAGGGATATGTGTAACCTACCAATCCGCATTGGAGCAGCGTGGTAGGTCTTAGCTCCAATCCTGCTCTCCAATAACGGAGAGAGGAGGCGTTAGCCCAGCAGTGGGCATAGTAACAGACTGTTACTTTTTACTTGTAAAGTGCTTTTGAATCGTAAACTCTACTATCGTTGGTCAACTCCTAAAGAGACACCTGTATAACTATTCTATACAACAATGCTTTTAATTTCTTTTATCTACTCTGATACTATAATACAAAGATTATAAAACTGAAAACAAAATTCTTATGACAAACATTACGTACAGAACAAAAATTAAAAATTATAAAGTTTCATTACGATACAGGTCTTGTATGGACACCTGTATCATAATGTAACTTTTTAATCATAACGATACACCTTAAAAAAAAGGTTTCAATTAATGGGTCCGCGGCGACGCAACACGCATGCGCAATCGATGTTTGCGCCTTGGCGCCAATATACGACATTTAAAAAATCTTTTCAATATTTAAACGAAGTTTAGTTTTGTTTGTAAAAAAATTAGTTTTTGTGTAAAAACATGTCTGCGAGCGGGGATAGTGGTAATTGCACACCACCAGATATTCTGAAAGCTGCGTCAAACATGACCGTGAACTTGTTGCCGACGAAATCTAGGAGCAACTATATTAAATGTTACCACGAGTTCATGGAATGGAAACGTACGTTTTACGTATTATAGTATGAGAGTAGATAAAGTAGTGTATGATACTGTACATAACTTGGTCTTATAACACTCGTGTGACACTATAAAAAAACTCGCCTGCGGCTCGTTTTTTTTAAACCACACTCGTGTTATAAGAACCCTTATTATGCAACAGTATCATAAACTACTATTATACCGAATATAATATAGAGTTATAACAATGTTATATGGGATAAGAGATGTCAGGATTTAGTCATAATATAAACCATTTAAAAATTACATATCCAGAGTAATTTTAAAATACAGAGTGGTATGAGATACGATATTAGTTTCAATTCCAGTTACCTAACACCTTAGCAGTCTACATAAAGAAAACAGTTAATAATTTAACTGTTTTTTTTATGTAGACTGCTAGGGTTACTTAAGTTAAGTAATTTAGGCATAGGAATTATTTTATATCTTAAATAAAACATATACATGGAAGGGAGAATATGATGACCCTTGACCTTGGCCGCAAAACCTAATTCAGAAGCATGCAATTTGTTCATACTCTTCTTAATGATGTCCAGAAGCTATAACAGAACTACTATGCTATAATCCTCGTTTCTTAAGAGAATGTATGTAATATGAAGCAGGCAAAATTCACATACCTTACACATGCAGGACAAGTCACCGCACGTATTTACTCCACTTTTATCGTGGAGCCTATCCTCCTGATGTGCCTCGGTTTCGGAGCGAAACGATTGTAGATTTTGGTGGTCGTTTTGTGTATTGCTTGCGTGCATTGTTGCTAGTGGAGGCATCTTGGGATACGCGTGGTGACTTGTGTAAGGTATGTGAATTTTGCCTGTTTCATACACTTAGCATTACATACATTCTATTATCAAACGCGGATTATAGCAAAGTAGTTCTGCTATAGCTTCTGCACTGTAGAATTCCGCAATTTCTTGCTGCTTATAGAAAATCTTAATGATGTCTTTAGAAAAGTTTATAAGATTAATTAGACTGGTTAAGTTTTAGGGTATAATAGGGTTGGCATACGCATGTAGTGTAAAAGCCCTTAATTATAGAATAAAAAAACCTTGACTAAATACAAGTACGAAACAGACGAAACAATAATCTCATTGTCTTCTCCTGTTTTTTGAACACGCACCGCTCCAGGTCAGTCAACTATTACTAACAAAGCTAGATCTCGATTAAATTATATTTATTTTCTTCAAAAATACATTTCTATAGTACCCGGCATTAAATAATGCACATCGATGTTTAGAAGGATACAGCCGGCCAGTTCGGTTTCGTAGAGCGCTGTCACTGTCACACACGGGTTCGTCGGTCTGTGCGACAGAGACAATGCTCTATGACGTAGAATCTAGCCGATTTTCTTTGTCTAAGCCTCGATGTGCATTATTTACTGCCGCGTACTATACTTTATATTATATTTAATAAGATCGAATTATGAAAAAGTTATCTAATACGTTTAAGTGATCAGTGGATTTATTTAAACCGTACCGTAGGTACCACTCTGTATATAGTTAGTTAAACAAACAAACAAACACAAAGATTTTATAATATTGATATTATAATCTGTTATCGAAATACCATAATAAAGAGACTTTTTACATTGTAAGTAAAAGAAATAATAAAAATTTTCGCAGATATAATATAAACTTAAATATAAGTTAATTTATAAATAGTCATATAATTGCTAAAATATATTGTAATATGTACATTAAGGCCGCATCCGCACTGACAGGTTATTAGGAACTTGCGCTAGGGTAGTCTCAACCTGCGCGTGTGGTTACGCCCTATAATCATTCATAAGTAAATATTAAGGGATATAACTATTAAGTATGTTCATACACTTATATCATACAATTATACATTCACTCGCGAATATTACGCTATGATTATATTGTACATATAAAATTAACACAAAGGCGTATATTTTATGTTAGTTTAATTATAATAATAATAAAAATCTTTATATAAACGACCGCTGTGTCGAAATAGTCATAGAATTATTATAGTCATTCTCGTCGGCTTCTACTATATAGACCGGGGTGGGTAAATGAATGAATGATGAATGAATGAATGAATGAATGAATGAATGAATGAATGAATGATAATGCTTTTATTGCACACCACAAAAAATACATAAGCACTATAATTAAAACAAAATAAGGTTGCACAACCTGGCGGTCTTATCGCTACATAGCGATCTCTTCCAGACAACCAGTTAAGTAAGAGGACATACCTATGGATACAAGGTAGGTGTGGTGTAAGCTATTAAGAAATAATATATACATACACATACACATATAAAATATAACATATACATACATAAATAAATATATAAAATAAACATACATATATAATGCTTATAATCGTCATAATAGCAATAGAATTATTGTCACGGTGACAAAGCGATAGATAGGAAGTGATCCTTGACACGATTTTTGAATACTCCCAACGATGGCGATTTCCTAATATTCAAAGGTAATGAATTCCAGACCTTGATTGCCTGAACAGTAAACGATTTATTATAGAATATGCTATTGTGTCGAGGCATTTTCAAAAACAGCATATTTGAGGAGCGTGCAGGTCTGGAGTAATGAAACTCTAAGAAATTAAATTTATCTTTGTGATATTAAATCCAAATCTTTATTTAAAATGGATATAGCAGCAGTAAGATTTTCAAAGGTTGACTGCGTATAAATTTGCACATCGTCTGCATACATGTGATAGAGAGAAGAGATTTTAAAAGTAATTGTATTGATGAAAATAGAAAAGAGTAAAGGTGACAACACGCCACCTTGAGGCACGCCCGCATTAATACCACACCAATTGGAACATTTATCTTCCAGCCGAATGCGCTGCTGGCGGCCTAGGAGATAACTCCGAAACCAGTCAACCACTGATGGAGATATGTTAAGCGAACGTAACAAGCACAGCAATATATCATGGTCGACAGTATTAAAGGCATTGCTGAAATCCAGCAATGCTAATACCGTAAGCTGTTTATTGTCCATGCCCCATCGAATATCATCGGTAACCTTGATGAGAGCAGTAGCCGTACTATGACCTGGGCGAAAACCAGTTTGGAAGGAGTTCAGGAGATTATTGCTATTTAAAAAAAGACTCAATTGTTGGTGAATCAATTTTTCTAGGACTTTAGATAGGAACGGTAAAATGGAAATTGGTCGGTAATCGGAAAAATTAACAGGGTTAGCCTTTTTCGGTAATGGAATAATTTGAGCAGCCTTCCAGCAATCAGGAAATTTGCACGAGGAAATGGAGGCATTCAGTATACGGGTCAATACTGGAGTTACAATATCAAGAATAGGAATGATCATACTACGGCTAATGCTATCGCTACCCACTGCATTCGATGAAATAGACAAAATGCTCTTCTTAACATCACATGCAGAGAATTGACTGAAATAGAACGGTGGATAGTTAGGTGTTGGTATTTTTGAAAGATTTTTTATTGTATTTAACTTAATTGTAGAAGGAAAACAATTGGAAGATGCTGAAAAAAACTGATTTAGCGATTCCAAATCAACGCTTGAGGGTACAGAATTTTTAGTCTTACCAACTCCTAGAGTTTCAAGAAATTTCCAGACTTTGGTTGCGTCGCCGTTCTCGACGGACGTGTGAATGTGGCGTCGTTGTGCATCCCTACACAATGTATTGCAGCGATTTCTAGCCCTAATGTATCTACGATGGTTTTCCTCAGATTTATTTGACCTCAACTTGGACTTTGCTAAATTCTTTTTTTTAATTTTGTCTTTTAAATCATCCGACAACCAAGGTGCCGGTAACTGCTTAATTTTAACAGGCTTTAATGGGGCATGAGAGTCATAAAGGTTTACTAACAAGGAGTTAAATATGTCAATTTTTTTATCTACGGAGACTTCAGTATCAATTATGGACCAGTCGATTCGCCGAGCATCTTCATTTAAACTTACGCTATCCATCCCACCAAAATTACGTCGCATAAGAATATTTGGTTTGTATTTTGGAGGGCGCAATTTAAGCGAGAGAAAAACAAGATCATGATAAGAAAAAGCGTCAGCAGGACACTGTCCATGCTTAAAAACTAAATCAGGAGAAGAAACCATGATAAGGTCTAGAAGTGAAGGCGTACAATTTGGAAAAAAATGGGTAGCATTAGAAGGTAAGATATGCATATTACAAGCATCCATAATAGACACTAGTTTTCGGGATCGGTAGTCACTTTTGAGGATACAAGTGTTAAAATCGCCCATTATAATCGTATTGTTATATAGAGGGACATAGCGTTCTAGGATATTCTCAAAAGAAGGGAAATAATTAATGTGAAGAGATGGAACGTAGAATGTAGATGGAACGTAGAATGGAATGTAGATGGGTGTTACGTAGAGATGGGCAAAAATGTATCCCCGATACGAAAAGAGTGATTTATTTCTTTCCGATCTTGGGATATATATCACTCTTTTATATCTTTAACTCATTTAACTCAGTTTGGTTCAGAGAGAGGATAAGGCAGGGCAATAAGGCAAGGCTAAGGCTAAAATATATATCCTTTATATTTTCGGCTCTTTTAGTTTGTCACGTCTTAAAAACTTGTCGCCCCGAAAATCCGTAGTTTACATTTTTAATACAAACTTGCAATAGCTATCCGTCTCTCTCTATTACGTGTACGCTATATAAGCCCATCTCTTTCTCTCTAACTCTGAACGAGCCGTACTTCATCACGAAAATTGACTCTTAAGGTAAAGATATATAGAGATATATAGAGATATATATAGATATAATTGAAACACATGAGAGCTAGAGAGCTCTCTTATTATTAATTATATTATTATATCTTTTTAATTATATTGCGAGCTATAGACAAGAAAGATATGTATATCTTTCTTGTCGCTTCTCATCGCTTCATAGTTTGATATACCGTTAATTGATAATGTTTTTGTAATGTAAGGTATAAGTAAAAATGTCAATTAAAAATACTCATTTTGTTCAGGTCGTTCCCTCTTTCATTCAATAGAAATTAAAACCATTCATTTATTATTATAAGAATACTATTATGTTTCGTTAATTAACTAAATGTAAACATCTCAAAAAAAGGTTCTGTTAGTGCAACGAAACCGAAGCACCATCAGGAGGATAGGATAGCATAGGATGCTTCGGTTTCGGGGCGAAACGATCGTCGAGGTTGAGGTGGTGGGTGTGTGTGCTGCTTTTGTGTGCGTTGTTGCTGGTGAATTGCGCCTTGGGGTGCATGTGGTGGCTTGTCCTGCATGTATAAGGTACGTAGATTTTGCCTGCTTCATACGCATTGGCTTTGCATGCATTCACTTAACCCGTGCGGATTATAGCAAAGTAGTTAGTTCTGTTATATTGCTTGTAATATGGAATTCCGCAAAGTAACGCCTGCTTCTATAAATCATATAAAACAACATGTTGTGCCGACCCCACTTAGAGTGGGATAAGGGCAGGAGAATGATGATTTTAATTAGAATAAAATGATGTGTGCCAAATATTTTATTACAAAGAAATATTATTGTAATAAAATGTTTGACACACCTGAGTCATATGGTTTTGTTTGTTTACATTTAGTTAAGTACCTAAACCTAATGAGTATAGAGTAGGCGAGTAATATATATGTCACTATAACTCAAATAGTTTATTATTAAACTTTAAATTGCATAGGATATTAGTTAAAGTTAGATTAGATTTAAAGCGGTATATATTCCCTAATTTGTTGTAAGGTGTCCTTTTCGGTTGATTGAAGTAATCTCTCGAAGGTTTCAGGCCCTACCTGGCTCTTTAAGGTTTCCAGCTGAAAGAACAATAAAAAAATGTTAATGTGTAGACACCGGCTATACTCGTCTAATTTTATCTAGTTAGCCCGACTAGTTGAACTAGTCAAGGGAACTGTTCCCGCAGAAATAACGTCGTTTAAAGAGCAAGTCGTTTAAAATGAATAAGTGCTCCGGATAGGCGAAACTAATCGGGCTAACCCGATAAAATTACACGTGAATATAGCCGGTGTCTAAGCATTAACTATGAATACTACTCACGACAGGCTAAAGAGCTGTGATAGCCCAGCGGTGAGACCGTGCGACTCTTTCGAGGTGTTCACGGATTCAAACCCCGGGCCAATGAGTTTTTCTATTATATCTCATGTGTCTAATTGATAATTGCAATTTATCACACGCTTTCCGGTGAAGGAAAACATCGTGAGGAAATCTGCGTATCTCTAGAGCTTGAAGCAGCGTGGTAGGTCGTAGATTCAATCCTTCTCTCCAGAAACGGATAGAGGAAGCCCTATGCCCAGCAGTGGGATATTAAGAGGCCGTTACTTTTTTTTATTTTTATATTTGTTACAAAGCAAATTACTGGCGTCCCAACTATAGGTCACATAGTAACATGTACTAATGAACGTCAGTTCTACTGTTAAACGTTACAGTATTAAAAATCATAATGTGAGCGTGTTTTTGGTATATAAGTGGAGGCCTATGCCCCGCGGTAGGATATAACGGTCCGTTAATTTACTTTTTTAGAAAGAAAGAGAAAGAAAGGAAAACATTAATTCAGACACTGTATAAAACATAGAAAAATAAATAAATAAATATATGGGACATTTACACACACGGTCGTCCGTTCCCAAAGTAAGTAACTTAATACTTGTGTTATGGGTGACGGACAACTGGTAGATTAAGTAACTTAATACTTGTGTTATAGGTGACGGACAACTGGTAGATATACTACATATATAAGTTAAAATACACACGTAAATACAAATACACACCCAGGCTCGGAGAACCAACAATTTGTTTATAGAAAATGTTGGCCCTCGGCGGGAATCGAACCCGCGACCAACGGAGCTAAAGGCAGGGTCAATACCCACAGCGCCAACGGGCCAGTATAGAAAAATATATACACGTACATCATGTCAACCTGTATCCGTCCACTGCTGGACATAGGTCTCTCCTATTGCACGCCACTGAGCTCGGTCTTCAGCTCGTCGTTGCCAACCGATGCCAGCCACTTTGCGGATGTCGTCACTCCACCTAGCCGGAGGGCGTCCTACACTGCGTTTGCCAAGGCGCGGTCTCCACTCCAGAACACGTCTACCCCAGCGGTTGTCGGTTCTGCGACAGATGTGACCAGCCCACTGCCACTTAAGCTTGCTAAGCCTTTAGGCTATGTCGATTACTTTAGTTCTCTGTCGGATCACTTCGTTTCGAATACGATCCTTCAGAGAAACTCCGAGCATAGCCCTCTCCATAGCTCGCTGAGCGACTTTAAATTGGTGGACCAGTCGCATTGTCAGTGTCCACGTCTCAGCCCCGTATGTCAACACAGGTAGTACACACTCGTTAAATACCTTTGTTTTCAGGCTTTGTGGTATTGTCGACGAAAAGACTCGGTGTAACTTCCTATATGCAGACCAGCCAAGCTGTATTCTTCTACGAGCTTCTTTCTCGAAGTTGTTTCTACCGAGCTGCAAGACTTGTCCCAGGTAGACATACTCCTGAACAACTTTGAGAGAAACTCCATGAAGGGTGATCGGTTCCGGAATGACATGCTCATTGAACATTATTTTAGTTTTATCCAAGTTCATCCGGAGACCGATGCGAGAAGAAGACTCAGCCAGGCTGGTCAGCATAGATGACATCGTCGTCATGGCTGAGACCGTGCAGGACTTACAATATGTAAGTCCTGCACGGTCTCAGCTATGACGACGATGTCATCTGCAAATCTCAAGTGTGAGAGGTACTCGCCATTTATGTTTATACCTCGACCTTTCCAGTGCAGCGTCTTGAACGTATCCTCCAAAGCATTAGAGAACAATTTGGGGGAAATAACGTCCCCTTGTCTCACTCCTCGATGCAGGTGGATAGGTCCAGACTGCTGATTCTGTACTTGGACCGTCATAATAGCAGCATCATACAAACCCCTCAACACTTGGATGTATCGCCAATCAATTTGGCACCGTTGCAAGGACTCTAGAACAGACCAGGTTTCAATGGAGTCGAAGGCTTTCTCATAGTCCACGAAAGCTAAGCACAGGGGCTGATTATACTCGTGGGTCTTTTGTATAATCTGCCTCACTGTGAAAATGTGGTCTATGGTGCCGTATCCTCCTCGAAATCCGGCCTGTTCCGGGGGATTAAAGTCATCGAGTCTCCGCGCGAGGCGATTTGCGATGACTCTGGAAAACAGCTTATAGACATGGCTTAAGAGGGAAATAGGTCGGTAGTTCTTCAAGAGAGTTTTGTCTCCTTTCTTAAAGAACAACATGACAGCACCTCTGCTCCACGCCTTAGGAGTTCTCCCCGAAAAGAGGACAGAATTGAATATGCGTCGGAGCCTCTCTAGCAAAGGCTTTCCGCTTGCTTTTATCAGCTCTGTTGTAATTCCGTCTTCTCCGGGGGCTTTTCCGTTCTTAAGCTGCTCCAGAGCCAGCACAATTTCGTCTTGGCTAATTTCTGGCAGCTCCTCTGTGAAATGGCGGGTTAAGGTGGCTCTACGATCCTCTGGGTCGGGTGAGGGACGAGACGCTTCTGATGCATATAATTTCCCGTAGAAGTCCTGAACTTCCGCAAGAATCTCTGCTTTGACGACTTTTCCATTTGATGTGGTCAGCTTCGTCAGATGGCTGCGGCCAAGATGTTGGAAAAAGACTTTCGACCCCCGATTTTGCTCAATGGCTTTTTTTATTGTATTTGCATTGTAGCTTCGGAGGTCGCGTCTTACAAGCTTAGAGATTTTTTTATTTATATCTGACGAAGTGCCTGAAGGATTATCTCGTCGCTTCTGTATTAATTGCAAAGTCTCTTGCGAAAGTTTAGACTTCTTACCGGTACTTCGCGTCTGACAGAACCTTGTCCCCTCGTCCCGAAGGATTTCCACCACTTGGTCGAGTTCTTGGTCGATGTCAACGTCAATATTGGTTTCCAAGCCAGCGAACCGGTTCTCCAGTTTTATCTGGAACGTTTCATATCCAGTCACTGTTTGGAGCAAGTTTGGCCGGAGCGTAGACCTCATAAGACGGGCGCGTTCTAGCTTGCATTCGATATTTAGAGTGCCTCGTACAAGTCGGTGATCACTTCCAGTGTTAAACCTAGCGATCACGGAGACGTCTCTAAATATACGCTTTTTGTCTGTCATTATGAAGTCTATCTCATTTTTTGTCACAGTATCGGGGCTTTTCCATGTCCACTTGCGTTGGGGCTGTTTCTTGAAGAAAGTGTTCATACAGTACAGCCCCTCTTTCTCCAGAAAGTTGACGAGCATTTGTCCCCTATGATTTCTGGTTCCAAAACCGTGTGGTCCTACTACCGTTTCGCCGCTAATGTGTACTCCCACTTTTGCGTTAAAGTCTCCCATGACAACGTTGAAGTGGGCCTTTTGGGTGGTATGTAAGGCCTTTGAAATGTCTTCAAACATTTCTTCTACTCCATCGTCCGAGTATGACGAGGTCGGTGCGTACACTTGGATAACCTTGAGATTATATCTCTTGGTTAATCTGATCACAAGGTACGCTACCCTTGTCGACACACTGGCGATTTCCAAGACGTTGTCTGAGAGAGTCTTATGAACCAAGAACCCGACGCCGCCTTGGGACTGTTTGTCTCCCTCTCTGAAGTACATAAGATGACCTGATTCCAAGGTAATGGTATCCTCCCCCTCTCTTCGGATTTCCGATAAACCCAGAATATGCCATCTTATGTTCTTCAGCTCTTCTGTGAGCTGCACCAGATTTTCATCGAGCCGTAGCGTGCGTCCGTTGTACGTAGCCAGAGTTAGTTGATGTTGGCGGCCTACCATCACCCGGGGATTCTTCGCACCCCCTACCCCGCCGTTACCATGACCGCCGCCGTGGCCAGGAATAGCAGGGCGACCGGGAACTGGGGGCCGTTGTTTTTCGGTGTGTGCCATTGGAGGTTTTGCCCATAATCACCACGCTGGGCAGGCGGGTTGGTGATCGCAGGGCGTAGTTTATCGCACCAGTAACGCTGCTGCCCATTACCGGTCTGTTGTATTTGACTACGCTTAAATAGAATGGTTATACCGCCATTAGTCGGTCGCCAGAGCCTCGTTCGCTGATCGGCAGGATGCACCACGGGCAGGTGAGGTTGGCTGGGAGTATTAAGATGGAATTTTACTCCCTTGCATCCCACGTACTATACACGTATATACACGTATATACACCTACACCTATAATGTAATACAAATACATGAACACGAATACTTAGTCTAAATTTTATACAGTCCCCGTGGTCCGGCCTCACAGGAGGCACCCTTAGGACGACGTTCCCCGACGTTAGTAGAGGTTATGCGCTCTACTCTCTGCATTTCGCAACCTCGGCGATGCTTCTGCGCTCGCCCGTCCCGTCCGATGACGCTGTAAAAGCCGTTAGGGCTAACAGCATACAGTCAGTTCGAAAAAAAAATAATAATAATAATAATACAGTCTTAGAAAAGGCTACACAGCTCGGCATGAACCGAATGTCATTCAAGAACACTTGGCACCGATTTTCAGCTGCGGCCTTTACTAATGATAGTTTAAACAAAATTAATAAAATAATTTTTAATGTGACCTGGCCTGAGGGCCAAATCAAGGGTTACCTGATGATGCGTCACCGCCCGCAGGTCCAGGGTCCTTGCGGGGTGCGCCGCCGCGAACTGCCTCCGCCTCATCTCGTGCGCCGTCACCGCGCCCTCCTCCCCAGCTCCCCCTTCCCCACCCCAGCGTTCAGCACCACCTCTACCCTCCAATGGAGACGCCGGTCGAGACCCCGGCGGTGATACCAAGGGACTAGGGAACAAAATGAGTGCTCTCTTCTAAGTAAGTGAGAGAGTTTATAAAATTCAAAATATTCTATATTCAAGTAAACTTTAATAGAATTAGACGTTACTTTTCGGAGATCCATAATCTATACTTATTATAAAACAAACTCCCTAAAAGCTGTCTGTCTGTATGTAATCGATTTTCTCAAAATATACTGAACGGATTTTTGTACGGTTTTCACCAAAAGATAGTGCAATACTTCCGGATGGTTTAAGTAAACAGTACATATCGGTATCATGTAAATTGTGTTAAAAAGATCGCGCAGTTGTTAAAAAACTTGCTTACTGGAAGCTTTAGGCGCATGCGAAGCGTAAACCAGCAAATATACGCTAAAGTAATGTATGTATGTAAGTCGTGAATTGAAGATCTATAAAAATACTACAAAAAAAGTCCGCGACAGCATGTCTCTATCTCTTACAGTTAATTTACAACAACTATTTTTGTATTTAAAATCCCAGGCTCAGCTAGTTAAATATACATAATAAGAAAGTGATTGCTGAATTTTATTTTATTCTCGAACATTCAATTTTTCATTAATAAAACTTAACTTCGCACTGGTTGGAGGGGCTTAGTGATAAACTAACATCAAAAATGATTTTGAAGCAATATAAAAGCTTACTCAATATAATTTCCTGAATCCTCCATCTTCATGAGGTCATTTAGGACCTCTGTCAAGTTAAGCAATATGGCCGGAAAACGCTCCAGAACAGTCGAATTTTGGGTTGTCAACAACGCTGCCAGTCCTAAACCTATAAAGTATATATTAATCACAGAAACGTCTTTAGAAATGTCTTTTTAGTATTATTTTAATTATCTGTAAAAAAATTTATTTCTTTATATATAATTTAAGGTCACAAATAAAGTTTTTTTTTTTTTGCCATGCAGTATCCGACTGAGTAGAATATACCACCCTAATTTCATACCGAGGTGTCGTAAAAGGTGACAAAGGTAAGTTGACCTACCGTGTAGTATCTAGTTAAGTAAAAAAGACCGCCCTCATTTCTTACCGAAGTATCGTAACAGGTGACCGTGTTAAGTGTACCCACCGTGTGGTATCCGGATGAGTAGAGTAGACCACCCTTATTTCTTACCGAGGTATCGCAAAATGTGACCGTGTTAGAATAGACCACCCTCATTTCTTACCGAGGTATCGTAAAAGGTGACCGTGTTAAGTGTACCCACCGTGTGGTATCCGGATGAGTAGAGTAGACCACCCTCATTTCTTACCGAGGTATCGTGAAAGGTGACCGTGTTAAGTGTACCCACCGTGTGGTATCCGGATGAGTAGAGTAGACCACCCTCATTTCTTACCGAGGTATCGTATATGGTGACCGTGTTAAGTGTACCCACCGTGTGGTATCCGGATGAGTAGAGTAGACCACCCTCATTTCTTACCGAGGTATCGTAAATGGTGACCGTGTTAAGTGTACCCACCGTGTGGTATCCGGATGAGTAGAATAGACCACCCTCATTTCTTACCGAGGTATCGTAAAAGGTGACCGTGTTAAGTGTACCCACCGTGTGGTATCCGGATGAGTAGAGTAGACCACCTTCATTTCTTACCGAGGTATCGTGAAAGGTGACCGTGTTAAGTGTACCCACCGTATCCGGATGAGTAGAATAGACCACCCTTTTTCTTATCGAGATATCGTAAAATATGACTAAAGTAGGTTGGCCCGTCGTGTGATATCCGGTTGAGTATAGACTACCATCTTTCTTATCGAGGGTTCGTAAAATACGACTAAGGTAAGTTGATGTCAGGCAGACGCCAGTAAAATACGTAGCGGAATCATGTGGCAACATGTTTGTAACATGTTGTGCCAACCCCACTTAGGGAGGATAAAGTTAGGGGGATTTTGTAATGATGTATAGTTTATTTTCTTCTTAATTATAAGTTAAGGTCTCACATAAAGTTTTTGTATTTGAATTTGACATCATAAAAAGTAGCAAGTTAATTTTTTTTTTAATTTATCTAAAACCTTATGTCCCTATTGTTAACCGTTGAGGAGATCTCTTGTCTGAAGCCAATCTTGGCAGCATAAGTACATACTTATCACAAACATGCATTGGGGACAAGAACAATATGTAAAATTTAATCTCAATTGGTCATTGGGAAGTGGGTCAAATTACACTTCCAAGATTCCACCTTCGAATAGATACAATGTAAGTTCTCAAGTCAAATCAAAAGCTTTTAACAAGTCAAGTCAAAAAAGATTAAACAAAAAGGTTTTAAGAAAATTTCAAGTCCCTACTGTTAACTGTTGAGCAGTTCCCTCGTCTGGAACCAATCGTGGCAGCAGAATCAGGTCATGCTTATCATAAACATGCATTGTCATTGGGACTGAACCAAGAGTAAAGTAACAGCCTGTTACTATGCCCACTCCTGGGCTAAGGCCTCCTCTCTCCGTTTTTGGAGAGAAGGATTGGAGCTAAGACCTACCACGCTGCTCCAATGCGGATTGGTAGGTTACACATATCCTTAGAATTCTCGAGAGATATGCAGGTTTCCTCACGATGTTTCCTTCACCGAAAAGCGTGTGATAAACAATTAGTGCATTTATCAATTAGACACATAAGTTTTAATAGAAAAACTCATTGGTGCCTGCCCGGGGTTTGAACCTATGTCATCTCTAGAGAATCGCACGGTCTCACCGCTAGGCTATCACAGCTTACTGAACCAATATATAAAATTAAATGACCCGGTGAACTTCGTTCCGCCTAACAGTCAATGAATGGTGTGTTACCTTTTAGCTGAACTAATTTAGGCTTTGATAACCGTAATACAATGACACAAAATAAATTTCTGAACGCGTAAATAATAATAATAATAATATTTATTAATCATCCAAATGTACATAGCGCATTGAAGCCCTAGCTCCTGAACTAGAAAAACTTTGTTTCAAGAGCTAGTACCTTCCCTTATCAACTATAACAGAACAATTTGGCATTTAGAAAGATAAAAATTTGTATATATAATAATCTAGAAAAGAAAAGAAAAACGATTGATACAAAATCATCATTCAAAAAAAAAGAAGCACACTAAAAAACAGATGAAGTGTGTAGTGTGTGTGTGTGTGTGTGTGTGTGAAAGTGTTGTGTGTGTATGTGTCAATGAGTGATACCTTAATTTTGAAATATTATGATAATCATTTCTCATTATTTTTGTACGCACGCATAAATATTTGAGAAACTTCTATGTATCTGCTTAATGCACTTTTCAACCTTTTTCATTGATTTTGAAAAAATACAGACAATAGTTTATTCATCCTTTTTAAAAAGTTTACACAAAATACATTTCTGAACGCATGCATAAATGTCAATCGTTACTTTCAGTATTCCACAGGATGACAACAAATGTTTGACAGGTACGAAACGAATGAAATTAATTTATTTTCATAATTATGTATTCTACGCTGTGATAGCCTAGCGGTGAGACGTGCGACTCTCTAGAGACGACATGGGTTCAAACCCCGGGCAGGCACCAATGAGTTTTTCTATTAAAACTTATGTGTCTAATTGATAATCGCAATTTATCACGCGCTTTTCGGTGAAGGAAAACATCGTGAGGAAACCTGCATAGAGATATGAGAGCTCTAGGGATATGTGTAACCTACCAATCCGCATTGGAGCAGCGTGGTAGGTCTTAGCTCCAATCCTTCTCTCCAAAAACGGAGAGAGGCCTTATCCCAGCAGTGGGCATAGTAACAGGCCGTTACTACTTACTTTTGTATTCGTAGATTTTTCATTGTTTTTAAAACGTATTCTGCTATTCGGGACGGAGACAAATCCAACGAATCAAAAACCATGAAAATTGGTTCCAAATCCAGCAGATCTCGAGTTATAAGTGTTGTAACAAACCCGACTTTTTTTTTTATTTTTATTTATTTATTACTAAATACAAATATATGTTAAACATATTTTAAAATTAAGTAAGGCATTGACGGACATGCATGGCATTGCGATAGTATTAAACTGTGTTGCATATGCCATCCTCACAGTCAAAAAAAGAAAAATCAAATTAATATTATAAAAAACAAAAATAAAATATTACAATAACATAGTGTGTGCGAAAGAAAGTGATGTGAAAGCTAATATAATATATAATATCTGTGAGTGAGTCTGGTTTTATATATATAGATTTCAGCTCAATTGGACCCCGGGACGTAGTTCAAAATTAACTTGCAAGATTCCCCCTTCATACAGTCTAAGTCAAGCTTTTAAAAGAAGTTCATCTTACCAACAACTTTCCACCTCTCCACCTGCGTTATCAGATTCATTTTCTCCGTCCAAACGTGCAGGAGCCTGTTCAGCACTTTAGCTGGATCCGAGTCGTATTCCGCGAGGCCTACTGAAGCTTCTTGGACCGCTTTGTAAAACAAGTCAGAGGACAGCAAGATCACTCGAGACAATAGACACAGCTGCACTGATAGTACCATCGGTAAATCTTCACCCTTTAGAAGAGAACTGGAAAAATTTAGAGCGTATTTACTTCAAATAATTTATAGAATTAGGCGTTACTTTGCGGAGATCCATAATACAAAAGTAATTATAAAATTATTTGGCTATAATCCGCTATACAGTAAATAGAAAATATTACAAGCAATATAACAGAACTAACTACTTTGCTATAATCCGCACGGGTTAAGTGAATGCATGTGTATGAAGCAGGCAAAATGTACGCACCTTATACATGCAGGACAAGCCACCACATGCACTCCAAGGCGCAATTCACCAGCAACAACGCACACAAAAGCAACACACACACCCACCACCACAACCTCGACGATCGTTTCGCCCCGAAACCGAAGCATCATCAGGAGGATAGGCTCCACGGCAAAAATCGTAATGCATTACGATTTTTGTCGTGGAGTGCTTCATACACATTGGCTTTGCATGCGTTCGCTTAACCCGTGCGGATTATAGCAAAGTAGTTAGTTCTGTTATATTGCTTGTAATATGGAATTCCGTAAAGTAACGCCTGCTTCTATAAATCAAATAGAAAATATATATAGTGCTAAATGTATAGTGGACTATCCGTTTTTTCATACCCGTTACATGCAGGAGATATCTCCTAATGAATTTGTGTTAGTGAACGTGTGTAGTGCTTGTGTATTGTGGTGGTAGTGGTGGAGGTTTGTGCTTGTGTTTTTACGAATCCTGCATGTAACGGGTATGAAAAAACGGATAGACCACTATACATTTAGCATTATATATATTTTCTATTTACTGTAGAGCGGATTATAGCAACATAATTTTATTATTACTTTTGCATATTCACTTCATATGGCGTGTTATAATATAAAGAACTATATGTCAAACGTGCATTCCGTATGTACCTATCCTAGTAGGTGCATACGAAATGTCTTTGCATTATGTATATAATAAAATCGTTGCTTGGAAGATTTCGCTGTCTCTGATAAGGCTATTTTTTTTTGTTTTTGTAGTATTTTCTTTTATTGTTAACACCTTAAGTACGCACACACGTTAAAACTTTACTATTAAGACTTATTTTCTTTTAAAAATAAAATAAGAAAATATTGTATTGAAAAACTAATCATCATTCTCCTACCCTTATCCCACTCTAAGTGGGACCGGCACAACACGTTACAAACATGTTGTCACGTGATTTGGCTACGTATTTTACGACCGGTCGCCTGCCTGACGTCAACTTACCTTAGTCGCCTTTTACGACACCTCGGTAAGAAATGAGGGAGGTCTATTCTATGCAGCCGCATACCACACGGCACATACCTTAGTCGCCTCTTACGACACCTCGGTAAGAAATGAGGGTGGTCTATTCTATGCAGCCGGATACCACACGGCACATACCTTAGTCGCCTCTGACGACACCTCGGTAAGAAATGAGGGTGGTCTGTTCTACGCAGCCGGATACCACACGGCGTGTATTAAAAAACTAAATAGTTGAGATATTAACGTATTTATATTTGCGTAACATTTTTTAGTGGACACTTGCTTGATGTATGCTTCATTTATGTTAAAATATTTATATAGTAATCGTTGTTTGCTTCCCAAATAAAGATAAAGATAATAATAAAAAAGACGTAGTTCAAAAATTACGGTTATTCACAGTTAGAGCACACAGAATGCATATCACCAAGAACAACATAGCTACAAGTAATCCTTTGCTTATATGTCATTTATGTGCCTGCAATTTAATCCTTCTGGATCTTGAATATTAAAATCCAAATTCAGATCAAATTAATTAGATCAAAAGATTATTGTAGGGCTGTGTATCTTAACTTGGGTATAAGATTCTATAATAAAATTCCGAAATCAATTTTGGCCATGCCATTACAGCAGTTTAAAACCACTGTTAAAAAGAGGCTGATACAGAAAGCCTACTACTATACTGTTGAAGATTACTTAGATGATAAGGATGTGTGGATATAGGTGCACCTCTACCCTGTACAAGACAGTAATAAATAAATGTAACTAGTTTTAAGATTTATATTTTAAAAAGATCAACCGTCGAATTTCTTGCTGGTTCTTCTCGGTAGGAACTTTCCGAACCAGCAGTAAAGTTGACGATTCAAAGCACTTGTTTACAAGTTTAATTGAATAAAGAATATTTTGAATTTGAATTTGAAAAAAATTTATAGGCAAAAAAAAGGATAAGACTTTAAAGACTTGAAGAGAATCGTTCCAAAATATCTTGTGACCGATTGAGTACGGAAGGGATAGCTGATGTGAGACAATGTGGTAATAAGAGATAACCTTGTATAAATATAACCTATATTATTTATATAAATAAGTAAAAATGAACTCACTGTATGACACGAATTAATGTAGGCCAGATAACTTTGACACCTAAGAAGGCGTTTCTTTCTGGAAAACTGACACTTATGCATATTTCCGACATCTTGAGGACCGTAATGACAGCTTCCATCCGCAAATCACTCAACATATCATCTAATACGGTCATACATTTCGCGCCCGCGCCACTGAAAAACTCCTCAGGGCATAAGAGGGCGTACGCTTGCATTATATATACCACTACCCTGAGATGTTCCGTCGATGGCTCTAAAAGAGAACAAAAAGAAAAGAAAAGAATTATCTATACTAATATTATAAAGAGGAAAGATTTGTATGTTTGTTTGTATGTATGTTTGTTACGTTTTCACGCAAAAACTACTGGACCGATTTCAAAAATTCTTTCACCATTGGGAAGCTGCTTTTTTCACTGAGCAACATAGGCTATATGTCATTTTCAAAAAAAAAATAGGGATCCCTAATAAAATTGTAATAACTTGGTAAAAATTTAGTCGTAAACATCTATCATCGCGTGCGCTGCGGAAACTATTGGTGATAGAACAAAAAAATGTTCTACAGTATTATAGAACGTATCAATATCCACAAAAAAGTCCGCGATACCATATATCTAACTATTATAGTTATGCCAATATAACTACTTTTTTACATTGTAAAAGTTGGTAAAAGTGCCGACAATAATCAAACCCTTTTATTCATATCTCTTAATCGTATTAATCCTTATCCCAGTAAATGACATTTTATGAATAACTGTTTCAATACCTGTAAAATACTTTTTAAATTATTAAAATCGAAATCGACATCCCCATCAAAAGATTTTACGAATTTAAGAATGTAAATCTAAATCAAATAATGCCATAACAAACCTAACCTACCGTTATAGCAGGGCCTGCACTTGGTGAGTTAGCTCTTATTCCAAGAATACTAATGATACCCATTTTTTATAATTAAATAATCTACAAAATAAATCTATAGTCCGATTTCGTAGACTTTACACTACCACGAGATCTGTATGGACGCGGGTGAAACCGCGGGGCTTTGCTAGTTTAAATTATAAAGTACAAGATCGGTCTGGACGCAGATGAAACCGCGGGGTATTGCTAGTATTACATACAATCATCACAAATTATAGCCTTTATGTTATTCTGAAATAAGGATTAAAATGTATCTAAATCAATAAAACCTTATTTGAGTTAGGTTACTTTAATACGCAAAGCGTACGATAAATATCGTGTTCCGTAAAGAGTGGACCAACGATATGTCTACGATATTTTGGTGTATTCGAAAATGGAAAATTTTGAAAATATTCATAACAAAACAATTATCAAAATCACCTTTCAAACTAAGGCCTAGGATAATATATCCTTTATTACCGATATATAAAATCAAATCATTACTCAAATATACTTGTAAAGCTGTGATAGCCCAGCGGTGAGACCGTGCGACTCTTTTAAGGGGAACACGAGTTCAAACCCAGACGACCAATGAGTTTTTCTATTAAAACTCATGTGTCTAATTGATAATTGCAATTTATCACACGCTTTTCGGTGAAGGAAAACATCGTGAGGAAACCTGCATATCTTTAGAGAATTCTAGGGATATGTGTAACCTACCAATCCGCATTGGAGCAGCATGGTAGGCCTTAGCTCCAACCCTTCTCTCCAGAAACGGAGAGAGGAGGCCTATTCCCAGCAGTGGGATTGTAACTGGCTGCTACTTTACTTATGTTATTCTGATGTATAATCTATGTGACTTAAAGTTTAATTCAAGTCCGTCCAATTGTTTTTTCGCGAATCAGTAACAAACATCCATCCATACTCACAAACTTTCGCGTTTATAATATTAAGTAGGACAATACGACAGCATAAAATTCTCCCAGGAATCCATAATTCATTTCTGCTACCCTACATTTCTGCAAACGAGATCGACATTACGAGATTTCGTGACCACACGAAGTTGAAATTTCTAAATCTTAATGTTAACTTTAACCAGTAGTTACGCGCACACCTCTCTCAATCCCCGATTTCGTCCTATCTCCTCGTCCTTGTACCCCGCAAGCGAGGACTCAGTTGAAAGGTTAGCCTAACCATTATAGTTAGCTTAACCATTTTATTATGGTCATCGTCATATGATTTAAATTTATATCTTAGATTTATCAAAAAACTAGGAGTGTCAGCAACTTAGCCCTCGTTGAAATCAGTATCGCAAAATTTTTCCCGAATTATAATTTTTAATATAAAAATAGTTATTGTAACTTAGACATAAGAGATAGAGACGTGCTCGTGCGGACTTTTTTGTAGTATTTTTGTAGATCTACAATTCTCTAGTACATTACTTTAGTATATCTGCTGATTTAAGTGGCGTAGGCGGGTAATGGTCCAAGCAGGCGAGTTTTTTATAACCGACCTATCTATTTAACACAATTTACATAACACGCACTGTCTTTTAGTAAAAACCGTATAAAAATTCGTTCAGAATATTTTAAGAAAATCGATTACATACAGACAGACAGCTTTTGGGGATTTTGTTTTAAAATAAGATTAGATTAAAGGCTCGAAAAAGTTTTCATTTAGCTCCAGAACTTTGGAAAGTTTGACAAATACTTTGGTTAGGCAAAATAGGTGTATAACAAATAAGTTATTAGCATTTATATCGCATTATATACATGTATATTTTCCAACAGACAGTCGTGATCTGATTTATTCAATTCGTGATATTGATTTGTGTATGAAACTAATCTGACAATATCCACTATACAGCTAGATAGTACTTAAAAAGGCCGGAAAACTATATTTTAAGCTTACCCAGTATAGGGTAGAGGTTGTGAGCCAGCTGCAACAAGGCAGGATCAGCAGTAGGTGATGTCTCGATGATGGCCAGCCAAAGTTCCAGTGCATCTTCCAAGAGGTACACGTGCGCTGGTTCACTGAGTTTTGTAGACTCGTTTATCACGTTGAGAACCCATGGGCGTACGTTGGGAGCACATTCTCCGAGCGCCTGTATATAATTTCATGTGTAACTTTAAGAAATAAAATTAAAAAATGAATGTTCCTCACTGACTTACTCGAGATCATTTAGCTTTCAAGGTGTAAAGCTGTGGAATGATTTACCTGTATCAATCTGCAAATCTCATCCTATCAGCATTTAAGTCACAGACTAAAAAATATTCGTCTCAAGTCATTTAAATTAAATCTAGCTTATTATCAATATTAAATTACATTTTAATCAATTCAAATAATCACTATTATCTATTATTTTATTCATTTATTTTTCAACTTTAATCTATGTATAGTGTTTCGTTATTTTTATTTTTCTTCCTTCCTTTTTTTTCCATCATCAATTTTTGTTTTCTTTTCATTTTCTTTCTGTTACTCATAGGTTGGCTGGTAGAGATCCCTTTTAGGGATAAGTCCGCCTTTTGTTTATACAATAAAGATAAATAAAAATAAATAAAAAACCCGAAACAAAATATACTTAATAAATAAATAAATAAAACAATGGGACACTTACACACACGGTCGTTACGCACACTATCTCCAAATTAAGCAACTTAATACTTGTGTTATGGGTGACTGACAACTGGTAAGTATATACTACATATATAAGTTTTAAATACATACTTAAATACAAATACACACCCAGGCTCGAAGAAGCAACAATTTGTTTTTTTAGAAAATGTTGGCCCTCGGCGGGAATCGAACCCGCGACCCGCGGAGCTGAAGGCAGGGTCAGTACCCACAGCGCACAACAGGAAAGTAAAAGAAAAAGAAAGAAAGAAAAGTACCAAAAGAAAGTAGGCCTAAAGATCACCAAATCGCTCTCCAACCAAGCTCACGATGCTTCGCAAGCCGCAAGAGATCGCAAAACCTGGAGATCGGTGATCCGCCAAATATTGATCCGGAGAAAAGGTCATTACCCTTAGCACTGAGGTAAACGATGCAAAAAAAAGATGCAAGGAGAAGAATACCTTAACGAGATGAACAAGAGCAGCTAATGCTGCCGCTCGCAACATGTGATGGTGAGCGGCGTGCAAGGCGAGCGCGGGCAGAGCTGCGAACAGAGCACTAGCTCCCTCCCCACCACCACGAGCTACCACCCACTTGCAGCGATCAGTCACGTACGACACCACGTGGAGGACGTGCATCTTTGTCTCGCATTCCGAGCACTCCACCTGTGTGATAATATCCCTCAATGTGACAAATCCCTTATCAATCCCATCACGAACAAACTCAAGTATACAAATAGATTTTACAACCCGAATCCATATTTATTATAATATAAATAAACGGGTCACATCGCGACAAAATTGATTTACCTTTTGTTAGATATTGTCAGATATCATACGGTGACTCGGTATAACGTGTATTATTGTTAGACATAATTATAATAATCAGATATAAATTATATATTATAAATAAATACATTAATATGCATAGAAAAATAATGAGGAAGTATTTTGTCTACAATATTATGTTATCTGTCATTTGGTGGGTAGAGGAATAAAACCGAATGAATGAGGGTAAAATATTGTGACCCGAGTCTTGTTCGCGAGCGACATTCAACAGTTTAGTCAGTCCAATACCACCTCTCAAGGTTTCCATACGTTTTAAAGTGCTGTGACGTCTTAATGTTGATTTGGTTACCGATATTGAGTATTTCGTGTTGTTAGAATCTAACATCAAACAGTTAATATTCGTGATATGAGCAACCATTGAGTTTCTTGCCAGTTCTTCTCAGTGGATGACAGCGTTCCGAACTGGTGGTAGAATCGTCCTGGCTTAATGATTCCAAATTATTATTAAATTAATCAGTCAATACTTGTTTAGCGTGTTCCATAATTTATAGTTGTACGGTTATCTCTTGTTGACGTATTATTTGGTAACATCTTCTATGAGAGAACGTTAGAATGATGAGTCGAATTCCGGCCGTAGCTAACACTTTGTATAAGGTTCGACATTTCGGCAGAGTTTACGACACCTCGGTAAGATGAGGGTGGTCTATTCAACTCAGCCGGATACCACACGGCGGGTCAACTTACCTTAGTCGCCTTTTACGACACCTCGGTAAGAAATGAGGGTTGTCTATTCTACTCAGACGGATACCACACGGCATACCGATGCGGATTAGTAAGTAACAAAAATCCCCAGATTTCTCTAGAGTTTTCAAAAGATAAATTGCAATTATCAATAAGACACGTATCACGTATCAGTAAGACACGTTTTAACAGTTAAAACTCATTGCATGTCTGCCTGGGGTTGAACCGTGCCTCTCTCGAAAGAATCACACGGTCTCACTACTGATCTATCACAGCTTAAATGGTGGTGGTTATGGTGTTTATGGTTTGGTGGTGGTGGTTAGGTGGGAGTGTATACAAATTATGTCAACCTACCAGGAGATCATACAACGCAGAGAGTGCGTGAGGAACGAACGGCTCGAACTGTTCCACGTCGAAGCTAAAGTCGTCCATCGTACTCCGTAACGCTTCCGCGGCAGCTAGCTTCACAGCTGGATCTTCACCAGATCTTGTGAGCGGTTCCAGTAGCGAAGTGTACATTGCCGGCCGGAGGGACTGCGACGCCCTCACACAACACCATTGGCCTGTAATGTACGACGAACATTTAACACTCTACTACAGGGCAGGCCAAGCTTTATGCATCATGTTAATATCACCATTAAATAAACACTACACAGCTTTGTGTGGCATTATATTAAGTTTTAGTATTGTGTAACAAATAAAATTGTTAAGAGTAATTAGCCATAGCCGAGTGTTTATACAAACATGATTTTGAATAATTCATGTTGGGCAATGAAAAAGAGGGATGAAAGAAGAGTGCATACAAATGAGATGAGAATGTTAAGATGGATGTGTGGTGTGACAAGATTGGATAAAATAAGAAATGAGTATATAAGGGGAAGTATGAAAGTTGCGCCCATTGTAGAAAAGATGAGAGGTGCAAGATTGGGATGGTATGGACATGTAATGAGGAGGGATGAAAATCATGTGACTAAACGTGTGTTGGATATGAATGTGGATGGATATGTGACTAGAGGGCGGCCTAAAAAGAGATGGTTGGAATGTGTGAAGTATGACATGCATATAAAAGGAGTAGCGCCAGAGTTGACGAATGATGGAAGAGAATGGAAGAGGAAAACATGTTGTACCGACCCCACTTAGAGTGGGATAAGGGTAGGAGAATGAAAGAAGAAGAAAGATTTTGAATAATTCCATTAATGTTTGATAATAAGTAAGTACATTCATAATTAATATTAAAAGACAATAATACTATAATCTTTCCAATAATTTATATAACTTTTGACAGCTACATTAGTAATATCCAAATTGCATGACTGATTCGATTTTAAAAAAGTCGATTTTATTTACATAGAACTTTTAATCGATTTATCATATTTATATTTCCTTTTAACTCAACGTTTTGTATTGTTTTATAGAAATAAACAGTCACTTAATTGTAGACATTAAAATAAATATGTATGCACTTACATTAACCCATTTAAAAAATTTGGTAACAATGTATAAAGTATATTTTATTTATCAATAATTATAATTTATAATGCTTTCCTAATAAAGCAAAGGCCTTTTTGTGTCAATCGTAACGTTATAGTGGTTATATTTAAATCATTGTACTCAAAAAATATCGGATGAATAAATATCTGTGACAATTAGTGACGTTACGTCACTATTAAAATATAACAAAATGCTCATAATGCATTACATTTGTTTACTGTGGTTTTTAAATTAATAAATAGGAGTGTTTATGTCCAAAGTTAATCTCCCAATTTGACCACAGATCTTAAACTCATTCATCCACCTGCCATTTATCTAAACAAATGTTTAATGAGGTCACAGGCGTGCCATCAAATATTTTGTCCTTATGATTATTACGAAAATATTAAATAGTATCATCATCATCATCCTCCTGCCCTTTTCCCACTCTAAGTGGGGTCGGCACAACATGTTAACATGTCACATGATTTGGCTACATATTTTGCGACCGGCCGCCTGCCTGACGTCAACTTACCTTAGTCGTATTTTACGACCCCTCGGTAAGAAATGAGGGTGGTCTATTCTACTCAGCCGGATACCACACGGCAGGTCGACTTACCTTAGTCGCCTCTTACGACATTTCGGTAAGAAATGAAAGTGGTCTATTCTACTCAGCCGGATACCACACGGCAGGTCGACTTACCTTAGTCGCCTCTTACGACATTTCGGTAAGAAATGGAAGTGGTCTATTCTACTCAGCCGGATACCACACGGCAGGTCGACTTACCTTAGTCGCCTCTTACGACATTTCGGTAAGAAATGAAAGTGGTCTATTCTACTCAGCCGGTTACCACACGGCATAATAAATAGTATCAATCAACTCAAAACTCTTCACTTAATATCTAGATTCTGAAGGTATATTTGCAATGTTTCAATCACACGTGTTGTTTAAATATGGTTAATATTAGTGCAATTGTTGCTACAGATTAAAAGACATATATCAATAAATCCGTGCGTGCCCAGAATATTATGTTTCTTGTCATTGGTTAGCCATCCCTGTTCTTAGACATAAATTTCATATCACTATGTAAGCGACACTCACCAATAAGCTGACAGACCCTCCTTCTAATTATTCTGTAGTTATTATCCTTTACTTTGAGCTCTTGACTCAAGACATTCGTAAACCATTCGTCAAAATCAACCTGCAAAATATTAACGGCTTTATAGAAAGGACATATAATATAACAAATGCCCTAATACTCTTAAATTACAGAAGTTTGGATTTTGGAGAATCGATCTTTAATGAGGGGAAATGTTGATATTGACAGAATCATATATGTAACTACCAACTGGCCAAGCATGGTTATTATTGGCATTAGTCAGCAAGCACCTTTAATGTAATTATAACCCAGTAATGAACATCCCCTTGCCAGTTGTATATGTCCCCTATCTAGGAGTAAACATCCCCTGTCTGGTAGTAAATGTCTCCTGTCCAGTAGTGACCATCCCCTGTCCAGTAGTGACCATCCCATGTCCAGTAGTGAACATCCCCTGTTCAGTTGTAAACATCCCCTGTTCAGTAGTAAACGTCCCTTGTGCAGTTGTATATGTTCCCTATCCAGGAGTAAATATCCCCAGTCCAGTAGTAAACGTTCTCCTGTCCAGTAATGAACATCCCCTTTCCAGTTGTATACATCCCCTATCCAGGAGTAAATGTCCCCTGTCCAGTTGTAAACGTCTCCTGTTCAGTAGTGACCATCCCCTGTCCAGTAGTGAACATCCCCTGTTCAGTTGTAAACATCCCCTGTTCAGTAGTAAACGTCCCTTGTGCAGTTGTATATGTTCCCTATCCAGGAGTAAATATCCCCTGTCTAGTAGTGAACATCCCCTGTCCAGTAGTGAATGTCCACTGGTCCATAGTAAACATCCCTTATCCAATTGTATATGTTCCCAATCCAGGAGTAAATGTCCCCAGTCCAGTAGTAAACGTCTACTGTCCAGTAGTGAACATCCCCTGTTCAATAGTAAATGTCCCCTTTCCAGTTGTATACATCCCCTATCCAGGAGTAAATGTCCCCAGTCCAGTAGTAAATATCTCCTGTCCAGTAGTGAACATCCTCTGTTCAATAGTAAATGTCCCCTGTCCAGTTGTATATGTCCCCTATATAGGAGTAAACATCCCCAGTCCAGTAGTAAACATCTCCTGTCCAGTAGTGAACATCCTCAGTTCAATAGTAAATGTCCCCTGTCCAGTTGAATATGTTCCCTATTCAGGAGTAAACGTCCCCAGTCCAGTAGTAAACGTCTCCTGTCCAGTAGTGAACATCCCCTGTTCAATAGTAAACGTCCCAAGTCCAGTAGTAAACATCTCCTGTCCAGTTGTATACGTCCCCTATCCAGGAGTAAACGTCCCCAGTCCAGTAGTAAATGTCCCTTATTCAGTAGTGAACATCCCCTGTTCAATAGTAAAGGTCCCCTGTCCAGTTGTATATGTCCCCTATTCAGGAGTAAACGTCTCCTGTCCAGTAGTAAAACTCACATCATCGTACAAGTCAAAAGCGGCCAGTCCGACTGCGTTGTAGATGGCGTCCTTCTTCAGTATTGCGGGCAGGTCATCCGGCGACACTTGGCTCTCTTGCAACGAGGCCAGCAGCCGGACCAGTTCTGGAGCCAGAACTGCTCTGTACTCGTGGAAAAGCTCCATGAATACCGCCTCTGTACATGGCTGGAAAAAGAAAGACTAGACTAGATATATTATTCAAAAAATTTCTTTTATGAGGTGCCTCTTACTATGCCCACTGGGCTAAGGCCTCCTCTCTCCGTTATTGGAGAGAAGGATTGGAGCTAAGACCTACCACGCTGCTCCAATGCGGATTGGTAGGTTACACATATCCCTAGAATTCTCTAGAGATATGCAGGTTTCCTCACGATGTTTTCCTTCACCGAAAAGCGTGTGATAAATTGCAATTATCAATTAGACACATAAGTTTTAATAGAAATACTCATTGGTGCCTGCCCTGGGTTTGAACCTATGTCGTCTCTAGAGAGTCGCACGGTCTCACCGCTAGGCTATCAAAGCTATTTATGAGATGCAACTGATCCTAATTAGCGAATTAGCAATAAAACTCCGAAGACGCGGCGCAAAAGTTCGTATAGAGTAATTACCGGCTTTACCCGTGTGGAAATCACTGTCACAAAACTTTTCCCGAACTGAAATATTGAACATAAAAATAGTTATTGTGAGTTAACTATAAGATAATTCATAGAATTAGGCGTTACTTTGCGAACATCCATAATACAAAAGTAATAAAAAAAAATATTTTGCTATAATCCGCAATACAGTAAATAGATAATATATATAGTGCTAAATGTATAGTTGAAATATTAAACATAAAAATAGTTATTGTGAGTTAACTATAAGATAATTTATACAATTAGGCGTTACTTTGCGAACATCCATAATACAAAAGTAATTAAAAAAAATATTTTGTTATAATCCGCAATACAGTAAACAGATAATATATATAGTGCTAAATGTATAGTTGAAATATTGAACATAAAAATAGTTATTGTGAGTTAACTATAAGATAATTTATAGAATAAGGCGTTACTTTGCAGAGATCCATAATACAAAGGGAATAATGAAATTGTTTTGCTATAAACCGCTATAGAGTAAATGGATAATATATATAGTGCTAAATGTATGGTGAACTATCCGTTTTTTCATACCCGTTACATGCAGGATTCCTAAAACACACAAACCTTCACCACTGCCATTAATACACAAGCACTACACACGTTCACTATCACAAACTCAACAATCGTTTCGCCCCGCAACCGAAGGATTACAGGAAATAGACTCTATCTCGTGCACTATATATATTTTATATTTACTGTATCGCGGATTATAGATATATAGGATATATAATAATTTTTATTATTATTTTTAACTATAAGAGATAAAAACGCGGACTTTTTTGTAGTCTTTTGTGGATTTAAAATTCTTTACCAGAAGAGATATACTTAAATACTTTACTTTAGTCTATCTCTGCTGGTTTAAGACACGCACGCGACTAAAGTTCCCAGTAGGCGAGTTGTTTTACAACTGCACGACCTCTCAAAAACAATTTACATAAAACAGCAACGTACTATTAACCTAAACCTTCCGGAAGGGTTTTTGTGCGGTTTTTACTAAAAGGTAGTGTAATACTATCATTTAGTAAAAACCGTACAAAAACCCATTCAGTAAGTTTTGAGAAAAATCGATCACATTCAGACAGATTTTGGGGACTTTGATTTATAATAAGTATAGATAGATATAGAACTTTAACCGTTTGAGTGCTGAATATTCTTATGTATATGCCAAAAGTGCGGAATGAAATGTGTAGTAATATTTTTTTTGGAAACAATAAAATTCTGTAAAAATTATCTCCTGCCATTATATATCTGATGATGATTTAAGATGATTTAAAATAATTAAGTGAACATTCGATGTATCTTTTTCTCTCATTTTTTCTACCAATTGATGGAAAAATTATACTAACCAACAACCGTGTCTCTTCATTCTTAGCGAGAAACAGGAGAAGCGACTATCGCGCTGCGGAAAAATGCGGAATTTTTGGCATATAACAAGTGCAGCGCGATTTCGCTTCGCCGCACTCAAACCGTTAAGGCTACTTAAAAACTATTATAAGTGGCATCCGGTTGAGTAGAATAGACCACCCTCATTTCTTACCGAGGTGTCGTAAAAGGCGACTAAGGTAAGTAGACCCACCGTGTGGTATCCGATTAAGCAGAGACCACCATATTTCTAACTACGAGGGGTCGTAAAATACGACTAAGGTAAATTCATGTCAGGCAGGCGGCCGGTCGTAAAATACGCAGCCAAATCGTGTGACAACATGTTTGTAACATGTGCCGACCCCACTTAGTGGGATAAGGGGAGGAGAATGATGAAATTCATGGTTTTTGAAGTTGTCGCAAATTAAGTTGAATGCCTACCCTCAAGCTGTATTTCCATGACTCTCCAGCTTCGTCCGTAGCAAAGCTTTCAGGCTCAGCATCCCACAGCGCCAAATCATCAGCGCTCAAGAGAAAGTAATGTGTCACCAGATGTCGGCACATATGACACACAGTGTTCTGGTCCAATACTTCGGACTTTACCTGATGCGCCTGAAGCGTTACTGTTGGAAAACCATATATTTATATAAACTGAAGTACGCTACTTTAAATAATTTATAGAATTAGGCGTTACTTTGCGGAGATCCATAATACAAAAGTAATAATAAAATTAATTTCGCGTAAAAGTAATAATAAAATTATTTTTATTAAATGTATCGCGGATTATAGCAAAATAATTTTATTATTATTTTTGTACGCTACTATATACATGCTTTAACAGTATGTCACAGTTTTTTCCGCGATAATCCCGACCACGCAATAATTCTAAGATAAAAAACAAGCTATATGATATCCCACAACCTCCTTTATCTCCCAGTGTAATTCCCATTTAAATCGGTTAAGCCGTTCCGGAGAATGTACTGTAAACCTTCCTCAAGCATTGAACTATTATTTTTAATTTTTTTTTTTTTTATAAGGCTTACCTACTAGAAATCATGTACATTAATAAACTAATATAAACATTAAATACTACATTAAAATCATCTTTCCTATAAGTTTCCAAATTACAGGTACACACAACATTTACATAACACTTTAAACAATAATTGATGCAAATCTCTACTTATTATAAAACAAAGTCCCAAAAAGCTGTCTGTCTGTATGTAATCGATTTTCTCGCAATTTACTGATACGGATTTTCGTACGGTTTTTACTAAATGGTAGTGCAATTCTTCGGGAAGGTTTAGATTAATAGTACATTGCGGTTTTATGTCAATTGTGTTGTGTGTGTGCGGTTGAAAAATCGCCTGCTGGGAGCTTTAGTCTCATGCGCCATGTAAACCAGCAGAGATATACTGAAGTAATGTACTAGAGAATTGTAAATATACAGAAATACTACAAAAAAGTCCGCGATAGCATGTCACTATCAATTATGGTTCACTCACAATAACTGCTTTTGTGTTACACTGATTTCCACGCGGGCATGCCGTGTGGTATCCGGATGAGTACACCTTCATTTCTTACCGAGATTTCGTAAAAGGTGACTAAGGTAAATTGGCCCGCCGTGTGGATCCGGTTGTAAGGTAAGTTGGCCCGCCGTGTGGATCTAGTTGAGTAGAATAAACCACCCTCATTTCTTACCAAGGTGTCGTAAAAGGTGACTAAGGTAAGTTGACCCACCGTGTGGTATCCGGCTGAGTAGAATAGACCACCCTTATTTCTTACCGAGGTGTCATAAAAGGTGACTAAAGTAAGTTGACCCACCGTGTGGTATCCGACTGAGTAGAATAGACAACCCTCATTTCTTACCGAGGTGTCGTAAAAGGCAGTCGCCTTTTACTAAGGTAAGTTAACCCGCCGTGTGGATCTGGTTCAGTAGAATAGACCACCCTCTTTCTTACCGATGTGTCGTAAAAGGCGACTAAGGTAAATTGAACCGCCGTGTGGATCCGTTTGAGTAGAATAGACCACCCTCTTTTTTAGCAAGGGCTCGTAAAATACGACTAAGGTAGGTTTTCGTCAGGCAGGCGGCCGGTCGTACAATACTTAGCCAAATCATGTGACAACATGTTTGTAACTTAGAGTGAAGGGCAGGAGGATCATTACTGATTTCCACGCGTTCGAACTGCAAGCGGGCACAGCTAATAAATTATATAAATACAAATACTCACAAGGCTCCTTCACTTGCTCAGTGCCCTTCGGCAGTTTATATTCAGCACATTGCAGTATGCCTTTAACAATGTTCAGGCACTGTATTGTGAACCTCTCGTAAGTTAACACCATCCCTTGTTCGGTGAAACAGTAGTAGAGGGTGAATTCTAACGAAGGCCGAATGAGCGGCACATAGGAAAACGGATGAAAACTGAGAACACCCAACGCAACTTTCGTTAGGTGAATTATAAATTTCTCACAAAGTTCTAAAGGATATATACCGCGTCCTTTCAGAAGTTTCCCTGTAGAAATAATATACGATGTTAAAAAAAAATTTTAAACGCACTTTTCTATACTAATATTATAAAGAGGAAAGATTTGTATGTTTGTTTGTTTGCATGTATGTTACGTTTTCACGCAAAAACTACTGGACCGATTTCAAAAATTCTTTCACCATTGGAAAGCTGCTTTTTCACTGAGCAACATAGGCTATATGTCATATTAAAAAAAAATAGGGATCCCTAATAAAATTGTAATAACTTGGTAAAAATTTAGTCGTAAACATCTATCATCGCGTGCGCTGCGGAAACTATTGATGATAGAACAAAAAAATGTTCTACAGTATTATAGAACGTATCAATATCCACAAAAAAGTCCGCGATACCATATGTCTAACTATTATAGTTATGCCAATATAACTACTTTTTTACACTGTAAAAGTTGGTAAAAGTGCCGACAATAATCAAACCATTTTATTCATATCTCTGTATTAATCCTTATCCCATTAAATGATATTTTATGAATAACTGTCTCAATACCTGTAAAATACTTTTTAAATTATTAAAATCCGACATCCCAATCAAAAGATTTTACGAATTTAAGAATGTAAATCTAAATCAAATAATGCCATAACAAACCTAACCTACCGTTATAGCAGGGCCTGCACTTGGTGAGTTAAGTCTTATTCCAAGAATACTAATGATACCCGTTTTTTATAATTAAATAATCTACAAAATAAATCTATAGTCCGATTTCGTTGACTTTCCACTACCACGAGATCTGTATGGACTCGGGTGAAACCGCGGGGCTTCGCTAGTTGTAGTATAAAATGGAACTAAAATAATGATAATAATCTTCTTATATGTAAAATTCTCGTATCGCAATGTCTGTTACCATACTCCGAAACGGATTGAACGGTCTGAAGATCGGTTACTATTTATTTTTATTACTTATAACTGATAAGGGCTATTGTCTTTTTTCTGTATATTTTGTTTTTGTACACTACAAATTCCCTAATAATAATTTATATGCCAAAACAACGTTGCTGGGTCAACAAGGCTACTATAAAAATTTATGTTTGTCTGTAAGTCAAAATTGACCCAGCGGATGTGTTGAGTTCTGTTTCCAGGGCATTCGAAACCAGTCTAAGCCACAGAAAAACGTGGCCATATAGCTAATTTTTAAGATATGTAGAATAAAAATTATTCTATCCCCGTAAATATTAAAATCCCCGTTCTCTGTTGAATTTTAATTAATATAGTAAGACCTTTTTAGCTTAAAAAAAAAGTATATTTTATTGTCATAGAATAAGAATTTAAAGTGTCAGAATTACCACTTACGTTTAATAAATATTGAAGAATTTCTTGCTGTTTTAACTCTAACAAATATTTCAATATTGTATTTGTGATTGTTCTCAAATCAGAAATTACAATTTAATCTTTTGCGTACATTGTACACCGCAGGCGAGGACTCAGTTAAGCTGTTAGCATATAGTAAAGCTATTTACTCACTACATTCCAAACTGGTCTTGGCTCTATCGAACACAACATTGAGGAAGGCGATCGCGTCCTGACACTCATGCGGCTTTTTGAACCCGAATACTGTCAGCTTCCTTAAGATGCGTAAACAAAGCAGAGCCCTCTCGAGGTGCTCCGTGATCATCTCAGTAGCAGCACCCTCTTGGATGTGACGTAGGAAGAGTTCAGTGTTTTCGTGCCAGAGATTCAATACAAACGCATAAATTGAATTCGTCAGTTCCTTGAACGAGATAAAAGCAAAAACCTTTAAATTTACCTTAGAAACATTAAAAACATCAGAAACTGACAAAACTTTGAATTAAAACATCTCGATCTATTAACTTTTATGTATGTGAACAATAAACATTATACTTTCAATTAATAAAGTAGTAAAGTAAAGTAGCGGCCTGTTACAATCCCACTGCTGGGAATAGGCCTCCTCTCTCCGCTTCTGGAGAGAAGGATTGGAGCTAAGACCTACCACGCTGCGCCAATGCGGATTGGTAGGTTACACATATCTCCAGAATTCTCTAGAGATGCAGGTTTCCTCACGATTAATGGATCAGTTAAATAAAACAGTAAGGTCTACAGTCACAAATTTTTTGAAAAAAAAAATAGGTTCTTTTTAAATTTATGAAAGAAATTTTAAAATTGAAAGTATTAGGAATCGAGAGGAAAATCTAGAATTCCTAGTAATAGGTTGCGCTTGTGGCGTACATGCGAACAAATACGGCATCATTTCTGGTGGGCCTGGTCTGCATGCAGTACGTATGCAGTATGCATCAGTGACGTATGCATTGATACGAGTATTTGTCATCATTAAATCAGCGCACAAAATGGATATAATAATATCCTAACTTAAAGAAAAGCATGTTAATACTGTTCCAGGATTCTAATACCTCCCATTCAAGGGACCAAAACATCAAAATGGAAATAAAAGACAAAAATATGGAGGTGGCCGAAAAACTATTGAAAATATTAAAATAATAACAAAAACATATTATACAGAATAATAAAAAAAAACTAAGTATACAGACTTAGCTGTAGTTGTAATCTAAAAAAAATATATTAATTAATGATGCATTAGAGTAAGTTCGTTTTAAGTACAATAACATAAAAAAAGAATACAAATGAATTAACTAAAAAAGGGCACGGACATAAAGTCTGTGGTAAGTAATGTCACTATTAATAAAAAAAAATAAAAAATACCTCCCATTCATATTGGCCTCTGGGTAGAATTTCAAAGGTATATTGGGTCAGATGCAAAGGTTGAAGTGGTTCAGGTTAAAACAACTGATAGAAAATCTATTAAAAATTCTAAAATTAATTTAAAAATCTAAAAATTTATTATATCGGAGAGCTGTCAAACATTTTTCATAGATTTTCAGAGACAGTTTTCATAGATGAATATCTTATCACTAACAAAGATTCGGGTGGTCTGGACGAAAGTTCTGTTTTTCAAGTTGAATGTTGAATGTTTGTTAGTGTCTGTGTTTAGTCCATAGTGTAGATTTCTATGTAATATATTAAATATAATAATTTGAAATTGTAATGTATAGTTGTTCGTATTATTAATACTATTCTATTTTTTTACTATTTGTTACAGTTAACTTAGAAATTCCCATTGTTTATAATATAATAGTATTTAATGCAATTTTGTAATAATTATATCGTTTCAATCATCAGTTAACAGAACAATCTCCTATGTGTGTACTTCATCCTATATGACATTGGCAAAGTAATCTGTACCCAGTTGGCACGCCTGAACGGCATAATTGTTAAGAAAGAAGAAGAAGATTCAGAAGTCACTAATTGTATTTGTTAATATGGTCATGAGTACTCACTTGGAATGTCCGCCGATCCCCAAGCAGTCGTTTAGAGGCCAACGCCTTCACGACGTGATGGAAAATCAGCAAGGATCTGTGCTGCATGAGTGGCTGTGGAGCTTTCATGGCACCTATAAGATCCGGAAGTAGGCTGGGCCAGAATGCTGGGCAATCGAATCTGTTGGAGATAAATATAATACTTCTATGTGACGCGAACCGATAGACAAAATTAAAAATAAATTTGGCTAATAGCAAATACAGTAGACAAAAATCTTCATGGAGTTCGTTAAAATAAATTTACTTTAATATTTAAATTCGCGCGATTCCCCGCGAGAGAAGTTCAAGGAAACGGGTTTTCTTACATTGGCTTCACAGTATATTTTTAGTAATTTAATTTTTGTACATATGACTATAAATAATTATAAAAGGATTGGCGATGTAGACAAAGTAGGAACCGACATAAGCTTGCGGTTCCTGCTTTGTGCCTTGCAAAAGTTCGTAATTCGTTTGTGGGTTTGGGTATAAGATTCTATAATAAAATTCCACAATCTACATTAACTTTACCTTTACAGCAGTTTAAAAATACTATTTAAAAAAGGCTAATTCAGAAAGCCTATTATACTATTGAAGATTACCTGAAAGATAAGAATGCGTGGATATAGCTTTTCTTCAACCCTGTACAAGACATTAATAACTATATGTAACTAGTGATAAGAATTATTGTTTGAAATTTTTTCGAATGAGTTTCTTGCTGGTTCTTCTTTATAGGAACAGCTTTCTGAAGCAGCGGTAGATGTTGACGATTCAAAAGCATTTGTTTACAAGTTTACTTGGATAAAGGATATTTTGAATTAGAATTAGAATTTTTAAATAGTAAGAGAGATTTATTAAATAGTTAGACAAAGATTTATTTAATTTATTTAATAGTAACGATGAATTTATTTAATATAATACACAGCCAGTCTTATTGCAAACTCAGCCTGAGTATATGTTCACACATTTAAGAGGTTGACGACTTTTATAAATGACCACCATTACATTAGTTTACACATAAATTAGCAGTTTTTTTTTCGAAACTCATTGCAAAATTAAATTTCTACTTATTCATTGTACATATCTCAATTTAATCTATTCAGTTGTTTTTCAAAATTTTCTAATATGTAGTAGATAAGTTATGATTTAGGTTTTGGATATCACTTGTTCTTAATATAATATTCTTAATAAATTCCCAAAGTAACTTAATATTTGTGTTATGGGTGAAAGACAACCCACAAATTCATAAACATACCCAGACTCGAAGAACCTACAACATGTATTTAAAAAATGTTGGCCCTTGGCGGGAATCGAACCCATGGTGACACATGCAGCAATGAACTAGCCGTTAAATTAACTTTACTAGTAATAGCACTGGAAAATAGAACCTTCAGTATTAGCAGACATTCACATAACCTGAATGTAGTAAATTTTTAGTACCTATTATGATTATGTGTGGTATCTGGCTGAGTAGAATAGACCCTCATTTCTTACCGAGGTGTCGTAAAAGGCGACTAAGGTAAGTTGACGTCAGGCAGGCGGCCGGTCAAAAAATACGTAGCCGAATCATGTGACATGTTTTTAACATGTTGAGGCGACCCCACTTAGAGTGGGATAAGGGCAGGAGGATGATGACGATGATATAATTACCTGGCAATCTTAGCAATTAAAACAGCCTGTTGTGTAGCAATTTGTGCCACAGGCTCGCTCAGTACAGGTGTTGTCAGTAAGCCCTGGCGGAGTTTTTGCTTTTCGTCATCCGTGATAGCATTTGGTGCATTCCTTCGCCAGTATCTGTCTACGCCATTCTTAAAACACATTACAGCCAGCCATCTCACGTTCACATCGATGGAATGATTCGATAGAACATTCTAGAAAGGAATATTGTGTTAACTCTGTTTGCCCTAATAAGACTATATTTTGGAGTTTGCTTAGCAAAACTGCTTTACAATTAATTCTCTCTTCATAGATTAGCTGGCAGAGATATCTGTCAAAGGGATGAGTTCACCCTTGACCACTTTTTGTTAACAATTTTTCTAACATTTTTCATGCAACATAAAAATCTATCTTGGTAGCATCTCCCATATATAAGCATAGGTATTGTGACTTTGTTCTTCGGATAGGGTGATATGTTCATTATTATAAATCATGATTTCTTCTAAGCCAACTATTTCATATTTATTTAAACATTTTGATTTACTAATAACAGTAAAACAGAAGTTATTCTGCCGTGTGGTATCCGGCTGAGTAGGATAGAACACCCTCTTTCTTACTGAGGTGTCGTAAAAGGCGACTAAGGTAAGTTGACCCACAGTGTGGTATCCGGTTGAGTAGAATAGCCCACCCTCTTTCTTACCGAGGGGTCGTAATATACGACTAAGATAAGTTGAGGTTAGACAGGCGGCCGGTCGTAAAATACGTAGCCAAATCATGTGACAATATGTTTGAACATGTTGCGCCGACCCCACTTGGAGTGGAATAATGGCAGGAGTAAGACAACAGTTATTATCATGTTGCTATAAAATAATCTATGATTATTAACTTTCTAATCATGGATTACAGCAAAATAATTGTATTATGGACTTCCACACTGTAACATTTAATTTTATGAATAAAAGGAAGTTTTCTAAAATACTATATTGTACCAGTAAAACTGAATAGAATCCAGGTTCAACCTCCCATTCTTGAAGCTTTTTCTCAGCTGGCTTCAATACTTCCGCATCTTGACTGGTAGCTCTATTCAATGTATCTAACACTAAAGCATATATGTTTGGATCCATTTTTTGGTTTACCTAGAAAAAAAGTATGATAGATTTTTATTATCATTTATTAATAACTACTAAGGCCAAGTCATAGGAGCTATAAAATCAGTGGAAAAGGGTAAAAAAAACTGTTCATTATTTAAGCGGAGACAATTTACTTTACTCTTTTGATTTACAAAGTGAATAAAAATAAATATTAACACACAATACAAATATAACCAGTTTGTATGAGCTATGAAGCCAAGTGGAGATAAACCCTAAGGCACTTATTCATATAAGATATTTACAATCTAATGTCCAATGTAAAGTGAATGGGATGAGAAAATAGGTTTGAGTTTTTAACAGATATACAATCTATATCAATGCCAAATTTAACAAACATTTCTTGAGAAGACAAGTTTTTGATGCCAAATCTAGAACAGTCTCCTCAAGTAAGATTAATATTGGAGTGTTCAATTTTTTTTCCACTTTCAACCAAGACTGATTACAGCTGTGAAATCATAGTAATAAAATCAAACTCAGTATCTTCATGGAGACCTTTTCAAAAAAATCAGTCTCATATTTATTATTAGTCATAGGCATGCACTCTAATTAACAAATACAAATAAATTTTAGCCAATTTTTCTTTTATTATTAAAACTAAATGTTTATTTATGAAATGTTTTTTTTTAATATAGCAAGACCAGTTGTGAAGAGAGACCAAGTAATAAGAGGGACTTTTAATTAATAATTTCATTTCAAAAATCTTTAGTTGTCTTATTTACTTTAAATAAAAAGCTTGTCTAAGTGTATATGCATGATATAAATAGTACTGATGAATTTTAAAATTTATTGAGGTCAGTCAAAACACAGGTTAGACCAATCCATAGAATCATTCGATGTATTTTCCAAAAGAAAGCATACAACTGTCAAATGAAGATACCCTGTTTACATTCAATCAATTCTTAGTGTGGCACAAGTTTTGCAATAGGGAAAAGAAATTGTGATGTACGCGTAATAATTCTATGAATATTTCATTGCTACACAGCAACTGAAAAATTATACTTACGCATTTATTATACTACACATATTATAATTTATAATACACTTCGCTATGATAGGCGACATATACCTACCGGCGTTTTATAATTTATCGATTACTCTTTTAAAAAATGTAGGAAAAGGTAATATAAAACTTATTGAATTTCTAGCACCATGTAAAAAAAATACTTTAGGACTAAATAACTTACTCTTGACGTCCAAAGGACAGAGGATGAAACATAACCTAAAGTTATTTACACAGTGCAACCATTGCGTTGATGAAGTATCTTTAATTGCTTAACATTACAAAAAAAAAACAAATAAAAGTTTTTAGCAAACAAATACCGCTAAAATAAATTGTGATCCTATCAATTTATTGCAAAAGAAACTAAAAATTCGATTAAATTTTTGTAATTTCTCTTAATGACAATGACAACCACTGTCATCATAGACATAGACTAACTGTCACTTTCGCTGCAAAAACCACAGGAATTACTATTCATAATTCGTTCAATGCTTGGATTACCTAAGTACTTAGTCAAAACTAAGTGAATATTTGTGTCTGTTTTATTAAAATCATTCTTTAATTAATTAAGACGTAATTCTGTGAAGTTTTTCTACATCTTCGTCATACACAATGCACAAAAGAATATATGCTTTCAAAAAAAATATGTTCGAATAGCTGAAATGTGACTTATTTAATTATTTATTGAAATAAATTTTATCACACTTAATTCTAATTTTGTAATAGGAGAAAAAAACCACTGTTTATTTTAAACTTTTATTTAAAAAATATACCATGTGAAACTGGAGTCGATGCGATTGTTACTGGTATATCTGAATACATCGGCAGGTGAAAACGAAAGCTGATCTTAACCTGATGATATAAAATTTACATCATTTAGCATATTTATAAAAAAAAATCCATTTAATCGAAATATTTTTTTTACGGATACATACTTGCAATGAATAAGCAATATGAACTGTATCATCATTTTGGTCAATAGTAGATGATATGACTTGTGGGATTTCCATATGAAACAAGCATGATTGATTTACAATATTTAATAAATCTGTATATTCTGTTTTGCAAATAATTTTTTCATTCGTATAAAATCCAGACTTGACACTGTACTTTGTTGTCTGTAAGACAAAATAAAGATCATACATAAATATTAATTATTATTGAAGTTTATAAAGTAAGGCGTTACTTTGCCAAATCCCATGGCACAAAAGTAATGACAACTAATTACTTATCATGACTTTAGTACGTAATACGAACTTACACGAATGAGAGCGACTATAATTTTTTTCACTTTTACTCTTTTCTCATTAGTGATTATAGCTTCAAATGGAATTTGCTGTTTGGAAGCAAATCCTCTGTAGGTTTTAAAAACCATTGAAAATTCTGAATCACCAATTTTTTTTTTCATTTCATATATCATCGGTATCTGTAACAGCCATATTTGTTTACAACTTAGTAAAACTTTGAAAGTTATAAAAACATAATGAAAAATTAAAAATCTCGAGCTCTTAGAAACGTTAAAAATAATCTCGATTGTTGAGTTTGTAATAGTGTGTTGTACAGTGCTTTTGTATTGTGGTGGTGGTAGAGTTTTGAATTGCATGCGTTTTTACGAAGTCTGTTTGTATTAGGTATGATAACAGATGGTCCACTGTACATTTAGTATTTTATATATATTTTTTCTATTTGCTTTATCGCGGATTGTATCCAAATTGATTAAAAAAAAATTATTTGTATTATGTTTACAGAACATAGGTTATTATATAGCATCATCGTCATCATTTTCCTGCCTTTATCCCACTCTAAGTGGGGTCGGCACAACATAATTTAAACATACTACATGATTTGGCCAGGTATTTCACGGCCGGCAGCCTGCCTGACGTCAACTAAAATTAGCCGCCTTTACGATACCTTGGTAAGAAAAGAGGGTGGCCTACTCTACTCAGCCGGATACCACACGACACATTTGCTATATATTAAGCATATATTTATAAAATGCTACGTTTTATCCGTCACTATAAATCATGTAGTAACTATACAGCATATGTCTGTTGTGTGTTTATTAAACAATGAATAATAATATTATAACTATACCTTATACTCGTTGACATGGTTTATATTGAGATGATTCATCACAGTAAATGGAGTTACTTTTTTATTTGTTATTTTATGGGCTTTTGAGCTACGCATTATGATTTTATAACACACTTTTGCAACTGAATCTTTGTAAGTAGGTGGTAAATCTGCTGGTAGCATAAAATGAAACTGGCAACTCACTATGCCCGGTTGAGCAGTTTTACCTTAAATAAAACGGTCTTTTATTTTCCATTCGTACGTACTTAATGTTATTTTTAAATTCAAACTATCGTGAGTAGTATTCAAAGTTAATATATAGACGCCGGCTATACTCACGTCTAATTTTATGGGGTTAGCCCGACTAAAAGAGCTTTTTAATAGTTCCCGCTGCGATAACATCGTGTAAAGAGCTCATGAATAAGTGCACCAGACGGTCTCGAAATTAGTTGGGCTAACCCGATAAAATTAGACGTCAGTATAGTCGGTGTCTGTATATAACCTACTTAATGTTAGTTAAAGTTTAAAAATTTGACTTTCAAACTTTAACCAATCAATATTATACGACTTTAAAATGTGTTATTTAGTTACCAATTATTTTAATTAGGTCTTACCTTGTATTTCTTTAAAGACATCTATTGTGATGTCGAAAACCCTCTTTTTTTGGGAATATATTTTTATATATGGCAACGTAGCTGAGGGTCTTGACCATGATGCTTTACTTATACCCTTTACTTTTAAATACAATTCTGAAAATATTACGTAAGAACCAATTACAAATAAATTAAATTAAATACTTTTGTTCCAATACGAAGCCAAAAGATTATCATATATTATAAAACTGACAAAAACTTCTCACTGAATCATGTAAACATAGTCAAAAATAAAGTAACTACAAACATAAATTCTATAAGCATTTCTTTTCCATTCCATATTCCAGATATGTAAACTTGTATATTAAAAAAAACCATCCTTGCGCAAAAGAGATACTAAAAACATATCGTGCTTTTGTCACAAAAACTTTGCATAAAAGATTAAAACTTAAATTCACAAAACAAAACTTTTGCTTCATAAATCTTACATCGAGTATTATAATTTAAATCGACATTTATTTATTATTAAATGTGTGTTTTTAAATTTTTTGTTAAATAATTTTTTCAAACGCTTGTTTGATTTATATTTATTTCATTAATTTTGATTATATTGAAAAAAAAACTTAACGTTAAATTAATAAATTATTCAACAATAGTAATAATATATAGCTTATAGCAACTAATTACTACGAGAAGCGATTGTATAAATCTGCTATAACAAAATGCGTAGGACATATGTAAAAAGTTATTTATTTGGACTTACTTTCTACTTTACGTTCTTGTTTAAACTCTAAAACTACTGATCCTGTTATAATATCATTGGTGTAAAAAAATTCATTAGAACCACCGTGTAAAACTATATTACAATTATCCCACACCATTGTTAATATTGTTTTCATAAATCCAGTAAACAGTGCAGCGTTTTAAATTATAATCATAATTTGGAATAATTTATCGGTATATTCATAATTGCTATCTGTAATATCTATAAAAAAAATATCCAGATACGATACTAGATAATATATTACTCTAGATAAGATTAAAAAAAAATTGTTACTATTATATACGGTAAAATGTTGACTGTAATAATAACCCACTACCCGTAAATCGCTCTTACTCATATTGATGGTTTAAAATATGGTGTAAAATGTTAATATTTTTATCTAAACTACATGTTTCTTTATTCTTAATTTTGTAATTCTATTAACGGCCTGGAGTCTAGTCTTTCAAGACCTTTTACGATTAGGTGCTACCATTTTTTACGTTTACCAGTAATCAAATAAATGTATTTGAACAGAATTCAACAGTGGTAACACTTCATGAGTTACCATCTTGTGTTAGAAGATTATGAAATGCAAACATTTTCAGTCTTTTTCCTTAAAATTAATATTTCTTTCTTACATTTATAGTTGTCTTTACAAAATTATTGACTTTGCTATTTTATCAATAATATCTTTTTCATGAATATAAAATAGATTGTTCTTGTAAATTTTGTTAGACCGTCATTTGACTACTTCCGTTTTCCATGACTTATTTGAGAAAGCGGATGTGGTTGGTCCGCCATAATCATTCGTGTGGGTCTGTGCTTGTGTGGTTTGGGTGTCTTACCGGTGCCAACCATTATTTTTAATTAGTAATAAGTTATGCGTATGAATCCAGACATGGACGATGACGAGAAGGGGTAAGCATATTTTTAACTTATCTAGAAAAATAGCACAGCATTTCTAAACCTGTTAACTATAATAGGTCAACTGCATGTTCGCTTGGTGTGTCGCATTTCACGATTAGCCAGCAAGGCTCCCCCAGTAACGTTTAGCGTCGATTCTACATACTATATGTATTTATTTTTTGTGATGTTTGGATGATCACCTGTTATTTTTAAATGATCGATATGGTATCAGTTCACGTTCGGTTAATTAGCCTTTTACCGGCGAGCGGCCACCGACCCCAAGCCTTGCCGTGCGACTTGCGTGTACCGATCATGGCAGCTTTACTTTCCCATTGTACCGAAAGCCATATTTAAGGTATTCATAGTAAATATCCGCGTTTATTTGCATCCAGTTGTTTATATAATCGTCCTTTTAAAAAAATCGGAGATGCGGAAACGTCGCAATTTGTAAATTAACCTTTCTGTGTAACTAATGTGGCTTTTTCTTATCAGGATTGAATACTATGTTATTATTGGTGGCATAGTCCAATTCGGTGGAATTTGAATTGATTACTATTTCTTAGGTTTGTTAATGAGGTTAATGGAACAACGTTGGAGTTGCCGCGTAGCTCAAATCTCGTTAACGAATGTCTGTTAAAACATGCTGATTCATTTGCATACTGTTACTTTTCTATCTTGCCGCATTTCTTTCTAAATTCGCATACGCCATCGTGCTGTTATGTTTACAAGGTGCTACTCTATTTGTGACACGCTTACAATCGGTCGGTGTCGCGTCGGCATCTTACAATATGAAGTATATTTACTCATTTAAGAAGTTGTTTGTATTTTTTATTTATTTAACAATTTTAATTAGGAGATAAGTAGTTTTTAAATAACGTCTCAATATATTTTTTCAATATACCTATTATGAAACATGGATAATCACCATTCACATTTTATGTTAAAGTGAATGTCACTTTCACCTTTGCAAGTTCTAGGTCTTGGTATTATTTTCAAAGTGCAACAGCATTGAGGTAGGATGTTGTAATATGAAAGTTGTATTCATCTTGTTTATACAAGATATTAAGTTTGATATTATATGCTATATGAAATAGTTTTATAAACATTATTTAAAGAATATTTAAAAAAAGTTGACATTTCATTAACCATGGAAAGTAGTTTTGAGAAAACTTATAAACTTAAGTGTAAATTAATAGCAATAATTAATTATTTACATGTTAACCTTCATTAATATTTGTGGTGTGAATAAGAATAAAATTTCATACAACTAAAATAATAGTATAACTTTTAAAACCACTTGATGAAGTTAGATATGCTTCATAAATTTTTTTATTATACTATATCAGATTTTGTTTTCTTTATGCTCACAAAAATAATAATTTATTGTTAGTCTACAGATAAAATAAATTTTAGTTTACTAGCTTCTGGTCACATGTTGCTGTAGCTCAGTTTGGTTTTGAATTCCCTTCGAAAGGGAACTAACAGTTAAAAAAATGCTCAGTTCACCACCAAACTTTACCTGATCATCCGCTGGGTCAGTCTAAAGATTCTCTAGCATTTTAAAGTCTGTTAAGGATATATGGACTGGCATTCTTACATTAACTTGGTTGGTCCAGTCTAAGTACAAATCTTTATATTTAAAGATTTATACTTAGACTGGAACAACCAAGTTAATGTTGTCTCCTGTATGTATATGTACATGTTTGAAATGATTGTTGTGAATTAGCTACTAAGAATGTAGGTCAGTTCAATAAAAATTGAGAGCCAATTTAGGTTTATTGCTTACCAGTTTTATTATTATATAGATACTGCTATACTGTTACCGTTAGAATTAGTTTTAATAATTTAAAAACTATATTGATTTGCAATTTCATTTTAACATGTTACTTATTTGTGATGTAATTCATATAAATTATATGTGCATATATAAAATTGTTCTATATTCAATGAAACAAAATACAGGCCTGTAATTAAGCAATTAACAACAAGCCCATACATGTTGTTTTACTGCCTGGTTTCAGATTCCTCATTCTTTAATTTAAAGAATATCTGTCTAAATCTATACTATAATATTATAAAGAGGAAAGATTTGTTATGTTTGTGTGTATTTTTGTAATGTTTTCAAGCAAAAACTAAAAAAATTCAAAAATTCTTTCACCATTGGAAAGCTGGTTCATTACTGAGCAACACAGGCTATATAACATTTTCAAAAAAATAGGGATCCCTAACAAAATTGTAATAAGTACACCTTATTACAATTTTGTTGTAATAATACCAAAAATGTAATCTTTAAGAGACTCATCGCGTGTGCTACAAAAACTATTGATGATTGAACAAAAATATGTTATACAGTATTAAAGAACGTATCAATATCCACAAAAAAGTCTGTGATACCATATGTCAAACTATTATAGTTATGCCAATATAAGTACTTTTCTACATTGTAAAAGTTAATAAAAGTGGTGACAATAATCAAACCATAATATTAACATCTCCATATTAATCCTTATCCCATTAAATGATTTTTTATTAAAAACTGTTTCAATAACTGTAAAATTCTTTTTAAATTATTAAAACCGGACATTCCAATCAATAGATGTAACAAATTTTAAAATGTCAATATAGATAAAATAATGCCATAACAATTGTAGTGTATTTGTCTACCTGTGAATACATTCTGGAAAAAATTTCCTTTGCCTTCATTATTGAAAAATCCCAGGACCAAAAATAAATCTACTCTGACTTAGTAAACTTTCCACTACCATGAGATTGGTATGTACGCGGGTGAAATCGCGTGGCATTGCTAGTGTTTTTATAAAATGTGTAGTGTGCCTAAATTTACATTTTTAGAGACAAAAAATGCATTATAGCAAAATAGTTATTTCTATCAACACTTCTTCCTGTACTTGTGTGCCCCTAATTTTATCTATAATATACATATATTTACAACAAAGTATATAAATTAATTGCAAACATATTACAAAGCTTTTTAAGGAATAACTAAGTGGCACTTTACCTTAGCAAAGGGCTACTTACTATAGAGGAGGAATCTGATAATTTCATGTGGTAAATGTAAAATTGATCAGAAATCATAATATAATAATGAGTATAATTTTTTTATTACTTATATTTTTTATCAATTTAATGTAATCGATCATTATATTGTTATGTGTTGGGGATATATTATTTGTGAGTTATAAAGTCTTGTAAAAACTGTTACTGTTGAATATGAATGAAAATAAGTGAATAAAAATAACCCTTCAAATTCAAAATATTCTTTATTCAAGTAAACTTGTAAACAAGTGCTTTTGAATCGTCAACTTTACTGCTGGTTCGGAAAGCTGTTCCTGCCGAGAAGAGCCAGCAAGAAACTCGGCGGTTGCTCTTTTTAAAATATAAATCTTAGAACTAGTTACATTTATTTATTACTGTCTTGTACAGGGTAGAAGTGCACCTATATCCACACATCCTTATCATCAATGTAAGCCTCCACGGTATAATAGGCTTTCTGTATCAGCCTCTTTTTAACAGTATTTTTAAATTGCTGTAATGGCAAAGTTAAAATTGATTGTGGAATTTTATATAGATACCTAATAGAAACCTGTATAGAAGTAGGCATATCTCACAGCATATATGTTACAAAATGATGAGTAACATTTGAATACAGAATAATAATTTTATATTAGGTTGAAAAATATTTATTTTAAGTATAGGGTTATCTTTGGATCACATAACCTCCAGTGTGATACAATATTTTATAGTACGCGGCAATAAATAATGCACATCGAGACTCAGAGAGAGAAATCGGCTCGACTGTACTTTATAGAGCATTGTCTCTGTCGTACAAACTGACGATCCCGTGTGTGACAGTGACAGGAAACCAAATCGGCCGGCGGTTTCGTTCTAAGTTCTCGATGTACATTACTTATTGCCGGGTACTATACCATCACTTTATGACAGCACTTAAGACAAATAATCTGTGGATAACTTGTGATTGGGGTGTTTTTGTATTATGCACTTACAGGTGTCAGGTCTCTTTGGAATCTGGAGCTACAAACAATTTAATCTTCATTTTGTTGGTTGCCTTAAGAACTTTAGTATGCACAATTGTATGCGATTGATTACACATTGTGTACTTGTGTTAATACATGATTACCCTTTTTGTTGTTACAGTACTGAAGTAATGACAGTATTTCTAGTTGCATAATAATTGATTGCCCTCCACTAATTTGCACTTTTGTATAATTATAACTGTATATAATAGTGCCGAATGCAATCCTAGAAATCTTATGAAAGTACCATATTCTAAGTTACAGACTTAGTTATTTGTGTCTTTTTATAAAACATTTTTAAATTCTTACAAAAATATATAAATAAGAGATGTCATAAAATCAATATTTACAGTTTTGATATTGATGTGCAATTAGAGATCTGAATCGGAGAGTTTTGTGTAAATGAGTGTATTTGTGCAAATGAGTTGCAACTTGCAAATTAATTAAATTTGCAAGTTGGCTTATTATTAACAGTTTGGCTTAACGTTTGTTAATGATCTCTGTGTTTTCTGTTCTGAGAAGAATTATCTTTGCAACAACTAGAAGGTTTTAAACCATTTTTTTCCGAAATTTTCATTCATCATATAAATATTATAATGTTAAGGAATATTATTGAAAGCTAACTGAATAAAGCACATTCATAAGTTCTCATAATTTTGAGTAAAAGGAGAGATGATTCTTTGAATTTAAAAAAAATTCCTTATTAATCTTATCAGGATTATTTAACGTTTATTATTAGTTACAAAACATACCAACAGAGCCTATGACAGGATAGGCGAACCTTTGTGCATAATTTGCCAAATTTTTTTGATTAATATCAAATAAGTCATACGCGTGGTATCACAAATTATTTGTGAGCCAGGATATTCGATTCTATAATAAAATTCCTCAAAATATACTAGAGTTGTTTATCTACACAGAGATTTAAATTTAATGTAAGGAATTTGCTGATTGATTGATTGACCCTTAACGATTCAAAAGTGCTTGAAAATCTTATTTGAATAAAGATTATTTTGATTTGATTGCAAAAAAAAATAGTATCAATTAACTCAAAACTATTGAGACGACAACATGGCGGCAAAAAACCTACGACTATAGCGCCATGCGGTAGAAATGGAACTAAAAATAAGAACGGAAAGAAACGACCGTGGGTAGGCTCGTAGGTGGCTATGAGGTGTACCTTCACCAAATTTTCCCATTAATGTCTATACATAATTTAACCATAACATATTGTTTTAAGAATGGTGAATTGTAAAAGTATGCTTTAAACCTGCTTTATCGTGTTCAGTACGGAAAACTGATTAGATAGTATTACTTAGTGACTTACAGCGTAATCTGACGTGTACAGTTAAAAGAAACGTGTCGTTTATTCGACCAACCATGAATTTAATCGTATCGAATTTTATTAAGATTTATTTTAAAACTAGCTGTACCAACAACGGCTTCGCCCTTTTGGAATTCAGTGCATTACAAAGCTTTTTCCAAATTTTCGAACTTTTACTTACTTAGCCATTATGAGTTAACCTTCAGAGATAAAGACATGCTGTCCCGGACTTTTTTGTAGCATTTTTATAGATCTACAATTCTCTAATACATTACTTTAGCGTATCTCTGCTGGTTTCCGCAGCGCACGCGACTAAAGCTCCCAGCAAGCAAATTTTTTAACAACTGTATGAGAGATTCTTCAACACAATTTAAATAATACCGATATGTACTATTTACTTCAACCATCCGGAAATATTGCACTATCTTGTGGTATAAACCGTACAAAAATCCGTTTAGTAGATTTTGAGAAAATCAATTACATACAGACAGCTTTTTGGGACTTTGTTTTATAAGATATATAAGCCATAGAAGTTAGAGAAATACAAGATATAGAAGTATAGATAAGCTGTACTATTGACTACGGTCGCGTTAATGTGTGAATACCCCCAATAATGTACTATAATTTTGTTTTTACTATTTCCAGGTTTTTTTATCGTATATGTTAACTAGGGCTGTCAAAAATAATCGGTTTTTTTTAATATTAATCGATAATTTTATCACAATAACCGTTTTTCAATAATCGATTATAAAAATTATATTAATTACCCTCTTTTTTAGTGTCTTTTAAGATATGATAAGGTATGACGTTTTTATACCCGATACATGATAGTCCACTCAACATTTAACATTATATATTTTTGTATTTACTCGACCATGGATTATAGCAAAATATTTTCATTATTACTTTTGTATTACGGCCTGTGATAGCCCAGCGGTGAAACCTTGTGACTCTCGAGAGATGGTCATAGTTTCAAACCCCGGAAAGGCACCAAAGAGTTTTTCTATTAAAACTCATGTGTGTAATTGGTAAAGTAAAGTAGCAGCCAGTTACAATCCCACTGCTGGGAATAGGCCTCCTCTTTCCATTTCTGAAGAGAAGGGTTGGAGTTAATACCACCTACCACGCTGCTCCAATGTGGATTGATAGGTTACACAAATCTCCAGAATTCTCTAGAGATATGCAGATTTCCTCACGATGTTTTCCTTCACCGAAAAGCGTGTGATAAATTGCAATTATCAATTGGACACATAAGTTTTTAATAGAAAAACTCATTAGTGCCTGCCCGGGTATGACCTCATGTTTCCCTCGAAATAGTCGCACAGTCTCACCGCTGGGCTATCACAGCTCTAAATAATGGTAATTGCAATTTATAACACGCTTTTCGATGAAGGAAAACATCGTGAGGAAACGTAGGTATCTCTAGAGACTTTAGGGATATGTGTAATCTACCAATCCGCATTGGAGCAGCGTAGTGGGTCTTAGCTCTAATCCTTCTCCAAAAAAATGGAGGCCTATGCCCTGTTTTTGGATAGTGACAGGCTGTTACTTAACTCTTTTTTTGTATTTTGCATCTCCCCAAAGTAACGTCTAATTCTATAAATTATTTGACAGAAAACTGTTTGTCGGTGGCCTATCATGGGAGACGTCGCAAGAGAACCTGCAGCGTTACTTTTCTCGCTACGGTGACGTAATAGACTGCGTGGTCATGAAGAACAGCGAGTCGGGCCGCTCGAGGGGCTTCGGATTCGTCACCTTCGCGGAACCCTCGTTGGTGAACGTCGTTCTGCAGAACGGACCGCATCAGCTTGACGGCAGGTAACGTGAAATAAATAATAGTATTTTTTTTATTAATAATTTATTTATTTTTTGTTACATACATACATTGAGATGTGATAGCCCAGCGGCGAGACCGTGCGACTCTTTCGAGGGGAACGAGTTCAAACCCGGGCAGGCACCAATGAGTTTTTCTATTAAAACTCATGTGTCTAATTGATATTTCAATTTATCACACGCTTTTCGGTGAAGGAAAACATCGTAAGGAAACCAGCATATCTCTAGAGATTTATGGAGATATGTTTAACCTACCAATCCGCATTTGAGCAGCATGGTAGGTCATTGCTCTAACCCTTCTCTCCAGAAACGGAGAGAGGAGGCCTTTTCCCAGCTGTGGGAGTGTAACAGGCCGTTACATACATAAATATTACAACATCAAGGCTGGGTACCTTCTTTGAAGTGTAACAACACCTGTGTCAAAAGACCCCGCTCTCTATAACAAAATGCATACTAAAAAATTAAGTAATAAAAATTCACAAATAGAAGATTGAAACAAAAATTACAAGACTTTGAAGAATGAATGCGAAATGATTGCAAGTGCGCAAGCGTGCGTGTTTGTGTGTTGATGTCTGAGATTCTTAGTAGATATTATTATTAGATTCTTCCTGAATTGAAGATTTGAGTACACTTTATTATCTGAAACTTTTACAATATACAGTCAGCAGCAAAACTGAGTCAATGTACTGACTTTGACTATCATATCGAATATATTTATTATTACCAAACTCATTTTGAACTCTTCATATTTTTATGGAAAACTAGAACTTATCAAGTACACGATCCGTATCACAAATTTCGGGTATTTATAGTTTTAAGCTATGAAATAATTTCCCTCGTATTTTATTCAAAATTGGTAGTAACATACACTTTCTGAACGTCTAAATTTAATTATATAATTATAGTTAACTTAAGTAATATTAATACTAGAATGAGTAATAAATAATAACCATAGTATCCACATATGGAACCTCCCTTGAACATTTATAACTTTACAAAAAGCAGCCATATTAAATACTTGTACAATAGTTAGAGAATTTTTACAATCGTCATCAGATACTTTTTATATACCAACACCGACCAAAACTAATTATTTACTTGATATTCTACACCCGTAAATATTTATTTTTACCAGGTTGAACCTGAGAAGTAGTTAAATAATAAAGTAATATTAATAAAATATAGTTAAAGTTAATTTAAATATTATTGGATTATTATGTGATTCCATGTCCCATGAACTGTTTTTTTTCTTCTCTTTACTATTACTTTATTATTCGATAATGTTGGCACAGATGACTGTGACCCTGCCTTCAGCTCCGCATTTCGCGGGTTCAATTCCTGGCGACCGCGTAAACTTTCTAAATGCCATTTGTTGGTTATTCGAGTCTGGGTGTGTTTACGGATTTGAGGCTTTAATTAAAACTAAGTTTTATTAGCGACTTCGTCCGCGTGAACCTTAGTCCTGGTATTAGTATCTTCTGTAACTCTTCAAGATAGCAAATATTTCCATCACAAAAATAAAATCGATCCGGGCGGTCCAATTGCAATTACTGATTAGAGTGAGAGAGCATAGTTTATTTACTAAACCAACCAACAAATTTCACTGAGCTATTACGAATAAAAAATTTAATTTTATTATTATATTGTAATAAAATTTGTAGGTATGTTAATTTTATCAAATAAGCAGAGAAAGCTAGAATCGCGTTTTTACGCGCGTTGTATTTTGCGAATATAACTCCTAAAATTTTATGTTAAGGATAAAAATTTAATTTCCAATTGTTTGCCATTTTTTTTTTGCAAGTAACAATGGGTATCATTAAAAATATAGTAACTTACCGTCGCGGACTTTTATATAGTGATATAAAGTATCTTCTGCCATAATTCTTTAATATAAAAGGGATTAGGCAAAAGTTTCAATGTAACCGCTTTTTGAAAAATATTGTTCATTTTACCTGAATTGAGGCCGTGAGAGCCAGAGTGGCCCAACTTCTCATACAAAATTTTATAGTTCAGGTAAAACAATTAGCCCTGATTTGAAATAATTGCAAGTTAATTAATATATGTTTCATAAATATTTGTCGTCTTACTCTATTATTATATAATAATAAGCTTCTTAATAATCAATGAAATAAATTTCAGTATTGAAATACTGTTAGTTAGCCCACTCTGGCTCTCATGGCCTCAATTATACTTGAAATTTCATTAATCACTTTGTATATCGATGGCAACCGAAAATCCTTTCGGTTTGAATTTATCGCGAATAGATTGACTGAAATTGGTTTATAATATCTTCAATCTAATTGTGCCGTGTGGTATCCTACATAGAGTAGACCACTCTCATTTCTTACCGAGGTGTCGTAAAAGGCGACTAAGGTAAGTTGACGTCAGGCAGGCGTCCGGTCGTAAAATACGTAGCCAAATCATGTGACAACATGTTTTTGACATGTTGTGCCGACCCCACTTAGAGTGGTATAAGGACAGGAGAATGATGATGAATATCTTCAATCAAATGCCAAAAATACGTAAATTTACGAAGATGACGTTCGGTTATGCATTAAGTATAATGCATTTATAATTATTTAAGCTGATTTTGTATCAATTTCATTAATATTGCTCCAGATTAGACTTGAAAGCGTAACACACCGATAGACAGACTGTCACATTTATCGTATGGATAGATATATTAACATCAATCATAAGGGCGTTCTGTATATGTACATGTTATAAATAAAGTAAGAGAAAACTTTATTACGTACACCACTTAGTTATGATAGATCAAAAAAGCTATATTATGTACAATGATGAAGAAGAGGAAGAAGAAGAGGATTATTCGCCCTTCACAATACACACATGATTGTGACGTCACAAAATGGGTAACCACTCTGCTTTGATACGAATCTGAGACCCGTACCACGATTTTCAGTGGGCTGCCTTTTGTAATTACACCTTTATTTATATATCAGGACAGTTCTTACGTCATTATTTCTTTATCAAACAATATTACGTAAGTGAAATATAAAAACGTTCACGTGGACCGTTGAGTCGTGTAATAAACAGCTTCTGTCACTCACCAACCCTGCAAATATTTCTATCACAAAAATCAGATTGATTTGGGGGGTTAAATTAAAAGAAAAAAAAAACAAAAAAATTGTGAAACGTGCTATACTATGTCTTTTAACGAGAGACGTCATCAGGTCTCCTATATAAAAACTATTTCTTTAAGTTGACTTTGACACATCGTGAATAAAAAAACCTTTATATAATAATAAATGGCGTTTTTAATGCCATCCTATGCCCGTTAAATTTTCAGGATTTCTATGGCCTATGTGTTACCCCGGTGTATAAGGAATAATTGTGCCAAATTTCATCGATACTGGTTCAGCGGATTCGCCTTCAAAACGTAAAAGATAGGGAGACATTTTTGAGTTTATAATATTAGTAAGGATAGGTACGCGACCAGTGACCTTTTCGTGATCCTTTGTTCAAATAATGGGAGGAATGTAAAGTTTTTGCCGATGCAGCGTGGTAAACGTAACTGCATACGATTTACTGCTTTATGTTAGAAGCAATAGTAGAGGATATCGCAATTAGACCTAGGTCTTGCTCTGCACTGAAAATTCGTAGGATACCGAGCAAAACTTGATCATCTAAGTAAAATGTCTTGGTTGACAACCAGTCAAATCAAGTTAGGCAAATATCTTTATTCGCAGAATTCACGACTCGCTGCCAATGCGTCATGGCCGCGCGTTGCGTTTACGCTAATTGCAGTTTTAACCTCATTTAAAAAAAACACGTGTGGTCGTGATTTAATGCTTTATACATTATCATAACACATAATTCTGACGAACAAAACGCGGTACAAATGCAATACGTGCCCAAACTATCACTTATATATCAAACAATTTTAAATTAAGCAATTTTAAAGTTGCAACGCGTCGCATAGTTCACGTTTTTAGATTTCCTTGTGATAACACGTTTTTAGATAACACGGTAGGAAGGAGTAGTTTTTTAGGAAAAAAACCGTGTTGTATGAAACCCAGAGCTCGTACAAAAAAAAGGGTTTCGTAAACAAATATTTTGAATGAAACGTAAAATTCGAGTAAATGATTCATGATATATTTTATTATTTTTAAAACTAAAGCGGCAAAGTTCATTTTTATGTATATATTTTGCCTATGTTTTACTACACATAAAAGTACACTTTAAAACTAATCAATTAGTTTATATCCGTACCACACATGAATATGTTGATAAGTCGACTTACGTCATTTTATATTTTTAATCATAATAGGCAATAGCATTTACTAATTTATATGGTGAATATTTCAGTGAAGTCGATAAGTATTTAATATCGCTCATACTAACTTGTGAATATTTGCTATATCTCAAAGTAATTAGACAGCGTTACCGTTGAAAGCTCCCAGGCCTGCCCTTTTTGGACACTTCCAACAGTTATCGTCATATTTAAACCACAAAATCTTAACAAATGCTACATTTAAACCTTCCTTAAGAATCACTTTTTCTTGCAAAGAAAAATGCATGAAAATATGTTCATTACTTTGTAGTTGAAGATACAGTCGCAGCGGGCGAGTATTTTTAATATTATGTAGCGATTATACTATATCTCCTAAAGTAATAAATAGAACGTTTTAAATTCTTAAATAAATGATCATATATAGTCTTTTTTTATTTCAAATTCAAGTTCAAAATATTATTTATTCAAGTAAACTTGAACAAGTGCTTTTGAATCGTCAACATCTACTGCTAGTTGGAAAGCTGTTCCTACCGAGAAGAACCAGCAAGAAATTCGGCGGTTGTTCTTTTCAAAGAATAATTCTTATTACTAGTAACATATTGTTATTAATGTCTTGTTTGGGGTCGAAGAGTACCTATATACACGCATTCTTATCGTCTAAGTAATCCTCAATAGTATAATAGGCTTTCTGAATTAGCCTTTTTTAATATTATTTTATCAGTAGACAATGGATCACATTAACAGACACAGCGAAGGATGTTACTGGTGCTAAAAAAAATGTTTTATAGCGAATTGAATGTTAACTTTTCGAGTAGCGGTATCATTGCCATAGTAAGTGCAATTTAACCGCCGCGATCAATCTGATTTTTGTGATGGAGATATTTGCAGTGTTGGAGAGTTACAGATGCTACAGTTTATTCCAAGGCTAAACTCCACGCAGACGATGTCGCGGGTAAAAGTTAGTAATATTTGCAGTATTAACACCTGGATCATACCACATCCAGGCAGTGCTTTTCGCGATTCATGTTAAAAGTGCGTTCAGATGTTTGTGGGATATCAAACGCAAACTTTCTTATGCTATTTGTTTTAGTAAACAAAATAGTTTACAAAGTTTGCAACAATTCTTTCTATACGATTGCACATATCGAACGGTAGTATTAAAGTGACTTAATTCAAAAAAGTTGTTTTGCGGCAAATTGCAATAAAGCGTAGCGCCTACAAAACTCGCGTGTGTTACAGAGATTCATTATTTGGGAGAGCAACAAAACTAACTTTTTAATAGATTCTAGCGTCATGTTATAGATGGCATTGAAATAAGCATTACAATGTATCTCAATACAGTCTAATTTCGAATTCGTAAAAGAACTAAGCGTGCGGTATACTATATATATATTTTTTTATAATTGCATTTTTTCATGTTTCAACACTGGTTGTGGACGGTGTAGATCTGATCATGTGTATGTTAACGCTACATTCTGCTCATCACTTTCTTTACGCGAACTTCTTCAAATGTCGCAACTCAAGACCTCAAACTGAACTGTCTTCGTAACAAAAATAATACTTCGATTTTCTCAAAATCTACTATATTGTTTTTCGTACGGTTTTCACATTATAGACAGTGAAATTTTTAAGGAGGGTTTAAGTTATTAGTACATTACATTAGAATTCCCGCGGGCTGGGCAAACATTTGTGACACACTGATTTCAACACTGACGAATCTGCGGACACATTACAGTATAAAAAATTCCTGTTTTTCCGTTGGAAATGGGAAAAATAGCAGTGCATAATTGAGAGTACATAACACTTAAGTTGAAGCGAACAAAGTCCACTCTGTTCTGGTATACAGGCTGTCCAGGAATTATCGGATAACCTTGTTACACCTTATAGTAGATCCATTTACGACTACATTAAAAAAAATAGGTTATGTCGGTAGTACCCAAGTTATAAGGAGTTTTTTTTAGTCGACCATTATTAAATACACCTGTATATGGAGAAATCATCATAGTTTTTACTTAACTATAGTACGGCGTGTTGTGTATGTGGTTTGAGATGTGTGATTATTACATTTACATACATCAATATCCATACACAGTCTCTAACGCACCACGTCAGTAGCACCAGAGCCGCGGGCGAGAGTGGACGTGTAGTGACATACTAATAGTCTGTGTTTGAGCCTGTGCTATACTACAATACAACCTGTGCCTACAATACAAGTAAACTCGAAAATCACAGGGCGGGTGACACCGCAAAGTGCAGCTAGTAAATAAATAATTTTAATATCTCATTCTGATTGATATTAATACATAAAAATGCCAAGACATTAATATGATGATCACGTAATCCGTTCAGTCTTTTATGGGTTATTAATTACTAGCGAATGATAAGAGATCAGTGAAAGTCACCACAATGTGAAAGTGGTTCTATATTGTTAATTATAACTAAAAACTATTAACTGGCGACATCGCGTTGATGTAAATCGCGTCGATGTTTATTAAATTTTACATCATAATAAAATTGTGATGTGATTTCACCTGCTTGGAAATCAGTCACAAAATTTTTCCCGCGTCTGAAAATAATATAATGTTTTTCATTGAAATTTTTAACATAAAAGTATTTATTGTGAGTTCATATAAGAGTTAATAAGTTGTGACTATCAATACATAGTAAGAAATTCTATAAATTTTTATTAAACAAAACTGGTAATTCGGACAATCTAAATATATATATAAAAATGATTCTATGGTATCACAAAATACTTTTTATTTTTAAAACTAAAGGTATTACATCTAGATTATCTAATGAATAGAGACTTGCTATCGCGGATTTAGTTGTAGCATCTTTGTAAATCTATAATTCTCTAGTACATTGTTTTAGTGTATTTCTGTTGGTTTACGCGGCGCACGCGAGTAAAGTTCCCAGCAGGCAAGTATTTTGACAACTGCGCGACATCTTCATTCTTCTCTCATTGTATGTCACATATAACACAAGTATTAAGTTACTCACTTTCAGAGTGACTTTATTAAGACTAACAGACGACCATATGTGTAATTATCCCATTTATTTATTTATTTATAAAATCCCGTTTTCACTTCGGAAGCAGGAAAAACACATATTGCATTATTCTTAAGCGCTTAAGTTGGCCGGAAAAAAGTAGCCAGCCGTTGACAAATATTAGGTCCTTACATATGAAATTGGCGTTTTCTATGGGAGGAACATAAAGTCGTTTTTTTTTTAATGAAATATATTTAATTAATCAAAGTATGTACCATCGCTATGTATGCATTTTTGCCATCTCATAGGTAGTTCATTGATCCCCTTACTAAAAAAACCATTCGGGCGGGAATCAATAAAATCTTTGAAGGCGGTTTGGACTGCCCCATCGGAGTTGAATTTTTTTCCTTGCAAGTCGTTATCCAAATTGCGAAAAAAATGGTAATCTGTTGGAGCAAGGTCCGGAGAGTACGGTGGTTGGTAAGACATTCTAATTGAAGCTCCTCTGATTTGGTAGCCGTCTGTTGTGCAGTGTGTGGTCTAGCGTTGTCCTGAAGCAGCAGTGGCCTAGAGCGATTGACCAGCCTCGGTTGTTTAGCAGCTAGCTTTTCCATCATGGTTTGCAGTTGCTGATAATAGATATCTGCCGTAATCGTCTGGCCAGATTTAAGAAAGCTGTAGTGAACGACACTGGCACTAGTTCACCAAACACTTACAAGCAACTTTTTTTTAGTCAATTTTCGCTTAGGGCAGGATTTGGCTGGTTCGCCAGGGTTCAGCCATTGCGATGAGCGCTTCCGATTATCGTAGAGGATCCACTTTTCATCACAGGTAATGATGCGATTTAAAATTCCTTTATTATTGTGCCGGTTGAGTAACGTAATGCAGCAGTCGACGCGCGTTTGTCGGTTTGCTTCACTCAATTCATGAGGTACCCACCTTTCAAGCTTTTTCACCTTCCCAATTTGCTTCAAGTGGATTAGAATAGTTTTATCACTAACACCGGAGCCTGCAGCTAACTCGGACGTGGTTTACGATGGATCCGCTTCCACAATAGCCTTCAATTCTTCATTATCAACTTTGGTCTCCGGCCGTCCACGAGGCTTGTTCTGCAGGTCGAAATTTCCAAAACGAAAACGTTGGAACCAAAAACGCACTGTGTTTTCTTTTGCGACACCGTTACCATACACATCATTAATCCTTCGAGCCGTTTCTGCAGCACTGGTGCCACGGTGGAACTCATACTCGTAAATAACGCGATATTTCATGTTTTCCATTTTGTAAACAGAGTGACATAAAGAAAAAAACAAAAAAAGAAAAAGCAAATGAATTAGGGGGTTTGAAACACAAATGCATGAGTAAATAGCTGTATGAATTTGAATTTGGAATTCCTAACCATAAAGGTAATATTTTAGATCAAAGTGGCCAGTACGACAAAACGCCAATTTCATATGTAAGGACCTAATATTATAAATGCGAAATTTTGTGAGTGTTAACGCCAGCAGTCGGTATGGTGTTGCCCGATTTGTCAAGCTACAAGACAACCACGAATTAAAATCATCAGCAACATTGACTCGCGGATAGCAACTCCGAAGACCATAGATTATACTCGTAAAATCACTTTTTTAAAATTCGTTACAAATACGTTTACGAAAATCAGCGACATTTTAATGCAAGCCGCAATCATCAACAGTGAGTATAGATGGATGTTTGTTACTCTTTCACGGCGAATCCGTTAAAACAATATCGACGAAATTAGCCACAATTATTTCTTATACACGGGGTTAACATATAGGCTATAAAAATCCTGATGATTCTACAGGAAAAGGATGACATTCAAAAGCGCCATCTATTATCAAACTACCAAAGTTTTTTTTATTCACAATGTGTCAAAAATCAAGTCAATTACATTTTTTATAAAAACTAGTTTTATAAAAAAACAAAATTTAGTTGTATTAACACTACATCCTAGAGTAACCCGACGAGATAACCTAATATGGTAACACTACAAATGACTACACTGTAACTCGGTTAGCGATTGTTATTGAATATTGATAAAGGTTTCGACATTAAAATTAACGACAAAAGATAACGTTACCATTAATTAATATCTACCAATTCGTACGAACATAGATACGAAAGAAATAATAAAAATCTTTGTTACAGATAAATACGTTATAGGCGGCCATTTTGTCAGTGCATTTATATTGTATATTATTAACATTAATTAAAACGTACTATTTAAAGTCGTAATTATGAATTATTATACTCAAATTATTAATAACTTCATCCATATTTAATCTGCAGTTCGTCAAGGTTTACATTTTATGCGAATAAATAAAGTAATAGTTGCCTTTAAAAATAACACAATTACCAATTGCTTCCTTCAACAGCAGATGCATTGATTTTGTCTGTAGATCGACAGGCAGATATGGTGTCCCTTAACCGTACTTATCTTCTTTAGAAAAGCTACCTCAGAGTAGGTATCTCGAAGTTTTCAGACTTTCTTTTAAAACCTTAATCGCGAACTAAGTATTAAAACAACACAGGCCTTTAAAATGCACAAATTGCATGCATTAAAACATGGCATTTATCGATTTCTGAGGGCTGTAATATATATATTATATATCATACTACTAATGGTACCTGCGACTTCATTAGCTTTAAAATACTCCCAGTTATGTAACATGTGTCATTTAACGTTTCCGAAAGAAAGAAGGGATTTTTATTTTTAACACGGAGTATAATCTTTAATTGTGCAAAATTTCATCGATATGACTCCAGTAAAGGAATACCTAACAGATTTTTAATAATATTAGTATGGATAAAACTAGCTAGTTAAATATACATTAAATAATGGGCTTAATCAAGTAAATAACCACTTGGTTAAACTAAATCAATTACATAAATGTTCCAAAATTTTAATTTCATAGTTTTAATAGTTGCGCCTTAATGTTGTGAAATTGTTTTCTCCTTTTTTTCTGTTTTCATTATTCTCTAGTGTTTATTTTTAGGTTTATAATTTGTGACTTTGTAACTGAAGAATGATGTGTTCTTCTATAATTTGTACTACATACTTAATTTAAAACTATATGGGATATATGTTGGATGATGAAGATCCGAATAAATAAATAATAAACACGATTCGTAGAAATGAATTGGCTTTCAAATATTGCAGCAAACAATATGCGACGCTAATTTCTAGTGATAACCTAGCGACAGCCCGCTCCAGTAACATAAAACGTTTACAGATTTTAATGCATATAACTTGGGTTTTAAATTTTTTTGAGCTGTCTACCCAATAAACGCACTCGTTTAGTATTAAGTTTACTTCATTAATTCCATCTATATTCAAATTCAAATATTCTTTATTCAAGTAAATTTGTAAACAAGTGCTTTTGAATAGTCAACTTTACTGCTGGTTCGGAAAGCTGTTCCTACCGAGAAGACACAGCAAGCAACTCGGCAGTTGTTTTTTAAATATATAAATCTTAAAACTAGTTTACATTAAGTTATTACTGTCTTGTACAGGGTATAAGTGCAGCTATCCACACTTATCATCTAAGTAATCTTCAACAGTATAGTAGACTTTTTGTATCAGCCTCTTTTTGACAGTGTTTTTAAACTGCTGTAATGGCATGGCGAAATATGTATGTATACACAGGTGGTACCGACCATACGACCATTAATTTAAATCTTAGATACCTACACACCTCAGCACCCTACATAAAAAATAAAATAATTTAGTGAAGTATTTTAGTCACAGGAATCATTTTAAGATTTTTTAAATAAACACGATTAATAAATAGATACAGAGATCAATGACCGTAGACGCTATTCTAACCTTGGCCGAAATACGGTACAACTAAAAAGGTACCAGGGAGACAAAACTATGTTATTTTTTGCCCCTGTTTTTTGAACAGTCGTCCATTTCTAACAAAGCCAGATCTTAATTAAATTTATATTTATTGTTTTCGAAAGTACTTTTTTTAAACAGTATTTAAGAAGATTAAATTATACTAAAGTTATACGTTTAAGTAATAAGTGTATTTATTTAATGTCGTATCGGCGGTATCAGCCTGTATATCACACGCTTAGTTATAAAGTGACCTAATTAATTCACTTCTTGTCTTATTCCTTTTACTCAAAGGTTGACTGGGAGAGATCCCTTTTGGCGATAAGTCTGCCTTTGTACACGTGCTATTTTTCTCTCTATTCTAACAATATGTATTTATAAGTACTGTAGCGACCTGTTACAATCCCACTGCTGAGAATAGGCCCCCTCTCTCCGTTTCTGGAGAGAAGGGTTGGAGCTAAGACCTACCACGCTGCTCCAATGCGGATTGGAAGGTTACACATATCTCCAGAATTCTCTAGAGATATGCAGGTTGCCTCACGATGTTTTTCCTTCACCGAAAAGCGTGTGAGAAATTGCAATTATCAATTAGACACATGAGTTTTAACAGAAAAACTCATTGGTCTCTGCCCGGGTTTGAACTCGTGTTCCCCTCATAAGAGTCGCACGGTCTCACCGCTGGGCTTCCACAGCTTCAATATGTATGTACAATAAAGTAATTAATAAATAAATAAGTTATACTTCAAAAAATTTTGCATTACATTAAAAGTATGTATACATTTATTTTTATGTATTTTTAAATTCATAGTGACCACATTCGTTCTTGTCGATTATTATTTTGTTACGATTTCTTCTTTCACCAAAGTTTTTCTGGTAGAGATTGCTTTATAACAATAAGAGGGCTTTAACTGTCTTTTACCGCTTTTACTTTAGTTGTTACTTCTTTTATGTACTTTTATTTGCGTGCAATAAAGAGTCTATCTATTATACCGTGTCGTATCGGGCTGAGTAGAATAGACCACCCTCATTTCTTACCGAGGTGTCGTAAAAGGCGACTAATTAAGTTGATCTACCGTGTGGTATCCGGTTAAGTAAAATAGACCAACCCTCTCTCTTACCCAGAAGTCGAAAACTACGAGTAATACCTTACTCGTAGTTTTCGACGTTGACCTCAAGCAGGCGGCCGGTCGTAAAATACGTAGCGAAATCATGTGACAACCTGTTAGTAACTTGGGCCGACCCCACTTATAGTGGGATAAGGAGGCGGTTAATGATGATGAAAGAGTCTATCTAAGACTTTAATTGTTTTTTTTCCTCTAGAACAATCGATCCTAAGCCCTGCAACCCGCGGACGCTGCAGAAGCCGAAGCGTGGCGGTGGTTACCCGAAGGTGTTCCTTGGCGGGCTGCCGTCGAATATCACCGAGACGGACCTGCGCGTGTTCTTCGGACGCTATGGGAAGGTGATGGAGGTGGTCATCATGTACGACCAGGAGAAGAAGAAGTCGCGAGGTTTGTGGTTTAAAATTTTATATATCTACTAGCTGAAACGTTTTTTTACCATACAAATTATTTGCAGGTAATTTCTAGTGCCCATTATAAAAAAATTGACAAAAAAAATAAAAAACGTTAGGGATGGACAACTCTTCGTCACTTAAGGGTATGACAAATAGTAGCAGATTCTCGGACCTACTGAATATACATATAAAATTTCATAAAAATCGGTCAAGCCGTTTCGGAGGAGTATTAACAACAAATGCCGTGTAATGACTTGAAAAAGAACAAAGTATATATGTAATGTTATTTTAACGCTTAAACGAACAACTCGCGGTCACAACTAGCTTTATAGTAAATTTTTAACTTTGATAATTAACGGTGCTTCTGCGCTCATCTGTTCAGTGCCCAAGCAGTTCCGGTTAACAGCCTAAATTATCCACATCCAGGCAGTGCCTTCAACTTTAAAACTTTGTTGGTACGTTCAAATGTTTGTGGGAAAACAAATGCAAACCAGCATATACTTTTTGCTTCTGTAAGCAAATTAGTCTACAAAGTTTGCGACAAACTAGATTTCTAGTCTATGTAAGGTGTTACGTTAAGTTACAACTTGTATATCTTAACCAAATTGTGCATGTCGAGTCGGATATAGGAAAGTGAAAAGGGGCAAATATATTGGAGAAAACTGGTATCTCTAAAAGTCTGTAGATACGTGTAATCTACCAATCCGCATTGGAGAAGCGTGGCGGGTCTAAGCTACAACCTTTCTCACCAAAAAAAGTGGTTGATCTAAGCTTCCTTCTCACCAAAAAAACAGAGGTTCTATGCACACTTATGGGATAGTAACACGCTGATACTTTGCAAAGCTAACGGTCTAAGCTCCAATGCTTTTCTCCTAAGAAGGGAGAGAAAACGTCAATGCCCAGTGTTGGAAATCAAAAATTTATGAATATTTGTTTGTTTTTAAAAATGAGTACTACGTATTATGCAGTACAATGTGCAATGCTACAATGCAAAAGTGCAATGCAATGCCACCCTCGCAAAAATGACGGTGTCTTGTTTAACTTTGCATTATTGTATAAACTTGACATATACTGGGTCTATAAACTTTAAAAGAGATAAAATATAGTATTCATTGTTGATGTTTACTGTGAATATCGAATACGAGTAAGTTTTTAAAGTAAACATGGCTGTCTGCCCATGATGTCAGTATAAATTGCGTCTCCTTAGTAAGATCACGCTGTCGAATTGTTCTTGAAATTGCACACGTCGACCAAATATTTTATTACTATTATGACAAAAGTAATAATAAAAATTATTTTCCTATAATCCTTGATACAATAAATTGAAAATGTATATAATGCTAAATGGATAGTGGACCATCTGTTTTTCATACCCGATACATGCAGAATTCGTAAAAAAACATGCATAAACCTCCACCACCACAGCCACCACAATACACAAGCACTACACACGTTCACTATCATAAACTCAACAATCGAGTTTGTGATAGTGAACGTATGTAGTGCAAATAACGCCTGATTCTATAAATTAGACTACTGTGACCTTAGCGAGTGATGATTGATTTGTTTAGAGCAGAAATTAATTTAAAGGTAATTTGGTTAATTTACGAATCTAATTTGACAATTAGATTACCATAAGCCGTATACATTGACATCAATTGTCAATGGTAAATTAATGAGATTTTCTTGTTACGTGATATAGTGCCGCTTGCAATTAACGGGGGTTCCTACTTCGTGAGTACTGTCCCCTTGTAGGCGTTTTCATCTACATTGCGTTACCGTGACCTAACTGGGTCCCCGCCCAAACCCCATTTGTATAAGACTTAGAAAAGAATGCACGGTCTTTTCAAGTTAAATAAAGAAATTGTTATTTACAAATTGTCTTTGTTTCAGGCTTTGGATTCTTGTCTTTTGAAGACGAAATTTCCGTCGAGAGAGTGACTCAGGAGCATTTCATTAACCTAAATGGGAAGCAGGTATTTTTGTTTTCTGTATATTATCTATTGTGAATCTTATGTGGTGCAATAAAGTATATTCTATTCTATTCTATTCTATTCTATTTATTTTGTACTAAATACAAATATCATTTAGAAATGTAGTCACGCAAAATTCTATGATATTACAAAATTAATTTAAAAATACTATAACGTTACAATCGATGATTACCTACGAACTTGCAACCTTGTATTATTCTTATCTTTAAGGAAATTTAAGTTTTTTTTACACATCAAAGTAATTGAAATCTTTTTTATAATATTAGCATAGTGGTATTAAATGTATTTTTAAAACGTTTTAGTATACTGCATTGTGAATTATTATCAACCAAATTTTTTAATTTAAACTATCGTGAGTAGTATTCATAGTTAATGAAGATTTAAATTTAGATTATTAACTATCAACCAAATTGTTGATGCCAAAATACATCAAAATGTAGCAAAGTTGTTGATTGTGTTTTAAGCTCTCAAAACAAGTCAACTGACTATAATTAATTTTTAAAAATACATTTTTTAGTAATAATTTTAGCTAATAAAAAAGTAGCTTATTAAATAAACTTCACATTTTTGCATCATAAAATATTGAGATGACTAGGTAAACGCGCATACTTTGGAATACGTATTTTATATAGGTACGTAGAGCTATGAAACGTATCCCCTAAACATAAGGTTCATTTTGTAATGGCGTGCTTCGGTCAGTTACGTACGGTCATTGGCCCGTTATACATCATGAACAATATTTTTAAAATGGAAAATAGTCTCCTGTTGCTAAAGTACTTAATCAACTAACTTATTTTAAAAGCTTTTATTTAACTTGCCGTGTATGTATATGAAGTTGAAATCTTGCAAGTTAAATTTAAACCACGTCGCTTTGTCCGATTGAGCTGAAATCTTACATACTGGTCCAGTCCTGTTGACAATGCATGTTCATGATGATGATGGGAACTCCTCAACGGTTAACAATATAGACATGAAATTTTGATGAAAGGTTTTATTATGATTATCCTCCAGCCTAAGGGCTGGAGGATAATCATAATAAAACCTTTCATCATGTTTGTAACATGTTTGTAACATGCTGTGCCGAACCCACTTAGTGTGGGGTAAGCCCCACACTAAGTGGGTTCGGCACAGCATGTTACAAACATATTGTTACATGATTTGGCTACGTATTTCACGACCTGCCTAACGTCAACGTACCTTAGTCGCATTTTATGATCCCGCGGTAGAAGGTGGGCTATTCTACTCATCAGAATACCACTCGGCGGGTCAACTTACCTTATTCGCCTCTTTGACACCTCGGTAAGAAATGAGGGTGGTCTATTCTACTCAGCCGGATATCACACGGCATTAAAAGCTTTTATTATGTGTAACTTATTTTTCATTAGAATGTAGTGCAGTGCATATTAAAATTAATGTCGCATCAGTGGCACTCTTTTGTATAACTCATTTATAGAAGCAGGCGTTACTTTGCGGAATTCCTTATTACAGACACTATAACAGAACTACCTTGCTATAATCTGCACGGGTTAAGCGAATGCATGCAAAGTTTATGTGTATGAAGCAGGCAAAATTCACGTACCTTACACATGCACGACAAGTCACCACACATATAACAAGACTCTTCCACCAGCAGCAATGCACACAAGCAATATACACCACCAAAATCTCGACGATCGTTTCGCCCCGAAACCGAAGCATCATCAGGAGGATAGGCTCCACATTGGCTTTGCATGCATTCGCTTAACCCGTGGAGATAGTTCAAGGTAGTTCTGTTATAGTGACTGGTATAACTCATTGTAGAAAGCCTTGTAGTGCAGGGAAATATCGAAGGTACAAGACCGCGCGGCAGATCAGCAATGCGATGGACGGATCAAGTGAAGGCTGCCTTTGATGACTCTCTTCACGAATGTACTAGGAAGGCAGCCGTCCGGAAGGAATGGCATCGCATTGTTAAGCTTGCTACCAACCCTTAACTGACGACCACGACCTCTCTGTCAAGAGTGTAGCGACCATGAAGAAGAATAACTCATTGTTTGTTTAGGTCGAAATCAAGCGTGCCGAGCCTCGCGACGGGTCTGGTAAGCTGGGCTCCGGTGGCGGAGGGATGGGCGGGGGCGGCATGGGCGGAGCGCCCGGGGACGCGCCCGCCGCCGGCCAGTGGGGCCCCCCGCAGGCCGCGCCCATGAACATCATCCAGGGGCACAACGGACAGATGGGCGGCCCGCCCATCAACATGCCCATGGCTGGACCTAACATCATGCAAGGGTGAGTTGCCTGCATTTATCTAGATAAATTATTAGCATTAATAGTTTAATCGGCAGTGACAAAGATAGCATTATAATATTGTCAAACAAACAGTACATATAGTACATAGAGAGAGCATTTATCTATCTATACTTATGATAACACAAAGTCCCAATAAGCTGTCTGTCTGTATGTAATCAATTTTCTCAAAATCTACCGAACGGATATATGTACAGTTTTCACCAAAAGATAGTGAAATACTTTCGGATGGTTTAGGTAAGTAGCACATATCGGTATTATGGAAATTGTGTTGAAGAGACCATGCGGTTGTTAAAAAACGCTTGCTGGGAGGTTTAGTCGCGTGCGCTGCGTAAACCGGCAGAGTTACGCTAAAGTAATATATTAGAGAATTGTAGATCTATAAAAGTCTGCGATAGCATGTCTGTATCTCTCACGGTTAACCCACAATAACTACTTTAATTCGGGAAAAGTTTCGTAAAACACTGAATTCTACGCGGATGAAGCCGTCGTTGGTACAGCTAGTATTTAAAAAATACCACAAAAAAGTCCGCAATAGCATGTCTCTATCTCTCACGGTTAACAATAACTACTTTTATGTTCAAAATGTCTAAAATTAGGGGAAAAGTTTCGTAAATCTCTGAATTCCACGCGGGCGAAGCCGTTGTTGGCACAGCTAGTAAATATATTTATTTATGTTATATTTATTTATGTTATAGCTGTGATAGCCCAGCGGTGAGACCGTGCGACTCTTACGAGTTGAATACGAGTTCAAACCCGGGCAGGCACCAATGAGTTTTTCTATTAAAACTTATGTGTCTAATTGATAATTGCTATTTATCACACGCTTTTCGGTGAAGGAAAACATCGTGAGGAAACCTGCATATCTCTATAGAATTCTAGGGATATGTAACCTACCAATCCGCATTGGAGCAGCGTGGTAGGTCTTTACTCCAATCCTTCTCTCCAAAAACGAAGAGAGGAGGCCTTAGCCCAGCAGTGGGCATAGTAACAGGCTGTTACTTTTTTTTTAATATACTAGAGAATTGTAGATCTTTCGTTGTTGGCACAGCTAGTAAATATATTTTACTTTATTTGACTGGCCCGTTGGCGCAGTGGGTAGTGACCCTGCCTTCAGCTCCGCGGGTCGCGGGTTCGATTCCCGCCGAGGGCCAACATTTTCTATAAACAAATTGTTGGTTCTTCGTGTCTGGGTGTGTATTTGTATTTAAGTATGTATTTAAAATTATATATGTAGTATATCTACCAGTCGTTCGTCACCCATAACACAAGTATTAAGTTACTTACTTTGGGGACGGACGACCGTGTGTGTAAGTGTCCCATATATTTATTTATTTTTATTATATACTAGTTTTTTCACGCGGCTTCGCTCGCGAGGAATTTGTTCTGCCATGCTATCTAATTTAAATAAATTTATGATTCACAATTTTGGTCACAGTGGCTTTCACATAAAAGGTAGATATATGCTGTCGCGGACTTTTATTTAGAACTATTCAAGACAAACAATACTACGGTACATCATCTTTGTGTAACTTGAATGGTTTAGGCAGCGTTCGCCAAGATAACTCTCAGAGGCCAGATTTTTTCCGACTCTATTCACATGTATCGTTATATTACATAAAATCATTACAAATTGTAGCCTATGTGTTATTCTGATGTATAACCTATATACCTGTAAGGTTTCATCCAAATCCGTCCAATAGTTTTTTCGTGAAAGAGCAACGAACATCCATCCATACTCACAAACTTTCGCATTTATAATATTAGTAGGATTTATTTATGTTATATTTATATATTTATTTATGTTAAACGTACAAATGGTAATGGCAGGTACCAGGGCTGGGGCACGTCGGCGGGGCAGACGTCGTACGCGGGGTACGGCGCGGCGGGCGGCGCGGGCGGCCCCGGCAACTACCAGGGCTGGGGCGCGCCCCCCGCCCCGCAGGCGCCGCCGCACGCGCCCGCCTGGCCCGCCACCAACAACTACACGCAGCACGCGCAGCCGCCCGCGCAGGGCTACGGCAGCTACGGTAAGTAAAGTCAAGTACAGCAGTAGTGATTTATTAATCCTAAGTGTAAGCAAAAGTAATAATAAAATTATTTTGCTATAATCCGCGATACAGTAAATAGAAAATATATGTAGTGTTTAATGTATAGTGGACTATCAGTATTTTCATACCCGATACGTGCAGGATTCGTAAAAACACATGCACAAACCTCCACCACTTCCACCACAATACACAAGCACTACACAGGTTCACTATCACAAACTCAACAATCGTTTCGCCCCGCAACCGAAGTATCATCAGGAGATAGACTCCACGACAAAATCCCCGCGACCCGCGGAGCCGAAGACAGGGTCACTGCCAACTGCGCCAACGGGCCAGTCAACTTTTCCTTGTTGCGAGCTATTTACTGTAAGGCGACCGTTATGCGTGAGGGTGAAGAGGCTGGTTACTCCAACCAGCCAAACTCCTTCCAGAAGCTGAGAGCCCTGCCTGGGTTTCTCAAGGCTTCTTGTAACGTCTCTGGAGAGCCAAGGCTGTTAACGCCGATGGCCGATGCTTGGCCACCTCCGTGCAATACAACATCACGTGAGGCGTTTCTGGTTCCCTCATGCATCCTATGCATATTTGGCTGTCAGGCACACCTATAAGGAATAGATGTTTATTGAGCAGGCAGTGTCTGGTAATGATACCCATCGTTCTTCGAAAGATACATACATACATTAACCTTCAAATTTTAATGAGTCTTTATTTAAGAATCTATGTTATAATACTCGGCAATAAATAATGCACATCGAGGCTCAGAGAGAGAAATCGGCTAGATTCTGCTTCATAGAGCATTGTCTCTGTCGCAAAGACTGACGGACCATTGTGTGACAGTGACAGCGCTCTACGAAACCGAATTGGTCGGCTGTTTCGTTTCGTTCTTGATGTGCATTATTTATTGCCGGGTACTTTAATTCTAAGTGTATGAAGCAGGGAACATTCACATACGTACCTTGCACATGTACACATACGTATCCCAAAATGCCGCCACCGGCAACAATTCACACAACCACCATTGCAATATCCAGGATCGTTTCGCCCGAAACCGAAGCTGATGATGCTTAAATCGGAGGATAGCCTCCACGCCTGCTTCTATAAACGATATAAATCAGATAAATTTTTAACAAAATACAAATAATTCTTTATTCAAGTTGGCTTTTACATCACTTTACTTCAAATTACAATGAAGCTACGACTGGTTCGGAAATGTGCTCTAACCGAGAAGAACGAGCTAGAAACTCGGCGGTCTTTTCAAAAATAAATATAGACACGATAACAGAACTACTTTGCTATAATTCGCGCGGGTTAAGCGAATGCATGCAACGCTATGTGTATAAAGCAGGCAAAGTTCACGTTCCTTACACATTCAGGACAAGTCACCACATGCATCCCAAGACTCATCTACCTACAACAATGCACACAAGTAATACATACAACCAAATTCGACGATCGTTTCGCCCCGAAACCGAAGCATGATCAGAAGGATAGGCTACACGACAAATGCTTCTTATGATGGGGTTTTTAATGTCATCCTATTTCTGTTGAATTGACAGGGTTTCTATAGCCTATATGTTACCCCAGTGTATAAAGAATAATCGCGCCAAATTTCATCAATATTGATTCAGCGGATTCGCCGTGAAAACGTAACGTAACATAGAGGATAAAGAATCTTGTTTTTCTTTCTGGAACATCGAAAAAAGCAATTTATAGGGTACATAAACGATTAAGTTTACAAGTTATCAGGCAATTTTTATTAGGCAATAAATAACATAAGCTCACTCTGGACAATTCCTGCAATATGTATAACTTACTTAACCTTATTAGCTCAGCAAGGTGTAAGCGATTCTTCAAATAATACGAATATCATAGATTGAATCATTAAGTAACTGTATATGTAAGTAACTGTAAGCTCTTTAACCTTAATAGGTGAGCCTTAAAATATAAATGTGAAATCATTTCTAGCTCATGTCTTTGTCCTCCAAATAATAGCTGTTGAGAGTCAGCACTCCCAAGTTGTTGAGAAATCTATTAAATAATAGATAGATCTAGGTTTTTCAGACACATAAGTTTTTTATTTTTCAGTCTACACAAAATCATTGTGCAAAATCCCTTAGTGGCAGTCTTGAAACTTGTTTAGTGCCAGTGATAACTTATGAATCGAAAAGCTATGGAATGAGTCTCAGATTGTCATAGGACAATGGAGAAAGACAAGACAGTGATTTTATATTATCGAATCAGAATAAGAATGATTTCTTGTTTAAGAACTGGAAAGACACAGATAAACATGCCACGAAGAAACATTTGGGTCCTAGAGAGTTTGAACAATAACCTTAAGCCAGAAAACTCTAGCGGTAGACTCCACAGTAGATGAATGGTCAACCTCAAAAAGATTGCAGTTAGTGATTGGATCAAAGTAGGACAATATCCTGGAAATCGCTTGAAGAGATCTTTGTTACAGCAGACACATCTGTTAAAAAGGAAATGTATTTTATCACAGCATTGGAAAAATTTAACAAGTAATGGTACAGGTTATGTGTTATCAATGATACTTGGAAAACTGATATTGTATATTCTTTTAATTGCACATATTGCCTCACACATATCTAACTACATTGGGCAGTGAAGATGTATACGTTGAACAGTTCGGGGTGACATCCAGGCGCCATTTGCTGTTTTAAAAGAGAGAATGCCTTACCTCAGCCACGAGTCTATTCCACGAGGCTCACGATCTTCGTTAAGCAGCCTGTGAAAATATCTGACACTGTAAACTTTCACCAAATTGGGGCCTATATCTTAGAAAAGATAATTTACTGCTAATGGTATTTGATCCTAAAACCCACTAGCCCGTGGTTAGTGATAATAGCACTACAGTACCATAGATTTCTCGCCAACGAGCTATACTAATAGTGTGCTATTTGTCAACAGCGAACTACAGCTCGGCCCCGGCGGGCGCGTCTGCGGGCGGAAGCTGGACCAACTGGAGCATGCCTCAGAACTCCAACTCAACTGGTTCAGGTGAGCACGCAATACGTTAACATAACGTAATGGATTGTGTTGCAACTTTTAACCCAGTTTGATTCCTTGATTGGGAACCATATCTGCCCGCAGTACCAGTGCCGATGATCCCAAAGGTGTCGGAAAGACCTGTAAAAAAACACTATAATTTGTGTCTCAGTATGTCGGAGAGCAGAAAATTAAGATATCAATGATGTTTCGTAGGGAGTCTACCGCTGGGTCCCAGCGACATAAGCTTACATATGGCACAAATCCCTTGAAGAGATGACCCACAGTGAACTTCTATCAATAAAGAGGAAAAAGAAAAGTTTTCAGACTCGCCTGGCACTATAATTGACTCAGTAGCACTAACCACATCGTCATTGATAAAGACAACAATCATGTAACCAAGCGAGTGATAAATGGATAAATAGATATGTGACTAGAGGGAAGTTTTAAAAGATATAGTTTTACTTACTACTTTTTTTTTTGAAAACCGTACAATAATCCATTCAATAGATTTTGAGAAAATCGATTACATACAGACAGACAGCTCCTTGGGACTTAGTTTTATAATAAGTATAGATTCAAGTAGACTGTTTTCAGTACTTTTGAATCGTCAAATGTTTTTCAAGAAGCTACCACTGATTTGGAAGTTTGCTATTACCGAGAAGAACCAGCAAGAAATTGTAATATATAATGATTTTTTTACATTTTGAGTGACGGTTACGAGTCAATCATTGCAGCTTGGTCCGTAGCTTTGGTTGTAGGCTGCAGTTAAGATATGCTACTGTCAATGTCTGTGATAGCCCAGCGGTGAGACCGTGCGACCCTTACGAGTGGAATACGAGTTCAAACCCGGGCAGGCACCAATGAGTTTTTCTATTAAAACTCATGTGTCTAATTGATAATTGCAATTAATCACACGCTTTTCGGTGTAGGAAAACATCGTGAGGAAACCTGCATATCTTTAGAGAATTCTGGAGATATGTGTAACCTACCAATCCGCATCGGAGCAGCGTGGTAGGCATTAGCTCCAATCCTTCTCTTCAGAAACGGAGAGAAGAGGCCTATTCCCAGCTGTGGGATTGTAAGAGGCCGCTACTTTACTGTCAAAAATGCCATCAATAATCTTGTTCGTTCCGCCAGCAGGGTCCTACGTGCCGCTTTCGGAGGGTGGCGAGATGTACGGTCGCGGGGGTGGCGGTGCGGCGGGGGGCGCCCAGCCCGCTCTTGCGGGCGCGCTCTCCTCTGCGGCGCTCTCCAAGTCGTCATCGGCGGACTACTCCACGTACCAGCAGTATCCGCCTGCTTACCAACAGGACCAGGTACCTGATGCATTTGTATCGCTCACGTCACACGAACGAGAATTTCTACACGCACATATCGCATGTTTGGAATAAAAGTGACCTATCTCAAAAATTTCGAATTGATTATACACAATTTTTAACTTTATCATTAACTATGACCGACTGGCCCGTTGGCGCAGTGGGTAGTGACCCTGCCTTCAGCTCCGCGGGTCGCGGGTTCGATTCCCGCCGAGGGCCAACATTTTCTATAAACAAATTGTTGGTTCTTCGAGCCTGGGTGTGTATTTGTATTTAATTATGTATTTAAAATTATATATGTAGTATATCTACCAGTCGTTCGTCACCCATAACACAAGTATTAAGTTACTTACTTTGGGGACAGACGACCGTGTGTGTAATTGTCCCATATATTTATTTATTTATGATTATACACATGCATTTATTTAAATGTATGTTTATACAGAAGCTATAGTAGAATTATTTTGCTATAATCCGCATCTGTTAAGATAATGTATGTAATGCTCAGTGTACGAAGCGAGCAACATTCACATACCTTACACATACAGGACAAGTACTCCGAAAAGTAAGGCCTGCTTCTATAAATCATGTGTTTATATGTTTATTATATTTATCTTTCTTTTTATAATAATTCAGATAATTATGGATCCTATAGCGGCCATACTTTCTTGTAGTTTCCACAAAGTTGCATCTATCTGTCTTTATTAAAAATAACCATTTCGGAAATTTATTAAATTATAGTACAATAATACAAAAATAAATAGTAAGGCTGATTGAGATAATTGGTTCTTTTTGAATTGATTACTAAATTATACCATATTAATAATTTATTGTCATGTCATAGTCGATTTTCTTTCGTCATTTCAACTGATGAATGTCTAGTTCAGGACATTGTTATTTTCAGAAGATTTACATAAGATATAACATTGAATCTTCCAATTTAGTAATTTTATACACAAAAACATTTTATATTTAGAATTTGTGAAACATACTATTTTTAACTTGGTCACTTTTGTTCTGCGAGTATGGATACTGACATAACTAGATCTAAATTTCATATTTACAATTAAATAGTCGTTTAAATAAATAAAACATGCTCTTAGATAAAAATAGATAGAATGAGAATTTAATTTTTTATTTTGGAATTAAAAAAATAAATATATCGCAATACTATGAAATTTCTACACATTTTTGTGATATATTTTTATATATATTTTAGTACACCAATTTACAAATATTGCCCCATGCGAAGAATAAAGTTAAATTTCTTATGTAAATAACATAGGATATGTAACGTTATTCTTTGGATGTGGTGATATGTTTGTTCTCTAATTTGTAGATATGTTACACTAATTTACAAATAATTACCGATATGTCAGTTCGCCAATTTTCAAATGTGACAGTTCATGAATTCCCCGATATCTCAGTTCACAAATTTGCAGATATGCCAGTTCTCTAATTTATAGATATGGCAATTCCCTAATTTATAGATATGTCAGTTCACAAATTTGCAGATACGCCATTTCCCTTATATATATATATATGCCAGTTCCCTAATTTATAGATATGCCAGTTCCCTAATTTATAGATATGTCAGTTCACAAATTTGCAGATATGCCATTTCCCTTATTTATAGATATGCCAGTTCCCTAATTTATAGATATGTCAGTTCACAAATTTGCAGATACGCCATTTCCCTTATTTATAGATATGCCAGTTCCCTAATTTATAGATATGTCAGTTCACAAATTTGCAGATATGCCATTTCCCTTATTTATAGATATGCCAGTTCCCTAATTTATAGATATGCCAGTTCCCTAATTTATAGATATGTCAGTTCACAAATTTGCAGATATGCCATTTCCCTTATTTATAGATATGCCAGTTCCCTAATTCATAGATACGTCAGTTCACAAATTTGCAGACATATCAGTTCACAAATTTGTCAGTTCATTGACACAAGTTCTTAGTTCTTAACACAAGTTTAATTTTTGTTCTCAAATTGTCTAGTTATGTCATTATCTTAATAAATTTTACTGATTGTTGTTTCCAATATTATTTGTCTGATTCAGGATACGGTTTATAAAGATTACATTTATTGAGTTACATTTTTGTTTTATAACTCAAAAATCACGATCCTGCATCATGCAATAGCCATTTTAATAATTTTATTCTGCTTTAATTGAAGGTTATTAGCAACTTGGTACGTAAATTTTTTGTACAATGTGTTTTTAGGAAATATAAAGATCAGTTCATGAATTATTATAACATATTTTTTTGTTTTGTCATATTTCTAACATGAACCTTCTACATGAACTAATCGATACATAAATTTTCTATGCATCGCTTATTAAACCATTATAGTTTTGTTATTAAGTTATACTAAATTATGCCTGGGTCTTGGAATAAATTTGCCTAAACCACTTATATAAATTCTTATACAAATTTTTAAATTCTTTTCAGTGTGTCCATTTTGGGAATATTCAATGCCGATTATATATATTTTTTAATACTTTTTTTTTGTATTTATTTCATATCAGCGTTATGAATATTAAAAAAACTTAGTGCAATGGAATTTATAACCCAGGCATAATAATTTTATGTTTACTTGCATAAACCATTATTTAAATTGAAATAGAATATGTTTTATATCAATTTTTTAATGGTTTTTGCTGTTATCATTTTCATGGCTCGCTAAAGGTAAGTTTGCAAATGGTGTTGGTTTTGGAATAAATATACTTCTATTATTACTTGAGAGTTAATAAAAAAAAATATTAATTTATAAGGCTTTGCGTTCATGCTTCATCTGGCGTATATCCAACTGTGCTAATAGTCTGTAGAGCATTGACGGCACTATTTAATATAAACAAAAGTTTAGTTAAATAAAGGTTTTTAATAATTTAATGGCTATTTCAGACCTTATCAGACTGATAATAACCAATGTACCACAACGAGGTTAAGTGATATAATAATAGTTTTGATCAAATTCTAGACATTGTTTTGCTTATTTTTTATATCTTATTATATCTTTCATACTCATTTCGCTCACAATGTTCTCCTGTAAAACTTTGTGATGCTAAAAGCGCTGTATAGTTCTAGCTAATTACTTGGGGCTTATTTGACAGCATATTAAAAAAATGTGCATAATAATTAAGAACAATTAAAAATGTTTGATACCTTTGGTTATATCAGCCATGAAATGTCTATTAGTTCTACAACTAAAATGCAAGTAGATTATAGCACAGTTGGAAAGTATTGCCTCCGTATACTGAGAATGCTTGAGAATTAAAACAAGCGTAGTGAGACATGCTTAAAATATTTAATTAAACACTAGATGCTTATGCGTGGTGCCTCCCTATGATGCATACTTGAGCTACATCCCGATATTTGCTTTCTAACTCAGAAAACCCTTCATGCCTTCCGTATGTGTGATGTTTGAAAATACCGAATTGAAATCTGAAAATAAAAGGTTGCGGGGCTAGGGTAATATGACATTAAGTTTCGGTAACAAAAAGTCCTTAGTTTAGTCCTTAGTTGACAAAGTGATCCAAATGGACTCCCCTGAGTCCACGAGAGACGACGGCGGTTTACACGTTGACGTGATATTAAAATGGGGGTTCACAATTATTCGTAAAGTCATTTTTTGCCAAGCAGAGGACCAGCAGGTTAATCAGAACTAGCTGAATTTATAAAGTGATATATGAGTAAAAAAAGTCGGGATCCTTTGTTCTTAGTAATTTTTTAAAAATTATGACCTAAATTGCAGCCAAATGTGCGATAATGTCTTATGATTATTTTTATCAGTGTCGTCAATAAAAAATCATTATCATTTTTCTGGTCTACAATACAAAAAAATATCTAATCAAAGATCATTGTATCGAAATTTTTTGTTTGAAAACATGATTTTACAAGCAGCTTGTTTGATCAAATTCTCTAAAGAAAGAATATTGACTGCGAAATGTATAATTAAATACTTACAATTTCTTTTCGGTGTTTAAAAGTCCAAACAAAGCTTTATTTTTGATTTCTTTTTATTATATCTAAGATAGAGTCTTCAGAGCCGTGTTTTTTTTTAAAAATCTAATACAAGTGATGCACGATTTTTTCTAAATTCAGAAGTACAGCCAAGTTGATTTTAACTTTTACTGTTATGTATTATTTGCAAACTACCGGGGCTTGATCCTTTCAACACCATCCGACGATATCCTTGCTTTTTCTTATTATTTCTCCTGCATCCATCCTCCATATTTGTTTGACATGGTTTTCGGTGTGTATCGGTGATTGCATGATCGGGCCTTTGCTCCTGAAACATCCATTGATTTCACATTCGAACGAACGGTCAGACGAACGAATGCCTTCACGCCAAACGTAGCTGAGTTCAATTTGGTTGTACTTGCCGCGGGTTTGTTTGCGATTCATGAATGAATGAATGACCGAGAGACGTCACGGCGGTGAACGAGCGATGTTCAGCGAAAACATTTTCGTATTTGAATGCAAACAAACGTGAGACGAAGAGGTGCAGCATGAATACTATATAGTGCCCGTATTAGTCCGCCTCCCGCTAGTGCATGCTTTCGCGGCGCGCGCGTGCGATGTCTTTTCGACCGGCGAGCGGCCCGCAGTCCGCGGTCCGCAGTCCGCAGTCCGCAGTCCGCAGTCCGCAGTCCGCATTCCGCAGTCGCGCTCTATCCATAGTGACAAATCACGAGGACTGTTAGTATCGAAGTTTCGCTGAAGGTCTCTCATCACCTGTCCCGCCCGTCCCGCTCCCTCCTAACTTCATCGCCCTCGGGGATAATTCACGCTTTGGCCCGTCCATCTTCACGCTCTGCGCTACTTACATAATGTGCCGATCCAGGTTGGAAGCATTTGGCGAGTGGGACTTTATGTCTGTAATTCTTCTTTTCCAGTTGGTCGATCAGGGCCCACCAGAGTGGCTCATCCAGAAAGACAATTAGAGCTAAGGGTGGGTTCGGATGAGGGTATGTCGCGAAACTGGGGATTTCTCACTATGGACGGTTCGGTCATGCGACGATTGCGCGGGCTCTCCTTAAAGGCATCGCACCGCACTAGATTTTAAGCTTACCTTTAGTTCCATTTAATGTTCATATTGCATTTTTTTGTAGACGTGAGAGATGAATTAAATCGCTTTGTTTCATCTCAACACTTGTAAATTGGCATTTAAAGTACAAATTAGTAAAATTTGGATTTTCTCGTATTGTTACAGGTTCATTAATAGATAATTTTAATGATAAAATAAGATTAAGAGCTGTACTTTAAGTGTTCAGAGATGAAATTCGAACTATTCTGTTAAATGTAATCAGAGAGCATATACGCAAATCTGTGCCCGCACACCCTCATGGCCGTCACTGAATGTGGTCTTCGAATGTTTAGGTGCCGTCGTGAGAGGTCGGACCCGCGAGTGCCACATTAGGTGTCTCCATGCAAGGCATAGGACGCGTCGCCGCCGAAGCCTCCGTTTAGTTTGGCAAATTTCTATTTTTATACTCATTTCTTAACAGTAAGTCGGCGAGACCGATGTTACACGAATTGGTGTCGCGACAGCAAGCAGGCTTCGGCACGGCCCGTCTGCTCACCGACGATGATTAATCGTTTGACGAAGCCGCTCAATATTTCCGAGTTTTTGATAAGATTCATTTGACAATACTATAATGCAGTTCTAAGCTCGTAAATAATAGTACATTTAACAGACTTCGATATCAAGCGCCATTAGACGATAAATGATATTAACATTAGATTGTCAACGCGAGTGGCCTAATTAAATTCAATGTAATCGACATCAAGCTGGCATATATCGTTTTATATTTAAATTTATTCGTATACATTTTTATTTTAAAAGTTATCAGTAGTGACATCGCTTTCGTTTCATATATTCGAGGCCACTTTGCGTTATAGTAAATTTGAATAGGCCCTATGCGCTAACGGTCCCATGAACACATCCGACTTCCAATCGGACGATGAGCTCGTCAGACCTGCCTTGCATACTTCGTCTAGTATCTCGGCACAGTATTCTAGAGTAACGTCACTCGAGTGGGTTAATTTATTGAAATCTAATACGATTCATGATCAAAGTATCCGATACAATAGGTTTAGCAGTAATAGTGTATTGTCAACGCGAGTTATAGTCGCCAGTCGCGGTCGGCAGTGCGATACTAGACGGGGTACAGGGGCAGGGTCGGGGCGGAGCTGGCGTTGGGCCGTCGGGCTAACGTGTGCGGGACTGGCTCGTCGTGTAGGGAACGTCGTACGCCGGCGGCGGGTCGCGGTACGGCGCCGGCGGGGAGTACCCGGGCGCCGCGCAGCCACCAGGTGTGCACCCGCACCCGCACCACGCGCCCAAACACTTCAACGCCAACGAGTTTAACAAGGAGTGGCCCGCCGCCTAGTGCGTCCAGCCACCCCGCACGCCCACACCGCCCGCGACGCCCACACCGCCCGCGACGCCCACACCGCCCACACCGCCCACACCGCCCATGACGCTCGCCGCGCTCACACACGGGCGCGCACCACGCGCCCAACCGATACGAATCTTATAATTCGAACTACCTAATTAGTTAGGCTAAAGTGACTAACACCCGTATTCATAAACATTACTATGAGAACGCACAGTGCTCAGGGACGCATAGGGTCATTCAAACCAATTCATAGACATGACTGGCCCGTTGGCGCTGTGGTTAGTGACCCTGTCTTCAGCTCCGCGGGTCGCGGGTTCGATTCCCGCCGAGGGCCAACATTTTCTATAAACAAATTGTTGGTTCTTCGAGCCTGGGTGTATATTTGTATTTAAGTATGTATTTAAACTTATATATGTAGTATATCTACCAGTTGTCCGTCACCCATAACACAAGTATTAAGTTACTTACTTTGGGGACGGACGACCGTGTGTGTAATTGTCCCATATATTTATTTATATTTATTATTATTATTACTTGAGTGAAATGTTCTACTATGCGTTTGTCAAAATCGACGCACACCTAAAATAGATATGGAGCTACTTTAGCGAACGCAAAGTGTCCGCGCCGCTTTGGTTAATGACAAAATTATTTATTAGTTATCTATTTATTATTTTTTCATTCTTATAATCATTTAACTTTGTCTAGTAAATAATATAAGTAAAACTATACAATAAAATTACCATACATAATAAATTAAAGAAAAATAGTTCTACCTCTTATGAGTTGCAGTGCTTGCATTTAAATACAAAGGCGAAGTCATTATACTAAACTATATTTTATTTACACCGCACAATACACAAAATATCATAAAAAAATTATTAACACGATCAACTGCAAATTACGGGAATACCATAGTAAGGTTATGTTTGTTTGTTATTAACAACACAACAAATTGTTAATAACATTGACATTTGTCAAAAACTAGACTGAACTACGCATCAGAGCGCGCAGTTGGACGCATAGTTTAGTTGAGTATGGCCTAAGTATTGTTTATGAAATAGAAGGCTTGACACGAGGAACGCACAGTGAACTACCCTCCTTCGCATAGTAATTTGTGCTTACTTAGCTGAGTAAGCTTCTCGAATACGGGTGTGAGTTATTTACTTGAGCATATTCTAACGATAACGGTTGACGCGTGCGTGCTTTAACGGTCTGTGTACACACTTGACTCAACACTAGCGACTTTGAATCCGATTAAGGACCGACTAGACCTACCTAGATTTTATATGACATAGGATATAACTCCGTTGACTGCTTAGCGTCGTTTGACATTTATATGATACTATTATCGTAGTTGAAGAAATATCTTATATTGCCTATTACATTATTACAAAGCTTTAATGAAATTTTTATAACAATGCAATATATAGTATAAAATATAACGATTATATTTAAATTTTAAGAACGTGTGAAATTTAAGACGTTATTAAATATATCGCCAACTACACTAACACAAACCCACACGCGTACGTTAATGTTAGTCATAAAACAAATTAATTGTAACTACTCATAATATAAATTTAGATAAATCGATCAGATATGTAACAAAAGTGTAAGGTAGCAGAAATCTTGGGTATATTCAGTCCCCCCGAGTTCGCGGCCCTCGTACTCCGAAGCATGCGATGGTTCGCGCGTACGTCTCTGTACACAAAAGTTTTCTTTATCTTTTTTTTATTCTATTTCTTTTTTGGATGTGGGCTCCTTTTGAGGTTATAGTTTGGATCGTCTCCGACGGTAGTTGTCGCGTTAATAAAATGATTTCTTTTAATAAGAGCACGTAATGTATCGATGGGATCTCACTGGGGTGTGGTGATGTTACGAAGTGTCCGCGGGCGCCGCCGCCCCGCCCGCATTTGACAGACTATGATTAAACAAGGCCAACTTAGGGAAAGTATCCTAAACGACATAACTTAAGCTAATTACTTGTATAAATATTTGGTATATATCTATATGTATGTTTAATATTAGAATTTTGGTTATTTACCATCCACTAGACTTAGGAAAAATGGTAGGGATGTAATAAAATAATTATTTGTTAATATTTAACATAACAAAGTATGACTGAACGTGATTTTTAATAATTTTAATTTCCCGTCTTTAAAAAAGGGGAGCAATTCTGTATAAATATTATTCGTAATTATTAATTGTTTCTCTTATAATGAATTTTAGTTTTTTATTGCATTTTAAGTTTTTATGGAATTTATACTTTAATGATTTTTACCTGCCAAATTGTTATAACGAGCAAACTATAGTTAAGTGATGACGCTCAAGCATTTAGGATATAGACGCCCGCACCGTTCGCGCGGACCCTTGTACATATAAATACCTACTCGTGTGTAAAGCATAATTTTAATCGATTCTCTCGTCACATAGTTTTAAAGATTTTAATTTATGTGATCGCCAAATATTTTTAAAAGCTGTATAGGGGTAACGGCGGAGGGCCCGCGCCCGCCCGCTCCCTCACAAAGTGAGTTATCGTTTAAAGTAACATTTTTAGATTAAATTTAATGTTAGTCCTTTACTGTACTATATCGCTCAATCATTTGACCGATCGACTGATTAAAATTTTAGTGATAAGCTAAGTAATATAATCGCGGAGTCGGGCGGCGCCGAGCGGCCCGCTCGTGACGTCGGACGCAACCTTCGATCGTATAGCATAGGGTTATTTAAGATCGCACCGTAAGTGAACTATAATTTATATATGAGTAATGTGAGACGTAGGCGGTTGTAAGACGCGGTCCGGCGAAAGGTGCGGTGTACGAAAATTAATGCTAAAACACGAGAGAAAATGCCTTACATTGTGATGTTCATAGTTAATGCGCATATTGGTACATTTGTTATATAGCTCTATAATGTTACACACGACTGAAACACATATGTAGGAAGACTCGTAACTTAAAAACAATATATTGAGAATATTAATTAGTTATGTGTTAAAGACTTCGGTGCCGGCTCGGCCACCGCTAGGTTACGTGTAGACGCGCCCGTTTCTCACTTCTCTACTCTTAATCCGAACGTTCCTATGTAAGTTAGATTTTAATTTGTATCGACTCATTCCGCGTCCCGTCGACCGCTCTGTCCGTCGAACTAACACTCCACCCCCTTTCCCCTTGCCGCCTGTCCTGTCCCGTCGCCGCCGGCCGGTTCGGTTCGGTTCGGTTCGGCGACATGTCGTTTCTACATTTCGGTTATAATTTACTTACTGTAGGTTTAATGTACAACCACCGGTGAACGATGTTCACGTCTGTTTAATATTAGGAAACGATGCCTTAAAAAAAGTTAAGTGAATATATAGAGATGATTTATATTATGTTATTTTCAGTGATATTAAATTAGCACTAAGGTGTCATTAGATGCGGGCTCGGTTCCCCGAACTCAAAAGCCTTCGGAACAATTTATAAGAAGTTAGTTTGTAATTAACCATCGTGGCAATCTTCTAAGTAACATAAAGAGTATAATTTATTTAAAATAAAGGTATAAATATGTATTAGAAATTTTAGATTTACTCAACATTAAACTTAGTGCAAATTATTGTGAGAAATCAATTGAGACTATTTATGTGGGTTTTTAATTATTATTATATAGGAAATGAGCATAAAATATTGGATGAATTTATTAAGTAAAAATAGTTAGCGAAATACAATATGGTAAGACTCGTTAGAGGCTCGTCTGTCAAATGCGTAAAGCGGGCGCGACGCGGCGTCTCGCCCCCCGCCCGCGACCCCTCCGGCCGCCCGGAGCTCGGCGCTCGGTTCGGCTCGGCTCGGTTCGGCTCGGCTCGGCTCACGACGAACCGTGAGCGACACTTGCATCGTATGCATTTTAATATTACACTGAGTAATATCGACATAAGATATACACTGTATCTTAATATAATGTTTATGGAATAATATTTTAATCATGGCTTAACTGTAGTACTGTTGTGTAGTTAACATTTCGACTCTTGTTTGTATTACTTTATAATATAATAGTGTACGCGGTTTTTTATATGTGTATGTTTATTCAAGTAGTACCATGTTGTGTAAAAGTGTATTTTGATATATTATGGTGACGCGCGCGGTCCGCTAGCGCTGCCGCTCGCGCCAATAAACTTATGATCGTAATTGACTAATTATATTATACGAGACCCCTAGTGTTAACTTTAGATTAGCTGATCTTTTTAAGTTCATTTTTCTACTCGTTTAAAAATTGCATTTAACGATAGCATCGGCGGCCAGCAGTCGATCGTTACTATAGACGGTTCTAAAGTTATTTTAAATCAATGCAGGTATTATTAATATAAAGATCCTCGTATTTATACTAGATTATTATATAATATTAATGTAATTATTGAACACATTTTATCGTAAAATAAATTGCACGGGCTTTACAGTTAATTATAACATTAATTATTATAAAACTTAGGGCAAGTTGTTATTTATTTCTGTTTTAATTAAAATTTTGATGTTGATTATTTTTTAACTATATTTTTTCATTATAGTGGATAAAGTACATAATTCTCGAACGATTAGATTACAAAAAAAAATTATTAGGTGAACTATCGACTGATGTACAATATTTAAAGTAATTAATTACTTACGGCAATATATAAGTTTACTTTATGCGGACCCGCTATGGGGCGCTGTATTTATACTGTATTAATTTCGTATAAAATGTAATTAATTGGAAGCGGCGACCGCGACCGAGCCACATAAGCATGTTATTGTAAGACTATTATCTAGAGTTGTTGTAATGTAAATCTTAGCCCTAAGCGACGGCGCGCGGCGCGCTCGGCTCGCTCGGGCTTTCTCGGGCTCGCTCGGGCGCGCTCGGCTCGCTCGGGCTTTCTCGGGCTCGCTCGGGCGCGCTCGGCTCGCTCGGGCTTTCTCGGGCTTTCTCGGGCTTTCTCGGGCTCGCTCGGGCTTACTCGGGCTCGCTCGGGCGTGCTCGGGCTCGCTCGGCTCGCTCGGCTCGCCGCGAGCCGCGCACGCCGCGTCCGCTAGCAATTATTATATAAAAAGGAAAATTATGATAGACTTGCGTACACGTGCGTCCTTGTTGTTTCTTTTTTTAACGAATACCTAATGATAATTAGTTAATTACGGTTTGATAACACTAACCGAAGCACTAAAATATTAAGACGAGAAGCTTGTATGCGGTAAAAGTATTCGATGTAAAAGATTCGAAGTGCTATCACATATAATAAATAAAATAACACTTAAGGTTTTTCGAAGTAGAAATTATGCATTATTCATATTAGGTATTTTGGGTATATATTAGAGTTAGTTTTAACTGGTAATATAAGTATGTAGATGTAATGTAATGGAAAAAAATAAACACTTTGTCGTAGTTTCCTATTATTAAGCTTCTTCTATCTTAATGGTTTAAGTAATACTACTGGTTGAGTAATTTAAAAAAAATATTAATATTACCACTGCAAATATTTGAGATATCTTATGATGAAATATATATCTACTTTTAAGAACATTATAAAACGTAGATAATTAAAAGAAATCAAAAATTTCAAAATAAATCTGGCATTTTTAATGTTCGCCTCCCCTCCGCCCCGTTAGAGCCGTGACTTCCCCCTTTTGTTAGGAGTCATCATAATTTTTGTTTTTATATCTGGTTTTTTTCAACTGCGGGTCCCATAATAGTCTTACATACTAATACGAAAGGCCTGTTTCCAATAATTATATTAATTACTAACACTTACAATTTATTAACACTAACAACACTAACTACTTGGTCAGTTCGAGGAAAAATTCATAATAAAATTATTTTGCTATAATCCGCGATACAGTAAATAGAATATATATATAGCGGATTATTCGTAATTTCATACCTGATACGTGCAGGATTCGTAAAAACACATGCACAAACCTCCACCACAATACACAAGCAACCGAAGCAGCCGATGCTTCGGTTGCGGGGCGAAACGATTGTTGAGCTTGTGATAGTGAACCTGTGTAGTGCTTGTGTATTGTGGTGGAAGTGGTGGAGGTTTGTGCATGTTTTTACGAATCCTGCACGTATCGGGTATGAAAATACGGATAGTCCACTATACATTTATGACTATATATATTTTCTATTTACTGTATCGCGGATTATAGCAAAATAGTTTTATTATTTATTTGTATTATGGATCTTCGCAAAGTAACGCCTAATTCTAGAAATTATGCATAGAAATATTTTTTTTATCTATTTTAATCTATGGCGTTTTGATGTGATTTGTTAAATACTTATTTGTTTTTCATTTCAACATATAGATTGTCTAAAGAGGGTTAGGTATTTTACCCTGCCCTCTACGGATATGAATAACGGAGTAATTTAGACTGTCTCTGAATTACCACGTTGCCGATATGCGGACGTGTTTCGATGTCGAACTCACAAGGTTCTTGGGACTGACTTAATAGTATAGCCATTTGTGTCAGCAGACAGAAATAACGTCTGGTTATTTACACACCGATGATTTTGTAAATAAATATTAATCCAGGCTGGGTAAGGGTACTGAATGTCGCGATCGCTGTTATGATATTGTCTGTAACGGGAGACACCGGTCAGTTAAATTTTCTTTAGTCGATACGATTGGTAATACTGCTATGAGTCTGTCGCCAAAGCTTCGTTGTTCCACATGCCCGTTAAGTTAATAATGAAGGGAGACACCGTATTGTTTTAATTTAAAAAAAAAAGTAAATACAGGTGTTTTAAATTGTACCGTTAAAATCGTAAAAATATTGCTTTCGCTGAACAATTAATACTTATTAAATTTTGAGGGTTAAACAATAAATTTGTATTTTAGTATGGTTTTTCGAGAACTGGCCAATTTTCACGTATTTTCCAATATATGCACGAACTAACAGTAGTAGGCGGTAGAGTATGTAGATTTACTAATAATTAATATTTTATGTTAAAAAATAATTTGTGACCACGACATGCGTAGACCGAGATAAGGAGATATCGTCATCACCAAAAATTATGTCGATCCAGAGTTCAATAATAACAGTATACATAATTTACCGTAATTTTAAATGATCCATTTACAGTAATTAAAAAAAAACAATCTCCCATATAAAACTTATTTTGATTCAGTCATATAGCGTGACATATTATTAGGAAATATTGTATATATATCAAAGTAATGACGTAATCAACTGATGGACAGTAACGACATTTAATTAGTGATAGTTATAATGACAGTTGACGATAGATATGAGAACTGCCAATACGGATTAACATAATTTTTTACCAAATAACATCCTAACAAAATGTCTCAGTTGCAAATAATATTCCCTATCGGCAGATAGTCTTGGGATCTGGACCCCGAATTCTATCGATCATTCTGTTTCCAAAACAAGCATCCCCTAATGAATGAAGTACTTTAAGGGCTTAGTTACTTAAGCTGCTTTCGTGCCGTTAAAATTTGAGTCTAAAGGCGTAGTGAAATTTTTTCGTCTTACACAGTGAAGGGATCTACAAATAGCGTCTTTCACCATTACAATATTTAATATCCTCATACGTTACGATACATAGGGCTGTGATTGGATGTTTTCATGATGAATGTCTAATCCCTACAAGTACCAATCTACAGACTTGACCAATGTAAACTAATAAATTATTACTTCAGATCTTTTACGTTCAAACGTTATCATACCCATGTAAGTGTGAATTTACTATGGTCCTCAATTGAAACTATCTAAAACAATCTATAATAGTAGCAATTGTAAACTAGACAGTTGATGTTCCAAAAGAGATCTCTTTCGGCCCAGTTATCATACGTTGAAGTAATTTAATATTTCAAAAAGATGTGATAGATATTTGACAATATAATGGAGGCAAAAATAGTGAACAGACTTACGATCATTAAGACGTTTGACATCCTAGACATTACAGCAGGACATCTTATAGGTTAACAGTTGATTGAATTGATAGACTTAATACACCTCACCTTAAACACCTTTTCATTAACCCATAACGAGATATTGAATAAATAGCCTTCGACTTTTGGCCATCATTAAGAGGTAAATTTCAAATTATTATTTTACATTAATGGTTAATTATAAATTTAATTGGACACGTGAAAAGTTTTTATTTAACTACACAAGTTGATAGTACGTCATGGCTAATATAATTTTAAATGAATAGGATAAAAATAAATAATTAATAGAGGTATAACGATTGTTATCAAAGTTAAAGTTAGAATCGATTGATTTAGCAAGTATTTTAAATACAAGAAGTTGTGATAGCCCAGCAATGTGGCCGTGCGACTCTATGCTATGAGTTTCTATTAAAGTCTATTTGTCTAATTAATAGTTGCAATTTATCGCACGCTTTTTGGTGAAGGACAAAATCGTGAGAAAACCTGCATATCTGTAGAGAATTCTAGGTATTTGTGTAACTTATCAATCCGCATTAGAGCAGCGTGGTTGGTCTTAGCTGCAATCATTCCAAAAACGGAGAGAGGAGGCCTATGTCAAGCAGTGGGATCGTAAAACGCCACTTCTTTTATATCAAGCTTTTGAATATTGATTTTGCAATCAGGGTATCTTTATATGCAGGTTCATCGCTTTCAGTTTTCTGAACATTAGTTAACATACCAAGGAGTTATTAGTGCTAGCTCCTCCTTCTTCATATATCCATTTAATAACGTTGTTTTTTTTAAAGGACTAATAATCGTTTTTTTCTATACAAAGATAGTTACTTCAATCTTAGTCTGAAGTTTCAATATTGTTCAAAGTTCATTTGAGTCCTTGGTGCTTAATATCTCGTGCAGTTAGCATTTAATCAATTTAAAAGTCCCTTTGTCAGGTTATATAGTTATAAAATACGGTATTATCTGGAATCTTTCCACGGAAAATATTATTCAGTACATACGCTCACTTTGGATAAAGATTTCTCATAAACATTACCACGACGGATTTCACTTCTGACGTTTGTGTTGTCCGTCACTTATTAAGCTAAGTGATTTTATTTTATTTATTGGAACACCAACAAGAATGCACTTAGAGTAAACTTAAATATAAACAATATTGTATCCTGCTACAAATACATCCTTACTTACAGGTGTACACAACATGCATACTTATAATGCTATACGTGCTTTACAATTTTTACAATTTTTTTTTTCAAATTAAATTAAATATAAAAGAAATACGAAGAACAAAGTCGGAAAAGGCAATACTTAAGCTAAAAACATAAATCAACAAATTACCGATTCTCGAAGTAAACATCTAAAGGTTGCCAAATTGTTCCTATAGATATCACACTTAAAATACATCAGTAGATAGTGTGTTGTACTGCCGCTAATAGGACTGAAAAACCTAGTTTAGTTCGGCTAAATGTAGATTTAAAGAGTATATGCATTTCATTTCTTGGTACTCTAGAAAGGATGTTAAAATTAATATTTTCCAGAAGTTGCGGACAGTCCAAATATCTTTAAAATATCTTTTATAATTCTTGTAATGACTCTGACTTATTATTTCATAACAGCCATATGGAATTCGTTTCAATATCAACGTGTAAGAGCTATCAAAAAACATACAAAGCTGATACATTTCGTTAAAAAAAAGTGATGAGACATCACATTAATAATAAATAAAATGGTCTTCATCATCATGTCAGCCTGTATCTGTCCACTGTTAGACATAGGTATCTCCCATTGCACGCCACAGAGTTCGGTCTTCAAATTTTTCAGTCTTTCGGAAAATGGTCTTAGAATACAAGAATTCAATGAAATAAACCAGGTAAATTCAACGCTTCTACGTAAGTAAGCGTTGTTTTATATTAGGGAAATGGCCTATGACGTTGCTATCAACTTCCGTAGAGTAAACGAAGTAACTACCGGTGTAATTGACAGAGGGCGATGGTGTAGGCAACTCGGCTGGAAGTCCCAAGTTTGCGAGTATGCCCCAGATAAATGAGGCTCTTGGAACGCCGCCACAGGTTCAATCCATAACTAATTTGTTAATTTTTATTAGTTGATTAACAGTCGCATCATTTCTGCTTGACATTGTTTTAAATTTATGGACAGGATGCAAAAGTGGAGTGTACGAATAAAAAAAACCTAGCATTTTCTCGACTCAGTTCTTCGAAAATACTAGATTGACTTTCCACATAAGGGTAAAATGTGGACATATTGACTTAATACTAAGACGACTTCAATGCATAAGTAACTAAAACCGCAAAATGTGTTGAACAGATGAAGCCTTAGGGGATATTGGTCATTCACTGGAATCTTCTAGATTAAATTAAGTAAAGATTAATTATTTCATATATACGGGTTGCTTAGGGCTAAACCTTAGGCTTGGATTAGGGTTGAAGGCTTAAAATTCCAAGATTTAGTAACCATATATCTGCGGTCGTAAAGTATCTACGTTGCATCCTTTTGTTATGGTCAAATAGCTACGGATCCAACTAACCTGTTCTTACAATTTATACGTAATAGACAAATGTAGATTATAAAGAAATAATTACGTTATTGATAAAGGTTGTCTAAAGTAGCAAAATACGACAAGTTTATTAAAATTAATTATAAAATCTCAGGTTCCAATGATCTTCTGTCCCGGCATGGTGTCACCACAACCCTCGTTCTGTAATATTTCCGATATATCCGCAACAGCATCAGGTTAAAGAAATCCCTTTTGTTCTTGATTAGTTTACATTTCACGACATCAAATAGTATTTAGGTTAGGGTAGATGAATAGATAACACCCCATAGTACGGTTTAGACATTTTGATTAGGTAATTACACACATTATGGTAAATTATGCTTTGTTCTGTAACTGATATTTTTTTTGTTTTTTATCATTAACGTAAGTATCGCGTCGTAATAGGGAGAGAGGATAGAAATATCTTAAGTCTATAAAATTTACGTTACAAATACACAACGTATAGCTATTAAAAATAATAACAAAATAAAACGTAAATATTCCATGTATATAGTTGAAATATATCTACAGGAAATGCTACGCACAAAGCATAATTTTCCAAAAATCATACATTTTTTATTGGGTGTGGCGGAAGGTGCGTGGTGCGGTAAGTGTTTTTATTTATTTATTCAATTTAATAGTCAAATAACCGTAGTATATTTTGTTTAGTTGCTTTTTGTCTATTGCTTGTATTTTTATTATCGTTTCGCGATGATCAATTTGTATATGTATGCTTAGGTGACGATTATGAGTATACCGGAGGTTCCGGGGATGGATATCAGCGATCATCCAAACGGAGCCACCACGGCTCCTCAAGCGGCACAGCATCAGCGTCATCATACCATCCCTATCGACGTTAGCGATTGAGCTAGCCTGGTACCTTCGTCTTTACACATATAACTTTGAATGGTTACGCTTATGAAAACTGTGTGTTGCCATTTCTTAATCCAGTTAGATATCCATGTAAAAATATCACTTTCCATAGAGAATTTATTGTTCGACAAATAAATTAATATTTTTCCTATTGCATTCCAAAGAGTGGTAAACGCTGAAAATATATAAAGAAAAAATAAAAATTTTGTTGGTGACTGTGGAAATCATATTACTTGAAACGTTTTTATATATATTTCTTTTAAATAACCAGTGGATAATAACGGAAAAGTGAATTTTAAGTTTTATGTAAGTACAAAATCAATTAATCATTTTGGAAAATCGCTTTTAATAAAAAGAATCTTTAAATAAAATGAGATGATTTTCCGTCAACAGTACAGTCATAGACAAAAGAATAAACATCATACATTATATGCGTTATGGTTTTAAATTTTGTGAACTCTTTGGAATGCAATATATTTGTTAAGCATTAAGTTGGTACGTAGCCGTTTCTGTGAAACAAATATTTTTGAACATCTCTAAACTCATACCGACCCTAACCGACTGTCCATTCTTGTTGGGATTTAAGGTGAACTGAAGGTAATATTGATATTTTAATATACTTGTAAAATAGTATCTTTTCTATAAACGAAATCATTGAATTTGTAATTTTTGTTTTGCGGTTACAAGTCTGTAAGAAACATTAATCTAGATTTCATGGTAAAGTTTAATAATAAGCGATTTTTTATTTAGCAACTGATTACAGTAAAATGAGAAAGAATCTTCTACATAGATATTCGTCGTTTAACATTTTAGTATTAAACTGTTTCTTATAAACTTCTTTCCGTATAATTAAGTTGGTAGACTAGTTTTTTTTTCTCTTTTAGACGTATTTCTTTTAGACAACAGTTTCAGTAAATTTGAAACGTCATAAAATTATAGTTGTAACTATTGTTTCTTGAACTTTGTTTAGAAGTTTCCTTATACGTTCATTTACGTAATACATAACTGCATGCATTCATTGTTATTTGGAATAAATACATGTTCTGTTTTTAATTAATTATATCGTTCTTTTTTAAGGGATATAAGTTGAAAGCAGCGTTTAAAATATGTAAAACAAAAGTGTTTATTAATATGCAAACGAATTTAAAGCCCATAAAACTTTGTTGCTACCCCAAAATTAACTACTTATCTCTTACGGCAATATAAATAACGGGCAACAATATAATGGCTATATGACTGGTATTAGTTTCAAATATTAAAATATATCGTACAATTTAACTTGTCAGATTTGTTGGAAAGCACATTTAAATTGACGAAAAATTTTCTAACGTGACTTTTTTTATATTCTATGGTCCTAGAAATTTGCGATAGTTACGTTTTCAAATTTTTTTATACATCGTGGGCCTGCATATATGTACTTGGGTACTACGCAAGGCTATGGTTACTACGGCTCGCAGTTAAATTCTTTAATTGCCATAAAAGTGAGAAATCGATTGCTCGTTAAAAAAAGATAGCTTGGTTAACATTTGAAAAATGGCTCTTAATGACAAAATTCCGAAAATTCAATTTCGTGAATATGCTACATGCCGCCTATTTAATAACGCCATCTTGATTCGTAGTACGGAACAAATTAATAATGTTTGTAGATTAAACAGATATAACCCATTTATTATGAGCTGGCAACACTAGATAATAGCACCTTGAGCGACCATCATGTTCAAACAAATTGTAGCTATCTTTTATACTCGCACCATAGAATTTACTATTTTAAATAAGTTAATTAATCGTCTAAATTTAATCTCTGAAAATAATTTATCTTGTCTTTTAAAAACTACTTATATCTTTTAGGTAAACTTATGCATATCAGGGTATAAAAGTATATCGCACATATCGAAAAAATCTCTATTCTTCATGTAAGTTTCAATTATTTTTTCCTACTTATACATTCCATCATTCTACTTTAAAAATAACTCCAAAATTTGATTGTGAATTTTGCAAATGCTTCGCCATGCAAATTTAGCGTTCGCCATTAAAGATGAACTTCGTAGTTCGCTATAAACGGCGAATATTATAAAACACATTATATTTTACATTTATTTAAGATTTTGCTTTCATTAAGAGGTACAGGAGCTGTGATAGCCCAGCGGTGAGACCGTGCGACTCTTTCGAGGGGAACACGAGTTCAAACCCGGACGGACACCAATGAGTTTTTCTATTAAAACTCATGGGTCTAATTGATAATTGCAATTAATCACACGCTTTTTGGTGAAGGAAAACATCGTGAGGAAACCTACATATCTCTAGAGAATTCTGGAGATATGTGTAACCTACCAATCCGAATTGGAGCAGCTTGTTAGTTCTTAACTCCAACCCTAGGCCTCTTCTCTCCAGAAACGGAGAGAAGAGGCCTATTCCCAGCAGTGGGATTGTAACAGGCCGCTACTTTACCAATTTTTTTTTACTAAAAGGTACAGTATGACTCAAAACTGAATCAAGCATATTAACATTCGTGATTTTGAGAGAGCCTTCTATTTTGTCTTAAATGCTACGCGGTACTTCCATATGTGCGATGTCTTTTTTTAGTCTACACACAGTGATTGTTTAAAATCGATTTTCGTTACAAACTCATGAAAAACCTGTCTTTTACACTCAGGTTGATGATGAGATATATTCTTTAGTGACAAATTTATGTATCTTCTTGATTACATTTACTTAGTGTTCGACTACTAAGCTGTCACATTGTGTTACATTTTGTTACTAAATTGGGCACGGTTTTTGATTCAATTTGAGTACTCAATATCAAAAACAACATTGTTTTCATATGACATATGTGTATTTTTGTTCATCTTAATAAATATACTGATAATTTTAAGTTTTTATTTTAATTCACGCTAAAGACTGGCTTTTTAATCTACCCACATAATGAGGAACGACCAAAATTTGGGAATAATTTCTAACTTATTTTTTGCTATTATTACTTTTATCATAGATACGCGATAGATATGTTTTTATAATAAGATATATCATATATTTTTGAAGCATTTATAAAAAGTACGTTGAGGTAACGCTTGTTAATATGTTAAATAAAATTATGTACTAAAATAATAAGACATCGGGTAAGTACAATGAAATAATAGATCAAGGAATACATCAATGTAATAAATTATAATATTTTTAGATCTAGCAATTGTAATATAAAATAGAATAGACTATGTACATTGTATATTTTAATCGATTAAAATTACAACACTCAAACAGACAAATGTTAGAAATTATTCTAGATAGTCTTATAAGGTCTAAAATTAAGAAGTCTCTAATGTTTAGCACACGGGTATTTTGTTATATATTTACTATTGTAACGTATTTCGATCATAGACAAATAGCAGACGGTTATCTTTAATATTTCTTGTTATAAGATTCAGCTTAAACTTAAAATATAATTATTTCGAATAACTCTAGTGTTTACAGGAAATTCCTTTGTAGACATATCCAAATAAAATGTGTAAAGTCAATTTTTACATTATTTTATTAGTAATAAATCTTAATCTATACAATAAGTTATATAATAGTTATCAGCGGACAGATAATTGAATTTAAGTATATTAATGATAAATTTGGCGAAGTTCATACTTACAAATCGCTATTCATAAGCAAGCGTTACAATTATTTTAAAATACATTAAGTGAACATCTTACGATATAAATATTATTTTCCATAGGGGATAGGTTTCTCAAGTAAGGCACTAGGATAGTTGAATAAATTGATGAATATTATAATCAGTTTTTCATCAAATAGAAGAATTCATTTAAAATAACATAATTTCCATTGTTTTACTATGTTAATTTCTTTTGAATACTGGCATACTTAATGCCATATATTAATTAAAAGAAAATATTTTGTATTCACTGCCAGAGTAAATGCTATATGGTTATTTAAAAAAAACAATATTAAGTACAGATTACGTAAACACATAGATAATTTCAAGATGGCGGCGCTGTCTTTAATAAATAAAGAAATCTATAGAAGGACGTCCCTCGCGTAAAAGGTAAGTATGCATCATACAATCTGCATTAGACTGTCTTTCTTAGCAAAATTTATTTAGTACAAAGTAGCATTTTGGAGGCAGCAAACAACAAGACAATATACAAGAGTCATATTAGTATTGTATAAATACTACAAGATTTATGAATAATAAATTGCAAAAAAGTGAACCAAGTCTTTATACATTTTTTTAAAATTTTGCTCCAATGCTGGATGAAGGAATTTTAACGTGATTCACTTATATTACCACATCTTAACTGGAGGCTATATATTTTTTCTAGTTTTGCGTCAGTATTACACTTTAATAGGTGTTGAGTAAAATTGAGGCCATATAAATAAAAAGACATGTATTGAGTTGACGATCAGGTACACTAGAGTTGTCAATATGCGGTTAGGCCTATCTATTTAGTTATATCAGGCGGAACTGGCTAGCGCAGAAGCTTTGAGCTGGCATAATGCGAAGAGTAGAGGGAATAAGCGCATAAAGGAATGTTTCGTATTAGATTTAAGGGAAACAAGGTCAACGTCGATATAAATATTTTACAGCAGATTCTAGGTACAAAAGTTTTAAAATTAAGATTAAACTTATGAGCTAAAGTATATTTTCCCTTTTTTAGCAGACATGCAAAGCTGATTCAAGGTTGTTATAAAAGAATGCCATCAGTGTCAGTTATCCCGTAGCGTTCATTCAAATGACCCTCCTTTTGGCACGTCAAGAAGAAGTATTAAACAGAGTTATTAATGTAGGGAAGCCTAAAACGTGCTATATTACAATAGAGACAGCAAATGAAGGTGATCTATCTATCTCTCATATTTTTATATATGGTAAGACAAAGATGTAGTATACGACTCATCTTTCCTCTCGCTGTTTATTGTGTCATTGTTAGTTACAATCCTACCTATGACTTCCCTTCTCTAGGTATAATAACTTAATGGTATTAAGGGAAGAGTAGGTTTAGAACCTCTGACTGACACTGGCTGATGGTATAGGTCGCTTAGAAGCGAACTCGATACGGGGTCAGGGTGTGTCGGACGCACGTCTGGTGACGCAGTTGGTGCAGTCGCAGGGACGCGGCGCGCTCTCGGCTTGGGCGGGGAGGTGGGCTTGCGCTGCGCGGTAACATAACTCCCTGTACCGAGCACAACCTGAAATAGAGATGGCATATGATTTAGTGGTTTGCTATTATATTGTATCAACATGTTTCAAATACAACCTCCTTTAAATAGGTCAATAATGTAAAAAAAACATTGTCAGGGGAGAGAAACTGTCTAAGAAGCACTCATATTATAGTGTATTATCTATGGCACTTAATATAAGTGCATTATGAGCGTTACACAATCATAATGCAATAAATAAAACTAAAAAGAGCTGTGATAGCCCAGCGGTGAGACCGTGAGACTCGAGAAGAACACGAGTTTAAACCCGGGCAGGCACTAATGAGTTTTTCTATTAAAACTCATGTGTCTAATTGATAATTGCAATTTATCACACGCTTTTCGGTAATGGAAAACATCGTCAGGAAACCTGCATATCTCAAAAAAATTCTGAGGATATGTGTAACCTACCTATCCGCATTGGAGCAGCGTGGAAGATCTTAGCTCCTACCCTTCACTCAAAAAACAGAGAGAGGAGGCCTATTTAATTAATACTTTTTCTAAATTGTTAATAATAACTAATACATGCCTGTTGGCGGCAAAGCAAGTCTCGTATCCGCTGCAAAGCCACGCTGCGCGAGTCTGTCTAATAGCGCAGTTGCCGACCATCACCTTTCATTGTTTCCTTCGCCTTTAAATTAGATGATTTCGAATTATGCTAGACGTCTATGTTTTACTTTTATATTAAATTACATATGCCCGGATAGGGTAACGAGTAGAGAGTAACGCATCAATTGCATTCAAAATAGAATTGGTGGAAATCAAAAACATTAACCTATGAAATAGTAAAAAAAGTTATAAACATTTTATAAAATAAAATTATTAACTATGTATTCATCATCATCATCCTACGGCCCTCGGCATAACATGTTATAAACATGCTGTCACATGATTTGGCTACGTATTTTATGACCGGCCGCCTGCCTGACCTCAACTTACATTAGTCGCATTTTATGACACCTCGGTAAGAAATGAGGGTGGCCTATTATACTTAGCCGAATACCACACGGCGGTTACACACATACCACACACAAACAAAAATTAATAACTATTTATTATCAAATATAATTTATAAGGGCGCTGAATAACACTGATGTATACATTATATGAGAATATAACAATTTTTATATTGGCTAGGTTCTGCCCGCCATTTAACCTGCGTTGTAAGAGGTTTTAGGTTGTCAGTACATTTCTTATATTAATATAGATTTTTCTCTTACTGTGCACTAAATAAATTGGTAGTAACACCAACGTGTAACGTCGTGAAGTTTATTCGATTATTTTCTTATCCGAAGAATAAATTTACTTGTCCTATGTTAATACATAGAATATGTGACTCTATTCTTCGCATGGTGCGAAATAATATACATTTATTTAAGTATAATATAAATAAATAGAGAAATATAGAAGTAGATAAGTATAGAAACTGGCTCATGAATAAGAGCCCCGTATGGGCTTGAAACTAGCCTGGCTCACTTCATAAAATAATACGTATAGCCAGTTGTATGCCAATGTATTAAATATGAATATTACTCTTAAGTTTTAGTATTTAAGTATTAGTTTAAATAAATTCATAAAATATTCTTATCTATTTAATACTAATATTAGCTCAATATTACAATTTCTTTGAAATAAAGTTTGCCTACTTACGCCTTATAACAAAATCAAGTAAAGTCAAAGCCTCTAAGAATTAACTTTGTTTGAGTTTTTACTTTGACTGCGTAGAATTTAATTAAAGTCTTCCAATGGAGGCATAAAAAGTATATTTAATATTACCTTCATTAGCGGCGGGTGAGACAGCACCGGATTTGTCCTCAGCGCGTGGGGACGGCGATCCGTCCGAGTGTTCCTGTAATAAGATTCACAAAGTACTAATGGGATTTTAATTAACTTTGAAAAATGTGGCTTGTTTCATACCAGTATTTAAAAGTAGGCGCTATCGCCTATACTAATAAATATATAAATATATGGGACATTTACACACGGTCGTCCGTCCCCAAAGTAAGTAACTTAATACTTGTGTTATGGGTGACGGACAACTGGTAGATATACTACATATATAAGTTTAAATACATACTTAAATACAAATACACACCCAGGCTCGAAGAACCAACAATTTGTTTATAGAAAATGTTGGCCCTCGGCGGGAATAGAACCCGCGACCCGCGGAGCTGAAGGTAGGGTTACTAACCACAGCGCCAACGGGCCAGACGGTCATAGTTAATAATAAAGTTAAAAATTGTGTATAATCAATTCGAGACATCAATTGTAGACATGTTGCTGAAACTGATAGCAGTTTATGTTTTTTGGGCATAATATTTTTTAAGTTCTTCCATTGTCGTCGGAGAAGGAGTCAAAGTAGGTATTATTTCCATGATTGTATATAAATTTCATAACTTTTTAAACTCTTTATTTAGATAATTATAAATTTGCTTGAATGATTTTAAATAAAACATGAAGTGTTTTAAAGGATTAAAAAATTGGGTAATAAAGTTCTAATTAAAGTTTAGAATGTAAAAAAACGTTGGCATAGCAGAGCGTGGTTTCGATCCACGGACCTCTGGGTTATGGGCCCAGCACGCTTCCACTGCGCCACTCTGCTACGAGTCAAGTAACGCAAAATATAATTCTATTATTTAGTCATGGTTTTCTGTTTACTTTTTGTTATTTTGCTGTTATTTAGTTTACTCAATAGTGTATCTAATAGTACGCGCAAGAAAAACGAAAATCTTTTCATCTTTTCTGTTACCCCTGTATATAGAGGTATACCAAAATTTCATCAACATTGGTCTAGCTGATTAGCCGTGAAAGCGTAACAGATATTTTTTCTTTCAAACATTTTGACTTTCGAATTTAAATTTATTTATTTATTTGTCTCCTAGATTGTGTAAACATTTAGATGTTAATTATATAATACAGTATCATCAATCGTCCTTATAAAGACCTGCAACTTACTAATAATTATCTATTTTATATGCATAATTATTATATTCAGTCGATTACAAAGTCTTATACGTAATACAAAGAAAAATTGAATTAAATGTTAGATTATTTTCAATACAATAATATTTTTAACTATCTTATTAAATAATTACCAATAAAGGTAATAATGATATTATACATCTGACAAGTAGCGGCCTGTTACAATCCCACTGCTGGGAATACGTCTCCTCTCTCCATTTCTGGAGAGAAGGGTTGGAGCTAAGACCTACCACGCTGCTCCAATGCGGATTGGTAGGTTACACATATCTCCAGAATTCTTTAGAGAAATGTAGGTTTCCTCACGATGTTTTCCTTCACCGAAAAGCGTGTGATAAATTGCAATTACCATTTAGACACATGAGTTTTAATAGAAAAACTCATTGGTGCCTGCCCGGGCTTAAACTCGTGTTCCCCTCGAAAGAGTCGCACGGTCTCACCGCTAGGCTATCACAGCTCTATACTAAATCTATATCTGACAAGTATTTATTAAGTGAATAATGTCTTTTTACCTACAACATGTACTTGCATTACAATATTAAGTAAATAAGTAAAATATGTAGCAAGTGTTATATTAGTCGTGACTAATACCCCAGATTAAAACACAATAAAATGAGAGGTCTCATATGTTATAAAGTGTTAATATGATTTTGTTTACCAACGAGATTGGCAAAATGTTTGCCAGATCGATAGCCAATTGGTTGATTCATTGAAGCTTGATATATTCGTATATAGGGTAAACCATATTGTAATGACTAATCGGCGAGGCGTTTATTAACAACTAGATTTTTCGCGCGGCTTCGCTCGCGAGGAATTTGTTCTGCCACAGTGTCTAATATAATTAAATTTATGATTCACAAATTTGCTCATAGTGGCTTCCACATTAAAGAGAGGTATATGCTGTCGCGGACTTTTATTTAGAACTATTAAAAACAAACAATACTACGGTACATCATCTTTGTGGAACTCTAATGGTTTAGGCAGCGTACGCCGAGATAGCTCTCAGAGGCCAGATTTTTTCCGACTGTATTGACATGTATCGTTATATTACATAGAACCATTACAAATTGTAGCCTATATGTTATTCTGATGTATAACTTATATAACTGTAAAGTTTTGACCAAATCCGTCCAGTGGTGTTTTCGTGAAAGAGTAACAAACATCCATTCACACTCACAAACTTTCGCATTTATAATATTAGTAGGATTTTTATTGACAAAAACTTTAATAGTGTAGCAATATATTAAGTTATCAAATTATAGCGGCAACAAATAATAAATCCGATCAGTTTTAATACCCTGTACTAATTATTTATAAATATTATCAATAGATAGTATGAACTTTGCGTAGTAGTTTTTTAATTTCTAATGCACGGCTTAAGATCGTGAACCTCGCATATAAGTTTTATATTAAAAAATAGGTATGTTCTTAATTCATATTTAAAATTCATCACGGGCTAAAGGAAACCATCGTTAGATAACCGGAATATCTTTAGACAACTGATATGATAGCATTACTTAATAGTATTTATTGCGGATTATAAAAAAATAATTTTATTATTACTTTTGTCTGCAAAGTAACGTCTATTTGTATAAATTATTATTAGTTACTTATTCTTTGAATTAACCAGGTTTCTTTTATAATATGGTTAAAATGCTGTAGGCATTTCTCAATAAACAAATAGGTGAGTTAATTAACTCGTCTAATTAACGAGTTTCGGTGAAAACAATACGTATAAACAGCGCCGCAATTTCAACACAATACCTATTGTCGATGGAATACCAATATCTCATAATACGGTAATTGTCTTCAAAATGTTTTTTCGTTCAAAGGTAATAATAAAATTATTTTGCTATAATCCGCTATACATTAAATAGAAAAAATATATAGTGCTAAATGTATAGTGGACTATCCGTTTTTTCATACCCGTTACATGCAGGATTCGTAAAAACACATGCACAAACCTCCACCACTGCCACCACAATACACAAGCACTACACACGTTCACTATCACAAACTCAACAATCGCAAAGCGTTTTGCGATTTTGTCGTGGAGTCTTATCTCCTGATGATACTTCGGTTGAAACGATTGTTGAGTTCTTGATAATGAACGTGTGTAGTGCTTGTGTATTGTGGTGGCAGTGGTGGAGGTTTGTGCTTGTGTTTTTACGAATCCTGCATGTAGCGGGTATGAAATAACGGACAGTCCACTATACATTTAGCACTATATATATTTTCTATTTAGCGTATAGCGGATTATAGCAAAATAATTTTAATTATTACTTTTGTATCATGGATCTCCGCAAAGTAACGCCCAATTCTATAAATTGTTTTTTTGTTATTGGTTACTGGTTTGCACTACATTATCTTATAAAATAGTTGTGAAGCGTGCAAACTTAGAACGCGTAGATTCTTTTGCCGTTTTGTATCGTACTGAAATACTACTTTGTTTAATTTCCATATTGTACAAAAGTAATAATAAATATATTTTGTATAATATTTGATATTGCAAATATATCCACGATAATGGAAATAGAAAATATTTGTAACGCTAAATGTAAAGTGGACTATCCATTTGAATACCTGAGATTCATATGCTTGATTGATAATAACGCCACCGCCACTACAATACACAAGCACTACACAAAATCATTATCACAAACTCAACAATCGTTTCGCTCTGCAACCAAAGGATCATCAGGAAATAGACTCGACAAAATAGCAAGATTTGCGTTTGCGACATACCTCTGTAGTAGGGATGGACAGAATCACCAATCACTTAGTGATCATGATATGATTCACTCATCATACAGCATCATCTGCTACTGAATTTTAGATAACTGCTATTGCTGACGTTATAAATGGCACGCCTTAAATAGGCAGTTTGTGTTACACTTTCATAGCTCGTTCGCAGAAGCAATATCGATGGAATTTGGCACAATTGACGCTTATATACAAAATTATAAAAAAACCGTCTTTCCTTCGGTACTGAGGAAAAAACATCAATACTAAATTATGAATACGAAAGTCTGTCTGTTACGTTTTCTCGGCTAATCCAGGGGACGAACTTTGATACAATTCACATTATAAGATTCTATGATAAAATTGTGCAATCAATTTTATCTTTGCCATTACAGCCGTTTAAAAATCCTGTTAAAAGGAGACTGATACAGACAGCCTATCATACTATTGAGGATTATATGAATGCGTCGATATAGCTTCTCCTCTACCCTGTACAAGACAGTAATAACTGAATAAATGTAACTAGTAATAAGAATTATATTTTGTAGAGAGCAACCGCTGAGTTTTTTGCTGGCTCTTCTGGATAGGAACAGCTTTCCGAATCAGCAGTAGAGTTGACGATTCAAAAGCACTTGTTTACATGAATAAAGAATATTGAAATTTGAATTTAAAACATAAAAGATAATCTGGGCACGACTATTCTTGCGCTCGCTCCACAAAATTATTACGAGGCGCGCATAACATGAGGGACTGGTGAGTAAAGGTCCGAGCCAAAACTCAAGCAAGCAGGCAAGTATCAGCGGCCTCGTCCCGAGTCAATGTTAAAATGTAACTCAACCGCACTCTAGTGGTTCATAAGTGGGCATTTTTAAACCTAAAAGCGAACATAATCAGGTATGATTTGCAAGAAATACTCACAGGGTGATGGTCGAGATTTGTCGTAGCGGTCAGAAGATCCAAAATTGCTGAGAAGGAGCCTCGTGCTGCTCGTCTGTACCCTTCAGGCGGGGACTCAGCGGCGCCGCCCGCCACACTCATCGCAGACTGGGACCACTGAAATAGAAAAATATCAAGCTTCGCGAATTTTACATTTACACAATGCCAACTCAAAATGACTGGGCCGTTGGTACAGTTGGCAGTGAGCCTGCCTTTAGTTCCTTGGGTCACGGGTTCGATTCCCGCCGAGGATCAACATTTTCTATAGACAATTTGTCGGTTCTTCGAGCCTGGATGTAAATTTGTATTCAGTTATGTATTTAAGATTATATATTTACTAGTTGTATGTCACCCATAACACAAGTATTCAGTTACTTACTTTGGTTCGGACGACTGTCTGTGTAGGTGTCAAATATATATATTAAAAAAAAAATTAGTAATAGAAATACCACTGTAGGTCAAATTCTTCTTAAAATTTAACATATTCGTTATTGAAATAAAGTTGATAAGAACTTTTAAATAGTAAACTCTAGCGGTGGTCTAGAAGACGAACAATATTGACTAACTGATATAATAATGTTTTATTAAAACGTGACAATATCGGAAATGGCAAGAATTTCGTTCTGGAACATAAATATTGTGAGCATGTGGCACGTTCCAAGGTAATGTGTTATTACATTTTTACCTTATAGCTCATAATACGAAATGATACTACGGAGCATTACCATTGTCTAAATGTGTATTACACAGATTTAGAATTCTGTAATCCTGAGAATACAATAAAGCTGTACAATAAATCTTTTTCTTTCATATACCATAATGACGTAGTTCACTGAGTGACCATCCGCTCACATGTATCTATAAAAGAATATTTACGTTACAAAATTGTCTAATAGTTTAAGTTTTGCTATATCTTTTATGGACCTAAAGGACTAAATAGATTAAAGAACGTTAATTAATAAATAATTTCTGTAGAACTAAAGGACTAGATCATTATTAAATTTTAAAAAAAACATTTTTTTTCGTATACTTTTTGCAAATGCAAGCGTGGTTCGTTCTTATTAGTATCCTTCTTCAAAAATTACATCAATATTTCAAATTAAAATACGTAATGATGATTATTTATCAAATAAAAATTTGCATGGCAGTTCTGTATCGAGACGCCGTTTTTTCCAAATATTTTGTAACTCCCTGGTTTCTTTATCTAGTATAAATAAATAAGTTGCAGTTCAGCTGGGAGCGGGCGGACTCAAAGTTCAGATTTTGTGGATCGATGCCATACATTAATAGCTCCGGCCAATTTAACTATTTACTTTTCCCGGTGACGCTGTAAAGCATACAGTCAGTTCGAAAAAAAGGCATGAATTAAACAAACTCTCGCACAAGGTTACTTGCTTGTATTATGCAGCAAATGTCGAGTTACTAGGCGAGCAGCACAACGCAGGAGTTCTTCAATAATTCACGCCGCGAACCTGTAAGGCCTACACTTCGCGAATCTCGCAAGGGATTAAAACAGCTTTTCAGTACTCCTTTGTTTGCGTGGTTCATAAAATATTTTTGAGATGTTCAGGTAAAATGTAAAGCTGTCAGTCAAGTCTTTCTTCTTGTAAATGGAATTTATGATCATGTCGTAAATAATGAGAAGCTATTCAACACTTATAATATATTAGCAATGCCCCGCGGTTTCACCCGCGTCCATACAGATCTCGTGGTAGTGGAAAGTCTACGAAGTCGGACTATAGATTTATTTTGTAGATTATTTAATTATAAAAAATGGGTATGATTAGTATTCTTGGAATAAGAGCTAACTCACCAAGTGCTATAACGGTCGCTACAATGAATTTGTTATGGCGTTATTTGCTTTCGATTTACATTCTTAAATTCGTTAAAAATTTAATGGGATAAGGATTAATACAGAGATATGAATAAAATGGTTTGATTATTATCGGCACTTTTACCAACTTTTACAATGTAAAAAAGTAGTTATATTGGCATAACTATAATAGTTAGACATATGGTATCGCGGACTTTTTTGTGGATATTGATACGTTCTATAATACTGCAGAACATTTTTTGTTTTATCATCAATAGTTTCCGCAGCGCACGCGATTAAAGATGTTTACGACTAAATTTTTTTCAACTTATTACAATTTTATTAGGGATCCTCATTTTTTTTGAAAATGACATATAACCTATGTTGCTCAGTGAAAAAGCAGCTTTCCAATGGTGAAAGAATTTTTGAAATCAGACCAGTAGTTTTTGCGTGAAAACGTAACAAACATACATACATACAAACAAACAAATAAACAAACATACAAATCTTTCCTCTTTATAATATTAGTATAGATATTTCGGCTACATACAGTATAAATATTATATTAAAATAAAAGGTGAGGTAATTTTCCGATCGATTTACAACTTGTCTGTAAAAGCGATGAAGGTGATTCGGGATTTCAATTTCACTGCCCCAACTACAGAAATTAAAGTCCGAAAATATATTTTTTTATAGATGTGTCTAAACCATATAGTTATTATTATACTTGAGTATAGGAGTTAGGTTAAAATGTGTCCATCAACAATAAAGGGAAAGAAAATGAATATCGTTCTACGCAGTCATATGACACACTTTTTTTGCAAAACTATTTCATGAAAGTGTATTTCGCTTCACAAGTCCTATAAACTAGACGGACCTTCGTCAATGCCTAATATATTGAATGGAATATTTGAGACGCAAATGACAAGCTGTGACTATTATTGCCGACTCGATTTTATTGTCCCGTTTTAACAAGTTCACGCCGGCGCGACCCAACGGGTGTTCTAGGGGCCGGTGTGACCCACCTGTGGGTCACACATCACTACTCCGTGAGTAACACTTGAAGTACGTACTTTGATGACTAATTTAAGACAAATTCATATTCATCTTAACACAATTACTCTATAATATATCTGTCGAACAATTTAGCTTATTTGGCGGGGTAAGATATAGGATTAAATAAAACCATTTTTCTTTCGGGAACGTGAAAAAACCACATAGTACATTATTGTAGGTATTTAAACATTTAAATTGACTTGAACGGAGACGCGAGTACAGCTTGTTTTTGTAAAGACTATTTGAATATTTTATTCTATTAATATGTAGACAAAGTAATAATGATAAGAAATATCAAAGATGAATCATTCAATCGGTTGTATAGAAACTAATATTCATTGAAATTGCTCATGGGGATATAGCTCAGTGGTAGAGCATTCGACTGCAGATCGAGAGGTCCCCGGTTCAAACCCGGGTGTCCCCTGAATAAATCATTTTATTTTTTTCCTTCCTTTTCAGTTTATTCTTTACATGGAAATCATTAGAAATACTAAAAAGGAAATTACACAATTTTTAATCCTATAGTAGTACATCTAGTTTTTACAGAGCGTGAATTCAAATAAACATCGGAATAGCCGTCTATCTAAAATCTATAAAATTTACTCATCAACAAAATTAAAATGTTATAATTTGAAATCGTTTTTATTCATTGATATGGCTATTATAAGAACTGAAATCTATTCAAACTCATTATTCTATTTTAAACTTAAATTTATAAATGACTGACGAGAAAAAAAATGCTCGATAGGTTTTTCTTATTTATGAGAATAATCAAGTTAATAATATTATTTATCTAATAATTATTTAAAAATAAACTAGAATTTGTACTCTAGTTTTTGATTATTATCACTTGCTTTCCCAATCAATGAAACAACACCAAAAATAAGATTAGTTATCATGATGAGATTCCTACATATTTTTAAAATATGTAATCTGCTATTTTTAATTCTAATGAAATACAAAAGTAATAATAAAATTATTTTGCTATAATCCGCGCGGATTTTGCTATAATTCGCGGATTATAGCAAAATAATTTTATTATTACTTTTGTATTATGGATCTCCGCAAAGTAACGCCTAATTCTATAAATTATTCTAATGAAATGTTAAATGTAGAACTGCAGAAGAAAATCAAAATATAAACAATGTCAATGACATTCATGTCCTAACATCATAGATGTATCGTATGTAGGGGAGCTATAGAGAGAGCAAAGGGAGATATGAGAGCAGGCCTATAAGTGAGAATGTCACATATAATAAAAGGGGAGGATGAAACTCGTATACTTATCTCTGTCTAATCACACACACAAAAGAGAGACAGATAGTCTCATTTGCTTTCTCTTTTCTCTCCATTGACACATTTTAAGCTGGCTCCCCTACTCTAGTATAATAACTCTACGGTTAAAAATTTATGCGTAATATGTAGAGTCCTGATGACTCTCCATTTACAAAATTAAAAGAATAAAACAAATGGAAGCGCGTGAAATCTCATTTGAATTTTATTTCACAGGTTCTGTAATATCATTTACCCGAGTTAATTTAATTAATGCAACCTATTTCTAGGAGTAATTTTATTAAAAACAACTTGACTATAAACACTCATATAATGCACTGCGCGGTCTAATTAAATGTATTACTTTGTGGAATATATTTCTATAGTAGTAGAAAAAACGTAACTTTTAATGTTTATACGTTTTTCATTTTAGATATGTATTTTCAATGCTGAGCTCTGATCGTTGGTGACGTTTACTACAATATCGCGTATATGCACGTAATAGTTCTTTATAAAAATCAATAGATCTATTTTTTGCCTATTTGCAGAGGATTGAACCTTAGACCAACCATGCCCCTCCAATACGAATTGATACGTTACAAATATCTCAGGATTGTTCCATACTTCGTAATGATATTTTCCAACAACAGAAAGCGCATGATAAATTATTAAGTTTAATTAGGCACAGCAGTTTCTGTACGAAACACAATTGCACGGGACCTTTACACTCGACGCACTGGTGGCTCGGGTGTCGATTCGGGTTTTTTCCTTTGGAATTGTACGTTAATTGGGTAGCTTGAGTGAATATAAGGACGGATATATACTTGGTCAACTATTTTTTACTACACTAATGAAACAACCAAAGCCTTCGATAAGGTCTGGCACGCAGGCTTAATTTACAAGCTGCTCCAACTAAATATACCAGACAGACTTGTACTCATCTTACGAGAGTACCTGAGTAATCGCACCTTTCGTTATCGCATAGACGGTACTTTATCGTCTCGCCGCACAATTCGTGCTGGTGTCCCTCAAGGATCTGTGCTGGCACCCTTATTGTACTCGCTCTACACGAGTGACATTCCACGGGCGCCTATCAAAGAGCGTACACATCTTGCCCTTTTCGCGGATGACACCGCTGTATTTACCACATCCCGCCGGCCTCAAGTAATAACTAGACGTCTCCAGAAAGCGGTAGACAGCCTCGGACGCTGGTTCCGCCAATGGAGAATCGAAATAAATCCGGATAAAAGTGCAGCCATGCACTTTATCGGTAATTGCTTTCGATCTCACATAGACACGCCTACGGAAATTTCCCTTTACAATACACCGATTCACTGGCAACAGAAAGTCAAGTACCTAGGTGTCACCTTTCAACCTTCCATGACCTTCCACGAGCACATACACATAGTCTGCAATAAGGCTGCGTATGTCATGGGGCGACTTTATCCGATGTTATGCAAGAAAAGTAAGATGTCGCTCCGCAACAAAGTGACACTCTACAAAACTTGCATAAGACCAATAATGTCCTATGCGAGCGTTGCGTTTGCGCACGTTTCAAAGGTCAGATTGCTCAGGCTCCAAAGACTTCAGAACCGATTTATGCGGACAGCCACTGGGTGTCCGTGGTTCATGCGGAACGTTGACCTCCATAGAGACCTCGATCTCCCTACCATTACTCACCTTTTTAAACGTTTTTCGAAATCTTACTTCGAGAAATCTGAGGTACACTCGAACCCCCTTATTTCAGTTGCTTCTACCTACATCCCAGTTAGGTCCGACCATCGAAAATATAGGCGTCCAAAAAGCGTCTTGTATGACCCCGACGATCAAATAACGATCGCCAACACAGATACACGTAATACACACACACAGCGTCTTCGCCGGCGAAGACGAGGTCCCAGTTTTCTGACGTCGGTCGGTCGTGGCTTCTCGCCACCCTTCCGACGCCGCAATGACTAACCTAAGTCATACCATCAACCCTCCACTACACGTCGCCCAAAGCCGTGGTCCGGCCTCACAGGAGGCACCCTTAGGACGACGTTCCCCGACTTAAGTAGAGCTTCTGCGCTCTACTCCCTGCATTTCGCAACCTCGACGATGCTTCTGTGCTCGCCCGTCCCGCCCGGTGACGCTGTTAAAGCCATTAGGGCTAACAGCATACAGTCAGTTCGAAAAAAAAAAAAAATTATGAAACATAATGCCCTTCTTACCTGATCGGTGAGCGCAGGGTCCGCCCCGTGCGCCAACAATAGCTCGACGATGTCATTGGCGTCGGCCGCGCACGCCGCATGCAGTGCCGACGAACCTACCTACGAGTATTGAAAAACTGTCTTTACTTATGATATCCTAGTAACAGAAAGGTATTTTACTCTAGTTACTTAACTAACTAGTTAGTTTTTACTGGCAACTTCGGTTGCGTGGAATTCAGTACAAAGTTGCCTACATTATTTACCTGCATGATAATTAAAGCTTTAACTACCTAAAAATAAACACGACCTATCGTTCCGACTGGTCGTGAAAATAGAATAAATTGATAAAAACGTGGACGTAAATGAACATAATTCTCTGCAAATAATTCATAACTGTAGGAGATAAGAATTTCGAACATACTTCCATCCTAATATTATATGCAAAAGTCTGCCTGTTTGTTTTCACGAGCAATCTACTGAGCCAATGTTGATTAAAAGCTTTGTATACCGGGGTCACGCAACGTTTAATACTGTATCTGTCTAAAAAGCTTTTCATATATCCAATTGTACGTGACCACTTTTCAAAACTTAGTATATCTATATACTAAGTTATCGTTAAAAGATTTATGCTATGGCGGACTAATCTGTATCCCTATAAAAGAAAAATATCTTCTACCATACATTGTTATGCTATATCTAAAAGGGTAGCGTTTTCGATAAAGCTCCCAGGTGGCTTGACTTTTCCATATTTTGAAATTTTCAACAAATACAATTATATATTATCAAATTTAAAGTCTTTCGCGAGAATCACTTTTTCTGTTCCACTTTTTGAGTTTAACGCGAAAAGTCTATCAGACAGACAGATGGGGCAGGCTATGTTTTAAAATATGTAAGGTCAATGATTACTTAATTGAATGTAAGATTAATGTAAATAAAACAATGTAAATAATAAAACAATTTGTTGGTTCTTCGAGCGTGTGTGTATATTTGTATTTAAGTATATATTTAAAATTATATATGTAGTACATCTACAAGTTGTCCGTCACCCATAACACAAGCATTAAGTTACTTACTTTCCAAGTATGAATTTACTTACGGACAACCGTTCGTGTGTGTCCCATATATTTATTTAATTTATAATGTAGTATCCTAGGACCACTTACGTTGTTTTGTAAGTGCACGTCAGCGCCAAAAGCTAGTAAATGCTCGACAATACCTCGGCAGCCTTGCGCACATGCCATTTGCAATACCGTCACACCGTTCTAAGAAGAAAAAGGCAAATTAAACTTATTTTAACATGGGAACCTTATGGCAATGTGCCAAGGACATGTATTGAAAATAAATGAATAAATAGAGGTTTTTTTTCAATCAAAACAATATTATATAGTTGTCAAAATTTCCCTACGTTACAGTAAATAAAATTGATGATATCTGCGCTTCTTATTTGCTCTTCTGGTGTTGAATTATTGATATATAATATTTTAACACTTCAACGACCTAGTTACAACTTTTGTTGACCTGGCAGTAATAATAATATTTCAAGTTCTATGCAATTTGAAATTGCCTACTGATCCAGATCTAATGCTTAGCTAAGGGGATAGCACCATTTATGTTTGAGTAACATTAAATAAATGAAAAACTTTAAGTTGTTATTAAATAAGGCTGAATGGTATCGCTACTTTATTCTGTGTTATGTTTCTCGTGACAATCAAATATTTAAAAAAAGGGTTTTTGGCTTAGCTAGCATATTATATTATGGGCGGTTTATCGAACTTTAAAGGTTCGACCTCCTTCGCTACTCGGTGAATAAAGCATCAACACATACAAATAAGTAAAGTTACACCTTCCAGAATATAAACAACACTAGGTAACATAAGAAATCCTTAAAGAAAATTTTTTTTGGTTAGAGTTTTATCACTAGTTTTGTGGGCTTTTATTAAAAAAGTAAACTACACAAACAGTTATAAATACTAGAGTAGGGGATGCCATAGGCAGGCCTGTAAATGATAGTGACACAATAATTAATGAGAGGGAAGGTGATACTTGTATCATCTTTGTATAACACATAAAAAAGGGAGATACATAGATCACTCTCGTTTGCTTTCACTTTATTTGTATTTTGGTACATTTTAGGCTAGCTTTCCTACTAGTAAATAATAACTTAAATAGTGAAATAGTCTTGTCGAAAAATGAAATTATCATTAATTAATTAATAAAACTAACTAACTATCTATTACTAAATAAATGAATGGTACTACTACTTACTAGGAGTAAACGTAGTAAATATGCAAAGATTTAGTGTTCCAAATAGTTGTACCAGGCGATCATAAACTTACATTATCTGTGGCGTTAACGTTGCAACCCGTATCAAGAAGTACTCTCACTAGTTCCGTGTGTCGGTGCACGGCGGCCTGATGAAGCGGGGTGCGACCGTAGTTGTCTCGCGCCTCACGCGAAGCGCCTTTTGTTACTAGGAGCGCAGCGGTGTCACAGTGGCCTCCTTCGCACGCCACGTGTAGAGCCGTTCGACCAACCTGTTTTATTTCGTAAACTAGAATTTGGATTTTTTTTTGGTGCTAAACTTGCACTCGATATTAATATAATTTATAAAAAAATATATATTTTGTTTCTAACACCAACTCTTTATCTCATTTTAGCGAATTTAAGTTTGTAAAGTTAATACTCAGTTTTATAACTACAAGCATTTTTAAGCGGTGATCGAAGTCAGGAGTGCTTAATTGGAAAGTTTAAGTTTTTAGTTGGTCCTTTATGCCATAATCTGGTAGATGTGTCATAAATACATAAATTTATAATATACAGACTCGGGGCTAGCAAGATGCAAGGTATCAGAACTGTGGTCGTCGCAGCCCAATATAAAAATTAAAGCTACAGAGTTTTGAATGTACTATAAATATAAAATGACAATATATGCTGTCTCCATGCGTACGAGTATATGTATATACTAGTTGATGCATGCGCTTTTGTTTGATGTATTGAGCGAAAAACTCCCCTATACCATTCTTGAGCCTACCTAAAACTATTATAATATATCTATAAACATACACAATTACATAATTATAATATAATTTGCGAATTGATGCGTCATTTAAATGTATTATGTATTATTTATTATTCCATGTATATGAATTAAAGAAACTAAATAATATTTATTTTACTTGAGAAGCTATTATAGTGAAACACGTATAACTGACCGTTTATTTTAATGTGTTTTATTTCATTTCTGTCGGATTACTGTTATTTTTTATACCATCTTTTGTTATTTCAGTATTCGTGCCGACCAAATGCCTGTAGGCGTACTCCATTAAAACGAGAGCCGAGTTTATTTGTCATTTCCAATAGTTGTTATTCCAGTAGCTTTGAAGTGGTTCTTTTGTTTTTGTACAATGAAAAACCAATTAATTTGAATTCAACGATAAACAAGCTATTCGAATTTGAACAGGTTTACGGTAGCCGTTCGAAGCGAACCTTGTACTGCGGGTGACAGATGTTAAGTGCATTGAATCACAAACCTTGGCGGCCATGTTTATTGGAAAATTCTGGTTACATTAATTTGTAATTGAGCTGCTCTTCAATTATATGTTCGCCTGGTTGAAATAGTTTTTGTTTTCTAGGTGTCAGCGAGTTTGCAGTGCGCGAAAGCTAGGCAAGGAACGATAGTGTCAATTTATTTTTCATTATTTTTCAATCTCTTTTAACACGTTATTTTTAACTTAACTACTTAACTGGGCATTTACATTACAAATTATTGGTTAACAATTGTGTAAAAGTATCAGATTTTGTGTAAAAATAGAGTTGACGGGTACAGCAGACATAGAGCCCTCACCTCTAAGCTTTTTTAAAATACATAGAATCATAATTTTCATTTACAAATTAATCATACACGATAATGCAATTTATCACGCATTAAAAATAAATAAGTAGTAAATTGTTGCTTGATAATGAATGACTGTTGTTTCGCTTGGTGATGATAATGATTCAGTCGTTACATGACGTTCTGATGGGCGATTGAATGGTTGATGGATTGGTGAGTACTTTTGTTTACAAAAGTAATAATAAAATTATTTTGCTATAATCCGCGATACAGTAAATAGAAAATATATATAGTGCTAAATGTATAGTGGACTATACGTTTTTTCATACCCGTTACATGCAGGATTCGTAAAAAACATATGCACAAACCTCCACCACTTCCACCACAATACACAAGCACTACACAGGTTCACTATCACAAACTCAATAATCGTTTCGCCCCGCAACCGAACCATCATCAGGAGATAGACTCCACGACAAAATCGCAAAGCTTTGCGATTTTGTCGTGGATATATATTTTAATATATATTTTCCTGCATGTTACGGGTATGAAAAAACGTATAGTCCACTATACATTTAGCACTATATATATTTTCTATTTACTGTATCGCGGATTATAGCAAAATAATTTTATTATTACTTTTGTATTATGGATCTCCGCAAAGTAACGCCTAATTCTATAAATTACTTTTGTTTAATTTAAGTCTACTACCGTCAACACCAAGCTGAGGGTCTACGGTGCCTACGTCCGCTCGCGTTTGACGTATGCGGCACCCGCCTGGTACGCGCTTTGCTCGGCGTACCAGAGGCGAAGACTGCAAGTCCAGCAGAATCGATGCCTGCGATTGATCGTAGGAGCCCCGAGGTATGTGCGGAACGACGTCGTGCACCGAGATACCAAGATGCCGACCGTGGAGGAGTTCGTTCGTCGCTTAGCGCGCCGACTGTTCGCGCGAGCGCACTACAGCGCGCACGAGCACCTTCACGACATCGCGCCACTCCATGCACGACCTCCGGAGGGATTTCCTCTGCCTCGCGAGCTCCTGCGATCACCGTCACCGCGACCCGACGCGGAAGACGACGACGACGACGAGGACGACGCAACGGGCACAAGGGCAACACCACCGGACTTGACTATACCACCACCTGATGTGACACACCCACCGGATATGACACCACCCGAATTTGACGCAGCGGTCTGGGAGTTACTATTCCCAGACCGCCACACCTGAACCAGACTTCCCTCAGGTCACCTAGGTGACCTGGGCCAACCGGCCCGAATATTGACCAGGCCCACAAGGCCTGCGAGGACAAGCCCGGGCAAGGAGGTTCGCCTCGAGGCCCGTCCCCCGGCACCCTCAAAAAGGTACCGAGAAGACCCACCACAAGTCTACTACAGACAGACAAAGAAAATGAAGGAGCCCATACATTTTGTGCAGCTTCCAGTTGAAATACTAAAGTATGAACAGTAAATGTGCTTTTACTGTTCTATGTAGGTTTAATTCTATACAATCAATAAATGTATATGAGTTAAGTTATATATATTAATCCGCAATTACTAAACATTAAAGCATCACCAAAGAAAAAACAACTTATTCGCTTACGAGTATGATCTTTGGAAGCAGTGATCGCAACGCATGAATAAGCATTTTTTATTTAACAAAACTTTGCTATATAAAGTCTTGTTAATTGGAGTTTAATGTAAAATTAGAGGCAGTTATAATAAAACTAAAGAAAAACATGTTTTAGTTACCATCTAATGCTTTGTTTTTTGTGTAAAAAAAGGCCGCAAAACGGTTACCGTTAAAACTGGAACACAATATGGCGGCTATGGTACCAGGCTGTAATAACTGTGCAGGAGTAACAGAGCAATAGTACTCCGCTACTCTACAACAGCGAGGTAGCAATCTCACTGTGATTTGATTTTAAATCTAATTTCCTTCGTCCGGGCACTGCTAAGTGCATTTTACTATTTTAATGATGAAATCAATATAATATATATAATGACTATTATAGTGACATAGACTTGTTCAATATTAGTAGGAAAAAACTAGACATAGAAATTTTTAATAGACATATTAGTGCACATATAGTACTATGAAATACACACTCACACAATCATACATTCACAATAACAGACACACACATACAAACACTCACTCACACACACACACACACACACACACACACACACACACACACACTAACCCTTACATCCTCAAATTTCATGTTGTTTTTTTTTTGGTTGGTTTTTATTTGATAATCTGTAAGTTTATAAGTTCCATAATGAATAATTAGTGATAAGATTAGCTTAATACTATTAACAGTGTAATCCTAAATTGGCTTATTTTATAATGTATAGTTATAGTTTGTATTAAATTGTTAAAACGCTGTTGGATTACTAAATAAATAAATAAAAATAAAAATAAAAAATAGATATTTATTTATAGTTCGAAATTACTTAATTCGAGACAGACACTGTACACATAAAAGATCTATTGCAATGGTTTAAAAGATATTTTTCTTCGAAAGTCTTTATAAAAGTTCTGTATAATTAATTAGTTTTAACACAAAAAATTAAGACATCAATAAATGTATAATTTAATTTAAAATGTTTATGGCGGCTGTAGTCTTTCGCGCGAGAGCGCTTGATGTCTCGCCCGAGACTCGGTAAATTGTAGAACCTGATTTTATGTCGGTCGCCAGTGCCTCGGCGGTTCAGCGATTAGCTGCACTGATAACATTTGAGATTGTCGGTTACTACTAAGATATCGTTAAGAACTTTATTTTCTGGTCTATAATTATTACCCAGAACAGAAGTTAAATATTATTGCGACGAAAAAACCCAAATAGCTGTTTACTCATATAACCTAATCCGCTTATCAAATAGAACTCCAGAATCTTACCGTAATATGATACGAGAACCTAAAACCATTTTCGTTACTGGTCTTTATTGTATTACATGTCGAAATCCTTTTATAGAATCAACGTAAGTCGGCTTGACAGACAATGTGAGGGGACTTTGCTTTATAATGGGTAGTGATATCGTATTGCTATTAAACAATTCATAGGTACTTAAATATTTTATGGTTCATGCTCTTTCTACACGTCTAGGGGGTTAGTAAAAAATAAATAATGTAAATTAATTAAAAAAATATAAAGGTAAAAGTATATAAATTAAAAACTACATATCAAGTCAAAAGTAGATATCAAGTCATAGAGTAAATATATACTATTTAGTTCCTCAAAGATTTTGCGACTCCTGCTTGATCTCCTTGAAATTTTGAATAATCGTTCAATAGCGGGTTATCTTTTTATTTTATCTATATCTATACTATCTATACTAATATTATAAAGAGGAAAGATTTGTATGTTTGTTTGTATGTGTGTATGTTTGTAATGTTTTCAGGACTACTGGACCGATTTCAAAAATTCTGCTGACTGATCGCCCTGTTTCTTGCTGGTTCTTCTAGGTAAAAGCACCTTTCCGAACCAGTCGTAGCTTTACTGTAATTAGACAATTCTAAAGTGCTTGTGAAAGCCAATTTGAATAAAGATTTGAATTTGAATACCTTATTAACGGCGTCAACGTAAGCTCTTTTTTCCAGCAATAATTCCACGACGCTGGTATATCCAGAGCGAGCTGCTAGGGCCAAGGGAGAGTCACCCGCCGCATCGCTACCTTGAACTTTCGCACCGATTGACAAAGCGTATGCTGCTACTTCTTTAGAACCGCGTGCGCACGCACATTGAAGAATATCGTTGCATTTCTATAGGTAAATAATAAATTTACATTATTATTATTAAAAATCAGGCTGTCATAGCCCAGCGGTGAGACGTTGCGACTGAGTTCAAAACCGCGAGCATGTACCAATGGGTGTTTCTATTAAAACTTATGCGTCTATTCGATAACTGCAATTTATCAGACGCTTTTCGGTGACGGAAAAGATCGTGAGGAAAAGGAAGGATGATAGGTCTTAGCTCCAACCCTTCTCTCCAGAAACGGAGAAAGGAGGCCTATGCCCAGCAGTGGTATTGTAACAGGTCATTACTTTGCTTACTTACTATTATAAATGCGGAAGTTTGTCTGTCTCTTAAGCTTTCACAGCAGGTTTATATAGTCCACGTATAGAATTTAAAAAATCCATTTTTAAATTCTATACGTGGACTTCATTCGAGAATTTTAGAAATGCATTATATTGCGTATAATGGATTGTTGAGGGTATTTTAAACTCTAAAGTGAAGACAATAAAAAATAAAGTATACATTTGTATGAATCGAAAATTTTTAAATATCAACTGTTGTTTCTTGTGCTGTGAATTGTTATACAGGAAATGGGGTTTGCAACTGAGTGCGATAGTTCGCTGCAATAAGATAAATGATCTTATACATCATTTAGGTTATATAAACCACAACTACAAAAAAGGAGTTGTTATCGATAAAGCCATATATACGCCTTCTGTAAATAGAGTAACCAATTGGTTTTTTGTTTTAATTTTAATTCCTAATTTAAACAAGTCTTTTAGCCATTAACAAGCTTTTATTAAAAACTATTGCAATTTTAATTTAGTTAATTAGACGTATATCGATTAGAGATTATGAAGAGATGCGGAAGTCAAAATTACGCTTCGATACTATCTAATTGTGGAGCAATGGACTTTTCTCTTTTTGAGAGCTTAAGCCCACCATAATGGGGAATTTCTCTAGATGTTGTACCTCTGCTCCATACGATCTTTTCCTCCTACTTGAAGGGCAAGATGACATGAATTAAGCACATAAGTTTTATGGTAATCTCATGACTATGCCTTTTAGAAGTTTGAACCATTGACCTGTTGGGAACGGTTCACACGCTCGCGCCACTTAGACATAATGTCTAGATTACAAAATAAATAATCACCTCAATATTTAATATCTAAGAAATAGACTACTTACTTACTAACTTCTTTACTTTTACTTACTTAGCTAATTTTTGTACTCGCTATGTCTGAAATATAGAATAGGACTCCATACCTTGTTAGTGGCTGCAAGGCAAGCGCCCGCTTGTACCAGAGTTTGTACAGCAGTTAGATGTCCATGCCACGCTGCCATCAACAGAGGTCTCATTCCGAACTATAGGAAACAATAATATTAAAATACAATCACGGCGATTGTGTATTGTGTGTAAAACAAAACTGAATAATATTACTGTAAGGACATCGTGATTTCCAATTTGTTTGAATGTGTATTCCATTTTTACACAACACATTATTCCTCTTACTAGAACTTTATATGAAAAATTACTACTAGTAAATAACTTGAGCACGTAAAAAAAATATTCTTTGGTTGGTAATTTTTCAAAGTGCAATATATACGGCCTTCTTTGGACTTGTTATTCTAGCCAAAGAGTCATGTCTCAACGCACCTACATACTGAAGTCATAAATCTCTAACGCTTTATACCAGCTATAAAACGCCACTATCTCTCTAAGCTCTAAGATCACTCTTGAAATATATTGAAAAGGAAAACTCGTAAAAGTTCGTACGTACTGAGATACAGGTAACTCGTGTTTGGAATGATGTTGTGTTAAAATAGTTTCACATACGTTATTTTTCAAAATAGCTAAAACGAAAGGAACGACGAAATTGTTTTACTAAAGACCGCGACGAAAAAATCTTTATAATTTATCTGAAATTTTGTACGTACTTCAAAAAAGTAGTTTCAAATTACGCGTACTTCGTGCGTTCGATTATTGAATTGTTTTGTTTATGTTTATACACATCATAATGAATTATCAATCATTTTAGAGGCTTTAAAGGACTTGATTCCAGGCCATTAATAACTGTAAAAAATCAACCATTTTACTCTTTTAGATAGTTTCTGATGGCTATAAGGGCTAGACATGTTTTAAATTTGCGATTCATTGCTATAAAAACTATTTTAAGTTATGTGTTCAAAAATAAGATGATATAATAATTCCTAAAAGTAACATTACATATATTCTCCTTAAAACCTGGATTTCAGCAAAAATAATTCTATCATTATTTTTCTACTATGGATTTCCGCAAAGTGACCACAACCTCTATAAATAATTAAAAAAAAATAGTTTAACTGTCACTTACCTTGTCCACAGCTTCAATATCGCAGTTCGCACCGATAAGTAGCTTAATTATCTCCACATTGCCCCTACTCGCCGCCCAGTGGATAGGCGCACGTCCATACTGGAACAATTCAATTTGTATAGCTTTATGTTTAACCAACCAATTCGCATTTCAGCAGCTTAATTGGTGTAAGCTTCAATACTTTTGTCTTACGGAAAAGTTTCCCTACCTTTGCCCAGAATTTAAATTTTGTTTACAGTGAAGCTTTTTACGGACATGATCAATTAAGATAAAAATAAATCATCTTACATTATTTCTACAGTTAACATCTGTTGGTCGGGCCAACGCTTCCCGCACAGCTTGTGGCTCGTTCTTGATCACTGCTTCGTGGAGGAGTAGGTCGTTCTGCTGAACGCGGGATCTACCTTCGGACGTCATCTACAACAAAACAAAACAAAGGACCTTTATTAAATCATTATTAAATTAAACCAAAGGGTACATAATACAAATTTAAATCACTCTTTATTCAAAACACTTTTAAACAGGTTATTTTGAATCGTCAAATCTACTGCTGGTTGGGAAAGCTGTTCTAACCGAGAATAGCAAACTACGGTTACTCTTTTCAAAAAATAATTCTTATAACTAGTAACTATTCTAATTCAGTCAACATTATCTTGTAGAGGATCGAAGAGTAGCTATATACACGTATTCCTATCATATATAATAATACGTAAATATATTAAAAGGTAAAAAAAGTTTATCGTAAAATATATACTTTTATTATTTATACGAAATTCTGTTTGTCTGTCGTACGTACCACTTTTTCACGTTAGAGCTGAGTGTATGCGGGCGAACGCAGAAGCATCATCGTGCAAAATGTGGAGTGTAGAGCGTAGAAACTCTACTAGCGTCGGGGACTGCTGTATGATTTCGATTAGTCAATACAACGTCAGAAGGGTGGCAAGATTTTATCGCGGAATATAGCAAAATATTTTATTATTACTTTTCTATTTTAGATCCCCGCAAAGTAACGCCTAATTTTATAAATTACTTATATACCGCCTTAATAAAGGACATTAGAATTCCCGCTTTCTAAAACAAAACACACAGTACATAATTAAGTGTATGTTAACATTTAAGTTACGAACGAAATCCGCGATTCGTACAAAAGTGGTTCGTAAACTCAAATACCTGTGACCCATAAACGTTAAATGAATTCAGTGCGCTTTAGTACGCCGAAACATCAAATCACTATAATACGACCCGCTCGTGTAACTACGTACGGATACTGTTTGTATTTCACTGAATTTCAACTGTTTACCAACAAACCAGCTCGAAGTACGAACAAATATAATGTATTATTCACGTGCGGCGTGCTGCTACGATGTCGGCGTTTGATTGCGTTCGCTTTGATATGAAAATCGGGAAAATTCTACGCCTATTCGTTTGGTATAGGTACTGCAGCCATCAGCCAAATTAACGATGCGGAACAAGCTTCAAAATCCCGGAAGTTTAGGGAGAGATGTTTTCACGCACATTTCAGTATTGGTTTTTAACAATAATGATAAAATATCGATTCCATTTTTTTGAGTCTTGTTGACTTCCTGTACGCATTAAAGGACTAGATTAGGTCTTACGTTACTGTTGACAGTAACAAAATAAAGCTTTGAACATGTACGATACACTCACACCTACATTTGCTACATCAGCAGGCCTACCATGAACTCTTATTGCGACTCAATTGAAGACGTAAACTAAATTGTTTTGCTTTTTCATACCATAAAGTCTTAAAGACGCACATGGTACAGACGCACACTTAACTCGTTGCCTAATGAGTCACTTCGATTCGTTCGGAATGCGTCCTAAAAACATTTGAGTAAAAGAGACAGAGTTATCTATAGTTCATATAACGTTTTCCTTTTCAAACATTACAACTCCAATGCAATCCACACTTCATGGTCCTAAAAGAAAGCGGTTGAATTTAGGTACTGACTTTGAATTGAATCGTTTTCTTAAGGTTCATGGTAGGCCTACAGTACTTTAGGTTATATTTTTTCTATAGCATAAATTTGGAATCAGTACGACTTTAGGAGCCGCGCGTGCCTGCAATCAAATTACGAACAATAAATTATCCATTAATTTTAATAATTTTTCAATTATGACTCGCAGTTTATCTAATTTTATCAACCTAAGATACACAGTGGTAGCAGCTTTACACTTTGTCAAAATATCAATATCTTAGCATGAAGAATTTCACTCTTTTGTCATCGTTATGTGGGTGAAATAACGAATTAATCTTCTATAATTTATAACGTTGCGGACCTTGTCCAACTTTCGGAATTCTTTTGAATACACCTTTAAGACCCAACCCCATCAATCATACAGAATAAACATAATTTCGTTGCCTTATATACAGTATATCACAATAATGTTTTATTAATGGTTTGTTGTGTTATAGCCGTAATAGCCGAAAGAAAAGACTTTGTGACTCTTGAAGTATCACGGGTTTAAAACCAGAGCTTACATAAACGAATTTTCAATGAAAAGTTATTTAATATAAATTTTCAATGAACTATAACCGTTCACGTTCAAGGGGAAATTTAAAAGTAATGGAGACGGATTTAGTGTTAATCCTTAACAATTTATACTTTAAATAATTTATAGAATTAGGCGTTACTTTGCGGAGATCCATAGTAATAAAGTAATAAAATTATTTTGCTATATATATATTCGTGGAGTCTATCTCCTGATGATGCTTCGGTTGCGGGGCGAAATGATCGTTGGGTTTGTGAAAGTGAACGTGTGTAGTGCTTATTTATTGTGGTGGAAGTGGTGGAGGTTTGTGCATGTGTTTTTACGAATGCTGCACGTGTCGGGTATGAATACGGACAGTCCACTATATCAAATCAAATCAAAATATTCTTTATTCAAGTAAACTTGTAAACAAGTGCTTTTGAATCGTCAACTTTACTGCTGGTTCGGAAAGCTGTTCCTGCCGAGAAGAGCCAGCAAGAAACTCGGCGGTTGCTCTTTTTAAAATATAAATCCTAGAACTAGTTACATTTATTTATTACTGTCTTGTATAGGGTAGAAGTGCACCTATATCCACACATCCTTATCATCTAAGTAATCTTCAACAGTATAGTAAGGCTTTCTGTATCAGCCTCTTTTTAACAGTGTTTTTAAACTGCTGTAATGGCATGACCAAAATTGATTTCGGAATTTTATTATAGAATCTTATACCCAAACCCACAAACGATTTACGTACTTTTGCTAGGCGCAAAGCAGGAGTCGCAAGCTTATGTCGGTTCCTACTTTGTCTATTATATACATCACCTATCGTTTTATAATTCTTTATATTTTTATGTACAAAAATTACTTTATTTAAAATATACTGTGAAGCAAATGTTAGAATACCTGTTTCCTTAAACTTCTCTCGCAGGGAATCACGCGGACTTAAATTGTAGATGCTACGTATGGCTCTTTTTTGTAATACGAAAATTTTTTCACTATCCGCGCATACCCCACAGCAATATTCCATAAGACATAATGCTATGGAAGTAAGCAAAATAAACAAGTTTCGCTGTTTCGACATCTGTAAATTGTCTTATCTTTCGAACAGCGTAGGCTGCTGAACTAAGTTTCCCTGCAAGAGTTTTTATGTGTGTGCTCCATTGGAGTTTTGAATCCAAGAATACATTTAACACTATATATTTACTGTATCGCGGATTATACCAAAATAATTTTATTATTACTTTTGTAATTTATACTTTATATTACTCAAGGCATTTCATGGTTAATTAACATTAAAGTACTTTCTTACTTAATTTACAAAAAGACTTAATTTTTTATAAAGTACCATCCATCTCGATTGAATGGAATTGAATGCCATCAAGCATTGTGATTGGCTTCATCTGTACCAGGAAGACATGAAATATGAGGAGGTAACTTACGAGTATATTGACTTCCGAGAGGGGTAAGATTTATTGCGAGCTGTGACGTGGACAGTGATACATTAGAGTTAAAGACTAAGATGTATGGAGACACTTGGCTTGTATTCAACTGCAAGTTTTCACATTTTATTCAGTATTTACTAAATTAGTAGAACCGTCTTCTAATGTACCTTATATGCGGGATGTATACTATTCTTAGTTATTTTTTGGTGTCAAATAATGTTTACAATTGGAATGCGCGTTGATATCTTATTCAGTTCATCATAGAAAGGTGTAAATCGAGGTAACACAGTGCGAAAAGCTTCCGTTATACGCCCTCGAAGAGATGTAATCAAATAAGTCTATTACTACATATAATAAAGACGAATTAAATTGTCTAATATGCAAATTACAAATAAATTACTGAATTTTACTTTTAGTTGATGGAAATAAATAAAAAAAACATTTTGGCGTACTAATAACGTTGCTGTAAAAGAGTTATATTTCTGCTTCATAGCCAAAACAGCCAAGAGAATATTTGATAATTAAAACAAATTACATCATAATGGTTTTAACACTACAGATATAGCTGTTATCGGAAATGTTTCAAGAGAAGGAAAGAGCATAATATAATTTTTTTGATAGAAAAGCCTTGAATATTAAAAAGCGATTATTGTGCTGATATAATAACTGAAACGGAATTGATTTGTTGCAAAACTAAAGACTATTTGATATTGATATTTGATTCGATACGAATATATTTTGTTTTTAGTTTTAAAAAACTCCACTTCCGCCTTCAGGGGAAGTATGCCGCCACACGATGTTGGAATAACATTCCTCCACCCATTCGAGATTCACGTTCCAAAATTGCATTTAAGAATAAATTAAAAATATTTATGATTAACAAACAAATTGAATGTCAAAACTTTACGGTGGAGACATCTATTCTATAAAGCGGTAAATTATTACATTCTCTTATTCATAATTATTATTATTCACGTATTATTTTATATGATATATATATATATATATATATATATATATAAGCTGTGATAGCCTAGCAGTGAGACCGTGCGACTCTCTAGAGGCGACATAAGTTCGAACCCCGGCCGGCACCAATGAGTTTTCTATTAAAAACTTATGTGACTAATTGATAATTGCAATTTATCACACGCTTTTCGGTGAAGGAAAACATCGTGAGGAAACCTACATATCTCTAGAGAATTATAGGGATATGTGTAACCTACCAATCCGCATTGGAGCAGCGTGGTAGGTCTTAGCTCCAATCCTTCTCTCCAAAAACGGAGAGAGGAGGCCTTAGCCCAGCAGTGGGCATATATATATATATATATATATTATACCGTTACACTGATGCAATACATTGCCATTTCGGGTTACTGCCGAAAATCAGCGCCTAGGTAGGACATACGCTGGGCTGTGACCTATTCGGTATGGTGTTACAGACAGGTATGTCACATTAGTTTAAGTATCTGTTTGTAACACCATATCCGAATAAATGATTATTATTATTGAAATAATGCAGACTTTTTGTTTTTATTTGGTTTATATTTACGGCATAATTATGTTTTATTTGGTAATCATAGAAAAGAAATAATAAAATAAATCAAAACAATAAATTTCAATAAGTTAAAAGAGATATTCGTTTTAAGATGAATAAAAATATATTTTACAATATTTGTTTTGATTTTTAAGCTCAAGATACAAAGAATATTTATTATTTTTGTTTTGTTTCGATATCAAAAATAATACAAATAAGTTTTGGTATCCGGCAAACAAAGCAATTTGTTTTATATCGATATGCAATATAATGATAACTAAATAAAAAGAATTTAGCTAAACATATATTTTCACGATAACTGAACCGAAATGAAACAAAAATTGATTTCACCAAAAATAATACTGTTTTTTCTTTTATAACAAATGGAACGAAAACATGGTTTGTTTTTTGAGGACGTAGAATGTTTTTGATGAATTGGAAGTTATGACTTGGAAGTATTATTCAAGCTTTTGTATACTTCGGAATTTGAATACCCCTAACTCGTATTCGCTAATAGCAGCGCAGTTATAACTCGCTTCACAAACCAAAGGTTCTATATATAAATATTTAGATATAATGTAAATATATGGCACACTTACACACGGTCGTCCGTCCCCAAAGTAAGTAACTTAATACTTGTGTTATGAGTGACGGACAACTGGTAGATATACGAAATATATAATTTTAAATGAATATTTAAAAAACAAATATACACACAGGCTCGAAGAACCAACACATTGTTTCAAGAATGTTTTGGTTACCGGCGGGAATCGAACCCTCGACCAACGGAGCTGAAGGCAGGGTCACTAGCCACTGCGCCAACGGCCCGGTCAAATATATGCTGTCTTATACTAGTTTTTTCTAACTTGCTTTTATCAATCTGAAATTTTTCGATATATACTCTAAATAGTTTTAGAGTATAGATCGAAAATTTTCAAATTCCAAAAGTGTAAGTGTAGTCACTTACATTTTTGGAGGTCCATAATGCAAAAGTAATGAAAATATTATTTTGCTATAATCCGCGATAAAAGAAAATATATGTAATGCTGAATGTAGACTGAACTATGCGTTATTAATATCTTCGAGTCGAGAAGAAGTCATTAATAGACAGTCTTAGAAGTTCTTAATAAATATAATAATTATAATTTCAACTTAAAGAAAAGCTTCTGAAAAATAGTAATGATTTTCGTTTTAAGATGTTCTACCGTATAATATTTTCATGTCGATGAGTAGATGTCATGTAGATGAGTTTTTTGAACATTTTAATAGAGAAAAATTCTGCTTAACTTTTTCATCTCACAAGTTTCTAAGATATAACGTCAAAGTTTCGTTACTAACGATGTATTCAGCCATGTATCTAATGAGTAGACGTTAAACTTTTCACAGCAAACGAGTTTTTCTTTTAAATACACCTTCTTGATTATTAAAAGTAATGGTAATATTATTTTGTTATAATTCACGATAAAAGAATATATCGCACGATTTATAGAAGCAGGCGTTACTTTGCCGAATTCCGGGTTAAGTGAACGCTTGCAAAGCTAATGTGTATGAAGCAGCAAAAATTCACGTACTTTACACATGTAGGACAAGTCAACACATGCATCCCAAGACGCCTCCACCAGCAACAATGCACACAAGCAACACATTACAATAAATACATTCGCTTAACCCGTGCGGATTATAGCAAAATAGTTCTGTTATAATTTCTGTAATATATCGCACGATTAGTATAAAAGCGACCTACTTAAAAAAAAGTTTTGTAGCAAATTGCAATAAAGTGTAACGTAGAGATTTATAGAAGCGGGCGTTACTTTGCGGAATTTCATATTACAGAAACTATAACAGAATCACTCTGCTATATTCGGCACGGGTTAAGCGAATGCATGCAAAGCCAATGTGTATGAAGCAGGCAAAATTCACGTAACTTACATATGCAGGACAAGTCACCATCGTTCCTTAATCGCTGCAGCTTAATTGTGACAACGTAACAGACAGACGAATATATAATTTTAGTATGGATTTAAAGAACGGTAAAAAATTTTTTTTTTACTAATCGTTCTCTCTAATCTCGGCATATCGTAATTTCGAAGCCACCTTAGTCCGCCTATGGCCGGACTAAGGCTTTTGTACAATGTACCCGTACACATTAAATTCAATGAATACGCCATCGCAACCTCAAATATCTTACTTGTTATAAATACATTAACTCCAATGCTAACATTACTTTCGTACATAATTAGCATCGAATTTACTACAAAATCGCATGTTAAATTTAGTCAATCGGAAACTGGGTCATGGTTATTTAACATCGTACTCACTTTGACATGAAACTAGAGTTCGTCCATGTCGTTGGCTACGCATAATTGTATTCAAATTCAAAATCAAAATATACTTTATTCTATACATTATTTATTATACTAGAGCAGAGGAGCTATGTTAAAAATATGTCCATCGACAAAAAGTGACCGCATAAAAAGAGATCTGATACTTTAGATCTTTAAAAATCTACAAAAATGTAATTTGTTCGATTTCCTTTCCTTTTCTTAAGTATATCAGTTTATAACAGTAAATGTCAGTTTGATCAGTCTATGTTTTCCATTTTTTATGTGGGACAGCTGTCCGGCCACGCGTTGCTGTGGTTCAGTATTATTTCGAATTCCCTTAGAAAAAGTTAAGAATGCTCCGATTAACAACGAACGTTACAGGATCATCCACTAAGTCATTCTAAATATTGTCTGAAAATTTCATTAAAATCGGTCCTGCAGTTTCGAAGTAAAGAGTATTTTCTTTATTTTTTTTTAAATCTTCTATCTGCATCAAGGAGGGACGGAGCCTATGTTTAACATTATTTTATCTTTCATACCAGTTCTCGCATTTAGTCATTCTTCCAGAATGGAACACACCTTATCTTTCTTTCATTCTACCCTTTCACACTATGCCATACTCTATTTATTTAAATTCAAAATATTTTTTATTCAAGTAAAATTGGAAACAAGTGCTTTTCAATCGTCAACCCTACTGCTGGTTCGGAAAGTTGTTTCTACCGAGAAGAGTCAGCTAGAAACACGGCGGTTGCTCTTTAGAAAATAAAATTTCTTACGACTAATTACATTTAGTAATGATCTTGAGTAAGGTCGAAGAGTAGCTATAGTAAAGTAAAGTAGCGGCCTATTATAATCCCACTGCTGGGAATAGGCCTCCTCTCTCCGTTTCTGAAGAGAAGGTTTGGAGCTAAGACCCACCACGCTGCTCCCATGCGGATTGGTAGGTTACACATACCTCCAGAATTCTCTAGAGATATTCAGGTTTCCTCACGATGTTTTGCTCCACCGAAAACCGTGTGATAAATTGCAATTATCAATTAGACACATGAGTTTTAATAGAAAAACTCGTTGGTGCCTGCCCAGATTTGAACTCGTGTTACCCTTGAAAGAGTCGCACGGTCTCACCGCTGGGCTATCACAGCTCTAAGAGTAGCTATATCGACGTATAATAACTATATGCGCGGGTACCACTAATGTGGATATATTAGATTAATTAATTATCAATTTATTAATGTCAGAGACAAGACCGACTCGGGCCGGTCAAATGTTCAAATGTAAACAAAGACTAGGTATATTTGCTTTAAACGTGTACCTACGTCAAAACGAGGCCTGTCCAATGTATTTGCTTTGGGATCTCGATTTACTTTGAACTGGGCACGAGGGAACGGGTATCGTGGATGGGGACGGTTGAATATACAAATTTAATTGCCTGTTTCTATATTCTGATATCGTATTTATTTCGTCCATTTGACGTCAATGTTTTTAGTTGATGATTAATTTACTTTTCTACGGTCTTTAACGATTAATGGTACATACAGCATTCTCTAACAAATCGTTTGGGTCATATATGAGGGATTTAATGAAAGGCACATCTCTAAAACCATCATACAACACAAGCACCACATTCAATAAGACAATCTAGACGATTGATTCACTCAGTAACGGAAGTATTTTCATTAACTCATCTAGTTGCAAAGTTTCGAGGAAAACCATAACTTTCTTAAGTGACTTGCTGGTTCTCTTATTTTAATCTTTCCTAAGTTTCTTATATAATGAGTAGCTCGATTTATTGATTAATGGGAAACATAAATGCAAAATATGATGTCATGTCCTTCTTTTGAAAATGTTCTTAATTAATTCATTTAATCCAAAGAAAACATAAATATATAAGAATTCAATATTTTATCCAAAATGTGCCCGCGAATTTAATCTCGTTAACTAAAATGTTAAAGACATTATTTACTCTATTCCCCGTACCTGTATATAATAGACAAAGTAGGAACCGACATAAGCTTGCGACTCCTGCTTTGCGCCTAGCAAAAGTACGTAAAACGTTTGTGGGTTTGGGTATAAGATTCTATAATAAAATTTCGAAATCAATTTTGGCCATGCCATTACAGCAGTTTAAAAACACTGTTAAAAAAGAGACTAATACAGAAAGCCTACTATACTGTTGAAGATTACTTAGATGATAAGGATGTGTGGATATAGGTGCACTTCTACCCTGTACAAGACTGTAATAAATAAATGTAACTAGTTTTAAGATTTATATTTTAAAAAGAGCAACCGCCGAGTTTCTTGCACTTTCTTCTCGGTAGGAACAGCTTTCCGAACCAGCAGTAAAGTTGACGATTCAAAAGCACTTGTTTACAAGTTTACTTGAATAAAGAATATTTTGAATTTGAATTTACCCGATGGAAAAACAGGATTTTTTATCGCATATATTTTCCTAATTCAAATTCATACTATTGATGTGTTGGATATTATAAAAGGTCAATTGAATTTTGTAATAAATCAATTTTATAAATTAACTTAATTACCATAAGCCCATTAGTCAATGAATTTTAATAAGAGACCGAAGATTTTTTGTAAAAAGAAAGCTGTTTGATAAAGTTTATATATTAAGTATTAAGTTTAACAGTTGACACTTCGAAATGTTAAGCAAGAAAGTCTATCTTTCTAGACTTCATACTCGTTTCGTTTTACAGAAAGTTTTCATCAAAAATTCAAGAGAAACGAGAGAAGTAAACAGGTATTCTATACATTGGCGACAAGTCTACATTCTTAATGTCGCATACAACTTTAGTTTGCTGTTTACGCTCAATTTAAGTAACTTTGAACCGCATTATATTATTTATTGCTGCTTTTAATTATTAATACATGTAGATCTTAAAATTTCAAAACAAATTCGGCATTTTTGTCGGTCTGTAACTATACAGACAACACTAGTTTCCAATGCATTGACAAATTCTTTGATTATTAGGTGGGTTTTAGTAGATAAACGAGAATGAAGAAACAATTCGTAAAAATTCACGCACTACCAATAACACAACAATACACAAGCGTTGCACACATTCACTACTACAATCTCAACAATTGTTTCGCCCCAGAAACGAAGCATCGTCAGGAGATCACTCCACGAATAGCGAAGCGACGCATTAGCAAAACAAGCAGAGTTATATGCAAATGAGTTTAACCCCCACTATTTAATTTTCTTTTCAACACCTGTAGCGAACTGGAACGTTTATATGTTCATTTATTAGTGTATCATTGTTATGTTTTATTTTCAGTTGCTCTAATGTATTAAGTCTTAGAGGGTTTTGGCACAGGTGTGCATAATTGTTTTTCAAATTTTTATTTTATTACGTATATATATTATGAACCTTGTAAAGTAACGACTAATTCCATAAATTAGAATTAATGACACTGTCCTCTACCTCCTCTACGTCCTCTACCTCTAAATTTTAATTAAATTTACCGGAATATTTACGTGATATGTCTGAAATATTATTTAACCAAATATTGCGGATGTCGGAAATGTGTAACGCCTGTGGGAATAAAATGTAGAGCGGATCCGCTTCAGGCAGTTTGTGTTTCAGCGAGAGCTTTTGAATTTTCTTAAACGAAAACTCTCTGTACACACGACTTTAATATTGGAAAAAGTTAAAGGGTTGGACCGACGCTGTTTACATTTCTCTACTGAAACATATATTTCCTAATAAGTAATCTATATACTCATGTAATTAAATTCTGCTAATGTATGCACTTTGAGTAACTGCATTTACATATAAAACGTTTTTATATAGAAATTATTACTGTGGTTCCCGAGAAAAATTTTTTTTTAGTAATATTTGATGATCCTGCTGTTAACGGTTGAGGAGCTCCCTCGTCTGGAGCTCATCTTCGCAGCAGCATTAGGTCATGCTATTCATAAACATATATATATACTCAGACTGAAAGAAGCAACAAAATTTTTGAGACAAAATGTTGGCCCTCGGCGGGAATCGAACCCGCGACGCACGAAGCTGAAGGCAGGGTCACTGCCAAATGCGCCAACGGGCCAGTCAAATTTCCTGTTATTCCGTTGTCCATCAGTTTTTTAAACAGCATGCTTGACTTTAGCGGCAATATATTTATGCTTGTAGGCGAATTACGACATTTAAATTTAAAGGCTTCGATAAATTTGAACAAGTAAACTTAGCCAATTAAATAGCCAAGTAAAAAGTGCGCTTGAAAACGTTTGAAGCCACTGAGAATTACCGAAGAAATTGAAGCTCAATAAAATATTAAAGCAACGCAAATTCTCTGCTGAAATTATTTTTGAAATTAAAAGGGCATACAAACATCCGATGTAATTTCCTTATTCCGTTAAATAAACATTACTCTCATAGTAATAGAATCATTAATAATTTCAATTTACTTTGAGCTTCGTTATTTTCTTTATCAGCGGTTACATTGCTTTAAACAGGTAAATTTTAGAATATATTTGTCTTCTTCTATTTAATTTAATAAGCATACATGCAATATATACGTTTACACAGAAAATAGCTTTTTACTATTTGTGTCTTCTAAAAACTTCTTGCCCAATTTATAATTGAAATTTCGATATTTCACTTAAAAAATAATGATAGAATTATTTTGATATAATTCGAGTTATTTTAAAAACACGAGTAAAAACGCGGATTATAGCAATATAATTCTATCATTAGTTTGTAACATGGAAGTTAGCAAAATAAGCTATAATAATAATTATAAAGACAAAACGATTATAGCTTTTGTGTATTATTAGTCAAGGTTTTTGTGTTATGAAACTAAACAAAAATAATAGCTTTTTGCGATGAAATAAAAATAAACATATGTATTCCCAAATAACTTTACGATCTGAATATCAAAGTGAAATCCATTTCCAACGCGAGTTGAAAATTAAGTCGCTAATTTGAGTTGCTTCAGAGCGTCCGCTGAATTAAAATTATTTATAAAATCGTGGCAGTAAAATCTCCCTCGTATGGGCTCGGAATTTTTTAACCTCTTTTAAAAATAAAATATGCGAAAGTAAGTTGGTTTGTCCTATTACCACATCCTTACTGAGCTCTGACGTAAGGGATGGAGATAGTTTAAGCGCTAGAGTAGACGGAATTGCGGACATTAACTATTATTGTTAAGTTTTTATGCATATAAATAGACTTTATATATATTTAATCATAGTAATCTGGCATTGAGAATGCCTACTTTATATGATGAATATTTCAGTGAAGTCGATAAGTCTTTTATATTGCACATATAAACTTGTGAATATTAAAATAACTCTCTTAAACTTATACTAAACGTAAACTATTTACGGCTGCCCTGAAAAGTGTGCGTTTTCGACTTGTTAAGTTATTCACGACTAAAACGGATATAACATTACGTAGATTCTTACAGACGGAGCATGGACAGCTTTCATCATAGTAAAGCATTCATATACATATATTATAACTTCATATCGGTTGTAAAAAAAGCAATCAATCTACCATCGACTTTGAACTTCACGCGAGTGCCACAAAAAAAGCAAAATTTCACCTCTATCGAAACAATAATAAGCAAAAAAATATTAACCGTTACGATTGTGTGCTAAGGACGTTATTTTGCGTGCCACAGAAATTAAGTAAGTACGTGCTCCAATTGTATACAAATCCTGTTTCTTCTATTTTTTTGTGGACGTACAAACCTAGAAATATGTCGATTTTTTATCCAATGGCTCGCGCGACCTTTATGACCGCATGTGTCTACCCTGGGACTCCAAGTTTAAATATGTGCCACGACTATCACAACTTGAGCGCTTCAACTCAAAAAATTTAACTATGAGTTTTATACAAATCTCTACGTTTGTAATTTCTAACGGAGAGATCTAAAACATGCTGCTACTGGCTACCCATTAAAATCACCCATTGGGTAATTTTAAGCTTTCTTACGAAGTATTTAGAGAAAAGTAATCGCACATGTGCTATTTACAGATCTGCACTGGAGCATACAGAAAGAGTCTACCAACTTAACTTAATAAATAAATGCACTTAGTGAAATTAAACATAAATTGAAATCCATTTATATGGTGAACCCAGTGTTATAATTAATGAACACCCTGTGGCACAGGGTCAATGAACTGTGGGAAGACTAATATATTTTCAAATAAAGTTCATTTGTCACCGCTAGTAATATGACGGCTGTAAAGACAAGATGGCTGTCGGCGTCACTTGAAGGCAGCAATAAAACACGATAGATGAATTTAATATATAGCTCTTGCTAAGGTTGCAAAATAGATGTGACTGACAATAAGTTTTTCTAATTTAAATTTTATTTGCTTTTATATTATAGTCTGGATATTCAGGTTATAGTCGTCACATATTATAAAATGAAGTCTGTTGACGCGTGTCGTGTTAGTGATATACTTAAAATCCAATGAATTGATTTTCATGTGGTTTGCGCTTAATTAATTAATGTTATGTATAAATTGACGATTGGCGGAGTGGATATAAAGCGATAATTTTTATATGTCTAAAAATCAAGGAGTCAAAAACCTCTACCATTTTCCATATAAAAAAACATATCATTTTAAAGTTTAGCTTGCTATTCCAATTCTTGACTGGCCCGCTGGCGCAGTGGGTAGTGACCCTGCCTTCAGTTTCGCGGGTCGCGGGTTCGATTCGCGCCGAGGGCCAACATTTTCTATAAACAATTTGTTGGTTCTGTTATTTCGAGTCTGGGTGTATATTTGTATTTAAGAATGTATTTAAAATTATATATGTAGTATATCTACCAGTTGTCTCTCACCCATAACACAAGTATTAAGTTACTTACTTTGAGGACGGACGACCGTGTGTGTAAGCGTCCCATATATTTATTTATTTATTCTTATTTCAAAAAAATGTTTCGCACAATGCAATGGAAATGTATTAATCTTCAGAAATTTAAATACATTATATAATTAACATCCTTATCCTATAAAATTTGAAAACTATAAATTGCAAAAAAATGTGCGCGATATATATTTTATGGCTTGACTGATTTATTAAATAGATCATATTTTGAACATTTATATTTTTAAAAGAATTTGCTTAAGAAAGATTTTCTTAAATAGCAAGCGCATTTAATAAAAGTCTTCGTACTTTAATTTCCTAATTCCTAACATAACATTTATTACTAAATAATTTATCATAGAATAACTAAATAGTTTGAAACTCAAATAAACTCCTCCAGCTTTCCGCGGTAAACGATGTTTATGATAAAATTCCGCAGATTCCTAATACCTTATATAACCTATGTTCAAAATTAATCCAGCATTGTTGACGCTTTTTGTAATATTTGGAAATTTTCAGGAAAGGTTTTTCTGACATATAAAACATATTTTATGGTAACAGTTTAACTAGTCTCAGTTTGCCTCGTACAGTACAATAAAAATAGCATAATAAAAAGCTATTTTTCACGTGGCCTTATTAGTTTTATTATATATTCACATAACTGCAGTTTACAGATTTTACTAAAAAGACTTAAAACAACAACAAAAGCAAAATAACATTTTATGGATATTTATAGATATCTCTACAAAGTTTAATAGCTTAGGGTCTTGTGTCTAAGAATATAAGAGAAAAAAACCATGAAAAAGGGTAATTTATATACTTATCTCGATTCAAATTGAAAGTTATTCTGTACAGCTTCTATGGAACACAAACTTGCGAGTTGATCTGAAAAATAAGTTTCAAAGCAAAAAAAATTTACAAAAACAAAAGCTTTCTTTTTATTTAATATTTTTACCACATATCATGAAATTCATTATGGGACTTTGTACTACACGATATTAAACGTGTTTCGACCTAGCTTGTGGTTAAGGAGTCGCATTTTTACACCTGTAAAGTACAGTGATCCTTCTTTTGGAATCTAAACCGAAGCTGCTCCTCCGCTAATCATGTTGGACTTACATTCTGGACTTCATAAACGTTCAATCTACTAAATTAGATCCTTATAAGGATGGCGAACACACACGCACCACATCTAGTTAGCACATTAAGTGTTAGGCGTACATTCGTGAGTTGTTCAGTATTCCTGTAACCTCAAGCCAGCAACGAGTTTCCCGAAACGGCGACTTCGTCCTCAATTACTTACATATTCAAATCTCTTAAGTGATTTATTAATCCTAAGTGTAAGCTTGGGAAAAAAAGCTTTATTTTCTCCAAATTTTATTAATATTGAACCTGCGGATTGGCCGAAAGACTTAACAGATAACAAACTTTCGCATTCATAATTTTACGGTTAATAAAAGGGACGGAACACATTCAGTTAAGTTCACATTAATCAGATATTCGTCACTATGAAACCGTGCTACTCTCAGATCTATTTTTGGAACATAGAAGATTAGTTTAATGTAATGCGATTATCAGTGAAGCATTGCCGTGACCCGAATAAAGCTTTGACATAAATACAAGTGTAACAGCATATTCAACTCTCATTTATTGACTCCCACTTGTGGCCGTATAGTAAAGTAGTAAAGTAACTAACTGTAAAAATAAATCATAAGCTAATATTAATTAACATGTAATGTAAATAATGTAATAAACAACCACACTGCGTTAGAATAAGGAGACTTTGTATAATTAGACAAAATGTAAACTTAAGTTAAAATGTAAAGATAAAAATAACTGTAGACAATAAAAAATGTAATAAAAAATAACACTGCGTTAGAATAAGGAGACTTTGTATAACTAGTTAAAATTTAAACTTAAGTTAAAATATTAAGATAAAAATACTGTAGAAAACCCAAAAATTAATTAACCTTAAGACTAAATCATATAAGAAAATAAAGTCTCTGACACCCAAATCAGAGGGACAAGTGAAAAAAAAAAAAAAAAAAAAAGTAGTAAAGTAGCGGCCTGTTACAATCCCACTGCTGGGAATAGGCCTCCTCTCTCCGTTTCTAGAGAGAAGGGTTGGAGATAAGACCTACCACGCTGCTCCAATGCGAATTTGTAGGTTACACATATCTCCAGAATTCTCTAGAGATATGCAGGTTTCCTTACAGTGTTTTCCTTCACCGAAAAGCGTGTGATAAATTGCAATTATCAATTAGGCACATGAGTTTTAATAGAAAAACTCATTGGTGCCTGCCCGGGTTTGAACTCGTTTCCCCTCGAAAGAGTCGCACTCACCGCTGGGCTATCACAGCTTACGGCCGTAGAGTATTTTATGTTTATTTTGTTTTTAATCAGTCAGGAGTATATTCGTACTAATATTATAAACACAGAAGTATCTTTTCAAACAATGCATGTTGCCAGTGATAATTTGCGGATTTGAAACGTGGTTGCTGACTATTGGCCTCATATGAAAGCTCAGTCACTCAGAGGATGATAGAGCGAGCTATGCTTGGAGTATCTCTACGCTATCATATCACAAATAAAAGAGTGAGATCCGAAGAAGAAGCAAAGTAAAATCGACATAGCAAACGTGTTGGGAAGGTGAAATGGCAATGGGCGGGGCACGTAGTACGTAAGATCAATTGGCGATGGGGACCTAAGGTGGTGGAATGGCAACCTTACACTGGAGGAGACAACATCGGTAGACCCCTCTGAGGTGGACTGAGGACCTCAAAGGTCGCGGGAAACCGCTGGATCCAAGCAGCAAAAGATCGTCCAGCAGTGGACGTCTATCAGTTGAAGAAGAAGTATCTCTCTCTGTCTGCAACAACAATGCGCACCAACGCTTTCACAGCTTACGACATTCCACTGGACCGCTTTTGTTAAAATTTGATTTAAATTTATATACAAGGCTGAAATATAAAACAACAAATCCCGTTTTTTCCTATATTGGTGTTGAAAACAACAATTTAGTACGTGGCTGAGGATAGGTCTGTGTATTATTAAATTATAAAATGCTAATATGTTACTACAATGAAAGGCTATATAAAATCTAGTATTATAAATGTAATAAAAAATAAAATTAAAATATTAGTAGAAAGCTACGGGTTTCGCATGTTCATGTCCCTATATTGGACCGTTAGCTCGCACGGTTCTTTACTAATTATGATTTTTTTTATAAACGCTGAATTTTAAAGAGAAATATTAAAAAAGAATTAAATCTAAAGTGGGCCACAGTGAAGCGCGGATGGTATAGTATATCATAAATTAAATTTAAGCTTATGTATTATAGCAAATTAAGCTTATGTTTTTGCGGAGCTTTATAAAAAATCTAAAAACATACCTCTACAAAATATCAGGACAATTGAAGTAAACTTAAAAAGCACTGAAACGATTAGTACAAAAACGCACGGTACAATGAATTTATTTAGATCAATTATTGTTTGATCAAACAAAAGTTCAGAAATCATTCGTAGCGTAATGTCAGATTGTTTTCGTAGCACACACGCGCACTACGCCGTAGCTCGCGGCCGACTGATGAGACCTGTAGCACTCTAGCTAGAGATGACATATTACCACTTTCAGTTGGATCGTTGCCAAGAGTTGTTACTGTCTTAACAGAGGCCCTTAACTTTTGGTTTAGCTTGTTAGCCTCGTTTTATTGTGTCAACATCGACATACGCTAGAATGTTTGACGTTAATAAATTAAGACGTGATCAGACGGCAATTTACGAAGATGTATTACTTATTCTCTCAGTAACAAAAAAAATAAATTTATTTGTGAATTATTAAAGACTTATATTGTTATACTGTTATACTTTAATTGCTATCTCAAATGTCAGATTATTTAATTTCAATTATATTAATTAACTATGTTTGCTCTCTTGACATACGGCTACGGCTTTGGATATAAATGATTGTTTAAGATTTTTAAGATCAGAATATATATCTAGGTACATGTTGACTTCTTCTAGTGTAAAAAATAAGTAGTTACAACCTCACTGTTGGGCAAAAAAATCCAACAAGCACTTTGTTTGATTTAGGCCTTACAAGTGACATTTGGCTAACAAATTCTTCAGAGATATTAATATTTTCTTCACCGACTAGGAAATTTCGAGTTGTCATGACGCGCGTATGTTTTTTATATATTTTTTTTTAAGTTCCAAAGGGCTTGAATCCGCTGTTGTTTGGTTATCATGGCCCATCTGAAGGGGAAATGTGCTGTAACATAAAAAGCGATGTTATATCTGCAACGCAGTCCTCGACCCTCTCCGCTACTGCGAGCTGAATCTTTTATTGCGAAGGTCGTGAACGGCAGGTAGAGTCTGCGCAGACAAATACAGGAGTGAATAAAAACGAACTTTGTTACGAATATGCTTAAGGTAATGAATATGTAAGGTATGCTTGCCAAAAACGAACGACCCACCAATCTTCGCACGGGTATAGAGAATGTTATACCTTCAGTGAGACACTCTCCAATTACCAATAGCTTTATTTTTCCACTCACTTTGTTCAGCAGTAGACGCTGGACTAAAAATAAGAAAAAAAGTTAATTAATCAAATCAAGTAATGCACCGAATTTATTTCCATACAATACAAGTTTGTACCTATACTACAAGGATCGTCTTTAGCGCGGCGTAATATGCAACAGCGCCATCTAGTTTTGCGGCGGTAACATAATAAAAGAAATGGGTTCATTTATTCCTCTAGCTATCCCTACAGCTATGTCCGCGTGCAATTCAGTGTAGCACAAAGTTTTAATCACAAAGTATTTAAGTTTTTTAAATATTTTCATTTTATTCTGGACTAAAAATATAAATGAAACCAAAATAGATTTTGATTTAATGGGATTCTATTTGAAACACAAAAGTAGTTATTGTGAGTTAACCATAAGTGATAGAGACATGCTCTCGCGAATTTTTGTAGTGTTTTTGTTGATCTACAATTCTTTTGTACATTACTCAAGTGTATCCTTATTAGTTTAAACAACGTACGCGACTAAAGCGGGCGAGTTTATTTACAACTACGTGACCCCTTCAACACAATTCGCATAAAACCGTTATGTACTACTAAAGTAAAGCCTCCGGAAGAAATGCACAACCTTTTAATAAAAATCCTACAAAATCTTTTCAGTAGATTTAGAGAAAATCGATCACATACAGTTGTTGTTTTATAATAATTGGATTACTATAATGCTATAAGCAATATTAATGATGATGGTCAAATTTGATCTGTTCAGCAGAAAAGATTTCTACCAAGTTTTAACCTCAACATTTCTCGTGGCTATACTGTTTTTTTCCAATAACGTTTAAGGGCTATCTGGCCAAATAACTAATATTTTATAGATATTTCTTAAAATGTATTAGTCGTAAGACTATTTTGAGTTTATTGTGAACCAGTTGATTTTTGAACAAACTCGGAATAACATTAGCCTATTATTCAGAAAAAACAAGAGAAAACAGATTTTCTAGCGTGAAAATAGCTGCAATGCACAATGAAAAACATCGAAACTTAATTGGCGTATACGAAACAACGAGGCACTTAAACGTTATATGTTCACACGATTAAGAACTTTATCCCCTAGAATTGCTGATCATTTTTCCGTATACATAAATGGAAAGTTTTGTAACGAAGGTACTTTGAAAATACATCATAACTTTGCGGGATCACGTTCGATGTATCGCCTTTATTACCAGCTATAAATGAACTTAGGATTCATTGTAAATAAACCTTATGTTGATCGCGTTAAGGTTATTTATTATTTTTGCATCGGTCAAGTTGTGGTTGTGTAGTTATGGTCAACGAAGGAATTAATGAAGCAATAAACACTGGTACTAGAAGGTTTTTTTACGCGAATCCTGTTGTTCTCTTCTCAATTTATATTTATGTATCATATGTAATTATATATTAATATACAACTGCAGACGTGTTATAAAAAAGTAACTTAAGAAACACTTGCTAACGCTTGGCTAAACCGCTAGGGAAGACCTATTGTCAATAAAAAAGTAAACACAAAGGAAACACACTGACATGGACGCGCGCACACACACACACACACTTACACCCACACTTATACATTCATATTCTTGACACTCACTTTACAGTTAAACAAAATATATATCACTATTTACTAAATTATATCACTATATACTATACAAAATATACATACATGCTTTTGCTATAATTTTTGTCTAATACTTTCGTTTTGTATTTTTTAATTTTTGTAGAACTAGAACCTCTTCCGTTAATTATTTACTCCTTATCATAAATGTCATTTGTGATGTTTGGAAAGGTATCAGCACTTGTAACACAGGTATTTGCTAGCACAAGTGTTGAGAAACCCTTTTCCGAATTATTTTTGCGATTGTTAATTATGTAACTATTATAAGGAAATTGTATCTGTAACTTAGATTTATATAATTTTAATAAATAAAAAAATAAAAAAAAATAATGAAGTCTCAATTATTTCCTTTTTCGGCAATTGCCTATTCTTTCAATTTGATGGTCGAAAACCGGATCTTATTCTAATATGAGTTACCACATAGCCATAGCAGTAAAGTGAATATTTATAGAAATAAAACAACATTTGAAATTTTATATTTGTACTATTTTTTATATTTGTATCTTTATAAAACAAATATCATTATTATATTTTTTTATATAATCTAGGAAATTTCGTTACCCAGTTAATCAATATTGAACCACGTAAGGAATTTAGAATATCGTAAAGTAATTTATAGTTTATAGAATTAGGCGTTACTTTGCGGAGATCCATAATACAAAAGTAATAATAAAATTATTTTGCTATAATCCGCGATACAGTAAATAGAAAATATATATAGTTTTAAATGTATAGTGGACTATCCGTATTTTCATACCCGATACGTGCAGGCATTTGCAAAAGCTTTGCGATTTTGTCGTGGAGTCTATCTCCTGATGATGCTTCGGTTGCGGGGCGAAACGATTGTTGAGTTTGTGATAGTGAACGTGTGTAGTGCTTGTGTATTGTGGTGGAAGTGGTGGAGGTTTGTGCATGTGTTTTTACGAATCCTACACGTATCGGGTATGAAAATACGGATAGTCCACTATACATTTAACACTATATATATTTTCTATTTACTGTATCGCGGATTATAGCAAAATAATTTTATTATTACTTTTATATCGTAAAGTGTTCATATTATTTGATGTATAAGATTCTATAATAAAAAGAGCAACCGCCGAGTTTCTTGCTGGCTCTTCTCGGCAGGAACAGCTTTCCGAACCAGCAGTAAAGTTGATGATTCAAAAGCACTTGTTTACAAGTTTACTTGAATAAATAATATTTTGATTGATTGATTGATTGAGCAGTTTAATAACATTACTGAGTGCACAAAATGCAGAAGTATTTTGACTTATAAGAGTTAAATTGTATATTAAAAGGTTTTTTTGGTATTGTGATACAGGTAAAGACTGCTACAAACTCATTCCTTTACAATATAACCCAGTTCCTTCATTTCTTTATGGAACTGTACGTCGCGGTATTTCTTAATCTTCTCTAACCACACGTCAATAGTGACGTGATTCTTGCAAGATCCTCCGTATCTTTCTGAAAGATATTCAGGAGCTATATGTCGTTGGAGAGATTTTATGTCGTGACCGTGGAAGAAGATCTTGCTCCAAGCGTGTTGAGGGACGAGCCGTTTGAACATATAAAAGAACGTGTTAAGCATCCAAGAATAGTTGATAATGTGACACGCACGCATTCTTACTGGCATCGCTATCTGTAAAGATTAAAACTCACATTAATATTTTATAGAAGTAGGCATTACTTCTATATTTATTCTATAGACCAGGGCTTCTTAAACTTTTTTATATAGCGACCCCCTTCAAGCTTAGGAAATTTTAAACGACCCCCTCCTCCATATAATGAAATATATATTAACTAACCAATCATAAATTTAATAAAATCTATTTAATTAAATTTAATGAAAAGGGGTAATGAAGGAAGGAACTTAGGAGGAGAAATATAAAAAAAACTTTGTTAGAAAAGTTCTTTAAAGGACAGCTGCAGCCATGTAGTTGTATCAATAATGATTGAAAAGTATCAGATCTTTGCGACCCACAGTTTAAGAAGCCCTGCTATAGACCATCCTCATTTCTTACCGAGGTGTCGTAAAAGGCGGCTAAGGTAAGTTGACGTCAGGCAGGTCGTAAAATACGTAGCCAAATTATGTGACAACATGTTTGTAACATGTTGTAGCCGACCCCACTCAGAATGGGATAAGGCCAGGAGGATAATAGAAGTAGGCATTACTTTGCAAAATTCCAAAGTTCAAAAGGTATGATATAATCATGTTGCTATGATACGCGTTTTTAAAAAAAATCTATGTAATGCAATGTTGGAAGCAAAACCGTTCTCATACCTTATACATGCAGGATTCACCTGATCAAGCAGGGCTATTTACAAATAGTGCGAACTCCACCACCATTGACTTTACCTCCAAACAAGTGTAGATTATTATGTCAAGTAAATACTTTCTACCCCTTTTAACGAAAATCAAGTTTACATAGAGAAGAAATGCAAAATGCAATTATTTAAGAAATACATTATCAAAAAACAAATTACACACATGCATTATACAGGTAAGCTGTGGTAGCCCAGCGGTGAGACCGTGCGACTCTTTCGAGGGGAAGACGAGTTCAAGCCCGGGCAGGCACCAATGAGTTTTTCTAATAAAACTCATGTGTCTAATTGATAATTGCAATTTATCACACGCTTTTCGGTGAAGGAAAACAGCGTGAGGAAACCTGCATATCTCTAGAGAATTCTGGAGATATGTGTAACCTACCAATCCGCATTGGAGCAGCGTGGTAGGTCTTAGCTCCAACCCTTCTCTCCAGAAACGGAGAGAGGAGGCTTAGTCCCAGCAGTGGGATTGTAACAGGGCGCTACAGGTTATACAGAAAAAACAAGAGAGTAATAACTCTTTCGTTTATAGTTGTTTTTTTTTTGTGTTTGGTCAAATTCAGAAGATATCATTTATATTATATATATTATAAATAAATGATATTTGATATTCAGTCAGTTATATTTGGTCATTTTATGACCACTGGGTAATCGCCTATCTCCTTTATCACACTTCGATGACTAGGATATAAATTAGGATATAATTTTTTTTTACCTCTAATCAGTGTCATGAATCTAAGAACACTCTCAATCGCTTTACATTTCAAAAGAAATAAAAATCCAAACCAGTCATCCCCTTTGAAGCTATGATATGACAGACAGAAAGCTAATAGCATTTTCGTCTAGATCTCGCGTTAATTTCCTAACGCTGTGAATTCCTTTCGGCAACTGACCTCTTTAGTACAATTTGACCAAACTAATTGGACCGTAAATTTCAAGTATCGCAAAAGTAATAATAAAATTATTTTGCTATAATCCACTACTAATCCACTATAATAGACTAGACGCAATATAATAGACGCAACGCTTTGCGATTTTGTCGTGGAGTCTATCTCCTGATAATGCTTCGGTTGCGGGGCGAAACGATTGTTGAATTTGTGATAGTGAACCTGTGTAGTGCTTGTGTATTGTGGTGGAAGTGATGGAGGTTTGTGCATGTGTTTTAACGAATCCTGCACGTATCGGGTATGAAAATACGGATAGTCCACTATACATTCAACACTATATATATTTTCTATTTACTGTATCGCGGATTATAGCAAAATAATTTTATTATTACTTTTGTATTTTGGATCTCCGCAAAGTAACGCCTAATTCTATAAATTATTCCAAGTATCGCGTTAAAAGCATGCTGCTACATAAAGCTTACTATACAATTTAAGATTATTTGAGTGATAGTAGCATATCTTAACTGAGACCAAACCAGTCACCAAACTGAAATGAATAATTTGTAACCATCAATCAAATTGTGAAAAAAAATATATCCACCGAGTTTCTTACCGGTTATGCTCCGTAGGAGCAAACTTTCGAATCAGTGGTAGCTTCTTGAAAAACATTTGACGATTAAAAAGTACTGAAAACAGTCTACTTGAATAAAGAATATTTTGAGTTTGAGTTTGATAGTCCAAATTCTAAATACACCGTGTGGTATCCGGCAGAATAGAATAGACCACCGTCCTTTCTTACCGAGGTGTCGTAAGAGGCGACTAAGGTATGTGCCGTGTGGTATCCGGCTGCATAGAACAGACCACCCTCATTTCTTACCGTGGTGTCGTAAAAGGCGACTAAGGTAAGTTGACGTCAGGCAGGCGGCCGGTCGTAAAATACGTAGCCAAATCATGTGACAACATGTTTATAACATATTGAGGAGAAAGAAGAAGTCCAAATTCTAAAAAATATTTGTCTGGATACATACCCCTAGTAAACATACGATTAAGTAAGCGATAGTCGGAGTCAAAGCTGAGACATGTCTCAACGTCAGACCCTCTAAGTCCACCAGCACTGTCCCACCGAAGGTCTGTATTTTTGGTTGCCGGATACCAATCTCCATCATTGCGTATCCAGCTCGCAAGATATCTTCCACTGGAAACTCGTTTGGATCCCATATGCCTGTATAATATCCCATATTGAATAGCAATTATTCGAAAATCTTTCGAAAATATCAAAATCTGTATGAGCTTATAAACTTGTCTAGTATATGATTTTAAAAAATTGTGTTTTTCTGGTTTTACTCTCGAAAATTTTAAAAACAAATACTACATAATTGAGGGTATTTTTACATTTAGATTCATCCGAATAATATGGCGGATACATTTAGTTATAATCTACTTAATTACTATACCAGATGGGCATGTAAACAATAATATAAAATTCGACCTTAATTAAAATTATTTCAACAAGATAATTATCCAACTAAAATATAACGAACGAAGTTGTCTACAGTCTAATTGTAGTTATTATTGAATTTACAAACTACGTAGGTTTTTTTTACGCTCACTGAATATACTTAACTGGTATATATTTTAATATTTTTCAAAATTAAACAATGTTTTGGTACATATATAATGATAATATTAATGATGTTATTAAGTGAATTAATTTTATAAATACTAGCTGCGTTCACGGCTTCGCCCGCGTGCAAATCAGTATGTCATAAGTTTTCCCGGGTAAAATTTGACCAATTTTATTGGTGGGAATTATGAGTCATACTATTTATCTTTTAGTAAAAACCATACTTATTATCATTTAGTAAAATCTGTACAAACATCCGTTCAGTAGATTTTGAGAAAATCAAATTGGAACCTTAATGTAGAAATTTTAAACATATAAGTAGTTATCGTGAGTTAATAAAAAGAAATAGAGACATGCTGTTGTAAAACAACAGCATGTCTCTATTTCTTTTATAAACTTTAGTTTATGGTAGTAATTTTGTAGATCTACAATTCTCAAAACAGAGGTCAAGGGTTCAAACCTCGGGTAGGGACCATTGCGTTTTTCTGTAACAAACTTATGTTTCTAATTGATTCTTGCAATTTATCACACGCTTTCCGGTGAAGGGTAACATCGTGAAGAAACCTGCATATCTCTGGAGAATTCTGTGTAACCTACCAATCCGCAAGCAGCATGGTAGGTATTAGGTCTAACCCTTCTGTCCAAAAGCGGAGTGTGGAGGCCAATGGTCAGCACTGGGATAGTTACAGGCCGTCACTTTACCCTTCATGACCCCTCAAACGATTTTTCGGAAATGCAACTTACAAATAATTTAATATCACTTACCTAACCTAAATGTAATCAATCTTCCCATATCAGGTCTATCTATTATGGTCCCTTCGATCACATTCTTGACTTTGACGAGACTCCACAAGTCCACGCCGTTGTGCAGATATGAATATTGCTCCCGAAACGTACAGTAGCGGACTAGCTGGTCAAAAAAGATTAGCACTGTTGAGTTTGTGTGCAATAGTTTAGCACTCATATACATATTTAAATTTTGCACTATACATCTACAACTTAGCAACCCTTGTACTGCACTTAAGTGATCCGACAGAGAACCAAAGTTATAAAAAGGTTGAGCAAGCTCAAATGCCGGTCGAATTTGTCGCAGAAACGACAACTGTTCGGGTAGACGTGTTCTGGAGTGAAGACCGCGCCTTAGCAAACATAGTGTAGAATGTCCTCCAGCTAGTTAGAGCGCCGATATCCACAAAGTGGCAGGCATCGGTTGGGTGGGAAGAGCTGAAGAATGAGCCCAGTGGCGTGCCATAAGAGAGACCCATGTCCAACAGTGGACAGGAGCAGGTTGTTAATGGTCTACAACTTTATTTATTCATTGACTATCACAATTCATTTGCTCATTTAAATCTCTAACGCATTGTTACAATAGTGTTATTCTAGGGGAGCCTAAAATGAGTCCATCGAAACAAGAGAAAGCAAATGAGGCTACTTATCTATCTTTCTTTATCTCTTATCTTCCCTCTTTTATTATTTGTTGTACACTCGCACTCATACTTCCTACTCTAGTATAATAACTCTATATTTCTGTGACACAAATTTATCACTATGTATTTGACATACATATTACACTATGTATTACAGTATAAATTCTCTAACTCCTTTAAAAGTAAATAATTTAATGGTACGTTGAAAGCCCGCAATAGAAAAGTATATTCAAATTCAATACATTCTTTATTCAAGTAAACTTGTAAACAAGTGCTATTAAATCGTCACTTCTACTGCTGGTTCGGAAAGCTGTTTCTACCGAGAAGAACCAGCAAGAAACTCGGTGGTTGCTCTTTTCAAAGTATAAATTCTTATCATTAGTTACATTTAGTCATTACTGTCTTGTAAGGTAAAGGTGTACAATGATTTTTATCGCTCAGGCTTTTTTGAATTGAGTGTTTTGAGCAGAAATTTACATAATTTTTTTGTTTTGTCAGAAAATATTTAACTTTTTCAGGAAACCATTCGAACTTTTTGACCGCAATTAAGTTAAGACATTGATGTTTTCTTGTATTGTTTTATGTAGATTAAATGCATGTTTTAATTACTGTAAGAGATACGCTTTGATAACCTTCATTGTGTATACTGCGCAAGGTGTGCAATTAATACTTAAAAACTACAAGCATATTAGAATAACGATGTTAATGCTGTTGCGAAACCACCTCATAAACTAGAGATCAAATTTGCTAACTTATCATTATCCATAATTAGTAGCGTCCTCAGTTTGCAGATTGTCTAATTCATAGACTCTGATATAATTAATTGTTTCTTATGCAATAAGTAGCAGAATGTTACTATCCCACTTGTGGGCGCGGAGCGTAGACTAAATACGTCTGAACGTGGATTTCTATATTCACATCCCAGCAACTTTCTAGAGATAAATAATTTTTCTAGAGATACATACTCGTAGGTTTATATAGCTGTTATCACAGCCCAGCGATGTGACAGTATGACTCTTTCAAGGTGGTCATGTGTTCAAACCCCGGGAAGGCACAAATTAGTTTTTCTATTTTACCTTATGTGTCTTAGTGATATTTGTCATTTATCACAAGCTTTTGAAGGAAAACATCGTGAAGAAACCTGCATATCTGTAGCGAATTCTAGGGATATGTACAACCTACTATTCGCATCGGAGCAGCGTAGTGGGTCTTGGCTTCAACCGTTTCTCCAAACACGAAGAAAGGACGCATACTCAGTAGTGGGATAGGAAATTTACTTTTTTTTACACAGGTTTTCTTACGATTTTTTTATATATAACTGCTACTTTACTATAAATTGTCTCACTTCGTAGGTTAGCTGGCACAGATTTCTGAAAAAGGGATAATTTGACCTGTGTACACTATTTTTTTGGTAATTATGTTTTTCTACTAATTTATGCGATTTACTTACTTATTTTACGTGATAAAGTAAATAGAAAATATATATAATACTAAATGTAGAGTGGACTATATTTTGCGATTTCATCGTGGAGTCTATCTCCTGATGATGCTTCGGTTGCGAGGCGAAACGATTGTTGAGTTTGTGATAGTGTACGTGTGTAGTACTTGTGTATTGTGGTGGCGGGGGTAGAGGTTTGTGCCTATGTTTTTACGAATTCTGCATGTATCGGGTACGAAAAAATAGATAGTCCATTCTAAATTTAGCATTATATATATTTGCTATTTACGTAATCGTAGAGTATAGCAAAATAATTTTATTATTACTTTTGTATTATGGATCTGCCCAAAGTAACTACTAACTCTATAAATTACCCTTCTAGCTTCTTGAACTGATAGCGCCGCTCCACGTAAATTTTTTATACACTTGTGTATTAAAAACCGATATCAAACTGTTCATATTCATTGCTTAACACAGAAGGTTCATCGTTACAACTCTTATATGCTAGTTTTTTTACTAAAGATTGTATCTCTTAATAGGTCTATTGCAATAATCACATCTCGCACATTTATGGATACTTACATGTCTATGAGCACGGGGAACAACGAAATGTCTCGCTCGAAGGAATCTGAGAAGAAATTCATCATCAGTCCGATGTGGTTTGACTTCATCTCGTTCTGAAATATGAATATGCCTGTCATATATATATTACTAGATTTTACCCGCGACTTCGTTGCGTGTACCTTAGTCCTAAACTAAATATTAGCTTCTGTAACTCACCTTCTCGGCAAATATCTCCAGAGTTTTATAGCCTATAAGTTTATAGGCATGAATTACGCCAAATTTCATCGACATTGATTCAGCGGATTAGCCGCGAAAATGTAACAGGCTTTCGCATTTATATTATAAGTAAGGATAGATGTAACGATGTTTTAAATAACGCAAAATCGATTTTAAAACATCGATGTTTTGTTGTCTATTGTTTATCCTCTAAAATCAACTGTAATGGTTCATCCCTGTTTCTAAGAAAAAACAATATTGTTGTTTTTATTAAAGTCCTAGTATTTTTATTATATTTACTCGCCTTTTAAACCTTCCCTGAATTTTCACAGATAATTGAAAACCAAAATTAACCAAATCGGTCCAGCCGTTCCTGAATTTTAGTGAGACTAACGAACAGCAATTCATTTTTATATATCTTAATATATATATCTTAATCTGTATCTTAATATAGGAATGTTTCCGAGGGAGAGGAGAAGGTTTTGTCAGATTGCAAAGGCTAAGAGTGGTATAAGGTGTGTGCGGGGATTAAATTTAAAAGATAAAACAGTTAAACGTGCCGTTGTTTATTATTTCCATTCCACGTTTTGTTAGAAAAATAAATCTAATTAATTTAGGATAAATCACCAGGAAAATAAGAGAGCATTTTACTTAATGAAGTTTAAATTCAGTGCACTGCATATTTATAAGTCGCACAATATACATATGGACCTTCTGTTTACACATATAATTGTTTTTTTTATTTGCGGAACAAAGTCGTTTGATTTGCTGAAAAATACTTATGCAAGATTTTAATGGACTAAGTGGTATAATGTAGCATAATAATTTAACTTTATTAATGCGCAAATTGATTTAAGTAATAATTGTCTTAAGTACATTTATATAATAACACGGTTTGTTACTATAAACGTGTAATTAAAATTACATCTATTGGTATGGTACGTAAGTTATACTGAACTTAAAAAACTGAAGTCCTATTATACCTATGGACGAAATTCGAAGGCTTACCAACTATCATTTTTCTTAACTCTACGATCGCTGTCGCCCTAGTAGCTGCATTCTCGTTACATTGTTCTAGCGCTATCGGCATTAACTCCGGGTCTTCTTTAGTATTTAGTTCAGCCTCGAAAGCTATTTCAAGGAACCTGTCATACATTATGTTATCCTGGTACTTTCAACTGCTAAAAAATGATACGACACACACTTAAACACGACTCCTCTCTTTACAATAATAATTTCTTATTATATATAAAACAAAGTCCCAAGAAGCTTGTCTGTCTGTATGTAATCGATTTTCTCAAAATCTACTGAATGGATCTTTGTACGGTTTTCATCAAAAGATTGTGCAATACTTCCAGATGGTTTAGGTAAATAGTACATATCGGTATTGTGTTGAAGAGATCGCGCAGTTCTTAAAAAACTTGCTTATTGGGAGCTTTAGTTGCGTGTGCTGCGTAAACCAGCAAAGATACGCAAAAGTAATGTAGTAGAGCATTGTAGATCTATAAAACTACTACAAAATATCCGCGTTAGTATGTCTCTATATGTTATGGTTAACTCACAGTAACTACTTTTATGTTTAAAATTTGAATTCTAGAAAAAAATTGTAACACGCGGGTGAACCTGCTGGCACAGCTAGAATATAATATTCTCAAAAAGATCAAAAATAAAAAATACATATCGTGGAAATATAATGAAAAAGACGTATATTAGATTTCATAGGAAACATAGTCAACCTAAAGCACAATTAAGCCGGTGGTACCTTGTGGTACCGGTTTATTTAAAAATTTATGCATTAAAATTGTGTTTTTGTAGTTTTAGTTAATTTTAATATATGCATGGAGTTTTATAACTATTCGACGAAAATGGCTGCTATTTTGGCAAATAAATATGCCACGTTTTTCCTTTATTCAAATATAGAAAAAAAATGCCAGGAAAATTCCAGGAATTTAACAATATGCTCGTTTATCATACATCATAATGTTTTCTTCATCGACAATCGTGTGATAAAATATACATATCAATATTAGACACATAAATTTTAATAGATAAACTCATTGGTGCCAGCCCGGTGTTCGAACTCCGACTCTGGTGATCCCCTGGTTACACGGTCTCACTCACTCGGCTATCCAATTTTTTAGATAATCATATAATACAAAAAAAAATTGGAAGCCAATAAACTTGATATTTTGCATAAATTGATAACCTTAACCGGTCTCATTTTAACAGCACACGCCATATATTTAGAGGTCATTACCGACATCTTATTCTTGGTGAATTAATTTATACATTTATATTATATTATTAAGTAGATCTGACAATATTGGGCCAATTATATGTATATTTTCGAATCGAATTTTAGGTTATATTATTCAAAAATCGATTTTTCGCGTTATCGCATGGGCGATTAGTTAGTTAGTTAGTTAGATTAGTTAGTTAGATTAGTAATTAGTGTCAGATATTTTACAATGCACGTAGAATTATGGATTCTATTCTAAAATCAAGTTGGTAACAGCGGGTTTTTTACAATGCACATAGTATGTGCGATTGTTTTCTGAAACCAAAATAATATCAGTGATCCTTTTATTCTCCAACGAACTTAATATGAAAGATTCTATTCTAAAATCGAATAAGCATCGTCTATTCTAACTATATAAAATGCAATCAGTATTAGCGATGATAATATAAAATAATATCAGCGATTCTAGTATTTTTAAAAATAATCCGTATCAGTGATTTTGATATTCGAAATTAAAATTAAAATATTATACATTCAGGTCTAGATATCGTGTCATGTTTTGGGTCGAATAAAGATGTCAATGTCGTAAGGATCAAGGTCTGTAATCAAAAGGGCTTTATCGACTGCTAAATGATACAATGCTGTCCGGATGATTCGGAACTTTCAAATAAAAAAAAAAGAAGTTGTGTATATATATTAATAAATAGTCAGTATGTGTAAAAAGCATTAGTTTAAAACTAAAGTAATTTTTGATTAAAATTAATGTATAATTTAGTTTTCTAATAAATATTCTATATATTTTCGAATGTATAATTTTTTTTTAAAGAATTAAAAACATTCTGTCTAAACATAGTAAAAAATATATTTATAGAATATATGTTTAAAAATTAAATAAATAAAAACAGTTTTAAGAAGATGAATTTAATAGATTTTATTCTAATCGTGTTCTTCTATTTTCTTAAATATTAAATAAAATAACAATTGATTTATAAATTTATACTTACATCAAACAATATAGCATAAAACAATTTCACAATAACAGACAAACACAACAACAAAAAAAAACAACAGCTAAATTCACAAAAGCTCGCTTATCAAAAGACAAAACAACACTAAAATGTTTAACTGACATGACTAAAAAATGGAATTTAATAAATTCATTAAGACTTTTATTCGTAGATCATTTTAATAGCATATTTTTTATATTTTACAATAACCATTCAATAAAATCGACAGGACATTACTTTCCAATTTTTATTAAATGTTGCTAATTCTAAATTCCAATTGTTATTTTCTATTGCCGTACCTTTTGCAATTTAGCGTCGTTTTTACGAGTTATTTATGAGTTATTTCACTGATTGAGTTTAAAACTGTGTTTTTAAATACTAAAAAAGGAGTAGTTCTAATAGCTTTTTTTAAAAATATAAATTAAAGTAAACTCAAAAACTTAAAGTACGTCCGTTGCGTATGTTATGAAGGTGATATACTGTGCTATTTGAGAGATAACAATAAAATTACTTAGTTTTTTTTTTGCTTGACGTGAGGAACTATCATGAAATTTGGCGGTTAACCTTTTAAAATTGTTTAATTTGCATAATTACTATCAAAGCCTTGTACGAAGCTGATACGATTTAAAATATTTTATTGTTTCGTTCATATTACATATAACATTCAATAATTTGATTTACGTATAAGCATACTCTTAATGATTGACTTAAGAATATAGTGTTATATTAAAAAACATAATAAAAGATATCTATACATTTTCTGTAACTCTAAGTATATTTATAACTTGCCCGTTGGCACAGTGGTAAGTAACCCTGCCTTCAGCTCCGTGAGTCGCGGGTTCGATTCCCGCCGAGGGCCAACATTTTCTACAAACAATTTGTTGGTTCTTCGAGCCTGGGGTGTATAAATATACACCCCAGTAAGTACGTATTTAAGTACGTATTTAAAATTATATATGTAGTACGCCGTGTGGTATCCGGCAGAATAGAATAAACCACCCTCCATTCTTACCGAGGTATCGTAAGAGGCGACTAAGGTATGTGCCGTGTGGTACCAGGCTGCATAGAATAGACCACCCTCATTTCCTTGGCGAGGTGTCGTAAAAGGCGACTAAGTTAAGTTGACGTCAGGCAGGCGCCTGGTCGTTAAAGACGTAGCCAAATCGTGTGACAACATGTTTGTTGTGCCGACTCCACTTAGAGTGAGATAAGGGCAAGAGAATTATGATTTAAAATTATATATGTAGTATATTTACCAGTTCTTCGTCACCCGTAACACAAGTATTAGGTTACTTACTTTGGGGATAACAGGTGTGTATGTAAGTGTCCCATTTATTTATTTATATGTTTATTAATTATGATTGCGATAAAAATATTCTAACAATTTCAAACCACTAGTAGCCTTAAAAATATTCTAAAAATCCCAATCCACTGGTAGCCGCAACCCAACCTGCTGGCTTAGTTAAGATTCCAGAGTAAGAGATCTCTTTATTATACGTAAATCTACAGCAGTACTGCTCTCTCTATTTTATCATTGATCTCTAATGAGGTGTCCGTTATCACGGGATAAAAGCTCTAAATATTTGATTAATTTTTCTTTTCCAGTTTCTATATCAATAGAATTTATATATCAACGTATGTATTGTTAACTCGGGTGTTTAATTTTGAATCTCTTGTTATCTAATTTAACTAAACAAGCTTTATTTTGAATTCGTAAGTATTGAAATAATTATTCTCGTTTTATCTTTCGAAATTATCTTTAACCCGATTCTCGTTTAAATAGCATGATGCGTGCACCACACAACATACGTAAATACTACACACGTTCACTCAGATATTCTGAAGCTCCTTTCGCCCTGTTACAAAGCATTATAGGAAATAGCCAGAGAGTTAATTTGTCCAGCAATATAATATTCTTTAAAAAAGAAGTAGTTGCTTATAATGATATAAACATACGGTTCACATTGCGTCAAAATCGAGTTACCTTTGAATAGAGTTCGTAGTTTCGGTAGAGTTGCATCCACCGTATAATTTCCACAAGTAGATACTATTTCCAAAAGTTTTCCAACTGAGAATTACATAAAATAGGAAATATTTCTGAAAGATAACAACCCATAAGCTAACATTCTTGTGGTAGAGTCTTAGCCAAGGCTCTGATTGGCTCTGATATAAAATCAAAAGTTTTCAAAAGTGCTTGTAAAAAGCGTACTTGAATGAAGATTATTTTGATTTTGATTTGATTTGATTTGATTTAAATCGTTGTGTAATTACTGATGAATAACAACAATGATATCTTTAAATAAACACAATATTTTGCATCACTCTAAAAATAACAGATTATTACACCTTTTTTATTTAACCTCGTATAATAAAATCACGCATATATAACGACGAACGGACGTTGACTGGAATTCGCATAAATAAAAAATAAATTAAAAATATTGTGCAAAATCCAAAACTCAAGGTTAAAAAGTCAATTTGTTAATGTCTTTTAAAGAAATCGCATAGGACAAAGTGTCCGTAATGACCTCTGCATCCGAATTAGGTCGCCAACTATGGGCTTCATAAAGAGGTATATCTACGTGATGTAATCAGAATGCAATTGATTCATAATATACTTTATAACGAATTTTAGACCAACCTTACATCGATATAACAAACGATTGTAACGAGTAAAGTAAAAAGTAGTTACTGCCTGTTACTATCCCACTGCTGGGTATAGGTCTCTTCGTTTTTTGTAAAGAATAATTGGAGCTAAGACCTACCACGCTGCTGCAATACAGATTACATATATCCCCAGAATTCTCTAGAGATACGCAAGTTTCTTCACGATGTTTTCCTTCACGAAAAGCGTTTGATAAATTGCAATTATCAATTAGATACGTTTTAACAGAAGTCCGGGGTTTGAACCCATACCTTTTTCGAAAGATTAGCACGGTCTCACGATCCGATCTCCGATATATCGAGGTTGCACTGTAATTAGAATAAAGACTCATTAAAGTAAACTAGTAGGAATAAAAATTGCTGTTTTTGTTGTGCTGTTTCCAATATTCGATTTGCAGTTTGGCTACATTGGTGTCATCTAACAACGGTTAAATTAAAAAAACGATTAATAATGTATTGATAATCGATTAGTAAAAAAAAATGATCGATTAATATAAAAATCTATATTTTTTAACATCCCTGCTAGCGCCTTCCCAAGCATTTAAAAAACTTAAAACCACAAGAGCTTCTTCTAGCACGACTATGTACTATGTGTAAAAATGGAGGGCTTTCAGAAATATATGATAGTTTTTCTTTAAATGAATATTTTTCACTTTAATATCGAAGAATAACATGGCATTCTTTCGGATTTTAAATGTCACTTATGAGCATTACTTACACTAATTGCCAAGTATATGTTCAGAATACAAGTACATTAAATTAATTAAAATTAAGAGATTGAACTTAATAGTTACGCATTATGACATCGTAATCTGTATCTGAATTTGTATTATCTGTAATCCTACAAATCTTAATATTGTCCAGACTGTAACACATAAGTTCATAATTACAACATACATTATATTTGATACATACTCTATTTTTTTGTTAGAACTGTGCAAAAACTACATTTGTGAAAACCGAAACGAAACAGTTATTAGACGAAAAGATACGTTTTTCAAAAAACAGTTATTTAAAAACGCTTTAGGACTACACATTATAAAAGTTTAATATCGATTACACGCTATTTATGATTAATATTTTCTAAAAAAACACTCATTTTTGCACTATATTCTAAAAAAAAACTAACTATTAACAGCGACCAAAACAATAATAATTACTGTTTCTTCAATTTGAATGAACTATGACACTTATATACCGGTTCCAATAGGTCCGATGAAGAACTGCTAATAGTTAATATTTTTTCTATTCTACTTGTCATGCCCTAAGAGTTTTATTATAGCTTCAATTTTTTTATTATAAAAAGATTCCTTAGAGTAAATAATAACAATAATAAAAATAAAGTTGAAGTCACAGTACTAGGCTTGGATAAACGTATCATACATCCATCAAAGGTTATCGACACGAGATACATACATATCGCAGCAGTTTTGGACAGCTAACACACACTATGATATTGATATAGTTGTATCCAATGTCTGCGTTAGGTTAGCACTACTAAAAACATATTTGCGTATTGTTGAGGGAAGAATATGATAAACTTATCACAATAAAGAAATAACAATTAACACTTTGATGAACTTTATTATTTCCCATATCTTTAATCGTTTCTCTCGGACCATATATAATACACTATAATATGAGATCTTGGACCGATGGACGTCCACTGTTAGATATATGTAGATCTTTTCAAAGCACTTCCAAGTCACTCGATTTCCCCTGGATCCTTAGTCCTTCTAAGGTCTTCTGGGCTCCTAGTAGGAGTCTACAAAAGCTATACTTTTAAATGTGGGGTGCTTGTCTTAAAACTTTATTTTATGACCATCGATCGGTTCCTACCGCGCCCATTACGTCTTTAACTGTGCGATACAATAAGCTATATCAGCAATCCTGTTTCCTATATCCCATTGTTTTAAACAAGAAACGGTACTTTAAGCATAGCTCGCACCATTCTGAACTCACTACAATTATACCAAGTAGTCAACACTTATTCCTTAACAACATATCCAATTTCTTTCAGATCTTGATCAAATTGTGCATCCCGATATTTCTTAATCTTCTGTAACCATAAGTCAATGGAGGCGTGGCTTCTGCAAGTTCCCCCGTATCTCGCTGGAAGACATTCCGGGTTTATATGCTGGTGGAGGGACTTCAAGTCGTAGCCATGAAAGTAGATCTTGTTCCAAAAGCTCTGTGGTATGAACCGCTTGAAGATATAAAAGAACGTGTGAAGAATCCAAGAATAGTTTATGATATGAATTGAGCGCATTCTTGTAGGCATTGCTGTCTGTAAAATAAAGGTATTTATCAGTTTTGTTTTGAATTAAAAATGAATACTATTTATCCAATAAGTGACTTTGTATGTCAATATTTTCTAGAATAAGCATCATTTTGTATAACAAAATATTAACAATATTTAAACGAAAAACCAGATTCTTCCTTCTTTTTTGAAGTATACAAAGTCAGTACGAAATAAATAACGAACAAATTTACGTGCGACATTGACGAGAATATTTTATTTAATGAATTTTCAATTTTTTTATGCTCTCCTGCTCTATATGATGCTCTATATATGCTCTATATGACATTTAATTTTGCTAAACTTCACTCTCTCAGGTTCGTCGTCTCTATTCAATTTTTTTTACGCATTAATTTATTATACATACCCCGAGCAAACTGACAATTTGGTAAGCGATGTTCGGCGTCAGAAACGTGACGTGCCTCATCGTGAGTCCTTCTAAGTCAATCAGCGCCATTCCACCGAAGATCTGTAGTTTCGGTTGTCGAGTACCTATTTCTATTATAGCATAACCAGCCCTCAAGATATCTTCCACCGGGAACTCGCTCGGATCCCAAATTCCTGGATCACATTAAGAATATTTGTGCGAGAAAACAAAACGTCCTTAATATAAATGTTCTTGTTGTTATATATTTTTATAAATGTTCTTAATAAACTTTGTAATCTAAACTTATTATTACTAAACAAAGTTCTCAAAAGCTCTCTGTATGTGATCGATTTTCTCTAAGTCTAAGCTCATAAGTTCATAAGCTGTTTACTAAAACATATTACAATTCTCGAGGAAGGTTTATGTAAATACTACATTCTCCGGAACGGCTGAACTGATTTTGGTTGACTTTTCGGGAGGTTATGGAGCCTTATAAAAACTTTTTATATCGAACCGCGGGATCAGAATTTATGAGGGAAAATCTTTGTCGAATACTGATATCCACGCGGGCTAAGCTACGGGGACAGCTGATTTAATTAAAACCATTTACTTTTGTTATTTAATAGACAATTCGCCTAGTAAAATAAAATCATGAAATCGACGTAAGAATTGTACTTTACACTTTACAAAAGTAAATACTATTGCATCAATTTTTTTTTATTACGTATTCAAATAATTTATAGAATTAGGCGTTACTTTGCGTTAAATATATAGTGGACTATCCGTTTTTTCATACCCGATACATGCAGGATTCGTAAAAACACGTGAGTTTGTGATAGTGAACGTGTGTAGTGCTTGTGTATTGTGGTGGCAGTGGTGGAGGTTAGTGAATGTGTTTTTACAAAATAATTTTATTATTACTTTTGTATTACGTATTCGTCATTACAGATTTGATCAATCACCAAGTTTTCTTGTATGGTCTATGGTAAGTCACCAAGCGAGATAAAATAAAAGATTGTACTTGAAGAACTGAGAGATTTATCACTTACCAAGTCTGAATATAATTATTCTTCCAGTATCAGGTCTATCTAGCAAGGTGCCTCCGACCACATCCTTGACTTTGACAAGACCCCATAGGTCTACATCTTTATACAGATGTGGGCATTGTTCTCGAAACATATAGTGCCTGACTAGCTGGTGGTAAAAAAATGTATTGAATACTTCATAAGCTCACACACTCACGTTTGCCTATATTGTCGTTACTGAAACCACCCTTAAGTCGCCCTCCCTTATTACTAGTAGAGCTTCTGTGCTTTATAATGTATCAAAATCTAAATACTCATGACGATTTAAAACATTATTTATATTTTAAGACCAGAATAAAACTGTTGCAAATCATTTTGAGGAGTGGGCATTATTTCTCGTTAACCTTTTTTTTCCGGATATTTACTCACGATTAACTAAGATTACAATAAGTATTCAATATAAGCTTGCATTATTATATAAATAAAATTATATTTTACATTCTAAAATTGCCAAATAAAGGTGGATCCGTAACACGTTCTTTATTTTATTTATCATCATTTTATTGAATGAAATGCGTTATAAAGGAAACACACCGCGAGGAAACCTGAAAATTTGTGAAGAATTCTTGACATATATGTTATAAATAATAAATATATGGGACACTTACACACACAGTCGTCCATGCTCAAAGTAAGTAACTTAATACTTGTGCTATGGGTGACATACAAAAATATATACATAGATAATACATGCTTAAATACAAATACACACCCAGGCTCGAAGAACCAACAAATTTTTTATAGAAAATGTTGGCCCTCAGCGTGAATCGAACCCGCTGCCGCTCACTACCCACTGTGCCAACGGGCCAGTCTAGGTTGTTATGTCCAAAAAGAGAGAGAAGGCCTATAATCTAGCAGTAATATAGTTATTGGGACACTTACGCTATGCATGTAATTAAGTATAGTACCCGGCAATAAATAATGCACATCGAGAACTTAGAACGAAACAGCTGGCCAATTCAGTTTTGTAGAGCGCTTCCTTCACACACGTCAGTCGTCAGTCTGTGCGACAGAGACAATGCTCTATGAAGCAGAATCTAGCCGATTTCTCTCTCTAAACCTCGATGTGCATTATTTATTGCCGCGTACTATAGTTAGCTGTCGTGAATGAAATAAATTTTCGAAATTGTAAAATTTTAATGGATGGATCGGATCAAAAGTTTATTAAAATCCCCTTCATACGGCCTTAACCGATTTATACTTACATGTCTATGTGCACGGCGCACAACGAAGTCTTTTGATCGGAGAAACTTCAGAAGATATTCATCATCAGTCCGATATGGTTTGACTTCCCCTCGTTCTGAAAATTGCGAAGACATTGTCATGTGCTTTGCCTAAAACGGATTACTGAAAGTAATGGTAAAGTTGTTTTGCTACAGATAAATAACTAACTTAATGGTTGTGTTATGATTGACAAACAACTGGTTCATATATTATACTTAAATAATACTTTTCATAATTAAAATACATACTTAAATATAGAAATTTAAATACATAATTAAGGATAGAACCCGCGGTCCGCGGAGCTAAAACGGGACATTCAAACCAATGATAACATGTCTTAAACATTTTATTTCTTACCGACTATCATTCTTCTTAACTCCATTACGGCTGTCGCCCTCATAGCTACATCCTCGTTGCATTGTTCAGGCGCTATTAGCAGCAACTCCGGGTCCTCTTTGGTATTTAATTCAGCTTCAAAAGCTATTTCAAGGAAACATTTATACATTGTTTTCCTAGTACCTAGAAATAAGAGTTAAAATAAAATTATTTCTCAAAATGAATTTTTAACTAATTAATTAATTATATTTTTTTGATTAAATAAATCGGTTAACTCATTAAAATATTATATAATAAATAATTTCAATCAATGATAATTAATCGGAATAAAACAAAATTTAGCAATAACATTTAATGCCCGTCCATGCAATCACAAGGTTAAATATTTATTACATATTAAGATAATCACTTGGCATGTAAATATTAACTTGTTTTGTAAACCATTTCTTAAAATAACTAAAGTGTATTTTAGTAACCAAATTGGCACAAATAAGCACGTGTGCTTAGACTATAACAAATCCAAAGACACTTTAGGAATCCAAAGAATCTGAAGAAATACTATTATATTAACAGGATCTATATGCCAAGCCTAATGATATCGTTTAAAATGGACCCAAGTGCCTTAAAAAAATTGATATTTAAACCCTCTTGAATTACAGCCGTTCAATTATTACTCTAACAGTTATTTCGTTAACTTTCCAAAGATGTTAATAATTTTTCTGTGGTCATTTGGAATCTCGACATTATCATTAGCTGATGTGAAAAAGATATTTTAATATAACGATATAAAAAATGTATCAAATAATAAAATGTTTCGAAAAGAAGTTAAACATGCAATTGTTATTACATCATTAACGACAGGGGTTATGTCATTCGAATATTACAGTATCTTTGCGCTTCATATTTAAGCTGATTACGTGACATATACAAAAACATGTTTCACTTCTTTTTTAAAGGGTATGTTCTGGATTCTTGAACCATAATATGCATTCGATCTAGCTATGCGATGAAAAATGCACTCAGAACTGGGACATGGCCGGTCGGTTCATTCGATTTGGAAATGCGAATAAACCGTCCAAACAGCCTTCCATTTAATGTTTATCAAAGTTGAGTAATAGATCGATAAAAAAGAAAGGTTATATTGATAAAAAATACTGAATCCCTTCACGATCGACTTAACTTTTGAGATTAAGTAGATCTCCCTTTTCTATTTATTTTTCCCTTTTTATAATCTTATTATTGGTATTTAGTCGTTAACAATCGACTTATTTATAATACTAGTACGACGATTTATTAGAAGTTATTTGATTAAAATTATTACAAACATTTTTTTGTCTCTGTCACACAAATATTTTAATTATTTGAGGGTTTTAACTATAAACTAGACAATACTAAAATTTACTAAGCAATTGTAGCTTTGCTTTTACAGCAGTTTAAAATAACTATAAAAAGAAGGCCGATACAAGCCCATTATGCTATTGAGCATAATACTATAATTGATACATATATTACAGAAATGTATGAATTTGGTTACCCTCTGGACCTTCATAAGATAGCAGTGACGAAATGTAACTAGTTATAAAAATAATTATTTGAAAAGAGCAACTGTTGCTGTCTGTTTTCTGTAGAAGCAATTGTCCAAAGCAAAAGTAGCTGAAGATTGAAAAGCAATTGAAGGAGATTTTGAATTTGAATACAAATGAAGGTCCCACGCCGAGACGAGGTCTTTATTTAATGACGTCAGTCGCTCGTTGCCTCACGACACAGTCCCTATGTCGTGATGGCTTGTGGCAATCCTATTATATACCTTCGACTACACGGCGCCTTAAGCGCCAGTTCGGTGTCACAAGAAGCACTTTTAGAACCATTCCCATTCCCTTCTTTATCCCATGTCATGCAAGAAAAGTAAGACATCGCTCCGCAACAAAATTAAACTCTACAAAAATTGCATAAGACCAATAATATCCTATGCGAGCGTTGCGTTCGCGCGCGTTTCAAAGGTCAGATTGCTCAGGCTCCAAAGACTACAGAACCGATTTATGCGGACAGCCACTGGTTGTCCGTTGTTCATGCGGAACGTTGACCTCCATAGAGAGAGGGATATTCTCGATCTCCCTACCATTACTCACCTTTTTAAACGTTTTTCGAAATCTTACTTCGAGAAATCTGAGGTACACCCAAATCCCCTTATTTCAGTTGCTTCCACCTACATCCCAGTAAGATCTGACCACGACGTACAAAAAGCGTCATATATGACCCTGACGACCAAATAACAATTGCAAACACAGAAATGTCCCGCCCGGTGAAGCTGTAAAAGTCGTAAGGGCTAACAGCATACAGTCATTTCGAAAAAACAATCCTATTCTCTATAGGAGAGCTTCTCTCCAGGTATAAAATCTATTAGGGCTTAATAAACAAAGAATTGCATATGTTTTTAAAGCTTTCATTTAACCTAAAATGAAAGCTTTTGAAGCTGGAATCTTGCAAGTTAAATTTGACGCACTTCCCGGGATCCGATAGAGCTGAAATTTTGCATACCGTTCCAGTTCCAATGACAATGCATGTTTATGATAAGCATGATCTGCTACTGCCAGGATTGGCTCCAGAAAAGGGAACTCTTTTTTACTTGACTTGTTCTTCATTAAATTCCTCTGTTTATTTATTATACGCTATCATTTTTATCCATCCAATTCGTATGTTCGACACTCTGCATTTTTGTACCTTGTTAATTTAATTATTGATGATTTTTTTCTTCGTGCGCCTTGATGGATGTAAGAATGAAATATTTAAATTCTCGAATCATTTCCTTATATTGTGTTTTAATTTATTCTTGTTTTTCTTCGGTTTTTTCGATGAGCTCATCTGATTTTATTTAAATTTATATAAACTTAAGCTAATTTTTTTTATAATTCAAATTCAAAATATTTTTTTTTTCAACTAAACTTGTGAACAAGCGCTTTTGAATCGTCGACTCTACTGCTGGTTCGGAAAGCTGTTCCTATTGAGAAGAGCCAGCAAGAAACTCGGCGGTTGCTCTTTTAAAATATAAATCTTATAACTAGTTATATTTAGTCATTACTGTCTTGTACAGGGTAGAAGCGCAGCTATATCCACACTTTCTTATCATCGAAGTTATCCTCAACAGTATAGTAGGCTTTCTGTATCAGCCTCTTTTAAACAGTGTTTTTAAACTGCTGTAATGACAAGGCCAAAAATGCGGAATTTTATTATAGAACCTTATACCCAAACCCACAAACGATTTACGCACCTTTGTTAGGCGCAAAGCAGGAGCTGCAAGCTTATGTCGGTTCCTACTTTGTCTATTATATACATCAACTATCGTTTTAAAATTCTTTAACAAGCTGGGCACCTCAGTACTACCAGTGGCAAATAGATAATGAATAGGCATCAAGAGTAAGAGAGATATCGCACACTTAGTATTTAAGTGACCTAATTCAAAACAGTTCATCATCATTCTCCTGCCCTTATCCCACTCTAAGTGGGGTTGGCACGATTTGGCAGGCGCCTCTTGCGACACCTCGGTAAGAAATAAGGGTGGTCTATTCTATGATGCCGGATACCACACGGCACTAACCTTAGTCGCCTCTTACGACACCTCGGTAAGAAAGGAGGGTGGTCTATTCTATTCTGCCGGATACCACACATTCAAAACAGTTGTTATATGGAAAATTGCATTTAAGCTAGCACCTACAAAACTCAGTGTTAGGAGATCCATAATTTGGAAGAGAAAGAAAGCTAGCCTTTTTTTAATAGTTCATAGCGTGATGTCATAGATAGCACAATGTAGATATATTGTAACTTAATTAAGACTAATTTTGAATTGGGTCACTTTAATATTATGTGAAATGTAACGAGATAATAAATTAACTTATAGTCTCGTTTCAAATTTTTTTTATTTCATAAAAGCCTTCTGACAGTAATTAACACATTTAAAAATTTTTTCGCTATCAATTTCTTTTGCCAAACCTCTCAAGCACGTCTAATTTTTACGAGCTTAGAAAGTATTTTAAGGCTGGCTACAAAACATACTATATCATTGAAAATTATCAGTGATGAAAGCCAAACGGATATCCTCCGTGTAAAAAAAAGCTTTAATTCCATTATAGTAGAAATCTTTCATTTTTGTACTTTTTAATTAATTTTTAATGTATTTGTTATGTATTTATTTATTTATGAAGACGTACTTTTTTACCAAAACAAAGATTTTACAAGAATTTATAAAAACTTAAAACAAAATTAAAACTAACTAAATAATACTAAAAAAAAAAAATAATAAAAACAAAACAAAAAAAATTAAATACATATTTACATCTATTTACACTAAATCAAAACCGTCGACTCCACTGCAGCGGGGTAAGGTTCCCAAAATACTGGCAGCGTTAACCCTTTGAATGGCCAAACTTATTCGTTGGCCAAGGTAGCTGCCAGCTCTTTGGTCCCCGGTAAGTTCTACGAGCCTTCTCGACAGCTCAATGAAAAAGGTATGAGCGTCCGGGCCCCATGGACCCAAGGTCTCTATACCAAAAGGTACAAAAATGAAGCTTCTGTCTATGTCTTCATATTTACGCCTTTTCGCATGTTCTGCACTGCTAGCTGCCGCTCCCGCCATAGTACAGGTCCCTTGAATATGGGATGCTGCTAACGTGTCTACACATGTAGCATCCCAAACAAGTGACCTCCCCAATTTCCAAGGTATGAGAGTCATACCACCAGGTCTCTTCCCATCGCTACGAGCCAAACCATTTGGTTCCAAAATAGCAGTTGTCATATAATATTTATGACTTAAAATAGCTTAATTATTTATATAGTCGATCTTCGACCCTGTGACAAGATAGTAATGACTGAATGTAATATACAATAATTATATTTAGAAAAGAGCAAGCGCTGAGTTTCTCGCTGACTTTTCTCTGTAGGAAAAGCTTTCCGAACCAGTTAGTAGAGTTTGCTATTCAAAAGCACTTGTTTAAAAGTTTACTCGTATCAAGAATATTTTGAATTGAATTTGAATTCTAATCATAATTTACATTGTGTCATTTTAAATTATTATATTTTATTTATTGTTTATTTATATTCAATGATTAAAATTGATATTTTATAACAATTAACCTTTTTCTATTCATTTTTTTCCATGATACAAAACATCATCGCTTTAAATAACGATACTTACGATATAAAAATGATACTAAAAAACTAAACAATCACTAAACATTCCACGACAATGTATATATTGACAAATAATGTAACACAAAACAATGTCGATCAAAAGTCAAAACAACACTAATATAATTAGAGCCCGCCAAAATTATCTCATCGAGAATTCTCACGAACACAGTTCTAGTCGACGTAAAATCACTTGGATAGACGAAAATATAAGGATACTGATGTACAGAAAGTTTTGGATTTATTTTTCGAATTATTAAAACAAAATTATCGTTAATTGCGACACATTCACTCCTCTGTTTCTTTTGTTATGTACTTAGTCATCATTTTCAGGGGTTCTTTATAATAATGTGCCATAGAAATATTTTGAATACGGTATTTTTATTAAAGTTACAGAAAAAAAATTAAAGCGTTTTTTATTTGAATAAAAAATGCGTTACGTTAAAAATAAAAAAATTATTCAAAGCTTAAACATTTAAACTCCCGAAGTGGAAATTATATTTTATAATCATCGATTTAAAACTAGCTTAATATTGAAAGTTAAAATAAAAATTATTAACCCATTGTAAACTCATTTGATTGCATGATTATGACTATATTGTTTAAATTTGAAAAAATAAAACGACAAGCCAAGTAATTTTGGATATCCCCATTAAATATCTTAGGTATAAAGTAAAGAATTCAGAGACAGGCTTTAATTCGCAGAAGATATAAAGCCATATTACCCGTTCAAAGTTCCGACACTGCATTCTCTCTGCTTGCTGCACCTTATGATAGTCGCTTTTCATTTATACCAACGGTCACTATCATAAAATTATTATTATCAATTAAGTTGTATACCAGGAGAAACATTACGTTTTGTCAACTCAGTACTTGCTTTAGCACACTCGCTTCTCTTTAATATTGTTGGTTAATAAATAAATGGCTCAACAATAATTTGGACAATAAATAAAAAGGAGAATGCCTGTGAGGAGATTCCCCTTTCATACCATTGTCGGTATCATAACAAGGTATCTACGTAAAAGACATTTCACACAACTATTAAATTTACAATGTTACTGCAACCTTTTTAGATTGTAACCGATGCAAATATAGAGACATAATTAATATGACGTGTATTGTTAGCCATGCGAATACATGGCATATAATATAATTGTTATGAGTAGTTCTTAAAACTGGTTTTAAATGTTAATGACACGACTTAATTACTTGTACATACGCAACTCAAATTTTCAAATAAATATTGATATATTAAAAGGTTTGTTTGTAGCAATAATTCTTCGAAATAGCATTATACGTAGACAGAAAGAAAACGACGAACGTAAGTTGACCCGCCGTGCGCTATCTTGCAGAGTAGAATGCAGTACCTTCATTTCTTATTAAGGTGTCCTAAAAGGCGACTAAGGTAAGGCAATCCCCTGTTTGGTATGCGGCTGTGTAGAATAGACCATCGTAATTTCTTACCGAGATATTGTAAATGGCGACCACGGTATGTTGACCCACGGTGTGGTATCCAGCTAAATAGAGTAGACCCCCTCATTTCTTACCATCGTGTCGTAGAAGGCGACCACGGTAAGTTGATGTCAGGCAGGCGGCCGATCGTTAAATAACTAGGCAAATCATATAACAACATGTTTAAAATATGTTGTGCCCACCCTACTTGTGGGAGAGTGGGATAAGGGCAGGAGAATGACCTGAAAACCTAAAGATCGACCACATACGCACCATATTTGGCAATGAGAGCCCATCTAACAGGTAATGTACGTTGAATGTGGCTATAACTAATGGATAGCATACTTTCTTTACGACACTATTCAAAAAAGCCTTCTACGGAAAGCCTACTATACTATTGAGGATTACTAGACGATAAAATGCATGGACATAGTTATTCTTCGACCCTATCGATAGTAGTGACTAAATGTAGCTAGTGATAAAAATTAAACTATGAAAGCAGCAACCGGCGAGTTTCTTGTTGGCTCCACTCGGTCGGAGCAGCTTACCCAACCAACAGTAGAAGTTGACGACTCAAAAACACTTGTTTACAAGTTTACTTGAATAAAGAATATTTTTTTTGAATGAGTTTAAAACTAACAAACAACTCGAGGACTATTTTTGCGCTCGCTCCACCAAAGGCTCGCTCCTAAGTAAAGGTCCGAGTCAAAACTCAAGGCGAGTGTCAGCGGCCTCGTCCTGAGTCGATGTAAAAATGTTACTCAACAGCGCCTCGATCTTTAATTATACATGATAGTTAAAACTGCATCTACACGATTAATATAAATCAATTTGCACAAAGCATTAAATTATACAGTCATCGTTATATTATATTCCTTAGTGTGAGATATGTTCATCCTATGTCGTAATCTGGCAATACTCGTTGTTTTTCAATATCAAAATTTTATTTTATATTTCTATCAGTTGCATTTTTATGTCGGAGCGTTTAAAATTATCTATGGTCGTTTTTATTTATTTTATTACAAATTCCAGTCGTTGCGTTTTTGAATTGCATCTATTTCTATTAACGGGTAGATATTCTTTTACCTCTTTTTGATATAATACTAATATTATTTATGCGGAAGTATGTCTCTTGGTATTTCTGTCTGTTTATCAGAGTTTTTATGTGTGATTAGACAGAGATGAAAAGTACGAGTTTAATCTTCCCTCTCATTATTTATTGTGACACTCAGTTACAGCCCTGCCTATGGCTCCCCTATTCAAGTTTAATTCTTCTATAAGGGGTTTCACGGCTAATTTGTTGAAGCAATACTGATGAATTTTGGTACAATTGAAGTTTATATACCAGGCTTACATGTAGCGTAGAGAATTCCACGATATTATAGGAAATAGGAAAAAAACATTGTATGATTGTAGTTGTTGTATTTATGAAACAGGTTAGTTGATAGATTAAACTCAAATAGCTGCGTTTGAGTTCTTTTATATATATTACAGCCTTTTAAAAGAAGTCATACAGAAATCCCATACTATTGAGTATTAAAGAAATGATAAGAATCGGTAGATATATGTAGCTACTCTTCGACATCTTTATCGATCAATGTAAACTAGTTATAAGAATTATATCTTTCTAGTTTATCGCTGGCTCTTGTCTGCTCTGGAGTGGACGATTCAAAAACACTTGTTTTCAGGCTAACTTAAATAAATCATATTTTGAATCTGAACAAAACTTTAAAAAGCTTTTGACAGAATTTCATTTCCTTACTGATAACCGTTGAGAACCGTTCCCTCGTCTGGAGCCAATCCTGGCAGCATCAGGTCATGCTCATCATAAACATGCATTGTCATCAGACTGGACCAGTATGTACAATTTCAGCTTAATCGAACCCCAGGAAATGGGTCAAACTTAACTTGTATTATTCTACCTTCACATTCACACATTATACGGCGAGTAAAAAAAAGCTTTTAAAAGAGAAAACGTTTCACATTTTTAATTTTACATAGTTGGAAGATGGATTCTAGGTTTCCAAATGAAAATTAACTGTAAACGATTAACATTACGAACATTTGAAATGAAATGAAATGATTTTTTTATTAAAGGAACTATACAAATGCATTTATACAATGGCAAATGGCTGCGCTGTAGATGTCAACGCCCGCCTCCATAAAATAAAATAACAAACTGTGTTCCAAACAAAATATACCTAAACTAAGTTATGTTAATTAAGGAACATTTTAATGTTTCATTTAACATTATGTCACATGCAAATCGTAATGCCATTTGAAGTTAGCGGGCCATTAATAACTACTATATGAGGCAAAGTTACGACACAGTAATTCCAGGTAACCTATTTAAGTACGTCTGTACAAAATCGCAAATTAATAAGTTCCTAAAGTATACGTAACTGTGGTCTCGATCTATTAAATTGGACCAAAACATCCATATTAATTAAAATCTCCTAATACTTATATTATACGTAAGAATCAAATCTTTCTTATTTCTTAGCTGTACTATTAAATAAATTTAAAATACATACTGCCCGCTATTAATTATACTATGCAGTAGCATAGTTAGTATAGCTTAGTAAAATTGATAACGAAAACAAAAGCTAATAAATATAAAAGCTTTTAAAAATTTGATACCCTTACTATTAGCCATTTAAGAGTTCCCTCGTCTGGAGCCAATCCTGGCAGCATCAGGACATGCATTGTCATCTGGACGGGATATGTAAAATGTAGAATTGCAAAATCTGAACTAGATCGGACCCCGAAAATGGGTACAATTTTATTTGCAGGATTCCACCTTGACATACACGGCAAGTTAAATAAAGGCTTTTAAAAATTAGAGGACCTGCTTTAGTAACATAATGCATGACTATGGAAAAAACATAAAAGGAAAAGAGCATTAATTAGCATTTCTCTTATTTCGATGGTACACCTTTTAGGTTAGCTTCCCCACTCTAGTATAATACGTATCATTATTATATACGATACGGCATACGCTGGTTTAAATGCTGAAGTTACTACTACTTTTCTATAGAAACTTATGCTTAAAGCTTCTCTGACTTATGTAACCCTGGTACTAAAACGCTCACTTTTAGTCGTAACAAACACAAGATTTATTAAAATTTATGAGAATGTTTTTTTTTAACTATATTTAGAAGTTTAAATACAAAATATTTGATAATTCGAATAAATAATTAATTAGGTGGCCAAATCTCTCGTAATCTGCTTGTACTTTGTTTGCTTTAGAAATAAAAAAAATAAATTCATAACCGAACGAATTTTGTATTGATGACTGACTACTCATCAATTACCTTCTAATTATAATACTTAATTACTGATTAATAATAACTTCACGTGTTTATCTTATCTCTCATTTAAATCATGTAAATCTTTTAATAATTTTAGAAATTACTCTTCTCTGATCCTCCTCTTATTTGATCTTGCAGATGCGATCAGGATTTATCCATCGATGATATAATCTGGCGAAAGGACTTTGGATGTGTAATAGATACTAGAAAAAAGAGAAGCTCGAAAAAATTACTATAATATTGTACAATGGTTTTTACTTTTAAACTATTGTATATGAAATAATTCAACAAAAAAAAGTTATACAGTAAAATTCTTTTTACCCCTTAAATAGGATTGAATTAAACAGTTGATAATTAATATTGCGGCACATTTACATAAGGAGTAACGATTAGAATTCGATTCTAAACAATCATATTAGAAATCGTTATTTAAAAAACCTTTGATAATTATTGAAGTTGCTCTTAAACTCATATTGAATATCTCTTTTAATTATTAGTTACACTTAAACTTTATATCTTTTAAACGTTTATTCCTAATAAAATTAAGCTAACGCCATGTAGTATACACTTTGAAGCATATGTTACGAGCGTACGAGCTTAGGAGCATACGTTTTTACTTTAAAACTATTTCTTGGATATGAAATAATTCAACAAAAAAAGTTATAAAATAAAATTCTTTTTACCCCTTAAATAGGATTGAATTAAACAGTTGATATTTGATGTTGCGGCACATTTACAAAAGGAGTAATGAATACATTTCGATTCTAAACAATCATAAATCGTTATCTAAAAAACCTTTGATAATTATTGAAGTTACTCTTAAAGTCCTTATATTAAATATCTCTTTTAATTATTGGTTACACTTAAAATTTGTTTCTTTTAAACTTTATTCCTAATAAAATTAAGTTAAAGCCATCTAGTATACACTTTGAGCAACTATAGCGATTTGGTTCATCGATGTACTACATGTACCCCGCCACCCCTAGGGGTAGCGAGATGACCCCCCCTCGATGTACTACGTCGAGAAGCATATTTCGATAATATTACAAAAATGTAGATAATATCCGAGAGTTGCATAAGGAAAATATATACTAATTTCTATAATGTCTCATGATTTTAGTTTCGAAAACTAATATTAAACAAATTATTCTAGATATAGTATTGGATGTAGTGTGTCGGAAAAGTTATTAATTGTTGAAGCGGGGTACTAAAATAGTTATTTTATTAAAATCATACTAATTTTGAGCCCATTTTGCATTAGATGCACCGACGCCACATAGTTAATGCACCAAATAACCCATCCTTTTCCCAAAACATCTCAGGCACATTTTGAATACTTTGTATCCCTTTTTTTATTGCAACATTTGTATTTGCAAAATACAAGTTCCCATTCATAGTTTCACATGCAAAAATAGAAAGCATTGTAAACAAAAACCCGATGCATTTCACATTCATTTGCAAACTGCTCTTACCGTGTCGTTTTAAACAAATACCGCTTTGCATTTTGTTTACTTCTCGAATCTACTTTTGAAACTTGTAAAATTTGCACATCCTGCAGTAATTATTTGCTGTACAAGCATTTTCCGAACTAGTAGGCCTACCATGAACTTTTAAATAACGTTTCAATTCAAAGTCAGTACCAAAACCGAATTGCTTTCTTTTCGTACCCTGAAGTGTGGATTGCGTCAGGGTCGTAATGTCTGAAAAGGATAACGTTACATGAACTATAGATAAATCTGTCTCTTTTACTCACATGTTTTAGGACGAATTCCGAACACTCATTTGGCAACGACTTAAAGTGTGCGTCTTTAAGACTTCATGGTATGAAAAAGCAAAACAATTTAGTTTACGACTTCAATTGAATCGCAATAAGAGTTCATGGTAGGCCTGCAGAAGTGGCTTGATTTTTCACATTCTTAAAAAAAGCTAAATAAAAAAAATAGAAATTTGGAATAGCTTATGTTATAACATGATAACTATAACTCTTAATAGTTACGATCGCTGAAAATAGGAGCTAGTCATTAAAAAAAAATACAAATGCCTTACTACAAATCTGAGGAAATCGGACTTCTCGTTGTCTATACGAAACATGGTCTTCTGAAACCGTGGTTGCTATATTTGTTGGTTTGCCGTGGCACAATCAATGTTACCACTTCTGGATACTTACATTTTGTTTAGTTTTCATCAATATAACTGTGGATGCCGATAAAAAATACATTTAAAAACTGATAATAGTATTGTTGAATTATCCTACACTGCAATCCTATTGTACAACCTATTTTAACAGTCCATTGTAACAAATTAATTTTTACATGACTTTTGCAATATATAATTCATAGTTACACTTCTATTAAAAGATATTTCGAAGTGACTTTATATTGAAAAGAGATGTCTTTCAAAAGATTATATAAATATAAATAAATACATAAGGCTAATGCTGCGTCGTATTATGGTCAAGTCCCCCGTCATCATTCAATGATAATTAAATATTAATCACTTCATTATTAGGTTATCTATAAATGGTTCCAAGTTTGTAGATAAATGTCGCTGTATCCGCGCAAGTGTCGAGATATTTCAATGTCCGGAGAATTATTTGTTTTAAATATTGCATTATTGGTACAGCACGCGCGTTATTGTTTTGTATAATAAGGCCAGTGTTTTTAGATAAAAAAAACTGCTGTATGCTCATAGCATTTGATGTTCAATCACGTATGTAGTGGATCAGGATCAGTTTCCTAGTTATTGTGCTATAAACAAGTGTCTGACATGTGATTATATTAAAGGTAGGCAAGTTGGAAACCGATAAACAAATATTTTGATCTAGATACCTAGACCAGCACTATAAAAATATTTATTTCCTTCCTATTTATTTATTTCCTATTTATTAACGAAATTATTAACGAAATACCTACTATTTAGCTACCCAGCGATAGGTTACATTTATTCGGTTTTAAGTAAATTATACATTTTTTTTAAATTCCTTATTGTTAAATAAATTAACTTATTTTCGAATCGATCGACGTCATTCGTCTTTTTATGAATTACATTAACATTACTTTGAATTGTATTATTAAGTGAACTGACTATCAGTTAATTTACCACTGCTAACGAGAGAGTTCTCTATTTTGGGATAGAAAAAGTATTTATAGCATAAAAAATATTAATGGTTGTACGGCACCATTGCTAGGATGATGTTGTTTCAATCTTCGGGCATAAGTTTTTTTTTTAATTTCAGTGAAGGATAAAATGTTAGAAAACCGGCATATTAATGTTGTTAGGTAAGTGGAATTGTTTTACAGTTAATTTTACCATGTTTTACGTTTTTTTAGTTCAAGAAAATTTTAATAAAAATGTCGCCATTTCAAGAGATAGCTTTCAAGGCGGAGTTAGACCGACATATCGATCCGGAGTGTGAGGAACAGGCGCGCTTACTATGTGGAGAAGAACCTGCTACCCGTGCCACCGTTATAGAAGAACTAAGGAAAATGATCTATGGTAAAAGAAGACTACGTCCGTCGTCTATTGGGCATAAACGTCGGTAGCAATCGAGAGCGACAAAACTTACGTTAGACAAAGATAGCCTATCAGCTTAACTCTTCTAACCTGTCGTTCTGGTACTTTCTATTGTATAGAGTACATATTGCACACTAAACTGGGTTTAAGTTTAAACGAGGTTTTACTTAACTACTTACTACTTAAGTCCCATGAAACAGGTTTAATCGGTTACTTTTAAACGACTGTACTAGGCACCCATATCTTCAGAAGAGATCAACCCTAAGCAGAATCTAACACGTTGAGTATCAAAAAGCCGCACAAGTTTATCTTTCCAAAAGCATAATTCTGATAAAAATTATTAGGATTTTCGATTCAGTTCAGTTTTTGAAAGTATAAAATGTTATAGAAAAATAGATGAACTTATATAATAACCTAATCTGTATTGCCAAGATATAAATAATGATTAAAGTTTTATATTCTCAAAGAAAAAAACCAAACATGACAAGCCAAATATAAAAAAAATACAAATGTGTTATTGATTTAAAAGCCTTCGAATAATTCAAGATATGTATTCAAGTAGCTGTGTAAACTTTTTAGAATAATTCAATACATAGAATATATACATAAGTACATAAAGCGTCAATTTTGATGCAACGCATTTGATTATTTACTTGAAAATAAGAACAGCAGAACGTGTATGTAATTTAATTTCGAACGAATACTTTAATAACACATTATTATTAGTTATATGTTCAATTATTCTCTAATATAAGTCTTAAAGTTGTTTTACATAATTAAATTATGAAACATTAATAAATCTCGTTATTTAAAATCTATCGATACTTAGCCCAACTAATACAAATTAGGTAGGATTCAGACAACAATGAATGTTCCAGAGCGAGGTGAATGCCATCCGCCACGTATGGATGACGCATTCTTATTACGTTTCCTGCGCGCGCGCCGTTCAATACCAGCACGTGCACATCGCCTGGTACGTTCTATTCTCCTGGTACTTATGACTCAGTTTGAACTTCTTGCAACCCGTGGACATGCTATCACGCCCAAATAACATCATGATATCATGTCATGAAACCCCTGGTCCAATTTATGATTTATTCTAATAGTATTAGGGTATCTTTTTCTGTGGCAAGTACTTCAATTTGTTCTCGTGTAAACTAAGCTTGGGTATGATTGCGATTTGCGAATCATATTCGCACCATGATATGATCAAAGGTGACCACGGTGATCGTGCTGCTATTGCGATTGCCATTGTGTACATAAATGTAGGCCTTATATGCGTAAGCCATGTATAGGATATAAGGACTACATTTGTTTGTATGTGCAATCATCTTTTATTCCAGTAATCGCTGAATCGCTAAAAGCTTAAATAGCAAAAAATGCCATCGGCTATTATATTATTCAGCTATCACTAGACAAAGTTATTGTTATTACAAACAAACGTAATTCTTAAATCATATTCAATACAATCTTTATTTCTAGGTTATACCTTCAATTAGAATAGCGTAAAAGTGCCACATAACCTCGATACATATGATATAATGATAACATTTCTTTGTAATATTATTATATTTTTTTATGGAATATCCATAATTTTGTAAAGCAATAGCAGTTATCTAAAATTCAATAGCAGATGATGCTATATGATGAGTGAATCATATCATGATCACTAAGTGATTGGTAATTCTGTCCATCCCTAAGTGTAAACACAGATACCAAAAACTTTGGTTCGTTCGCTCCCGTAGAAAAAAAAACGGCAGTTCACTGTTCTGTTCACTGTTCAGTACGCGCCTAAACTCGTGCACGGACGTACGCGTACGACATTGGGATATTGTGGTTTTTTGGATATACAGCAATTTTAACCGGTAAGTTAAATTTTATATCATTACTAGACAATATTGGTGACCAATATAAGTTACTAGAACAATGATTTGTCCTATTTCAATTGGTTAAAAGATGTAACTTCGATAGCCCATGGATGAACAAAGATTCTACTCCCGATTCACAGTGAGAAGAAAGTATGTAATTGTTATACGAAACGCTGTTAGAAACACTAATTCTAATAGAAAACATCATGTTGAATCCATATTCATCCGTATTTTTTTGTGAAAGTGTATAGTATTTGTTATATTCTTCGATAAACCACGTAAGGTGTCGGATTACCCTCACACACTGGCAAGGTATTTGTATGCGTGCGTGCATTCCATAATGGCAGCCGAGCTGTTTTCAATACAGGCTGTTCTTTTTTTTGTTTACTTGATGTTTTTTTTAAACTTAGATGTTTTAAATTTTTGGTATGATTTATTATTATTTTTATAAATATTCAGTGCTTATAATTGATTTTTTGGGTTCCAAACGAAAAAATAGAAAACGGAAGGAACACACAAGTGGTCTTATAGATCACTAATCTATAGAATTAGGCGTTACTTTGTTTAGATCCATAATATAAAAGTAATAGTAAAATTGTTTTGCTATAATGCGCGATAAAGTAAATAGAAAATATAATAGTGCTTAATGTATAGTGGACTATCCCTTCTTTTTCCTGCCTATACGTAAAAACACATATGCACAAACCCACTCCACCGCCACCACAGTACACGAGCACTACACACGTTCACTATCACAAGCTCAACAATCGTTTCGCACCGCAACCGAAGCATCATCAGGAGATAGACTCCACGACAAAATCGCAAAGCGGGTAAGAAAGAGAACGGATAGTCCATACTAATTTTAATAACAAATAATTTTAGTATTACTTTTGTATTATAGATCACTCTTGTGTCTGTCTGTGCGTCTGTCATAGCTAACTACTGGGTCAAATGAAATTTGATAGTGATATAAAGAAAATGTGGCAAAATAATACAAAAGTTTAGCAAACCACAACGTGTTGCATATTAAATTAATCAGTTTCTTGTATTCAAGATATCAAAATAGGATTTCAAGAGAGATTTCAAAATAGGTATTTTTATATTTTGTAATAAGATAATGTAATTTTTTTTTTTATTATTTTTTTTATCGAACATATCCCGTATTCTCAATTTCATAACATAATCAGCATATTTACACGGTTAAATTTCTAATGTCAGAATAAAATGGATAACAATGCGGGGCCAAGCCGTGCCATCTTGCCGTGCTTCTCGTATGTGTCCTCGCCAGGAGGCACATTAAGGGATGCCGGTGAAACCACTCTTTATGAGATGCCCCCCTGTGGAACCATGACTGTAAGTACTTTGCAAATATACTCAGCTGTGCATATGTTACGTGACGTGTAAAACTTTTATATTATAATTTTCTTCATGATTATAACTGTATTATTATTATTTTAGTTTTCTTGCCACTTTATCGTTTTAATATAAATAATATTATCATTAGCCATCGAAAATTTTAAAAATTTAGCGCTGTTATTAAATACCATAAATTTTGACAATGTTTATATAAGCCAAATTAAAATTATTTGCATACTTTTAAGTTAGTTTAATGTCGGAAAATAATAATGTTCTCACCATCTTATTGTATCCACCACATTATAGCTAATTAAATTATTATTATTCAATGTTCCTTTTAGCCTTGGGAGCCATCGAAGACCCCGAAGCTGGAGTTTCCGACGTCGTCGCAGGGGCAGGGTGCTGCGCATCGTAAGAAGTGCCGTCGCTCTCTCTATCTTCAAGATTGTGAAATATTAGAAGATTCGGGGAGCGATGGCGAGTACCCTGAGGGCGACGCGGAAGACGAAGGTGACATCGCCATCGTCAACCTACCCGGGGAGCGGCAGGCGGCACGACTGCTGCGAAGACGTTTAGGTGATGATGAGGATGAGGATGACTGGATAACAGACGAAATATTTAGAACGAATGAAATTGGTATGCAAGTAGACTCTGCTGCGGCTCCACCGACATCTATAGATTCGGATTTCGTCTGGTCAGAAGATTATACATCGTTCACTGGCCAGAGGGAAACGTATTTACGGGTGCCCGGCCCAACTTTTTCCTCCCAAGATCCCAGTGAAATCTTTTTAAAAATATGGGATCGTGAGTTTATGGAGACTATAGTCGAGGCGACAAATAGATATGCATGGGAGACTATCGGTAAACTCTCAGACCCTGACATTGGTAAGGGTATTCCAAAACATTTGGAAGCCTGGACCGAAGTCACTGTTAATGAGCTGTATAGATTTTTCTCGGTGCTTATCTATATGTCTCTTTGCTTGTGCTCTGACATTCACGAATACTGGAAGACTGGGACCATGGGAATGTTAGTTTTTGGACAATCAATGTCGCGAGATAGATTCCTGTTGATATCCAGGTTTCTACACTTTGTAAACAATGATACCCTTTTAACCAGGGGATGCGACCGCAAAGTGGAAAAAGTTGCGCCGATAGTGGAGCACTGCAACAGAAAGTTTTCCGAAATATATACACCGTCCCAATATCTCAGCTTAGACGAATCTTTGCTATTATGGAAAGGCCGCTTAAGCTGGAAACAGTGTATACGTTCAAAAGCAGCTCGGTTTGGTATAAAATCTTTTGAGCTCTGTGAGTCTGGATCTGGCTATTTGCTCCGATATATTCTGTACACTGGTAAATCAGCAGATTCACATTCAGAACCCAACCATGGTTTCAAGAGTCATACCGCTAAGGTTGTCGTAGATCTTATGGAAGGGTATCTGAATGTAGGTCACACCGTCGTTATGGACAATTGGTATAACCAATTGGCTTTAACGAGGTACCTGAAAAGCCAGCGTACAGATGTATTAGGAACATTGAATCGCCGCCGGAAAGGAATTCCACAAGTAATCAAAGATCTTAAACCAAATGTGAAGCGTGGCATGATTGTGAGTAGACATAGCGGTGACATCTCGTTGGTGACCTGGAAAGACGTGAAACTGGTCACCGTTATATCCACCTATCACAAACATGAGATGGTTCCGTGTAGGCGAGCGGGTCAGACCATCCAAAAACCAGTGGCGGTTCGGGATTACAACCTGTACATGGGGGGTGTTGATCTGAAAGATCAAAAAATTTCAGGCTACCTTATGGAGCGGAAGAGGACCCATAAGTGGTATATAAAAGTGTTTAAAAGACTGCTTAACATGAGTCTTTTAAATGCTTACATAATATACACGCGAAACCCCATGTACCGTGTGTACACCCACCGCCAATTCCGGCTGAAGGTCGCCGAAGGGCTATTAAGCCGATATCCGCACGCTGGCCCAAACCGAAATTTGGACAGAGCACCGAACACCTCGGACCAACTTCGTCTCCAACCAGGGTTACACTTCCCAGTACATACGGAAAATTCAACCACTGGAAAGAAGGCGAAGAAACAATTGCGTTGTGTTCGATGCGCTGCTCTGAATAAAAGAGTATTGGTCACTATTATCTGCCGGGTGTGCAAGGTGGCATTGTGCGTGGGCCAATGTTGGATGGATTATCACACCCTGGCAAAATTAACTTAAATAGTCTTCAATCATACAAGTATTCCTTCCAAATATTTCGTCTGTGAAATTATTCAGTGAACCGGAACACATAACATACTGCACATGTCACCAAAAGTATTGTGGACAAATTATAACTGTCCCTGATAACATTTATGAAACAAAGCAATTAATGACATACAGGCCTATCACATCTCATAAAATAAAGCAGTTACAATTGAAAGTATCATCAAAAATATCACAGATTGACAAAAGTTGCTGTAGTTCAGATGATCTTTTTAATGACCTCTTTGGTATAATTGGCTGTGAGTTCAATAACACTTTTAATATTATAGAAAAAAAAGTTTACAAACATCACAACTTTAGCGATTGCCATTTATAAGAGTAGAGAAACAAGTTATTTGATCTGTATGCCGAAAAGCAATATAATCAATCCCCCACTTTCTTAGAATATGTAAAAAATATTCAAAAATATTGCACAATGTCTGCTCACAGGCCAAATCAGAATATACCTATTTCACTTCACCATTAAACTCATCCTTCATCCTCATCATTGAACACATCACCCCATACGATATTCTTACGCTCTTCGAAAGATACGACGGTTTACACACGTTGAAACAGCAAAACTTGTTTGTTTTGCTTACTTCCATAGACTTGTCTTATGGAATTTTGTTATGGGGTAAATATGCGGATATTGAAAAAAAAAATGTATTACAAAAAAGAGCCATACGTGGCGTTTACAAGTCCACTAATTTAATTTGATTTCCTGCGCGAGAGGTTTAAGTTTAAGTATTATTACTATTAATATAAGTAAATTATTTGTTTAAGATTTTACATATTGTTAAGTGGTTCATGCGATAAAAGCGAATAAAATGTTTAATTTTTAATTCTCATATAAGTGAACAGTGTAAGTTCTTTTGAGAAATAAATTGTCTTTAACAGAATTTGAATGTCGCCCTCGCTAAAAAGATCATTCCGTATAAACTAGTGTACACACACAAAAAAAATTCAAACCCGGCGAGAGGCCGCAGGCAAAAAATGTTTATTTAGAAATATTTTTGTCATAAGAGTTTGTTCGATAAGTACTGTATGTCAATAAGTTCGAAATTTCATCTTCTTATTGAGAAAGGAATTAGTTTAACGACAAATAACCCTATGGGTTTACATGTTATAATCTACTTTGTGAGATATTTATCCTTTTTTATAAGTATTTTGTTTCTGGCTAGACATTTTTATTTATAATTATATAATTCTATTTATGAATAGTGTGTCTTTATGTTATAAAACGATATAAGTGATTACGGTAGTAATTACGCCCACAAGAAGGTTTTGAAAATGATCTTACAACGTGCGTGAGAACTGATTATCTTCTAATTTTTAACAAATGTTTGGGAGTGGGAAAATAAAATTATAATAATGACATGCATATTTTTATTTTTTATTAGAAACCTCATCTTATGTACATTCTAGAGATATAAAATATTAAAAAAAACATTCTAATATTTCTATTTAGAAAGATTTGTTTTGGCAATAAACCCCGTTTTTTCAAAAGCCGCTCAAAACAAAGACCTGTGCGTACCAAATATACATTTTATTATCGTTTTTGTTTATTTTTATCGGCTACTCAACTGGCTTTCACAGATTGCCGCTTTGACTTGTTATAATAGTAACAATGGTGCTCTATAGTGGTGTTATAATAAATAATGGGTCCACGTCGGATATTTACAACGTCGGCTAACTGGACCATAGGACACCGTCGCCGTGCGGCAAATCATTGTAGTTTGTAATTTTTATATAGAAATAAATTAGTTTTAGTAATTTTGGGTTCTCTTGAGTCCTCCGACAGCGACTTCTGTAATTGACTCATAAAAACATAGCCAACAATGGCTTGAGTCAAAATACCGAGAGTATCGACCACGTGCGCGCTGACGTCAACGGCCATCTGTATGTTGGCCGTTTTTACTTTTGAATAACGCTGGATAAAGAAGGTTAATCTTGAGCTAATTTGTTTTTTTTTCAATCTTTTGTTTTTTCTGGAGTAGAGTTAACTTTACTAATCTCATCAGCGTATTTAAAAAAGTATATTACGTTCACAATTAATAGTAAAACTATTTTTACCTAGTAATGGTAGATAGTTAGGTAGTTTGTGTGTGGTTTTTGTTTTTAACATAGTACCTATTATTACATACAAATTGATATACATAATTTAAAATTTTCCGTAATTATCTGAAGTAAAATGTTCAATAAGTAATGCCAAGGTCAATTTGATACTATGCGGGAGTAATGTGATGAAGTAATTATATTTTTTCCATAGTAATTGTATGAGGTAACTTCGTGGCGTTTCGTTTTTAACATAACCAGAAAGATTCTTTGTAATACCAAATAATTTATATCCATAGATCTAGATGGCGTTAATCGTAATAAAGTCTTATCGTGAGCAAAATCAAACAACGATTGCTATAAAAAATAAATAATATGCTTTGTGATTTTGTCGTGGAGTCTATCTCCTGATGAAGCTTCGGTTGCGGGGCGAAACTATTATTGAGTTTGTGATAGTGAACGTGTGTAGTGCTTGTGTATTGTGGTGGCAGTGGTGGAGGTTTGTGCATGTGTTTTTACGAATCCTGCATGTAACGGGTATGAAAAAACGGATAGTCCACTATACATTTAGCACTATATATATTTTCTATTTACTGTATAGAGGATTATAGCAAAATAATTTTATTATTACTTTTGTATTATGGATCTCCGCAAAGAAACGCCTAATTCTATAAACGATTGCTACATTTTCTTACAATGTAAAGCGATTATTATAAAATTAGCATAAATTATGTTTTTAATTTAATATAACGTAAATAACAAAAGTTAACATCATTTTTAACTCACTTTATTATTATTATTTTTATATGCGTTTTATCCAAGTTAAGTTTGACGGTTTTTATGCATACTTATGATATACTTAAAATTTATGTACCAAGCTCATTATTATAAGGACATTTAACCAGTCGTTACAGATAATATAACTTAAATATATCATCTCCGTAGATGGTACGTTACTGTACATTCCGAGAGCAAAACCCGCATCTGTGGCGAGATGTATACTGGTATGGGCTTAACAAAATGGGCGATGTATTTGAAGCTGTTCTATTCGACAGACCCGACATTGGCAGACTTATTATTTGCAGAGTGGGTGAGTAGTGGTTGAAAATGAAGAAGAATAAACACGATTAAACAAACGTACTTTGTTTTTTTAATTAGGTCAATGGGATCCAAACGTCTACCCTGTTGAAGATATAGTACGTGCTTGCCTACTGTTCTTAGAAGCAGGCATCATGCAGCCCAAACTCCAAGTCTTAGGCGGCACCGCACTAGTAGATTGTGAAGGCATGTCGTTGCAACAAATGAGACAACTAACACCGTCAATTGCCGTACAGATTATGAATGTCCTGGGGGTAAGTCACCCCTTAACAACATACAAAGTAGCGATAATAAAATTAAAATGCCGCACAGTCAAACCCAATGGTATGGCAATTCTTAAACAGTGCAGAGTATTACGCTTTGTAAAGAGTTACAAAGCGTAATACTCTGCACTGTTTAAGACGTTTTTTGACGTTTTTGTGACGTCAAACATCTTCAAACGTTGTTATCTTAAACCTTTATCTGCCCTTGAGAGAAGGAAGAGCTTCGAAAAGGGCATGTATCCACCGAGACAGAGGTCTCGGTGGATATTCGTCATTCTGAGTCGTACACGTTTTAAAGAGTCGTTTGAAAAACTACTATTTATCTATTTGTTAATATTAGTATTTAGTCTATTATTATTATAGGTATTAGTACATTATACTATAAGAATATGTAATAAAGTATGTATCTTATACAGTATATGTGTAGTATTAGTATTCAAATTTGTGTAATCTATTATACTTTATGTATATATACAAAAATATCTTCTCCATTATGTGTCGCACCAACCTATTCTTTTTCTAAGATCCTTTTAAGAACTTACGGGTTGTCTGTAAGAGATCGCTGTAGGCGATAAGACCGCCCTTGCAAGTTCCTACAAATAATTTCATGTAATTTCTTGTACATATAAGATGTATGTTTTTTTTCTTATGTACGCAAAAAGTATTAATAAATAAATACTGTGTTCCTAATGATAATGAAGAGGAATATCTAAGAGAATCTATATGATAAAGGCTGATGAAATCAAAAAGTTTGCGGGGAATCGTTGAATTCAAGCGGCACAAGACGGAGATCCCCTGAAGTATCCACTAGTACATGTTCAACAGCGGACGTCCATTGGTTATAGGAGAGAGAGAGATATCATAATTGTATGGTATGATATACAGTTCGTTCTTACATATTATTATAAGCAAAAATTAAAAAAAACTAAAGACCTGTCCCTTTCTTTCCAACCATGCGATTAGAACTGTTGTACTTATATTTCCCCACGGGATTCCAATATCTATACCACTTTCGACCTTCTAAACGGCATCTGTTTACCTAGCGGAAGTATTGACGGGAAAGGTAATTGATTCAAAGGTATTGATGCAAAGGTAAAACACATTTTGAGGCCCCATGGTCTGTCCATTGTGACGATTTTAAGAATATGAAGCTTGTACAACATCTAAAGATGTTTCTATTACTCTATTTAGGGATTCCAAAATCTATACCACTTTCGACCTTCTAATCGGCATCTGTTTACCTAGCGGAAGTATTGACGGAAAGGTAATTGATTCAAAGGTATTGATGCAAAGGTAAAACACATTTTGAGGCCCCATGGTCTGTCCATTGTGACAATTTTAAGAATATGAAGCTTGTAAAATAGAGTAATAGAAACATCTTTAGACGATCGATAGCTTGAAGATATCCCTTTCACTCATTATAAATCAAATATTCAAGAGCTTTTTCAAAATGAAAAAGACTTCCCAATAGCCAATTTCGCATGGGATATTCACTTTTATTTTCGCGCACGTTTACTATTATTTAACGATAACTGCTTGGATATTCATTGCAATGAATATTAGTTTTTTTGGGGAACATTAAACAGCTTTTTTTCATCAAAAGTCCCAAGCGACTTGACCGTTTCCGATATTTTCAACAATAATTCCATACATTTATACAAGAACTTTATAAATCGTACACGTTCAATTTCCTCGTGAATCACTCTACCTTTGGGCGAAAACAAATATGAAAATCCATTTGGAGCTTTTGATTTTAACATACGATTATATTTGTTTCAGTTCGCGTTTCCCCTATATCAGCGTGCTTTACACGTGATAAATTGTTCCAAATTCTTCGAGAAGCTATTTTACGTTTTCAAACGTTTCGCACCTAATGATGAGCTATGGAAGATTATTCATTTCCACGGCTACGATTTGAAATCTTTACATAGGTAAAACCAATTACTATAAATAAATTTCATCCGCTTCTACAATAAAATTCAGCAGTCCATTAGACCAGTCTACAGAAAGGGTAAATTAAGTGTAAGAAATATGCTTATAGGCAAAGCATTTTGCAAAGTTGTAGATTATTGGGATGATAACAATACCTGGATTTGAAAATCCTTTGTACAAGGCTGTGATTTAATCATGGTTTAATATTGTAAAATTGAAAATACGTAGAAGATTCTTGCTGGTTATCCTCAGCAAGAGCAGCATTCCAAACTAGTTGTAGCTTAATCATATTGATCCTTGATGATTCAAATTCGATTATTTTAATTTAATTTTTGCGTGCAAAATACGTGTGTAAAAACAACAAAGCAATATTTCCAAAATGGCAGCTGTATTGAACCGACACTAACACGTGTGGTGCCATATTTCGACATACTAGCATGATGACTCACTTCACATACTAGGGTTCTGTGTTCTTAGAAAATATAATTAGAAATTATTTATTTGTCCAACACAGTTTTGATATGCACACATTGATACGTAACAAAAGCTTATGATCAATGTCTTAATTACATTTTAAAAGCCACCACTAGCAACAAAATTAAGCCTAGCTTGTATTCTTAAGTTTGATTCATGACTAGGTAATTAGGTTTTTTTAAATCGACCCGCCGTGTGGTATCCGGCTGAGTCGGATAGACCACCCTCTTTATTACCGAGGGGCCGTAAAATACGACTAAGGTAAGCAATATAACAGAACTAACTACTTTGCTATAATCCGCACGGGTTAAGCGAATGCATGCAAAGCCAATATGTATGAAGTAGGCAAAATCTACGCACCTTATACATGCAGGACCAGCCACCACATGCACCCCAAGGCGCAATTCACCAGCAACAACGAACACAAAAGCAGCACACACACCCACCACCACAATCTCGACGATCGTTTCGCCCCGAAACCGAAGCATCATCAGGAGGATAGGCTTCACGACAAAAATCGTACTGCGCCGCGCTACCCATACACCATTGTTATTTTTTATTATCTCAAGTTGCTCTAACGTATTGAGACGGAGTCCCTTATCACAAGTGTGGAGAATATGAAATGAATGGTCATTAGGCACTTTATGACCGCTTTCTAGCAAATGTTTTGCAAAATTAGAATTTTGTGGTTTATTATTCCTAAACGCAGCCATATGTTCCCGGAATCGAACCGCAAAACTTCGGCCAGTCTGACCCACATATGTACCGTTGCACTCAGGACAATCTATTTTATAAACCCCAGATTTTTTATTAGATAAGGGTAAAAAATCTGGGGTTTATAAAATAGATTGTCCTGAGTGCAACGGTACATATGTGGGTCAGACTGGCCGAAGTTTTGCGGTTCGATTCCGGGAACATATGGCTGCGTTTAGGAATAATAAACCACAAAATTCTAATTTTGCAAAACATTTGCTAGAAAGCGGTCATAAAGTGCCTAATGACCATTCATTTCATATTCTCCACACTTGTGATAAGGGACTCCGTCTCAATACGTTAGAGCAACTTGAGATAATAAAAAATAACAATGGTCACTTAATTAACGAGCAAGTAAATGTATCTAATTCCATTTTGCTGCATGTGTTCGGAGGGGAGGGTATTGGTGGGAGTTGAACTATTTAAGACTGCTTGTATGGGTGGCGCGGCGCAGTACGATTTTTGTCGTGAAGCCTATCCTCCTGATGATGCTTCGGTTTCGGGGCGAAACGATCGTCGAGATTGTGGTGGTGGGTGTGTGTGCTGCTTTTGTGTTCGTTGTTGCTGGTGAATTGCGCCTTGGGGTGCATGTGGTGGCTAGTCCTGCATGTATAAGGTGCGTAGATTTTGCCTACTTCATACACATTGGCTTTGCATGCATTCGCTTAACCCGTGCGGATTATAGCAAAGTAGTTAGTTCTGTTATATTGCTTGTAATATGGAATTCCGCAAAGTAACGCCTGCTTCTATAAATCACGACTAAGGTAAGTTGACGTCGGACAGGCGGCCCGTCGTAAAATACGCAGCCAAATCATGTGACAACATGTTTGTAACATGTTGTGCCGACCCCACTTAGAGTGGGATAAGGGTAGGAGGATGATGATGATGACACAATATAACGAAAAGCTAATGAATGATTAATGTCTTAAATACACAAGAGTAATAATAAAATTATTTTGCTATAACCCGCGATACAGTAAATAGAAAATATGTATAGTGCTAAATGTATAGTGGACTATTCGTTTTTTCATAACCGTCACATGCTGGATTCAGAAAAACACATGCACAAACCTCCACCACTGCCATCACAATACAAAAGCACTACACAGGTTCACTATCACAAACTCAACAATCGTTTCGCCCCGCAACCGAAGCATCATCAGGAGATAGACTCCACGACAAAGTCGCGAAAATGTCTTAAATACTTTTGCACTTGTCACCACTAGCAACCAAACTAAGCCGAGCTTGTATTCTTCTAAAATTTGATTCTTGACTAGGCCAGGTTTTATAAATCCTGAGGCAGGTTTACTTCTAACAGAAGGGCCTTCGGTCATTGCTATCCTAGGGACAAAACAGGAAAGCTTGCCATATTACTTTAACAAACCGCTTAAGCCTACTAGGAGTACATAAATAAGTAAAACTTTTGAAAGAACATTCAACACTTGAAAAACCTTTTCCATTGAATTTTTTTGTTTTCTCCTAAAAATATATACTTGTTTAATTGCACACGAGAAAAACTCATGACTTAATCTTCCACTACCATTCATGCTTAAAAGAAGACTGCTCGAATCGGCATTTTCAATACTTACTTAAAATATTATAAAAATTTTCAGGCACATCGATCCAGAATGCCTCCCGAAAAGATACGGTGGACACCGAGAATCGGTTTCGGTAAAGGTCTGGCTTGACAAAATCAAGGAATACAAAACCAAAGAGTTTGATGAGGATATTAGGACCCTGGGCTATGCTGTCGATTGACGGCATTAATTATAACTGGAATATCGATATTTACGAACAGAATGTACAAATTATTACTTTGAAGGTCCTTAATCCCGAAGGAAAATAACTTACTAAAATTAAGTAATTGTAAGACGCATGCAAATTAAAATAAATAAAGTCATAAATACAGTTGATTCCTAATAAATAAATTAGTTAAAAACAAAATGTTATAAAGTACTATTCCGATAAAATGTTAAACAAATAATTTAATTATAGAAATGATATATTATATTATAATAATTTTTTTTTTTTACATTTCTTAACATTAACGTAACATAATACATTGCGATTTTATTATTTATTATATGGTATTATAAAACTAATGCCGTCTGGTATCCGGCAGAATAGAATTCTTTCTTACTGAGGTGTCGCTTACGACACCTCAGTAAGAAAGGAGGGTGGTGAGGCGACTAAGGTAAGTACCGTGTGGTATCCGGCTGCGTAGAATAGACCACCCTCATCTCTTACCGAGGTGTCGTAAAAGGCGACAACGGTAAGTTGACGTCAGGCAGGCGGCCGGTCGTAAAATACGTAGCCAAATCATGTGACAACATGTTTGCAACATGTTGTGCCGACCCCACTTAGAGTGGGATAAGGGCAGGAGAATGATGAGAGAAAAATAGGTATATAAGTGTCATATTCCCTCTCATTGTTTGTAGCGACACTCACTTCCTGTGCAGCCTATATGTCATCTACTCTAGTATAATAAATCTATGCCGGTGAGAGCTTCCAGAGCTTATTGTAAGCCCAGGCCATTCCGCAATAAACGTTTTGTAAAGGACATACGTAATGCATTTAACAGCATAAATATTGCGTCACGACTGTTATATTACTGTGTTCAATCGATACAGATTAGGTAGTTGCATAATGTGCTTTATGCGCTAAGCTATTACGAAAATCAGTTTAGGTGGCTTGAAAATATGGCAAATACGACCACATGGCTTCGGCGTGGCTTGAGTGACATTTATGGCGCTTTACTGTTATAGCAATCTTTGGCTGTGGATTACCTATCATACTGTTATATATGCATATGGCAACTTGGATAAAAGTATCTTCAAGTATAAAACGACTTGCAGAGAAACATTAAAGGCATACATTAACGAATATGTTTACCAAAAAAGTGTACATGGTGAAAACCACATAAACATCTTTTTGAAGACCCAAGATCAAGGCATCCAAACTTGTTTTACACAGAGCAATATGTCAACAGATAATGCAGATACCTATTCGAATACCGGAAGAAAAAAACCTTATACCTACCACTTTAGTTTGAAAAGTTTATGTACTCGTAGATAAGGAATACATCACATCATTCTCCACTCTAAGTGGGGTCAGCTTTGACTTTTTTTGACATGATTGGACTAGATACTTTAGGAGCGGCCGCCTACCTGACGTCTAACAACGACGGGTGGTCTATTCTACTCAGGCGGATACCACACGGCGGAGAGACGAAATTCAGAAATACTTAAATATCTTTTTTTTCCAAGAACAATCTTTATGACTTATATTAATACATTAATGCCCGGTTTCACCAACAACCCCTAAACTATCACTTTGCTAAGGGACACCTAACTAAATGGGACTCCTAAACAGACCCCTTACTTAAATTTGATTTCACCAATGAATGTTACCCCTAACTATGGGACTCCTAACTATGTGACGTTTTTTTTACCATAATAGTGCGTGACTTGCTATCGGTATTTACGATTGATAAGAAATAAAAAGGTTTTGTGCAAAATTTTAATTTATACTATTGAATAAAAATAAGGGAAAGCAATATATCTTCTATGTTATTTCTTTTATGCAATATTAAATATTTTTGATCAAAATTTTATGTATAATGGTAGTGTACATTGATTTTTACTCTGTATTTTAAAAGTAATGCTGTCAAGTTGTTACCTACGCCATAATTATTGATATCTTTCAAAGCCTACAATTGTTGTGTGTACATCTTGCGAATGGAACTGTGTATTTTAGTTATGTTTAGCAAATTATACCAGTAATATGCTAAACATAATTACACACATTTTTTCAACTTATTAAGTATAGTTAGATGAGAAGAAACTAAGATCTAATAAAATTAATAGTCCTTACTCACCTATTATCTGGGTATTCCAAATAAGGCTCAATAATTTCTAGTAAATACAACACTGTCGATTTATATAACCTATATCTCTTAAAAAAGTCTACTTCATCAAAATTTATAAAATAATTTGGCCGCTTTCGATAAAGTTTTGGTCTTCGACTTCTATTCACGTCAAAAATAGTATCAATAGTTTCTAAATTATCGAATAAATCAAATAAATCACTGTCCATTTTCGTCTTGTAGTTTCTTTTATAGTTGTGTGTCGGTTTGGGGGGTCGACAATCCACTCCTCAAATTTAAGAGTCCCCTAAGCGGTTAAGTGACCCCTAAATGTTGGTGAAACGAAAACAGTCTCCTAAACGTCCCCTAAATATACATAGGGGTCTCTTAAATTGTAGGGGATGTCGGTGAAATCGGGCATAACACACCTTTGGAAAACCACGCTGGGTTTATATGAAGGTGTGGAATTCGCATTATTTCTAGTAATCTGATAATAATGAAAACATAAAAAGTTTAAGTTTAATTTTTAAATTTATAAGAAATCCAAATATAAGTAGCAGTTACAGTGTTTCAAAATTAAATTAATACAACCAAACAATCTTTTATATAACCCCGGCTTACAAGCTTTAATCGCAAAAAAAACATCAATATTATACAGCAAATTGACCGTGAAAGCGTAACAAATAGACAGTCTTTCGCATTATTGTTATAGATTAACTATTTGCACAATCAAACTTTGAACGGGTCCATCGACAAGGCAAATTAAAAAAGCTTTTATCAAAATTTTATGTTCCTACTGTTAACCGTTGAGGAGTTCCCTCGTATGGACCCAATCCTGGCATGAGATCATGCGTATAATAAACATGAGACAATAAGTAATGCACATCGAGGCTAAGAGAGAGAAAATCGGCTAGATTCTGCTTCATAGTCTCTGTCGCACAGACTGACGAACCCGTGTGTGTCAGTGACAGCGCTCTACGAAACCGAAATGGCCGGCTGTTTCGTTCTACACATCGATGTGCATTATTTAATGCCGGGTACTATACATACATTGCAAGTTAATTAAAGGCTTTTTAAAAAGGGTCATAATAAGACTACACACACAACCCAAGAATTTTTATGGGTTGTGTGTGTACGAAAGGGAAAGTTGATGTGTAAGCATACATTAATAAGAGAAATATGTTTTGGACTTAATCTATTAATTCATGTAATAGACATTTCAAATATTACCTTAATCCTTACTAATATTATAAATGCGAAAGTCTGTCTGTCTGTTCCTTCACATACATAGTCATACATACAAGTCAAGTTAAATAAATGCTTTTAAAAACGTATTTCATCGCAACGGATTGAATTTTAGATACACTCTAACGTTTTTACATTATTTGAGCCTTGATGTGAACTTCGTTAGCTGAATACAAAAAAAAGATGTTTTTTTTTCGAACTGACTGTATGCTGTTAGCTCTAATGGCTTTTACAGCGTCACCGGGTGGGCCGGGCGAGCGCAGAAGCATCGCCGAGGTTGCGAAATGCAGAGAGTAGAGCGCAGAAGCTCTACTTAAGTCGGGGAACGTCGTCCTCAGGGTGCCTCCTGTGAGGCCGGACCACGGCTTAGGGCGACGTGTAGTGGAGGGCTGATGGTGTGACTTAGATTAGTCATTGCGGCGTCGGAAGCATGGCGAAAAGCCACGACCGACCGACGTCAGAAAGCTGGGACCTCGTCTTCGCCGGCGAAGACGCTGTGTGTGTGTATTACGTGTATCTGTGTTGGCGATCGTTATTTGATCGTCGGGGTCATACAGGACGCTTTTTGGACGCCTATATTTTCGATGGTCGGACCTAACTGGGATGTAGGTAGAAGCAACTGAAATCAGGGGGTTCGGGTGTACCTCAGATTTCTCGAAGTAAGATTTCGAAAAACGTTTAAAGAGGTGAGTAATGTTAGGGAGATCGAGGTCTCTATGGAGGTCAACGTTCCGCATGAACCACGGACACCCAGTGGCTGTCCGCATAAATCGGTTCTGTGAGAAAGATGTTTATGATAATGAACTAGTGTTTAGAAACTACGTTACTTCTGTAGAAATTCTAAGTATGAAATTCGCTTACATTCTCACGACATGTGAATAGAAACTCATCATACCTACTAGTGATGTAAATAGTATTTGATTAATTCATTGTTGTGTTTATATGTATATGTAACGACTAGCAATGCCCCGCGGTTTTACCCGCGTCCATACCGATCTCGTGGTAGTGAAAAGTCTACAAAGTCAGACTATAGATTTAGTTGTAGAATGTTAAATTATAAAAACTGGATATCATTAGTATTCTTTGAATAAGAGCTAACTCACCGAATGCAGGCCCTTCTATAACGGTCGCTACAATGAATTTGTTATGGCATTATTTTCTTTCGATTTATATTCTTAAATTCGTAATATCTTTTGATTGGAATGTCGGATTTTGATTATTTAAAAAGTATTTTACAGGTATTGAGATAGTTTTTAATAAAATATCATTTAATGGGATAAGGATTAATACAGAGATATGAATAAAATGGTTTGATTATTGTCGGCAATTTTATCAACTTTTACAATGTAAAAAAGTAGTTATATTGGTATAACTATAATAGTTAGACATATAGTATTGCAGACTTTTTTGTGAATATTGATATGTTCTATAATACTGTAGACCGTTTTTTTGTTCTATCCTCAATAGTTTTCGCAGCGCACGCATGAAAGATGTTTACGACTGAATTTTTCACTACTTATTACAACTTTTTTCTTTACTATTTTATAATAGGGATTCCTATTTTTTTTGAAAATGTAATATAGCCTTTGTTGCTTAGTGAAGAAGCAGCGTTCCAATGGTGAAAGAATTTTTGAAACCGGTCCAGTCATTTTTGCATGAAAACATTACAAACATACACATATACAAACAAACATACAAATCTTTCCTCTTTATAATATTATATTATATATTATAATATTAGTATAGATGTGCTTGCTATGACACCTAGAGGCAGTGCATTTAATGCCTTTTGCGGTGTACTTAGTTTAATTTAATATTTTAATGTAACCGCCACGGGTTGTTCCTAAATAAATAAATAAATAAATGTATGATGTATTTCTGGTTCCGACATTGAATATGTCGGAATCGGAAATATTTAACAATTATAGTCATACCAATCTGGTATTATAGTAATATATTAATAATCGTATCTTAATATAGTAATAATGTTGGGAATAGTTGGGAATAGTAATAATGTAAGAATCAAAAAAAATCTGCATTACCACTTTGCTTGATTCTTCTGCAAATCAAACAAATGCGATATCAAGATTAAGTCAGCAACCTTTTTCTCGAATAAGTAAATATTTCCGTTGCAATATTTATTTATGGAAATCACACTTTAGTAACCTACTCTATGCTTTTGATTCTCAGTCACTTTATTTTAAAGTTTAAACGCCCATCGACCTCTCACCGGTTTGCCCGCGTACGAGGCTGCACAATCAAGCTCTTGCGAAACTATAATAAGGTCTCGTAAACCGTTAACTAATACCAATAAGTTAAAATATAATTTGATTAAAAAACCGCGATGCAAGTTGTTAAATTTGATCTTAACTTTGGGGTAATTGTGTTTTATTTAAGTCACAGAAAAACTTATTAAAAAAGTGAAATAAGATAAAAGTGCAGTGAATTTTATTATATATAGCCAATCAGTTATATTTTAAATAAGGTAATGATATATCTAATGTGGTAAGTTTTTATTTTTTAATTTACAGTCAGCTGTAGTCAGTACGTTTTTTTTCGAACTGATTATGCTGTTACCCCTAACGGCTTTTACAGAGTCACCGGGCGGGACGGGCGAGCGCAGAAGCATCGTCGAGGTTGCGAAATGCAGAGAGTAAAGCGCAGAAGCTCTACTAACGTCGGGGAGCGACGTCCTAAGGGTGCCGGTCCTGTGAGGCCGGACCACAGCTTATTAGAACTTTATAGAAAGAAAACTAATAGTGCAGAGCGAACGTACGAAGTTAACGGTGGAAAAGTTTTTAAATTAACAGTGATTGGTTAAGCTAAATTAAGATTCAATCTTTTGTTACACATTTTCTTGCGTATTCCTGTAGCTAAGATAATTAAATAATTTACAGAAGAAGACGTTAGTTTGCGAAATTCACCAATACAAAAGTAATTAAAGAATTATTATTGCTATAATCGGCGTTTGTTAAGAAAATATATGTAATGCTAAGTGTAGGAAGCAAAAATCCATTCTTATCTTATCGTATACATACATGATACCACACGTATCACATAACACTACTACCAACAACACACCACACAAGCACTACATACATTCACTACGACAATCTCAACGATTGTTTCGCCCCGTACAATCCCCCATGGAGCCCCACGACAAAACCGAAAAAAAGTTTTTCGATATTGTTGTTGAGCTTCTTGTCTCCTTAGCATGGGCTGAGCTTAATAGTGCGTGTTTTCAAAAATAAAAAAAACGAGCAAAAAGAACCAACTGCGTGTTAGACACAGTGAGAATACTAGTTTTAATAAGTTCTGGAACTTTCGTGCAGTGCCTTTTTATAGTATTTAGCATAATAAGCAAATTGGACTAGTGAAAAAGAAAAGAGCATACGGAAATATTTTTATGAACTTTACTTTACAGGTATGTAATGTTTTCACCTTTGAGTCTAGAGATTTGAATATGAATAGGCTTAATACTACTTGATATTTACTACAATTCTTCTCGGAAAGAATTGTACTTAAAAATCCAAATTTAAATTCAAATTCAAAATATTCGTAAAATTTATTTTACTTGATTAATTAAACTCGTAAGCAAGTGCTTTTAAATCATCATTTGGGTTTGGGTACAACGTTCTATAATAAAATTCCGCAATCAATTTTAGCTTTACCATTAGCAGGGTAGTTTAAAAACACTGTTAAAAAGAAACTATACTTTTAAGAATTACTTGGATGATAAGAATGCGTGGATATAGCTACTCTTCGATCCTTTACAAGAAAATAATGACTAAATGTCACAAGTAAAAGCTGTGATAGCCCAGCTCACACCATGCGACTCTAGAGACGAACATGCCGGGTAGGCACCAATGTGTTTTTCTAATAAAACTAATGTGTCTAATTGATATTTGCAATTTATCACACGCTTTTCGGCGAAGGAAAACATCGTGAGGATACCTGCATATCTCTAGAGAATTCTAGGGATATGTGTAGCCTACCAATCCGCATTGGAGCAGCGTGGTAGGTCTTAGCTCCAATCCTTCTCTCCAAAATACGGAGAGAGGAGGCCTATTTCCAGTGGGATATTAACAGGCCGTTACTTACACAAGTAAGAATTATATTTTGAAAAGAGCAATCGCCGAGTTTCTTGCTGGCTCTTCTCGGTAGGAACAGCTTTCCGAACCAGCAATAGAGTAGACGATTCTAAAGCACTTTTTTATGGGTTTACTTAAGAATATTTTGAATTTGAATTTAAATTAACTACCATAATTCCAAAAATCGTTCCACCCTGTATTCGAAACATCATTAGGAGATTCCACGATAAAATCGCAGAGCCTTCTTCATCTGTTGTTGAGATCGTGGTTTTTAACTGAGTGCAGTGCTAGTAGCTTTTTAGTACCTTAACTCATAAAATTAGTATTTATGCAAATCTATCCTCCATTACCATACATTAATATTTTAAACACATAGTTTTTGATGTTACGTTCTTGAAGCAATTACCGTTTGACCTCAGCGACGCTTGACAATTGTCATTAGATATTGTTATAATGATAATATGTTGACTTAAACTGACCTCAGGAGTTCTCCAAATAACAAACAGGAGTTTGTTTGCTCAATTGCCTGACATCGATGGTTCAAATTCAAGTGATTTAACGCCATATATTTCTGCATTGCGTTAACTTACCTCTCAGTGTGCAGTAAACTTATAAACAGGTGCTTTTAAATTCACTTTACTCTTTTCAAATCATAATTCTTATTACTAGTGACATTTAATCATTGCTGTCTTGTACAGGTTTGATCGCTATCGTTTTATAATTCTATATATTTTTATGTACAAAAATTACTTTGTTTAAAATACTATGAATTTGCTTCATAAGAATACCTATTTCCTTAAACTGCTCTCGTGGGGAATCACGCGGACTTAAATTGTAGATGCCACGTATGGCTCTTTTTTGTAATACGAATAATTTTTATTTTAATAATTATAACTTTTGCTTTTATTTCACTTGCAATGTATGTATGTGAAGGTGGAATCTTGCAAGTTAAATTTGACCTACTTCCCGGCGTCCGATTGAGCTGAAATTTTACATGCTGGTCTAGTCTTGATGGTAATGCATGTTTTTTTTATATGATGTTTTTGAAAAACATTTTAACTTGACTTTAAAAAGTGTTTTTAAAGTACTTTAATGGCAAAGCTAGAATTGATTGTGGATTTTTATTAGAGAATCTTATATCCAAACCCACAAACAACTTATAGTACGCAGCAATAAATAATGCACATCGATGCTTAGAGAGAGAAATCGGCTAGATTCTGCTTAATAGAGCATTGTCTGTGTCGCACAAACTGACGAACCCGTGCGAAACGTCACATACTGAGTGAAAGAGACAGCGCTCTACGAAACCGAACTGGCCGGCTGTTTCGTTCTAAATATCGATGTGCATTATTTGTTGCCGGGTACTATACGCACTTTTGCAAGCTACTCTTTATCTCAATCAGCAGCATCTGTAAACCTGAAAATCTCTTAAAAAGAATTTTTATTTTAATTTTATTTTTATTCTCTGAGTTAATAGATGTACCGAGACCACAAGATGCAACAACTTGAGAAATTTGCCCACCTATACTCTATAGGTGGGCAAATTTCAGTTCTTTTGGACACGACCCTCTGGTCGTGTCCAAAAGAACTTTAATAAATTTAAATCAGGCTATTATAACAAAGTAATGTCAGGCAGTGTAGCCGATAGAGAAAGTTTGTGATTGTGAAGCGTACCTTTGCTGAAAGTAGCCGAAAATAAAAAGTAATTTCTCTTTCGATACTCGAATGGTCCGAATGAGGTATTATGTATACAGATTACTTTTAAACTTTCGCCTTGTACTGGGCTGTTATGACGCTTCACTGTGGCTCAGTCTAATATTTATTAATGTGTGACGGCCTGTTACTATCCCACTGCTGGGAATAGACCTCCTCTATTCATTTCTGAAAAGAAGGGTTGGAGCTAAGACACACCACGCTGCTTCAAAGCGAATTGATAGGTTACACGTATCCCCATAATACTCTAGAGATATGCAGGTTTCCTCATTATAATTTCCTTCCTTGTGATAAATTGTAATTATCAAGTAGACACATATGTTTCAATAGAAAACTCGTTGCTGCCTGCCCGGGGTTTGAATTCGTGATCCTTCGCCGCACTATTTATTAAAAACATAAAAAAAATTGTTACAGTTTGATAGAATATAAACGATAATTTAACGCCATAAATAGATATCGCAAGATCAAATAAAAATTTTATAGCAGCTCTTTTATTTATTAAAACAAACTATAGTATGAGAACAATAAAATAAGAATTTGTTCCGATCTTTTTTTATTGTTAGCATGCATGTATTACACCTCAATTTAGGCGCGAAACATTCATATAAAGTGGCGAACATACTCTGTATTTTTTTGGAAGAGTTAAAATATTACTTACTTAATTTCTACGTAATTCGCAAAGCTTTGCGATTTTGTCGTGGAGTTTTCTCTTGACGATGATTCGGTTACGGGGCGAAACGATCGGTGAGATTGTCGTAGTGAATGTGTGTAGTGCTTGTGTAGTTTGCGAGGATATATGATGTAGGTGGTGATGTCTTGTGATACGTGCAGTAACTAATCTTGCATATATAAGGTATGAGAACAGATTTGCTGCCTACCTCCCCCTTGCGTCGGTGTCCTCAATGCTGAGGGTCGTGACCACCCCCTCCACGGATTAATTTGTCACGGATTTTTTTTCGTAACATCGATGGCTTCATGCATATGACTGTCGAGTGTGGTGCGGATTTGGTCTGTCCAGCGCATTGGACTTCGTTCTCGCGGTGTCTTCCCCTGGACCTTGCCAGTATGACTATCTTTTCGAGATTATCACCACTCTTCCGGGCGATATGACCGAAATACTCAAAGACTTGATTCAGGCAGATAGTCTAAAGCCTAGTCTTGAGTTCCTTGAGTATCGATACATTAGTTCTTTTAGCTGTCCAGGGGATGCGCAGCATTCTCCTCCAGCACCACATTTCGAAGGCGTCCACACGTTTGCGGTCGAGTGCTCTGAGCATCCATGTTTCGGCCCCGTAAAGGAATATGGAAAATACCAATGTTCTGACAAGTTTTTGTTTGTTTAGGCCCATGGCGTTTTCAGTCATTCCAATTCTGAGTCTGATTTCCTGCCAAGCAAGCCTAGTTCGCCATTTATGTGCTCCATCCGGTCCAACAGACGTATCATTTCGCCTCTGATGCGGCAAAGAGGCTTGCTTCCTACACTTAGCATTATATAGATCTTCTTAACAAACGCTGAATTATAGCAAAGTAATCACTTTTGTACTATGGAATTCCGCAAAGTAACGCCTACTTGTATAAATTAATCTACGTAATTAGTGGCAGTTTTATTATTGGTCCTTTTTCTCTTAATTAACAACGTTATTACCTTAGTATTAACGTTACAGAATGCAAAAATCTGTAGACAACAATATGAATTCGTCATTTAAAAATCAAGGTGCAAGGCTAAAATAAGGTTTTCCTTCAAAATTACGAATGTTATAGTTAGGTATCGTTCTAAAAATAAATCGTCTCTTCTATTGTACTACATAAATTTAACGAGATAAATAAACAAAAGATCGCTGGTAATGCCCAAAATTGTTTTTCCAATAATTGTGTAACATCTAAAATATAAAAACCTTTCGCTATTTCCGTAACAAAAGGGCAAAAAACACGATTCCATTGTGTTGTGCTGTTATGCCTTCCTAAGCACCGCACATATCACCGTTTAAATTTATGCCTGCAATTTTTAAAGAAACATACATTTATTAATAAATGATACAATGTACTAATAATATCGCCTGTTTGCAATTACAATATATTGAAGCAAAAAAACAGTGTACTATGTTTCTGTAGTTTCTGAAGTAGAAGAGTTAGCAAATATAGCACTCACACGTTGAAGTTGCAAAGAGGCGATATGCTATTTTTAGTGGAACTAGGAATTAAGTATAGTACAGTTCTATTAAACAAGGGTAGATAAAATATTCTGTTGATTGTTTAACTCCTTTTGACTTCACTTAACCTTACTAAGATACAACAAGGAATAAAATAATTAACAATTGACGTTAGGACGCCATGAACCTTAGTAATGACGATTGATTACAAAACTGGCTCTCTTCGTACATGATAATCACGTATTGACGCACAACATTGACAAAGCCAACCACCATTAGCGAATGAAAATAACGAGGCACGTATTTAATAGTCGTACTAAAAAAAATGCTTCACCCAAAAAGCATCAATTGACTGTATACTTTATTTATTTTATTTTATCGATTACACACAATACATATCAAAAATTAATTCACAATTTAATTAAATATTAATTTCACATTCAAATTTAATAAAAGTCTCTACTAAAATCTGCGGTTGCCTTAACACTTGGTCTGTTTCTACTGCAAGCCAATTCAATTCTAAATTAAACGTTAAGTTTTTTGTTCATTCGCTTTCGTGTCTTTTTTTTTAAAGTAAGTCATAAAAATAAAATCATTTAAAGTTCTTGTCCAATATAAATCATTGAAAAGAGTATATTGAAATAAGCTGTCAAAAATTTTATATGAGTGTATAATATAAGGAATTCATATAAAAATATAAATTTCATAAGAAAATTAACAACTGCGTGTTTAGCTATTTTAACTCTCTTTGCTAATACTAACATCATCTAATGGTAGTTTAATATTGTCATGCTATAAAACGCAATCATAATAACAGGTTCCTTTCTTATTACTCAAGTTAAATATGGGAAGCAATTAGAGGTAGGTAGTAGTTATACGAGGTTACTTCATATGGAATAAATTATGCACTCACACACAGATAGTAGATAAAGAGCAGATATAGACAAAGCTAGGAAGAGCGAGATAGATTATAAATTAATTCGTTTACACACAACGACATCACAGTGATATTTTTAGAAATAAAAGTTTTTAAATTATCTATGCATTTATGCATGAGGTGCTTTTTAATGTTCTTTTTTCAAATATGCTCCAAATATTTAAAAGTGGAAATTCCAGACCACATTAGAGGCGACTACTTGGAATAACAATTTCTATGTGCTGTTAGCCGTAACGGCTTTTAAAGCGTAACCGGGCGGGGCGGGCGAGCGCAGAAGCATCGTCGAGGTTGCGAAATGCGGAGAATAGTGCGCAGAAGCTCTACCGGCGTCGGGTAACGTCGTTCTTGGTGCCTCTAGTGAGGCCGGACCACGGCTAATGGCGACGCGTTACAAAATTACATCTCATGCTGTAATTTAATCCGGAACCTCTTTTATTTACCGGCTGTTTTCCGCACTTAGTTACTGATAGGAGACCATTGTGCATGTGGATGATGTGGCTAGTTATTCCAGCTCGCCAAACCCTTCCGAAAAGCCGAGAACCTTGACCGGTTTCCTCAAGACTTCTTATAACGTCCTCGGAGGATGTTTGCCTGATGCCACCTCCGTGTAAACATAATTATGTGTGATGGCTTTTCTGGTTCCCCCATGCATCCTCTGCATTATGGCTGTCCTTATTAGTGTAGACGCACCAATAAGCCATGATGCAGAATAGGTGTTTATTGCGCGGGCATAAAGTCAACCTTCATAACGCAGCATAGCAACCTCTGCGTGAAGATCGTGAAATATGTTTACATCATTACTCAATAGGTATCAAATGTCGGTTGTTATTGCGACCTTGAACAACAAACTTGCATATACATTTATATTATGCTTATTATGAACAGTCCGCGGACCGCGCATTAACTTAGGATATCTATACTTCTATGTATACTTATACTTATATACTTATAATATTTTAAAAAGGAACGATTTGTATGTTTGTTTGTATGTGTGTATGTTTACACATGTTTTCACGCAAAAACTACTGGACCGATTTCAGCAATTCTTTCACCATTAGAAAGATGGTTCTTCACTGAGCAACATAGGCTATATAAAAATTTTTTAAAATAGGGATCCCTAATAAAATTGTAATAAGTTGTGAAAAATTAAGACGTAAACATCTTTCATCGCGTGCGCTGCGAAAACTATTGAGGAGAGAAAAAAAAATGTTGTACAGTATTATAGAACATATCAATATCCACAAAAAAGTTCGCGATACTATATGTCTAACTATTATAGTTATACCAATATAACTACTTTTTTACATTGTAAAAGTTGATAAAATTGCCGACAATAATCAAACCATTTTATTCATATATCTGTATTAATCCTTATCCCATTAAATGATATTTTATTAAAAACTATTCCAATACCTGTAAAATACTTTTTAAATTATTAAAATCCGACATCCCAATCAAATGACATTACGAATTTTAGAATATAAATCGAAACAAAATAATGCCATAACAAATTCATTGTAACGACCGTTATAGAAGGGCCTGCATTCGGTGAGTTAGCTCTTATTCAAAGAATACTAATGATATCCATTTTTATAATTAAATAATCTACAAATAAATCTATAGTACGACTTCGTAGACTTTCCACTACCACAAGATCGGGCATTGCTAGTATTATATATAGGTGTAGTAACCTAGTTATAGACGCTAAACCGTATACCCATACTTCCGAAAGTAATACTTAAAGTAATCTATACTTATTATAAACAAAAGTCCCCAACAGCTGTCTGTCTGTACGTGATCGATTTTCTCAAAATCTACTGAACCGATATTTCTACAGTTTTTACTAAAAGGTAGTGCAAGTGTTACGGAAAGTGTTTATTAATAGTGAATTACGGTTTTATGTAAATTGAGTTGAGGTCGGGCAGTTGTAAAAACTTTACAAGCTTTACTCGCGTGCACCGCGTACACCAAAAGAGATACACTCAAGTTATGTAGAAGAGAATTGTAGATCTACAAAAACACTACAAAAAAGTCCGCAATAGAATGTCTCTATCTCTTATGGTTAATGTAGCGGTCTGTTACAATCCCGCTGCTGGGAATAGGCCTCCTCTCTCCGTTTCTGGAGAGAAGGGTCGGAGCTAAGACCTACCACGCTGCTCCTATGCAGATTGGTAGGTTACACATATCTCCAGAGTTCTCTAGAGATATGCAGGTTTCCTCACGATATTTTCCTTCACCGAAAAGCGTGTGATAAATTGCAATTATCAATTAGACACATGAGTTTTAATAGAAATACTCATTGTTGCCTGTCCGGGTTTAAACTCGTGTTCCCCTGAAAAGAGTCGCACGGTCTCGCCGCTGGGCTATCACAGCTCTATCTCTCTTATGGTTAACTCTCAATAACTATTATTATGTAACAAAATTCAATAAAATACATTATCTTCACAGGATACAAGATGCCGTTTATTGACATAGCATTCCAAGCGGAGATAAGTAGATTCGAGGATCCCGAGTTTGAAGAGGTCGCCCAGAGGAACTGCAACGAGGATCCTAAGACCAGACACAAAGCTATTGAGGAGCTGCGGACAATGATCTATCGTATATAATTTTAAATAAATATTTAATTTGATTGAATTCGCCGTGTGGTATCCGGCTGAGTAGAATAGACCACCCTCATTTGTTACCGAGGTGTCCTAAAAGGCGACTAAGTAGAATAGACCACCCTCATTACTTACTGAGGTGTCGTAAAAGGCGACTAAGGTAAGTTGACACACCGGTGGTATCCGGTTTAGTATAATAGACCACCCTCTTTCTTACTGAGGGGTCGTTAAATACGACTAAGGTAAGTTGATGTCAGGCAGGCGGCCGGACGTAAAATACGTTGCCAAATCATATGACAAGATGTTTGTAACATGTTGTGCCGACCCCACTTAGAGTGGGATAAGGGCGGGAGGATGATGATTTAATATGATTGAATGTTTATGCTTGAGGCGTGAATATGTTGATAAGTGACTAACGTCCTTTTCTATTTTTAAAACTTTTAACTTAACTTGCAACGCATGTGAAGGTGGAATCTTGCAAATTAAATTTGACCCATTTCCTGGTGTCCGATAGAGCTCAAATTGTATATACTGGTTCAGTCTCAGTGACAATGCCTTTTTATGATCAGTATGCCCTGATGCCAGGATTGGTTCCAGACAAGGGAACTCTTCAACAGTTAACAGAAGGGACAGAAGTGAAATTGTGTTAAAAGCATTTTTAACTTTCGGACACACAAATTTGTGTATACATTTAAATAACTCTCTTAAACGTATATAATATACTAAACGTAAACCTCTATGTTTGGCCTGAAAAGAGTGCTTTATGGATTTTTTCAGTTATTCATGGATATGGATAAAAAAAGACCCCTAATCCTCCCCCTCAATAAACCCCCTAATCTTACAAACACGAAACGACCTTTATTTAACTGCGTTATTTGAGATTGCTGGTGTAAAAAGTAATGGTAAATAGGTGAGTTAGACCACAGAGCCCCGTAGCATTGTTGCTAAGGTGCAGCATGAGATCTGCGATTTATAAGACATATTGGGACGAATTGTCTTAGCCGTGTGGTATCCGGCAGAATAGGATAGACCACCCTCCTTTCTTACCGAGGCGACTAAGGTATGTGCCGTGTGGTATCCGGCTACATAGAATAGACCACCCTCACATTCTCTTGCTGTGATCCCACTTAGAATGATGATGATTGGGACGAATTTTTCCTTAAAAGACGAAACTGTCGTAAAGCGTAAATATTGCATCAATATAAAAGGAGGTTATAACAATAAGACCATGGTTAAATAACCGAAGACAAGTGGCGAAAGTAAATGTTCTCAAGCGGTTCGGAACGTTTTAATTTTTTTCTATTTTGTTTTTCAGAACGAGGTGAATGCAATCCGCGCAGGACGGACGACGCGTATCTCCTGAGATTTTTAAGATGTAGAAGATTTATACCTCCACTGGCGCATAAATTGGTATCTCATATTTTATTAACAATAGGTAGTTTTTAAAAGCTTTCATTCAACTTGCTGTGTATGTGAAGGTGAAATCTTGCAAGTTAAATTTCACCCACTTCCCGATGTCCGATTGAGCTGAAATTATACATACTGGTCCAGTCCAACATATTTATGATAAGCATGACCTGATGCCGCTGCCAGGATTAGTTCCAGATAAGGAAAAAATGAAGAGGTATGCGAGTTTCGTCTTCTCCCTTCTTCTCATTATTTATTGTGTCACTGTCACTTACAGGGCTGCCTATGGATCCCCTACTCGTTAATAACTCTATGGTGAAGCCGCGGACACAACTATTTCATAAAATTAGTCTTCTTCTTTCTCCTACCCTTACCCCACTCTAAGTGGGGTCGGTTCAACATGTTTTTCTCTTCCTTTCTCTTCTATCATTCGTCAACTCTGGGGCTACTCCTTTTATATCCATGTCATACTTCACACAATCCAACCATCTCTTTTAGGCCTCTTTCTAGTCACCTCGATCATAGGTTCAATCCCCGGGCAGGCACCAATGAGTTTTTCTATTAAAACTTATGTGTCTAATTGATAATTGCAATTTATCACACGCTTTTCGGTGAAGGAAAACATCGTGAGGAAACCTGCATATCTCTAGAGAAGTCTATTGATATGTGTAACCTACCAATCCGCATTGGAGCAGCGTGGTAGGTCTTAGCTCCAATCCTTCTCTCCAAAAACGGAGAGAGGAGGCCTTAGCCCAGCAGTGGGCATGTGTAACCTACCAATCCGCATTGGAGCAGCGTGGTAGGTCTTAGCTCCAATCCTTCTCTGCAAAAACGGAGAGAGGGGGCCTTAGCCCAGCGGTAGGCATAGTAACAAGCCGTTACTTTACTTTTTTACTAATCACATATCCATCCACATTCATACTCAACACTCGTTTAGTCACATGATTTTTTAGATTTCATAAAATTAGTATGGATGCATAAATAACATTTTTTTTAATTACAAGGTCGTGTTTCCTTTAATGATTGTGATGACGCAGTTAGAGAATCTTGAGAACATATAACATTTAATTATCCATATGTATAATTGCTATTGAAATCAATGTCGACCTCGCAGTTGGTCGCTTAGCATAACGGTGTAAAGTGTTGTCAGTAAATAAGGTGCAGTATTTATGAATAATTTATAGAGTTAGGCGTTGATGATACATGCAGGATCCGTGAAAACACATGCACAAGCACTACACACGTTCACTATCACAAACTCAACAATGGTTACGCCCCGCAACCGAAGCATCATCAGGAGATAGACTGCACGACAAAATGAGAAAGCGATTGCGATTGCGATTACGAAGCTGAATATAGTCTACTCTACATTAGCATTATAAATATTTTCTATTTAAATTTAAACTATCATGAGTAGTATTCATAGTTAATAAAGATACCGGCTATACTCACGTCTAATTTTATCGGATTGGCCCGACTAGTTTCGAACCCGTCCGCCGCCGCGATAACGTCGTGTAAAGAGCTCATGAATAAGTGCCCCGGACGGGTTCGAAACTAGTCGGGCTAATCCGATAAAATTAGACGTGAGTATAGTCGGTATCTTTATTAACTATTTTCTATTTACTTTATCGCGGAGTATAGCAAAATAATTTTATTATCACTTTCATAATTTATGCTTATAATCCGGGCTTGGAAAACTAAAAAAAATTCAAATTAATGTATGTGTTCTTTGTATCCTTATGAGCTGGTTTATATTGGTACAATATAATGCTTCAACTGTCTTTTTATGTTAAAATTAAATGCTAAACTTAAATGCAAAGTAGTATATCTATTTACATTTGAGAGCATTTAGGGTGGAGGAAAAAAGACCTCGCGGACAACCACCTACCCGTAGTTGTGACCAAATATCCACCCTTACTGGTATATTACAACCGCCCGGGACGCCGAACGCCGGACTATATGGAAAATATAAGTGGAACGACTTGCAAAGGACACGACCTTCAGTAATAAATATCCTAGATCCTAGTAGAAATCCATTCTCTTCGCCCTATGGCTATCCAGCTATAACATTTGGTTAGCTTCCGTTTAAAGTTTAGTACATTGTAGCACTTAAATAAAATTGATAGTGAGCATCATTATTACTGGACTAGTATTGCACAACACAACAGATGCATCCAGTCGCTCGTTAGAGCTACCTTGACATACTAACATGCGTTTCAAACTCGAAGGGAATCTAAATTGTAGTTGTGTGGTATACATTACTTATCATATTGTCTTCAAGAGATAGATATTCTTCAATGAACGCTTCCGTGCGACCCTTGACTGGGATCCACAGATTCTAATCGCGGATACTGCATTTTTAAATTTACTTTAAAAACTTGTGCATCATCATCCTCCTGCTCTTATACCACTCTAAGTAGGGTCGGCACATTTGGCTACGTATTTTACGACCGGCCGCCTGCCTGGAAACAAATTACCTTAGTCGCATTTTACTACCCCTCGGTAAAAAAAGAGGGTGGTCTATTGTACACAGCCGGATACCAGACGGCGGGTCGACTTACCTCCACAGAAGTACAATAGGTCCCGGCATTTGGCTTTGGTTTGACTACCGTGACAAACGCGTTACAATTTATAAATCATTGTATTCAATTGCTATGAAAGAATTTGAAACTGGCATTTCCTTACAAATTATTTGGACAATGGTATTGTGCAGGGTTTAGCAACTTAGACAAAGCCTTTATCTAGCTGAAATAAGCTTTTATAAATATAAACATCACATTAGTTAAACATCACATTGCCAAATGGCAATGTGATGTTTAACAAACGCTCTAGGGTGAAGGGAATAGCGTGAGAAAATCTGCATTTGTCGTTAGTTCTAATACATGCTTAACATTGCAATCGTTTTAATTCTGTACGCTTAATGAAAAAAAATGCACCAGCCTCAGACTGATACTAAAATTTTTTAAAGAAATAGGCGTTACTTTGCGATATTCATAATTCAAATTCAAATTCATAATATTCTTTATTCAAGTAAACTTGTAAACAAGTGCTTTTGAATCGTCAACATCTACTGCTGGTTCGGAAAGCTGTTCCTACCGAGAAGAACCAGCAAGAAACTCGAAGGTTGCTCTTTTCAAACAATAATTCTTATCACTAGTTACATATAGTTATTAATGTCTTGTACAGGGTTGAAGAGACGCTATATCCACGCATTCTGATCGTCTAGGTAATCTTCAATAGTATAATAGGCTTTCTGAATTAGCCGTATTTTTAATAGTATTTTTAAACTGCTGTATTGGTAAAGTTAAACTAGATTGTGGAATTTTATGATAGAATCTTATACCCAAACGCACAAACTAATTACGAACTTTTGCAAAGCGCAAAGCAGGAACCGCAAGCTTATGTCGGTTCCTACTTTGTCTATTATACATCGCCAATCCTTTTATAATTATTTATATGCATATGTACAAAAATCAAATTGCTAAAAATATACTGTGAAGCCAATGTAAGAATACCTGTTTCCTTGAACTTCTCTCGCAGGGAATCGCGCGCATTTAAATTGTAAACGCCACGTATGGCTCTTTTTTGTAATATGAATTTTTTTTTTAAATCTGAAATCTTAACCATCGTTTCGCTCTCTAACCAAAGCGTCATCGGGAGATAAACTCCACGACGAGATCACAAAGCCCTTTGCTTTGCGATATTGTGTTCGAACGATGAGATTGTCGTAGTGAATGTGTCTATCGGCGGTGTTTTGTTATAGGTGGATTTTACTTCCTATACATTTTCTTAATTCGAATTAAATCAATTTTATCATTGTTACCTACATACTATTTAATTATTTGTAGATGGTCCGGTATGAGGATTTTCGCAAGAAAAACGCCTCCCTATACAAATGCAACGCTTTCAGACTTGACAGAGTGAAGAATGTTTATGCAGGGACGTTACCTGATAGCCCCGTGAATGGCCGAATTACGCTAATGAGATTTGGTAAGACATCAAAATATACTTATACCTTTGCCTTGACTGGCTCGTTGGTGCAGTGGGTAGTGACCCAACATTTTCTATAAATGGTTCTTCGAGCCTGAGTATATAATTTATATTTAAGTAAAAGTAAATTATATATGTAGTATATTTACCAGTTGTCTCTCACCCATAACACAAGTATTAAGTTACTTACTTTGGGGTCGGACGACCGTGTGTGTTACTGTCCCATATATATATTTATTTATTTGCGACCTCCGACGTAGAGATTGATTATTTCGATTGATTCGAGTTCCTACTTTTTGTCTCTACTTTGGCATTGAATCATTCTAGCTAAGCCACGCCGCTAAACGATTTGATGGTCCTTTCAATCCTTTTTATGTTCGTTTTTTACTTTATTAGCATTTAGGAAACAAAAAGCAAAAATTGAACATTATTATTGCTAATTCACAAACAAAAATTAGTTACTACTTATACTAATGCTTTATCCACACAATGCCTTTTTATATTCCAGCGATTATCTGCGAACGAGGGAGCGGAAATTCAATTTTTGAAATCGTCATAATGTTTATATGTCATTCAGTAGTTTACAATACAATATAAGAAACCTACCTTTGTCTGCAAATATGATTTATAGAATTAGGCTTTACTTCGTGGAGATCCATACTACTTAAGTAGTAACAATAATATTTGAGTATAGTCCGTGGAAAAATCAAATAAAAAATACGTGTAATGCTGCGATTAAATGCAGAGTATTCCTTTTCATACATATTGATGCAGAATTCGTAAAAATAGTGACTGTAATAGTGAATGTGTGCAATGCTTGTGTATTGTGGTGGAGTTTTGTAGTACATGCGTTCGTACGAATTCCGCAAGTATCGATTATGAAACTTATAGTAAACATACAAATATTTACTATTTGCATTTATCGCTGTATACAGAAACATAATATTATTACTTTGTACCAGCAACTATAATCTATAACAATGTTTCCAAATCTGTCTGTATTTCATCGATTATTTCAAAATCTATTAAACGGATTTTTATACGGTTTCTTGCAGAAAATTCTTGAGGACAACTTAGATAAATACTAATACAGTTTTATGTAAACTGAAACAGGAAAACTTCTCTCTTATCTCCATGCGGGCGAAGCCAGCACAACTAGTACTTTAGTATTAATATCTTCAAATATAACAATTTTAGGTCAATGGGACCCAGAAGCAGTCCCAATAGAGGACGTAGTACGTGGGGCTCTACTGATGGACGAGATTGCAGTCATGCAGCCAAAGCTACAGGTCCTGGGCGTTACCATTATTGTGGATCTGGAAGGCCTGAGCATACGTCACGTCAGACAGCTCACACCAACGATCGCTCATCAAATCGTCAGCCTGATGGGGGTTTGTTTGTTTATTGCACAGATTTAAAATGAATATAAAAATGATACAAACAGAAACAAAATAATGTGTAATAGCGGAGTTATTCCGGAATCTGAACGACTTCGAGCCAACCAGTCTTAAATTAAAAAACAAAGAAGTAAATATTAAGTAAAATTAATTAATATTATAAAATATATAATCGATGAATAATAAATGAATATAAATATAATAATATACTTAGAGGGTAATAAGACATTGTTTATCTTGGACCAATATTGCAAGGGAAATACTTCCGTGCCTCTTGAAATAATTCTCCAAAGTAAATTGCAGCCGCTATAGCCGATTTGGAAGACGTGTGGTTTCCAAGTTTGGTTCTCGGAGAGAGTGTTATGCGACTAATTGATATCGCTAATTTCCGGTAAAGGAAAACTTAACCTATCTTATCCACTTAATACGCGGTTTTTTCTGTGAAATGAGGTAGAAAACAGGCAGGCGTACACACTAATTTCGAACGAGTTTACGATACACTAAACTCTATGTAATACAAACTGGCGAAAAGAAATCGATCCAAATAAAAAAATAAATATAATATCTATAAGCGGCGATAGGTACTCGGGAGAGCGCTAATCGGAACACGTATGATGCGCCAGGGAGGTTCGATCGAGATGCTTAAGTGGTTAAGAGAGTTCTTAGGTATATGTAGCGTCGTTGCAAGCCTTCCCTCCAAAAAGGGTAGAGGAGATCGGCCCAGCGCCAACCCTCATTCTCATACCAGCTATGTAGTTTTTTAAAATCTTTTTAAGCTATGTAGTAACAAAACTATCAGTGATAACTTCTTCTTTGTCAACCTATGGACGCCCACTACTGGCCATAAGTCTCTGCATGGGATCTCCACAACACACGATCTTGTGGCGTTTGAATCTAGCGACTCCTCGTGACCTTTTTGAGGCCGATAATAAAATTGTATAATGAAAGTACGCGACTCATACCTATTAAAACCCACTGAAACTTTAGTGTCATAATATCGCACATCGTATTCAAGTGACCGAATTCAAAAAAGCAGTGTAGCAAAATGCTTTAAAGCATAGTAACGTGTACAAAACTCGTCAGTCTTAAAGCAACCCTTAACTTGGAAGAGCAAAAAAACACCAATTTTTAATAGTTCGAAACATGATGTTATAAATAACATTAAAACAAAATTGTTTATTGCTTTTACTTAATTCTAAAAGTAACATAATTACTGCTGGGGCCTCCTTTTAAACAAAGGATATTACTTGTGCTAGGGATCCCCGCTCTTCCCCATACAAGACAAGAAGTTCTAGAACAACTACTACTTGACGATGCTTATGCGCTCGCCCGTCCCGTTCGGTGACACTGTAAAAGCTAACAGCATAGACTCAGTTCGGAAAAAAAACAACTACTAACGTAACCGTATGAAATTGAAAGCATTGAAATAAGGATAAGCGATTACACTCTAACTCAATTAAGCCCAATTTTCTAATTATAATTGTTTGATTACAGATATCATTTCCACTCCTGAACCACAGCTTGCACATCATCAGATACAGCTGGATTCTGAACACGTTCTTCTACGTATTCAAACAGTTCATACCGGCAGCCGCGTGGAACAGACTCCATTTCCACGGCTACGATATGGCATCCCTCCACAAGCATATAGACCCAGAGTACTTACCCCCTGAGTATGGGGGTCGGTGTAGACACGTGGTGTCGTTCGAAGAATGGGTCAGGAAGGTTGATAGATATAAAGATGAGTTCATGGTAACTGAGTTGAGAGCACTCGGGTTTACTGTAGAAGACTGATTGGTGTTGCAAGCGAGGGATTCATCACGCAGTTAGGCGATGTCTTGGACACCAAAATCTATACATATTGTTAAACAAAGTCCTCAAAAGCTGTCTGTATGTATGTAAATGATTTACTTAAAATATATTGAACGGATTTTTTTACGGTTTTCACTAAAAGATTCTTGAGAAAAGTTTACGTTAATTAATTTATAGAATTAGGCGTTACTTTGCGGAGATCCATAATACAAAAGTAACAATAAAATTTGTTTGCCATAATCCGCTATACAGTAAATAGAAAATAAATATAATGCTAAACGTAAAAAGTGACTATACGTTTTCATACCTGGAACATGCAGCATTCGTTAAAACACACGCACGAACCTCCTCCACCGCCACCACAATATGAAAGTATTACACACGTTCACTATCACAAATTCAACAATCGTTTCGCCCCGCAACCGAAGCATCATCAGGAGATCGACTCCACGTCAAAATCGCAAAGCCTTGTTTACGTTTATAGAACATTTGCGGAAACAGCTTAGCCGATTTTAATGAAAATTTCTCTAGGAGATAGAGACGGCTGCGGTTCAACATATAAGCTACCATTTTTGGACCTAGAATTTAAGCAGGGTCAGGATTTACGGAGAAAAAAAATTCTTGACACTGTTGTCCACGTGTGTGCGTGGAACAGCTATTTAATAAATACAGGCGTGGGTGATTTTATTAATAATCCGTGGAAATGGGTAAAGTTTATAGTTTTCTATGTAAAGAGTAACCGTTTTAATCTAACCTTATATAAAGGGTGTTCATAAAGCGGGTTGAAAGCCAATAGTCTCATGATGACTGATTCAGATATAATTATTACTTGTTTAGGTAAATTTCGCTGTTTTTTTATATATAATTGGAGTGATTTTTTCAAGTCCTAGACTATAAATAGTGTGTATGTCTAAGTTTAAACATGGTGCAAAAATATAATTTTACTTTATTGTGTTAAATTGCACTTAATAATACATAGAGATAAGATTAGGTTTTTAGTAGTATGTAAATGTGATAATAGAATTTAAAATCGATGTTAATAAATAAAATGATTTACATTTTTATGTATCTTTTATTATTCCGCCGTGTGGTATCCGGCTGAGTTGAATAGACCTTCTTTCTTACCGAGGTGTCTTAAAAGGCCACTAACATAAGGCATGCGTCCGGTCGTAAAATACGTAGCCAAATCATGTGACGCCATATTTATGATATGTCGTGCCGACCCCACTTAGAGTGGGATAGGGGCAGACGAATGATGATGCCTTTTATTATTGTCGATACGATTTCAACCCTATGTATAATGTATTAAGCTGTCGGATGGCGTTACTGGTATAATGTTTTGCTAGTGATTATACGATCTACCTACGCCATTATCAAGCTGGATAAAATACTTCTATGCTTGCTCATGTCGTCCGAAGCGGTAAAATCCGTTTAGATATGAGAGCATCATATCTTTAAGAAAAAATAACACCACCCGTACGTAGGCTTTCACTTTTCCCTCTTCTTTCACTCGCAATGTGTGACGCGGAAATTTAAAATTTCATTGCTAAATGCCTATCAAAATAAAATAAAAACACTTAATGATAAATAAGAAAACAATTGCATGCTTTATACTGATTTATTTATTAACAGTAAACAATTGACTATAATATATGACTAGTTACATTTCTAAATTATAATAAATAATCTTTTAAATATGCTTATAGTATATATGTATGTAAAATTCATAAATGGAGTTAACGTAATACGAGAAAGTTGACCGAGTAAGCTGAATTCAAAAACAAATCAATTAAAATTCAAAATTCGTAAACTAATAATTTTTATACATTCCAAAACTCAAACCTAAAGTATTATATTATATTTAAATTATTATTTTTAAGAACACCGGATCAAAATGTAAGCTGGTGAACTTGGCACAATATATAATAGATAGTAAAAACGAATAACAAAACGTTTCTTCTTCTAAGGTAAAAGTAAAATACGAGAACAGATTTATTTATTTATTTATTTATTTATTTATTTCTTACATAGCACAAATAGGACTTAACTATAATATGGCCATCTGTAGCCGAACTAGTTAAAACTGTATTTCGGCATACAGCGACAGACAGACAGATATAATTAACATGTCCTTTACAGATTACTGAGTGTGCTTTAGTGTGGCTAACACTTTTATTTACCATTTAGTACGACGCTAACTTGTTGATTAAAATGCTAACATATCATCAAACAATTCGTATCACTTAGTATATTTTGCAAAAATGTTCACAACGAAATAAAAGACTTCGCTCGAGCTCTAACAGTATCCTAAGTACGTTAGTGCGTAAATATATGCACGATTTATGGACATATTAGTGCGACAGTAAAATGTCGGATTTGTGTTTTATTTGTGTCTATTTGTATTTGTTTGTATGCTTGTATTGTATTTGTCTATGTATATTTGTTACTAACATAGTTATAAGTCTGGTACTAACATAATGAGCCTATGTTGTTTCTAAATAAAAACATTATTATTATATTATTATTATTAAAAGGAAAGTACAAAAAATCCATATAAATCTCTTGTACTATTTATTATTATTTATTTCTTTTTAGTTCTTTGTTATATAAATATATAAAAATATATACAAATATACTAAGCCCGCAGACTGGCTAAGGAGATTGAGCGCAAGTGAATTAAGATCGTGCATATTAATGTTAATTAACCTTCAAATAATTTACTGCTATAACAGCACCTAAACGCTGGGCACGTAATATTTTCCGTGGCGGTTCCTCATTAGTACCGTTTCAATTTCATTTAAAAGCGCCGAATCCAGTTCGTTTAACGAGACCTCCTCGGTGCTATGCTGCTCTGGTATAAACGGAGCAGTGTTTCGATCATCTGACTCAACACTATCTACGTATTCAACCAGCTGGTTTAATTGTTGATTACTGTATTTATTATTGTATATTCTAGGTCCATTTTTCATATGGACGGGCATTTCGACGGTACCGTGGATAATTAATGTAATTGGTCCGACTTCCCCGGTATTAGATTCATTTGTCTGAAAGGAATTAAATTGTATGAGTATGATGATCCAATAACTTTATAATTTTTAATATTAATCAATATTTAATATTATAATTCGTAACGGGTTTGCAATTACCTACTATTCTCAACAGTTTTCAAGTGAAATTAATATACTTCGATGGAAGCGCTTAAACTGAGATCGGTAGACAGGGGTCTTTACAGTATATAAAACAGTACATAATAACTAACGCTAAAGCGGTTTGACATTAGACCAGAATGGAGGGCATAATTTGGATAAATAATACTTTGGTTTATTCATGATTGACACAAAATTCTTAGCTTTAACGCATTGCTGCCAGATTGGTCGGTTTTACATGATGATCTATCTTTCCTTTAATTAGCGATTATTAATGAATACATTAATTACCAAGTCTTGGATGATGACCTGCCATAACCCTTTGGACGGTTCACCCCAAGTGGCGACGGAGGTTAGCGGCCAGTTAACAAAGCCTGCCGTGGACGTATCCCGCGAACGTGCACTCAGGATTTGAACTTTGGTACCTGGTAATATATTTTTAATTGTCAGACGAGTATCAAAACGGATAGTCCAGTCTACATTAGCATTAAATATATTTTCTATTTAATTGATCACGGATTGTTGCAATATAATTATTCTATTATTTGCTTTTTTACAAACTATTCGGCGTATAGAGATTTTTGCCATAATGCATACAGCCTTCAGTGACGTAATTCTTAAGTTGCAGTATCCATAATTAACTAAAAAGTTTTACAAAACTCACCCTGCGGCGAAACAAGGTATATTTCCAAAGCACCACGTCGACTGTATTGTACGTTGGTTAAGAGTTCCACATGTTCAATATAGTTTATCTCACAGTCTTTTACATCGATATATATGTCGATTGATTCTTCTGATGATATACTTTCGCTTTGCTTTTCACTGGAAAAATATTTTTTTTTTCACACAAATACAAAAAATTACTTAAATCTAAAACCTACACTGAATTTGAGAAAACCTTTAATAGATTCTATAATATGATTTAAATCTCTTCAGTAGTTTTTTTAATTTATCGCAAACAGACAGACAGCGGAAGGTTATAAATATTATTTTAATAAAAAATATTTATTATTTTATTTTATTTATTATATATATTTTTTTTATTTAAATAATAATACTTCGTTCTTCCTTCAACGATAGTTACAACGGAACGTATTTATTACTAAGACAACAGGTTTGAAGTAATGATAACTCTTTCCCACACCAACCTTTATCTTTGTCATGCTTTGTAAAGTCCATGTGGGTACAGTGTATTCTATTCAGTTTCATAGAAAAAAATCTACGTAGTATATATAAACTTTAATAAAATTGCAATTTTAATAAATTTCGTTATGAAATTATGTATGTCTATCACAAATTACATAAACGCTGTAAACACATTGACGGTATTTTGTTGATAATATAAATAATGTAAACCGTCTTTATTTTTTATTTTATGAAAACTAACTACTACCTAAGGAAAAACAACAAAATTTTGAACGACGACGATTCCTCCATATCACTAGGGCGTCATACGCATAAAGGAGCATCAATCCGGCAATCCTATGGCCTATTTTGTAACGTACCATGACGTGTTGGATACATAGGATTCAGTTTCATAGTAAAAAAATCGATAAAATATTGTTAGTTAATTTTAACTGACGAAACTTTTTGGGTTTACGTAGTAAACTCGTGTAATCAACTACTTTATTCAAATTGCAATTTCAATAAATTAATTTCAGTATGAAATTATGTAAGTTTTATCTATCTTAAATTTCTTACACGCTTGTAACATTCACGCTATTTCGTTATTATCGTTATTTATATAAATAATCTTTCATTTTTATGTTTTATGAAACTCTATCTATCTATCTATCTAGGAAGAGGGCAACAAAATTTGAAGTAGACACAAAATTGTACGACCATATCACTAAGTTGTCATACTCACAAAGGAGCATCAATTCGGCATATCTGTTTATTGGGTACGGTAGTCCAATTCAAAGCAGTGCTAACTAGCGCAGCTGCGTTTAGAAGTCCAAAGCCAAAACGAATATCAAAACGTAATCCAACACTGCAAAAAAGAAGCTTTTAAACATATTAATCATTTAGTACCAACATAAATAGTCATATTATGATTATGAACTCTTAATTAGGAACTATGTAGTAGTAATAGAATTCAAAAGTAATAATAAAATTATTTTGCTATAATCCGCGATACAGTAAACAGAAAATATGTATAGTGCTAAAAGTATAGTGGACTATCCGTTTTTTCATACCCGTTACATGCAGGATTCGTAAAAACACATGCACAAACCTCCACCACTGCCACCACAATACACAAGCACTACACATATTCACTAACACAAACTCAACAATCGTTTGGCCCCGCAACCGAAGCATCATCAGGAGATAGACTCCACGACAAAATCGCAAAGCTTTGAGATTTATTTACTGTATCGCGGATTATAGCAAAATAATTTTATTATTACTTTTGTATTATGGATCTCCGCAAAGTAGCGCCTAATTCTATAAATTTAGTAATAGAATTGCTTAAATATACTCTGCTTAAAATATTGTTCTATTGTACCATACCCGTTAATTTGCCAGCCAGGATTTTCAGATAATGGCGAATATTCTGATGTCCAAACGATTAAGTGCTGTACATCCCGCCATGTTAAATTTGGACTGTAAGAATGTAATATTAAAAAAATATATATTGGTTTTTTATCAAAATATAAAAATGCAATAGAAAAATTAACACTATTTTACGCGACACCTAAATATAACAATATCGTTTAAACTTTATTTGCATAATAAAATTTAAACATTATATTACAGTTTTATATAATATGATGTCAAAATGATGTCATTTTAAGTTTCAATTATAAAACTGAAATGCATAAATAAAAAATATAAAAAATATATTAATTCATATTATGTATAAAATTATAATAGTGGGCTTTAAATTCGTGATCGATTAATTATTTATTCACAGAGTATACGCATACGCAAAGTATTCAAGTAGACAACTATTATTTTTTACAAAACTCTTGAAGTGTTTTTAGGTATATTTAGAGTAAAATTATTAACTGATAGCTGATAAGCTGTGATAGCCCAGCGGTGAGACCGAGCGACTCTTTCGAGGGGAACACGAGTTCAAACCCGGGCAGGCACCAATGAGTTTTTCTATTAAAAACTCATGTGTCTAATTGATAATTGCAATTTATCACAAGCTTTTCGGTGAAGGAAAACATCGTGAGGAAACCTGCATATCTCTAGAGAATCCTGGAGATATGTGTAACCTACCAATCCGCATTGGAGCAGCGTGGTAGGTCTTAGCTCCAACCCTTCTCTCCAGAAACGGAGAGAAGAGGCCTATTCCCAGCAGTGGGATTGTAACAGGCTGGTACTTTACTATTAACTGATGATCGCTTTATACGTTAATTAGCGAACTTGTAACGCTTATCATTAAATAACGTGACCGGTTTAAAGATCATAATGATTACTGCACTGCATGGGGTTTCTTTGTTAACTTTTTGCGTATCTTGTACCAATAATGCAACGAAATCTCATAGATAATAATGAACGTGTACAGTACAAGTCTCAAAAACTCAAATCTAATTTATTAATATGGTGTGCCCCTAATAAAAAGGCGCTCTTCCTTATCTATTTCTCTGCTCTGATATTGAAGAGGAGGAGGGAGAACGACATTGTGTCAAACAGACCATACGAATGAGATTACCAGGACATCATAAATACTTTAGAGACGGGCTGTTACTTGGCATCAATACGAATTAGTTCCGTTAACTTTACTTATAGATTAATGGTTTAATACAAATATATTTTATCAAATCAAATCAAATCAAATCACTTTATTATCTCAGCCTACTAAGGGCCATAATAACAATGCGTTACAAAAATAAAAATACGTTACAAAAATACAAAAAATACAAAAATACAATATATATTTTATAAAAAAAATTATTATTATATACAAGGCTTTACACAGAGTTTCATAACCTGCAAATAATAGTATAATTTTTTTTTAAATATAATTTTTGGTTAATTAAAATGATTACATCAATGAATTAAAAAAAACTTACTTAGCCTAATAAAATATTGTTTAATTTTAAGAAACGTTTAATATAGATTTAGATTTTGATTGATATCCGTATGTTAGAGATGTTGTGCGTGTTTTTATAAGATATTTTAATCGATTGATGTTCTTTACTGGATATTTGTTATCCTTAAAGTTTAGTGCCTAAATGTACAAGTATTACTAGGTAACCATTGTCTCGTTGATTATTCCACACGATATAGTATGCGCAAATAAAGCTGCAAATTAGAAGACATATACTTTTAACAATGACAAATTTAAGAATCATGAATTATATCTGTACTTATTAAATACTAATTAAACAGTACTAAACAAAACTAAACAGCGAACCTTAACGGGTTTCAAAGTGATACCGGGTGAGACCGGCGAGAGCAGAGGCATTGCTGATTTAAATAAATACTATTTAACAATCGCGACTGAATATTGGAAAACGAAGCAAAATAATTATTTTGTTTGCACATTCGCACAATTTTGTTACTTATACTTTTTAATATTTCGACAATTGTATTGCAGGAATATTTTAGTTGTTACAGGATTATAGTTATCGCTATAATACTCCGTCAATTTTTACAATGCGCTGAGAAAGAATGTTTCAGGTGTAAAGCGAAAACATTGTATTCCCTCTCCGCCCCTATACTTCTTTACACTTATTATGCTTACGTATGTGAACAAAAATCCCTGAAGAGACATTCTATCTTGTATGACTGTGGCTTTCCCTTGCCATTTCTCTTAAAGAAATAAATAATGATTGCATACAAACACAAATAATAACTAAAATTTTATATATACACTCACTTTGCATGTAACGCCAACGCAATAATACCGGCAGCCAATGGCGCGGCAGCTGACGTGCCCGTGTGTTCGAGTGTGCACGAATCATTTGTATCTGTTGTAGCCTATAATGCAAAAGTATAGCTATCTCTTATTTCCGCTACCTCAATTGATTTAAAAGACAAAGACATCAAATATATATGAATACCAATTCGAATGAATCATACTCGCCCCAGTTTTGATATAATGTTCCAAATGAGTTGAATGAATAAAAATTGTGAAGTATAATTTTGAATTATTTACTTTCCTTCCATAATATAATATTATTAAAAAATGATTTATAGAAGCAGGCGTTACTTTGCGGAATTCCATATTACAAGCAATATAACAGAACTAACTACTTTGCTATAATCCGCACGGGTTAAGTGAATGCATGCAAAGCCAATGTGTATGAAGCAGGCAAAATCTACGCACCTTATACATGCAGGACAAGCCACCACATGCACCCCAAGGCGCAATTCACCAGCAACAACGAACACAAAAGCAGCACACACACCCACCACCACAATCTCGACGATCGTTTCGCCACGAAACCGAAGCATCATCAGGAGGATAGGCTTCACGACAAAAATCGTACGGCAGTACGATTTTTGTCGTGAAACGATCGTCGAGATTGTGGTGGTGGGTGTGTGTGCTGCTTTTGTGTTCGTTGTTGCTGGTGAATTGCGCCTTGGGGTGCATGTGGTGGCTGGTCCTGCATATATAAGGTGCGTAGATTTTGCCTGCTTCATACACATTGGCTTTACATGCATTCACTTAACCCGTGCGGATTATAGCAAAGTAGTTAGTTCTGTTATATTGCTTGTATTATTAAAAAAATTAAAACATTGTATTATTTATATAAGATTTCAAATAATAATTTTTAGTTTAGGCTTATATTATAAATCTCTTAAATGAACAAAAAACAAGCATTCTATAGCAATATGACACACTATTTTAATTTTAGAAACTGACATCGAAAATGTAAACAATATATATAGTAAACAAAAAATGTAATGCTGATTATTCAATACCCATTTTTTCAACGTCCATACCTAATTTTTATTATTTACATTTTATACAGCAAAGAAATCCTAAACAAATTTTATATAAAAAAACAAAAATAAAAAAAAAGTCCAATTTAAAAATAGAGTGCAAGCAGCAAAGCAAAGTTGTCGTCCGATTACTCAATACCAAGGCAACATGAATGGTCTAGTAATAGAAACATTTGGATCTTACAATTTTCTGATCTTTATATGCACCAGAGGAGTATGCAGTAGCAAGGGTTGATGGACAGATTTCTCCGTACCAGGGAAACAGGCCTTCTTGAGAAGCACTTCCAATTGATATCGTGTAGATGCTCGACGAATAACTATGAAAATTAGTAGAATATGCCATTTACAATAAGAGCTAAATAGATAAATATTATGAAATATATATGAACATACTCTATTTCGTTATCTAATACTCTAGATAAGTTTATAACAAATTCGCACATCACAAAATCTGATCTCTAACAATGTAAGTAACGAATATCCCAAAGATATTGCTCAAAATCAGCAGTATACAAATGTGTTAATGCACAAAAAAACAAAAGCACAAAATGAATTGCTTAAAAGAGAACAAAATACATATGTTTATTTTGAAATTATTATCAAATCAAATTATTACTGCTATATTAATTAATGTAGATTTTTGTTTTGTTATAACTGTATAATGTTATGTAATATGTTGATCCTTAAACAAGCTATAGATTACATTTCAATGAATAACATATAATTTGGCTTGTAAAATAAAATAAATAATAAAGATCTTACCCGTCACAATTGCAATTATCATCGTGACTTCCACCATTACCATTTGCCCAGACAAATATGACGCCTTTACCACCACGACCCTAAAAAAACGCAAAAGTACGCAATGGCGTAGCTAGGTAACCAAAGTCCATGAGGCAAAAATAAATTAGTAAATATATTATAAAAAAAAATAATTAAATAAAATAAAATAATGGTATTTTGATTTAAAAAATTAAAATAATTATTCGTATTTTTTTCAATAAGTAGCTGCTTTTAAAGCGTTTCTTGAGTCTGGTTAATTTATATTCACAATGTGGAGATTATAGACTAACAAACTTTGTTAGTCTGAGTCCAAGGGGCCCCCGAGCCTAGGGCCCCCCGAGCCTGGGCCCCCCGAACCTGGGGCCCCCTGAGCCTGAAGGCACTATCCTGAATAGCCCTCCAATAGCTACACCACTGGTCTTACGTGTTCCAATCAAGAATACGATTCCATTTAAACCCAAAACCACAAATCTATAATAAAACTGATTCAAAATATAGTAAACTTAATTAGAATAATCATATCTTTTCATAATATAGTAAACTTAATTAGAATAATCATAGCTTAAAATATTTTCCTATGTCTGGTTTTAGTATTTACATACAGAAACAAATATACTTAACAATATAACTTAGGTGTTGTTTTACAGACACGCTGAGATTTGCGTTAAATTACAAAAATAAGCATTTACGTAATGTTCTTCTAACACTATACCAATTGTTAGACAGATTGAAAGTAAAATTTATATATAATTACACTTTTTATATTTATTTTTGATTTCAATTAATGATTTTATTATTGATAACAGATTAATATAATGAACATTCAAAATAGAAAATATATATAGTGTTGAATGTATAGTGGACTATCCGTATTTTCATACCCGATACGTGCAGGATTCGTAATTTCGTTTTTTTTTTTATTTTTATTATTAATTTCATCAAGCGACCTTTAATAATGTATTTAGTAGCCTTAATCTTTTTTTACCTTTTCAACACCACGGCGAAAAGCTTCGATAGCCAGGCGACCAGGCCCTTCAACAGTTTTTCCATCATCATTTGGGCCCCACGAAGCACTATATACATCTACTTTATCCCAAGCATAGCCTAAAAATACTAAAAGATATTATATTCACGTACAAAAAAATTTACCAAAGGACGGAATCAATAACTGATTGCCGAATATTATATACCAATTATGTATTTAATTTTTATTATCCCTGTCAATTTAATTTTTGTATATAAAAATAGAAAGAATAATAAAATAATAGGTGATGTATATAATAGATCAAGTAGGAACCGATATAACCTTGCGGCTCCTGCTTTGCGCCTTGCAAAAGTACATGAGTCGTTTGTGGATTTGGGTATAAGATTCTATAATAGAATTCAGCCATCAATTTTGATTTGCCAATACAGCAGTTTAAAATTCTGTTAAAAAAGGGTACGATAAGAAATCCAAATTTGAGTGCGAAAGAGGATTTCTTATAAATAAAAATAAACTTTATATCGAAGCACCCTCTAGTAGCACCCTAAGAAACTAACTTCATATGGCTGTTCATATCAACGCATCACGAAGACTAAATGACGTGTTGATTTAATATTTTTTTCATAGATGGCGCTGTAAAAATTTCGCTTCTACTGTTTTTATGTTCGCCTGGTCTTAGTTTATGAAAAATGACTCAAGTCGAAAGTCGCCAAAAGCGCAGGACGTAAAAATTCAATTAATTAATTTATTTGTCTTTTAATTTCTCCTCCCATTCCATTCATCTTTCTTATTTTCACCTAATATTATTTATTATATATCACTTGTAAATAAAAAAATATTTAATAATTTAATAATATAAAAAAAAACAAAAATAGAAAACAAATTATATGTAAGTTAATAAAAAAGCAAAATACATTTTATTTTTTATTCTATGTACACACGCACACACGGACGGAATAGCCCGTCCGCGGGCGGACGGGAGCGGCATGCGTCATCATTCCACCCACCGGTGTTTTGATGTTACGTCACATTTTAGTCTTACTACTAGGATAACATGAGGCAGCAAGAAGTCTCCGCTTGATTCGCTTTACATTCGTTGTTCTATATATATATGGAGTCAGATTACTTCAATATTTTAAGGCGGTTTAATAGAATTGATTGTACATTATACTGCCGCACTTGGTCACAATGAACACATCTGATATGCAATAATTGCAGATCCTCAGCAGAGAAAGATTGAAAGAAAGAAGACGACAAGAACACTCTGTACTCATCGTTTCGTAGATACCACCGGCACACAAAAAAAAAGTGAAAAGTGCATTTGACCAGACCAGTTACGTATTTTGACCTACTAAATCCGAAGTCAAGGTCAATTTGAGTTAGCAACCTTAAAAATTTTGAGAAATTTAAAAAAAGATGTAAGTACTTAAATACGAAAATCGACAGTTTTAATTATATTTTTATTGAATTTTGTCTTTAAAAACTGCTTTTAGTCTAAATAAACTTTATAGTGGCTCGAAACACATGAAAATCATGCTTGATTTAGTTTCAACAAAAAAAATTATCCAATCAGCCACCTATCAGACTATTAATTTAAAAATCAAACCTAATAAATATACATATCATTTTACACACTTTGTTTAATGTGTAACAAATTATTGTAATACTTATCATTTGTAAATTATAAACATTTAAAATTATTAAAGTAACAAAGAATTATTTATTGTAATTTACTAAATTCTATACATATTGATAAAATCTTTATTAATTTATTCAGTCTTATTTAAATCTATTCTCAATCATCGCCGATAACACACCAAAATAATTATTGACGAAATTTGAATAAATAAATAAAACGTACGTAACAAAGTAATAAAAACGTGTCGTCGACCGGAGGACCGGACCCGCAAATCGCCATGTCATTTTGAGTTCAACATGGCGATCAAAATTACTAGGAGTACATGACTTAAAAGGAATCAACTCACCTATTGCTTCGCCTTCTACTCGATCTGTGATTCGGCCGTCGAGCATACGAACTCCTCCCACTTTAGCGCCCCAAGCTACGCCCACACCACATTTTCTGTTGTTTGCCGTCATTGCTATCTAAACAGGAAACTCACACATACGTATAATTATATTCTACATGTTCTTCTTTCTATTCATGGAATTTACAATAAAGATAGAGAGATATGTAAATGTAGTGACACTATTTTTATTCAACCCAATAAATAAATAAATAAATAAATAAATATATCTGCAAATTCTGTATACTTAAATATTAATTATATCTTTTGCATACAATGTATGATTTCATTATTTTTACCTCTCCAGCGCACCTGGTCCCGTGGGAATTACGATTCTTAAAATCATATTTGGGATAAGGATCTGAATCTCCGTCATTACAATCCCAACTTATCTCGGGATCCTAAAATATTTAAAAATAAATGTATATATCTATAAATATAACCACATCACAACTAATTAATAACTAAATTTTAATAGAAAATTATTATTTTATACAAACAAGATGACAGACAGGTATAATAAATATTATGGCTCCGCTTGACAAACAAGGGAGGGGAGACGACGGAATCCGACGCGGTTAGTGCGGCGCAATCGTTGTATCGGCCGCGAAGTTACTAGGATTTCAGATAGCCAAAAGAGATGTATCTTCCGACCACCAAACTTCTAACTTCCACCACGATACTATAAATTTGTGATAACTAACTGAAGCAATACCTCGTTATCGCAAGATATATTTTGTATAAGTTATAAAATAAATAGTCATAAATAATATCATCATTAAATTACAAAGGTCAGATTGATAAAAATTACAAAGTGATTTTTTTACAAAAATCAACCAATTCACTCACAGACAAGTGATAATTTTCGAAGACTTTTTTAAAAAAACGCTAAGTGCGCAAAAAAATGACAAAGTAAATCGGTTTTTACTTATTTTTTAAATCTACAGTAATAATAAGTGTGTGTGTACAAGAAAAGTAAACCTCTCTGAATTGGTTTGTTTGTGGGTTGTGTGAATTTAGAAAGTATTTATTTATTATTAATTTTAATTGGCAAAAAAGTTAATTACTTGTAACTCACGGATCAACTTCATATTATATACTAGGATCGCATAAATAATTAACTGGTGTTAGTAATCGCCTGTAAATGAGTTTGGTTGATAATTATTTTTGACCTCGAACTCGCGAGTAATGTGATCATGAATCGTAACTGTTTAATGTACAACTCTTCACTATAACACGCATACAGGTTTATACATATTACATAATATTATCTTTCGCACTGATTAATTCCTTACGAAGGAAACTTCTTCAATCGTAGAAAAGAAATTTGTATAATACAAAAAAACATAAAATTAAAATATTTATGTCATTATTTTATACTACCCAAAGCAACACGAGGGAAAATACTGGTCAAATAATTTGAAAATCTCGACGAAGGGGCCGCCATAAGTATGAAAGCTATATATCGCTGGTTCGTGTCCGGCTCGAAGGACCATGAATAATTTCCATAAGCATAAACTCTCTGAACTTCCAATACAATTAAATAAAAAAGATACTTTTGAACCCAGATTTTCTTTATTGACATTGAAAAAATATAATATATTATATCACCATAGGAACCCTTCCTAATATGAATACTTTATATTTTACACCTGATAATTACCAGCCAGCTTTAACATTGCTAGCAATAGTGAGTCTTAAACAATCCTAGTAAACATTTCTATCAGACTTCCATTATGGAGAATCACCAGATGATGAAGTGGGAGGAGGAGATATCAGCTAATTTAGTTTCATTATTGAAATTAAAATTGACGTAGTAAATTGACTGACGTAGTTTTCGCGTAAATCCGTGTGATTATGCTCGATGCCGTCATCCAATATTGATACTCTCACTCCTCGTCCGTTGTATCCACTTGCGTAGACTGGCAATACGTTGAGATCTAGGCGAGGCAAGTTGATATCGGTACGTGTGTCTTTCTAGGATAAAGAAAGATAATTTTAGGATTAGAAAATATTTCTGTAATGGTACATAAATAAACTGATGTGTTCTGACATACCAAATACCATTCGTATCCCCATAACTCATCGTTGAAGTGTTCATGATCGCTTCCGAGATCTCGGACATCCTGTTCAGGTTCTGCTTTCCTCGTTGTATTGTCTATTCTTTTAACACGGTACAATTTCTTATCAGGGTCTGGTAATGGGTATCGCTTCACCCTACTCTTTGTAAAGAGTTGTTCCGCCCACCGTATCTGTAAATTGCTTTTTTTTAGAAGTATAAGAAATTATTATTAAACCTCCCATTCCCTTAAATGACTACACAAAATTGAAGGATATTTATTATTCGACCCATTTATTTATTTACGAATTTACTTTTTTAATTATTTGATTAAAAAATACATTTAGTATTGCTACTAAGTTATACAATAATGTTTGCGAGTACTGTTCGTCCTAACGACTTTTACAACATTGCCGCGCGGGACTTGTGCCCAGAAGCATCGTCGAGGTTGCTAAATGCGGAAAGTAGAGCGCAGAAGCTACTGCTGCTAGGGTTGGGCAATATCGTCCTAAAGGTATCTCCTGTGCGATCAGACCATGGCCTACGGACTTATGGGCGACTTTTTTAGTAAAAGGCTAGTGTTACGATTGTTAGGTTGCACCGAGGAACTATTGGGAACATTTGGTTCAAATTAGTATTATTGATAAAATGTTTTATTTCAGAATTAACTTCGTCTATTATTTCATAGGATATGTAGATTTATTAAAATTGGTTTCAAATTCAAATTCAAATTCAAAATATTCTTTATTCAAGTAAACTTGTAAACAAGTGCTTTTAAATCGTCAACTTTACTGCTGGTTCGGAAAGCTGTTCGTACCGAGAAGAACCAGCAAGAAACTCGGCGGTTGCTCTGTTTAAAATATAAACTTAAAACTAGTTACATTTATTTGTTACTGTCTTGTACAGGGTAGAAGTGCATCTATATCCACACATCTTATCATCTAAGTAATCTTCAACAGTATAGTAGGCTTTCTGTATCAGCCTCTTTTTAACAGTGTTTTTAAACTGCTGTAATGGCATGGCCAAAATTGATTTCGGAATTTTATTATAGAATCTTATACCCAAACCCACAAACGATTTACGTACTTTTGCTAGGCGCAAAGCAGGAGTCGCAAGCTTATGTCGGTTCCTACTTTGTCTATTATGTACATAACCTATCGTTTTATAATTCTTTATATTTTTATGTACAAAAAGTACATTGTATAAAATATACTGTGAATATGCTATAACTATGCTATACTTATATTTTATTATATAGTACAATAGCATATTATATATAATTATATAATATGCTATTGTACTATGTTAAATATAAGTATACAATTTAATTGATTAATTTTCACACTTAAGAAATATTATAATTTTATAAACTAAGATTTATAAAGTACATATGAAAATAGAAATGAATGTCGCCTGTATGTTACTTTTCAGCTATGTTACTATATCTTGTTTAATTTTTTTTTAATAACCTTGCTCATCAACTGTGCAATGCATTATTAATTAATTACAAAGACGAAATCGAATATATCGACTACTAAATAATAATGGTAAGCGGTAATTGAAAACTGAATTGTTGTTTTTATGTATTACACACATACACACTGTTGAAGTGAGTTCACAAATATGACAAATATAGGTTCATTGGTGTCAAGGTGGCCATCGGCTCTGGCAAATTAGGGCCGTTGTAGGCCGCACACACCACGTGTATTGAAGCTAACATCTACCAGGGTAACATGAGACATTAAGAGACTTGTACTTACCCTCCTGTCCTGATGTAACGTGGATGTGTGTTCTACTGGGGTGCGACGTTGCTTGTGTTCGTAAGTGCGAAACGCGTACATATTCGGAAATCCTAGCACCTGTTAACAAAATGTCTTTTTTCGATTAAATGTTGTTACAGTTTGTTGATTTTTTATATTGATAATTTGACGATAAATATAAAATACAGTATACTAGTATATGTCCGAGACTTCGGCTACATGGACTTTGAATACCGCGATAAAAAGCCTATGAAATTCAATAGCACTTTAACCGTATCTACACCGAAAAAAATTTGTCTCAGGGGTCCATTAGACCTTGAGAGAAGGACATACAGTTATATACAAGGCTAAAAGTTAGTATAATATTTAGTAGCTATTAATTTATTTAATTATAATATTGAATTTTCGGTTACGTCGTATACACTGCTTTTCAGAATATCTATTTAGTATAAGTAAATTTATTATAATCAATTAAATTCTGATTCAGTAATCAGTGATGTAGATTAGTGATAGTGATTATAAGTGGAAAAAAAAAACATGAATCGATATGTGACTAGAGGCCTAAACAGAGATGGTTGGATTGTGTGAAGTATGGCATGCATATAAAATGAGTAGAGCCGGAGTTAACGAATGATAGAAGAGATTGGAAGAGAAAAACATGTGCTGACCACACTTAGAGTGGGATAGGGGCAGGAGAATAATGATTGGTTAAATTTGTTATATATAATAAATGTAACCAACAAATCAGCAATGCAGTGACGTGATGGCTCTGAGCTTAAAGCTTTGTCTCCCAAAGGAGAGCTTCTGCCCAGTTGTTGCCAGGCTGCTAAAGTAAATTACTTTGCGTACTAAAATAGTTTCTGAGCAAAGGTATTTAATTTAATTTAGGTACTAGCGGTCCGGCCACACGTTGTTGTAGCTCAGTAACTTGTTTCGATTTACTGTCAAAACAGAGCTGTCTGTTTACAGTTCAAATAATTGCTCCGAACGACATCAAACTCAATAGGATTATCTGCTGGGTTAAATTAAATATTTTCTATAAGGAACATACAAATACGTTCTCTTTTTAAATAGATTTTCTGACAGCAAATAAATAAAAAGTTTTTAAATAACGACAGAAGAAAGGTTAGATTTATGCGGTAAATTATAGACACACTTGACTATGCAGTAGAGTTGACGATTCATAAGCACTTGTTTGCAAGTTTACTTGAACAAAAGTAAAAAGTAAAGTAAAGTAACAGCCTGTTACTATGCCCACTGCTGGGCTAAGGCCTCCTCTCTCCGTTTTTGGACAGAAGGATTGGAGCTAAGACCTACCACGCTGCTCCAATGCGGATTGGTAGGTTACACATATCCCTAGATTCTCTAGAGATATGCAGGTTTCCTCACGATGTTTTCCTTCACCGAAAAGCTATAGGCTATCACAGCTTACTAGAACAAAGAATATTTTAATTTAAAATTTAATTTTGAATATGGTCTAAACGAACATTCTCCTTAATTTGATCATTCTATTTTCTTGTTCCCTAAGCAATGAAATTATTTATTGTAAGCTGTCCCGTACTCAGCAGAGGGATGAATTGAATCCCGCAAAACTCCTCTAATACATTCCTAAATCCCTGGTATAAAATATAGAAAACAATAGCGCGTTGGCGGTGCTCCCTATTTTGGAAACGGGACAAGACAAAAAAAACTGAGGAGTCAAAATCACTTTGAGAAATTTTATTCAATCATTTGTGCAAACATTTGCGAAATGCTAAAAAATAAAAATAAAATGAAACTACATGAAAGCTCCCAAAATAAAATAACATCGGTCGAGCTGTGAATTATTCATTTCCTCATCTATCCAATATACATTGAATATTATAATAATTTATATAAAATTATAAATTATATAAAAAATTTAATTTTACATAATTTATTTTTATATTTAATTAAATTAATAGAAAAATTATCTAAATTTTATTTTATACATATGATAAGGCCTATATTTAATTCATAGATATATTATACTAGAGTCAGGAAGCCAGGCCAAAAATATCATTATGTCTTATGGAATAATATTATGGGGTAAATGCGCTGATATTGAGAAAATTTTTGTATTGCAAAAAAGAGCCATACGTGGCATTTATAATTTGAATTCGCGTGAGTCCCTGCGAGAGAAGTTTAAGGAAACAGGTATTCTTACGTTAGCTTCACAGTATATTATTAGCAATTTGATTTTTGTGCATAAAAATATACATAATTATAAAAAGATTGGCGATGTATATAATAGACAAAGTAGGAACCGACATAAGCTTGCGGCTCCTGCTTTGCGCCTTGTAAGAGTACGTAAGTCGTTTGTGGGTTTGGGTATAAGATTCTATAACAAAATTCCACAATCAATTTTAACTTTGCCATTACAGCAATTTAAAAATACTGTTAAAAAGAGGCTGATACAGAAAGCCTATTATACCGTGGAGGCTTACATTGATGATAAGAATGCGTGGATATAGCTGCTCTTTGACCTCGTGCAGGATAGCTATGACAAAATGTAATTAGTATTAAGAATCTTCTTTTTTAAAAGAGCTCCACCGAGTTTCTTGCTGGCTCTTCTCGGTAGGAACAGCTTTCCGAACCAGCAGTAAAGTTGACGATTCAAAAGCACTTGTTTACAAGTTTACTTGAATAAAGAATATTTTGAATTTGTATTTTGAATTTGAATAAAATGTGCCCTATTACAAATAAAGAGAAAGCAAATCAGGGTTATCTATCTGTCTTTCTTTTTTCATATCTGATTAGACGAAGATGAAGTATACGAGTTTTTTATTCCCTCTCATTATTTATCGTGTCAGTATCATTTAAAGGCCTGCCTATGGCTCCCCTACTCTATTAATAACTCTTGATTTAATTGAATAAAAAAAGTCGACGGCAACAGAATAAAAAGCTGTTATGATAATTTTATATAGCAAGAGTTTTATCAAAGACTAATCAACTACGTATAAAATAAATCATTCTATAACCATAACACATTTATATATAAAATGCAAAGGGTTCTTTTAAAATAATATCAATCAATACACTACCTATTTCATTGCTGGTTTTATCATTCATTTATATACAGGAGCCATTTCCCAGTCTGTCATGTCACGCACGAGTCACGTCATATGAAAATGGATGCCGTCATGTGATGTCCCAGACACACGTTAGTACTAGGATAACATAGACTGCGAGCATGTTAATATTTCCATATATCAACCATATGGATGTAGCAGTGCGCGTGTATCGTATGTCTAACACACCTACAAGATAACATGAATGACACTTGTTGATAATAGAAGCGTTGATATGTAGCGACTGTGAAATATTCAACTACATATATATCCGTGATATTTTCGTTTTAGGACTAAAATTAGCACATTCTTTTGAATGATGCATTTGTAAATTCGTTAGTTTTATGTTACCAAATCTTTATCATTTTAAAGTTTAACAATAACCAATGGTTATCGTTTTATACCGACGGTAAAAAATTCACCATAAATATTTTACTAAACTTTTATTAATATGGTCCTAATTTTGACAATTGTTATACAGTTTAATATTTTTAATATATCAAATAATTTAGTTCTCCGTTGATAAATTACTAAGTAATTCATTACTTTATTTTCTAAACTATGTGCAGGTGAAAAAACCGATATGCGTTCCATACGTGTGTGAAATAGAAATAATGTCACGTCTGTGGAGCCATGTGAGTTACGCCAGTCATGTATGTACCAGGCGGACAAAGCTCGTGAGGAAGTTGCCAACACATATGGCTGTACGCACACATACCCATCAGAATAGGGTGGATATGGGGGGAGCACGTGCTACGTAAGGGTGGTTGGGAGCAACAGAGTGTGTTTGTTTCTCGTCTGTATAACACATTAACAAACTACATAACAGAGAAACGCGAGGGATATAAAAATTGAAGTACATATTTGTGAATGAATCAAAAAGCTTTGATATAATATTAGCAATCAAATTGCTCAGATTCTTTTCCCTATAGAGAAACTCTCAATGAAATTATTTGTGATAATATTATTTCTCTATTTCACGAGAGCTACTAAGTATTTTTTCCTATAGATATGATATTAGTTTTAATATTTCAATACTATCCAATTAATTTTAATTATTCCTTCTCATAAACGTCACCCTAGGAACGAACTAACAGGTTGACTGATAGCAAGTATAAATAAAAAAAAATAAAGCTTTAAAAATTGAGTCATAAATAGTTTTATTTGTTTAAACGTTGCTGGTCTTCGAGCTCGAAAGATGTTGCCGACTGTCAAATTTTCAAAAGTCAAATACATATGCTCCAAAAACTATTGAACCGATACCAATTGGTACTATATATGTCATGCGTTTTAAAAAACAACTTTTGTGCTTAATGGATACTAAGCATTCATCTAAATGACATATGATCAGCCGTGTGGTATCCGGCAGAATAGAATAGACTACCCTCCTTTTTACCGAGGTATCGTAGGAGGTGACTAAGGTAAGTGCCGTGTGGTATCAAGCTGCGTAGGATAGAATAGACTACCCTCCTTTTTACCTAGGTGTCGTAAAAGGCGACTAAGTTAAGTTGACGTCAGGTAGGCGGCCGGTCGTAAAATACGTAGCCAGATCATGTGACAACATGTTTGTAGCATGTTGTGCCGACCCCACTTAGAGTGGGATAAGGATAGGTTAATCATTATCTAAATGACATATGATATGTTCAATCTACCCATTGGTGTAAAACAAACTTTATTCTTCTCTGCAAGGAGAAATGGGCCCTAGCCCGTCAGTAGCGAATCGTAAGCCGTTGGTTTACTTTTTAACAAACAAATGTATATAAAAGGTATATTATACATATATAAGACTAATAAGTAACTTCAGTGGGTTTCATTATCTTATAACTTCAGTAGGTACCATTATCCCTGGTCCGTCTCTGTATGATCTTAACACATTGACAATTTATTATGATTTGCGTCATTTTTCGATATTTGTGCAACTAACTGTCAGGTATGAAATTGATGTAACTTGTTACAAGGGAAAAGGTGCATTAAAGTTTATGTTCGCCTGATACTCGGTTAAATTTTTCGTTGAAATATGTAAAACCAACAAACAACTGTGATGTTTCTGATAACCTAGTAAGTAAGTAGTAGTAATATTTACGGAAGAAGGAAGGATTGTTTGTTTATTCAGGCTTTTTATTTTAGGTAGATAGAGATTTCTTTAGAAACAGAATCACGTAGTTAAAGAATTTTATTTTAGAATGTTTATTAAGAATCGTGTCTATGTAAAAATTAAGAAATAATTATCAAAGTTAATAAAAAATATATTTTCTTTGTATTTAAAACTAGCAATGCCCCGCAGTTTCACCCGCGTCCATACCGACCTCGTGGTAGTGGAAAGTCTACGAGACTTCGTACTAAAGATTACTATAGATACTATATTACTAGATATATATTATAGATTCGTACTATAGACTATAGATTTATTTTGTAGATGATTTAATTACAAAAATGGTTATCATTTGTATTCTTGGAATACGAGCTAACTCACCAAATGCAGGCCCTGCTATAACGGTCGCTACAATGAATTTGTTATGGACATTACATATTTTCTTTCGATTTACATTCTTAAATTCGTAATATCTTTTGATTGGGATGTCGGATTTCAATAATTTATAAAGTATTTTACAGGTATTGAAATAGTAATAAGGATTAATACAGAGATATGAATGAAATGGTTTGATTATTGTCGGCACTTTTATGAACTTTTACAATGTAAAAAGTAGTTATAATGGCATAACTATAATAGTTAGACATTTGATATCGCGGACTTTTTTGTGGATATTGATATGTTCTATAATACTGTACAACATTTTACTATGTTCTATCATCAATAGTTTCCGCAGCGCACGCGATGAAAGATTTTTACGACTTAATTTTAAACACCTTATTACAATTTTATTATGGATCCTTATTTTTTTTGAAAATGTAATATAACCTATGTTGGTCTGTGAAGAAGCAGCTTTCCAATGGTGAAAGAATTTTTGAAATCGGTAGTTTTTGCGTGCAGACATTACAAACATACACGCATACAAACATAAATCTTTCCTCTTTAAAATATTAGTATAGATATAGATGAAACAACAAGCAACATTTGAATAATCGTTTAACAATGTTATAAAGGCAACAATTTTTTGCGTATAAGAAGTACCTAATTTATAGAGTTTTGCGTTACTTTGTGGAGGTGAATATTATGTTGCATCGTAAGGCGATAGACTACACGACAAAATCGGAAAGCTTCGGTTACGGGCGAAACGATTGTTGAGATTGTGGTGGTGAATCTATGCAGTGCTTGTGTATTATCATGTTATTGGTGGCGGGTAATGTGTGAGTTTTTACAAATTCTGCATGTATCATATATGAGAACGGATAGTAAACTTTACATTTAGCATATGCATATTTACATATATTTGCTTTTATTGCGGATTATAGCATAATAATATTTTCATTACTTTATGTACAAGAACTAAAATTACATTTTTTTCTAATTATTATTCACTGCATACACAAAAAAAGTGATTTTACGATATATTTGCTAAGAAATTTAAGTGGAGTATCTATAAGAAGTTTGTTACACCAGCTGCTTCACATCACAAGCCAATTTTGGAGGGGATTGCCAAAAATAAACATGTGGCCAAAGCCCGCCCTTTTGACTAACTACGAATATAAATATTTCCAACATGTGACGCTGTTACTGAAATCGTTATCTTCTAAAGCTATGCATGCCTAGTAATAGCGACGCTGAAACAACGGACGCGCCTGAAATTCATGAAAATGTTGTTTTAGTGACGGCAAGAAAATATTTGTTCAAGAGGGCTAGTACGCGATATAGACACGTTGCCTGCCATAACTAACGCCATCTATTTTGTAATCATGAAACATTAAATTATATAATAAAAATCCATATGCAGTTCGGTATAATATTTCCAAACAGATATTCAAAACATGTATAATTAGATTTTTTTTTTAATAAAACAATAATTTTGCAATTGGACCGTACATTGATTTTGTTATGTGAATTTAGTTTTACAATGAGACTGCTTTATGTTTAAGTATAAAAACACTTTTCTTGGTCCACTGAATTCTACGAGCAGTGACGCAAATCTAGTTAGGCGTTTGAAAATATCTAAGAAAAGACTTTCTAGGAAATTGCGGAGGCGAACGTCCATTCAGATACACGTCGGAAATAACAACTTAACTTGCGTTCAATGTTGCGTCCAACAATACCTAAAAGCTTATAGCAAACAACAAACGTTATTTTACTAAAAAGTTACTTAACTATTTAGAAAAAAGTACTTAACGATCTAAACATTAATCTAACTTATTTCGTATGTCATTTAAGATGGAGCGCCAGAGACTAAATATAATTTCTTTAATACTTTATTATAAATTTTTTGATACGATGAATTTGAATAATTTATAGAATTAGGTGTTACTTTGCGGAGATCCATAATACAAAAAAAAAATCTGTTTTCATACCTGATACATGCAGAATTTGTGCAGGAGATTCCTTCTGATGTTGTTTCGATTGCGGGGCAAAACGATTGTTGAGTATGTGATAGTGAACATGTGTAGCGCTTGTGTATTGTGGCGGTAATGTTGGATTTTTGTGCATGTCTTTTTACCAGGTATGAAAACGGTTAGTCCACTGTACATTTAGCATTATATATATTTTCTATTAACTTTATCGCGGATTATAGCAAAATAATTTTACTATTACTATTGTATTATAGATCTGTGCAAAGTAACGCCTAATTCTATAAATTATTTAAATTATTTTGTATAGCAAAATAATTTCATTATTACTTTTCTACCATAAAGCCGTTTAAATTTATAAATATGAAAAAAATTCTATGTGTAAAATGTATGTCTAAGGCCTAGAATACTCAGACTCCATATTAATCTGACAAAATTAATGTTTTCAGAGAAAATTCAAATAAATTGTCAATCATCTCTAACTGTAGTAACCATTTTAGTTTTTAAATAAGTAACCATAAGGCTCAACTATAAAATAAATGAGATCAAATCGGAAGATGAATAAAAAGCAAAACAACATGCCAAATATCTCTTTTTCAATCATTAATTCCTAGTACTGTCAAAGTCAATAAAAAAAATCTCCCGGACTCGAGTGGATTGTGGTTAAGCCACCACCCCCCCCACAACCCTCTACAGCCGTTTAGGGGCACGTTTCATTCATTAGGTAAACGGCGCAATATTTGGTCAAACCATGTGAATTATGTAAATTTGCACAAGTATTGTATGTAGACCATAACTTATTATTGCCGTTTTGATATCACTACATAGTATAAAACAAAGTCGCTTTCTGTGTCTGTCCCTATGTCCCTATTTCCCTATGTATGCTTCAATCTTTAAAACTACGCAACAGATTTTGATGCGGTTTTTTTAAATAGATAGAGTGATTCAAGAGGAAGGTTTATATGTACAATAACAGTCAATATGGAGTAGAGAAATACTGTAATTTTTGAGGTTTCTAACGTGATGTCGTAAATAATTACATTTTTTTCCGCTTACATTGCAAACGCAGGCTGAACACTACAAGATTTATCAAAATAATGTATTAAAAATTTGTACACCTTAAAAAGGTCTACAGAAAACTCCGCGAGGGTATATTTCTATCTCTTATGGATAACCCACAATAGCATTTTTTTGTCATTTAATTTTTACGAAAAATAACGCCCTCTTTTCGATTTTTCAATTTTCAGCAATACAGCATCAATACTTATCCAATTAAGTACCTTAAATACATTTTTGATTTAATATAGATCAATATGGCCGTTTACAGCATGTAATTAAATGAATATTTTCGAAGATATTACAGATTTAATATGCGGCGCGTGCCTATAAATAGCGCATCGGAGGCCGCGCTTCGCCCTAAAGCACTTATAATTTAGCAGCGATTGGATTAATTGTAAAAATAAAATACATAGAGAAAAATGTAAAAAGGAACTAGGTAAAATGTATTATATGAATTAAGATATTCCAAAGATAGCAGGAAATCTTCATGGTATAGGGAAAGGGGAATTGTTTTACTCCAAATTTGCCGCGTTCGGGCCGCGGGCAGTAATGATTAAATCAAAACTACTGGATCTATTTTAATCATTTTTTTCACTGAGTGACAGCCTATACTTATATATATTTTATACCCGTGCGAAGCAGGGGCGGGCCGCTAGTCTATATATAAAAAAGACTCATTAGTATTATAAATATGATGGATTAAAATATTTTTACCATGAGATCCGTTTATTAACAGGAAATATATTTAACTCCGCTTTTATCGCAGTTTTCATTCGATTTCAATTAAACATGTCTTAAGATATTCTTAAATAAAATTAAATATGTATATATCATGTGTAATCGAACAGTTTTAATTTGCATATATTATATTTCTTAATTAGGCATATTACATATGCAACCCTGAAGTTTTAACCATTTTTTTTATATATAAATTATGTAGGATTACAAGGTCATTACAAGAATTTTCATTTGAAAAATAATTTGTTTTTCATTGTGTGGACAGTGAACGTTTGCATACAAATAAGGTCAAGCCTGATTTGCTATTCGAATTGAGACAAATAGTTTCAGCTAAGGTCGAACATTTGTCACCATTACTTTTGCCATTGCCTAATGATCTTACCCGATCTACTGATTAATTTGATAGATAGACAAACTTTTTTACTTTTTTTTAACTGTTTTACAATTTTTTCGAACCTTATTTATATGCCGTGTATAAATATGTAAAGTATAGTAAAGTAAAGCTATCTGTTGTTATTCAAATTCAAAATATTCTTTATTCAAGTAAACTTGTAAACAAGTGCTTTTGAATCGTCAACTTTACTGCTGGTTCGGAAAGTTGTTCCTACCGAGAAGAACCAGCAAGAAACTCGACGGTTGCTCTTTTTAAAATATAAATCTTAAAACTAGTTACATTTATTTATTACTGTCTTGTACAGGGTAGAAGTGCACCTATATCCACACATCCTTATCATCCAATTTATCTTCAACAGTATAGTAGGCTTTCTGTATCAGCCTCTTTTTAAAAGTGTTTTTAAACTGCTGTAATGGCATGGCCAAAATTGATTTCGGAATTTTCTTATAGAATCTTATACCCAAACCCACAAACGATTTACGTACTTTTGCTAGGCGCAAAGCAGGAGTCGCAAGCTTATGTTTTATAATTCTTTATATTTTTATGCACAAAAATCACATTGTTTAAAATAGTTAAAATAATTCCATAGAGGACCTCTCCTTGCATCGTTACCCCCAATACATTATTGGTAAGTTTTAGTACGCAAAATAGAAACAGAGATAAGTATGTGGTTTTTGCTTGAAGCCTTAAAATAATATGTAGTTTAAAAATCATTAATGAGCTTGGTATATTATGATTAACTTTTTGGTTATTTGTTAATTGTGTCACAACATACAATCTCCTTAACTTTTACTAACAAATCATTCACTTTTTGGTATATGAAAGTATCGTCAAGGCTCTATGGACGGTGGTGGATCATACGTCATTAATTTAAATTTTAATTACCTTAGCACCCTACAAAAAGAAATCAGTTAATTCAACTATTTTAGCCATATTACATTTTTAAAAATAAACACGTTTTATACAGATCAATGACCGTACCCTATTACAACACACGGAACGAAAAATAACATTGACCCAAAAAGTAAATAGTAATGGTGCAAGGGAGAAAAAACAACAATGTTATTGTTTTCTCCTGTTTCTCGAAAAAGTGCCAGGTCAGTCAACCATTACTAACAAAACCAGTTCTCAATTAAGAAAAAAACACGATTTCGCATAATATTAGTGAGGATTTTTTTGTAGTGTATAATCATACGATGCATTTACAGTTATTACAGTCGGATATAATATAGATAATTCACGTTACCTGTTTGTGGTTTTTTGAGTTATCTTTTAATACCCACCGCAACCTTGTGGTAGTTCGAAGTTCAGTTCCGTATATTTGATTATCATTTTGTATGTATTTATTACATACAATAATATTTAAAAAAATACATATCGCATGTAAAATTGTCATTTAATTAACAAACGGTTTTTGATATTTATTAGTGAAAAGGTTTAAAATTTGTATAAATAAATATTAGTTAAATGACTGACCCGTTGGCGCAGTGGGTAGTGACTCTACCTTCAGTTCCGCGGGTCGTGGGTTCGATTCCGCCGAGAGACTAGATTTTCTATAAAAAAATTGTTGGTTCTTCGAGCCTGGGTGCGTATTTGTATTTAAGTATGTGTTAAAAATTATATATGTATATATTTACCAGTTGTCTGTCACCCACAACACAAGTTTTAAGTTACTTTGGGGATGGACGACCGTGTGTGTATATTTATTTATTTATTATTAGTGTGATAAATACTTGAAATTGAAGATTTTGAAGTTATGATAGAATTATTTTGCTATATTCCGTTGAGAACAAGTTCTTTTATCTACATATCAAAGTTTTTTTTATTGGCCACGTGTCTAATTCAAGTCAAATCTGTTATTTAAAGAAGTTTCTATTTCACGAAGTTTCGAACGAAGTTGCGGGCGAAAGCTATTGTCAATATATTAATAATTATAATGAGGAATCATTGATAATTATAGCCGAATTTTCAACAATATTTTTACGAGTATTTTTTTATCCTCAACAAAAACAATAATGCCGAAAATAAATTTATCATTACACGTTACTTAAGATCTCAATTCCATCAAATCACTTCCATCGCCACGTTTTAATTAGTGTCTGGACTTTAACTTAATTCTTTGGGCTTCCATTTTAATTAAATTCAATAATTCTTACTTAGAACGTTTCTTAACTTGAACGTAAGGACGTTTTTTACAATATTTAAGAAAAAGTAATAATAAAATTATTTTGCTATAATCGGTGATACAGTAAATAGACAATATATATAGTGCTAAATGTATAGTGGACTATCCGTTTTTTCATACCCGCTACATGCAGGATTCGTAAAAAAACATGCACATACCTCCACCACTGCCACCACAATACACAAGCACTACACACGTTCACTATCACAAACTCAGAGCGAAAAAACAAAGCGCAAAGCAAACTTCTATATTTTCTTTGTACGAAATTCTTTGAGAAATAAATCTAATTAGGGGAATTCTAAGATTATAGAAAGGTTGAGAAGTACGAGATTAGGATGGTATGGTCATGTAGTTAGGAGGGATCAAAATGATGTGACTTAAAGAGTTTTCAATATAAATGTGGATGGATATATGACTGTAGCCATGGAAGGATTGTGTGAAGAATGATATGCATATAAAAGGATCAGCACCTGAGTTGACGAATGATAGAGGAGTATGGAAGATAAAAGAAAATTTATCAATTATATCCTTGCCATTACAGCAGTTTAAAAACACTATTAAAAAGCGGGTCGAGACCCCGGCAAGGAAACAAACTGAGGAACAAAATGAGTGCTCTCTTCTAAGTAAGTGAGAGAGGTTATAAAATTCCAAATATTCTATATTCAAGTAAACTTTTATAGAATTAGACGTTAGTTTTCGGAGATTTCTATAATAAAATTCCGCAATCGATTTTATCTTTGCCACTACAGACAGCAGTTTAAAAACGCTGTTAAAGGGAGGCTGATACAGAAAGCTTACTATACTGTTAAGGATTACTTAGATGATAAGAGTGCATGGTTATAGCTACTCTTAGACCCTGTACAAGATACTAATGAACAAATAGTTATAAGAACTAGTTATAAGAATTATATTTTAAAAATAGCAACCGCCGAGTTTCTTACTGGCTCTTCGCGGTAGGAACAGCTTTCCGAAAAAGTAGTTGACGATTCGAAAGCACCTGTTTACAAGTTTACTTGAATAAAGAATATTTTGAATTGAATTGAAAGAAAAGGATGATGATGATAATGTAATTAAACATTATTGCATGGATTGATGATATAATAGATTGGATTTTGAAATTGACAAATCCAAACATTGTGCCTAAATGATACTGAAGAGGTTAATCAATTAGCCGTGACGGAGTTAAGCTTGTATATGTTTAGATAAGCTGATAAGCACAATATGGGTACTCGACGACACTCGAGATACCGACAGCGTCACCGGTACATTAAATACATGTATTTGTCTTTTATTAGCTTTTATCTCACACTATTGAATGTAAGGGTAATGCTGTGTGGGTATTGGGAAGATTAAAAATTGCGTCGTTAAAGTATAGTACAATTTGCAGTTAATAGACGTAAAAGTTCCCTGTTACTATCCCACAGCTGGGAATAGGCCTCCTCTTTCCGTTTCTGGAGAGAAGGGTTGGAGCTAAGACCTGCCACGTTGCACCAATGCAGATTGTTAGGTAACACATATGCCCAGAATGTTCCATTGAAAAGCGTGTGATAAATAGCAATTATCTAATGTAATAATAATTCTAAAAGTAATAAAATTATTTCTCTATAATCAGCAATACATTTTGCATCGCGGATTATAGCAAAATAATTTTTATTATTACTTTTGTATTATGGATTATTTGGATGATTATGTACTATTAATTATCTAATTTCCTTATTAATTAGGATGAAAATGATTTTTAGTAAATAAACATTTCTTTCTTTCTTTCTTTTTCATTGAAGAGAAGCGGATCTTAGAATCACCACGCAGCCTCAAGACAGATTTGCAGGTTATGCAGGGTGGTGCCGATGATCGACATTAAATGGATCCACTGATCATTTGTACGTAATGGATAACTTTGACATAATTCAATCTTCTTCAATGTCGTCTTAATTATTTTTATAAAAAAACGTATTTTAGAAGAAAATAACTGAAATTAAATGGCATTTGCAGACATTCTTAAAATTAACACAGCGGTGAAGTTTCGTGGCGATCAGAGTTAAATTTTCATTTTTTAATTATTTAAAGTCGAAAACATATGATTTTTGTGATATTGATTTAAGACACCCAATCCTTTGTTAAATCTTAGGAGATAAATTCGATAATAGGACTACGCTACGGATACGGAAGCCTGAATGTAATGTAATAAGTAATAACTAATATGTCTATTTTATTATTTTATAGTTTATAACTTTATATGTGGTCATTATTAGATCGTGAAGTTTAGTCTTGAATTGGCAAGGAAACGTTATGGTACTAAGTACAATAACGTTACAAAAAGTGATTAGTGAGACGCGCATCCGCGCTGTCTCACTGGTGTTGGAATAGACGACCCCGCAGATACAGATTGTGGGCAGGCCTTCTATACTACGGCTGACGGACACTCATTAGCGCGAGCGATCTCGGTGCAGCGACACCTGTCGCCGACTTGTGGAAACAACTGCAGCATTAAACTACGTTCGCAACCACGTTAACAACGCTTTTTACAAACTTACGTTGAAATGACATTGTAATGCAAATTGCAAAGTGTATTTTTTCGCTTCGAAATTGACCAAAAGATGTATTCTTGCCATAGGATAATGAACAGCACGCATACAAAATGTTTATAAGTAATATAACTTATCTGTTCTTTTAACTTACCGTTTATTTATTTAAATTCATTTCATTCAAGTTCATTTAACTTACCGTTAACTTACCTGTGAGGGTTCCTAGTTCCTACTATATGAATTATGAGTAGAGTAGCATTTAGTGTACATACATAGTGTTTTCAATTTATAAACGTTTAATTGTAAAGTACAATAAACGTTACAAAAACTGGTTGTTGAGATGCGCATCCGCGCTATCTCATCCGGCGTAGAATAGACCACCCTGCAGACGAAGAAATGGGTAGGCCTTCTATACTATGGCTGACGGACACTCGCTAGCGCGAGCTATCTCGGTACAGTGACACCCATCGCCGACTTGTGAAAACAACTGCAGCATTTAAACTGCGTTCCCAAACACGTTATCGTCTTTCACAAACTATGATTTTAACATTGAAATGACACTGTAATGGAATGTTTTTTATTTCGCCTCGAAATTGACCAAAAGATGTATGTTATTCTTGCTACAGAATAATGAACAGCACGCATACGAAATGTTTATTAGTAATAGAACTAATCGATACCGTGTGAGAGTTTCTACCAGTGTTGCCCAACGATAGTCCATTATTGCTAAATTATCGACAGACTATCGATAGTCGTCATGTAAATAGTATCGATAGCCTATCGATAGTATCGATACTATCGAAAATGATACACTGTTAGGAGTAATACTATCGATAGTTTTACATACTATCGATAGTATTGATACTATTTTTGATTTAATACAATGATTCCATCGATAATCGATAGCGTCGATAGTACTACATGAAAAAAATTGATAGTATCGATAATATTATCACGTTATAGTATCTATATTCTATTTTATCAACAATATTGTCTCCAATCAATAGGATCAGTTAATTTGTGATGATAGTATCGATATTATCTATAGTATTGATATTTGATAGTATCGATCTTCGATAGAACTATCGTTGGTGTATAACTTACTTTACTTTATACATACGTTTAAATGTAAAGTACATTAAACGTTACAAAAACTGGTTGTTGAGATGCGCATCCGCGCTATCTCATCCGGCGTAGAATAGACCACCCTGCTGACGAAGAAATGGGTAGGCCTTCTATACTATGGCTGACGGACACTCGCTAGCGCGAGCTATCTCGGTACAGTGACACCCATCGCCGACTTGTGAAAACAACTGCAGCATTTAAACTGCGTTCCCAAACACGTTATCGTCTTTCACAAACTATGATTTTTTACATTGAAATGACACTGTAATGGAATGTTATTTATTTCGCCTGGAAATTGACCAAAAGATGTATGTTATATTTGCCACAGAATAATGAACAGGACGCATACGACATATAACTAATCGATACTGTGTGTCGTGTGAGAGTTCCTAGTTCCTACTCAATGAGTACTACACATAACTCAATACTACTTAGTAATTAATACTTATTAAGTATTAATTACTATAGCCTATAGTCTGCGAGGACTGGCCTGGGCAAGAGGTTCTTCTCGAGTCCTGTTCCCCGCTTACCCCTCAAGCGTATGCGAGAAGACCCCTGCTGCTGTCACGATCGACGTTTCTCATGCGCACGGCCATAATGTGGAATTCCCTTCCTGCATCTATCGGACTTCTAAGATTTGCAAAATTTCAAAAAAAGTGTAAATAGTGTTAGCTACGGCCGGAATTCGACTCATCATTCTAACGTTCTCTCATAGAAAATGTTACCAAATAATACGTCAACAAGAGATAACCGTACAACTATAAATTATGGAACACGCTAAACAAGTATTGACTGATTAATTTAATAATAATTTGAAATCATTAAGCCAGGACGATTCTACCACCAGTTCGGAACGCTGTCATCCACTGAGAAGAACTGGCAAGAAACTCAATGGTTGCTCATATCACGAATATTAACTGTTTGATGTTAGATTCTAACAACACGAAATACTCAATATCGGTAACCAAATCAACATTAAGACGTCACAGCACTTTAAAACGTATGGACACTTTGAGAGGTGGTATTGGTAATTGGACTGACTAAACTGTTGAATGTCGCTCGCGAACAAGACTCGGGTCACAATATTTTACCCTCATTCATTCGGTTTTATTCCTCTACCCACCAAATGACAGATTACATAATATTGTAGACAAAATACTAACTCATTATTATTCTATACATATTAATGTATTTATTTATAATATATAATTTATATCTGATTATTATAATTATGTCTAACAATTACCTATACACGTTATACCGAGTCACCGTATGATATCTGACAATATCTAACAATAGGCACTATAATGGTAAGCGCAGTCCACCTTAGGCTGCATCTTTCACTTTCCTTCAGGTGAGTTTGTAGCCATAGCCATAATCAAATGATTATAAAAAAAATTGTATAACATAATAACACATTGAAAAAAAATCATATCCAATCCATACTAATACAGTGGTACCTCGATATAGTAAGAGCGTTTAGAGATACAAGCTGCCGAGCGAACGACATTTTGCTTTGAAATTAGAGCATTGAGCATTTTAGATACGAGGAATCTTACACTATACTGCTGCAGATTTTGCACTGTAGATTTTGATAACGTACAAACAGCTTTAGGGGACTTTGTTTTATAAAATGCATAAATATAATTCTCAACAGTATAGTAAGTAGGCTCTCTGATTTAGTCTCCTTTTTATAATTATTTGAATTGTTGTAATGGCAAGACTAAAATGATTGTGGATTGTATTATAGAATCACAAGCATTATTTATTTTTTAGTTTTAAAATTATAAGTCAATAATGCAGAGATTTAGACTTAGTAAAGGTTTAGAATTACTGAGTCGCAGCACAATAATCGTAAGTTTATTACGACTTCCAGTTTATTAAATTGATAATAATATCAGAGTTATTATGCATTTTTTCGAAAAAATTAGTCACTAATATTATAATAAATAAATTGGAGAAATAAAACAAATTTTGTTAACTAAACTCTAAATACTATTTTAGCAAATTACATAATGGGGCATAACTTTAGTGATTGCAAAATAACGATGGGTTTTCTTAAAAAATAGGTTCAAATTAGAAAAATAAATACTTTTTTTCTTCTTATAAAAAAATGTTGCTTTTTAAAAGTATATATTTTTGTAGAAATATAATGTATACATTTCGGTCTTACCGAGCCTCCATACTCATATCCCAGTTCCAGAGCGACCAGCTGGGCGACTTCTTCGCCGCCCTCAACTTCTACCGTCCAGTCATTGATGAAAACTTTCGCATCCTCTCTACCATTGTGCACGTTATGATACCCTGGAACCCACGGCTCCAAATCCAAGGGATAAAAAGATAATGCATACGGGATAAAAAATGGGAATAAAGTTATCGAGACCACAAGCATTTCCTGCACAGTTTAAACAACACTGTCACAATTTTGAAATTATTATTTTTAATATAAACTTTTAAGTACATATAAATAGATGTTGGGATATTTGGGGATTGAAGTAAAGTTTTCCCGTTGCGCGATTTTTCAGTAGACGCGCTACGACCCGTTCAAGTGAAGAGTATGAATGAACGGTTTATGTAAACAATCATTGAAGCTACGTAGGCTTTATAGGCGTAGTAGGTTCAATATTAAGTATATAATCTAATGTTTGACCGAACTTCGTTAAACTTCTTTTTTTTAATTAACTTCGATTAACGGATACGGTTGAACATTTGGAAAATTGTTAGAATTCGATTGATAAAATTGAAATAATTAAGTTCCTGCGAAACGATACGATTTTCGGATCGATTTATTAGTTTAAATTCAAAAATATTATGTATGTTATGAGATGTAAATTGTAAGCTTGTAGGCACCAATGTTTTAAATATACTTATTACTTTATCTTTCAAACAATTCTATTTTAAGTAATATTAACACCAAACCTTTATTTATCTTTGCATTAACATATCTTACATCATTTATATTTATTAAGTAACCAATAAATTTTTAAAAAATAAAGTGTTTCATAGGAAATTGATTAATAAATATGATTTTTTATAAAACACAAGTCTTTCTATAATTTATAGAATTAGGCGTTACTTTGCGGTAATCTATAATACAAAAGCAATAATAAAAATTATTTTGCTATAATCCGCGATACGATAAATCGTTCGATTTTCGTTCGCTCGATTCGCGGATTATAGCAAAATATTTTTTATTCTAACTTTTGCACAAGTCTTTGTCTCTAACGTTTGCGAAAAAGCTATAATATGTCTGTTAGCCTACTAAATACTAATAAAAAAATGATATCAAGATTAAGTTGATACACATTGTCGAATTCTAACAAAATGAACAATACCAAAATAAAATTCGACTTCTATGCCATCTAGCATCAATAGTACAAAGCTTTGGGGTAAATTTCGTCACCACATCAACGTGCAGTATCAACATTTAACAAACATGAACCAAACGTTTCTTGTCCTGCAAACTAGGTAGCGTACCTACGTCAAAATTACTTTTAATTTGTCGCTAGATTTAACTATAATCCTAGTGCATATTTTAAAAATGTAGTCTTTTTGTCGGTCTACTAATATAGAATAAACCTTTTAAATTTGTTCAAGGCAAAACATAAATGGCTAACTGCATGTCAGTTAAAGGATAAAGAAAGGATTCTTGAGTAGTCTTGATCAGTAGGTATTGAAACATTAGTAACGCGATTTCATTAAATTAGTAGTAATGAATTATTTGAAGATTACACTCAAACTATTTATTATTTCTAATCGGATCTGATGTCAAAAAATAATCGTTCTCTATATCAATCTATTATATTATCACAATAATCGATTTTTAATAATCGAATATTTAAACATTATTAAAGGATTTAATATATATATATATATATATATATATATATATATATAGTCCTTTTCTGCTACTTGTTTGATCATGCGAATTTCCTAAATACTTGTTTGATCCCCTTAAATTAGCTGTTTTAATGGCTCCTGAGTTGTATTCACAATGACAAAAAGGATATATTTGGTTGGCATATCGTGTAACTGACTCATATTTTGTGATGTACTAGTAGACTCTGTATTTTTCTGTTAATATTTTTTATGTATTTTGTGGCTCCTGCTAACGGTTTTTGCTAAAGTCTTCGTTAAGCATTAGTTGATCTTAAAATCCAATACATTCTAGACACTTTTTGATCCATGTTTAATATATAGGATTGAAATGCCTCACCTGTCAACGTCGGCCCCAGAGGTCATTGCTACTATATAATTCTGTATCAATAGGCATAAGTTGATCTAATATAAATTTTTATTTTTAACATCGTCCGGAGCATTCTGACATATATTTGAAATTCGAAACTACTTAGTAAGAAGATTATTAAGATAATTAGTAAGAAATATTTCCGGACTGCTTTTTTTGCATGAAATGAAACGAAATATGGTTTCAAACGGCGTTAAATTTTAAAATAATACTGTATTACATACTTAGATATAGTTTGAATAATGAGAGACAACAAAATTATTTTTATTAATAATACTTAATAATTCATAATAATATAGACTGTCAAAATAAGTTACAAGTCACAATCATCTTCAACATCTTCTGAGCCATTCTAAGGCCCATATGTTTAGTTACTCTACTGAGGTCGTCGAGCATTATGTTAAGGTCCTTCAAGGTTAGGTCCTTCAGAGACCTGCTGTCCTTCTGCCATAACGACTATATCGTCGGCAAATCTAAGGTGAGTGATATACTCGCCGCTGATGTTGATGCCATATCCGTTCCAATCCAAAGCTTAAAGACATCATCCAATGCAACGGTAAACAGTTTCGGGAAGATGACATCTCTCTGTCTCATATCTCGCCGTCTTGGATACGGATAGACATTGTGGCGTTTTCGTACAAACACTTCAGCACTTGGTCGTACCGATAGTCGATTCGGCATCTCTGGAGCCATCTTAATACAGCCCATGTTTCTACCAAATCAAAGGCCTTCTCATAGTCCACAAACGCCGGTTTACTCGGTCTTCTGTATAACCTGCCACAGCGTGAATATGTGGCACTATAGTACTTTAGCCTTTTCGGAATCCGGCTTGTTCGGGAGGCTGGAAGTCGTCGCACCTACCCGCGAGACGATTCGTTTTGACTCTCGAGAACAACTTATAAACATGTTTCAGCAGCAAAATGGGTCTGTAATTCTTCAATAAGACGTCAGGAGAGAACCACCACGTTCCTGAATCATGCTTTCGGCATAATACCTTCATAAATAACGGAATTAAATCGCTGCAGGACAGGTAGTTCGGTTGTCATTTCGTCATCATCTGGAGCCTTGTTGTTCTTAAGTTGTTTGAGAGTAATACTAATCTCGTAAGGCTGACGTCCGGGATATCTTCGGTATTATGTCGAGTCAAATTGGTTCTTGGATTTTTTGCCAAATTGACAACAGTATGAAATGTATAACTGCCCATAGAACCTCTCAACCTCTCTTAAAATCTCAGGTCGAGACAAAATGATAGCAATATCGGTATTTAATCACGTCAACTGCCTTTGCCTAACAGACAGATGTCTTGCGAAAACTTTTGAGCCCCTGTTACGCTCTATAGTACCTCGAATGTATTCGGTGTTGAACTGTCGCTGGTCGCACTTTTACGCCTTAGAAATCTGTCTATGGATCAAACGGTAGCTCAGCACGTCTACTGAACACTAATCTCATTTCATTCATCTTATTCATGGACTTGAGAGTCTACGTCAAGAATTTATTGGTTCTCTTACGGCTTTTCTTATAAAGTTTTGATTGTATGGACAGTTTCCATCAGCCTGTTATTTAAATCGTCCACAGTCATAGCGCAGTCAGTTTGGCAATCAAAATGGTTCATTAGATTGAGTTGGAACTTCATGGGGTTTTAGATATGAGCTCAAATGGGTCGGAGCGTAGACTTCACCAGTCTGGATCTTTCCAGCTGTACGCATATATTCAATGTGCCTCTAACTATACGGTGATGAAGAAGGGGAGTTTCTTTACGGTATTGATCGCAGATACATCATTAAATATATAACGCCTGGTCGACATGATGAATTCGATCTCGTTTCTCGTGGAACCATTGGGACTAATCCATGTCCACTTTCGATGCAGCTGTTTCTTGAAAAAAGAATTCATCATGTAGAGGTCCTCTCTCTCCAAAAAAACGGCCAACATATGGCCTATCTGGTTCCGTAGCCCGTATCCAAATTGCCCTACTCTCACCTCTGTGCCGCTTCACTTGCCAAGCTTTGCGTTTAATTCCGCCATCGAAGAAGAGAGCTTCTTCGATGGGGGAATTTACCCAGTGTAGAAGGTTTTTGAGGCATGCATCAAATCATAATCATGATGCATAATCATCGTCTTGATGTGCTGATGTCGGTGCGTAAACTTGTATGACATTCAGATAATACCGTTTGGTAATTCTGAGTATAAGGAACGCGACTTCAGATTATCCTATCACCACCGCAACTTGTTTACCTTTTTTTCCAGCTCAAGTATCTTTTCCATCTTCTATTCCCTCAAAATTTGTGTGTCTTACGGTGCAAGGTTTGGTTTTCGTGGTTGGCAGCGGATTTTTTGCCGGAAATTCATGAAACCCCCTGCTACGTCGTTATTTAATCCGCTGCCAGAGCGGAGAACTAGGGGCTGTGGTTTATATTGTGATAATATCATGTGAAGGGTTTGAGAGTAATCACCACGCTCGACATGCGGGTTGGCGATTGTAGTGCTGACAATGTCGCACCGACAGTGCTGCTGTTCACTGTCGGTCTGGTATTTGGGTTAGCTGGACCGAAATGGTTAATCATATAATCGTATGGTTAATCAGTCGCCAGATCCTCGTTGGTTCATCTGAAGGGTGCACCACGAGCAGGTGACACTTGAAGAAACTGAGTGGGACGAGCCTCCCTCTTACACCCTCGCCTGGAGCCCCTTAAAACTCGTAATTTAAAAATTAAAACTAGAAGTAGGCGCTACTTTGCGGAATTCCATAATACAAAAGTAATAATATAAATTATTTTGGTATTATAACAAAATAATTTCTATGATTACTTTTTTTACATGTACTTATTATAAGATTTTCTTTTAGGCAGAAAGGAGAATTTTAGGGATATTTTTTAATATTAATTCAGCCTCTTATTCAAGGTCACTTATTCACAAACGTTGTAATTTCAATTAGAACCATCAGATCATTCAACTACATTTCTTTGAAATCTGCATGTTTAAGAATGTACTGCAAACTCAACCTTGAAAGAGCCTTGAATGCCGGGGTCAAAGTACGGAGTACGTTCGGTGACGATCTGCTCTGTGATTGGCGCGTTTGAATCGGATCAAATAACTACGGAGTGGATTTGTATAATTATTGAGTACTTACAGAGAAACAGTATTCATCATTTGTTGATCCGAAGCGGAGCCAACAAATGTGATGTAAAATTGTATTGGATCAACAAATCGGGCCTGGATCAACAAATCCGAATGGATCAACTTAAAACTGATTATACGTACCGCTTGATCAAACAACTGCTAGAAGGGATAACTATATATATATATATATATATACATCCTATAACCTATTCTGCACCCTACATGGGCCTTTTTGCATATAATGTGACGTCCACCTGCTTACGGCGTCCGATATACGGACGTTGAACGAGAGATTGCGAGGATCGCGTGCACTTTTCTATACTGAGCACAGAAATGTAAAAATTAAAAAAAAAATTTGGGCGTCACTTGGGTTCCATGCTGAAGGTACTGAATATTTTCGTAGTTCAGCAATTTGTCATCGCTAAAAACAGTAGCGCCACTGCTGTTTGCCGATGTTTTCATAGCATGCAGTATGTTACGTCCGCTTACTGAAGCGACGTTGCCAAATCGTGCCCTTAATTAAATACAAATGTTTTGTTTACCAATGTTTTGATTTTCTAATTATTTTTCATTTCGCCCATCGAGTATTCTTTATACACGCGTCCGTACATTCAGTTTGTTTTTTGACGTCCAAAAAAATTAATGAAATGCCGAATAAATACAACTATAAAAACCTACGTCGTAATGAAAAATGTTGATTTCTCTAATCTAATGACGAGTTTCAATTCGTTCTTCTTACCTATCTGGATATGAAACGAGCTTTCTTTAGTTGCTTTTCTAAATTGATGTCAACTTGGGTACCTTCAAGAAATGCTTGTTGAAAAGCTAAAATTTAAGTAATACTTTTTTTTAATATAAGTGATTTATATGTTGTAATATGTTCTTACTGTAACGAGTACAAATTCATTGTATTTTAAATTTCGTACCTAAACTGATTTTACAAATAATCCATAGTTTAATTAATTCGTTTATTTTAAAAATTACAAACGAATGTCAGATAAGCATAAATCATGCATGATATATGAACATTTCACTTTTGTACAAATGTAGGTAACGTTAAAATTGAGTACAAATTAATTTCAACTCGATAACCAATTTAATGCCAATAACTGTTTTTCTAATTCAAAATATTATTATTTACTAATAGAACTGCATTATACGGATGTAGAATGGCCATAAATATTTCATATTGCACAACAATCGACGTCCATATATAGGTAGTTGGTAGGCATCAATCGAGATGCTATTTTATTATATACTTGATTACATACATTAGTTATGTAATTTTATCTGGGTCTTTGGGCCCAAAACTGAAGGAAATATAATTAATTTAAAAAATTGTATTATACAGACGTCGAATGAGTAAAAACATTCATATTCTATAATATTAGACATCCTATCGCCCATATATAGACATTCAACCCTCAATGCATATAATAAAATCGTTGAGATGTTAAATCTGTACATTTAATATTTTCAAGAAAAAATAACTGTAGTCGTCCCTAAACACGCTCCAAAACATGAAACAATAGTTTTTAAAAATTTTGTCTGTTTATCTGTGCGTTTGTGCCCGCTAATCTCAGAAACCGCTGATCCGATTTGGTCGCGGTTTTCACTAATATATAGTAAGAAGTCTCACTTAACATATAGGGTATGTTTTATTTCAATCGGTCCGCAAATAAAAAAGAGATGTCAATTATAAGGTGAAAGGTCGTGTACTATGATACTGGTACTTGCATTAATAACGTTTTTCGCTTTTTCTGAAGAAATTTTACTTACTGGATTACATATGTTACCATGTCTAAGAGAAGCATACATCTTTTTATGAGAACTAGGCCGGTCTGAAGCTGATTTGTTTGAAGAATTTTTGATTCCAGTTTTTTAGGGCATTTGGACGCCGTTTTCATTAACATGGAGAAAGCCTCATTTTTTAGTTCCATTGGTCAGCAAATAAAAAATATGTCAATTTTTAGTTGGAAGGTCGTTTACTATGATAACGCTATTTGAATTTTTTCCGGTTTTCGTCGTTTTTCATGAGAAAAAGGCTGGTCTGAAATACTATGCATTTAATATATTCGTATTAATATCGGTCGTAATTTTGAAACCCGTTTTAAAGAACATAAGGTCGCTTTCAGGAATAATAAGCCACAAAATTCACATTTCGCTAAACATTTGTTAGAAAGCGGTCATAATGTTCCTAATGACCATTGTTTCGAAATACTGCACACCTGCGAAAAAAGCTTGAAATTAAATATTTTGGAACAATTAGAAATCATTAAGCATAACAATGGCACCCTCATTAACGAGCAGATAAATGTCTCTAGTTCAAGCTTGTTGCACGTGTTCCGAGGTAAAATAAAGGGTGGGGATGAACCAAGTACTATTTAACAACGCTTGTTTGGATAACGCTTCGCTTTGCGATTTTGTCGTGGAGTCTATCTCCTGATGATGCTTCGGTTGCGGGGCGAAACGATTGAGTTTGTGATAGTGAACCTGTGTAGTGCTTGTGTATTGTGGTGGAGGTTTGTGCATGTGTTTTTACGAATCCTGCACGTATCGGGTATGAAAATACTGATAGTCCACTATACATTAAACACTATATATATTTTCTATTTACTGTATCGCGGATTATAGCAAAATAATTTTATTATTACTTTTGCTTTTATGAAGTCAAAAGTGGGCTTTTTATCATAGAGCATTTGGAAAATCTAAAATAAATTCATTGAACTTCGCCTAATCAAGTCTGAAACAGCTTTTTTTATATGTTAGTGTAACGATGCTCGTTACCTCATACTTACGTACACAATACACAAATTGGCAACGTCGCATTTTATTGGATGCAAAATAGTCGTAGAATTGAATGTTATTTAATTAGTATACACAGGAAGCCTGACGATTAGGAGTCTAAAGGGGAGTCTTAAACAACAGCGATTTGCATGATGATATACATATATTTGTATATTAAAACAGTTAATTTTTCCATGAAAATAAGTTGCTTACCAATATTCCTAAACGTTTATTAGCCAGTATTCGCCGAAAGCACTGGCCTAAACCTAGTACAAGTGATGGACGTTACAATAATGCAAAATGAAAGGATGCCTGATGTGAAGCGGGATGTATATATATATATATATATATATATATATATATTTATTTATTTAAACAAAGATATAAGAATACCGTATTTCTTGCTGGCTCTTTTCGGTAGGATGTTATTCCGAACCAGAAGGTGACGATTCAAAAGCACTTGTTCACGAATTTTCTTGAAATAAAAATCTTTTTAGTTTGATTGGTAACTGCAAATTACGATCGATCTTAGGCTCAAATTCCCTAAATTTTTTCCTGTTCCTGAGGGTAAAACTGATTTTTTTAATTTTATGTCCAATTGCTCATATATTAACAATTTTTTTCCATTGAAATTAATTGAAATGCAATGTCGGATACATTGCATTTCCAGTCTCCAAACCACCTCCTCGGTTGTTATGTATGTAAGTAAGTATTTTTAAATGAGAAAAACGTATCAGCAGTAGATTCTCCATCTTTTCATGGAAATAGGTCTTGAGCTTTATGATATCCTTTATGAACTCCTGTTTGAGTATAATATTGCTTTACTACGCCTATACATCCTCGCCAAGTCAAATACAAGCACTTCTTGCTCATGTATTCCCATAATTTCGCGCTTTAAAAATTTACTATAGTCCTATATTCTAAGCTCAACGTAAGAAAGAATAATTATCAAGTTAATACCCGAAAAAAAAATATCTTAAACATTTTGTCAGCGTAGACTCTAATCTAAATAATTTGTTGTTCCCTTTCAAAACAAAACAAAGATAAAAACAAACAAAAAATAAGCATTGTATTAACGTTTTATTTCATACGATGTTATTTCAATGTAAAAATCATATTTTGTAAAACTACGATTTAGAACGCAGTTGTTTTCACAAGTCAGCGATAGGTATCGTTGTACCGAGATAGCTCGCGCTAGCGAGTGTCCGTCAGCCGTAGTATAGAAGGCCTGCCTACGTTTGCAACAGCAGGGTCGTCTATTCTACGCTGGAGAGACAGCGCGGATGCGCGTCTCAAAATCAGTTTTTGTAACGTTTAATGTACCTTGTACATGTGAACGTTGAATAAACAATCAAATTAAAATGTAATTATTACTTATTAGTCATTACATGTAATCTCATGTAATGAGAGTTAACAATTAACATTCACACGTCATCGGTGATCGGATACCTGTATATTGTATTTAGACGGGCGAAATGTATCCCTGACAAGAAAGAAAAGAGTGATATATATCTTTTCGCTCTTGGGATATATATCACTCTTTTATATCTTTAACTCTTTTAGCTCAGTACGGCTTGAGAGTATAAAGCAACTAAGACTAAAAATATATCCGATATATCTTCGGCTCTTTTAGCCCGGACTTAGAACTCAGTAAGGCGGTATTGTACTTTTTTATTTATTATATAAATTATGCTACATATTTTCTTTATTTTTTTTTTCTATTTACTATGTACACTATTATTTACACTTTTCTGATATGTATAGGATAACTTCTTTCCACTAAGAATGGAATGTAAATAAATAATCGTTCGCGAATTAGTTTTTTTTTTTTGGTACATTTGCATCCAATTAAGCATTTTATGTCTTTGACATAAAGCACAAAAAAGCTGAACGCCGGCGCGTGTTGTCGTTCCGACAATCCGTAGTTTACATTTTTAATACAAATATGCAATAGAGTTATTCGTCTCTCTTGCTGACATGTAAATTGCTATATAAGCTCATCTCTTTCACTAACTCTGAGCGAGTTATTCGTCTCTCTTTCTGACATGTAAATTGTTATATAAGCTCATCTCTTTCACTCTAACTCTGAACGAGCCGTAACTCATCACGAAAATTGACTCTTAAGATTAAAGATATAGAGATATAATTGAAACACATGCGAGCTAGAGAGTGATTATATCTTCTGGAGAGATATATATCTTTCTTGTCTTTAGCTCGCGAGCTACTCAACTTTAGTGTAATGAGTAATCATGTAATGAGAGTTAACATTCACACGGCATCGGTGATCGGATAGCTGTATAATGTATTACTTGAAAATATTTCGTATGCGCGGTGTTCAGTATTGTGTAATCTGTAGTAAGAATAATATATAGATCTTTTGGATCCGTTTCGAAGCAAAATAAAAAACATTGCATTACAATATCATTATAATGTAAAAATCATAGTAATAGATGATTATGTGGGTGCGAACGCAGTTTAATACTGCCGGTTTTTTCACAAGTCGCAGACAGGTGTCGCTGTACCGAGATCGCCCGAGCTAGCGAGTGTTGGTTAGCCGTAGGATAGAAGACCTGCCTACAAAAAAAAAATTAGTCTCATTTTCAAGTCCGATACAGTCCTTTAAAACGCGCTGTAAGCCGAGGTCCGGCCTCACAGGAGGCAACCTAAGGCGACGCTCCCAAAATGCTGCGAGCCTCGCTCTCCCAGTTTAAACTCCCAACAATTACGACGAGACGTACATTAGTGTTAAAAAAAAGACTCATCAAGGTCGTCTAAAATACGCTGGCGAGACAGCGTGCATGCGTAGTTATATAAAAGTTGTAGTAAACAAATATATTTTTAATCTGAAAAAACTTCGACGTAGATGAAGATTATTATTTTTTATTTTAATATTAGTAATTATTATATTTTACTACCAGTCCTAAGGAATCTTTTGTGTGGAGATGCTATTAAATAAGATAGTTTGAAGATTACTCTTCCAGTATTTATAATGTGAGAATAAAGTATGATTCAGGAGTTATTCAGTGTGTCAGTGGGGCGAAATGGTGCGATGTGGCCGTGAGCGCACACACTACTGTAAACAAACTATCTTATACTGACTGTGGCCATAAAATAATAGTAGTTTTAGGAATAGCATAAGAATAATCCAACGAAAACAATAACACACTTTATTTTTTAATGATAACAAAAATAATAGGAAAAGGCACACTATTATTAAAAAAAACTATTACATCGTACCACTGGTGACCTTATGGCTAAGCAGAGTTCACTTCAGATATCTCTTGATTCGGTTCCTGTAAAAGAGCGAAAAAGTCAATTGATCATCATCCTCCTGCCCTTATCCCACTCTAAGCGGGATCGGCACAACATGTTACAAACATGTTGTCAAATGATTTAGCTACATATTTTACGACCGGCTGCCTGTCTGACGTCAACTTAGACGTCATATTTTGGCTTTGTCAACTTGCCTTAGTCGCCTTTTACGACACCTCGGTAAGAAATGAGGGTGGTCTATTCTATTCAGCCGGATATTACACGGCGGGAAAAATGTCAATTGATATTGTAGTTCTAAGGGCGCATGTAGGGTTGTCAATTATAAATATTAAAAACAGATTAAACTGTTTTTCTTTATATTATACTTTTTACTGTTCAACAAATATAAAGCATATAAAATACTGTTTCCAGCATCAAAATATTTTATACTACAAGTGTTAGACTTATGTAGACGCTCAGGACAAAAAGTTTATTTATTTGTATATTTAATACTAGCAATGCCCCGCGGTTTCACCCGCGTCCATACCGATCTCGTGGTAGTGGAAAGTCTACGAAGTCGGACTATAGACTTATTTGTAGATTATTTAATTATAAAAAATGGGTATCATTAGCATTCTAGGAATTAGAACTAACTCACCAAATGCAGGCCCTGCTATAACGGTCGCTACAATGAATTTGTTATGGCATTATTTTCGTTCGATTTATATTCTTAAATTCGTCATATCTTTTGATTGGGATGTCGGATTTTAATAATTTAAAAAGTATTTTAGAGGTATTGAAATAGTTTTTAATTAAATATCATTTAATGGGATAAGGATTACAGAGATATGAATAAAATGCGCTTGATTATTGTCGGCAATTTTATCAACTTTAACAATGTTAAAAAGTAGTTATATTGTAGTAGTATAACTATAATAGTTAGACATATGGTATCACGGACTTTTTGGTGGATATTGATATGTTCTATAATACTGTAGAACATTTTTTTGTTCTATCCTCAATAGTTTCCGCAGCGCACGCGATGAAAGATGTTTACGACCCAATTATTCACAACTTATTACAATTTTATTAGGGTCCCTATTTTTGAAAATGTCATATAGCCTATGTTGCTCAGAGAAAAAGCAGCTTTCCAATGGTTAAAGAATGCTTAAACTCGGTCCAGTAGTTTTTTCGTGAAAACATTACAAACATACACACATACAAACAAACATACAAATCCTCCTCTTTATAATATTAGTATAGATATTCAATAAAATGTTATTCTTTATTCTAAAATACTCTTTTAATATTCTTCTTAGATAGAAATTTACTTTATTTTCAATAAAACTTTTGAAATAAATTATTGACGTCCTGTTCGCTACAAAATTTATAGTAGCAATACAAAACTTACAAATTCGTCCGTGGCCGGTAGCAACGCACGCACTGGAGTTTATTTCGAGACCAATACTAGATTAATCCAGCGCTGCTCAAATTTACAATAACTCATGATATTTTAACATTATAAAGGCGAAAGTCAATGTATGTGTGTTTGTTGCACATAAGTATTTGTGAGTATGTGCGACTCCCACAGTGTATCTACACTTTTAACAGTCCACGTTATAACTGAATTTGTTGTAAGATTTTTTACAAACCTATGCTTAAAATATATGCTTAGTGTCTATATGTATACGTGCCTACCCTGTCTTCAGCTTCGTGGATCGCGGGTTCGATTCTCCTCAAGGCCAACATTTTCTATAAAAAATTTGTTGGTTCGTTCGAGTCTCGGTGTATATTGCCCTATCCGAAGAAGAAAGTCACATTTCCTATGCTTATATATGGGAGTGGGAATGTGACTTTGTTCTTCGGATAGGGCGATATATTTAGTTAAGTATGTATTAAAAATTATTTATATATACTTAAGCTACTTGAGCTGTGATAGCCCAGCGGTGAGACAGTGCAACTCTTTCTAGGGGAACACGAGTTCAAACCCGGACAGGCACCAATGAGTTTTTCTATTAAAACTCATGTGTCTAACTGATAAATGCAATTAATCACACGCTTTTCGGTGAATAAAAACATCATGATGAAACCTGCATATCTCTAGAAAATTTTGGAGATATGTGTAACCCACCAATCCGCATTGGAGCAGCGTGGTAGGTCTTAGCTCCACCAATCCTTCTCTCCAGAAACGGTAAGAGAAGGCCTATTCCCAGCAGTGGGATTGTAACAGGCCGCTACTTTACTTTTATATATACTTACCAGTTGTCATTCATCTTCCGTGTGTGTGTGACAAAAATCTATGCATTATTTAAAAAGTTATAAAATTAAAAATACAAAATTATAAAAACAAAACTAGTAACATCATTTAATCATTTTATGAAGACAAGGAAATTGCTTAGGATGCGTCAAGCGGTAATCATGCCTATTAAAATTTTAAATTAGTCAGCATTAACAACGGAGTCGTTGAGAATGATAATCTTCTGCAGACATTCATAAGTAGGCTCAAAAGTACGTTTCCATTATAATTATTTATTTTTAGCTTTTATCGTTTTAAACAACCTGTTTCAAATTTGTATTGAAACGCATATTTAACAATTTGTCATTTATATTTTTGCAAAACGAACTTAATGATCAAATTGTGAATTGTTTTCATGCTAGAGGTAGCATGACATCGATGTATATTCAAATAAGGAATCCAAAGATAGCTATAGACCCTTTAAGGGCTTTATTAGAAAAAGTCGTTTGATATCTAAGCCTGTCCGTAACAATCTATCTCTATCTTATACTGAAAATTTAGAAACTATAAAAACTACTATGCTCGTGACTCTTAGCAGAAGATTAGACTAAATAGAATTCTAGACTAAATAGAATTCAAGCAGCTATGCAAGATCTGTACATCTCAATGTCTGGAAATTAGTTTCTAGTAACGTCCTATAGTTCTAAAATGTGCCCGCTAACTTAATCTCTAATAAACTCTGTCAATCAATAAACGATAGAAACAATATCACTTAGATTATCTTTTGAAATATGTAGATCCGTAAAAAACATTTTAACGATAAATTTAGTAACAATCTTACAAAGTAATATTACGGTTTACACACGAATTATATATATTAAAGAAGTTGTTTACAAGTTTATTTGAGGAAAAAGAACGCGTGAAATTTCATTATACATTTATTATATTTATAGAGGAAAAAAGAAGCGATGTACACAAGCGGTCAAACATAACATCACAACATATCATATATTACAAAGAGCCTGAATGACAAGCGACTTCATTATCACAAGGGACGATGCCGTTTGGTGATAAGCCCACATGCATTCTGTTTTGCATCCAGTAAGGGTTTTTATGTGAATGTACACGAACAGTAATTATAACAGTTTGGGTATCAGTGCCTAAACGCATATCCGTAGACACAGCAGTCAAGATGCGCGCGCCGTTCGGGCCCGCAGCGTGTGTCGCAACACTCCTTACATTTTCTGCCACCCTGGTAGTTTGTCGTTCAGAAGACACAGGATATTACGTCGAAGACGGATACCATGACGACGCCATTGACGTGTGAGTGTTTCTTTTCTCAGAGGGGAGACATATGATGTGATAAAAAAGTGCAACGCCCTAATTTTTAAATACGGAAGTGGTATTATTTGTTATCAGTGTGTTTTCTTCTCATATTTCTGTTACAATATATTGCGAGACTGTGAGTAATTTTCAAAACTATAAATTTAAGACTTCTTAGAAAAGCTAATTTCGATAAATTATCAAAACAAAATAAACGATCTAATACTATTTTTACATTCGGATATAGAACTGAAGTTTTCTTTTTCATAGCTGAAACTTTATATTATCAGTTATAAAATCATTAAAGTATAATGCATATGGTTTATAGAAGCAGGCGTTACTTTGCGGAATTCCATATTACAAGCAATATAACAGAACCAACTACTTTGCTATAATCCGCACGGGTTAAGTGAATGCATGCAAAGCCAATGTGTATGAAGCAGGCAAAATCTACGCACCTTATACATGCAGGACCAGCCACCACATGCACTCCAAGGCGCAATTCACCAGCAACAACGCACACAAAAGCAGCACACACACCCACCACCACAATCTCGACGATCGTTTCGCCCTGAAACCGAAGCATCATCAAATCGTAATGCGTTAGTAGATTTTGCCTGCTTCATACACATTGGCTTTGCATGCATTCACTTAACCCGTGCGGATTATAGCAAAGTAGTTAGTTCTGTTATATTGCATTAAAGTATAATGCATATGGATTTTATACTTAACTGATTTTTTATACTTTATTGATTACTAAATAAGCAAATATGTATATACATATATGCTTATTTAGTAATCAATAAAGTATTGTGCTAGTTTCAAAAATGATGAATTTCTTAATTAATTCTAATATTATTCTAAAGTTCACCTAAACTTTCGTCTTGCGAATAGTATGTACCTATAGGTTTTTTATTTCACTTCCTTTTCGATTCCGTAATTTTTTGTTTTTGGCTAATTTTGCAAATAAATAATTGAAGCTGTGATAGCCCAATGGTGAAGCTGTGCGACTTTTTCGAGAGGTCATGGGTAAAACTTCTAGTAGGCATTAATAAGTTTTTCTGTTAAATTCTCTCTAATTGATAAATGCAATTTATCACACGCTTTTCGGCGAAGGAAAACATCGTGAGGAAAACTGCATAAGTCTAGAGAGTTCTAAGGATATGTGTAACCTACCAATCTGCATTGGAGCAGAGCGGTAGGTCTTAACTCCAATCCTTCTATACAAAAACGAAGACAGGAGGGCCTATACCCAGCAGTGGGATAGTAACCGTTACTGTACTATAAAAATGGATAATTTTTTGATATTTTCTAAATTTCCTTTTACAAAAAAGCTCTATGTATAATATGGTACAGTTGGTATTATGTATGTATATTGTCTTTACCAGTATAACGATTCCACAAATTGAATGCGTAAGTTTCAGATATTATAAGTGTGCATGACATCAGTCGGACAGTTATTAAATTATGTCATGTGTTGATGCACTTTGACGTTTCGTAATTTAGATGTGTAACAATATTTCATCTCTGAATTACGTGACCTTAATTTAAATAGAGTTCCGTGAGTGCGAGTGTACAACAAATAATGAGAGAGGGAAGATAAAACCTATATTTATCTTTGTCTAGCCACGCATAGTAAGGCCAGATAGATAGATGGCGTCATTTCTTTTCCCCATTTTCTATGGACACGTTTTAAGCTGGCTTCCCTACTCTATGTATAATAACTCTATGCTTATTTAAAAGCTTTTATTCAAGTTGTGTGTAGGTGGAATCTTGCAAATTAAATTTGACCCACTTCCCGGTGTCTGATTTTACTGAAATTTTACATACTGGTCCAGTCCCGATGATGATGTATGTTTATGATAAGCATTACCTGGTGGTACTGCCAGCATTGGCTCCAGACGAGTGAACTCTACAACTTTGCACTTAATAACAATAGTAATACAGGCTGGCAGTTTCAAATGTAAAATATAGGGAATTCGTATTAGGAATGGTTGCTATATAGATATTTTCAGAGTTCAATGAAAATGGGTTGTCAAACATATCTATCAATACTTATAAAATAAAGTCCCCAAAGCTTTCTGTATGTAATCAATCGATTTTCTCAAAATCTACTGAACGGATTTTAGTACGGTTTAAACTAAACGGTAGTGCAATTCCTCCGAAAGGTTTAGGTTAATAGCACATAACGATTTCATGTGAATTCAGTAAAAGAGGTCCTTATACAACAATTTTTAGTGAGGGTAGTAACAAAACGGTGTCAATTGTAGTTAAGAGGAGAGAATAGGTATAAAAAGCGGTGTAGGGTATCAGAGAGCCAGTCTCATGCCGAGACTCGAGCGACTTAACATGCTAAACACTGAATTTCACGCGGGCGAGGCCGCACTGATTTCAAGTCTTTTATAATTTATTTATTGCACCTTGCTAAGAGAAATATTTATTGTGTGGGTACACAACACTGTCTTCCGTGATCTTACTGAAGTCTCCTTAGCGACTAGTGTTTGGTCTTCCCAACCATGTCTTCCCGTGCAGTTTAGCTATTTCAAAACTATGAACCTTGGAGCTTCAACGTTAATCACCTCTCAGAAACGTTGAACCATAACGAATTATCTAACTTTACATTTAGTTGAACATAAACTCTTATAATCTTACTAGGTGTACGCTTAGTAATAGGGTTGTTAGGCTTCTTTTATAGATATAACATTGTAGAGGTTTGTGGGGTTTCTTCTATTTCTCCAATCATGTCGGTTCCAGGACACTTTATAGCGGGCAAATGAATTTGGCAGCTTTTGTCAGCCCGGGACGAGCTCTCTCTTACAATCTTCGATTAAACAAATATACTTGAATTGGCCAGGATATCTCTTCTTAAACTTTTACGTATTAATCATAAAAAATCCTTACACACATTTATACCAATTTTGCCCCTATGAAAATGGGATAGGGATTAAAATCCCTTCCCAGATTACACTTGATAATCTCCGTTGTTCTCATTTCAAGGATTGTGTATGTTTAAAAAGTTTTACATACGTATATTGTGTATGCAATAATAGACTCTATTGGACTCAGGAGTAAAGTACATAATTGCTTCATCGATGGTTCTGATTATGAGATAAAAGTTCTTAGTTTCTAAGAATCGGCTAAAGTGGATTATTAATAACGAAAGAAAGAGCCCATACAGGAGCTTAACTCAATTAAAGGGTACTTTTTACCAACATCGTCGAACGGAGAGAGAACGAAATGTTTTCTATAAGGATTCTAAAGTCCGGGCAAATACATATGGGCCATACAGCTTCACTGTTGCTAAAAAATCGCACGGTTATTATTAAAGTGATCGATTCAAAATTGGGTTTAATTGATTTAGACACATTGTAATCTTTATTTCAATATCACGCTATGAACTATTAAAAAAGCTAGTGTTTTCTAGCTCTTCTAAATTATAAGTCTCTGTATCACTTACGAGTTTTGCAAGCTTTATTTTAATTAGCCACAAAATAACTTTTTTTGACAAAAGTAATAAAATTATTTTGCTATAATCCGCGATACATTGAATAGAAAATATATATAGTGTTAAATGTATAGTGGACTATCCATTGTTTCATACCCGATACGTGCAGGATTAGTAAAAATACATGCACAAACCTCCACCACTGCCACCACAATACACAAGCACTACACACGTTCACTTTCACAAACTCAACAATCGTTTCACCCCGCAACCGAAGCATCATCAGGAGGTAGACTCCACGAAAAAATTATCCAAACAAGCATTGTTATATAGCAATTGGTTCATCCCCACCATTTATTTTACCTCTGAACACGTGCAACAAGCTTGAACTAGAAACATTTATCTGCTCGGGTGCTGTTGTTATGCTTAATGATTCTTAATTGTTCCAAAATATTTAATTTCAAGCTTTTTTCACAGGTGTGCAGGATTTCGAAACTATGGTCATTAGGAACTTTATGACCGCTTTCTAACAAATGTTTAGCGAAATGTGGATTTTGTGGCTTATTATTCCTGAAAGCGATCATATGTTCTTAAAAACGGGTTTCAAAATTACGACTAGTCTGACCCTTTTTTGAATTAGGTCACTTTAATACTAAGTGTGTGAAATTGTCATAAGACTTACGATAAAGAAAAATATCGTTATCAACGTGCGAATTTTTTCCAAAATTCCTGAAATGTAAACTGTATTAAACTGGGATATACTCGAACTGAACTAAATCTATGTATGTAGACCATGTTGACTGTGAAAGACTGTATAAGGGTGTGAAAACGGATTGTGCTTCCTACACTTACATTTAGCATACATAATTACTTTGAACATTTAATATGAAATTACGTAACGATGACATGAAGTTAAAATGTTTCCAGACTGGACATACAAGCAGCCTGCCCTACGGAGAGGTTGCTGCGTTCCCGAGAGACGTGTCGGGTCGAGGGCGTGGACGTCCAGTGCATCAGGATACACTGCTGTGACGACTACAACTATATTGCCGGACGGTGTGTATTCTTTTTTTGTAACTAGCTGCCCAACCACGCGTTGCTGTTGCTCAGTCTGGTTTCGAATTCCCCTCGAAACAGAACTCAGCAGTTTAAATAAAATGCTCCAAACTGTACAGGATCATCCGCTGGGTCATTTTAATTATTGTCTGAAAATTTCATTAAAGACGATCCAGCCTTTTCGGACTTTATAAACGCTATACAGAAAAATCCGATCGCCACCAAACTTTGTAGGATCATTCACTGGGTCATTATTATCTGAAAATTTCATTAAAATTGATCCAGCCGTTTCGGACTCTATAAAGGCTAAACAGAAAAAAACGTTTTTTATATAAGAAGATAACTAAAACAAATGAAGTTAAAAAAGAAAAATTCATGTCCCTCCGTAAACCGTTGAACAGTTCCCTAGTCTGAAGCCAATCCTGGTAGCAGCATCAGGTAATGCTTATCATAAACATACATTGTCATCGGGACTGGACCAGGATATAAAATTTCAGCTCAATCGGACATCGGGAAGTGGGTAATATTTGCATTGCAAGATTGCACCTTCACATACATACTGTTAAAGAATGTTCAGAAGGGAGTATTAATGAATCCTCAATCTATAATTCAACTTGTACTTCCTTAATCGCAATTAATACAATAATACAAAACACGCGTCACATCACACAAGATGGCTCCTTCTTATTCCGTCTCCATGGCAACCACTATTTGTTGTTAGCCGTTGCCTTGACGACGCCATCGGCTGTGTTCGTTATCGGCTGCACTCGGTATACGCACGATAGCAGCGACCTCTTGTAATTACCCCTTACAATATATTACAAGTCGAATAAAAGGTTTAAGTAACGTTACTATCCTGTTACTATCCCACTGGGTATAGGCCGCCTCTGTTCATTTTTGGAGGGATTAGCTGCAGCCAAGACGCACCAGGCTGCTCCATACTAATTGGTAGGTAACACATCCTACTAATATCCTACTAATATTATAAATGCGAAAGTTTGTGAGTATGGATGGATGTTTGTTACTCTTTCACGAAAAAACTATTGAACGGATTTGGATGAAACTTTACAGTTATATAGGTAATACATCAGAACAACATATAGGCTACAATTTGTAATGATTTTATGTAATATAACGATACATGTCACAAAAGTCGGGAAAAATCTGGCCTCTGAGAGCTATCTTGGCGTACGCTGCCTAAACTATTGGAGTTACACAAAGATGATGATGTTTGTTTTTAATAGTTCTAAATAAAAGTCCGCGACAGCATATATCGATCTTTTATGTGGAAGCCACTATGACCAAAATTGTGAATCATAAATTTAATTAAATCAGATACTGTGGCGGACCAAATTCCTCGCGAGCGAAGCTGCGGGCAAAAACTAGTATTTCCATAATCTATAGAGATATGAAGGTTTCTTTACGATGTTTCCTTCACTGACAACCGTGTGACGGATTGTAAATTATCAATTAGACGGTCTTAGAGCGATCTTTTCAGAAGCGGAATTTACTTGGCAACAATTGTGATAAACAAACAGAGGTCTTTATTTAACATTGGATAAAAATAGGTGACGACAACGATGTAGTGCGGATAGCCTTGATAAGCGATTTCGTCTACGTCATCACTTCCCATCAGTGTGAAAAGAGTGGGTAGGTATGCGCCGTCTGTTTGTTTAATCTCAGAGATTTGGCACAAATCTACAGATCAGTCTAGGTCATGGATGTGATAACATATATATGTGTAAGTAGTATATGCTCAAAGATAAGTTAAAAAGTAAATAAGTGAAATTTTTTTTCGCCACAGCGGGAAAAGGCTTTAACTATTCAAATACACATAGTTTTTAAATATGTACATGTTAAGTCAACTAAATGGAAAAGCCGCAATTATTATTTAATAATAATAATAACTTTATTTAGCCAAAACATACAGAAGATATATACAAAATACAGATTATTATAATTTATAGAATTAGGCGTTACTTTGCGGAGATCCATAATACAAAAGTAATAATAAAATTATTTTGCTATAATCCGCGATACAGTAAATAGAAAATAGATATATAGTGTTAAATGTATAGAGGACTTTCCGTATTTTCATACCCGATACGTGCAACATTCGTAAAAACACATGCACAAACCTCCACCACTTCCACCACAATACACAAGTACTACACACGTTCACTATCACAAGCTCAACAATCATTTCGCACCGCAACCGAAGCATCTTTAGGAGATAGACTCCACGACAAAATCGCAAAGCACAGATTATTACTTCAATTCAATACTAGTTCAATTAAAGATTCTAATTATTGGGAACAAAAGATTTCTTAAAAAATAATTTCAGTCAAAGAAAACTAATAATGTTGAATTATTAATAATGTGATATTATTAATTATTATCATAATAAATTGAAGATGTTCTGTCTATTGCGTTTTCACAGCTAATCTGCAGGTGCTGTGTTGGCGAAATTCTGTATATTTGGAGATCACATACCGGGTTATATGATAACAAGTTAATTAAAAAAAAATCTTTATCAAAAGTATATAACAAAAGTAATAATAAAATTATTTTGCTATAATCCAATTTCGTGGAGTCTATCTCCTGATGATGCTTCGGTTGCGGGGCGAAACGATTGTTGAGTTTGTGATAGTGAACCTGTGTAGTGCTTGTGTATTGTGGTGAAAGTGGTGGAGGTTTGTGCATGTGTTTTTACGAATCCTGCACGTATCGGGTATGAAAATACTGATAGTCCACTATACATTAAACACTATATATATTTTCTATTTACTGTATCGCGGATTATAACAAAATAATTTTATTATTACTTTTGTATTATGGATCTCCGCAAAGTAACGCCTAATTCTATAAATTATTTAAAAGTATATAAGTTGTTAAAAATGCCAGTATTGACTCTCGTCAAACTTGCACAAAATTGTTATGAAGAATTATACTTTCAAAAGAGCAACCATCGCGTTTTTTGCTGGCTTATTTGGCTATATAATATGTATATTCCAAATTCCAGCTGCATCCCAAAGTCTGTAGATGCATGCAGTTTGCGTCTCTGCGAACAGGCGTGCGAAGTTCGGGACCAGAGGCTCTGGTGCTCCTGTCACCCAGGGTTCACGTTCGATGAAGAACAATACAAAAGGAAAACACAGCCGTATTGTGTAGGTATGGCCGTTTAACACAATTTGTTTATTTTACATTCACGTTAGTCTACAGGTATTCTAGTGCTGAGTATAGGTATCCTATCTCTTTTTGAAGAGAAGGATTGGAACTAAGATCCACCACGAAGCCCCAATGCGAATTGGTAGCATACACATTAATTACTTACTTACACATTAAATATTAGACTGGCCCGTTGGCGCAGTGGGTAGTGAAGGGTCATTTTCAGCTCCCCGGGTCGCGGGTGCGAGTTCCGCCGAGGGCCAACATTTATTTCACAATTTTGTTTGTTTGTCACAACAAACAATTTGTTGGTTCTACGAGCCTGGGTGTATATTTGTATTTAAGTATGCATTTAAAATCGTATACGATATATATTCATCAGTAGTCTGTCACCCATAACACAAGTATTAAGTTGCTTACTTTGGGTACGGGTACGATACTGTGTATAAGTGTCCCATATATAATTATTTATTAATCAGGAAAAGGAATGAAAGGAAGAAAAGGATGAAAATTCATTGGCCCGGAATTTGACCATGGAAACCCCTGGCAAGAGTCAAACATCAAATTAGATATTATATTTCGCTTTACGTTGAACAATATCTGATTTCAGATATAGATGAATGTGCAAACAGCAACGGTGGGTGCGAGCAGCGCTGCGTTAACGATCCCGGAGGGTTTCACTGCGAATGTAACCCGCCACTCACTGTCTCCAGCGATGGTAGAAAGTGCATACCCCCTGTGGCCATCACATTACCGGTAATGAGAAAAACTACCATTAATTACAGGTTCTTCTAGGGATGATACAAGGCACTCGACAAATATAGGAACAATATGACAAAATAATATTATCATTTATTTATTAGTCAAATGCGTGTTTGTTTGACTATAATTATTTCATTATGTTATACAAAATTTATGCCTTATTCTATTAATAATTATCATGTTGTGGCGCTGGAGATCAATTTGAGGAGTTCTGAAGAATTCCTGGAAAATATAAAAGTAATAATAAAATTATTTTGCTATAATCCGCTATACAGTAAATAGAAAATATATATAGTGCCTAAATATATAGTGTTTTGAGATTTTGTCGTGGAATCTATCTCCTGATGATGCTTCGGTTGCGGGGCGAAACGATTGTTGAGTTTGTGATAGTGAACGTGTGTAGTGCATGTGTATTGTGGTGACAGTGGTGGAGGTTTGTAAATGTGTTTTTACGAATCCTGCATGTAACAGGTATGAAAAAACGGATAGTCCACTATACATTTAACACTATATATATTTTCTATTTACTGTAGAGCGGATTATAGCAAAATAATTTTATTATTACTTTTGTATTATGGATCTCCGCAAAGTAGCGCCTAATTCTGTAAATTTTTCCTGAAAAATATGTTATCTGACAATCTGCATTGGAGCGGCGTGTTCGGTCAAACGTCATACTCTCTCCAGAGAGTAAGCCTTTGCTTAGCAGAGGGATAGTTACAGTTACTTTACTCACTTTTTAAAGTTATACAACCTCTATATTGCAATACATAATTCTTAATATGTTGGAACTAGCTAACTAAATAATTTTTGAATAAACGGATGTTCAATTACAGGAACCTCTTCCTCTGATACGTGCTTCTTCCCGATGCTACGCACCGTGCGACACGGTGTCGTGGCTGTCGAGAAAAGTGAAGCAGCTAAGTGATCAACTGCATACTACACAAGTGGCGCTGAAGAAGTTGTTGGAGAATCCAATATTGAAAGGAGAAGGTAATTCACGCAGAAGTATATTAATACTTTCAGTAATGTGAACTCATTGAGGGTTAAAAATAAACTAGTAGTAGTAGCGGTCTGTTACAATCCCACTGCTGGGAATAGGCCTCCTCTCTCCGTTTCTGTAGAGAAGGTTGGAGCTAAGACCTACCACGCTGCTCCAATGCGGATTGGTAGGTTACACATATCTCCAGAATTCTCTAGAGATATGCAGGTTTCCTCACGATGTTTTCCTTCACCGAAAAGCGTGTGATAAATTGCAATTATCAATTAGACACATGATTTTTAATAGAAAAACTCATTGGTGCCTGCCCGGGTTTGAACTCGCGTTCCCTTGGAAAGAGTCGCACGGTCTCACCGCTGGGCTATCACAGCTTTTGTAAAAATGAACTAGGAACTATCAAAATAATACAAGAAACACTCTTAATAATTGCCTTTCTTTAAGAAACAAAAAAAATAACATGCATTATTAAACGCTTAAATTGGCGTGATTCAAAAAAAACTTGTAAACAAGAGCTTTCAAATAATCACTATTATTTATATTGCATAATTTTTCAACATTAATCTATGTATATAGTGTTTCGTAATTTTTCTTCCTCCCTTTTTCATTATCCATATTTCACTTCTTGCCCTTTTCTTTCTGTTACTGACTGGAAGAGATCGCTTTTAGGGATAAGTCCGCCTTTGTACATATGCTTTTTTTTTTCTTTCTTTTTTATATTATTCTGTATGTGCAATAAAGAAATAAATAAACAATAAGCTTTTGTATCATCAACTCTACTGTTCAGGAAATCTGTACTACCGAGAAGAGCCAGCAAGAAACTTTAAACACAATTCTTATATATTATATCTACATGTGGCCATTGTTATCCTATGCAAGGTTGAAGAATAGCCAAATCCAGGCATCTCTATTATTTATATAATCCTTAATAGTACTGGATTTTTGTATTATCTCCATTGATTTTTCAACAGATGGTGATCGTTTTGCGGAAGGCAACTACGCGTACAGAGTATTGGACGCAACGGCTCCATTGGAAGGTGGCTTCTGCCGCTGCGAAAGAGGACCTAGGGTTTGTATTATGCTCTTATAGTTCCAAGTGACGCCTAATCGAACAAACATTTTCCTATTCTATAAAGTGTTACAAGTTTTAATCAGATACAACATCAACTACAATCTGACCTTCATCATCCTACTGCCCTTATCCCGCTATAACTAGGGTCGGCACAAGTTTTTTGCTTCCATCTCCCCAATCATTCGTAAAATCGCTACTCCTTTTATATGCGCGTCACACTTCACACCATCCATATATTGATTGGCCCGTTGGCGCAATGGGTAGTGACCCTACCTTCAGCTACACGGGTCGCGGGTTCGATTCCCGCCGAGAGCCAACATTTTCTATTATCCATTTGTTGGTTCTTCAAGCCTGAATATTTGTATTTAAGTCTGCATTTAAAATTATATATGTAGAATATTTACCAGTTCTCCGTCACCCATAACACAAGTATTAGGTTACTTACTTTGGGGATGGACGACCGTGTGTGTAAGTGTCCAATTATTTATCTTATTTCGGTCTCCCTCTCCACATATCCATTCACATTCGTATTTAAAACTCTTTTGTTCATATTATTTTCATGCCTTATTGCTTTTCCATACCTACTCGCACTTGTCATCTTTTCTATAATGGGCGCAACTTGCCGACTTCAGTTAATTCGTTCCATTTCGTATTCTAAATAAATCTTGTCACATGACACCTTAACATTCTCATCTCATTTGCATACATTATTATTGTTTATTGCCCAACATTCTAATCCATACATTGCGATAGGTCTAATAATCGTTTTATTTCCGTTTAAATTTAAGAAGCATTCGGGAGTCGTTTACTGTTCCTGAGAATTGGCGCCAATTCATCTATCCTACATGCATTCTTTTTTCGCGTTTTAATATTAATATTGATTTTATTCAGGGTCCACCTGGTCCGACTGGTATGGAAGGACCAAAAGGAGATATGGGTCCTCGTGGGCCGAGAGGCGCCCGAGGACCCAAGGGTTCGCTTGACCTCATGCTGCTTCTGCTAGCGGATATAAGACACGATATACATAACTTGGAAGAAAGAGTGTACAAGGATGGTGAAAGGTAATGAAATCCGCAATTACAACAAAGGTCACTTTTCAGAAGTACAAACAAGTTTACTTCAAATCGCTATAAACTTTTTATTTCATAATTATAATTATGAAAACGAAAATTTATTTGACCTTAGGAACAAAATGACACTTTTCAGAAATTTACAAAAACTTATTTTAAATCGCTGTAAGCTTGTCTATATATGAAAAAAAAAATTAAACAAGTTTTCTGATGAAAAAAAACTTATTTTGATTAAAAATTTATTTTGCAAAGTGGCCTTTTCTCCGAGATTTTTGCCAGATATAGTTGCATTTTATAATGTTTTCTATTTTATTCGCTTTAATACACATGACTGTTACAGTAAAATTATACTACACGATATGACACAAGGAGATTGATTAATGTTTGAACTCAGCTTCTACCTTCTAGGCTGATGGTGGACCATCCGTAATTTACAAATAACACTAGATAGCGTGCGCTAACAAAAAACAGCGCCACCTAGAACGTAAGCATGAACTTACCAAGTAAAAATAAGAATTAAGAGAAACGGAAAACCTGCTATACTAACGAGCATTACACAAACTATAAAATTATTTAGCTGCTATTTGATGATTTATAGAAGCAGGCGTTACTTTGCGGAATTCCATATTACAAGCAATATAACAGAACTAACTACTTTGCTATAATCCGCACGGGTTAAGTGAATGCATGCAAAGCCAATGTGTATGAAGCAGGCAAAATCTACGCACCTTATACATGCAGGACCAGCCACCACATGCACCCCAAGGCGCAATTCACCAGCAACAACGCACACAAAAGCCTACGTTAGCATTACGATTTTTGTCGTGGAGCCTATCCTCCTGATGATGCTTCGGTTTCGGGGCGAAACGATCGTGGAGATTGTGGTGGTGGGTGTGTGTGCTGCTTTTGTGTGCGTTGTTGCTGGTGAATTGCGCCTTGGGGTGCATGTGGTGGCTGGTCCTGCATGTATAAGGTGCGTAGATTTTGCCTGCTTCATACACATTGGCTTTGCATGCATTCACTTAACCCGTGCGGATTATAGCAAAGTAGTTAGTTCTGTTATATTGCCTGCTATTTGATCTTGCAATAACGAAATGTTATATGACTAAAAAGTTACAAGAATTAAATTTTGAAACGAACTGCCGAGTTTTTTTGATGGCGTTGACGATTCAAAAGCATTTGTTGAGTTTACTTGAATATAAAATAACTTGAACTTGATATTTTAAAGGCCGGAGCGGTTTAACCTGCAAAAGGCGTGGCGGCGACAACGGAAACAGGATAAACTGGAAGAAGAGAGACAATCCGAGCAAGAACTGGAGGCGTTCACAGCACCACCAGTTGTAGGGGAAGATCCCGTCGAGATTTCACCTCGTGGTAAGACCTTTATAATAAGGACTAATATAATGAGGTGTCCGTGAAGAAAACATCAAATAAACGAGAATACTTCCAAAATATATGTAATGGCCTGTTACAATCCCACAGCTGGGGATAGTTCTCTTTTTTGTGAGAAGTGACTCACTAGGATGCTTGAATGCGTGTATACATGCCCAAAGAATTCTCCAGAGATATATAGGTTTCATCACGATGTCTTCCTTCACCGAAAAGCGTGTGATAAATTGCAAATACCATTTAGGCACAGGCATTTTTACCAGAGAAGCTCATCAGTTTTTGAACCCGCGACCCTATGTCATACGGTCACACCGTTCGGCTATCAAAACTAAAAAAAATGAATTTCCACAATCATTGAACGCAATCCAACGTGAAATACTGCATTCTTGCATAAATTATTCAAATGCGGTGTTGTTTTTGTATAATTTGACTAGTCCGTTGTCGCAGTGGGTAGTGGCCCTTCAGCTCCGCGGATCACGGGTTCGATTCCCGCCGAGGGCCAACATTTTCTATAAACAATTCGTTGGTTCTTTGAGCCTGACAGTATATTTGTATTTAAGTATGTATTTGAAATTATATATCCACCAGTTCTCACAGTTGTTGTAACACAAGTATTAAGTTACTTTGGGGTCGGACGACCGTGTGTGTAAATGTCCCATATATTTATGTGGTAAAAAAAATAGGCAAATAGAGAAAGTTTTATCGGATATAATCCAAATTTTGTTTCGCAGGAGTAAACGGCGAGATCGTTCGTGAGTCTGAGACAACGACTGACTGGACCCTGGTCAAGGGCGACTCTTACGACAGCACCGATGCCCAGGACCTCGCCAACATGGACGAGAAGCTCCGCGAGTTTAGACAACTGGCCAACGCGACCAGGTCTGAAGAGGACGACGGCGACCAAGACCCTGAATATGACGATTACAGCTTCTACTAGACTTATACAATTTATAACAAGTTTTTTATTTATTGACTCATTTTCGTAAAAGGGAGCTAAGCTAAGTTGACATCAGGCATCAGCAAGCCTACCATGAACTCTTATTGCCTCCTTTTAGGCACTTATTTGAATTAGACATCTACTTCAATATTGTAACGCCGGTCAATATACTGCACGAGCCGAATCAAAGCCAAAGCCAAGCCAAGAAAAATTGAAGGCCGTAATAAGCAAAGCCACATTGTCGCCTAAATGAAACAGATGAGATTTAAGAGCACTAGAGTTGACGATTTAAAAGCACTTATTAACTTGAATAAAGAATCATCTGAATTTATATTACAAATTTGAAAAATAAATCATCATCATCATTCTTGTGCCCTTTTCCACTCAATGTGGGGTCGGCACGACATTTTTAAACATGATAGATGATTTGGCTAGACGTCCTGCCTACCATGGCCTACCATGAACTCTTATTGCGACTCAATTGAAGACGTAAACTATAGTACCCGGCAATAAATAATGCACATAGACGCTTAGAGAGAGAAAATCGACTAGATTCCGAGTCATAGAGCATTGTCTCTGTCGCACAGACTGACGAACCCGTGTGAAACGTCACATACTAACTGAGTGACAGTGACAGCGCTCTACGAAACCGGCTGTATCGCTCTAAACATCTATGTACATTATTTATTGCCGGGCAATATAGTTTACGTCTTCAATTGAGTCGCAATAAGAGTTCATGGTAGGCTTGCAGACGTCTTCCGAAAAGGGTATAGTACCATAGACCACATATTCACGCTGCGGCAGGTTATACAGAAAACCGAGGAGTATAACCAGCCACTTTGCTTGGCGTTTGTGGACTATGAGAAGGCCTTTGATTCGGTGGAAACATGAGCTGTGTTAAGATCGCTCCAGAGATGCCGAATCGACTTGGCCAAAATTGTCAAAATTGGCCAAATCAACTATCATCTTTAAAAATGTCGTGCCGATTCCATATTGAGTGGAAAAGGGCACAAGAATGATGATGATATATTTTTCAAATTTGTAATATAAATTCAGATGATGCTTTATTCAAGTAAACAAGTGCTTTTAAATCGTCAACTCTAGTGCTCTTAAATCTTATCTGTTTCATTTTGGCGACAATGTGGCTTTGCTTATTATTACCCTCAATTTTTCTTGGTTTGGCTTTGGCTTTGATTCGGCTCGTGCAGTATATTGACCGGCGTTACAATATTGAAGTAGATGTCTAATTCAAATAAGTGCCTAAAAGGAAACACTAAGGCATTAGAGAACACTGAAAACTTTCGATTAACACATTAATATATTTTAGACTAATTTTACACTAGGTAAATTTCAGTTAACATTTCCTCAATTATATATTAACTTAGTATATCAATACATAGTGTAATGATGGGTATAGCACTCAAACACGCACTAACAGTATGTTACTACATGTCCACTCTAGGCGACGGCTCTGTTGTTACTGACGTGGTGCGCTTGAGACAGTGTAAGTGTAAGTTCTCATAAGTACACTTGTATTAGTGTGTTTATATATTATATCTCAAAATAAGGTCATATCTGCGGTTGTAAAAAATTATAAAGGAATGAATGGAAGAGTATTTTTATCCATGACTAAAACTAAATTGCCAACACTTGTGTTGGAAATGCAGCCCCAAGCCTCTGCTGTGTTTTACTGTTTCTCTCGTATTTTGATGGTAGTATTGTTCGTTGAGTTTTCACCTAAAAATTACCTTTTCATCCATTCCTGTATAGTTTTTTTACAATGAACAGATATAAATTTATTTTGAAATATATATATTATTATTGACTTGGATATACATCTTATTACTAGAAAAAAAAACCAACTTGATCCTTCGATAGATCTCCGCTGTACTGAGCGATTTTATTTGAAAATACCCCAAGTGTCCGAATATTTTCGTGAGTATGTAGGTACCTAACATTAAAATAGATGTCCTATGATCCGTCCCACCCTGTATAAATATATATAAGGTAAGAATCACATATCACAATACACGCAAAATAGACACACTATTGAACATTGTGTTGATTTAAATCTTTTTTATTTTTATTTTTATTTTTATTTTTTATTTTTTATTTTTATTTTTATCTTTATTGTATAAACAAAAGGCGGACTTATCCCTAAAAGGGATCTCTACCAGCCAACGTATGAGTAACAGAAAGAAAATGAAAATAAAAAATTTGATGATAGAAAAAAAAGGAAGGAAGAAAAATAAAAATAACGAAACACTATACATAGATTAAAGTTGAAAAATTAATGAATAAAATAATAGATAATAGTGATTATTTGAATTGATTAAACTGTAATTTAATATTGATAATATGCTAAATTTAATTTAAATGACTTGAGACAAATATTTTTTAGTCTGACTTAAATGCTGATAGGGAAGGAGATTTGCGGATTGATACAGGTAAATAATAATAATAATCTTTATTTATATAAGATAATATAGACATATTATATATATAGGTATTAATATAAGGAATGGTTTAACTTGCGACGGAGGGCTGGTACTGCGCACATAGCCTTTTGAACTCGTTGCTCTTAGCGCTATATTCCTTGGTGAAGGGATGCTGGGGATGGGTGTCCAGCAACTGGGCCAGATAACGACTTGACACCTGGAAATGGATATGTACTGCTTATAAGTGTCCCCGGCTATGATAAACTGTGACCCAACACCATGAAGATGTCATGGATTCAAACATTCAAACACCCGGGCAGGCACCAATGAATTTTTCAGTTAAAACGTATGTGATATTGAGATTTGCAATTTATCACACGTTCTTAAGTGAAGGAAAGCATCGTGAGGAAACCTGCGTATCTTTAGATAATTCTAGCGATTTGTGTAACGTAACTATCCGAGCAAATCAAATCAACATCATCTTTATTCAAATATGCTCTTTCGAGCACTTTTAAATCGTCAAGGATCAATAACATTAATGAACTGGTTCGGAGTGTTGCTGTAACCGAGGAGAACCACCAAGAAAATTTTTAATTTTATATATTTAACCGCAGTCTTGTATGAAGCTGAAAGGATTTTTAAATCCAGGTATTTATAATCATTCAAATAAACTTGTTGTAATATGCTTTAGGTTTACATTGTCTCCAATCCTTCTCACCACAAACGGGGAAAGCAGTGAGATGATAAGAGGACGTTACTTTAGTATCCCCAAATCAAACTTTATATTCGTTGATCTGTATTTTCAAATTACCCAATTTGTATCAATCAAATTCAATATATCGCCCTATCCGAAGAATAAAATAACACATCCCATGTATACGCATAGGAAATGTGACTTTACGCTTCGGATAGGGCGATATTCTTGATTCAAGTAAACTTGTAAATAAGTGTTGGACTAATATTCATGACAATTGGCACGATTAAAGCTTAGCTAAGCGGGGTAAGTAACAGCCTGTTACTATGCCCACTACTGGGCTAAGGCCTCCTCTCTCCGTTATTGGAGAGAAGGGTTGGAGCTAAGACATATCGCTAGAATTCTCTAGAGATATGCAGGTTTCCTCACGATGTTTTTCTTCACCGAAAAGCGTATGATAAATTGCAATTATCGATTAGACACATAAGTTTTAATAGAAAAACTCATTGGTGCCAACCCGGGGTTTGAAACTATATCGTCTCTAGAGAGTCGCACGGTCTCACCGCTAGGCTATCACAGCTTACTTAAGCGGGGTAACTTATATAATAAAAATCATTTTTGGGAACAGGGAAAAACACAGATTGCATTATTGATGGCATCATTATTTACTTATGCGTTAAGTTGCGGTCCTATCCTTACTAATATTATAAATGCGAAAGTCTGTTTGTTTGTTACGTGTTCGCGGCGAATCCGCTGAACTAATATCGATGAAATTTGGCACAATTATTCCTTATACATCGGGATAACATATAAGCTATAGAAATCCTATAAATTCAACAGGAATAGGATGGCATTAAAACGCCATCTATTATCAATCTATGAAAGTTTTTTATTCACGATGTATTAAAGTCAAGTCATATCTATGTTTTCAAAAGTAGGTTCTTTATTACGTTAAGATACCTCTACTAAGATACCTCAATCTTCAGAAAGTTTTTATAAATTTTGGTTTCTGTTCACTGAATAAATTTATCTAAATCATTACAAAGTATAATTTATGTAAATAAATGACTTATTGACTAAAATGAGTAAACTACTAATTTTATAAATGCGAAATTATATGTCTGTTACGTATAGACGGCCAATTAGTTACACCGAGATCGATGAAATTCGGCACAATTAATGCTAATTCAACGGGGTAACAAAAATGCTATACAAATTCTGGAAATTCAACAGGAAAAGAATGACATTAAGTAACGCCATCTATTATCATTATATCAAGGTTTTTTTTGGCAAACTAAAGTTTGTAAGTTAAAGCAATAGGTTTTATATAGGAGACCTGATGACCTCTCACATTAAAAGATATAAGAAAGGTTTTCAATTTTTTGTATTTTTTTCTAAATTTTCAGTGCAAATGATATGCACTGAATTAAATGTTAGTAAATAGAAATTGCAATTTAACCTAACGGACCAATATGATTATTGATTGTGATAGAGATATTTTCAGGGTTGGTGAGTGACAAAAGCTACTGTTTATTCCAAGCTGCTTTGCATACTGCTTTGCGCCTAGCAAAAGTACGTAAGTTTGTGGGTATGGTTATAATAAAATTCCGAAATCAATTTTGGCCATGCCATTACAGCAGTTTAAAAACACTGTTAAAAAGAGGTCGATACAGAAAGCCTACTATACTGTTGAAGATTACTTAGATGATAAGGATGTGTGGATATAGGTGCACCTCTACCCTGTACAAGACAGTAATAAATAAATGTAGTTCTAAGATTTATATTTTAAACAGAGCAACCGCCGAGTTTCTTGCTGGCTCTTCTCGGTAGGAACAGCTTTCCGAACCAGCAGTAAAGTTGACGATTCAAAAGCACTTGTTTACAAGTTTACTTGAATAAAGAATATTTTGAATTTGAATTTGAATTTAAGACTCAACAGTCCACGTGAACGAAGTCCCGGGTAAAAGCTAGTTTAAGAATAAAAATTAAATTATTCTGATCACTTACAGTGATAAGGCCGCCCTTACACATTTTATTTTAAATTTTTTGTTTCTTTTGTATGTAATGTTGTGTGTAATAGTTTCTTATCTTATCTTATTTTGCTATTAAACGATAATCGAGTACCTCTGGTGGTTTCCCACTGTGGGCCGCCGTAACGGCCAGCCCTAGCATTAGCTCGGGCTGCTGGGGGGCTCGGGACTGGGCCTCGGTCAGCATCTGTTCAGCTTCCTCCCACATGCCTGGAAGCCCGGGGAGATGAAACATTATTAATCAAACCCCGAAGTTCTTGGGACGAAACATCTTAACTTTGTCAATATTAAAGCTTCCTCCCACATGCCTGGAAGCCCGGGGAGATGAAACATTATAAGTTGAGCCCAGATGGTCTTGGGACGACACATCTTAACTTTCTCAATAATAAACTTGTATTTATTCACTATTCGCTTACATCTTGACTTAAATTTTTGTTCTTCTTTGTCAACCGATGGACTTCCACTGTTGGACATAACTCCTCTTTACAAGAACAACGTGACATCTCATAAAAACGTTTTTTTATTATTATTTATTTTTTACATCTTCCTTGCTTATTTTCATAAAGCACATTAATTACCGCAACAATTTAATTGTTTTTCCACAATAGTAATAATAAAAATTATTTTCCTATAATCCGTGATACAGTAAATCATCATCATTAAATAAATAAATAGAAATATATATGGGACATTTACACAGACGGTCGTCCATCCCCAAAGTAAGTAACTTAATACTTGTGTTATGGGTGTGAATAAAATTCCATAAGCATGAATAACTTTCAATACAATTAAATAAAAAAGATACTTTTGAACCCAGATTTTCTTTATTGACATTGAAAAAATATAATATATTATATCCATAGGAACCCTTCCTAATATGAATACTTTATATTTTACACCTGATAATTACCAGCCAGCTTTAACATTGCTAGCAATAGTGAGTCTTAAACAGGGTGAGAGACAACTGGTAAATATATACATATATAGTTTTAAATACATACTTAAATACATATATACACCCAGACTCGAAGAACCAACAAATTCTAAATAGAAAATGTTGGTTCTCGGCGGGAATCGAACCCGCGACCCGCGGAGCCGAAGACAGGGTCACTGCCAACTGCGCCAACGGGCCAGTCAATCATTCTCCTGCCCTTATCCCACTCTAAATGGGGTCGACACACATGTTACAAACATGTCATATGATTTGGCTACGTATTTTACGACCGGCCGCCTACCTGACGTCAACTTACCTTAGTCGCCTTTTACGACACCTCGGTAAAAAATGAGGGTGGTCTTTTCTTCCGGATTCTGCCGGATACCACACGGCAAATCCGTGATACAGTAAATAGATAATATATATAGTGCTAAATGTATAGTGGAATAACCGTTTTTTCATACCTGATAAGGCAGGATTCTTGAAGACACATGCACAAACCTCCTCCACTGCCACCACAATACACAAGCACTACACATGTTCACTATCACAACCTCAACAATCGTTTCACCCCACAACCGAAGCGTTATCAGGAGATAGACTCCACGACAAAATCGCAAAGCTCTTTTTCTGTTTTTGTTGTTCAACATGATTATCATCCTCCTGCCCTTATCCCACTATAAGTGGGGTCGGCACAACATGTTACAAAAATGTTGTCACAAGATTTGGCTACGTATTTTAAGACCGGCCGCCATCCTGACGTCCACTTATTTTAGTCGCCTTTTACGATACCTCGGTAAGAAATGAGGGTGGTCTATTCTATGCAGCCGGATACCACACGGCACTAACCTCAGTCGCCTCTTATCATCAATATTTTTAAATTTATCAACGTTTGAATGTTTGAAATTGCTCTTGGCTTTGCAATTTTGTCGTGGAGTCTATCTCCTGATGATGCTTCTTTTGCGGGGCGAAAAAATTGTTGAGTTTGTGATAGTGAACGTGTGGAGTGCTTGCGTATTGTGGTACGGTGGTGGAGGTTTGCATATGTTTTTACGAATCCTCCATGTATCGGGCATGAAAAAACAGATAGTCCACTATACATTTAGCACTATATATATTTTCTATTTACTGTATCACAGATTATATAGGAAAATAATTTTTGTTATTACTTTTGTATTATGAATCTCCGCAAAGTAACGCCTAATTCTATAAATTATTTGTAATTGCTCTTCTGTAAAGTTGTGGTTTCACAGATATCACGTTGTTCTTCTAAAGAGGCGATAAGTCTTTTCATGGGATCTCTACACACGAGGTCTTCAGTACACCTCGTAGGTCTACCGACACTGCGTTTTTCGGTAAGGGTCGCTACTGTAGTAAATTGAAACCCATTCATTTATCGGTTCTTTGATCAACCCCGCTCATTGCCACTTCAGCTTCGTAACCCGTTGAACTATGTTCAACAATGTAAAGGTTCTATAAAAAAAAAAGATTTTAAACATCTAGGAAGCTCAAACCATGTCCCAGATCCACAGTCTAGCCTGAAAACCCTACCTCTAGATGCGGCAGCAGCAGCACCCACAGCCGCTGGTCCTGCTCCCAGCGCCCCAAGACGCTCCGCAAGCTCCATGATGCTGTAGTGGGCATCTTGAACCCCAGGACCACCCTGCAATAGTTAACCCCTCATATAAAGAAGCTGTTAAGAAGGTGTGAAGGTGTTTGTTTGTAATCTCTTTATTGCACAAATTGAAATTAAAATGTTTAAAAAGACATGAAGTACCATAGCACGCTTATTCCGCAAAACGGAATCTACCAACCAACGGAGTCTTAAATTAAAAAAAAGTAAATATTAAGTAAAATTAATTAAAATACAAAACTAAATGTATTAAATAATAAAATAATATTATAGTAAAAAAAAGTAAAGTAGCGGCCTGTTACAATCCCACTGCTGGGAATAGGCCTCCTCTCACCGTTTCTGGAAAGAAGGGTTGAAGCTAAGACCTACCACGCTGCTCCAATGCGGATTGATGGGTTACACATATCTCCAGAATTCTCTAGAGATATGCAGGTTCCCTCACGATGTTTTCCTTCACCGAAAAGCGTGTGATAGGTTGCAATTATGAATTAGACACATAAGCTTTAATAGAAAAACTCAATGGTGCCTGCCCGGGCTTGAACTTGTGTTCCCCTCGAAAGAGTCGCACGGTCTGACCGCTAGGCTATCACAGCTCATAATATTATAGTATATAAAATAAATATAATAGTATGATAAATATAATAAAATAAATACAATAAAATGTATTTATAATAAAATGTAAATATTACTTTTAAGCTGAGTATTTTTTTTTTAATAGTGTTTAAATGAAGATATTGCTTTAGATTTACGTAAGGATAGTAGTACGACGGGTAGTTAATTCCACAAATTAACAGCCCGTTAGGTGAATGAGTCCACTACGTGTCGCCCTAAGCCTGGTCCGGCCTCACATGAGGCACCCTGAACCCGAGAAGATACCTATTCAGTTCCTTATTAGGAGGTGTTGTGGGCAAAAGAAAGGTAGACTTCTACCATTCTTGCAGTACAGCCCTTTCATTGTGATAGAGGAATAATATACTGAAGTATCAGAACACAATCTCTCCAATTTATTATAGAGATGATCCCATTAAGTACCTGTAGTGTATGAGTCTCAAGAGCACCACGTCAAAAACACCAGAGATCTGGGTGAGATGAATTTGTAGTGAGATATTCTTTCTTGTGAGCCACTGCTATTTAGATACACAAGTCTATATTAATAGAATTCAAGTGAATTCATACACCTCAGTACTTGGGCACAATCTTTGCAATGTTGTCTGTAGAAAACCCATTGAAGTATCTAAAAACACTCACTGTGATATAGCCTGTAGACAATCGATATACAGGCAACATTATGCTGTTTTAGCAAATTGTGCTATTTTGCATTGGTCTGGAATACGGCGCCAATGAGTCCTAGCACATACATATAAAGAAGCAGCTAAATGGTATTTGGTTGCAATGTTCCACAAAATGTTACACCGTGTAGTATCCAGCCGAGTAGAAGAGACCACGTAGTCAACTTACCTTAGGCGCCTTTTACTTAGGTGTCGTAAAAGGCGACTAAGGTAAGTTGACGTAAGGCAGGCGGCCGGTCGTAAAATACGTAGCCCAAACATGTGACGACAAATTTTTAACATGTTGTGCCGACCCTACTTAGAGTGGGACAAGGGCAGGACGATGATGATAATGTTCCACAAATGTCTTTAAAAAGTTCATACCTGAGACAAATTCAACCAGGCCTGGGCCAGTTGTGTCAGAGTACCATCATCTTCGATATCCTGCAGTGCCTTGAGCTGCTTGCGTGCCAGATCCGGCCGGTTCATAGCCAGCAAGCATTGTAAGGTGAATGCACGCAACTCCAATGATTCTGCTCCATGCAGGATCCTTTAAGACAAACATCAAATTTCACAATAGATTGGACTTAATTTCATGTATTTATTTCTTTCTTTGTTGTACATACATAATGTTAGAAAAAAGAAAGAAAAAAGTTGTCCTTAAGTAACAGAAGGAAAAGGATAAGAAGTGAAATACAGATAATAGATTGGACTAAATTTATTATTGAAGTAAAGTACTTAGAGGCACTGGACCTTCGGAACAGGTGGCAGAGACCCTGCCTTTAGCCCTGTAGGTCGTACGATATCAACGACTAAGGTTAGTTTACCCGCCATGTGGTATCCGGCTGAGTAGAATAGACTATCCTCATTTCTTACCGAGGTGTCGTATAATTCGACTAAGGTAAGTTGACAAAGCCAAAATATGTAAAAACATGTTTTAAACATGCTGTGCCGACCCCACTTAGAGTGGGATAAGGGCAGGAGAATGATGAGATAAAATATATCATTTCATCCTTATATTTGATTACATTTCAAAAAATTCAACATACAGTTTGAACATTGAAACTTACTTTAAGGCAGCTTCATAATTCTCTTCATGGTAGTAAATTGTGGCAGCAACAATAAGAAATACCTCATTAATTAATTCTGTACCTTTTGCAACCTGTAATTGACACAAAACAAAACATAACTTAATACATCCACTAAATTGTAAGATATGAAAAATGTAGCAAGGATAGGGGTATTTATTTAAATAAAAGAAAAACCAACAAAAATAAAAACTTTAGTCACAATTGTATGTGTTCTTCAAACCATATCAGCAACTTGTCTGTGTTATTCCAAAATATTATCAATGATGCTCTTCACTTAAGAAAAATACTACTACTGCTACTGTTTCTTAATCACTTTCACGTTTTTCAGTATCACTTATACATCTACATCAATATTTATGACATATGGTATAAAAAATGGAAAACCCTATTGAATTGTAATTAAAGATTATAAGTAGATAAGCTATGATAATTAGTATTGAACTTTTAAGTAGTTCTCTAAAGGATGGATTGAAAATAAATAGCATAAAAATTACAATATTATTAACTGCTAACTATTGGTAAACTAGCCAGCTTACCATTTTCATATATCACAAAGAACAATAAAGTATAAGTGACTTTATCATGTAATCCACCAAGGATGGTGAGGTGTGGTGAAATGTTATAGCCGAATAACTTTATTTCTTATATATTATAGAGTAGTGCAAAGCTAAATATACAAATAAGTGTCTTCTTTAAAGGCAGCAGGGCAAATATCTACTACTGCTATTTAAATTTTAAGATAACAAATATAAACTTACCTTTGCATCAATGTCAGCGACAATAGCTGGCTTATTAGCACCTGGAGACAAATAATCTACCAAACTCTTTAAAGGTTGTAGCATTGGGTCTGCATTTTTTATTTCTTGCAAAACAATTCTGAAGTTGCCTTGTGCGATGTATGACCGGTATAAGAAAGTGTCTCGTTGTAAAGCTACTAATGGAGAAGAAGGCTGAAATATATGGCATAGACAATTTAAATACAAATCTAATTTTATATGTAAAATTATTACTAAACATATGGTATTACTATTTGTACAATGTTCGAATTCCGAAAATATTATTAGTTAGGTAGATATATATACCAATTCAAGGAAAAATAGATATGATAATAATATTGCAATAACCCTCCCCAAGTCCAACCTTAACGTCCGAGTTGAACACCAAACTCACGTGGGAGGGGGACACTTGTAATTTAAAAACATACAAGCTAATAAGGATATGGCAAACCCACTAAAGATGGAGACATATAATGAAGAGTTATGTACAGGGCCGCTACCTGGGGGCAATCGCCAGGGCACATCTGGAGCTGACGCTGGATGTCACAGCATGCGAACCGTCAGTGGCTCTCTGCTCAGCAGCCGGGCAGGAGTCGGGGAACCCGAAGGGACTACGGCTGACCATCGGGGTGGGATATATACGGACGGTGCTTTGCGGAGTTGGGCCTCTACGCCCTCTTATGACTCTGCCGGCCCATCTGGGGGGACCATTGAAAACATAAACGATGATAAGAGAAGAAAATGGTCAACAGAGGAATTGAAGGAGCTAATGTTTTGCTATTACAAGGCACGAAATCAAGGATCCGGATACATAAACAGACTATACACATTATTTAGAGAAAGAAATCCAAATAGTTCAAAAATAAATAAATTTAACGGTAATACACTATCTAATCAGGCACGTAGAATTATAAAACAAAATGTTATGTCTCAAGAATTGCTGAACCGCATAAAGGATGATGCCGAGGGAAAGCCAACAGAATTCACAGAATCAACACACAACATAATAGAACCCAACTTATTACAAGAATTCAATCCGATAGATACATCTGATAAACAACCTAACCTGCACTCAAACACTCAGTACGAAACACACATCAACTCACAGACATCATTGGAACAAGCAGAGTTGATAGATCAATTGACTAGAAACGTAACAGTTAATGAAGAACAGGACCCGTTAATACTTAACTTTTTACAGGTATTGGCGGAAACTAGGGAAACATCAATAAATGATAGACAGTTATTACCAAAAGCAAAAATAAACAGATTTTTTCTACAAAACTTACGTACACTCAATAGTTATTTACCGAACCTTTTAATTACTGCTGATACACTTAGAGAATTAAATAATATTATATATGCTGCGGCTAAAGCACTAATACTTAATAATAAACAAACACCATTTTTACCCAAAAATGAAATTAAAGCAATATCAGATCCACCATGGAAGAGAAGAATAAAAACTAAACTAGAAAAATTTAGAAAAGAATTAGGACAGTTTACTGAAATAGAGAGAGGAGTGAATTCCCGTAAAATGATTAAGATTAAAAATAATCTATACAACAAATATAATATAAATAACGATGGTGAACGAAGCAACACAATAGAAATACTTAAACAGAAAGTCAAAGCATTAGCTGGGAGAATTAAAAGGTACGAAGAAATTACTAATAGAAAGTTACAGAACAATTTATTCAATGAAAATCAGCATAGGTTATACAGAAGCTTAGGAAATAAAAATAGTACCACTCATGACATAAAACTTCCCAGTAAAGAGAATGTAGAGCTATTTTGGAACTCTATATTATCTAAGCCAATACAGTACAATAAAAATGTAAAATGGATAGAAGAAATAGAAACTCTATCAGATAGAATAAACACTGTAGAGTCACAAGAAATTACAGAAGAGCAAGTAAAAATAGCCGTCAGAAAATTGCACAATTGGAAAACTCCAGGAGTAGACAAAATACATAATTATTATTTAAAATATCTAACTAGTACACATAGATACTTAGCAAAAACATTTCTTAATATTATAGAGGGTAGGGAACAGTTAGAAGAATGGTTTACAACAGGTCAAGTAATATTAATTCCAAAAAATGAAAACACAGAATATGCTCAAAATTGGAGACCAATAGCTTGTTTACCTAGTATATATAAACTTCTGACATCCATATTAGGCAATCAATTGTACGATCATTGTCAAGAGAACAACATCATGGCGATAGAACAAAGGGGTTGCCGCCGCAGAGCTCGTGGATGTAAAGATCACCTTATGGTCAACAAAGCAATTCTAGAAGATGCACATCAGTCCCAAAAAAATTTGAGTATGGCATGGATAGATTATCAGAAAGCGTTCGATAGTGTATCTCACGAATGGCTTCTAAAAATTCTTGATATATACAAATGTCCAAACATGATCAAAACTTTCCTTCAAAAAGTTATGCCTTTATGGAAAGTCATTATGACAGCTCGCGGAACAAACGAATCTTTAACTACCGAACCGATTTACATCAAGCGTGGCATATTCCAGGGAGATTCCCTATCGCCACTGTTGTTCTGCCTGGCAATTAATCCAATATCATTCATCCTAAATAAATATGAAATGAAGGGGTACAAACTCAAAGACAGTTTATGGGTAAATCATTTATTATACATGGATGACCTAAAAGTATATGCAAACAATAGAAGTAATTTAAAAGTCTTATTACAAAGTATTGAAATATTTACAAGCGATATAGGTATGAGTTTTGGCTTAGATAAATGTAATACACTACACATTACAGCCGGATATAGGAATAATACTATAGGAGATGGACACATACTACTGAGCGGAGATACATTTGAACAGCTTGGTATAGATAGGACATATAAATATCTAGGAATACATGAATCAGGGAAAATAAATCATAGCCAGATTAGGGAACAGATTACACGAGAATATTACAAAAGGACAAAAAAACTACTTAGCACACATCTGAACTCAAGAAATATCATAAAAGGGATTAACACATACGCTATTCCAGTGTTACTTTACTCATTTGGAATAATCAACTATAAGTATAGTGATTTAAAGGCAATAGACATAAAAACAAGGAAATTGTTAAATATTAAAAAAGCCCATCAACAAAAAGCAGATGTGGAAAGATTGTACTTACCTATTAAAGAAGGAGGTAGGGGATTGATAAACGTAGAAAATATGTATAAAAGCCAAATACTTAAATATAAACAATATCTAAAAAAAGAAAATGACTATTTAATTGAAGCAATAGGACAACATGATAAAAACAGGGATAAATATTCTATTATGAAAGAAGCACAAGAAATAATAAGAGATTTAAAACTTCCAAAAGATAATATACATACAGATATAGAAATTAGACAAGCAATAGTGAAGGAGCAGAAAGATACTTGGAGAAACAAGCAATTGCATGGACAATTTCCCAGAGTAGTCTTAGACCAAACTAATATAGACAAAGAAAGCTCATTTAAATGGTTAAAAAAACAACAAATATCACCCTCCATAGAGTCAGGAATATTTGCAATACAGGACCAGGCTGTTATGACGCGGCAACATCAACGCGACATTTTAAAGTTGGAAACAGATGGTAAATGTCGTCTGTGTACTAGCAAAGATGAAACGGTACAGCATATCATCTCAGGATGCGAGAAGTTAGCGGGCACGTATTATGTAAAGCGACATAATAGCCTGGTTCAGTATGTACATTGGTGTTTGTTGAAGAAACACAATATCAACGTATCTAGTTTTTGGTGGAAAGAAACACTAACACAACCGCAGGTTAAAGAAAATGAACAAGCTAAAGTCATGTGGGAAATTCCCATACAGACTGATGTTACTGTAACCCACAATAGACCAGATTTAATATATGTAGATAAAGTCAACAATAAAACATTCTTAATAGATATTACAGTACCATCAGACTATAACATAGGAGCAAAAGAAGTAGAAAAATTAAGTAAGTATCACTTATTAAAAATTGAAATAAGTCGTTTATGGAAGACCCAAACAACGGTTATTCCAATAGTAATCGGTGCTACTGGAGTAGTAGCTAAAAGTATATTAAAATATGTGGATTGGCTTGATTCAGGCATTAATATTACTATCCTGCAAAAACAAGCAGCAATACACACACTGACCATACTGAGCAAAGTTTTAGGAGATACCATATTCATACATAACTCACCAGACAGACATGAAAATCACCCACAACGCCCATCAGATACACAAAACATGCAAAATACACATAAAAACACGACCACTTTACAATCGCCAAACACAACACAATCACCCACTGAATCAAACACAACTGACTTACAAAACATAAATACTCATAAAAAAAGGAAGAAACGAAGAAGACAAAACAAAAACACACGTCATAATATAGAGAGAGCACCGATTTTGGACAAATGAATATCTTTTTTCCTGTGGGTAATGGGACGAGATATTTATTAAAACCGACGCTTGAAACGTCGAGTAAAGAAGTTAAATAATAATATTGCAATAAAATATCATCATTTTATAGATTTCTTATGACACTATAATATAAATTTTAAAAGTATCAATATTTTATGACAAAAGTTCCCACACCGATAAAAACTAGATAGATTTAATAGATATTTAATGCAAGAAATTCCTATTTCTAAAACAAGCGTCTACACGTCATCGCCGGTGTAAAACTTGTGTCCTTTCCTACCAAGTTAACTTTATACACTTCTAACATATAAATTAATTTACTTACATTCACATTTTGAGCTTCGTTTATAGCTTGCTGGTAATTTCCAACATAAAAAGCATTTTTAACATCGAATAATTCATCAACATCCTGTTGCTGACGTGCCATTTTGACAATTGTATTGACATTTGACATAAAGTTTTAAAAAAATGATAGCAACAATGGGATGCGTTCATAAAGCTTATTAATATTATAGTATATAATATAAATATAAAATTCACAAATAACTGCTAAATATTTGTAAAGCCCGTAAATTTGAAATTCAATACAACAATAAAATTTGTTGGAGTGACAAAGACAGTGACAATTAATAACAACTACCATTTAAAGTTCAAAATATCAAAAGCGCTTTATTAAACTTAGACACTAATATAATTACCTATATTTATATATTGAAATATGTGCAAGTGCATAAAATAGCATTAAACATATTCTGCTTGTATACTTAGCAGCCATATACAACATACAAACAGTTTAAAGAAAAATTGTATGCTATAATGCATACTAGTTACTACACAGTCAACTTATTCGAACGCCTGAATGAACGTTTTGAACGCATTCTTTGAACTAAATTGCTTTTAGGTAATAATAATGCAACAGCAGGTAAGGTGCGATCAAAATACAACCCGGTGTTTACAATGTTGTTCTTTAGAATTTCTTATCTTTGTATTTAACAATACAGCGCTATTTAATAATCGCGTTTTGAAAGGAGATAAGTTCTTCATTTTCTGTACAGAGCGATATGTTTAATGCCAGGTAAATCGTAAAAGGTATAATCGTGAAGAAGTTTTACTTAATAGTCGAATTTTCTCGCAAGCGTCTGAAGTTTATTCTTATAAAAGCTTATAGAAATATTTTATACTACTTCACCTATCGCTATTAATTTTTATCATCGAGATCAAGCAGTATTATATTAAATATATATATAATATTATTTAATAAACATAAAGAAATAAAATACGCACTTCCATATTATCGTATGTATGGCTAACTACCTTAAATTTAAGTTAAAAATTAATTATAAAAGTATATCGGCCTTTGTGAAATGGTCACAAGTGCGTGGATGACACATGGTCTTGTGGCACTAGAATCAAGTGGCTTTTTTTGAAGTGTTGATATTAGTGGCAATCAGGGGCTGTGCTATACAATTTCATTATCATATAATCAATCGTTTGATAGGCGGCTTGATGTTTGCTTTGTAATTGGATAGATTGTACGAATGGTAATACTGTCGTTATTTAGTAGTCAGAGACTTATCGGTTCGATGGTGTTAAAGTGCGTTGCGATAGAAACTTCACTCACATCCAACTTGACATCCCAGGAAGCGCTTGATTTCTTCCTTCGATTTTTGCGCAGCTAAGATTTTAAATGTTATATCGGAAGTTTTTTTTATATAAAATATATGGGACGCTTCATACCGGTCGTCCATCCCCAAAGTTAGTAACTTAATACTTGTATTATGGGTGACGGACAAATGGAAAATATACTACATATATAATTTTGAATACATACAATACAAATATACACCCAGGCTCGAAGAACCAACAAATGTTTATAGAAAATATTGGCCCTCGGCGGGAATTGAACCCGCGACCGGCGGAGCTGAAGGTAGGGTCCCTACCCACTGCGCCAACGGACCAGTCAAATCATTTTCGTTCCCCCTACCCTACATATATGTTAGTATATTTTAGACATATTTTAGATAATTGCCCTTCATCTAGCGTGACTTCCTTCATTGCTCACCAGAAAAAAAAGAAAATTTGACATAACTTTCAACCTTAAATTCCGTTACCTACGGTTAAAATTTAAAATATAACATTATCAGTATTATTATTAGTAAAAGCATTTGCAGTTGATCAATAAGAATCTTAGAGCTATTTAGGAGAAACCGGTAATCATACAGTCAATATAGCCGGTGAAATATTTATGACCTGTAAGGTATTCTCTTATCTAAATCTTTGTTGATCATTGAAATTCTTTCAAATTATACCATTACCTAGAAATTATTACTATTTAAGTTTTATTACTTAAAAAATTCATCCATCTTAGCGTAATCTTATCTTAAGTAAAGTAATAAAAGTTTTACAAGTTCAAAATGAAGTAAATTACCAACTATGTTGACTGGCTATCTCACTCGATCTTTGTTAAGTCGTTATAAACAATGACTGAAGCTGTTACATATAAATAAATACCATTTGGAGGTAGTATTAAATTTTATCTTGACCAATATCTTATCTCAAATCTTTTCCATTCATTTATGATAAAGAGACAAAAGAAAGGTAACTGGAAAAGCTAAGGGAGTCTCAAAAGTAGAACCTACAAATATACGAAGATTTTTAATAATTAAAAATTAAATATTATTACAACGAGCGGTTTTTACGCGCCAACCTAAAGGTTATTTATTTCAAATAAAATGTTGTTCTCTGTTCACGAAAGAAAAACTGGATTTTTTAAAACTATAAGTTACCCCCGTAGTTATAACTACGATTTATTTATAACTATCAATATAAGTACAGCCGAGTAGATGTGGAATCTTGACAGACAGATCTTCGCATTTATAATATTAAGTATATATGTACAATACACAAAGAGGTACCGAGTGGTATCCGGCTGAGTAGAATAGATCACCCTCATTTCTTACCGAGGTGTTGTAAAAGGCGACTAAGGTAAGTTGACGTCAGACAGGCGGGCGGTCGTAAAATAATTAGCCAAATCACATCACAACATGGTTAAAACATGTTGTAGGGAATATAGGAATGATGATGCACATATAAAGGAACTTCAAATGGAAAAAAATCGTGGGTGAGATTAAATCTATTCGATATTAATTCAGTGGTACATCGAGTCTATAAATCTTGGGTTAAACTTCCCAGACGGACAACAAAGCGTTTATAAAATCGTCAAAGCTAACCGTCAGAGAAAATTACGGTCGTCTTGAATGCAGGCCGGGTGCACCGACAGCTGTTCGGCGGCCTGAGAAACTAAAAAGGGAGGTCTAACAAAGCCCTTAGCAGGGTCAACGGCTCGCATGAATTTGCAGCGCGAATCTTATCGGGACTACCCAGTATTGGGGCGAGATTTATGCGATGGGAAAAACGTTTTGATTTTGTTTTAGTAGCCTAACGAGGCCGATTGGATCTGTGAGGCCGGTGGTATTTTTTGGGGTACTTATCATGTGATTTTAATGATTAATATTGCGTTCAATTTAAATTTTGATTTAGAACTTAAATTGGGAAAAGTACATTTTCAAATCAACAATATATTCATGCGAAAGTCTGTCTGTGGTTCTGTTTGTAATTATATCTGTCTATAATATATAATGCTGATAGAATTTAGAACAATTGAAGTGTATATATAAGCTAACATGTAGTTCAAAAAATCTTATTCTTCATAGGGTTCTCTTGTAACTTTAACTGTAAATATCAATTAAGTGCACAAGTTTTTATACTCAAAGGTGCATTCACGAAAATTTCTAAGCGTTATTCTTCGTTATTTTACCTTTACTCTCTCATGAGTGGATGTGGCATACATTGAGTAACTACGTGTGTAATAAATATTTTTACTTATTAGTTGTCTATCGATAGCGCTTGCTAGAGCTTTTTATCACGTGAAATTGTTGTGCCATTGATATTGTACTTGATCATCAAAGACTTACAATGTTCATATGATTATCGCCATCTCTAATCAAAATCAAAATACTTAAAACACTTAGTACTCTATAATAATATCATTTCAACGACACATTCTTCAGTTAGTCGCTCTAAAGATGCAAAATCAGGAATTATTGTACATAGTTCTCTTCAATGGATTTTCCTTAAGTTCCATGTTACACATTTGAGGTCATCAGTGGAAGATTAAAACACTGAACATTAACGAACAACCAGGACCGAAAATCATTTAGTTTACTCAAACCCTTTACAGTTCTTAAATACGTCAGAATCAAGAATCAAATATTGAAAAAAATAAACATTTCATCATAATTAATAAATAGATTTTACCATTAATGATATGTATATGGTTATATTAATATACAGTATAACAAATAACATCGTAAAGAAGAAAAAAAAGTTCATTTTGTGGAATGGATTCAGACATAATAACATACAGACACATAAAAGTTCGTAATTCGTTTGTGGGTTTGGGTATAAGATTCTATAATAAAATTCCACATAAATTTCCCTGTACAAGACATTAATAACTATATGTAACTAGTGATAAGAATTATTGTTTGAAAAGAGCAACCGCCGAGTTTCTTGCTGGCTCTTCTCGGTCTGCTTTCCGAACCAGCAGTAGATTTTGACGATTCAAAAGCACTTGTTTTCAAGTTTACTTGAATAAAGAATATTTTGAATTTGAATTTGAATTTGAATTTAAATTAGAATTAGAATTTGATATAACAGAAAATATTCTGTTCTTTAGTAGTTCAAAATAAACGACAGTCCTAAGATTAAAAAGCCCAACGTCTAATTTAATAAATATCTACGATTTCATACAAGACTAAACAATGTTCGAAATTAGCACAAAGTTCAACGAACTCTCGCGATTGCGACCCTTTCTGTTTCAACCCTTGTAGTAGGTTTCGCTCTGAGATAGGCACTTCAATAGGGTTGGTCTTAAATCACCTAGAAAGAAAAATTCTGTCTCGCTTTTCCGTGGTAGCAAGTGTTTCTGTCCTTGTTTTTCAAGAAAATCGGATGACTAACAGAAACTCGACCGTAAGGGCGAGCGCAAATAAATAAAGTGTTATTAAATAATTAAATTATTTTCTTAAGTTTTATTGCATATCGAACTATAATAAACACACAGCTCATGTGACAGGGCAATTAAAATATATGACGCACAGTGGCCATCATCAGAAATAGAAGTGTTGTGGGTGGGAAATTCCAAAGAATAAATAAATACATATATGGGACACTTACACACATGGTCGTCCATCTCCAAAGTAACTAAATACTTGTGTTATGGGTGACAGACAACTGGTAAATATAAAATAAAAAAAGTAAAGTAACGGCCTGTTACTATGCCCACTGCTGGGCTAAGGCCTCCACTCTCCGTTTTTGGAGAGAAGGATTGGAGCTAAGACCTACCACGCTGCTCCAATGCGGATTGGTAGGTTACACATATCCCTAGAATTCTCTAAAGATATGCAGGTTTCCTCACGATGTTTTCCTTCACCGAAAAGCGTGTGATAGGTTGCAATTATGAATTAGACAAATAAGCTTTAATAGACAAACTCATTGATGGCTACCCGGGGTTTAAACCCATGTCGTCTCTAGAGAGTCGCACGGTCTCACCGCTAGGGTATCACAGCTTCTGGTAAATATACAACATATATTTAAGTACATACTTAAATACAAATAAACACAGAGGCTCGAAAAACCAAAAGTATAAAAAATTGAAGACCATAGAGAGGGGCGAAGTTTCCGGTAATTAGGATTTTGGAGTGAAGGAAGTCACTTATTCAATTTATCAGCTCATCACTAGCAAGATGAGAACAACCGGAATGAATATGCTATACTGACTCTCCAAGATAATATAATACGAGGAAGAATAAAATAAAGTATGCAAGTTATTACAGTATAGTAATATCACAATATAAAAAAAATGTATAAAAATGCTTATTATTGCAAACGATTCAATGAGACAAAATGTAAATTCAAATCAAACGTCAATATCCGATAATCGGTTCCGATTATAGTGAATCTGTGGCTGCTCTTAAATTCAGTATTCGGTATTTTTACGATGATGAAAAAGTTGTTTTATGTTTTGAGCGGTTTGCGAGAACCTTTAGCTTACAATGATGAAAAGATTCCGTTTCAGCTTTGTTTTAAACTTGATGGAAAATAATGGTTTGAATTCGGGGTGCCATTTTGGATTATTAGCAAAGTAACTCATAATAATGGCTTTGTATTTTTTTATTGGGTTTCCTTATACAATATAAAACCTGATCAAAGGTTTAAAGAGAAACACTCGAGAAAGATTAGTTAGTAAGTAAGTATATTCGAAAATATTTCTTTTATAGCTTAAAGTATGCTCCATAAGATCCATAATACAAAAGTAATAGTAAAATTATTTTGATATAATCAGCGATAATGTAAATAGGAAATATATATAATGCTAAATGTGGAGTGGATTATACGTTTTCATAACTGGAACATGCAGCATTCGTTAAAAACACATGTACAAACCTCCATCACCGCCACTACAATACGCAAGCACTACACACCTTCACCATCAGAAACTCAACAATCGTTTTGCCCTGCAACCGAAGCATCATCAGGAGATAGATTCCACGACAAAAAAGCCGTTGCGGATTCTTTCTACGGGTCTCCTCATTTCTGATTTAATTTCGTTGAGATACTCCGAGCATAGCCGGTTCATCGCCCGCTGAGTGAATCTGATGTTTCTCATGAGAACCGTACCTTATGGGCTTAATATATGGTCCTTTATTGCACATCATCATCATTCTCCTGCCCTTATCCCACTCTAAGTTGGGTCGGCACAATAACAAAGATGTTGTCACATGATTCGGCTACGTATTTTAAAACCTGCCGCCCGCCCTACGTCAACTTACCTTAGTCGTATTTTACGACCCCTCGGTAAGAAGAGGGTGGTCTATTCTACTCAACCGGATGCCACTTGTGGGTAAACTTACCTTAGTCGCCTTTTATGGTGGTCCTTTATTGCACATATTTAAATTAATACAAAAATGATTCAAAAAACGTTAGTTTAAGTAAGTGTGTATATTTTATACATATAAGATGCAGAATTTCCAAAATAGTATTTAATTTAGCTGTATTTGTCACTATTCAGTTCATCACATTGTGTTTACTTAATCAATCAATAAACTTAACTAAAGATACTAGTATCATAACTAAATATACTATTTTTCCCGTCACAATATAATAACAGATAAATCCTTAGATCACCGTGAGACTTTGGTGACGATAAAGGATCAACCAGGTGATAAAACATACAAAAATAATACCAGTTCGGTCGTATATTACATAAATTGTACAGCCTTTCAACGTGTATTTACAACTCTGATAGGTGCCATCGTCAAAGGTATCGTACATAGACCGATACACAAAACAACACAAGTAACAATTACAAAATCTTTTGTAGTGAAATAGAAGACATTGAAAATTTTTTTCACGTTGTTCAATTCAAAGTCGGTCTAGTAGGGCTTCCAGGTCCTAGAGGAAGGATAATGGATACTTTCCTATATTAAATGGTATTTGTTAACTAGCTGTGCTAGCTTCGCCCGCGTGGAAATCAGCGTGTCACAATTTTTTTTAGAATTCAAATTTTAACATATAAGTAGTTATTGTGACTTAACCATAAGCGATAGAGACATGCTATTGTGGACTTTTTTGTAGTAGTTTTATAGATCTACAATTCTCTAGTACATTACTTTAGCGTATCTCTGCTTGTTTACGCAGCGCACGCGACTAAAGCTCCCAGCAAGCAAGTTTTTTAACAACTGCTCGATCTCTTCAACACAATTTACATAATACCGATATTTACTATTTACCTAAACCATCCATTAAAATATCTTCAATTATGTGCTTTCTTTTTTTATTATTCCCGAATGATAAATGTGAATTAATTTCCCTATATGTTAATACCGGTATATAAGTTTCAATTGAACCAAACCTCATCTATATTACTTCAGTGGAATAAACGTGAAAGCATTATGCACAGACAGATCTTCGTATTTATAATATAACTATGGATGAAAATGTATTTGTCACTCATTATTTTAAGCTACGATCCGAAACACTTTTTAAAATGGAGATAGTTAAAGGGCTGGAGAGTCATATTGGCAATTTTTTTCAAACAAAAGCCTACGTGACTAAGTGGCAGACATAAAATAAATAAAAGTATTGTTTATGCCATAGATAATTTAGTTTTTTTTACTAGGTTACATTTTATCATGGTCCTGGAGTACAGAAATACAGACGCTGGTGGAAGGTATTGAAATATAGGTAAAATTTAAGCCGTCTATACTCATTTAGGTGATCCACAGTAATATGAATGCTTTCTTTTTCTAAGTGTTCAGACGACCTCAAAAAAGCCGCAGAATGAGGCTTTGCTTTTCAGTTAACAACATCGGTTTACAATAACCAATACTGTGACCTATATTTCAGTTCTGATATAAGTTTCTGTGAAATTACAAAAGCTCAATAAACTGCATTCAAAATTGTGCTTTTTTAAAATATACATAAAGGTTTAAAAGTCGACCCGCCGTGTGGTATCCGGCTGAGTAGAATAGACCACCCTCATTTCTTACCGAGGTGTCGTAAAAGGCGACTAAGGTAAGATGACCCGCAGTGTGGTATCCAGCCGAGTAGAATAGACTACCCTCATTTCTTGCCGAGGTGTCGTAAAAGGCGACTAAGGTAAGTTGACCCACCGTGTGGTATCCGGTTGAATAAAATAGACCTCCCACTTACTTACCGAGGGGTCGTAAAATAAAGGGTAAGTTGACGTCAGGCAGGCGGCCGGTCGTAAAATACGTAGCCAAATCGTGCGACATCATGTTTATAACATGTTGTGCCGACCCCACTTCGAGTGGGAAAAGGACAGCAGGATGATGATGACACAAGGTTTAAAAGTTCAGTCAGCGCGGTGTTGAATAACCGGATCTTTCTGATAGATCACATATATAAACCAGTAGGTATCTGCCCCTTAGTCATACATATACTTAAAAAAAGATTAAAAATAACAACAAGAACATTTCCGTGTTACCGTGAGAAATATCCCACCTCGTTATACGATCTAGTCACCCTCCACTTACGGTCGCAAGTTCACGAATAAGTACAGACGGACAACAATACGCGGTACAAAAGTACGCGCAGGTACTGATTTTTTCTGTGGCCCTTAAGAACATCTGCTTATAAAACGCCGGAAAGCAGATGCGCGACGGGGTATTGTAGGGCATTTTTTGCCATGTCTCGAAAGCTAAGCGAGCGAGCGGATGTTCGGGACGTTCAGACAAGGTTTGTATGGAGAATCAATTTTGGAATATTGCAATTTCCGTAGTTTCTTAAGGATCGGAAACTAGGTTCCGTCATCGACTTGAATAGATATTGATTGGTGGAGGCGTAGTTTGGGAAAATATTTTGAATTAAATTTGGATGCACTAAGGCTGTTTTTACGTGCATGTTTTTTTACGCACTAATTGAGATAATTAGGCGTTAATTCGCAGAGATCAATGATACAAAAGATGTAATACAATTATTGTGGTATAATCGGCGATAAAGTGAATAGAAAGTGTATATGATGCTAAATGTAGTGGTCTATCCGTTTTTATACCTGATACGTGCAAGGTGCAAAAAGAATTGCACTACAATCCTCCAGCACCGTTACCGCAATACACAAGCACTACGCATATTCACTATCACAAAAAAAAGTGATAATAATTATTATTACTTTTGTATTATGGATCTCCGCAAAGTAACGCCTAATTCTATTAATCACTATCACAAACTCAATAATCGTTTCGCTCCGTAAATGAAGCATCATCAGTAGATAGGCATTAAAAAAAAAAAGTAGAAAAAACATTCACATACCGTTAATGAGGACATTAACGGTATGTGAATGTTTTTTGCTTCCTGCCTTAGCAAGAAACGCGGATTTTAGCACAATAGTTCCATCATAACTTCTGTACTATGGAATTTAACGCCTGCATGTATTAAAATATTAATTAATTAAAAAAGTTTTTATAAAATAGAAATAGTTAAGTTCAAATAACTTCGTTTCGTAATTGGTAAGACAAAACTGGTAAAAACATGACTTTAATAGCGAATTCCTTTTAAATAAATAACTATAACTGCAAGTGAAAAAAATGTGACATAGTAGGTGAACGAACGGATATACTCGACAGATGGCAGTAAGTCTACAAAAACTGTCTCGATATGTAAAAAGCATTTCGATATGGTGTAGAATATTACGTTAATTCAAAGTGTTCTTTATTCAAGTAAATTTGTAAGCAAGTGCTTTTGAATAATCAACATCTACTACTGTCGCGGAAAGCTGTTCCTATCGAGAAGAACTACTAGAACTACTAGAAGAACTTTCCAGCAAGAAACTCGGCGGTTGCTCTTTTCAAAGAACAATTCTTATTACTAGTTACATAGTCGACTGGCCCGTTGGCGCTGTGGGTAGTGACCCTGCCTTCAGCTCCGCGGGTCGCGGGTTCGATTCCCGCCGAGGGCCAACATTTTCTATAAAAAAATTGTTGGTTCTTCGAGCCTGGGTGTGTATTTGTATATAAGTATGTATTTAAACTTATATATGTAGTATATGTACCAGTTTTCCGTAACCCATAACACAAGTATTAAGTTACTTACTTTGGGGACGGACGACCGTGTGTGTAAATGTCCCATATATTTATTTATTTAATAGTTATTAAAGTTTTATATAGAGTCGAAGAGTAGCTATGTATATCCACGCGTTCCTATCGTCTAAGTAATCCTCAATAGTATAGTAGTGTTTCTGTATTAGTCTTTATTAATAGTGTTTTTAAACTGCTGTAATGGTAAAGTTAAAGTAGATTGCGGAATTACATTAATGAATCTTATAGCCAAACCCACAAACGACTTATGTAATTTTTGCAAGGCGCAAATCAGGAACCACAAGCTTGTGTCAGTTCCTACTTTGTCTATTATCGTCGTTCTCTCCTTACTCTTACTAGTTACTCTTTACTCCAGGTCATCGTGGAGTAAACTTGGTAAACTTGGTGAACTTTATATATAAGTAAAGTAGCGGCCTGTTACAATCCCACTGCTGGGAATAGGCCTCCTCTCTCCATTTCTGGAGAGAAGGGTTGGAGCTAAGACCTACCACGCTGCTCCAATGCGGATTGGTAGGTTACACATATCTCCAGAATTCTCTAGAGATATGCAGGTTTCTCACGATGTTTTCCTTCACCGAAAAGCGTGTGATAAATTGCAATTATCAATAAGACCCATGAGTTTTAATAGAAAAACTCATTGGTGCCTGCCCGGGTTTGAACTCGTGTTCCCCTCGAAAGAGTGGCACGGTCTCACCGTTGGGCTATCACAGCTTTATATATGCGTATAGTTATTATAACTAGAATAGCGAAGCCAGCTTAAGTTGCATCCATAAAAAAAAATGTGTTAAAAGAATCTCAAAACGTTTTTATAATCCACTAACTGTGCCCGGGCATCGCCAGTATGATAATCAGGGTGTCACAAAATTTTCCCGCGTAAATCCCGACCCCGCGGGAATGTAACCATAATGTACTTTAACCTAAACATTCCTCAAGAATTGCACTACCTTTTACTAAAAACCGTACAAAAATCCGTACAGTATATTTTTAGAAAATCTATCATATACAGACACAGCTTTTGGGGAGTTTATTTAATAATAAGTTTAGATATAGATAAAGCAACTTGAACTTCTATTAATTCTTTTTTTTTAAACTGCGCCTTTATCTGTTTATTTCAATGAGTCCCTACTAATTTTATTATTTCGGTAGTAATTTATAAATTTAAAATATTATTTTGCTATAAATTTATCGTAGATAAATTGATATTATATTAAAATAATATTTTTAATAATATTCATTATTTTTGTAGTATGAACTAGTGCAAGTCATCTGAATTCTGTAAATTATTTATGGAGGGTAATTAAAAGCTTTAGTTGACGAGATCTTTGGGTATCACTTTTATTAATTTACACACAATTATTTATTCACAATTATTTATGAAAATGAAATCAAAAATTAAAAAAAGAATGTTTAGAGAAAAACAATAGTTTAACATTTTGTGGGAAACAATGTTTTGTCAAAGACAATGTATAGTTTTCATTACAAATACCCCACTACGAACTGGCTGCTGGCTGATATGTGGTGTTCCATGCACTGACAAAGAGTGTTTGCATTCAATCAATTCGGGCTCGCCTATTTGGGACGCTCGTATTGGCCACTGTTAGTCCAACGAATTTATAACACGCTCGTAGCAACGAAGTGATATCGACAGAATACATATAACTGTTTATCCAATAGGCCATTACTTTTAGGCGTTTCCGGATACCATAGAACAAAAGAAATGATATTTCTATAATTTATAGAAGCAGGTATTACTTTGCGAATTTCTTTATTACACAATATCATACTACGTAATCATAAAATTGAAATTAAGATTTAAATAGTGTTTATTTTAATAAGTATAATTAGTAAGCTACTAGTTGACCCGGAAAACGTTGTTTTGCCATATAAATTACGACAGAATTGACTTGACTTTTGACACAGCAGCAGGGTCATCTCGCTACCCCTAGGGGTGGCGGGGTACGGGTCTCGAGGCGAAACTCCTTACCTGGGCCGGTCCTCATGCGCTTGTGGCCTAGATGATGTTCGGGCGTGTAGGCCCAGGTCACCTAGGTGACCTGAGGGATGTCGGATGGAGAGGGTCTGGGAGTGGTAGTTCCCAGACCGCAATGTCTTGATCAGTGGTATTGTCTTCTCCGGTGGTAGTGTCGTTGTCAGGTGTTTTGTCAAGTCCGGTGGTCTCGCCAATAATCACACATCGTCAATAAAAAAACTTTGATAGGTTGATAATTGTTGGCGCTTTATAATGTCATTCTATTCCTGTAGAATTAACTGGGTTTCTATAGCTATATACATGTTGCTGTTACGTATATGTTATCCCGGTGTATAAGGAATAATTGTGCCAGATTTCATCGATGTTGGCTCATCGGATTCGCCGTGAAAGACTTCCAAACATACATCCATACTCACAATCTTTCCTATTTATAATGTTAATAGGATAGGATAGGATTTAGCATAATCCATTGTATATTATAACAAAGTTTATTTAAATAACTATATTCTATTTCGAAGTTGAAATAATTAGATTTTAGCTTAAATAAAGGTTATTCTTGGAAAATTCTCGCCCTCGAAGGCGGTTTTATCTGGATTACAGAATACGTATTTTTTAAGTGTATCAATAATGCGCTGATGCTAATGGTTGTCTTCAGACTGGCGGCCGCTCGTAAAATACATAGCCAAATCATGTGACAACATTTTTGTAACTTGTTGTGCCGACCCCACTTAGAGTGGGATAAGGGCAGGAGGATGATGATGATTATCAATAATGCGCCGAAAAAGAAGACCGTCCGTATATTTAAAGTTGTTTCGAAACTAGCTCTAAGCTACAAACCGAAAACTCAAGATGAACTCCCACTTTTCATAGACAATTTCTAACTAAAACAAAATGATTTAACAATGTTTTCTTTAAATGAGACGCTTTGAGTTGGTTATCAGCTAACCTAGATGGTGTTAGTAGTACTTTGCGACGCATTTTCTCTCAGCAATAAATTAAGGCTATAATATTTTTCGTTGATTCACTTTCATTAGTCCGAGTGTTCAAATAACTACACTTAGTATGTATCAATAATAAGCATTTATATAGGCAATTATAAACAAAATTAGTAGCGATATTTATTACGTATATTGGATAGTAGTTGCTTGCTATAATCCCAATGTTGGACAAAGATAATAAATAATAATAAGATAGATCTGCATGTGTAAGGTACATGGATTTAGTCTGCTTCATACACTTAGCATTACATACTTTCGCTTAACACACGCGGTTTATAGCAAAGTACTTCTGTTATAGTTTCTTTTCCATATCTTTTAAAAATGTATAGCCAACTTTGTTAAGTTTGCATTGATTGTATTTAAATTATTATAAAATGCAAATTAAATAGTAAAATAAATAGTAAATAAAAAAAGAGCCATATGTGGCATCTACAATTTAAGCGTGATTCCCTGCGAGAGAAATTTAAGGAAAAAAGTATTTTTACATCTGCTGAACAGTATCTTTTTTGTACATAAAAATATAAAGAATTATAAAACGATAGGTGAAGTATATAATAGACAAAACAGGAACCGACATAAGCTTGCGACTCCTGCTTAGCGCCTAGCAAAAGTACGTAAATTGTTTGTGGGTTTGGGTATAAGATTCTATAATAAAATTCCGAAATCAATTTTAACCTTGCCATTACAACAGTTTAAAAACACTGTTAAAAAGAAGCTAATACAGAAAGCCTACTATAATGTTGAGGATTACTTAGATGATAAGGATGTGTGGATATAGGTGCACTTCTACCCTGTACAAGACAGTAATTATTAAATGTAACTAGTTATATGATTTATATTTTAAAAAGAGCAATCGCCGAGTTTCTTGCTGGCTCTTCTCGGTAAACACAGCTTCCGAAACAGTAGCATAGTTGACGATTCAAAAGCACTTGTTTACAAGTTTACTTGAATAAATAATATTTTAAATTTGAATTTGAATTTGAATTTAAGTTTTTATTAAGTACTTGTTTTAGCAAAATAGTTTAGTTGAGTAAAAATGTTTTAATTGAATAAAATTGATAAAAAAAAGTAAAGTAACGGACCGTTACTTTGCCCACTGCTGGGCTAAGGCCTCATCTCTCCGTATTTGGAGAGAAGGATTTGAACTAAGACCTACCACGCTGCTCTAATGCGGATTGGTAGGTTACACAAATCCCTAAAATTCTCTAAAGATATGCAGGTTTCCTTGCGATGTTTTCACCTTCACCGAAAAGCGTGTCATAAATTGCAATTATCAATTACACACATAAGTTTTAATTGAAAAACTCATTGGTGCCTGCCCGGGTTTTGAACCCATGATCGTCTCTAGAGAGTCGCACGGTGTTACCGCTAGGCTATCACAGCTTTTTAAAGTTGATTATTATCTTTAAAATAAAAGACTTTTTAACTGAAAATACATCTTAAATCAGAATTTTAAAAAGGCGGCATTAGAATATTAAAAATGGCAAAAATTTGCTATGGCCTAAAGCTTCTCGTGTGATTTATAACTAGTAATGGGAATAGAGAATGATTACCTTGATTCAGCAACCTCGACCCGAGTCATAAGTTTCACAGAACTAAGGTGCTCCTAAATTTGTTGGTTTATCTCCCCTCGGAGGGCCGTTGTTACCACAAACGTCTGATGATAATCGTTAACCTTAAATTGTTTGTTGTCGGAAATTACTAACCTGCGTAATTAATTTCTAAGACTAATACCTGTGATGTAAGGTTAGCTCTTATAGGTAGGTATAAGGTTATTTACATTTTCATAATTAGAAAACTCTATTAGGATTTTTTGAAAAGAATTACATATAATTCTTAGAATACTACTTTACACTTTTCGAACTGCCTTCATATATGTTGTTAGCCATAACGGCTTTTATAGTTATTTATAAAAGTAAGTGTTACTTTAAGGAATTTCATAACACAAAAATTATGATTTCTATCATTAATTATTTTGCTATAATCCGGGTTTGTTAAAAAAATCTATGTAATACTAAGTGCAGGAAGCAAAAACCGATCTCATACCTTATACATGCAGGATTAGTAATCGCACGTTTTATAAAACACCACCACCAACAGCACACTATACTACCACTACACACATTCACTACATCAATTTCAAGGATCGTTCCTCCTCGAAAACCGTAACATCATCAGGAGCTAAGCTTCATCATAATCATCCTCCTGCCCTTATCCCACTTTAGGTAGGGTCTGCACAACATGTTACAAACATGTTGTCACATGATTTGGCTACGTATTTTACGACCGGCCGCCTGCCTGCTTCTCAACTTACCTTGGTCGCCTTTTACGACACCTCGGTAAGAGATGAGGGTGGTCTATTCTACTCAGCCGGATACCACACAGCATAGTACACGGCAGCTAAGCTTCATACAATATTAAAAATATTCTTTATACAAGTTTACTTGATAAATTTGTAAACAAGTGCTTTTTTGAATCGTCAATATCTACTGCTGGTTCGGAAAGCTTGCATAGCATGAACCATGTCACAGATTCTTTTTAACAAACGCAGATTAAAGCAAAATAATTGTATCATAACTTTTGGCTTTTCCAATGTCTATGGGCGGGAGATGCGAGAACAAAAGTATAGAGGAGGTCACAAAATGCACAGTTTAAAGCGAAAAAGCTTTACCTATTTTTATGTTTTGCAACAAATGTGTGAGAAACATGACAAGCTTTGGAACATAGCAAATTGTTTTGTAAACTGGAAGACTTCGTATTTGTATTCCCCTGTTTATGATTAAGAGAGTAATCTAATTTGATAATCTAATCAACATAATTGAAATTGTTTTTAAATCCCAATTGATTTAATAACCATCATCTGTGACTTATACCGATTTTTTTAAGACAATAAATGCCTGGGATAGTCTAAAGCATGGGTGAATATTTTCAGTAAATATCACAACCATTTGGTCATATATAGAAATCTTGAAATTGGACTAATAACTTTTACTGGATAACGCAATTTATTATCGTTATTATATCGAAGCTTAATAAAATTGCCTCGATTCGAACGACGTTAGCTAGTAAGCTAACGTCGTTCTTAGGAGAAGCCAGACCGCGGTTTAAGACGATGTGTAGTGGTGGGCTGATGGTATGACTGTGATTAGTCCTCTCGCTGTAGGAAATTTTTTTTCGACGACAAAGGCGTATATAATATGTGTCTGTGTTTGCGATCGTTATTTGATCGTCATGTTCATATAGGACGCACTTTACCTATATTTCCCAATTAGAGGTGTAGGTGGAAGCTACTGTTATAATTAGGTGAACCTCAGCTTTCTCAGAAACAGACTTTGAAAAGCGCTTATGGTGCGAACGTATAGGTCTCTATGGAGGTCAACGTTCCGCATGAACCATACCATGAACCATCATGAGTACCAGTAGCAGTCCGCATGGATCGTTGTTATTTTGCGCTTATCGAGCGCGTGCGTTCCTTCGATACGTGACTACGACGTACCTTTTCATCTATTACCTATTGTTCAAAGTACATATATGCCCAAGTCTGGACACATGCCCTTAGGCTACTTTAAATATCTCATGAGGAGAATTGATTCTCTGTATTGTGATTTTATACCGTTTATTGAACAGTTGCTCTTGGCATGTGATTTTAAAAAATCCTTGGTTTTTTTTAGGTATTAAGAGTTAATTTTTTTACTGGCAAGCTTCGTACGTGACAGCGATCAAGCACTATATTTATCATACTATATCCCGCGATTACATTCGCGTCAAATAAGTTTTAAAATGCCCTTACTATATATTTTGAACATTTCAAAAAACCAGATTTTTAGTCTTTTAATGTTAACTCTGTACACAATTTACAATACTCGTAGTCTTTACAAAATTTTGTTAATATTACTTTAACGAAATAATTGTGTATGCGAAACACACAAACAGACTTACACTTTTATAATATAACATCGGTGGGTACCAACTTCACCACCAAATGTCCAATTAATTGAATTTCCTCTCCTACATGGCGCACATTTCCGCGCCATTTAAATAATATTAAGATTGCAAGAAGACTGCAGTTATTTGTATGTGAAAAATTTATTAATAATTATCGTTTTATCGCTTATTTATTATTATCGTTTTCAATTATATTATTGTGTCTATTTAGTTCGTCTTAAAAGTAAATCCAACCGTCAAGGAAACAAGAGTTTTCCGGGTGCTTCATCAGAAGTTTGAAAGCCGCTGGAGCTATAATTTTAAATTGAACTTTTACTTAATGATTTCTATTAGGACGGAATTAATTCTTGTTACCGTTTTCATAACTTTCAGTGTATAGCGGTACAACTTCAAAAACAAATGAAAAAAAAATCGGCTTTAACTTTCTGTAAGTTAAAATACGTAACTGTTAATTTATTGAGTACTTGTTAAATCGATTCAAGTGGGCCGGTGATGAATTAATTATTAATTACGTAGTGTCGAACGCGTTATGATTACCTGCGAGGTGTCAAGCGCGAGCCGTCGCGACGGCAGGGCGGGCGGAAGCTGCGTCGCATCCCGCCCGGCGGTCGGCCGGCGCCCGGTGCAGCGCGCCCCCTGCCGCCCGGCACCCGCCGCCCCGCGTCCCGCCCGCGCGCCCGCACCACCTCGCACTACGCAAAGCGCGTGCGCCCGCCGGCCGGCGACTCAGTTCAACGCCGCGACGCGATATAGTCACACGTGCGTTACGATACACGATCTCACGCGGCGTTCGAAACGATCGAACGCGCTCCACCAATTTTGATACCAGTGACTCGAGAGGGAAACCTCTCGTAAACCGACAAGATTGCGTCTCAAGTGGAAATGCCCTCGAGCCTGTTCGGCGAGCTCGGCGGCGGCGGTCTGGTGGAGGACCAGCGCGCCTTCCAGCTCGCGCTCGAGCTCAGCATGCTGAACTTCGGGGATGCCCTGCCGACCACTAATCCGCTGGCGAGTCCGCTCGGATTCGCGCCGCCGCCCGACGACCGCGCCAAGAAATCGCAGAACATGACGGAATGCGTGCCCGTGCCGTCCTCGGAGCACGTCGCCGAGATCGTCGGCAGACAAGGTAGGCCTTGAGGTTATGTCTTGTCGGATTTTCGCCACCCTTACATAAGGGCGCACGTGTCGCGCCGGTCCGCTTTTAGGTTATGTTCGATCCCTCGCGAGACTACTACGGTAGGCTAGTCGTTTCCCCGCCTGCGATGTATTTGTTTGTTTACCCGCAAGTATGCCGCAACACCGCAGTGTTATTACCTCGCTATGTACCTCGTAGCCGTATGAATTTAATGCCGTAGAACGTAGCCTTAAAACGTAGGCGAACGCACGTAGGAACCGAATAGACCGTGCATAATGAATAAATTATTGTGCAATGTGATTTCCCATGGTGCAGTCCCTCTTAATTTCTCGGTTGTAAAGTGTGGTTAATGCCATAGCAAAGACCTCTGTGAAAAAACTACGATCTCCTAATTAAAAGGCAAGCGACGAACAAAAAATGATACCCTTAGGGATGTTGGTAGGTTTTCTCGAGAGTGCCGTAAAAAATTCCGACAAAGCGTTCGACGCCGCCTTATCTGGGACTAATTTTTTGAAATGTGCACCGGATTTGCGAAAAAAACTAATTGCATGGCAGTTTGGTGAGATTGTTTCGTGAGTTATTTTCCTGGCGTTAATGGTGTATCTTATAGTTGTGGCTTTTGTGTGCTATCTACCCTCATATCGAATGATTAACTGCACGTCGTCTTTTGTATCATATACAATTTTCATTCCTTTAACTAAAAAAGTTATGCATGAAACATAAAATGCGATATTCATTGTTTATTTACCTTGTTTTCTCACTTTATGAATTTCTTGACGCTTTTCATTTTACCCTTTTATATATCAATTTTAACGTATACTTTCATGTAAAATAAACGATAATGATTAAAATAAATAAAAATAGATAGAATAAGAGATTTATAACATTTTCAAAAACTAATCGATAGATAAGTTTTTTTTTTTTTTTAATGTATCGTAATTTAATAGTTTTATTAATTAAAATACAGATTCGTTTAAAACTGATTTTATCTTTTCATTTTGATTTCCACAATTACACGTCTGTTTTGGTTCGCGTAACAAACTTGTGATAACAATAACAAATTCATATAATGTGAACAGTAAACAGGTATTTTGCAAATTAATAAAAATATATAGTATGAATAGCCTTTTTACATAAGTAATGGAAGTTCTTTATGTAAGTCTAAAGTCATGTTATTTGCTTATTTATCTTCGTTACTAGTGTATTTATCGTATCTCTTTGATGGCGGCACTTCGGGTATTACACTCCGTTTAATTACCGAATTGTATCAGTATACATTTGCATTAATTAAACGCTGCATATCTAATTGTACGTACGTAGTAAATGTACTTAGCTCGTAAGTAGCTATTTACCCGTTCTTTTATATTTATATACTAGAGGTCATAGCATTACAAACACCAGGAAAACATATTTTATTAGGGTTACTTTGCGGAATTCCACAATACAAATTTAATTTTAGAATTATATTGCTAAGTATTTGTTAAGAAAATCTATTTAATTTAAACTGCAGAAGAAAAATGTATAAGATTTGAACGGATTTTGCTTTCTACATTAAGAATTAAATAGATTTTCATTAACAAACGCGGATACTGGAAAAATAATTCTATCATTACTTAATAATTGTACCACGTTAACTTTTCTAATCATATGAAGAGTGGAAGCCATCGTCCAGCATTAACTAACAGCTCGGTACACACAGATGGGTTTGAGAGCATGGTGGGTCATAGCGTCGTTTCGATCTCTCATTTTACACCTCTTAATAGCAATTTCTTCTTGAATCTCATTACGCTTCTGAAGTTAAATTAGATTTTTATAACTTTTTAAGCTTATATTAAAATTAGGAATCTGCGTGAACTTTACTCATAACAATATAAATTAGAGCTGCGCGTGCGCATCGTTTTAAAGTTCAACAGTATGAAGTTAGTTCCAAATAGAATAAACATCTGCGCATGCGCATCTATAGAAAATTTAAAAGAGTGAAGTCAGTTATGTTTAAATAGTAGTGTGCAGAATGCCACAAATCAAAATAGCGTGAAGTTAGTTATGATCAAAAAGTTTAGAAAACCTAAGCACTTAACTTTTTAACGAGCACACGTTTAAAAGATAAGATATAAAGGTTAAAGTTGTTTTACACCTTATATTGAATTTAAGAAAAATTGTGAAACGTTCATACAAAGTGGAATTAAAATTTGAACACAAAAGTATATCTATAATATAAGTGTATTTAACGAGAAAATATATTGGAATCTCATGAACAAATTGCACAATGCAATAAAAAAAATACATTTTATACCGCATAGAGAAAAGTCGCTATTCACTATTGTGACCAACAATATTGCTTATTTTAGGATTTGGAATATGAATCACGTCAGAGTATTTGTTACATGTGTAAGATGAAATACACAGGTGGACATACCATAGTCACCACTAATGGTTGACCAGCCGAGGCGCGTGAACTTTACCAGCGGATTCACTATAGAATTTCTATGAAAATTTTTATGCCTTTTTTAATGTTTACAAATCGTTAGCCTCCTATTTTTAACTACGAGGAGAGGAATGCTTTGATCAGTATTAGGATAGAAGCGGGCTGTTATTACTTTAACTTAATTATTGGTTTAATATAATTCAGTTAGTTGGACTCAATAATTAGGTAGCTTTATGTTCAAAAAGAAGTTCAAAACTTGAAACTTTAAAGGTTCAATTATTTGTGTTCCTGGTTTGAGAATCATATTCCTTTATCTATAGAAGTATGCGTTACTTTGCGGGATTCCACTCTACAAAAGTAGAATTATTTTGCTATAATTCGCGGCATTTTACAAAATTATGTGTGAAGTAAAATACCTACGTTCTCATACCTTATACCAGAATTAGTAAAAGCAAATATCACGAAACACAACTATCGCCCTATACACATTCACCTAACAACCGTTTCGACCCGTAACCGGAGCATCGTCAGGAGATAAGTTCCACGACAAAATTGCAAAGCGATGGATCACCATTTGATTTCTGATAATAATGGATTTTGGTTCCTTCATAGCATTACTTTGATTGTCTTAAGAAACGCGGATTATATGAAAATAATTCCATTATTACTTTTGTATCGTATTCCCACTATATCCAATCAGGTTGGTGTCACTAGCGCGCATATCCCTTGCTTTTTAATGAGACTTGCGATAGAGGAATTGCATTCCGGTGAATGCCCTTTGACGTATGTACTCTTAACAACTCGTCTGCGAACTCACTAACTTAGTCTTTTTTATTATTTTTAAAGTGGCACTACATTTCACGAAGGTTATTCCGTACCTAAGGGAAACGAAAAATTTCACAAAATAAGTTTTATGAATGAATATTTAACTACTAAGCATTTAAGAAGCATGATATGACTTAATCTTGCAGTACGATTTTTGTCGTGGAGCCTATCCTCCTGATGATGCTTCGGTTTCCGGGCGAAACGATCGTCGAGATTGTGGTGGTGGGTGTGTGTGCTGCTTTTGTGTGCGTTGTTGCTGGTGAATTGCGCCTTGGGGTGCATGTGGTGGCTGGTCCTGCATGTATAAGGTGCGTAGATTTTGCCTGCTTCATACACATTGGCTTTGCATACATTCACTTAACCCGTGCGGATTATAGCAAAGTAGTTAGTTCTGTTATATTACTTAATCTTGCTTAATTCTTTTTAAAAAGTACAGATCTTTATCCAGCCGTGTGATAGAAACTGGTACAATACTAATAATAAATAATAAATACATACATTTATGTGACATTTGCGTTATGTAAACACAAATCTATATTTGTATTTATGTATGTTTTTAAAATTATACCACATAGTGCCGTGTGGTATCCGATTGAATAGAATAGACCATCCTCATTTCTAACCGAGTTGTCGTAAAAGGCGACTAAGGTAAATTAACGTCAGGCAGGCGACCGGTCGTAAAAAATTAGCCAAATCATGTGACAACATGAATTTTGTAAGGTTTTTACTAAAAAGTATGTAAGTAAAGTTCTTCCGTTCTTCATCTCGACTCAAAAATCGCAAAGCGCAGCAATTACTTTGCGATTCTATCATGGAGCCTATCTCCTGACGATGCTTCGGTTACGGAGCGAACGTTGAGATTTTCGAATGTGTTTAGTGCTTGTGTAGTGTGCTGTTGTGATAGGCGTGGTAACTAATCCTGCACATATAAGGTAAGAGAACGGTTTTGTTTCCTACACTTAGCATTACAAAGACCCCCTTAACAAACGCGGATTATATCAAAATAATTATATCACAACTTTTGTATGAAAATAACGATAATTTGGAAATAACGATGATTCTTTGTTCACGATAAGCAACCACATGTTATGAATTGTTATACTAAAATACTCGACGCTCAGACGGCGTAACAGAAAGCTGGAAACCTTTCCCAAGAACAATAATACGAAATTATAGTCAACTTATACATATACACGTTGCATTTCCAGCCGACTCGTAAAAGCAAAGCAAAAAACAGCCCAGCGGCGACACATGAAACCTTGTCTAACTAAACTGCGGTCCTCTTATTCGAGACCGAAGATCGTAACGGCAGCAACCGAGTATTGCGACATGGTACCAACTGTGAAACATTTTGTATAGTAATGTAGGTTATATCGCTATATTTAGGTCTCGTTCTAACTGCAGTTTGTTTGTATGTTTTAGTTCCCTAATAGTTCGTCTTTCCTTCTTCGTCTGTATAATAATAATTTTATGATATTATTTGATTTTAAATATGTGATTTAAAAACGATTTAATATGCACATATTCAACAATAACTTATATTGTCTTTATATTGTCTATGAATTTAGGGTTAATAATTTGTGCTTATATTTACGTTTTTGTACTATGATTTTGATAAAATTATTTTCTAATTATAAATATACGATAATTAATATTGTATTGTTTTGGAATGGCAAATAACTTAATGTTGCTCTGTAAAATAGATGAACGAAAGTTAAAGTTATTTTGTTAGTTAGTTAGTTTGACTAGCCCGTTGGCACAGTGGGTAGTAACCCTGTCCGCGGGTCGCGGGTTCGATTCCAGCAGAGGGCTAACATTTTCTACAAACAATTTGTTGGTTCTTCGAGCCTGGATGTGTATTTGTATTCAAAATTATATATATAGTATATATACCAGCTGTCCGTCACCTATAACACAAGCATTAAGTTACTTACTTACTTTGAGGACGGACGATCGTGTGTAAGTGTCCCATATATTTATTTATTTGTTTGAATTGCCAATTCTTTTTTATTTATTTTACTCATATAATACTTATAATATTTACGTTACAAGATTTGTGACTAGATTTTCAATTTCTAATTTTGATAGATTTATTTTCATATTTCATGGAGATTACATATCTCTAATGGATTATAGCCAAAAATAAGTTAAAGAATATATATTATTTACATAAATATAATTTATTATTATGATCTGCGCTAAGTTTATAATAATTTGAGCATGAAAATATTTGAATGTACCGTCTTCATTGTATGAATGAATTAAGTTTTATAGATAGGAATATACAATATTATGGAGATTATTTTACTTTTCTTATTGCCTAACTCGTAAAAAACTTCCAAAATTTCCAAGAACATCCTTAGAATTAAACTTGTTTTGGTGTCCTGAGTAGGCACAATGGTAGAATGGTAGAAATTCAATACGTACTTACAAATGAACGAGAGTTTTTGCGTGAAGGTCCATCATAAAAGAGATTTGCGTTCGCGTTACATCTACCTGAGAGTTTTTTGCAAATATTAAGATTTAAGTAAGCTTGCTTAGTCTTGTTTGGAGAATTTTTAATCTACTACCTATTTTGTTATTATTAGAAATGAGTAGTGTTGTGGTTTGGTTGAATTAATAATTGTTAGACTGCAAAAAAGTTTTATAAAAGGAATAAAGATATTTTTTTATAAGAACTCTTATTTCATTTGTTTCTTTTCACCGCTACACAGCGTAAAAATTAAACATTAAAAGATTAAGGAATAAATTGTGTCAATTTTTTATATTTCAATATACTAAATGTTATTATAGTGTGTAGACAAGGAGTCAAAAAAATATATATTCTTACGAAATCAGTTAAAAGAAAGTAATTCAAAGAAACTCCGTAAAATAAAATTAACATATTTTTTGTATTATCTATGAAAATTGCTAAAGACAGTTGCTTAACAAAAATAAATTGAATCTTATGGATATTTTAAAATTCTTCTCGAAACATAATTATGACCTTTAATATCCACGAATATAATACGAGTTGAATGTAAAACAAGAACATCCTTCGAATCATCCATAAATTTTTCCACTACCATTTTGGACCTTATCCCACTGAAATAGTAGTAATAATATGTCTGTTTATAGTAGTTTATGCCAATGACATGTGTTTGAGACAACGCAATATACCAAAAGGAGGTTGTTTAAAATTCTCGCGTTTACGCGCGGACACGCCGTGACGTCACGTCCGGTCGTCATCTACCCGCAGCGGGCCTATCGATAATGTCGATTGTCGATGTACGATTGTCTCGATGTCGATCGGACCTCCTGTCGGCACGTTTGTTGTTTTGATTTGTAGTTGCGGACCGTGCCGTGTTTTGCATCTTGTGAATTTGATGTTTCGCAAGGCAAACGATGTCAATATATGCGGCTTACATTAAAATCTAGTTTTAATATTCCAGAATTAAGTGAAGCTAACAAATAGAACGCGTCTATTATCATATTTGGCTTTGAATTAAGTTGGGCACAAAACCGTTCCAAATCTACTGTGTTAGTAAGTAATTCATCCCCGTCCGTCACGAGCCGGTTTTAGTGACGAGTCGCTAGGACCGGTTCCACATCAATGACTGCCAACCCCTCTTTCGGCCTCTGTTTACTTCACATCTTGATAGTCATGTTTTTGTATACAATAACTCTCAATTTTGACGTTATCCGACCGTTTAGGTTGTTGCACGGACACTGCGTTAGTTGACTGGAAATGCAAGTTTAAAATATAAAGTTTTTTTTACAAACTTAGTGTTTTATATATATCTTATAACAACACCGAAATACGTGTTTACTTAATTCCTTTAATTATCTTAAATAACATTTTGAGAAACTAAAATGAAAGAGAAAACAATCTGGTAAATCACACGTGTGAGGAGCGTGTACTAAGATCGCAACATTGCCTAGGCGGTGAGAGGAAATCGACAAGATTCGCAATGTAGTCGGCGTGCGTTCCGGTCGACGCCACCACGGTCAGGGTCAAGGCTTCGGCTCCTACTCACTTCTACACGCCTAGTACACTCGCAGCTTGCCGCCCGTCTTGCTCTCTCTATAACGAGCGGAAATGGAGCGATACGAAAAGCGAACTTGATGGATGTTTTATACCAGACATAATAAGCGAAAGGTCGTATAAACTACCTAACCTATATTTTATACCATTATCATATTCTAACAATGATTTACGTGTATGCTTAAATTCATACAAAACTAATAACTGTCAGATTTAAGGGGTCACTGAATCGCTTGTTAAGCTGCGCGAGTGGTTATTACTAACAAGATTACACAAATCTCTATGCGTCGACATTTTTGAATGAAACTACTTTAGTAAAAAATAGAGGAGCATGTGTCTCAGCGCGGATACGTCCCGAAATTCCACGACCCCGTTTTTTATGTTGCTTGACAGATGCATTCTGGAACGCCGCTAACCACATCTTGCGTCCTTATCGCGCTTTTCTAAATGAGATCTACGGCTGTGTATCAACACAGACGATTTTAAGAGATATTTTAAGGTACATATCACTTCGCCCCGTCTCTTTTGCTCGCGGGTTCCGATGGCGCCATACCGCTGCTCCGGGAAAGGAGACGCTCTAACTCGCTTCTGTTTGTATTGTACGTAGGAGCATTCAAACATAGGAACACTTTGTTTCAATAGACGAACACGCGGTTGATCGCAGTGTACGTATGATATCAGATCGTAACAAGTTGCAAAAGAATACTGTGACGTCACAGTGAGCTGGCACCCCCACGTCTGCGAAACTTAGGGACCCTAATGAATGACTTCCTAATTGCCGCGGTAGCACGAATAAACCCGTAATCCGCCGCGAAACGCGTTCCTCCGTTAAATTCTAGACCTTGAGTTCTTTTGTTTGTAAGTTTGAAATTGAATGTCGGACTGCTCGCTGCGTGTACTTGTGGACGCCAACGATTATTTATGGTACAGTTATTGAGTCTTAAACGTCAGCACTCGGTGAGAGGGAAAAGGATCTTATGTTATGTTCTATTGGTCCTAGTGTTGTTTATCAGAACCCGTTTGCGAGGTCTTTTGTTTGACAGCACGAGCCGTAGTTGTAGGGCGACAAGTCGATAAGCTTTCCGCACTAAAGTTGACAACAATCTATCTCGGAGTGTCAGGCGCCGCCACGAATTAGACTCACTCCCATTTCGATTTACTTCTCATCCACGGATCGTAATAAGCGTCCATCCCGCGGGCCACTTTCATTATTGTATTTCTGCACGCCGTATTTCTTCGAGAACTATGCGATGGGCAATTTCTGCTCGGGATTAATTTATTTGTCGCGGACTACATTATTGAACGATAAAAAAGTAGTTTCTCTTATGCAGGTTTAATGGCAGGATACAATGCCATCAAGTTGATACGAGTCAAAGTCCGTAACGCGCAGATGTGCGAATTGTCGGTAAGAATGTGCCCGAACTAGCTGCCAACACATGTCTGTAATCCTGGTTAATATTTTTGTAACAGTACATCGACAATTGACATTTAACAACGCTCGTAAAACGTTAATTTATAAATTAATGATCGATCTGTTTTAAACGATTAAGTCACAATAACTTTGAACAAGTATTCTCCAATTTTTATTGTGCGAAAATTATGATGAAAGTAAATTATAAACTTCAATACTTTTTCAAATTGGATGCCACCTCCAGAATCTAAGCAAGCAAGCACTTACTAAGTATCCTACCCATACCTACTAATCTGCAAGCATCCAAGCGACTCGTTATCTCTTGAAAAGTAATAACTATATTTTTTAATAAACATTACTAGAATTATATACTGATTGTTAATAAAATATAAAAATAAGTAGGTATATAATTATAGAACATCTTAACCTTTAAAAGTTACCTCTCGTATAAATTGTGCCCACGTGAAATTTATATTTAGATAACAAGAATATTCAGAAATTATTAAGCTAATATATGAATTAATAACATCAAAATAAGCTAAATATTAAAATTGATTTTTCTTTTCATCTCAATGACAGTGAGTGATGAAAATGTATGTATCATTATGATGAGATATCCTCTAAACAAAAACAATAAAAACCTTTAGTCAATTGTATTAGTCAGAGTAAGTTATTGAAGTGGTTTTTCTTAATTATTTATGATAACCTAGTGATCTACAATAATATAATAAAATTAATCAATTGTTATCAACACAAACAAATTAACCGCTAAAAATAAAAATAGCACATTAAAGAACTAGTCTTTATGGTAGAAGAAAATAGGCACACATTGTTGGAGTTGTTGCAAACGTTCCTAGATGGCAGCACCAGTTGATTACATCGCGCTAATTTTTGTCAATTGCAATTATCATAAGTATAGACTTACAACAGTGTGAGTCCGATACAGTCCACCACAGCGCGTCGCTTTAAGCCGAGGTCCGGCCTCACAGGAGGCACCCTTAAGGCGACGCTCCCAGGATGCTGCGAGCCTCGTTCGAGACTCGCTCTCCCAGTTTACACCCCCGGCGATCCTTCTGCGCTCGCCCCCTCTCCCGGTGACGCTGTAAGAGCCATTTCGGCTATCAGCATTAGTTAGTGTCCGAAAAAAAGAAAAAAAAGAAAAAAACAGTGACGGGTTCGAAATAGAATGTTGTGTAGTTCTCATTCGTCAATTCAGTACATCATAGGGTTCCACCATCCACGTTCAGCACTGAACAAAGGTCTCTTCACATCAAAAATCATTTAAAATACCTTAATTTTATGTATTAACATAAAATTAAGATAATTTAAATGTTTTTTAATATATTATTGATATTATTGATAGGTATTAACCTATCTGCACACCTATAATAGCTAACTCAACGTCTTATCATAAAAGTTAAGTTTACCATCTGCTTGTAACCGTCGCTCGTTTAAACCGTTTCTTACAACCGTCGTTTCACACCTGCCCGCGGCCTTAACCGTGTCTTCAAATTATTGATAGCAGAATAATATACATACAATAACCAGTATTATGGTAAAATTTAATATGACTTGTTAATCATCGATTATATAATAATCGATTTCTATCAACAATTGCAATGAACGTAAGAAATAAATTATTAATTATCAAAATGTATGGAATAATGGGTTTGAAAATGTTGTATTAACTTTTTTTTTAAATATTGATATATTTTTTAAAAACGGGTTTAATGAAATATGTTAAAAATATTAAACATTAAATAACCTTAGTTTGATTCAAATGACGCGAATATTTTACTACACTTTCGGAATGTTTAGTTGATTATGCAATATATCACAATTATGTCAGTCAACAATAGTATTATGATTTCCAATGAATTCAAATGGATATTCCAATAAAATAAAGTCTAATAGTAACTGTGATAAATTGCAATTATCAATAAGACACATAAGTTTTAATAGAAGAACTCGTGACCACCTCGAAAGAGTCGCATGGCCTCACCGCTTGGCTATCATAGCCTTTTTTGACCAAGGAATACAAGATTTTTTAAATTATTATTAATATTATTTATTTTAAGGATAGCCTATTTAACAAACCATTTAATTAAATACAGTCGTAATACTAAAGAATAGGTTACCACGGTTTCAATTACGAAACTTTATTCTAGTGTCGGGCGGGCGTGCATAGTTGTCCCATTGATTTATTTATCTATACTCATTATAAAAAAAAGTCTTAAAAAGCTGTCTGTCTGTATGTAATCGATTTTCTCAAGATCTACTGAACGGATCTTTGTATGGTTTTCACCAATAGATAGTGGAATGCTTCCAGATGGTTTAGGTAAATAGTACATTTCGGTATCATGTAAATTGTGTTAAAGAGATCGCGCAGTTGTTAAACAACTTACTTGCTGGGAGCTTTATGCCCGATTTCACCGACATCCCCTACAATTTAAGAGACCCCTATGTATATTTAGGGGACGTTTAGGAGACTGTTTTCGTTTCACCAACATTTAGGGGTCACTTAACCGCTTAGGGGACTCTTAAATTTGAGGAGTGGATTGTCGACCCCCCAAACCGACACACAACTATAAAAGAAACTACAAGACGAAAATGGACAGTGATTTATTTGATTTATTCGATAATTTAGAAACTATTGATACTATTTTTGACGTGAATAGAAGTCGAAGACCAAAACTTTATCGAAAGCGGCCAAATTATTTTATAAATTTTGATGAAGTAGACTTTTTTAAGAGATATAGGTTATATAAATCGACAGTGTTGTATTTACTAGAAATTATTGAGCCTTATTTGGAATACCCAGATAATAGGTGAGTAAGGACTATTTATTTTATTAGATCTTAGTTTCTTCTCATCTAACTATACTTAATAAGTTGAAAAAATGTGTGTAGTTATGTTTAGCATATTACTGGTATAATTTGCTAAACATAACTAAAATACACAGTTTCATTCGCAAGATGTACACACAACAATTGTAGGCTTTGAAAGATATTAATAATTATGGCGTAGGTAACAACTTGACAGCATTACTTTTAAAATATAGAGTAAAAATCAATGTACACTACCATTATACATAAAATTTTGATCAAAAATATTTAATATTGCATAAAAGAAATAACATAGAAGATATATTGCTTTCCCTTATTTTTATTCAATAGTATAAATTAAAATTTTGCACAAAACCTTTTTATTTCTTATCAATCGTAAATACCGATAGCAAGTCACGCACTATTCTGGTAAAAAAAACGTCACATAGTTAGGAGTCCCATAGTTAGGGGTAACATTCATTGGTGAAATCAAATTTAAGTAAGGGGTCTGTTTAGGAGTCCCATTTAGTTAGGTGTCCCTTAGCAAAGTGATAGTTTAGGGGTTGTTGGTGAAACCGGGCATTAGTCGCGTGCGCTGCGTAAACCAGCAGAGATACGCTAAAGTAATGTACTAGAGAATTGTAGATCTATAAAAATACTACAAAAAAGTCTGCGATAGTTGTCTCTATATGTCACGGTTACTCACAATAACTACTTTTATGTTAAGTTTCGAAAATTCGGGAAAAGTTTCGTAAATCACTGATCGAATTCCACGCGGGCGAAGCCGTTGTTGGCACAGTGAGTTATTAATACTACGCGAATGCAAATGTCTTTACTTTCACACAGTTGAATTGATTAGTTTTTTCCATTCTCTAGTGGTTAAAACTATTTTAATTTACTCTTCGTTAATTGACTTAAATGTTTTTGTTGGGTAAAAATAAAAACCAGATAAGTGCAGGAGCCCACAGAAAAACATAATGTCAACTACGCAGAAATAAAACGTTTTATCGATCCACAATAGGTGTGCCTTTTAAAAGTTCGATCGAGAATTTTTATTGCAATTATAGTCTATACTAAAAATTCTTGTTTCAATAATTAATGCTTATTATGTCGAGTATCTTTTTTTTTCATTATGATTAACATGTGAAATTTTGTTTACAGTATTTTTCGTCGTATTATATATAATCTATATGTATACTTATCTTCTATATTACTTTTATATATGAAGCTGAAGAGTTTGTTTGTTTGAACGCGCTAATCTCGGGAACTACTAGACCGATCTGAAAAATTCTTTAAGTATAAAAATCATTTATCGAGGAAGGCTTATAGACTTTAATATTACATCATGCTAAAATGAATAGGAGAGGAGAAGCAATAAAAAATGTTACGAAAATGGCAAAATTTTAAGCTTGTGTATGTACTACAAAATTGTTCCCCTCTACAAGTTGTACATAAAAATCCGTGATAACAAATGACTAGCTCTTAAGGTTAACCCACTTTAACCATAATTAATATAAATATTACGGTTTACTCAAAAAATAAGACTGCAGTCCACTCGAACGATGTTGCGTTTAAAAGCTAGTGTTTCTATAATTATATAAAGAATTAATATTTATTCTCATTAGAAAGAAAGTTTAGACTTGCTAGTTCTATGATAATTGTTTTGTCGATTGTTTTTGTATGATCAAATAAAAATCAAAATTAGATCAAAATTAAATACATTACAATGTCCTTTCGATGTTTTCCTTCCCCGAAAAGCGTGTTTATAATTGTAAATATCAATCACGCACATAACTTTTGAAAAGAAAAAAAACTCATTGGTGCCTGCCCTAAGGTTGCCAACTATACTGTTAAAAGCAGTATACTGTTTTTCACTGCATATGATTTTTACTGTTGAACAAAAAGTATACAAAATACTGTTTTCTGCTTTAAGTTATTATGAAGTTAAAACCAAATCGAAATAATCTTTAAACTTAAGAGGCCTAGGTTGCGTCTCTAAAAGGTCCGAAAATCATTTGTCGGTCTCGGTAGACGTTTTTATAACAAAATTCCTCAATATTATCTAGACTTTACACAGGTTTCGAAATTATCTTAAAACGATGCTGCTACATAAAGCTTACTATACAATTGAAGATTATTTGAGTGATAGCAGCATATCTTAACTGAAGTCAGCTACGCACCAAGCTGCTACGATTAATTTTGTAACCATCAATCAAATTGTAAAATAATTTATAGAATTAGGCGTTACTTTGCGGAGATCCATAATACAAAAGTAATAATAAAATTATTTTGCTATAATCCGCGATACAGTAAATAGAAAATATATATAGTGTTTAATGTATAGTGGATTATCAGTATTTTCATACCCGGTACGTGCAGGATTCGTAAAAGCACATGCACAAACCTCCACCACTTCCACCAAAATACACAAGCACTACACAGTTTCACTATCACAAACTCAACAATCGTTTCGCCCCGCAACCGAGGCATCATCAGGAGATAGACTCCACGACAAAATCGCAAAGCGAAGCGTTATGCAAACAAGCATTGTTATATAGTAATCGGTTCATCCCCACCTTTACCTCTGAACACGTGCAAAAAAAAAAAAAAAACAAGCTTGAACTTGAAACATTTATCTGCTCGTTAATGAGGGTGCCATTGTTATGCTTAATGATTTCTAATTGTTCCAAAATATTCAATTTTAAGCTTTTTTCGCAGGTGTGCAGTATTTCGAAACAATGGTCATTAGGAACTTTATGACCGTTTTCTAACAAATGTTTCGCGAAATGTGAATTTTGTGGCTTATTATTCCTGAAAGCGACCATATGTTCTTTAAAACGGGTTTCAAAATTACGACCAGTCTGACCCACATATGTATCATTGCATTCAGGACATTTTATTTTGTAAATACCACTCTTTTTCGGGCTTTCTAATTTGTCTTTATTATTGCATAATATCTTTTGAAACCCGTTTTAAAGAACATATGGTCGCTTTCAGGAATAATAAGCCACAAAATTCACATTTCGCGAAACATTTGTTAGAAAGCGGTCATAAAGTTCCTAATGACCATTGTTTCGAAATAATGCACACCTGCGAAAAAAGCTTAAAATTGAATATTTTGGAACAATTAGAAATCATTAAGCATAACAATGGCACCCTCATTAACGAGCAGATAAATGTTTCAAGTTCAAGCTTGTTGCACGTGTTCAGAGGTAAAGGTGGGGATGAACCGATTACTATATAACAATGCTTGTTTGCATAACGCTTCGCTTTGCGATTTTGTCGTGGAGTCTATCTCCTGATGATGCCTCGGTTGCGGGGCGAAACGATTGTTGAGTTTGTGATAGTGAAACTGTGTAGTGCTTGTGTATTTTGGTGGAAGTGGTGGAGGTTTGTGCATGTGCTTTTACGAATCCTGCACGTATCGGGTATGAAAATACTGATAATCCACTATACATTAAACACTATATATATTTTCTATTTACTGTATCGCGGATTATAGCAAAATAATTTTATTATTACTTTTGCAAATTGTAAGAAATAATTTAAAAAATTCTGCCGAGTTTTCTTGCTGGTTCTTCTTTGTAGGAGCATATTCCGAATTAATGGTAACTTTAAAAAAAATCATTTTACGATTTAAAAGTACTGAAAACAGTCTACTTGAATAAAGAATATTTTGAATTTGAAATTATTTATATATGCTTTTTCAAGCACTTTTGGATCATCAAGGTTCAATATGATTAATGGAGCTACTACTTTATAAGATTAGGCGTTACTTTCCCCGTGTGGTAATCCGTATCAAAAAGTTATTCCCGCCTAAATATATGTTGCTCCACAATGTCTTCTATCTTCAAGATTTAGTTGTTCTGGGCGAAGCATTATTAACGTAAACATTCCTCAAAAATTGCACTATCTTTTAGTTAAAACCATACAAAAATCCGTTCAGTAGATTTTGAGAATGTCGATCATATACAGACAGCATTTAGAGACTTGGTTTTATAATAAGTATAGATATAATTTAAAATACAAACTTAAATATCATGGTTTAAGTTATATTTGTAGATTTGTAATGATAATTTTGATTTAAAATATGCTTTTTTTATTAATTTAACAGTCAACCAACTTTGAAGGTAAATTATGGGTCTATATTACTTCCGTATATTTTATTTCAGTGCACATTCACCCCAACGGCACACGATAACTTAAACACCTGGTGGTCTGTTATTATGAGTTTAATCCATTGTAAATTAAATTACTTCCTACATTCGTGTTTTAAATTGTAGCTGTTTTTTTTTGTTATTAGTTTAATGTGTTTTTCTTGTTTTATACATTTAAATTATGTAATTGTTAATAATCTGTTTGATACAGATGGTATCTATCTTTCTCCCGGCATCTGTCTTTCGCAATACCTATGATATGGATACCTTCAAGTAAGAGTGAATAGGCATTTTCGAGGTAAGCGCGTTCCACCTAAGAGTGTATCATCGCTTACCATCAGGCATGATAAAAGTCAAGCGCTCACCTATTACGCAATAGAAAAAAATTCAATTCGGGAAAAAAATTATGACACGCTAATTTCTACGCGAGCCTAGCACAGCACAGCTAGTGTCATATATATTTTGAACTATATAATAGATATATTTATTTATCTCGAATTAAGAATGCGGAATGTATTTCAATTATCTATTGTGACATAGTCGTATGAATTAGCTAGTTTTTATTTATAGTTTCATTCTACAGGACGCCCTCAGGGCGCACCCGGTCGCTCGTAAATAGGAAGGTTGGGTGACTATGCCCATTTATTTCCCTTGACAAAGTTGTAAAGACCGGCAGCACAATCTATATAGATGTGTATACTAGCTATGCGCCTTAGCTTCGGATTTACCTAACTAAAAATATGTAGGTATTTATAAATTATGATATACAATTATTTATATTATAATTTACAAAATTAGTATCGGATTTTTAAGAAGAGAATCACTACGCTGATAAAATCGGAAGTAAACAATTATTTATGCAAAACAAAAATCATTTAAAATATACAAGTTTTTACAAGGGTATTCTATAAAGCTGGATTCGAGAATTCATTTGCTTCAAATAAGTATTAAACTAGCCTCATTTGTGTCTTGTGTCGTCTTTCTGTCGTTGTGCCACAATTATGTATTATTTTACAATTGTCATAAAAAATTATCTATGAATTCATGAATTTTGATTTTCATTAATTCAATGAATTAATAAAAAAAACTCTTAATTTGAATTTGAATATGGTTCGAGGTTTTTTAGTGTGCTTCATACTAAAAAAACTCTTTTCGTCAATAATTTATTAATAAAAGTCGAAATAAATTATTATTGTCAATATAATTGTCATAAAAGATTCTCTATGGTTCGGGGTCACATCACACTAGTGAAAAATAAAAATTGACTATATTCGTCAGTAAATAGGTAAGCATCACACTTAATAACCTTTGCATTGGGAGTTAAAACGCGAAATAACAAATTATTGTATAGCCCACATACACAATTCTTGTCGACAACCGTTTCTCACGATTTGCTCGCAACGGACTAAACAGCTGTCGTACGGTGTTGCCCTTTTTAACGACATTTGAGCAACAGGGTAGCGAGCGATTAAACAAGGGCTTAACACAATCCTTATTCATTTGAAAATTTTGTAATAGACGCGGCTGATGTATTAGGAATACGTAACATCAGACCTACCATGAACTCTTATTGCCACTGCAATGAAGACGTAAACGAAACTGTTTTGCTTTTTCATATCATGACGTCTTAAAGAAGCACACTTTAAGTCGTTAGCGAATGAGCGTTCGGAATTCGTCCTAAGAACATTTGAGTAAAAGAAACAGAGTTATCTATAGTTCATATAACGTAATCCTTTTCAAACATTACGATCCCAATGCAATTCACACATCATGGTACGAAAAAAAAAGCGGTTCGCGATCGTCGTTAACGTCTCCAATTGAGTCGCAATAATAGTTCATGGTAGGCCTGCTGGACAGATGAATTCATTTTTGGCGGTATATTTACAATAAATGATAAAAGAAATATAAAAGGTTACTTACCTAGGCGTTATTTTGCGGAATTCAATAGAACAAAAATTATGATGGACTCATTTTGCTCTAATCCACGTTTGTTAAGAAAATCTATGATATGCTTAGTGTAGGGAGCTAAAGCTACCATTCTCATACCTTATTTATTTTTTTCTTTTTTTTATACGATAAGGCTAGCGCCTGGCTGCTATCTTTCATGATGGAAAACGAAAGATGCTGCCTAGGATGGACCACGCTTGCCAATTAGGTGCCTATTCAGTCTTCTTTTGAAGCTATACAAGTGGTAGGAAACCGGGAATATAGATAGAGGAAGGGAATTCCATACTTTAGCTGTACGCATCAGAAAAGATGAGCTGAATCGCTTTGTACGCATTTTATATATGCAGAATTACTTTCCACACGTATCACAAGACACCGCCACCAACAGCACAATATACAAGCACTAAACACATTCACTACGACGACCTCAAATAACATTTCGTCCCGTAACCTTAACATCATAGGCTCGACGCTTTTGTGACTGTTGATGTTGTAGTAGTGAATGTGTGTAGTGCTTGTGTAGTGTGAATATAGGTGGTGCATTGTGATACGTGCGGTAGCGAATCCTGTATGTGTTAGGTATAACAACGGATTGTGTTTTTTACATTTAGCATTACATCGATTTACGCGGGTTATAGCAAAATAATTCCATCATTACATTCGTATATAGTTATAACAGTTTCGTATAAAGTAAAGTGTTAACCCGACTTTAACTTAAGCAGAGAAGCCGAACCGATGAAACCGTCCTTTTATGTAAATTAAGTAACAAAACGTTTCTATAAAACTTGAACCCCAAGTTAATATTTCCAGTTAACATATGTGTAACGCTAAGGTTGGAAAAACCTTGAGCACAATATTGACAATTGGGAAAAAAATCTCCCAACTACTACTAGGATAACATAGATTTTTGTGATACAGGTAATACAAGACCTTTGCTCAATAATACGAGGTAGGGATATACGATAGTAGGGAAGCCTGATCTTCGATATCGAGTTTAAAAGATCGGAACTTCCGATTAAATGCACAGCTATTCCGAATACTTTTATTTGGAGGCCGAGGACACAGATTTTTTAAATCAAAATAAAATAAAATTTTATACTGAAAATTTCACATGAAACTTAATAAAACACAAAATTAACTGACCAATAAAATAAACAAATTCGAATACAAATGAAAAATAAATAATAGTTAGTCTCAAGTATTAAATAATGAGTTATGTTACTGTTATTTAATTAAACTCAATAGTATCCTTCCTAAATGCATATCTACTGTGAAATACAGAGATTCCATTTCAATTTTGACTCAATATCTTCGCCATAAAATGAATTAATATACACAATCATACCTATAAATTATCCACGCCATATAAAATGACCTTAAAACACAAAAAAAAATCTTATTTCACCCATAGCCATTTCCGACATTATTGCGGACATAATCACGTAGGAATGAAATAAGAATAATAAATAATATTTATACTGTAATTATTGAGTTACGTGCGAATTTGGTGTTCTTGTTAATCATGACTTGACGGGTAATTTTCGAAAGCATAAAATATTTACGCGTAAAAATTATATAAAGTAACGGCCTGTTTGACGTATATCATTGACATACGAGAGATCACAAAAAGCTTGTGAGCCCTGCGACTCAGCAGAGTTAGCAACTCTTTCGTTGGTAATTTATGCTATAATCCGCGAAATAAAAAGTAGAAAAAATATATAGTGCTAAATTTATACTGGACTATCCGTTTTTTCATACCCGATACATGCAAGATTAGTAAAAACACAAGCATAAACCTCCACTACTGCCACCACAATACACAAGCAATACAATCGTTTCGCCCCGCAACCGAAGCATTATCAGGAGATAGACTCCACGACAAAATCGCAAAGCTTTGCGAAAAAGCTATTTACTGTATCGCGGATTATAGCATAATAATTTTTATTATTACTTTGTCTAACTAAAGCTCCCAACAGGCGAGATTTTCCACAACCGCTCAACTTCTTCAACATAATTTACATAAAACCGTAATGTCCTATAACTTAAACCTTCCGGAAGAGTTGCACTATGTTTTAGTATAAACCGTATAAAAATCTTTTCAGTAGATTTTGAGTAAATCTATCACATTCAGCTTTTAAAGAACATTTATTTTATAGTATATAAGTATTGATGCATGTTTTTTTTATATTTATATGAGTTCCTAAGATTAGAATAGATGGACATATAGAATTCCTTTTAATCAAAATTAGAGAAGATGCATTTGCCTACCTGCCAGAATACTTAAATCATATTCTTTAATTGTAGTTTGTTTCATTATAGTTTCCCCATGAGTCATCGCCATCTATGTATTACCAATTTGTTACATGCCGCGGATGCAAGGTTATCAAACCCTTATCGCTTTGGCGGAAACTTGTAACTAATTGTTCCTGTGATTCTTGAGAAATCGAACGAAAACAAGTGTAATGTCCTCAATTTGAACGTGAAGGGTTTTCGTAACGTAAACACGTGTGATATGGTTCAAAGGATATGTAGACGAGATAGCTGTTCTAATTTACAGTACTAATGATAAGGTTGCTTTGCTATTCTTCGCAATTGAAGAAAATATGGTTAGTAAACTGCACGTACCAAATACATGCCATCAACACACAATAAACTTTGATAGCCAAGCGAAGACACGGTGCGCCTCTTTCGAAGAACTTACGATCTTAAACCCCAGGCAGGCACCAATGAGATTTTCTATTCGAACTTATATTACTTATTAATAATAACAGTTTATCACACGCTTTTCGGTGAAGGAAAACATCGTGAGGAAACCTGCATATCTCTAGAAAATTCTAGGGATATGTGCGTCACGAAAAAGCCTCCCTATGAATTAGAGTTATATAAAAATACTCCGATCGCTATATACCTATCTATAGAGGACATACAGACAGACATTTCTATATATCAAGATGATAAAATTATTTTGCTACAACTCACAATTAATTGATGACTTAATTCGATTCCCTGATTAGCATGCCTCGACTTCTGCTTTTATCTATACTATACTAGAGATAATTTCGTCCGTTTCAGGGGCTTTCCCTCTATAACAACAGAAGCTGTAAGATGTGTACCTTGTATAATATCATTTATATTTTACAAGAAATGACACTAATCTTGTGTATAACCTTGTATATAGGTACTGGTATATAAATAGGCCGAAGTCCTTCTTTAGTCCGAAAGTACCTACGAAGTCCTTAATTATTAAATTATAGTTAGTATTAAATTTAAAGTATTTCTTACGTTTTATGTGGTACATAAATAAATAATATATATACACTTTTATTTATGTACTTACAATAATACAATTACTTACAATAATAATATACACCAATAACTTCACAAACTAACTCACATAAATAGAAACTTAACGAAATGTAATAATTGTAAAAATTATAACAAATCAACACAGCAGTGAAACCACAAAAAAAATAGACTACGTTTTAAACGTTTTTATTATATACTTAACGTAGTAAAATCTTACTGTTGGTAGAAAGATATACAGTCAATACAAAGTTCTTCATGTACATTTCTTATCTACGTTCCTTTTTTTTAAAGTGAGATCCCTCGCACTTACTTATTTTTCTTTATCTCAAAGAATCACTTGCGTGTAAAATGTAACGAGGGGCATAATAACTCCACTTTTGAATGAAATAATACAGAGTGCCTTAAGAACTCGTTTGTCCAAGGACAAAAGCATTTCTATCTATATTGTAAAAATTCTTTAACACTCCGAACAAAAGGTGCCCTTTTGTCGAGAAACATAACTGTAGGTACACTAAAATGACCACTGAAAAAAAACTGGCATCTCAAAAGCTCCGACTGCGTTGTTATTAACTCGTGGGGGTTTTAAATTCCGGTGAGAGAAATCTACCTGCCTTATCGATTGTTACCTGCATTATCGCTGTATTATTGGCGATAAATTAAAGCGAATCACCTTTACAGATAGTTAAAATTTAAGAGACAGGTGTATGTGACTTAATTTTTATGTTATTGTTAAAAGATTAGATGGGAATTTGCTTAGTTTCGAATTTGAAGAAGTTTATCTAAATAGCTGATATATTCATGATTTATTTTTTCTATTAATTTGAATCGTAATAATAAAAGACGTGATAACAACAATTACTTCTATAAATATGGTTATACATCCGCCGCGTGGTATCCGGCTGAGTAGAATAGACGACCTTCATTTCTTACCGAGGTATCGTAAAAGGCGACTAAGGAAAGTTGACGTCAGGCAGGCGGCCAGTCGTAAAATCGTAGCCAAATCATTTGACAACATGTTTGTGACAGGTTGTGCCGACCCCGCTTAGAGTGGGATAGGGGCAGGAGGATAATGAAATCTGGTTATACATCGGGTTCAGGTGAAGTGTAAGATGTTAGAAGAAACTCGTTACTTAAACATTTTGATGATAAATTTGTTACATTAGTATTATTCGTAAAGGAGTATGCAATTAACTTTAGAAGGAAGAAGATAAGTAAAAGAATCTATAAAAAGTAATGGAATCTGGAATAGTTAGTTAATAAATGGATACAGATTAACAAATCTTATATCATTATCAGACTCTGTTAATCTGTATTAATGAGTACCTAGTACATATGAATGTACTAGGTACGTCATACATATGAATGTACTAGGTATTCATACATATGAAAGTACAAGGTAATCATAACTTCGCGCATAATAATAAAATATCTCTCATTAGATGCAGTTTCAGAGATGATGAATGGAAATTCAAATTTTCTTTTTCTTTTCGATGGAAATTTCTGAAGATATAAATACCAGGAATATAATAATGCACTCTCAAAAGTTTGACAAGAAGATGAGGTGACTCAAAGCGATTGTTTTCATATACGCAGTGCAGGGTTAGTGACCCCGATATGACGGGGGTGGGGTGTAACTGAATCTTGTTTACTGCGAATAGTGCAGAGCTCATGTTACTTTGATTGACCGGTGCAGTTCTTTTAGAGTTCCCTCGAATGAATTTCATGATATACGTAGGGGGGTAAATGACATTTTTGTCTGGGTTTTATAGAGTTGAATATTTCACAAAGTTTATATATGTTTTTTTCTTAATTGACATTTACATTCATTGAGTGCTTGACGCTGAAAGAAATAAAAATATGTCTGGAGAAATATTAGGCTGTGTCTAATCATCAAACATCCTTACAAATGCATATTTGTACAAATATGCATTTGTAAGGATGTTTACGTGTACACGTAATCATAATATTTGATTTTCCAGTAGTAAACATTTTTTTTTTTTTTTCGAACTGACTGTATGCTGTTAGCCCTAATGGCTTTTACAGCGTCACCGGGCGGGACGGGCGAGCGCAGAAGCATCGTCGAGGTCGCGAAATGCAGGGAGTAGAGCGCAGAAGCTCTACTTAAGTCGGGGAACGTCGTCCTAAGGGTGCCTCCTGTGAGGCCGGACCACGGCTTAGGGCGACGTGTAGTGGAGGGTTGATGGTATGACTTAGATTAGTCATTGCGGCGTCGGAAGGGTGGCGAGAAGCCACGACCGACCGACGTCAGAAAACTGGGACCTCGTCTTCGCCGGCGAAGACGCTGTGTGTGTGTATTACGTGTATCTGTGTTGGCGATCGTTATTTGATCGTCGGGGTCATACAAGACGCTTTTTGGACGCCTATATTTTCGATGGTCGGACCTAACTGGGATGTAGGTAGAAGCAACTGAAATAAGGGGGTTCGAGTGTACCTCAGATTTCTCGAAGTAAGATTTCGAAAAACGTTTCAAGAGGTAAGTAATGGTAGGGAGATCGAGGTCTCTATGGAGGTCAACGTTCCGCATGAACCACGGACACCCAGTGGCTGTTCGCATAAATCGGTTCTGAAGTCTTTGGAACCTGAGCAATCTGACCTTTGAAACGTGCGCGAACGCAACGCTCGCATAGGACATTATTGGTCTTATGCAAGTTTTGTAGAGTGTCACTTTGTTGCGGAGCGACATCTTACTTTTCTTGCATAACATCGGATAAAAGTAGTAAACATAAAACAATTAAATTGTACTGTTAATATTTATCATTATTTTTGATGCAGAAAATTCTGATACGGATCATTTATATATTTTTTTAATTACATTAATTTAAATTTATTACTCTAAATATTTTTGTTTCGTTAGACTAATTTGTAATATTACATATTTACTTACTACTTGATTACCGAAAATTATTGTAGATACAGGCGAATACGACGTTGGTATTTTATTATAAAAGCTAAATTAACGTTTTCCCCATATGTATTTTGAAACAACATGTTTCAGATGTTAGAAACCGCGACTTTATTCGCTTCAACTTAAAAAGTAAAATAATCTCAATTATGTGTTTTTTTTTCATGCTTCCTGTAGGAAAATTCCTAGCTAATTTCATCAATATTGATCCAGCGGATAAGCCTTGTAATAAGCGAGACGGACAGAATGACTGTCGAATCTAAAATCTATTATTTTAGATTTGAAAGTTTTGAAAATTTTTTGTAGCTTATACACACACAACACAGGACTATAAAATGAAGAATCAAAGTTATTTTCGGATGACGTTTTTTCGTATAACCTTTGTTCTAGACCGTGCATCGAGGTCAAATTAATTTATAATTAATTCATCTACTGAACACGCATATATGTTTATCGTACAAGTCACGCTTAGCTTTATTTTTATATACATTCTTCTCGTGCAAATATGTAGGTACCAGAGGTGCAGAAGCACACGGAGGTAGTCGTAACACCGCGTAGTGGGTGGCGACTCTCATGTAAACCGATATTTCCCTCGTGAAAATGTTCAATGGCCGGTATCGAGTTGCCGAGTGGTGCGTGTCAGCCTTTAGATTTTCGTCTCGTATGCTGGTACATTATTTCGCGTCATTAATTATTGTGTACGGTTTTTTGCCCTGAAATGCTCTCATACGCCACCTGCCGTCGGAGGTCGGTGTAATTAGGTAAAGACTGCGCGTTGTCTCGAGAAAAGAGGTCCGTGCACTGGTTCACCTTCAAAGTTTGTACTTATGGGTGTAAACACAAATTCCTTTATCCAATAGGCGAAACTCCTGAGTTAAGTAGTCTCGTAGTTATTTTTTTTGTACAGATTTATAATTTATCATTTCCCCCGACTACTTCAAAACCGAATTAAAGTATTTGAACCGGGTCATGTCAGAAACTGGTCTAAAAATTTGTACCCACACATTGGTTGTAACTTGTGATAACCCACCGGTGACACCGTGTGCCACTTTTAAGGAAGTTACGGATTCAAATCCTCCCACAGGCAGCAATAATTTTTTCGTTTTTGGGAGTTTTCGTTTTCAAGTGAAATTTCAAAGTCGATTATGAAAAATGGACGTTTGGTAAATAATAAATACGTTATGGCCTTAGGTCACGGTTCCGCTAAGAGGCGCACCGGCGCAAACAGCTGACGGAAAGCCGCCATCTGTGGGGCGGTAACGGAAACATTTGTTTTGTATTTTTTTAAACGGTTCAGTAGTTGGAGCGATATACTCTTTTCTCATTATGTATAATATATATTATATAGACCTATAAACATACTTAAAGATCTATATGATTAAGCCGCACCGTTTATACAAACACACAGCGTCGTCACTCGCGTACACAAAATATCAGACAAAATAGAAGCCTGCTTGGCTAAAATACATTTGGAAAAAAGGAATAGAGAAAGGAGAGAAACGAACCCAGGAATTCTCCGAGAGATATAAAATTAGATGTTACTGTACGGAAATCCAATCCAATATGAAATAATTATTCTAATACATATATAAACTAAAGGAAATATAATTTTAGCAAATATCTTACTTCTAAGCTTATAAGTTATACTGAAAACTCACAGGGATCAGTAATCGAAAACCCAAGTAAACCAACAAACTTGCTGAAATGCCTGAACATTCAAATACCAGCAGAACTAGCGAGCCTTTACATTTCACACCCTCAGCAGAACTAGTCGCTTATTACGCCCGTTGCTATTAGAAACTTTGACTACCAGGATAACATAAGTTCAAACAGGATATTGACAATGCAAACAATGCATATATGTAAATGTCGAGTTTACAACATTTGCGGTAATGCCACGTGTCGTCACACACGAAAAAATTTGGACGGACCTTTCCGTTTGAGAGATTTCTTGGTGGTTGGGACGATCCGGTCGCTGCATTTTTTATTAGACCCAACGTAACTGGAAAAAGCCTGCGCAATAAATTTAGGTACCTGACGTGCAGAGGAATAATATGAAAAGTAAACTACAAATGCGAATGTCTGTTATTTGCCTTAATAGAAAGCATGGAAATGTTACTTAGTAATCGGAGTTTAAATTATTATATTCTGAACCATTTCAATACCAAAAATTATCATCCGTTGTTCTGTTTAGACGTGAAAGAAGGACTAACGTACATACTTTATGGATATGAGTCTTAGAAGTTAAAATGCCAACCAACGTATTATTTAATGTTGTATTTTTTCTAAGACGTAAAAATTTATTTAGTATTTTTAGATATAAATATTTTTTTGAGTTTTTGACAATAATCCTTTGGTGAAGATTTCGACTTTAATCAATAGATATATGTATAGACTTTAAATACGTATTCTCGTAATATCTTTCATTACATATTTATTTTGTATAACATATAATTTAATACCTCTGACATTCTCGAATTATTTCAGACCCACATTATGAAATAACACTCATTATAGCCTGTCACCTAGGAAACGATTTTCATCATATCGTATGATTAAATATATCTATAGAAAAGAATAAACCGTGAGAATCTTGGAACACCTTTATTATGACGGAAGCGTAAAATATATTCAACATTCGGTTAAATTACGGCGACGCATAGTGGTTTACACAGACGAAGCTCCCCACAACTGCGTACATATGTAAAGTTTACGAAATATCGTCTTGAGGTCGGCGCGCGGCGCGACGTACGCATCTGCCGTTCGCACCTGCCGTCGCTCCAGTCCAAACTCCAGTTTTTACAAACACCGCGATCACGCCGCCTGATAACTCATGTTGCCTTAGTAACTTTCAAATTTATTTTCAACGTTACTCGTTGCTCACAAACTTTACATGCATGCTTCGCTTTCATATTAACAATTTAACCCTGTCAATAAATAATATGCCGGGCCAAAGAGAGGGAGGGGCCTATGCGTGAATAACGGGCCGAATTTCAGTTTTACTGGGGTTTGGGAAATGCTCATAAAAACCAAACAAGAATCAATATTTACATGATTCAATAACCATTATACTAAGGATGAAATAAAGAAAAAGACATGGACTCCAATTTTTCTCTGCTCTAACGATAAAAAAAGTAAAAATGCTGAGTTTTCTAAACGTATTTGCATATAAAAAAAAGTCTTTCATCGTAATTTTATATAAACCAAACTAAGAATTTTTATTATATTTGTTGTTTTTTTCTCGTAATAAAATTAGGTAATTGAAAACAATTTACTAATTAATTTTGACATAGAGTTCTCCAGCAATACACTACAACGCGAGCGCCGATATATCGGCTCTGGCTCCTCGCAAGTGTAGCAAGAGCCGATATATCGGCTCTCGGCACTAAAAGGGTTAATACATTTAATACATATTAAAGCCATTAGTTTTCGATCTGGAATACGGCGCTTTTAATAATACATAACAAAGACTTAAATACGCAATAACAACGCCTAAAAGTACTGTTCTGTTAAAGTAATTGCAAAAAAGGGAAGCGTAATTCGAACCCGCCTAATAAATATTCAGTGCGGTTATTTAGTCTATAAACTTATTGTTTTCTGAGTAAACAACGCTTTAGGATGAATTTTATTGGTCAAAAAAAGCTTCAAGGGCTCGAAGTTATTATTCCTTTGTTACAAAATATGTTTTGTTAACGATAAATCGACTTGTTGTTTTGGTGTTCAATATTTATAAAATTTAATGTTATATGTACACTGTATAACTGTTACATTGTGTTTCAAGAGGTAATAGTTTTATTATTATTTAATTTGGTGACTTTAGTTACGAATAGAAAAAATAGCTTATGTTATGCTACCGAATATATGTCATAAAGTTTTTCTTTAGAAAACCGTGCGGGAATTCTAGGATAAAACGCCGATTTGTTGCTCCACAACGTGCTCTATCCTCCTATGAAAGTCCTGATACTCAAAATTATATATTCTATGTGAGCAGTTCAGTTTTACCAATACTATATGTAGCGATCACGAATCGAACATAGTTCGCCTTTCATCGCAATATTTGAGTTTTATTTCATAGAACCATTACCTGATTTGGGGTTCTGGAAGAATAAAGATATTTAGTTACCCCCATTTTAACATGTACTTTGTAAATACTGTTAAAAGGTTTGATTAAAAGTGATAATTCTTGCTATTAGAAGACCTAGTTTCCAAACAAAACTTAAATAAAAAAGCGTAGTAAGTACATATATATATATATATTCATATCTCAGATCAAAAAGTATGGCTAGCATATATTGTTCTGAGATTTACATAATATGAAAAATACTCGTATATTCGTTCATAATTAATCATGGGACATTTTACATTCCACACTTGAAATCATTTTAAAATTCTAGATTGAGAGATGATTATATTTATTAATTGCTAATGAAAATTCTTATGTCTTGAGATTAAATCTAATATTAATTTAAAGAGAATTTCTTTTTTTTAATTATTCGATAAATAAACATAGATAGTCATACCTACGTAGATTTCCTGGTATAAAAATTAAACAGTTGACATATTTGTATTTAATAAATCGTAACTAAGTATGATTAATAAATATTAACTAACTGTATAGTGCAAAAAGAATAAATAAATAAAATAATAAAACTCAACCATATTAATATAATTAATGTGAAAGTCGATTTGTCTGTTTGTTACGCTTTCACTGACAGACCAATATTGATTAAACGGATTATATATAAATATATAAAATTAGTTATTCGTTAAAAAAAAACATATTGCACTATAGAAGGTACTTAAACACTGAAGTTAGTGTGAACTAAGTACCCAGCTCCCGGTTCAAATACCTATTTGAGATTGAACCCGCGATCCTTTGATACAGCTGTCACCTTTATTTATACTATGCAATACTAACAGAAGCTCCGTGAAGATTAGGATTTTAAAGTCGATTATCGAATTTTTTACCTAAGACTTAAATAACTTAAGCAATGAATGACTGTATAAAACATATATTTGACAATAATATTTTTATTTATAGTTCACTAGCTGACCCGGCGACTTTCCTACCGACTAACAGTCGATTCTTTAATTTTTTTATACTTATTCTGGTATTTAGGACACCGGGTCAGCTAGTAAGATAAAAAAAAGATGACAACAACAATTAAATTATGTAAAAAAATAAAAAGTATAAAATACTTAAAATTCTTTTTAATAGCCACGAAAAGTCACAATGAAAATTACAATTTCAGATTTAATATTTACGCCGTGTGGTACCCGGCAGAATAGAATAGACCACCCTCCTTTATTACCGAGGTGTCGTAAGAGGCGACTAAGGTATGTGCCGTGTGGTATCCGGCTGCATAGAATAGACCACCCGCATTTCTTATCGAGGTGTCGTAAAAGGCGACTAAGGTAAGTTGACGTCAAGCAGGCGGCCGGTCATAAAATACGTGGCCAAATCGTGTGACAACATGTTTGTAACATGTTGTGCCGACCCCAATTAGAGTGGGATAAGGGCAGGAGAATGAATGAATTTCAGATTTAATATTTATACGATACTAAACTAATTTGTGTTGCCTTCCTGTAATCCCTCCACTAAAACTTTATGTTAAGGTATTAAAGTTCAAACTGACTTAATTTTTTTGTATGGGAATATAGAAAAGTGTTGTTTGGATTCTTTCAAGTAATTTTTTGAGTTTCCTCCGTAAAAACCATTTGCGTACTTCAAAGAATATTATAAAAAAAGAATTAGCGAAATCGGTTTAGCTGCTCTCGAAATTTGCGCTTAGTATTCAGCGATTCATTTTTGTATTTTAGATATTTTAGTTTAATATAAACGTGAAAGCAACATTTTAGTGAGGTATAACTACAAGCCTTTCGAAGCTTAGATGTATATTAACAGACGCCAACCCTAAATATCGTATAAAATGATTACGTCGGGGCGAAGCGCAGGGCGAAAGCGAGAGCTGTGGAGCGGCATTCCTTGGTAATAATCCTTAGAATCGGCTCCGGCGCGACGCATCGAGAACATCGATCCTTTTGCGACAGAACATTTCGTTTTAGGCGTCATCTCCGACGTATTAGCTTTGTGGAATGCGAAAGCACACGATCCCCAGCGGGCTTTCAATAACGTTAATCAAATAATTGGGCACTTGATATTTAATTATTTAAATAAAACTCTTATTCTATTTAAATGATTTATATATGCAGGCGTTAATTTTCTGAATTACATAGTACAGAAGTTACGATATAATTCATCATCCTCCTGCCCTTATTCCACTTTAAGTGGGGTCGGCCAACAATTTATAAACATGTTGCCACATAATTTGGCTACGTATTTTACGAACGGCCGCCTGCCTGGCTACAACTTACGTTAGTCGTAATTTTATGACCCCTCTGTAAGAAAGAGGGTGGTCTATTCTACTCAACCGCATACCACACGGTGTGTCAACTTACCTTAGTCGCCTTTTACGACACCTCGGTAAGAAATGAGGGTAGTCTATTCTACTCAGCCGGATATCACACGACATAAAAGAAAATATTTTTTTGCAATATATCACACACGCATTTCTGTGAAGGAGAACATCGTGAAAACTTCATATCTCTAGATAATTCTGGAGATATGTGTAACCTACCAATCCACATTGGAGCGAGTAAAATTGAAACTACATGCACTAACCGACACTCCTCTTCAAAAAGAGAAAGGAAGCCTATGCCGACCAGTCGGATAGTTATAGCCCGTTACTTTACTTTAAACAGTAACTTGTAGTAACTTCATGGACAATTTATAATTTTTAAAACTTCTGCTTATTCTGATAACGTTTCTGCTAAAATTATATTTAAGTAACCAGAGATATTGTAGACACCAACTACATCTTAGTTCATAGACTTGCGGATGACGCGATATCGGCTAATGTCGCTCAGCTTTAGTCGGGCCGATTAACTGGCGCCATACTCTTGAGTTAGAAGTATGTTTAATATAGCGTATTTAAGAGCTAAGAAGATCATTAAAGTCCTCAAAACTCCTATCTCCCGTATGCATACATATAGGTGTAGACCTTAACAGACAATTAAGTAAAAAATTTAACAAATTTAAAATTGGTATTATGTAAAAAAACAGTAACTACTTTTTGTTTATCACCTTTTTTATTTATATATCTTTGTTATAATGTAACCTTTTTTATTAGTTTCTTAAACTTAACTTTCGAAACTTTAAAAACAGCTGTAACTATGTTGTGTACATCAATGAATATTTCACATAGGGTTATTATACTAGAGTAGAGAGGACAGTCTCAAATGTACCATATTACAGTATAGAGAAAGCAAATCAGGGTGAACTATATGCCACTCTTTTTTATGTGTGATTAAATAAATATTAAGTTTACGAATTTCATGTTACCTATCACATATATCACAATAAATAATGTTATTGCGTCACTATCATATACAGGCCTATGATTAACCTACTCTAGTATTTATAACTCATTTGTGATTAATATGTGAAGTCTTGATATAAAAATAAACTAATGTAAAAGCCTGGGCATAGACCTCCACTATCTGTTTTTGGAGAGAATGATTAGAGATAGCTACCACGCTGATCCCATGCGGATTGCCAGGTTGCAGATATCTTGAGAATTCTTTAAAGATATGCAGGTTTACTTACGACGTTGTCCTTCACCGAAAAGCGTGTGATAAATTACAATTATCAATTAGACACATAAGTTGTAATAGAAAAACTTATTGGTACCTGCCCGAGGTTTGAACTCGTGAACTAAGACGTCGCACGGTCTCATCGCTGGGTTATCATAGCTTCAATCTTGATGTAAATAAGTAAAAGAACAACATAATTTAATGTAATTTGCATAGTGTTATCGTTTAATACCATATGTGTATATACCAAGCGGTATAATGACCTTTAATTTTAGATATTTTTGCGTTCCATCATTTTTGGATCATTCAACCGCGTTATCAAAGATCCGAAAACCATTGCCGGAATGTGAAATATTTACAAATAAGTATAAGAAATACCGTCAACGCGGCGACTAATTTCGATTATAAAGTTCACGGGCTTAATTTTCGACGTGTTTACCGTCATATCAACATAATCTCGATTGGCCGTATTTGAATGTATGCTAAATCGCTAACCTCTACGCTGGCGGTATTGAACGATTTTATTATAATTGGCAAAGCGGTCAACGCTTCTCGGAAATTGTTTTTTTCTTATCCTTTATTTCAAACATTTAGCCGATCTCGTTTCTGCGCCCGAATCGCATGAACGCACCTTTGTTCTCGGCCATATTGTTTTTAATGTTCCGCAAAGAAACCTACGCAAGACGTGAGTGAAAGTTTAACCTCTTGTTGAATTCTACGTCTCTGGTACTGCATGATGTTTGAGTTAAAAAAAACCAAGCCTCTGTGTTGATTTTTTGTATTTTGTTTAAATCGATCGGTTCCATCATACTCTAGAAGAGTTTCGCACCCTCAGTGCTGCTTCTGGCTTTGCCTTTCTCTCCTGTCGACGCTGTCTGTTTGGTTTTGTTCTATTTTCAACTTGCCACTTAGAGTGGGATAAGGCCAGGAGAATGTTGAAAATATTAAAAACAACTTTAACGGTAAACATAGAGGTCACACGCTATTGCTTGTGTAGTTGTAATTTCCCACTTTTTTAAATGATACGCTGTACTTATCAATGTTGACACAGCGCGGGTGTGTCCCTCAATTAGGGGTAAGTAGGTTGTGCGGAAAAGCCAGCTGACGCTCTAGGCACTATTTACACAAAATATATTTACTCGCATTTATAATACAGATAATACAATTTAATCTTTAAATGATGCTACTACATAATGTTACTTTATAATTGAAGATTATTTGATTATCTGAACATACTTCATCAGTCAGCTACTCACCAAGGTCCGACGATTAACATGAATAGATTTATATAATATAAGAACAGACAAGCCAGCCTAAAATGTGTAACATTACAAAAATGCGAAAGCAAGTGAGAGTGTATCTATCGGTGTATTAATCTGTATATTAACAAGTAATTAAGATATATGTAAACAAGTTACATCTTTCCTCTCATCATTTATTGTGACACAATCACTTTTAGGCCTGTCTATGGCTCTCCTACGCTAGTATAATAACCCAATATAATCAATCAACCAGATGTTAATGTATATAATTTTTTTCAAAGATATTCGTCTAGTTTCTTGCTGGTTTTTCTCGTAGGAGTTAACTTTCTAAACAGTGATAGCTTCTTTAAAAACATTTGATTATTAAAAAGAACTGCAAACAGTCTTAAATATAGAATATTTTGAATTATATTTTTATCGTTCAATCGTTCGGGAAGTAAAACCCTTCAACCTTATCGAACAGTGTTGCCAGTGATGATAATAACATCTAAACTTGCTCTTTCACGAGTCCCATCAAAAGGCTCATAATCCAACGGATAATGATGCGGGCTATTAGAATTTTGTTAACTTGATCAAATCAAAAATTTGGAGATCCATAAAAGTCTTGTACCAAAGTACCAGAGAGACCTGACATAGACAGACAGGACAGCTTAAATGGATTATTTTAAACGAATTTTTTGATTAATTTATCCTCAACGAATACTGTTTACGGTATATTATTAACATACTAAACGACTTAGGTGGTCTGACCTCTACCAATTAGGTTTTGTTTTGAGAACAATACCTTGGATGTAAAACCGTGACAACCTTATGGTAAGAATATATGACCCTTATCTGTGGGTCATAACACGGGCTGTCGTTCTTGATGAGTTTCCCAATTTTTTTTTAAATCTGTTATTATTTATTACGCAATTTTCGGCGAAGGAATCATCCATGAGAAAAACCTGTATACTTGAGAGTATCTAGGATTTTAATATAATATCTAAAAATATCAGCTTATAAATAAATACAAATTTCTTTTTATTTATTAATAAGCTGATTTTTCTTTGCCCTGTGGTAGCCGGAAGAATAGAAGAGACCACCCTCCTTTCTTACCGAGGTGTCGTAAGAGGCGACTAAGGTATGTGCCGTGTGGTATCCAGCTGCATAGAATAGACCACCCTCCTTTCTTACCGAGGTGTCGTAAGAGGCGACTAAGGTATGTTCCGTGTGGTATCCGGTTGCATAGAATAGACTAACCTCATTTCTTACCGAGGTGTCGTAAAAGGCGACTAAGGTAAGTTGACGTCAGGCAGGCGACCGGTCTTAAAATAAGTAGCCGAATCATGTGACAACATGTTTGTTACATGTTGCGCCGACCCCACATAGAGTGGTATAAGGGCAGGAGAATGTATGTTAATAAATACAAATTTCTTTGTGTGGATTGGCATGTTACATAGTCATTCTCTTGGGATATAGAGATTCCATGACTATATTTCTTATAACATAAAGCTTTTGGTCTTCCTATACAAATTGTTTTATATTAATCCGCTAGCTTGAAGGATTCGGCCATTAAGGCTCCATAAGATAATGATGAGTTACGAAAACTTTTGCAAAATTTTTATACATTCAATTAAGGCGGCAGGCGACAAACCTTGCAATAAATCACGCTTTTTAATTTAGGAGAACGGTCTTCGCAAATACACAAAGGCAATAAAAATGCTATCGATATTTTAGGTATGGCCGGCCGATCTTTAAAATGCCGACGACATCGAACAAAAATTAATTTCTTACGTGGAAATGTCTACTGTTGAAGGTTTCCAATAAATCTGTGTATACAAGGACAAATCCTGATATATAATAATGTGATATTCGTATTAAATTAAATTTAAAATAAGAATTGTGATAACTTTTTAATTCACTTCATGGACGTCCTCTGTTAGACTTAGATTCCTTCCATAAATCCTAATTATTCACATACGTATTGTATAACTTCTTTTGGAACCTTTTTCAAACTATACAACCGGTAATAATTGCATTGCGAAACGTACCTTTGAAGGGTACAGTAACACTTAATAAACGATTATCCACCTAATAAATGTAACGGTAATGTAAAGTTTTTGGATAAGACAATCTCCTAACTTAACTTTAACTTTGTCCCGCCCGGTGACGCTGTAAAAGCCATTAGGGCTAACAGCATACAGTCAGTTCGAAAAAAAAAAAAAACTTTAACTTACCAATTCTCTAAATTAATAACTTTATCATGCATAATAACTTTATGTCAACGCTGTCACTTTATTGTCATCATTTTATTTAAACTTTAAAAAACAGTATACATATACAATATATCTTCAAAAAAAACTTAGTAATATCCAAATAAAGCATCATTTGGGCATAATCTTAATTTTTTATAGACAAAAAACAAACAGACTTACAAATTTTAAAAAACGGTAATTCGTTTTTCCGTCAATAATATTACAGATATTTATTTTGGTTATAACTTTTCATGTAAATGGCAAGCGCAATATCTTATAATAATACAAAATTTTAAATACTAGCCACAGACTATTGATATAAAATATTTGTATTTAAAAAATTATTTGACAATACTTATTGGTATAATTAAAGAATATTTATATTTAAGGTATTTTACAAAATGAAGATTTTATGTAAACTTAAAAAAAAATTAAAACTAACTAAATAAAAGTAAAAAAAAAACAAAAAAATTATATATACATATTTACATTAATATTATATTATAATACAAAAACCTTTTTGTATTACATATTAATAAACTAATATTATTAAGTTTTTTTATAAACCAGATAAGCCTTAACTATAATTTTCTTTTTTTTGCTTCAAATTAAAATTTGTCGCCAACAGTAAACATTACAGTATACATTTAAAAATACGACGCTCGTGTAGCGCGACGTCATTGTACGATGTCTCAAAATCCGATATATCATGACCTCATTTACGTAACCTAGTGACTTAGTCATAGGGAATCATAAAATAAATCATAGTTCCATATATATTTGTCGGCAAATTCATAGCGCGTCTTTTGATTCGGCCGGCGTATCCACAAGCCATTTATTTTCACATAAAAATCAAACTCGAGAACAAACCGAAATCATTTAGATGTTATCGTTTTAAGACGAAAAACTAATAACGTCATGCCAATACGAATATGGTGAGAAAAAAATGTAACAGATTTTGTGAGCATGAAACTTAAAGATTCATTGTTCCAAGGATTAATGTGACTGATGAATTATTATGCAATAATTGGAATTCATTGTTTTAATAAGGACTTCAATATTCTGGAAAATGCCCAGTTTTCTTTGTGTTTTTTTTTGCTGGTCATTAATATAGTAAAATTCTTGCGAAACCTAATAATATAAAAATAAAAGTTTTATTATACTCGATAAACTATTCTGTCATTATATTAATAACAAACATTTGCGTTGCATATTTTTGCTTCCGTTACCTTAAACGTGAGTTTTTGAAAATTAATTTTACTGTTCAGAAACTAAATAATGAGATCACATTTCATTAGTTCATTTCGGTATTCGCTTCTACAATAAAATTTCGCAATCCACATTAGACTCATCTACAGAAAAGTTTAATATAAGAATGATTATATGTATTAGTAAGTGTAAGAAATATGCTTATACTTATTATTTTTCTATATTGAACAAACAAAAGGCGGACTTATCTCTAAAAGGGATCTCTACCAGTCCACCTATGAGTAACAGAAAGAAAATGAAAAGAAATTTAAAAAAATGGATGATGAAAAAAAAAGGAAGGAAGAAAAAGAAAATTAACGAAACACTAATATATACTTTATAATAAGCTACTAAATTTTATATAAATGTCTTGAGACAAATATATTCTAGTCTGTGACTTAAATGCTGATAGGGAAGGAGATTTGCGAATTGATACCGGTAAATCATTCCACAGCTTTACAGCTTGAAAGTTAAATGATCTCGAGTAAGTCAGTGAGGAGCATTTAGGGAAGTTTAAGCAAATTACACAACGGAAGATTATTTGAATGATAAAAATGCCTGAATTAGAAAATCCTTTAAGCTTCATACAAGACTGTGGTTCGATAACGTAAATTTAAAATGTGTAAAAGATTGCCGCCGCTGGTTCGTCTCGGTAAGAGCATCATTCCGAACTAGTTGTAGCTTCATTATATCTAATTAATTCGGTAGTGCTTGCAAATGCTAACTTGAATAAAGATTATTTGAATTTGATTTGTCAAAATGGCGATGGGCAAGTTTTATAAGAAGCGTTAATTGCCGTTGTTTTAATTTCCGTTATCTAAGACGTGATTTTTTCAAAATGATTTTCAATATTCATAAACTAAATGAGATCATTTTTTATTACGATTTGTCTAGTTCATTAAACCTTTAAAGGTTGTGCTAATCACATACCTACATCAAAGCTGCCGTCTGGTTGACATATATTTTGATACCTCACACAGATTATCTTAATATATGCACATGGATGACTTACTGTTCGCCGGTGGCCTGTTTTTTTATTTTTTTTTAGCAATGTTACTTGTAAGTCACATTGCCCCGGTCGCGCGGTGGTCTCAATCCACCTGTGATCGAGTTTAATGTCGATTCTATGCTCTGCGTCAGCCAATTAAAAAAACAAATAAACACTCGTTGGACTGTTAATTCGTGATATAGCTACTTACACCTATTTGATATACGCCGGCTTCAGTTTCCTAGAAACACATTAATAAAGGCGTCGTTATCAGAATATTTTTTTACCTAATTTGCATCTCATTAAATATCCCAGCTCTACCGATTTTACGTACATACACTTAAATTTCTAATGTAGCTTAAAAGTCAGTACTTCATATATGCCATAAATGAATTAACCGATGAAGTGATATAAATTAAATAAATCACAAGTTCCATAAATGACGTTCTTTATAAGATTACTATTTTATTGAGATATTGACTCAAAAACATTTAATTACTTAATACAAAATTTTAAATATTATTTTACTAAGGCCCGCGATTAGAGAAAATGTGTAATGCTAAAAGTGAGAGTGTAGTTCTCGTGTTCATAGCCTTTCAATGCATTTGAGATTGTGGTAGTGAATGTGTGCGATGCTAGTAGTGTAGTGGTGGTGGTCTAAAGCGCATGACGTTTAGGTATCCTGTATCTGCAAATTAATTACTTACTCTCTTAGATTATTACATTTAGCTATATATATTTATAATTGCAACATATGCTAATTGCGAGCAACGTATCTTTTAATATATAAAAACGAATGTTTGTCTGTGTGTTCTTTATAGACTCCGAAACAGCTGTACCAATTTAAATGAAATTTTCAGATGATCTTTAGAATGACCCAGCGGACAATTTTAGGACTGTTAGGTTAGACGGCGATCGGTTTTTTTTAAACTGTCAATGACAGTTTTCTTACTACTGATATCTTGAAATTAATAAAGCGAAGCGATCTGAGACTACTAGATAGAAATATAAATATTTTTTTTAAATACAATTTAATATAACCCTTTTAATATATTACTAGCACCATAAAAGACATCTCGCTATGCGTTGATTGCAAGAATCATAAAACTTTAAGCTTCATTACTAATTCCACTTATACATGTAGGAGAACGAGCAGACGTTTATCCGTTATTTGTTCGAGATGGCGTCATCCATATAATTTATCATTTTAAACGAATCGGTAATTCGTTTCTGATCCACCCATAATCGAAATAACCTTAAACTAATTTAAAACTACGGACTCGTATTCGTTACAACTTAACTTTAGGGCTACCACAAATTGTTTTGGTTATTCCCGCAACATAAGTTGTGGTTTTTGTTTGAAGTTAAATACAGAAAAAAGATTATTACTCACTCTCTCATTATTTGAAGACTTTGATTTGGAAACTTGTTTTACATCCGATACTTATATTTATGACCCTAACCAATTGACAAAAACTAAAAATTCACTGCGTTTGTAACACAAATAGTAAACATAAAATGGGAATGATGTTGTGGTTGTCAAAATAAGGCCGATAAATGCACAATGGATGTTGTCCCTTGTGTTTTCAAACTTAACTGATACTTAAATAATAAATTAAAAACCAGAATATCGTCAAATAAAATAATCTTCACGATCTTGAGTATAACTTTAGTAATGTTTATATTTAATAGCAATAAATTATACAAAATTTCAAATACGCAGAAACCAAGTATATGGCAACCCTGTGATGCACCACACCAAAGTCACGTGGCTGCATTCGAATAATTGTTTACGGTTCGATTGGACGCATATTGGTCGCGCGCTCTATACAGTATTGCCATCCTAAAGCGGTCAATTCCCAGTGCAATGCTCTCTGTTACCAAATAACTTAATGTGTTCGTCATCCGAGACAAGTTTTTGTGTTTTGCAACAATTAAATGTGCATTTTCGGACTGACCGCAAAATTATTATGATATGTATCTAATTAATTTTAAATCGGGTCTTTTATTGACGCGTATTTGTTATAAGAAGCGACCGATAAATGTGCATAATATGTTTTTTTTAAACTAATTGGTTTCTTAAAACGACAAAATGATATCAGCGTGAACGGACTTAATCTCGAACGGTTCCGTACGTACACATTGACTATAGAACAAAACTAAAGTATAGCACGCGTTAATAAATAATGCACATCGAGGCTTAGTGAGAGAAAATCGACTAGATTCTGCTTCATAGAACATTGTCTCTGTCGCACAGACTGACGAACCCGTGTGAAACATCACATACTAACTGAGTGACAGTGACAGCGCTCTACGAAACCGAACTGGCCGGAAGTTTCGTTCTAAACATCGATGTGCATTATTTAATGCCGGGTACCATACATACGCATCCGTATTATGTTATCGAAGTATGCTGGCATAAAAACACTGCCTTTCTTCCTATGGATAGTTCGCATTTCAATATGGAATTCTAACAACTTGAAACTTGACTGGCCCGTTGGCGCTGTGAGTAGTGACCCTGCCTTCAGCTCCGCGGGTCGCGAGTTCGATTCCTGCCGATGGCCAACATTTTCTATAAATAAATTGTTGGTTCTTCGAGCCTGGGTGTGTATTTGTATTTAAGTATGTATTTAAACTTATATATGTAATATGTAGTATATCTACCAGTTGTCCATCAACCCTAACACAAGTATTAAGTTACTTACTTTGGGGACGGACGACCGTGTGTGTAAATGTCCCATATATTAAAAAAAAAAAAAAATTTAAAACAACCTCTTGATGACATTAAAATTTGATTAATTAATTCGATCAAATCAATGAATGATATTATAAATAAATCAAGTTTATATCTTAGTTAATCAGTTTCATAAATATTGTACACATAAATGATATATATTTTTTAAACTATATTATTATATTCATTATATTATGAAAAAATAAATATAGATTATAAATATAACAGTATTGTAACCAACTTCTCTTAACCAATCAGTACCACTTTGTTGGCTTTTACCATAATAAGCTCGTGCATAATAATATGATTTGAGTTAATTTTACCAAAACCTGTAATGAATGTGTATGTGAAATTGTTTGATATAACTTTGAAATAGAATCCAAATGAAATGAGAGGGACTCAAATAAAAAAGATTGCTTTTACCTATTCTATAAACATATATAATCCAATACACGGCTTTATTTCATTGATACTCAAAAATCTATATTAGCATAGCAAACCATAAAACTACGAAAATCATGCGATCAATACAGTGGTGCAAATAACGAGGTCGCATAATTTTGCATAGCTCTGCTGTAATGCTATATCACCTCACTCTTCAGTTTTTGTGTATAATACGCTAATATAAGACAAGTCAAAGTCCTGATTATGATAAGTTTGAAAGTATATGATAGGCTAGCTTTTAAGAATTTACTAATAATTACAAATTTATTATGTTGAATTACTAATTAACAACTATACATAATGTTAGTCCCTTAGGGTGGATATTTATAGTGCAACATTTCGTGTAAGTGATCTTTATCTCATGCCGATGATATAGATGTAGATATCCCTTTAAAAAAACCACTCAAAAGTAATAATAAAAATATTTTGCTATTATCCGCGATAAAGTAAAAAGAAAATATATATATATAGTGCTAAATGTGTAGTGGACTTTCCGTTTTTCATACCCGATACACGCATGCTTCGAAAAAACATGCACAAACCTCCAACACCGCCACCACAATGACAAGCACTACACACTTTCACAATCACAAACTCAACCGTTTCGCCCCGCAACCGAAGCATCATCAGGAGATAGACGTCACGACAAAATCGCAAAGCTTTGCGATTATTTACTCTATCGCGGATTATAGCAAAATAGTTTTACTATAACTTTTGTATTATGGATCTCGGCAAAGTAAGGACTAATTCTATAAAACCACTCACTTTGTTATTTACCTGGTTTTATGATGCTAAATACAGAGAAATAACCACGCAAACTGACGATGAAATCTCAACAGACTTCTCTGTTGAGATTTCATCGTCAGAGTCGCGAAATATTTGTGTCACAACCTCAGAACTCTAACGAATATCAGATCTTCGCACTATGTGTCCCGCGTATTGCTTAGCGACCTAAAAAGCTTTTTCAGCAATTTTAATTCTCCTAGCGATCTCATCGTTGCGTACCATCAACACATATCTCTAAAACGTGTTATAAACATATGCAAAGCACTTAATATTGTCCTCAAAAGAGATTAATCTGTCCTAAATCAGTTTCTTTGTCATACCCATTTTACGGCGTCGTACGTTCCGGCTACGGGTGACTCCGGCGACCTAAAGGTGACCTATCAAACAAAAATAAAGCTTCCCATTCACGATCAAGACATCTCGGACAACCTTGAACTAGTTAAATTGGGCGGGAGCAAATCAGCGAGACAGACATGGCAACACCGCCCGCCGGGGGTTAAAAAAACAGACCGTTTCGCCGTATTAGCCCAGACGTGTTATTATCTTATTATTTTAATATACTCGGCATTGTTTCAACGCGTGGCGATGTTCGTGTGTTGATTTTGACTTTAAGATAACATTAGATTTTACGTTTCTGTAGATACAATTCAGATTGTTTTAAATCTAGAGATCCTGTTGAGTTCTATTTGTCGTCAAATTTTAATTAAGCTACCACTGAAAGATGCCTTTTACTGAGAAAAACCAGTATGAAACTCGGTGGTCATTCTTTACAAAAATAATTATTTCATTCTATATACACATAACAATTGAAGTTTGACTGTATTGTCTTTACAGACTCCGAAACAGCTGGACTGATTTTAATGAAATTTTTAGACAGTCTTTAGAATGACCCAGTGGATGATCCTGTAAAGTTAGGCGACGATCGAAGCGAAGCGGGCTGTGTATGCTAGTAATATATAATTATTCAAATAAAAAGATTACAGTCTAATCTAGCGTGTAGATGGTAGCAACTGAAATCCAATATTTCTTAACATTTAAATAGTCTTCAATAGTATAATAAGCTTTGTTGATAAGAGTATTTTTAATTGCTTTGGTTTTTGGCTAGGTATTGTTCATTTTGAGGCAATCGAAGCATTTATAGCAGATAAACAAAACGACAAAATCGTAAAACTTAGCAAACGTCCTCGTGAATCTTAGTCTCCTGAAAAAAGTTATAATGCTGTCAATCTTCAAATGTTTCTGCTAGACGTAAATCTTTTTTCATTGTAAGCTATACGATCTAGCGTCACCTAGATTCAGTTTCTTCTTAGGACCAGTTTGTTGTCTGTCCACCTTATAATGGTCACCAAATGTATTTAATACCTACTATTTTGATATGATAAAGATTTTCATTTTTACTTTTGTCTTTTTTAAGCCTCTACAACTTATATGTCTGTTTGAATATATATTATTGAACTTGAAAACCAGTATAAATAATTATACAATCAGATCATGAAACAAACAGTTTTTTAATAAGGATACACAGTACGCGATAAACAAAGTGTATTATCTCAGTATTAACGCGATATAAATCTGTTAAAATAGTTTTATTTTGAGTATGTAATAAGATATCCAAGTAAAGCTTTCATTTATTAAATTTCACAATGTTAATATTATGTCTGGCAAAACGACCTTAAGGTTTGAAGGCTGTTTTCATCGTCAAACAACTGCGCAAAAATATTACGTGTATATTCGAAATCTTTCGGACAAATTATTAATAAATAGAATATATTAGACGAAAGAAATTTATTCTCAATGTTAGAAATTAAGGTTTCATGGACTGAAGGTAAATTTTCGGCTAGCTAAGTAATATTTTCCATGTGATAAAATCTCTTGCTTGAATCCAAAGTAAGAACAAACCAACGGACTCCTAGTGACTTTTTGTTAACAGCTTAACTTCAACGTTTACTTCAGTGTTACAGTCTTTTTGCTTCTCGATGTTCTATGCCACGGTATATATTTATAACACCACCATATCACCGACATAAAAAACAGTAGTAACTATATTTGTAATTTATATTTCACATGCCTTAAATCTAACTGTTCTTAAACTTACAGCAACTACATTATTTTATTACGTATTATTACTTTATTAATTTATTACTTATGTAACATGGTATGTGCTACATAAGTAATAAATCATTAAAAATTAGTGTTTAATAATCAGAATTACGAATTATTATTAGAATTGGTCCACCATACGCCGCACAAGATTTCTATAACTTAGGACGATAAACACGCTCCAATTTTTTAATAAAATATATAGAAAAATGAAATTATTGTATACAAGTATTGTAACACTGAGGGCAGGACGTGTTGAGAGTTGGAATATTGATATAGGATGGAATATCTTCACACTCCTGTAATAAAAAAATCGATTCCAGTTTTTGCTTTCGTTTGTTTTCAAATTAGCATGGATTTATATTTAAATAATTGTTAGCATATGTAGATAAATAACAAAAGTGCACGTGTGATGTTCGCTGATTCCGTTATAACGTGAACTCGACAATGAATAAGGGTCTTAACTCGCGCGTCGAGTTCAAAAATATAACATTTTTTCTGAGCGTTGCGTCAGTACTGCATTTGTGCAGGGGTCACACGCGAACCGTTTGATGGAGGTCCGTAATGACCCCAAATCATGATCACCGAACCGCACAAAAAATATCGATATTAATCTTAATCTTCCGTTACCGCAAATATTATTAAACTCCTTTTGTTCAGCCGAAAAACCTACTGACGAAATTTAGTAATAAATCAACCGCCTTTATTTAAATTCGGCACCAATTTGCCAATCAATAAACGTATATATGAGTGGATAAATAAGTAGTTATTTGTACAGTATAATGACAGGTTCGGTGATTGCCTCTCCTCGCTATTGTAATTATGAATCATAAAGAGCATAGGGGGTTTTGGACCGCGGAAAAAACTGCCAAAAGGTAATCTATTCACAGCAATTAACCTATCAAACTCTATGTAGTGTTGAAGGTCGTTTATAATATATAATTTGCCGGGGTTTAAATAATTGTCTTAATAACAGATTATCTCTTTACAAGCTACACACAGTTGTATTAATCTTATTTGATTCAATATAAATGTAAGAGTTTAAAGATTATACCTGCTAAGCTGCTCTATTGTAGATTAGCAGATATTATAAAATTCTTAGAAATTCCAAGCATGGGCAAATGTTATCAAGTTTTGCCATAAAGATCATGCTGAATTGTAAAAAAAAAGTAACGGCCTGTTACTATGCCCACTGCTGGGCTAAGGCCTCCTCTCTCCATTTTTGGAGAGCAAGATTGGAGCTAAGACCTACCACGCTGCTCCAATGCGGATTGGTAGGTTACACACATCCCTAGAATTCTCTAGAGATATGCAGGTTTCCTCACGATGTTTTCCTTCACCGAAAAGCGTGTGATAAATTCCAATTATCAATTAGACACATAAGTTTTAACAGAAAAACTCATTGGTGCCTGCCCGGGGGTTGAACCTATGTCGTCTCGCACGATTTCACCGCAAGGCTATCACAGCTTAATTGTAATTTTCTACAATTAAAGAAAACGAACTTAAAAAATACAAGCAGAGTGATGGCATTTGAACCCATTGATCCATACTAATATTATAAGTGTAAAAGTCTGTCTGTCTGTTACGCTTTCACGGTTAATCCGCTGAACTAATAACGATGAAATTTGGAACAATTAATGCTCATACACTGGGGTAACATATAGGTGGTAATTGGACTGGCCCGTTGGCGCAGTGGGTGACCCTGCCTTCAGCTCCGCGGGTCGCGGGTTCGATTCCCGCCGAGGACCAACATTTTCTATAAACAATTTGTTGGTTCCTCGAGCTTGGGTGTGTATTTGTATTTAAGTATGTATTTAAAATTATATATGTAGTATATTCACCAGTTGTCTTTCACCCACAACACAAGTATTAAGTTACTTACTTTGGGGAAGGACGACTTAGTGTGTAAGTGTCCCATATATTTAAAAAAATATAAGTTTGCCAAAGGAAAAATTTTAATTTAAAAAATTTAATGTTCATGTTTCAGGTAGCGAAAGCATGGTAATATTAATTTCAATTTACCCTAAGTATCGATCTGATTTTTGTGATAGAGATATGCAGGATTGATGTGTGACAACTGCTACTACATATTCCAAGACTCCACTGACCATGTGAACGAAGTCGCGGGTAAAAGCTAGTTGATGCTCTCAACATCACGATGTAAATAAAATATAAATTAAATTAACGACAAAGAGCATAATTACTGACGGACCTTAAAAAAATATTGCAAATAAGTTAAACTTAAATTATTTAAGCCCCGAGATATGGCGTGAATGAATTTGTGATTCCGGTCGTGTCGTCGAACGTAACACCGTATTCATTTTTATTCAAAATTGCAACTGAACAAAGAAGCTGTGTCGTTGCAAAAGAAAATAAGGTATTTTGACATATTTCAAAGGGAGCGAGTGATATAACAGGGCAGTTCGCAACGAGATTTTTTTTGAAGAGAGTTAATAAGTATTTCGTGCGATGACGACAAAGAGATCATTCTTCTTTGTATATCTCACCGCAAACATTTTCGAAACGGATTTTCACACAAGTAACGCAATAACGCAGTGTTTCCCAACCCTTTTTTTGTTCCATGCTCTTGCCTTTCTAAAATTCTTAAACCCCTCTATGTAACATAAATAACTTATAATATTAAAAAAAAGATTTGTTCACAAAAAAAAACTTAAGTGATAGGTTTTGGGAAGAAGAATTTGATTATTAATTTTGGTACCGAAATCTAGCATTGCATTTTAAATAGTTCAACTCGTTTTGAGTCCATTTTCGAATAACCCAATGACAATCGAATTGCCCTAATGTGGCGTGTGAGTCCCACGTTGAGAAACACTGCAACAATGTATGAATTACATTGTTATAAAATATAGATACCAGATATGTGTTCAAGCACCTACTAGGACAACAAGAGCAATAAATAAATCATTACGTATCAGTGGACAAGTGCATAGGCAAACCAGATCCTGGCTCCCACACATCCACGGCTTCCCTAGTTTGCGGTGAAGAATGATAGACCGCTTCATTTGACACCACCTACACGGCTATGTGGTCCTGGTATCAAATAGTTTTAGGGTTACGTAGATAGGTGTGAAAATTACCTACCTACTTAAAGTTATTTGTTTGAATAATTAATAAAGTAAAAAAAAACAGCGTCGGTAAATTATTATTTTTTAATTACACAGACATTAACATCGTGCTAATAATTTTTTACTAGAATACTAGGAGTGCAGATATCGTGATAAAATATTGAAAAATGTATACTGTAACATTAAAATACTTTAAGAAAATCTCGAGAGCAAAGTCAGGATGAAAGCATAAATAAATGAAAGCATAAATATTTAAAAATATGTATTATCTGCAGATGCTTTCTAACTTGCAACTTATTAATATTGTAAAGCTATCATAATCATTTATAGCTATATATTGTTGACCTTTTTTACTATAAGGAGAGAATCATTTTCATATTCTTATTTAAAATAACATTATTAAAATGTTGAAGTGTCACAAACAGTATATTAAAATAATTATAACTACAGTAGACTAACAAACAAATTCCCAGCTTAATCGTGTGTGTTAGATAATTTATAAGGATATATTAATATATTATAGTCTATATTGAAATAAGTTCCACTAAAGTGAAACCGTATCCTTCGCAATCACTTCCCCAGATGAAGCCACAGGCAAACTTAAAGCGAAATAAACATAACCTCGCGATCCGCGCATTACGTGCATCCGGCGAGCTTTCGTCCGGCGCGCGCCATTGTCCGCCGGATGTCTTGTGGTCGCACGCAATTTCACAACCTCTGCACTCATGCTATCCTGGTAGGTATGAATCGTTTGCACGACATGACCACGGTTAAAAAGTAATTTGAATAAATTAATTAAAGTCAAACACAAAAAAAACTTTATTAATCCAAGATTTTTTGTGTATTTGTAAAAAAGTATTAATATTCTTTTGCTTCCACGTCTCCTTGAAACATTGTAATATTTAATGTTTACCTTTATTTGCATCAAGTACCACCATATTATTCTCCAACAAGATTATTAATTTCCAATAGTAATAATATCCAATAAGATAAGTGCTTCAATAATTCATTGTGCACGCCGAAGTCGACAATAAAGTGTGCAGGACATAATCAAGGTCTGATATTTATAACCTGACCGCACGTAGAGGTCAGAGTCGAGCTTACTTAAAGACGCTTAAGCTGATTTGGTTCACAATGGCACTAGATGATTATGGCCTCTAGGCGGTCGAATAAACGAAAACAAAGTTCGTATTTATTTCCCGTGGCGCCTGATTGCACCGCATCAATCATTTCTGATGTTTCAATACCGATACAGATTAGTTGCGGATGGGAACAGAGGTGTGAATACTCTTATTGTCCCCGACCTACCCCGAGGATGACGAGCCGGACGCGACCTTCTATCTTATTTATGCACTTATAAATAAACTTTATCACATGCATAGTCGTTAACAATACTTATTATCTATACATACGTCTTAAACTGTCTGGTAAATCAAAACATGAATAATTTAACCACGTTTTCACTGAATGAATGTTTCTTTTAACTCGAAACCTTTTTTTTAATAAATTTTATTAATATCCCGCCTAATAATATCTATAGACGAATTCGTGACGAGTTTATAACCTAACATCGCTTCCAAGCCTTCCGCAAATTGATACGGACATTCATGTTGTCAATAATATCGATTTAGATACACAAACTGGAAACCTGTAGAAAGAAATATTATACGTCGCGATGATATCAAAGCAATAAACGATCATATATTATTAGCTGTCGTGTTATAAATGATTATTATTTATAAAAAATAAATAATGAATGCGTAATAAATTAATCATGTTTACGTAATGTCGATAGCTAATATAATAATCAGCAAGGGCTCAAGGGGCTCCATTCATTTCATTGGAGAGTCGTTGACTTATTGCTTTCCGGGCGGTTCAATATGTCATTCGATAACAATGTTACTTGCATTCGTTATTAATAGGCTGCGAATCCCGCCTTTGTAATTATGTATTTTGCTCTTACTCATTTACTCTTTCATTAATTTCAATCGTAAGCACTAGGCGATGTGTGTTTATTCTTAAATCGTTTGTATCGATCTTACTGGAAATGATTTTGCTTGGCTGCTTTGTTACTTATAACTAAACTTTTTTCGCTCACCACTAACGAGTTCCCAAACGACCTCGAATTTAAATTAGAGAGGGCAAGAAAACGGAGCCACGAAACTGGATACGCGACCCTATCGCCCTCCATCTCTTTTTACCTTTTAGATGGTTTTGTAACGGTAAAGCGGCGTTACATTCGGCGCTGCGCACCAGCACTGCTGTCATTTCGACAACTAATAACCGAACTGGAGTTCATAATTTATAAGGCGGTCCGAACGACCGCTTTTTACCTCTCGCCGTCGCCGACGTCTGGGAATCCGCAACAAAGACCGAGCCAGATTCCGTTTTGCATTCCGCGAGTATTCTTGTGCGGCGGATGCCTGCGAATTCGGTGATTCGAAATCAAAATTTGCACTGAATCGATCCTGTAGTGGGGCCGTCCGCATAAATAATAGATGGTCGCGCGCCGTTTCCCACGCAAATCTTAGGAAAACTCATCAGTCATCCTTGACTCCTTTAAGTCCCTTGACTCATGGCGTCGCGTCGTCTCGCCCGACTCAATCGTGTATTAATGGCGTTGAACGCGGATGACCCACTTCTAAAGCCATAAACCACACCGTCAAATTTCGCTCGGAACGTTTCGAGGCGAGCGCGCGAATCGATCGATTACTTTTTGGTGCTTTAACCACATCAGCCCCGTTGCATTCCCAGGTTTACGACCATCTCGACTGACCGACGCCTGACAGAGCGATCGTAAAAGAGCACATTTTATTTCTTATTGTTCGCCTTTCGCGAAATCTAATTGAAGTTGGCAGGGCTCGAGCCCACCGAGGCCTTTACGGGTTTATTATTTTACTGCCCGCGTAAGTCGAATTATATCCCTGTGAACGATAATGGCACATATGCAAGATTTGTTAATTGCCTTGTGTCACATAGTAAAAGTTCCTGCAAATGTTAAAATATTTGTCCGAATTCTAACTAGTCTGTGATTGTCCTGTGACGAATGCGATTATATGTTGCTGCCTTCTGTAGGCAGTAAAATGTAGGTACCAATAAGAAAAGTACCAATGTTACTAAAAAGTTGTAAGTTTTATAAGATTTCTATGTGTACACCAAAATTTAGTTGGAATATTGCAAAAAAAGTCTAGTCGGATGAATGATATGTCAGCTCATTTATTAAGATTAATTTATACTTTAAGCCTACTTGTTTAAGATTGACTTCCTTAAATTGTGTGGATAAAAAACTTGTAAATGTATCCAATTATTGTACTTGATTTCGTGCTAATTAAGTGTTATACGCGTTAATGAACTTTATTTATTTGAGTTTTAGTACTCGCTTTACTTTTGCCTTAATTACAAATAAATGAAATAAGACATCGTTAAATTTTTTTCGTTAAACATTTGGTTAGGGCTAGAAGTGATTACCTTATACAAGTAAACGTGTTATTAAAAATGGCGGACAAAGTATGCGAAATAAGTAACAACGCGCCCTTACTTAAGGTTCTTTGTCAATTTTTTTATAGTTCCCATAGCAGCTGACCTTGGTGAAGGTCAATCAATCTTTTGACATAAACGATTGCCATAGGAACTACGACCGTTTGAAATATGAATAGAATGTTCTAGGCATGGGGTATATAGTTTATCGAGCGTATACTGAGTCACTTTGTATTCGCCATACGTGTAGCTTCGTCACGGGCCTATCGGAAACCCGGACGACCGAGACGCGTATTAAAACACGTCGTGCCCACTTTAATATGGCCATTTATTTATGTTCAACACCTTTGTGTTGTCGACGACGCTTTATACGAATTGGACGATAACTTTTGGTAGTTCTATTATAATGTTTTGATCATAGAACTCTTGTATGTGCCTTTCAAAAGCCGGCACGTTTAGCCAGTCTATAGTAACGCAGATCTTCATCAGACGATCAGACGATCAGCAGATCAGACGACTGTAATATAACTAGAAAATGTTGTCCGTTTTATTACTTTATAAGTTTCGAATTTTTTTTGGAGGATAATACTATTCAACGGTAAAACAAATTAAAAGAAAATTACTATTGATGGTATTTGTTGTATAAAATAATTCAACATTTCGTATAAATTCTATTTATATGAATAATCTCAATAGTTCTCATCGCCTTAATATATTTTTTTAAAGTAACCTCTTATTGTTTGCTCTCTTGCTAATAATCTTGATAAAATAATAATCCAATCATATTTTACTTCTTTCTAGTTTTTATGACGAATTACCATCGTCATTGAATGTGTCTGTCTATAAAGATTAAAAAATCTACCTAATGGTATCTAATACCTCCTTCACTTATATTTCAAAAAACGTACTAGAGCGTTATGACACTAACGTAGGTATACATATACACTTCTCACAATACACCATTCTTATTGTTGTAATATTTTTTAGTCAGGGTAACTGTCACTTGATAATAAGAGCAGCTTTTATTAATTCTTTACGACGTCTTCATGCCGCGCGATGCTGACGCATCCCTTTCGCTTGTTCAATATTCATCACTCTTAGCCGAGCTCTTCTTTATTATTCATAACGTATAATATTACTGGAGCCATTTTACCATGTACAAAGTAAAGTATTAATGTTAATTAGGATTTGTCGGACAAAGTTTTCAAGGTAACTTAAGGTGTGGCAGACACGCAATTAATGAGGACTGGATCTGTGAACGAGAAATTTCTTTTCTTGACCTAACTCGGTGGAGCGTTTCAAAAGATGGCTAGATACTTTTGTCGAACTTATTGTAAGTTGATTAATTAAATCTTTACTACTATGCTAATGAAAAATTACCAAACCTAAGAATTTCTGTATTTTTATTACGTATAATCGTGAATATACCAAAAAGAAGTTGAGCTATAATCTATGTCATTAAAAATTATATAGACCTCCGTGTATTCATCGAGCAATTTAAAAAACTTCACTAAATCCACAAACAATATTTTGTTGGTGGATTTAGTGAAGAAATTATCGCTTAACTAGATAACCATAATGTTTCTTACATAACTTTACACCGTAGGTGGAGTTAGTTTGACATACAATTGCCAGAACGATTCTACCAACAGTTCAGAATGCAATCATGTAAACGCAGATGAGCGTCCAACTTGGGCCTGCCTGCCTTCTGAATCCTACACTTGATCCAACAACTAAGCGAGAGCCTCTTGATGTTTCGCTCTAAGCTCTTCGCTAGTAGACCGTTTACCTGATGATTACAATTTTTTTTTCATATATGGGACATTTTCATATTTGGTCCGTCCCCAAAGTAAGTAACCTAACACTTGTGAAATCGGTGACGGACAACTGGTAGATATACTGCATATATAATTTTAAATACATACTTAAATACAAATACACACCCAGGCTCGAAGAACCAACAAATTATTTATAAAAAATGTTGGTCCTCAGCGGGAATCGAACCCGCGACCCGCGGAGCTGAAGGCAGGGTCACCCACAGCGCCAACGGGCCAACTACTATTAACAATCTTATACAACAAACACGCATATGAGACTTTGAAAGAAATTATGAAATATGAAATGGGTAAAGTTTAACCCAGTAGATATTTATATTTGATAGACGTTACAAGATGAATCCAACAATTCGTTTATTCCAATAAAATTCCTGATATCTCGGCCTCGATTGTTCGAGTAATACGTCAATTGGAGATTAAACAAACAACGCTGTTTGGAATTTGTATTGCGCGGATGTATACCGCGTTTTGTGAAATTTTTGTGTTAAGATTAGCAAAATATGAAGTACTCGTATGGTAAGTACTTTATGGCGGATTAAAAATAACTATCCTTAATTTTAAGATTAAAGTAATTTAATAAGAATAGCATATGTACATTGCATTACCAAATCGTGTGTTCATATGAATAGAAGTAATGAACCACAGACGAATAACCAATTGTTTGACTCTTGAAAAGATATTTGTTATTTAAATAACCTAGCAATAAGGACTTAATAAAATTTTAGAAAATTTTCAATTTTATAATGTGGCTGGCATACATTTAAATGAAGATCGCTTGAAGTTTATGACTTACCTATATATATATTTTTTAATTCAAAACTATCTTGATGAAGCGAGAATTATCATAGAATCATTAGGAGAACTGCGATAAAAAGCCTACACGAAGTGAAAAATGTACATTTTTACACAAATTTAGCCAGATCGTTTCTAAATTTTTTTTAAAAAGTTTATGATAAAAAACTTTTAATTAGAAATCCAATTAGCTATACGTTCAATTTGACGCTAAAGTATGCGTATATTGATACGTATATAAGTTGTGATAGCCTAGCGGTGAAACCATCCGACTGTTTTGAGGGGGGTCACGAGTTCAAAATCCGGGCAGACACCAATGAGTTTTTCTGTTAAAGCTCATGTGTCTTATTGATATCTGCAACTTATTTCAAGCTTTCATGAGGAAACTTATATATCTCTTAAGAATTCTGGGGTTATGTGTAACCTCCCAAACCGCATAAAAGCAGCGTGGTAGGTCTTAGCTCCAACCCTTCTCTCCAAAAATGGAGAGGCGGCCCAGCAGTGGTATATTAACAAACCGTTACTTCACTTTTATCAGTAGACAATTCATTTTTGAAAATACTATCTTTTGAGTTCATTGCTGGTTTATCCGCGACTTGAATAGTTTGCATTTTTACAAAGTAACAAGATTAAAATTTTTGAAAAATTATTAATTAATTTTTAAATTAGCTAATTTTTCGATAAGTCAAGTTCAAATTCCACCGTTCTATAAGATAACTTCCATTTTATATATTATGCAAAAACACCTGCGCCGCGTTTGCTGTTCTCCTACACGGATTTTCATGAGGTTTACACCAACAAACAGTGATTCATGAAGAGGGTTTTAGTGTACAATTTGTGAAGATATTATGTCTATTAGCTTAAATAAACGATTGGCGGGAATTTAGGCAAATATCAAGGTAACAAAAATATTTCTAATATATTTTTTAGTGGTATAAGTCTACCTCTTGATGATTTAATATACCTATTCTAACAATATTCCTGATCTGAGATCGGCAGAACTTTCTAAAGCAGCCTGAAATTTAAATACAAAGGACCAGATATTTAGGTATAAAGTGATGGTTAATATGACATATGTATCAATTTATCCTTTCAAGATAGTTTTTAGTACGTTAATATTATTATAACCTTAATCGAAGCCCTCATTATAGGTATAAGTAAGATCGATAATAGCAGTCGATTGTTTATTTTCCGATGAAAAAATCGTTCTGTGATTGTCGTTTACATTTATTTTATTGCGTCTGCGCAGTAAAAATGTTACTTGAATGGTTTTATAGTTGCAATGTAGTTATTAATGTTTTGCTCTTGTTTGTTCACAGGTAAATATGCCCACATCGCCGAGTATTCGTTCCGTGTCTTACGGCGTTGCACAATCTCGTCTATCAAATTTATTCGCCGTGAATTCAGTAAGTTAATTTATATGAAACGAAATTAAATGCGATATCGTGTTCGAACACGTATTGTCGTCGGCAATTAATATGTTTATCGGTCGTATCTGACTGCGCGAGGTCATCTGCTTTCTTGTAGGCCAATACCGACTTCGCCGAACGGCCGTATATTGGTTTTGTTGGTCCCTTTTATACATTTCGAAGTGAAATCATCATCTTGCAAATAACGATCACGTTCTCTGTTTTGAAATCGCCACCTACCAGGCGGTCATGACTCGTAAGTAGTTATGATTAATGTAAGTGCAACAACTGACCTAGCCCACGCGGAATGGAACACTTTCTTCTAAACTCAAAATGTAACCGTAACTATGAGGCGGACAAGCGTTTCCGGCGCCCGTGACGTCACGCTCGTCTCGCCGCGCCGCGCCGGTCGCCGCCCCTACTACGTAACCTTGGCGCAGTGAGATGCACTCGCTGACTCGCCGCTCACAACTCGCCCGCGCACCGCTTTCGTTTTCAATTTTTTTTTCAACCGAACATCCTATCCGCGCGCGATGGAGACAACAATGATGCCCATTTCTTGGAATCTAATTCGCATTAATGCGCGTGCGTGTGCCGGAGCTTTTTGAGCTTATTCGACCGGATGCAAAAATTATACATATCGAACTTATAACGCAAAATAAAAACAAATCGCGGGTAATTTTTCACACGATCCATGAGGTTATAGTTGCCCTAAGCGCGGCGGTCGGGGTGAGCGAACTCGCAGCCTGTAATTTCGGACCGCAAAAGGAATAAAACGCAACGAGATCGGTGATTAAAAACCTTTGTCGGTTCTACTAATATTTATATTTTAGCAGTGCGCCCGACATCTAATTGGCCGCTCGTATATCTGAGGTGGGTGCTAGCGCGGCGCCGGCCGACGGAGCTTCATTAGTTTTCTCGGTAGTAAAATCGTAAACAACCAATTTTTATGTAGAGTCGTTTACGTCCAAACGTGACGCGCGGGCCGACAAAGGCGCGGAATAATCCATTTCGACTGAGGGGTCACACGACGCTCGACGGCAGCCATCGACGCGCAATTGTTTCGTTCCGTTGTCCGATACAGATCTAAATATAGACGCAAAAATACAAATTATCGCAGGTGGTACGGGCGACTAGTTCGAACCGCCCATCGCGGGCACTCTCGATCGGCCCAAGGTCTGGGATATTGAACCTAGCCGGAGCAACAGCACGGCAAGGTCCGACGCGAAAGAGACGGCTGCACTATCACTCATTGTTATGGGGGTGATGTCGCGGCCACACGCACGCCTTGCTACTATTGATTCCCCTCAATGACTAAACCTTCGGCTCCTAATCCGCTCGGTATGCGATGCAAAGCGGTTGCCAGTTATAGAGCGATCCCGTAAGCTCGGTACGCACTTCCTCAAACAAAGTGTGATCTGGAGCGAGCGAGACGCCAAAGTAGCGTCGTTAACGCACGCGACAGGGAAAGGTATAGGAGACAAGTGCGTCGCAGCCGATAGAGACGGGAGAAGTGCATTGCGCTGACGCATCGCGATCGCCGCGCGCTAGTCTTTTTGTACGCTACCCCCGCGGCTTTCGGTTTCGTTGTTTATTAACAGTTCAATCGAATGTCGTTGCGCTAATATCAATCATGGAGTTGGTTATTAAGTTCGCTCGTCTAACCGGTCGGTCGATTTGGCATTTGTGTTTTCCCACGCTGTTGATGTCATTTTAATTATGAATGGCGGCGTTCGGGGCAGGGATGCCGGCGGAGGCGCGCTCCCGTCGAGTACACTGACCCACTGCTTGTGACCGCATTCCTCTGACGCGAATGATTTTCGCTTTGTCAGCGTCCACCTGGCGAAGTAGAAGCTAACACATCCCCGGAAGGGATTTCACGCACACAAACGAAATACTTCTCGAACGTTCAATGGCACAATTAAAAATAAATAATATCAGTTTCGGAATGTTAGCCGGCGCGTCCTCCCGGCCTCCTGCCGAGACTGCGTGAACTTTTTATCGGTCGCCCTCCCGGATTACATCTCACTTAGCATTCAAATCTTAATACGTGTTCCAAAACTGATACTAATTGGTGTTTAGAAGACCTTTGTAGTCAAGTAAAATCAAAAAAAGGTTTATGGAAATGGTTATAGTGTCGAAAAAATTTTCATGTTATATGTGTAAGCATATAGATGATATACAATAGCCAAAAATACAGACTACTTTTTTAAGAATTTCACAAACCGTCAAGTCTTATGATTATATTAAATTATTAAAATTTGATTTTATTAATGTTACAATATCTTGTCGGTACTAATTATTACAAATAAATATATACTAGTATAAATTATATATGATATATATACTAAATCAGAAAATCTGTCTGTCTGTGAACCCTTATATCCGGCATATCCACATGTCCAATATTGAAGAAATTGTAAGTTTCAATTATACCCAATTTATCTGATTAAAACATCTCTTTATCCTTGGGGAATAAGAAAATACAAAGTACATTATCAAGGTGTTTTAATGGTTTAGTAGACACGTCCGATAACAGCTTGTTAATAAAAAATACATTTTGAAATGACTTACCTCGATTGTTCGAGAAGGAAGATACGGGATCTTTGTTTTTTCTTTAATCTACGTATACGAGTTATGACGCAACACCATAGAGTTATACTAGAATAGGGGAGCCATTCAGAAAATGTGTTTCTGTAAAAAAAAGGAGGAAGCAAATGACGCTATCTCTTTTTTTGCGTATTATCTGAATACTGAATTTAGTTCAGAATCAAACTGGACGTCGCGAAACTCAAATTTATTTACCTTTCGATTAAAAACTAATAAATTATTTCAAGGTGTGCTAAAACATATTACAAGTATTTAATTATTTAATTTATAGAATTAGGCGTTACTTTGCGGAGATCCATAATACAAAAGTTTGTATTATGTATTTTGTATTTAATTATTTGTTTTTATATTTGGGACAATTACACGTTCTGTCCGTGACCGAAGTAACATAATATTTGTGCTATGGGTGACTGACAACTGGTAAATATATAAATACACCAAGGCTCAAAGAACCAACAAATTTTTGTTTTTAGAAAATATTGATTCTCGGCGGGAATGGAATCCACAACCCGTGTAGCCGAAGACATTGTCATTATCAATTGCGTTAACGGGCCAGTCAAATTAAAAACGGTTCAGAAATATGTCTCTGCGCATGTGTGTGGATATAGCTACTCCTCTTGCCTGCACAAGATAGTAATGACCAAATGTAACTAGTTATAAGAATTATATTTGAAAGGAGCAACCGAGTTTCTCGCTAGCTCTGCTCGGTGGGAACAGCTTTCCGAACCGGCAGTAGAGTTGACGATTCAAAAGGACTTGTTTACTTGAGCAAAGAATATTTTGGATTGAATTGTGTGATTAGACAGAGATAGATATGGGTCTCACATCTCCCCTCTCTAATTATTTGCTGGACACTCTCATTCACAGGTGTGTATATCGACTGTGCACCGGCAATGTCTTATCTCTAATTTTAAGCCAAATCACTTTTTAACTGCATTGGGTACTACTCTGTTCATCATTTACCGTATAATACATGTTGTATTATCTATTAGATAATTTGTAAATAAATAAACATATTTAAAAACAGTTATCTTATTTCATAAAAATTAATGCGAATGTATTAAAAATCAGGTTTTTCTTCTTCCTGAAAAGTTGTCAAAAAGACGATTTACCAGTTCTGAGTCGATATGGCAGCTAGTCTATGTATTGTATAACTCTATACCGCAACATACGTTCTGCAAACGACGACTAACCACGTGTACGGTTATCGCACAGTCGTTCCTAATACGTAGCAGTATTAGTTCTCACGACTGCCGAGTGCGTTCACACCTTATAAACATGGCTAGAAGACCATAGAGTTATGTATAGAGTAGGGAAACCATAGGCAGGCCTGTGAGTGCGAGTGTCCAAAAAAAAAACAGGAAAGATTTTTCTTTTTCTGTAAATGAAGGTATTTTAGGTTATCACCACGCTTGGTATGCGGGTTCGTGATCGTTCTTCTGACCATGTCGCACCGACAGTGCTGCTGTCCACTGTCGGTCATTCTTTAGGTCAGCTATTTGAAATAATACCGCCATTTATCGGTCGCTAGAGCCCCGTTGATAAATCCGCAGGGTGCACAACGTGCAGATGAGGTTGGCAATTGAGGAGACTGATTGGGACGAGCCTCCACCTTATACCCCCACAGACGACCTCAAAAAGGTCGCGGGCAGCCGCTGGATCCAAGCAGCCTAAGATCATGTGGTCTGAAGATCTCGTTCCCCATCCCATCACTTTTCAGAGACTTATGTCCACTGCTGGACATAAGTCTCTGAAAAGTGATGGGTTGACGAAGAAGATTTATTTTCTAAGCTATAGTGGCTTACAGTACTTAGTATTACACCCTAATACAACAGTGTAGCAAAACTTAATTTATGATAATTTATGATATAGCTATCCTACTAAGTTCACTCAAATGATGGAAAAACAATCTATTACTGTGGCACATATGTTAATAGAACGTATAGCACGTGTGAGTGGCGCCTATTTCATCAGGTTTGATGAAACAAGGTTTATAAGATAGAAGCATACTCATCTCTAATCACACAAGCTCAGGGAAATATTTAAGACGCGTTTTTAATTTTGATACATTTAAAATATTTAGCACACATTCAAAATGTTTATGCATTTTTCTATGCAAATGAAAAATTATTTTTAAATTTTTATTACCCAATTTGATCCAAGTAATTAAACTAAATCTAATTTTAAGATAATGCGCATAATAACAGAGAGCATAATTAGCTTTCTAATTTTTTCGATGGACACATTTTATAGGCTTGCTGCCCCATTCTAGTGTAAATAACTCTATGGTGTTGCGTTGTAACTCGTATACACAGATCAACGAAAATAGAAAGATCCTGACGCTGAAAATAATCTTTATTCAAATAAGCCATTTCAGGCACTTTTGAATCGTCAAGCATCAATATTATTAATGAAGCTACAACTGGTTCGGAATGTTGCTCTTACCGAAAAGAACCAACAAGAATCATGATGTTTATAATCAAATTTTCCAACATCCAATTTGATTCGTACTGCCCTTACCTAAAAATAATATCATCTTTCTCCTGCCCTTATCCCACTAAGTGGGGTCTGCAGAACTTTATATGTCCATGTTGTTACATGATTTGGCTAGGTATCTTCCTGCTTGCCTGAAGTCGACTTGCCTTAATCACCTCGAGGGTCTCACGAGGGTGGTCTATTCTACTCAGCTGACACATAGTGTCTTAAAATAATGATACGCAAAACAGAGACAGATAGATAGCTTCATTTACTTTCTCTTGTTGATGAACACATTTTATGTTGGCGCTCTTACTCTTATATAATAAGTCTATGGAGAAGACGCGCGGTCGCATTCGGTGCTTATTTGAGCTCAGCAAACATTACCAGATAAGCCGTGAACGACGCGCCTGTGCTTCCCACATCTGCCGCGACCTTGGCTGCACGGCCCGTTGTGTAACCCCCCCTTATCAGTCACGCTCCCGCAGTGCTCGCCTCACCGGCGAATCTTACCAGGTTTTCCGGTCTCGATAACCAATATCGTTATCGAGCAGATGTAAACAAATATACAACCGACACGCGACTCATAAAATTCATATTTATAACTAGCTGTGCGGCGACGCGTTGTCGTGGCTCAGTCTGGTTCCGAATTCCCCTCGAAACGGAACTGAACAGTTTAAAAATGCTCCTATCGTCACCAAATTTTACAGGAACATCCACTGCATCAATATAAACGTTATCTGAAAATTTCATTAAAATAGGTCCAACCATTTCGGAGTCTACATACTGACATCATCATCATCCTTCTGCCATTATCCCACTATAAGTGGGTTCGGCACAACATGTTACAAACATGTTGTCACATGATTTGGCTACGTATTTTACGACCGGCCGCCTGCCTGACGTTAACTTACACTAGTCGCCTTTTACGACACCTCGGTAAGAAAGAGAGTGGTCTATTCTACTCAGCCGGATACCCCACGGCGGACTGACATACTGACAAATCAGACAAAAAAATCATTGTTATATATTGGTAAAATGAAACATTTGCGTGGTAGCGCAGAACAGTAAAAATTGGGATTACATGTTGCAACACGTTTAAAACATGTTGTGCCGATTCCATGGAGAATGGGATAAGGACAGGAGAATGATGAATGTATTTGAAAGTAATCGGAAACTCGTTTTTTACAAGATGAAAACATAACCCAATATTTACTTCTTTCCGAAATTATACAAAACATAGACTTAACTATTCAAGTATAAAAATAGCCACGTGGTTTACAGTCTCGTTAACATAATTACTGTTTTCGGCTGGTCAGACAGGTTTCGGTTTTCTGATACATATTATCGTCCTGTTTAATTTAAGCGAAACCGAAAGTAGATTCAGCCTCACTTCAGTCTTATTGCGTCAGTTTAAACAGTACTAGTGATACGCGGGAGTTCGTCCTCGTGAACTGTAGCGTTTAAATACCCTCAGTAATGAAGTAATTTTTTTTCCTGTTCCTAAAAGAAAGAGGAAATTGTTCCATCCTATGTTAGGCAGTGTATAAGCTTAAATTGAGACAAATTTTGTCAGTATTGACAAGAAGGATTTACCATAATGAGGGTGATATGTATGAATCAGACTGAATATCTTAGGATCTTCCCTTGTTCTGTGTATAGTAGAGTGTAATGGCTGTGTGCTAATAAATATAAACAGTAAAAAGGCTACAGAATATTAATCTCCTGTAGAAAATCCCATGCTCGTCGCTAATTTGTTACATTAATGATATTCTACCGATACATACATTACGGAAAGCGCATCAGTTAATTTATTTATTAGAAAAAAGGGTAAAAGAGCATAAAAAAAAAAATATTGTAAATAATGTCTAAATTTTTACAACTTCTATCGTAAATTCTGCAAGCATGATATACAAATGTATTTTCAACATATTTGGATGTTGGTACAACCATCTGGATATGGATGTTGGTATAATAATATACAACATTGTTCACAAAGGAAAAATAGGATTCATGATACCCTGTATTATAACCCGGTAAATTTTAATTGTAACAATTTAGTTGCTCTAATTGTTTAGAAATGGAAGGTATTGTGCCGTGTGGTATCCGGTTGCATAGAATAGACCACCCTCATTTCTTACCGAGGTGTCGTAAAAGGCGACTAAAGTAAGTTAACTAAAGCAGGCGGCCGGTCGTAAAATACGTAGCCAAATCATGTGACAACATGTTTCTAACATGTGCCGACCCCACATAGAGTGGGATAGGGGCACGAGAATGATGAATTGTTTAGAAGTGGAACTGCAACAGACAGACAGATTTTCGCGTTTATAATAATATGGAGGCAGTTAATAGAATAGTTGTTTGGTAGAACCTAAAATGTGACAAAAGGTTATCTATGCACGGTACTTAACGCGCCAGTTTTGTTGACATTTCAGTTATGAGTTATTGCTTGGAGAGAGGCGTGCGCGCCGCGGCGGCCCTTCCGTGAGCTTTTATTATTCCGGTTATAAATTAAACTGCTCGTTAATCGGCCCTTTAATCCGTCTGGGCGTTGACTCCACGCTGGCTCGCGACTATCGTACAACTCACTCATCCTTGCTCGAGTATAATGAGTAGTAACATCTTCAATTACGTAGGTCTTTCTACGCAACATAAAACACAATGGAGGATCGCCGGGACGAGTCATCGTTTTGGAATGTGGACACAGCCTCCGATATAAGAACTGATACATTTCTCGCGATCACATCCAGTGCTACTAACTCTATTATTTTAACAGTAGACTAGTTTTGTTCACATTGATAGCTGTTTTTTGTTTCATTCCCAATTTTTACTGATACGATTAAGCACCGCTATCTAATTTATAGAATTAGGCATTACTTTGCGTGGATCCATAATACAAAAGTAATAATAAAATTATTTTGCTATAATCCGCGATACATGCACCGCTTTCTAGTTATGCTAATATACAAATGTATGTTGTTTCTAGTTAATGTTAGAAACCGGCTCTACTTAAGTCTTATTTCATCGGGTTAGCCCGACTAGTTTCGAGTCCATCCGGGGCACTTTATGAGCTCTTTAAACAACGTGATCGCGGCGGCTTGGCGCAACCCGTGAGTGGGTTGGGACACGGTAGCGGCAGTGGCTAGTCGGGCTAACCCGATAGAATAAGACGTGAGTATAGCCGGTTTCTATACATGAAATATGAATACTACTCGTGATAGTTTAATTTTAACAAAATATGTGATCCCTTGTAATGAATCAATGATTATTTATTATGTACTAGCCGACTCGGCAAACTTCGTACCGCCTAATAGTCAATTAATGGTGTGTTACCTTTACCTGAACTAATTTAGGCTTTGATGAACGTAATACAATGACACAAAACTAAATTTCTGAACGCACGCGTAAATGTTAATCATTTGTCATTATTTCTGTACGCACATAAATATTTGAGGAACTTGTATGTAACTGCTTAAAGTACTTTTCAACCTTTTAAATTGATTTAAAAAAAATACAGAATAGTTAATTCACCCTTTTTTAAAAGTTATCACAACATTTCTGAAAGATTGACATTTATGCATGCATAAATGTCAATCTTTATGTATCTATGGGATGGACAACAAATGTCGTGTACGAAACAAATGAACATTTATTTATTTTCATAATTATATATTCGACGATTTTTCATTGTTTATAAAATGTATTCTGCTATTCGGGGCGGAGAGAAATCCAACAAATTAAAACCCATGAAAATAGGTCCAGCAGATCTCGAGTTATAAGTGTTGTAACAAACCCGTCTTTGTTTTATATATACATATATAGATTATTATTCTATGGGGAAAGTATGAAATCTGCCTTTTTTGCATTACGTACTGTTCTGAGCTGTTGTTTTTTAGTTTCTTGGGGCTGCCAACACTGATCACACCGCAGAGCCTCCCGCTTCCACCACAGTTTGTTATTTGAGGCCATTAGATATCGACGTGAGATAATTCCGATGCTCACATTTTTTTGTACGTTATTGTTAGTCTCGAATGATACACTGCTTGAATATTTAGCGATATCCGCTGACTTCACCGCCTTATAAAAAATGGCGAATAATTAGTCAATAAAAATTCCGCCGATTATATAGCGAGTTGTTACACGGGTGTTACGTAATTGGAGTAAACGACCTAAGAGTTGGTGGTCCGCGCGAAGGTCTGGGGCACCACGTGGTGGCAGCATGTGGCCTTTATCGCCGCCGCCGTTAACAAATTAATTACCACTAAAATTTAAATAAAATCTTCTATGCTCGGTCAGTCCGGAGCGAATCGACGTCTTGGGAAGTCACGCTTGTGTAGATTACGATACAGCCAACGTATTGGAGGTATTTTGAAATTAGTTTGCTAAAATCTGCGGCCAAAGAGCATCTATGTAATTCTTAATTTATTCAGTTTCCGCTCGCCTATTTTATTCATATTTCGATTAGTAAACTGCCTTTTGAAACGTGGTCAAATCGTTTTGTATGTTGACCATGTAAATTCACCTTAAACTTTGATTTGTCTAGTCCTGAATTTGTGTATCAGTTATACCCATTGTGTTGACCTTGACAGGAGCCAAACATAATCATCATTATTCTCCTGTCCTTATCCTACTTTATGTGGGGTCGGCACAACATGTTATTACATGTTTTGGCTAGTTATTTCACGATCTTTCGCCTGTCGTTGACTGACCTTAGCCGCGTTCAATTTTTAATTTTTTTAATACGTAATATTATTTTATAAGCTAAGCTAGTTCTACAAAGGTAATGAGAAAATTAAATTTTGAAACACGTTTTAATTGATCCCCGCCGTTGTGGTATTCGGCTGAGTAGAATAGAGTACCCACAGTTCTTACCGAGTTGTCGTAAAAGGCGACTAACGTAAGTTGACCCACCGTGTAGCATCCGGCTGAGTAGAATAGACATCCCTCTTTCTTATCGAAGTCCCATAAAGTACGACTAAGGTAAGTTAACATCAAGCAGGCGTCCGATCTTAAAATATCTAGCCGAATGATATGACAACATTTTTATAACATATTGGGCCGATCCCACTTAAAGTGGGATAAGAGCAGGATGTTGATGAATTGTACTAAGTTACATCATAATAAAATATAAATTAAATTAAATAACCGTCACAATAGATTGCCCTAACAGTTGCCCTACGATATTCCTCGGATGTACTGTATGATTCCGATAATCAAAATTTAAAATCTCCGGTTCCCGTAAACGTGCCTCAGTAACATCTCTACCATAGTAGTATCTACTATATCTATACAATTTCATAGCACCATCAACATGGCCACGTAAGTTGGTCCAGTGATAATTCGGACGGGTCCACAGCGGGCGTTGGACGCCGCCCTTGACCGGGCCGTCGCGGCGGCGCTCGTCGAGTAAACAAATTGAATGAATCGCGTACGATGTATGTACCATTCATGTGTGCGCCGTTAACGCACGATAATTCAAGTGCTCGTATGTTGAGAGTGGCTCAGTGTTGACGCCGATGACGCGCAGTTCGAACCAACATTTACTTTGTGACATGTTCCATCCCAAAATACTCCTTGTGTCTCGGTATACGTTTACATAATTTTATACTTTTGTGCATTAAAATATATATAGAATAGAAAAAAAGTCAAAAGTAATAATAAAAATTATTTTACTATAATCCGCGATACAGTAAATAGGAAATATATATACTGCAACATGCAGCAGCAGCATGCATAAATGTACAGTGGACTATCCGTTTTTTCATACCCGTTACATGCAGGATTCGTAAAACCACATGCACAAACCTCCACCACTGCCACTTTAATACACAAACACTACATACGTTTACTAAAACAAACTCAACAATCGCTTCGCTCCGCAACCGAAGCATCATCATGAGATTCCACGACAAAATCGCAAGGCTTGCTTATTGTGGTGTTTTGTTAAGTTTGTGAGTTCTGGTATATGATTCCAAAACAGAATTCTGCGATCAATTTTACATTTGCCATTACAACAGTTGAAAAAATCAATAAAAAGAAGGCTGATAAAGAAAACCTAGAATACTATTGATTATTACATAAATTATAAGAATGCATATAGAATAGAATAGAATGCGTAGATATAGCAACTCTTCGACCCTGTACAAGATAATAATGAAAAAGTGTATCTAGTCGTTCGTATATATATCGTAGAGTTATATTTTGAAAAAGAGCAACCGTTGTTGCAGGCTCTTCTCGGTAAGAACAGTTTTCCGAACCAACAGTAGAGTTGAAGATCTAAAAGCACTTATTTACAAGATTACTTAAAAATAAATTAGAATTTACAATGTATACATGTGCACATACATCTTGATTTATTTTGACTGGCCCGTTGGCTCAGTGGGCAGTGACCCTACCTTTAGCTCTGCGGGTCGTGGGTTCTATTCACACCGAGGGCCAACATTTTCTATCAACAATTTGTCGGTTCTTCGAGCCTGCGTGTGTATTTGTATTTAAGTATGTATTTAATATTATATATGTAGTATATCTACCAGTTGTCCGTCACCAATAACACAAGTAATAAGTTACTTACTTTGGGGATGGACGACCGTGTGTGTAAGTGCCCCATATATTTATTTATAGCAAAGGTCTGTCGATATGTCTGTCTATTTAGCATTCATTAATCAGTGAAAACTTATACCTATGTTTTATATAGATAAAATAATGTCGTGGATGGAATTGAAATGTAAGAATTAAGAATTAGGAAGGAACAAAGGGAAATGTAACTAATCTCCAAATCACGGCCTTGATAAAGTTGGCTGAACTTTTTGTATGTGTGTCCCAGTGAACGGAAACGGGCCGGCGTCACGGCTCGCGTGGCGCCCCTTGAAGACGTGTCCGACGACAGCGTGCACACGGTTCCATCTCATTTGAAACCATTTCCTTCTATTTACTGAACCCATACTCCTCACGTTACCAAACACTGTAACTAATATGGGACTATGTTTAAAAGTTATTCATGAATACTTGTTGTCCGTGACTTCTACTGCAGTGGCCAGAATACAATTTTTCTATCCTTCAGCAGCTTAAGCGCTGCAATTCGTACGTACAGAACTTGAATTAACTATTTTAAGAATATAACTAGATTTGACCCAAACAAACAAACGGGGTGAGCTAAATAAAACCGTTTAAAAAAATTGAGCTGTTGTGATAAATTATACTTTACTGATTTTATATACTAAGACGTGTTAGCTCACTTATAACATAATTTAATATTACGTGCCGGTATCCGGCTGCATAGAATAGACCACCCTCATTTCTTACCGAGGTGTCGTAAAAGGCGACTAAGGTAAGTTGACGTCAGGCAGGCGGCCAGTCGTAAAATCATGTGACAATATGTAACATGTTGTGCCGACCCCACTTAGAGTGGGATAAGGGCAGGAATATGATCATGAATATAATTTAATATAAAACACTATCGGGTAATCGTATTATTGATATTTTTTTTTATCCCGAAATAGGTGCTTCCTGTTTCAGGATGAACGATTAGGATTGAATCGTTGTCCTAAAAGAAAATGTATCTGAGCTTATTTTTCTTGCCCCCGCCATCCTAATGGATTTTAAAGGTATTTCTACACAGTCCCTGTAGTAAATTTTGTGAGCTAGTCACATGGGTTAAAATAATAAGTCGACGTTGGTTAAATACTGGAACTGTAATAGGATCTTGATCAAAATGCTTTAATAAGAATAAATTGAGTTTCTAGGCTATTCCATCGCTTGAATATCCTGAATATGTCCTGCTCTCTTCCTAGGAACTAGAAATGTGGTTAGAACTACCAAACTGCTCCTATGATGATTAGCAGTACATTTAATATAAAAATAAAATGTATAAATACACAAAGTGCATATGTTATGAAAAAGTACATATGATTTTATTGAATACCTTATGGTAAAATTCGCGCGTTGTTACAGTTCGAGCTTAACGACTTGATTTCTTTGAATACGATGAAAAAAAAGTTAATAAATCATTTGTGTTTCCAAATTAAGATATACTAAAATAAAACTTGATATTAATTTAACGTATACAAGTTTTTCCTTGCTTTATTCTAAATGTAAAGCAATTTTTTCAAGTAATACCACGCGAAGTCTAGTCAACAAAATAGCGATTGGAAGGCACGGCTACAATTTGCGGAAGGCTCGCGGAGTGGGGGTGAACGGCCGGCGCGACCGATCGCTGAAGGTCAAGGCGAATCGGCATCTAGCTGCAACGAAAGAAAAAGTGACGCCCAAACCTGAATAGATGCGACTTGCGAGGACGAGTAAAAATGAAAGCGCTGTTTCGCTGCACGGGACTTTTACTTCAGTTTTTTATACGTTATAGAACGCTAAATTACGGTTAAATTCCGAATTCGTTATTTAAATTCCGAACTCGTAATTTAAATTTCGAACCTGGAGATTTGTCTCTGGTAATTTTAATAAAGAAATGCTTTGATTCCAATTTGAAAATAGTGAATTAAAAATAATTTAAATCATGATTGTGTTATTTTAATATGAAAAAAATTATATATCTATTATTATTATAATTTTATTTAAAAATTATTATTCAGCATCAACTTTTTTTCATCCAAAATAGAAAACAGGTTTCGTATATACCAAATCATTAATTATTTAATGTTAACCTGTTTCTAAATTTTCCATTAGAAATACGGAAAATTTAAAAGTATATTTTTAAGATAAGAGTATATTTTTATACATTATTATCCTAATTTTTATAATCACATTTGAGACGTTTTTTTAAATAAACAAATACAAAATTGGTAATCTGTGGCTATACAGCACTTAATTAGCTAACGTAATTTCAAGTTCTTTATTCAAATTATATAACTTGATATATTCATATTTTTTGCAATGATGAAATCAATACAACAATAGTGTTTTTATATCGATAATATTCTAAGCCAGATTAAATTAGAACTATAAATAGTACGGAATTGATTTTATTGAATCATTATGATGACTTGCTCGACTGTGCGTGCGAAAGATCTCGTAAAGCTAGATATCCTGGTGGTTAGGTCATTCTGCGGCCATTGACCCGTCAATTTGATCAAAATACGTGTCAATATTTGTCTACGTCGTACTGCTTTGACCTTACTGAGTATATGCCTTTTTTTATTTTAATTAGATTAATCACCCAAGTGTGTCCGTTGAATATAAACTATTTAAACTAATAATCATGTGACTAAACGAGACTTAGATATGAATGTGGATGGATATATGAGTCGTTGGAGGCAGAAAAGAGAAAACCACCCATTTTGTGAAGTATGGCATGCATTAAAAGTAGCAGTAGTTGAGGAATGATGGAAGAGATTTGCAGATCAAAACATTGTGCAGACCACACTTAGGGTGGGATATTTATTTCTTGCGATCGCTAATGCCCGACCAACAAAATAGGCTGTCATTTGGGGTGATAGACATAAAATAGAAGTGATTAAAAGATCTCCCACTCAAACCATTATAAATATCTACAAACATTAATTCATTTATATATAAACTGATTTGTTTTATCTCAAATTTATATTATGGTAACGTACGAATTGCACCGTCTGACATTTCCCCGTAATGGTTGGCTCAATAACTCACAAACGTGAGTCAGTGAGTATTTTTTTGTTTTACAAATTGTTTGCCATAGGTAATATGATTGGCGATGAAACCGCTTTTTCTTCTTTTTCTACATATCGTATGATGTCTGCGACCTTTTTGAGGTCGTCGATCCTCCTAGTGGGGGGTCTAAGAATCTGACAACGAATCACTACTTCAATACCCCAATTAAAAGAATGTACTAAATAAGAATACTGCTACTTAACCACTTCTGGACAAAGACGACCTCTAATCTAGGACCTAACGGGCTGCTCCAATACAGATTTTGCATGCAAAACGTATCCCTGGATTTTTCCAGACATGTGCAAGTTTAAATTGTAAGTAAATAAATAAATATATGCGACATTTACACACATGGCTGACCGTCCTCAAGGTAACTTAATATTTGTATTATGAGTGACAGACAACTTTTTATTTATTTATATGTACAAGTTATATCTATCTTAAATTACTTACACGCTACTACTATACAAATCATGCCCACGTGGAATGGTCCCAAGAATGCTGGCAGCTTTGACAACTGGTAAATATATACATATATAATTTTAAATACATACTTCAACGCAAATATACACCACCAAAACTCGAACCGAGAAATTGTTCATATAAAATGTTGCGCCCTCGGTAGTAATCAAACCCGCGACCCGAAAAGATCGAAAAGGAGATGGTTGGATTCTGTTAAGTATTTTATGCAAATACTCTTGACTGGCCCGATGGCGCAGTGGGTACTGACCCTGCCTTCAGCTCCGCGGGTTGCGGTTTCGATTCCCGCCGAGGGCCAACATTTTACATAAACAATCTGTTGGTTCTTCGAGCCTGAGTGTATATTTGTATTTAAATATGTATTTATAATTATATACGTAGTATATCTACTAGTTGTCCGTCACCCATAACACAAATATTAAGTTACTTACTTTGGGGTCGGACGACCGTGTGTGTAAGTGTCCCATATATTTATATTTACTCGTAAAAGAAGTAGCAGCAGATTTGACGAATAATAGCAGAGAATGGAAGTGCACAATATCGACGACCCTACTTAGAGTGGGGTAAGGGCAGGACGATGAACAATACCAAGCTTAAATGCAACCTCCGCTTAAGGCGCTGAACAGAGCTGGCGTAAATTCAGATTTCGGCATATAAGCCACACCCACAATGTCTGCGACGGCGTAGCGACAAAATTAATTTTTTAACACCCATTGTAGGTGTACACTATTTTATCCAAACTTTTTTTGTACAATTTATTTAAAAAACTTATGTCTAATTAATCTTATAAAACTAAGTATGCTGAAACTATAACTAAACACCTAAAAAAAGACATATTATCAACAAGGAATAGTCACAAAACGCGGCAGCTAGCGACACACGTCCGTATAGCAGCGCGCCTCAGCGATCACTGTCTATATTCGTAGATGTAAAAGAGAAGCGAGACGATGACTCGTTTCAGTTTTGCTATTATCTAAAAAATATTTAATTTGAATGAAATATTTTAATTAATTCAAAATTTAAATCTTACATTCTCTTTATATTATAATGATTTATTAGTCTTATTAATTTTACCAATTTTTGTTGATAAATATTAGAGATATTTACGATCAAAGTAAAAATCAGAGGTCTATTTACCAATTTTTTTTATCGAAAAAAAGTATCGTAATCATGTTTTGAAATCTTACATTCTCTCTGAGATATGATGTATATTAACATATATTTTTCTTTTAATCGTCATCCCTATAGCTTTTGTTAAAAACGTGTTTAAAGTCAGCCTATTTGGCTCTGTTCAGCGCCTTAAGTTTTTTTTTCCACTTGTTGCTTTGTACCCTAATTAAAATGTTCGAAACCAAATCCATGCGGTCGCGAATTGCGATCTGTATCAATTTTGCTTAATGGCGCGTTCTACAGCCGTTTTGACATCTAAAAACTCGCTTAACCGCGTAGGTCATGAGTTTGAGTTTTTATATTATTTTTCATTAATAGCTTGTTTAACGTTATCTAGAAAAAACTTACCTTTTACGAAATATTTTATTCGAAATAAACTCAATTTTTTTTTGGGTATATATTATGAACTAGTTTTTCTCTCGAATTCCATGTCATCTGACGTCGTATAAACTAATTGATCCTCTAAAAAAAATCATCACTCAGCAAAGTTTAGTTTTCAGGTACCAGTTTCTCCACCGTAGGGTATAATAAAGCTGCGTTTTCATATTTCGTGGGGTCACCTTCCGAGCGCTATGTCCATCATTTCTTCAAACTCATCATCATACTCCTGTCCTTATCCCACTCTAAGTGGGGTCGGCACAACATGTCACAAACATGTTGTCACATGATTTGGCTCCGTATTTTACGACCGGCCGGCTGCCTGACGTCAACTTACCTTAGTCGCCTTTTACGACACCTCGGCAAGAAAGGAGGGTGGTCTTTTCTATTCTGCCGGATACCACACGGCGTAACATTTCTTCAAACTATCTCGCTCAAAATTATGTGAATTTCTATCTGAAAGATGCATTATGTGGTTCAATAATAGAAATATATTATAAATTTTCAAGTCTTATTTAAATCAGGCGTCCAATTAGATATTTACTCGATATGCCCTAAAATAGGTAGTAAAATATACGACTGCATAAATATATATCGCGATTTTCCTCATACGAAGACCACATACGAAGTCGAACTATTTTTAAATATGATTTACACAGTCTTTTGTTAGTCTACTTTTTAGGGTTCTTAATATAAATTGCTAGCTGATCGGGAAAACGTTGTTTGTCCGTATAAATTATTTCTAGGGATTTTCGAACTATTTTTATAACCATAGAAATGGTTAAAGTAGGTTAATCTTAAAAGCTAGACATGCTGTTGCGGACTTTTAATTATAACTTTTCGAGGGAAACAGTATATGATTTTTTAATATCTTTCACCGTTTAGTTAGTGCACGTAAGGAAAGCTTTAAATTTTACCGTTTACGTAATATTTTTATTGCTGCTCCTCTCCTATTCATCTTAGCGTGATGTTTTATTATATAGCGTAAATAGCGTTCCTCGGTAAATGGACTCTTACACTCAAATATTTTTCAAATCCGTCCAGTAGTTCCTGAGATTAGCTAGTATACAGCCTTCCTCGGTAAATGGACTATCTTACACTGAAATATTTTCAAATTGTTCCAGTAGTTTCTGAGATTAGCGCGTTCAAACAATCAAACAAACTCTTCAGTTTTATATATTAATATAGATTAAATATTTATACTTCTAAAAAGACGCAAAAGATGCCGAATACGCGGGGGACGGTAGTTAAGTTATGCTGGACCATTATCAGCTGAAAATTCCAGTTGTTTCATCTATCTGCCAATCTCATCAGCTAGTCAATAGTAGCTCATATTTAAAGGCGAAAGTAAACCGATCCGCGGAGCTGAGTAACTACCAAAGCCAACGGGCCAATCGATAAATCAAATCGAATTGAATCATCCTTATTTAAATAAACTTGTAAACAAGTGCCTTTGAATCGAAATTCTTTTGCAACTCTAATGTTGGTTCAGAAAGCCGTTCCTACCGAGCAGAGCCAGCAAGAAACTCGGCGGTTGCTCTTTTCAAAGTCATCCTAATAACTAGTTATATTTAGTCATTATTATGAATGATAGGATAGGCTAGAAAGGAATATAGTTTAAGAAGAACTAAAGCTCAACAACTTGTACCAATGGTTTCGTCTCATTCTTTCAAAGAGACTACAGGACCCTTAATATAGGCGATTGAGTCAAACTTTACCAACTTTTTCATAACACAAAAAAGAAAGACCTTCAAAAATATGAACCGAGAACGCCGATCATAACGATCAGTTCGTGCGTTTACTTATTGTGCCGATCAGACTAATTATTTCACAGTTTAATCTAATTTGCCACGCGTCGCCGGTTGGATTCTGTTGTATACCACGCCAAGAATGTCCGTTTGTTTGTTATACATCCTTTTGATTAGGCATTGAATTACTAAGCAACGCAATACTTTTTAGGCTTCCCGTCTGTATTAACTCGATCCTAATCTCTTAACACTTCAGTGATACACTTGAAACTTTACGTACCTACTAGCTATATGGGCGGCTTCGCCCGCGTGGTAATCGGTGTTTGGCATGTAATAGCAGTCTCGGCAGGAAACTGGCTCTCCGATACCCTTTTTTTACCTATTGCCCACTCTAAACTACAATCGACACCGGTTTGTTACTACCCCCCACAAAAATTATTGTTCTTTTCAACTTAATTTACATAAATAAATAAATATAAATATATGGGACACTTACACACACGGTCATCCGACCCCAGAGTAAGTAATTTAATACCTGTGTTATGGGTGACGGACAACTGGTAGATATACTACATATATAAGTTTAAATACCTTAAATACAAAATACAAAACACACCCAGGCTCGAAGAACCAACAAATTTTTTAAAGAAAATGTGAGCCCTCGGCGGCAATCGAACCCGCGACCCGCGGAGCCGAAGGCAGGGTCACTATCCACTGCGCCAGCGGGCCAGTCAAGTTTACATAAAACCGTTATGTACAATTAACTTAAACCTTTCGGAGGAATTGCACTACCTTTTAGTAAAAACCGTACTAAAATCCATTCTGTAGATTTAGAAAAAATCTATTACATACAGACAGACAGACAGCTTTGGGGACTTTGTTTTATAATATAATGTAGAATTTTTTAATACTGAAGCGATAATAAAATTATTATTCGTTAATTAAATGTTAATTCTGAACACTGTAGCCTACCTATTTACAATTCTACTTTCTCCACCACCATAAAGCAATATAACATGGTTTAAATATACGGAGAGAATCCGTAATAGATTTTCATTTTATTTCGATATTATAGAATTGATCAACTTACCTTAGTCGTATTTAACGACCCCTCGGTAAGAATGAGGGTGGCCTATTCTATTTAGCCGAATACCACACGGCATATTTCGATATTATTAAATAGAGAAAAAATAATTGTAATTATGTATCACTTCTGAAAATGTCCCAGGTAAAGTGAGTTGCGAAAATGTGGGAATGTTGTTTACTGAACAACCTATCTAGAAGTGATCCGATTCAATAGAAAATATATATCAGTTGACCCAAGTGATTAAATGCGTATAGTAACATTTATCTGATACATTAAACTCTACCAGTGATTTATTATTAATAAATTTGAACTAAAATAATAAATTAATAACATTATAGAATATGGTATTTGCCTATACAATTTGTTCACAATAAGGCTATGTGAGTACGATTTGTAGCATCAATTAAGATATTAGTTTTCTTAGAAAAGTCAAAAGTAGAGTTTGAAACATTACAAACCCGATTCTGTGAAATATTTCGGTGACCTCGTCTGCCTTAGTTAGCTGACGGTATGTTGTTAGAATTTTGATAGTAGTAGAGTCGGATGCACCTAGCCGGACGAAATGTCACTTGGAGAGTCGCAGCCGCATTTAGTCGCTCCGAAATAGAACCAGCGTTCATCAACCCCTCACATTCGTCATCACTACCACACAACCCGGCCAGCATGTTACATCGACCGCTCGTTTTGTAACAAACATTTGAAAATATCCAACGGCGAGTAATAGAATGAGTCCATCGCGATTCACTCCACACTAACGCAATACCGACACACTTTTTGACGACCCAAATGTTTTCCTATTGCTCATTATACTCTCCAACTGATATCCTTCTCGTGTGTAATTTGGGGCTGTCAGATCGAATCCTAAATTAATTGAGTGTTTTCAAATCATCCGAGATGCCCGGCCCGAACGGATAGCAATTCTGACCCGTCATAATGATGGAGCGGCAAAAAATTTTGACACTTCGCTGCCAGAAATAATTATCGATTCACAAAGGTTTCGGTAAATAAATCGCGATCCCGGAAATATGGATTGTTTGTAGAGGATTGGGTTGGTGCAAAATCGAAAGCCACATCGTGGCTGTGGTTAGTAGTCAAGAGACCGACTTTGTAAACATCATCATGCAGTTCACACTTTTACGCGGTATCCAACCAGATGCTTTTTATTGCGCAACCGAATTGCATTTTTATTGCTATCTGGGAAACTAAGGTACTTTCTAAAACACATTAAAAGTTCGAAATTCGAGTAAGACCGTAGTAGCGAAGGTCATAAAACTCAATCAGTTGTAACAGCTTTATCAATATTTAATTTAATGAATTGATAACCGCTTAAATCCTAGTTTAAAGATATAGTTAATTAAAAGTTATTTAGTTTTAGTACCGTTTAGTTTCTGTAGTTTAATTAGATAATTTATAAATTGAACACCATAAGAAGGTTCTATTTTAGCTTCTTTTTTTTATTTGGGTTTATGGGATATCAAAGAAAATAATATATATTTTTAGAATGTATATCAATTTTCATGGATTACAAACAATACACCAGAGTCCAAGTCAACCGCGATTAATAGACGAGCGTTAAAAAAATATATATAATTAAAAAAAAAGGAATAAAGAATATTTGAAATTCGAACTGCGGCTTGAGATCTTGTAGACAAAGGAACTTTTTGTATTTTCAAATAGTTTGAGATATTTTTTGTTGACGAATACTAGATAAGTTTTATTTAAATATTATTTAATGTGAATAATATTTAAATTTTTATTCATATATTAATATTTTTTAATTTATAAAATTACACATACAAATATATATTTAACATGTAAGGGAAAATAATATTATTAAGATATACTTATGAGTTCCATAGTTCTCGTAAATGACAAAACACTGTCAGGACAGTGCATAAATTGTTTGAATGCAAGGATTGTAGAGAACTCATTATACTTTACTTATACTTGAGTTGATCGCAACATGCTAATTTTCACTGTTACACTTAGCGTTAGGCCATTGCGGTATTGTAACATGGTATAATATTTCAAGAAGCTTTCAGGTCGACATTTGTGCTGTGTTGTCGCGGATATTTCTAGCGCTGTGTCAGGCGCCAGAGCTAGATTAAATGCAGGTCTCGCTTGCATTCAAACTGTACTGACCGAGAGCTTCATATCACTCATATCTATTTATATTAATATTTAGTAAATCCATATTTTCTACATTAAATATTTTTGCGAAAGTTAATCTATCTTTCTGTGTTTCATTATCTAAAAGCCAATTTTCAGGAGCAATACACCAACCAGGCTTATTATAGGATTAATATTTCCAGATTCTCGCTGAGAACCGCAAAAACAATTTGAGCAAAAGCAATGATCTATGTAATGTTTAGTTTTGGAAGCAAGAACCGTTCTCATACCCTATACATGCAGGATTAGTTACCGCACGTATCACAAAACACCACTACCAACAACACACTACACATTCACTACGACAAAATTTACAATAACATCTTATTCTATAAGTAATATATGTAATATTCATCAAAATTTTATTAATTATTACGGAATCTCTTGGGAATCAGCATTTTACAAATGACTTGAAAAGCGTCTGGCTCGCATGTCAATAAAGGGTGGTCCCTGAACCTCAGTTGAACTGCGCCGTAGACATTTGCACGACAAACACTGCGTCATCTTATACGAGTATTTTAACGAAGAAACGTACTAACGAATATTTTGTTAATTAAAATATTAAAATCCACAACTCATGTAACTTTTGGCACTACATGTTATATGCCCTTGAGTGGGACGCTCCATTTGTGTACTTTCGCGCGCATTAACTTTTATTTGCGATAATGGCCTCTTACTATCTCGCTGATTGACATAGGCTCTCTCCGTTATTGGAGAAAGCTTACACCCACCACACTGCTCCAATGCGGAGTGGTACTTTGGCGGATTACACGTATCCCCAGAATTCTCTAAACATATGCAGATTGGTCCCGAAGTGCTTTTGATACATTTGAAACTATCAATTAAACACATAAGTCTTAAAAAACTCATTGATGCCTGCCCAGGTTTTGAACCTAGACCCTCTTGAGAGAGCCGCACGGTTTCGTCGCTGGGTTTATCAGCTGTGTATTGATATAACTCATAAGTTAATAACTTAAAAACATATTTTAAACATATAGAATACATCGTGCCCTTTAATTGTATAAAAAAACATTATAAGGAAACGTTTTATCAAAATATCTGAGCATATGTGTAGCCTGTCAATCCATATTGGAGATGTGTGGTGGGTGTCAGCTCCTTATACTTTTATCCTTCAAGAAGCTTTTACCCACTAGTGGGATTGTAATTAAAGTTATAAAGGCTATAAAGCTTCAGAACACGAAAAAACATTGTAATAGGGTATCATAACTGAGCTACGGTAAAGAGTAAAAGTTAAAGTAAAGACGAAGTCACGGGCACGTTTAATGCGTACAAAAGTCATTGAGGCCATTAGTCAAAATGTTTGTAATAAGTTTGCAAATTAAAGTAGGTACTCGTAATCGCAACGACGCCTGGCGTTCACGGTCGCATCTCAAGGTCGAGGTAGTATAGGCCCCGCGTGGATATATTACGCGTCTAGCTTGCTCGTAAGCAAATTTATAAAATTCAGCGTTACTTTGCTGAGCTACATAGTATTGAAGTGATTTTAAAGTAGCAAGTAGCTGCTACTATCCACTGCGCTGGACTAAGGCTCTCTCTCTTTATCCCTGTTTTTCGAGAGAAGAATGGGAGCTAAGACCTACAACGCTGTTCCAATGTGGATTGCTAGGTTTCACATATCCCTAGAATTCTCTAGAGATATGCAGGTTTCGTCACGATGTTTCCCTTCAGCGAAAAACGTGACTTGAATAGCAATATTAATTGGACACATAAGTTCTAACAGAAAAACTCATCGATGCCTGACCAGGATTTGCACCCCTACAAAGATTCGCACATGTTACAAACACGTTGTCACATGATTTGGCTACTCATTTTACGGCCGGCAGCCTGCCTTACATGAACTGACTTTAGTCGTATTTTACGACCCCTCAGTAAGAAAGAGGGTGGTCTATTCCACTCTGCCGGATACCACACGGTTTGAAATAAATAAATAAAATAAATCTCCTAATAACCATACGAAATGTGAAGTTATATTCCTATAGACTCTTTTCCAATTTATATACGTGAAATAATCCGAAAAGACCGTAAACCCAGTCGAGATCACGGGCCAGATGTCAAAGTACTGTAGCGCAGTGATCCTCATAAATAGAATCATTTTCGGTACGTTACTCTTAACTTTTGATACATCCATGGTAGATAATTTAGAAATTATATTATTATTTCGTTAAATTTAAGTTAAGTTGAAAAATTTAACAATGGTTGAACATTATAAATCATTATATACTTACTTATTTACTACTAATATGTCATAAGTTCGAAACGCAGATGTGAGTTTTGTAACAAAGTTTATGTATGATTCATCAAAATTTGAAAAATCCTTAGTACTTGATTACCTTTATCCATAAAGACATGACCTTTTCTTTTATTTTCCGTCACATACTTATATAATATTGTTTTAATTATTTTATGGAAATTTCAAAACGATTACGACGAATTAGATCATATCATATTTCTAGAACATTTGAAACTGAGTCATCAACATCGGTGAGGACGGTTACCTCTACACGATCTATATAAGAGACGATTTACTGCAGACAAACGGCACGGTAAAGTGAACCAAACAAGAAAAACCTGTAGGGATAGACAAAGGCAATTCCTTGCAACAGGTGTTTCGTACTTAAAAGGTTCGTAAGAAGCCGAAAGTTCAAAGCACTTTAGATACTTTTATGAGACAAAATATCTTCAACATCGTGTCCAAGCAGCCAATTATGATCTGAGATAAAGTGTACAAGGTATTTGGTCGTGAAACTTTGGTATTGTCAATTTTCTTGAGTATCAAAATTCGCGCATAAATTGCGTTACATTCTAGGCTTGACCTCACGTATCAGCGATCGTTGAGGCGGAAACGGAGTCAAATTTTTGGTCGTGCTATCGGACACTTATCAACATCTAAGTTCATGGTGGCCTAGTACAGCGGTCATCTAAAACAATATATGTATACGGTATTGTAACGCTTTATGAAATGTAGTTAAGGACTAATATTGCGCGTGCTTTGTATTGCAGTATGTAAGTAACTTATGTTATCCACACATTCCACCGCTAAAATACCTAAAACAACTTTTGATATTTTGCCGACGCATATAAAACGTGGTCTGTATTTTTACTAACTACAGAATTACCTGACACTTTCAAAATATTTCGAACTACTCGAATTTATCGGTTTATTTAAATTATATATAATAGCTGCATTTGATGTCTGAACACAGCGTACATGGGTTGATCAACCGATAAGAATATTATCGTATAATGTAAATCCCGACATAACAAAACCTCACAGCGTTGCGTAATATTTTCCGAAACACCTTTACTAAGCTTTACGTAACAGTATTTTTGATTACAAATACAATCAATAAGTAAAAAGCTTTGATAAGTGACGTAAACTTAATTACGTTTAACATTTACTAAATTCATCACCATTGCACATCATTAATCACTTTTTTAGCATGAAGCCGTTTTCCGGAAAGCGTCTCAATAATTCAGAACAATCTATTCAACATCCTATCAGTCAATAAGACGTAACATGGATTAACAGAAAAGCACTTAGTTTGTGATATAAATTTTCTTGCAAAATGAAAACGATAGATAATGAGACAAAGAATAGACAATAGAAAACTAGGAATCCAGAACATTAGAGGAAGCAATAGACACCAACAGTTTTAAAAGTACTAGGCGTTTATGAGCTATCAGGAGCTTACTAACTGGTGAGGCGATTAGGAGCGCAACCTGAGAGCTGGCGCAGAGCCAAGCAGGCCACGGTACATTCACCCACAAGAACACCTCGTAAAAGATAATTAACGATTGTTTTTACACGTAAACTCGATACACGAAATATTTTGGCTGTTACTTTACTCGGCGTGCCTTATCGTTGTGAGGATCGATTTGTTGACTTTCGAGTACGGGTAACAAATACGATGTCGGTATAGAAAACATTGGCCTTGGTCTTTGAATTTTATCTTTGGTTATAAAATTTCGTTCGTAAATTATAATTTTGGTGTTATAAAACATAGTGACACAAAAAATAATGATCTAGTTTTATCATAGAAAAGACTGAATTCCTATATCTGAATATCAGTATTGTATCTACTTTTATTAGCCATGCCTCCAATACTGTTGACCCAATATCACAAATCTCTTACGTCATTTATCTGAAGATAATTGCGTTTAGACAATTCTGTTTCTTATGCACTGGTTTTTAAGGTATATATTAGCTTTAACATGCGCTTCAGCATCTCATGTATGTAGGAATACGTAATTTCACACCTGATTCATAAGCATGGTTCTGAAGATCATTGAACCCCCCCATAAATAAGAACGCGATCAGTGAAACGAACTAAAATTAGATAAGTACTTCTTTATAAAGAAAACCGCATTTATGAACCAAAAAGTTGCCTTGTACCTACAAAAAACGAGTACCAAATAAGTTCAAGGACAAGAAATGGGGATTGCACAAACAATCAATGGCAATTTTTTTTAATTCGTTGACTTTTACTGTTAATCTAGAGTTAACTTTATTCAAGGGCCGTGAACTCAAAATAGTCTACTAAAAATCGCGATTTTATTCCGATACAGATTATATAAGAAGTTAATGTTGCGGATGATCTATCTTTTGGTCTCAGTTTCTTCAGCGAAAATTTAACATCACGAATTGTAATTTATAGAATTAGGCGTTACTTTGCGGAGATCCATAATACAAAAGTAATAATAAAATTATTTTGCTATAATCCGCGATACAGTAAATAGAAAATATATATAGTGTTTAATGTATAGTGGACTATCAGTATTTTCATACCCGATACGTGCAGGATTCGTAAAAGCACATGCACAAACCTCCACCACTTCCACCACGATACACAAGCACTACACAGTTTCACTATCACAAACTCAACAATCGTTTCGCCCCGCAACCGAAGCATCATCAGGAGATAGACTCCACGACAAAATCGCAAAATCACTTCGCAAAATTACTTTTGTATCACGAATTGTACAAAAAGTACTAACTAACCCAGTTATTAAGGATAGTTAATAAAATAGAGGTTTAGTCGACACAAATAATTAAGTGCCATCCAGTTAGCGTATGAATTTAGGTCAAGCACAACCTTAAAGTCTGCCTAGGGGTTAATATTTTTGAATATTAATAAACTTCTGTTGTTTATGCGTCCCTGGTATTTAAATATTAAAAACGTACACTCAATTCTCGTAAAGTGTTTCCGTGAGTTTGTTTGTTCACTCACCCTTTACTGAAAATCCTTTTTTGATTATGTCGGGGTAAACATTGCTTGCAAAAAATACCAAAGTCTTTGCATATAGAAGGCAGTGTTTACAAAATGTAAGTTTCTCCATAATTTACCATTAATTTTTATTATTGTATTCACGTTGATATTGGTCTTAACTAAGGAATTGGTTGCTACACATATTTTCCTACTACATTCATCGATTTTGCGAAACTTTGCAAATCGATGATTTGGATGATGAATGATTTTGCAATTTTTCATACTGTGATGTGATTGAACTTAAGAGGCAATAAAATCCATAGAAGTACAATTGGATGTGTTCTAATCTTTTTACCAAATTTGATATATTAGATGTCATGTATTTTCAAATTTCAACTTTGAAATAAAGCAAATAAAATATTTTCTTGCACAAACAATTTCCAATCTCATTTTTATTATATCCAAAAATGTAACGCCTCATTGGGGATGGGAAAGCCATGGCTTACTGGTTATATCGCATTAATGTTACCAAAGGCAATAATAGACAGGCAAGGTAATAATAGGCAGGCCTGTAAGTGAGAGTGTCACAATAAATAATGAGAGAAGATGAAACTCGTATACCTATCTTTGTCTGATCATACATAGAAAAGAGAGACAGATACACTCTCATTTGCTTTTTCTTTATTTCTTTGTAATATGGCACATATTAGTTTAGCCCTACTCTAGTATAATAACCCTATGTCTTCGCGGGCACTGAGAGTATACGTCAACATAAATGAGGTTTACTTTGGTTGTCATCTAGTGGCAGAAACTGAGATATTTCCGGTGTATCTCTTTAATTTAGAATACGTGACTGTTAGTACTTATAACGGACCGTCGCTGAATGTTGTTTTATCCGTTTATGTTTGTTATATGTAAATGTGAGCAAATGAGATACAGAATTTGAATGTGGTAATGTTTTTTTAAAAACGTATATTAACAGGGTCGTGTGTTATTTAATGTTTTTAAAGAACTCCATTAAAATAATTTATCAAATATAAAATAGTAGTAATACTGACTGCTTATGTTAATAAAAATATATATACAAAATTAATAATAAAATATTTGTATAAGTACAAAACAATTTTATTATTACTTATATAAGTCTTAATTCTATAAATTATAGAAATGGGTATATTGTCTTTAGATAAATATCTTGATTTATGGTAAGATTTATTTTTGGAAAATTAATAGTAAAATTATTCTGCTATAATCCGCGATAAAATAAATAGAATATGTATATAATGCTAAATGTATAGTGGATTATCCGTTTTTTCATACCCGATACATGCAGGATTCTTAAAAACACATGCACAAACCTCCACCACCGCCAACACACTAAAACACACAAAACACATAGCACACGTTCACTATCACAATCTCAACAATCGCAAAGCCAGGCTATCCGATTCAGGCCGTAAAAAAACGGTTCTAGATTTGGATAGAATCGATCACATACAGAAAGACAGCATTTGGGGACTTTGTACTATAATAATTAAATATATGACTGGCCCATGGGCGCACTTGGCAGTTTCTGCTTACAGCTCCACAGGTCGCGGCTTCGATACCCGCCGAGGATCACCATTTTCTAATAACAATTTTTTGGTTCTTCCAGTCTGGGTTCGTAGTAATGCATTCAAAGATGTCCATAAAATTATATATGTATATATTTATCAGTTGTCTGTCACCCATGAAACAAGTATTAAGTTCCTTAAGTCGCGGACTGTTACAGTCCCACTGCTGGGAATAGGCCTCCTCTCTCCGTTTCTGGAGGGAAGGGTTGGAGCTAAGACCTACCACGCTGCTCCAATGCGGATTGGTAGGTTACACATATCTCCAGATTTCTCTAGAGATATGCAGGTTTCATCACGATGTTTTCCTTCACCGAAAAGCGTGTGATAAATTGCAATTATCAAGTAGACACATGAGTTTTAATAGAAAAACTCATTGGTGCCTGCCCGGGTTTGAACTCGGCTTCCCCTCGAAAGAGTCGCACGGTCACACTGCTGGGTTATTAAGTTCCTTACTTTGAGGTATTAATTGTCCAATATATATTTAAATAAATTATAGAATTAAGCGTCACATAAGATTCAAACCACAAAATTGATATAATTATTATATTATGAAACACCGGAAAGTAACTCCTAACTCTATCAATCTAATATCCAGTTCAGACATTAAATAAGGAAATACAAATTTTTGCATTTATAATATTCGTATGGGTTATTTTGTATGCCACAATGACCACCTCTTCAAACAGGTCTTGTCTTTAAAATTTTCCTACAATAAAGGTCTTCAGTCGCTCTTGGTATTTCGTTATACTTCACGCTAATTGCACTGGCAATAGTTAAATATACCTAACGCTTTAATGAAACTCGTTTGGTTGCTGTGAGTTAAGGTTTTTCAAATTTTATATTTAAACTAGCTTTGCCTGCAGCTTCGCCTGCGCGGAAATCAGCGTATATATCGCTTTACGATTTTATCGTGGAGTCTATCTCCTGATGATGCTTCGATTGCGGGGCGAAAAGATTGTCGAATTTTAGATAGTGAACGTGTGTAGTGCTTGGGTATTGTGGTGGCGGTGGTCGAAGTTTGTGTGTGTTTTTACCAATCCTGCATGTACAAAAGTAACAATTAAATTATTTTGCTATAATCCGCGATACAGTAAATAGAAAATATATATAGTATTAAATGTATAGTAGTGGACTATCCGTATTTTCATACCCGATAGGTGCAGGATTCGTAAAAACACAAGCACAAACCTCCACCACTTCCACCACAATACACAAGCACTACACACGTTCACTATCACAAACTCAACAATCGTTTCGCCCCGCAACCGAAGCATCATCAGGAGATAGACTCCACGACAAAATCGCAAAGTATGTACCTGTGCGAACGCGTATAGTGCTTGTGTATTGTGATGGAAGTGGTGGAGGTTTGTGCATGTGTTTTTACGAATCCTGCACGTATCGGGTATGAAAATACGGATAGTTCACTATACATTTAACACTATATGTATTTTCTATTAACTGTATCGCGGATTATAGCAAAATAATTTTATTATTACTTTTGTATTATGGATCTCCGCAAAGTAACGCCTAATTCTATAAATTATTCTATAAATTAATTCTGCATGTATCGGGTATAAAAAAAACGGATAATCTCATAAATAAGATGACTCGAAACTAGTCGGACTCATCTGATAAAACAAGACGTGAGTATAGCCAGTCTCTCAACATTAATTATGAATACCACTCACGATAGTTTAAATCCAAAAAAAGTCCACTATACATTTAGCACTATATGTATTTTCAATTTACTGTATCGCGGATTATAGCAAGATATTGTTATTATTACTTCAGCGTATATAATTGAACAGAAGTCAGGTTAAAAATGTTTTTAACAAAGTTTCATGTCCCTGCTGTTAACCTTTATGGAATTCCCTCGTCTGGACCTAATTCTTGCAGTAGCATCAGATCATGCTTATCATATACATGCATTGTCACCGGGACTGGACCAGTATATATCATTTCAGCTTAGTCGAACACCGGGAAGTGACTCAGATTTAATTCACATGATTCCACCTTCACATACATATGATAAATTGCAAGCATAAATTGCAACAGGGTAAATCCGATACATTCCTCCACAGCGCGTCGCTTTAAGCCGAGGTCCGGCCTCACAGCAGGCACCCTTAAGGCGACGCTCCCAGATGCTGCGAGCCTCGCTCGAGAATCGATCTCCCAGTTTGTCACCCCGACGATGCTTCCGCGCTCGCCCACTCTTCCGGTGACGCTGTAAAAGCCATTAGGGCTAACATCATTAGTTAGTGTCCGAAAAAAAGAACAAGTACCAATAAATTACAACATAGATAGATCAATTATCACAGATGTCATATTTAGAGCCTAGTGAAAGTTGAAGGAAAATATATTTTGAATACTTGCATAACTTTGAAGAATTAAAAGGAAATGTGTTGAATATCTTAGTTTTAAATACGTCTACCAACATTCAGAAAGGTGTAATGGTGTGACGCTGTAGTAGTAGATCTACCAGACATATTACTTCTATTAGTTCAACTACTAATGGTACTAGTTATACCAGCTGCCTGGTACGATTCCAAAGGTTTAGAGAGCCTCTTAGACCCTCCATGCTACTCCAATGCGTAATTGAAAGGCACTGAACAAGAATATACAAAAATATAAAATCCAGTATCCAAGGCCGAGCTTAGCCGGCACGCGACTTCTGCTGTTTAATAAAATATAATTATAAGTAGAATTTATTCTAACAACTCATATAATTAAGCAATTTCAAAATGCTATTACAAATAGCCTGTTAATTTGCATAATTTTATTGAACAACTTTGTACATTTAAATAATCTTTTACAACATTGTATATTTAACTGCTTTCTGTCTGGTTATGATTGAAAAATGCAAGTGTTTTAAACCTCTCGTAAAAAAAAGATGGAATACACAGAACGGAACTTTATTACTATGGAATTCCACAATAAATAAAAATATCTAGGGAATTCAAAACTATGTTGCAGTCAAACTTTAACGATTTTATATCTTCCTTGCTGCATTACACGTTTTAAAACCACTAAATGAGGACAAATAAGAAATAAATATAGGACAACTACCGCCGTGTGGTATACGGCTGAGTAGAATAGACCACCTTCATTTCCTACCGAGCTGTCGTAAATGGCGACTAAGATAAGGTGACCCATCGTGTGGTATCCGGTTGAGTAGAATAGACCACTCTCTTTCTTACCGAAGAGTCGTAAATTACGACTAAGGTGAGTTGACGTCAGGCAGGCGACCGGTCGTAAAATACGTAGCCAAATCCTGTGACAATTGTGTGTAATTGTCCGACATTTTTCATAATTAATCAATTTTTCTGAGATAACTATAACTATTGATCAGAATATTATCACTTTTATTTTTACTTTAACTTAATGTTAGGTATAGTATACGTGCCATAAAAATCGCTGCAATATTGTCATAAACAATAATAATAGATAATTTATACAAACAGGCGTTACTTTGCGGAATTCCATAGTACAACAGTTATGATATAATTATTTTTCTATAATCCGCGTTCGTTTAGAAAATCTCATATCAGAAACCGTTGTCATACCATATACTTTTCTTTTCCATTTATAAAATAGTTGTACCATAGCTTAAGTAATAAATCCTTAATAAATCGATTCAATCGTATTTGAAAAACAAGGACTTCTTACTTATGATGTAACCGTAGGAATGTTCAAAAAGATCTCACAATTTATTTCTAAGATCTTATCAAAAACAATAAAATGACAAAACATATGGATTTTTTTCTTAAAATCCTGTTCCTTTGAGGTTTTTGAGCCCATTCAACATCTTTAATATCTACATTATTCTAGGTCATTTACGTGTTTCGACTACTTATGTAATACTTGTAATAAAAAGCTGTGATATCCCAGCAGTGAGATCGTGCGAATCTTTCGTCGAAATCACGGGTTCACATACCCGGTAAAACTCATTAGTTTTTTCCGGTAAAGCTGTCTAATTGATAATGGCAATTTATCACTTTTCGGCAAAGAAAAACATAGTGAGGAAATCTGTATATCTCTAGAGAATTCCGGGTATACGTGTAATTTACCAATCCGCATTAGAGCAGCGCAGCAGATCTTAGCTCCAACCCTTATTTCTAAAAGAGGGGGTCTATGCCCAGCGGTAGGATTGTAAAACGCTGTTATTTCTAATAACCAAATATTAACGACTAAAATGTATATATACTATATAGATTCCGTATCTAGATTACTTATACAATTCCTGTAATTTCTTAACTTATTAACTAAATGGATGTAAGTCATAAAGGATTGTTTTTGTGACCAAACATGTCATTGAAATCGCTTTATCACGAAAAACTTCTTCTTCTATATACATATAACTTAATGATTTTTTGAATCTTTTCGTAAAATCGGCTTTTTACAAACACTCGAAACATCGCTCTGGCATCAAAGAGACGGTGAAAAGTATCTGTACTTTTGATTATAAGATATATTATTTATTTCGTTTCGAACGTGGCTGAATAAACCTCAAATAATCTTTGCGTTAAAAAATAGTTTACAAAAGAAGCCAATAATTGGTTTAACCTAATGGCTTTTAACTATTAGTTAGCTTATCGACATCAAACACCCGACCCATAGTGTTATAAGGAAAAAAAGGGTACAAGAATCGTAACCATCTCAAGAATTTACCTGGTAAATGACTCACTGGGTTAAAATGTATCAGGTTTTGAATCTGTTACACTGAGTTTGCGTTGCCGGTCCCACGGGAGCGTGTGTACACGGTAAATACAATATTTCTTTACAGCTTAAATGTTTATACCGGCCTTATAGCAACTAATATAAGGTTCAAATTACGGCGAACAAGTTAAGAATTTATTAAGCTAACAGATTTTTGCTGCAGTATGAAGATTATTGTACGTGACTAAATCCCAATATACTGTTTATTGATTAAAAATTTTGTTCGAAAATATTCTTTTATTTATAACTTTTTTTTAATAAATCGAATAGAAAACCAGTGTTTCGGAAAGCGTTTTAAAATTACCAATTCGTGTAGAAATTAATTATTAATTGGTATCGAAACTTCAGCTCTTATCATAAATTAATGTATACATATATTTACGAGTATGTCTTATTGAACTTTAAAACAAATTGTAGGAATTATTTATATTTATAGTCTAAAAATTTATTAAATATAGCTTTATATATACAACAGCTTTTTAAACCTGTTAGGTTTGGCGATTCAAATACAAAATAAAGAATATTCTGAATTTCAATACATAATAACTAATTGACTTAACAGTAATTTATATAAAAAGTTGTTTAAAAACAATGGTATCAAATAATTTGCATGTTAGTTTATCTCTATAAAGATTGATTCTCGATTCTCTAAGGATCTATTCTCGATCTAAATTTTAATCCAATCGTTACAAAGGGCAAAACTTGTCTAATTGATAATTGCAATTTATCACGCGCTTACGGTGAAGGAAAACATCGTGAGGAAACCTGCAGGATCTTGAGGATATGTGTAACCTACCAATCCGCATTGGAGCAGCGTGGTTTTAGCACCAATCCTCTTCAATGAGAGAAATCCTCTGAGAGAAGTGACTTATGCTGAGCAGTTATATAGTAACAGGCCGCTACTTTATTTTAGTTTTTTTTTTTATAATGAAAATAGTTAACAAATGATCTTTTCCATACAGAGCGGTAAGAGAAATTATACTAGTTCAGCAGACCAAATCTGGCCTCGCAGAGCTATCTGGGCGAACGCTGACTAAACCATTCAAGTTACACAAAGATAATGTAAAGTTTTGTTTGTCTTGAATAGTTCTAAATAAAAGTCTGCGACAGCATGCATATATCTACCTTTTACGTGAAAGCCACTGTGACCAAAATTGTGAATCTTAATTTTAATTAAATTTGATACTATTTTACGATGCACATTTCAGTATATTTATTAAACTCTTATAAAAATCAATACATTTGTCGCTTTCAGTATTTAATGAAGATAAACTTAATCTTTCACAATAAGTAATTTAGCCAAATAATTTAAAAGTTATCTCGATATGATTGACTTCAATGAAGCACCATAGAGTGCCTTCTATGCGCGGCGCACGAAGAGTTTGGAATTCGTCAGTTTTAAAGTTATCCATCTGTAATTTTGGATATACGAGTAACTAAGAGCTGTAATAGCCCAGCGGTGAGACCGTGCGACTCTTTCGAGGAAAACACGAGTTCAAACCTGGGCAGGCACCAATGAGTTTTTCTATTAAAACTTATGTGTCTAATTGATAATTGAAATTTATCACACGCTTTTCGGTGAAGGAAAACATCGTGAGGAAACCTGCATATCTCTAGAGAATTCTGGAGATATGTGTAACCTACCAATCCGCATTGGAGCAGCGTGGTAGGTCTTAGCTCTAACCCTTCTCTCCAGAAACGGGGAGAGGAGGCCTATTCCCAGCAGTGGGATTGTAACAGGCTGCTACTTTACTTACTTTACTGAGTAACTAAACATATGTTTTTGAATATTAAGTGAAAAGAACATGTTTAATCTAAAATGATCAGTCTCGAAACTTAATGTGGCAGACCAAATTACACGCGAGCGAAGCCGCGGGCAAAAGCTTATCATATATAAATAAACAAAAATTTAAGTTCCAAACTATACAAATTCTCGCGAAGTTAACTATACTTATATATCTACATATCATCTCATGTATGATGTATCATTTAGTTGCATACAATGACACATAAATTTTTTTGCGAGACGCTTACACTCAATAAATTTGCGAGGTTTTTATTTACGAGACAATTCACAGGCTATGAAATGAACTTTTCTCAGATCTCTTAATCCTAATTAATGTGCAATAAACATAAATGTCTTTGCTGTTATAATCAAGGAGATTCTAATCAAAAGATGATTCATTTGGGATCCGTGGTTTACTGCCGATTTTAAATCTCAAAACTTGTCATTTTTTTTGATCCATAATATCCGGTAACAACATCAACTTTGAACTCGTTGTGGTTAGTCGATGGCCCAGCACGTCTAGGAATCTCCTTATATCAATTTTAGTCCTCTATTGATACTTCCAATATTAAATATTATAATTTATTATATCCTATAAATGCTAAGTCCGATTCTTATAAGTCATGATAAATAAATATGTAAAGAAAAGTAAAGTAGCGGCCTGTTACTATCCCACTGCTGGGACTGCTGGGCACAGTCCTCCTCTCTCCGTTTTTTTTTTGCAGAGAAGGATTCGAGCTAAGACCTACCACGCTGCCCCAACGCGGAATTTCCTAGAATTTCTCTAGAGATACGCAGGCTTCCTCTCAATGTTTTCCTTCAACGAAAAGCGTGTGATAAATTGCAATTATTTATTAGACACTTAATTTTTAATAGAAAAACTTGATGCCTGGGGTTTGAACTCATGATCGTCTCTAGAGAATCGCATGGTTTTACCGTTAGGCTATCACTGCTTAAAACCACTCTCCAACTACCTAAGTAACTTAATAGTTGTGTTATGTGTGAAAGACTAGAGTACTACAGTGAAGTAGGCTAGAATTTTACGATATTGACGCTTTATTTTACCAAATAGCTTTAATATAAAAGCAGGCGAATTGATTCGTAAAACGAATAGGCTGTACGCGAGACGAAAATTCAGCCTTGAGACTGCCGAAAGCACATACTTCGGTATTATTAATGAATTTTACATATTAGCGATCGCTAACTTTTGATTAATAACTGGCACTTTGATTTCAAATCATTGTTAGTTAACCTTAGACTCGTATTTAGTGTAATTGACTATGTATATATTTTATTTCACACAAGAGTTTGTAAGTTTTTAATAAGATATATTAACTTTTTCCTTTTTCATAAAACGTAGATGTTTATGGTAATATTTAAACTTTCGTGATTCATACTTATTATTATATAAATAAACCTTACGTGGATTGTGCGGTTCAAGTGAGGGTAGATGAAAAAAATAATGACTGTACTACTCGGGAACGAAGACGCCGCGGCGCTCCAGTCAGTTCGTGACCATGGCGGATGCAACTCTGCCGAAACGTCGAACCTCAATTTTGCCGTGATGTGACCCGTTTATTTATATAATACGTAGAAGTTTACTATTATAACTACGAAGAGATTTTATTATGCATTTAATTATAATTATACTGCACTGTATTATTTTAAATGTGATATTAACAAAAAGATATATATTTTTAAATAACTCACGGTGACTGGAAGCAAGACCTTTAATTTTTCTATTTCCAAATGGATTGAAACTCTGAATAAATAATTCAGTAAAACCTAAATATCGCAGTGCAAACTTATTTGCTTGATGCTGAGCTTTAAGACGTCAAATTAAAAAAGTTTTTAACAAATTTCATGTCGCTACTGTTAACCATTGAGGAGTACCCTTGTCCGGAACAGTATCAGGTTACGCTTATCATAAGCTAGTTAAATAAAAGCTTTTAAAAGCATCTCGATAGTTTCTTTTTCTTTGAATTCTATAAATTTCACAATTCACAATATAAAAGAGTAGTTACTTTTATGCACCGGCATTGTACACCATAGCTCAGAATAAAATTAATTCTGTTGGAAGCTTTTGTACCTAGACACTTCATGAATGAACATTGTTGAAAACTACTTTGAATTCACTTTTCTTGTTGTCAAAGAGGCCAATGTCCAACAATGTGATATTAGCAGACTTTATATGCCCTTTTTATTTGCTTTTTTAAAGTAAAGTAAGTAAAGTAACGGCCTGTTACTATGCCCACTGCTGGGCTAAGGCCTCCTCTCTCCGTTTTTGGAGAGAATGATAGGAGCTAAGACTTACCATGCTCCAATGCAGGTTGGTAGGTTACACATATCCCTAGAATTCTCTAGAGATTATGCAGGTTTCCTCACGATGTTTTCCTTCACCGAAAAGCGTGTGATAAATTGCAATTATCAATTAGACACATAAGTTTTTTAATAGAAAAACTCATTGGCGCCTGCCCGGTGTTTGAACCTATGTCGTATCTAGAGAGTCGCACGGTCTCACCGCTAGGCTATCACAGCTTTGCTTTTTTAAACACCGTTGAAATAAATACTACAAAAGTCACCATCATTCTCCTGCCCTTATCCCACTCGTAAGTGGGGTCGGCACAACATACTACAAACATGTTGTCACGTGATTTGGCTACGTATTTAACGTAGCCAAATCACGGCCGCCTGCCTGACGTCAACTTGCCTTAGTCGCCTTTTACGACACCTCGGTAAGAAATGAGGGTGGTACATTCCATGCAGCCGAATACCACACATCACTTAGCTTAGTCGCCTCTACGACACGTCGGTAAGAAAGGAGGGTGGTCTATTCTATTCTGCTGGATACCCCACGGCACAAAATACTACAAAAGTAATTGTAATATTATTTTTTATAATCTGCGATAAGTAATCGATGTTAAAGTAATGTTACGTACAGAGGTTCGTAGATTTGGATGAAAATACCTGGTGACTCGTTAAAAACACTTAATTCAACTTTTTACTACAAACTACTACTTACAGTATCTATACAGTCCTTTGTCCAATAAGAATGCTGAAGTCACTACTACTATTTCACTTTTAATTTTACTTGTTTATTCGTTATTGATCGCTATTCGCAAATTGAATGTCGAGGCGCACGATACGACTGCTTATATATCGAACGAACCGATTTCGAGAACATTCGTGAGACCTTGGAAAGATCGTCAACAAGTCTTTTGAAAACATGTTTTTGATAAACACGCCGAATGTTCCAAAGAATTAGCGTTAAGCAAATTCGAACTGTATGACATATAGAGTACGAACCCTTTTTGCATGTTCGTAAACTGCCCCAGCCAATTTGAACTTTATGACATACACATTGCGAACTCTTTTCGCATGGTCGTAACAGTAATATAAATAAATGAATATAATTAATGGGACACACACATTGGGCCGCCTGTTCCCAAAGTAAGTAAGTTAATATTAACACAACCAAACACGAAGAAAAATAAAATATATTTTTATTTTCGTTATATTATATTACTATATTACGTTGTTGCCATTCGCGGGAATCGAACCTGCGCTAACGGGCCAACATTTATTATAATTTTTATAAATTTTGTATCTTCTCAAAATAACACCTAATTTAATATATCTATTATCTTTATCATAAATCACTTTAAAAATATGCAATTAAATTATATGTACATTAATTATTCTACTACGACATAAAAAGCAACTAAGGTAGGTAGACCCACTGTGTGGTATCCGGTTGAGTAGAATAGACCACCCTTTTTTTGCCGAGCGGTTGTAAAATACGACTAAGTAAGGCAGGTGGTCGGTCGTAAAATACTGACAACGTGACAACATATTTGTAACATGTCATGCCGACCCCACTTAGAGTGGGATAAGGACAATAGGATCATCATTCTACCACGACAGTACAATAACTTATCATCGAAACAAACTGTAAGTTACAGTAAATTTGTCTCAAAGATGTCTATACAGCATCGGCGGGACCTGAAGTCAATGCTTAGAAAAATATAAATTTGCCCGACCAGGAATCAAACTCCAACTCTCAATTCTTAAAATTTGAAGTACACTTCTTATGTTCCACGATAAATCGTTACGATGTTTGAGATAAATACATATAAATAATCAGTCAGTCGTGAGTTCACTGGCCTCAACAGCCGTTGCGTTACATGTGTAGAAATTAGCACTTGGATTTGCGATATTCGGGACAAAGGTCTCGCTAACTAACTCTCTTTACCATAGTGGATTAGATCTTAAATTTTTATTAATTTATTAACTTCACTTAAATTAAGAACTTCAATTAAATTGTCACTTTTTCCCTCCATTTTTGTAAATCTCGATGACTTGTTTGAATAAAGCCGATACCTAAATTATAAACATATATTCAAATTCAAATTCAAAATATTCGTAAACTTGTACACAAGACCTTTTCTACTGCTAATTTGGAGAGCTGTTCTGATAATAGCCAGCAAGAAACTCGGCGGTTGCCGTTCTCGAATATAATTCTTATAACGATATAGTCACATTTAGTCATTAATATTTTCAGGATAGAGCAGTAGCTATATCGACGCATCTATATAGTCCTCAACAGTATAATAGGCTTTCTGTATCAGCTTCCCTTTATAATATCAATAAAATATTGAAATCAAACTAAATGAATATAAGATATATTTTAAAAATATTGAGGGATTTATTAATCGTAATATACGACCTCACGGACTAAGAGTTGCGAATGCATTTACAATCGGAAACAGGTCCAGTATCCAATACACACGTTCACTACGACAATGTCAAAGATCGTTTCGCCAGGAGACATCATCAGGAGACAGGTTTCAAGAGAAAATCGCAAAGCTTTGTGAATTTATGCTCTGCTTTGTGTAGTTTGTTTTTGGTGGTGGTGTTTTGTGATACGCACGGAAACGAATACTGCATGTATAAGGTATGAGTACGGTTTCTGCTTCCTACACTTAGTATTACATAGGTTTTCTTAACAAAATCTGATTATGGAAAAGTAGTTTATACATAATTTTTGTACTATGGAATTCCGCAAATTACTTTAAATTACTCTTAAAGTATTTTAACTAATTTTAAAATTTAATGTCACTACAAGAACTCGAACCTGCATCTACTGAGATACATATACAAGCGTTCTATGTCAGAAAAATTAAGAACTGGTATTGCGAAATTTAAATGGACTTAATTCATAAACTCGTTGAAATAATAAAATTGATCGGTTTCTCAGGCGTAGATTTCACCTTTAAATTAAGAGGGTTCGAGAAATACAAAGATGTATTGGATTTTCCCTTTCAAGACCCTTTGAAGTGTTTGTTTCGAGAGGCCTTATTAATTAGGCAGTCGAACTCGTGTTACAATAATAGCTTTGTACGCAGAATTCGTTGAGCCTACTCCTATACTTATTATAAAACAAAAAACTGTCTGTCTGTGTATGATAATTTTCTCAAAATCTAGTAAACGGATTTTCGTACAGTTTTTACTAAAAGGTAGTGAAATTTTGCCCGAAAGGTTTTGTGCCGCGTTAACAACAGAGATGCGCTAAAGTAATGTATTAGACATATTGAGTTGCCTTATTTTTTAAATTGACTTTTATTGAAACAATTTTGGATTTACTAAAAGTTTTTTTTTATTTACGTTATTAAATACAATGTTCATTATAAATAATTGTAACTCACTCAGTCAGGGTATGCCATATATATTATACACATGGTGGTTAGATACCATAGGCTCAAAATTCAATCTGTAGGTTCAAAGTAAATAGCTTTTAGTAAAGTAAATTAAATTCCTTGTTTGAAAATTTTTGAATCCTTCACATAGGTTTTTTTTCAGATAGGCAAAGCTGAAGTGGTAGATGTATTTTCATATATACTATAAAAGCTTAGTTTTGTAGTAAAAAACCATTTCAATAAACAGAGCTTAACAAAAGTTAACAATTACTAATTTATTCAAAATTGTGAAATAGTCTTTTATGAATTAAAAGTTTGACCATTTCCATTTCCTTAAAGGTATCTTTGTCATAATAAACTATACCACAAAGTTAGAAAGTCATTCAGACCCTATCTCTATTGTTAAATAAAGTTGCTCATTATCTTGAACGCTATTCCATCGCTCTGCAGCAGTGAACGTGCCCGTAAAAAGGACAGCCGTACTAAAATATCCCACTCGTTTTACCATTTCTCTTTCTTTGGAAACGTGTCTATCTCGGCCGATCAGAAGGAAATAACCATTTTCCATCTCGCTTACACCCACTACTATACCTAGATGCCACGTGTCAGTCAATCACGCAAAGTATCAAGTTGTTACCGCGCCATAAACGAGATTAACGTTTATTACTATTGGAACAAAGTCTCTAATTACTTTAAGTAACTAACACTATCCCGGTTGTACAGACAAAAACGTAAACGAAGACTTCGGAAACAATCAATGCAATTTAAACTTAAATGCGTTCGTTTCTAGATCGTAATTCCCATGCACGGCATTATTTGCCTCGTGTCGCCTGTTCCAAATTCAAAATGTTTCTAAATGAAATGCTTCCTTTAAAACAACACGATACCGTCGTCAATAATTTCTTAAGCTAAACGCATTAATGATAATTGTGAGATGAGACCATAAACAAATGTCAGGTGGGCATTGAACGCTACCAATTCAGTTCGATCAACCCCGTACTCCCCGCGCGCCCGACCGCGTACCTAAAGACACATCATTAATCATTCCAACGCTTTAGTAACCGTGGCGGTTTTAATAAGAAGCCTATTGTTATGATACTAAAGCCTTTTTCAGATCGCAAAGGGTCATTGACTTACGCCCCTGCGTTTGTTCGCGCCTACTCCTCGCTGCTGCTGTGGCCCTGGTATTATGTAAGCCGAGTGCAATGGCCGCGGGAAACACCAGGAAAAGCATGTTTTCCTGTTCCGCTTATTCGTTTACCTTAATATTTTTTACATTCAATTGTTAATAATATAATGAAATTAGAAACTTTTATATAATAAATTATACGTTTATTTTTCGTTTAATTAATATATATATATTAATTCATGGTTTAATTCGTTCATTTTATATCGTTCTTTTAAGTTAAATTCGTCCATTACTCTAAAATGTATTTATAAAATTATACTTCTTTGAATAAATAGTTAAATTTAATATTTACGCGATACTCTCAAAACAATTAAATATCTTGTCTCTATAAATATTTGTGTATTTACTATTAAGTAAAATAAAAACTGAAAATGTAATCGAACTGCTGATAAAATTTATTAATGTAAGTGTAATTAACACCAGATTTACATAATTGTTATATATTCATCAAAAGTTTCGTAATAACCGGAAATATGACATCATTATTGAAATTTGTTTATTTCATATCGTCAATTCCGAATTTAACTGCACATCCATGCTATAGCTATCATCCATTAGCCGGTGGACATGACCTGTGCAACCGTTAATACGCACAATTATACAAAATGTGGGTTAAATTCGCACAGCCAGGGGTTGCCAATGCACCGGCCGCGGGTCGTTGACCGGTATCGATCCGGGACAAACGCGCCCCTGCGGCGCCGCGCCCTCCGCATCCCCCCATCCCCTTATTCCACCTCGTCACCCCCTTACGCCGCACACACGCTGAAACACCGCATGCGACATTTCGCTCCACTTTAAGAGCCGGCTTCTACCCCATTTCGAGCGGGAAACGAAATATATTTCTTGAGTGACATTAGAACATAATAGAATATTACTCTTACTCTTTAGTCTATGATTTCGAATACACAAATATTTTTAGTAATTATCAAATTTTTTTCATAATAATTACTTTTGTTCTATGGATTCCCGCTAAGTAACTTCTATTTCTATAAAGTGAATTTAAAAAAGCTTAACCTAATATGTAATTTATGGAATTAGGCGTTACTTTGCGGAGATTCAAAAAGTAATAATAAAATTATTTTGCTACAATCCGCGATAAAGTAAATAAAAAAATTATATAATGCTAAATGTATAGTGGACTATCCGTTTTTTCATACCCGATAAATGCAGGATTCTTAAAAACACATGCACAAACCTCCACCTTCGCCACCACAATACACGTTCACTATCACAAACTCAAGAATCTTTTCGTCCCGCATCCAAAGCATCATCAGGAGATAGACTCCACGACAAAATCGCAAAGCCTTACATACATTTAGCATTATATTTATTTTCTATTTACAATATCGCGAATTATATCAAAATCATTTTTTTATTACTTTTATACCTAATTTTCATTTTTAATTTGATAATTTATGAATAAAAACTAGAAACTATCAAAAGTAATGATGATTTGTTGACCTCGTCGTTTCTTTTTCACTCAGACGCCCTATGTTTACGACAACGATGCGTCACTGTTGGCCTTTCGCCAAATCGCAACAATGAAACGCTTCTTCCATCATCGATAAAATAATAGTGAACATTTTCATTGTATATTCTGTAAAAAATCGCCAAATATTAATATGAAATATCGTTAACTCGGGAAATGGTTGTACATCAGTATACAGAAACATTCCACGGTATTGTGAAGCATAATAGATGAGATCGCATTCCCAGGGTTCTATTGTAGGCCTAAAGTATACCTATATATATTATAGAGAAACAGCTGTAGGGTGCGCGGGAAAACAGCCTTCGCGGGGTACGACCACGAGGGCTGCCCCTAGCCGCCCGTTGTTATGGTAACGGCTCACGATTTCTGTTTTCCTGGTACCTTATAGAAAACTTTACCTACTTTATCATTGGACGACGTCGTTATTTATTCCATTGCTCCAGCCCCTCCCTTTTTTATACACGTATTTCTCGTATAGCGCAAATAAGCTATCTATATAATATTATATAACAAATTTTTCTATATCGCGATTAAAGAAAATCAATGAAAAAAAATGAAGTACCATACCACTCATACCTTATAATATAAGCACAGCTTTTCCTCGCAATTCCGTCTGCGTGTTCTTATAATCCTGTTATTGAATATAACATAGACTTTTAACAAATTTCATAATAAAAATTAGATTGCTCAGATGTATATATATATAGACAAATACACATATTACGCATACATTATTAGTATTTTTATTGAAAGTAGTTGTAATTTTTCAATTTTCTGGATTAAATCATTGCGAATGAGAAATTTTATTAAACTAGATCACACAATTAATCATCGTGATCTGCGCAAAACAGCTGAAAATGTTTTAAATCATTAGTAAGCATGAGTAGGCTTTTAATATCTTTAATATACTGTAAAAGGATTTTCGTATAATTACTACCAGACTACAATTTCGTATATGAGTTTTTCGACGCTTAGACATGTAATAATACATTTACAATTATACATTTTATTAATAAGACACTAAATTTCAACCTTAATACTGTACTTTTCGTCTTCGTCATCCTGTATTATTTAGAAAATAATAAAATAAGTCGTAAAAGAAAAAAAAAGAATACGTTCATTTCAATAATATTCAGCTTAATATCGTTATTTTGCTTAAATATATTTTTTTTAATAAAGGTAATTAATTCTATAAAGTATTTGGTATCATTAAGAGGCAGTTTTGCCAGCAAAAATAAATTTAATTAATTCAAGAAGCATTAATTTCAAGAACTGTGTAGCCAGTTCCACTTTATTTCCACTTTCCACGAATTACTAAAATGACGAAAAGAAATGTGTGTTAAAGATCACGGTGAAATATTAGCATATCGTCAGCTTCTCTATTCTCTATTAGAACAATTCTAACAATTCTAAGTAGCCCATCTTATTTTGTATCCAGTATACTAAAATGCTTTTATAAAATACGCCTTGAATGTAAAATTTTTATCATCATTTTTTGATTAACAGAAAACACGCAATTATCTGTCACGTACCATAAATATAAAATTTAAGAGAATTTTTTTTTACGATGTACGCAATTTTCATCAGAAAATTAAACCTTTTTTTTATGTAATCTATACAAATTATAAACTGAAATATCTAGAGATTCTTTTGGAAAACTCGAACACGTATTTACGTTTGTTTATTCATTATAATATATAAATACATGAAACAAAAATTTTGTTTTCATCTCTTTATAATAATACCAGCACGGAAGAGTGTAGCTTTGTCAATCAAAAAGCTCATTTACAAAAAAAAACAGATAAAAAATTTATGTAATGAATGACGCAACAAAGAAGGATGGATTTTAAAAGATAATAAAAGATAATTTCATCCTGATGGATAGAGAAGAAATGTACTACAAAGTAATTTATAGAATTAGGCGTTACTTTGCGGAGATCCATAATACAAAAAGTCAAGACCATGGATAAATTTTAGAAATATACTAATATGTTTTTTCTACGATTCGAATGCGGAACTTCCCGTTTACAATCCACAGCGCTTACTATTACCCCAGGGAAACGTTAAAAAGTTACTTTTTATTTTAAAGAATTTTCAACATAAATTTGATTATAAATATGAAATTAATTTTATTTTTATGCAAACGTTGCTCGTAATCTGTGTAACCGGATTGGTTGGTCAACTAGTGCACAAATGATAGGAACGCGTGACAGAATAGACGTGTTGTCTCATACAAAGCGTTCATTCACCGCCATATAAATGCTTGACTTATTATACCAGTCGAGCATTTAGTTGACTTTTAAGTGCGCGAATGCACTGCACGCACACATATAAAATAGTACAGTCAATATTTTCTCTCAAACATTAAAATAATGTAATTTGGTGGAGGGGCGTGCACTTTTAGAATGAAAGATCTCTACTACAAAGTTATGTATGCACAGTATTAGTTAGGATGATATTGGTTTCTTAAAAGATTTAATTCGGAAAGTGCTCAGACGTTACGTGACCTTGTTGTTAAATCGCAACTTTACATACTAGCGCTCAGCAACTTGACGCTTTTCATGGTCGATCCCTGGTGTGCGAAGTAATTCATTTCGTATATTAAAAGTTACAATGTAAATGTAATGTTGAGAATCCACCTTATATTTATTTTATTTATTGATCTTACACTTACAGCTAACCAAAACGTATACAATACAAAAAACAAAAAAAAAACAATTACAATACTAATCTTAATAAATTAAAATGAATGTTTGTATGTATGCCATTTATAGCTGTAGAAACGGATGGACCGATGTAAATTAAATTTTGAAATGACCCGGATAATCCTGTAAAATTTGTTGGCGATCGGAGCCTTTTTTTTACTGTTGATTTCTGTTTCGAGGGGAATTCGAAACTAGACTGGGCTACAGCAACGCCTGGCTGAACAGCTATTACATATTCCTCACTTTCATTTGAATATAAGAAATGTATAAGTCTATGTTTCTTTCTCTCGTAAAACATAGTATAATATAATTAAAATGATATTTTAAACTTAAATTGACGCGAGTCACAGTTACAGCTAGCATGTAATACCAAATATACTTCACAAGATGATTTTTAGATACATCAAAGTTTTCCTTTAGGATTGTCATATGATATTTACTGACTTTATGGTAACTTTTTGTTAAACAGGAAAGTTTCGAATGCTGACAACGTTATTACCAATTACTATGTTCTCTTTATAACATCAGAATGTCATAAAGTGATCGTAATAATACAGCATCCGTAAAAATGCTTGCGTAAAACGTGTGTAAAAAAATAATCATAAAATGGCCGTAGCGTAGCGCGCTGACCCCATTCTACGGCGTAGAGTGCACTGGCCGCTACGGAGCTACATTGAAATGTAGGTGAGTGAGCTAGGTTCTACGACTCTAGTGCTACGAGTCCTTATTTACCTACATTTAATTGAGAACTCGTTACTTTTTTATAATTTAATGTATGTAACATTTGAATACAATGACAAAGATTATATAAATAACAAAGATGTAAATAAAAAATTGTATTTAACTCGTAATACTAATTATGTAAACTTAACTCTTAAAAGAAACTGAAATATGTACCGATTTGAGTATTTTGTCGTGGAGTCTATCTCCTGATGATGCTTCGGTTACGAGGCGAAACGATCGTAGAGATTGTCGTAGTCAATGTGTGTACTTTGCTGTTGGTGGTTTTGTCTAGTGATACGTGTGGTTACTAATCCTGTATATACTATAAGGTATGAGAACGGTTTTGCTTCTTAAACTTAACGTTGCATAGATGTTCTTAACAAACGCGGTTTATAGCAAAATAGTTCAAACAATTTTTTTTCTTTTAGAATGGCTTAAAGACATTTACTACAATTATTTTTAAACATTTCATTTTAATTATTAGCTACTGTTCGGACTACAGCTTCTAGTTGGCATCGTACGGTAATACTAAATCTTTTGACTAAATGTCTTTGCAGGTAGGGAGCTAACTACACAGTTGAGGTCTCACTCAGCCAGAATGCACACAATAAATTCCTACTGTCTTAAGTCAAATTCAAACACGAATATCGAACAAATGTGTATAATGTTTTAGGATAAGTACTTGGGTGACCCAGTTTGGCACGTAAATTTTTTTAAGATATAAAAAATATGCAATAAAGAAAGAAAGGCGTGCTCTTTGATACCTGGAACTCGATCCTTGGTATTTTCACTTTTCTAGTGACCTTGTAATAGTTTAGTGGGGGGACCCACTAAGCTATTACAACTTTACAAAAGAAAGCAAAATAAACTTTTGTATTAAATTTATATTTTAGCAGTTTTTCAATGCCAAAACATGGGGTAAAACAATAATTTTTAAAAAATAACTTCTAGCTAGATACATTTATCACCCCCGGAACCCCGTACATACTAAGTTTTATTAAAATCTTTGGAGCCGTTCCCCAGATTTAGATTTAATTAAAGATATGGGTTTATTATTTCAGCAGTTATAAAATATAAAAACAATGAATATAACTTTTGTTAATTAAAAAGTATTTACCAGAACCGCTGTATGAATAATGTCTGCCACGAGGGCGTGTAATCTGGCTCTTTGAATAATAAAACACACTCTACATCATGTTGCCTATATTGAACACTAGTGTTATTCGTGACTTTGTTCTCGACTTCATTGTTGTACCGCGTAGTCAGCGTAACGCGAATATCAGTAATTCAGCTAATTAGTACGCAAAGTATCCTAGTAAACTTATCTTCACCTGCCTTATTTTAATTTCGCTCCACAATAAAAGAAGTAAACAACACCGTGTGGTATCCGGCAGAATAGAATAGACCACCCTCCTTTCTTACCGAGGTGTCGTAAGATGCGACTAAGGTATGTGCCGTGTGGTATCCAGCTGGATAGAATAGACCACCCTTTTTTCTTACCGAGGTGTCGTAAAAGGCGACTAAGGTAAGTTGACGTCAGGCAGGCGGCCGGTCGTAAAATACTTAGCCTAATCATGTGACGACATGTTCGTAACATGTTGTGCCGACCCCACTTAGAGTGGGATAAGGGCAGGAGAATGATGATGAATAAAAGAAGTAAACAACATCAACAACCCACCCCACAGTATATTATGATTACCCATTATTGAGCTGTGATAGCACAGCGGTGAGTAAATACATAATAATATAAAAAAATAGCATATTTACAATGGCCGACTTATCTTTAAAAGGGACTCTCTTCCAGTCAACCGTCAGTAACAGAAAGAAAAGGGCAAGAAGTGAAATATGAGTAAAGAAAAAAGGAAGGAAAAAAAAGAAAAATAACGAAACACTATATACATAGATATATAATAGTAATTATTTGAATTTATTACAATTTTACAATTTAATTTATAAATTATCTTGCACCAACCAGCGGACGTTTCATCTTTCAACTTAGTTATTTCTATACCGTGACAATACTTCTGCTGACTTTTGGCGCAAAACGCGTACACAAGGCATTAACGAACCGCGTCGTCTCGAACCCAAAGCTTTGACGCGACGTCATTATTTCGCCTCCACAATGGGCCTTGTGCTAAATAATTCAACATTTACCAACGAAGCTCCCATTCCTATGGTTGCTATAGTAACAACATTTACATATACATCTGTACAACGAAGGACTGAGAAACTTTCTCGTACTATTATAATGCTGTGACAAGATTTGAAAATATGACATGAGTATATTAGGGGAAGTCTAAAAGTTACGTCCGTCCATCATCCTCAACATCCTCCTGCCCTTATCCTACTCTGAGTGGGGTCGGCACAATATGTTACAAACACGTCACATGATTTGGCTACGTATTTTACGACCGGCCGCCTGCCTGACGTCAACTTACCTTAGTCGCCTTTTACGACACCTCGCCAAGAAATGAGGGTGGTCTATTCTACTCAACCGGATACCACACGGTGGGTCAACTTACTTTAGTCGCCTTTTACGACACCTCGGTAAGAAATGAGGGCGGTCTAGTCTACTCGTGGTGAAAGTTGCTGCGCCCATTATAGAAAAGATAAGGAGTACAAGATTAAGTTAGACTTAGATTAAGTAAGACTGACTTTTCTATCTACCTGTGAAAATCTATCCTCCTGATTAGACAGGAGATAGATTTTATCATGGAGCCTGTTTCCTGATTATGCTTCGGTTACTGTGGTGATTGTGATACTGAATGATTTTTTTAGAATTCTGCATGTATTAGGTATGAAAAAGGATATACTCTACATTTAGAATTACATACATTTAATTTTATTGCGTATTATAAAAAAAAAACATATTTTTTCTTTACTATGGACCTTCGCAAAGTAACGTCTAATTCTATAAATTATTAATTACATTTACAATTATAATTACGCAATAAAATTAAATGTATGTAATTCTACATTTAGAATTACATACATTTAATTTTATTGCCTATTATAAAAAAATATTTTCATATTTTTTCTGTACTACGGACCTCCGCAAAGTAACGCCTAATTCTAAAAATTATTAACATAATTTATTTTTTGAATTGCGTTCTCGCCACAGGTTAAATCGCGCGTCGCAGGTAGTATGCAATATTGGTGTACCGTAGATAACGACAGTTCCAGTTACTCTCGCCCCATTATCAAAAACCCCACGCCGATCGGCGTTAATTTGACCAGCATCGCTGGAACGAAGCCAACATTCGGTATCACATTAAACCTAAGCTCTGAAATTACAGTTCGGTCTTTAAATGGAATAATGCTGCACTTATGCCGCGTTAACAACGAATTATAGATCATTCCAGAACGAATTACGAACATACTGGCTCATCCTTGTATACACAACAGTATAAAGTAAAAAATAAAGTAACGGCCTGTTACTATCCCGCGTAGGGTAGTACAAAAGAGTTTATCTGTAAAAACTTATGTGTCTAATTGATATTTGCCAATTATCACACGTTTTTCGTTGAAGGAAAACATTGTGAGGAAACCTGCATATCTCTAGAGAATTCTGGGGATATGTGTAACCTACCAATCCGCACTGGAGTAGCGGAGTGAATCTTAGCTCCAAAAACAAAAGAAGGCCTATGCCCAGCAGTGGGATAATAAGAGACCGTTACTTTACCCCCTTATACAAATCTATCACTATGATACTAGCATACTTAAAGTCGTTTCTAATCTAGAAGTCTGCAACTTTGTCACTCCTCGCTTACGATCCGTAATAAACTTGATTACGTTTTAAACAAAGTTAGGAGGTTTATAGGTGGTTTATGAAGGTTGGTGTAAAAATATGCACTTTTATAGCCGTCATATGTCGCTGTAAAAGTCATGCCACATTTATATCCGACAATAATTTTCATATAACCTTTCAACTCCCTAAGTATTATTTTACTGAGCTCTAAGTTTACTTTAACTTATCCAGTATAAAATTTGCACATGGGATAAAATAATAAATATTATACATGTAAATATTTTTTAATAATAAATATAAAATAACACACACGGTCGTCCGTTGTCAAAGCGAATAACTTAATAATAGTGTTATGGATGACATACAACTGGAAAATAAATACATATATAGTTTTAAATATATACATTCAGACTCTAAGAACCATTAAATTGCTTACTAATAGAAAATGTTGACCCTCAGGAGAAACCGAACCCGCTACGCCTAGCCAAAGGCACGTTCACCGCCACCTGCGGCAACAGCTTGATGTATAAGTGAAAAATCCGGTTTTTCTGATATATCATTTCATCTAAATTTGTAGCTGAGCGTTAATAAACACTAGATAAATGATACGTTCAGAAACCTGTAAATTGACATACTACCCTTCACGGTCATATATTTAATATCGTTAATATAAATGTCTTGGGGATTTTTTTATACAAAATACATTGTAACAGCACATGTGAGTAATAAACGATCTGCTACCAATTTCTTGATAAGCAAATAATTCATACAAATCGTTACGGAGTTAATTTAAAATGTTTGTAGTAATTCCATTGTATTTTTGGTAACTAGTTCTCTCTTTCGGAAAAGCGTCTTAGGCACGCGTATTATTGATTGTAAGGTCGTATATTTCTATAGGACAGTACACGTTACGCTACGACGGTTTGCCGCATTGGGGTCGCGCGAGCGGGACAGACATACAACAAAAGCATGAGTTAATACGGGGTGGCAGGCCACGTGGTTGACTCGTACGAATATTTTTGTTCTTTATTTCAGCTACTTGTGAAAAAATATTGACTTTTTATACATACAATAATGAAAATATTTTTTTAATGTTTTTCTATTAAGCTAAGGACTTATCTGAAAAATTATTTACGGAAGCTCTACGCCGTAGCAAACGTCCAACTCTCTCAGGTTTCAGCCGGCGAGTGACGTGTCCGCTCTAGTAACCGCATGGTAACGGCCGGGCTGGCGGCGGGAAGCGAGACTCACATTGACGCCGCGCGCCGGTTCGCGTCTCGCAGGACCGATAATGGAGCGTCTAGCCACGACAGGGCAATACCACGCCAATCGGTCAAATAATTACTAAACGAAAACTGCCCGTAGCACCATCTCGGACACCATTACTAGTGTCCTAGCTTTAATAACGATTTTAACATAAGATTACTATCTATGTATTAAGTAAATTTGTTGTCATATCGTTCCTTGATTATATTGTGATTACATGAAACTTTTCCTTTTGTTTCAGGATGCAAGATCAAGGCTCTACGTGCGAAAACTAACACGTACATAAAGACACCGGTGCGCGGAGAGGAGCCCGTGTTTGTGGTGACGGGCCGAAAGGAGGACGTCGCGCGCGCCAAGCGCGAGATTCTCTCCGCCGCCGAGCATTTCTCGCAGATCCGCGCGTCGCGCAAGTGCGGTGCGGCGCCACCGCCGCCCGCCGGCGCGCCCGGCCACGTCACCGCGCAGGTACGCGTGCCGTACCGCGTCGTGGGGCTCGTGGTCGGACCCAAGGGAGCTACCATCAAGCGCATCCAGCATACGACGCACACTTACATCGTGACGCCGTCGCGCGAACGCGAGCCCGTTTTCGAGGTGACGGGCCTTCCCGAGAGCGTGGAGGCGGCCCGCAAGGAGATCGAGGCGCACATCGCGCTGCGTACGGGAGCGGCCAACGGCGCGACGGGCGCTGGCGCTGTGGCAGGCGCGGAGGGCGAGCCGCTCGCGCAGTTGTATCGCGCCGGGCTCGCATCGTTGCTGCGTCCGGAACAGGAAGCCGCGTTCTCGTCCGCCGGCTCGTGCTCTTCGGGCGGATCTTCAGGCCGACTCGGGGATCTGCTCGGCATCTGGTCCTCGACGGAGCGCGACGAGGGGCTAGGCGAGTCGCCGTCGTTCGAGTCGCCGGGGGCGGGCGGCGTGTGGGCGTGGGGCCCGCCGCGGCCCTCGCCGGCCGCGTCGCCGGCCCGCACGTGCGCGGTGTGCGCCGAGCGCGGCGTCGCGGCCGCGTTGGTGCCGTGCGGCCACAATCTGTTCTGCCTGGAGTGCGCGCAGCGGCTGGCGGCGACGGCGGCGCCGTGCCCTGCGTGCGCTGCGCCTGCACATCAGGCCATCCGCATCCTCTCGTAAGCCGCGCCGCGGCTCGACCTGCTCCCGCCGACGTGGGACTGACCTTTTTTACTTAAATCGTTACGAAAATATTTAAAAAAAAGTCGCGTAATCGAAATCCTGGTGCCAAAAGTCGGCGCCTCGCCGGCACGGCCCGTCCGCCGCGCCGTACCTATCGTAAGTCGGCAGAGTTACTCACGATATATTTTCTTATTATGAACGTTTTTTATTAGGTCGACGAGCGTCCGTCGCGCTCGTCGCCGCAGAGAGAGTCGAGGTACGTTACGATAGAATTTCGAAAAAAAGCATAAAATTTAAAAAAAGTTGTATAATTATTATTATTGATGATAGCGTAATGAGAAATCGAAAATTTATAAAGCTTACCTAACGTAGTAGCGTAAAGTATTAAGATATCGTAATATTATTATAATATGTAAGCGCGGGGGGCGGGCGGTTCGCGCGGCGCGGGCGGCCTAGCCAATGTGTTGTTGTTAGCTAATGTGAGCGCGGCGCGCTGTCGCGGTCACAGCGTAGTGTAATGCGAAGCGACGCGACGCCCGTGGGCTGACGCGATCGCAGCGTAGTGTAATGTAACGCGACGCCCGCGTGTCGACGCGGCCGTAGCATAGTGTAATGTGACGTGACGCCCGTGCACCGACGCGGCTAAACCGTAGTATAATGTGAAGCGACGCCCGTGCATCGACGCGGCCGTAGAGTAGCGTAATGTGACGCGACGCACGCGCGCCGTCGTGGCCGTAGCGTAGTGTAATGTGACGCGACGCCCGCGCGACGTCGCGGCCGTAGCGTAGTGTAATGTGACGCGACGCCCGCGCGCCGTCGCGGCCGTAGCGTAGTGTAATGTGATGTGATGCTACCGCGCCGTCGCGGCCGTAGCGTAGAGTAATGTGACGCGACGCCCGCGCGCCGTCGCGGCCGTAGCGTAGTGTAATGTGACGCGACACCCGCGCGACGTCGCGGCCGTAGCGTAGTGTAATGTGACGCGACGCCCGCGCGCCGTCGCGGCCGTAGCGTAGTGTAATGTGATGTGACGCCCGCGCGCCGTCGCGGCCGTAGCGTAGTGTAATGTGATGTGACGCCCGCGCGCCGTCGCGGCCGTAGCGTAGTGTATGTGACGAGATGCCCGCGCGTCGTCGCCCGCCCGCCCCGCGCCGCACCCCGCGGACATGCTCATTATTTTGACTATACGATTATTCGCTTAAATGATATTATACAATACGTACACACTATGATTATGATAATATTAATATAATGTTTGTTTTAAGTGTGTTTTAATGTTTAGATTTTTATTGTAATGTTTTTATGAATGATTTTTATCTGTACGATTATTATTATTGATTATTATTTTTATGTTGACGATGTTTTTTTGTGATTACGCGCCCGCGCGTCGAGGCTGCAGCTCGTTTAGTGGTTAATATCGAGTAATAAATTTAAAGTAATAAATGATAAAGAAATAATACGACTCATTCATTATTATTATTATTATAAACTACTGTAGTTTGTAGCACGACATTAACTAATCATTACCTATTGATACATATTAAGTATTATTATTATTATTATATTGAATAAATTTAAAGAATGCATAATTATATTTCATAGGAATCATTATTCTGTATAACTCTAGTTAAATATAACGATAATAAATATAAATGTGTTTGTATGGACGACGTTGTTGTTTGGTTTCACGGGGGGCTGCTTTTATGAATTGATATTTTTTTATTTTTTTACCGTTATTAGTTTTTGACTTACTCATGTAAAGATACGCGAGAATAAAAAACTGCCTATTAGATTATATTTTGAAAAATAATGGTTGCGTAAAATCAGCCCCCGTCGTACGTAGATCCAGTGATTTCGATATAATTTTATTTTCATAATAAAATGGGTAGACGCTTTAGGTTCAAATAACGTTGTGAAAATTTGTGAAATTTTGTAGACTACATATCTTATTATAAATCTAATATAAACTATAAATTTCGATTCTCATCTTTTATTTACCTAATCGATACTTATATATCCAGATATATAGCTTCTCTAAATAAAATACATTAAAATTATTGTCTTTTTATTGGTATTTAGATAACTCTCAACCTGACCTGATGGGAAATAATAAGGTACTCTAACAGGCAAAGGCTTTTAAATCAATATATAGAAACGGTTAAGGAATCTAACCTTACTTTAAAAGTACCTTATTTATTTCTTACCAAACATTTTATCAAAACGAAATCGTGCAGCTCATAAATTAGCTAAAAGAGTAGTTACTACTTTCAGCTAAAACTTTCACGAGTCATTAGCAACGATACCCGAAATTCGTATCCTACTGGACCTTTCGAATCATCACTAAATATAAATGCGAAAGTCTGTCTTATGCTTACAAGGGTAACGCGCTGGAGAAATATATATGACATTTTTTGCTTATATACCTATACTATACTAAGCTTATATATCCGGCTAACAAATAGGAAAAGAAATTCAAACTTTTCCTCCAGGAACTTCTAATTCTTAAACTGATCGACGTCCAATGTTGTTCATAGGTTTTTCAGGGAATCTGTACACCATACGATCATGTGCCACATAGATCCAGCGTTGTAGGTCGCCAGTGCCAGTCCAGAGACATGCAGATTGCTTAGCAAAATACGCATAAGTACATACATGTTGCTATTCCGCTGCAAGGCTAAAGCCTCCTTGCTCTTTTTGGTTAGAAAATTTAAGACACATGAATAATGATAACGAGGCATGAACTACTCCTTGACCTAACACAAGAAAGTAATTAGGAAATGCAACTAGTTGTAATAATCATATTTTGAATAGAGTTTCTTTCTGACTCTATGCGATAGAAGCTCGTTTCCGAACCTGTTGTAGAGTAAACTGCTTGAGGAAGTGAGTTTTATTCGATACGTTTCAAATAACCTAGGATTTATGACATCATCACAATGTTTTCATTCACTTTAAAGCATATGAATGATTACTTAAAGTAGCGGCCTGTGACAATCGCACTGCTGAGCTTAGGCCGCCTCTCTCCGTTTTTGGAGAGAAGGGTTGGAGTTAGGACCTACCACGCTGCTCCAATGCGGATTGGTAGATTACACAAACCCCTTAAGATATGCAGATTTCGTCACGATGTTTTCTTTCACCGAAAGCATTTGATAAATTGCAGATATCAATTAAACACATAAGTTTTAATAGAAAAACTCATTGGTGTCTGCCCGAGGTTTGAACTTGAAAGAGTCGCACGGTCTCACCGCTGGGCTATCAGCTTATGTAGATTACTTAATATCAAATTAATCGAATACATTTTTATGAAAAACTCATTAAGTGCATTTAATCGAACTGTCAACCGGATTAATGCCTTGTGAATGAAGTAATCGCCTAAGTGTTCTAAGGCAAAAGAGATTTTAAGACGTATACAAGCTACTAGATCTACAGATCACTAATGTCACGCTTTTTCAGTGCGGAATGATAAGTTACACAATTGGCACATACTGTGTTCTATCAGGATCTATGCAGCATTGATAAATAAATAAATAAATATATGGGACACGTACACACACGGTCGTCGTTCTCTAAACTAACTTAATACTTGTATAAAGTAAGAAGATCTATGTAATGCTAAGAGTAGGAAGCAAAACTATTCTCATATCTTGTACATACAGGATTAGTTACCACACGTATCAGAAGGCACCACCACCATTAGCAAACTACACAAGCACTACACACATTCACTACGATAATCTTAACAATCATTTCGACCCGTAACGGAAACATCGCCAGGAGATAGGCTCCACAACAGAATCGCAAAGCTATATGTGTTATGTGTGGTAACTAATTCGGCATGTATATAGCAAAGTAATTCTATCATAACTTTTGTACTATGAAATTCCTCAAAGTAAGGCCTACTACTATAAATCATTTAAAAAGTTATTGTCAAAGTCTTTTACTATAGTACTGCTAGGCATAGGCCTATCCTGTATGGAAAGTAATTAAACCTTATTCAATCACGCTCCAATACAAATTGAAATTCTCAAATTAAGATTTTATCACAATGTTTTCTTTACTGTAATTGGTATAATGATTTGTGAATATGAAAAAGAAAATGATTTTTACTTAATTTTACTTAATGATTTTTACACATATATTATATATGCTTTCACAATAATATTTATAACATACATAGAAAAAAGAATAGTGCACACAATGCACGTATAAACTTGCTAAAAGGATGGCCACACATACTTGAAGACTACATTCCTCCATTCCTCGGAAAACTAGACTCAACTAGGCTATATAAATAAGGTATATAAGTTCTTCTTTATTTAAAACCTAAAAAGTTAGGGGTACAAAATATTTCTTTGCGTAATAAGATTGTTATAACTGGAACCAACTGTATAGCGTGATTACCGTAGCTTCTAGATATATCTTTAATAATTACAAAGTTTGTGTAATCTAGCGTCTAAATATAATATAATTAATTATAACAGCAAAACTTGTTTATTTTTCCTATTTTCATAGCATTATGTCACATGGAATCATGCTATGGGGTACAGCGGCTGATATTCACAGGGTCGTCTTCGTTTTACTAAAAAGAGCTATTCGTGGTATTTATAATATAAAACCTCGTGATTCTTTAAGGGAGAAATTCAAAGAAATAGGCGTCAGGCTTCTCAATATATTTATAGTAATTATACTATTTGTAAGAAAAAATATTCACTTTTATAGTAAGAATAGTGATAGATACGACAGACACACTAGAAACCGAAATAAACTAATGACGCCAAGGTTGCGCCTCCAAAAGGTGCGAAAATCATTTGTCGGTCTCGGTACACGTTTTTATAATAAAATTCCTCAACATTATCTAGACTTGCCTTTACACAAGTTTAGAAATTATCTTAAAACGATGCTGTATAGTAAGCTTTATGTAAGCTTACTATACAATTGAAGATTATTTGAGTGATAGTAGCATATCTTAACTGCAGTCAGCTACGCACCAAGCTGCAACGATTATATTGTAACCATCAATCAAATTGTAAAAAAAATATATTTAAAAAAGAATGGCCGAGTTTCTTGCTGGTTCTTCTCGGTAGGAGCAAACTTCAGAATCAGTGGTAACTTCTTGAAAACATTTGACGATTCAAAAGTACTGTAAACAGTCTACTTGAATAAAGAATATTTTGAGTTTGAGTTTGAGTTTACAAAAAACGCAATTCATATCTAGTATTGAAGAATTTAATTACATCTTCGATGTATAATCAAAACCGATTCCTACAAAGTAGGTACATTAATATATACTACGATATATATTCTACTGATCAATATATTTTTCAATAAACAAATCAGAACCCGCCGGATGTTGAGCCTGTAACTTGACACTATAACCCGACAAAGTTATATAAATAACCTCACTCATTAATTTCAACATCTATTTATAGTGTCTTAGAGCTGAAAATTGAAAATTTCCTGTTTTAAGGACGAGCGTCAAAGTTGTTATTCATTAGAACGACTATGCTGCTGAATTTTGCAGTACAGTCCTGAATAAGCAACAAAGAAATTAGTGCAGTATTTAGACTCTTAATCAAATAATAACTCTTTCATTTCTTCCAGTTTAAAAATATACATTTATTTCAATAATGGGCTTCGATATACATGTGTCGGTTCTTCGCTACGTGGATGGCTGTGTGATGGCTTTTACTAGCTCAGGAAGCTTTTTATAACGAGCAGTTGATATAAAATGGTTTGAATATAATCTACCATCAAACTGTTAAAGTATCCTGTATCCTGTGATCCGCATTTTAATAAATAATCTATTTTTAGAATTAGCAAGAATTTCACTTGAATATTTCAACTTTCTCACATAGTCTACAAAGATAAACGTACAGCTACAACATATAGAACAGGCCAAATATGTATTGACAGGTTAAGTTTCATATAATTTGTAATTATTATGCCAAGACGATTCTACCACCAGTTCGGAACGCAACCACGGAACGGAACCATTCACTGAGAAAACTGGCAAGAAACTCAGTGATAAGAGTATCACGAATATTAACTATTCGAGGTTAGATAACACGGAACGTAATGTGGGTAGGTGCGGATCTGTCCGAACAACATCAAACACCACAATAGTAATCACACAAATATGAGGGTAGATTCTAATAACAAATAACAATTTGGGTACTCGCGGATATACCTAACCAACTTTAAAACGACACAGTAATAATTACACCTGCTTGTTTAACCAAGACAGGCTGTAACACGGTCTAAACGCGGGAGCGTTTAATAATCGTACAAATCTCGTTTATAACGAAACTCCAAGAGCACGATCTAGCCGCGTAAGCGTCAGCTAATAACAGTAAGAGTAAGTATTACTACAGAACTGACTTCAATATGGCGGACTCTATCTTTTTTAACTAATTTTCGCTCCAAAAGCAAGTCCCTTAATTGCTATCGGCCACGTGATTGTAGTGTTACCAACTATCATTCCTAACACTATTTAAGGTCAAAGTGATATAATGATACTTCGGTTACGGGGCGAAACGATTGTTGAGTTTCTGATAGTGAACGTGTATAGTGCTTGTGTATTGTGGTGACGGTGGTGGAGGTATGTGCATGTGTTTTAACGAATTCTATCAGTGTCAGGTATGAAAACGGATAGTCCACTCTACATTTAGATCTCCGCAAAGTAATGTCTAATTTTATAAATTATCAATATTCTAATGTAAATTACATTAATGCTGTTTTCGGGACCGAATTTGATCTCCAAATAAGAGGGCACCCTATTTTGACAATAGCTACTCTGAGTTACCATCTGTCGCTCTTCTCGTTTGCTACTTGGGCACGATCACACGTTTTTCTCATACATTCATCGGAAGTAGACTATATTGGTTCGCAGGTGTCCCCTTTAGATTATAGGATGTGATGTACATTAAAATATGTACTGTTAGGAATAGGTATAATTTTTACCACGACATTATGTAGCAAAAACTATAACAGAACTACTTTGCTATAATCCGCGTGGGTTAAGCGACAAGCGGTTTATAGCAAGGTATAGTACCCGGCATTAAATAACGCACATCGATGTTTAGAACGAAACAGCCGGCCAGTTCGGTTTCGTAGAGCGCTGTCACTGTCACTCAGCTAGTATGTGACGCTTCACACGGGTTCGTCTGTCTGTGCGACAGAGACAATGCTCTATGAACTATGATTAGCCGTTCATCTCTCTCTAAGCCTCGATGTGCTTTATTTATTGCCGGGTACTATAGTTCTGTTATAGTTTCTGTAATATGGAATTCCGCAAAGCCACGGCTCTTTTAAAAATTATTATGTAGCACTTTTTTTATTATAAATTAAGTTGTCTGTTAACAATATTCAAAAATTCAAAATATTCTTTATTGAAGAAAACTTGTAAACAAGTGCTTTTGAATCGTCACATCTACTGCTGGTTAGGAAAGCTGTTCCTACCGAAAAGAGCCGGCAAGAAACTCGGTAGTTGCTCTTTTTAAAATATAACTGTTATAAGTAGTTACATGTAGTCATTACTGTCTGTGTAGGGTAAAGTAGCTATATCCACACATTCTTATCATCTAAGTAATCTTCAACAGTATAGTAGGCTTTCTGTATCAGCCTCTTTTTAACAGTGTTTTTAAACTGCTGTAACGACAAGGCTAAAATTGATTGCGGAATTTTATTATAGAATCTGATACGCCAACCCATAAACGATTTACATACTTTTGCTAGGCGCAAAGCAGGAGCCGCAAGGTTATGTCAGTATAAAAGGGCATAAAAGAGACCGCCCTGATTTCTTACCGAGGTGTCGTAATAGGCGACTAAGGTAATTCGACCCGTGGTATCCGCTTGAGTAGAATAGACAACCTTCATCCTTACCGAGGTATTGTAAAATACGACTAAGGTAAGTTGATGTCAGGCGGGTAGCCGGTCGTAAAATATGTAGTCGAATCATGTGACAACATGTTTATAATATGGGATAAAGGCAGGAGGATGATGATAAAACGGCAATGTGTAGAAAGGTTTGTACTTGATTTTTTGAAGGTACACTTCAATTTTAGTGTCCTAGTAAATGATATAATATCCCAACATGCCAGTTTGAGGTGATACAATCTGCGGTGGTCGCATCCGCCGCTCACTTCCGTCGCGCGCGTTTCAACAGCCTCCATTTTGCCTTTTTTTTATTTTTTTCCGTCCTTTTCGTTCCCATGAGCCGGCGGTTTTTGTCCGTCCGATCGTTTAGCCGTGATTTGTTTTTGTGCGCCTCGGTTAATGTAATAAAAGGTTGTGTAATGGAGGTGTGTTGATTTAAGTTTGCGATTTTCTCACGATTTTGTTTAATACATATAAAGACACCATATCATATTTAAATATTCTACGTTAATATTTCAATAAGAAACGAGTTAAACACTCATGTTTCAGCTTTGTACTATTTTTCGGCACCTTCGTATTTTAGTGCATATATGTCTTCAACCCACTGTAATTTTTTCTATATGATATTTATGTTACAAACTATATTTTGATGTAAAAAAGTTTTTTTTCTAATGTTCTCAAGTCTCAAACTATTCAGTTATTATTAAATCCGTTTGATTTACTGCAAAAAATATTGTTTAAAAATTCGTTACTTCAAGTTTTTCATATTTTCTAAATAGCATAAAGCATAAACTACTAACTTTAAAAAACCCTTATGCGAACAAAGCGTTATTATTTTATGGGTGACAAACAATTGGTAATTATATACATAAAAACCTCCAGAATCGAAGAACTAAGAATTTGTAGTTAAACAAACTTTCAAGTCTTGATATACTATAAGTAATTTGATTATTTCCTCCAAATTTTATTTGTTATAAAACTCTCCAAGTTTTATTTGAATATTACAAATAAAATTTGTAATATTCTGCATTTTTTTAGTAATAACTCTTTTCTATTTCTTTTATTATTGTTTCTTTTTAATATATTGAGAACAACGTTATTTACCTTATTATACATGCTGAGTTAGCCTTCAATTGGAATTAATAATATAAAACTGTAATTTACAAATGTATATACTAATATACGTATACTAATACGTTAAACCAAATTGTATATCAAGTTGGCTTCCTAATAAATAGATAAAATAAAATAATAAGAAAATGTTAGCCCTCAGCGGGAATCGAACTAAAGACAGGGTCACTACTACCTGCGCTCTGGCCCCAGTCACATATTTATAATATTTTGAGTGTATGCTAAACTATGACTTAGCTATTGATCACTGTTCTAGGTATCCTATTAAATGAGGGAAAGCCCTAGTTTACTCATAGGTTTTCCCTGTTCGATGCCCCACATATGTTTTTCAACCCCAAAGACCTTGAACAGTGCGGTGTTAAATAATAATTTCCTTTGTGTTTAAAACAGAAGTAATTTATTCATGGAATGGTAATTAATTGTTTTTTATTAAGTACTAAGTAAAAGACGTAAAAGAGACGTAATGTTCGCATTTGAACTCTCCCAAATTATGACGCAACGATCGTCGATTGAAAAATCCGTTGCCGCATAGAGTGCATACGAAATTCCTGCAATGCTTATGCATATGTTCTAAAAGCATCTTAAATTTAGTATACACGGTCGAACACACAAAGCATTTTATTTCATTACTATTAAATTTGAACGAAACTATATGATTCTTGATATCTGTATATATTTTTCTATTGTGATCGATTTTCGAGTGATTTCTCAGCTGGTCCAAATTGCCTATGCTCTGATCGCATATTTTACATTTTAATCCTGTAGTGTCGACTTTGTCGGCAAGGCTTTGGCGATAAAAAATATGGGCGTAAACCCTATTGTACGAGAGTAAAAATACCACTTCTTCAACTGATAGAAATACTATGTTGATCAAATGGACGCCCCCATGAAACGTAATGAAATTAGGGTAGCAATAGACCTTGTATATGTATGTAATAATAATTAAGTTTGACAATTACTGTACACCCTGTTGGCGGACCTATGAAATAAATAAATCAATAACAAATATAAAGTCCGGTGTTTATATTTATTTAAGTAAGTAGCTGTCCGGCCACGCGTTGCTGTGGCTAGTGTTGTTTCGAATTCCCTTCGTATTAGAACCCAAAGAATAAAAAAAAAATGCACGATCGCCACCAAATTTTACAGGGTCTTCTGCTTGTTCATTCTACAGATTGTCTGAAAATTTTATTAAAATCGGAGCCGTTTCGGAGTCTAAAAAAAGCATACATACGAAAATTCATTTTTATATATTAGATTTATAGAAGTAGGCGTTACTTTGCGGAATTCCATACTACAATAGTTATGATAGAATTATTTTGCTGTAATCCACGTTTGTTATGATAATCTATGTAATACTAAGTGTAGGTAGCACAAACAATTCTCATACCTTATACAGGCAGGATTAGCTACCGCACGTATCTCAAAACATTACTACCCGCAACACTACACAAGCACTACGCATATTCACTACGACAATCTCAACAATAATTTCGCCCCGTAACTGAAGTGATAATTTAGGATAGTGTAAAAACCGTGTTATAGAAGGGTATAACAGAATAAACATTTACCGTGAGACTATTTCTTATTTTATCCCTTTTGTAGAAAATTTCACCTTAAAACTATTATCACAATCGGAAATCATATTAGACTAATTTGAGACATCATAGAATGGAAAGTTTAATAGTTATATATCGCGTAAATAGAAGCTTTTTACCTAATTCTCAACAACAATGCTTACGCAAAGCTTTTAACCCACAGGAACTGACCTACAACGTGAAAAGCGATGAGACACGGATCAGTGTTCGCAAATAAAGATATCGGCTAGATGTGGTCATTAAAATTCTTATTACTATAATCCATCCACGGATAATATTGCATAAACACGGCCTTTTTTGGAATTGAAAATATACTGTTTATTTTGTGGCTTTTACAGCTTCACCGGGTAGGACGAGCGAGCGACAAAGCATCGCCCAGTTCACGAAACGTGCAGAGCAAAGTTAGTAGAGAGAGAGAGAGAGAGAGAGACAACTTTCTCTAACTTCCTCCTTCCTAAGTTATCCCTCCAAAATGTGAGATATTAGAAAAAACAAAGCTAAAGTAGAAAGAGCGTATCGTCTCTTTTAAAAGAATTAACATATCACCCCCTTTTATTTCGGTTCACATCAAATTATTAAGTGAAAGTTGAGCTTTTTAACCTTCCGTATTTATCAAATTTTTAGATGAAAAGATGTGTCTATGGAATCTTTGCCTTCTGGTTATGAAATCATTGTAAATGATAACGCATTTGATTTCATTAAGTTACGCCAAATTATAACTTATCGATTAGTGCCAGGCAGCCATGCCCATGAAATTTAATTAAATAATACTTTATTCGCAGATTTTATTAATATACTTAACTATTGATGAATATTTTAACAACATTTTAAAAAATATTCGTTTTATTTTTAGCACATGTTCGCAAAATTCTTAGTGATAACTGCGAAAAATATCGATACCTCTATAAATAATTATTAAAAAAAATCTAAAGTAATCATTAAAAAAAACGGGAAAAAAGCTTTCTCTTTAGGTAACCAAGAACACAATATTTGTTTCGTGTTCACAATACTCGGGCGTAACACTTCTTGTCAAATATATGTCTTTGTAAATGTATAGCATTCAATATAAATTGCAGCACGCGATTTAAAAATTAGCAACTTTTTCTGTTCGACCGTCTCATATTTGGGGTGCATCTCGTCTTTTTTCGTCGTTTTACTGACGCTAAAGTTTTACCTACATTTTATGGGAAGCTGTGAGGTTAGATATCAGTAGGTATATACTACTAATTTCTCGCATCTCTTAAATTATTATAATATAAGTAATTTTCAGAGCTGTGATAGCCCAGCGGTGAGACCGTGCGACTTTTTCGAGGAACACGCGTTCAAACGCAAGTTTTTCTATTAAAACTCATGTGTCTAATTGATAATTGCAATTAATCACACGCTTTTCGGTGAAGGAAAACATCGTAACCTGCATATCTCTAGAGAATTCTGCAGATATGTGTAACCTACCAATCCGCATAGGAGCAGCGTGATGAGTTTTAATTTCAACCCTCTTAAGGTTGGAGCTAAGACCTACACGTCTTAGTTCCAAACCTTCTTTCCAGAAATGGAGAGAGGAGGCCTATTGCCAGCAGTGGGATTGTAACAGGCCGCTACTTTACTTTTTTAAAGTAACTTTCGAATTATTGGTAGCCATGGTGGTATCCGTATGACTTGAGAAGATACACACCATCACCACAATACACGTTTGCTCAACACACGACCTACATATCCATGTATCTAATAGACACTCGGGTACCCTGTAAAACGTAATACGCTGACAGACACAGTATGTCACTTTTTCATTTATAACATGAGAATGAATACTGATAATAAATTTAAAACAAGTCATCATTCTCCTGCCCTTATCCCACTCTAAGTGCGGTCGGCACAACATGTTACAAACATGTTGTCACATGATTTGGCTACGTATTTTACGACCGGCCGCCTGCCTGACGTCAACTTACCTTAGTCGCCTCTTACGACACCTCGGTAAGAAAGGAGGGTGGTCTATTCTATTCTACCGGATCTAATCTAGGGTCGGGGACGCCTGTCGGTACAGGGCGGGTGGTCAGCTCCAATTCTGGACTATTCCACCCATAATCTAATCTAATCTAGGGTTATTCTACCGGATACCACACGGCTAATAAATTTAAAACAAGTCAAATTAAAAATGCTTTAAAAAGCTATTAACAAAATTTCACGTCCCAGCGTTAATCATTGATGAGTTCCCTCGCCTGGAGATAAACCTTGACAACATCGTCAGTTCATGCTTATCATAAACATGCATTGTCATCAAGATTGAACGAGTATGTAAAAATTTCGGCTCAACCGGACACCGGAAGGTGGGTCAAATTTAACTTGCAAGATTCCACCTTACATACATTGCAAGATGAATAAAAGCTTTTAAAAGTGTTTAAGAAATGATTTCTTCTGTTTAATTTTTGTACTGGCTGTAACAACCTCTTCACGTAGAACATCATCACACGATAATTCACACTATATTAACAATTAATTTTGATATTAAGTTATGGTGAAGACAATACGTGTAGTACCCGGCAATAAATAAAGCACATCGAGGCTTAGAGAGAGAAAATCGGCTAGTTCTGCTTCATAGAGCATTGTCTCTGTCGCACAGACTGACGAACCCGTGTGAAACGTCACATACTGAGTGACAGAGACAGCGCTCTACGAAACCGAACTGGCCGGCTGTTTAGTTCTAAACATCGATGTGCATTATTTAATGCCGGGTACTATATGTAGAATAAATACATTGTAAAAAACGGCTGGCGTGGCAGCATGACGCATGGTCGCACCTCGAATGCGCTCACCGAGTCTGCCAAAAAGATCTACAACTGCTAGATGAGCTTGTATACATGAGGTTCCTGATCGTAACAACAGCTGAGTAGCTACCATTTTATACTATTGCACGGGTATAGTGTTTATATTTAAATTTTATCTGGTCTTATAGGTTTACTGTTATATAAATGTAATTATATAAACAAAGATCGTATTCTTATAAGTTTTGAATTCAACCTCTAAAACAGAAAATTATAAATTTATCAAATGGATATCCAAGTGTTCTTTTGAGTCGCCTAATAATTTTCAACAAAAGATTTTCTTATTTTTATGAGTTCTGAAATGTTAGAGGTTAACTGTAACAAAAAAAATATAAATACTGAAACACTGTAATCAAATAGATATTCATGAGTTCTTTTGACTTGTCGACAAACGACTGTACTTTTGCAAGGCGCAAAGTAGGAGCCGCAAGCTTGCGTCAGTCACTATTTTTTTCAATATATATATACTAGCTGTTCCAGCGGCTTCGCCCGCGTGGATATCTGCGTCACTTTTTTTCTAGAATTCAAATTTTAAACATAAAAGTAGTTATTGTGACTTAACCATAAGAGATGTCATGCTATCGCGGACTTTTTTAGTATTTTTATAGATCTACAATTCTCTAGTACATTACTTTATTATATCTCTGCTGGTTTACGCAGCGCACGCGACTAAAGCTCCCAGTAAGCAAGTTGTTTTAATTGTGCGATCTCTTCAACACAATTTACTTAATACTGACATGTACTATTTACCTAAACCATCCGGAAGTATTGCACTATGTTTTGGTGAAAATCGTTAAGTAGATTTTGAGAAAATCGATTCCATACACACAGACAACTTTTGGGACTTTGTTTTATAATAAGTATAGATATATATCGGCAATTTTCTATATTTACGTATATTCTTGTGGACAAAAGTAAATTTTTCTGTGAAGCTAATGCAAGAATACCTATTTCGTCATACTTCTTTCGCCATATACCGAACGTTTCATGATATTGTAATAGGTTTCAGAGTAACAGCAATTTCATTTTAGCGGCATCTTCAAATGATCACTATTTGAACATAATATTAAATTTCAAATACGAAGAGGGCGTTTATTATTATATTCACTTCCAGATCTTTTATATCCCCAGTTGTACTCTCCAATGGGAATTTAAAATTAAGGCTTCGTACCTACTAATTACCACACCATTGTAAATATTATTTTTGAGTAATGACTACCATATATGGTTTAAGAATGCATTTTATAATCGTTTCAAAATATAATATACTTTTGTACAGTTCAAAGCTGCGTAAAGGCTTGATCTCTTGTATTGGTGTTTTTCTAAATAAATTTTGGCAGTTTTAACTTAGGTATGATATGTAAAACGTATATATTATTATATAATACTATATAGTATAAAATACCAGTATGTATATGGATACTTTTATTGCAAAATTTATGATAGAATTATTTCGCTATAATCCGCAATATTTATTAATAAAATCTATGAAATGCTAAATGTAGTCATCGATAGCCGTTCTCATACCTTATCCATGCCAGATTATTTACTGCACGTATCACAAAACACCGCTATCAACAACACACTACACACATTACACTACACGCACTACGTCTATCTCAAGAATCTTTTCACCCCGTAACTGAAGCATCATCAGGAGATAGCCTATCTCCTGCGGTAACCAATCCTGCATTTTTAAAGTATGACAACGGTTTTTGGTTCTACTATTTCGATAAATTATAGTTCCATTCACTTAATCTGTATCCGATTTAGAAGAAGTTAAGCCGTTGACCGAAAAGAAGCCCAAAAAAATATTTATTTACTAATATATAGAATTAGGCGTTACATAATACAAAAAGTAATGAAAATATTATTTTGCCATAATACACGATAAAAGAAATACGCCGTGTGGTATCCGGCAGAATAGAATAGATCACCCTCCTTTCTTGCTGAGGTGTCGTAAGAGGTGACTAAGGTATGTGCCGTGTGGTATCCGGCTGCATAGAATAGACCACCCTCATTTCTTACCGAGGTGTCGTAAGAGGCGACTAAGGTATGTGCCGTGTGGTGTCCGGCTTCATAGAATAGACCACCCTCATTTCTTACCGAGGTGTCGTAAAAGGCGACTAAAGTAAGTTGACATCAGGCAGGCGGCCGGTCGTAAAATACGTAGGCAAATCATTTGACAACATGTTGTAACGTGCTGTGCCGATACCACTTAAAGTGGGATAAAGGCAGGAGAATGTATGTAAACGATAAAAGAAAATATATGTAATGCTAAATGTGGAGTGTACTATCCGGTTCCAAAAGCTGTATGCAAAATCGCATCTTATTGCGATTTTGTCCTGGAGTGTATATCCTGACGATGCTTCGGTTACGGGGCGAAACGATCGTTAAGATTGTGGTGGTGAATATGTGGAGTGCTTGTGTATTGTTGTATGATTGGTGGCAGGTATTGCATATTTTTTTATAATTGCAGGCATCAGGTATGAGAAGGGCAACACTCTACATTTAGCATAACATATTTTTCTTTTATCGCAGATAATAGCAGAATAATATTTTCATTACTTGTTGTAGTAATTTACTATTTTACAGTCGAATTTTCATCCTAAAAATAGTCTACATTAAACATCACTAAGAAAAATAAATTCCTTTAAAACAAAATTCCTAGCCATCATTAAATCGGCGTTCTGAATATATCAATATTTCGCAAGTCATCAAAATATTGTCAAACCATTCTGCCGAAATAATTGTTTTTTTCCAAAATAAACCCAATGTTGAGAGCTGTAGAGATTCAATTAGTCTAATACGATATTTTATTTATAAGAAATTTGCACCCCTCTGTTTATTGAAGATGATACTCCGTGAGTTCGCAAAACTCGTGATGGCAAAGCGGCTAGAGTGCGTGATACAAAAAGCCTACTATACTATTGAGGATTATATAATAGGACAATTTGGGTGATGAACACGATGTGGAAAGAGAGCGTAGGGCGCTGTCAGTCCGAGGCAATATGCTGGCCCGCAGATTCGCACGCTGTACGACAAAAGTGAAATTAACCCTATTCAAGGCCAAACAGGCTTGTCAAACTTCAACAAAGTGTTCAGTACAACAATGTGCTGAGGGTGGTTCTGGGTATGCCACGCCATTGCAGTGCATCAGCAATGTTTGCGGATGCTCGCATAGACGATTTCTACGCTATCATCCGCAAACGTGCTGCTTCAATGATGCACAGACTTGTGAGTAGCACTAACTCCCTCCTCAGCACATTTGCTTGTAAATGGGATAGTCCTCTATGGAGGACATGGAATGAAGTCCACCATAATAAATTTTGTAAATATCTTTTTTAACTTACTAACATAGGCTAAGTTTTTTGTTACTAACGTTATGGACATAATGTCTGAATTAAAAATGAATAATAATAAATAATAAACTCAAACTCAAAATATTCTTTATTCAAGTAGACTATTTACAGTACTTTTTAATCTTCAAATGTTTTCAAGAAGCTACCACTGATTCGGAAGTTTGCTCCTACCGAGAAAAACCAGCAAGAAACTCGGCGGCCATTCTTTTTTTAATATATTTTTTTACAATTTGATGGATGGTTACAAATTAATAGTTGCAGCTTGGTGCGTAGCTGACTGCAGTTAAGATATGTTACTTTCACTCAAATAATCTTCAATTTTATAGTAAGCTTTATGTAGCACATCGTTTTAAGATAATTTCTAAACTTGTGTAAAGGCAAGTCTAGGTAATGTTGAGGAATTTTATTATAAAAACGTGTACCGAGACCGACAAATGATTTTCGCACCTTTTGGAGGCGCAACCTTGGCGTCATTAGTTTATTTCAGTTTCTAGTGTGTCTGTCGTATGCATCACTATTCTTACTATAACGGTGAATATTTTATAGATGATATTAAATGCGTGGATTTAGGTACTCAACCCTGTACAAGATAGTAATAACCAAACATAACTAGTTATAAGAATTTTATTTGAAAAGAGCAACCACCGAGTTTCTTGCTGGATCTTCTCGGTAGGAACAGCTTTCCGTATCAGCAGTAGATTTTGACGATTCAAAAGCACTTGTTTACAAGTTTACTTGAATAAAGAATATTATGAATTTGATATTTACAAAGAGTTCGCAGGTTGTACTTAACAATCATCATTCTTCTGCCCTTATCCCACGCTAAGTGAGGTCGGCACAACATGTTACAAACATGTTGTCACATGATTGTTGAGATTGATTGTTTGAGATTTTAATTTTTTATTACCCATTTCCAACAAAAAATTCTATTATTTTAAACTTTTTCATGTTATTTGTTTATTACCGCAATTTTTTTTGCATACATACAAAATATCAGTCTGTTCACCTAGTTTTACCAATCGTGACCGTAAGCCCTGGTTCTTCTTACAATATGTTCCATCCATGGCCACCTCGCCTTGTAATGAGTTTTATATCTAACTTTAGTTCTTCTACAGAATGTCGGATCAAACGAGAACATCATTTCTGATTTAGTAACGAGATACTCCAAGTACAACCTGTTCAACGCTTGCTGAGAAAATATGCTTTTCTATAGGGACCATAGACAGCGAACAAATTTCTGATAACTGGTAATGTTCGATGAATTAGATCGAAGTATCGATTAATCATATTATCAATAATTAATTATAGTAAGTAATTAATTAAATTAAAAAAAATATATTTAAAACGCAAAATAATATATTTTCACCTGCATTAACATCACGGCATAACATTGCGGTTTTTGAACGATAATAACAAAACAAACAATAGTTGCCGGCGTTCACGCGCACAATAACAACCCCACACAGGTAAACCAATTCACAAGTTTCCCGACGCTTGGAAATAGAACGCCGTAGACACACACACGCGCACCAGCCGGGGATCGCCGGGGATCTACTCACACAGGTACAAGCGTGATCCATTTTGAATCGAGCCGAGTGATTTCTATGTGTGGGTACTTTTAAACGACACACGCATACCAGCCGGGGATATACACATACGTATATTATCCATTTTGATTTAAGCCATAGTTGCATGTGTGCATGCCGTTCGTTAGACCACGTCGCGCGTCGGGCGGTTTCGGAGCGAGAGGGCGCTACGGCACACAGTCGCAGGGTAGGTTTCCCGGGCCCGGCCGTAGTACTAGAGACACATTGATCCACAACGTCTGGCGGCATCGATTGCAGTTTCCTGCAACGCTGGTTGCCGTGGCGACCGGCGAGCGGAGCGGAGACCGCGGTGGGCGGTGCACCCGGCGCATGGCTTTATCGGAAAATTTCTCTTTGATTTCGCGTCTTCCTATATACCCGGTCGATAATTTCTTTATAATATTATGACTAGCAATGTAACTTGGAGTGGAAGAAATCGATTACTAAAAAATTTTTATTATATCTCTTCCGATTTGAAAAAAACTCGTAAAATCGATTACTAATTCGGTTTTTTTTAGACAATTCGAATAATTCCTTTTTGTATAATTAATTACAATAGAAACTAATCAAATCGGACTAGTACTAATAAAAAATAAAATGGATGCGCTGTATATAAAATTTGATTAAAATTTGTAGTTTGGCTACATTAGTTTACGCCAAGAACGTATATCGCCAGATCCAAAGAATAAAGTTTCTTATGTACATGTAGACATTTATTCTACTTTATTCTTCGAATGGTGCGATAAAAATCAAGAAAACAGAGATTAAAAAGAGTGTATAAATTATATTATCGATTATAATAAAAATATCATATTAATTATATAATTATATTATTATTATTATTATTATTATTAGATAATTTTTTTTTCACATGACTAATTATGTATTTATGATAATAAATTAGTCTTAAAAAACTGATCTTTTATTCTTTACCTTTAAAAATTAATTAGGAAATACATATCTCCCTTCGTTTTTCAACTATTAAACATCCTCTGTAAGAGAGTTCTCTTAAAGTGACTTCCAAGTTAGGGAAATCTGTATTTCTTGGATTCAGTGACTCCACGTGACCCTTTTGAGGTTTACTATGCATTTGTTTATACGTAAACCATTTTTCAAAATTAAAGATTATTCGGATGATAAAAATGCCCGCCGGAGAATAGAATAGACCACCCTCTTTTTACCGAGGTGTCGTAAGAGGCGACTAATGTAAGTGCCGTGTGGTATCCGGCTGCATAGAATAGACATCCCTATCTTACCGAGGTGTCGTAAAAAGAGATAAAGGTAAGTTGACGTCAGGTAGGCGGCCGGTCGTTAAATACGTTGCCAAATCATGTGACAACATGTTTGTAACATGTTGTGCCGACCCCATTTAGAGTGGGATAAGGGCAGGTGATTTTTTTTTCAGATGATAAAAATGCCTGAATTTGAAAATCCTTTCTGCTTCATAAGAGGCTGGGGTTTCACTATGTAAAATTAAAAATGTTTAAAAGATTGACCGCCGAGTTTATTGCTGATTCTTCTCGGTAATAGCAACATTCCTTACCAGTTGTAGCTTCATTAATAAGATGGATCCTTGACGATTCAAAAGCGCTCGAAAGAGCCCTCTTGAATAAAGATTATTTTGATTTGATTTGATTTGATTTCGTGTCAGACTAGTGTCATTTACACCACCAGGCCTCAAGGGGCCAACTTATAATAGCCCGTTTCTGAAAGCTAGTAGAGCTTTTGTATTCTCCTCTTCGCATTTGCAACCCTCGGTGATACTTCAGTATTTTCTCAATTAGAAAAAAAGGGTGGGTTATGTAGGTATTCGAAATATAAATCCGATTTTCCAATGCTTTCACTTCGGAGCGGGAAGCCTACTAAATGTGATCGGATCACGGCCCCTCAGAGTTATCCCTTCGCGGCGGGAGGCTGCTGCGTCCGACTGCCGACTAATTGTCAGACTACCCACTGATTCCCTCTTTCCGATTAAAGCCTTTCTTTACTGCGTGGGAAATGGCATAAATGTATAAAGTATCAAAGGCTATTGAAATAATATTCAAAATTTCATGCGTTACACACGCTTAGTATTAAAGTGGCCTAACTGAAAATAAGGCTTAATTGATTTAGATAAATTGTAATCCTCTTTCAATACCGTCTGAGACAACACGCTGCGAACTAGAAAACACTAGTATTTTATTACTCTTTCAAGGAGATTTAGGAGTTTTGTAGGCGCTGAGCTTTATTGTAATTTACCACAAAATACCTTTTTTGAATTAGGTCACTTTAATACTAAGTGAGCGGCTTGTATATTCTATTTATAAAAAAAATGTACTTGCGTAAGTAATGGTCTCTTATTATCCCACTGCTGGGCCTCTGCCCAAAGGAAAGAGAAGTCCTATGACTTCTCTTTCCGTTAAAGAGAAAGGGTTGGTGTCACCATACTGTTCCAATGCGGATTGGTAGGCTAAAATATCATACTTATTTAAAAATTTCTAGGGCATATGTAACTCAGCACCATAGCATATGTAACTTAGCACCGTAGCATATATATAGTACCCGGCAATAAATAGTGTACATCGAGAACTTAGAACGAAACAGCCGGCCAATTCGGTTTTGTAAAGCGCTGTCACTGTCACACACGGGTTCATCAGTCTGTGCGACAGAGACAATGTTCTTTGAAGCAGAATCTAGCCGATTTCTCTCTCTGAGCCTCTATGTGCATTATTTATTGCCGCGTACTATTATAACTTAGCATCATAGCGTATGTTACTTAGCACCGTAGCATATGTACTGTTGCTGTTCTTATACTTTATAATTTAACTCGAAACGCACCAATTCGAGACAATTCACTGACCCTTTGTTCCGTAGACCGTGATCCAACCACGCTGCCATTGGCGTTCTTCCAAAACACGTATGTCATTTCGACTCATAAATTTTATCTATCTTTACTTTGTACTCAAACATCGTAACTGAAGCTAAATACGATATGACGTCACCGCAGACAACGTTGTCCCGACTGTGTGACGACTAACTACAGACAGTACAAAAAATTAACAAAATACGAATTATTCTGCTATTATCGGAATGTTTTTATACCGTGATATATACCAGCCCATCGCCACTTTAGTCTTAACCCGTCGTCGGCACGGGCGTCAAAAATACGTAGCGTTAAAATTCCGCAATAGGCGGTATAGGAAGTTTCGTACGGTATTTTCGGCTTAACGCCCTACATACACCCTAACGCCTAAAATGAAACACTGCGCGATAAAAATACGTCGCGTTTTAAATGCCCTGTCGTGTGAACATATATCTGTATACCCATTTGTTTAGTTTCGACGTATTTTTAACGCACGGTAAAAATCCTCTCGTTCGTACGAGGGGTTATGCCTGTAAAGGTGCATCGGTTATTTTTGTTTTTGTCTTATTAACTTTTTTATTTTGCTTTTCATAGCTTTTTGTCTTCTTTTTTATTTATTACTAAATCGTGGAATATATTATGAGAAAAATAATATTAAGTACCATTATGTTTATAAATATGAATAAGACGAGTGTGTTTTTATAGAAAAGTGACTGCGGAGTTTTATTCATGCAACCTATTGTCAGGACAAAAGTTATAGCGTGCTTTCAAAATCAAAATCAAAATAATCTTTATTCAAATAAACCATTTCAGGCACTTTTGAATCGTCAAGCATCAATATGATTAATGAAGCTACAACTGGTTCGGAATGTTGCTCTTACCGAGAAGAACCAGCAAGAAACTCGGCGGTCAATCTTTTAAATATTTTCAATTATACATTATTAAACCGCTGTCTTGTATGAAGCTGAAAGGGTTTTCAAATCCAGGCTTTCTTATCATCCAGATAATCTTCAATTTTGTAATATGCTTTATATATAAGCTTATTTTTTACACTTAATTGAAATCTTTCTGTACACTGGTCTAGAATGGATTGAGGAATTTTATTATAGAAACGAATAGCGAGACCAACAAAAATCAAAATATATATTTTTATATTTTTAGCTTAAGTATTGCCTTTTTCTGAATTTCTTTATTCCTTTTATATTTGTATTTACTTTAATTTTAAAATATATATATATATATTTAATTGTAAGGCACGTATAGCACCATAAGTATGCATGTTGTGTACACCTGTAAATAAGGGTTTACTACTAGCAGGATACAATATTGTTTATATTTAAGTTTACTCTAAGTGCATTCATTCTTGTTGGTGTACCAATAAAGAAATAAATAAAAAATCAACTAGCATGATCAAAGATCACTCAAAACCATCATCAACATCCTGCCCTTATCCTACTCTAAGTGGGGTCGGCACAACATGTTATAAACATTTATGATTTATAGAAGCAGTTTGCGAACTCCATATTCCAGAACTACATTGCTATAATCCGCGTATCTACGCGGTGTGCACACGCGGATTATAGCAAAGTAGTTCTGTTATAGTTTTTATGTTATAAACATTTTGCCAAATGGTTCGGATACGTATTTTACGATCGACCACCTGCCTGACGTCAACTTACCTTAGTCGCCTTTTACGACACCTCGGTAAGAAATGAGGGTGGTCTATTCTACTCAACCGGATACCACACGGTGAGTCAACTTACCTTAGTCGCCTTTTACGACACCTCGGTAAGAAAGAGGGTGGTCTATTCTACTCAACCGGATACCACACGGTGAGTCAACTTACCTTAGTCGCCTTTTACGACACCTCGGTAAGAAAGAGGGTGGTCTATTCTACTCAACCGGATACCACACGGTGAGTCAACTTACCTTAGTCGCCTTTTACGACACCTCGGTAAGAAAGAGGGTGGTCTATTCTACTCAACGGGATACCACACGGTGAGTCAACTTACCTTAGTTGCCTTTTACGACACCTCGGTAAGAAATGACGATGGTCTATTCTACTCAGCCGGAAACCACACGGCTTAGATCAATCAAAACGTATTTCAAAATTTAATTTTCTCATTACTTATATAGCATTGACTTAATGAAATAGGCAATATTTAGTTGTTAAAAAAAATAAAAATTGATTTTAAGATACATTTTCGTGTCTTCCGCGAGAAATGCAGAGTTGCAAACTCGCGTAAAATCCAATAAGTATGGAAATAGGCTTCGCCGCCGGTCTGGGAGGGGATTAATCAAAGGCGTGCAGATTTAATGAGAATTTCACGTTTTTTATCCCGAACCATATTTCTGCTTTACGATGCTTTTGTTCTGGGCACCGTAGGCATGCTTTAAAACGGGCTCGAAATCTAAAATAAGAAGGAGCTCGAGCTTAAAAGCTTAATAAAACACTTTCTTATACGTAAAAACTAGATGGCGCTGTTATACATTCCTACATTTGCCTGGCCCGTTGGCGCTGTGGTCAGTGACCCTGCCTTCAGCTCCGCGGGTCGCGGGTTCGATTCCCGCCGAGGGCCAACATTTTCTATAAACAAATTGTTGGTTCTTCGAGCCTTGGTGTGTATTTGTATTTAAGTATGTATTTAAACTTATATATGTAGCATATCTACCAGTTGTACCGTCACCCATAACACAAGTATTAAGTTACTTACTTTGGGGACGGACGACCGTGTGTGTAAATGTCCCATATATTTATTTATTTATTTATTCACATATGTCAAGCTCCTTGCAAATATGCGTGCCGAAAGGAATATTTTCAGAGAGGTCCATCTGCATTTACACAAACTATTAACTAATATAAAACATATTATAATAATATTTATTAATTATAATAATATTATTTTTGTATTTTAATTAATTTTACTTAATATTTACTTTTTTTTATTTAAGGTTGGCTGGAAGAGATTTCAATACCGGAATAAGCCCGCCATTATACATTATTTTGTTGATTTTTTAATCATTTTTATATTAATTTCAATTTGTGCAATAAAGAGATTATAAACAAACAAAATATTGTTTTTTATTTTATATTTGATTACATACATACATGTATATAAACAGTCGAACAGCATTACCCTCATGATTGTAAGTGCAATAAATTCAACTGTTCATCGTACAGGAGGAGCTTGCACAATGTGGTTTAAGATGCAATAAAAAAGCCCACATTGTACTTTTTATAAAATAAGAACAATGATATTTAAAATCTACGTATAAACTTTACACAATCTCTAAAAGACAACATTTGTACCACAAATTGGAATTTAATTTAAATATAAATAAAAAACATAAGTTATAATAAAATTATTTTGAAAATATATATAGTGTTGTATGTATAGTGGACTATCCGTATTTTCATACCCGATACATTATTAAAACCATGTAAGAATAAATATTAAAATGTAAGATATTTCTTAAATTATCTTTGCCAAATCATTCCCCTTTAGGTAAAAGGAAATGCGTCATAAGCTTAAAGCAAATGGAAAATGGGGTTGTTAATTGATTCTGCAACATGAGTAGTGTTATATTTCTGTATGGCGGGAGACGGGTTCTGGAGACGGATCGAAACTCCCGGGCTCAGACTATGCATTGTGCACGACAGCGTTACGTTAAAGCTTATGTACACATCTAAAACATCATATTCTCAACCTTATTTTAACTAAATTAGAATTTTATTTAGCATGGTAATCTACTATGCACTCAAATATCAATTGCGAAGATCTTAAGTACAACTATCCCTTTCATTTGATTTTCTATCGTAATATTATTATCATATGGTGTAATTTCAAAAGTATATAACTAGTGCACTCATATCACAAAAGTGCTTGCTGAAAGGTAACATCTGTTAAGCAAATATAAGTCATATTATTTTTACGTAGAGTTGGGTTTAGAATGGTGGACAGTCTATTGCATTTCCGGGTCTGGAGAGTTGTGGCTCTGAACAACCATCGGGATGAAAATATAGGATTTTAATATTAACCACCCACAATGTAGACTTTGTACGTTTTCCTCCTTTATGTACTCGTGGAGTAGAGTGGCTGCGAGATAAAAAGTTTGCTTATAATTAGACAAATTTTGTGTATTCTTTTTTTTAATTAGAAAGTTTTCTATGCAGATGGATTAAGTTGCTGAGGAGTATAATGAGCACTTTCTTTGGAGTCTGTAGACTTAAAGCAAGTTTATAGAAATCGACCGGAAAAAAGCTATCTAGATTATTCTAGAGACGGCGAATAGATTATCGATACATCCAATTGTTAAAGTAGTTGTAGTCTAAATAATTAATAGAATTAGGCGTTACTTTGCGGAGGTCCATAATACAAAGGTCATTTAAATATGATTGCTACAATTTGCGATAAAAGAAAATATATGTAATGCTTAATGTACTATCTGTTCTACGAGTATCTGTTACATGCAGAATTGGTAAAAACTCAAGCACTACCTCGCTACATCTACCTCAGTCTCAGTCTTAATCAGTTCTCGTTCTACTTCCACGCCCTTATAACCCACAAGCGAGGACTCAGTTAAACGGTGAGCCAATAGTACCTTTTCTAAAAAAGTAATAATAAAAATATTTTGCTATAATCCGCAGTAAATAGAAAATATATGTAGTGCTAAATGTTTAGTGGACTATCCGTTTTTCCACACCCGACACATGCATGATTCATAAATACACATACAAAAACCTCCATCACTGCCACCAAAAGTCCCCGAGAACTACACACGTTCACTATCACAAACTCAACAATCGTTTCGCCCCGCAACTGAAGCATCATCAGGAGACTCCATGACAAAATCGCAAAATGCTTTGCGATGCGGGTAGTCCACTATACATTTAGCATTATATATTTTTTCTATTTACTGTATCGCGGATTATGGCAAAATAATTTCTATTATTACTTTTGTATTATGGATCTCCGCAAAGTAACGCCTAATTCTATAAATTAGTATCTTTTCTGTTAACATCTAATCTTGCCGGAATGGCTGGACAAGTGGAGGATGTCCGTCAACGTCGAGAAGACGGCCGCTCTGCAGACCAGTCGCTCCGTGCCGCTACGCCAACTCACTCTGCGAGGCCAGGACGTGGAGTGGGAGACCACAGTAAGGTTCTTGGGGTGTGAACTGGACCGCAGCCTGCTCATGGTCCCCATGGTGAGTCACACCGTGGGCCAAACTACTGCTGCCAGGTCCAAGCTCCACGCCCTGTTCACATCCCAGCAGCCCGTCAACATCAAGCTGAGGGTCTACGGTGCCTACGTCCGCTCGCGCTTGACGTATGCAGCACCCGTCTGGTACGCGCTTTGCTCGGCGTAACAGAGGCGAAGGCTACAAGTCTAGCAGAATCGATGCCTGCGATTGATCGTAGGAGCCCCGAGGTATGTGCGGAACGACGTCGTGCACAGGGATACCAAGATGCCGACTGTGGAGGAGTTCGTTCGTCGCTTAGCGCGCCGACTGTTCGCGCGAGCGGACAACAGCGCGCACGAACACCTTCACGACATCGCGCCACTCCATGCACGACCTCCGGAGGGATTTCCCCTGCCTCGCGAACTCCTGCGATCACCGTCACCGTGGCCCGACGCGGAAGACGACGGCGACGATGAGGACGACGCTACGGGCAAGAGGGCAACACCGGACTTGACAACACCACCTGACATGACAAACCACCCGGATACAACACCATCAGAATTTGACGCAGCGGTCTGGGAGTTATTATTCCCAGACCTCCCCACCAAAGATGACATCCCTCAGGCCACCTAGGTGGCCTGGGCCAACCGGCCCGAACACTGACCAGGCCCACAGGCCTGCGAGGAGCAGCCCGGGAAAAGAGGTTTGCCTCGAGGCCCGTACCCCGGCACCCTCACAGAGTACCGAGAAGACCCGGATAAAAAATAACATCTAAACTAATAATATTAATGCGAACATCTTTCTGTCTGATATGCGTTCACAATTCTCTGAAGCATTATTGATGAAGTTTGGTGCAATTAAAGCCTATATATTCGGCTTATATAGAGATTACAAAACTGTTTTTTCTTAGAAAAAGAAAAAACAAAATAAGAAAAATCTCGGTACATGGATCTAGGTTATTTTGAAGTAATATTTTAGTTGCCGCGAATTTCGTAATTTCTCAGTTAAGGTTCTATACAACGATCGTGTTTACGGTCGAGAAACGAAATGTAGTTTTTCATGACAAATAAATGTATATGAAGAAGAGACTTTAGCAAAGCACTAACATAATGTAATGTAACAATGCGTCATTTGAGTCAAGTCTTTCTTCATATTCAAACTCTAAATATTCTTCATTCAAGTAAACCTGTAAATGCTTTTGAATCGTCAAATCTACCGCTGGTTCGGAAAGCTGTTGCCACCGAGAAGAGCCAACAAGAAACTCGGCGGTTGATCATTTCAAAGAATAATTCTTATTATTATTTACTTATAATTATCAATGTCTTGTACAGGGTCGAAGAGTAGCTATATCCACGCATTCTTATCGTCTAAATAATCCTCAATTGTATAGCAGGCTTTCTGTATTAGCCTTTTTAATAGTGTTTTTAAACTGCTGTAATGAAAAGTTTAAGTAGATTGCGGAATTTTATTATAGAATCTTATACCCAAACCTTTAAAGCTGTGATAGCCTAGCGGTGAGACCGTGCGACTCTCTAGAGACGACATAGGTTCAAACCCCGGGCAGGAACCAATGAGTTTTCTATTAAAACTTATGTGTCTAATTGATAATTGCAATTTATCACACGCTTTTCGGTGAAGGAAAACATCGTGAGGAAACCTGCATATCTTTAGAGAATTCTAGGGATATGTGTAACCTACCAATCCGCATTGGAGCAGCGTGGTAGGTCTTAGCTCCAATCCTTCTCTCCAATAACGGAGAGAGGAGGCCTTAGCCCAGCAGTGGGCATAGTAACAGGCTGTTACTTTACTTTATACCCAAACCCACAAACGACTTACGTACTTTTCTAACGCGCAAGGCATAAACCGCAAGCTTATATCGGTTCTTACTATGTCTTTTATATACATACACACACCTTTTTGATCAAGTACATTTCTTTAAAGAGATATGAACAATAAAATCGCATAATACACGCAATCCATTTAAGTATGTACGCCAGACGACTACTTTCCCTGATTTGTTTTCTTTGGGGTATTATAATTTGACTGCAACACAGACTGTTATTACGTTTGGGTACCGAATGTCATATATTACATCCATTGCCAGTACTAAATGGGGATTTACTCAAGTTTGGTAGTGACTCAGCAATGGATGTTAAAGTAGGTCTGTGAACTCTTCGGTTGGTAGAGTGGTGGTGGGGGCGTCAGTCTGGCCGTATATTGCCGTACTCGACCTACCCCAATGCGATGCGACGTGCCCCCCTCCCAACTGCATGCACCCCGTTGCATAGTACTAAATGTCAAAGGTGCTCGTTATGTCTAGCTAATGGATTATTCAATCAGTGTTTAGATTTGTTTGAGTTTTTTACAAGTTACGTTTGGCGGGCTTTTGATTTGCCAGCTTTTGTATGCATTTGGGAATGATAAATTTTATAACGAGCAGTCGCACTGCCCGATATTAACAAGGTTTTCGTACTATTCGCCTAGCAAATACATAATCAAAAGTAGGTCTGGCTGTCTGTCTACCATCTGAATTTGATACAATTGAAGCTTATAATACAGGCTAAACTACAAGATGTTCATTAAAAAATATATAATAATTGAGTTTAATTTAACATATACAGACAAAAACTTTTTAGTATCTAAACACTAGTTGTCGGGCCTAGCGTTGCTGTGGATCAGTGTTCAAATTCCCCTCGAAACAGAACTCAACAGTTAAAAAATAATGCTCTAATCGTCACCAAACTTTACAAGAACATCAGCTGATTTTTTTAAAGATTGCCTGAACATTTCATTTAACTCGGTCCAACCGTATTGGAATCTATTAAGGACATACAGATAATTTTTTTGTATATTAAAATTACTCCTACAGTACTTACATACAAATTATATTTTTCTGTTTCTGTTATACATAAGTAAGAAAATGTTAACAAAATACGAATTAAATATAACGAAAAATAACCTATCATACGTACTTACGTATATTTCGAGTTCGATAACTATTTATTTCAATACAGAAATTACATCGGCAGTAATGTTTATTTTTCCATCGCCACTTCCATCAAAACTGCACAGTTCAATGACGGTATATAAACTATGGTTAAACAACTGTCTGCATACAGAAAGCCTGTTAATTTTCAATGCTGGTACGTCAACATAGAGAGGGTTTTTTTACTTTAATAAAACTACATATTAGCTTCTAACGGCGACCTCATTCGCTTTTACTTCAGTATCGAGATAATTTCAATTTATCTACGGAAATATTCAATTCAGTTGAAACACTCAATGTGTACAAAGCGTTATCCATAAAATGTCGTATAGAGCTCATGAACAAAGGTCCAAAATTAACCGGGCTCACTAAGATATAAGCTTAGCCGGATTCTGGTCTGTTCCAATCCTTATCGCAAATAAAAACAAATACCTTTGCTCATTTAGATACGAGTTAATACTCAATTAGGGTCATCCAGGACGCTTTTTGATCACAACTAACATGGATGTAAGTAGAAGCCACTGCTATAAGAGAAGTACTACAGACCTATAAAAGAGCAACCGCCGAGTTTCTCGCTAGCTAGCCTTCTCGGTAGGAACAGCTTTCCGAACCAGCAGATGATGACGATTCAAAAGAACTTGTTTACATGTTTACTTGAATAAAGTATATTTTTGAAATTTTGAATCTTATTGGATTCTGCTGTACTTCAGTTTTCACGATGTAATCAAATCAAATCAAATCAAAATAACCTTTATTCAAATAAACCATTTCAGGCACTTTTGAATCGTCAAGCATTAATATGATTAATGAAGCTACACAACTGGTTCGGAATGTTGCTCTTACCGAGAAGAACCAGCAAGAAACTCGGCGGTCAATCTTTTAAATATTTTCAAATATACATTATTAAACCGCTGTCTTGTATGAAGCTGAAAGGATTTTCAAATCCAGGCTTTCTTATCATCCAAATAATCTTCAATTTTGTAATATGCTTTACGTATAAGCATATTTTTTACACTTGATTGAAATCTTTCTGTAAGACTTCGAAAAACACTTATACAGATAAACAATGGCAGGAAGATTCTGCAGGCCTACAATGAACTCTTATTGCGACTCAATTGAAGACGTAAACTAAATTGTTTTGCTTTATCATACCATGACGTCTTAAAGACGCACACTTAAAGTCGTTGCCGAATGAGCGTCCGGAATGCGTCCTAAGAACATTCGAGTAAAAGAGACAGAGTTATCTATAGTTCATATAACGTTATCCTTTTCAAACATTATGATCCCAATGCAATTCACACTTCAACTAATGTGACATACCTGTCACACCATACCGAATAGGTGTACAGCTCAGCGTATGTAATAAGTGTATGTCCTAGGCGCTGATTTTCAGCAGTACCCGCGAGAACAAAGTATGGCATCAGTGCAAAGGATACATATATATATATATATATATATATATATATATATATATTAAGGGGTAATTACAAGGTACAAAGAGGAACCTCAGACCTCAGACCTTCAGACTAGTGGTTGCTAGAGAATAAGAGGGCGCCATTTTTGTGTGATATGACGCGTGTTTTGTATTATTGTATTAATTGCGAATAAGGAAGTACATGTTGAATTATTGATTGAGGATTAATTAATACTCACTTCTGAACATTCTTTAACAATATATATATATACATATAACAATAAATTTTAATTTATTTTTAAATCACAAGTTGATTAGTTTTTGGAACGCAGGAGACTATTTTAATAGATCCGGGTTTATGAAATTAAACCTAAATTATAAAAGTAATTTAAATTACCTTCCTAATAATCGTCAGTTTCATTTTAGTTAAATTGATGTATGTATGTATGTACACGGTAAATTTTATATTATTATAACAGCCGATCGGACTAGAAATACCAGGTATAAGTGTGTAGGAGGCGCGCGGCGGTAGCCATGACGACCGCCGGATGCGCCTCCAACGCGCCATCTTGCATCCCTACGGTAGGGTGACACCAGTGACCTCTTGTAGACAAAATAATAAGAAGGCAAAAACAATTGTAAGGTCATTTAAAAATATTTGCGAATAACATAAATACTCATTGTTGTATTTTAGAATGAATTTGATTACCATTTCTATTTTAATATAATATTTGGTATATCAGGTTTGAGAAACGGTGGGAAAAGAGAAGAGGGAATAGAAAGGAATGCTTGGTAGTGAAACGGGGCATTTGGGGAGTAGTTTCTTTTATAGTACGGACTTAGTATCGATTTGGTAGAAAAAATGTAGAGTGTTAAGAGAGGGTATATGATATAATTTCAAATAACAAAATATTTTTGTATAATTTGAATACATATATATTTGTGGAAGAAACTCTATTAGAACGCATTCAGACCTTATAAGAAAAGGAAACTCATGCTGTACATTATTGTACGTTTTTAGATTATATTTTGATCTCTTTTATGTTTTCTCTATATTTAGAATATGTGCTCTATAGACTTAAACAACTATCGTTTTTCCGAGAATCTAATTTCCAAACTCGCCCCGAATTCAAATTATCCCCTTTTTTGCGATATCATCTCTTGTTGTTCGCTTATATTTTATTTCAAAAAACCTCATGTTGACATATTTTGTTATGTCAAATCATATATTTACCCAGTAAAATTATTTACTTGGCATGATATAGCAGATTTACAAGTTACCATTCTCATTGACAGAACTTTAAGGTTATAATAAATCAAAGAGTGTTTATTACTGATAATATTTGATAATTATCTAAGAAGATACTTAAAAGAATGCTAAGGCTAGTAAATAATTTGACATTTAATTAAGCTATTTTTGTATACACTAATAAATATTATAATAAGAATAATAGTCATTTCGGTTAATAGTCTAATTGCGAAAAGCCTCGACCAACATCTTCAGAGGCTTTCCCTTAATAGTTCGATCAAGAATCGGACATAGACGGCAGCATTATTTGAAACGGCACGTATTGTGTGGAAGTTCCTCACACTGAAACCCTAGCCACCGGTAGCTTGGGATATTGCCCTGGACCCGCGGACTACGATTTTTTATATTTTTTCAATTATTTTGTTCTTATTTTATAATTAAAAATATTTAAAAATGTTAGTATGAAGTAAAATAAAGTTAATTTAAAAGGCAGATTGATGATCCTGTATTATATTATTAACATCTAAATGTAACACAGCCCGGTTCCATAATGTACCCAGATTGGGCAACAAATGAATGAGTTAGACAATAAGACTATTGGCAGATACATTGTTGGTTAAATTAAATAAAATAAAATTGAAGATCTTTAAAAAAAATCTTGCAATGTTTTTCGTTACAAGTTACAACGACATTGTCACCCTGCGGATGCATAGAATTCGCTATTATTAGTACGTGTAGTCGACATAGGATATCTGCACTGCTACACTATTTACTTCCACTGACTGACCATGTTATAGATTTTTTTTCTCAGGGCTACAGGAAGTTTGTCAAAGTAGACATCTTTCTCTAGAGAAGTTTCAGATATTCTTACATTGGCTTCACAGAATATTTTTAGCAATTTAATTGTTGGACATAAAAATATACATAATTAAATAAAAATTTGGCGATGTATAAAGTAGGAGCCGACATGCTTACATTCTTTTGCAACGCGCAAAGCAGGAACCGTTCCTGCTGCCGTTGTATTTATTACTTTATAGATTTCATATATATATTTAATTTTATATTACCTATTATTAATATGTATATAAATATAGAATTTGTAATGCACTGAAGGGCGTTTGGGAAGCTACGCGAGATTTTTTCATCCAAGATACCTCAGTGCCTGAAGACCAAAGTCTTCGAACAGTGCGTGTTGCCAGTGTTGACCTACGGATCTGAGACGTGGTCGCTGACTATAGGCCTCATAAGAAGGCTCAGAGCCACTCAGCGAACAATGGAGAGGGCTATGCTCGGAGTGTCTCTACGTGATCAAATCAGAAATGAGGAGATCCGTAGAAGAACCAAAGTAACCGATATACTAGCTCAGCGCGTCGCGAAGCTAAAGTGGCGATGGGCGGGGCACATAGTGCGGAGAACCGATGGGCGTGGGTCTCAAGGTGTTGGAATGGCGACTCCGCACCGGTAAACGCAGTGTTGGCAGACCCCCTACGCGATGGACGGACGACCTCAAAAAGGTCGCGGGGAGCCGCTGGATACAAGCGACACAAGATCGTGTGTTGTGGAGATCCCATCAAGAGACTTATGTTCAGCAGTGGACGTCCATCGGTTGAGAAAGAAGAAGATGACGAAGAAGTATAGAATAGTGCACTACCCACATAGCCGCTACAGTTCTCCTTAACCAAAAAGTCATCTGGAAGAGATCGCTACTAATTATTATCGCTACCATTTGTTTTTTTACTGCTGTTTTATTCTCTTCAAGTTCTTTTCTTTATGGTGTAAATAAATAAATACATAAAAACCATGCATTGCATATAACCTTTCGTATTGTCACAGTCATTACGGTTTTTCACAATTTGGACAGCCTTGCATCAAAAGACAAAAGGCCACCCAAAGAGTTGATTTTTTATTCGATCATGGGCTAGTATTCATTATGCCCTTTGTACATAAGGGGAGTCCAGACTATCTCGGGAACGCCGTACATTCGAACATATCAAAAATATATTGCATGTCTGTGACAAAGGCTCTCAAACTCTGGGGAAGGCTTTACATAATAGATAAATAGTGTTGTAATATTTTTACATCAATAATTCCAGTCACTCCATCTGTGTATGATTATTCACAGGATGGTATGAGTAAAAACACACGTCCTAACCCTTCCTCATACAAATTTGTATAAAAAATGAGTTAATTAAGACAGTTTTATAACGACATAAAATTCTCTTACATGTACTTGTACATGTAATTTTACATGCACTTGTATATGTAAAATTCAATAGTTTCGAATCTTTCCATTAAAAATACATATTCGAATTCTGAGGCTACAAAAAAATATTATAATAATATTATATTTATGGGACATTTACACACACGGTCGTCCGTCCCCAAAGTAAGTAACTTAATACTTGTGTTATGAGTGACGGACAACTGGTAGATATACGAAATATATAATTTTAAAATACATACTTAAATACAAATACATACCCAGGCACGAAGAACCAACAAATTGTTAATAAAAAATGTTGGCCTTCGGCGGGAAACGAACCCGCGGGCCGCGGAGCTGAAGGACCCACTACGCCAACGGGCAAGTCGATTTTTATTTTTATCGATTTTATTATTTCAAATAATTTATTTTTACCTGCTACCTAACCTCATAAGAATATTATATTATTGAAATAGCGAGAACTGAACAATTCCCGCCGCTATAACGTCGTGTAAAGAGCTCATGAATAACAGCCCCGTATGGGCTTGGAACTAGTCGAGCTCATTTGATAAAATAAGACGTGAGTATAGCCGGTCTCCAAACATTAATTATGGCATAACATATATACATTTTCACCTTAGCAACTAATAAGTAGCAATACATTAATATATTATTTTTGTTAAAAATATGTTTTCAATAAAATGTGATAATAAGCAACATTATTAAGCAATATTTTCACTTTTTCAATCAATCTTTCTGCGGATGGTTTGTGTGTTTTGTCCTGTGATTTTTGTGAGTTAATTTCGATTTGATTGATTAATACGGTTGCAATTTTAGCTATATTTAAATTTTAAATCAGAGCAAACACGAATTCAACAAAATGTTCAGAGGTCTTCGTAGTTGTAAAAATTTCTTATGTTTCACTTTGAGAACCGGTGGCTTGTTTCAAAAACCGTCTGCATCTCCCCTCGCGCCATCCCATCCCATCGACTGCCAATTGTAATTAGCAAATTGCTTACTAAAATATACGACGATTTTCCTACGGCAGTTTTTTTTAAGTCCTGTTCGGAAAAGGGGATTTTTTACCGTCCACACTCTCATTAAAAATTATGTTAATCTTTCATCCCTTCAATGTGAGGTCGGGCAAAGGTAATTTTTTTTTAATTATATTTTTTGTGTACACCTGTTTTATAATATTCAATCCGAAACTTTTATAATCCGAATACTAATATATATCATACTGCAATTAACTCACATTTTAATTTTTCCCTAGAGTACTAGTGTCAAAAAGAAAATAATAATCGAAATGTAAATACTGATTTTGCAACCAGCTACGCACTAGTTACTAGCAGATTTCTGAACAAGCAGTAAAATTGACGATTCAAAAGCACTTGCTTACGAGTTTACTTAAATAAAAAATATTTTGAATTCGAATTGAATTGAAGAGGATAAAATTATTTCAGTCCTAAATTCTTATCAATTGTCGCTACGCAACACCTTCCATGTATAAGGCATTCTCACACATGAAGAGCCCACAAAAGTAGAAAACAAACTCTATCAAAATTATATTCTCCTAGTACCTTAGCCGCATCGTGTGTGTGTGGTATGTATGGTTTATACTATGTTTGTGTGCACGAGACGGTCGTCATGGTTACCGCAGCTATCTCTTCCGTAAGTCTTATTTATTGCATACTGTATTCCCGGCAACTTAAGCGTTTAAGTATTTTTAGTTGTATTTTTGGGTATTTGTTATTCTTAGGTATGTGCTCAAATTATGCCAAATTTTATCAATACTTTTCCAACAGCTTAGCAGCGAAAGCGTAACAGATAGAAAGACAGATTTCGCATTTATAATATTTTTGTTGATATCGATTCTTTTCACGAATCTTTTAAAATTTTCGATTTCAAAATTACCGAACCGAACTCCAATCAAATTGTTAACTATCAAAACTTTAAAAAACCTATCAATTTCATCTCTAAAATAAACATTTTGAGTAACACAAACGCAATCCACTAAAAGCGACGTGAAATAAAAACAAAGACCGTAATCGCGTTCAGGATCGCAGACCTGACCTACCCCTCGCTGTCGCGCCGCACGCCATACCCCTACCTACGTTACACCCAGACTAGCACTAAATTACACCCTCGTAGGTATGCTGCAGTTAGTAACCCCAGCTTCTAACCTTGCCAATTCCGGACATTCTAGTAAAATATGACTCAAAAACTTGAACTTCATGAAACAGTTTGGATTTCAAAATAAATTTCTTATTTAAATGTAATGTAAACAAATTACCCCATCAGAAGAATAAAGTTACATGTTTCATGTATAAGATATAGAACATGTAACTTTATTCTACGAATGAGGCAATATGATTTTGCATGGTCTATTGTTGACAAATGTTAAATGACTTAAGTGATGCCTCCCAGCTGGTTGGCCTTGGCATGAACTTGGACAAGACCAAGGTCATGTTCAATGATCGTGTCGTGCTAAGACCAGTATCAGCCAACGGAATTCTTCTCGAGGTTGTGCAGGATTACGTCTACTTAGGCCAGAATATCCAACTTGGCCGGCACAACTTCGAGATGGAGGCTGAAAGGAGAATTCACTTGGGCTGGGCAACATTTGGCAAACTTCGTCGAGTCTTCACGTCCGAGATTCCGCAATGCCTGAAAACCAAAGTCTTCAACCAATGCGTCCTGCCTGTGTTGACATATGGCGCCGAGACGTGGACACTGACGACGGGACTAGTCCGCAAGTTTAAAGTCGCTCAGCGTGCTATGGAGCGAGCTATGCTCGGAGTATCTCTCAAGGATAAAATCAGAAATGAGATTATCCGCGAGAGAACCAGGGTAACCGACGTAGCTAGCAGAATAAGCAAGCTGAAGTGGCAGTGGGCTGGTCACGTTTGTCGCAGGATTGATGGCCGTTGGAGCAAAAGAGTCCTGGAGTGGAGACCACGTCTTGGCAAACGCAGTGTGGGGCGTCCTCCGTCCCGCTGGACCGACGACATTAAAAAGTTTGTTGGGGCCAGCTGAATGCGCATTGCGGAAAAGCGGGATGTCTGGCGCAGATATGGGGAGGCCTATGTCCAGCAGTGGAGTGGTCTTGCAGCCAGCAAGAAATTCTACATTAATATTTTGGGAAAGTTCTAAATAATCTATTTATTACTTTAATGGCAAAGCTCTAATTGTTTTCAAAATTTTAGTATAGAATTGTATATCAAACCTAAACAAAAAACCGCGATGACCTATGATTAATAGTTTGAGATCTTTCGTGGGTTTGAACTCCGGGCAGACAGCTTTCAGTTTCATATATAAACTTTCTCTATGTTATTTATAATTCATCATGCACAGCTAGAGAAGATGTCTTGAATTCAAGCAAGGTCTGAGTGGTCGATCTCCCTAAGACCAGGGTGGTATATGTTTCCTCAATATTCTGCAATTCAAGGGAAGAATGGCTTAAGCTAGGCCTTAAAACATAACGACTTAACGAAAATAAATCAAAACTTTTATAAGCTTTTTCTTTTAGTCTAACATCGACTAAATTCGTGGCTAGACTTTATATATTTAATGCAATTTTGCATTTTAAGGGAAATCCGCACCATCCGTTTGGGACCAAAGTTCTTTCTTTTAAATAAAAAATAAAGTATTTATTAATTAATTATTTTTTTTTATTTAAGGATTATATTTTTTTGCTCGAAATTGTGCAAAAAATTAATTATATTAATTAAAAATATAACGAACTACGAGGAACTCAGAAAATCAGCTGTATACACCTCTATTTTGCGCAATGAGGTCTTTGAAAGTACGTCTTTTAAAAGGACTGCCAACTTTCAAAGGACCGGTTATTAGGTCTTTGTAATTATTCAACCGTTACACACCACCCTTATATATGAGTATTTAATAAAGGAACTCGAAATACTAGCTTAAGTGCAATCAAGAAACAATTGTGAGTAACAAATACATAAAATATTTTGTGATGACTATAATTAGCTGTTTAGCTAGATATTAGGAGTGCTCATAATCCTGGTATTACTACTCCAACTTAGACATACGTTAAAACCACGTGTTTTTTTTTTAATTTCTAAACCTGGCTCTCTATAAAACATTGCATGCTAGATTGATATTTCTAATAATTCAGGTAAGAAAAACGTTAAAAAACCTTTAAAATATATTCATTTTGATATTATTGTGTTTTAAAAAAAAGATTTAAATAATTGAAAAAGAGATCAAATATTGTCAAGAATTGTGTAATAATTAAAAATAAATAAACTATATAGAAAAGAGGAATTAACTTTCATAATTTTTAAACTATAATATTATTCCCGGGAAACCCATCGTGTGGTATCCGGCTGTGTAGACTAGACTAATCTCATTTCTTACCGAGGTGTCGTAAAAGGCGACTAAGGTAAGTCGACCCGCCGTGTGGTATCCGGCTGAGTAGAATAGACCACCCTCATTTCTTGCCGAGGTGTCGTAAAAGGCGATTAAGGTAAGTCGACCCGCCGTGTGGTATCCGGCTGAGTAGAATAGACCACCCTCATTTCTTGCCGAGGTGTCGTAAAAGGCGATTAAGGTAAGTCGACCCGCCGTGTGGTATCCGGCTGAGTAGAATAGACCACCCTCATTTCTTACCGAGGAGTCGTAAGAGGCGACTAAGATAAGTCGATTCGCCGTGTGGTATCGGGCTGAGTAGACTAGACTACCCTTATTTCTTACCGAGGTGTCGTAAAGGGCGACTAAGGTAAGTTGACCCACCGTGTGGTATTTGGTTGAGGAGAGTAGACCACCCTCTTTCTTACTGAGGGGTAAAAAACAACTGAGGTAAGTTAACGTCAGGCAGGCGGCCGGTCTTGAATACCTAGCCAAATCACGTGACAACATGTTGTAATATGTCATGCCGACAACACTTAGAGTGGTATAAGGGCGGGACGATGATAATTATTCCCGGAGAATGTCTATAAAAATAGCAATAGAAAAGGCAAAACAAGAAAATATCAATTTGTTCACTTATTTAACCTAAACACTGTATTAAAAATAATTCAAATCCAAATAAAAACTTTTCTTCTAATCGTTTCCATAGATCGCAGTCGATCTTCGGCGCTGGGTGACCTTGCCTGTCCTCACTGCCGGTTAGCGGGCCCCCTGCAGACTGTCTGCAGTCTAGACGAGGGGTGCCAAGTGCATTTTTCTGTCTGGACCCCTCTCGCAACCCTATCCTCTACGCGTGTGCGTTTATTTAATTTTTAAGAGTCTCGCGTATTCGGCGGCAGTCGCCAGGGTTGTTGACAGAATCGAAAATTTTTCCTATGTCGCTGTAAATGAAATCTACACTAATTGATAGAATTAGGCTTTAATGTTCAGAGGTCCATAATATAAAACTAATGATCATATTATTTTGCTATAATCTGCGACAAAAGAAGATATACGTAATGCTAAATGTAGAGTGTTCTATCCGTTCTCGTACCTGATGCATGCCGAATTCGTAAAAACTCATGCACCACCAATAACATTACGATACACAAGTACTGCACACATTCAATACCAGAATCTCAACAATCTTTTCGTCCCGTGACTCAAGCATCTACAGGATTTTGTTGTGTAGTCGATCTCCACAACAATATCGTAAAATTCTCTAAGCATATCCTAGATAAGTCTTAAGAATTAAGTTAGGTTAAGATTACTAACATTGGGGTGCCAATGTTGGTCGGCCTCCTCGTGTCGCACCCTGGGCAGGTCCTTGGAATGTTGCGGATTACATTCCTTGGGCTTGGCGAACGGACTGGCGAAGTCCGTAAACCCGGCAACGGGAGCGGGGGCCTTGGGGCTGCGAGAACGACAACCTCTATAAAAAATTACCCGGTTGGTTGGGGCCCCTACCTTCCGCCTGACACGGGTGCTTTCCGGACGTGTTATAGTTCGGGGGGTGTCTGGGGACGGTGGCCCGGCGTGAGTGTCCGGCTGGTGGCCCGATGCGAGCGTTCGGTGAGTGTCGCGAATGCGGTGCCGAGGTGTAGGCGCTGCCTCTGCTTGCGGACTGACTATCCTACTTAGACGGTCCAGCAGACGGAGCTCGTGACACAGGTGGGGAGCGGTCTCTCCTTGTCGACCGTGCGATTCCAGGCACGGTGGGCAGGGAGCGATCGCGGGCAGCGGGCAGCGATGGCCTCCTTCTGCTCTAACTGGTGGAGAGAGGCGGCGGAACGGTTCCGGGACGTCGTGTTCTGGACCAATCTGCTGCTGGCGAGTCCAGGTGTTAGCGACTTGCCTAAGCCTATTGTCTGCCGCCCTGACAGGGACCTTTCGGGCGTTTCGAACGGGGTTTATCGGACGCCTGACTTACAGGTCCCCGAGGCGGTCGGTGCATCTGGTGCTCCCGATGCACCGGTTAGCGGAGGGGGCTTCTCTTTTGAGGAGTCCCTACCCAGAGGTGGTGATTCTGGGATCAGAGTTGCTGCTGGTGGGGATGGGGTCAAATAAGTTACCCTGCCCCCGCCATCGGTAGCGTGGTGGAGCATACAGGTCGTTTTTGTCGGTGCGAGTCCGACATAACCACCGCCTGTCCCCGTCGGGCGGTGGTACCCATAAGGGGATTTTTCCTGTTAAAAAAAAAAGAATTACTAACATTAGATTAAGTTTGTGTGTATTACTAACAAAATATGACTTTCTTAGTCAAAATAAATGTATTTTATTTTATTGCAAATATTTTCTTTTATCCAGATAAAATTCAATTGAAATTCTTTTATAGCAAAATATAACTTTCATTACTTTTAATACGTCTTTTTGTCTGTCTGTCTGTTACCATAAACAACTAAACCAATATTAGTTTTTTCATTCCCTTGCACCAATAGAACTAATTATAGTCGATAACTAATTTATAGTATATATTTTCCAATGTCGATACATTTCCAATGCTAAGAATATTATTTTTAAAGGACATACACTTGTTAGTCGAAGGCTAATGAAACTCCTTATAAGACCAAGTGGCTGCAAATACTTGAAAAACAAAGTCACATGTATTCCTAAAATACTCTAGAGATATGCAGATTTCACGATGTTTATCTTCACCGAAAGTCTTGTGATAAAATATAAAAATCAAGTAGACACAAATTTTAACAGAACACCCCCAACCGTGAACCCGTGACCGCCCTCAAAAGAGTCGCATGGACGCCGCTGGGTTATTCCAGCTTCTATGCTTCAAAAAACATTTTCACAAATTAAATTTTAAGTTTGCAAAAATTCACGACCACATTATACAGTGCCAACCCTAAAACCAACAAACGTATTCCGTCAAAATAAGAGCTGCAAATGAATATCGATAATAAGGAGGTACCTCGTTAAATTTGTTCAGGACTCATAGCCCTTTGATCTCGTTCCGTACAGGAGTAAGCCGGGGCTTAATATTGGTAAGTGACATTTTTAATTTGCTTCAAGGAATATTTTTATTAATATTTTCATTAAATAATAATAGAGGCGACTCACCCGTTGGCGCAATAGGTCTCTCTCTTCAGCTCCGTGGGTCGCGGGTTCGTTTCCTACCGAGGGCCAACAATTTCTATAAACAATTTGTTGGTTTTCCGAGCCTGTGTGTGCATTTGTATTTAAGTATGTATTGAAAATTATATATGTAGTGTATTTACCAGTTGTCCGTCACCCGTAACACAAGTATTAAGTTACTTACTTTGGGGATGGACGACCGTGTGTGTAAGTGTCCCATATATTTAAAAAATTGCGGTTTTGTTAAATATCGAAAAAGCTGGTTTCTTATATTAAATTACAATCGACTTACCCAAATGTTAAAATAGCCTCAATATGTCCCAAGTATTTTTTCCTGTTCCTAACAGATTAGGGATGTGAAATAAAAATAGTTTTTATTAATAACCTTCTTTTCAGATTTCTTCAATTGTTAAGTGATCAATTTGTCTTTTCGTCGAATTTACAGACTAATCATTTAAATAAATGGTTAATATCTCTTTATTGCACATATTAAATTAAATACAAAAATGATAAAAAAAAACTATATAATAAGCGTACAACGGCGCTTAATTCGGTAATCGCAATCTTCCAGTCTTAAATTTAAAAAAAAAAGTAAGTATGAAACATATTTCGTATTTGTTTGGTCCGGATATCCAATACTTCTAAGAAATCCGGGATAGCAAAAACCGGAACATAACCGGCCCGAGTACCAGGATGACATGAAATGGGCGCAGTTCGAAAATTAGCCGATGATTCAGAGGTAGCGGAAGTTCAATGTTTAGCGTTAAGGGTATTTCGCAGGTCGGTGCGCGGGACGAGGTCCTGTCGCCCGGCGGTCTCCGTCAGGCCAGTCGCCCCGACGTTCATTACCAAAGTTCACTAGTACGGCACACAAGCGCAAACTATTACGTTACTTATGCTGGATGAACACACAAGTGCAACTACACGACCGAAATACAGAGACCTCCTCCGCTACATGTCGCATTGGTAAAACTTATTGAAACGGGTGATTTCAGCTGGCTGTCGCAGATCGCGCCCGGTTGGCATCTAACCACGGCGTCGAAATGAGCCGACATTTGTCGGAAACGAACGAGGCCCGGGCGGGAGTTTTGACAGCTCCCCGGAAAATCTGCACAGTGGAAATGCTATTAGGGCATTTCAAGCGAATTTAAACTCTACTACAATGGCTTTAACGTTATAGATAAATGTGGGAATGGAGAAAATATTTTTCAATTTCTAACATAATGATAATGAGGGTTGCTATTGGTATGAAAGGATCTTTGTTTTAAGCACTCTTTTAAATTCAGTTTGATTTGATGACGTACTGTTGAAAAAGCATAATTATGTAAATTATTTTAATGTTGACGTGTTATGGATTTATTTCAATAAATAATGGATTATGGGTGACATCTGGTAAATATGTACATATATAGTTTTAAATACATACTTTAATACTTATATTCACCCAGGTTAACAGACAGATGAAAGAACCAACAGATTTTTGCTAGAAAATGTTGGCCCTCAACGGCAATCGAACTCGCGACACACAGAGCTGAAGGCAGAGTCACTGCCAACTGCGTCAACTGGTCAATTAATAAATATGTATCTATAACATTTCCATTAAAAATTGTTGAAAATCGTATGATAAACATTAAATTGAGAGTCGCGGTCATCATTAACTGACTTTAGGGACAGATGTTATTCGCCTCACAAGCATTCGCAGAATAGAATAGACCATCCTCCTTTCTTACCGAGGTGTCGTAACAAGCGACTAAGGTAAATGCCGTGTGGTATCCGGCTGCACAGAATAGACCACCCTAATTTCTTACCGAGGTGTTGTGAAAAGCGACTAAGGTAAGTTGACGTCAGGCAGGCGGCCGGTCGTAAAATACGTAGCCAAATCATATGACAACATATTTGTAACATGTTGTGGTGACCCCACTAAGAGTAGAATAAGGGCAGGAGAATGATGAGGCATTCGCGAAAAGTCATATAAGAATGCAAAATATCAAAATCTCTGGAGCGTATAGAAAGGTAACTACTGTATTTGTTCAATATTATCTGTGTAATCAAATATCAAGTATTGTCAACAATCCACTCGTGGCTAGCCTGTTGCAGACGCAGTATGATACAGCTATGTACATATTGCTGTCTAGACAGCGCTGGATCTGAGCTAACTATAGCCATATTTGTTTCGTAGTCTGATATAACTATAAGCTATGATAGCCCAGCGCTGAGACCGTGTGACGCTTTCGAGAAGGTCATGAATTGAAATCCCGGGCAGGCACCATTGAGTTTTTCTGTTAAAACTTATGTGTCTTATTGATAATAGCAATTTATCACGCGCTTTTTGGTGAACGAAAAGATCGTGAGTAAACCTGCAAATCTCTAGAGAATTCTGGGGATATACGTATCCTATCCTTCTTTATAAAAACGGGAGGAGGACTATGCCGAGCAGTTGGATAGTAACAGACCGTTACTTTTCTTTTTTACTTTACTGACATAACTGAAGATACTACGTTTAGATAATCAGAATGTATTTTATTACCACTTGCAATATATTACCAGTATATATTACCATTGGAAGACATATTGTTCAAAGACTATCTTCTCTTATCTCTATTGTCTTTTATCTTCTCAGAACAGAATAATTGGAGCTTAATCTCACTACGCTGCTCCAATGTGGACCGTTTGGAAATATATATTCCCAAAATTATCTAAGTATAGAATTCTGGATGCTGTTATATTTTCTTTTACCGAAAATAATTTGGTGAATAGTTAATATCAACTAAGCTTCAATAATAGATTAGTGAGTTTTACATATCCCAAGAATTCCCCAGAAATATGTAGATTTATTTAGGAAAAACGCGAAAAGCGAGTTATAAATTTTTAATAAGAATAATTAATAGATTCAGACGTTTTTTTGCGAAGACCATATCACAAAAGGGAACTAAAAAAAATTGTCGATTGCGAATTGATATTGATTGCGATTTATGGAAAATTTCTATTATTATTGTAACTAATAAAATCCACTTATATAAAAAATTATCTTTGTTTAATTGAACTATTTTAATTCTAACTTTTTAACTAATAACTTTTTAATTCTCAACTATACTGCTGGTTCGGAAAGATGTTCCTAACGAGAAGAACCTGCAAGAAATTCAGCAGTTGCTCTTTTCAAAATCATTCGTATAACTAGATACATTTATTCATAACTATCTTTTGGAGCGTCGAAGTATATCCACACATTCTTATCATTTATGTAACCTTCAACCCTAGTATAGACTTTCTTACAGCCTTACAGTCTAGCCTAACCTAGCACTAGCCTTAAAATCGCTGATCGTTCAAACCTCACTCACAATATAAAAATGCTAATTATAATTCTGGAACGGAACTGGAAACATCCTGACTCGAATCTCCTAACATTATTATATCTTGAATCTGCAGCGAATACGAATACCGACAAAATCAATTCTCGACATAAATATGTATAAGCGTTTATAGCACGTAGACGCGTAGCTCGTCTACGCTCGTAGCCAGTCACGTAGGCGACTACAAAGCGTGTTTAATTTCCATAGTCATTATTTAGACTGTAGCAGTCTTACGTTAAAATGAAGTCATTTAGAAATTACTGTGACAATGATTAATTAATTTTTATATCATGTTTTTGATTTGGTACAAAATTTACTAAGTCCAACTTAGCTTACTAAGAAAACTCAATATGAAGTAGCCTTTTGGATTGGTGTATAGTGAAAAAAGTAGTGAGAATAGTATTTTACTTATTACTGTATTATAGCAAAATAATATTTTCAATATTGCGGAAATATGGACCTTCGCAAAGTAACGACTAATGCTATAAATTATTTATATATAATGTAATGTAACTAAATATATATATATATATATATATATATATATATATATATGTATATATATATATATATATATATATATATGTGTGTGTGTTTTTAGACGTATTTTTTTTATTTTTTTTTATTTATGATAACTTTATTGCATACAGGGATATACAAACTGTAATGTTAAAAATTAAATTATAAACAAAAGGCGGCCTTATCACTAAGGTGATCTCTTCCAGGCAACCATAACACTAAGGATCTAAAACAAAACGAAACGGATAAGTGCAGCTAAGATTCAATAAATATATAAATGCACATACTAATACATACACTAAAATAGTAATAAATAAATATGAAATAGATAAATACTTCAATAAATATTTATATTATTACATATATACAATATAAGCGATAATACATACATAATGATACATAATTACATACATATATAATTATAATAATAGTGAATGTAAATTACATAGATAGGTAATAATTCTTTACACGCCTCTTAAATATATACAAAGATTTAGACTGCCGACTTTGTGGTGGAAGTGTGTTCCACAACCTAACAGCTGTGACTGTGAAGGACTCACTGTACAAATGGGTGTTAAAACGGAGCCATTTGAGTCAACGTATGTTTTTAAGGTTAAATTATGTACTCATTTGTCGTTTATATAGCTAGATTGTAATTAAAATATTACTAAACTTGAAGAAACAAAAAATAATATATATATAACTACGAAAATGAATAATTATAGAGAAAAAAATATATAATTCATGAATAACTCTTATTGATTGTTATTTTTTACAGATAATTTTATTTTTATATATATTTCAATTTCAATTCAATATTGCTTCAGGATTACCCTTGGAAGTGGAACAGAAGGTCAAAATACTTTAAAATTCAGAAAACAAAACAAAAGTAAATGGATATTTATTTTGCTAAAATCCACGATCAAAAATTAAACTAATATTGGATTATAGCGAAATAACGGTATAATTAATTACTTGTCTATTGGTACTATTCTATTACGGGAATATAGCAAATAACGCCTGATTCTACTTATATATTTAAGGAAAAATGATAAGATTTAGCAAAGTTTTAATTATCAGAAGTTCCGCAACGAAAAAGGCGGGCTACAAAAAAAAAGTTTCCCGGGGCGGTCGCGCTGCGAATGAAGCTGTAGTACCAGGGCGGCATGGGCCGGCGGCGGTGAGCTGCGGCGCGGCGCATTGCGGCGGGTGAACGGCCGCGCATCGATCGCTGCAGCTTGCGTAACCTCTTATGTAAGCGGTGACGTGGCGTCACTTCCAACCGGCGGATCCACGTTGCGGGAGTACGTTTTAAAATTTGGTACAATAGAATTCATTTCAATACGCGCTTTTAATTACTGTTAGTGATTAACGCGGCTGAAGCGAGGCTTTTTAATGACATCTACACCGCGTGTTTTACGTGGAAATATTGTACTAGAGTAGAGAAGTCATAAGTAGGCCTTTAAGTGATGAGAGGGAATATAAATTCATATACTCCATCTTTGTCTAATTACAGATAAAAAAAGATATGGATACATCCAGATTTTGTTCCTTTTATTTTTTTTGTAATATGACACATTTTAGGCTGGCTTCGCTACACTAATAACTCTATGCCACGCATTTTTTTTAATATTCAAAATTTTTTTCGTTCAGAAATACAATGAAAAAGATTTTCTTTAAATGAGTTCAAAAAGAATTTAATTCTCTTAGTGATCTTTGGAAGATTTTTATTTTAAGAACTATAACCTATATTTTTTTTAATCAACAAATGGCGCCAAGCTAGAACGTACTTAAAACCGGTGGATATAAAATGTAAACTAGTATATTTAAGAAAGGAAAAATGTAAAGAATTGTTTTGATCGGTTTCAAATTTAAGGTCATATATAAAATTCTCATGTCACAATGTTAGTTACCATAGTCCTCCGAAACGGCTTGACCGATTTTTATGAAATTTTATATGCATATTCATTAGAAATGAGAAACGGCTACTGTCTATTTTTCATAAGTGATATTCCCTAAGTGATAAGGGTTGTCCACCCTCAATTTTTTCTTAACAAAGTTTCTGTTTTTTATAATATACACTTGAAATTCCCTAAACATAATTTATATGTAAAAACAATGTTTGCCAGGTTAGCTACTATTCTATATAATGTAAATATTTAGATATAGGTATAGTACCCAGCAATAAATAATGCACATCGAAGCTTAGAGAGAGAAAATCGGCTAGTTCTGCGTCATAGAGCATTGTCTGTGTCGCACAGACTGACGAACCCGTGTGAAACGTCACATACTGACTGAGTGACAGAGACAGCGCTCTACCAAACCGAACTGGCGGGCGTTTCGTTCTAAACGATCGATGTGCATTATTTAATGCCGGGCACTATAATAGCTTATACGACATTACCTTATCATAAGTTTTGGGTACTTCCACATATCAAAGGAGATCTGCAGGCCTACCATGAACTCTTATTGCGACTCAATTGAAGACCTAAACGACGACCGCGAACCGCTTTCTTTTCGTACCATGAAGTGTGAATTGCATTGGGATCGTAATGTTTGAAAAGGATAACGTTATATGAACTATAGATAACTCTGTCTCTTTTACTCACATGTTCTTAGGGCGAATTCCGAACGCTCATTCGCAAACGACTTAAAGTGTGCGTCTTTAAGACGTCATGGTATGAAAAAGCAAAACAATTTCGTTTACGTCTTCACTTGAGTCGCAATAAGAGTTCATGGTAGGCCTGCTGGAAGCAAAACCGCAAAATAACCGTCATAGCTCATTGTTTTGTAAAGCAGATGTGGCGATAGTGGGTTGGTTATTATTATATGAAGAATAGTTGGGTCCTTGTGGTTGAGTGATGATTCCACTGGATAAGAGCATTGATAAATTCAAAAAGTAAACAAATGACCTTAAGAGAATTTAAGAACCGCAAAATGGAATAAGATCGGATGGTTGGGGTACGATACGATACGGATCGTATCGTATCGTACCCCAACGTAATGATGAAGATTATAATAATTTTCATCTTTTTACATCTTGGGCTCAAAATTGTATGAAAGTGTTATCAGTTTCCTTTGAAATCCATATGGTATGTAGTCAGCTTAAAATTACAAATCGCATACACCCTGAACTAACAAGCCCGCTGCAATAGCATCAATTAAAACCGTCACTAATTTATGCCACAAACACCGCCCTACGCATTGCCGGTGCTGATAAATTCAACGCCGCACTGAATCAGGTGTTTCATTATATCGCGCGTAATAGCCAATTTTTTTTCGAAACGGGGTCACGCTTTGTCTATACGTCAGCATATTATGTTTCTGACCAGAGGATTGCGAAGTTTTATACATATACAAGTTTCGTTTGCTTTAATTTAAATGTTAAATAAATTTATCTTAGACTGGGATATTTTTAATTTTATAGTACCAAATTTTATAAATTTAATCAAATAAAACTCTAACGGACAGATTGAAAGATTTCACATTTATATTATTAGTTAGTATGGGTAAAGTAAAGAACACATATCAATTTATAGAACCAGGCATTACTTTGTGAAGATCCATAATACAAAAGTAATAATATAATTATTTTGCTATAATCCGCTATACAGTAAATAGAAAATATATATAGTGCTAAATGTATAGTGGGCTATCCGCGTTTTCATACCTGACACATGCAGGATTCGTAAAAAACACATGTACAAAACCTCCACCACTGCCAACACAAAACACAAGCACTACACACGTTCACTATCACAAATTCAACAATCGTTTCGCCCCGCAACCGAAGCATCATCAGGAGATAGACTACTTGAAAAATGCGACTTTGCGATTTTGGATAGTATATATTATAGATTTGGATAGATTATAGCAAAATAATTTTTATTATTACTTTTGAACATATCACACACATAAACATATCCTTGATGATTCAAAATTGCTTGAAAGAGTTTATTTGAATAAAGATTATTTTGATTCGAAATACAATTATGTTTTTAACATAGCTATATTTATTTAATTATTTATGATCAACTACCAAAAAAATCAAACAAAACTGTTCCTATTTAATATCAAGTGAAAAAACGAGCAAGAAACTCGGCAGATAATGTTTAAATAATATATATACAATTTAATTACATTTTAATCGTTGCGCATTGTGCGTATCTGATTACAGTTAAAATATGCTTTTACATAATCTTAATTTTAGTCAAAAAATTTGAAGCGATTGACGTCGCAGTTGCTACTACGATAAGAATGAAATTAACTTCGTTATTTAAAGATTTCTTACAAGTACTCTACAGAAAAGTCTCCAAGTCACAAGAATACTACAATAAAAGAACTATACCGCTGATAGTGAACTAGAAAAACAACTTTAGGCACTATTCCTTTACCCTGATTCATACACGCCATTATCAACCTTACGATAGTGTGTTAAAGGGCACAATTGACTGTATAAGAGCTATAGGTCGTTCGACTTGAAGCCGAGTGTAGTTTCCCAAGGCTCGGGAATAATTAATAGGGGTCGTGACAGTGAATGGAAAATAATACGAACCTTTCGATCTGTATATCTGCCATTTTGCGTATACTTAGTTGGTTATTGCAGAGACAAAGAGAGATAGATATAGAGATATAACAGAGTAGAAGGAAGAAGAATGTATAGCGATGTGATGTTACTAATAGGAACACCACTCAGCCTAAATTTAGGTGTTTTTCAACACTTATTTTCATTGGCGACCATTAATTTAAAACTCTTTTCTAAAATTTTTAGTTTGAAAAATCAAAGTATATTTAAAAAAAACATTATTTACAACAAAAATGTACAAGTTATCTTAAATTACTTACACGCTAGTAATATTGAAATCATGCTCACGTGTAATGGTCCCAAGAATGCTGGCAGCGTTTCGGCGTTGAATTGCTAAGCTAATTCTTTGTGCGAAAAAGGAACTAACCCTCTTGTCACCTGAAGAGGCAATTGACGGTGTTAAAACGGATATTTTTTTTGTACTTTGACTCCGCCTCAACTGCAAACGGCACAGACATATATTCAAATTCAAATTCAAATAAGTCTTTATTCAAATTGGCCTATTACAAGCACTTTTGAATCGTCAAATTAAAATTAAATTGAAGCTACAACTGGTTCGGAAAGGTGCTCTAACCGAGAAGAACCAGCAAGAAACTCGGCGGTCACTCTTTTAAAAAATAAATATTACAGTTTTGTATTAACTATTGTTAACAAACTTAGATTATAATATCGTCTAGTACATAGCTGGTCGCAATTTAGTTCCAAGCTTTCTTATCATTGACATAGTCTTCAACATTATAGTAAGCTTTATTAATGAGAGTCTCTTTAATTGCTTTTTTGAACTTGTGTAAAGGCAAGTCCAAAATTGATTGAGGAATTTTATTATAAAAAAGTATACCGAAGCCCACAAACGATCTACGTACTTTCTGAAGCCTTAGCCTTGGTATTATTAATTTATTTCGGTTCCTAGTTTGCCTATTACTAATATCGCTTTTTTTATTAAAAAGATGTATATTTTGTTTCACAAACACTATATTATTATAAATGTATTGTGAAGCTACAGTAAGAATACCTATTTCTTTAAATTTATCACGAAGCGAGTCACGTGGTTTCATATTATAAATCGCACGAACAGCTCGCTTTTGTAAAACAAATATTTTTTGGATATCAGCTGCTTTACCCCATAGCAAGATACCGTATGCCATGATGCTATGAAAATAAGAAAAATAGACAAGTCTTGCTGTTTCAATATCAGCTAATTGCCTAATCTTCCTAATGGCATAAGCAGCGGAGCTAAGTTTACCACAAAGATTCGTTATATGGGGTCCCCATTGCAGCTTTACATCCAAGGTAACTCCCAGAAAAACAGCTAATTCTTCTGTTTTTACTATTTCATTATTAATTTTTACTGTATGTACTAATTTTTCAGCATTAGGCAATGCGAATTCTAAACACTTAGTCTTATTTGTATTTAATATCAAATTATTTATTGCAAACCAATGCGATACCTGTGACAAGGCCTTGTTCACATCGTCAACTTTCGTTTTTGTTGTATGACACATTTATACTTTAGCCGCTTGCCGGATTCCGTCCATTTCCGCCGCAGCTTCATGTCTTGACGCCGATTCCCTGATATGGGACGAGGCTAACGTATCAACGCACGTTGCGTCCCACATTAGGGCCCGTCAAACTTAATTGTATCTGATTCAATTTTAAAATGTTCTTTATTCAACTAAACTTGTGAACTGTGCTTTAGAATCGTCAACTCTACTGCTGGTTCGGAAAGCTGTTGCTACCGAGAAGAGCCAGCAAGAAACTCTGCGTTTGTTTTAAAAAGTCAAAATATATTTATAGAATTAGGCGTTACTCTGAAGAGATCCAAAATACAAAAGTAATAATAAAATTATTTTGCTATAATCCGCTATACAGTAAATGGAAAATATATATAGAGCTAAATGTATAGTGGACTATCCGTTTTTTCACATCCGTTACATGCAGGATTCGTAAAAACACATGCACAAACCTCCACCCCTGCCACCACAATACACAAGCACTACGCACGTTCACTATCACAAACTCAACAATCTTTTCTTCCCGGAGATAGACTCCACGACATTTACGAGTATTTACTGTATAGCGGATTATAGCAAAATAGTTTTGTCAAAATATATTTCTTATAACTACTAGTTACATTTAGTTAAAGGCCATTCTCTTCTTGTATTCGTGGATATTCGATAACGTAAGGGTTAAAATTTCTCTGTGCCGAATAATAATTTAAAAAAAATTCATATACAAAACGCAGTAAAAAATTTATTCAGGGCCAACAAACCATGACGCTGTAGCGTACTTACAATAGTGAAAACTGCATGAATAATCTTAATTATGTAAACGTATAGAATTATGTCGTGGGCATTTGAAAATATATTCAGGAAATTTAATTCTCCGTACATTTTGTTGAAATCATCAAAGAATATTAATTTTCAATAGAGAGGCAAACTTTATTTTACATTTTCCTGTCTTTTTTTTTCAAACTGATTGTATGCTGTTAGCTCTAACGGCTTTTACAGCGTCACTGGGCGGGACGGGCGAGCGCAGAAGCATCGTCGAGGTTGCGAAATGCAGAGAGTAGAGCGCAGAAGCTCTCGCAGGTTTTTCTCTATACAGACTGTATCTCAATCTCTCACGTAGATACGTTTGTAGGATATACCTTTAAAATTCTACTATATCATATCAAATCATATTTTAGAATCACTGTTCTAACATCTCTTAACAAAGTAGATTTTATCAAGATAAATCGAATCAAATAAAATAGCTTAAATAAATATACATTTAATTATAATAACCGCCTGATACTAATACATTACAGAATAAATACAACCTCTCTCCACTGAATAGAACGATTTTAATTAATTTAATTAGTTTTTTTTTAATTTTACATAGCTATCTGCAGAACTGGACTCTCACAATTCAGCCACGAAACCAATAAGATATATGTAATGAAATACTTATTATAAGGCATTTTAATATGAATTAATTACTAAAAATATTAACTTGCACATAATAAAGAATGGCAGAATCGTAAAAGGTAAAGTAATGTCACTATTCCCTCCCGAGTATAGCCCTCCTCTCCCCGTTTTACCGCACTGTTCCAATGCGGATAAGTAGCTTACACATATCCCTTAAATTCTCTAGAAATTTCAGATTTCCTCACGATGTTTTCCTTCACCTAAAAGCGTGTGATAAATTGCATTTATCAATTAGACATTTAGTTTCAATAGAAAACTCATTGGTATCTTTGGCCCGGGTTTTGAACCTGTGACTCCTTCGAAAAAATCGCACATCTTACTGCTGGGCACAGTTCAAATAATTGTATATAAATGAATAATTGCGAAAAAGATGACCTAATAATAAGGCATCGTGCGCATAATATATAAAATTGAAACAAAAGAGGAAGCTACGCTCCGTAGCTCGTAGCTGTGTAGCGGGGTTACGGCGTAGCCCGGGCGCGGTCGGCGACCCCTGGCCGTGAACGGGGGAGCGCCGGGCGAGCCCCGCGACGTACACACATGCGCACTGTCGGAATACCGTTACACACACTTAGCTGAGCCGCACCCCTAGATAAGTTTATACATGGTGCTTCGCTTTTTCTTCTTCTAGAAACTACTTGTGTTTATTTAACTAGTATTGAATTATTTATTTTGAATAAAAGTCAACTTTTATTAAAATTAATTAATCCCGTTAGTTCCCGTACTGCTTGTACTGAAATCAAACGTTCATGCGCTGTTGCTATTAGGAAAAACCGGGCAGAAGAAATTTCCCTAAGTTAACATATTTCTAACATATTGAAAGTATCTAGTTGCATACATAAATTTAAATAACAACAACAAATCCGACAAATAAGAATATACCTTATATATAATCAACTATTAAAATAAAATTAGTCTTTCTGCGAACCCTGCTAGAATTAAAAAGCCACGATATTTATTCTACATTTGAATAGGCACACTACATTTTTAAATATCAATTCATTTATTACCAATACAATTAATTGCAGACCAAATGACGTATAAAATATCAAAATTAGTAAAATTCTTCATATTATAAAACTATATTCAATACGACTAAAGGAAGTTTGATATTAACCTTCAACTTTATAATTTTATACGCCGATATATGAATATTGATTGAGAGCTGTCATAGCCGAGGTGAGACCGTGTGACTGTTTCAATGCGGTCACGCGTTCGGTACCCCGGACAGGCACCAATGAGTTTTTCTATTAAAACTTATGTGTCTAATTGATAATTGCAATTTATTACACGCTTTTCGGTGAAGGAAAACATCGTGAGGAAACCTGCATATCTCTGGAGAATTCTGGAGATATGTGTAACCTACCAATCCGCATTGGAGCAGCATGGTAGGTCTAAGCTCCAATCCTTCTCTCCAGAAACGGACAGAGGAGGCCCTATGCCCAGTACTGGGATTGTAACGAGCCGTTACTTTACTTTTTTTATATATGAATATTAATGAATTGGATTTCCAAAAGATTTCAAACTAATCCGCTACATAGATAATAAATAATGTGTAATATATCCAAAAAAAATCAATACTACTACCCCTAGAAGTGAATATCTATAGCACTCTGTATATTCATTACTCAGCTCAGTCACGCACACGACACACACACAGGGACAAACACACACAACCTTTTCAAAGTGTCGTACAACGCCACACCCCCGCCTCTATACCAACACGGCGGCGCCCACACAGGCGTACGTCCTAGAAAATTGTTACATCTGTGGGCGTTTCAGACGTGTACCAATAGAAACTTAGTATCAGAGTGTGCTCGGAAAATGTATGTTAATGTTAGACTTCCGCATTCTGTATTCGTGTCACGCACACCAACATGTGTTTTGTGTGTGTGGGGGTGTGTTTTGTGTTAGTGAGGGTGTAGGGTGCATCGACTCTGTTTCCGCTTCCGCCGAGTACAACGGCCTCGGGCCTGATTTATGTCCGTCCGCTTAAAGGTATGCGTGTTATTGTGACGTTTGCCGTGATTTCTACTAGAGTTTTGGCTTTTTTATTATTGTAATGAGGTTTTTGTAAAATTAGGTGAGGTATAATGTTAGTCTGGGGCGGCTAATGTTTTGACCCGACTATGGAAGGTACTCGTACCTTCTTATTATATCTCTACTAACAGCGCCCCGATTCACCCTATCATCATTCTCCTGCCCTTATCCCACTCTAAGTGGGGTTGGCACAACATGTTAGAAACATGTTGTTACATGATTTGGCTACGTGTTTTACGACCGGCCGTAGATTCACCCTATGTTAGAAGGCAATTAATGTTATTTGATTTTTTTCCGAGACCATGGATTTTTCCGGAATTAAGAACTACCCTATTTGTTGTTCCATGTTAAGAACAATGTGTACCCAAAACTATGCAAAAATATGTTCAAATCTTTATATAAATACAACGGTTGAATCGTCGAAACAGTACAGGTTAACAAACTTTCGCCTCATAATATTATGAGTATATGAAAAGCGTTTATTAAGCGATAAATTTTAAATTTTCAGGTGTAATCGCAAATTGGAGAATACAAGTGACCTCGGACAAAAGACATCGGATTGAAACTCCGAGGAAAATCAATTTTTTTTTTCAAAAACTTGTCAATGTAGTAAATTTGCTTGATTAATTACCATTCATTCATTCACCGCATTGGAGGACATCATTACGAGTAAGTTTTAGTATTGAGTACGGCATCAACATCAACGGCGGGTACATAACTCACCCAGATTTGCCGACGATATAATCAACCCCGTACCGAAAAACGCAACATTTGACTGACAATCTTAAAAAGGGTTACTTTGAGCCACTGGATCCAAACGCTTAAAGAAACCTGTACTGCAGAACCAACGTGAAAAAGAAGAAGAGAAAGATTCTGCGCTTTACTCACCGCATTTTACATACTTGCCGAAGCTTCGTGCTAAACGAAACTGATTTAAACCCGATTACATTATAATAGCTGTAAAAACCAAACCATGAAGCTGTGATAGCCAAGCGTTGAGAGCACGCGACTCTCTAGAGACGATCATGGGTTCAAACTTTGGGCAGCCACCAAATATTTTTTTCATTAAAACTTATGTGTGTAATTGATAGTTGCAATTTATCACACGCTTGTCGGTGAAGGAAAACATCGTGAGGAACCGTGCACATCTCTAGAGAATTCAAGGGATATGTGTAACCTACCAAGCCGCAGTGGAGCAGCGAGATAGGTCTTAGTTTCTTCTCCAAAAACGGAGAAAGGAGGCCTACACCCAGCAGTGGGGTAGTAAAAGGCCGTTACTTTTTTACACCATAAAAGCTGTTAAAACTGACAGATTATCTATTAAAATCTATGGCAAAATCTGAGTGTATAGGCAGTTATATCTTTATACTTACAGAACTGCGCAGACGGACGGGGAAGCGACAAATTAAATATTTAATACCACTCAGGGGGCGCTGCTAGACCAGACTTTTTTAATACAAAACCCACTCAACCGGTCTATTTGGATTTTAGGATTGATTCGGTCTGACTGTCTATGTAAAGTAGCTTTTGTGAAGTGCTCTTTTATTTTTGTCTGTTAGGGTGTTTTTTATTTCTCTACCCTCAAGTTTCTCTCTTCACTTTTTCGTTTTGATAATGAACTTTGTTTATAGACATTAACAATTTATTAAATAGCTTCTATGCGTGATTTTTTGCTCTTTTTACGTAAGTGGAAGGCTATTTTAAATTCAATTCAAAATATTTGTTAATCAAGTAAACTCGTAAACAAATGCTTTAAAATCTTCAACATCGACTGCAGGTTCGCAAAGCTGTTCCTACCAAGAAGAGCCAGCATGAAACTCCGCAGTTGCTCTTTTCAAAGAATAATTTTTATTACTGGTTACATATACTTTTTTATTACATTTCTATTTTCATTTATGTCTTGTACAGGGTCGAAGAGTAGCTATATCCACGCATTCTTATTGTCTAAGTAATCTTCAATCCTCAAGGTTTTCTGTATTAGCCTTTTTTAAATAGTATTTGTATAGTGCTCTAAACGTAAAGTTGATTTAGATTGCGGAATTTTATTATAGAATCTTATACCCAAACATAAACTACTTACGTACTTTCGCAAGGCGCAAAGCAGCTTATGTTGGTTCCTACTTTGTCTTTTATATACATCGCTAATATTTTTATAATTATGTATATAAAAGCAAGTTATCACAGTGATATGAACAATACAAGTTTCGAGTTTTCTGTGGAAGTAAAAGCGTAAATTGTAACGGCCTCTTACAATTCCATTGCTTGATATAGGCATCTATTAGTTTTTGTAGATAGGTATGCATATGATACACATATGCCCAGAATTCTTTAGAGATATATAGGTTTTCTGAAGATTTTTAGCGTAATCGACAAGCGTGTCAGCGTGAATCGACAATTGTAATCAATTAGACATATTTTCAAACACAAATTCTCATTGGTGCCTGCTTGGGATTTGCACTCATGGTCCTCTCTAAAGAGTCGCACGACCTCACCGCAAGGCTATCACAGCTTGAGTGTAAAGAGAAAACCCTTTAAAATATTTATAAAATTAAAAATAACAACATTTAAAAGAACGAACGAACAGTCTATTGATGTTAACTAGTTTTCGCAACTAACGGTGTATTTTATTAATTTACGCGAGATAAAAAATAACTATACTCTTTGGCCGATACAGTGGCAGAAACAAATAAAGATATTCTAACCTAAATTGGCATTGGATTAGCAGTTAGTATAAAATTACTCCCAGTGGTAAAAGAAAATCCGTAAAGTTCGATGTTATTAATAGAATCGTTGTTTTATCATGTTCACAACGGCTACCTTACGACTCGTTCGGACGAGCGTAAAACATACGTCGCGACTACGACTAAAATGGAACACTGCACGATAAAATACGTCGCGGTTTAAATACGCTGTAGTGTGAACAGATACCTGGATACCCATTTGTTTCAATTCGACGTAATTTTAACGCACGATAAAAATCCTCTCGTGCGTACGAGGGATTAGTGTCTGTACACATGAGTACGTGTGAAGTGAGTGATTGCGGTAGAACAAAACAAGATTGATCGTGTGTAATTTGTCTCCGTTCTTGCTCACCGGCGAGAATTAATTTGTTAATATATACCTTCAGAATTACTTTGTTACGATATAAATGATTCGCCTGTTGGCACAGTTGACGACCCTGCCTTCAGCTTCAGGTCGTGGTTTCGAGTTCCCCGAGGGCCCAATATTTTCTATAAACTATTTGTTGGTTCTTCGAGCCTGGATGTATATTTGTATTTAAGTATTTAAAATTATAATCATCATTCATCATTCTCTTGCCCTTATCCCACTCTAAGTGGGGTCGGCACAACGTGTTTTACCCGTGTTGTAATGTGACTTAGCTAGGTATTTTATGTCCAACCGCCTGCCTGACGTCAATTTACCTTAGTCGCCTTTTACGACACCTCGGTAAGAAATGAGGGTGGTCTATTCTACGCAGCCGGATACCACACGGTATTATGTATTTAAAATTATATCCTACTAATATTATAAATGCGAAAGTTGGTGAGTATGGATGGATGTTTATTACTCTTTTACAAAAAAAACTATTAGACTGATTTGGATGAATACATCGGAATAACATATAGGTTACAGTTTGTAATGATTTTGTGTAATATAACGATACATGTCAATAATGTCGGAAAAAATCTGGCCTCTGAGATCTTGGCGTACGCTGCCATTAGACCGTTGGACCATTGGAGTTACACAAAGATTATTTATAGTAGTATTGTTTGTCTTAAAAAGTTCTAAATAAAAGTCCGGGACAGCACATATCTACCTTTTACGTGGAAGCCACTATGACCAAAATTGTGAATCATAAAGTTATTAAAATTAAATACAATAATGCATATTTTAGTATATTTATCATACTCTTATAAAGGTCAATACATTTGTCACTCTCAGTATTTCATGTCGATAATCTTTGTCTTTTACACTAAATAATTTGGCCGAATAGTTTAAAAGTTATCACGATATGATTGACTTAAACAGAGCGCCATAGACTGCCTTATATGCGGGGCGCGAAGATCGTATGGCATCCTTTTGTTTTTAAGTTAGACATCTGAAATTTTGGATGTACGAGTAACTAAATAAGTATAAGTATATTTTTTAATCTAAAGTAATAAAAATTGTAAAAAAAACAACGTTCAAGTTTCTTGCTGGCTCTTCTCTGAAGTATAGTACCCGGCAATAAATAATGCACTTCGAGAACTTAGAACGAAACAGCCGGCCAGTTCGGTTTCGTAGAGCGCTGTCACTGTCACACACGGGTTCGTCAGTCTGTGCGACAGAGACAATGCTCTACGGAGCAGAATCTAGCCGATTTCTTTATCTGAGCCTCGATGTGCATCACTTATTGCCGCGTACTATAGCAATTTTCCGAACCAACAGGAAATTCGACAATTCAAAAGTAAAAGTTTATTCTATATAAATATAACAACGTAGTATCTCATTATCGTATCGTAGTTATGATGAGTCACAGCGGAGTGCAGGCCAGACTGTGTGTAAATATTTGAGCAAATGCACCACCCTAATTCACCACTTTGCTATATCTGCAAAGTTTCAAAAGCAATACGGGGGTAGTGTGCAAATCACAGACAATAATTTATGGTACAATTACACACACGATCGTCCGTCCCAAAAGTAAGTTAATACTTATTTTAAAGGTGATCGAAAACCGGTTAATTTGTTAATTTAAAAATGAAAGTAACGGCCTGTTACTATCCCACTGCTGGGCATAGGACTCCTCTCTCCGTTTTAGGAGAGAAGGATAGGAGCTAAGACCTACCACGCTCCAATGCAGATTGGTAGCTTACACATATCCCCAGAATTTCCTAGATATATGCAGGTTTCCTCACGATGGCAATGGGATTATTGAAATTAGTCTTTTTCTTAATGTTGACTCGATACGACTGTGAATCGTCATCAAAGTCGTCATTTATAACTAGTTGTTTTTACCTGTTAGAAGTGTAATTTTTAATAATACTTGTATAATTCCATACCTGGTCACATTAAAAGATGTTCTTTCCTAAGTTTAAATGCTACTTTCATTTAGTAGAGTAAGTAAAGCAACGGCCTGTTACTATGCCACTGGTATGCATACGCCGCCTCTCTCTATTTCGAAAATAAGGGTTGGAGCTAAAACCCACCGCGCTGCTCGAATTCGGATTGGTAGATTAAATATCAACAGTCTTCTAAACATATGCAGGTTTCCTAATGTTTTCCTTCATCGAAAAGCGTGTAATAAATTGCAATTATTACTTAGACACAAGTTTTGAATAGAAAACTCATTGATGCTGAATGGTCTCACCGCTAAATTATCACAGCTTTAAATTGATAATTTTCAAAAAGGAACTAAACCTCTCGTATCCACGAGAGGTTTTTTACCGTGCGTTAAAAATACGTCGAAATGAAACAAATAGGTATCCAGATATCTACGCGACGTATTTTTATCCAACAGTGTTCCATTTTAGGCGTTAGGCGTAGGGCAACGCCCTATACCATATGAAGCTTCTTATTACGCCTATTGCGGAGTTTTAACGCGACGAATTTTTTCGACGTATCAGCACTACTTTGCTATATCCGCGCAGGTTAAGCGAATGCATGCAAAGCTAATTTGTATGAAGTAGTTAAAATTATGTACCTTACATATGCAGGACAAGTCAGCACATGCAAATTTTAAACTGTACAATCACAAACGAAGTATTAAAATCTGAGCTGTTCTATAGATACTATTAACTATAGCATTCAACTAGTATAGTTAACTGTGGACGGTGAAAACAAAACCATCTATCGATGTTCAAAGGGCCGGAACGGTTCGCTGTGTAAACTTTCGCAGATGCGCTTTGAGTTCCCTAGAGAAGATCAATACTCCTCGCAACAGTTGCTGCCCTAGTACCTTCACGGCGCACACAGGTAGATCAGTTATCGAGATAAACCACATTCAGTAAAATAAATACATATATATATTTTATGATTCCATTACAAGAAGTTTGCCTGGAAGAGATCGCTGCTTTAGCGATAAGGCCGCCAGTTGCGCAACTAATTGTCTTATAGTTTATTAATAATTGTTTTACTGTACTATTACGTATTGTATTATTTTTTTTTAGTTGTACAATAAAGAATATTTGATTTGATTGATTGATGGATTAATATAAAAACCTGACCTTAAAAATTATATTGCATTAACCAGAGCCTAAGCTGTGATAGCCTAGCGGTGAGACCGTGAGACTCTCTAAAGACGACATAGGTTCAAACCCCGGGCAGGCACCAATGAGTTTTTCTATTAAAACTTATGTGTCTAATTGATAATTGCAGTTTATCACACGCTTTTCGGTGAAGGAAAACATCGTGAGGAAACCTGCATATCTCTAGAGAATTCTAGCGATATGTGTAACCTACCAATCCGCATTGGAGCAGCGTGGTAGGTCTTAGCTCCAATCCTTCTCTCCAAAAACGGAGAGAGGAGGCCTTAGCCCAGCAGTGGGCATAGTAACAGGCTGTTACTTTACTTTTTTTACTTTTTTAACCAGAGCCTTTACTACTCTCTACAAGACAAGCACTTAGCATTTCCATTTCACAATATAAATTGTTATAATATGACTTTAATAACGTAAAACATTAACTCTTTGATCATTTTAATCATATCACAATTTTTTTTATTAAAAAGGAGTAAATTTGTATATCGAATACATTTTTATTAAAATAATTCACCATAAACATTGCAATAATGTATTTTATGAAGGAACCAAACACTACAGTGTACATATGAAAGGAACATAAAAAACTGTTGTCATATTGTCAATAAAAAAAAACGATATAATATTTAATATTTTTGCTAAGAATCAAATGAATTCCATATTAAGCATAGATCATGCCGAATGATACTGCTCACGATTTCCGCTTCACTTGAAAACATCGTTTGATCTTCAAATATCTAAAAATATCCCATTGAGCGAAACTTGATATTAGTTACACGGTACATTTCACATGACGTATCTAAGCCGAGATTGATCAATAGTCATCAGTGTAATGAACGCACACACGCGAAACAAACATCGCCTATTTTACGCGCACGCCGCCTTTTGGCTGGGGTTCGTTGACCTATATAGCAGAAATATTGTTTTACGGAGGGTTGAATTGTAACTGTGATATTAAATATACGTTATACGTAACCAAACTCAGATCAAAAGAAATTTTGTTAATGGAGGTAATTAATGAAACATTGTTTGCCTCATATAATATTTGGCATTTCAGTTCTGTCCATGGAATTATTACAATATAAGTGCTTTTTTGTAATTTATATTTTCATAGTTTTAATGTACTAACCTATTATTTGAAAAATTGCTTTATTTCAATTCTAATATAAACGCTACAGCAGGATTAAGGGGTCAACGTACGCGAGTATTTTGGCGCATTTTTGGTTTGGTCATTTTTATAATTTATGCTTGTATATTACATATTTAAGATAGTATAAAATATACAAGCAAAACCTTCCACTTCGCACGAATAGCCTGGATTAATTGTTCGTTAAAATTAACCTAAAAATACGTCTCTTCTACTTCCAAAAACTCGCATTTCTTTTTTAGATCTTGCATTTGGAGGAACTTTTTGTTCAGTCACGAACTCAACTTTAACTATCACAGTTTATAAAAAATATAGAGATAATAAAAAGATCTATCTACATATTCTATCTAGTCTATTCCTATTATATAGGTAACTAGCTGTGACAGCGGCTTCGCCGGCGTGGAAATCAGTGTGTCACAAATTTTTACTAGAATTCAAATTTTAAACATAAGAGTAGTTATAGTGACTTAATCATAAGAGATAGAGACGTACTATCACAGACTTTTTTGTAGTGTTTTTATAGATCTACAATTGTTTAGTACATTACTTTAGCGTATCTCTGCTCGTTTACGCAGCGCACGTGACTAAAGCTTCCAGCAAGCAAGTTTTTTAAAAACTGCTCGATCTCTTCAACACAATTTACATAATATCGATGTGTACTATATACCTAAACCGTCCGGAAGTATTGCACTATTTTTAGTTGAAAACCGTACAAAAATCCGTTCATTAGATTTTGAGAAAATCGATTACATACAGACAGACAGCTTTTTGAGACTTTATAATAATAATATAAGACTTTATAAGTTTTATAATAAGTATAGATATAGGAAACATTAGTCAGGCGTCAGTGCTTAAGCCAGCTTCCCTATCCTGACATCATCTCTTAGCTAAATGCCGTAATGTTCGTGGTGATTAGTAACAAAACAGAGGTTAACGAACACTCGACAGATTTTTATAGGCCAAAGGTTGTTGTCCAGGCACAAAATATAGTTAGTCTTGATTTCGAAAAATCATTTGATATTGTAGCCATGGGGCGTTCAACTCTTAACTCATATTCTTCCCGTGGACAAAATTAGAGGCTATCGTAATCCCACCACTGGGCTGGTCTTTTGGAAATTAAGATTAGAGTAAATTCATCACTCACACATCATCTAATGTTCAAAGTCATGTTAGCACTCTGTTTGGTGTCTCTAGCATTCTCAACTCTAGCATTTGACCTAGATAAGTAAATGAAAGTCATACTTTATATTACTGTTTGTATTTTCCTTTGATTTTAATCTTCTCTTTTAGATTTCATCCTTATTAAAAATTTGTCTGAAGTGGATGCTACTACTATTCTATCCACCCACATAACTCTTTACCCAAGGATCACATTCCCTTCGTCATCCCAAATTTAAATTACTCCCCCTTTTTAGCGATATCGTCCGTCGTTTTTTCTATTTTCTTTGCTATACTTATTTACCATAGTGTTATCATACTAGAATAGGGAAGTCAGCCTAAACTGCGACTTATTACGATAAGAGACATAAGGAGTAAGCAAATGAAGTGATCTATCCGTCTCTCTTTTTTATGTGTGAATAGATAAAGAGGAAGTATACGAGTTTCATCTTCCTTCTTATTATTTATTGTGGCACTATCACTTACAGGCCTGCTTATGACTCCTCTAGTCTGGTATTAATAGCTTTATTTCTAAAACCAATGTCAATGCTTAACATATCTTTTCTTCTTTTTTTTATCAAACTTTAAACTAGGCTAATTTTATGCAAAGCAATTTTCCGAAAATATGCAGATTTGTTATCCGATTAGATTTATAGAAAATGTATGAGAAAAGCCTCCTCTCTCTTTTTTAAAAAGAACAGTTGGAGCTTTCAACCAAGGCTTAGCTTTAAAGTGAAATTGAACATATATAGATACCTACATATACATGGAATTTACCAGAAACATGCGGACTTCTTCGCTTTGGAGTCCACCATCAAAAAGAGCAAGCTAAACTGTAATTATCAATGAGATATAAGTTTTTATAGGAAAGTCTTTGGACTTTACCCCCTTGAGTAATAACGGCCTTACTATCACGTCTCTTTCTTTATTACAGTTTATCCACCTTCCATACCTTAAGCTATTTGGAAAGTCAATGTGATAAAAATACTACAGTGTTTTATCAAATAAAACGGAAGTTATCGAGCTTGACATGGTACGTAACACTGTCCACGCAACGTGGAGGGTCGGAAAGACCTCGACCCCATTCCCACCCTATTGACCCCGTGTTGGCCACCATGAAACGAGCATAATACAATTAAACACCATCAGCATTGGCACAGCCCGGCGAACTCGTCGTAACTCGTAAACAACGCAATCGAATGTAAAATTATGTTCTTCATAGAAATTTTTTTGCTTTAAACGTTATTGATGGGTTATAGTGAGTAGGTCACTATAGTTTATTTAATAATATACAAAATATGAAGGAAAACTTACACTCGCGTTACCATTAAATTTTTATTTTTTCTGTCGTTATCTTTTTATGTAATTTAAAATTAAATTTAGTAGCAATTTCAAAAAATATATTTCTAGACAAGAGATTTCAACATTTGAACGAGCTTACATCTTACATAAAAGAAATTTAATTATTTGACAATTATGCTCGTGCATAGATGATATCCTTTTCAGTAAAAATTTTGTGCAAGGCAAGAAGATTTCGTCGAAGACGGCGACGTTACATATTTCAGGTCAGATCTCTTATATTTTTATATATCTTGTATTTTTATTTCGCAGTTACTATTAATATCTCTCGATACTCCACTATCGGACAAAGGTATGCTTGTTATGAGGGGAATTTTAAAACTGAGCTACAGCAACGGGTAGCTGAGACTGCTAGTACTTGTTTATTTAACAATATATCCTGGACATATCGCCTGAATGGTGGATAATACGCCTTAACTATATTGCATCTTCTATGAATTTTATACTATAATGTTATAAAATAAATATGCCTTATCAATTGTATATATTATAAACTATAATATAAACAATTGATAAGGTAGATATTAAACGAAAAAATATTAAAACAACGAAGCTTATTGAGCGCGTGAAAATAAAAAACTACCTACGGGTTCTTAAGCCTTGGTAGCGAGTGCGCGTTATGGGGGAGCATGACCTAGTTTCATGAGGCTCCTCGAGGCTCTCCATCGATCCATAGGGTTGGCACGCCATACCCTAATCAAGTTCGTGCAGGGGCTACTTTGTTTAGGGGAAATCCGTGTTCAGCAAATATGAGATTTAAATTCATTTGTTTATTGGTGAAAACGATAACATATGTTAACACGAATTTTGTTAACACGTATTATGTCACAAGCCATAGCTATATCTCTTTATCGTTACTAATACAAGCCTAAATTATATACTTAGTACTCATGATAGAAATATTTTTCTGTAATCCATGTTTGTAGAGAAAATAAAGCAGGCGGCCGGTCGTAAAATACGTCGCCAAATCACGTGACAACATGTTTGCAACATGTTAGAGTAAACTTAGAGTGAAATAAGGGCAGGAGGATGATGATGAACTAAGGACCAATAAGAACCGAGCTTAGTTTTACAAAACCTTTGTTCCCCAGTTGGGACAGGTGGACAAAGCTAGAATATTAATATACGCGTACTAAAAACGTCATGGTCGTAAACCGTAGAGTCAGTTGGCTTTCGAACAACATAGTTGATAGTGCTGACTTATCTGCAACTGCTTGCTGAGTAGCTTCGTTAGAGGGCTTAGATCAATAATCCAGAGAATAGCTTTGCGGAGAAATTAAAACAATATTTTGATAATAGCTTTACTTTTTGTTTTTTTTTTATCTTGGCTTAGATTCGCTCAGCGAGCTTAGTTTAAGCTAAGTTACTCCGGCGACAAAAACAGAAATAAGGAGATGCGTAGGAGAACCAAAATGGGTCTCGGTAATTTAGTAGCGTTCGAGCGAACCTAAAGGTTAACGTTAATGCAACGTCAATAAACTCGTCGCTAGGTCAGTCGTCGAACAGCAGACTTTAAAAAGGTCATAGAACACCTTAAAGTATAAAAACTGAATAGGTCAATTCACTACATTGTAGTAGAAGCCATAAATTCAAAATTAAATCCAGAAGTTTCAACAAATAATTTGGATAACGGCCAACACAACACAATTATCTGATATATTCAATATCATAACCATGCCACCCTTTTTTGAATATTGCCTTATTAACAAATGTAATTCACAAAACCGCGTAAAAATTAACATGCACATCAAATATTTTTGATTTTATTTAAAAGATGGTGTTCGTTAAAAATATTTTGAACACACCTTTAGTGCTATCCACGTGGAAGCATCCGCACCTGGCCCAAAACCTTTCAATCTCAGAATAGCAGCTGCGATGTCCTTATTATCCTAGACATCGCCTTAAGGATCAACGGATAACAAAGGTTTTGAACAAACGGCGCGGGCGTCAGCTGCGCGGCCATCTTGCGCCATAAAAAATAGGCCAATAACTTCCATGGCGAAAAAAGTTATAAACTAAGAGCCAGTTTAAATAACAACCTACATAAAAAAGATAATATAGAAAAGAATACATAAATTTGGAATAATTATGGCGTAAGCAAATAAGCAACCTAGCGGTGAAACCGTGTAACTCCTTCAAAGTCTAGCAACAGGTTTAAACACAGGGCAGGCACCAATGAGCTTTTATATTTAAAATATGTGCATAATTGATATTAGCAATTCATCACATGCTTTTCAGTGAAGAAAAACATCGTGAGGAAACCTGCATATCTCTGGAGTCTGCGGATATATGTATCTTATAAACGACATTGGTGCAGCGACGAGGGTCATAGTTCCAACCTTTGTCCTCAAAAACGGACAGGCCTATGCCCAACAGTGGGATAATAAGAGGCCGTTACTTACTGTACTTTTAACCATATTTATTATATAAATAATGAAATGACCTACGAGTAATCTTGTTTACACAGAATACATATCCTCATTTACTGCCTAACCAATATACTACAAACAATTTCTCAGACATCAAACTCTTGTTAGGCTAACTTACACCAGAACCAAAACATTTTTATGGACACCTTAATGTTCAATGCAAAGCACAGTTCTGTCCTCACAAAAATTTAAGTTATTACAATTCATTTATTTGAATAATAAAAAAACTAATAAATAGTTAATCTATATTTCACTACTTTCATTATTTTATTGACACCATTATTTTTGTACAATTGAAGATATTTAGATCTAAGAGAAGACCAATGATTGAACGGTTGGGCACTTTTTCTACTAAGTATAAGTTGCAGCCCCGGTCTCAAAATCATGAACAACCAAAACGGCATCAATAATCTTAGTCTTATATATAATTCTCGTGTAAGTGTTAATTACCATATTACTCCGGAACGGCTTTACCGATTTTTATAACATTTTATATGCATGTTCAGTAGGTCTGAGAATCGGCTAATATCTATTTGGGAGTTGTCGGCTCCTAACATTTTTTTGACGATTGTTTAATTCTTTTTTATAATATATACAGAAAATAGCTTATATGGCAAACCAACTTTTGTCGGGTCAACTTCTATGAATATTATATACGAGGCCCCAGTTTTTTATGTAGGTCGAAGTTGGCTTCATTTGGTTTACCCAAGAGAATTATAGCTATTCTCTCAAACAGGAGAACATTGATGACAATTAATCATGTGCTTTTCATTGAAGTACGATATTACATCTGTCTCTTTTACTACTAAGTTCGATGGCGAAAAAAAAGTTGAAGAAATGCTAAAGATGGCGGCAGGTGCACAGTCAGCTGCGCACGCACCTTTGTATTAATTGCCGTCGCCCGCGCCATGTTTTATATTATTTTGTAACGTCAACATATTCACGTATCCCACGGGTTTGTCTGTATCATCTAAATGGTCGTTGACATAGACAATAGAAGAAATAAAGATAATAAAATAAAAAAACATATTTAATTAAACATAGTGTTGATACTATTTAGTTGCATTTCTATTCCACTTGCACTTTTTTATTTTAGTCTATTTACTTCTTTATAGTTGGGTCAATCTATATTATTGTTCTCCCAACTAAGCTAAGTTGCTCATCATCATTTAAATAACTTTTGCAATCTGTACTCCTCTATTACTGAGTACTTGATGTCATATTTACTTCATGGTAGTATTTACTTTATTATTTGGAAACAAACAGTGTAATCATGCTAATAACATTGATGACACTAAAACTAATGCACAAACCAGAAGAATTTCCACAAAAAAAAACAATCAATTTAATATAACCAATATATGGGACACTTACACACACGGTGGTCATCCGTCCCCAAAGTATAGTACGCGGCAATAAATAATGCACATCGACGCTTAGAGAGAGAAATCGGCTAGATTTTGCTTCATAGAGCATTGTCTCTGTCGCACAGACTGACGAACCCGTGCGAAACGTCACATACTGAGTGACAGAGACAGCGCTCTACGAAACCGATCTGGCCGGCTGTTTCGTTCTAAATATCGATGTGCATTTATTAATGCCGGGTACTATAAGTTGTAATAAATAATGTAAATGTAATACTATAACTTAATACTTGTGTTATGGGTGACGGACAAATGGTAAATATATAACATATATAATTTTAAATACATACTTAATTACAAATATACACCCAGACACGAAGAACTAGCAAATTGTTTATAGAAAATCTTGGCCCTGGGCGGGAATCAAACACGCGTCCCGCGTAGCTCCAGGCAGGGTCACTACCCAGTGCTTCAACGAGCAAGTGAAATAAATAAATAAAAAGTAGAGCAAATAAGTTACAAATTTTATCAAAAATTAATCTTTTTAAATAATTCCAATAATAAATCAACGTGACAAAACTCCGTATTGTATTTTTTACATGCAATAGATACTTGTAATAAAATTCTCTCATTGCTGATTGGTTTAAATAAAATTAATGTATAATTAATTCAAATCTGAAATTTATTCAAATCTTAATCATCTAACCGATGACTTTTTCTTCTAAATCACTTATTTTAAGTAAAAACATAAACACACCTGCAAAAGAATTCGTTATCGAAAATAGATTTAACCCACTCAAATGGGCGCATCGATCTACAACAAATCTGGTTTATAGTTATAACTAATTTCAATACATTCAAAAAAAGCAGTTAAAATTCAAATAACGGATAGGACGGTTAGTTTAACAGGCGTCAGGTGTTTTGGAATTAGTTATGCGCGTGGATTGCACTGACCGACGCCACACGGCGTCGATGCGCCCGCGCACGTGTCTACGCATCTGCTATAATAATTGCGTCTACCTGCGACTTAACCACCTAAAGCCACTGACCGCCTCGTATTTCCGATCGAGAACCTACATACATTATCTACTAAAAAAAAGCAAAAATTAATCCAAACATCTGCCTAGGTTGAATAACATTTATATGGTATCCTGGAATTTAGAAAAGGTTAATTCTGATGCAGTTTCATATCAACTTCTGCCTTATGACTATTACGTAAAAACTTGCTCGATAACTGTGGGCTTTATGAGCAGCATTCAGATTCGCTTCGCGAGTATTTATTTATTGAATGTATTTTATAGTAATATTATCCCCCTGCCCTTATCTCACTCTAAGTGGGTTCGGCAAAACATGTTATCACGTGATATGGCTCCGAATTGACCGGTCGCCTGTCTGACGTCGACTTACCTTAATCGTATTTTACGACCCCTCGGTAAGAAAGAGGGTGGTCTATTCTACTCAACCGGATACCACACGGTGGATCAACTTACCTTGTCGCCTTTTATGACACCTCGGTAAGAAATGAGGATATCTATTCTACTCAGCAGCATACCACACGGCATGTCTTTGAAAGTAATAATGATATTACTTAAATAATCCGCGGTAAGAGAAAATCTTTGTAAAGCTAGAAATAGTGTAAACCACGCTCATTTCTTACCGAGGTGTCGTAAACGGCGACTAAGGTAAGGTAAGGCGACGTCAGGCAGGCGGCCGGCCGGTGGTAAAATAACTATCTATAACATGTAACAAAATGTTTCAAACATACTGTGCCGTCTGTACTTAGAGTGGGATAAGGGCAGGAGATGAAAAGTATCATCTCCATGTTCAAAATTTATTCATACAGGGTTCGTAAAATGCATGCACTATGAAAGCTATTCGACATATTGTCGTGGATCGTCTTCTGATGATGTTTCGGTTAAAGGCAGATATAACTGAGACTGTGGCAGTGTATGTGTGCAGTACTAACAGAGCAGTTAATTATTAAATAAATCTATGGGACAATGATACACACATGGTAATCCGTCCCTAAGGTTAGAAAGTAAGTTATTTGTGCTATTATGGGTGAAAGACAAATGTACATATATAATTTTAAAGAAATACAGATATACACCCAGACTCGAAGAACATTGTTTATAGAAAATGTTAGCTCTCGGCGGGATTCCAACCTGCTACCGGTGGAGATCAAGGCGTCAACGGGCCAGTCAAATAATTAACTGATATTTATAATTATTAGTGCAGTAATTGTTTTAACATTTTCTTGCTCACATTTTTAGGGTTCGTTTCACTAAAAATGATAATCATTGTTTAAAATCATTTTATATATAAAACAGGAAAAACTTCAAAGAAGCAATAAACAAACGCAAATTTCAAACGCTTTTTTATTTTGAAAACTTTTAAATTGCTATAATTTACACTTTCATTTAGAAATTTTAGCTTTACACAACTTTTACCACTATTAACATCACTTCACATACTAGCGCAACACTAAACGTATGTCATTACTGTACATATCTTAATCCGACTTAACAAATGGATCAGTCGTAAACATGTTCATCCACATAAATTAAAGAATCAAACACGACCTGCTTACTTTTATTAAAGTGGAGACAACGCAATGCAAAGTTCTAAAAAATAAGATATGTTAATTATTAATTATTATATTTCCAACCATTTATTTAACTTTTGTCATATACACGCTCATGAAGAACCCTATTTATTACATTAAAAAAAAACACAGTCAACAAATGCAATGCTTTATGGTCAATCTGTTTTTTATAAATAGTGACGTGATGTTCAAATAACCACAGATATTTTTTGAACAGAGTTGAGTAGAATTTTTTAAATATCACTATTTCGTGTGATTGACACAAAATGGCCGTTGCATTGTTGGCGAAGGATATTGTCTATGAGTTAAGATGTTATTGATAAATAATAAATACATATTTCATTGTTTTATTCTTGTCATGTTTTAAGTAATGTGATATATATAAGCATTTTTATCACATTCCTTAAAAATACTTTAATTTAATACCTAAAATATAGTAAGTTAAATGCGTTTATTTCCATAAACAATACAAAACGTTGAGTATAAAGGGAATATCAATATGATAAATCGATTAAACCTTCGTGTAGATCAATTATTTTTAGAAATCGAGTCAGACATGCAATTTGGACAACACTACTGTAACTGCCAAAATTAAATAAATAAATGCTTAGAAAGATTATAATGCAAATTATATAAATATTATTTAAATAGGATACAAAGAGAGAAAAAAGGCAAATTCATCAAGAACTCTCTCTCAAAAAGTTAAAGTGAAGTTCAGTAAATTAAAGAAGTAGATTCTGCATATATCACGATACGCGCTATATATAGATTATAGAATGTTCTTATGAGAGAAAATTGTAAGTTTAGAGGAAATTTAAGAAAACTCTGACTTAAATTGTTAAGACAGGGCAACATATGTTTTAGTCAACTAATGTTATAGAAAATAGCTTTTATTGGTGTAAAGTTTTATAAATGTCAACATTCATGAAACAAATTATATATTTTATCTTAAGTATTAACTGTATATGTAATTTACTTATTAACTTATTACAAATTCCGCACAAGGCTAAAATCTCAAAGCTGCATTGGCCATTCAGATTATGTAATAAAAGATTATATATGGCCAAGGTTATATCAAACCCCTTTAAGTCCAATTCTTAAAATTTAATAGATAAAAAAATATGAATTTTTAAGGAAATTAAATGAATTTTCTGGGCAACTATATAGTAATATTGTGGCAACTATATAATAATTCTATCATGTAATATTGATCAATAGATTATGTTAGCAAGTATCAGAGTAGAGTGAGTAGAGATAGTAGTGTCATGTAATCCGAATTTTAGGGTTCTCAAAAATTTGAGATTTTGTGTTGGACTCAGTGGGTTTTAGCATATAAATCGCTTACCTTTTATAGTTAAATAAATGGTTGGAAATACTGAAGTGTTACTGTGCTGCCTATGGCGGCAAATTGTTGAACTAAGGACTTCACAGGGTTAAGCACAAAAGCCAAAATTGACCGGCATTTTTAACATTCATTTGACGGTTTTTAAAACATCATTTTAGCAAGACAGAGGGCATCTTAGCGAGGACATTAACGCAAAAAAAACTAATTAAAAAAATGGATTTAACGCGGTTCAATATAACAGGAGCCATATAAACTATTCTCTTCATGAAAATGGCAACATTTCAAATACAAAGAAAAAATATTTTAATAACTATGGAGCAGTTGGTAAATGACGACATTAGTTTAATATTTATTGTTTATTATTCATTAACAAAAATGAAGCTCAAATCAGGATAGATAGCATTTGGCTTTTATTACAATAAAGTAAAGGAAAAAATATTTAATGCAATAAGGTGTAACTTTGTGAGGGTATTATGGACCTTCGCAAAGTTACGAGTCGCAAAATAAAAATACCAAAATGATAATATTATTTTGCATAATCCACAAAGAAATGCTAAATGTAGAGTGTACTATCAGTTTCCGTACCTGACACGTGCAGCATTCATAAATACGCATAAACTACCAACCACCCCCATCACCACACTACACTAGCATTGCAAATTGCATTCACTCTCACAGTCTCAATCATTTTTACCGATGCAACATCAGCAGGCCTACAATGAACTCTTATTGCGACTCAATTTAGGACGTAAACTAAATTGTTTGGCTTTTTTATAAATGACGTCTTAAAGACGCACACTTTAAGTGGTTGGCGAATGATTGTTCAGAATGCGTCTAAAATATTTGAGTAAAAGAGAGAGTTATCTATAGTTCATATAACGTTGTCCTTTTCAAACAGACTTCATGGTACGAAAAGAAAGCGTTTGGATTTAGGTAGACTTTGAATTGAATTTTTTACTAAAAGTTTATGGTAGGCGTACAGGAGATAGACTCCACGAGGTAATCGCTTTATGCATGCATGCGGTGCATGCGTTTTTACGAATCTTTGTCAAGTATAAAGATAGACCACTCGTAATAAAGAATTTTTTCTTTTATTGCGAAAGATAGCATAACAATATTAGCATTAATTATGAAATTTCAAATGATACATGTGTCAATAATTCATATAACATTCTGAAAATGCAGTTTGTGGGCTATGTGGCAAAGAGCATACTTGGTACTGCCAATTTTCCTGCAAATGTGGTGCGAATATTATATAATAATTGAACACATTTCAAATTATTATTTTAGGGTATTAATTTTATCAATTTTGAAATACCGTGGTATTTTGTTTTTTTAATGAATTTCACACAATCACAAAATCTAGTTATAGATAATGAATATTCACAATAAATTTACTAATCTATACCAAAAATTTATAAATAATAAACATAGTAACGCAAGTTAACTTAAACGAAATCTCCAGTGTATTGAGCTAACTTTGCAATGTGAAATCGTCTAACTTTCCCAAGATGATTATTATGACTATTCCTGTTAACCAGGACGCCACTGAGGTTTATCAAAGAGCTTGTTGATATTTAACCACCTTGAGATATCAGCATCAAGTAAATTGTTTATACTTAGTATAGTGAAATTTTAATATATATTTAATATTTTTTAATGTATGGACATATAACGAGGGATGAAAATCATGTGACCAAACAAGTGTTAAATATGAATGTGGAAGGATATGAGACTAGAGGGAGACAGAGAAAGAGATGGTTTGTTTGTGTGAAGTATGACTTACATATAAATGGAGTAGCGTCAGAGTAGAAGAATGATATGAGAGAATGGAAGCACAGAACATGTTGTACTGTAGGATGTTACGGAGATGGGTTTACCGGAATCGGAGATTTCATATTTGAATTATCGGAACCGAAGTCGGAATCAGTGTCGGAGGTTTCTACTATCGCCTCCTTCATTATTAATTTAAAAATTGATCCGAAAACTGTACTTAGACAATATGACCACCACGTTTTAAATAATTGAATACTTAAGCGTGTATAACCATTGTTACTGAAAATATAAAAATTAAAGAGAGTTGCGCGTGCGAGGGGAGATACCCCCGGGCAACAAGTTACAACTTGTAGCTGCGCGAATTCTGTCCGAATTCGCAAGGCAATTTCACCTTCGACTATAATTTATCGGAGCCGGAGTCGGAAGTGTGAATTCAATCGGAGGTTCCGACATACCGGAACCGAAGTCGGAGCTCCGTAACATACCTATTGTACTGAACCCACTTGAAATGAAATGAGGATATGGGAATTATATTTTAATATCTTTTGATATATATTTTATGTTCACTGCATTGGTATACAAAGACAATGTAAATCCAAAATTTTTTAGTCTTTGCATGATGAAAATACCAAGGGATGTAATCTAATAAGTATAATTATAGATATAAAACAATAATTTTGCAGCTAACCTCTAAATAAGTCCATTAAAATAGTATATGTGGTTGAGGTACTTAAATTAAGTTATAAACATTGTTTTTCCCAAAAGTTACAAGGTGATAAAAAAATATGTACTTACTAAAAAAATTCAATATACATTAATGTGTAAGAAAGCGTTGTTTGAACTAGAAATAGCGATAACTTCCTACAACTATTATATTTACAAAATTTACAAAAGTTCTTAGTGATCATTCATTTTAGATTTAGAATACAGATAACCCTCATATAACACGGTAAATAGGTTCCTAGAAAAGCCGCGTTGTGTAAAACCGTGTTGTATGAGACCCAGAGCTAGAAGTACATGGATTATGTTCCAAAAAATTTTTGAAAACAAATATTTTGTTTTCTATAAATTATTATAACTAAACTGTCTCCGCTGGTGACCGTCTCAGGTGCTGGTTTAAGCTTTGGAATACCTAATGTGCCTATACATAGCTTTGCCTACAAGTACAGTTTAAGGCCAACATACATTTCCGCAATGCCGTATCTTTCGGATAGCAAGCATCAGCTATAGAAATAAAGTGTTATGTGTTCAAACTGTCTGCGGAACGAAGCGTTATAGGATTTGCCGCAGTTTACAAATCGTGTTATAACGAAACCGTGTTATAGGAAAGTTGTCGCAATTTACAAATCGTGTTATAGCGAAACCGTGTTCAAGGAGGGTTACCTATACATCAAACTGGGTGTTGTGTGGTGATTGTATAATTTTTCAATAAACTAGTATACTTTGCATTGTCTATAAGGCGAAAATTACTTTTTCTAAAATTTGTTGACAACTAACTTTTAGACCATTGTCCAGTGTTTTTTTTTTTTAATTTTTTATTATTGCGTTATTTCTTATATAACACATTCAGCCTTGTAAGAGAACTTTTAGGATGGCGATTTCACATTATGACAGTGTACATGTGCCCTAACAAATGTTCATACTCAATATGTACAAACTATAATGCTATTATTTATGACCTATATTAATTAACTAATTGGACAGTAAAATCCATAAATATACTCTTGGTTTCATTTTTGCGCTATATGTTACAAACTCAGATCAACAAAAGGACAGATGGACCCACAAGCAAATGAATAACTTTTAGATGTCTTGAATTTTTAACTATGTACTATAAAATACTATAAAATAAACAATATCAGACTACAAAAAACTGGTTAAGTATATGTAAAATATTAAGAATATTGTTATTTTCTACCCTTTTTAATGACTAGCCTGTTGGTGGCCCTAGGCTCATATTTTCTTATATCATTTTTTGGTCCTTCTGAATCTAGGTGTATTTATATAAAATTATATATTATCCAGTTGTCTGTCACCAATAACAGAAGTATTAAATTACTCACTTTAAGGATCAATCATGATGTAATTATCCCATATATATTTATTATGATTGTGATCCATCTTTCTTTCTTTTCTTGATCTGGTAACATAAAATTAACAACACCAAAACTATTTGCAGCGAACCAACTCAAAGAACTCATAGATTATACATAAAAACATTATCAATGACAATATTGTTTTTTAATAATTTACAATGTTTGCGATACAAATAAAAGGCACACAATTTTCAAGTTTAATGCTGTATATATGTGGAACGACTGATGTGATATGAAATTACACAATGGTCGCATCAGGACCTTTTGTCTCGCAGTTCTTTTGCACTGTACACTGACACTTCACTGAACAACCATTGTATAACACTGCACTTTAGATAGCACTAGTCATAGTCAATGTCTGTATTGTACTGTCGATCCCTGTCGTTTGAGTTCAAGGATGACGAAGAGTTCGTTGAACCTGTCGAGTTGGACGACCTGTTCTGAGTCGCCCAAATACCTCCGGCTGTCACCGAGGAGGCCGGTGACGTGGAGCTCGATGTGCTGGTGTTGTTCGAAGAGTCCCAGGTTTGCGTTTGCGATGCCATCCGCCGTAGGAACGTGGGCATAGGGCCCGAGCGACGCTGGATGACTATGCGGGGTGCTGAAATTTAATATTCAAATTCAAAATATTCTTTATTCACGTAAACTTGTAAACAAGTGCTTTTGAATCGTCAACATCTACTGCTGGTTCGGAAAGCTGTTCCTACCGAGAAGAGCCAGCAACCTCTTTTCAAACAATAATTCTTATCACTAGTTACATATAGTTATTAATGTCTTGTACAGGGTTGAAGAGAAGCTATATCCACGCATTCTTATCGTCTAGGTAATCTTCAATAGTATAATAGGCTTTCTGAATTAGCCTTTTTTTTAATTCAATTTAATTTCAATTACTATATATTAATAATTTATTTTGGAAACTTACTGGCGTTCACATAAATACCAGGCTGCCGACCACGACCTGAAACAGATAAGTAAAATTAATTATGCAATAGAAGTAATGTCCAGTGAGCAAACGCTCAGTATCGTAGCAAATTAGCGTTTGGTAATCAAGGAACAAGTTAAGGGTTAAATATCCCCTAGACTTGAGCTTTTACATTGTAGCGCGAAGTCAGCGGATCTCAAATATCCGAAATAGATACAACGTATAACCAGTCTAATTAATACGCAACAATATACTTGTATTTCCATTTACCATGAACATTATTAAATGTGGGTAATATATATTTATTTTTATGTGATAATAATCTAAGGAGCTGTGAGACCATGCGACTCTTTCGAACACGAGTTCAAACCCAGGCAGGTACCGATGAGTTTTTCTATTAAAACTCATGTGTCTAACTGATAACTGCAATTTATCACACGCTTTTCGGTGAAGGAAAACATCGTGAGGAAACCTGCATATCTCTAGAGAATTTTGTTGACATGTGTAACCTACCAATCCGCATTGGAGCAGCGTGGCAGGTCTTAGCTCCAACCCTTCTCTCCAGAAACGGAGAGAGGAGGCCTATTCCCAGCAGTGGGATTGTAACAGGCCGCTACTTTACTTTTTTTTTTAATAATCTAAGCTTACAATTTCTATTATATATTTTTTGAAGGTTATTTAAGTGAGAAAAATATTCTTTTATCTATAAATACATAATAGTACCCGGCAATAAATAATGCACATCGAGGTTTAGAGAGAGAAATCGGCTAGATTCTGCTTCATAGAGCATTGTCTCTGTCGCACAAACAGAAGAACCCGTGACAGCGCTCTACGAAACCGAACTAGCTAGCTGCTTCGTTCTAAACATCGATGTGCATTATTTATTGCCAGGTGCTATATGTATGTATGAGTATATAATACATATACACATATCGACTGTGAACTGGCAAATTGACCTATCTTAATTTTTGCAACTTTTCAGGAAGAAGAAAAAAACGTGATTATTAATACATTCGCAATAATTTTTATGAACTAATAAAACAGTTAGCTTTAAATATGTTTATTTATTTACAATTTTTCTAGTAGATAATACATGTTGATACGGTAAATGATAAGCAGTAGTACCCAATGCCGTTAAAAAGTGATTTGGCTTAAAATTAGAGATAGGACATGTTGCCGGTTCACAGTCGATATATACAGATAAATAGTACTTTGAACATACGTAATCGAATCTGCGGCTCGACATAACGGGGCGCCGTGAACGTGGTGGCGGATGGCGCGGTGGTAGCGCTGGTGGTAGTGGTGGTGGTGGTATTGGAGGGGGTGGTGGCCGGCTCCGTGCCGGCGGTGATGGGCGGCAGCAGCGACCGGCGGCAGATGGGACACGTGGCGTGCAACTCCAGCCACGGCGTGATGCAGCTCTGGTGGAACACGTGCTCGCACTCCAGCCGCGATATCGTCTCACCTGGAACACAGTATTCTTTCTCCTGCCCTTATCCCTCTAGTGGGATCGGCACAACATGTTCCAAGAAATAGGCATACTGACTGTAGCATCACAATATATATATAGTAATATTCTATTTGTGCGGAAAAATATAAGTACATATAAAACAAAATTTGATGTATATCATAGACATACGAGAGGTCACAAACAGCTTACGATACCTGCGTCGCGACTCAGCAGAGTAAAGCAACTCTTTTGTTGGTCTCGCTATTCGCTTCTATAATAAAATTCCTCAATCCATCCTAGACCAGTGTACTGAAAGATTTCAATCAAGTGTAAAAAATATGCTTATACGTAAAGCATATTACAAAATTGAAGATTATTTGGATGATAAGAAAGCCTGGATTTGAAAATCCTTTCAGCTTCATACAAGACAGCGGTTTAATAATGTATAATTGAAAATATTTAAAAGATTGACCGCCGAGTTTCTTGCTGGTTCTACTCAGTAAGAGCAACATTCCGAACCAGTTGTAGCTTCATTAATCATATTGATGCTTGACGATTCAAAAGTGCCTGAAATGGTTTATTTGAATAAAGATTATTTTGATTCGATTTGATAAACATGCTCCTGCTTTGCACTTTGTAAAAGTACATAATTAGTTAGTGGGTTTGGGTATAACAATTTTAGCTTTGCCATTACAGTAGTTTAAAAATCTATTAAGACCCATCTGCAAGCGCTCTAGCCAATACTTTTAGCAAAAGTAAATCTTATAAATTATTTATAGAAGCCGGCGTTACTTTGCGGAATTTCATATTATAGAAGCTATATACTACTATTGTTTCTGAAATGTAAATCTCACTGTTCCGCGCAAACGTGCGGACGGATGAAACAACCTCCGGGACCTGGGCCCGACGTCTCGGCGTCTCAACCTACCTTATGCGGCCGTCAGCTGTATGTGGTCCGGCCTCATGAGTCACTGCGTGTATATGTTTACGTGTGTGTGTGTGTGCTTGTATGCACTTGGCCGAGTCCCGAAACCGTTGGCTCGCCTCTGCAGTCTTCCACGGACACGTCATGTCTGTTTCTCCCGGAGTATACACTTCACTATATCGGTTAAATAACACCCGGTGTGCACACAACCTTCGTAAGGTCACACGTTATTGAATCGTCCCTATATCGGGGAATAGTAACTCAACGCGCACTAAAACCGTGGACGGTCGCGTCATCTCAAACGCTTCACTGGTTAAACGCGTCACTAAATACTTATATCAGTCTCAAATATCAATAAAGTCGTGTCACTACTGAGAATAACACCCGAAACGCAAAATTACACGTGTGTGTTATAACAGAAAGCCGTATACAGGCACGCGCGGCCTTATAGTATTCGAAACGTCACTAACTGTCGGCCGCTCGAGTCGGCAATCGAATGCATAAAGGTCGTTGATCCGGCCTGTCGCGTCGCGTCGCGCGCGTCATTTTGTTCAAAACACTCACCTAGCTGAAAATTGTCCCAGCATACAGAGCACGCAATGTTCGCACCCGCCATCTCCTCAGACACCTGCTCGGTGGGCAGCGCCGCGAGCCGCTCGCGGGGCAGGGGAGGCGGGCCAGTGTGCTCCAGTTGGCCGAGCAACTGGGTCACTACAGCGTCCAGTCCTAAAATAACTTAGAATCATTAAAAAAAAGAAGGTAAAGCAGAAAAAGATCTTTTAGAAGAAAGTTTGGTGCCGGAAATTTTGAATCATGTAAGTCCTTATTTAAATAAAACATTAATTGACCTTAACATCTATTTAGATGTTTGAAGTAGGAATTTTTATGAAAGATAATCCGCAACTGTATGATAATTTAGGTGTTGCTTCTATATAATCGACGAATATTTAAGAATTAAACTTTAATATTAGAACTGTGGTGCTGGGTTTTGTAGGTACCAAATAAAAATAAACATTTTTAGCCTCTTATTATGGCAGAACTAAAAGAAACATTTTTTTCAGTGTCGTCTATAATACCACCAAATTTTTCACTTATTTCCCAACTATTTTCACTTTTAGAAAAAATGAAAATAGTTGGGAAATCAGTGAAAAATTTGGTCATCGCGTCAGGTCAGTGAACCATTACTAACAAAGCCAGATCTCAATTAAATAATATTTATTTTCCTTGAAAATACATGTTTTTGAAAACGATATTTACGAAGATTCAATTATACCAAAGATAACTTTGGTCACATGATTTGGCTACGTATTTTACGACCGGCCGCCTGCCTGACGTCAACTTACTTTAGTCGCCTTTTACGACACCTCGGTAAGAAATGAGGGTGGTCTATTCTATGCAGCCGGATATCAAACGCCACATACCTTAGTCGCCTCTGACGACACCTCGGTAAGAAAAGAGGGTGGTCTATTCTATTTTGCCGAATACCACACGGCGTTTTAAAAAGAACCAATATCAACAGAAAACGCAAGAGCATACCTTCACCTCCAAACACGTAGTCCCCAGGGGTCCCGACGAGGACGAATGGGGTTCCGGCCATCATCGCCCCAGCGGGGGGCCGGCCGCCGCTTATCATCCAGAGCAACTCCTCTATCAGCGTTGGACCCCGGCCTGGTGTTGGGTTACCCGGGGCATTCCCGCTCGCCGGTGCTGGCGCCGCGCCCACCACTTCAACGGTCGCCGTACGGGTGGGCTGCCTATTGGCGACCCGTGGAATTGTGGCACTAAAATAAACAATACAACTCATATACTAGAATATTGGTAAGTATCAGCCTGTTACAATCCCACTGCTGGGAATAGGCCTCCTCTCTCCGTTTCTCGAGAGAAGGGTTGGAGCTAAGACCTACCACGCTGCTCCAATGCGTATTGGTAGGTAACACATATCTCCAGAATTCTCTAAAGATATGCAGGTTTCCTCACGATGTTTTCCTTCACCGAAAAGCGTGTGATAAATTGCAATTATCAATTAGAGACATGAGTTTTAATAGAAAAACTCATTGGTGTCTGACCGAGTTTGAACTCGTGTTCCCCTCGAAAGAGTCGCACGGTCTTACCGCTGGGCTATCACAGCAAGAATATTGGTAACTAGGCCTTATAAGAAAGCTTAGAGTCGCTCAGCAGGCGATGGAAGAAGCTCTCAGAATCTCTATGTAATCGGAAAGGGGGAGATCCGTAGAAGGACAAAAGTGACGGATATAGCTCAACGGGTCGCGAACCTGAACTGGAAATAAACGGCGCACATAGAAGAACCGAAAGACTATTTATAGAAGCAGGCGTTACTTTGCGGAATTCATATTACAGAAACTATAACAGTACTACTTTGCTATAATCCGCGCAGGTTAGGCAAATGCATACAATGCTAATGGAGCTGTGATAGCCCAGCGGTGACACCGTGCGACTCTTTCGAGGGAAACACGAGTTCAAATCCGGTCAGGCACCAATGAGTTTTTCTATTAAAACTCATGTATCTAATTGATAATTGCAATTTATACACGCTTTTCGGTGAAGGAAAACATCGTTAGGAAACCTGCTAGAGAATTCTGTTGATATTTGTAACCTACCAATCCGCATTGGAGCAGCGTGGTAGGTCTTAGCTCCAACCCTTCTCTCCAGAAACGGAGAGAGGAGGCCTATTCCCAGCAGTGGGATTGTAACAGGCCGCTACTTTATACAGTGCTAATGTGTAATGAAGCGGGCGAAATTCACGTACTTTACACATGCAGCACAAGTCACCAAATGCATCCCAAGATGCCTCCACCAGCAACAATGCACCCAACTACCACCAAAATCTCTAAATTCGTTTCACCCCGAAACCGAAGCAGGTGCTGGTAGGAGTGGGAGGAGAGATGCATGTGGTGATTTGTCCTGCATGTGTAAAGTACGTGAATTTTGCCTAGTTCATACACATTAGCATTGCATGCAAATTCAAATTAGTCTTTATTCAAATTGGCCTATTACAAGCACTTTTGAGTCGTCAAATTAAAATTAAATTGAAGCTACAACTGGTTCGGGTAAAGGTGCTCTAACCGAGAAGAACCAGGAAAAAACTCGGAGGTCACTCTTTTTAAAAATAAATATTACAATTTTGTATTTACTATTGTTAACAAACATAGATTACAATATCATCAAGGTCGCAATTTAGTTCCAAGCTTTCGTATCATTAACTTAGTCTTCAACATTATAGTAAGCTTTATTAATGAAAGTCTCTTAAATTGTTTTCTTAGACTTGTGTAAAGGCAAGGCCAAATAGTTTGAGGAATTTTACTTTAAAAAAGTATACCGAAGCCCACAAACTGTCTACGTACTTTCTGAAGCCTTAGCCTTGGTATTATTAATTTATTTCGGTCCCTAGTTTGCCTATTACTAATATCGCTTTTTTTTATTAAAAAGATGTATATTTTGTTCCAATAACACTATATTATTATAAATGTATTGTGAAGCTGCAGTAAGTGCGAGTCACGCGGTTTCATGATTGCGCTTAACCCGAGCGGATTATAGCAAAGTAGTTCTGTTATAGTTTCTGGAACCGAAAGACGTTCAAAAACAGATTTTCAATTCAGTTTTATAATGTCTAGAAACCGTTAAGAAATATAAAATAAATAAATATATGGGACATTTGCACACACTGTCCATCCCCAAAGTAAGTAATTAGGACGACGTTCCCCAGTGCTAGTAGAGCTTCTGCGCTCTACTCTCTGCATTTCGCAACCTCGACGATGCTTCTGCGCTCGCCCGTCCCGCCCGGTGACGCTGTAAAAGCCGTAATGCTGTAACAGCATACAGTCAATTCGAAAAAAAAGTAAGTAACTTAATACTTGTGATATGGGTTACAGGCAACTGGTAAATATATACAAAAGTAATAATAACATCATTTTGCTATAATTATAGCAAAATAATTTTATTATTACTTTTGTATTATGGATCTCCGCAAAGTAACGCCTAATTCTATAAATTATGGTATATAATTTTTAAATACATACTTAAATACAAATATACGCACAGCCTCCAAGAACCAACAAATCGTTTATTGAAAATGTTGGCATGAGCATGGCAGCGAGGATCGAACTCCCTATCCGCGAAACTGAAAGCAGGGTCACTGTCAACTGCACCAACACACTAGTATAAGTATGGTTACTTAATGCTAGTAAGTTTGTTACCATTATAAAAAAGTTATCAGTAAATAGATGCAAATTATACCAATATCAGGACTGGGAATCGAATCCGATGACGATGCACGATGACGTCATAAATACAGTATAAATAAAGACAGTAAGATAAGATTAAACACTAACATACCGCATTCTTGCACCAGACATTAAAAATGCTATATCATTCAACACAGGCGGAGGTCTCTGGAATGGAAAAATAGTTTAATACAAATATAATATATGTGCTCAAACAAAAGCTTTTATAACGAATACATTGGCGTTAACATATATATTATATTACCCTCAATTATGTAGAATGTGATTTTTCTTATTCCCTAGGAAAAGGATTTTAAAACCAGGTACCTATGTAAGCTTCCGTTATACCAAATTTCATAAATATTGTTTCAGTTGATTAGTCGTGAAAGCATCACAGACAGAAAGTCTGTCGCCTCTATAATTTTTTCAATTTATATATCTATATAAATATCAATATTTTAACTATCACACCACAATGAAAGTATAACTATATAAAATAGTAAAGCATTAATATAATAATTGTTTTTTTTTAAGATAACTACATCTCTAAGTTCCTAAACAATATTGTACTGCACCACTTATGGCGATTTGCGCATAACTACGTAAAAAATTTCCCACGTAAATCTCAACTCCATTGGAGATCTAGACTAAAAATTAGCCATATTTAAAAATATAAATATAAATATATGGGACACATGGTCGTCCGTCCCCAAAGTAGGTAACTTAATACATGTTGGGTATGGGTGATGGACAACTGGTAAATATACTACATATATAATTATAAATACATAAATACAGCCAGGCTCGTAGAAGCAACACATTGTTTATAGAAAATGGCCCTCGGCGGGAATCGAGCCCACAGCATGCGGAGCTGTAGGCAGGGTCACTACCCACTGCACCAACAGGCCAGTCAAATGCTCCACAACCTCATATATCTTTCACTAATAAGTTTAATTTAGCCATTTCAGAGTATACACTTAAATCTTTCTCAAGAATTGCATATCTTTTAGTTAAAACCTGTTCAGCAAATTTAAGAGAATTTAAGCGAAAATTGATTACATACAGACAAGACTGCTTTCAGGGACTTTGATTTTATAATAAGTATAATCTACTAAACCACAGTTTCTTATTCAATAGAGTCAGGCAACCTAGATCTCACTTTTACACTGCTGAAGTATTTGAAATATTTCTGTGTAAAACTTAAAGACAGGCATAATTTTATTTTAGCTCTCAATAAATAAACACGTCAGGGTAAAGATGCTTTTAAAAATATTTCATGTCCCTACTCTTAACCATTGAGCAGTTACTTCATCTGAAGCCATTCCCGGCAGCAGCATCAGGTCATGCTTATTATAAACATCGTCATCATTGTCATCGGAATAGGACCAATATATAAAATTTCAGCTCAAACGGACAACAGGAAGTGGGTCAATTTTAACTTACAAGATTCAACCTTCACATCAATATATGGCAAGTTGAATGAAAGCTTTTAAAAACTAGTGGGGGCCTCTTATTATCTCACTGCTGGGCATAGGCTTATTTTCTCTTGGAGAGAATGGTTGGAGCTAAGACCTAACAAGCTATTTCAAAGCAGATTGGCAGGTTAAAAAATATCATAAGTAAATAAAAAATAGCAGTGTTCTTTTAACTTAATGGGAACTAAATCAAAACTAATTATGTTATATTGAAAAAGACTGTCATTTTATAAAAATTTTCTCAAATTGATTTGGTTATGAAAAGTTTACCAAGAACATCTAAAAGGCCTGGATACAAACAGTATTGATATATTTTTTTAAAGTTATTTTTAGGCATAAGTGAACTCATTTACGGATAAAATTGAACACAGCCAAACCACAAATGATAACACAAAAAAATTAAAAGCGGAGAGATTCTGTCATTATATTTATATGATAAAACTCTACAAAATGCTATCTATAATATATTTTAATATGGTATTATTTTATATATCACTTTGTAACAATAAAAAACAAAATTAATAACTACATTAATATAGAAGATTGCTTCATTGCAGGATGAACTGAATCCCAATGTCAAAATAAAGCTATCATAAATGGTTATAGTTTTGAAACTGATCTAAGACAGAAAGAAGGAAAAAAATCTTATTCAACAACTGTTTCGCAATGTATTTCATTGTATTAAATTTAATGTTATTAAAAATATAGAAATATTTATCTTCCTAAATCCATCCATGTATCTGCCATATTATGATTTTACAACTTATGAATTAATAAATGCAAATTTTTCTTTACTCTGTGTGTGTTTGGTCGAGCTGAACCACCTGATCCTGTGTTATCAACATTCATATCATCAATATTACTCATGTCAGCATCTCTGTAATTGTCCCTTGTCTGTGCTATGGGTACCTCAGTATCAGTTTCCAGCTGCTCAATAAAACCACTTTGACAGAAGGGGCATGTGCAGTTCTGGAAAATCAATAAACATTTTGTATTATTTAAACATTATCATTTATATAATACAAATTGTTAGGAAATAAAATAAAACTAATACTGAGTGGAAAAAATAAACTTTAAGTTTAACTCAAGACTATTAATAATTATTTAATGTATTTTTACTACAGTAAGTTATTCCATTCCAATTTTTTTGATATTTTAGAATCAATTCATATAAAAAAAGAGAAACTAATATTTTTAAATATATTTCCGATTTAAGGATTTTTACTAGCATTGGTTTTTTTTTCTAATATATTTGTTATGTACAGATATACAACAAGAAAATACAATCCTAAACTCTAGAAGACTTATCAGAAAGTAATTTAATACTTTGTGCTTATTTGTTTAAAAATGAAATAAACATCAAACTTAGTAACCCATAATTATACATATATAATGATAAAATTATTTTGTTATTATCTGTAATAACATAATAATAAAATATGTATGCTGTTATATTAAGATTTTAATACAAGCTTACTAATTTATTCCCTTAAAATAAATATATTTTGTAATGAGTTTATTTGCTTATTCCTCTTAAATGTTCAGTTAACTCATATATTGAATTTTACAAGAAGATTTTTCCAGATTCCACTATTTTCTATTCCTGTATGCTTTTGTATGCCACATAATATTTATATATGAGTCACACCAATTCTATGAAATGAATGTCCTTAGGAATGTAATAAAAATAGGATATTATTGATTCTAAAATAATAAAATATTTGAAATTATATACAACCTGTTTGTATTTGCTGTTAATAGAAATACAGAAATTTGCCAGATATTTGATAAACATGTTTCTAAAAAATATTATACCAAAATAATTTTATGTGTATAGTTTAAATTTTATGAGATTTTTAACATAAAATTTGTAAATAGCAATAACAAAAAGTGATCCAAATCAAACAGAGTTAAATTATTACCAAGCATAACTAATAACATGTAGATCGCGGTAAAGGTAAGGTAAGATATATTTTTTGACAATAAATCTCACAACATTAAACTATCAAATTAATCCCAATTCAATATTTAATGAGATAATTGTAGATTAAGAACATCATATTTTCATCTGATAGATAATGTTAACAAACCAAGCTATTATTATTGTAAGCATAATCACGGTACATCAGTCTGTTAATTACTCTTGTATTTTAGCCTTATCACCGATATCAACAAACCTACACCTATACAATACATGCGATGATGTAATTGTACGAAATACTTGATAATTACACGCCGGCATTTTAAATTAATTTCATAAAATATCTTATACGTCATAAGAACTTCACAAATTGTGCGTTAATTGTTAATATCCTACCGGCTGCGTTTTCAGTATTTATATATGTCGTAAATATCAGATTGTGACGTATATTTGATACGCAAACTTTTTACACAGTTGACCTTGAAACTGCATCACAGGTCACGATTATGAAGATTTGAGGGAAAATGTGTGGCAATAATAGATATACTATTGATTTTTACCTGCGCAACGTCTCGAAATTCAACAAGACATCTATGGCAAAAGAACCTGGCTGGCAGTCTGCGCTCTACCATAGCATCGGCCATTATAAACGTTGAGTCACAGAAACACCAACAAATATTTAATAAAATAAATGACACTAAAAGAGTGCGCTTTCAATCAATGAACAAAAATTTATCATTCGCCATTTTTACATGCTTGCTTTTTTAAAATACAGACTATACTTAACATATATGACAGTATTCTGTAACATAATTTGAAATTATGTTACAGAGTAATTTGTCTATGATCTAAGGGAAGATATGTAGTATGTACATAGCATTATTATAAAGATAAATTACTAACACAAGTACCTAGACAAATTAATAAAACCGTAATGAGAAACCAATAATAAAAATAAGATACCATGCAAAATCATATCAAATAAGAAAACAATAGAATGCATTGACATAATTTGTTACAGCTACAAAACTTGCAAACGTCGTTAAGCAATACTGAGCGAACCACTATAATAAGCAAATGCAAATAAGCTTATTGTTCGTCCTCATTTTATACATTCTCCCTAACAACATATTGTTATTTAGCAGATTTATTGAGTCAGATTTATGAGTAGTAAATATATTTCACACTATTTAGGCTTAATTTGAGTGTAATATAAGATAAAGCTCGATTCAGCCCGTCTTCTTGATAACCATCATCACTTAGGTACTTGCTTTTTACCTAACAATGTAATGAAAGTTTTATGCCTTTCATACTCATATATGTTGGTTATTGAGGTAAAAAAGGTTGTAACTATAATCACACTGGTATTAATAATATATGATATTATATAATAAAATAAAAATCAGTAGGTTTAATTGTATTGTGAAATACATAAAAAAATGAATACTGATTTTTTTACCTTATTATTATACGAAAAAAAAGATGAGGCATTCCTTTTTTGCACCTTCATTTAATAATTTATTTTTAAATATCATATCAATTTATCTCTCAAATAAAAACAACATTTTTAAGATATGAATTATGGCATTCCTACTATGATTCCTACAGTACAAACTTTACAAAGTAGCAAAGCAACTAGCAACACAGGAATATCTGTCGTCGCATCTCGACATGTAAAACAAATTCACAATTGAAAATTATTATATTATTATCCTGTAACCCAAAAAGTATTTAAAGAAATGATATTTCCGTTTATATCGACCTATAAATAGCATATTGCTGATTATGGCATGAGTGCAAAAATCGCAATGAGTGTCAGTGATAATCTCTGCGTGTAATGTTTGTGAGGATGATGTTATCAAATCCGTGTGAAATAAACGCTAATCATGTGGATAATTGTTAACATAACAATATATTTAATTCCACTGTACTCTTCAAGTACACTTAATTAAAATAAGTGTTAATATTCAGTGGTATAATCTAAAGTGTGTCAACAAGAATCAAGCCATATTGATCAAAATGAATGAAAAAAAGGTGGTGCAGAATTTCAAAAGCTACATCAATGTATCGCCAATGGTAACTACATTATCTGTTAGCGATAGAGATAAATTTTATGCGTGTGGTCAAATGGTATTGGTTTATTTAGTGTATGTATTTGCATACATGTGGGAGTTTGTTGATAAATAAACGAAAATTACACAATGATATTATTGATATATCTTCTCAGTTACCTCAGTGTTTAGAACAACTATGTCAAAAAAAATTGACATGTTGAAATATGACTAACTATGCCAAAAAAGGATGAAATTAAAATCTTTATTTTTGCTTGACAGTAAAAAATAATAATTAATAGTAAGCATATTGAAGAAATCTTAATAAAATTATATATATTCTATGTAATTATTATACTAAATAAATATTGTGCCATGGATATGGCTGTTGGAAGTTGGCCCTTTCAAAATATTCTGAATAAATAAACTTGTAAGTTAAATTAAAAGTTACTTTGTACCCTTTATATTGTGTTGGATGTCAGCAGAAGTTCTTTATCAAATCTTAATCAATCTTAATTACTACAAATTTCCATTATAAAGCTTTTCTATACTAATATTAAATTAAACTAATAATTGAAATATTTTTCTACAGAACAATGGTGACAAAAATGGATCGATACAAGAGTTGAAACCAAAACTTTTGAATGGTAAGGCATTTCAGTTCAAAAAAGTTAATTCAATAAACTGTTGAAATAAAAAAAAATTATAGCCTTTTTGACTAAATCTGGTTTTCACTATATAAGTGATATTGGTTTCTAGGGCACACTATATCTAAACCTGTCAAATCTCTCTCTCTATTTGTTATGCTATGTGAAATCAGATGAAGCAATATTAATAAAATTAGATACATTATCTATTTTATATACATAAATTCCAATTTAGATAAAAATCTCTATTTTCTTTCAATCTTATCTTAGAAGTGTCTAATTACCCTAAATTTTCCCCAAAGCTTATCAAACTTAAATGGGTCATTGATATTATTCACCTAACAGGCCACAAGTTCTAATATATCATAACTAATTTTTACTGCTGCGAAATCAATAAAATTTTATTTTCCTTCAAGCAGAATGTGAGAAATGTCAATAAGCTTCAGATAACTAAAAATATACTAAAGGTTATCTTTGTGTGCAACCTAGAGGTTTATACCTGAGAGATACATTAAAATAGAAGTGAAACAGTGTTTGTAAGATTTTTGCAATGTTTCAAGTAAATAAGATAAATTGTCTTAAATCAGTTAAATTTGAATGTTATACAAAACTAGCTGGGCCCAGATCTATTACTGGCAGCAAATAAATTAAAATATGGGACATCTGTTCCCAAAGTAAGTAATTTAATACTTGTGTTATGGGTGACATGCAACTGGTAATTAAGTATTTATAATTTTAAATGCATACTTAACATATATTCACCCAGACTTGAAGAACCAACAAGTTTTTTTAAAGAAATGTTGGCACTCTGTGGGAATATGAATAAAAAATGAGTTTTTTCATTTTCTTTCTCAATAATCTTCTTGTAAACTTGTCATCTTCTAACAATAATAAATAAAGAATGAGCGAAATTGTTTCATCCATTCACAAGTGATGTGATGACCAGGGGAAATTTAGATTCATGTTAATATATATAAAAGATTCATTAGTTAAATTCTACAAGCATATTAGTAACTTTAATTAATTGAAGGGGTTGAATTGGGGTAATTTTCTCAGTCATTCTGCCTAATAAAGGTTATGAGAAGGATCAGATCATCAAAAGTAATAATAAAATTATTTTGCTATAATCCGCGATACATTTGTATCGCGGATTATAGCAAAATAATTTTATTATTACTTTTGTATTATGGATCTCCGCAAAGTAACGCCTAATTCTATAAATTATTTAAATTAGATCAGATCATCATCAAAGGATAGTTTAGCTAGGTCCCAGCAGACATATAGAACTAACTAAATACCTGTTATATAATAGGACCTAAGTACATGCCTTGATGTATACCTACAAGTGTGTCGGATCTTTAAATTTTGCACACTATTAATGTTCATTTTGGATTTTATCTTGAATATAAATTATAACGATATTTAACGCAAGGCGTATTACTCGATAGTATGACGGGAGATATAAGGTTTCGAAGATGTTGAGTGTAATCAAAAGCCTTGGATAAATCAGGAAATAGGCAAAGAAAATTTTGCGAATTCTTTCACATCTTAGTTATATACCCGCCTTTGTTAACTAAATATTAAAGGTTACACAAAATAAAACACTTAACGTTTAACTTTGATCCAAATATCATTAGTGATACAGAGACTTGTTCCCATTATCGCCTCACCTCAATTACGTCATCTAATTCTGTTTTTAAATTTTTTAAATTATTACTAATACCCAAATTACTTTAATTTTGGTCTAGCATTATATTTCTTTCATCAAGCTGTTGCTTTAATATTTTCTCATGCTTTTTTGGTCGTCTACATCTTATGTTCAGTCCACTAAAGTTTTAGTAGCATTTTAGTATGTGATGAGTTTATCATCAAAAATGAAATAAATTTCATGTCTATATTGCTGACACCGATAGCCATAAATTATTACAGTACATAGTTGGCAAGATTCAAATATTACAAGGGTTCCTTTATTTTTCTTACGTGCATCTCAGTATTTAACAAATGCTATTATGAGTCTTAAACTGTGATAGCCAAACGTTGATACCGGAGACACCGGGTTCACACCTCAGACAGGCACCAATGAGTTTTTCAATTAAAAATTAACGTGTCTAATTGATAAATGCGATTTATTACATGCTTTTCGGAGAAGCAAAACATCGTGAAAAAACCTGCACATCTTTAGAGAGTTCTGGGGATAAATGTAACCTACCAATCCGCATTGGAGCAGCGTAGTAGGTCTTAGCGCCAATCCTTTTCTCCAAAAATGGAGAGAGGAGGCTTATTCCTAGCAGTGGGATAGTAACAGGCCGTTACTTCTATTATGGGTCTTATTAGGAGGGATCTTGGACCATGCTGTCTTACAAGATATTGGTCATATAAATATAGTGTTGATTGTTAATGTGGTAATTCAATTTAGATCACATCCCAGTCTGTTCCAATACCTAACTGTTTATCAATATACATAAATAATTTTGACCTAGAAATTCATCGACAATTCGTTTCGTCTCCGATGATGTAAATGACAATAATATCACAATTACGTATGCGTTACGTACCTCTAACTGTACCACCTTTTATGTAGCGAACTGGACATATAGAGATGCCTATAATAAAACATTTTAGATCCTTGTTACAGTGGCGTAAGGTCCAAATTTATATATATGCGACTAAAATTAATAGTTCTTTGTGGTTCTGACAACATAGCGGACTATCCTATGTAAGTCAGTTCATAGTTTTATTGTGTAGAGTGATGGGGGTGCTTAAGAAAGGTATTATATTATATATTTATCAATTTATTGCTTTGCTAATTTTTTTAAAGCTTTAATAATAACGTAAGAACGTTAATTATTAAAGCGTGTTAACGTAGCATTATTAAAATAAACATACTAATTAACCCGCTTATAATTTTATTTTATTTTATTTTTATTTATGAGAATTTTGTGATGACGCCTATCTCCTAATCTTGCAAAAGAAATAATAAAATTATTTTGCAATAAACCACGATAAAGTAAATAGAAAATACATATAATATTAAGTGTATCAGGAGATAGACTCCAAGACAAAAAAATTTTCGTGGAGTCTATCTCCTGATGATGCTTCGGTTGCGCGGCGAAACGATTGTTGAGTTTCTGATAGTGACCGTGTGTAGTGCTTGTGTATTGTGGTGGCGGGTGTGGAGGTTTGTGCATGTGTTTTTACGAATCCTGCATGTATCGGGTATGGAAAAAACGGATAGTCCACTATACATTTAGTATAATACTATATATTTTCTATTTACTTTATCGTTTTATAGCAAAATAATTTTATTGTTACTTTTGTATTATGGATCTCCAAAGTAACGCCTAATTCTATAAATCCTAATGTTGCTTCGGTTGCGGGGCGAAACGATCGTTGATATTGTCGTAGTGAATGTATGTAGTGCTTGTGTACCTAGTAAGTTGTTGGTGGCGATGTGTAATTCGTGCGCTACTTAATCCGACATGTATAGGCTATGTGAGCGGTTTTTGCGTCCTACACTTAGCATTATATTATTTTAATAAACGCGGATTATAGCATAGTAATTCTATCATTACTTTTGTACTCTAGAATTTCGCAAAGTAACGATTATTTCTATAAATTATTTCGTTAAACGCGCGACTGAGTTTCTCGTTCGGAAACATTATAGAATGTTATTATTTTTGTTAGTACAAGCGATAAGAAAAAAATGTCAAGTACGTGAGATAATAGATTTATTGAAAAACGTAAAATAAGTATAAATATCTCTACACGTGACCTCGTACATTTATTTATCGTTGACAGGTGTCGAGCAAACTAATGCAGTGATTCCAGTAGCGCGCTTCATAAGTCTTTGGTTTGATTCTCGATAAAACAACAACATAAAAAACAATATGTACAACAGCAACAATTTGTTAGTTCTTAGACTCTGAGTGTATATTCGTTTTTAAAATTATGTAAGCCTGTATATATTAATCAGTTGTCTGTCATTAAGCATATTGTGTAATTCCGGATACTTAAACGCTTAAGCTGGCCCGAACGAAGACGCGGGCACCACTATAGGCTAACCGTTTAACTCAGACTTCGCCTTGTATCGATCGCTACGTGCGATCGCCGCTCGCACCTACCTCAGCCCCTGTTCTGATACATCTTTCGCACCCTCATACCAGGCAGACGAAGTATGAGTTAAACAGCTAGTCTATAGTATATTGTGAAATACATTACCACAAACACTACGATGCACGCGCATATTCAAAAGCCCATACCATTAGAAAATACTTTACTAGATTTTTCGACAGAATCTTTCAACAAACATCTTTCGTGTTTTTTTTTATTCGAGGTCGTGGTCTGTTTCCTCACGGTCGTTGCAGTTTACGCCAATTACGCACGTTTGTTGTTAAAAAGCACATTATCCGATTCAATGTCAGTCGATAAGGTCAACGGAGAAATCACTTGTGAGATATTAGAAACTTCATTTAATTAATCATTATCAAAATTTATGATCCTATAACGGGGTATTTTTTTATTTACAACAAAAATGTACAAGTTATGTTTATCTATTAAATTACTTACAAAATACAAATCATGCCCACGTGGAATGGTCCCAAGAATACTGGCAGCGTTTCCGCGTTGAATCGCTAAGCTGTTTCTTTGTGCGAAAAGCCGTCTCGTCACCCGAAGAGGCAATCAACCGAGACGTTAAAAGGGATAATTTTTTTTTCATGGTTTTACCTTTATTGGTTAATTTTTTTTATCTACATTCTCCATTCTGTATTTTAGATTAGTATTATTAATTTTTATGTTTAACCTATTATTAGTAATTACTTAATTTATATTTTGTAATTTATTTATTTTTATTTAGTTATTATTTAATAAGAACGGACATGATCCACTTAAACTAATTAAACTCATCACATAAAAAAATAATGATGTATTCTTTTTTTAAACTAAAAATATAAAGAAAAAAAATTAAACCGAATAAAACAATTAAAATAAAATAAAATAAAATACTGATAATAAGTTTGTTATGATATTTACTCGCGGCTTCGCCCACGTGGAAGTCAGCAAAAATATTTCACAATCATCACAAATATTTTCCCGCAAACTCGTGGATATTTTACGATACAAGTAGCATAGGCTAGAGCGGAATGTCACTCTTACCGAGAAGAACCAGCAAGATACTCGGCGATCAATCTTTTAAACATTTTTAATCTACATTATTAAACCGCAGTCTTGTATGAAGCTCAAATCCAGACATTTTTATCATCCAAATAATCTTCAATTTGTAATATGCTTTACGTATAAGCATATCTCTTACATTTAATTTAAGCCTTTAAGACTGGTTTAGTATGGATTGCGGAATTTTATTGTATAAGCGAACACCTAGACCAACGAATGAGTTGCTAACTCTGCTGTGTCGTGCCGTCACTGAACTGTTTTGCCTTCCCGGAACCCCTCCACTAACATTTAAACTTTATACCATGGTATTAAAGTTCAAATTTACTTTAAGTATTATTACGAATCTTTTATATGGGAATATACAAAAGTGTTGTTTTTAGACTTTTTCAGGATTTTTTTTTAATTTTTCTCTCCGTAAGTTCTTGTACTTATGTACGGTTCGTACTTATATAAGGAATATTATAAAAAACAATAAACGAGATCGGTTTAACTGCTCTCGAGATTTGCGTTTAGCAACACATTCAGCGCTTCGTTTTTATAAATAATAAATAATAAGTAATGGCCCGTTACAATCCCACTGCTGGGCATAGGCCTCCTCTCTCCGTTTCTGGAGAGAAGGGTTGGAGCTAAGACCTACCACGCTGCTCCAATGCGGATTGGTACACACACATATCTCCAGAAATCTCTAGAGATATGCAGGTTTCCTCACGATGTCTTTCCTTCACCGAAAAGCGTGTGATAAATTGCAATTATCAATTAGACACATGAGTTTTAATAAAAAAAACTCATTGGTGCCTGCCCGGGTTTAAACTCGTGTTCCCATCAAAAGATTCGCACGGTTTCGCCGCTGGGCTATGACAGCTTCGTTTTTATATTATAGATAAATATATCTTATTATTTTATAAGAGGAACTTATTATAGTGAAGAGGTATTCCTCTTATATATAAAGCAAATATGAATTCTTAATTGTTACGTACTTAATTCTTAAAAAATTCGCACATTATGCATATAAAATTAGATGTTCGAGAGTATACATAGAGATAAGAAACGGCGGAAGCTTACAAGATATCTTTGTATGTTATCAACATTAGGTCATAGCTTTTACTTTTCATGGGAAACATTGAGACTAGGGATGTGAGTCGGAATGGGAAAGAATCGTTTAATAAGTAATTGATTTTTCTTCCTTCAAAATAAATCGATTTGCAAAAAATCTATAATTAATAATCTGACTGGCTCGTTGGCGCGATGGGTAGTGACCCTGCCTTCAGCTCCGCGGGTTGCGGGTTCGATTCCCGTCGAGGGCCAACATTTTTCTATAAACAGTTTGTTGGTTCTTCGAGCCTGGGTGTATATTTGTATTTAAGTATGTATTTAAATTTACATATGTAGTATATCTTAGTGCTTTTGAATCGTCAACTCTACTGCTGGTTCGGAAAGCTGTACCTACCGAGAAGAGCCAGCAAGAAACTAGGCGATTGCTCTTTTCAAATATAATTCTTTTTACTAGTTAAATTTCGTCAATACTATCTTGTGCAGGGTAGAGGAGTAGCTACATACACGCATTTTTATCATCTATATAATCCTCAATGGTATAGTAGGCCTTCTGTATCATCCTCCCTTAAACAGTGTTTTTAAACTACTGTAGTGGCAAAGATAAAATCGATTGCGGATTTTTATTATGGAACCCCCAAACCCATAAACAACTTATTTACTTTTACAAGGCGCAAAGCAGAAACCGCAAGCTTATATCGGTTCCTACTTTGTCTATTATATAGATACAATGATATTATTTAAAATTGTGTGATATTTAACAGGAGAGCTAGTGGTGGGCGCGGCGCACAGTGTTGTTATGTTGGCACCGCTCAGCGAGCGTGACCACGGCAGGATTGGTTCCTTATTCGTCACTAACTACAAACTCACCTTTGTTCCTCTGGACTTTTCTAGTAACGATGTAAGTTGCATCCTCATCTAATCTAAGCAATGGTATTCTTCAAAAATTAAAATTAAAAATTCATTAATAAAATTATTCATTACTATACAAAAATTGGAACTTTCCCGGAATTAAATAATGCACATTGATGTTTAGAACGAAACAGTCTGCCAGTTCGGTTTCGTAGAGTGCTGTCACTGTCACTCAGTTAGTATGTGACGTTTCACACGGGTTCGTCAATCTGTGCGACAGAGACAATACTCTATGAAGCAGAAACTAGCCGATTTTCTCTCTTGTAAGTCTCGATGTGCATTATTTATTGCTGGGTACTATATACACATATCAGAAAGTTCCGCTCTTCCATGTCTGAATAATAGAACATAACAATAAAGAATAAATGAGGGTGTATATGTTTGTGTTGTGTACAGGAGACTACGACAAATTGGAAAAGCTTACGTAGCCGGTAACGTGATGAAACTGTTGTTATTGATAATGTGGTAGTAAATGTGTGCACTGCTAGTGTAGGATAGTGGTAGGTTGTTGTTCATCCGTTTTATAAATCCTGTATATAAACTATTAGTATTTTTAAAAGCAATATAACAGAACTAACTACTTTGCTATAATCCGCACGGGTTAAGCGAATGCATGCAAAGCCAATGTGTATGAAGCAGGCAAAATCTACGCACCTAATACATGCAGGACAAGCCACCACATGCACCCCAAGGCGCAATTCACTAGCAACAACGCATACAAAAGCAGCACACACACCCACCACCACAATCTCGACGATTGTTTCGCCCCGAAACCGAAGCATCATCAGGAGGATAGGCTCCACGACAAAAATCGTAATGCATTACGATTAACCCGCGCGGATTATAGCAAAGTAGTTAGTTCTGTTATATTGCTTGTAATATGGAATTCCGCAAAGTAACGCCTGCTTCTATAAATCATTTATTAGTATTTTTCTTTTTAACCCTTTATGAGGCCGAGGAAGCTAGGAAAGTTATGAAAATAAAATTTTAGTTGTTAATGCTGCTTCTATAAATCAGGATACTTTGAATTTACAGGAGTATGGCCAAAGAAATCATTTAGTAGGCACATTCGATGTACCTCTGACGGGAGTTGGGGCGTTATGGCAAACTGACGGTGGTCTCACAAGGCGCAGGCGACTGGTTCCGCGCTCAGACGTACCAGCCAAGCTGAAGGGGTTACAGGTTATATGTAAGGTAATGTTACGTACAGGGGTTCGTGGATTTAGATGAAAATACATGGTGACTCGTTAAAAATACTTTATTCAACTTTTTACTACAAATCTAGTAGTTACAGTCTCTATACAGTTAAGTTAGTCATGAAATTGATTGTGTTCAGACTTCTGACGTTTGTTCTGAAAGGACTCGATTCCAGACCGTTAAAAATAATCTAATATGCTCCTTCACAAGCTCTCAACTCTCTTCTTTTTTCTATTACGATCGACTTGTCAAGGCAAACAAAAATTCTGTATCAATATACATTATACATAACAAGAGCTTTTATTCTCACCTTTATGTATTCGAAAATACAGTTTGTGATTTATATTTATGTAATGGATTCGCATACGAAACTTATATTATGATGATTATTAGACAAAATTATATGTGGCGTGTGGTATCCGGCTGAGTAGAATAAACCATCCTATTTCTTACCGATGTGTCGTAAAAGGCGACTAAGGTTAGTTGACGTCAGGCAGGCGGTCAGTCGTAAAATACGTAGCCGAATTATGAACATGTTAAAAAATGTTGTGCTGGCCCCATTTAGTATGGGATAAGGGCAGGAGAATGATGAAAATGATGATTGGACAAAATTGTGAGAATTAGTCCTTCGTAATATGTGCTCTATGTTAAGCTGTGATAGCCTAGCGGTGAGACCGTGCGACTCTTTAGTAACAATCATGGGTTCAAACCCCGGGCAGGCGCAAATGAGTTTTTCTATTAAAACTTATGTGTCTTATTGATGGCAATTTATCACACGCTTTTCGGTGAAGGAAAACATCGTGAGGAAACCTACATATCTCTAGAGAATTCTAGGGATATGTGTAACCTAACAATCCGCGTTGGAGTTGCGTTGTAGGTCTTAGCTCCAATCCTTCTCTTCAAAAACGGAGAAACGAGGCCTTAGCCCGACAGTGGGCATAGTAACAGGCCGTTACTTTTATATATGCTCTGCCCATTGTCACTTAAACTTCGTGATACGCTGAACTATATTGGTAATATTGGTACAGTTAGTTCATATGAAGAGTCAAAATATATCTCGCTCAGCGATTCGGTGCTTTTCAAAATTGTTTATTTCAATTTGCAGAATATGAAAGTGCTGTCATTTAATTTCACAAACTCACCGATCGGGAACGGCAGGAAAGTAGCGATGGCGCTCTTGCACCACGCGTTCCCAAAACGACACGACTTGCTGTTCGCGTTCGAGTATAGAGAGCCGTACTACCCGACTCTCCCCTCGGATCTGAACATGTTCCAACGGCCCGGAGATTGGAAGAGGGAGTTGGAGAGGTGCGAGTGCCCACACTGGAGGATAACGTGTATAAATGGCACATCGGACGCCTTCATGCTAACTGCTGGCGAGACCTTAATAGTACCAAGTTCTGTATTGGATTACAACTTGATAGAGAGCGCGAGACACTTCAGGTCAGGCAGGGTGCCCGTTTGGGTGTGGGGAAGAGCAGAAGGTGCCGCGCTGCTCAGGAGTGGCGAGCTGCTGCAGACCGAACACTCAGCCACGGCCGAGAGCGTGCTCTTAGAACAGGTAACTTGACAAAACCCCTTCCTTGATCCATTAGATCCTTAAATTCAAATTCGATATATTCTTTATTCAAGTTAACTTGTAAACAAGTGTTTTTGAACCGTCAACTCTACTTTTGATTCGGAAAGCTGGTCCTACCGAGAAGAGCCAGCATGAAACTCGGCGATTGCTCTTTTCAAATAAAATTCTTATAATTAGTTACATTTTGTTATTACTATCTTGTACAGGGTAGAAGAGTAGCTAAATCCACGCATTTTTATCATCTATCATATGTAGTAGGCTTTTTGTATCAGCCTCCCTTTAAGAGCGTTTTTAAACTGCTGTAGTGGTATAGATAAAATCGATTGCGGGATTTTATTATGGAATCTTATGCCCAAACCCACAAACGACTTGTGTACTTTTGCTAGGCGCAAAGCAGGTACCGCAAGCTTATGTCGGTTCCTACTTTGTCTATTATATACATCACCTATTGTTTTAAATTCCGTATATTTTTATATACAATAATTATTCATAGTGGTCCAGGTGAACCCCTGGTCTATGTTAGATTGGGTCAAACTTTGGGCCACTTTACTTATTGACATCCACTCACAGCACAATGAATTAATAAATTAACCTATCAATTCTTACTTTTTCGAAAACTATTCATTTGTGGTTCGATCTCAACTGCAACACAAATTCTATATAATAGTTAGATCTAATCTTCATATTTTATGTCGTGTTTTGGGAATATGATAGAAATGTAGCTGCAAGATTCTACGACGCAAGCTAAATTTTGAAAGTGGTCTATGATAGAAAAGTCTGGGAAATAGTACAACAAAATTACTCTTTGTTGTTAATGTCTAACTAAATCTGACCTGCCTAGAATGAATCACCAAGAATAATTCTAAAAGTGGTTTATTTAACTAACGAAGTTAAAGAATTTATAAATAGGAAACGGTCATTACTCTTTTTCCTTTTTTTTAATTCCTTCTTTCTCTTTTTGCATAGGTTCGAAACGTCCCATATATTTTATGGTCCTTCGAGCCGGATCAAATCAAATCAAATCAAAATATTCTTTATTCAAGTAAACTTGTAAACAAGTGCTTTTGAATCGTCAACTTTACTGCTGGTTCGGAAAGCTGTTCCTGCCGAGAAGAGCCAGCAAGAAACTCGGCGGTTGCTCTTTTTAAAATATAAATCTTAGAACTAGTTACATTTATTTATTACTGTCTTGTACAGGGTAGAAGTGCACCTAAATCCACACATCCTTATCATCTAAGTAATCTTCAACAGTATAGTAGGCTTTCTGTATCAGCCTCTTTTTAACAGTGTTTTTAAACTGCTGTAATGGCATGGCCAAAATTGATTTCGGAATTTTATTATAGAATCTTATGCCCAAACCCACAAACGATTTACGTACTTTTGCTAAGCGCAAAGCAGGAGTCACAAGCTTATGTCGGTTCCTACTTTGTCTATTATATACATCACCTATCGTTTTATAATTCTTTATATTTTATGTACAAAAATTACGTTATTTAAAATATACATTAATTAACTATTGATTAACTATTGATTTGATTGATACCAATTGATTTGATTAAATAGATCTAATTCCACTTACAAAAGAGTAAATTATGCAGGACTTACTATTCTTGTTCCTCAGGTCCGTCGCTCTCACCCCAAGCTAAAGCCACCCCACGTGTTGTACCTCTGCGGTAATAGCTTCACCAATAGCAACAATGTGAACACCATGCCTCCTCTTAGCACGTTAAACGTGGCTTATAAGAAACTGGCGGAGTTGTGTACACCCACCACACTCTCTGGCTTCTGGGTGAGTAGAACTATATCGCCCCATCGGAAGAATAAAGTTGCATGGGATCGCAAAGCTTTGGGATTTTGTCGCGAACACACGAGTGGTGGTGGTGGAGGTTTGTGCATGTGTTTTTACGAATCCTGCCTGTATCAGGTATGAGAATGGATAGTGCACTCTACATTTAGCATTAAATATATTTCTTGTTTACTTAATCGCGAATTATAGCAAAATAATATAATTATTTACTTTTGACATTATTCGCCTTACAGAAGTAATAATAAAATATTTTGCTATAATCCGCGATAAAGTAAATAGAAAATATAATTGCCTATTACAATCCCACTGCTGGGAAATGCCATGGTATTAAAGTTCAAATTTACTTTAAGTATTATTACGAATCTTTTTTACAGGAATATGGAAGTGTTGTTATTAGACTTTTTCAGGAAATTTTTAAAAATTTTCTCTCAGTAAGTTCTTCTTGTACTTACGTACGGTTCGTACTTATATAAGGAATGTTATAGAAAACAATTAACGAGATCGGTTTAACTGCTCTCGAGATTTGCGTTTAGCAACACATTCAGAGCTTAGTTTTTATAAATAATAAGTAACGACCCGTTACAATCCCAATACTGGGCATAGGCCTCCTCTATCCGTTTCTGGAGAGAAGGGTTGGAGCTGAGACCTACCACGCTGCTTCAATGCGAATCTCCAGAATTCTCTAGAGATATGCAGGTTTCCTCACGATGTTTTCCTTCACCGAAAAGCGTGTGATAAATTGCAGTTATCAATTAGACACGATGAGTTTTAATAGAAAAACTCATTGGTGCCTCTGGATTTGAACTCGTGTTCCCCTCGAAAGAATCGCACGGTTTCGCCGCTGGGCTATCACAGCTCTAGATATAATGTTTAATGTGTGACTATCCGTTTTTTTCCAGTATCTCCTAATGATGCTTTGGTTGCGGGGCGAAACGATTGTTGAGTTTGTGATAGTGACCGTGTGTAGTGCTTGTGTATTGGTGGCGGTTTGTGCATGTGTTTTTACGAAATCTGCATGTATCGGGTTAAAAAAAAGGGTTGTCCACTATACATTTAGCATTATATATATATGTATATATGTTCTATTGACTTTATCGTGGATTATAGCAAAATAATTTTAATGTATTATGAATCTTCGGAAAATAACGCCTAATTCTATAAATTATTATCCGCCCTATAGTTGGTGGATGCGGCCACTATCGCGTATTTGTATACGGGTATGCGTACGTGCTTGTTGCGCATGCACGTATATTTGTGTACATGTGTACTGTTCTTTGTGTAACTAAAAAAAGTAAAGTAAAGTAACAGCCTGTTACTATGCCCACCGCTGGGCTAAGGCCTCCTCTCTCCGTTATTGGAGAGAAGGATTGGAGCTAAGACCTACCACGCTGCTCCAATCCGGATTTGTAGGTTACACATATCCCTAGAATTCTCTAGAGATATGCAGGTTTCCTCACGATGTTTTCCTTCACCGAAAAGCGTGTGATAAATTATCATTTAGACACATAAGTTTTAATAGAAAAACTTATTGGTGGGGTTTGGACCTATGTCGTCTCTAGAGAGTCGCACGGTCATTGCTAGGCTATCACAGCTCTGTGTGTAACTGCTGTTTATTAATGTAAATAGTATTTGGGTGTTCCAGATACAAGACTCCCAGTACTACTCGATCCTAGACTCGTCCCGCTGGCTGCGGTACGTAGCGGGCTGTATAGCGTTCGCGGACGACGCGGCCGCGCACCTCGCCCGCAACCAGACCGTCGTCTTGCAGGAAGGTAACTCTATCTCTGGATCCTATGTCTATGTCTGGTCCTGTGTGTGTCCAGAAGCCGTCCTGGAAGGAGCTAGAGTGGTTAGAGTAACCAGCCCTTTCACCCTCACGCACAACGGCCACCAAAATGCGACTAAATGCGGAAAACAGCCCGCCAACAACAAGAAGAGAAGAACTCTATCTGTTCCGCGCAAACGTGCGGACGGATGAAACAACCTCCGGGACCTGGGCCCGTCGTCTCGGCGTCTCAACCTATGCGGCCGTCAGCTGTATGTGGTCCGGCCTCATGAGTCACTGCGTGTATATGTGTACGTGTGTGTGTGTGCTTGTATGTACTTGACCGATTCCCGAAATCGTTGGCTCGCCTCAGCACTCTTCCACGGACTCGTAATGTCTGTTTCTCCCGGAGTATACACTTCACTATATCGGTTAAATAACACCCGGTGTGCACACAACCTTCGTAAGGTCACACTTTATTGAATTGTCCCTATATCGGGGAATAGTAACCCAACGCGCACTAAAACCGTGGACGGTCGCGTCTTCTCAAACGCTTCACTGGTTAAACGCGTCACTAAATACTTATATCTGTCTCAAATGTCAATAAAGTCGTGTCACTACTGAGAATAACACCCGAAACGCAAAATTACACGTGTGTGTTATAAATGAAAGCCGTATACAGGCGCACGCGGCCTGTCCTTATCGTATTCGAAACATCACTAACTGTCGGCCGCTCGAGTCGGCAATCGAATGCATAAAGGTCGTTGATCCGGCCTGTCGCGTCGCCTCGCGCGCGTCATTTTGTTCAAAATACTATCTCTGCTAGCACAAGAGTACAGGGATGAATGATTTTTATTGACTATTAAAAATAATTTTGTGTTTTATAATTTTTTTTTTTTGACATTTAATTGTTAACTTTCCTTTACCTGACCCGGGTCCCGAAGAGCAGAATAAGTATTACAAAAAAAAATTAAAGAATCAACTGTTAGGCGGAACGAAGTTTGCCGAGTCAGCTAATATAGAATACCCGTTTTTCTTTTGGGAACTTGAAAAAAACATTTTGCCTTACTGAGGTAAATAACGGTTAAGTCAAAAGTACAACCCTTAGGTCATAGTTCAGATAAGTTCATAACAGTGCTTTGAATATCTTCGTCTGAATGTTATTTGTATTTCAGCATGAATAAAAAATTTATAATAAATCAGGTGATGGTGTCGACTACAGTGCGGTAGTATCGTGCCTGACGCAGCTGCTGCTGGACGAGCACTTCCGGACCCTGACCGGCTTCCAGTCGCTCGTGCAGAAGGAGTGGATAGCGCTAGGGCATCCCTACTGTGACAGGTAACATCAATGTCCCATAAACCCCTTTTATAATTTTCCTATACCATCATTACCCTACATTTATCCCACTTATTCCCAACCGATCACCACAAGTGGGGTTGGCATAAAAAGTCTTCACTTTTAAATTCCATATACATGCAAAAAAACGAATAAATAAAACTGGATAATTAAAATAAGGATATTATTTTACATAATTAAAAAATATATATTGAATAGTGTCGGAAGTCCATAATAAAAAATGGAACTCACATACAATTAGCTTTAAATTAAGTGTAAGGAATATGGTTTTACGTCAAGCTTATTATTACAAAATTGAAAATGTTTAAAAGATTGAGTTCCTTGTTGGTTCTTCTCGGTAAGAGCAACATTCCGAACCAGTTCTAGCTTTATTAATCATAATGATCTTTGAAGATTCAAAACTGCTTACAAAAGCTTATGTGAATAACGGTTTTTTGATTAAATTTGATATCCCAGGAATTCTTGAACCATGTCGTCAAGACGTTTTTTTGAAAAGCATAATAAATTGTCTATATACACACACAAGTTTTGCTAGTCACAAGGCTTGGACAAATACTGTATAGCATTGTTTCTCTAATAGTACCAATCGTTCTCTTGTAGGCTAGGTCTCCCTAGACCGGGCAGCACAAAAGAAGAGACCGAGCGGGAGCCCACTGCTCAAGTGGCGCCGGTGTTCCTGCTGTTCCTGGACTGCGTATGGCAGCTCCAGAGGCAGTTCCCTGCGGCCTTCCAGTTCACGGAGACCTACCTCACCACACTTTGGGACTGTACCCACAACCATCTGTTCGACACTTTCCTGTTCAACTGCCCCAGAGACAGAGAGCTGGCGGTTGCTAAGGTGAGGATATTGGATATGATAAATTTGACATAAAGAAGTTATGTAACTGCTTTAAATTTTGTTGAGTTTTCACGCCAGCTTCCTCTCATTTTGGAGGTTTCTGGGAAGCAGGCGTTAAATCCTGTAAACATCATACATAGCGCGTGATAGGCAACGTAAAATGACATATCAAGAGTTTAGCAATGTTTTCTAGGGATTGCTGCCATCCAGAACTCCCGATTAATACACACTGTGGCCTAAAATCTGTTAATCCTGTAATTTTCTCCTCTTTCCTTTTAGAGAGAAGGCTTGGAGCTAAGACTCACCACGCTGCTCCATTGTTGTTTGGTAGGTTACACATATCTCCAAATTTCTCGTATGACACGCAGATTTCGTCACAATGTTTTCTTCACACAAGTGTGTGGTAAATTGCAAATAACAGTTAGGCACTTAAGTTTAAAAAAACTCACTGGAGTCTACCCAGGGTTTAAACCTAACCTATCACCTGTCTGTGCTTAATTAACTAAAAAACGAATACTCATATTCATGCTGTTTTCACCAATAGGATTGAAGAGGAAGCTAAAGATGTATAATTTTGAATTTAAACTATCGTGAGTGGTATTCATTATTAATGATGAGAGAACGGCTATACTCACGTCTTAGGACATGGACTTGAAACATGTCGGGCTCATCCGATAAAATAAGACGTGAGTATAGCCGGTCTCTTAACATTAATGATGTACAATTTGTTACGATTTTATATAAAATGGTTCATATTATAATGGCAAAATTGAGATGTAAGTAAAAAAAGCAATAAAATTAAAATGTAAAAATTAAGGGGTACGATAGCTATTGCTGACAATAGTTCGCCATTGTTCCAGAACTTCGTGCAGCGGCCCCTGTGGGACTGGCAGGAGCAGTTCTCCGAGCAGGACATAGCGTTGTTCTACAACCCGCTGTTCGCGCACAGGGCGCACGCCACGCCTACACAGAGGCTATGTCAGTACCATTTATATTTACAGTACATAAATTTTACTGTATTGATCTAATATATTTTAAACGCCGCGATGAAAAACGCAGCGGCGGCAGATCTCCTGCGAAGCGGACTAACAATCTTAAAAAGATTGCGGGGTACAATAATTTATAGCTTTAGGTGTCACTTTGCAGGGATCAATAATACAAAAGTAATAATAAAATTATTTTACTATCATTCACGATATATGAAATGCTAAGTGTAGAGTGGACAATTCGTTTTAATACCTGATACAAAGACGTATGCCCTACAAACCTCCACCACCGCCACCACAATACACTATCACAAACTCAACAATTGTTGTTTGTATTGTAATTAGTTCAACCCTCACCATTTACTTTGCCTGCGAACTCTACACAAACTATAAAATGTGATAGCCCAGCGGTGACACCGTGTGACTTTCGAGATCACGGTGTGAAGGAAAAAATCCTGAGGAAACCTGCATATCTTTAGAAAATTCTGAGGATATGTGTAACCTACCAATCCGCATTGGAGCAGAGTGGTAGGTCTTATCTCCAACCCTTCTCTCCAAAAACGGAGAGAGGAGGCCTATGCCTAGCAGTGGGATGGTAACGAGCCGTTACTTAACCACACAAGCTTGAACTTGAAAGCATTCATACCCATCTGCATTTTTTTTCTCTTATCAATTGAACTTGTGTCCCTTTTGCAGCACAAATATCTATCGGCAGTAGCCGAACAGGGGGCTCTCTAGGCCGCCTGGAGCCCTGCACGTCGGTGGCGGGCGTGGAGCTTTGGTCACAGTGCTATGAGAGGTGGTTGCCACCTCTGGATGCGCCCCGCGCCGGCCCCGTGCAATACTTCCTACACCACTGCGTACTTAGGGACCAGGTATGATATATCTATAGGTGAAAGCTAGACCTTAAATCATTTATTTATGTACCAAAATTAAAATATATAACAAAATACAGGTAAAGAAAAGAAGTACAAAGGATTACTTATCTCTATAAGAGATCTTTGCCAGCGACCCTTGGTGGTTTGAAAGTAAGTGAAAACGTAGTATAGGTACATTAATAGTAAAAGATAAATTATTGAAAACACTATAAAACAATTATCAATTAAATTTGGATAAACTTAATTGATAATTGATAATTCTTATAATCATAAAATAGAATACATATATATAATACAAGATAATACACTAATACTAATACAAAATATAATAAACCTACATAGAAAAAAGTAATAATAAAATTATTTTGCTATAATCCGCGATACAGTAAATAGAAAATATATATAGTGTTTAATGTATAGTGGACTATCAGTATTTTCATACCCGATACGTGCAGGATTCGTAAAAACACATGCACAAACCTCCACCACTTCCACCACAATATACAAGCACTACACAGGTTCACTATCACAAACTCAACAATCGTTTCGCCCCGCAACCGAAGCATCATCAGGAGATAGACTCCACGACAAAATCGCAAAGATATAAACCTACATAGATATAAGTTATGACAGCGAGGAAAGGTAGTGTTGCTTTAGCCTAAGTTTGAAAATATGCAAAGACGGAGAGTCTTTAAAGATGCTATCTGGTAAAGAGTTCCGAAGACGGGATGCAAGGAGTGTAAAAGACTTATAGATCATCATCATAATCATCATCATCATCAACAACATCAACCTATTCCTGTCCTCAATGTCCACATGGGTTACTTCCATGGAACGCCGCTCTATCTCCGTCTTCAGCTCTTCATACCCAGCCACTTTACGGATATCCTCACTCCACCTAGCTGAAGGACGTCTTACAATGTTTGCCAAGGCGCGGTCTCCACTCCACAACACGTCTACCCCAGCGGTTGTCGGTTCTGTGACAAATGTGACCAGCCCACTGCCACTTGAGCTTGCTCATCCTTTGGGCTTTGTCAATAACTTTGGTTTTCTGTCGATCACTCCGTTCTTGATACGATCATTCAGAGAAACTCTATCTCGACTACTCGTGACTCGTTAGTACAGCGGCAGGGACACGGAACACTATTCGTAAACAACGTGAATGTTCTAGATCGGTAGCGTCAAGCGAATTTGAACTCTATGTGTTGAACATTACAAACTATTTTTGCTTATTCCTAATATTGGAGCCTAAATTCAACATCTGGTACATATACAATAGGAACAAAGTCAGGCTTCACTTAAAATATCTAGGATAGAAGTTACATTGTACTTGGGTGGTTCTTCTAAATGTCATTTTTAAATCATAAATTGGTCATTCTTCGTAGGTTTGATTTTGGTATACGTATACTGTGGAACAAGGGTTATTTTTATACTAGCGTATCATTAGTTTGTGATATAGATAACTAAAATAAACTATTAGAAGACGTTAACGAAATTGATTTGCTTTTTCATGCCATGACGTCTTAAAGACGCACACTTTAAGTCGTTGCAGAATGAGCGTTCGGAATTCGTCCTAAGAACATGTGAGTAAAAGAGACAGAGTTATCTATAGTTCATATAACGTTATCCTTTTCAAACATTACGACAAGGCAATTCACACTTCATGTTACGAAAAAAAAACGGTTCGCGGTCGTCGTTTACGTCTTCAATTGAGTCGCAATAAGAGTTCATGGTAGGCCTGCAGCTCTAGTATCAATGTAAATTGACACCATCAAAAAAAAAATTTCTTTATTCAAGTAAACTTGTAAACTTGCTTTTGAATCGTCAACTTTACTGCTGGTTCGGAAAGCTGTTCCTACCGAGAAGAACCAGCACGAAACTCGACGGTTGCTCTTTTTAAAATATAAATCTTAGAACTGGTTACATTTATTTATTACTGTCTTGTACAGGGTAGAAGTGCACCTATATCCACACATCCTTATCATCTAAGTAATCTTCAACAGTATAGGCTATCTGTATCAGCCTCTTTTTAACAGTGTTTTTAAATTACTTTAATGGCATGACCAAAATTGATTTCGGAATTTTATTATAGAATCTTATACCCTCCCATCTCTCATCGGTCATGATAAAAAGGGTTAAATATGAAAAATCTTTTATCCAGATACAAAAGCTAAACCAGAAGCTGTCTTCCCTGTCGATCATGAGCCGGCACTCGAACGGCGAGGCGGAGGCCTCTGAGGGCTCTGCCCCCCTCACCCTCGCCCCCGTCACCCGGTTCTACCCCTTCAGCCTCAGGAGCGACGAGCTGGACTCCAGCGGCCTCGACGCCATGCAGGTGAGCCTGATCGACGCCAGCCAGCTCCTCGACTCGCAGTCCCTGCTGAACGCGCCCGACTAAACCTCCACTAACCATAGAACCATAGTTATTTATACACTAAAGAAACTATAAGACAGTGAACGAAGACATCTAGATCCCATAGTTGTCTTTACAAGTTAAATTAAATTTAAAGTTTATATAATTAGGTGATACTTTGCGGAGAACCATAATACTAAAGTAATAATTTTTGAATTTAAACTATCGTGAGTGGTATTCATTATTAATGTTGAGAGACCGGCTATACTCACGTCTTATTTTATCGGATGAGCCCGACTAGTTTCAAGCCCATACGGGGCTCTTATTCATGAGCTCTTTATGCGGTGTTATCGCGGCGGGAACACCGCATAAACTATTCGGGCTCATCCGATAAAATAAGACGTGAGTATAGCCGGTCTCTCAACATTAATAAAGTAATAATAATATTATTCTGCTGTAATCCGCGATAACACAAAGTTGCAATTGCGATTCTATCGTTGATAGCTTTGCTATTTTATCATGGAGTCTATATCCTGATGCTCCTGATGAAAATTATTGTTAAGATTGTTGTAGTGAATATGTGCAGTGTGGTGGTGAAGGTTTGTAGTGCAAGCGTTTTTACGAATCCTGCACGTATCAGGTATGAAAACGGATACACTCTTCATTTACCATTGCGTATATTATAATTATTTAACGCGGATCATAGCGAAATAAAGTTATCATTATTTTCGTCAAGAGTCATAGACAAGTCACGTACGTTTGTACAGAAATCCCGTTATAGACTATTTTGTATAGAATAAACTAAGTTTTAATACCTAAACGTCTGTATCACTTACATTTATAAAGGCGTAAGCGACATAAAGTCATATTTATATTGTGTAAGGATTCAAATTTCTTTAATTTGGCCTTTCCAAGTAATTTCGATGTTGTTAAGAGTTAACATTATTTAAAAAGGTTTTTTTTTATATCGTTTTTTATTTTTTATTTACGCCAATTTGCTTTCACACACGATATTCGTTGTTAATGTAGATACTGTAAAAAGTCCTTTGAATTGTTATTCTTAGATTATTTATTTTAAAAAATCTTACTAAAATCTGTAAAAAAAAACTATTACGGCGGCCAATATTGGATATGTAGAAAGGCCTTAATACCTAAATATACCTAAACCTTATAGCTAAATACGTACACATACGACTTAACTGTAAAATATATCAAGCGTCTTTAATAAATTATAAAACAAATTTGTAGCAATGTACAATAATTGAAACTTTACGAGCGATAAGACAAGATTTAAAAAAGGTTTTAACCAAATTTAATGACTACTGTTAACCATTGAAGAGTTCCCTCGTCTAGAGCCATTCCTGACAGCATCAGGTCATGCTTATCATAAACATGCGTTGTCATCGGGACTGGACCAGAATTATTATCAGAGGGAATAATTAAAGTTATTCCCCCGCCCGTTATGACAATAGGACTCTTCCACAGTCCGATATAGTCCTCTCCCAGACGCTCCCAGGATGTTGCGAGCCTCGCTCGAGACTCGCTCTCCACGTTATCACACCCGGCGATGCTTCTGCGCCCTCCCGATGACGCTGTCAAAGCCTTCAAGGCTACCAGCGATAGTTAGTGCCCGAAAAAAAACATTCTAAATTTGACAACATAATGATTCAATCTCAATTTAAATGTGCGTCGCGCTCTGTGCTTTACCAACTTTGTGTGTAAATCTATAACTATTTCATTTTAAATAAAAGCTTTTATATGACCCGTACGTATGTTCGTATGTGAAGGTGAATAGTGGAAGTCTATAACTATTTAAAATAATAAATATCTGTAACAATTAAACACAGTATGATAAATAATGCAAATATATTATATGTATTTTCGAATACATAAAGGTGAGAATAAAAGCCCTTCTTTCGTATAATGTATATTGATAAAATACAGTCAATATAACAGAACCAACTACTTTGCTATAATCCGCACGGGTTAAGTGAATGCATGCAAAGCCAATGTGTATGAAGCAGGCAAAATCTACGCACCTTATACATGCAGGACAAGCCACCACATGCACCCCAAGGCGCAATTCACCAGCAACAACGCATACAAAAGCAGCACACACACCCACCACCACAATCTCGACGATCGTTTCGCCCCGAAACCGAAGCATCATCAGGAGGATAGGCTCCACGACGAAAATCGTAATGCGCCGCGCTACCCATACAAGCAGTCTTAAATAGTTCAACTCCCACCAATACCCTCCCTTCCGAACACATGTAGCAAAACGGAATTAGAAAAATTTACTTGCTCGTTAATTAAGTGACCATTGTTATTTTTTATTATCTCAAGTTGCTCTAACGTATTGAGTCGGAGTCCCTTATCACAAGTGTGAAGAATATGCAATGAATGGTCATTAGGCACTTTATGACCGCTTACCAGCAAATGTTTTGCAAAATTAGAATTTTGTGGTTTATTATTCCTAAACGCAGCCATACGTCCCCGGAATCGAACCGCAAAACTTCATACCTACATACGTAGGTCAGACTGGCCGAAAATTCTAATTTTGCAAAACATTTGCTGGAAAGCGGTTCCCGGAATCGAACCGCAAAACTTCGGCCAGTCTGACCTACATATGTATATTGCTTGTAATATGGAATTCCGCATATAAAATACAGTCTTTTTTGTTGCTTTGATAATTCGATCGTAATGGAAAAATGAGAGAGGTTAACAGCTTGTGAAGGGGTTATATTATATATTTTAACGGCCTGGAATCGAGTCCTTTAAGATGAAATGTCGGAAGTCTGAACGTTATTATTAAAAGCTTTTATTTGTGCACGAATGTGGAATCTTGCAAGTTAAATTTGAGCCACTTTCCGGTGTGCGATTGAGCTGACAATTTATATATTGGTCCAGTCCCGATGACAATGCATGTTTATGATAAGAATGACCTGATGCTAGTGCCACAGCTGGCTCCAGACGCAGGGAACATCTCAAAGGTTAACAGTAGGGACATGAAGTTTTCTTAAAATCTTCTTTAACTTGAGTTGTTATTTTAATGTCGCTTATTTTGAATATGAGGCTACTGGACTTTGATTATTCGAGATAAACACTAGAACGTCCTTATCTTAATATTAAATATAAATTATTAGAGTAATTTTTCGATAGGGTTTTATTTATGATATAGGTAACGATATGATTTGCGTCGACACGCTATTTGTGAAGGCCTCACACCAATCTATTTTTTTTTCATCCAAACCAATTTGAGTCTTTTCATATCAGTATGAAATCAAGTAACTAAAGAATTCTTAAACACGGTTATAACGAGACCTTATTTATGAGATCACGCATGCGAGTACATAATTGATATTTGTCATAACTGTCTAGTCTATTTAGCCGTCCAAGGAAGGCCAAGGAAATTATCATGTTTACATATAAATTTAAATTATAGCAAGTATTTCATGCATAAATGATGTAGATTTGATTTACATTTGAGATACATTTGAATTAATTCATAAAATACTGTGATTGAGAGGTCTTTTAGGACACCAAAACAAACCTTTAGGAAGTCCAAACAAACCTTTAACCAAAAGTGGTTTTAATATCTATAAAAAAATATTGATTCTCACACAATGAAGTCGAACCGAACAAACTAAGGACCTAAAAGTTCTCTACTTATTTGTTGGGTGATTCAATCTTCGTTTTTACTTTATCTGAAGCAAGAAGCAATTCTTAAAAAGGCTGAAAACAAACATTAACAACACCTGCGAATTAGACGATGAAATATTAAGACGGCGCAAGACAATGTTCAGAAATAAACGGATTTCCATCTCCAATAATCCGCTATTGAAATGAAATAAACTATTCACTCAAACCTGACTTCCGCATTTTAAGTACCGAAATTGCCATTTGACTTATTCCGATAAATATTTAAAACAAAAATAAAAAAAGCTAAAACCATTGTATCAAAAAGTATTATCGCATAGTGTCTAATATATTTTTTCTTATCATAAATATATTAGGAGTAAGAGTATATAATATATTATGAAAATATATTGCCGAGATGTACAGTTTATAGAGTTAAGGAATTGATTAAAATATATTAGTGTTAGAACAAACTTTCAATATGTATACAAAATTATAAAGTTAGATACAACAATTGGCAAGTCGCACCGCATCGCATCGAATCCCAAATAAATAATTATAATAATACCATTTTACTTCCAATTTTTTGTACAAAATAGGTCTTAACAGCACTATTTCATAAATATATAACTTAAAAACCTAAAAGAAACCTATTTTTCTGGCATTCTCTAAGCACTAGGCAAACCTGTATTGCTATGCCAATAGATAGATTTCTGTTTGCTTAGTGGACTAGTTGGGAATAGCATTTTCTATTGAAGACAAATGTAACTAAATTAACGGTATAATTAAATTTTAAAAATATAAACTCTGTTTATAAGAGATCAATATGATTTATTAAACGCGTATTTTATTTACAGAATTTCAGATCCAAATTATAACTTTGTTAAAACAGAATGATAAGAGCTCGATGCAATTTTTGCAATAAGCGCATTATTCCAGTAATCTAAATCATTTGGCAGCGTGTAGTAATTAAAATGTTTCGAAATTGCTAAAACAAAATCTTGAGCGAATATTATTGAAAATATAATTTGATTCAGAAGTAGAGATCACAATCTATATGTAAAGGTTTTTAACAACTTAGTTATATTATAACTTCTACAAGACGAAGGATTTTGTAAACGAAGCGTTTAGTAAGCGAGTTACGCTGCGACTCGCCTGGAATATGCGCAAGCCTTAATTAAATTTGGGTAAAGTATTTTGTTTACATTATATACATACAAGGAGCTATTTTTATATATCAGACTAGCGGCCCGGCCAAGTTGATGTGCCTCAGTCTGTTTTCGATTTCCACTCCAAACGAAACTGTGACCAAAGTTAATAAAAATGCTGCGATATACACCAAAACTTTACAGATTATCCGCTGGGTCGTTCTGAAGATCTGTAAATGTCATTAAAATCGGTCCAGTCTTTTCGGAGTCTAAGAAATATACATACATGTTATCTATTATATATCGCCCTCTTAGTATTAAACTGACCGTTATCATAGTAATAAAGTAAAGTTACCATCCCACTGCTGGGCATAGGCCTCCTCTCTCTGTTTCTGGAGAGAAGGGTTGGAGCTAAGACCTACCACGCTGCTCCAATGCGGATTGGTAGGTTACACATATCCCTAGAATTCTCTAGAGATTTGCAGGTTTCCTCACGATGGTTTCCTTCACCGAAAAGCGTGTGATAAATTGCAATTATCAATTAGACACATGAGTTTTAATAGAAAACTCATTGGTGCCTGCCCGGGTTTGGACTCGTGTTCCCCTCGAAAGAGTCGCACGTTCTCACCGCTAGGCTATCACAGCTTTTTACATTAGACTTAATTGCGTTAAATATATCGTAATCATTCTATCAATGCCATCTATGACGTACTGTGCGTACTATTAAAAATGCTAGTGTTTACTTGCTCTTCCAAGCTATGGATATCATAACACTCATGATAAGAAGACGCTACGTTACGCTTTATTGCAATTCGCCACAAAATAACTTTTTTATATTCCGCCACTTTAATACTAAATGTGCGATATCTAGATACATAAATAATAATAGTGATAATGTATTTTTATGTGTTCTGCACATTGTAATGTCTCCGGCGCTTAGATATAAAATTATTATATATTACAACAAATTATATAACAACAAGGATTTAAATGCCGTGTGGTATCCGGCTGAATAGGATAGACCAACCTCATTTCTTACCGAGGTGTTGTGAAGGCGACTAAGGTTAGTCGACCCGCCGTGTGGTATCCAGCTGAGTGACATAGACCACCCTTATTGTTACCGACGTGTCGTAATTGGCGACTAAGGTAAGTTGACCCTCCGTGTGGTATCCGTTTCGGATATTTTTCTAATAGTAATAAATTATACCTACAGCTAATGTAAAATATTCATCGATATCGACCAATAGATGTCTTTTATTTTTGAAAATATACTGTTAGATCGTGAAAATATACCGCCGTGTGGTATCCGTCTGAGTAAAATACGACTCTTTCTTACCGAGGGGTCGTAAAATACGACTAAGGTAAGTTAAAGTCAGGCACGCTGCCGGTCTTAAAATATCTAGCCGAATCATGTTTCTAACATGTTGTACCGACCCCACTTAGAGTGTGATAAGAGAAGGAGGATGATGATGACATAGACGTAAAATAATAGTTTTGTTGGACTAAACAAAATCGGTCATGTGGCGCAATGGAAATACTTATTTTAAGGAATATTTATTATTTCAATTAATTTTATGTAAATAGTTACTGGTGATTTTGTTTTTAATATCCTTTCATCCTTAGTAGGGTTATTTTAAGTTTTTCAATAGAATTAAGAACAATAGGGTTTCCTTTTTGTAATTTTTAAATTATAGCCTTGTTACCGTGCTATTGTATAATGTATAATGGCAACACAGCCTTGAATCACTTATGGTATTAAATCAATATAGAGATTAAAGTAACATCCTTATATTTCCTAGGCTGTCGTGGCGAGAATTTGAATGAAAAATGAAATCTGCCATAAAAATATTTTATGTATAGGATGCTATACTCACGTCGTATTCTATCAGTAACTAGTTTCAAGCGGATATGGGACCCTTATTCACGAGCTATTCATACGACGTGGCAGAAACAGTATAGCAGCTTTCTATACGTAAACTATAAGTACTACACATATATATTTTTAGTATCTTTGTATTGGAAAATCTGGCTTCCTTTGTGTAGAATTAAATGCGTTATGTATTTAAAAAGTTGCAATTTTTCACGTCCAGATGTTTCCTTTACCGAAAAGCGTGTGATAAATTTAAATTATCAATGAGACATATAAGTTTTTAATAGGAAAGCTCATTGGTGCCTGCTCGGGGTTGAACTCGTGTTACCCTTAAAAGTCGCATTATCAACGTACAGACGTTCCCATCAACGTTCTCTCGCGTGAATATAATAACAGAAACACTTCCACGTGCAACTCTGTGACCTGCAGGCCTACGATGAACTCTTATTGCGACTCAATTGAAGACGTAAACGAAATTGTTTTCCTTTTTCATACCATGACGTCTTAAAGACGCATACTTTAAGTCGTTGCCGAATGAACGTTCGGAATTCGTCCTAAGAACATGTGAGTAAAAGAGACAGAGTTATCTATAGTTCATATAACGTTATCCTTTTCAAACATTACGACCCCAATGCAATTCACACTTCATGGTACGAAAAGAAAGCGGTTCGCGGTCGTCGTTTACGTCTTCAATTGAGACGCAATAAGAGTTCATGGTAGGCCTGCTGAATGTTTAAGCGTTAAGTCACGCAACCATCTTTTGGCGAACTTGCCAAAACCGGAAAGATGCGTAAGTCTGCGAGCTTTTTCACGTCCAACGGATAAATTTGATTTTTGTCGATGGAGCTAGAGAAAGGAAAGATACTATCGATATTTTGGGAGCAAATCGATTGATATTTTTAGTGCGACTTTATTAATAAATAAATCGCAGTAATAAATAAGAATTATGTTTCAATTGCAATGACATAGTATAATCCAATAATAATTCTGTAAGTGATTCATTCCAGTGTCGCGTCAAATAAGACCAAAATTATTTATTTACTTTAATGATAACCACATATTTTTGTTGTATATATGGCAGCTATCGATTGTAATATTTTGTTAATAATTTTAATATAAATTTATATAGCCGTTATCAATATACGCATAGCCCACTATCAATAGCATGTATTGGAATAGTATATATTTAATAACTGGCTGTCCGGTCGCTCGTTGCTGTGGCTCAATCTGTTTTCGAATTCCCCTTGAAACAAAACTGTCATTGACAGTACAAAACAATTATCCGATCGCCACCAAACTTTACAACATCATACACTGGGTCATTCCAAAGATGGTCTGAAACTTTCATTAAAATCGGTCCAGCTATAAAGGACGTACAGACAAACAGTCATTTTTATATATTGGAAAAAAAAACATTACGAGTAGAATTTGATCTCTGGCACATTATTTTTTTATTTATATTATCGGGATAATTCCATTGAGAGGTTGCAGCCGCAATATAAAAATAAAAGGCATTATGGTTTTGATATCTAGGTCTAGTGCCTTCATATATTTAAACAATACAAAAATTACATAGATAGATAGTATTATTTTAGCCCGTGACCAATGATAGGATTTCTAAAAATTAATTCTAGCCCTAGAACATTCATCAGAAATTTTTATCATCCGTTATGCCTCGGAATTAGAATATTTAAATCAGAGAGTTAATATAGCCGTCGAGTAAAATGAGATATTTCAAATACATTAATCTACTGGACGGATTTTTGTACGGTTTTCACCAAAAGATAGTGAAATACTACCGGATGGTTTAAGTACATGTGTTATGTAAATTGTGTTGAAGAGATCGCGCAGTTGTTAAAAAAAACTTGCTTGCTTTAGTCGCGTGCGCTGCGTAAACCAGCTGAGATACGCTAAAGTAATGTATTAGAGAATTGTAGATTTATAAAAATACTACAAAAAAGTCCGCTATAGCATGTCTCTATCTCTTATGGTTAATTCACAATAACTACTTTTATGTTTAAAATTGAATTCTAGAAAAAATTGTTACACGCTGATTTCAACGCGGGCGAAGCCACTGGCACAGCTAATATTACTTAAATATCAATTTCTGTTCTTTACGGACTGACTTATGTGGAGGCCTTAATGACGTTTTTGTCAATTAGTAATTTTATTAATGTCAACTTACTTTGAAATTGCCTAAATTTTTAAGGATATTAAGAATTAAACGAAACGATCTATTTATCTAAGTTCGGGGACGCCTGAAGGTGGTCAGCTCCTGTTATGGACTATCCCACTCATTCACCAATGTTGGTACAAGGGTTTAACTGCTGTCCCGACAGTGTCATCAGCAGGCCTACCATTAACTCTTATTGCAACTCAATTGAAGACGTAAACGACGACCGCGAACCGCGTTCTTTTCGCATGAAGTGTGAGTTGCATTGGGGTCGTAATGTTTGAAAAGGATAACGTTATATGAACTATAGAAAACTCTGTCTTTTACTCACATGTTCTCAAGACGAATTCCGAACGCTCATTCGGCAACGACTTAAAGTGTGCGTCTTTAAGACTTCATGGTATGAGAAAGGAAAACATCGTTTCGTTTACATCTTCAATTGAGGCGAAATAAGAGTTCAAGGTAGGCCTGCTGGTTTAACCTACCATTCGCTCTAACAAACCTTATAGTATCCCTGAAGGGGATATTTGTTAGATTCAACAGCAATTTCATACTTACCTAGTATCTTTTATCTTACCCGCGCCTACATTTAAAAATGTTCACGGTAAATGAAAGTACAAGTATATTGTTGCAAAAATCTTAAATGAGTGTCCAATTACATTACAAGGTATATCCTTAAAATACGTACACATTTTCATTAACAAGGTTAAAATATATTTGCTTAAAACTAACGATATAAAGCAAATTGTTTGATTGTATTAATTTAATTTTGAAATACTGTATGCTACTTATATTTGGATTTCTTATATACTTAATTATAAATAAAAACATTGAAAAATTCAACTGCATTTTATATGGGGATTTCTTATAAACTTAATAGGTATACAAAAACAATGAAAAGTTAAACTTATATAGTATAATTTTTTAATTATATTATTGTACAGAAATAGTGCAAATGATTTCCTTCTATAAATGATCCTTCATATAAACCCTGCGTGGTTTTCGAAAGGTTTGTTAATGTATTTATTATCATCATCGTCATAGAAATTGTATTGGAAAATAAATTTTAAAAAAACATAGGGCACTTGGCTATGAGATGAACATTCGCTTCTCCCTCTTTACACTCTGGGCACGTTGAAACTGCCTTATAAAACAATACGATACCTGCCAATTTAATTAAAAACTTTAAAATGACTGTTGTGTTCGAGTGCGATGTTATAATTTTGATAATTGTAATTTTTTTGTAGTTCTAAGAGAATATTGATGTAATTAATATATCTACGAACTGTTATGTACAGCAAGATAATTTGAGGTGCGATTAAAACTGCATTTGTGGAGGAATTGTGCCATTACCATTGATCAGTTCGAGCTGAATATAATGCCGGATTTACACAAAACTAAAACCGAAACTGATTTTGATATAGGCCAGAGGAATGCAAACTTTTACTGCTAAAGAGCCATATGGCAAAAACTTAACCCTTTTTAAGGTAAAGGCAGATTAGATGCCACCAAATAAAAATGACAATATTACCGTCTTAGTATGGGTATTGGTATATATGCTGCCATCAATTTTCCACTAATTTTCCTTTGATTGATGAATTTACAAAAAAATATTCCAACTAACATACTCAAATTTTATTTTCGTAACTTTCCTAGTTTCCTCAGCCTTATAAAGGGTTAAAGAAAACGAATAACATTCTCTATGTTCATATTGGTAGATTTTAAAAACTCTTATTTGTCGATTAAAATTAAACGCATGTCAGAGTTATTATTTGTTCATATGAAAATGTACAATTTTTTTTAAAGAAGTGTTTCCCAAATTATGGCCCACGCCCGACAGAGTGCAATTCGAGAATGTACTCGACACGAGTTTAACCACTTTCGCTCCGGGCCATTTAAATGCAATATGAGCTTTCTGTATTAAATTTACCGGAAAAAGTAGTCTTCTTTGTTAAACGTATGTATAATTTTAGTTTTTTAAGTGAACAATTAAATTTTTCAATTTTAAAAGTGATGTGTGTTTATAACTAAGGTGGGGCGTGGCACTGAAAGATTGGGAGACACTGGGTTAGTATTAAGAGCAGCCAATCATTATCAAGCATGCACGGGGTTAGATCCTATGACTCCCTAATAAGATCTCACCGATCGGCTATCTTTATATCGTATTTTTAGTTTCTATAATTCACTCTGTATCCTGTAAATCCGGTATTACGGCAAACTGTAAATTCAGAGCCCAGTATTTATATCCGTAGATGTTAAGTCGCCTTTGCTGTATTTATTCTGTTGTTAAGTGTACCTGACAACGCGAAATGCAGAATGTTCAAATGAGACAAATAAAACGAATACCCAAGAAATACGTTGTTTTCTTTATCACATTAAAATTTATACCTAAAATTTTAAACTATATCAATGACATTGAACACGAATTTGATTTAACTGCAGTGATACTGAACAAAAGTTTAATAATAACTGGATTAAAGTGAAGTTGCTCAAATGCTTTAACTGCAATTAGCTACGCACTAGGCTGCAATGTATAATATGAACTCTAATCAAATTGTATATTTTTTTCAAGGAGTATCCACCATTCTTACTGTTTCTGATATGAGTATAATTATTGTACTTAAAAAAAATCACTCCGTTCATTTATTTACAAATTAAATTAATTTTTTTAGATTTTCAAAAAAAAACTGAAAAATATAAAGAATTTGTCATCTACGGAGACCGGAGAAAGATCCTAAGCTCTCGGTGGTTAGGACTACAAAGTGAGGAACCTCCTTACAATACGTGCCGTCTCAAGCAACAAGCCTTCTGTATCCTGCCCCTAATCCAGCAACTAAGCGAGAGCCTCTTGAGATGTTGGTCGAGGCTCTTCGCTAGTAAACCGTTGACCGATACATCAATAGAAACAATTATTGTTGAGTCAATATTCCAAATTTAATGAGCTAGATCCAAATATTTAGTTAATATATCTTTTTCGGCTTTTATGAGATTATCGTCATGTGGCACAGTGATATCAACAATAATTGCCCGACGCGCTGACCGATCTACCAGAACTATATTAGTCATTGGCGTCAATATACCTGTCACTGATGATAGATCGGTCCCAGTAGAGCAGAATCATTTTTAATGATCATTTGTACTTAATATTATTAATATAATAAAAAATACTGGTGGTTTTAGTAGAAGTTTCGTCCCTCACACTTAGATATGGAAATTCTTCCAACTTCATACAAACAAGTAAATTACGTAAATTGAAAAGTTTAAAATATTTACTACGGCTTTTTCGCTAGTTCTTGTCAGTAAGGGCAACATTCTGACCCAATGGTTGGTTAATTAGTCGTATTAAGTTGAATCATTAACGTGTGTAGTGTTTGTGTATTGTGGTGGCAGTGGTCGAGGTTTGTGCATGTATTTTTACGAATCCTGCACTTATCGGGTATGAAAAAACGGATAGTCCACTATACATTTAGCACTATAATATATATTGTATATATTTTCTATATATAACTTAGATCTTTCGTCGAAATATTCTTTCCAGTGATAGTAAGCTAAATTTTTGAACTTTAAATGTTATTTAATAAGCTACCACTGATTCAGAACTTTGCTCCTACCGAGAAGAACTAGCAAAAAACTTGGTGAATACACTTTTTAAAAGGATGCATTTTTATTGATTATAAAAAAAGTAAGGTAACGGCCTGTTACTATCCCACTGCTGGGCATAGGCCTCCTGTCTCTGTTTTTGGAGAGCAGGATTGAAGCTAAGACTATTCAGCCAGATACCACACGGTGGGTCGACTTACCTTAGTCGCCTTTTACGACACCTCGGTAAGAAATGAGGGTGGTCTATTCTACTCAGCCGGATACCACACGGTGGGTCAACTAGCGTTAGTCGCCTCTTACGACACCTCGGTAAGAAAAGGTGGTCTATTCTACTCAGCCGGACACCACACGGCGGGTCGACGTACCTTACTCGCATTTTACGACAGTTCGGTAACAAATGAGGGTGGTCTATTCTACTCAGCCGGAGGTCTAGTTCATGATGACCCAGCTATTAACCCCGCATCTTAATGTACTGATGGTCACTGAAATGTTCACTGATTGATACCACGCTTCGTTTCTCTTTTCTGTCTTCATTCTTCAGGTGTTTTCAATTGTTTGAGTTTTCCAAAATGTTTCCTCGCGATGCGGTACTTGTTCAAGACGAGAGTCCTCTGCCAGCTCCATTTCGAAAGACGCTGTCGAAATACCCTCACAGTTATAATAGGTAAATAAAATATTCAAGTAAATAGTAACATTTTCATATAAGCCTATTTAACTTTTTTAATGGTTTTGCTTGGAATCGCAGTTTTGAACTACAACTTTGAACTACGAAACTTTTAGATTAGTTTTAAAACTTAAAAAGTTATTACATTCTCATTGCTGAGTGGACAATACATGCCCATAAGAGTTTTTTATCTGTAAGCAATTATTAGTTAATCTATGCAATAGTTAATGTCAAAACGCAGCTATGTTAGCCCTCTCTTCTGTTCCCACTGGGCGAGCAAATACGTCATTGACGAATAAAGATTTCAATAAAACCAATTATAACAAAATTTAAATTCAAATTCAAAATATTCTTTATTCAAGTAAACTTGTAAACAAGTGCTTTTTAATCGTAAACTTTACTGCTGGTTCGGAAAGCTGTTCCTACCGAGAAGAGCCAGCAAGAAACTCGGCGGTTGCTGTTATTAAAATATAAATCTTAGAACTAGTTACATTTATTTATTACTGTCTTGTACAGGGTAGAAGCGCACCTATATCCACACATCCTTATCATCTAAGTAATCTTCAATAGTATAGTAGGCTTTCTGTATCAGCCTCTTTTTAACAGTGGTTTTAAACTGCTGTAATGGCATGACCAAAATTGATTTCGGAATTTTATTATAGAATCTTATACCCAAACCCACAAACGATTTACGTACTTTTGCAAGGCGCAAAGCAGGAGTCGCAATCTTATGTCGGTTCCTACTTTGTCTATTATATACATCACCTATCGTTTTATAATTCTTTATATTTTTATGTACAAAAATTACATTGTTTAAAATATACTGTGAAGCAAATGTAAGAATACCTATTTACACTAGATGTAGCATTTTATTTCTATAAAATAAATCCGTCCGCTACACTGAGCCGGGCCTCTTCTTTCCTTCAAAACAAGTATAGTACGCGGCAAAAAATAATGCACATCGAGGCTCAGAGAGAGAAATCCGCTAGATTCTGCTTCATAGAGCATTGTCTCTGTCGCACAGACTGACGAACTCGTGTGAAACGTCACATACTAAGTGAGTGACAGTGACAGCGCTCTACGAAACCGAACTTGCCGGCTGTTTCGTTCTGAGTTCACGATGTACATTATTTATCGCCAGGTACTATATTTAAGCTGACATTTGTCACGCCGCGTCAATACCAACTGGCCGGTTACATATATTTTAGGATTTCTCTAGGGATTCACAAGTTTCATCACCATAAAGTTCATGATATAGTCAATATGTTGGTCTCACAGGAGGCACCCTGATAACGATGTTTCCTGACGCTAGTAGATATTCAAATTCAAGTTAGTCTTTATTCAATAAAACAAGTGCTTTTGAATCGCCAACTCTACTGCTGGTTCAGAAAGCTGTTCCTACCGAAAAGAGCCGGCAAAAAACTTGGCGGTTGCTTGTTACATTCTGTTACATCTTGTTACTAGTTACATTTAGTCAATACTATCTTATACAGGGTCCAGGAATCCACTAATTCTTATATATTATTATATAAATCTTCAATAGTATAGTAGGCTTTCTGTATTAGCCTTTTTTTTATAGAAAAACGCATTTAGTTCGACAATGCTACTGCGCTCGCTCGTTTCGCCCGACGACGACGTAAAAGCTATTAAGATAGCAAGAAGTCATTTCGAAACAATGAACAGTATCTGAAATTGTATTTTAAATGCGAAAGTCATCCTACTAGAATAAGAAATGAAATTATTTCTTCAGCCGAGGGTATAATTAAAGCCTAATCGCCTAATATATAGGATAATATCTCGTTTTTAAATCATAAATCGTTAAAGACAAAGGCATAGTAAAAGTTGTTACAACGTGTTTCAAATACAACCTCCTTCAATTAATTAGGTCAATAACATAAAAAAACCAAAAGTAATAATAAAAAATATTTTGCTATAATTCGCGATACAGTAACTAGAAAATATATATAGTGCTAAATATATAGTGGACTATCCGTTTTTTCATACCCGATACGTGCAGGATTCGTAAAAACACATACACAAACCTCCACCACTGCCACCACAATACACAAGCACTACACACGTTCACTATCACAAACTCAACAATCGTTTCGCCCGCAACCGAAGCATCATCAGGAGATAGACTTTACGACAAAATCGCAAAGCTTTGCGATTGTTGAGTTTGTTTCATCATTCAATTCATTTGCGTTTAAAATTTGCTTACATCGATTGGGAAACGTAAAGGATAAGGGTTAAACATAGAAAAAAAATAGCCAACAAACAGTCAATATTTATTCATGCACGAACAAGTTACTGGTGAAACTAAAAACTAACATCAGTCATTGAAACGAAAAACTCTAACCTCTACCAAAACACTAGCCAGCAAAATCTAATCTTAAAGTTCCAACACATCCCGTTAAACATATTGCATGACAAATTACTTGAACTATTAAAGCACAAGTTTTTTAATTCAAATAAACTATAGCACAACCTTAAAGTAAAAAAAAATAGCAATTTTATTATTTGATATTCATTTATGTGGATTAAATCATGTTTCTTCAATTAAAGCTTTAACAAATATTTATCAGTAACAACATTAGGTTTAAAAGTATTCTGTCTCTATTTAAAAAGGTAAGTAGGAAAATCTCAATTTTCATTCTCATAATATGTATTACAATAACTAATCTTTAATTTGAACTAGCTATTGTTAACCCGCGAATTTGAAAATACAAAACTATAGCAAAATCATATTTTTATTGAAACCGAAATAAAATAACTTATATTAACCACTTTACTACCAAAAAACGAAACTATTATAACATATAACAAAGGAACAATAATATCCATTCACATGCATCGAATCAGATGTTATTAACGTCCCGCAAAAAAATTACCAAATAACCTCATCTAGTTTTTTTCAAAATAACTTAGCTTTATTTTAATACTAGTTTTTGCCCTCGGCTTCGCCCGCGTGGAATTTGCTCTGCCACAATATCTAATTTTATTAAATTTATGATTCACAATTTTCGTCATAGTGGCTTCCACATAAAAGATAGATATATGCTGTCGCGGACTTTTATTTAGAATGATTAAAGACAATCAATACTACGGTACATCATCTTTGTGTAACTCTAATGGTTTAGGCAGCGTACGCCGAGATAGCTCTCAAAGGCCAGATTTTTTCCGACTTTATTGACATGTATTGTACATATTTTATAAAATCATTACAAATTGTAGTCTATATGTTATTCCGAAGTATAACCTATATAACCGTAAAGTTTCATCCAAATCTAATAGTTTTTCATTAAAGAGTAACAAACATCCATCCATACTCAGAAACTTTCGCATTTATAATATTAGTAGGATTACCGGACAGAATGATTTTCAAATATACAACCCATAAAATTTACACCTACACACTAACGGAATTAAATTAGTTAAAACGCATAATAGTTAAATGCAATTAATAAATGCTGCGTATTGAGCAATTATATTAAACTTTCATTCATACTAAAACTTAAAAAATCCACGAGAAGGAGCCAAATCATTATTTTAAACACAATAATTGAGCTCGATTAATGTCACTAATTTAACATTTAATAACAAGCTTGAATACGTGAGAGTCGGTTTTGTAATGGATTATAAAATCTATTTAATCGGTTTCGTTAATATTTAAATCTTGTGCAGGACATAGTATATATGAGGAGAGATTAAATCATGTCATCAAACGAGGGTAGAATATGAATAATGGATATGAGTAGAACGCCATTTGGTATCCGGCTGCATAGAATAGACCACCCTCCTTTCTTACCGAGGTGTCGTAAGAGGCGACTAAGGTATGTGCCGTGTGGTATCCGGCAGAATAGAATAGCCACCCTCCTTTCTTACCGAGGTGTAGTAAGAGGCGACTAAGGTATACGCCGTGTGGTATCCGGCTGCATAGAATAGACCACCCTCCTTTCTTACCGAGGTGTCGTAAAAGGCGACTAAGGTATGTGCCGTGTGGTATCCGGCTGCATAGAATAGACCACCTTGATTTCTTACCGAGGTGTCGTAAAAGGGAACTACAGTAATTTGACGTCAGGCAGGCGGCCGGTCGTAAAATACGTAGGCAAATCATGTGACATGTTTGTAACATGATGCCGACCCCACTTAGAGTGGGATAAGGGCAGGTAAATGAAATGAATGGATATGATTAGAGAGGCCGAGAAAGATATGGTTGCATTGTCTAAGTTATGAAATGCATATAAGAGGAGTAGCCAGAGTAGAAGAATGATAGAGAATGGAAGAGAAAATCTCTGCCGACTCTATTTAGTGTGGGATAAGAATAAACATAGTTATTTAACAGTCTAAATTTGAATTTTGAATATCTACAAATATTTTAGGTAATTTATAGGAACTTACCTACCTACAATTAAAGCAAATTATTTTCATAGTAACCGAAGAAATGTAAGTTACTTAAACAAAAAATAACAAATGAAAATATTTTATGATATATCAACTCTTTTTTTTCATCACGCATTAAAAAAAGCCGTTATTAGAAATTCCAGAATGTTCACAAAATAAGAATTAAAAATTAAAATAAATAATAATTTATATATTATTACATATTATAACGTTTATACTCATAGCTGCTGCTGTTAAATTCAATCAAGGTTTTAACTAAGAATATTATAACGAGTTAAAAATAATTCAAAACTAAAATTAATAAGCGATAAAAAAGGATTAAAAAATTTAACTCAAACGTAAATTTGAAGGTCGATGTAAACACAAAAGTAATAATAAAATTATTTTGCTATAATCCGCGATACAGTAAATAGAAAATATATATAGTGTTAAATGTATAGAGGACTAATCGTATTTTCATACCCGATACGTGCAGAATTCGTAAAAACACATGCAAAAATCCGAATACGAATCCTAGTCCACAATACATTTAACACTATATATATTTTCTATTTACTGTATCGCGGATTATAGCAAAATAATTTTATTATTACTTTAATATTATGGATCTCCGCAAAGTAACGCCTAATTCTATAAATTATATAAATTATTTGTCGTTGTAAATTTTGTGCTGTACCGCGTGTATTAAACAAATTAACAATTGAACTAGTCCGCAATAACACAATGGCATGCAATCGTCCGTTAAAGCTATAACGAGTCCAAACATGTTCTCAGCTGATGGAACATGTCGCGATCAACGTCAGTTGTCGTCTTCCTCATTCTCAAACATGTCGTTGTAATCCTGCGAGTGCTCGTAACTTCTCATGTCCTGAACAAACAAACGATGATTTATAGAAGTAGGCATTCATCATTCTCCTGCCCTTATCTCACTCTAAGTGGTGTCAGCACAACATGTTGTCATGTTGTCAACATGATTTGGCTACGTATTGTACGACCGGCCGCCTGCCCGACGTCAACTTAACTTAGTCGCCTTTTACGACACTTCGGTAAGAAATGAGGGTGGTCTATTCTATGCAGCCGGATAACACACGGCATTTAACTTAGTCGCCTCTTACGACACCTTGGTAAGAAATGAGGGTGGTCTATTCTATGCAGCCGGATACCACACGGCATTTAACTTAGTCGCCTCTTACGACACCTCGGTAAGAAATGAGGGTGGTCTATTCTATGCAGCCGGATACCACACGGCATTTAACTTAGTCGCCTCTTACGACACCTCGGTAAGAAATGAGGGTGGTCTATTCTATGCAGCCGGATAACACACGGCATTTAACTTAGTCGCCTCTTACGACACCTTGGTAAGAAATGAGGGTGGTCTATTCTATGCAGCCGGATACCACACGGCATTTAACTTAGTCGCCTTTTACGAGACCTCGGTAAGAAATGAGGGTGGTCTATTCTATGCAGCCGGATAACACACGGCATTTAACTTAGTCGCCTCTTACGACACTTCGGTAAGAAATGAGGGGGGTCTATTCTATTTTGCCGGTTACCACACGGCATTATATACATTATAGAAGTAGGCATTATTTTGCGGAATTCCATAGTATAGAAGTTATTATAGAATTCATCATTCCCCTGTCCTTTTCACACAGTTCATCGCAATATTTTTCTTCCCTCAATAAAAAAAAAAAAACTGGGATCAAATTAGGTAAATCTCATATAGAGTAGCTCCACGCATCATCATGTGCGATCTCTTCAACACAATTTCCACCATACCGATATATACTATTTACCTAAACTATCCGGAAGTATTGTACTATCTTTAAGTGAAGACCGTACAAAAATCTGTTCAGTAGATTTTGAGAAAATCGATTACATACAGACAGACAGCTTTTTGGGACTTTGTTTTATAATAAGTATAGAAGTATTGCATTCATCATTCTCCTTTCCTTATCCTATTCTCAGTGAGGTCGCCACATGTTTTTCTCTTCCATTCTCTCCTATCATTTGTCAACTCTCGCGCTACTCCTTTTACATGCATATCATATTTCTCATACTTCACACAATCCAACCATCAAATTCAAATATTCTTTATTCAAGTAAACTTGTAAACAAGTGCTTTTGAATCGTCAACTTTACTGCTGGTTCGGAAAGATCCTACCGAGAAGAACCAGCAAAAAACTCGGCGGTTGCTCTTTTTAAAATATAAATCTTAGAACTAGTTACATTTATTTATTACTGTCTTGTACAGGGTAGAAGTGCATCTATATCCACCTATATCCATCTCTTTTTATACCTCCCTCTAGTCACGTATCAATTATTTTGCTATAATTCGCGTTTGTTAAGAGATTTTTATCTTAAATTAAATCTTTTTATTTATCTTAGATTAAATAGTAATCTTTAAGAAATTACTATTTAATCCTAAGTTTAGGATTCCAAACTGTGACAGCCCAGCGGTGAGACCGTGCGACTCTTTCGAGGGGAACACGAGTTCAAACATAGTAGTAACAGGCTGTAACATAGTAGTAGTAGGCATAGTAACAGGCTGTTACTTTACAGTTAGACAGTTACAATTTACTATAACTTATGCAGATGTCCTATTTCAATTTACACAAAACAAGCCTATAATCAACAAACCAAAGTAATGAGAATGAGCAAGATAGGTGGATATATTGATCACTATAATACGGTTAGCGTGCTGTGCCATTATCAGGTGTTTAAAAAAAAAAAAGTTAAAGTAGCGACCTGTTACAATCCCACTTTTGGGAATAGGCCTCTCTACGTATCTGGAGAGAAGAATTGGAGCTAAGACCTACCACGCTGCTCCAATTGATAGGTTACACATATCTCCAGAATTCTCTAGAGATATGCAGGTTTCCTCACGATGTTTTCCTTCACCGAAAGCGTGTGATAAATTGCAATTATCAATTAGACACATGAGTTTTAATAGAAAAACTTATTGGTGCCTGCTCGGGTTTGAACTCGTGTTCCCCTCGACTCGAAACTTGGCTCGAAAGAGTAGCACGGTCTCACCGCTGGGCTATCACAGCTTTTCAGGTGTTTGTGTTTATTCAATGCAAGTCCGACCAGTGGTGTAATCAGGTAACCAAAGGTCCTGAGCTAAATACAAAACTAGGGTCCGAAGGCACATACATGCGTTGATACGTTAGCCTCGTCCCATATCAGGGAAACGGCGTCAAGACCTGGAGCTGCGGCGGAAATGGCCGAATCCGGCAAGTAATTATCTCTCGTTGAGAGTTATATATTTGTGCCGTTTGCAAATTAGACCCTAGGACTATGGAGACAAAGTGCCCAAAAAAAAAATCCATTTCAACACCTCGGTTACGTCTTTAATTGACAAAAGGACTGGCTCCTTTTTCTCACAATGAATAAGTTTAGCGATTCAACGAGGGAACGCTGCCAACATTCTTGGGACCATTCCACGTGGGCATGATTTGTATAGTAGTAGCGTGTAAGTAATTTAAGATAACTTGTACATTTCTGCTTTGTTTTGTATTAAGTATAGTATAAACCGTGCGACTCTTTCGAGGGGAACACGAGTTCAAACCCGGGCAGGCACCAATGAGTTTTCTATTAAAACTCATGTGTCTAATTGGTAATTGCAATTTATCACACGCTTTTCGGTGAAGGAAAACATCGCGAGGAAACCTGCATATCTCTAGAGAATTCTGGAGGTATGTGTAACCTACCAATCCGCATTGGAGCAGCGTGGTAGGTCTTAGCTCCAGCCCTTCTCTCGAGAAACGGAGAGAGGAGGCCTATTCCCAGCAGTGGGATTGAAACAGGCCGCTACCATAGTATAAAAAGTCCAGCTACCAACCTGGAACATGCCGTTGGCAAGCGCGTAGCCCGTCATGGCGAGCGCCGCGAACAACGCTGCGAGCACCTTGTTCCGGGTCTCGTTGGGGAACTGCGCCCCGTGCTCCGACTGCGTGCCCTGGGACTGCTTCTTGTGGTGCCTGTTGTAGTCTGGAGGGAACCCAAAAAAACCAGCTGAACCCCTCATTCCAGAGCTGAGATAGCCGAACCGCGAGACCGTGAAACTCTTACTTTTTTTTCGAACTGACTGTATTCTGTTAGCCCTAATGGCTTTTACAGCGTCACCGGGCGGGACTGGCGAGCGCAGAAGCATCGCCTAAGTTGCGAAATGCAGGGAGTAGAGCGCAGAAGCTCTACTAGCACAAGTTGACTCACAGTGTGGTATCCGGTTGAGTAGAATAGACCACCCTCATTTCTTACTGAGGTGTCGTAATAGACGACTAAGGCAAGTTCACTCACAGTGTGGTATCCGGTTGAGTAGAATAGACCACCCTCATTTATTACTGAGGTGTCGTAAAAGACGACTAAGGCAAGTTGACTCACAGTGTGGTATCCGGTTGAGTAGAATAGACCACCCTCATTTATTACTGAGGTGTCGTAAAAAACGACTAAGGCAAGTTGAGTCACAGTGTGGTATCCGGTTGAGTAAAATAGACCACCCTCATTTCTTACTGAGGTGTCGTAAAAGACGACTAAGGCAAGTTGACTCACAGTGTGGTATCCGGTTGAGTAGAATAGACCACCCTCATTTCTTACTGAGGTGTCGTAATAGACGACTAAGGCAAGTTGACTCACAGTGTGGTATCCGGTTGAGTAGAATAGACCACCCTCATTTCTTACTGAGGTGTCGTAAAAGACGACTAAGGCAACGACTCACAGCGTGGTATCCGGTTGAGTAAAATAGACCACTCTCATTTCTTACTGAGGTGTCGTAAAAGACGACTAAGGCAAGTTGACTCACAGTGTGGTATCCGGTTGAGTAGAATAGACCACCCTCATTTCTTACTGAGGTATCGTTAAAGACGACTAAGGCAAGTTGACTCACAGTGTGGTATCCGGTTGAGTAGAATAGACCACCCTCATTTCTTACTGAGGTGTCGTAATAGACGACTAAGGCAAGTTGACTCACACTGTGGTATCCGGTTGAGTAGAATAGACCACCCTCATTTCTTACTGAGGTGTCGTAAAAGACGACTAAGGCAACGACTCACAGCGTGGTATCCGGTTGAGTAAAATAGACCACTCTCATTTCTTACTGAGGTGTCGTAAAAGACGACTAAGGCAAGTTGACTCACAGTAGGTATCCGGTTGAGTAGAATAGACCACCCTCATTTCTTACTGAGGTGTCGTAAAAGACGACTAAGGCAACTTGACTCACAGTGTGGTATCCGGTTGAGTAAAATAGACCACCCTCATTTCTTACCGAGGTGTCATAACAGGCGACTAAGGTAGTTGCCATGTGGTATCCGCTTGAGTAAAATAGACCACCCTCTTTCTTACCGAGGGCTCGTAAAACACGACTAAGGTTAGTTGACGGCAGACAAGCGGCCGGTCGCATAATACGTAGCCAAATGATGTGACATGTTTGTAACATCTTGTGCCGACCCCACTTAGAGTAGGATAAGGGCAGGAGGATAATGATGATGTATTCATTTATTTTATTTATAAACTTTATTGTTCAACTACAATTTATGCATCTACAAATAATTGCACAAAAGGCCGGCTTAATGCTTTAACCCTTTAGGTAAAGGCAGAATAGATGCCACCAAATAAAAATGTTTATATTATCCTCTTAGTATGGGTATTGACATATATATAAGTCACCAAATTTTCCACTGATTTCTCAAAAAATCTCAAAAATTCACAAAAAAAATACTTAAATTTTATTTTCGTAACCTTCCTAATCTTCTTGGCCTTATAAAGGGTTAAGTATTATCTTCCAACCAACCAGCCAACCCAACCAAGAAAATGTATAGTGTACTATCCGTTTTTTCATACTCGATACATGCAGGATTCGTAAAAACACATGCACAATCCTCCACCACAATACACAAGCACTACACACGTTCACTATCACAAACTCAACAATCGTTTCGCCCCGATTTAGGTCTGTAAGGAATATTAAACAGTATTTTTCAAAACTGAACAGAATTTTATTTATTTAATGTTTTCAATACATACACACACACAGAATTCGCAAGCAAATAACGAAAACCACTGTAGTTTTATTTTATAATTGATAATTGCAATTTATCACACGCTTTTCGGTGAAGGAAAACATGGTGAGGAAACCTGCATATCACTAGAGAAATCTGCAGATATGTGTAACCTACCAATCCGCATTGGAGCAGCGTGGTAGGTCTTAGCTCCAACCCTTCTCTCCAGAAACGGAGAGAGGAGGCCTATACCCAGCAGTGGGATTGTAACACCTAACTCTATAAATTATTATTTTTTTAAATTCACTAACCATCAGCGACGTTTCTGAAATTCTTCTGGCTGATCCTCGCAACGAATTTGCTCAAATTCACTATTCCTTTGACGTGGTTGGAGAGCGTGCCGTTGGGGAAGGGCGCCTTTGCGAGCGGCGCGAGGTACGCGAACACTATAGCATCGAACGACGACGGCCTGCTGCCGAAGAAATACTCGCTCTCCCCGAGCCTGTCCGAGAGGGTCTTCAGACATTTCTCGGCTTCATTGTAAATCTAGAAGAAACAAGTGTTACAACAATTGGCAGAAACACTAAATGTCATCAGCAAACAGCTGGACTCCTTGGCGATGCGTAGAAACGTATCTTCACTGTGCGTTTTCTACCGCATCTTTCACGGGTAGTGTTCCAGTGAGCTACACGACCTGATTCCTGCCGCTAAATTCCATAACCGCACTGTACGTCACAGGTTAAAATATCATACTTACCATCTGGATTCGTGGCTATCCATCGGTTCTCCTCAAACATCGGCATTAATTTATTACTATCTTCTTCTTTCTCAACCGATGGAAGTCGACTACTGGACATAAGTCTCTTGACGCGATCTCCACAACACACGATCTAATACCGCTTGGATTCAGCGGCTCGCCGCGACCTTTTAGAGGTCGTTAGTCCATCCCGTAGGGGGTCTACTAACATTGCGTTTTTCCGGTGCGGGGTCGCCATTCAAACACCTTGAGACCCCAACGCCCATCGGTTTTCCGCACTTTGTGCGCACACTCCGCAATTTATCACTACAATGGCAACTTATTCAAGCCCTACTATTTCATATAATATAATATATATAATATAATATACTATAGTGTACTGACGTACGCCGTATGGTGTCCGGCAGAATAGAATAGACCACCCTCCTTTCTTACCGCGGTGTCGTAAGAGGCGACTAAGGTATTGGCCGTGTGGTATCCGGCTGCATAGAATAGACCACTCTCATTTCTTACCGAGGTGTCTCAAAAGGCGACTAAGGTAAATCAATCCACCGTGTAGTATCCGGCTGAGTAGAATAGACCTTACCAAGTAAGTTGAAGTCAGGCAGGCGGCCGGTCGTAAAATACGTGCCAAATCATGTTACAACAATTTTGTAACATGTTGTGACAATCCCTCTTAGAGGGGGATAAAGGCAGGAGAATGATGAATACAATAGTGTCAGTAGCTATTAAAGATTATAAAGCAATTTATTATTTGCACAGAGCAAGCATGAAAATCAGAAACTCTACACTTGAAATCAGTATATTATACAATTAACATATTAAATTTATGTACTCATAAAAAAAGTATAAAACATGACACAAAATACCACTTACAGTCTTTTCGATTTCTTTTAAATTAGTATGTTCACCGTACAAGGCATCTACCATCGCTCTAGCAGCACTCTGATACTTTGATGGATAGTAAAAATTGAAAGGTATCTGTAAAGCTCTAGCATATGCAGGTCTTGTGACGTCACTGTAGTTTTTCTCATCAACCCACCATGCATACTGATATGCGGGATAGAGTTTGTCTCTCAGATATTGTGTGAAAGCGCTTGCTTCTGCCGATTGCTTTTCGTTTAAGTGAACATCTGTACTATAATGCTGAAAAATATTAATAAATGCTAAATAATATGGATGAATGAATAGATAATTGATTTATTTACTACTTCACTACAATAGTTAAAGTTACAGTAGATAAAAAGTTTAAGGCTATCCCTATCGTGTGGTATCCGGCTGAGTAGAATATTTATTTTATTTTCTCTCTTTATTTTCAACACCACTTATTGCTAATACAAAAAATAGTATACAAAAAAAACAAATACAAAGCATTTAAAAAAAAACCATTAACATAAACTATATTAGTCAATAGATAAACAAATGTATACATTATATATCTATTAACTAATAAAGCTAACTACATAAAATATAACTAGGTAAAAATTAATAAGCACATGAGTGTGGTGTTAAAAAAAGTGATGCCACTTAGATACGCTGAGGCTCCAGACCTCCCTCACAAGAGACCTGCCAATGAACTGGCGAGGCTGTCCCCTAGGTAAGAAAGAGGTTGGTCTATTCTAATCAACCGGATACCACACGGTGGACAAATAAGACAAACAGACAAAGCTGTATCAGCACTAAACAATGTTTTAGGTAGGTATTTTTATTTCACTTTATGAGTCATTAAAGACACTCAGGATATAATTCCACATGTTGCGGTGTTGCAGCTAGTTAAATATATTATAATACAAATAAATTACAATTAATGTATAATCTTACCAAAGATTTTAGATAGTTTACAACATCTTCAAAGTTTGTCAGGACAGTTCTACCATCCCTCATAACTGGAAAAGTTCCTTTTGGTGTGAAAAAAGGGTTGTTCGCCTCACGAACTCTCACCGGAACGCCAATAAACTTCATATAAGTCTGGAAATATAGTAAAAATATTGTTGGGACCGGTCTCAACTACTGATAAGGTTAGTTTGTGTTTTTGACTTGCTTACCAAAACCTTAAGACATTCTAAGTCTATTGAGGCGAGTCCCCATTCTCCACGCCATATATCTAATTCTATACTAGCCATTATTTAAAATATAACTATCGTAAATAAAGTAAGACTTTTAATTTTTCTAACATTGCACAACAGATGATGGAGTTTATAGCATAGACTACGTTTAGTTTTCACCATAGATTACTAACTATGATAACTTTTACAGTGTTAAGTAAATGTATATTCTGTAGTTTAAAGAGTTTTTAAATAACTGTTTTTTGAAACCGTTTCTTTTCGTCTAATGTTTCATTTCGTTTTCCACAGAAGTATTTTTTGCCAAGTTCTACTACGGCCTTCGGTCATAGATTGGTACCAAAGACTAATTCACAGGACTAATTGCTACGACCAAAGACTATGAAAATTTAGTAGTTAGTAGTCTATGGTCAGCTATGCCGGTTTAAGCCTATTTTATTAAACAAGGAATTTTAATATTTATTGTTCAATAAATTATTAAATAATAAATATACTTTCTCATTGCGCTGACGACCTGTGCGCTAATTCTTGAAGGATAAATCCTAAAGTGGCTCTCAAAGATAAACCGGTTTGTTTTCACTTTTGATTTTTACGGCTTGTATAATTCCTTTTATTTATATTTAATAAAAGGCAACATGTCGGTTCAGTGGACATTTATAGCGGGATACCTGTACTTTGAAATTGGAGTAGTCATTTTGATGATGCTACCTTTATTCAGCCCCAGAAAGTGGTACAAATTCTACCGATCGAGGGTTTTCGAAATTTTCCACGAGAGAACCGCTGTTTATTTTTATGGGTGGTTGGGAATTCTGTGCCTATTTTTATTCGATTCCATTAGAGAAATCAGGAAATATTCCGTTGCTAGCGATTCTGGCCATTTACATTTGGCAAATGAAATGAAGGGAAGTGTTAAACTATTTAGAGCTCAACGAAACTTCTATATAACTGGATTTGCAATTTTTTTAGCATTCGTAATCCGAAGATTAATAACAATGATCATTATTCAGTATGAACTGGAGGTGAAAGCTCAACAAAGTATTAAACAAGCTGAAGATACATTAGCTCAAACAACAGTATTGGAAAATACTCGACAAGAAGAGTCTTCACAGCTGGAAGAAATTAAGAATAAATTGGAATTTACAGAAAGTTTACTGGAGGTACAGAAAGTAAAAGTTAAAGAACTTGAAGAAGAAGCTACTATGTGGAGACGTAAATATCAAGATATTAAGAAGACAATAAAGGATAATGAAGATTTTGAAAAGGTGCCGGATAATATTTAATTCTACTCTCAATGGATGTGGCTCTGTAAACTATCTAAATGCTGTTAATCAACTTCTTTGGTTGTTAAGAATATTCTGCAATATTTTTGTTGGTGCTTATACAATGTTAAATGTAGAAATTAGTAATTACTAAGTGATATAATTTAAAGTCATACTTAAGGAGATAAAGTAGATTGAATCACTATGTTAATACAAAATTATAATCAAAGTATTCTTTATTCAAATTAACTTATAAACAAGTGTTTTCGATTCATCAAGTCTTTTGTTGGCTAGTTATATATACACATTTTTATAATCTGCTATCTATATTTGACTCCTTTTAATAGTTATTTTCAGTGCTGTAATCTAAAAATATGTATGCTTGTTTTTATTTGTATTAGTTACTGAAATCTCATATTCAGCTTTGAACACAAATTGTATAAAAAATAAATACTAAAATGTAAGTGTAGAATAAAAAATGACATTTTAAAGTTAGCCTAAAAGCAGTTCTAAATTTTTTTGCATAACATTTTGCATACTTCTAAAAATATAAAATAATTTAACTATAGACTTCTAGACGTGTTGTGACCTTAATATGTGTAACCATTACAAATCATTAGTTGTACTTATGTAAAGAATCATGAGTTTCATAAATCATTAATATATAAAATATATAATAGTTTTTTTGATAATTGAATTATCTCATTATTTTCATTTGATTGGAGACTTCATTAGATCTTAAGTAGTTAAATGTTTCTAAAATATTTTTAGGTAATTTAAGAATGTCAATAAATTATACATGATATTATTGAAAGTGCCAAATGAACTAAATTTTATTAATCTGTGAATTTATTAGTCTTATTTTTACGTATTAAATACAATGAACTTAACATTACTTGTACTACTTTTATATTTTAATAATAACATTAACTTGTGATTTTTTTAATGTGTACCAAATGACTGAATACTGCTCTTAAATAAAGTTTTGTGAAATAAGGTTGTTTTTATATAACATCCAAAAATTAAATGTGTATATCCTTGTTTGCTTGCTTTTAAGAAGCTGTGTATCCAAGTAATGGTTTGTATTTTTTTATGGAATAGGAATTAAAATAATCTTTTTCATGCACTTTCAAATAGCCAATTATGAAAGGATCAATTAGATTTAATAAATCTACAACTGGTTTCGAATGTTGGGTACCTAGAAGAACCAGCAAGAAATTCAGCAGTCCACCAATCTTTTACAGTCAATCTTTTACACATTTCTAATTTACATAATTGAGGTGCAGTCTAGTACGAAGTTGCAAAGATTTTCTACCCCAGTGTAAGGGAAAGACAGGGTAACACTTCTAGTGAAACCAGATATAGTTTTAACGTGTTTTAATAAATATATTAATAATATTAAGTACAATAATAATACAATTTCGACACTATATTACAAAGAATAAAAGTCAGTTACAAATACCGCGGCCGTCCGGCGGTCCTAACATGCATAGCCATTATAGAGATTTCTTTTATTTTCGTATAGAGACAGGCTATACTTATTTCGTATTGCGGTAGCCCGATAGTTTCAAACTCATCCGGGAGCTACATTATAATGTTCGCGATTTTGTCGTAGAATATTTCTCATCCGGAAGCTACATTATAATGTTCGCGATTTTGTCGTAGAATATTTCTGGAATGCCTAGTACAGGTAACCTGCATGTTTACGCCTGCATGTTTATGGGACGTCATGACCCACCTTTGGGTCACACTTGACTGTTCCGTAGGGTGGCGTGACCCATCATATTTTAAGGTTCGCCATAATTGTAAAAACAAAACAGTTTAAGTAGACAATTGTACGAGAGTTATTTTACTTCTTACCAAAGGGTAAACATAAGTTCAGTTTGTTTTGAGAATATTTAAGGAGCCTTGAACAATGACTCCAAGAGTTCTGGCTCTGAGAGGTCCTTCTTGAACTGCTGCGCGATGTCTTGTATCAGGTGCCGCCGGCGGACGTGGGGCGGTTGGTACCTGGAGAGGAGATTTTACAAATTAGATTAAATTAAAATTATATAAAGCCAGCGGCTTCGCCCGCATGGAAATCAGTGTCACAAAGTTTTTTCCCGAATTGAAACTTTGGACATAAAAGTGGTTATTTTGAGTTAACCATAAGAGATAGAGACATGCTGTCGCGGACTTTTTTTTATAGTATTTTTGTAGATCTATAATTATTTTGTACATTACTTTAGTGTCTTTGCTGATACAGAAACAATAAAGTATTATATATAGCCTTCCGGATGAATAGCACAACCGTACGCGTAATAACAGCGTGTGCCTGCGGCTTCGCTCGCGTTGAAATTGAAATTTTTAACATAAAAGTAGTTATTGTGAAATAACCATAAGAGATAGAGACATGGGGTCTTTTTTTAGTAATTTTATAGTTCTACAATTCTCTAGTACGTTACTTTACTAGAGAATTGTCTCTAGTAAAGTATTTCTGTTGGTTTACGCGGCGCAAGCGACTGAAGCTCTCAGACAGTGAGTTTTTTTTTACAATCACGCGACCTTTTCAATATAATATACAAAAAACCGTTATATTAACTTAAACCTTCCGGAAGAATTGCACTATCTTTTAGTATAAACCGTAAAAAATTGGGTTAGTAGATTTTGAAAAAGGTGATCACATACAGAAAGACAGCTTTTAGAGATTTTGTTATATAGTATAGATCAGAGATTGGCAACGTTTTTAACGTAAAGGGTGAAATACTTAATTCAAAATTTATGGCCGGCGCCAAATATATTTTTGAAATATTTACATATATTAATAATACATGTTCTGTAGAATGTAGATTAGAATAGACAACCTTCATTTCTTACCGAGGTGTCGTAAAAGGCGACTAAGGTAAGTAGATCCCCGTGTGGTATCCGGCTGAGCAGAGTAGACCACCTTCATTTCTTACCGAGGTGTCGTAAAAGGCGACTAAGGTAAGCTGACCCACCGTGTGGTATCCAGCTGAGTAGAGTAGACCACCTTCATTTCTTACCGAGGTGTCGTAAAACGTAAAAGGTGACTACGGTAAGTCGACCGATTGTGTGGTATCCGGTTGAGTAGAATAGACCGCCCTCTTTCCTACCGAGGGTTCGGAAAATACGACAATAGTAAGTTGGCGTGAGGCAGGCGGCCGGTCGTAAAATACTTAGCCAAATTATATGACAACATATTTGTAACATTTGTTAGAGTGAGATAAAGGCAGAAAGATGATGATTAATAAAACATGTTCATTTTTAATTTCTTGTCTACATTTGTTTTGAATAAATTGAAGCGCGCGACGCGGCGCGACCGGCCGGATCAACGAACTTTATGCATGCGATTGTCGACGCGAGCGCCGATAGTTAGTAATGTTTCGAATACGATAAGGACAGGCCGCGTGCGCCTGTATACGGCTTTATTGTATATCGCACACGTGTAACTATGCGTTTCGGGTGTGGTTCTCAGATTTAGGGACGCGTTTAATCAGTGAAGCGTTTGAGAAGACGCGACCTTCCGCGGTTTTAGTACGCGTTGGGTTACTATTCCCCGATATAGGGACGATTCAATAACGTGTGACCTTACGAAGGTTGTGTGCACACCGGGTGTTATTTGTGTTATTTAACCGATATAGTGAAGTGTATACTCCGGGAGAAACAGACATTACGTGTCCGTGGAAGACTGCAGAGGCGAGCCAACGGTTTCGGGAATCGGCCGAGTACATACAATCACTCACACACGTACACATATACACGCAGTGATTCATGAGGCCGGACCGCATACAGCTGACAGCCGCATAAGGTAGGTTGAGACGCCGAGACGGCGGGCTCAGGCCTCGGAGGTTGTTTCATCCGCCCGCACGTTTGTGCGGAACAACATTAACAATAGTTTAAGTGCGCACTAAAATCTATTGCCGCGTTGCCGTTATAGATCTGATATAGACGATTACAAGTCAGTGTTGAGCCGTGCGCGGCGGGCCAGGAAGCGCGCGGCGCGGCGCAGGCAGTCGGGCAGCAGCCGCGGGGCCAGCAGCGCGCCGTCGGCCAGCACGCCCGCGCCCGCCGCGCCGCCCGCCCGCACTCGCACGAGCCCCGCGCGCACGCCGCTCGCGCACAGCACGCTGGTCTCGTGCCGCCGCCACGGGACGCCCGTCTCGCAGTATCGCACTAGCTCGTCTGCGAACATTTTTCGGCCAATCAATCAAAGAGCTGTGATAGCCCAGCGGTGAGACCGTGCGACTCTTTCGCTAACATTTCTAGAATATTCACGCACATTTAAAATTTGTTAATGTACGCCGTGTGGTATCCGGCAGAGTAGAATAGACCACCCTCATTTCTTACCGAGGTGTCGTAAAAGGCGAATAAGGTATGTGCCGTGTGGTGTCCGGCAGAATAGAATAGACCACCCTCCTTTATTACCGAGGTGCCGTAAGAGGCGACTAAGGTATGTGCCGTGTGGTATCCGGCTGATTAGAATAGACCACCCTCATTTCTTACCGAGGTGTCGTAAAAGGCGACAAAGGTAAGTTGACCCACCGTGTGGTATCCGGTTGAGTACAATAGACCACCCTCTTTCTTACCGAGGGGTCGTAAAATACGACTAAGGTAAGCTGGCGTCAGGCAGGCGGCCGGTCGTAAAATACGTAGCCAAATCATGTGACAACATGTTCGTAACATGTTGTGCCGACCCCACTTAGAGTGGGATAAGGGCAGGAGGATGATGATTTAAAATTTGTTAATGTTTGCTTGAGTGAGTCGAGCAGAGTAAACATTTGTGCCGCACACTGTGCATTCACAGTGCTACACAGTTCTGTACATTGGTGGAATTCCACCTTTTAAGCACATAACGACATAAATACTACAGCTGGGCGTTTTTTCCCAAAAACGTTATCAAAAACGCTTTCTTACTACGAACAAACGGTTTGTCGCGGAATTTTTGGGGATATCGATACGTTCTATAGAACATTTCTGTAGAACATTTTTTTGTTCTATCATCAATAGTTTCCAAGCGCACGCGATGAAAGATTTTTACGACTTAATTTTTACACCTTATTACAATTTTATTAGGAATCCCTATTTTTTTTATGTTTAGCAAGTATTAGCAGCAATGGTGAAAGAATTTTTGAAATCGGTCGAGTAGTTTTTGCGTGAAAACGTTACAAATATACATACACACAAAAAGATACAAATCTTTCCTCTTTATAATATTAGTATAGATTAATATATATATTAAGAATTATTTTTCACTTTTTATTTAATCAATATTTATTTTCAACTTTTTTTAATGCGATAGACTGTTAATTTTTCTTTTCATGTTATTTATTTATTTTAGTGTCATCGGTTTTTGATATAGGTACAAAGTTTATATTAAATTACGTTCAAAGTAGGTTAAAAAATGAGCTCAAAGCACTTAGTTACGTACCAACAATCATGCATACGTTTTATAGTTATTTACTACTTACCTATGGGCAAATTTAGATGGTCCTCGAAATCTTCCAGCCATATAATGAGAATCTTCGGTGTGAAATCTCTATTTCGTCTTCCGCTACCTGCGGGTGAAAAAAATTGATATCATATAGAACAAAGTTGCCGTTACATATCCTAAAAACACGTACAGTGGAAAAAACAATTGAAAATAAAATTGGGGCAAATAATTGGCACCCAAATGTTCAAATTCAGAATATTCTTTATTTAAGTAAACTTGTAAAAAACAATTGAATATTTTGGAACAATTAGAAATCATCAAGCATAACAATGGCACCCTCATTAACGATCAGATAAATGTTTCTTTTCACGTGTTCAGAGGTAAAGGTGGGGTTGAACCAACCACTATATAACAATGCTTGTTCGGATAACGCTTCGCTTTTCGATTTTGTCATGGAGTCTATCTCTTGATGATGCTTAGGTTGCGGGGCAAAACGATTGTTGAGTTTGTGCTAGTGAACGTGTGTCGTGCTTCTGTATTGTGGTGGCAGTGGTGGAGGTTTGTGCATGTGTTTTTACGAATCCTGCACGTATCGGGTATGAAAATACGGATAGTCCACTATACATTTAGCACTATATATATTTTCTATTTACTGTATCGCGGATTATAGCAAAATAATTTTATTATTACTTTTGTATTATGGATCTCCGCAAAGTAACGCCTATTTCTATAAATTATTTAAACTTGTAAACAAGTGCTTTTGAATCGTCAACTTTACAGCTGGTTCGGAATGTTCCTACCGAGAAGAGCCAGCAAGAAGCTACTTTAATTCTTATGACTAGTGGTAAGGTGGAACAGTAGTTATATCCACGCATTTTTATCATCTATATAATTCTCAATAATAGGGTTCTGTATCAGTTTCCCTTTAACAGTGTTTTTAAACTGCTGAAATGGTAATGTTACGTCGATTGCGTAATTTTATTATTGAATCTTACATAAAAACCCACAAACGACTTACGCACTTTTGCAAGCAAGAACCGCAAGATTATGTCGGTTCCTACTTTGTCTATTATATACATCGCAAATCTTTTTATTATTGTGTATATTCTTATGTACAAAATTTAAATAGCTAAAAGAATATTTTGGTCTAAGTACAGTAAGTTTTGAATTAAAACGTCTTTATTCTTCCTAATTCGTTCTTGATCGCTATTCGCAAACTGAACGTCGATGCGCGCGATACTAACTATTATATATAGAGTGAACCAATTTCGAGAATGTTCGCGACCGTTCACGAATCGTAGCGGGGATATAGAACACGATTCGTAAACAACGTGAATGTTCCAGAGAATAAGCGTGAAGCGAATGTGAAGTCTATGACTACAGTTTATGAACTTTTGCATGTTCGTAAACTGTCCCCTTCAAATTTGAACTCTATGACATATGCATTAAGAACACTTTTCGCATGTTCCTAACAGTATATATACTGGTAAATTTTAAACTTTCGCGATTCATACTTATTATTATATAAATAAACGGGTCATATCGCGGCAAAATCGAGTTACCTTTACAAGGTTCGACGTTTCGGCAAAGTTGCTTCCGCCATGGTCACGAACTGACTGACCCGTTTATTTATATAATAATAATTATATATACTGTTAGGAATGAAAGTTGGCAACACTATAATCGCGTGACCGATAGCAAGGAAGGGACTTGCCTTTGGAGGGAAAATTAGTTATAAAAGATGGAGTCCGCCATATTGAAGTCAGTCTTGTAGTAATACTCAACTCTTACGGTTATTAGCTTACGCTTACGCGTTCGGCTAGACCGGCTAGACCGTTCTGTTGGAATTTCGTTGTAAACGAAACTTGTACGATCGTAGATCGTATTGTAGATCGTGTTACAACCTGCCTTGGTTAAACAAGGAGGTGTAATTATTACTGTGTCGTTTTATTGTTAGTTAGGTAGATCCGCGAGTACCTAAATTAAGTGTTAATTGTTATTAGAATCTACCCTCATATTCGAGTGATTACTATAGTGGTGTTTGATGTTGTTCGGAGAGATCCGCACCTACCCACATTACGTTCCGTGTTAATAAAATCTAACCTCGAATAGTTAATATTCGCGATAAGAGTTATCACTGAGTTTCTTGCCAGTTCTTCTCAGTGGATAGTAGCGTTCCGAACTGGTGGTAGAATCGTGTAAGGTGGTAGAATCGTCCTGGCATAATAATTCCAAATTATACGAAACTTAACCTGTTAATACATGTTAGGCCAGTTACATATGTTGTAGCTGTATTTGTTGACTTGACTTGTCTTTGTTGACTTTGTGAGAAAGTTGAAATATTTAAATGAAATTCCTGACATTTCTAATAATACTATAAACAAATATATGGAGCTGAAAAAGTTTTCAGTCGTGTGGTCTAAAGAACACTTACCGGAAAGTGTGGGCGCGGGTCGGTCCAGCTCGAGCGACAGGGCGCGCGTCTTGTCGAGCCCACGGCGATCGGCTCGCTCGCACTCGCTCACGCTGCGCTCGTAGCCCACGGCCGTCCCACCGCTGGACACGTCCCACCACGACCCTCCAGCCTTCTCTGATCCAGACCTGGAAACAACTCTCCCACGTAATATGCTTTATTTATTTATTTCTCCTAAAAAAAAACTTTACATACAATCTTTATAGTATTACAAAAGTTAATGTTAAGAAATTAAAAAAGTTCAAAATCGGTTCACAACAGGATTCCCTGTATTTTAGGTCATCAAGCTTCAAGTTTCCAAGAAGAAAGGAATGTTTTTTGCTAAGTGAGATGAAAAGAACAACCAAGTTTCTTGCTGGCTCTAGACGGTATCGGCAACTTCCCGAACCAGCAGTAGACTTGACGATTCAAAGCACTTGTTCACAAGTGTTTTGAATAAAATGACTCGCCCGCCGGAGACGCGACCGGCGAAATCAAGGACGTTTTATGCATTCGATTGCTGACCGGAGCGGCCGACCGCTAGTTATCTTTCAAACACGACAGGAAGAAGCCGCGTGCGCCTGTACACGGCATTCCTTTATAATGCACATGTGTAATTTTGCGTTTTGGGTGTTATTCTCAGATTTAATGACGCGTTTAGCCAGTGAAGTGTTTGATAAGACGCGACCGTCCACGGTTTTGGTGCGCGTTGGATACTATTCCCCGATATAGGGACGACTCAATAACGTGTGACCTTACGAAGGTTGTGTGCACACCGGGTGTTATTCAGTCGATATAGTGAAGTGTATACTCAGGGAGAAACAGACATTATGTATCCGTGGAAGAGGCGAGCCAACGGTTTCGGAAATCGGCCAAGTACATACAAGCACACACACACACGTACACATATACACGCAGTGACTCATAAGGCCGGACCACATACAGCTAACGGCCGCATAAGGTAGGTTGAAACGCTGGGGCGTCGGGCCCAGGTCCCGGAGGTTGTTTCATACCTCCGCACGTTTGCGCGGAACAACAAGTTTACTTAAATCTATACTTATTATTAAACACATTCCCCAAAAGCTGTCTGTCTGTATGTGATAGATTTTCTCCAAACCTACTGAACGGATTTTTGTACGGTGTTTACTAAAAGATAGTGTAATTCTTTGGAAAGGGTTAGGTGAGTAGTACATTGCCGTTTTATGTAAATTGTGTTGAAGTGATCGCGCGGTTGTAAAAAAAAACTCTCATGATTTATTCGCGTGCGCCGCGTAAAGTATTTGAGAATTGTAGATCTTTAAAGATACTACATTAAAGTTTGGGGGAGCATGTTTCTATATCTTATGGTTAACTCAAAATAACTAATTTTATGTTCATTTTGTTTATTTCGCGAAATAATTTTGTAACGCGCAATTTACGCGCGGGTGACGCCGCTGGCAAATCTAGTAATGAATATTTTGAATTCGAATTAAGGAGTAAATTGCAATAACAAACCGTATACTCACTTGACGGATAGGCAGGAGCCGTCCACGTCGCACTTCATGCTATCAGCGGGGTCGTCACCGTCCACCAACTCGTGTCCCGACGGCACCACGAACGCGATCTCATCAGTGGAGTCCGACCAGTACAGGACCTGCCGTCACATTTATGAAGTGCGGCCTTGGTCATTGGCCATGCGATCGTTAAAGCGTCTAAACTTCGTACCTCTAGGTGTTAGCGAGTAACACCTAGAGGTGAGTCGTCGACGTCTTTTCCGTAAATGAAACGAGACCGTTTGTTTTGAATAAAATGACTCGCCCGCCGGAGGGGCGAGCGACGCGAGCGGGGACGTTTAGGCATTGGATTGCTACCAGAGCGGCCGACCGTTAGTTACTTTTCAAACACAATAGGGACAGGCCGCGTGCGCCTGTACACGGCATGCCTTTATAACGCACACGTGTAATTTTGCGTTTCGGGTGTTATTCTCAGATTTAGTGACGCGTTTAACCAGTGAAGTGTTTGATAAGACGCGACCGTCCACGGTTTTGGTGCGCGTTGGTTACTATTCCCCGATATAGGGACGATTCAATAACGTGTGACCTTACGAAGGTTGTGTGCACACCGGGTGTTATTTAGCCGATATAGTGAAGTGTATACTCAGGGAGAAACAGACATTACGTGTCCGTGGAAGAGTGCAGAGGCGAGCTAACGGTTTCGGGGATCGGCCAAGTACATACAAGCACACACACACACGTACACATATACACGCAGTGACTCACGAGGCCGGACCACATACAGCTAACGGCCGCATAAGGTAGGTTGAAACGCCGGGACGTCGGGCCCAGGTCCCGGAGGTTGTTTCATCCGTCCGCACGTTTGCGCGGAACACCGTTCATCGAACATGACCTACTAATTTACGAAGTAGTCTTTTTTTCGACTAGTTTACGACGTTCGCGTATGTCGTTTGCCGTCGGCTCGTTGACGGGACGAAGAATCACGGTATACGAAACAAACTGGTTTGTCGGAGCAACGTAAACTAGTTTAATAGTCGATGGACAAAAAACATTTTCCATGAACAGTTCGTTCGTTCAATGTATCAGAATGATATGTAAGGTTAATAATTTTAAAACAATTTTTAGGACAAACGTTTTAATTTATAATTATATTTTGTTAAATAAACTAAATAGAAATCATTTGATTAATATTATAGATTATTGAATGATATTATAGATTATAGAGGGACGGTACTAGGTGGAGTGGGGACAGTACGTTTTATGAAGTGTTACAGTGGAGACGAAAGTAAATTATAAAGTGTTAATATTGTGAGCAATAAATATATATAGTTGGAATTGTAAAGTAGGTTGTATTACTTTGTGCGGCCGTTCTTACAGATACAACACTAGAAGATCGCTTTTATTGATTGATTCGATTTTATTGATTACTTTGAATCATAATACGACCTTTGAATGACCTTGTGTTTTGGCATGTTATATGGCGGAAACTGTTTTTTTTTACTTGGCGATATAGGTGTTAATTTTTTTGTATCATACGCCCTTTCTTACATACGAATGCGCGCAAACTTTATCGATACATTGTGCGAGCTATTTTGACCCTCTCGGACGCACTAACTATACGACCGTAGCTTACGGTTGACCGACAGAGAATTGCATACGTATTAAATAAACTCTCTTGTTTGGATTGGTTTTTTATAAGTCCCCCGATAAGGCAAGCTATAGCTGAAGATATATAGGTTGGAACCAATGATACGCAAGAATATACCTCGAACCATACTACTTCGTTTTTAGGTTAAGGTTATTTCTCGTTTCGTCAGTCTTAATAGGGTACGGTCATTGATCTCTTTAAATTGTGTTTATATTTTAAAAAACGTTAACTAATTCCTGTGGCTAAAATACTTTGCTGAATGAACTATTTTTTTTAATGTAGGAAGCTGGGGTAACAAATGTCATATCGTCGGTACCACAGTGTAAGTTATTTGTCGCTCAGTAGATAAAATTCGACCATAAGCCATCATTCATCATCATAATTTTGATTGTGTTCGACATCCAGTAAGACTTAGGGCCGTGTGCGATTGTCCCATAAGTAACAGCCTCTTATCATCCCATTGCTGGGCATAGGCCTCCTTTCTGTTCTTTCCAGAGAAGGGTTTGAGCTATAGACCCACTAACAATGCAGATTGGTATATTAAACATACTTCCCGACTTCTCTGGAGATAATAATAATTCATAATTCGTTCCACTATGTTTAGATTTTCTTGCACTTCTTCTATCGTATTTAACTTTATTAAACGTTGTTATTTAAAAATTGTTCAATAGATTCGTTTAAATGCACAAAAGGACCTTCTTATCGCTTTGCTATTGTTCTCGCGGCGACTGGCAAACAGATATGGCGATCGCAGCTCCGGTCGCAAATCCGGCTCGAAGGACCATATGTTGTCGTTATAAGGGTGATTTTGCTGTGCACACTATTTACTGAGAATGAGCGACGTGTTGTTGCCTTAAGAATTTAAAAGATGCGTAAATGAACGAACATTCAAGTTTCCTCACGATGTTTTCCTGGGGTGTATAGGTATAGTCCCCGGCATTAAATAATGCACATCGATGTTTAGAACGAAACAGCCGGCCAGTTCGGTTTCGTAGAGCGCTGTCACTGCCACACAGTTAGTATCTGACGTTTCACACGGGTCCGTCAGTCTGTGCGACAGACAATGCTCTATATGAAGCAGAATCTAGCCGATTTCTCTCTCTTAGCCGCGTACCATAACTAAAATTAAAATTAATGTCGTATTATCGGTACCAAGCTGTATATAAGAAAATTAGTTTACAGATTACATTTACTGTTATTCGCCTACCTGTTCCCGTCCATCGTAAATGTTGGGCGTCATGGGGTGTTGGGGTGCTGGGGGCGGGGGGTCCGCTGGCAGTCGGGGCTGCGCGTCGTAGCTGGTGCGCACGTGCCCGCTCCATCCGGCGTGCCCGTGGATACGCACCGGAGTGCCTAGCCTGTTAAAAGGATGACACTGTACTACTGATGACATATGTTACAGGAGTAAGTCAGGATGCAGCAAGTAAAAGATCAGCCTCTGATCAGCTTTATTTTCTGCAACGATACACTCAAAACACACTCACTGACTAAAGACACTTACAGCTACTCCCTCCTTTTTTATCTCAAGAACAGCCCGCCAAAACTTAGACATTGAGAAACTATTTTATATCCTTATTTGTTTTATGCATCATTATATAATGTTTATTTGATTATAATATTTGCGTATTTTATTATTAGCCTATATTTAATAATCGACGATAGTATTTATATATAAAGGTGCGCCACCGGAAGTTTGTAGACTATGGCGCGTTATGCGCGTTGGTGGTATTCAACACATATTATTAGACACATTTAGAATTAAATTAAGAGACAATAGAAAAGCAAAAGCTATCTTTTGTGTCAATGAACAGGGCGCATAGTACGAAGAACCTATGGGCGCTAAAGCCGTAAGATGTTAATTTCGCGATCTCGCATTGGAAAACGCGGAATTGGTAGACTAAACTGAGTGGTTGCTAAAATCAAAACATCGCAAGATTTTGTGACGCAGAAATAAGACTAGGTAGTAAAGAAAACGTACATAAAAATATAGCTGAATTTAAAAACAGCTATTCTCGCAACTCGCGCGTTAATAGGCATTAAGATGGGCACCGTGGAATAAGAGTTATCTGAAGGTACGATTTAGTTGAATCAAATTGGAAGTTGGAAAATTTCGTAATTCCTTTTCCATAAAAAAAATACTTTTCTTTATTTTTTCCTCGTATTATTCTGCTATACGGGGTCTGCTTTTCCAATCATGCGGCGTTATTAATCTCAGCAGTAAGCATCTTCTTTGAAAGGTCCTAAATTCCTCATGTCCCTTTGGATGTCGTCAACCAGGTGGTCAGCGGCCTTACTCTTTACGTTTTTCCTGTAGGTATTGTGAGACACTTTTTACTTTGTGATCATCAGGCTTTCTCGTGACGTGACCGTACCATCTTCCGTTAGTTTGTCGGTAATGAAAAAAAACACATTAACATTTTTAAATTAAAAACGCGTAGCAAGCATTTATGTGCGCACGTATGATTAGACTGTTATAAATGTGGGTCTCTAATGTCCCTCTGCTATTATTTTGTTGGACACTCGCAATCACAAGCCTGTCTATGGCTCCCCTTCTATATGTTCTGTTTTGTTATAAGAATGTCTTCAGAGTTTAGCGAAGTCCGAGTGTCCATCTTACTTTATAATAGTTTTATTCGTAGCAGATTGGAATTCGGTGCGTTTATTTGGGATCCATACGAAAGTAAATAAATCAAATTGAAAAATACAACGTAAGTTTGCGAGATATTTATATAAGAGAATGTACGGTTTCTATCCTTATCTTTATCCGTCGTCGTTCGTTATTGGTATGGTCGGGCTCAATACTCTGGCGTACAGGAGGAAAATACAGTCCATAATGCATTATTATGAGTTGTTGCATAATAGGATAGACGATCTGTCTACCCTCAGCCGGGCCGGCCTGGAGGTACCGCAGCGACACAGTTGCGGCACAGAGGGAGCTGTACCTTACCTGTACCTTTTTGATTAATATGTTACGTTATGTACTGTTTGCCTGTACACTAAAAAGAATTTATCGCAAATGTTGGCCATATAATAGCCGTGTGGTATAAAATAGAATAGACCACCCTCCTTTCTTACCGAGGTGTCGTAAGAGCCAACTAAGGTAAATGCCCTGTGGTATCCGGCTGCATAGAATAGAGAACCCTCATTTCTTATCGAGGTGTCGTAAGAGGCAACTAAGGTAAATGCCGTGGGGTATCCGGCTGCATAGAATAGACCACCCTCATTTCTTACCGAGGAGTCGTAAAAGACTAAGGATGACGTCAGGCAGGCGGCCGGTCTTAAAATACGTAGCCAAATCATATGAAAACATGTATGAAACATGTTGTGCCGACCCCACTTAGAGTGGGATAAGGGCAGGAGAATGATGACGATGTTGGCCATATAAGTTTTAACTTTACCATTGCTTTACCAACGCACGGCAGCTGCTCCGACTCAGCGGGTTATTGCGCAAATCAATGAGCTACTAAGCAGATTTCGAGATGCCGATCTTTTCACATATAACGATCAGAATTTTTTAAAGATCGTTATGTGCTATTTAGATAGTAACTAATGTAAGAAATGTATTGTAATTGTTTTGAATAAAATGACGCGCGCGACGCGACCGGCGGGATCAACGACCTTTTTATGCATTCGATTGCTGACGCGAGCGGCCGACAGTTAGTGACGTTTCGAATAGGATAAGGACAGGCCGCGTGCGCCTGTATACGGCATCCCTTTTCTAACGCACACGTGTAATTTTGCGTTTCGGGTGTTATTCTCAATAGTGACACGACTTTGAAGTTGACACGACAGTGAAGCGTTTGAGAAGACGCGACCGTTCACGGTTTTAGTGCGCGTTGGGTTACTATTCCCCGATATAGGGACGATTCAATGACGTGTGACCTTACGAAGGTTGTGTGCACACCGGGTGTTATTTAACCGATATAGTGGTAGATTGCAGAGGCGAGCCAACGGTTTCGGGAATCGGCCAAGTACATACAAGCATACACACACACGTACACATATACACGCAGTGACTCATGAGGCCGGACCGCATACAGCTGACGGCCGCATAAGGTAGGTTGAGACGCCGAGACGACGGGCCCAGGTCCCGGAGGTTGTTTCATGTTTTCACGTCCGCACGTTTGCGCGGAACAGTAATGTATATCATGTATGCGTTTTAGCTATAAGTGTATATGTAATGAATGAATAAATAAATAAATAAATATTGTACAATAACTGTGAAACGGGCACTCACCCGCGCAGCATCCTGACGAAGGCGGGCGAGAGGCTGTCGCTGTTCGCGTTGGCCACGATGTCGGCTGCGCTGCGCTGCCCGGCACGCACGTACAGCACGTGCACCGTCAGCGCGGCGCGGCTGCCCGTCGCGTCCAGCTTGCGCAGCGCCAGCGCGAACCCCGGCGCCGAGCTGTCCAGGGCGGTCAAGCGGGGCAGCGTGCCCTGGAACGAAGCGACGATTCTGTTATAGCGGCCCCGTTCCAAATCTTACACTCCTATCAAATTCAAATTCAAAATATTCTTTATTCAAATAAACTTGTAAACAAGTGCTTTTGAATCGTCGAGTCTATTGCTGGTTTGGAAAGCCGTCCTACCGAGAAGAGCCAGCAAGAAACTCGGTGGAGCTCTTTTAAAAAAAAAGATTTATTTAATACTAATTACATTTTGTCATAGCTATCCTGCACAAGGTCAAAGAGCAGCTATATCCACGCATTCTTATCATCAATGTAAGCCTCCACGGTATAATAGGCTTTCTGTATCAGCCACTTTTTAACAGTATTTTTAAATTGCTGTAATGGCAAAGTTAAAATTGATTGTGGAATTTTGTTATAGAATCTTATACCCAAACCCACAAACGACTTACGTACTCTTACAAGGCGTAAAGCAGGAGCCGCAAGCTTATGTCGGTTCCTACTTTGTCTATTATATACATCGCCAATCTTTTTATAATTATGTATATTTTTATGCACAAAAATCAAATTGCTAAAAATATACTGTGAAGCTAACGTAAGAATACCTGTTTCCTTAAACTTCTCTCGCGTATCCGTTGTGTCATGCCAGATCAAAAAAAAAGTAAAGTAGCGGCCTTTTACAATCCCACTGCTGGGAATAGGTCTCCTCTCTCCGAGTCTGGAGAGAAGGGTCGGAGCTAAGACCAACCACGCTGCTCCAATGCGGATTGTTAGGTTACGCATATCTCCAGAATTCTCTAGAGATATGCAGGTTTCCTCACGATGTTTTCCTTCACCGAAAAGCGTGTGATTAATTGCAATTATCAATTAAACATTTGCGTTTAACTTGATCTGGCAAATTGATAATTGCCAGGTCAAGTTAAACGCAAATGTTTCATTAATTTATTTTATTTTATTAGACACAAAACTGTTCACAACACGATTATAAACTAAAATGTATACATATTTTTCAAATTTATAATGAAGTTGCTTACCAAAACTTGTATGTTTATGTTCTAAAGAAGGAAATTAAAACATGTTGCAATGAAAAACTAATTCTAAATGAATGCTAAGTTATATAATGTAGTAACCTCAATAAATTGGAAAAAAAACAGATATTTGATATTAATAATTAAGTAAAACAATTACAATTATAAACTATTAAACAGCACTACGAGAAGCAACACAACATTTTACAATCCTTTTAAATTTGCCACGCGGGCATAACCAGGAAGAAAGTATCGTAATAAACTTTGAAAAATTGTATCGTAACACTAAATAATCTGTCTTGTCTATCAATAGACGCCCACTGCTGGACTGCACTGCTGCTGTCTATTCGAAAGACTTCCATAAAACTCCCATCTTGCGCCGCCTGGATCTAGCGGCTCCCGCGTTTCCCGCTGCGGGATCGCCATTCAAGCACCTTGATACTACAAAGTCCATCGGTTCTTTAAACTATGTGCCACGCCCATTTTTACTTCAGTGTCGCGACCCGTTGAGCTATGTCGGTAACTTTGGTCCTTTTAAGGTCTCCTTTTTGATTTCATTCATTTTTTCTTTCTTCGATCTTTTGATCACATAGTTATCTATGTGACCAAAAGATCGGAAAAAACGGAAAAAGCTAGTAAGAGTATATACTCCAAGAATAGTTTTTTCCGTCGCCCGCTGAGCGACTCTGAGCTTTCTTATGAAGCCCATATTTAGAGACCAAATCTCCGATCCATACACCATCACTGGCAACACACACTTTTCGAAGATTTCGGTTTTTAAGCAATGAGGAATTTTCGATGAACAGATCTCGCGTAGCTTCCCGAACGCTGCCCATCCGAGTAACTAAATACGTAGAGTTCAAATCGCTTGACATTACTTTGGAACTCGGAATGACTCGAGTTTAATCGAGAAATAGATCTTTCTCAATCTAAATCTTCTATAATAAAATTTACAAACTATCTACATTAACTTTACCTTTACAGCAGTTTGAAAGTACTATTAAAAAAAGGCTAATTCAGAAAGCCTATTATACTATTGAAGATTACCTAGACGATAAGAATGCGTGGATATAGCTTTTCTTCAACCCTGTACAAGACATTTATAACTATATGTAACTAGTGATAAAAATTATTGTTTGAAAAGAGCAACCGCCGAGTTTCTTGCTGGTTCTTCTCGGTAGGAACAGCTTTCCGAACCAGCAGTAGATGTTGACGATTTAAAAGCACTTGTTTACAAGTTTACTTGAATAAAGAATATTTTGAATTTGAATTTGAATCGATTACTTCACTTTTTTAAGGTTCATTTATTCTTTATGACATCATATATAATAGAGTAAGCTTCAGTTGTACCAAATTTTATCTATATTAGTTTTAGCGGTTAAGCCTTGAAAATATCAGTCATTTTTATTAATTAATTTTAATATTAAGTAATTTTATTAGATAAGGACAAAACTCTTATTGTACAGAAAATAATAATTTATATTTAAGCATTGTAAGTACAGAAGTTAGATATCCATCTCACCTTTTTATCTCCACCGATGTTCAAATATCCAAAATGTGACAGGAACAATCTTGCCGTTTGGAACTCGGTAACAGGCTCAGGCGGAATGTATTCTTCGGGAACCTTTGGAAAATCGAAAAATTATCATTATTAATTATCTTCCGTTAAAAGAATTTGTGAACTGTTACACTTCACTCTTTGTTACACTTCACTATTGTAGACACATTGAACGCTGACTAGAATAGATCCAACTGGCTTATTTACAACCTTTGTTGTTTGCATTCCCGTTTCCGTTTTATGAAACAAATGACATTTGACTACTTCCGTCTCCCACAAATTATTAAATTATTCCTATTAATTGATTTATAGAAGCAGGCGTTACTTTGCGGAATTCCATATTACAAGCAATACAACAGAACTAACTACTTTGCTATAATCCGCACGGGTTAAGTGAATGCATGCAAAGCCAATGTGTATGAAGCAGGCAAAATCTACGCACCTTATACATGCAGGACCAGTCACCACATGCACCCCAAGGCGCAATTCACCAGCAACAACGCACACAAAAGCAGCACACACACCCACCACCACAATCTCGACGATCGTTTCGCCCCGAAACCGAAGCATCATCAGGAGGATAGGCTCCACGACAAAAATCGTACTGTACGATGCATGTATAAGGTCCTGCATGTATAAGGTGCGTAGATTTTGCCTGCTTCATACACATTGGCTTTGCATGCATTCACTTAACCCGTGCGGATTATGGCAAAGTAGTTAGTTCTGTTGTATTGCTTATTCCTAGTAATTGTTTCTTATTACTTAATCACACAATGGTAAATGTATTTAAGAGTATTTATAAGTATTTATAATTTAACACAATATATAACAAAAAGTCAGAATATATAGTTTATTATAGAACCCGTGCGCGTAACTGATTTGCTAAGTCTGCTGTATGCATGCGTGACATTAAAGTATGCTGTGATGAAAGAAATTTAATTAATGAATTTATTTACGATTTTTTATGTGATGTGCTATTCTGTCGTATCGAAACGTTTGTTGAGATTGCGGTAGTGAATGTGTATTCTTGTATTATTGATGAGTTTTAATGAAAAAAGATAGTACATTTAACATTGAATATATTTTCTTTTATTGCGGATTTTATAAAAAATATTTTCATTATTTTTATATTACGAACCTCTGCAAAGTAGTAAAGAAATAGGCGTTATTTCTATAAATAAATGAGCTGAACTCAAAGTAAGGTGGTGCGGTACAATACTGCGCAATATAAAAATAATACAATAATTTCTACAAATTTAATACGTTATTACTATATGTTTCAAAAATATGTTGTATTATTCGATTATTTATTTATTTATTATTTATCTAATTAAATTAATTAGAACAGTTAACCAATAACACTAATTAAAATTAAAAATCAAACATAAAAAAACACAATATACAATGAAAACAACTACTGAGAATAAAAAATAAAAAACTTAACCTCGGAACCATAGTACAGTAATAACGTTCACTAAAAAAGATAAGGCACAAAGTCATCATCATCCTCCTGTCCTTATCCCACTCTAAGTGGGGTCGGCACAACATGTTAACATGTTGTCACATGATTTGGCTACGTATTTTACGACCGGCGGCCTCCCTGACGTCAACTTACCTTAGTCGTACTTTACGACCCCTCGGTAAGAAAGAGGGTGGTCTATTCTACTCTACCGGATACCACACGGCGGGTCGACTTACCTTAGTCGCCTTTTACGACACCTCGGTAAGGAATGAGGATGGTCTATTCTACTCAACCGGATACCACACGGCGGGTCGACTTACCTTAGTCGCCTTTTACGACACTTCGGTAAGGAATGAGGATGGTCTATTCTACTCTACCGGATACCACACGGCGGGTCGACTTACCTTAGTCGCTTTTTACGACACGTCGGTAAAGAATGAGGATGGTCTATTCTACTCTACCGGATACCACACGGCGGGTCGACTTACCTTAGTCGCTTTTTACGACACGTCGGTAAAGAATGAGGATGGTCTATTCTACTCTACCGGATACCACACGGCGGGTCGACTTACCTTAGTCGCTTTTTACGACACGTCGGTAAGGAATGAGGATGGTGTATTCTACTCTACCGGATACCACACGGCGGGTCGACTTACCTTTGTCGCCTTTTACGACACCTCGGTAAGAAATGATGAAGAAGTTAAGAAGTTAAGAAATGGTCTATTCTACTTAGCCACACGGCGGTAAAAAAGATAAGTCACAAAGTACGGGCAAATCAACACTTACAACATTATCCTCGCTCTCCCTAACTTTCTTCTCGATAGCCGCTTGCTGTTCGAGCAGTTTGAAAAGCGTGGACGCTTCTGGATCGTTGAGTTGTCGTAGAACTGCATCTAGAGTCGGGAATGCTGTGTCCCTAAAAATACAAAAGAAAAAAATTTTAAAACTCTAATCGTAGAGACTAAAGGCGATAGGCAGGGTACATAGTGCGGAGAACCGATAGGCATTGGGGTCTCATTAATCTGGTAAAGGTTTCGCATATAACAGTGCACAAGATTCCACTTCTATAATAAGTACTTCAAGATCACTAAAAACTTAGTACTTCAAGATCACACACAAATAATACGTAGAAGGAGCAACGGAATAAAAGTACAATCTCCCTACCATTACCCTCCATTGTAGACCTCGATCCTCATACCATAACTCATCCCTTTAAACGTTTTTCGAAATCTTACTTACGAGGAATCTGGGGTGCAACTGAATAAGGAAGCAACTGCAATAAGGGTATTGCAGTTGCTTCCACCTACATTCCAGTTAGGTCTGACCGCCGAAAATATAGGCGTCCAAAAAGCATCCTGTATGACCCTGAAGATCAAATAACGATCGCAAACACAGAAACACGTAATACACACAGCGTCTTCGTCGGCGAAGACGAGGTCCCAGTTTTCTGACGTCGCTCGGTCGTGGCTTTTCGCCACCCTTTCGCCCTTCACTACGCATATTCCTAAGCCTTGGTCCGGCCTCACAGGAGGCACCTTTAGCATGACGTTCCCTGACTATAATAGAGCTTCTGCGGTCTACTCTCTGTATTTCGCAACCTCGCGGTTACGCTCACCCGTCCCGCCCCGTGACGCTGTAAAAGCCGTTAGGGCTAACAGCATACAGTTAGTTCGCAAAAAAAAGGACTAAAAGCAACGCTGCGCTTTGTTCGCGTTCGTGCGAATAGTGAGAAGTTTCGTATGGTCTATTCGACTTGACGGCCAACGCCTAACGCCTAAAATCGAACACTGTTCAATAAAAATACGTCGCGTTTTAAAAGAGCTGTCGTATGAATAGATATTTGGATACCCTGTTCCGCGCAAACATGCGGACGGATGAAACAACCTCCGGGACCTGAGCCCGTCGTCTCGGCGTCTCAACCTACCTTATGCGGCCGTCAGCTGTATGTGGTCCGGCCTCATGAGTCACTGCGTGTATATGTGTACGAGTGTGTGTGTGCCTGTATGTATGCCGATTCCCTAAGCCGTTGGCTCGCCTCTGCAATCTTCCACGGACACGTAATGTCTGTTTCTCCCGGAGTATACACTTCACTATATCGGTTAAATAACACCCGGTGTGCACACAACCTTAGTAAGGTCACACGTTATTGAATCGTTCCTATATCGGGGAATAGTAACCCAACGCGCACTAAAACCGTGGACGGTCGCGTCTTCTCAAACGCTTCACTGGTTAAACACGTCACTAAATACTTATATCAGTCTCAAATGTCAATAAAGTCGTGTCACTACCGAGAATAACACCCGAAACGCAAAATTACACGTGTGCGTTATAAAAGAAGGCCGTATACAGGCGCACGCGGCCTGTCCTTATCGTATTCGAAACATCACTAACTGTCGGCCGCTCGCGTCGGCAATCGAATGCATAAAGGTCGTTGATCCGGCCGGTCGCGTCGCGTCGCGCGCGTCAATTTTTTCAAAACATACCCATTTGTTCCATTTCAACGCGCGGTAAAAAAAAACTCCCGTGAGAACGACGCGTTATAATTATAATAGCAGAGCTAGAGAATTATAAAAGCAGTATACTAACACGGCGCAGGGCGGCGCGGCGGGCAGCGGCAGGCAGGCGGGCGGCGCGCGCGGCGGCGGCTCCAGCATGGGCACGGGCCGCGCGCACGACGCGCCCCCGCGGCCCGCGCAGCGCGGCGCCCCGCGGCTGCTCAGCGACCACGCGAACCGCCCCCAGCCGCACCGGATTATCACTGAGCCACACGACAACTGCACATGTCATCAACTGCGGCTAGGATTATCACTGAGCCACACGACAACTGCACATGTCATCAACTGCGGCTAGGATTATCACTGAGCCACACGACAACTACACATGTCATCAACTGCGGCTAGGATTATCACTGAGCCACACGACAACTACACATGTCATCAACTGCGGCTAGGATTAACACTGGGCCACACGACAACCACACATGTCATCAACTGCGGCTAGGATTATCACTGAGCCACACGACAACTACAAATGTAATCAACTGCGGCTAGGATTGTCACTGAGGCACACGACAACTACACATGTCATCAACTGCGGCTAGGATTATCACTGAGCCACACGACAACTATACATGTAATCAGCTGCGGCTAGTATTATCACTGAGCCACACGACAACTACACATGTAATCAGCTGCGGCTAAGATTGTCACTGAGCCACACGACAACTACACATGTAATCAGCTGCGGCTAGTATTATCACTGAGCCACACGACAACTACACATGTAATCAGCTGCGGCTAGTATTATCACTGAGCCACACGACAATTACACATGTAATCAGCTGCGGCTAATATTATCACTGAGCCACACAACAACTACACATGTAATCAGCTGCGGCTAGTATTATCACTGAGCCACACGACAACTACACATGTAATCAGCTGCGGCTAGTATTATCACTGAGCCACACGACAACTACACATGTTATCAGCTGCGGCTAGTATTATCACTGAGCCACACGACAACTACACATGTAATCAGCTGCGGCTAGTATTATCACTGAGCCACACGACAACTACACATGTAATCAGCTGCGGCTAGTATTATCACTGAGCCACACGACAACTACACATGTAATCAGCTGCGGCTAGTATTATCACTGAGCCACACGACAACTATACATGTAATCAGCTGCGGCTAGTATTATCACTGAGCCACACGACAACTACACATGTAATCAGCTGCGGCTAGTATTATCACTGAGCCACACGACAACTACACATGTAATCAGCTGCGGCTAGTATTATCACTGAGCCACACGACAACTATACATGTAATCAGCTGCGGCTAGTATTATCACTGAGCCACACGACAACTACACATGTAATCAGCTGCGGCTAAGATTGTCACTGAGCCACTGGACAAACACTCAAAATAATCTATTAAATAAACAAAATCAAGCTTAGATAGCCCAGCCGTGAGACCGTTGACTCTTTCGAGGATATCGCGGATTCAAACACCGGCAGGCACCAATGAGTTCTTCTGTTAAAAGTTGTCTAATTGATAATTGCAATTTATCACACGATTTTCGGTGAGAAAACCTGCATATCTCTAGAGAAATCTGAGGATATGTGTAACCTACCAATCCGCATTGAAGCAGCGTGATGGGTATTTGCTCCAACCCTTTTCTCCAGAAATGTAGATAGGAGGCCTATGCACAGCAGTGGGATAGTAACAGGACTTTAGTTTAATAATGAAACACTTGTAGGATAGCCGTGTCTGTCGCGGTAGTTACCAACGAGGGTTGGCTGTGGCTCCTGGCTGTTAGCCAGCGGCTCCTCCAGCAGCGCCAGCAGCGTGTTCCCATCCGCCACGAAGTGCCGCAGCTGGCCGTGGCCCAGCGCCGCCAGCCAGCGCTCGTCCAGCCGGCACCACTTGCCGCCGTCGCTGCTGCCTACCTGTGGACATTTGGCAAGGACCAATTAGATCTTATTGCCTGTCGTGATTACAGATATGAAAAGCAGCGAAATTCAGTTAAAGACGTCTTCGATATAAAAGGGAGGAGAAAAAATTTGGAAAGTGGATCCTGTCATTGGTCGGGAGTAACAGGATATCTCTCCACTTCTAGTGAAGTGAAAGCCCAGTGGGTTAGGGCAGTCTTCACGCTTCATCCAACAACGGACAGCATTTCCAGAGCAGCGGAGGTACAAACTGCTCGGGGAGCTGTACGGAGAGATTTCACACGCATTTGCCCCTTATTTTCATCAGAACAGTCCATGCGTTTTTTTTATTGATTTTATTCAATATAAATTTTACAATCGAGTGTGTTAATTAAGACACGATATATTAACCTGTAGAGGTTTAAGCATAACGCGAATGCGTTCGCCTGCTCGCAGAATATCTGTTTTCTACATATACACAACTACAGTGTTCTTAAATAATATAACTTGAGCAAGTGTTTACATTTTTTTTGGTTTTCTATTAACTTACTTAGTACAATATCTGGCATTTTATTGAGAATATCTAAGAATTTGTTTAAAAGTGGGTAATATGTTTGCACCGAAAATGGACAGTGCCTTAATTATAACATACTTTACTTACGGTATATGGACCGTATACAAATTTTCAAATCACAACAAAAAAAAACGAAACTTTTTTGACAAACGCTACAGCGTCAACATTATTAACTTTTATTAATTTTTGCAATGTAAAAAAGTAGTTACATATATTGGCATTACTATACTACCTGAAAATATGGTAACTTTTTTGTGGATATTGATACGGTCTATAATACTGTAGAACATTTTTTTGTTCTATCATTAATAGTTTGCGCAGCGCACGCAATGAAAAGGTTTTTTCACACCTTACCTATTCCAATTTTATAAAAGATCCTATTTTTTTTTGAAAATGTAATACAGCCTATGTTGCTCAGTGAAGAAGCAGCTGTCCACTGGTGAAAGAATTTTAGAAATCGGTCCAGTAGTTTTTGGCTGAAAACATTAAAAAACAAACATACATACATACACACATAATACAAATCTTTCTTCTCTATAATATTAGTATAAATATACGAAGCGATGTATGTTTTCTAATGTATGGTCTGTAGAAATATTACCATTTACCTGTTCCAATATTAACATTAATAAAGATTCCGCAGCATCTCTGACCCGCATCGAGACGGGTTTCAGTTCTTTTTCATCCTTCATTTTAGGAGGATCACCTGGTTTACCTGGAAGAGGGTTTCAAAATTTCTTAATAAAACAAAGGCCAAAGTGTGTTTCTTCGTACTTCTTGTACCGTGAAAGGAACACCGGATCAATGAAATTTTTGATGAGGCAATAGTTAATAGAAAGGGTGAGATCTGGTCCGATCCGGGAAATGCTATTTCAAAGTGAAACTGAATCGAAACGCCAAAAAAAAATTTTAACTGATGTAGCATGAACTTGGATACTCTCTTCGTCTAAGTGGCATTTAGCTTTTAGTGTGAAGCATTTGAGGCTTTGAGGCTTGGACTCGGAGCTAGTATGTCCCGACCCATAGACGATTTTTTTATCACAGTAGTGATCTAGATATTGTTGCGAACATGCGAAAAGAGTTCGTAATGCGCATGTCATAAAGATCAAATAGGACGGGGAAAGTTCACGAACGTGTAAATAAGGTTCGTAAACTATAGGGTTCAAATTCGCTTGACGCTAATTCTCTGGAACATTCGGCGTGTTTACCGATAATTTGTTTACAAAGTTTGTTTACGATCTCCCCAAGGTCTCGCGAACGTTCTCGAACTTCGGTTCGTTCGATATATAAGCCGACGTATCGTGCGCCTCGAAATTTACATTGCAAATAGCGATCAAGAGCGAATAAACAAGCGAAAATAAAAGTGAAATAATAGTGACCTCGGCATTCTTACTGGACAACGAACTGTTGATTGAGACTGTAAGTATTAGGTTTGTAGTAAAAAGTTGAATGAAGTGTTTTAACGAGCCACCAGGTATTTTCATCCAAATCCAATAATCACTGTACGTAGCAATATCATTAGATAGAGCTAGTATAGTATTACCCTGGCTCTTCGAGTTAATAATGTGTTTTAACGAGTCACCAGGAATTTTCATCCAAATCCACGAATCCGTAGCAATATCATTAGATGGAGCTAGTGTAGTATTACCCTGGCTCTTCGAGTTAATAATGTGTTTTAACGAGTCACCAGGAATTTTCATCCAAATCCACGAATCCGTAGCAATATCATTAGATGGAGCTAGTGTAGTATTACCCTGGCTCTTCGAGTTAATAAATGTTTTAATGAGTCACCAGGTATTTTCATCCGAATCCACGAACCCCTGTACGTAGCAATATCATTAGATAGATCTCGTGTAGTATTACCTTGGCTCTTCGAGTTAATAATGTGTTTTAACGAGTCACCAGGTATTTTCATCCAAATCCTCGAATCCGTAGCAATATCATTAGATGGAGCTAGTGTAGTATTACCCTGGCTCTTCGAGTTAATAATGTGTTTTAACGAGTCACCAGGAATTTTCATCCAAATCCACGAATCCGTAGCAATATCATTAGATGGAGCTAGTGTAGTATTACCCTGGCTCTTCGAGTTAATAATGTGTTTTAACGAGTCACCAGGTATTTCCATCCAAATCCACGAATCCGTAGCAATATCATTAGATGGAGCTAGTGTAGTTGTTTTGAATAAAATGACGCGCGCCACGCGACGCCACCGGCCGGATCAACGACCTTTATGCATTCGACTGCCGATGCGTGCGGCTGACAGTTACTGACGTTTCGAATACGATAAGGACAGGCCGCGTGCGCCTGTATACGGCATCCTTTTTCTTACGCACGTGTGTAATTTTGCGTTTCGGGTGTTGTTCTCAGATTTAGTGACGCGTTTAATCAGTGAAGCGTTTGAGAAGACGCGACCGTCCACGGTTTTAGTGCGCGTTGGGTTACTATTCCCCGATATAGGGACGATTCAATAACGTGTGACCTTACGTTGTGTGCACACCAGGTGTTATTTAACCGATATAGTGAAGTGTATACTCCGGGAGAAACAGACATTACGTGTCCGTGGAAGATTGCAGAGGCGAGCCAACGGTTTCGGGAATCGGCCAAGTACATACAGGCACACACACACACGTACACATATACACGCAGTGACTCATGAGGCCCGACCACATACAACTGTCGGCCGCATAAGGTAGGTTGAGACGCCGAGACGACGGGCCCAGGTCCCGGAGGTTGTTTCATCCGTCCGCACGTTTGCGCGGAACAGTAGTATTACCCTGGCTCTTGGAGCCGGAGATGCCCAGCTCGACCACCTCGAGCAGCGCCGCGAGGCAGTCGTGGTCGTGGAGCAGCGGCGCGCACAGCCACGAGGCCAGGCACGTGTAGGCCGCCACCACGCACGAGTGCAGGTCGCGCGAGTGCGCCTGCGGGGGCCGCCCGCACTGCACGCCGATGTAGTCGCAGATCCAACGCACCGCACGCTTGCGCTCGATCGCCTCTGCACGTGAACACCAGACGTACCATTAACTCTTATTACGACTCAATTGAAGACCTAAATTAAATTGTTTATTCTGTTAGCTACGGCCGAGATTCGACTCATAATTCTAACGTTCTCTCATAGAAAATGTTACTAAATAATACCTCACCAACAGATAACCGTACAACTATAACATATTGGACACGCTAAACAAGTATTGACAGGTTAATTTAATAATAATTTGGAATCATTAAGCAGGTCGATTCTACCACCAGTTCGGAACGCTGTCCTCCACTGAGAAGAACTGGCAAGAAACTCAATGGTTGCTCTTATCGCGAATATTAACTGTTTGACGTTAGATTCTAACAACACGAAATACTCAATATCGGTAACCAAATTAACACACAACGTCACAGCACTTTAAAACGTATGGACACCTTGAGAGGTGGTATTGGACTGCCTAAACTGTTGAATGTCGCTCGCGAACAAGACTCGGGTCACAATATTTTACCCTCATTCATTCGGTTCTATTCCTCTACCCACCAAATGACAGATAACATAATATTGTAGACAAAATACTTCCTCATTATTATTCTATGCATATTAATGTATTTATTTATAATATATAATTTATATCTGATTATTATAATTATGTCTAACAATTATACACGTTATACCGAGTCACCGTATGATACCTGACAATATCTAACAATTCATACCATGACTTCTTAAAGATACACAATTTAACCCCTCGTTCGCACGAGAGGATTTTTATCGTGCGTTAAAATTACGTCGAATTGAAACAAATGGGTATCCAGGTATCTGTTCACACGACAGCGCATTTAAATCGCGACGTATTTTATCGTGCAGTGTTCCATTTTAGTCGTTAGGGCGAGGACGTTAAGCTGAATATACCATACGAAACTTCTTATAACGCCTATTGCGTAATTTTAACGCGACGTATTTTTTACGTCTTTGCCGAATGAGCGCTCGGAATGCGTGTGACTAAAAACATGTGAGTGTAAGAGACAGAGTTATCATTAATTCGTTCGTTAAAGACGCACAATTTAAGTCGTTGACGAATTAAATTCTAAACTGATTCGCAAACGTATAGTACGCGGCGGTAAATAATGCACATCGAGGTTTAGAGAGAGAAATCGGCTAGATTCTACTTCATAGGGCATTGTGTCTGTCGCATAGACTGACGAACCCGTGTGAAACGTCACATACTAACTGAGTGACAGTGACAGCACAGCGAAACAGTACTGGCCGGCTGTTTCGTTCTAAACATCGATGTGCATTATTTAGTACCGGGTACTTTATTTCATTCACTCTTATTTATATAGTACGTGTGCGATCCATCCAAATGCAACTCAGTTAAAAACACTTTATAGTACGAAAAGAAAGCGATTCAGTTAAGGCACCGACTTTGAATTGCATTGCAATGTGTTTTCTAAAAGTTGATGATAGGCTTACAGGTATAATGTGCATGACACCTAGATTGCGCCTCCAAAAGGTCCGAAAATCACTTGTCGGTATCGTTACACGTTTTTATAACAAAATTCCTCAACATTATCTAGACTTGCCTTTACACAAGTTTAGAAATTATCTTAAAACGATGCTGCTATATAAAGCTTTACTATACGATCGAAGATTATTTGAGTGATAGTAGCATAAAATAACAATCATTAAATTTGTAACCATCAATCATATTGTAAATTGTTGATTCCGAATTTCGCATTTATAATAACCATCAATCAGATCGTAAAAAAATTATTGACTTTTCCGAATTGCGCGTGTTATAATATAAGGAATTAATGTAAAAATATCATTCTTATTTCTAACAAAAATTAACAAGCTTTGTTAATTTTTGCTTCAAAACATCATTTTGGCTCTGTTTTGATGTTATTATTTGTAAAGGGTCATAAAAATTAAAACATCTGTTTAGAAAGCGGCGTTGCAATACAAACGCCTAAATAAAAAACGAAGACAAAAAATAGTACTGGCACAGGATTCGCTTTAAAACTATTGTTTTGGTATGTTTACTGAGAATTGCCGTTAGGCAATTCTGTTTTTTTTAAGGGAAATGTTTCTCACAACCGAATAGGGCAGATTTGAAAGAATAGTTAACAATTGGCAGTATCTCTGGAGGTCTGGCCGAGTAAAGTTGTTAATTAGCATTTTTAAGTGAAGTAGTTGTGGCGAGATTAAGATAAGTATAGTGTTATTTACTTATACCTAAAAATGATGTGATGTTCTGATCAACCTAGAACTAATTCACGTGTCGAATAGATGTCGATAGATAAATCACTGAGAAATAATGGTTATTAACTGACGTAATTCAAATGTCTTATTGTACTGTAATATAAAGAGAGTTGTTAAATATTATTAAGATGTGACTATTTGAGTCGTTTGTGAATATAATAAGGATTGTATAATTCACTTAGTTCCAATAAGTGAATTATTATGATGTTGTTGGTTTGATGTAACGAAATAACCTTTAGAGAGAGAATAGTCCTTTGTTTTGATATTATTGTAAATCTTCATTTCTTAAAAGAGCAACTGTTGAGTTTCTTACCAGTTCTTCTCAGCAGGTGACAGCATTTCCGAACTGGCAGTAGAGTCATTTCGAGGAAAGATAGAAAAGTTATAAAGATATTAAAAGATAAAATATATTAAGTTCCAACGAAATATATAGTTATTCTCTATTCTTTTGTTTCATTGACTTGTCCTAAAATATAGATAAGACTAGTAGAGCTTTCCTGATTGCTAAACCTAAATAACAAGCTTAATAAAATAAAGTATAGCCTCAGTATGTCATATCAAATTTAACATCAGAAGTGGGATGACCCACAATAGCCCACTAGAATTTAGCTAATATATTAATTAAAATGTTTCAGGACATATCTACGAATATGTGAGGCGTACCATTTCAACTAATATGATGATGATATTATGTAATGCAGCAGATGAGATTGCAGAGTTTTACGAAGTCTGCAAAGAAATACCGCTTCAGTTTATGTGAGATGCCAATGATGAACTTCGTATTTTGAGATGTAGCAGAAATTACAGAGCACTAGAAAATCTGCGAAAGAATTTGGTAACAAATGCACAATGTGGTAATAAGTCATTTATTTGATAATACGACTAATATTGATTTAAGTTTTTGTGGGAAGAATTTGTTTTGTATGCTTAAAACGTTGTTTTGAAAGTGGTCATTACAATTATTTTGCAAAGCATCTTTAAATATTTTCAAAGAAGTGGTCTAATTTAATTTTAACCTCGAAATAATTAGCTCATTTTTGTTTATAAACAAAACATATATATATATCGTAAGAAGAGTTATTTGTAATCAGCATATTTTTACATCATTTTATACTTCTTTCGTATAAAAATGTCTGTAAATAGCTGTGGTTTAGTGATCACTTCAATAGGAATTACCAATATCTAAATCATTTTCTGTACAGAGCTAAAAGATGAAACTTTTTGAATCTATTAATATCTCTGATTATTTTGAACTATGTGGCTCAGTGGCTAGTACCAGATTCATATTGTGCTAGTGGTTCTGGATTTGACACCTGGTTGGGTCGATCTGAATTTTTCGTAGTATAATATAGATAGTTGATACGATTAATATGAAGGTTTTAAAATTAAATGTTTGTTAGGTTACCAGTATTACTATATTTGGAAATACATTTAGCTATGTATGTCACAAAATCCCTTATTAAATGCTCGTGCCAATTTGAAGGAAATTGATTGTAATGTTTACAATAAAAGAAAAAGAAAAGAAAAGATTTTTTTTAAAAAACCATGTTAAATATGAAGTCAGTATGACCGAGCGGATAAATGAGAAAAATAAATGCCATAAATAATGTCACAACATTTACATCGTTTATTTAAATAAACTTTCTCCTCATAGGATTCTGTTGTTGCACAGATTTTGTTTCGAACAAAAAAAAAAGGGAATTTCTGAATAAGTTTGAGAAAATAAGTAGACGCAGATGTAAAATTTCAATGAAATTGAATAGTTTTACCAGAGTTTTAGGAAAAAAATAATAAATATTGTCATCTAAGTTAATAAATATATTTTTTTAAAGTGAAATAGTAAAAATTTGAATATTTCTGTACCGAAAAAAAAAAGTAATAATATATTTAAAATTATTGAAAGTCCAATTTATCATCCTTAACGTTTCATATTAATTAAGCGTTGCAAGGAGTGAAAACGCATTGAGTAATTTAAAACAGAGTGAAATAGAAAACATATTGTTAGACGTGACATTTATACTTAATTTACTTTTTATAAGATAATTTAATATTACAACAGTATTTTGTTCAAACTTATTAATAAATTCGTAAATATCGTTTTCGTTACGAGCAAGAAGAAAATGTCATGTAAGTACATTTTTACGTGACGGAAAAAGTAACATTACATCAATCAAGACAAGCATCAGTAACCAAATTTAGTTTTGATCGCAATAGTTATATTAGGTAGATTCCGAAACACAAATGTATACATTGAACTAATAGTGAAAACTACACCGAAATTTGAAATGCATCAAAAAAAATAGCAAAAATAGACCGAAAACTTTGAAGTTGTTTTACACTTGACTAGCAATGCCCCGTGGTTTCACCCGTGTCCATACCGATCTCGTGGTAGTGGAAAATCTACGAAGTCAGACTATAGATTTCTTTGTAGATTATTTTATTATAAAAAATGGGTATCATTAGTATTCTTGGAATAAGAGCTAACTCACCAAATGCAGGCTCTGTTATAACGGTCGCTACAATGAATTTGGTATGACATTATTTTCTTTCGATTTACATTCTTAAATTCGTTATATTTAACAGTTTACAGTTTTTAATAAATTATCATTTAATGTGATAAGATATAGAGATATGAACAAAATGGTTTGATTATTGTCGGCACTTATATTAGCTTTTACCTTGTCAAAAAAAGTAGTTATATTAGCATAACTATAATAGTTAGACATATAGTATCGCGGACTTTTTTGTGGATATTGATATGTTCAATAATACTGTAGAACATTTTTTCTTTATAGTAATAGTATTTTTAGCGTGAAAACATTACAAACATATATACATACACACACACACATACAAACATACAAATCTTTCCTCTTTATAGTATTAGTATTGATAGTCAATGTTTGCAAGTTATGCCATAGCGTCGTATAAACTTCGACGTATAAAAGACGCTTTGTAATACTGAGTTATATAAGCAATTAAAATAAATGTATTCTTTGACTGTTTATTTGAAAAGATTTGTATATGATATTGAAAAATGGCCTAAAATCCCGCCATATATAAGTAATGAGTATGAGAATTACAGATCAAAATTATTGAAAAGAAAAAATCTTTTGTGGATTTGGATAACATTGACGTATATTGATTGTTTACCTGTTGGTGAATTACGAACCTGGTAATGTTAAATAGTAATTTATATAAATTAATGTAAATGATTGTCATATTCTTAAGTTCAGTCATGTAGGTATGAGTAATGTTTTGTTTAGAATTTTATATGTTATGACCAAAAAGGCATGATTTTAAGGTACACAAACGAAAAGAAAAAACTTATAATGTGAATTGATATTATAAAAGAATAGCTGAATTTGTGTTTGTATTTAGTGTAAATTTCGGTTTTGTTTTGGTTTTCATAGGTTTATTATATGTATTAAGGCCTCATTTTTATCAACTAATGTTGATTTCTGGACATTCAGTATTATATTCCCTAAAGCATTATAAATATTAGTTGAATTGAAGCTCATTGTAGTTAAATGGTTTATGAAATGTACTGGCTGTGACAAATTGTTACCACAATGAGAGCGGTTCGTAATCGAATCCAAAATAAGTATATATGTGAGACAAAAGGAAAAGAACTTAGTCGAATTTAAAAGAGTACTAAATATGATAATGGGGGTTTAATGATAAGTAATAGTAGTCACAAAGCTTGTAACGTAACGCAAAAAGTAACGCTAGTGTATCGCATAGCATGTTTACTTGTTATATGTAGGTATAGGTGCTGTTGAGTAATTTATGTGATCTTTTTTAAATGAAAAAAAAGCCACTGCTGGAAATAATTTGCAACCAATATTAAGTAAAATACGTTAGAAAACATAATAGACGTGGACAATAATAAATAAATACATATCGATATATGATATTTTCAAATTTTGCATATTCATCACATTTAATAAAATGTTATAAGTCTAAGCTTTCGTTTAGAAAATTATTGAAGAATTGGAAAGGCAACAACTATTTCAGAATTTAGTAGCGAATTACTTTTTAGTGTGTTGTTTGTTAATTTTATTTAATATTACTCATAATTATCTTTATATACAAATTTAAAGGTAGCATAATCACATTTAGTATATTTCAATAAATAAATAAACGAATATATAACGGACACTTAGTAGCACTGACCGTAGTCAGTTCAATCAGTTGTCGTTCGTGACGTAACTTACGAGGCTTTAGCTAAAAATCAGTTCTTGTGGCTGTGTGGTTATTGTCTAGGAACACAGTATTATACTGAGTTATAAATCTATTGAGCACTGTGCTACACACGTTTTTGATAAATAAAATTCAGTTTAGTTTTTTATATCCGTATTTGTTATGTTAGCACATTTGTAGAATAAAAGATTTCATTTATAATTTAATTCAGATTAGGAACAAGTATAGAAAATACTTTATTTATAAATTTGGGATGTATATCTATTTAAAGACATACCATTGTTACATAGAATACAATGACTCTTTTTAAATTTCGGAACAATTACTGTTCATTTTAAACTTCATAATAATTCAAAAAAGATATAGTTTTTGTTTACTTATAGTTTAGTTAATATCTTGATTAGAAGATATTGTCAGTCTTTTGATTATTAAATCAAAAGACTTAGTGGAATTTTATTAATGTTACTCTTGTGTAGATTCACCTAGATACGATATAATATCAATCACATTGTAATTGACTTCACTTAGACTTAAAAGTGAATATTGTTCTCGTATGGTGGTACCAAAATAAATTTGTATTGTTTATAGCTGGGCTAACTAGCGCAAGTGGTTGAGACCAGCGGCTACGGCAGTTATTTATTGTTTGATGATTATGTAAAGTATTCCTGGTGTCAGCCTATCATTGGTCGCGAGTGATTGAGTTTCACTGTCTGCGAAATGACTAAGCTGTTGAGACAGGTATGATTTTCCTGAAGTACACTGGCGTACTTGTCACTGTGGTTGCTTTAAGACATAAATAATAAATGTATATTTATGTAACTATGTCTAGTGTCAGCCTTTCTACTCTGGCTGGTGATTGAGATTCACCGATGCTAAGTGACTGAGCTGACAAGACACGTGTAGCACTGTGGGGAAATTGGAATAGTATATTTGTAGTTTAAAATTGTCGTAAATTGGAAATAGTATTAATAATAATACAATACATGTCTGTTAACGTTACTGTTATTGAAAACTGTTAAGATTTGGAAAGAGAAGACTTGGTCAAATATATTCGCCATGTTGTAATGGATTATGGATGTAATGTGTTTTGATAAAAACTTATTTCTATATACGATTTGATAAATGTTAAATGAAACCTGAATATTTTGTTTTGCAATACCACAACATAAATGTTAAATGAAACCTGAATATTTTGTTTTGCAATACCACAAGTTTGCTATAAGTAATTTGGCTTTTAAGTTCTATGTATCTTGATATTGTGGATAAAATTAGATAATGAAGGAGTAGTATTACTTGCAATACCTTTGACAAATGTTTTGATAATCTTAGTACAGTTAGAGATGAAAATGTAATGTAATGCATTTCTAAGCTCTATGTTTGTACGGATCTACATTTCGGGTTTAAGAGATAAGTTTAAATTATCCAATTATAAAATAAGAATCTTTAATCTTAATGTAATATGACTCTATACAACCTGCTAAGGGGTTTCCCTATGTACTTCGAGAACGAAGTACTTGTCAGTATGGCCGTGTTATAATATAAGGAATTAATGTAAAAATATCATTCTTATTTCTAACAAAAATTAACAAGCTTTGTTAATTTTTGCTTCAAAACATCATTTTGGCTCTGTTTTGATGTTATTATTTGTAAAGGGTCATAAAAATTAAAACATCTGTTTAGAAAGCGGCGTTGCAATACAAACGCCTAAATAAAAAACGAAGACAAAAAATAGTACTGGCACAGGATTCGCTTTAAAACTATTGTTTTGGTATGTTTACTGAGAATTGCCGTTAGGCAATTCTGTTTTTTTTAAGGGAAATGTTTCTCACAACCGAATAGGGCAGATTTGAAAGAATAGTTAACAATTGGCAGTATCTCTGGAGGTCTGGCCGAGTAAAGTTGTTAATTAGCATTTTTAAGTGAAGTAGTTGTGGCGAGATTAAGATAAGTATAGTGTTATTTACTTATACCTAAAAATGATGTGATGTTCTGATCAACCTAGAACTAATTCACGTGTCGAATAGATGTCGATAGATAAATCACTGAGAAATAATGGTTATTAACTGACGTAATTCAAATGTCTTATTGTACTGTAATATAAAGAGAGTTGTTAAATATTATTAAGATGTGACTATTTGAGTCGTTTGTGAATATAATAAGGATTGTATAATTCACTTAGTTCCAATAAGTGAATTATTATGATGTTGTTGGTTTGATGTAACGAAATAACCTTTAGAGAGAGAATAGTCCTTTGTTTTGATATTATTGTAAATCTTCATTTCTTAAAAGAGCAACTGTTGAGTTTCTTACCAGTTCTTCTCAGCAGGTGACAGCATTTCCGAACTGGCAGTAGAGTCATTTCGAGGAAAGATAGAAAAGTTATAAAGATATTAAAAGATAAAATATATTAAGTTCCAACGAAATATATAGTTATTCTCTATTCTTTTGTTTCATTGACTTGTCCTAAAATATAGATAAGACTAGTAGAGCTTTCCTGATTGCTAAACCTAAATAACAAGCTTAATAAAATAAAGTATAGCCTCAGTATGTCATATCAAATTTAACACGCGCATACAAATAATTCACTCGCGTCTGCTGTGCTCAATTACTTTTTCAAAAGGTACGCGTAATAATATTAAAATTTTCAAAATATAATGCAGCAAAAATGTAATGCAGTTTTTATCAAAATGAAAACTATTAAATTAAATAAATTAACTAATACTTCGAAATTACTTAAATACAATTAAAATAAAATTATCTTTAGTAACAAAATTGAAATATCTACTTACCTATCATAAATTCTGGGAGCATGAAAATTACAATATATATTTATTTATCAATTTACAATCATACACTTAAATATAGAATACTAAAAGCTTACCGGGCTTTGAAGAATGGAGCTTCGCTAATCCTGACAGTAGCTCCAAAGCCGCCAGCGAAACTTGCAAATCACCCTTCCAGGACGATATTAGTCGGTGACAAACCAAATATGTTGCACGGACCACTAATGCTGCTCCTATAATTATATTCTTGTAATAATAGCAAAGATTTTACAGCCAAAATTGAAAAAAAGATAGATATTGAAGTAAGATAGACGTAGATTTTAAACTGAAAAGAAAGGATTTTGCGATATCGTCTCAAGGTGTTAGATTGTCGGCCTAACAGCTGAAAACGCAATGTAGGCAGACGTTAAAAAGACGCGGAGAACCGCTGGATACAAGATTATGTGGCATGGAGGTCCTTCTAAGAGACCTATAAATAAGAAATAAATAAATATTTGGAACACTTACACACACAGTCGTCCGTCTCGAAAGTAAGTAACTTAATACTTGCGTTATGGATAGAGACAACTGGTATACACTCATATATACGAATATACTTTTAAATACATACTTAAATACAAATATACACTCAGGCTTGAAGAACAAACAAATTGTTTATAGAAAATGTAGGTCCTCGGCGGGAACTGAACCCGCTACCCGCGGAGGTGAAGGCGTGGTCACTGTCAACTGCGCCAACGAGGCAGTCAGAAACTAACAGTGAACGTCTATTGGTCAACGAGAGAGATACAATATTTAAGGTTGAATGTTTGGAAGATGACTTGGCCATGAACGGGGCATATTTTTTTGAGATAAATAGACTTTAGACCTCTCACCAAGTGTACAGGCGAGATCAAAAAGTTCACAAGATCGTGTAGTGTAGAAAGTTCTTGAAGAGACTTTATAGCAATAAAAGTCAATTTGGAGAAGAAGAAGATGCAAGAAATCTTCCGACTAATCAAATCAAATCAAAATAATCTTTATTCAAATAAACCCCTTTCAGGCACGTTTGAATCGTCAAGCATAAATATGATGAAGCTACAACTGGTTCGGAATGTTGCTCTTACCGAGAAGAACCAACAAGAAACACGGCGGTCAATCTTTTAAATATTTTCAATTATACATTTTTAAGCCGCTGACTTGTATGAAGCTGGAAAGATTTTCAAATCCAGGAATTTGATTATGAAGTACAAACAGCAACAGAAATATCTTAATGGATCAGGTGATTAGAATTTTTCTTGAATAATACATATATACAATTTAAAGAAAGTAAAATAATTGATACTTGGAATAATAATAACATGTCGTTATTATATCATGCAAATACTTACTTTAAACAGTAAGAGCGTATAGTAGATTTAATAAAACTAATATTGTCAGTTTAAATACGTTTTAGCTATTCTATATATTTAGAATTCACGAGCCTTTACAATGCAATAATACCAATGCTAAAAATTTCCAATAAACATCACACTGAGATATGTATATTGGCACAAGTAATGTTAAAATACTAAATCTAGATATTCCCTCCAAGAAGACTATGCTTGTAGAGATGCAATATTAATTCTGTGCTAAAAAACTTGGATTTTTTCCAATGTCAAAAGTAATAATAAATAAACTATTTATCTATTGGACACATTCCTAAAAATTACAATAATATATAATATAGATGAAATGATAAAAAAACGTTCAGCAAGCAGTAACAACAAAAGAAATTAAGATAAAAAGCATTCACATTGTGTCTAAAGAAATACTACCGCACAGTTAAATTACATGAAACACAACGTGTTAAAAGGATGATGTTCGACAGTGTTCTGAATAATGATACTGTGGATAACTATACAATTATGAACTTGATTTTGAATCAATATTCTTGTAGCCATAGTATTCAAAGACCCTGTATTCAAAGAAATTTTAAATTAAGTTAATGTTAAAAATGTAATTGATTCTGCAATATTTAAAAGTAAATATTAAAGTTTAGGGAATAATTTTAAATCTTTTCAGCGTAATCCAAACTTTAAATTAAACGTATTGAATTGATATTTGGATATCGTTTTTAAGCGATATAAAGACTAAGTGAGAAATTACACCACGTCTTAATATTTATCAAGTCGTTCTTTACTCTGACCAATATTTAAAATTTGTAAGTTTTATGTGAAGCAACGTTTTGTAAATTGTAAAATTTGGTAATCACTAATGGAAACAACGTTTCAACACTTCGGCATAAACGTCGTCTATCTTTAAACAACGTGCATAAACGGCTGAAGCGTGTACCATATCCTTTAAGGTACGTCACTGCGCCGTATTATTTTAAATTTTTGGACTGATAGCAACGCTCCGTGTTTGTTCTTTTATACACCGGTATCAAAAAGAGAACTTCATTAATCGTAATTTATTTTTCATGAGAAAATGTAGGACCGTATAACAAACATATGAAAACTCATATGCTTCGCCCAAAGTGCTAATTGACAAATTTTAATTATTAAAGAAAAAATGTACAATGTAATAATTATCTATTCCTTTACGCTTAAATATTTTAGATATATATATGGCAATACTAGAGCGCAATACCATTTTAGAATGATACAATGGTAAAATGAAAGAAAATATGTCGAATATCATCCCCATTGTTGGCAAAATAAAATATAAATTACCGAAAATAGGCGAAGATGGATCTAGCTCCCTAACGTCCGCTGCGTAGTCATCTTGCGAGCCCTCAGCACTGGCCGGCCCACTGCTGTCCGACCTCGCTAAAACACCCTCCAATATATCGGAGTCATACCCTGAGTATGTTCGGTTTGTTTAATCATCGTATTTCACTCAAACAACTCATCTATCCCCAATACTAATTCAATCCAAAATAATTTTTATTTATGTAAACTTGTGAACCAATACTTTTGTGCTGATTCGGAAAATTTAGTAATTACAAAATATAATAATTACAACTATAGGCTAACTGTTTAACTCAGATTTCGCCTGCGGGGTACAAGAGCGCGGAGGTAGGACTAGAGAGGAGATAGGTACGAGCGGCGAGCGCCCGTAGTGATATACAAGTAACCGACCCGCACCTGACTCAGTCCCCGTTCTCATCCTACCTACGCACCCTTGTACCCCGCAGGCGAGGTGTGAGTTAAACGGTTAGCCTATAAATACATATTTCAAGAGTATAGTAGAATTTCTGTAATAATAAGTAAATTTTACTAATTACTTAACAGAACTAACCAGGTCGCTACCACAGATACATACAGTGTTTCTATCATTGCATAAGAAACGAAACGAAATACCATGTACCTAAGCAATTGTTCCATTTATTTTTGGTGGTAATTTCTTATCAATGTATGGTTCAACCAAAGTCTACTTCCAGAATTGTCAAACTGCGTACTTTGCACTATTATATGCGTTTAACAATCAAGTCCATTTGATTGCATTAACTTCGGTAAAGCAGAACGATGATTCTTAATGATATGAAATCGTATTTGTTCGTGGCTTTGCAAACTAAAATGTAGCTTGTGCGTGAAATAACAATGTTAAAATTAATGTGTGTGTTGATGTAAATACGGTGTTTAGCTGTGAAGTGAATGGTGAGAGGAATCTTCCATACAATTTTGGACCCAAGATGTAAAATTATGAAAATGGGGCAAATAATTAGCGTCTTATTAGTCAACTATTACTCAAATTCGGCTAATTTTGTCAATCTGAAAGCAGAGTTATAATAGATTTAGTAGAAGTGAGGTTATGAACTTCTAATATGTTAAAGAACTGATTTTTGAAGTATGACATGTTATATAGCGTAGATAAGAATTGACTCAATAGTGATGAAACAAACAATTAATAAATTTCTGTGCAATAATTAACTTTAACAATAATTTCTTTACTATTTAAAATATTCAATAATAAAACAAAAGTAATAATAAAATTATTTTGCTATAATCTGCGATACAGTAAATAGAAAATACATATAGTGCTAAATGTATAGTGGACTATCCGTTTTTACCCCTTACATGCAGAATTCGTAAAAACACATGCACAAACCTCCACCACTGCCACCACGGGTATGAAAAAAATAGTATAAAAATAAAATAAAATAAAAATAGTATAAATATAATATAAAAATAGTCCACTATACATTTAGCACTATATATATTTTCTATTTACTGTATCGCGGATTATAGCAAAATAATTTTATTATTACTTTTGTATTATGGATCTCCGCAAAGTAACGCCTATTTCTATAAATTAAATAATAAAACATTTAAACTGTTAAATGATTAATTTAATTATTTATATTGAAATAGTCATGAAATCAACACCATCCTTGTTGTATTTTTAATTATTTGTTTACTTTAATCGATTAGTGCAATCGATAACTTATTTGCCATATATGTGCCAAAACACATTTTAAAAAATTTTTCAACTTTCAGATTGCATTTTGCACAATTTTTTTAATATTTTGAAACATAAAAATAGGTTTTTTCAAGCTATACCTCAACCTTTTACAATTGGGCCCAAAAGTCTCCGTTTCCTTTACTATGTACAAATAAAGCTTATTTTTTTGGATTAAACAATTAGATTCAGTGTTGACATGATTTAGTGCAGTGTCTTACATTCAAATAATCAATAATTAACAAATACTCACTTTACTATTAGGTATAGTACCCGGCAATAAATAATGCACATCGAGGCTTAGAGAGAAAATCGGCTAGATTCTACTTCATAAAGCATTGTCTCTGTCGCACAGACAGACGAACCCGTATGAAACGTCACATACTAACCAAGTGATAGTGATAGCGCTCTACGGAACCGAACTGGATGGCTGTTTCGTTATAAACATCGATGTGCATTATTTAATGCCGGGTACTATAAGTTAATACCACGCTATAGTTTAAAATGAGCTGTGATAGCCTAGCGGTGAGACCGTGCGACTCTTTCGAGAGGAACACGAGTTCAAACCCGGGGCAAGCACCAATAAGTTTTTCTATTAAAACTCATGTATCTAATAGGTAACTGAAATTTATCACACACTTTTCGGTGAAGGAAAACATCGTGAGTAAACCTGCATATCTCTAGAGAATTCTGGAGATATGTGTAACCTACCAATCCGCATTGGAGCAGCGTGGTAGGTATTAGCTCCAAACCCTTCTCTCCAAAAACGGAGAGAGGAGGCCTATTCCCAGCAGTGGGATTGTAACAGGCCGCTACTTATAGTTTAAAAGCAACTTACTTGCCGCCTTACTCCTCAGGACATGATTTAGACTTGGTACTCAACCAAAATCAAATATTATACATCAGATAAATAACACAGTATAGTGTTGAAGATACATAAATATTTTGGAACGAAAATATTGGCAGCACTGTATCAAAAGTCCTATTCCTTTCTGCCAAGCACTGAGCGCACGTCTTTTATTTTTACTCCCAAGTATTTCTTCTCTTTTGAAGCTTTTTTCGCTGTTTTCTACGTATAGTTTCGCGACGCAATCGCAATATTTACCAGTTAAATGCCTTAAGAAGTCAAGATCTATTAGTTTAGGACACAAAATTAATTGCAATTGAAGGGCGAACAATTGGCTATGACCTACCTTTATAGTCCGATACTGTTTTCTACGTATAGTTTCGCGATGCGATAATATTTACCAGTAAAATGCCTTTAGAAGTCTAAGATTTTGTAGTTTAGGACACAAAATTAATTACAATTTAAGGGCCAACAATTGGCTATGACCTACCTTTGTAGTCCGATACTGTTTTCTACGTATAGTTTCGCGATGCGATAATATTTACCAGTAAAATGCCTTTAGAAGTCTAAGATTTTGTAGTTTAGGACACAAAATTAATTACAATTGAAGGGCCAACAATTGGCTATGACCTACCTTTGTAGTCCGATACTGTTTTCTACGTATAGTTTCGCGATGCGATAATATTTGCCAGTAAAATGCCTTTAGAAGTCTAAGATTTTGTAGTTTAGGACACAAAATTAATTACAATTGAAGGGCGAACAATTGGCTATGACCTACCTTTGTAGTCCGATACTGTTTTCTACGTATAGTTTCGCGATGCGATAATATTTGCCAGTAAAATGCCTTTAGAAGTCTAAGATTTTGTAGTTTAGGACACAAAATTAATTACAATTGAAGGGCGAACAATTGGCTATGACCTACCTTTGTAGTCCGATACTGTTTTCTACGTATAGTTTCGCGATGCGATAATATTTGCCAGTAAAATGCTTTTAGAAGTCTAAGATTTTGTAGTTTAGGACACAAAATTAATTGCAATTGAAGGGTGAACAATGGCTATGACCTACCTTTGTAGTCCGATGAATGGGATATAGTGGATCCCGGAGGCGCGCTGTGCACCTTCGCTGACGTCACGCACGCATTGTGCCGCACGCACAAGTAGAGCGCACTCAGTAGCGGCACCGCTAGCGCTTCCGAACTCTCCACTTGGACCGCGGACACGCAAATGAGGGAGAGTTTGCCTCGAGCATAGTCCCCTATGGTCATGCCCGCGCTGTAAATATGGTAAAATAACAAGCAATATAACAGAACAACTACTTTGCTATAATCCGCACGGGTTAAGTGAATGCATGCAAAGCCAATGTGTATGAAGCAGGCAAAATCTACGTACCTTATACATGCAGGACAAGCCACCACATGCACTCCAAGGCGCAATTCACCAGCAACAACGCACACAAAAGCAGCACACACACCCACCACCACAATCTCGACGATCGTTTCGCCCCGAAACCGAAGCATCATCAGGAGGATAGGCTCCACGACAAAAATCGTAATGCTAACGTAGGCATTTGTGTGCGTTGTTGCTGGTGAATTGCGCCTTGGGGTGCATGTGGTGGCTTGTCCTGCATGTATAAGTTACGTAGATTTTGCCTGCTTCATACACATTGGCTTTGCATGCATTCACTTAACCCGTGCGGATTATAGCAAAGTAGTTGTTCTGTTATATTCCTTGTAATATGGAATTCCGCAAGGTAAAGCCTGCTTCTATAAATCATGTTAAAATAAAATAAAATATTTTATAGTGCAAATATTGTGACAAACAAATTTTCTGTCAAGAACTTCGAATTAAGTTTATAAAAACCTCTCTCAAAGTCCCCACCCTCTCTCTGATTTTACAAACGAATTGGAAGCAGGTGACAGACATATTTAGGAAAAAATAAAATAAATGGTAAGTTTGTATTTGTTTGATTTGTAGCACATATTTGATAGTGTTTGAATGAGTTTGCGTGCGTATGTGAGTTTATGCGTGTGTGAGTGTGCGTGCGAGTGAGTTTACATAGTAGTGATTGTGTGTACGTTTGTATGTGTATATATAATTTATATATAAACAATATATATAAATGTAAATATATTGTTACGAACATGCAAAAATATTTGCATTTCTTAATACATAGAGTTCAAATTCGTTTGACGTCATTACTCTGGAATAGTCAGTTTACAAATTTTGTTCCGTTAGCAAGCATTTTAAATATTAAATTAAATATTAATTAAATATTAATGTGAATGGATAAATGACTAGAGGGAGGTCGAAAAAAGAGGTCGAAAGAAGACTCTACGTAGAGTCGGATAACGGTACGAGAATGACGATAAAAGTTGGGTTCCAATACTACTAGAATAACGACGATTAATCGAGATAAACCTTCCTTGATGGTTCTGGTTACTATATATGTGGATCTATTAATTAGTTTTGAAATAGCGAACAGTGAACTCGAGACCGAAACGTATTAAGAAATAGGACCTCGGTTACAATATGGGATAACGGATCTGCTGTTATTGTAGGTTAAACTTTATATTGAAAAGCTATAATGAAATTTCTGAACCTAACATTATCTTGATTGAGCAACATCGCCTTCAGAAAAGAACGCGCCGACTGTGGACCTCATAAAATAAGAATTTCAAAATCCTTATTATATGATTGAAATATACGTTAAATCGTGCTCTATTACGTTTTATATTTAAAGCACGTTGTACATGTTTTAAAATCAAATGATTTTTACAGATACTCTTCTTCTTTCTCCTACCCTTATCCCACTCTAAGTGGGGTCGGTACAACATGTTTTTTCCTCCATTCTCTTCTATCATTCGTCAACTCTGGCGCTACTCCTTTTATATGCATGTCATACTTCACACATTCCAACCATCTCTTTTTAGGCCTCCCTCTAGTCACATATCCACCCAGATTCACATCCAACACTCGTTTAGTCACACGATTTTCATCCCTCCTCATTACATGTCCATACCATCCCAATCTTGCACCTCTCATCTTTTCTACAATTGGCGCAACTTTCATACTTCCCCTTATATACTCATTTCTTATTTTATCCAATCTTGTCACACCACACATCCACCTTAACATCCATCATCTCATTTGCATGCACTTTTCTTTCATCCATCTTTTTTTATTGCCCAACATTCTGAACCATACATTACGACAGGTCTTATGACCGATTTATAAATTTTCCCTTTAAGTTTAAGGGGCATTCGGGGGTCACATAATGTTCCTGAGACCTGTCCGCCACTTCATCCACCCTGCATTCATTTCTGTAAAACCGGAAGTTGGAGATTTTTACAGATACATTGGAAATAATGTATCCGATGCTTTAAGACCTTTTACAGTATTCCAAATGAAAGTTATCTCACGAACAAGGTGTTATTATATTTAATGTAAAGAAAATATAAAAAGAAATATCTACTTACTATTCATTACATCCAGGAAACTCCGGCACCGCCAATCCTTTGTAATGGTAGGGGAAAGCGACCAAAGACAACAGCAGACTAATAGCGGCCTTGCGCAGATCCCGCTTGTCTATAGGACCGCAGTCCAACTTCGGTTCCCGTTCAGACAGGATACGATCCAATGCGGTTATAAAGTCGGGAACAAGGACTAGCACGCCATCTAAATCTAATCTGTAAAGATTTTGTTATGGACTTGGAATGATGCATAATACATAAGACATAGAGTTCACATTCACTTGAATTGAAACAAATTTTACAAATTGTGTTATGCATTTCTATCACTGTAATTACTGTTTGAAATAAATCGAGAAATAGAACTGGATCGATTACTTTACTTTATGAGCGGCCGATAACAGCTAATAACGATAAGTAATGGCGGTAACAATTATAAAAGTAAGTAAAGTAGCGGCCTGTTATCTCTATAGTAAAATTAGCGGTCTGTTACGATCCCACTGCTGGGAATAGGCCTCCTCTCTCCGTTTTTGGAGAAAAGGGTTGGAGCTAAGACCTACTACGCTGCTCCAATGCAGATTGGTAGGTTACACATATCCCAAGAATTCTCTAGAGATATGCAGGTTTCCTCACGATGTTTTACTTCACCGAAAACTATGTGATTAATTGCAATTATCAATTAGACACATGAGTTTTAATAGAAAAACTCATTGGTGCCTGCCCGGGTTTGAACTCGTGTTCCACTCGAAAGAGTCGCACGGTCTCACCGCTAGGCTATCACAGCTTGTGTAACAATTATACGCCACCAAAAAAAAAAAATGCTCCGCGAGCCAGCGCTTTTTCCATGACATGTCGCCGTGACCCGACTTTGGTAGCGAGTGGAGGTAGTACGCATATCGACTTGCAGAACACTCACTTTTGTATGCATTTTTTTTTGTCTATGTATTTTTAGGTAGGTAATTTTCTTTTCTTTAATTTCGTTTCGGTTTAATTAATTTATGCTCAGGATAATTGTGACACAGTGATTTCCATGCGGGCGAAGTTGCGGCCAGAGTAGCAGTCTTGCGTACCCTTGAGGGTAAGCGGGGTACGGGTCTCGAGGCGAACCTATTGCCCGGCACGGTAAGTAAAGTAAAGTAAAGTACTGGCCTGTTACAGTCCCACAGCTGGGAATAGGCCTCCTCTTTCCGTTTTTGGAGAGAAGGGTTGGAGCTAAGACCTACCACGCTGCTCCAATGCGGATTGGTAGGTTACACATATCTCCAGAATTCTCTAGAGATATGCAGGTTTCCTCACGACGTTTTCCTTCACCGAAAAACGTGTGATAATTTGCAATTATCAATTAGACACATAAGTCAGCGTCACAGCGTCACCGGACGGAACGGGCGAGCGCAGAAGCATCGCCGAGGTTGCGAAATGCAGACAGTAGAGCGCAGAAGCTCTACTAACGTCGGGGAACGTCGTCCTAAGGGTGCCTCCTGTGAGGCCGGACCACGGCTTAGGGCGACGCGTAGTGGAGGGTTGATGGTATGACTTTGATTAGTCATTGCGACGTCGGAAGGATGGGGATAGATCGGTGCAAATGACTGTTGCACTATGTTTACCCAGCAGTTACATGAGTATGACTTTGATTAGTCATTGCGGCGTCGGAAGGATGGGGATAGATCGGTGCAAATGACTGTTGCACTATGTTTACCCAGCAGTTACCTGAGTATGACTTTGATTAGTCATTGCGACGTCGGAAGGATGGGGATAGATCGGTGCAAATGACTGTTGCACTATGTTTACCCAGCAGTTACCTGAGTATGATTTTGATTAGTCATTGCGACGTCGGAAGGATGGGGATAGATCGGTGCAAATGACTGTTGCACTATGTTTACCCAGCAGTTACCTGAGTATGACTTTGATTAGTCATTGCGACGTCGGAAGGATGGGGATAGATCGGTGCAAATGACTGTTGCACTATGTTTACCCAGCAGTTACCTGAATATGTCGGCCGCGTCCAGTACGACGGCTGCGGCCGTGGCGGGATCGCGCAGCCCGCGCTGCAGCGCCGCGTACGTGCGGGCCAAGTACGGCGCGAGCACCTCCTCGCGGCACTGCTTCGAGCAGACCACGCGGCAGAGAGTGCCCAACGCCACAGCGCGACCTGCATAAGCAATTGTTGAAACTAACGAATATGATGTGGTGCGTAAAGGATTCACGCTACACCGTGGTGCGACCAGGCCGTGCCCCTGTCAAATATTGTTGTTTTGAATAAAACGACGCGCGCGACGCGACGCCACCGGCCGGATCATCGACCTTTATCCATTCGATTGCCGACGCGTGCGGCCGACAGTTAGTGATGTTTCGAATACGATAAGGACAGGCCGCGTGCGCCTGTATACGGCATCCTTTTTCTTACGCACGTGTGTAATTTCGCGTTTTGGGTGTTGTTCTCAGATTTAGTGACGCGTTTAATCAGTGAAGCGTTTGGGAAGACGCGACCGTCCACGGTTTTAGTGCGCGTTGGGTTATTATTCCCCGACATAGGGACGATTCAATAACATGTGACCTTACGAAGGTTGTGTGCACACCGGGTGTTATTTAGCCGATATAGTGAAGTGTATACTTAGGGAGAAACAGACATTACGTGTCCGTGGAAGATTGCAGAGGCTAGCCAACGGTTTGGGAAGCCAAGTACATACAAGCACACACACAGCTGACGGCCGCATAAGGTAGGTTGAGACGCCGAGACGACGGGCCCGGGTCCCGGAGGTTGTTTCATCCGTCCGCACGTTTGCGCGGAACAATTGTGGTATACTTTTTGTATGAAGTGATTCGTGTCTGACCGTGTCTCGGCCGTGCGCTGCCGGGACTCGGCGTTGAAATCTCGTTGCGTATTATTTCCCCGCTCTGGCACGGTCCGGCCCCGACACGCCGTTACATTAACATACGCGCCCAAACGCCCGCAGAGCAGTCAACGTAAAAATCTTAGTTAGGCAGCTTAACAGCAAAATGGACGATTAAAAATTAATAGAACGTGTGCGCAAGTACTCTGTGATTTACGACATGAGCCATCCTAAGTATTCACACAACAAATAGAAAAATATACGTTTTACCAATACTTCAACAGCGATGGCAATTGCAATAGCTGCCAATTCAAATTGCATATTTACTTAAACGCCAAGTCTATCGATGAAATCACATAACACAGATATAAGTCGTGCAAATAATACACCCAAACAGCCCGGTGTAACATGAATGACTGGCTCAAGGTCTGGACTGGTCGCGACACGGTGTAGCACGAATCATCCCTAAATCAAATGCTCTGGAATGGCGACCCCTCCCCAGAAAACGAAGCGTCGGTGGCGACTACAAGGTAGAATCAACCATTTCAAATTCAAAATATTATTTATTCAAGTAAACTTGTAAACAAGCGCTTTTGAGTCGTCAACATCTACTGCTTGGTTCGGAAAGCTGTTCCTACTGAGAAGAACTAGCAAGAAACTTACTCTTTTCAAGGAATAATTCTTATAACTAGTTACATATAGTTATTAATGTCTTGTACAGGGTTGAAGAGTAGCTGTATCCACGCATTCTTATAGTCTAAGTAAGCCTCAATGTTATAGTAGGCTTTCTGTATTAGCCTTTTTTTAAATAGTACTTTTAAACTGCTGTAATGGTAAAGTTAAAGTAGATTGTGGAATTTAATTATAGAATCTTATACCCAAACCCACAAACGACTTACGTACTTTTGCGACACAAGATTGTGAGGTTTGGGTATCCAAACAATGGTCTTGCAATACTTTGCCGATGATTGAAATTGTTTTTAAAAAAACTGGCATTTGGATTATAGAAAAATTACCCGCTTGATAGCTGATCATGTTTAACTTTTGGGTGGCGTCGGACACCGATGGCGGCGGCGGAGTGCCCTCAGAGCGTTCTGTCAATACAATACCAAATGAACAAGTTGTCAATACAGAACATATAAACTGGAAAAAAAATCTACACGTTACTCTTCGGAAGTGCCGGTAGAAGTGAAAAATTTAATATTATTGTTGTTGTGTAATGTTCGATATTCTCCGCCGTGTGGTATCCGGCTCAGTAGAATAGACCACCCTCATTTCTTACGGAGGTGTCGTAAGAGGTGACTAAGGTAAGTCGACCCGCCGTGTAGTATCCGACTGAGCAGAATAGATCACCCTCATTTCTTACCGAGGTGTCGTAAAATACGACTAAGGTAAGTTGACGTCAGGCAGGTGGCCGGTCGTAAAAAACGTAGCAAAATCATGTAACAACATGTTTTTAACATGTTGCGCCGACCCCACTTAGAGTGGGATAAGGGCAGGAGAATGAGAATGATGATGTGTAATGTTAGATATTTTGGAATGGTTAGGGAATTTTGCATTTTGAATATTTTGAAGAGCACGATGTGCACGACACCCGAGAGGCATCGCTGCAGTTCGTCAGAGATCCCGGGGCCTCTCTCCTAGTGCGGAGGCTGTCCATCGAGGAGGTTTTAGTGGGTAGGAATCCCACATAATCGGATCGCATCCCCCCCCCGTCAAAAAAGGTTAAAATTTTGCACTAATTGCTTTAATTATCAGTATAAAAGTACTATCATATATGTGGTAAAATACAATATTCAGTTTTTGCGCTATCGTACTCAAACACGACACTTTATTTCGCGCAAGCGCCTAAATGAAACAGCACGCGCAGATATACATTTTCACCTCGCGGTAGAAAGAGGGGTGGATACTTCCTTTCCCACTCTCTTTTCGTCTTAAGAAATTTCAACGTTAACAACGTTACATTTTCTAGGACTGAAAAAATCTATTTTTTTATATCTCCTCTTCAAAATCGGCGATTGTAAACGGTTGGAGTTTCGTCACATTGCGTCTTCAAATCTTATCCGTTGCAGATGATTGGGACGAAGACAAGGGACTCCCACTCTTTTGGAAAAATTCCTTGAGGCGGCCGATGCATTTCTTGTTGCCAATTCTCCAGTTGTGATGAAAGGGACAGTCCCGCAAGTCTCATCAAGAAAAGCTGGTCCATGCAGCTACTCCTAGTGAGATCTGTGGGTCTGTGTCTTTCACACGACGACGGTGCAGAAGTCAAATCTTCCAAATTCCAGTGTTCTCTCCACCGGGCAGCAAGAGACAGTAAGGGGTCCCGCAAAAAGCAGTATCAATAAAGGGTTTCCTTATATAAAAAAATATAAACGAGCGTCTTTTAAACCACACTATGGTGCCGAAGAGAGAACAGAAAGTCGCTGGTATTTTCAGTATTTCGTATAATTTCGAAAGCAGCAACATGTAACACTGCTTGACAGACATACAGGAAAGAAGAACAGACCTTATATATAAAGTTACCACAGAGTGGTAACTTGATTCAGCGCCGCGGGTCGCGGGTCCAATTCCCGCCGAGGGCCAACATTTTCTATTAACAATTTGTTGGTTCTTCGAGCCTGGGTGTATATTTGTATTTAAGTATGTGCTTAAACTTATACATGTAGTATATCTACCAGTTGTCCGTCACCCATAACAAGTATTAAGTTACTTACTTTGGGTTCAGACGATCGTGTGTGTAAGTGTCCCATATGTTTATTTATCTGTACTTATAAAAAAGTACAAAAAGCTGCCTGTCTGTATGTAATCGATTTTCTCAAAATATACTGCACGGATTTTCGTACAGTTTTCACCAAAAGATAGTGCAATACTGGATGGTTTAGGAATATAGTACATATCGGTATTATTTAAATTGTGTTTAATAAATCGAGCAGTTGTAAAAAAAACTAGCTTGCTGGGAGCATAATTTGCGTGCGCTGCGTAAACCAGCAGAGATACGCTACAGTAATGTAGTAGAGAATTGTAGATATAGATCGATCTACAATTCTCTACTAATAAAAATACTACAAAAAAGTCCGCGATAACATGTCTCTATCTGTCACGGTTAATTCACAATAACCACTTATATCTTCAAATGATTTATAGAAGCAGGCGTTACTTTGCGGAATTCCATATTACAAGCAATATAACAGAACAACTACTTTGCTATAATCCGCACGGGTTAAGCGAACGCATGCAAAGCCAATGTGTATGAAGCAGGCAAAATCCACGTACCTTATACATGCAGGACAAGCCATCACATGCACCCCAAGGCGCAATTCACCAGCAACAACGCACACAAATGCCTACGTTAGCATTAAGATTTTTGTCGTGGAGCCTATCCTTCTGATGATGCTTCGGTTTCGGGGCGAAACGATCGTCGAGATTGTGGTGGTGGGTGTGTGTGCTGCTTTTGTGTGCGTTGTTGCTGGTGAATTGCGCCTTGGGGTGCATGTGGTGGCTTGTCCTGCATGTATAAGGTACGTAGATTTTGCCTGCTTCATACACATTGGCTTTGCATGCATTCGCTTAACCCGTGCGGATTATAGCAAAGTAGTTAGTTCTGTTATATTGCTTATATCTTCAAAATTTCGAAAATTCGGTAAATGTTGCGTAAATCACTGAATGAACCACGCGAGCGTTGTTGGCACAGCTAGTTTATTTATAAAATATATAAGTGTTAGATTATAAATAACATGAAACACGAACGCTGCGTGTTGGCCGCAGGCGTGGTCCCGACCAAGGCCGCTTCGAACAGCCACTCCCCAAAAAGATGTAAGATCGAATTGACTTTCGGACGTAACGGGGTCAGAGGGGGCTTCTCCGTCTCGCCCGCTGGAAGGAAAGGTTACTTTTAGGTTACAAGAAATTATTTTGCTATAATCCGCTATTATCCGCCGCGTGGTATCCAGCTGAGTAGAATAGACCACCCTCATTTCTTACCGAGGTGTCGTAAAAGGCGACTAAAGTAGGTCGACCCGCTGTGTGGTATCCGGCTGGGTGGAATAGACCACCCTCATTTCTTACCGATGTTTACGATACCTAGGCGACTAAGGTAAGTGCTGTGTAGTATCCGGCTGAGTAGAATAGACCACCCTCATTTCTTACCGAGGTGTCGTAAAAAGCGACTAAGGTAAGTCAACACGCCGTGTGGTATCCGGCTGAGTGAATAAACCTCCCTCATTTCTTACCGAGGTGTCGTAAAAGGCGACTAAAGTAGGTCGACCCGCTGTGTGGTATCCGGCTGAGTGGAATAGACCACCCTCATTTCTTACCAAGGTGTCGTGAAAGGCGACTTAGTTAAGTGCCATGTGGTATCCGGCTGAGTAGAATAGACCACCCTCATTTCTTACCGAGGTGTCGTGAAAGACGACTTAGGTAAGTGCTGTGTGGTATCCGGCTGAGTAGAATAGACCACCCTCATTTCTTACCGATGTTTACGATACCTAGGCGACTAATGTAAGTGCCATGTGGTATCCGGCTGAGTAGAATAGACCACCCTCATTTCCTACCGAGGTGTCGTAAAAAGCGACTACGGTAAGTCTACACACTGTGTGGTATCCGCTGAGTAGAATAGACCACCCTCATTTCTTACGAGGTGTCGTAAAAGGCGACTTAGGTAAGTGCTGTGTGGTATCCGGCTGAGTAGAATAGACCACCTTCATTTCCTACCGAGGTGTCGTAAAAAGCGACTACGGTAAGTCTACACGCCGTGTGGTATCCGGCTGAGTGAATAAACCTCCCTCATTTCTTACCGAGGTGTCGTGAAAGGCAACTTAGGTAAGTGCTGTGTGGTATCCGGCTGAGTAGAATAGACCACCCTCATTTCTTACCGAGGTGTCGTAAAAGGCGACTAAAGTAGGTCGACCCGCTGTGTGGTATCCGGCTGAGTGGAATAGACCACCCTCATTTCTTACCGAGGTGTCGTGAAAGGCGACTTAGGTAAGTGCTGTGTGGTATCCGGCTGAGTAGAATAGACCATCCTCATTTCTTACCGAGGTATCGTAAAAAGCGACTAAGGTAAGTCCACACGCCGTGTGGTATCCGGCTGAGTGAATAAACCTCCCTCATTTCTAACTGAGGTATCGTAAAGGCGACTAAGGTAAGTGTCGTGTTGTATCGGACTGAGTAGAATAGACCATCCTCATTCCTTACCGAGGTGTCGTAAAAGGCGACTAAGGTAAGTTGACGTCAGGCGTCGTAAAACACGTAGCCCAATCATATCACAACATTATTAAAACATGTTGTGCCGACCAAACAATTAAATTGGGATAAGGACAAGAGAATGATGCTATAATCCGCTAAGAAAATATAAATGCTAAATGTAGAGTGGACTATCCGTTCTCATACCCGATACATACACGATTCGCTTTGCGATTTTGTCGTGGAGTCTATCTCCTGATGATGCTTCGCGTGCGGTGCGAGGCGTTTGTTAAGTTTGTGATAGTGAACGTGTGTAGTGCTTGTGTATTGAATAAGCGGACGGATTGGTTGAGGTTTGTGCATGTGTTTTAACGAATCCTCCATATGTCAGGTATGGCAACGGATAGTCCACTCTACGTTTAGCATTATATACAGTTTCTATTAACTTAATCACGGAATATAGCAAAATGATTTCATTATTACTTTACATTGACACAATTAATTTTTTTCCAAAAAACTAACACATTCCCCGTTGTACATATATTTTTTTTAAACCCTTAAACGTCTAGTAAGCACCACGTCCACAAATTCATTTTGAAAAATTAAAATGTTTTCGTCACCGACAATAAATGTAAGTTATTATTATAAAAAGATTTATTGTATTCAATGAAAATTCATTTCGTACACCCCCCAGTTTTTGTCGGTCAGAGTTAACCACAGGACATTATTGATGTAACTGTGGGCGCTGGTTTAAGATTAAAAAATCTCACATTAAATCCGAAACGCAACCCACTTAAGTTTATTCGGTTACCCTTTATATATATACCTTGGGAAGTAATAGAGTTCGGAGGTGTAGTCGGTACCACGCTTGAAGGTCTGCTTGTCAAACCAATCAGCGAAGAGCGAGGTGTACCTAAAACGCCCCAAACGAAATCTATTAATAACACCGGCACACAAAAAAAGTGTAAAGTGCTTTAGAACATCGACATTTGGGTACGTATTTCAATCTATTGAATGCGAATTCAAGGTAAATCCAGTCAAGTCCGAATACACCTTCAAAATTTCAAATATCAGTCGAAATACAGTGGGTTTCAAATATCAGTCGAAATACAGTGGGTTTCAAATATCAGTCGAAATACAGTGGGTTTCAAATATCAGTCGAAATACAGTGGGTTTCAAATATCAGTCGAAATACAGTGGGTTTCAAATATCAGTCGAAATACAGTGGGTTTCAGTGGGTCGAAATACGTACCCATAGATCGGTCCGGTCAGATACACTTTGTACTTTTTTTTGTGTGTTCTGTTTATTAATCTGTAAGACACAATCATAAAAAATATGTGAAACTAACCAAACTAAACTTTCAAGCAAAATAACTCATCAATAAAAGAAATGTCAAAAAAAAAACCAAAAACAATACTCAACATTCTAATCTACATACAAGATGCAAGAAAACTAATAAAAAAAGCGTAAAAGCTGAGTGCAGTTTAACTAATACAAAAATAACTACAATTTACAAATAAAAAAATTAAACCAAGAAAATCCATTAATATTTACAAAAAAGAATGCATATAACTTTAGCTACAGACACGGTGAAACATTAAAATAATAAATTTAACATTACTCAATACAATATAGCGCAAACTTAGTATTAAAGTGGCCTAATTGAAAATTAGTCATAATTCAGTTAGAAATATTGTAATCCGTATATATATCCGTATATATCCGTACCATATATATATAGGACTAGCCCCGCCGTGTGGTATCCTGCTGAGTAGAATAGACCTTTCATACCGAGGGGTCGTAAAATACAGCTAAGGTAAGTTGACGTCAGGCAGGCGGTCGGTCGTTACATACGAAGGCCAAATCATGTGACAAAATGTTTGTAACATGTTGTGCCGTCCCCACTTAGAGTGGGATAAGGGCAGGAGGATGATGATATATATACGACTAGCTCGTTGGTGCAGTGTGTAGTGACCCTGCCTTCAGCTCCTCGGGTCGCGGTTTCGATTCCCGCCAATATGTTTCTATAAACAATTTGTTGGTTCTTTGAGCCTTTTTGAAATAATATGTGTATTAATATATGACATGTTACGAGCTGTTTAAAAAACCTAGTGTTTTCTTGCTCTACCAACTTATGGGTCTCTAACACTCACGAGTTTTGAACGTTTTGCTACGCTTTATTGCAAATTTCCACAAAATAACTTTTTTGAATAAAGCTACTTTAATACTAAGGGTGCGATATATATTATAATTCAGTACAATATCTATAAAGTCATTTACTAACAAAATATTATTATGATTTTAACGTGTGTCTGTAACTCAATATTGTATCAAAATTGAGAAAGGAATAGCACGATACCGTAAAATACTGTTTGTAACACCTGTTTCTAATGTGCCCTACATTACGCAAGTCAATTTATATAGTCGTAGTCACAACCCCCCCCCCCAAAAGATTTTTTTTATACTGTACAAAAAGTATATACACAGAATTTTGACCTAAAAGAAATGACACTGAGGTATTAATTAGATTACAGATTTTCGAAACGACTATTCGAAATGATTAACTATAAGGTTTTTTAGACATATTATTTACAGCAAAATGCAAAGAAATAGGATATTACAAACTCCATTTATAATTCTACGTATATGGATACTTAATTACGAGAGAAAAGATCGCGCTATTCGTTTCCATGTGTCAGTGGCATAGAGTTAATATACTAGAGTAGACAGCCTAAAATAAAAAAAACAATGCAAATGATACCAATCTATCTCTCTTTTTTTTATGTAGAACAAGGTCAATCTCTCATCTTCCGTCTGGTATTTTTTTGTTTGAGACTCGTACTCAGACTAGCCTATCGATTTCCTACTCTATGTATAATAACTCTATGGTCAGTGTTCATACTTTTCTCGGGCGGCTTGTCCCTCGGTCTCGTGGTGCTGAAGGACTTGGCGAGCCGCCGGTGCGCCGGGGGGGTGACCTCCCCCTCGTCGGCCGCCCCCGCCCCGCCCCCCGCGGCCCCGCCCGCTCCAGCGCTCTCCACGACCCAGCGCTCCGTGCTGCGCCCTGTCACCCCACACACTCAACCAACACCACACCGCTATTCCTCTACACTAACTACCTCTAACACCTCCAGCACGACGACAGTGAAAGCAGAGACGAGATATCATATTAATCTCATTGATATACAGAGTGGTGCCGACCATACGACATCTATCTACACTTATTATAAAACAAAGTCCCAGAAAGCTGTCTGTCTGTATGTATGTAATGGATTTTCTCAAAATCTACTGAATACATTTTTGTACGGTTTTCACCAAAATATAGTGAAATATTTCCGGATGGTTTAGGTAAATAGTAAATATCGGTATTATGTAAATTGTGTTGAAGAGATCGCGCAGTTGTTAAAAACTTGCTTGCTGAGAGCTTTAGTCGCGTGCGCTGCGTAAACCAGTAGAGATACGCTACAGTAATGTACTAGAGAATTTTAGATCTATAAAAATACTACAAAAAAATCCACGATAGCATGTCTCTATCTCCTATGGTTAACTCACAATAACTATTTTTGTTTAAAATTTGAATTCTAGAAAAAAATTGTGGCACGTTAATTTCGACACGGGCGAAGCCGCTGGCACAGCTAATTAATTATAATTCCACACAAAAATTTCACTTAATTTAGTGACGTAATTAAGTCATAGGAATAATTTTACGTCTTGAATAAAAAGATACATGATTTAGAAGGGTGAATGATCGTATCATTTCGTAATCTCGATCAAGGTTATCCATTCTTTCAAGGTTATTCATTCTAGACACGAGAGACTAGACACAAGTGCGATGGAGACAGAACTATAATGTTATCGTTTCATCCTGTTTTTTGAAATCCTGTGATTGCTATAAAATCAATCATAGCACAATGAAGTTAAAAGAATATCAATTCAAAGGATAGAAAGAAAGAAGATTATTTAAATAAAAAAACTTTTATAATAATCCATGAAAAAGGACTAGAAATGAGATCTAAAAAAAACTGAATTAGTAGGTATTACATATATATACCGAAAACTCTATGTCACACAAAAAAAATTGTTTTTATTTCACTAAAAACGCTCTGCTTCATTTATTATTGTACATATTATAAAGTTAGAAAAGAGAAAGAAAAGAATAGCACATGTACAAAGGCAGACTTATCCGTAAAAGGGATCTCTTCCAATCAACCTTTAAGTGACAGAAGGAAAAGGACAAGTGAAATATGGATAATGAAAATAGAAAGGAAGAAAAAGAAAAACAACGAAAAACTATATACATAGATTAGCTAAATATATAGATATGAAGATAGCTTAAAACAAGATGCAATATAGATAACAGTAATTATTTAAATTTAGGAAAATTTAACTATTTAATTTATAAATTAATTTTGGTAAAATAAATAGATGAATGAAGATGCTAATAAATTTAATTTAAATTACTTGAGACAAATATTTTCTAGTCAGTGACGTAAATGCCGATAGCGAATGAGATTTGCGGATTGATACCGGTAAATAATTCCACAGCTTCACACCTTGAAAGCTCAATGATCTCGAGTGAGTCAGTGAGGAGCATTTAGGAAAGGCAAGATCTAAGGTATTTATCTTAGCCGACCAGATCCTACATCCGACAAGAAGTTGAAATGTTCTTTAAGATATATTTGGATTAAAAGATTAAAGAGTACTTTATAAAGAAGTGATAGAATATGTTAATTTCTTCTCGATCAGATAGTAAGCCAATTTAACTTGTGACGGAACTTAGTGATGAACTGCTTTACTCCTGAAAAGTAACAGCCTGTTACTATGCCCACTGCTGGGCTTAAGCCTCCTCTCTCCGTTTTTGAAGAGAAGGATTGGAGCTAAGACCTACCACGCCGCTCCAATGCGGATTGGTAGGTTACCCATATCCCTAGAATTATCTAGAGATATGCAGGTTTCCACACGATATTTTCCTTCACCGAAAAGCGTGTGATAAATTGCAATTATCAATTATAAACATAAGTTTTAATAGAAAAACTCATTGGTGCCTGCCCGGGGTTTGAACCTACGTCGTCTCTAGAGAGTCGCACGGTCTCAGCGCTAGGCTATCACAGCTCCTTATATCTCTCTTTAACTATCGTCGTACTTAAACACACCGTATTCAAAAAGCATTTTAAGTTTATGGTCATGTAAGTTAATAAAATATGTTATTGAAATAATACGTCTGCTTACATTCATGCTGTATAATATTTTGTTGATCTTTCGTATAAAAAATACAAAGGAGCTCATAAACTTAGATACGTATTTAAATACAGGTTTAGGTTTTTTCTATTGTTTAAGATTGTTTAATGATTCAATATTATTTAGCTATTAATAATTTTACTTTGAACAATTAATACTAACAGTGCCAATACAATCTTGGGTAATTGTATAAATTTTATAGAAATCTGATATTTTTTAGAGCTTCAAGTCTTATGAAAGCATAATTTGAGGAGTGTAATTATAGTTTTTCAAAAGTCTGTTCGTGAAAGTTAATATGAAAATGTTATTTTATTTTTTTTGTAGATACTGTATATAAAAACGCAATTACTTTTTCTTTTAATAAACATATTGCGCGTTGTCTTCGATTCTCGCCTAGGGCAATCATTTTGTAACAAAAATTCGTCGAGTTTGGTTTATAGATATATTTAAGTATGTATTTAAAATTATATAAATATATATTTGCCAGTTGTCTATCACCCATAAAACAAGTATTAAGTTACTTACTTTGGAGACGGACGACTGTGTGTCGTAAGTGTAAATATTTATTTATTTTAACAACACAGAAGTGTCAACTATCCGATCTTTTTAGTATTTCCACAATATGCTCTTTATTCTCTAATATATTTATTTTTGGGAGTTTTACTTTTAATAGCTATTAAAGATTATATTTTTTTAAACATAAGAAAACATTAAAAACACACATACAAATGCAAACTGATCTGATGTTAAATGTCATATTCAGGGTTCCAGACGTACAATAAATACAAGTATAATATAGTATATTAAGGGATATATATTTTAAGGAAAGATTTAAGGCTAATGCACACAGAGCGTTGCATCACAATTTTAACAATCGCTTGACGACGTTCTAATTTTACATTCTTGTAGAAATATCATTCGTTAGGAAAATGTACAAGAAAAATTTGAGGTGCTTCATTAGTTGTGGTGCCCGATAATCTCATGATTGATAATTTAATCTTAACTTATAGGTATAATGCTAACGGGAAATTGTGAGATCCTGAGCGATGCGTGCGGCAGAGAGAGGTTTAAAATTAAACCGATGATAAATAAGGTGCTTCTGAACTTCCAAGATTAAAAGGGCGTTTTTGTAATTTTTGCTACTCAAAAAAAGTCTTATTAGTTAAAAATTGAGCTTCAATAAAGATTATTTTTATTTCCCTTTTCTTCCTGCATATTGTCAAGTAATGTCACATTTTATTACGCTCTAAGAAATTATACGAAATATTGAAAATACCAGTGACTTTCTATTTTCTCTTCGACAAGGTTCTTTACTTAATATCTAGTATGCGAAATATTAAGTTCGATGCACCGCAACTGTGTGCAGTAGCCTTAAGTCATATATAAATAAGAGATTTATATATTAAGGCGTATATTTTTCAAATCAAATCAAATCAAAATATTCTTTATTCAAGTAAACTTGTAAACAAGTGCTTTTGAATCGTCAACTTTACTGCTGGATCGGAAAGCTGTTCCTACCGAGAAGAGCCAGCAAGAAACTCGGCGGTTGCTCTTTTTAAAATATAAATCTTAGAACTAGTTACATTTATTTATTACTGTCTTGTACAGGGTAGAGGTGCACCTATATCCACACATCCTTATCATCTAAGTAATCTTCAACAGTATAGTAGGCTTTCTGTATCAGCCTCTTTTTAACAGTGTTTTTAAACTGCTGTAATGGCATGACCATTAATATTAATTAGTCTATATATTGGATTTGTTACCTAAGAATGCATCAACGTGAGCGGCCAGACCGAGCATGGCGCGGTGGAAGATGTGCGCCAAAGCACCAACCCACGCCTCCCGACCTTCCTTCCCTTCGCGACCCTCCTCGGTTGTCATCCAGTACTGAGGTATAGCAAAAATGATAGTTCAACTCAGACAGCCAAATATAAGCATGGTGAAGCAATGCCGAAAGGTGGTTCCGCCTTAGAAGGGAGAAGGAAATGAGGAGGGTTTATAGAAGCAGGCGTTACTTTGCGGAATTCCATATTAGAAGCAATATAACAGAACTAACTACTTTGCTATAATCCGCACGGGTTAAGTGAATGCATGCAAAGCCAATGTGTATGAAGCAGCCAAAATCTACGCACCTTATACATGCAGGATCAGCCACCACATGCACCCCAAGGCGCAATTCACCAGCAACAACGCACACAAAAGCAGCACACACACCCACCACCACAATCTCGACGATCGTTTCGCCCCGAAACCGAAGCATCATCCGGAGGATAGGCTCCACGACAAAAATCGTAATGCAATGGGTGTGTGTGCTGCTTTTGTGTGCGTTGTTGCTGGTGAATTGCGCCTTGGGGTGCATGTGGTGGCTTGTCCTGCATGTATAAGGTGCGTAGATTTTGCCTGCTTCATACACATTGGCTTTGCATGCATTCGCTTAACCCGTGCGGATTATAGCAAAGTAGTTAGTTCTGTTATATTGCTTGTAAATGAGGAGGGGTTTTAGTCCGTCAGAGTCGGACACTCCGCAGTCCGTAAGTCCGCAGGAAGTCCATAAAGGATTTCCCCTCCTCTAGGAAAATAAAAGTCAAATATGAGCAATGAAAAAAAAGTGATCCAGTATTAATAACTAGATATTATTGAAAGTTACTTGCCGCGTCTGCATGTTTGCGATTTAAAAAACTACTATAGTTATTTAGTTTTAAATTAATACACGGGTTTAAACCACAGGCAGGCACCAATGAATTTTTCTGTTAAAACTTATGTGTCTAACTGACAATTGTAATTTATCACACGCTTTTCGGTGAAGGAAAACATCGTGAGGATACCTGCATATCTCTAGAGAATTCTGTTGATTTGTGTAACCTACCAATCCGCATTGGAGCAGCGTGGTAGGTCTTAGCTCCAACCCTTCTCTCCAAAAACGGAGAGAAGAAGTTTATGTCCAGCAGTAGGATATTAAAAGGCTTTTATTTTACTTTAAGTTTATATTTTAACTGTTTATTCGTCATCTTCTGAAGGTGGCTTTGCCATAGTATAAACTGTCCTGCATATGTCATTCAGTTATAAGGAAGTCAAGTTCAAAAAGCTCATAACAAAATTTCATCTCCTTACTGTTAACCATTGAGGAGTTCTCTCGTCTGGAGCCAATCCTGGCAGCAGCATGAGGTCATGCTTATCATAAACATGCATAATCATCGGGACTGGACCAGCATATAAAATTTCAGCTCAATAGACACCGGGAATTCCACCTTCACATACATACCATAGCTGTGATAGCCCAGCGGTGAGACCGTGCGACTCTTTCGAGGGGAACACGAGTTCAAACCCGGGCAGGCACCAATGAGTCTTTCTATTAAAACTCATGTGTCTAATTGATAATTGCAATTAATCACACGCTTTTCGGTGAAGGAAAACATCGTGAGGTAACCTGCATATCTCTAGAGAATTCTGGAGATGTGTAACCTACCAATCCGCATTGAAGCAGCGTGGTAGGTCTTAGCTCCAACCCTTCTCTCCAGATACGGAGAGAGGAGGCCTATTCCTAACAGTGGGATTGTAACAGGCCGCTATTTTACTTTTACTATACATACACGGCAAGTTAAATAAACGCTTTATAATAAATGTCATTTACATAGTATAAAATATATTAAAAATTATATATAAAGCTTCATTTTTAATATAGAGAGCCAAAATGATGTTCATTAAATTAAAGTTTTAACCAAGCTATATCTACTAATGGACATGAATGGATGATTGGATTGAATAAATCGGTATAATCAGGACAAATTCGGCACCAACTTGCAAAAATTCAGGTGTATGGCTGATGAGATGTGGCTTGGTGAGGTCTACGGGGTTGCCAATGGTGTGCAAGATCCGGTACCAGCTCTGCATCACCGCTTCGGCGCTCATGTCGGCCGGGACCAGGTTGGCGTCTTCTTCACCTGACACAAACAGGTGGAAGTAAAATGTCAAATATAATACAAACAGTTGGGAGTCATTACTGAATACCATACAAACAGTTAGGAGTCATTGCTGAATATAATACAAACAGTTGGGATCGTTACTGAATATAATTCAAACGGATGGGATCGTTACTTAATATAATATATACAGTTGGGGTATGACTAGATTTAATACAAACAGTTGGGGGTCATTGCTGAATATAATACATACAGTTGGGATCGTTACTGAATATAATTCGCAGTGTAAGGGTCTGTCACTCACCGACGGGCACGGCGGGGTAGAGCGGGCCGTACATGTGCGCCAGCAGGCGGGCGGTGAGGCACAGCGACACGCGCGCCCACTGCTCCGTGAGCGGCGCGCGGTGACGCCAGCGCACGCACTGCTCGCGGAGCGTGCGCCACAGCGCCGGCCCCGGGAAGCACCTGCGCCGGTAATTGAAACACCAACAACACTTACATTTGTTAACACTAGCGACACACATTTACAAGATTTATATCAGTTACGCCTGTATGTATACAAGTCACAAGAAGAAAAAAAATTCACGTTCCTACTGTTAACTGTTGAGGTGTTGTTTCCTCGTCTGGAGCCAATCCTGACAGTAAGTAAAAAGTAGAAAATAAATATAGTTAAGCGTACTATTGTAAAAAAGCGTGGGGACTTTGAACCATCTCTTTCATATATTTATCGCGCATCCCAAGCGAGTACCCATCTATGTGGCATAAATTTGTTCATTTTTGTTTTCATTTTGGAGGTCTTTGGGAAACTTTAGTATCTAAAAAGATCTTTTTTGTAAATAAATGTTTGTGTATCTCGCGACATACCTGACAGGCGACAGTGGATGATAACTGAAGGTTTAAGCGGCAGTGTAGATTAATTAATAAAATTAATGTTCTGAACAAACATTCTATAGTTTACGAACGAAAAATAGGTTTAGACCCAATTAGACAGTTTATTACGACATTTCCTAAGCCAGACCTAAGACCGCAAAGATCAACTAAACTAAACCCTAAAAACAGACAACCGTCTCAGGTGGTTATTGCTTAAAATAAATTAAAATGGCGCACAATAACGCGTAACAAAATGTCTGTCCTGCCACCTGTCGCAATCAGCAAACAATTATCTTACCTGTGACACGCCAGTATCCAGACCTCGAACAACACACACAGCACACGCTCGCAGAGCTGTTCTGCAGCGCCGTACAGCGGTGCTGGTGGGGCGAGCAGAGCTGCTGCTGCCGCCAGCAGGAGCAGCAGCAGCGACCGCCACTCCCGAGGGCCGAGTGAAGCGCTGTCGGCCAGCGAACGAGCCAAGCGCAGCACTCGGTGACAGAGCACTGCTTGTTTACTTATGAGGTTGCCGCCTGAAGACAATGGAATATACAATGTGGTACCACTAAAACGGTAAAAACTAATTGCCTAATGCCGAAAAAAAGTAACTGGCCAATGATCTTATACAGCTGATGGCGCACGTCATTCCAAAATAAACCTTTTTTATAATAGTATTGTATTATTATTTTTAAATATTTACTTTTCAAAATCTAATACATAGTATTAAACCTTTAAAAATAGTTGTAAAAAATCTGTTTATCGACACGTAAAACATTACAAATAAATACGAAAGGTAAATTCATAACAACTCAATATAACAAAAGATATGTAAAGCCACATTATTTCCCTTTAAATAAATAATAATAGTTATAATAAATAAAGTTTATTTTCCAAAATGCAACATTTACAATCCTTACATTAAAGCTATTCATAATCCTTTGTACTTATTATGATATGATTCATTGTCCTATGTACTTATTATGAAGAAGAAACACAAATTAGTAATTTGTGTTTATGATTATTGAGAATCTCCCCTTATTTTTATTATTTTTATCTATAGTAATTTTGTCTATAAGTAATCCATGTTGAAAGAAAATCTATGTCACCAGTATGAGGGAGTGCAGAAGTGTCGTTGAGGTTGCAAAATGTGAGAGTAAAGCTCAAAAGCTTTTTTAATGCTGCATTTATGGGGTATTACAACAGATAATGTGTTCTATTATTAATCATTATTTTGATGTATATTTCACATACAGAATGCTTTATTCCAACACTATGCTATCATTACTCGAACTTACCCAATTCCGTTTGATAGATGAATGTCAGAGCTTGCAAAAGAATAGTATATAATGAACATTATTTTATATACTTAATATAATTTAATTCCAATCAAACGACAATCAATGGTTTAATTAAGAGACTATAAAATAAAATAAAAGTTGTTGACAACAATTTTACATCTTACATGACATATTTGGAGGACTTTTTTTAAGCTTAATAAAGCATGAGTCAGACTCTTCCATAACTCTTCCTTACTATAACTATAATCAGCTTTAAGTTTTTAATGCAAAGAAGAATTTTTTTACTTCTTTTTTTTTATCACACTGATTACAACCAGATAATATCGAACTCTTAGTATTAAATAATTTATAGAATTAGGTGTTACTTTTCGGAGATCCATAATACAAAAGTAATAATAAAATTTTAATATTTTAATTTAAAATAATTTTAATATTACTTTTGTCTTAGTATTAAAGTGGCCTAATTCAATATTACGCTTTGTGATATACATTGTAATTGTTATGAATATCATATTAAATTCAGTCAACTTGAACATATTTGTAAGTTGGTGCCTTTCATCGTGTATTGTCAAAACCTGATTTGGAGAAAGAATGCAATTTGTTCAAAATGTTCTCGATGTTGTTTTGGAATAATTTATTAAATTAGTTTGACTAGTTAAGTTTTAAGGTATAATAGGGCTGGCATACACATGTAATATAAAAGCCCTTACATAACAGAATCTATACTTATTATAATACAAAGTCCCAAAAAGCTGTCTGTTTGTATGTAATCAATTTTCTCAAAACCTACTGAACAGATTTTTGTACCAGGTTTTCACCAAAAGAAAATGCAAAACTTCCGGTTGGTTTAGGTAAATAGTACATATCGGTATTGTGTTAATTATGTTGAAGAGATCGCGCAGTTGTTAAAAAACTTGCTTGCTGAGAGCTTTAGTCACGTGCGCTGCGTAAACCAGCAGAGATACTCTAAATTAATGTACTAGAGAATTGTAGAACTATAAAAGTACTACAAAAACTCCACGATCGCATGTCTGTATCTCTCATGGCTAACTCACAATAACTACTTTTATGTTCAAAATTTCGAAAAATCGGGAAAAGTTTCGCAAATCACTTCATTCCACGCGTTGGCACAGCTAGTTAAAAATAAATAAAAGACAAATAATCCTACACTACATTGTTTTATTACATATTAGGTATTAGCAGTTTGAATAATACTTACTTTCATTAGGCCTTGGTACGAAGAGGTTATGCAAGTGGTTAAGTATTTTGTTAGCGTATCTATGGGGCTCAGCCGCCAACGGGGGCGGCACGGCAGGCGGCGGGGGTTGCGCGGGCGCCGCCGGCGGCAACAGCGCTGAAAGCCACGAGCAGCAAACACGCACGCAATCCCTTAACGCTTCGTGCTCACTGAGAGGCAGGGACAGTCCATAGCGGATCACTTCTAATACCCATTCCACCTATACATTAATATTAAGTATACATTATATTATTAAATGATTTGTAGAAGAGGGCATTGCTTTGCGCAGAAAAGAACTTACAATAGAATTATTTTGCTATAATCTGCGTTGTTAAGAGAATCACACACTAATTGTGTTGGTAAGTATGTGTGGAGTGTTACTGGTGGTAGCATTTTGTGGTATGTTGTGGTGACTTGTTCTGTATGTAAGGTATGTGAATGTTGCCTGCTTCCTACACTTAGCATTTCTCTCTTAATAGACATGGATCATAGAAATATAATTCTATCATACCTTTTGTATTAAAAATTGCATTGTTTGTTAATTAAATAAAATACCTCAGAATCAGTGGCAAGAGGGCTCGGCTGGTGTGAGGCAAGTTGGCGCACAACAGCCAGGACTACATCTCTGCCACCTACTGCCCCTAGAACACCTCGCCCCCCACCTTCAAGGGGTAGGGAATTCCATTCTGAATACATTCCGTCGTCTTCCTTGACCTAAAAAATATTAAAAATGTTATACCATGGAGGTCTCTGTGTGCCTGATATCGACGACAAGATGCAGGAAAATAGGCTGCGATGGTATGGACACATCAAGAGAACGCCGCCTGATTACGTTATATGTCGGGTCAAAGACTAGTAGGAAGGTCTTAGACAAGATGGAAAAAAGTGGGTGCTAAAAGATATGAAGGTATATAAAGTCACCAACGATGATGTCCATGATTGAGTGAAGTGGAAGCGAAAAATAACACAAGCTGACCCCAACACCGAACAGAGAGAGAGTTGTTAATGCCAAGAATGATCTCACTCATATCACACTTTTATCTGTTAGAGAACTCCACTTGGAAAGTGTCACTTTTATTGTTAGGTACCATATTGTTGTTGAAAAAGAAAATTATAAATTTCTAGTATGTGCTATTGGAGTATTTCGATTTATAATCGATTCCATAGCGGGTTTACTATTCCGAAATTAACAATGAATAAAGTTACTAAAAACTTGCTTCTTATTGTATATTAAACCAAATTATCGCCTTATATTATCAACGAAACGTCTTCTTTCGTGTACTATTTAAACTTGTGTTTTTTTGTATTCTAATAAGACAACTTAATTTTGAGTGAAACTTACTTTGCTGTTAACTCTATTAAAGATTCCCACATTCATAAATAAAGTATAACGAACGGTAGATGTTACAAGAGAAACTTTTTGCTGCGGGTTTGTCGCACCAACTAACTTCTTAGAAAGTTACAAATTAGCATTGGTAAATATTTTTATATTTAATCCGAATCGTGAATTATTTTAGTGTATTATTGACCAATAATGTTAGTATTCTACAATTTTTCGTTCTTTATCTGTGGTCATTTCTGACGTACATATTTCATAGATAATTTGTGATTGTTTCTTTTTTGTTGTCTTACAGTTCGAGATTCTAATATTTTAGGGCTTCTTTGTTAATTTTTTATTGATATTGACAGTACATTTATTAGGAATATATTAGAATCATAGAGTTAGTTAGTAATACAAAAAATTTTTTTACGAAAGACTATCCTCAATAAAAACGAGAGTTTTGAAATATAAAAGTAAATTACTTTAAAGGTTGTATAAAACTATTAAAAAGTGTCTTGTAGTGTATGTGGGTTGAAAAGTGTAATTATTACATTGTATATTTGTATAAAGTCACAAACATATCATACATACATGAATATCCATTCACTATTTCAAACGCACCGAGCCGTTGACGAGAGTGAACCTGCAGTGACATATTGTTGGTGCGTCTTTAAGCTTGTGATAAACACATACACCACCTATATCTCAGGGGTTTCATTCCTTGAATTGATAAGTATCACGCTCTTCACTAGTCTTTCAATCGCATATTTCCTTCTATTTTATGATCAAGTTGTGCATATTTAATTGCCTGTTGTGTGAATCATAACAATATTTTGAAAGTATTTTTATATAGAATAAATTAATATAAAAAAAAATTTTTTTTCAAAGCAATAAAACGGAACTTTCCATTCTATTTATTAAGCTTGAGTTATGAACCATTTATAAATTCTATTTATTTAATAAGGAAATTAACAACTATGTAACAATTAAAACCTTTTTGGCTTTATATTTACTGGCAATTCAAAGTCTACGTAAATATTTCACTTTACTCAACAGAGCTTCTATTTCGATTTGAAATTATTTAGTAAAAATTTACAATTTTGCGGACGGTTTTGTCAATCGTGTTTTTATAGGTATATATTTATATTTTCATCATAAGCTCCTTGTCTTTCATATTGGTTTTCCTGATCTGAGTAAATCTATGTAGTACGATGTTGATAAATAGGGTATCTGATGACGAAAGTGGTAGGGTGGGGGATGTAGAGCAGCAAGCATTGGAAAATACTTCGACTGAATACCAAACGGCAGACGAGATTTTAGAAATTATAGCCAATGATCATACTTTTAAAATTGATGGTAAGTGCAATACTGACTGATTCACGAGAAAGGTTTAAGTTAAAAAAAACGTCAATAATTGTTGTAAGAATTGTTACTTAATAAATATTAATTATTATTGTTAATAATTTATAATCACAAACAAACTTAAAAATTTTACTTACAGGTGATAACGAGCTTACTACGCGTGATCTGGTAATTTTGTATCAAAATATTGATATTGGTACGAAATTTATGCCGAATTCTGATGTTCTTAATCCTAATCTGCTTTCAAGTAAATGTCCTAACCAATACGTAGAAACTATAATTTACAACGACGAACTAGAATCGGAAGATTCAGATATTAGTAACAATATAAGTAATGAAGATTTAAATGATTTTTTCATAATAAATAAGGAGCGGATCGATTTTTTTAATAATAATGGAGATAGCCTTTGTCATAAATTTGGAAATATTGACATGCAAACATCAAATCTTACTACCGAGTATAATAAACATTATCTTTTCGACAATCAATTTATAAATAAGCAACTTAAAAGTTTTCATATGATATCTAATTCCAAGCTGTCCGACAGTACCGTTCTACCAGCATCACTACTGGATTATATTTGTTGCAAGCGTCTAGAAGATAATTACAATTTTTATATGGATGATATTATAAAATATGTTCAACATACCATCGAGCAGTTAAAACGTATTAGTAATGGTGATTACCTAACTGAAAGAGCTAAAGAGAGATGGAGAGAGGTTAATGGCGATACAGATCATATGACTGATTGTAAAAAGATTGTTTTGGCAAGTTCCACTAGCATTCCACTACATGTTGAGGGAACGTGTAATGAACACAAAAGCACATGGGACGATATAGTTCATTCTGAAATGGATATCAGATCTCTATCTAAAATATTAGAAAGAAAAATTATTGTGGAAGTGCCGAAAATTCTTTGCGGTTCCTATAGACTATTTAGTAAACGACATAAAGAAGATCTTATTATAACTTGCAAAAAACGAAAGCATGTTATTCGCGAGGCTAAGGAAAAAGAATCGCGGGTAGATGTTGTTTTAAAATTACAACGCTTTAAATCAGGACATGTCATTAGCAATATTGATCCTATTATGATTTTACAATCCTTACCCACCACAGGTACAAGAATTGTTACTTTATTATTTTTTAATTTATGTAGTGTTTATTAAATTAATACTTCTTTTGCAGGATCATGTTCTAAAGATATTTTAGAGTTGGAATTTGAACAAGTAACAAATAATGAAGTAGAACCAAAAGCTAGAATAGTTGAATTAGACGATAACAGAGAAGAAACTTCTCAACATACTATGATAGAGAATAACTTAATAGCAGATCAAGAAGGTAAAGCTGAAGAAATATGTGAAGCTATCTCTGACATGTCACAACAGTATATCTATGCTGAACAAACTGGGGCCAATTTTGATGTAATATTCGCCGATGATCTTCGCAGTACGCTTCATCGATTAAACATGCAATCGCCTGTTTTAGAAGAATGTGAAGATAATAATAAAAAAAAGAAATCTCCAACGAGAATACGGATTAAATCTCCATACGAAAATCAATCTCATTTAATTGAGGACAAAAAGAGGAAAAAGCTTTTAGAGATTAGAGAGAAAAGAGAAAAGAAAAAAGTTGCTATGAGTGAAAACTGCAAAATAACAAAACAAAAGTACGGGAGAGGCGCTATCATACCTCAGTCGTCAAATTCGGTTACCAAATTATCTATAACAAACAAGTCGTTTTACAATTCTATCTACGGACACACTATAAATATAAATAATAAAAATTCAAAAAAATGTTACAAAGATCAAAAAATGGAATGTATTTCGCCAATTAAATTAGAACATAATGAGGAAGATGACTGTAAAGATATTTCACCAACTACTCCGGGAAAGAATAGTCAAAAGTACATTAATCGCAGCTACTATTTGGATGAAGCAGATACGGAAATAATGTACTTGCAAAACCCAGAGGATGATAGTCGAAATGAAATAAAAGGTGCCTGCAGTCCCTCTACATCTACTGTATTTACGAATGATGTTGGTGTGAATTTAAATTTATTGAAACAATTGATTGGTACATCTACGACAGAGTTTAGTTTAACAGACACTTCATCGAGTTTGCAAGAGAACGTTGTGTAAGTATATTTTTCGCATATATATTGAATAATTTATTTTTAATTATAATTTTTTTTCATAGATTTGAAGATAACTTTATCGATACAGAAAAGCTGGATACTGAAAACAAAGCGTTTATTTCGACACCTAGTACTCAAGTACTAGTTCCTACAAACACGCCCAAAAAAGAAAGCACCGATAAGCAAAGTTGTAAAATCACATCATCAATTGAATGCAAAAGAAGCATTGATAAAATATACGAATTGATAAAAACCAATGGAAAAGCCAACTGTGATCTAAAATCTACCACAAGCAAAATGCCAAATAATATTGATAAATCAGATTTGATAGCTCGTAGACGAAGTTCTACTGTTCAAATTAGTGATAGTGGAACTAGTATGAAACATCAGATGACATCATCTAATCCAAGTTGTTTTAGTTTTGAAAAGACAAATATTGGAAATAGACATCAAAATGATTCAAAGAAGTACGGTCAATCTACATCTGTTATTCCTAAAGTAATAATTAATACTAAATTACAAAATAACAAAAATGCGATAAAAATAAATAGTAAAGAAAATAAAAGACTAACATCCTGTAAAACCCCTGAAAATCCCCTAAAAGCTATATCACAGTTGCTTCATGAGTTTGATAGTATTCAAAAGGCGCGGCATAAAAACATAAATGAATTAAAACGGAATAAAAAACCAGAAGCTACTAAGATTGAAGATAAAAGCAACTGTAAGCAGACTTTCTCCAAACGAACACCAAAACAGGAACAACACTTAAATTCATCCCTTATGTTTAAAGAAAGGAGACGTCACGCCTTATCCACTGAACCTTCGATAATTCCACACCCAGAGCTGCAAAATGACGAAAACAATGTCGATAAGACGGGTAGGAAAAAAATATCTGATATTATTGATGAGGTTAAGGAATTAAGAGGGGAAGCAGTACGAGGACCCTCAAAAAAACTGTCTAGATTAAATAGCTTGGCGCAACCTAAAAAGGCATATGTACAGGCACACAATGACGATGTCCAGAATAGATTTGGAAAACGTATAGTAGAGAGACATCAGAAACCGCCGACCAATGCTGTATCGGTTCCAGAGAGAAATGCCGGTTCCACAAATTTACGAAATAAGCAAAGAAAAGGCTCGGATGGTTTTGCTGCATCAACAAATAGTTTATATATAGCCGGACAGCAGCCTTTAGGTGTGTAAAGGTGAATTATATTGAGTGCTGTTAAATTGATTGGAACCAAAACTTTTATAGACTATAGTTATTTAATAGTAAATGAATAATTTAAATTACAGAAAAATCATCTAGAACCAAACGATCTCGGCATAGTAGTCCTATCACCGATGAAAAACGGTCTCCGCTGCCCGGGTACAAACCGTCTTATAACAACAGGAACGTTAAAAGTCCGCCAGAATTACTGTAAGCCATTCGTCATACCAAAATTGTAAAAAAATATTTTTAATAATTTTTATTTATCTTTTATTAAAATGTAGAAATTAGTGTGCAAGGAAGTAGCAATATAAACTATTCCTATTATACTTACTTTTTTATGAGATAAATGCTTAATACGTGTTAAAAATGTCTTGTTCTAAATTACGGCTGGAAGATGAGAAGCTGTGTACTTGAAGTTTGTTCTAACTAAACTTTGGCTTTGCTCAGGCCTTTTAATAACATGCGTTATTCTAGTATATAATTGTAAATCATAGAATTTCGTTGAAAAACCAAACTTGCTATCAAAGACTACAGTGTACATATATCTATCATCTTCAAGGCACTCACACCTTTTTAGCCTTTTTCTAAGGAGATGTGAATTGAAAACCTTTTTTCACTTTTGTCCACTTTCTTTTTAAAAATTATCTATGGATAAAACCACTGTATTCTGCTTCTCTGACTTCTTTTAAGTAAAAGTCAGATATATTTAAAAATAATAATAATCAATGGTATGAAATATTTTGCAGAAATGGAAAAATGGTGGCCATAGAAACATACGTAAAAAATCACTTTGGACGTGTATCACAGGTACCAGAGCTCGGCGAAAGTTACGTAAACATGTCGAGGGTTCCCTTGATACCAAAAGACATAGACGTGGGTAAGGGACATAAACCTTGCATCTTATCGGCTTGAATATATTTAATGGATTATAATTCTTTCGCCTTGACCCAATGATACATTGCAACATGTTCTTCTGTGATATGTGAATGCTATAATACACTGCTTCTTCCAGTTAGGAGCCGCTATTTCAACATTTATTAAACCAATCGTCAACTCAATCTCTTCTATTCTGAATTATTAATTTCTTTTCACCCATTTCTTCTCACCCTGCCTAATCGCGTAGAGAAATATATTGCAGGCTATAATTTTGTATATTATTATTTACAGCGTCTTTAACATCATCCCATTCCGTTGAAGAATCTTCGGACCTCGGCAAGAAGTTACACTATATGATTGACTCTATGATTAACAGTAACGCACCTGTTTTAGGTGCTCTGACCGAATGTAATGAATCCGCATCAAAGTTTGATAATGACGACTCTAAAAATATCCTCACAGAAGATTTATTGAAAAATGAAGAAGTGGTATCACGATCTGATTATCTTGTGGATGTATTTCAAGATAAAAACATTATCACAGCTGTGTCGACTATCTGTAAGAACAATAAAGATGATGAAGAAATCAACGAAAAGTACAAGAATATAAATGATACGAAGAGTGAAACAACGAAGTCTTGTACAACAAATGAGTTACAGAGACTTGAGAATGCTTTGTATCGTCAAATATCAAACAGTGTATTTCAAAAACGATTGAGAATTAAAAATTTGACTTTGACTCCTAAGCAATCTATTGATAACGTCTTTAAATTGCCATCCGGGGATGCCGCTTCGCTAGTAATCAAGTCTACATTATCACCAAAACAATTATCTCAAACTTTTAGTGAACTTACCATTTTACCTGTTCTATCAAATAAATGCATAGACTTTGGCTTTACTAAATTACCAACGCATATAGCTACCATAGGTTATGCATTTGCTCATCAATTGATAAGTCACCCTTTAATTGATGCTCATCATTGCAACAATGAGGATTATAAGATATTAGATAACGACAACGTGATTAATCCAAAATTAAACAAATCGATTCAGTGTTTCAAAGGTGCAGATGAAAAAATACAGCAAGATACGATTAAAGAAAAAACTTATGTCTCTATAGATACGGATATTCGACATGAATATTCAACAAAATACCAAGATATCCTCAATGAGGCCGAAAACATTGATAAAAAGAGTGAAATCATTTATAATGATGAGATAGGTGTTAAAAATAAAAATTCTAACAACATTAGTAATTCAACATCACTGGATATTCTAGTAGGACTTTTGAATGAAATTAAGAAGATAACCTCTCATCAAGTCGACTTAACTAACACTGAAAACACTTGTAATATTGATTTTAAAAGCAAGGAACTTGAAATTATCCTTGACAAAGCAGCTGTAAAAGTAAGCTCTGTAGATCACAGTATTAACAATGGAATATCAGTCTCTTCCTTTGACAATTTACATGATTTAGAAACTTCTAGTAATAAAGAATATGTAAATGAATCCTCTAACGTAGAAGAATATCATGACAACCTAACAATTCACAAAGATATAACAAAAAGCACAAGTTTGCCATATGGAATATTAAATGTTGATAAAGAGATACATGCTTCTTTGAAGATTTACCAAAAGGAATATGTGCATAGGTTTACTGAAGTACCCTCTCAATGTTTCTCAGTAACCGTCAGTACTAATGTAACCGATTCTCTTACAACACTCATTAATAAGTCTTCTAGGCATTCCGTATATTCCTTTATTGATTGTAAGAGTTCAGATAAATCCATAACGAATTTAATTAAAGAAATGTCGATTAAAAATGCTGAAAATTGTATTGTAAATCATCCAACACTCAAGATTAAATACTTGACAAATAAAATCAATTATCGGGACATATTAAGGAGGAATGTAGTAGACACGAATACTCACGTGACTGTTGCTGAATTTGACCCAATAATGAAAATGAAAAGGGATATTTTACTAACGGTTTACTCTATTCTTGTGTTAACCGTGTTTGCAGCTTTATCGTTTCCAGAATTTGCATACTATGTGTAAGACCCCGACGAACAGAAAAATTATATAAAATTTAAGTAATTTGATATTGTAAAGTTTTTAAATTGCTACGATCATTAACGTTTGAACAATTATTTTATTTAATACAAGTATTAAAAAACTTTTTTTAAATTTTATTTTCAACACAAAACAATTGAAATAGAGTTATGCAACTGAAGATATTGTTGGACTTCATTTTAGGACAAAGTTGCATCACAAAATTAATGTTCGTTGCGAGGCTCAGCATTAAATTAGTCCTGTGATATTCTTTAAATGAGGAAATAAGACAGAAAAAGCCTATTTCCTATGCCCTGAGGTTGCCTGGACGAGATCGCTGTTTAGCGATAAGGCCGCCTATTGTACATTTTCTTATGTTAAGCAATGTATGTTATTATTTCTGGTGTGCCATAAAGGGTATTAAATAAAAAATTATAACGACAACAATATTTTTCCTTTATACTTATTAATAAGAAGCAATTTTCCAAAAGTCAACTCATTTAATCTTTTTCAAAAACAAAACACAATGACAGCGACAATGTTTTTTTTTTATTACTGGCCAACTATATGAAGGAGGTTGTATTTAAAACACGTAGTAACAGTCGACCATCCTGACAACATTTGCGACCCCGCAAATCTAATAAGCTGACTTCTGGTGAAATGATTCTACCACCGATTCGGAATGCTGATTGTACTGAGAAGAATCGGCAAGAAACTCAATACTTGCTCTTTTAACCCTTAAGCTCTCTCCATCTCGCAATTAATCGCTGTCATGGCATAACACAGCACAATTAATGGCAATGAACTCAGCAGACGCATACGTAACGCAGTTGCGTACGTAAACAGGCTTGCTAATGCTAACGCTCATCGCCATAGCTTGCTTGCTACATGCATGCTACATTTCTGCTCTCCTTTTTTTCCTGCTGTTAGAGTCGGCCATTCTGAAACAATTGCGCCGCAATTGGCGCAGGAAAGGTATTAGCTTTCTGTAAAGTCAATTATTAAATGTTACGAGCATCGCATTTATCCCCGTATAATAAATAAAGCTTCCCATCTTTTATTTCTTACGCTATAAACCAATCGGGAATTACATTTATGTCAACACTATCACACGTTACCGTCACTTGTTTTTTCTTCACCCTCTTATTATTTCGTTTTTTACATTTTATTCGTGAGTAAAGGTTTCCATCTCACTTCTGAATATAACGACAACAATATTTTTCCTTTATACTTATTAATTAATAAGAAGCAATTTTCCAAAAGTCAACTCATTTAATCTTTTTCAAAAACAAAACACATAATGACAGCGACAATGTTTTTTTTTATTACTGACCAACTATATGAAGGAGGTTGTATTTAAAACACGTCGTAAGTCGTAACAAAATAAATAAATGATAAGAAAAAGTAGTACGTAACTCTATCTTAAAATTAAATATAGAGAAATACCTTAGTATACAAACGAGAAGTGGTACCCGCGACGTTGTTCGCGCCAACCTACACGTTTAAGTACCCTTATTAATGCAATACGCTTCCTTATTTGCAAAAGTAACACTTGATTTTTATATCTTTATGTTACTGTATAATAATACAGTGTATAAGCTATAATTTTTCAAATTTCATCAATTTGGTTCTAACGAATTAACACTGCAAGCGTAACAGACATGCTTTCGGATTTATAACATTAGCATGAATAATACTTATAGTCTGTATTGAACTTAATTGTTGTTAAATCCATAGAGTTATTATGAGACTTATTATCTGCCTCTCTTATTTAGGAGTGACTCTGACCGCTTTAACTCCTCGTACGCATAGGCGTAAAAATTACGTCACGTTAAAATTCCACAATAGGCGTTATAAGAAGTTTCGTATGGTATATTCAGTTTAACGCCCTCGCGCTAACGACTAAAATGGAACACTGCACGATAAAATACGTCGCGGTTTAAATACGCTGTCGTGTGAACAGATACCTGGATACCCATTTGTTTCAATTCGACGTAATTTTTATGCGCGATAAACATCCTCTCGTGCGTACGAGGGGTTACTTTTTGATGAGCCCCTCTCACTTGCGGGCCCGCCCAGCCCATTGTGTTATTATAATTAGAGTAGAGGAGTCATAGGCAGGCTTGTGACTTAGAGTGTCACAATAAATAATGAGAGGGAAAATGAAACTAGTTTACTTAATCTTTGTCTAATTACACATAAAAAGAGAGACATAGATCACCCTCATTTGCTTTCTCTTTATTTCTTGTTATATTCTTCTCTATACGTTAAATATCTGCAATATGATAATAAAGCTAGTTGTATTTTATTATTTTTAGTTAGTAGTCTATGATTATAGTGTATTTTCTATGGTCTGAGTCTATTTGTTTATTGTTATCACAACATAACCTAAATGTGCTACATGTTCGACATATTTTAGTTAGTAATCTATGATGTTTGATACAATCGATACTATCGTGATCATACGCTATTAATTAAAATGCCCCAATCAAATATGATCCTAATATCCTAATGAGGAATAGTATTCGCTCGAATACAATATAAATTATCATCACTTAAAACTTATCATATAATGGAAGATGAAAAAGACGAATCGATCAAGGTTTGCAATTAATTTTCCTATTTAAATTTGTTTCACACTATAGGATATTATATTGCTAATTTAAAAACGAAGAATAATGCCCTATTTCTATTAATTTGAGTAATTTTCTATTTCTAAACCATTTAAACAAAGGTAGATCTTTATTTTAAAAAAATATTTTGTTTTAGGTTCTGAATAAGCAAACGATGAAATTTACTGCTAATAACATTGACAGCATTGCGCCCGTAAAGAAAATTCTAGATGAATTACAGCATAAAAATCCTCAAGCATACATGTTTTACTGCCAAAACGTGAGGCAGAGACGAACAACGCGGAGAACTCTTATGAACTATCACTACATACTTCCTGGTTATCCACTAAATGTATTTGATGACAGTTGGGATGGAGAACTCAATTTGGACTACTTTGAACCGTTTCCATACAAGAGCCTCCCTCCACATATGATAACACCATTGAAAAATATGCAGGAAACAGACCCAGTAACCAGTTTGATGAACGAAAAATTAGACTGGCGTCATACTTGCCGAAGCATTAAACTCACTGCCAGTAAGTATACCTGTTGTATATTTATATGCAGAGCTGTAGATAGTTACTGTTACCTGCACTAACTGGTGAGTCAAGACTCAAACCTAGTGAAAAAAGGAAATTATAAGCTTGTTATAATCTCACTACTGGGAATAGGCCTCCTTTCTCCATTTCTGGAGAGAAGGATTGGAGCCTACCTGCCCCAATGTATGAATTTGTAGGTTATACATATCCCCAGAACTCTCTAGAGCTATGCAGGTTTCTTCATTATGTTTTCCTTCACTGAAAAATTGTGAAACCATGTGATAAATTGCAATTATTAATTAGACACATAAGTTTTAATAGAAAAACTCATTGGTGGCTGCCTGGGAATTGAAGTTGTGATTCCCTTGAAAGAGTCACACAGTCTTACCGCTGGGCTATCACAGCTATTCAAACCTAGTAAACATGAATAATTATTAAAGGTTTCAGGTTTCAGGCATGTGATGCAAAAGTATGAGAGTTTGAATGAGGAAGTTGTGCAGTGTCCTAAGCACATGGTGGATATAGCTGCTCACCTTGACAGTGATCCAGACCCCTTCTTTGAAAGCCCTTACAACTGGTACTATGCTGGTAATGGAAACTTACAGCTGCTCTGTATAGATTGGATGGATTATTTGGTTCATAGTGAATTAACTTCAGTATGTAAGTAATTTGATTAACACTAATGGACTAATCTATCTAATATCTTTAAATGAGTTAATCTTGTATATATATATCATCTGAATTTCGGAAACAGCTGCAACGATTTTCATGAAACTTAGTAATAGCATTTCGGCAGTAATAGATCAATCTAGCTAGGGTTTATTTAAAAACATGTCCTTTATCCTTGTTTTTAGGTACTGAAACACTTCTAAGATAAAAAGAGAATCCACAGGTTAATTTTGCTGTCATTTGTAAAGTTGTAGTAGCTTAGTTAGGAACGGGTGGACTAAAGAAGTGAAAATAACTGGGATGAAGTCATCAGTGTTTTCTTTCTTTTTTTTATTCCATTTTTTTATATTTTATTAATAAAATTACAAGGCCTGGGTCACCTAGGTACTATTATATTAATTGTTCAAAATTCTAACACTATACACTACAAGTATATTTTACCTACTTAATTGTACAGAATTTAATCTAATTTGTTCCAGCAAATTAACAATAAAAGTATAAGAAATTGATAGACTTTCTTACTTAGAATATAAGTATCATTAGATAACAAATATTCAATTCCATTTTATGCTATTTTGCAACATAATTCTTCCATGTTGTACGTAGTTATGGAGGAGCGAAAACTACTTAACACAAATATTTTTGTACTTAAAAGAAGATCTTAAACGCGTGTGTGTGTTAAAATATTGTGAAATGAAATAAAATATTTTTATTTATATTTTTTATGGAACGTAATTGAACAAATAAATATATATGTAATATGCCCGCATATTTGGCATCAATTTGAAAACAGTATTTCTTAATTTTAAATGTAATGTAGAATATGGAGCAGCTCCATTAGCATTCTTAAGTTAATTCCTATCAGGCATACCAGGCAGACTGCATATATGTGAGATAGCGCTCTGCTATTTTGAGTGGAATAATGCAGCAAATGACTTGAATTACTAGAATTGATAAGTTTAGGTTAAATACTAACATAATTTTATTTTTTTTGTATTACTAACCATATTTCTGAGTCTATTTTACTCTTTCGTAACAAATAAAATGAAAAAAAAAAAATTTTTTTCAGATTTATCAGAATTTTGCAAAAGTGATCTATTGATCAAACCTGATCATGTTGCTAGCTTTGATTGTGGAGAAGGTAACAATATACTTGAAACAATATGTTCTGAGCAAAATATTATAGTTTTACGAACCAAGAGTAAGATATATATTTTGAAATTAATAAAAATAAATGACAATATAACAATTGAGAAACTCAAATGTGTTGTGTCCGAGTTACCTTACACAAGCGTAACCTTTGATAATTACCATAAAAACATACTATATGTTACAACACTGGATAATAAGTTGAGCATAGTTAATTTAGATAGATTAAAAGCGAGAAGTATTAAGCTCAAAGGAAAGTTGACATCACTAGATAATAACTGGAATTCTGTAATCGGTTCTGGTAGAGGGCTTTTCACACACGCAGGTAAAGAAACTATATCAATCTACGACAAGAGATCTAACAATGTTGTTTTTGTGTGGAAAGACTTGAGAAAGATCACAGATGAAATAACTTGTAACGACATCAGTGTTGCGAGACATTTGGAAGGTGGCAGCTCACTTTACTTCGGCACAGATCATCATCTGTTTTTAATGGACGTCCGTTTCTCTGACAGTAAGGACCCGAAAGTGGTACGTCGCTGGACGCACGGTATGGAATGCGTGCCGACGTATTTTACTTACTGCAATTTTGAGTTCAGCAAAGACCTGATCTGCCTAAGCAGCCAGTGGTGCGAAGATATGTGCTTGGTGCCTAATTATAATGACAGATTGATTGCTGAAACTAATTCAGGAGGTGTGACTATACCGTATCGGCCTCCCAGCATCCGCAACACATTAAACGAGGCAAAACAGAAAATGTTGTGCCACAATCTCTACAATCCAATAGACGCTAGACTCTGCACCTCTATAACGGGATGCCTCATTTTAGAGCAAGGGGAAAAGTATGACGTACTCATGCAGAATTCTCTAGGTGATATTTCATGCCACAGTTTGTATCCTGAACACATGGAGTCTTTCATTGAGGATGACAGCGCTCAAAATTTGCACGATTGGAGTGCATCTTATATGATGGAGAAAAAGGATTTTGAGGTTTCCAAAATACTGAACATTGCCAGCGTGTGGAAGCAGTTGAGGAGGGTTCCGGATGACGTCAAAATAGAAAGTACGTTTCGCAAAGAGAAATCCAAGTTCAACGAACAGGAAGTTCTAGACACTTTTGAGAATGAAGAAGTGGATGTGGGGCTGCAAGAGGTGTGGCTGAAGGAAGGAGAAGCTGATACCGCTGGTGATGAATCAGCAGCTATAAAATTACATTATTCTGATGAGGACTCCAATAGTTGTGATGACCAAGATAAATAGATTCATTTTTATACTTGTATGTCGATTTACTTGTATTATTCAAGAAACTTTATATTTTATTATTGCCCTGCTGTGTGCCTGATCTGTTTGCTTTATTTATTTTACACATATAGAATAACACAAAAAAAGAAAAAAAAATAGCATATGTACCATATGTTCCAGTCAACCTGTGAGTAGCAGAAAGAAAAGGGCAAGAAGTGATTTTCTATCAAAGACTTCTTAGAAACCATTAGTTTATTTATTTTTTAAGGTCAATTTTATTTCAGTCAAATTACATTATCAAATAATTGGGGCACTAGCCTAGACACCAAGTTTCACTTTAAAGTTTGAATTTAATTACTCCTCCCCATTTAATTTTACTACAGTATGAGGTTCTGACTTTTACCCATGACCTGATGATGCGTTATTTGGACATTATAAAAAAATAAGTAAATTTTTATTACATTTAAGTTTTATATCATTGCATTTCACAGCTGATTGATTGAGTTGCTTAGACTCAAAATAATACACCACAATTTTCTGAGTCCAAGCAATTAAGTTCTGTTTACATTTTAAGTAAACTACTACGTGTCTCTTGAATTTTTAGTTAATGGATACTGTTTACACTAACGTTGTATGTATTACTGTTTGACTGTAACAACATCTCTGATGTCCAACATCAGAAGTGGGATTGTGTATACTATATACCGCACTCGTAGTATTAGAGACGTATTTAAAAAAAGTTGTTTTGTGGCAAATTGCAATGAATGCGAATAAAGTGTAACATAACGACTTCAAAGCTCGTGAGTGTTAAAGCCCATAACTTGGAAGAGCAAGAAAGCACTAGCTTTTTTTAATAGTTGCGTGACGTCATTGTTATAAATAAATATATGGGACACTTATTCACACGATCATCCGACCCCAAATTAAGTAACATAATACTTGTGTTATGGTTGACGGACAACTGGTAGATATACTACATATATAATTTTAAATACACCCAGGCTCGTAGAACCAACAAATTGTTTATAGAAAATGTTGGCCCTGGGAGGGAATCGAACCTGCGACCCGCGGATCTGAAGGCAGGGTCACTACCCACTGCGCCAATAAGTGAAATAAGGATTATAATGTATTTACGTTAAGTAAGCCTAGAGAGTTTACTCAATTGAAAGATAATGAGTTTTAAATAATGATTCACAGATGAATATAAATAAAACTAATAACGCTTTCAATAACAGTTTATTATTGCTATCTATAATAACTGAGATAATCCAAGCACAATCAGAAATGCACATTCTCACACAAACACACATATATGAACTTATGGTTTTTCGTATACATAAGTACAAAATTACTTCAAAAAGAAACTTCATGTATAACACAATGCAACATACGTTTCATGGAACAATATTTCCTTCACAGTTTCGAATTATTCTATTGTACATTCTAACAACAGGACTTTGTTATTAGAATACAGTGGTGGTAGGTACCTCGACATACGAATTTAATTCTTTCCATAACCTTGCTCGTAGGTCAAATTGCTCGTATCTCAAAGCAACTTTCCCCATTTAAATTAATTGAAAGGGCTTAATCCGTTCCAGTTCCCAAAATACCATCTTAGTTATTTGCTTTTTGTGCTACGCCCGTACACCCTTGCCAAATTTTTACTCGTAAACCTTGCCCATATGTTTCTATGATTTCACGCTTGAATTATTGAATTAATTGATGACTATTTCAATTCAATTCAAAATATCCTTTATTCAAGTATACTTGTAAACAAGTGCTATTGAATCGCCAACATCTACTGCTGATACGGAAAGAGTTTCCTACCGAGAAGAGCCAGCAAATAACAGGGCGGTTGCTCTTTTCAAAGAATAATTCTTATCTCTAGCTACATATAGCTGTTAATGTCTTGTACAGGGTCGAAGAGTAGCTATATCCACGCATTCATATCGTCTAAGTAATCCTCAATAGTATAGTAGGCTTTCTGTATAAGCCTTTTTTTAATAGGATTAAACTGCTGAGTCATCATCTTCGGACCCATGGTTATAAAAATAAATGTGATAATGTTTTGTTAATGTTAAAAGCAAAAACTAAGAATCCAACTTATCAAGAATGCTTAAAAAACGAGGAAAACAAGCTCATAGACTGAGGTCTAGTCTAAGATAGGAAAAATTGTTAGCGGCACAGGACACCAGTGTCCACGATCGTACGATTCCTGTTATCTCAAATCTTGCTCGCATTTCAAAGCAAAATACTGATTGTACGAAAACTCGTATCTCAAAACGCTCGTATCTCGAGGTACCACTGGTACTTCCTATTCATTGTTAATAACCGAAGAAACAAACATCATTGACAAATAAAAAAATATACAAATTAATTAAACTATAATATAATTTGTATATATAAATACATCTTGTTTAAGGAGTATAAATGCACTCATATTTTAAATTACATAGTGTATGTGTTGATATATACAAGAGCTGCGTGGCGATTGCTTTCTCATTTCCAGGTACATCTGTAAATAAATAAATAAATATAATTTTATTGTCCGGCTCGAAGGACCATAAATTGTAAGCGTTTATATTGTACGACAATTCAAGTACAGTTTGTTATAACAATAATAAAAGAGAATTCTGTAATCGAAGATACTAAAAACGATAAGAAAGCTTAGATTTTATTGTAATCACCTATGCATTAGACTAAATAAACAAGTTCTTAAAAAGAGTAGTCCCTGAATTTATTGCCGGTTCTTCTCAATTAAAGCATCTTTTAGAAACAGTGGTCTTGTTGGGGTTAGTGCTCAGTTAATCTATTCGTGGGAATTCTGACGATCCATAAATGAAAGATTTGTAATTTTATTAATACTTTTGTAATTAACATTATATCAATTTTCTCTAATCGGGTATTCCAAAAACAATATTATCGTATTTTTTGTGTTTCTATTAGGTTCATACCATTAATAAATGACAAGAAAAGTTTTTGGGAATCAAGTAAAGTGCCGGCCTGTTACAATCCCACTGCTGGGCATAGGCCTCCTCTCTCCGTTTCTGGAGAGAAGGGTTGGAGCTAAGACCTACCACGCTGCTCCAATGCGGATTTGTAGGTTACACATATCCCTAGAATTCTATAGAGATATGCAGGTTTCCTCACGATGTTTTCCTTCAGTAAAAAGCATGTGATAAATTGCAAATATCAATTAGACACAAGTTTTAATAGAATAACTCGTTGGTGCCTGCCCGAGGTTTGAACCCATGATCGTATCTAGAGAGTCACACGGTCTCACCTCTATCTGATCATCATCGCTATCGGATTTTTAACTAACCATAGGCACCAGCAGCAATCCACAGTCATAATTTTTGTACAATTAATTAAATTAGTTAAGTTCTTTCAATGTACTGTTTGTGGTGCGAAATAAAGTTTATTATTCTTATTATTATGTTAGCGTTCTTTAATGCGGGCATGAGTGCGGGCGCAAGTGCGTGCGCGAGGGCGTGTGTATGTTGTGTGATAAATGTGGTCATCATGACCCTAATTATGAAATGAGATGTAAAAGAGATCATCTACCACCCCTTCTCGTGATACGACAAATTGCTGACGTTATCTACTTAGTGAATATTGCTCAAAATAAAATAAACTCCCCACAGTTATTATCTTCTATTAAACTCAACGTGCCTAAGAAGCTTATTTCGAGACGGCCCTCTGATATCTTATTTGCAACGCTTCGTTCCACGAACTATCGCAGAAATTCATTTTTCTGCCGTGCATTAGCTTTTAATAAATTAGCAAATTGTCATTGTTCCGCACAAACGTGCGGGCGGATGAAACAACCTCCGAGACCTGGGCCGGTCGTCTCGGCGTCTCAACCTACCTTATGCGGCCGTCAGCTGTATGCGGTCCGGCCTCATGAATCATTGCGTGTATATGTGTACGTGTGTGTGTGCGCTTGTATGTACTTGGCCGATTCCCGAACCCGTTGGCTCGCCTCAGCAGTCTTCCACGGACACGTACTGTCTATTTCTCCCGGAGTATACACTTCACCAACGCGGTTAAATAACACAAATAACACGCGGTGGGCACACAACCTTCGTAAGGTCACACGTTATTGAATCGTGGAACATTAACCCGAACGCGCACTAAAACCGCGGACGGTCGCGTCTTCTCAAAACGCTTCACTAATTGAACGCGTCACTAAATCTAAAAACCACACCCAAAACGCATAATTACGCGTGTGAGTTATAAAAGGAATGCCGTATACAGGCGCGCGCGGCTTCTTCCTGTCGTGTCCGAAACATCACTAACTGGCGGACGTGACCGGCGGCAATAGAATGCATGAAGGTCGTTGCTCCGGCCGGTCGCGCGTCAATTTGTTCAAAACAGTCATGAAATAGACTTGTTTACGACTACACCTAATGCAATAAAACAACATATGTCTGGTATATATGGTTTGACTCGATCCCCATACTTCGCTAAATTTTTTGTTTAATTTTCATTTCTGTTTTTTCTTTGCTTTCTAAATTGTATACACTGTTATTTAGTAGTTCATATGCGGAAATGTATAAATATAAATATATGGGACACTTAAATAAGCCTGCGTCCACGAATAAACCCGTGTACGCGTGTTCGCGTTATTTGTGTGAGAAGTATTATCAGACGTATGTTGAATACCGCCAACGCGCATAACGCGCCATAGTTTACAAACTTCCGGTGGCGCACCTTTATATATAAATACTATCGTCGATTATTAAATAGGCTAATAATAAAATACGCAAATATTATAATCAAATAAACATTATATAATGATGCATAAAACAAATAAGGATATAAAATAGTGTTTTGAATAAATTGACGCGCGCGACGCGGCTCGACCGGCCGGATCAACGACCTTCATGCACTCGATTGTCAACGCGAGCGCCGATTGTTAGTAACGTTTTGGATTACGATAAGTACAGGCGGCGCGTGCCCGTATACGGCATTCTGTTACAACACGCACGTGTAATTTTGCGTTATTCGGGTGTTATTTTCAGTAGTGCCACGACTGTATTGACTTTTGATATTGATATAAGTATTTAGTGACGCGTTTAACCAGTGAAACGTGTGAGGAGACGCGACCGTCCGCGGTTTTAGTGCGCGCTGGGGTTACTGTTTCCCGATATAGGGACGTTTCAATAACGTGTGACCTTACGAAGGTTGTGTGCACACCGGGTGTTATTTGTGTTATTTAACCCAGTTGGTGAAGTGTATACTCCGGGAGAAACAGACATTACGTGTCCGTGGAAGACTGCAGAGGCGAGCCAACGGTTTCGGGAATCGGCCAAGTACATACAAGCACACACACACACGTACATATATACACGCAGTGATTCATGAGGCCGGACCGCATACAGCTGACGGCCGCATAAGGTAGGTTGAAACGCCGAGACGACGGGCCCAGGTCTCGGAGGTTGTTTCATCCGCCCGCACGTTTGTGCGGAACAAATAGTTTCTCAATGAGTAAGTTTTGGCGGGCTGTTCTTGAGATAAAAAAAGGAGGGAGTAGCTGTAAGTGTCTTTAGTCAGTGAGTATGTTTTGAGTGTATCGTTGCAGAAAATAAAGCTGATCAGAGGAAAATATCATTTACTTACTGCATCCTGACTTACTCCTGTAACACGTAGCTCACTCGTGCTAGCGTCGCGTGAAGGGCCTCAGCCAGGAGCGCGCCAGCGGCACGTCCGCGGCGCCCTCCCGCTCGCGCTCCGCCATCTGCTCCATGAGCCGGCGCTGGTTGTCACGGAAGGCGGCGATAGGGTCGTCGTACTGCCCGTAGTAGCGCAGCACGTCGCGCACGTCCTTCACGTTGGACATCGCGATCGCTGCAACGGACCATCCGAGTGTGTGAGCGTGATATCTTAACGGTGAGAGCGCTCGATACTTATCATAGATTAGCAAATTGAGTTAAAAAAGTAATGAGGTATTTATTTTAAGGGTGTTTTGAATAAAATGACGCGCGCGACGCGACCGGCGGGATCGACGACCTTTTTATGCATTCGATTGCCGACGCGAGCGGCCGACAGTTAGTGACGTTTCGAATACGATAGGGACAGGCTGCGTGCGCCTGTATACGACGTTCTGTTATAACACATACGTGTAATTTTGTGTTTCGGGTGTTATTCTCAGTAGTGACACGACTTTATTGACATTTGAGACTGATATAAGTATTTAGTGACGCGTTTAACCAGTGAAGCGTTTGATAAGACGCGACCGTCCACGGTTTTAGTGCGCGTTGAGTTACTATTCCCCGATATAGGGACGATTCAATAACGTGTGACCTTACGAAGGTTGTGTGCACACCGGGTGTTATTTAGCCGATATAGTGAAGTGTATACTCAGGGAGAAACAGACACACGTGTCCGTGAAAGATTGCAGAGGCGAGCCAACGGTTTCGGGAATCGGCCAAGTACATACAAGCACACACACACACGTACACATATACACGCAGTGATTCATGAGGCCGGACCACATAAAGCTGACGGCCGCATAAGGTAGGTTGAAACGCCGGGACGACGGGTCCAGGTCCCGGAGGTTGTTTCATCCGTCCGCACGTTTGCGCGGAACAAAGGGGTACACATATTAAGACTAGACAGCAATTCAAAAATATGTGTACACATTGTGAACCCTAAAAAGTTAGGGTTAAAAGGCGCTATATGAAATTAAATAAGAAAATAAAAATTACTATTAAAATTAGATAAAAACTATTTTTAAGTGTGTTTAAAAAATTGTATAATTGGTTACAACAGTATCTTTGTATTAACGAAACATTCGAATAATTGTATGCAGATGTTCACTATCGATTTGATTTCGTGATAGTGAACGTGTGTAGTGCTTTTGTATTGTGGTCGCGGTGGTGGAAGTTTGTTCATGTGTTTTTACGAATCCTGCATGTATCGGGTATGAAAAAACGGATAGTCCACCATAGCAATATATATATTTTAATATATGTATATATTATAGAAAAATAATTTTATTATTACTTTTGTATGGGTAAAGATTCTTACTTTGTAATAAATTGGCTAAATCTAGAAGCGCCGTGTCGTCATCGGCTCCCTTCCACTTCTTCAGCACTAGCGCGTTGTCCGGTTGGAATTTCGTCGCCTGTTTGTTCCAGTCCACCACTATTACCTGCATAACGAGATAAGTATAATAAATATAATATATTCAATACTAGCTGTACCTGCGAGTTTACGCACCCACTTTAGTTTTAGAAAATACCCTCAATTATTTACTATTTCTTTTATCCTCTACCTTACCAGTTTTAATTACGCCAAGTTCCATCAATATCGCTACAATCTATTAGCTGTATGACAGCAGAATTTCACGTTTACGACCGGCTGCCTGTCTGACGTCAACTTTCATTAGTCGTATTTTACGACTCCTCGGTAAGAATTGAGGGTGGTCTATTTACTCAGCCGGATACAATGGTATACAATTCCATAATTGTAGAATATGGAATTGTACCATTATAAGCAATATAACAGAACAAACCACTTTGCTATAATCGGAGTCCCTTATCACAAGTGTGGAGAATATGAAAGGGACTCCGACTCAATGCGTTAGAGCAACTTGAGATAATAAAAAATAGCAATGGTCACTTAATTAACGAGCAAGTAAATGTATCTAATTCCGTTTTGCTAAATGTGTTCGGAGGGGAGGGTATTGGGGGGAGTTGAACTATTTAAGACTGCTTGTATGGGTAGCGCGGCGCAGTACGATTTTTGTCGTGGAGCCTATCCTCCTGATGATGCTTCGGTTTCGGGGCGAAACGATCGTCGAGATTGTCGTGGTGGGTGTGTGTGCTGCTTTTGTGTGCGTTGTTGCTGGTGAATTGCGCCTTGGGGTGCATGTGGTGGCTTGTCCTGCATGTATAAGGTACGTAGATTTTGCCTGCTTCATACACATTGGCTTTGCATGCATTCACCTAACCCGTGCGGATTATAGCAAAGTGGTTGGTTCTGTTATATTGCTTGTAATATGGAATTCCGCAAAGTAACGCCTGCTTCTATAAATCATGTACCATTATAATTATTATATAGTAAATAACATGATCTAAAAATGAAGGTACACAATACCTACACCCTACAACCCCCTTCCCCTCCCCGCTTCTAGTCGGACAAAGGGTTAACTCTTTTTTTGGCTTTGCTTTTTCTCTCGGATAAAATTTTTTATCAACCTCAAATAATACATCACTGATGAAGTGAAAATAAATCGTTCGGATATCTCTGTGTTAGGTATTATTTATAAGCCGTCCTACATACACCGTGTTTGACTGCAACCCAGGCGGTTGTCCAGTATTAATTGGGGCAAATTTCATCAATATCGATCTAGCTTGTTAGCCGTGACAACGTAAAAGCCCGAAAAAGAGAGAGACTTTATATCTCTTCACAACCTATAGACGTACTTAAACTTCTCCAGGGAATCGCGCGAACGTAAATTGTACTTTTGTAATACAATTTTTTTTCAATGTCTGCGCATTTACCCCATGACAATATTCCATAAGACATAATGTTATGGAAGTTTTATGACTGTTTTTGGTGTTTGTTTTATGTTTTATTAGTATGGATGTTGATATATACCTTTGACAAATCCCGATTGAGCCCATCCAAGTTCTTAACGTGGACGCCGTCAATGAAATGGGTGGAGTCCCTGAACAGTCTGTACGAGATGAGCTTGTTCTCGGGGTCCAGCTTGTCCAGCACGGGCCAGATCATGAACGCGTTCTCCGAAGTGAATATCACCACCTCGTAGTCCGAGTTGCCCACCGTTTGCAGAAACTGGTCTACTCCTGGGCGCTTCTTAAACCTGATGAGTACGATGTTTGGAATTGTAATTGAAAGCTTCGCAACGTTGTTGGCAATCGGTTAAGGAACAACACATGAACTAACAACCTGTTACTATCCCACTTCTAAATATCAAATTTGGATCCATTTGATTTAATACGGATATATTCTCTAATCCGCACTCCGTACTGTACATATCGAGTACGGATACCCAGAAATTTTATATGTGAAGGTTTTTCCTGTTCCGTTCCTATACAATGGTACCTCGATATACGAGTTTTTTTAAATACGAGCTGCCGATCGAGTGACATTTTGCTTTGAAGGGAAAGCAATATTTGAGATGCATCAAAATCGGTTTAGCCATTCCGTTTAAATGCCGAATGCGTGAATGGAGTCATCGTTTAGGAGTATGTGCTATTAACATTAACCTTTTAGTAAAAATCGTACAAATAATCTATTTAGTAGATTTTGAGGAAATCTGAACTAAAACAATAACGATGAAATCTGATACGTTTTAAAACGTTTTTTCTTTGGAAACAGGAACATAACATATTGTTATAGATTAATATTTTACATAATAGAGGGTATTTTATCAACAAAGTCAGGGGTATAACTAGTGTTTCTATAACAATGAGCGATCTAAAAATAACCAATAACCTCCAGCCAGTTTGGTAGGACCAGTCAGGGTGAACCAGTACATCTGTGAACTCCAGTACCAGGGTATAGGTCGGCTGGTAGGGCGCTGGCAGCGGGTCCGGCAGTAACTTCTCCCGAGATGGCTCTTTTATCATCTGGAATTTAAAAAAACAGGTAAAGTTTAAAAAGCTTTTGAATGCATCCTAGAATTTTTTGAGTAAAAGAGACAGAGTTATCTATAGCTCATATAACGTTTTCCTTTTCAAACATTACGACCCCATTGCAATCCACACTTCATGGTACGAAAAGAAAGCGATTGAGTTTAGATACTGACTTTGTGGGTGATGGGTGAAATTTAATTTGCAAGATTCCTCCTTCACATATATAGATTGCAAGATGAATAAAAGCTTTTAAAATTTGCAAACTTACCAAAAATATGAACATTTACAGCATTTCCGCATCAAATTATCAAAAATATAAGAAATGAGACGATGAAGTTACGGACCTATTGGAAAGGTTTAAGGACTTAACGAAATTAATAACGACACCATTCCTTAACAATATTATTACGAGATACTAACTGACCAGACGAACTTCGTACCGTCATGATCCTTCCTACAAAAGTAATAATAAAATTATTTTGCTATAATCCGCGACACAGTAAATAGAAAATATTTTGCGATTTTGTCGTGGAGTCTATCACCTGATGATGCTTCGGTTGCGGGGCCAACGATTTTTGAGTTTGTCATAGTGAACGTGTGTAGTGCTTGTGTATTGTTGTGGCAGTGGTGGAGGTTTGTGCATGTGTTTTTACGAATCCTGCATGTAACGGGTATGAAAAAACGGATAGTCCACTATACATTTCGCACTATATATTTTTTCTAAAATATATAAATATTTTCTACTTACTGTATCGCGGATTATAGCAAAATAATTTTATTATTACTTTTGTATTATGGATATCCGCAAAGTAATGCCTAATTCTATAAATTACTTAAAAGCTTTTAAAATTTGCGGATTATAGCAAAATAATTTTAAAAGAATGAAAAAATAAAGATATATCTAATTTGTTGTAGTCATTTTGAAGCTATACTTATTATAAAACCCCCTAAAAGCTCTATCTGTATGTAATCGATTTTCTCAAAATCTACTGAACTGTTTTTTGTACGGTTTTCACCAAAAGATAGTGCAATGCGTCAATAAAAGTACATGTCGGTATTATGTAAATCGTGTTGACAAGATCGAGCAGTTGTTAAAAATTGCATGCTGGGAGCTTTAGTCGCGTGCGCTGCGTAAACCAGCAGAGTTACGCTAAAGTAACATACTAGAGAATTGTAGATCTATAAAAATACTACAAAAAAGTCCGCGATAACATGTTTCTATCTCTTACAGTTAACTCATAATAACGGCTTTTATGTTAAAAATTTCAGTTTGGTTTTTTTTGTGCCAACTGATTCTGACAACGATGGGGGCGAAGCCACTGGCACAACTAGTATTGCATGTAAACATTTCAGTGATGCATTTATATAGATAAACTGGGCTGTTTTTATTTTTATTTTGTTGAAAAAATATGAGCAGAGTTGTTCTTTTTGTAACAAACATTCTCAATTATGTAATATGTATTTTTTCTGACCACTGAGGATAGTTAGATTCCTATTGCTTCAAATTCAAATTCAAATTCAAATATTCTTTATTCAAGTAAACTTGTAAACAAGTGCTTTTGAATCGTCAACTTTACTGCTGGTTCGGAAAGCTGTTCCTGCCGAGAAGAGCCAGCAAGAAACTCGGCGGTTGCTCTTTTTAAAATATAAATCTTAGAACTAGTTACATTTATTTATTACTGTCTTGTACAGGGTAGAAGTGCACCTATATCCACACATCCTTATCCTCAATGTAAGCCTCCACGGTATAATAGGCTTTCTGTATCAGCCTCTTTTTAACAGTATTTTTAAATTGCTGTAATGGCAAAGTTAAAATTGATTGTGGAATTTTGTTATAGAATCTTATACCCAAACCCACAAACGACTTACGTACTCTTACAAGGCGCAAAGCAGGAGCCGCAAGCTTATGTCGGTTCCTACTTTGTCTATTATATACATCATCTATCTTTTTATAATTATGTATATTTTTATGCACAAAAATCAAATTGCTAAAAATATACTGTGAAGCTAACGTAAGAATACCTGTTTCCTTAAACTTCTCTCGCAGGGACTCACGCGAATTCAAATTATAAATGCCACGTATGGCTCTTTTTTGCAATACAAAAATTTTCTCAATATCAGCGCATTTACCCCATAACATTATTCCATAAGACATAATGCTATGGAAATAAGCAAAATAAACTAGTTTTGCTGTTTCGACGTCTGTAAACTGTCTTATCTTTCGAATAGCATAGGCTGCTGAACTGAGTTTCCCTGCGAGAGCTGTTATGTGTGTGCTCCATTGGAGTTTTGTATCCAACGTCATTCCCAAAAATACAGTTGTATTTTCTGTTTTTAGTGGTACATTGTCTATTAAGAGCTCATTTGCTGTTTTAGCTGCATTAGGTAATGCAAATTCTAAACATTTCGTTTTATTTGAGTTTTAGTACCAAATTATTTAGCCTGAACCATTGAGCTACCTGCGACAATCCACTGTTTACTTCATCAATATTATTATCGTCATTCCTATTTACTTTAAATATTAAAGATGTGTCATCAGCAAACAGTACAATGTCGCAAATATTATGAATGAAATATGGCAGATCATTTATATATACTAAAAACAGAAAGGGACCAAGGATTGATCCTTGAGGCACACCCATAACTAAGGCCGATCCGGATGACTGCACATCATTAATGCACACTCTTTGAATTCGGCTATAGAGATAAGATGCAACGAGACGAAGTAAAAAGTAACAGCCTGTTAATATCCCACTGCTGGGAATAGGCCTCCTCTCTCCGTTTCTGGAGAGAAGGGTTGGAGCTAAGACCTACCACGCTGCTCCAATGCGGATTGGTAGGTTACACATATCTCCAGAATTCTATAGAGATATGCAGGTTTCCTCACTATGTTTTACTTCACCGAAAAGCGTGTGATAAATTGCAATTATGAATTAGACACATGAGTTTTAATAGAAAAACTCATTGGTGCCTGCCCGGGTTTGAACCTATGTTCGTCTCTAGAGAGTCGCACGGTCTCACCACTGGGCTATCACAGCTGGAACGAGACGAAGACGTCCACGAGACGAAGTGCATGATCCTTAATACCATAATGACCAAGCTTTAGTAATAAAGTTTCGTGTTGAACGCAATCAAATGCCTTGGACAAATCACAAAATACCCCTATGGCATTTTGTGAGTTCTCCTACGCATCAAAGATATGCTTCAATAATCTTACGCCCGCATCCGATGTAGACCGACCCTTGGTAAACCCATACTGCTCAGGGTGAAGTAAATTATTAGAATTAAAATGCTTGAGCAGTTGATTTAGAATAACTTTCTCAAAGACCTTGCTAAGAGTTGGCAAGATCGAGATGGGTCTATAGTTGTTAGGGTCGCTCTTATCACCAGATTTGAAGACAGGGATCAATTTACTATACTTCATTAAATTTGGAAATGTCCCTGTGTCTACAGACTTGTTAAAGATCTTGGCCATAATAGGTGCAATAATTTCAATAACATTATTTATTAACTTTACAGACATTCCCCATAAATCAGTTGTTTTTTTATTATTTAAAGTTTTAAAAGTTTTAACAATATCGTGCGGAGAAATGTGTTTAAATTTAAAATTTACGTTGCACTTCATGACGCTGGCCTTTAAAACATTAAGAGCTTCAATTGGGGATGAGTTTATTGAGCTAGTGGTAGAAATGGGTATATTCTAAAAAAAATGTTCAAATACACTCGCCACTTCTGCGTCGGAATTAGTAAACTCATTTCCAATTTTCAGCTCTATGGCAGAATTACGCATTTTATGTCTGCCTACTTCATCTCCTATAACATCCCAAGTTGTTTTTATTTTATTTTCAGAGTTCATTATTTTACATTTAATATGAAGTGATTTGGCCTGTGCGCAGACATTTCTAAACATTTTCGAATATTTTTTTACATATTCTAAGAATGTGGGGGACTGATTATATTGCTTTTCTGCATACAGATCAAATAACTTGTTTCTACTCTTATAAATGCCATTAGTAGCCCAATCGCTAAACCTGAGATGTTTGGAGACTTCTTTTTCTATAATATTAAAAGTCTTATGGAATTCACTACCAATAATTCCAAAGAGAGCATTAAAAAGATCATCTGAACTACCGCAACTTTTGTCAATATGTGGTAATTTTGATAATATTTTTACTTGAAATCGCTTTATTTTATGAGACGTGATAGGCCTGAATTTAATAAATTGCTTTTTGTTATTTATAATGTTGGGAACAGATATAATTTGTCCACTATGATCAAATCTTAAGCGACTTATTATAGATTTTTCTAAGATATTACAGCTGTAATTAGTAAAAATATTATCAATACCGGTAGCCGAGTCTGCAGTTATCCTAGTAGGTTCGTTAAATACATTAATCATATCAAAACATTGAAATAAATTAAGCAACCTACAACGAGTACTGGTATCCACTAGTATGTCAACATTAAAGTCTCCACAGATTAAAACTTTTTTTGAAGATTTACATGTCTTCTTTAAAACTTCCTCCATAACACTCTCAAATAGCATATAATCACTGGAGGGTGGGCGGTACACAGAAACTATAATATAGCGCTCCAACTCTACACAAGACAGCTCAATGGTACGTTCCACAGAAAGACCGACAATATCATTCCGTTCTTTACAATTTAATTTATATGTAAGTAATTAGTATGTAAACTTCAAATTGAAATGATTCTCTAAGAGAGAAATTTAAATAAATAGGCGTCATGACTATAGCTTCAAAATATATCTACAGTAATATACTATTTGTGCGAAGAAATATTCACTTAAAGTAAAAACAGCGATAGATATGACAGATATACTCGAAACCGACATAAACTAATGACACCAAGGTTACGCCTTTAGAAGGTCCGAAAATCATTTATCGGTCTGAGTTAACGCTTTTATAACAAAATTCCTCAACATTATCTAGACTTGCCTTTATATAAGTTTAGAAATTATCTTCAAACAATGCTGCTGAGTTTGAAATATACCTAATCTCGTCATCATTGAAAATTCATCATCTCGTCATCATCAATTAGTTGAGAAAGCTTTATAGACAAACTTCCTCATTTATGATATCAGAATTGAGTCTTTCATTGTAATAATAGTGTGATTAAAAAACAGAAATATATATATTGAATATAGTATAGCATACTTTTTCATAGAAGGTAAGCTCCTTCCATGTCCGTCGTATATACTGTAGGGGAAGGGGTAGATGGGAGAATTCGTCATCCATGGGCAGACCTTCGGGGTCGCGCCGCGGAGCACCCATCTCTATCACCAAGCATCCGCCCATAACGGTTAACGCACCACCGAACACTGCAAACCTAAAAAGAAAATCATCATTCATCTTCATCTGCGATCAGTCTTAGGACTAGGAGGAAATCCAATGAGTATAAAACAAATTTATTTTATTTCTTTATTGTACATACATAATTATATAAAAAAGAAATATCACATATACAAAAATATACATAATACAAAAATATAATACAAAAATAGCACATGTACAAAGGCAGACTTATCCCTAAAAGGGATTAGCGTCACCACGCGGGATGGGCGAGCGCAGAAGCATCGTAGAGATTGCGAAATGCAGAGAGTAGAGCACAGAAGCTCTACTAGCGTTGGGGAATGTCGTTCTAAGGGTGCCTCCTGTGAGGCCGACTTATCCCTAAAAGGGATCTCTTCCAGTCAACCGTCAGTAACAGAAAGAAAAGGGCAAGAAGTGAATTATATATAATGAAAAAAGAAAGGAAGAAAAAGAAGAATAAAAAAAACACTATATACATAGATTAATGTTGAAAGATGATGCAATATAGATAATAGCGACTATTTTATTTATCATTTGATAAATAAAATAATGATCATTCTCAATTTCACAAAGTAACACCAATTTCTATTAATGCTTTTTTAAAGTAATCCAGCCCTAATTGATAACAAATTACTTTCATCAGACTTTAATTACTATTTACTACAACTAATTACTTTTTCAGCAAAAAATAACTTTTATTACTACTATTATAAATAAACTCTTGAAAAAAAAATACTCACCCTATTTTCATTCGTCTCCAATTCTTCTCATTCTCTTGTGACTTTTCTTTTTTCTCCTGTTCAAATTTTTCTTGTTCTTTTTGCACCTCTTGAGCATCTTTACCATTTGGAGGTGACTGAGGGAAGAAGCGTCCTAAAATATCCACCTTCTCTGCTTCTTTGGTATCTTTGCTCTTTCCGCCTAGAAAATAAGTTCATCTGTTATATTTTCATTTTAAGTGTATTTAAGCTTTGCGATTTTTAGTTGAGTCTATCTCCTGATGATGCTTCGGTTGCAGGGCAAAACGATTGTTGAGTTTGTGATAGTGAATGTGTGTAGTGCTTGTGTATTGCGGTGGAGGTTTGTGCATGTATTTTTTAAGAATCTTGCATGTATCGGGTATGAAAAAACGGATAGTCCACTAAACATTTAGCACTATATATATTTTCTATTTACTGTATGTCTGATTATAACAAAATAATTTTATTATTGCTTTTGTATTTTAAGTGTCATTTGCTTTTACTAATTTTTTATGTTAAATACCAAGAACTTATGTTTTTTCTTAATGATCTTAATGATGATGATGAATGAATAATTATAGATTGATAAATTTTTTTTGGCTATTTGGGATTCAAAAATGGTGTTGCAATCTTTATTTTATAGCATTAACTCAAAAACCTGCAATTAATCAAAAGAAAAAATATCTCCTTTTTTAAGCAATTTATGGTTATTTAGTATTACATTTTATACCTCAAATTATTTCTGTGTAGCTCCCAAATCCATAATCTCATATTAAATAATAAGCATATTATAAAAAAGTAATTTAAATGCTTTATATTATTATAGCTATATCAAATACCTTCAATAGACTTTTTTTTAAGATAAACAGTATAATTTATTCTGGCTTTTTGATTTGTTTTTTTTTTCAAACATTCTTATACATGTCACATATTTTGCAAAGAACACATATACTTTTAAATTTCTTTACATAAACTTACTATAATATATGTAGTAAAAAACAATCTCTATTCTAAAATAATCTCTTGATAAACTGCTGTTTATCTGTTCTGATATTTTTATTATTTATTATAGTGTATTATTTTTGAAAAGATTTCTTACTGGTTCTTTTCAGTCACTTTTCAAATCTAGCTCGGAATTTTCATTACCGGCTCATAAACTCTTGATACGTACGTGCTGGTGAAAGTGTATTTAAATTAATTGTACTTGAAATATAATAGTTTCAATAAAAATAAATTCGATAAGCTTCGACAGTCTTACTTTTACATCTAACTAAAATTCATGCGTGATATTCTTGATATATATTTAAAATATTTAGTGTACTTGCTTTTATAACTGATCAAAACTGTTAAAATGAATATATGAAAACTAACCTATATTAGCATAGAATCTGGTAGAACTTGCCGACAGAAGAACAATGTTTTGTCTCGAAAAATTTGTAGTTTGAAGCTTAACGACTTTACAACAAACCGTGCGAGTGAAAAATAACATTTTTTTAAGAGACATTTTATACTAATATTCCACAAAATCCTTATTTCATTACACTAATGAAAAAACAAAACAACCCTCCTTATCATTTTTTTATGACAACTTAACCAAAAATCCAAAATACTGTCATTGTCATTTGTCAGTATCAAAAATACAGACAAATGAAAGATTTGTCTTTGCCTGGCGTCGGGTGGTAGTACAAAAGCTTTTTAATCATTGTATAATTGCTTATCGGTGTGAACAGCTATGGTGAACAGTATGATTTACTTTTTTAATGACTGTTTTGAGGAAAAAAATAATTGTTTTAATTCAGCTTGTGCAGCAATGCAATCTATTGCCAGTGATACCTTCTATAAAAGCTAGTTAATATAACAATAAACTTTTTTTTCCTATTTATAAGATGATCTATTTAATAAACTGTAATGACTACAGCTTTGTATAGTTCTTCAATATCATTCATACAAAAAGAAAAGATTATACGAGTAAGATCTATACTATACTACTACTATACTAACTATACTAGGTACTACTTTTTATATGGATACAGTAGTTTTTGACTACTTCATACTTTGTATTCTTAATTCTTATTAGTATTTAGTACTCTGTGATACAACACAGATTGATGATGTACTTGTACTACGTTAGATGTTTGTTTTTATTTTAGTGTGATTAAAATATTAAAGAATACAAAAAATCATTATGGGTAAACTAGATGTAGCAATTCTTAGGTATCTAACGTCAGAGGACTTTCGTGTTTTAACCGCGGTAAACGATATACATAGTTACATTTTTATAACCTTTAATTGTTTTTTACTCGTTCGTGATGAACGGTTTGCATTTAGGTTCTATGCAAACAGCTAGCATAAAAACTCTTTAAATGAATAAATTTCAATTCTATTTGTGATATCTTATATGTGAATGTTTGCGTTTTTCCAGGTTGAAATGGGAATGAAAAACCATGAACTAGTTCCAGGTTCATTGGTTGCTTCTATAGCCAATTTACGCCATGGAGGCGTCCATAAACTGATGAAGGATTTATGTAAACATAGACTACTGACCTATGAGAGAGGGAAACAATGTAAGTATCTAAATCAATGAAATAATTCTTCTATTATTATATGTTGACGTTTAAACAGTTACTGTAGATTATGAAAATACTGCTATTAGGTAAAATAAATATATACCTTACTAATGTTTAAGGCATTACTGTATACTGAACAAATTACTGACAAATGATAGACTACATAATTATATTTGTTCAATATTGAGTAATGGGCAAGGTAGTTCTTCAATAAATTTCCTTATTGTGAACTACTTGACTATACTATAGCTATATGAATGACTTCAACATGCCTGCCACATCAGATCATATTCAAAAAGTTGAATATCACTTAGGATGGAGAAGACATGATGTATATCTAACACTTACAGTTAGCCAGTAATTAGTACTTAGAGAAGTAGGTACAGTCTCTTCTAGTTGAGAAATGTGTTATAGATCAGTAATGTTTTAATGCTGCTTTGTTAGGTAGTGGCCACTACAATAGCCAAAATGGTGTTAATTTTGTGCTTCCAGATGATGGATACAGGCTCACCAATGCAGGCTATGACTATTTGGCACTCAAAGCACTTACAAACAGGAAAGTAATAGCATCATTCGGAAATCAAATTGGGGTTGGCAAGGAGTCCAATATATACACTGTAGCAGATGAAGACAGGAATCCTTTGTGTTTGAAACTACACAGGTAAATCCATTCACCTTACACAACTAAGCCATTGTCTGTATGAGCATGTGTAACACATCATAAATAAATAAATAAATAACATTTTAATCTCTCCGAGATGATTCTGGTATAGTCATATTCTTTCATGGTATTGTCGCATAAGTCTAATGTGCAATTAATATCTAATACCAGAGTGAGCGAAACGAAAAACCGCCACTCCCCATTTGGATTAAGAGGTTAATAAGGTGGGCCTGTAAATTCGTGCAGTTCACAAAATAAGGACTACTGTAAGGAATACTGGACTGGAGAGTGTTAGGGCATCCTGCGAGAGCCTCGCGTGTTGCAACGACCACATGACATAAATGACAGTCATCACATTGTCTTGATACTATCAATATTTGTAGACACTTATATTATACAGTGATTGCATTGATTTTTAAGATTTTGTACTTAATTGACTGGCCCGTAGGCGCAGTGGGTAGTGAGTGACCCTGTCTTCAGCTCCGCGGGGTCGCGGGTTCGATTCCCACTGAGGACCAACATTTTCTATAAACAATTTGTTGGTTCTTCGAGCCTGGGTGTGGTATTTAAAATTATATATGTGGTATATTTACCAGTTGTCCTCACCCATAACACAAGTATTAGGTTACTTACCTTATGGCTATTACGTTAGGTTAAGTAAGTGACCATACTCCCAACCCCACATACCCCAACGTAAGTGACCCATATATTTACATTTACATTCATCATGCGCTTTGCAGTGAATAAAGACATTTTTAGGAAATCTGTATATCTCTAGCAAATTCCGTAAAAAAAAGTTGTAAGTAACCTAACTTTGCAACTAATTACAACATTGAATTTGACCCATTTTCCAGTGTCCGATTGAGCTGAAATTTTACATACTGGTATAGTCCAGTACCGATGACAATGCATGTTTATGACATGACCTAATGCTGCTGCCAGGATTGAGCTCCAGACGAGGGTACTCCTCAACGGTTAGCAGTAAAAGCTTTTTAATTTGACTTGTTTTTCAGATTAGGTCGTACGTGCTTCCGAAACATCAAAGGCAAGCGGGATTACCACGCTCACCGCAACCGCGCCTCCTGGCTGTACCTGTCCCGCATCTCGGCCACCAAGGAGTTCGCGTACATGAAGGCCCTCTACGATCGGGGCTTCCCGGTGCCGCGGCCCATTGACTTCAATAGGCACTGCGTTGTTATGGAGCTGGTAACTGGTGGGCCCATGTGAGTAGTTTTTCCTTGAAATATACACCTATACATAAAAGTAGTTATTGTGAGTTAACCATAAGAGATAGAGACATGCTATCGCGGACTTTTTGTAGTAGTTTTATAGATCTACAATTCTCTACTACATTACTTTAATATGTCTCAAAAGATGAGGAAAAGATTACCTATTCTTTACTTTTTTTAACTTAATAAATCCATTTTCGATGCTTGGCGAATAATTAATGTAATAATCAGGTAGATAGACCCATAAGGTGATTATAACTATAGCAACTATTAAAATTAATTTAAATGAACATAATCCAGCTGCCCTTGTTCCACTTTAAGTGGAGTCGGCACAACATGTTACAAACATATTGTCACATGTTTTGGCTGCGTATTTTACGACCGGCCGCCTGCCTGACGTCAACTTACCTTAGTCGTATTTTACGACCCCTCAGCAAAAAAAGAGGGTAGTCTATTCTACTCAACTGTTTTTCTGAACCAGAGGAAGTTTCAAAAAAATTTGACGATTCGAAAGATCTTGTAAAAGCCAACGTAAAGTAAAGCTGTGATAGCCGTGCGACTCTTTCGAGGGGGGCACGAGTTCAAACCCGGGCAGGCACCACTGAGTTTTTCTATTAAACCTCATGTGTCTAATTGATAATTACAATTTATCACACGCTTTTTGGTGAAGGAAAACATCGTGAGGAAACCTGCATATCTCTAGAGAATTCTAGAGATATTTATAACCTACCAATCCGCATTGGAGCAGCGTGGTAGGCCTTAGCTCCAACCCTTCTCTCTAGAAACGGAGAGAGGAGGCCTATTCCCAGCAGTGGGTTTCCCACTGTTACGTACTGGGGTTCGTAGATTCGGCTGAAACCTGGTGAATCGTTAAAAACACTTTATTCAGCGTTTCAGTACAAACTTAGTACTTACAGTCTGTATACAGTCCGTTGTGCAATAAGAAAGCCGAGGTCACTATTATTTCACTTCGTAATTTGCTCTTAATCGCAATTCGCAAACTAAGCGTTGAGGCGCACAATACGTCTGCTTATATATCGAATGAACCGATGACTTTAATGTTCCCGAAAGTACGTGAGTCCTTGGGGAGATCGTAAACAACGTTTCGTAAACAACCAGAATGTTCCAGAGAATTAGCTTCATGCGAATTTGAACCCTACGACATACAGTTTACGAACTCTTTTTGCATGTTCGTAAACTGCCCCCGTCAATTTGAATTCTATGACATATGCGTTACGAACTCTTGAACAATATTAATATCAATATCGGATATCAGGACCCACGTGACAGCGGTGGAGGATGTCGAGGGTCTGTACGATGAGCTGATGGGGTTGATCGTGAGGCTCGGCAACTGTGGCGTCATCCATGGAGATTTCAATGAGTTCAACATCATGATCGACTCCGATGGTCGCCCCGTCATCATCGACTTCCCACAGATGGTGTCCACTAAACACCCCAATGCTGAACTGTAAGTGTCCAGTATTTTATACATTGTCATTTAAACGTCACGCAGAATCATATTGTTTTATTCAGGACTAAGAACGACCACTCTGATTTTCAGTCTTCTTCTTTCTCCTACCCTTATCCCACTCTAATTGAGGTCGGTACAACATGTTTTTCTCTTCAATTCTCTTCTATCATTCGTCAACAACTCTGATGACCACTCTGATTTTCAGTATCTATACTTATTATAAAACAAAGTCCCAAAAAGCTGTCTGTCTGTAAATTATCGATTTTCTCAACATCTACTGAACGGATCTTCGTAGGGTTTTCACCAAAAAATTGCGTAATACTTCCGGATGGTTTAGGTAAATAGTACATATCAGTATTATGTAAGTTGTGTTGAGATCGCGCAGTTGATAAAAAACTTGCTTGCTGGGAGCTTTAGTCGCGTGCGCTGCGTAAACCAGCTGAGATACGTTTAAGTAATGTAGTAAAGAATAGTATATAAAAATACTCCGAAAAAGTGCACAATAGCATGTCTCTATCTCTTTTGGTTAACTGACAATACGACACTTGATTGAGACACGCAGATTTCGACGCGGGCGGAGCCGCTGGCACAGCTAGTATATTATAGAACAAAGTGATTGCCAATATATCGCCCATGAGCTGTACAGTAGTAAAAGTAAAAAAAAGTAAAGTAACGGCCTGTTACTATCCCACTGATAGGCCTTCTCTTTTCGTTTTTGGGGAGAATAATTGGAGCAAGGATCCACCACGCTGCTCCAATGGTGGGTCGGTAGGTTACACATATACCCAGAATTCTCTAGAGATATCCTCACGATGTTTTTCTTCACCGAAAAGCTATTTGCAATTATCAATCAGACACATATTTTTTTATAAAAAATTCATTGGCTTCTGCCCAAAAGAGTAGCACGGTCTCACCGCTGGGTTATCACAGCTGCAATAGTAGCACAACTCGAAAAACACGTTTTGTTTTGGACTAGGAATAGATGTTAAAATACACATTTTTTTCAGAAGCGCTACCGGCAGAACTCATAATTCATTATTAGACCGTTCGTTTAAGCAAACTCAAGTATTTTTTTATGTATTTTTTACCGCTACTACAGCCTATGAGCGATATGATGAAATGTAGTGATTCCCATATAAATTATAAAACCAACTGATTTCTAGTACATATAATATGTTAAGAGATTAACTGATTTCCATAAGGCAAATTGATTACCAATATATTATATTCTAACACAAATTCAAATGATTCTTTATTCAATTTGGTATTTACGAGCATTTTTGAATCGTTAAATTACAATGAAGCTACAACTAGTTCGGAAAGGCGCTCCAACCGAGAGGAACCAGCAAAAAACTCGACGGTCACTCTTTTCAAAAATAAATATTATAATATTGCATTTGTAATAGTATATAGGGCAAAATTTCTAAAAAGTTATCTATAAATTTAAAAAAGATATTTAGTAATACTCATCATAGGAGGTCTGAAAGTTGCACCGGCAAACTTATTACCCAAAGAGCCAAATATGAACATTACAAAAAAAAAATTGGGAGCCAAATCTGCATGTTTAAACGGTTTATTTGTAAACGGTTATTACACTAAATAAGTAGTACACTAAATTAAATTTTGTACACGAAATTAAACTCGATGTTCATATTTTACATTACATATTTTTCGAAAAATTTATAATTTTCATTATCTATGTTTTAACTTAAACAAAAAATTATACATGTTCTCGATTTCTAGAAGAATTTGTCACAATAAGATGTAATTTATTTCTTACAAAGTTTTTTTATTTGAAAATATTATTGCTCCTTCCGTGGATATTTGTGCCAGAGCCGCACTTAAGGAGCCAAAGAGCCACATGCGGCTCCGGAGCCGCTCTTTGACGACCACTAGTTTAGACATATAACGAGGAGAGATCAAAGTCATTTGACCAAATGAGTGTTAAATATTTTTCAAATTCAAATTCAAAATATTCTTTATTCAAGTAAACTTCTAAACAAGTGCTTTTGAATAGTCAACTTTACTGCTGGTTTGGAAAGCTGTTCCTACCGAGAAGAGCCAGCAAGAAACTCGGCGGTTGCTCTTTTTAAAATATAAATCTTAGAACTAGTTATAATTATTTATTACTGTCTTGTACAGGGTAGAAGTGCACCTATATCCACAAATCAAATCAAATCAAATCAAAATATTCTTTATTCAAGTAAACTTGTAAACAAGTGCTTTTGAATCGTCAACTTTACTGCTGGTTCGGAAAGCTGTTCCTACCGAGAAGAGCCAGCAAGAAACTCGGCGGTTGCTCTTTTTAAAATATAAATCTTAGAACTAGTTACATTTATTTATTACTGTCTTGTACAGGGTAGAAGTGCACCTATATAAAATATGATTGTGGATGGATATGTGACTAGAAGGAGGCCTCAAAAGAGATGATTGGATTGTGTGAAGTATGACACACATATAACAGGAGTAGCGCTAGAGTTGACGAATGATAGAGAATGGAAAAGAAAAACATCTGCCAATCATACTTAGAGAGGGATAAGGGCAGGAGAATGAGTAATACTTCACTATTGTCACTTTACAGCTATTTCGATCGTGACGTGAAATGCGTGCGTGAGTTTTTCAAAAAGCGTTTCGGTTTCGAGAGCGACCTGTACCCTCGGTTCACTGACCTCGAGAGGGACGACCACATGGACGAGGAGGTGGCCTGTTCGGGATACAAACGCACTGCGGGGATCGAGGATGAGCTGATGCAGGTCAATAACCGCATATCTAATGATATTCATTCATAAATTTGCAAAAAAGTGATTTTGAATCATTAACTCTACCGTTCATTAGGAAATCGCCTCTACCGAGAGGAACCAGCGGGAAAGCTCAACGGTTGCTCTTATAAAACTAGTTACATTTAATTATTGCTATCTTGTGTCATCCTTAATAGTCTTTATGCAGTATTCTCAATTTAATAGATATCTTAAACCCAATTGTCCCGTTGGCCAACACTTTCTAAATACAATTTGTTGGTTCACCAATTCTGTGTGTAGTAAATTTACGTATTTATTATAAATATTTATGTATATATTTGCCAGTTGTCTGTCACCTATAACACAAGTATTAATTACTTTGATGACGGACGATTGTGTGTCCCATATATTTATTGATTTATATTTATACTAGTTTTTGCCCGCGGCTTCGCTCGCTAGGAATTCTGTCTGCCACAGTATCTAATTAAATTAAATTTATGATTCACAATTTTGGTCATAGTGGCTTCCACATAAAAGATAGATATATGCTGTTGCGGACTTTTATTTAGAACTATTAAAGACAAATAATACTACGCTACATCATCTTTGTGTAACTCTAACGGTTTAGGCAGCGTACGCCGATATAGCTCTCAGAGGCCAGATTTTTTCCGACTTTATTGACATGTATCGTTATATTACATAAAATCATTACAAACTGTAGTCTATATGTTATTCTGATGTATAACCTATATAACTGTAAAGTTTCATCCACATTCGTCTAATAGATTTTTCGTGAAAGAGTAACAAACATCCATCCATACTCACAAACTTTCGCATTTATAATATTAGTAGGATTAGTAGGATAAATAGTATTAAATAAAAATTAATAATATTTTAGGAAATGGGTATAAGCCTTGCTGTGAGCGACGACGAAGGTAGCGGGAGGAATGAGGGAGAAGATATACAGCAGCAGGGAAAAGAATATTCAGAAGATGAAATATCTTCACTCAGAAAACAGGTCAGTTTTTAATCATATCCAAACCGAAAACAAGAGCATCTGTGGTCGCATTAGTTAATGGGAGTGTAAATTCGAAATTGTAGCTCATTGCGGTAGTTCCTTTAAATAGTAGAGTAATATGTATTAATGTCACCAATATTATGAACGCGTACTTGATACTAATGTTAGACGCTCTTGCGTTAAGATGGTTGATGGTGTCTTAGATTTTAAAAGAGTCTAAAACTAGGTGACCCGATAGACGTTGTCTTGTCTATTTAAGAGAGTTTTCTTAAATTTCCTCTAAACTTAGGTTTTTTTATATAAGAACCTGTATATGCTTCGTTTTGCGGGGCGCAATGATTGTTGAGTTTGTGATACGTGTGTTTTGATGAATGCTGCATGTTTCAGGAACGAATAGTCCACTCTACATTGTATATATTCTTTATTTACTTTATCGATGATTATCGCAAAATAATTTTACTATTACTTCTGTACTATGGATCTATCCTAATTCTATAAATTAACTTTTATATATATTTTGCGTATCGAGATAACCGCCGAGATATACCTATTTCTTTAACTTACAGACTTGGTTTAAAACATCTTGTATAAAAAAACTGAATGCTTATGCATCTATCGCAAACTTATAGAAAAGCTTTAAATTTGCAAATTTAACATTATAATAATCAAGATAAACAAAAAAGATAAAAAAGAAAACGATAAAAAAAAGATAAGCCCTATCGTTTAAGTTGAACCAAAATATAACTACCTAGAAAATTTCATTGTAATTCAGTTCAGTAGTATTGCAAATTAAATGCACACCATGACACGGGATTTATATATATATTGAGATGGAGTCTCTGGTGTTCTGCTCACGCATACTAGTAACCAGTTATTTTGTTGTTTAAAGGTTAACGACTCGCTTCAACATGACGAAAAAGTAACAATACAAAACATCTCTAAGGAAATATCAGAATTATCTATAGACAATACAGAAGAAATACCCACATTAGTACCAGCGGATAAAGAAGACGTAGACCAAAACGAAGAAGTTGACAGAAATACTCAGAAGTATAGATTAGCTATGATAGAGAAAGCGTTATCAGATGTAAGGTCTACAAGATCTTATACAAGCGCGAGCACGATAGCTCCAGAAGTTGTTAAGCAGCAAGTGAAGAAGAGTTTAGATATGAGACAGAAGAAAATGGAGAGGAAGAACGCGATCGCTAAGGGAGAAGCGAGCGCTGTGACTAGGCTTAGGAGAGACAACAGGGAGACTATAAGAGAGAGTCACGGACTTTGGGGTTGGGATGAGTGATTGAAATAAAGTATTTTGAAATAGTATTGAAGTTTTATTTTATGGTATAGTAATTCGGGAGATGTGAGTAGTTGAGCTCGAGCATTAACCATGGGCGTAGCGAGGTACGGGCAAGGGGAGGCAGCTGCCCCCCCTTACACTGAAAACTGTAGCAATGGGACACTGACAAATCGTAGACTTATAATGTTCCTCACCTTCATTACAAATGTGATCTTATATTTTAAATACCATCATTACGAATAGTCTAGATTTTCTGAGACAATTCCCCCTGTATAGAATTCTGCCTACGCCCTTGGCATTTACAACCATTTTTTTTTTAATTTTTACGTCTGATTTTCTTAATTCATTTCATAATTCTAGAATCGTGATAGATTCTCGAATTATCGCCTGTTGGCGCAGGTGACAAATTCCCTGCCTTTACTCACTTACTCCCTTACTCTCCCTATACCCTTACTCACGATTTGCGGGTTTGATTCCCACCGAGGGTCAACATTTACTAAAATATAATTTCGATTTTTGATTTATTTTAGCACGTATTGAAAATTATATATTTACCAGTTGTCTGTCACCCATAAAAACAAGTATTAAGTTACTTTGGGTATGAACGACCGCGTGTGTAATTGTCCAATATATTTATTATTCTTATAGACGATATGAACGTTACAGTTTATATAACCTGAGCTAAATTTCCAATAATTTTATCATCGTAATGGAATATTTATTTTAGTTTGGAGTTATTTGATTATCTTTAAAATACAACAAACTGAGTTATCTTTACAGATGTTATGGATACGTAAGTTTATATTAAGATATAGTTAATAAAAATATTTATAATAATGAAATGGAAAAGTATATTTATTGACCTTATTACCAATTGATAGCCTCTAACTTTAATAAATAAAATATATTCAATTAATTATTCTCACGATTGTCCCGATGAATTAATAACGCATTATTACTTATCTTATTCTGGCATGTTTCATTGCATGAAATAAACGTTTTACCATTAGCTAAACATATAAAATGAAATCTTATCTCTTGAATTATTTGTCAAACAGCTATTATAAACAATATGATAGCTAAAGCTTATTGTGCAATTAAATTATATAAGTGATAAGTAACCTAGCTATATTGACGTAATGGCATATAATAAATAAATATATTGGACAATTCCACTTACTATATTTGGATAATTACATACTAGTCAAAGACTACACTGTACATATTGAAATTAATACTAGTGTGACAGAGAACTGGCAGAAAAACCTAGACTAAATTGTTTTAGTAGATTGTATATTATATTCTAATTAAAACTATGTTTAATTAGTTTTTTAACGTATGAGTATGTCTTATTAGTAGTTGAAGAGAGTTTAAAAAAAAAGTGAAAATAATAACGAGAAATAGCTTCATTATTTTTGATATTGAAAAATTTTGAAATTTTAATTGATGAGGTACATACGTAAAATAACGTAAAATAGGTAAAAAAAAATTAAAAATAAAATTATTTTGCTATAATCCGCGATACAGTAAATAGAAAATATATATAGTGCTAAATGTATAATATATGTATAGTGGACTATCCGATTTTTCATACCCAACAAAATCGCAAATGCGACACCACTCCATGACAAAAACGATTTTGTCGTGGAGTCTATCTCCTGATGATGCTTCGGTTGCGGGGCGAAACGATTATTGAGTTTGTGATAGTGAACGTGTGTAGTGCTTGTGTATTGTGGTGGCAGTGGTGGAGGTTTGTGCATGTGTTTTTATGAATCCTGCATGTTTTGGGTATGAAGAAACGGATAGTCCACTATACATTTAGCACTATATGTATAACAGTGGGGGGGGGGGGCACCTTGCCCGTACTTCGCTACGCCCATGGGTCTGGCTATTATCTTTATTTATACTCTTAAGTGGTTAGGGGTGTGGAGTGTGGTTGTGTATATGTATGGTGTGTGAATGTGGGCAGAAAACGTTGAAAACGAGAAAATTCTCACTTTTCAAAAATCTAGCGAAGTATTTATTTAATTATTTAGCCAAACCCTGCCAGGATTGGCTAGTTAATGGAATAAATACTTCGATAACGATCCTTTCCTCCCATCTGTCTACGGATCGCAGCTGCCGGTCACTATATACAGTCAATACATTTTTTGCTCAAACACATTGCGAATCTGCGGTCAATATCACCCGTGAGCATTGTATACTACTTTAGAGCGCTTCACATTCGCAATAATACGCGCGTATCAATGAAACCACTCTAAAATAATTCATAATAATATAATTCATGAAATATCAATTCGTGTGAAAAAAGAATAGACCACCCTCATTTCTTTCTGCAGTGTCGTGAAATGTGACTAAGGTAAATTGACCCACCGTGCGGTATCCGGTTGAGTAGAATAGACCTCCCTCTTTCTTACCGAGGGGTCGTATAATATGGCTGAGGTAAGTTGACATCAGACTGGCGGCCGGTCGTAAAATATGAAATCATGTGACAACATGTTTGTAATATGTTGTGCTTATGTGTGAATTATAAAAAATACCGCTCAGTGACGCTTTGATATCACTGTCTATAATTATGTTGCTATAATTGCTGTAATCAGCGATTAATCACGGATTGTAGTAAATATATCATTATTACTTCTGTACCAGTAACGCTTAATTCTATAAATTAGCTAAGATATTTTACCTATAAGTATTTTGGCTCTTTTAACTCCGTCATGTTAGTGTAACCCATTTGTAGTATTCTAAATTCTAGAAGCCACTGCAGTCATTTCGAGGATGAATTCTAAATAATGTTCATGATTATACGATGTAAGTTGTACTAAACGAGAACGATGGCTTAACGAGGCAGGATGAAGAGAATTTACAAATTAAAATTGAATAGGCACTGATAACTTAGTGAATAGCAAACTTGTGCCACTGTCGAAACAACTTAATTCTGGTATTCGCAATCCCAAATTCGAGATATTTTGTTGATTTTGCTGAATACCTTTAGTGTTCATTATATTTTTACGAAGTATATTTTGACATACATACAAATTTATCCAACATTGTTCTATATCCTTTATATCTTTTTTTATTAATATTTGGCTTTGACACCTTCCTAATTGGGCAAGTTTAACATGATAACGCGGTGACATGTAATATGTAATACTAAATAGAATAATTATTCGTCTTAGTAGTACTACTAAGCAAGTTAGCTCGACTGATCATCAATCCTAAAATCTTCAGCTTGTGAAGCTATTGGGTAACGCTCCTGGTAATCACTGCGTCTTGTCTGTAAGAGTCTTAATAAAACTATTGACCACACGATTTAGCTACAACAGTTGAAATCACAAATTTAAATGGTACCCTAAATGGATACGTCAAATATATTTATCTTATTTCTCATCATTTTAGAGTACTACTATAATACTTAATATTTGTTTAGGAATTATATTTTGCAATCCATGCTTACGTATATTTTTTAAACGATCACTTTTAATAAGTTTATATAGTTTCAATTACTTAGTATTGGCGTACACCATAAATTTTAAATTCTCTTATCAGTCGTATTACGTGAAATGGTAAAATAAAAGTAGATATTTTAAATTAAAACAATTAGCTTTCATAGCGACAGAAACATTTATTATTACTTATTAGTAGTTCAGTGACGACTGTGTAGAGCGCACGCGTGTACCATGGCTCAGGATAACCTCACCGCAGTTCTCCATAAAACAAAAGATTTACGATTAGTAAGTGTTTATATCATTATAAACAATGTTTTTTGTTATAAAACATTTAAATTGAATATAAATATCTAAATATTTAAGTGGTATAAATAATGATATTGATGGAATGTAAATTTAAAATTTTTAAGTATTCAAGTTTCCCGAAGTAAACTTTTGTTGTTCCATTTTTAAATTGTTACTACGTATTTCGGATAAAATTATTTTCTTCTTTGTCTGTGATTAATTTATTTTTATAATAGAAAAAAATATATATTTAAGTAGTTTTATGTAATGACTGGCAAGCTATTTTCATTACGAATAAGGTAAAAAATAATAATTTTCTAATAGGAGCGACAGATACTAGTCATGTCTGAAGTATTGATTATAATTTGTAGCAAGCCAAGACCAATTGAGCAAATAGACAGTACATAATAATGTGTACAAGAATTGGCAATTTGTAGCTCTATGTAGCGTTCAGAAATTATTGAGGAAAATTAAAAATATTAAACGTAGGTTTGAGTACTGTTTTTTCAATGATATTAACTACAAAAAGCTTTTTTGATACTTACAATTTTGCCTTTGAGTGATGGCTCGTATTTTAGTAATTAAAAAAATACAGTCTAAAATGAAAGTGAGCAAATCTGAAAGATGTAAACTCTATACGGGTTGTTAACATCTTCCTACCGGAACATTAAATTTTTTTATGGTATGGCTTTGCTGCTAAAATGGTAACTAACTCCAAAAAATTTTGAATTTCATCCCATACCTGAAGTCGAAGTCGGGTTCCACATTGGAATGCCACAACCATTGCGCTAAAGAGATATTGCCTATCTTTACGTGTTGGAAATTTAGATGCTAATACGGCTACTTGTAATGTATTAGTATTTGAGTTAGCGAGTGACTTAACAATATTATTAAGTCACTAGTTTAACTTATTAGCTATGCCTGCGGCGTCGCCCGCTTGGCAATCACAATATATTTCCCGCGTAAATAACGTATAATAATTGTAATTTAAATTTTGAAAATAAAAGACTCAGTGCGTTAACCATAAGAGATAGAGACATGCTGTCGGGGACTTTTTGTTTTGATTTAGTGTTTTTGTGGATCTACAATTCTACAGTACAACACTTTAGTTTATCTATGTTGGTTTACACGACTAAAGCTCCCAGCAAGCGAGTTTTTTAATATCTGTACTGTGTGATGTACTATTAACTTCAATCTTCCAGAAGAATGGCACTCTCTTTTCGCAAAAACCGTATCAACATCCGTTTAGTAGATTTGAGATAATCGAACACATACAAACAGAAAGCTTTTTGGGACTTGGACTTGAGCTGAGGTTTGCTATTCAGAAGATAGACCAGAACAGTCATTTTTTCTGAGTATCTAAACTTAATATAATTAAATTTTTCATGATAGTTTAACACATTTGAATATATTTTGTCTTAAACTTAAATACGTTACGAGCTTAAGCATTTCATTCTTTTTTACATTTAAAATATCGTGAATACCACATAATTAATGTTGATAGACCGGCTATACTGACGTCTTATTTTATCGGATGAGCCCGACAAGTTTCACGCCCATACAGAGCTCTTATTCTTGAGCACTCTACACGGCGTTATCGCGGCGGGAACTGCGTGTAACAGCTCGTCATTTCATTTTTAACAGTTTTTTTAAAATGGGTTATTTATAAAGGTATAAAAAAAATTAAAGTGGCGGCCTGTTACAATCCCACTGCTGGGAATAGGTCTCCTCTCCGTTTCTAGAGAGAAGGGTTGGAGCTAAGACCTACCAATGCTGCTCCAATGCGGATTGGTAGGTTACACATATCTCCAGAATTCTCTAGAGACATGCAGGTTTCCTCACGATGTTTTCCTTCACCGAAAAGCGTGTGATTAATTGCAATTATCAATTAGACACGAGTTTTTTAATAGAAAAACTCATTGGTGTCTGCCCGGGTTTGAACTCATGTTCCCCTCGAAAGAGTCACACTATCTCATCGCTGGGCTATCACAGCTCTTTATATAAAGGTATATATATATATTGTATTTTCACTTTTCTCGCTTCTAGGAGCAAACGCCAATTCCAGAGATAGCTGACGATGGTAAGTTTTTGAATGGTCTGGTTTATTATCTGTTTTGGCGAAATTAAAATAAAAGATGTGCGATCGGCGATGATCGTTGATTGTGTGATCGTCTGTAATCGGTGCGATCATTGTGGAAATGTTCACACGGTTGTCCGTATTATTACACGATAAATATAATTAGACGTATCACCCAGCGAATTCTGTTTGATGCGTGTCCAAAGAACCCACGATATATCTTCAGCAGGCCTACCATGAACTCTTATTGCGACTCAATTGAAGACGTAAACGAAATTGTTTTGCTTTTTTATACCATGACGTCTTAAAGACGCGCACTTTATGTCTTTGCCGAATGAGCGTTCGGAATGCGTCCTAAAATATTTGGGTAAAAGAGACAGAGTTATCTATAGTTCATATAACGTTATCCTTTTCAAACACTACGGCCCCAATGCAATCCACACTTCATGGTACGAAAAGAGACGGTTGAGAGTTTAGGTACTGACTTTGAATTGAATCGTTTTCTAAAAGTTCATGGTAGGCCTATTAATTATATTTTTACCCATATGACTAAACTACAAAAGGGCATAATCCTTGCTTTGCAAAAGTACGCAACTCTTTTATTGGTTTGGATATAAGATAAAATAAGATAATAAAATTCCGCCATTTATTTTGCCACCGAACACGAGCTTGAACTGGAAATATTTAACTTCAGCAAATTGACTGCCAACCTTCGCTAGTCGGAGAGGCATTCTTAGGAAGATATAATTAAATAAAGTGAACAAGAGACCTGTTACTATCCCACTGCTGGGCATTGGCCTCTACACTTCTTTACTTTAGAGAGAAGGGTTGGAGCTAATACGCTGCTCCAGTGCGGATTGGTAGGTTAAACATATCCCCAGAATTCTCAAGAGATATGCAGGTTTCCTCACGATGTTTTGCTTACACCGAAAAGCGTGTGATTAATTGCAATAATTATATATTAAAATTTAATATAGAGTACTGAATTACAGAGGTGCTCTTGCGCATGGATTGTGTGGGAATCTGTGGATCGGATGTACACTATTGGCAGAGCGGCTCCTGCGGACACTTCGTGCTTCGGGCGCCCATGAACATGGGGCATGAAGCTTCGGGGGTAGTCGCCAAGGTAATAAATACACCGTCTTGCTCACTTTTACTGCCAATTTATGCAAAACGATATATAGAACTCCGCTACTGTTTGGGTTTGAAAACTTCCAAAATAATAATTCCATGTAAAGATTCCTAATGTTAATTTTTATACCAGTACTTTGTTTTTGTTTTTACCACAACTATAAATTAATGAAAGTATTTTAGCAAATATTTTCTATAATATCATATGAAACAATATCGGAAAGCAAATCAATATTTTCACGTTAAATAAATAGGCATTACATAAATTTTTTGATTCTATGAACCACCCACATTTCTTTTTTATGTGTTTTGATTATCGTTTCTTGAAAAAGCTTAACAACATACTAAAAGTAAAGTAAAGAAAAGTAGCAACCTGTTGCTATGCCCACTGCTGGGCGAAGGCCTCCTCTCTCCGTTTTTGGAGAGAAGTATTGGAGCTAAGACCTACCACGCTGCTCCAATGCGGATTGGTAGGTTACACATATCCCTAGAATTCTCTAGAGATATGCAGGTTTGCTCACGATGTTTTCCTTCACTGAGAAGCGTGTGATAAATTGAAATTATCAATTAGACACATAAGTTTTTTAATAGAAAAACTCATTGGTGCCTGCCCAGGGTTTGAACCCATGTCGTCTCTAGGGAGTCGCACGATCTCACCGCTAGCCTATACACAGCTTAAAAAAACAACATACTAATCGCTACTAAAAATTTAAAGAAAGACTTTGTATAGTAAAGTAAAGCACGGCCTGTTACTATCCTAATATCCTAATTCATAGGCCTCCTCTCTCCGTTTTTGAGAAGGGTTGGAGCTAAGACCTGCCACACATATTCCCAGAATTCTTTTAGATATCTAGATTTCCTCACGATATTTTCCTTGACCGAAAAGCGTGTGATAAATTGCAATTATCAATTAGACACATGAGTTTTAACAGATAAACTCATTAGTGCTTGGCGGGGTTTGAACCTGTGACCCCTAGAAAGAGTCGCACGGTCTCACCGCTGGGCTATCACAGCTTACTAAAAAAAAGTGTTATAAGTTAATAAATATAGCTTTAATAATTTTAATTTTTAACACTAGTTTTAATAGAAAAACTCATTAGTGCCTGACGGGGTTTGAATCTGTAGCCCCTCGAAAGACTCGCACGCTTTCACCCCTGGGCTATTCCAGCTCATGAATTTATATATGTATACAAAATTCTACTCTCTAACTTTAAATTTGTTGTCGGATATATAAGCAGCGATAGTTACGCGAATTTTGTCATTGACCTCGAACGGGAGGTGTGTCCATTTGATTGTAAAACTTCCAAATATTCAGCCGACACTCGATTTCGTGGCGAACGATTTTTGTACGAACATTTCGGTGCTATTTTAAGATACGTGTCGGCGTTAAAAGAGGCACGTTCGTCAAATGCTATAGAGTTTAGTTGTAGTTTTACCATATATACTTTTTCTAGGGAATTTCTAGTGTACATTATAAAAAAAATTATGTTAGAGGTGAAAACACCTGGTATCCGACTGAGTAGTGATCACCCTCATTTCTTACGGAGGTGTCGTAAACGGCGACTAAAATAAGTTGACCCACCGTATGGTATCCGGTTGAGTAGAATGGACCACTCTTTCTTACCGAGGGGTCGTAAAATATGACTCAGGTGAGTTGACGTTAGGCGGCCAGTTGTAAAATACCTAGCCAAATCATGTGACAACATGTTTGTAACATGTGCCGACCCCACATAGAGTGGGATAAGAGCAGGAGAACGATGATATTTATTTACTACTTTAGTATAATAACTCTATGAATAACAGACCCATAATGAATTAATGAAAAAAAATTAATTGCTTTGACATTCATAAACTTGTTTTCGGTCATTTGTTTCTGGTTAAACCGGTATGGGTGTGACACAACAACCGATAACAAATGTTATAACTATTTACGTATTTGGAAAACTTTATATAAATGTATTTGTATCAAGAAACCACAATAAACTAACGTAATTCCATTATCATACAAGATAATCTACGCTAATCTTATAATTGGTTTGCTCTTAAACTAAGTAAACATTCTGTTAACGTCCATTCTCTCGTAATGTTTGACGCGCATTAGTAGTAGTTTTGCATTAATAATTTATATAATTAGTCGGTACTTTGCTGAGATCAATAATATAAAAGTAATAATAAAATTATTTTGCCAATCCGCGATAATGTAAATGGAAAATATATACATACTAGCTGTGCCAATAACGGCTTCACTCGCGTGGAATTCAATGATTTACGAAACTTTTTCCAAACTATACAGATATTGAACATAAAAGTTGTTATTGCGAGTTAAGAGATACATGCTATAGAGAGACATGCTATCGCGGACTTTTTTGTAGTGTTTTGATAGATCTACAATTCTCTATTACATTTAGCGTATGTCTGGTTTACGCAGCGCACGCGACTCAAGCTCCAAGCAAGCAAGTTTTTTAACAACTGCGAAATTTCTTATATACAATTTATATAATACCGATATGTACTATTTACCTAAACCATCCGGAAGTATTGCACTATCTTTTGGTAAAAATCTTACAGAAATCCGTTCTAGTTTTAAAAATTCGATTACATACAGACAGACAGCTTTAGGGGCTTTGTTTTTATAATAAGTATAGATAATGCTAAATGTAGAATGAATTATCCGTTTTCATACCTGATACATGCAGGGCTCCCAAAACAAATACATTACGTGCTTTGCGATTTCGGCGTAGACTCTATCTCCTGATGATGAACATGTGTTTTTACGAATCCTGCATATATGAATATAATTGTGGCCACGGATTAGCAAGCGCGGAAATTAGTGTGATCTAGAGGCCAAGGTGCTTGCTCAGGCCTACCGCCGTAAAGTTGAAGCCCGTCTTTCGGGGGGAAACTCTACGGCGGTGGAGGTGGATTGGCGGAGGACAGCTCAGATGGAGCTTCTCCGCCAATGGAGGCGGCGGCTGGAATCGCCCAGCGCAGGATTCAGGACGATTTCAGCCATCCAGCCCATTCTCCAGGGCTGGGTCGCCAGGAGGCACGGGGTCCTCACCTTCCGCCTTACGCAGGTACTTTCTGGACATGGTTGTTTCGGGAGGTATCTGTGGAGGGTGGCCCAGCGCGAAGCGTCTGGTGAGTGCCACGAGTGCGGCGCCGAGTTCGATACGGCGCTGCACACGCTCGCGGACTGCCCTGCTTGGGCAGTTCAGCGGGCGAAGCTCATGGCAGAGGTGGGGCGCGATCTCTCCCTGCCCACCGTGGCTCGTGCCATGGTGGACAGGGAGGCATCGTGGGCAGCGATGGCCTCCTTCTGCGAGGATGTTATCTTGCGGAAGGAGGCGGCGGGACGGATCCGGGAAGTCGAGTCTTTGGATCCGATCCGCCGCAGGCGAGCGGGGCGCAGGCGACTCGCCGAAGTCCGTCGCATGCCGCCCTAACGGGGACCTGCAAGCGTTCCGAACGGGGTTCATCGGACGCTCGCTGAAATTAGGTCCCCGAGGTGGTCGATGCATCTGGTGCTCCCGATGCATCGATTAGCGGTGGGAGGGGCCACTGCTTAGAGAGGCCCCGACCCGGAGGTGGCGCTCTCCGGGGTACAGAGCCGCTGCTGGCGGGGATGGGGGCAATGTGTACAACGTTACCCTATCCCCGCCACCAGCAGCGTGGTGGAGCACTGTCAGGTTTTTAGTCGGTGAGAGTCCGACATACCCACCGCTCGTCCCCGTCGGGCGGTGACGACCCATAATGGGTTTTCCTGACAAGAAAAAAAAAAAAAAAAGAAAAAGTAAAACTGCATACTGGCCAAGGCATGATTGAAAATACAATATGTAGGACACGTAGTAATTCACTTTTTAAAATGTTTATCTTGATTATTTCTAGCCCACTTCAAAGCTTTCTCTTTCTCTGGACAGAACTTAAGCAACATCTTTACTCCACTCCTGATGTCTCCACTCGGCTATAGTTATTGCTGCAATGCGATGAACGTCATTGGCAAGCGAAACGCAAAACGATACGCTTCCGTTGCGACACGCAATATCCTCGCCACGCTCCCACTGCGACTCGCAATGTGCTCAGTGAGTTCCCGCTGCGACTCGCAATGTGCTCACTGAGTTCCCGCTGCGACTCGCAATGTGCTCACTGAGGTCCCGCTGCGACTCGCAATGTGCTCACTGAATTCCCGCTGCGACTCGTAATGTGCTCATTGCTTTCCGCTGCGACTCGCAATGTGCTCGCTGCGTTCCCGTTGCGACTTGCGTCATACTCGCCGCTTTTCTATTGATACACGCGACGAGCACGCCACGTTTCCGTTGCGAAATGTGATATAATCGACACTTTCCCGCTGCGATACCCAATGTACTCCACGCGCAGCCGCTGTGAAATGCGATGGACTCGTCTGTTACCCTTTTCCTGTCCCAGTTGATATGCTATGGCGGAATAATCATCGTCTCGAGGTTCAGCAGACTCTTTGCGATACACTCGCTCTTGGCCGTTATGAAAAGCATCACAGACCAACCAACCACGCTTCTTACATATGCATCTTGTTGTCAAATACAGGTTATGATGAATAGTACTTGTAATCCTTTCCCGGAGTTGCAATCTGCAAACTTTTACTTATAATAAAATGCTCTAGAGTCTAGACACAGCCATCTGGGCATCTACGTTCTTAGCGTACGCAAGAAAATATACTGATTTTTTTATTACCACTATAGTAGTGTCAGATTTGTCTTTCTTGCAGTTGGGTGCTAAGGTAAAGAGCCTGAAAGTCGGGGACCGGGTGGCCATAGAGCCAGGCGTGCCGTGCCGGTACTGCGAGTTCTGTAAGACGGGCCGCTACCACCTTTGCCCTGACATACTGTTCTGCGCCACGCCGCCCGTGCACGGGAATCTTGCCAGATACTACAAACACGCCGCTGATTTTTGCTACAAGTGAGTCCAGTATATACATCGGAGACTCAATCACAGAGTACAAACACACCACCGAAATCTACTACAAATGAGTACAATGCATATGTCGGAGTTTCAAGTACACTAACCAGCAAACACGCCGCTGACTTGCGCTTTAATAAAGCTATGTACAAGATTCGTGGATTTGGAGGAAAGCACTTCGTTCAAAAACTTTATTCCAGGTTTTCAGTACAAAATTCAGGACTCGAAATCACATAACACCTTCTTAGTCCAGTAAAGTCATGGACACTATATCACTTGTTTCGGTGCCGAGTTTTTTACTAATCGCTACTCGAAACCTTACTAGAAACCCCAACGCGTCGGATACGACCACTTATATAGTAATCTAATCGATGTAAGAAGTTTTTTTCTCTGTTAATCCCAAATCGTTGGTCGGGATACGGAACACAAATTCTAAACAACCGAAAGTTCCATAGTAATGAAGGCATGTCATGTACTACGAACCATTTTTGCATATTTGTGATAATATACATGTCAGATATTCAATTACAAGAAACTACAAAAAAGCCTCCGTCCTAATGATGATCATGATATAGGTGTTTCCAAATGCCGTGTGGTATCCGGCTGCGTAGATCAGACCGCCCTCATTTCTTACTGAGGTGTCGTAAAAGGCGACTAAGGTAAGTTGACGCGAGGCAGGCGGCCGGTCGTAAAATACGTAGCCAAATCATGTAACATGTTGCCGACCCCACTTAGAGTGGGATAAGGGCAAGACAATGATGATCATATTGGTGTTTCCAAAGCGAAGAAAGGAATATATACCGTATAGGCTTAAACAGAAGTCTGAACAATTACTGCTGACAATGATTTCATCTGCAGATTGCCAGACCACGTGTCGATGGAAGAAGGCGCGTTGTTGGAGCCGCTATCTGTAGGCATTCACGCGTGCCGCCGCGGTGGAGTGACCGCCGGCGCCGTAGTGCTGGTACTGGGCGCTGGACCTATCGGCCTGGTCACCATGCTTTCTGCCAGAGCCATGGGGGCCAGTAAAATACTTATCACGGGTGAGTTCATACTAGTACACGAATACAAGAATACGCCTTCTACAATTACACACTTTCGTTACACTTTCATTACTGGATTTGATACACTTTCAAAAGTAATAATAAGATTATTTTGCTATAATCCGCAATACAGTAAATAGAAAATATATATAGTGTTTAATGTATAGTGGACTATCAGTATTTTCATACCCGATACGTGCAGGATTCGTAAAAACACATGCACAAACCTTCCACCACAATACACAAGCACTACACAGGTTCACTATCACAAACTCAACAATCGTTTCGCCCCGCAACCGAAGCATCATCAGGAGATGGACTCAAACGACAAAATCGCAAAGCGAAGCGTTATCCAAACAAGCGTTGTTAAATAGTACTTGGTTCATCCCCACCCTTTATTTTACCTCGGAACACGTGCAACAAGCTTGAACTAGAGACATTTATCTGCTCGTTAATGAGGGTGCCATTGTTATGCTTAATGATTTCTAATTGTTCCGAAATATTTAATTTCAAGCTTTTTTGCAGGTGTGCAGTATTTCGAAACAATGGTCATTAGGAACTTTATGACCGCTTTCTAACAAATGTTTAGCGAAATGTGAATTTTGTGGCATATTATTCCTGAAAGCGACCATATGTTCTTTAAAACGGGTTTCAAAATTACGTCCAGTCTGACCCACATATGTATCATTGCATTCAGGACATTTTATTTTGTAAATACCATTCTTTTTCGGGCTTTCTAATTTATCTTTATTACTGCATAATATCTTTTTTAAGCAGTTATTACTTTTAAAACCTAATTTTATTTTTGACTTTGTTTTAAATATAGCTGAAATTCGTTCTGACAATGCTCCAAAATAGGTCAGACTGGCTTTGTATTTATTATCTTTGTAATGTGGGACCGCATGGAAGTGTTTTGCCAATTGCAACTTCTGTTTGTTTTTTAATATATTTTGTACTAATTGCTCATCGTAGCCATTGGAATACACTTTTTGATACACTTTAATTACTGGACGTCTATCGATTCTAAGAGCCAGACCTCTGAAAGGGACTTTTACGTAACGTAATAATGAACTCCCCAAGATCTCTTAGAGAATATCGGTCCGCCTAGTTGGGGTTTACTAATTTGGTCCGTGTCACCATCTCAATACCTTAAGGTCCCAACATCGAATGCACATCCATTGATTTTAAAAGTTAGTTTTCTTTAAAGGGTTTCCATGTAACGAAATCTTCCGTCAAGAGGAATCCTTGGTTCCCCGAAACCTACTAGGTTCTAATTGTAATACCTTAAGACCCCATTAGACACTGAAGTTTATAATTTCTTCGAATTAAGTGCTCCCAACGGCATTTCAGCTTTTCTATTTGTTGGGCTATATCGGTCACATTCGGATGAATTCCACAAAACTTTAGATACCTGTTTATGTCTCTTTCGGCTACATAAATATATGGGATGCTTGATTTAAAACAATATCTTGTGCTATCTCAGGCGTAAGGACAGCTATAAATATATGGCTGGCTTGGTTTAAAACAATATCTTGTGCTATCTCAGGCGTAAGGACAGCTATAAATATATGGCTGACTTGGTTTAAAACAATATCTTGTGCTATCTCAGGCGTAAGGACAGCTATAAATATATGGCTGGCTTGGTTTAAAACAATATCTTGTGCTATCTCAGGCGTAAGGACAGCTATAAATATATGGCTGACTTGGTTTAAAACAATATCTTGAGCTATCTCAGGCGTAAGGACAGCTATAAATATATGGCTGGCTTGGTTTAAAACAATATCTTGTGCTATCTCAGGCGTAAGGACAGCTATAAATATATGGCTGACTTGGTTTAAAACAATATCTTGTGCTATCTCAGGCGTAAGGACAGCTATAAATATATGGCTGGCTTGGTTTAAAACAATATCTTGTGCTATCTCAGGCGTAAGGACAGCTATGAACTGAAAAATGTTTGTAAGCTGTTTTCAAGTTAGTTGTCTCTATCACTCAGATATTCTGCAGTCCCGGCTGGACGTAGCCAAGCAATTAGGCGCAGACTACACTCTGCTTGTGTCCCGGGACTCCAACGAAGCGGAGCTGGTGCACAAGGTTCACGAGCTCCTTGAAGGCCATCCTGATATATCTATCGACGCGAGCGGAGCGCAGGCAACAGTGAGACTGGCTTTATTGGTACGTATTTAACAGACGAGTTTAGCACATGTTCAAACACGCATAAATATTATATCACGAAACGTCAACTCGCGCCTAAGGCTCTGGTGCAACTGACGTGGTGCGCTTGAAACAATGTATGGATATTGATGTATGTTTGTCTTTATATAAGTACTAGATGTGGCTGCGGCTTTGCCCGCGGTGATATTTAAATATGAAAATAGTTATTGTGATTTAACCGTGAAAGATAGAGACATGCTGTCGCGGACCTTTTTATTGTGTTTTTATAGATCTACAATTCTCTAGTACTTGCTAGAGACTCTTCTCTTGTACTAGATACTTTAGCGTATCTCTGCTGGGTTACGCAGCGCACGCGACTAAAGCTCCCAGCAAGCAAGTTTTTTAACTGCGCGATCTCTTCAACACAATTTACACAATACTGATGTGAGCTATTTACCTAAACTATTCGGAAGTATTGCACTAACTTTTGGTGAAAACCGTACAAAAATCCGTTCTATAGATTTTAAATCGATTTAATACAGATAGACAGCTTTTTGGAACTTTGTTTTATTATAAGTATAGATACAAAGTAATAATCACACATCTCGATCCATGTACTCTCATGATGATGAGAGTATATGGATTAAAGATGACTAAGTGGGGTCGGCACAACATGACGAACACGTTGTCACATGATTTGATTACGTATTTTACGTAGGCCGCCTGCCTGACGTCAACTTACCTTAGTCGTATTTCGACTAAGTAATTTCGATCCCTTAATAACAAAGAGGGTGGTCTATTCTACTCAGCCGAATACCACACGGCGGGTCGATCGACATACACTACATCTAGGATAACACACAAGTAAAAATTCCTTATTTTTCTTCAGGAATATAAAATATAAAAGACATGAAAATGAAGGCATTATAACACTAGACGTGATCAAAATCGAGGATTCGACTTGCTTAAGATAGATTGGTATGATGTTGTGGGTTGGCAGGCGACCAAGTCGGGTGGTGTAGCGGTGCTGGTGGGCATGGGCAGCCCCGAGCTGACGGTGCCGCTGGCGGGCGCGGTTGCCAGGGAGGTGGACATCCGGGGCATCTTCAGATACGTTAACGAGTGAGGGAACACTATATACTATTAGTCGCCCAGTGGTGGAAATTCGGCCATGTGGTGGAAATCTAATCTCATCGTCGAATCTTTCATCATCATAATTATGATTGTGTTTGACATTTAGTAACACTGTTTTGTATAAATTCACGCGCCCGGCCAGCGGAGCTTATCGGCAAACTCGCGTCGAGGCTGACTTGACTGTCAATTCGAGTGCTGTGGGGTGTACGCTCGCCGCTCGCGTTTATTACGTAGTGTTTTTAGTAACGTTTTGTATTACGATAAGACAGGACGCGCGCGCGCACCTGTATACGATCTTATTGTAGACGCACACGCGTAATTATGCGTTTGGGTGTGGTTTTAGATAGTACCACGACTGTATTGACTTTTGATATTGATATAAGTATTTAGTGACGCGTTCAATTAGTGAAGCGTTTCGAATACTATAAAGATAAGACGCGACCGCGACGCGGTTTTAGTACGCGTTGGGATTAATGTTCGCCGATATGGGACGATTCAATAACGTGTGACCTTACGAAGGTGGTTTGCGCACCGGGGTTTATTTGTGTTATTTAACTGCGTTAGTGAAGTGTATACGCCGGGAGAAATAGACAGTACGTGTCCGTGGAAGACTGCTGAGGCGAGCCAACGGGTTCGGGAATCGGCCAAGTACATACAAGCGCACACACACACGTACACATATACACGCAGTTATTCATGAGGCCGGACCGCATACAGCTGACGGCCGCATAAGGTAGGTTGAGGCGCCGAGACGGCGGGCACAGGTTTCGGAGGTTGTCTCATCCGCCCGCACGTTTGTGCGGAACAAACACTTATAATTAAAATAGGACAAAGAGCTTACGGCTAAGTGAAATACCATAAGACAGCGTGAGAGTTTTAACGTTTTGGTTGTTGATATATATCTATAGGCTATTGGTATCTTTCATATTAATTGTTAACCTTTCAATTTTGTTGGTCTTCTGTTTTAGTTGCTTAATCATATAGTTCGACTAATTCTACAATGTTATATAATTAAGTTATATAATGGATTCGTAATTGGTTTTTACTTTTAGAGTTGTATATGTATATAATAATAGCTGTGGATTGTTTTACAAATAAATAAATAAATACCCCAGATACGCAGGCGATCATGCCGTGAGGTTTCCGGCTGAGTAGAATAGATGACCCTCATTTCTTACCGAGGTGTCGTAAAAGGCGGCTAAGGTAAGTCGACCCGCTGTATGGTATCCGGCTGAGTAGAATAGATGACCCTCATTTCATACCGAGGTGTCGTAAAAGGCGGCTAAGGTAAGTCGACCCGCCGTATGGTATCCGGTTGAATAGAACAGACCAGTCTAATTTCTTACTGAAGTGTCGTAAAAGGCGACTAAGGTAAGTCGACCTACCGTGTGGCATCCGGCTTAGTTGAATAGACTAGTCTCTTACCAATTTGTCGAAAAACGACTAAGGTAAGTTGACGTCAGGCAGGCGGAAATAAAATATCTATCCGAATCACATCACAACATGGTTAAAACATGCTGTGCCGACTCCACAGAACAGAATAAAGGTAATGATGATGACATAGACAAAATAGTCTTTCTCTATGCTTTCAGGTACCCTATAGCATTGTCAATGGTATCCAGCGGACTCATCAACGTGAAGCCGCTGGTCACCCACCACTTTACCCTCGAGGAGACTCTTGAGGCCTACGAGGTGGCTCGCAAGGGGCTCGGCATCAAGGTCATGATCCACGTCCAGACGAGGGACGCGAACAATCCTATTAAATTCCAAAATTGAAACTAGAAGCTTATTTTTAGGATAAGTATATTGTAACGTAAATACGTACATTTATTTATTTTATATTTATATAATTAATAATTAATAATAATATATTATTATTATAAATAATAATTAATATTAATAATTTCAATTTAAATAATACACTATACATATATACGTTGAAATAAATATAAAATAAATAAATGTACGTATTTACGTTACAATATAGATAAGTGAAAAAAAAGAAATCCTCTCCTCTCCCTGAGTTTTATATCACGTTCGAATTTTAAATTCGATAGACAAACCCACGATTGATCGACAGATAACAGATAACAGAAGACAGAACGTAACATGTGGTCGTTTATTTAAAGAAAAATAAACCTTAATAAAGCATTCTTAAGGTGGATATTTGTTTGTATTTTGCAGAAATTTATATTACGTTCATTTATTTAAAGAAAAATAAGCCTTAATAGTTATGAATTAAGAGCATTCTTAAGGGCGATATTTGTTTGTATTTTGCGGAAATTTATATTATTTTCTAACAAGTCGACTCACTTGGGGCAGTTGTTATATGATATTTGTATGGTATGTACCTTGGATATTAAACATCAATCTAGATGGGCATAGCGAGGTATGGGCAAGGGGGTGCAGCTGCCCCCCCTTACACTGAAAACAGTAACACCGGGACACTGACAAATCGCAACATAGTGACACTATAAAAGGCTTCCGTAATCAGTAAAATTCATTAATTCATCAAAATTAAATATCTAAATCTACTTAAACAAGTATAGTAATAGTCTAGGATTTTGTCCCCCCAACCTGTATAGAATTCTGGCTACGACCTTGCAATCTAGACTTGCCTTTACACAAGTTTAGAAATTATCTTAAAACGATGCTGCTACATAAAGCTTTCTATACAATTGAGGATTATTTGAGTGATAGTAGCATATCTTGACTGCAGTCAGCTACGCACCAAGCTGCAACGATTAACTTGTTACCATCTATCAAATTGTAAAAACTTTTATTTAAAAAGAATAGCCGAGATTCTCGCAGGTTCTTCTCGGTAGGAGCAAACTATTCCGAATCAGTGGTACCTTCTTAAAAAACATATGACGATTCAAAAGTAGTGAAAACAGTTTGAATTTGAATGGTACATTATTTAAATTCAACAATTACGTTAATTTATAAGTACGCAAACCAATAAAAGTGTAAAAAAGATATGCAAATTGGTGTCAAGCAATTTACGATAACAGAAAATATTTTTAAGGCCTGAACATAAGAGGTTTGAAACTCACACCAATTCATAATGTCGCTGCTAAAGTGATTCTCAAGAATTATTCGCATCCTGCATATTTAATAAGATTTATTTAAGCTTATTATTTATTTTATCAATCTGAGAAACTACGCGACATTTGATGTGTTCAAATCTTATTATTGAATAATTTAACTTTTAAATCTTTTTTTTAATTTCAACAAATAATCTTATAAAACGTAATGACCCATTTTAGAACATTCCAATTTATAATCTATGACATGCTTGTCTGACCAAAAACAATTTTTTTATATAATTAATGAGTGACATGAACTGACATAATTAGGTTATTTCTGACAAGTAACGGACTATCTCCGTGTATCCTATCATATATACATATTAATCTATAACACACAAAATAACAAGATAGGTTTAATGTTCTATTTGTGGTTGTATATTTTTGTGACATTCTATATGATTGGTGTATCTATATTTTTAATTATCTCGACGAATTCAAATGATTTGCGTTTTATTTATAAAATTAATATATTTTTAATATTATTACACTAATTTAGCGTTAATATTTCTAACACTATTAATAAAAGAACTAGGTACAAAAACGCTTTTTGATCTACACATATGTAATTTGATATAGATGAAGAAAACCATAAACAATATTTACTTTTATATTTTTTTTAAGATTTATGAATTTTTTCTATTCATATTCATGTATACACCATCTGTCGTATTTATGAAATCAAATTATTTTCTATAGTCATCTAAAAGTTAAAACGAGTTTTTGATATTTGACATCGGTATTTGATATTTTGTAAATAATTTATAGAATTAGGCTTTACTTTGCAGAGGTCCATAATCCAAAAGTAATAGCAATTATATAAGTGGTTATTTTACTATAATCCACGGATAATAGCAAAATAACTTTACTATTACTGTTGATATTTCGTAGTTATCCGAATACGTTAATAACTCGTTTTAGCTTTTATTATTGTTAGTATGTATTTGTAGAAATCTTAAATGTATACTGCTGGTTATTGGAAATAAAAGGTTTAAAAAAAATGTTATTTCTAATTTAACTTAGATCGTAAAATAAAAATATAAGAAAGTTCCCGTATACAGTAACTGAAAGTTGGGTCTAACCAAAGCAGAGTTAGAACAGGGGTACTAGAGTAAAGTACATCATCATCCTCCTGCCCTTATCCCACTCTAAGTAAGGATGGCACAACATGTTACAAACATGTTGTCACATGATTTGGCTTCGTGTTTTACGACCGGCCGCCTGTCTGACGTCAACATACCACAGTCATATTTTACAACCCCTCGGTAAGAAAGAGGGTAGAGTACAGTACAGTACTAAAGTAAAGTTTACTATTTAAAAGCACTTGTTTACAAGTTTACTTGAATAAAGAATATTTTTAATTTGAAAGCCAGCTTAAATTATGCCATATAAAGAGTAGTAGAGTAAGCAAACATACGGGTTTGATTTTCCCTACTATATAATAATATTAAAAATAATTTATATATATTGCGGTGCGGTGGAGGTGGTGCAGATTTGTACATGTGTTTTTACGAATCCTGCATGTATCGGGTATGAAAAAACGGATAGTCCACTATACATTTAGCACCTGTAACCGTTCTAGGTTAGTTAATTTATTTCAATGTTTTAATATGATTAATGTTTTTAATGAACCGACTAGGATAACTGCTGAGTCGGCTACCGGTGTTGATAATATTTTCACTAATTACAGTTGTAATATTTTACAAAAATCTGTAATAAGTCGTTTAAGGTCTGACCATTGTGGACAAATTATATCAGTCCCTGATTACATACATGATATTAATGATATTAATGTCTGCTCACAGGCCAAATCACTTCAAATTAAAAATAAAATAATAAAGTCCGACAATAAAATAAAAACAACTTGGGATGTTATAGGTGATGAATTAGGCAGACATAAAATGCATAACTCTGCCATAGAGCTTAAAATTGGGAATGAGCTTATCAATTCCGATGCAGCAGTGGCAAGTGCATTTGAGCACTTCTTTCAAAATATACCTATTTCTACCACTAGCTCAATAAACTCATCCCCAATGGAAGCTTTCAATATATTGAAGGGCAGCGTCATGGAGTGCAGTGTTAACTTTGACTTTAAACACATTACCCCATACGATATTATTAAAACTTTTAAAACTTTAAATATTAAAAGAACTTCAGATTTGTGGGGAATGTCCGTTAAATTAATTAATAATATTATTGAAATTATCGCCCCAATTATGGCCAAAATCTTTAACAAGTCCGTAGACACAGGGATATTTCCAAACTTAATGAAATATAGTAAATTGATCCCAGTCTTTAAATCCGGTGATAAGAGCGACCCTAATAATTACAGACCCATCTCGATCTTGCCAACTCTTAGCAAGGTTTTTGAGAAAGTCATTTTAAATCAGCTGCTCAGGCACTTTAATTTAAATAACTTACTCCATCCTGAGCAGTATGGATTTACCAAGGGTCGGTCTACAACGGATGCGGGCGTGAGGTTATTGAAGCATATCTTCGATGCGTGGGAGAACTCACAAAATGCCATAGGAGTATTTTGTGATTTGTCCAAGGCATTTGATTGCGTTCAACACGAAACTTTATTGCTAAAGCTTGACCATTATGGTGTTAAGAACAATGCGCTTCGTCTCGTTGCATCTTATCTTCACAGTCGGATTCAAAGAGTGTGCGTTAATGATATGCAGTCATCCGGGTCGGCCTTGGTTATGGGTGTGCCCCAAGGATCAATCCTTGGTCCCTTTCTGTTTTTAGTATATGTAAATGATCTACCATATTTTATAAATAATATCTGCGATATAACTCTGTTTGCTGATGACACATCTTTGATATTTAAAGAATGACGAAAATATTGACGAAGTAAACAGTGGTTTGTCGCAAGTAGCTCGTTGGTTCAGGCTAAACAATTTGGTACTGAACTCAATCAAAACAAAATGTATAGAATTTGCATTGCCTAATACTGCTAAAATAGCAAATAAGCTTTTTATTAATAATATACCACTAAGAACAGAAGAAACAACTGTATTTCTGGGAGTGACCTTGGATTCTAAACTCCAATGGAGCACACACATTATAACTCTCGCTGGGAAACTCAGTTCAGCGGCTTACGCTGTCCGAAAGATAAGGCGGCTTACAGACGTTGAAACAGCAAAACTTGTTTATTTTGCTTACTTCCATAATATTATGTCTTACGGAATATTGTTATGGGGTAAATGCGCGGACATTGAAAAAATTTTTGTGTTACAAAAAAGAGCCATACGTGGCATTTACAATTTAAATTCGCGCGATTCCCTGCGAGAGAAGTTCAAGGAAACAGGTATTCTTACATTAGCTTCACAGTATATTTTTAGTAATTTAATTTTTGTACATATGAATATACATAATTATAAAAGGATTGGCGACGTATATAATAGACAAAGTAGGAACCGACATAAGCTTGCGGTTCCTGCTTTGCGCCTAGCAAAAGTTCGTAATTCGTTTGTGGGTTTGGGTATAAGATTCTATAATAAAATTCCACAATCTACATTAACTTTACCTTTACAGCAGTTTAAAAATACTATTAAAAAAAGGCTAATTCAGAAAGCCTATTATACTATTGAGGATTACCTGGAAGATAAGAATGCGTGGATATAGCTTCTCTTCAACCTGTACAAGACATTTATAACTATATGTAACTAGTGATAAGAATTATTGTTTGAAAAGAGCAATCGCCGAGTTTCTTGCTGGTTCTTCTCGGTAGGAACAGCTTTCCGAACCAGCAGTAGATGTTGACGATTCAAAAGCACTTGTTTACAAGTTTACTTGAATAAAGAATATTTTGAATTTGAATTTGAATATATATTTTTTCTATTTACTTTATCGCGGATTATAGCAAAAGAATTTTACTATTACTTTAGTAATATTAATAATGTTTAACAATCATCCAAATTTACATAGTGCATTGAACCACTAGCTCCTAAACTAGAAAAAAATTGTTTCAGGAGCTATTTTATTCATTATTTATAGTGTGACTCTTACTACAGGCCCGCCTATGGAATCTCTATGAAAAGTATATGGAGTTTTCCATATGACAGTAGCTAAAAGTTAAGTATATCCCACAGACTATATATAATGTACACACTGAAAACTCGGTTGATCCAACGTTTCGGCTCTTAATTTTTTTCGGAAACAACTTCCCAAAACGCATACCCCTTTTTTAAGTTATATACTTACTTAAACAAAGACGGATAAACTTTCATATTTATAACATTAGTATAGGATTTTATGGCTTTTAGGTGTTGAGAAACAATTGCGTATTGTATGTTATTTTTTATTATCATGGTTGTCAAAACTTAAACCACATAAAGTTATCAGTTACAAGCCCTGAGACCCGATCAGGCAAATATTGCAATAAACAAACATACTTTGGCTACTATTATAAACGTTTCAACATGATGTGACGTGAATGATAAAAAACATAACAGATAACGCAAGCCAAAACAAACCAAACATTATCACAAGAAACTATTACACTCCTGGATATGCTTCCCAAACAGATATGAGAAAATAATAAAACGAATAAAAATCAAAGGGATTTTTGTCAAATTAAAAAAAGTTGTATATTAACGTTGTATATTATTGATATTTTGGAATGTTTAGGTAAATAATTTTGCACGAATTTTATATAATTATCAGTATAAAAGTACTTCATTTAAGTGGTAAAATACAATATTCCCTCTTTGCGCTATTGTACACAAAAAAGACGATTTATTTCACACAAGCGCCCTGCGACGCCTAAACGAAACGGCAGGTGCAGGCATACATTTTCACCGCGCGGTATAAAAGGAGGGTATACTTCCTCTCCTACGCCGCGCCGGCTGTCTACTTTCCCTCTGAATTACGAATATTCGATCAAGACACGTGTCCTGACGCAAGTTTAACATGTGTAACAGACACTAAATATCTTGGAATAGGAAATAGTCAATTGACAGTCTGTGTTGTTGTTAATACCGGATGCTGAGTTCTCGAGTAATCGTTAGCCTGGGTAGGGATTTTTAATATGAGTGGGGATTGCCTTAAATAGTGAAACTTGACGTAATTAGGGAGATTCTGTAGAGACTCTGACGAGAGTGTTGATTGTCGTCGTTAGCGTGATTTCTAGTTAAAGTGTATTTTTGAGTCGATTAGTGAAGTCAAGCTGAAAGCGAATAGTGAATCAATACAAGTTTAATAGTGAGAAAGTGAAGATGTTACGATCCACGACCTTCTGGGCTCATTTTACATGTTTACCCATCACAAATAGTGTACAACGCCGCTAAAGAACTTTTTACTTCGATAATCAGTACTTTGTAAGCGACCAATAAAATCTTACTTATGCCTGCTATTCACCAGTGATAACTTTTATCGTATGATCGTCTATAATCGGCACGATCTCGTGCAAGTGTGCACGAATGTCCGTATCAGGGGGGGAGACTCTCTAAGAAGCACTTTTCAAGTCTCCGCGATCGCCATCTTTGAGCGAGCAGGAAAAAATAAACGTCAGAAACACCATGGAATTCTCTATATTGCTATTTGATTGATGTATTTCCTTTTGAACGGAACTTATTTTCTGCAATTCTTTGTCTTGTGCTGAAAACAAAGATGATATCATATTTTTCATCTCCTGCTTAAAATCAGCTGTCTATAGTCGTCCTCTCGAGGTCTTTTGTTTCGGATAGTGTAACCATAATTTGGCAGTGTACTTTGTAAATCAGAATCACATCGATCTGTTGATTAAACTGTCCGTAGTACTAGGATGGTATAACTAGCGAAGAGTTTTAAGAATCATCCAAAAGTGACGTCTCCGAACAATCGATGTGTTTTCTTAATAGTAAGATTGTAGTCGACTAAGATTCACAGCTTAAGTGGTGATTTTGTACCAAAGTAGCACATAAGTTAAACAGATATAGTACCCGGCAATAAATAGTGCATATCGAGGCTTAGAGAGAGAAATCGGCTAGATTCTGCTTCATAGAGCATCGTCTCTGTCGCACAGACTGACGAACCCGTGTGTGACAGTGACAGCGCTCTACGAAACCGAACTGGCCAGCTGTTTCGTTGTAGACATCGATGTGCATTATATAATGCCGGGTACTATAAGTCAGACAGTTTAATTTTTGTGCAGAAACTAGCAGTTAGTGAAAATAGTTAGTACCATGGTAACATAAAACAATGTTTGCTGCAGAAACTAGTTTTTGTTGTTTATTTGTTCTGTTATTTCTTGTGTACTTACTTACTTCATAGAATTTTAATTTTTGTACATGTGCGATTCCGTGCGCCAAGTACCAGCCTAACATAAACAATCGAAGTTAGTTTCGACTTCACTACGTAACATGCAGTAGACAGCTGCTCTGTTATGCACTCCTATTTTATACATTTAAATAAAAATGTTAATATCTTGATTTCACTCCTAATTTTCTTTTAACCTTTTACTGTAAACCCTTCTTTCTACCTACCCCTTACGGAAGTCCGAGGGGAAGAGCGAATTATAAAAAATGTTAATCCTCTCTTAGGGGTATGAAAAATAGATAGTAGCCGATTCTCAGACCTGCTGATTATGCATGTAAAATTTCATGAAAATCGTTCAAGCCGTTTCGGAGGAGTGTAGTAAGTAACTAACATTGTGACACGAGAATTTTATGTATAAGATTTATACGAACAAACATACGCAACTATTTTGTTACGCGTATTTACAAGTTATTAATTGTAATCTCGCCGTTGTCTAATTTATATAAACAATGATTACTTCGCGATTGTAGTTCATGATACCCTATACATCTTTATCATCTTAATTTATATAATTAATGTACTGCTATGTTTTACTAGTAGTAGTAATCGTGCCCAGTTCTGTTAGAAATGCCGGATAATTTGGCAGCTGTTCTACATGGACCTGGCGATTTAAGGATCGTAAGTGTACTCGTAAACTATAATATAGTACCCGGCAATAAATAATGCACATCGAGAACTTAGAACGAAACAGCCGGCAAATCGGTTTCGTAGAGCGCTCACCTTCACACACGGGTTCGTCAGTCTGTGCGACAGAGACAATGCTCTATGAAGCAGAATCTAGCCGATTTCTCTCTCTGAGCCTCGATGTGCATAACTTATTGCCGCGTACTATACTTGTACACAGACAAAAATATATATTTCCTTTCTGTTTTGTTGCTGTTTTTTTGATCTGAAAACATTTATTTGATTGTAATTAAGGCCGTTAGCGGTTTACCGTGCAATGCTTCTGAGGAGGTCACGAGCGATAATTGCAATTTATCATACGCTTTTAGGTGAAGGAAAACGTCGTGAGGAAACCTGTAAATCTTAAGAAAAATCTGGTGATATGTCTCACGTACAAACCCGCATTGGAGCAGCATGGTAGGTCTTAGCTCCTTCTCTACAAAAAACGGAGAGAGGTTAATTATGCCCAGCTGTGGGATAGTAACAGCCCGTTACTATAGGGCCGTCTTAGGCTTATAGGTACTGGAGCATATTAGAATTCGTGGACTTGTTGAATATTAAATAATTACGCCGTGTGGTATCCGGCAGAATAGAATAGACCTCCTTTCTTACCGAGGTGTCGTAAGAGGCGACTAAGGTATGTGCCGTGTGGTATCCGGCTGCGTAGAATAGACCACCCTCAGTTCTTACCGAGGTGTCGTAAGAGGCGACTAAGGTATGTGCCGTGTGGTATCCGGCTGCGTAGAATATACCACCCTCAGTTCTTACCGAGGTGTCGTAAAAGGCGACTAAGGTAAGTTGACGTCAGGCAGGCGGCCGGTCGTAAAATACGTAGCCTAATCATGTGACAACATGTTTGTAACATGTTTCACCGACCCCACTTAGAGTGGGATAAGGGCAGGAAAATGATGATTGAATATTAAATAACTATATGATAAATGTTTTAAAATCCTTTTATTATACGGAATCGAATTCAGCATTTTTTTTGAACCAACTACTCTTTACAATTTTCCATGGGTTTTCTTATGGTATAGCACCAATTTTGAGTAAACTTTCGGAGTTGATTGGCATGGAATGTGTCACCATATATTTAGTTATATAACTATTAAAATTTTGTTGTAGGAAGAATGGCCCATGCCAGAGATAAATGATGGCGGTAAGTATTCTTTACACATTAATATTATAAAAACATTTTTGCTTTATAAATATGAAATAGCTGGCTAGTGTTGTGCGCGAATCGCGAGAAACGGCGTTACAAAAATTCCTTAAAAACGCGAATACTTCAATCATTACTTTTTGATTTTGATTTCAAATCATTTGTCCATATTTTATTCCTCAGGCAGTTGGCCTTTATCTAAAAGTAAAAAAACGTTTATCGTAATGTTAGCAAATTTAGTAGGCACTACTCTTTCAATGATGTGATATAGTTTTGCGGTGGAGATGTGATGTGCCCTTTACCTTAGGCCACAGCGAAAACGAGCTGGCTTTAGCTATGAGTAAATAGTTGTTATGAATGTTAGAAGATTATTACGGTCTGGCTGAAAACGTTAAGTTCCGAAGGAATGGAAGAACTTTTAACACACACGGAAACATGCACATCACGCTCTTTTAAGCATACATACACACAAACACATTCATGATTGATATCACATACCATTTTATATAATGTTACCCATTAACACTTTTATGTAGTATCTACATATTTTTTAAAATTTTATACATGCATATCTATATATATATATATATATATATATATTGTTTTATATGAATATAAGAATATAAGAATATATAAGATATTTATTTAAGATTTAAGATATTTATACAGGCGCCGTGTGGTATCCGGCAGAATAGAATAGACCACCCTCCTTCCTTACCGAGGTGTCGTAAGAGGCGACTAAGGTATGTGCCAAGTGGTATCCGGCTGCATAGAATAGACCACCCTCAATTCTTACCGAGGTGTCGTAAAAGTCGACTAAGGTAAGTTGATGTTAGGCAGGCGGCCGGTCGTAAAATACGTAGTCAAATCATGTGACAACATGTTTGTAACATGTTGAGCCGACCCCACTTAGAGTAGGATAAGGGCAGGAGGATGATGATGATGATTAAGATATTTGTAAAGCAAGAAGATAATATAATTATATTAGCTATGGTGTTATGGAAGAGGGAGGTCTTCTGACACAGGCTTTATTAATCTTAAGTCCTCCACAATATATCATGTAAGATGTAAAATTGTTGCAGTCAATAAAGTTTATTTCATTTTATTTTTATTTTATTAAATAATCAGTCTGTATACCAGTGGCGTAGCTATCGCAGGGGCAGTGCCCCGGGGCCATCAAGCTTCGGGGGGGCCTTTAAGATTGACCCCCACCATCCATTGGAGTACGTCGAACCCGGAACACGAAGAATAGGAAACGAAGAATTTTAAATAGTTTAGATGGTGCCCTACCTCCTTATTTACCCCAGCAGACCTACCATGAATTCTTATTGCGACTCAATTGAAGACGTAAACGAAATTGTTTTGCTTTTCCAGACCATAACGTCTTAAAGACGCACACTTTAAGTCGTTGCCGAATGAGCGTTCGGAATTCGTCCTAAGAATATGTGAGTAAACGAGACAGAGTTATCTATAGTTCATATAACGTTATCCTTTTCAAACATTACGACCCCAATGCAATTCACACTTCATGGTACGAAAAGAAAGCGGTTCGCGGTCGTCGTTTACGTCTTCAATTAAGTCGAAATAAGAGTTCATGATAGGCCTGCACGGCCGTTCATTCCCTATCTACGCCACTGTTTATACAAATATAAAAAAAAACCTTAAATACAAGTGTAGAATTATGATTTTCATATTCCAGAGCTATTAATAAAAATTGATTGCTGCGGCATCTGTGGGTCGGACCTCAAGATGTACTCTACGGGGAAGTGTGGGTTAGAAAGCTTGACCGAGCCAATAGTATTGGGTCATGAGGGAGCTGGCATTGTTATTAAGGTATGCACTTATGCATGAACTGAACGATTCATACATAGTTATAACACTCGTTTGGTTACATGGTTTTAATCTGACATTCGTCGCGACTTTAGTATTGTATCATTATCTTTCCCTTATCACTCTAAGTGTGGTCGCCACAACATATTTTACCCTTCCATTCTCTTCTATCATTCGTCAGCTCTGGCGCTACTCCTTTTATATATGCATATAAAAGGAGTAGCGCATGTCACACTTCACACAATCCAACCATCTTTGGCGCTACTTTGAGACTTCCTCTTATACACTCATTTCTTTTTTATCCTTATCTTCCTAGATCCTAGGTCTTGACACAGGACCTTAACGTTTTCATCTAATTTCCATGCACTCTCCTTCCAACCGGTTTTTTTTTATTGCCCAACATTCTGATCCATACGACAGGTTTTATGACCGCTTTATAAACTTTTCCCTTAATTTTAAGGGGCATTCGGATGTCATATATTGTCAAGGCATATACTGTCCCTGAGACCTGCCACCACTCATCTATACTGCATTCTTTCTTCTATTCGCATATCGATCTATTTCACCGTAGTTAGAATTATTAGTAAGTAATTAGTTAGAAATATATCAAAGCTGTGATAGCCTAGCGGTGAGACCGTGCGACTCTCTAGAGACGACATAGGTTCAAACCCCGGGCAGGCACCAATGAGTTTTTCTATTAAAACTTATGTGTCTAATTGATAATTGCAATTTATCACACGCTTTTCGGTGAAGGAAAACATCGTGAGGAAACCTGCATATCTCTAGAGAATTCTCTAGGGATATGTGTAACCTACCAATCCGCATTGGAGCAGCGTGGTAGGTCTTAGCTCCAATCCTTCTCTCCAAGAACGGAGAGAGGAGGCCTTAGCCCAGCAGTGGGCATAAAAACAGGCTGTTAAGTATTACTTTACTTTTTTTATATCAAAGACAGAGATACGAACAATCAGCCAAGTATTTATGGTAAACTGTCTCGTAAGGTGGGCAGTAAAGTGAGGGACTTTGCGTTCGGCGACCGAGTGGCCATCGAGCCGACCCAGCCGTGCCGCAGCTGCGAGTTCTGCAAGCTGGGCCGGTACAACCTGTGCGCCAAACCCCACTACTGTTCCACAGTGGGCGCGCCCGGAAACCTTTGCCAATATTATAAGCACGTCTCCGACTTCTGCCATAAGTAAGATGTGTTTGTCTCACAAGCTAAACATCTATTTACTTTTTATCACAAGTTTTTCATTGAAGGAAAATATCGTGAGCAAACCTGAACATGCATATACCTATGGACTATTTCTGGGATATGTTTTACCTACCAATCTGTATTGGAACAGCGAGCTAAGCCTAAACCGATCTTTATCTACAAAACGGAGCTTTCTCCTTTTTTGCACGCCTTACAAGTATATTAGTTTAACCGACTCCGTTGAACTCAATTTTGACCAACTTTGAGCGGACTGATTTAATTCTAACTTATTGTAATGTCTAGAACGATTGGAACGATTTGATAATTTTGTTTTTCAAATATTTTTAAAAGTCCAAGAAAGGTTTTAAAAGTGAGAGAATATGATGAAATTGTAAATATAATTCGAAAATGCCACATTAAGCAAGGAAGATAGCTTAGACTGAGGAATATTTATTGACCCGTGGCATGCTCACTGAAGGCCGTACGAAGTTCGTTGTATAATGTACGTTGTTGTAAAAATATATCATTAATTTTTACTTATTGTGGGTTGTATACAACATTGGACTCAAATTTCTTATGTAGAATACCCAGCAACGTGAGTATGGAAGAGGGTGCAGCTGTTCAACCGCTGGCCATCGCCATCCACGCGTGCGGCCGGGCGAGGATCAAGCTGGGCTGCACCCTGGTGGTGCTGGGAGCGGGCCCCATCGGTGTGCTGTGCGCCATGACGGCCAGGGCCATGGGCGCTGCTAAAATCCTTATTACAGGTCCCTGGTTATTTCAATCCTTGAAAAATTGACAATGGCACGCTATTTTCGAGTGTAGCGAATTCACATATCATAGGAATACTGTACTAGGAAACCATGAGGTGGCCATGAATCCAGACAACCTAGTAAGGCGCATGTTATCCAGCGAGTCGGTGTGGCAAAAGTACGCAAACATGGTTAAATACATAATGGTAAAAAGACAACAGGGAAGAAATAGAGAAGAACGAGCCAGCATGAAGTAACGCTGTTGGCGGTTCTATGTTGGCCTAGGCGAGCAGGGGAGGTCGTTTAGTCCGTGCAAATCGGACACTCCTTACCAGCTCGAGCTGGTAAGCGTCCGTTAGGGATAATTCCTCCTTACGAGAAAAAGAATGGCATTTACTTGACTAGACAAGATACCACGGCGCAAATTTGACCTTAGCACATGACCTTATATCAAGGCATTTAATAGACGCTTGACTCGCGGCAGGAGACTGTTCTGTAGGCTTCTGCGAAACTTATGTTGCAATAATTTTTAATAAGGTTACAAAATCTAGAAAAAATAGGTGTGCTACTTTAGAGGTGGAATAGATATAAAAAATGGTTTAGGTTGTAGATATCAAGGCATCCATTTGTCGCTCGACTTTCAGCATCCCATTTTTCCCAAAGCTACAACAAAAAACTTAATTATCTTTACTTTTGCATAATTGACGGTGTTTTCAAAATTAATTAACGTATAAGATGCGAGTGAAATGTGAAATTCAAATGAAGAATATGTAAGCACTCAGTTTTCCAATTTTCTTAACCGTTTGATTGACTTTTGGGACATCTATTGGTTTGTTAAACTATGGGATCCGACTATCGCCAGTTTAGATTTAATACTCAATAGACTAGCTACTTCAGATATACTTCTTGACTGATTCTACTATGGACTACAAAAAAAATCATCTTTTGAAGGTTTGAATACCTTGATATTAAGTTATCATATTTCTCTATATTGCCGGTTAAACAAATCTTAGTAGCCTCTACGGTGATACTTATCTGATCAAAAATGTTTTATTTCGTTAACATGCATTATACATTCTTACAAATTGTTATACATGAGAGTTCCTTTTGAGGATGAATTATAATTCTTTTGTTACTTATACTTTATTTCAACACTGGACTTAGCTAGTCAAGCCGCGTGTCTTTCGTGTATGTGTGACGTAATTTCATGAAGCTTTCCTTTTATAGATGTAGTGGAATCGCGTCTCGAGACAGCTAAAAAGCTAGGCGCAGATTACACTTTGCTGATCAAAGAAGAGTACAGCGACCAGGACGTAGTCAACAAAATAACGGAGATGTTGGGCACCACTCCCAACGTGACAATGGATGCATGCGGGTTTGCTTCTGCGCAAAGGATTGCTATGATGGTAACAAGCTGAAATTATATTACCTCGTAGTTTTTTCTTGGAAAGACGGAAGATGGAATGGTCTACTCTAAAAAATATAACATTTTATCGACTTAGTATTTCAGATATGCTAAGACGACTCTCCATATGGATAAAACTGACAAATTAAACGCCACAACTGACTCACTTAAGAGAGTTAATGAAAGGAGAGAATATTCCAAAATAAATTTCGAAGTTTCAAGAAGCTGAATATGTCTCATTCAGCTTCTTGAGTCGTAGATATTTCATCAAATCTATTTGAGAAAGAGCGTTATTGATAGAGGGAATATTATTCCTACCCTTACTTTTGAAAAATGTAAATCATTTGTTAATAGCTAGTACACGGTTACTTAGTATCGCCAGTATAGTTATGTTTCTGAAAATGTATCGAAATTCAAACCCTCTGATTTGTATAGCGTATATAAACTTTCCTTGATACTTGTAAATAGCGCATGTATAATTTGAAAGTGTTAAAAATTTTATGGTCCTTCGAACCGGATTTATGTTCATCTATTCAGATCACACGTACCGGCGGTGTTGTGGTGATTGTCGGAATCGGAACGCCCACCGTAACAGTACCGCTGTCGGATGCAATGCTGCGTGAGGTGGATGTGCGAGGAGCCTACCGTCTACTAAACTCGTAAAATATTTTTTTATTACCCTATATCACTATATTGTTTGTTAAAGCAGGTGCTTACTTTAGAGTCCAGATTTATCTCGGTAAGGCTTTTTGGGACAGACTAATATAAGAAACAAACCCGTTTTGACCCATGGTGCAGAGTGTGTCATGCATCCGGGCGCCGCCGCACTGATTATTTTCAAATCTTGTACTCATCGATGATTATGGTGAGGTGCCCCAAAGTTGTTGTCATGTAATTTCTATGATTTTTCAACCGATGTATTCTTTTGGTTGTATTTTTAAAATATAAAAGTGTTAATTTTTTTTTTGTTTAACTTTTGATGATTTGATTTGGGGAATACTTGCAATAGGCGCCTGTTTTTGCTTAAGATGGGCCTGATAATAAAAAGTATAGTACGCGGCATAAATAATGCACATCGAGGCTTAGAGAGAGAAAATCGGCTAGATTCTGCTTCATGGAGCATTGTCTCTGTCGCACAGACTGACGAACCCGTGTGAAACGTCACATACTAACTGTATGAAAGAGACAGTGCTCTACGAAACCGATCTGGCCGGTTGTTTCGTTTTAAACATCAATGTGCATAATTTAATGCCGGGGACTACAAGTTGTTAGAAAATTTTACGATCTGTATTAATGGTTAAAACCAGATTAATTGGTTCCTTTAATTGGTATCCTCTTTTACATTTTTCCTAATGACAACAAAAGATATCGTTAAAAGAACTTTCTTGAAAAACATTATTTCAAGAAAGCCTAAGGTGAAATACCCCTAATAGTTAAAAATTCCTAATCGTATACATTATTGCGTATGGACTAATAGTTTTATAAGCACTTATTTGTCATAATAAATTCATCCCGCTTCTGATTTTGAATTGTACGTTTCAGATATCCGCAAGCGCTGACCGCAGTATCGACTGGAGCTATCGATCTGAAGTCCTTCATTACACATCACTTCCCACTCGAGAAAACCAAAGAAGCCATGGAGTTCGCCAAAACCGGCGATGCTATGAAAATAATAATACATTTATAATTGAATAAAAACTGTATGTTAGTTACAGATTACCCAGGATTTTATTAGTCTTAAAGATGAAAATAAAAAAGATCCTATATCCTATTTCTATAGACTACGAAAACCCATGGACTCATCAATTCATCATTCCCTTGTCCTTATGCCACTCTAAACGGGTCGAAAACATGTTGTTTTGAATAAAATGACGCGCGCGACGCGACCGGCGGGATCAACGACCTTTTTATGAATTCGATTGCTGACGCGAGCGGCCGACAGTTAGTGACGTTTCGAATACGATAAGGACAGTCCGCGTGCGCCTGTATACGGCATCCTTTTTCTTACGCACGTGTGTAACTTTGCGTTTCGGGTGTTATTCTCAGATTAAGTGACGCGTTTAATCAGTGAAGCGTTTGAGAAGACGCGACCGTCCACGGTTTTAGTGCGCGTTGGGTTACTATTCCCCGATATAGGGACGATTCAATAACGTGTGACCTTACGAAGGTTGTGTGCACACCGGGTGGTATTTAACCGATATAGTGAAGTGTATACTCCGGGAGAAAAAGACATTACGTGTCCGTGGAAGATTGCAGAGGCGAGCCAACGGTTTCGGGAATCGGCCAAGTGCATACAAACACACACACACACGTACACATATACACGCAGTGACTCATAAGGCCGGACCACATACAGCTGACGGCCGCATAAGGTAGGTTGAGACGCCGAGACGACGGGCCCAGGTCCCGGAGGTTGTTTCATCCGTCCGCATGTTTGCGCGGAACACATGTTTTTCTCTTCCATTCTCTCCTATCATTCGTCAACTCCGGCGATACTCCTTTTACTTGCATATCATACTTCACACAATCTCACTGTAGTGCGTAGTCAGCGCATCTCAAATATCCGTATTGAAATAATAATAGATGCACTTTTAACCAGTCGCTAATTAATACGTAAACTTGTTAGACGTATCCATAATAAATTTATCTTCACCTGCCTTCTTTAATTTCACACCACAACAAGCAACGCCACACCCACCATCTCTTTTTAGGCCTCTCTCTAGTCACATATCCATCCACATTCATTTCTAACACTTGTTTAGTCACATGATTTTCATCAATAGTCATGAAATGGTTATTACCTTCAAACTTATTTTCTTTGTCCCGTATCGTCCACTATTCGTCATAAATTGCGAAGTTATGCGAGAGCGTGAGTTATCCCCATAACTAGAATATACTACTAGACAAGACTACTATTACATTACATTACATACATTGATTTTAATCTTAGGGCATTACGTTAAAATTATAATTCACCTTAAATGCAGAACTCTTCTGATTTTCTGATCTTCAAACAATAAAATAGGGTAAAATAAGAGCCAACGTTATGAAAGTATTAATTTATCATTGAAACTTTTAAAAAGCTCACAGCCAGTTAATTAATTTTTAGATTAAAAGGAACCAATTAAATTAAATTTTAAATATATATTAAGCAATATCGGAATATTAATGTTTAGAGACCGGCTATACTCACGCCTTATTTTATCTGATGAGCCCGACTAGTTTCAAGCCCATACGGGGCTCTTATTCATGAGCTCTTTACGCGGCGTTATCGCGGCGGGAACTGAACAGAACTGGGAACAGTTCAGTTAGAGAGCCGCGTAAAGAGCTCATGAATAAGAGCCCCGTATGGGCTTGAAACTAGTCGGGCTCATCCGATAAAATAAGGCGTGAGTATAGCCGGTCTCTCAACATTAATAATGAATACCACTCACGATAGTTTAAATTGAAAAATATCAGAATAATAAAACCTAAGTAGTCAAAGTTTAAATCAAGTTCAACTTGGACGGCTTGAACACTCCAGGACGTGTGTTGAGAACGGCGGCGTTGGCTCGGGGGATCGGCATACTGCCCAAAGCGGCAACGCTTGTACCTGTGTCAGATATAATTTTTGATTAGCTTTTATTATATTATTCAATTAGAGACAAGGGGAAAAACAAAGAATAGATGATTCATCAAGAAGATGCTCTGTCTATTTCGGACAATGTAGAACAGTGCCCCCTAAGAGGGGGACAGTCTTGCTAAAGCAGGTGCCAAATTCTCACAGATGGAACCAGAGCCAATCTGTGGATGATTTTGTGGAAGACCCTAAAAGGGGGACAGTCTTGCAGATGCCAAAATCTCACAGATGGGACCAGAGCCAATCTGTGGATGATTTTGTGGAAGACCCTAAAAGGGGGACAGTCTTGCAGGTGCCAAAATCTCACAGATGGGACCAGAGCCAATCTGTGGATGATTTTGTGGAAGAGAAGTGTAAGTGGAAGATCTCAAGAAGCTTGGCCTTGCATACTCTGGAAGCCTACTGTTATTATCATACCCTTAATCTCTGGAGAAACAGCCCGGGATTAAATCACTCGAAAGCGCTTACGAAAGCCTTTAATAAAGGAGGAACTAGCAAAATCTTAGCGCTAAGTAGAACTAACATATGCAAACTAGCGAGGGCGCTTACAGGGCACTGTGGACTAAACAGACACATGTTAACCTGAAGCTGACAGACACCGGATCGTGCAGACTCTGCCTAGAGGCGGAGGAGACACCCATGCATATCCCCTGTGACTGCCTTGCGCTGATTCACCATCGGTACTCTCTCCTAGGGTCGCATATCTTACGCCCGACGGAGGTTAAACATTTCGCTGCCAAGAAGATTCTTGAATTCCTAGAGGATACCGGTATTGGCAGCGAACTGTAAGCAGTGGCGATCACAATAGATCAGTGATGGTCAAAGTGACACTGCACAGCCGCTACTACCGAAAGAAGATGAAGAAGAGGGGGATTTTGATTGTTAAGGGGTCCCATTAAAAAATGGTCTCGACACGAGCTTAACCCTTTCCTTCCTTCACCAGACACGACCTGGACGTGTCCTTCCTCTCACTTCAGACATTTTAAATAAAAGCAAAAAAGTAACGGCCTGTTATAGCCCAGCGGCGAGACAGTGCGACGCTTTCGAGGGGAACATGAGTTCAAACCCGGGCACCAATGAGTTTTTCTATTAAAACTCATGTGTCTAATTGATAATTGCAATTTATCACACGCTTTTCGGTGAAGGGAAACATCGTGAGGAAACCTGCATATCTCTAGAGGATTCTGGAGATATGTGTAACCTACCAATCCGCATTGGAGCAGCGTGGTAGGTCTTGGCTCCAACCCTTCTCTCCATATGATATAATAATTATTTCCATTGGAAATGTTTAAAAGATTGACCGTACAGTTTCTTGCTGGTTCTTTACAGTAAGGGCAGTTTTCGAACCGTGGTCGTCATTCAGCCAATCCGTAGTCGAAAAAATGTGTTTAATTTTGACGAGGGTGGAAGAACTGATATCTGACTTCACACACCCTAATGTACTTATATTCATCATTCTCCTGCCCTTATCCCACTCTAAGTGGGGTCGGCACATGTACAAACATGTTGTCACATGATTTGGCTAGGTATTTAACGATCGGCCGCCTGTCTGATGTCAACTTACCTTAGTCGCCTTTTACGACACCTCGGTAAGAAATGAGGGTGGTCTATTCTATACAGCCGGATACCACACAGCAGATACCTTAGTCGCCTCTTACGACACCTCGGTAAGAAATGAGGGTGGTCTATTCTATGCAGCCGGATACCACACGGCAGATACCTTAGTCGCCTCTTACGACACCTCGGTACCTCTTACGACACTTATGTACTTATATTATTATTTTTATAAAGTTATTTTAGGTAACTGACTTGCAGCGCTGCGTCCAGCGCCTGCGCCCCTGCCACGCCCTTGCGCGTTAGTCCCTCGAGCCGAGCTGGTCCCTCGAGCAGAGTTGGTCTCTCGAGCAGAGTTGGTCCCTAAGGCCGAGTTGGTCCCTAAGGCCGAGCTGTTCCCTCGAGCCGAACTGGTCCCCCGACTCGTGTTCCCCCCACGAGCCGTGCTCGCCCCCCGCCCTTTATATTTAGCGGCCGAACCACCTTTACGTTTGTATCTAAACAATAATAATTTAATAGAATATTAGTGCACATACAGTTCTATGAAATACACACTCAGTCAATCATACATTCACACAAACAGACACACACACTAACACGCACGCACACACACACATACACACACACTTATACATCTTCAAATTTCATGTTGTTTTTTTTTTAATTATATGTAAGGTTTTAATTTGATAATCTGTGAGTTTTTAAGTTCCACAACGAATAATTAGTGATAAGATTAGCTTAATACTATTAACAGTGTAATCCTAAATTGGCTTATTTTATAATGTATAGTCATAGTTTGTATTAAATTTATATATAGTTTAGTGTATGTATATATATCTAGGGTGACACTGAAAATCAGGGCTGACATACTGTGTCAGCAGATGTCAGTACTAACCTGAGTGTCATACCTATTTGGGATATTGCATAATCGGCAATGGGTAATATTTATTTATAATTAGTTGAATAGTTAGTTAGTTATTAGTTAGGCCATTGTTATTATAGTTATTAAGTGTGTTAGCCTGTAAGTGATACAATATTTCTAATAAATATCTTTCTTTCTTTCTTCTTTCTTCTAAATTGTTTAAACGCTGTTAGATTACTAAATAAAAAATAAAATAAATAAACAATTTTAGAAAAAGCATAGTTGAAGCAGCCAGGATGCTGTCTGTCTCAGATATCTAATTTGAAGTCAATAGGTATTTAGAGAGAAAATTCAATAATGTAATCATTTATTATTACATTGGCTGCACAGTATATTTTTAGTAATTTAATTTTGTACATATGAATATAAATAATAATGGGATTGGCGATGTATATAATAGACAAAGTAGGAACCGACATAAGCTTGCGGTTCCTGCTTTGGGTCTTGCAAAAGTTCGTTATTCGTTTGTGGGTTTCGGTGTAAGATTCTATAATAAAATTCCACAATCTACATTAACTTTACCTTTACAGCAGTTTAAAAATACTATTAAAAAAAGGCTAATTCAGAAAGCCTATTATACTATTGAAGATTACCTAGACGATAAGAATGCGTGGATACAGCTTCTCTTCAACCCTGTACAAGACATTAATAACCATATGTAACTAGTGATAAGATTTATATTTTAAAAAGAGCAACTGCCGAGTTTCTTGCTGGCTCTTCTCGGTAGGAACAGCTTTCCGAACCAGCAGTAGATGTTGCGATTCAAAAGCACTTGTTTACAAGTTTACCTGAATAAAGAATATTTTGAATTTGAATTTGAATATTATTAACTAATCAGGGATTAATGATGCTTGACGCACATGTCACACGAATGGCAAGGTGGTGGTTGCTAAGGGACATGACATGTTAGATAATGGAGATTCGACGGCGTCGGTTGGGCGCAATGATTTTTTTTGGGGACGCCGAATATTTGCATCTCCGACAAATTTAAGAAATAAATTTTTGGAAAAATTTATGAATTTTGAAATTTTCCTTTCAATTCACACCCCCTTATCTTTCTATCGATCTATATGTTAGTTCTGACTCACCTTTTCCTAACTCCACCGCCATATGTCTTCCTGCTTCTAGGGCCAGTGGAAAAGTTGGCAGACGCACTTCTGGCGAGGCTGCTCCAGTCGGTATCGGAGTCGCTCCCTTCGTCACGGAAGTCGTCCTCCTTAGTTTGTTTCTCTTCGAGATCATCTTCGTACTGCATGAGGAGACCTGTATAAAATGGACGTAAGAATTTTAAGAAGCAATATTTAATTCAATTGAACTTCAAGTCAGTGTCGCAAGTATGGAGGAAATTTTACCTGACAATTCATACGAAAATAAATCGAGCGAGGTTTGACCAGTGATCCACGCGTTGCTGTGACTCAATCTGGTTTGACTTCTTTCCCTCAAAACAAAACTGTCATCAACAGTATTTAAATAATGCTCCGATCGCCACCAAACTATTATTCGCCAGTGGATAATACCTTTCAAAGTTTTATTAATATCATAATATCAGCCCGACCGTTTTGTCGCGTGAATATTAAGTCTATAAAGAATTTATACACACACTTTCTCTTTTATACATATAGATTATCTTTCTATGGTTCTATTAGATCTTCTCTTTCAGTTTCTTCTTCCGTCTCGCTCGTTCATTCGTGTACGTGTGATGGAAGCGTTCATGTTCACTCGTACACTGTAGGTAATTTAAGTATTCATGTTCCCCCATACGCTGTACGTAATGGAAACGTTCGTATTCGCCCGTACGCTGTACGTAAAAGAAGCGTTCATGTTCGTCCGTCCACTGTACATAATGTTAGTGTTATATGGTTGCCCGCACGCTGTACGTAATGGAAGCGTTCATGTTCGCCCACACGCTGTACGTAATGGAAGCGTTCATGTTCGCCCGCACGCTGTACGTAATGGAAGCGTTCATGTTCGCCCGCACTCTGTACGTGATGGAAGCGTACACGTTCGCCCGCACGCTGTACTTAATGGACGCGTACATGTTCGCCCACACTCTGTACGTGATGGAAGCGTACACGTTCGCCCGCACGCTGTACGTGATGGAAGCGTACATGTTCGCCTGCACTCTGTACGTGATGGAAGCGTACACGTTCGCCCGCACGCTGTACTTAATGGAAGCGTACATGTTCGCTCGCACGCTGTACGTGATGGAAGCGTACACGTTCGCCCGCACGCTGTACATGATGGAAGCATATATGTTCGCCCGCACTCTGTACGTGATGAAAGCGTACATTTTCGCCCGCACGCTGTACGTGATGAAAGCGTACATGTTCGCCCGCACACTGTACGTGATGGAAGCGTACATGTTTGCCCGCACACTGTACGTGATGGAAGCGTACATGTTCGCCCGCACGGTGTACGTAATTTAAGCGTTCATACTAGCACGTACGCTGTACGTAACGTTATAGTCTTCGGGGTAATAGGGGTATGTGTTGTGTGGTAAAGCTCGTCGCACCCATCTTCTCCAGCGCGTAGCCAGCCGTGATGGGCAGCAGGCGCACGGCGTACTTGTCGTAGTTGGCGCGCGTGACGTGCGGCAGCGCCAGCATCTGCTCGGCCGCCTCGGGCAGCGCGCCCGCCATGGCCCGCAGCGCGGCCTGCGGGAACAGCGCGCCCAGCGACGCGCCGCGCGACTGGGCCATCTCCCTGGTACAACGAACGAGATTAACTTCAAATATCTAAAGTAACAGCCTGTTACTATGCCCACTGCTGGGCTAAGGCCTCGTCTCTCCGTTATTGGAGAGAAGGGTTGGAGCTAAGACCTACCACGCTGCTCCAATGCGGATTGGTAGCTTACACATATCTCCAGAATTCTCTAGAGATATGCAGGTTTCCTCACGATGTTTTCCTTCACCGAAAATCGTGTGATTAATTGCAATTATCAATTAGACATATGAGTTTTAGTAGAAAAACTCATTGCACTATCTCACCGCTGGGCTATCACAGCTCATACCCACTAAAACCCCCTCGATGGACAGCCTCCGCACTAACAGAGGGGCCCCGGGATCTCTGGCGGTCTACACCGATGCCTCTCAAGTGCCGTGCACGTCGTGCTCCTCAAAATATAGTACGGAGCTTATCTGTAACATGCTCCATTATCTCTCGGAGTCAAAAGATACAGCCACAGCCCCCACTGTGACCGTTCCCGACCCCAGAGGTCCCATCAGTCGGGACTTGTTAATTATTATACACATATCCCTAGAATTCTCTAGATATATGCAGGTTTCCTCACGATGCTTTCCTTCACCGAAAAGCGTGTGATAAATTGCAATTAACAATTAGACACATAAGCTTTAATAGAAAAACTCATTGGTGCCTCGGGTATTGAACTCGTGTTCCCCTCGAAAGAGTCGCACGGTCTCACCGCTAGGCTAGCACAGCTTATAGCTACTTCAAATATCTTATATAGGACTAAGGCAGCGTTTGCTAACGTGAGGTTCACTCCCGATAAGAGAGATTTGATCTTGGTTTGCAATTCAATTATACTCATATCAAGGTCCAATTATTGACCTGATTGATCTTCCTGAATCGTTCATGGACTGGCTGCAAAACTTGGATTTCTCAAGTTTAAATCTTGACATTAAAGTCTCAAGTTTAAATCTTGACTTCATCATCATCCTCCTGCCCTTATCCCACTCTAAGTGGGGTCGGCACAACATGTTACAAACATGTTGTCACATGATATTTGGCTGCGTATTTTACGACCGGCCGCCTGCCTGACGTCAACTTACCTTAGTCGCTTTTTACGACCCCTCGGTAAGTAATGAGGGTGGTCTATTCTACTCAGCCGGATACCACACGGCGGGTCGACTTACCTTAGTCGCCTCTTACGACACCTCGGTAAGAAATGAGGGTGATCTATTCTACTCAGCCGGATAAAAGTATTTGACTTCATAATATTATATTATATTTTGACATTTGTTTGTATCGATTTATTGCATTTTAATTATTTCGTATTATCATTAATTTTTATCATTTTTAACTCTTAACTAACGCTTGTAGTCATTCAACATAAATGCCATACGATTAAAAAAAATTCAGATTGAATCATCAAACATTACATTAAATTAGTTATGTTTATATTACTGCCGTGTGGTATCCGGCTGATTAGAACCACCGTCATTTCTTACCGTGGTGTTGTTAAAGGCAACTAAGGTAAGTTAACCCGCCGCTAGGTATCCGGCTGAATAGAATAGGCCACCCTCATTTCTTACCGAGGAGTCGTAAAGGCGACGAAAGTAAGGTAAGACGGCTGGTCGTAAAATACCTAGCTTAATCCTTTAACATGGTTAATATATGTTGTGCCGGTACTTAGAGTGATTTAGAGTGGGATAAGGGCAGGAGGATGACGTATTATGTTTATATTAATCCTATTATTGCTATTATATATAATATTATAAATGCGAAAGTTTGTGAGTATGGATGGATGTTTGTTAATCTTTCACGAAAAAACTATTGGATGGATTTGGATGAAACTTTACAGTTATATAGTTTATACATCGGGATAACATAAAGGCTACAATTTATAATAATTTTATGTTAATAACGGTACATGTCAAAAAGTGGGAAAAATTCTGGCCTCTGAGAGCTATAGTGACGAACGGTGTCTTAACCATTGGAGTTACATAAACATTATGTACCGTAGTATTGTTCGTCTAAAATAGTTCTAAATAAAAGTCCGCGACAGCATATATCTATCTTTTATGTGGAAGCCACTATAACTAAAATTGTAAATCATTAATTTAATTTAATTAGTTACTATTTTAAAATGCAGATTTTAGTATATTTATCAAACTCTTAACAAAATCAATACATTTATCGCCTACAGTATTTCATGTAGACAAACTTTGTGTTTCACACTAAATGATTTGGCCGAAAAGTTTAAAAGTTATCACGATATGATAGAGTGCCTAATATGCGCGGCGAGCGAAGATTGTATGGAATCCGTCAGTTTTGAAGTTAGACATTTGAAATTTTAGGTATGAGTAAATAAATAAATATATATAGCTAAATGATCTGTCAAGAAACTTAATGTGGCAGCCCAAATTCCACGCGAGCGTAGCCGCGGGCAAAAACTCGTATATATTAAATGTAGTGCGAAGCTACGGAAAGAAAACTTATTCCTTTAAATATATCTCGAAGCGATTGGCAAACAAAAAAGATTATCGACTGTGAACTGGCAAATGTCCTATCTAATTTTTGTCAACTTTTCAGGAGGACGAAAAAACGTGATTATTAATAAATTCGGATTAATTTTTATGTAATAAAAAGCCAGTTGATTTGAAATATATTTATTTATATACAAATTTTCTAGTAGATAATACATGTTGATACGGTAAATGATGGGCAGTAATACCTAATGCCGTTAAAAAGTGATTTGCCTTAAAATTGAGATAGGACATATTGCCGGTTCACAGTCGTTATGCCCTCTACACGATCGTGCTCGAGCTTAATCGTTTGTAATCGTCAATTATGGAGGGGCTCCTTAAAAGAGTTGATATTACCTGCAGGCCTCGACGAGATCGGCGTAGCAGCGGTCTTCCAGGCCCTTGATGAGGGTCCCGATCTGCGTGTCGGCGGCGCGGCTCGGCGCCACCACGCTGGCGGTGGTCAGCTTGCGTTCCACCTTCATGGGGAACACCACCTTCAGCTGCCCGGACATCAGTCTGGAACGACAATGTACCAACCATTACAACCAAACGCCAACAAGGCAGTAAATAAAGACATTCCGTACATTTTTGACATAAACTCCTGCGCAAAGGAATAATTGGGAGAAAAAATCGACGTCACTTGTTTAACTAAGCGCCATAAAATTAAGCATAATATTAGCATATACATAAGTTTAGAAATTATCTTAAAACGATGCTGCTACATTTGCGTGATAGTAGCATATCTTAACTGCAGTCAGCTACGCATCAAGCTGCAACGATTAATTTGTAACCATCAATCGAATTGCAAAAAAAAAATTAAAAAAAATTGGCCGCCGAGTTTCTTGCTGATTCTTCTCAGTAGGAGCAAACTTCCGAATCAGTGGTAGCTTTTTGAAAACATTTAACCATTCAAAAATACTGTAAACAGTCTACTTGAATAAAGAATATTTTGATTTTGATTAGCGACGTAATATACCAGTGCTGCCACCTAGGTTTAGTGACAAACAACTCAGACAACCTCAGAAATCATCTTTTACTGTAGTTGTAAAAGATACTTAATTCTGTTGTGTATCTTTGCAGCCCACGATTCACCACGGCTAGCCCGTTGGCGCAGTGGGTAGTGACCCTGGCTTTAGCTCCGCGGATCGCGGTTCGATTCCAGCCGAACACTATTATTTTCTATAAACAATTTGTTGGTTCTTCGAGCCTGGGTATATATTTGTATTTAAGTATGTATTTATAATTATATATGTAGTATATTTACCAGTTGTCTGACACCGATAACACAAATATTAAGTTACTTACTTTGGGGATGCATGACCGTTTGTATAAGTGTCCCATATACATGTATTTTTTATCTATACTTATTATAAAATAAAGTCCCAAAAAGCTGTCTGTGTGTAATCGATTTTTTCAAAATCTACTGAACGGATCTTTGTACGGTTTTCACCAAAAGACAGTGCAATACTTCCGGATGGTTTAGGTAAATAGTACATATCGGTATTATCGGTAAGAGATCGCGCAGTTGTTAAAAAACTTGCTTGCTGCGAGCTTTAGTCCCGTGCGCTGCGTAAACCCGCAGAGATCCGCTAAAGTATTATACTAGTAATGTACTAGAGAATTGTAGATCTATAAAACTACTACGAAAAAGTCCACGATAGCATGTCTCTATCTCTTATGGTTAACTCACAATAAGTAAAAAAAAAGTAAAGTAAAGTAGCAGCCTGTTACAATCCCACTGCTGGAAATAGACCTCCTCTCTCCGTTTCTGGAGAGAAGGGTTGGAGCTAAGACCTACCACGCTGCTCCAATGCGGATTGGTAGGTTACACATATCTCCAGAGTTCTCTAGAGATATGCAGGTTTCCTCACGATGTTTTCCTTCACCTAAAAGCGTGTGATAAATTGCAATTATCAATTAGACACATGAGTTTTAATAGAAAAACTAATTGGTGCCTGCCCGGGTTTGAACTCGTGTTCCCCTCGAAAGAGTCGCACGGTCACACCGCTAGGCTATCACAGCTATACTTGGATATACCATATCATAACTCACGCAGATTATTATTACCACGCGGACGAAGCCGCTGGCACAGCTAGTTTGTCATTATTATTCCCACTCACCTGTCCACTTTGGGTCCGAGCATGACGTAGGCGCTGGCTATGTCGTTGTTGACCACGAGCCGCTCCGCCAGCAGCCCGCTCACTATCATCTGCCGGAGGAGGCGCTGCGGGTCCCCGCGGGGCCACGACTTGCATCTACAACGGACAAACAAACAAATATATTATATACAGCGATACTAACAATTAGACATTTATTTCGATTTAAGGTTTCCCAGCGTATATTAGATTAGATTTAGATAAGATCAGTTATTTAAATTATTATTTTTAGCGCACACATCCTTAACATTCATCAAAACACGATTTGCATTCCAACCAGACATGGACAGAATCACCAATCACCTAGAGATCATAATATAAAATACTCTCACTCATAGTACAGCACTATCTGCTATTGGCTTTTATAATAACCACTACTACTACTGATAAAGTTAATAAAATTTTAATATACAAAATTAAGGATATTCAATAAAGTAATACATTAATACATAGAAATGTAATCCTATATATATAGGATTATTGATATTACAAACAAATGTAATTTTTAACACAATACGTTTATGTATAAAAATAAACAATAGACAAAGTATTTATTTATGATTTAAAAGATTGAAACATTCTCGGAAATATATGTGCTTGAAAATGTATTTGTTTAATGTTAAATAAAAAAAGAAAGCGATGCGACTACATGTCTATGCTCTAGAGAAATGAGATTTCTTTGAGCTAGCTTACTATTACCTATGATTCTTCTATATATCCTGAAGCACATATAACACACAACCTAACGCACACATATCACACTCCTCCTAGTGCACACATATTGTAACATGTGTCTGGGTTATGTGTGCATGACCCAGACACATCCCAAAGCACACATATCCTAACGTATACACGAAACACACACATCCTAAAGCACACATATCATACTCATCCTAGTGCACACATATCACACATGACGCAAACACATCCTAAAGTACACATATTACACTCATCCTAACGTATACACGACACACACACATCCTAAAGCACACATACCACACTCATCCTTACGCACATGTTAGATGTAAAGAGATTTGATTGATTGTAATTGATTTATAATTAAATATAATAAAATAAACTTACCTATGTTGTGTTTGTTAGATGTAAAGAGATTTGATTGATTGTAATTGATTTATAATTAAATATAATAAAATAGACCTACCTATGTTATGTGTTTATTGGTCTATAAACAAGTACGATTTTAAAATGTATTTGGACGTTATGATTTGAACAAATGGGCTGATTCGTACAAACAGGTGGTTTGTACATCACAGCTGTTTAGAACGTGAATCATACTTGTTTGTCGTCGCCTATAAAAACGGGTGTTCTAACTTGTTCGGGTTGATCTTGTCTCGGGACGTTGACTGGTGCGGAGCTCTCGGCGACATATTAAGATAAGTACTTTTGTATGTTACTTTAATGAAAATGTACATAATTATATACCTGTTGTACATAATATTGTGGTATTGTATATCAATGCTTACAGTTACATATTTATATTGCGTTATGTAATCCTTTAAAACGATAAAAGAGTAACCCTGGAGTTTCTTGCCCTTCTTCTCCATGAGAGGCTACACATTTGGAACGGGCATTAGTTTTATGAAATAGAATGAAATAAATCATGATTCCTAAACAAAGGTATTTTCATTTCACTATTATGAGGAGTTTAATAATACAGTAGAATCACAGAGCCATACATTGATATTGATGTTGCAATTATAACCCATGTATAAAATAACATCAGAAGTGGGATATGCCTACTGCTTTAACTAATCACACATATCTTTACAAATTTCAGGATGGATTCGGAAGTAATCGGTAGTCTTCTCCAAGCAATTCGCGATGCCGTTACCACTACCCGTCAAAAGGATGATGACATTGCACTACCAATGTTTGACCCCGACCACAACGACTGCGGAGCTGCAAGCTGGTGTAACAGCATAGAAGTTCTCGCTAAGGAGTTGAACTGGAGCAGTATCCGGACAGCAGCTAAAGCCGGTAAGGCCCTTAAGGGTTCTTCTTTACTTTGGTATGAAGCATGGGAGCCTTTGGAAGGCCGATCTTGGGAAAATCTGCGACAAGATATTATTGACGCCTACCCAGAAAAGAGAAATCTGTCTGAAAGACTTTCCAAAGCAGTTCTTTATTCGTCTGATGCAGTTGAATCATATAGTGACTATGCTAGAGAAAAAATAAGGTTACTACGTAACACCAAAGTAAACTTCACAAATGAGCAACTGATAGAACTAATTTGTGGAGGCATATGTGATGTTGACGTCAAAATGGCCTCTTTAAATAGCGGTGTTACTACCACTGCAGCACTGATCTCCTTGTTGTCGACATACGTGAAAAGTAGAAAAAGATCGTTGGATAGTAATCATAAAGATACTGGTTCAGGACCCAGTGGAGCCAAGAGGTTCAAGTCTACCATAGATAGAAAATGTTTCGGTTGTAATCAAACTGGACATATTCAGTCTAACTGTCCTAAAAGTCAAACTGATCAAGCTCCACAGGTTCCAAAGCCAAATGATACTAATTTAAAGTCATGTACTTATTGTAAAAGGGTGGGACATACTGAGAGTGTTTGTTTCCATAAGCTACGGGCTGAATCAAAAAGATCTCTAACTTCAATCCCTACAAAAGACGTAAATTTTTTAGAAAAACGGAATTAAACCTCACACCAGTTACTATTAATGGTTTTTTAATAGAATCCCTGATAGATACTGGGGCTAATTGTAGTTTAATTAGGGAATCTATAGCTAGGAAGCTGGGGTGCTGTTTAATTCCTATAACTTTATATTTAAATAGAATAGGGAAGGGTAATGTTCATGTATTTGCATTAATTACCGTTTGTGTACAGTTTGAAGATGTTAACTTAGAACTAGATATACATGTGGTTAGAGACATCGACTTTCAGTATGACCTTCTTATCGGTAGAAATGCAGTACAATACCCTGATATAGAAATTATTACCAATTCGTCTAGTTGTCGTTTAATTAGAAAACGTATTGAGGACATAGCAATTGCAAATTTCATTTCTCCAGTGTCGGAATTATCTGAATTAATATCCAAAACTGACCATTTAGATTTAGCAATACAAAACAAAATTTGTAGAATTTTTCAAAAATACCCCCCCATCTTAGATGAAATAGGCACAGTAAAAACAGGAGAACTAACTATCCGGTTAAAAAGTAACGAAATCATCAATTACCGTCCTTACCGGTTGGCTCCTATCGAAAGAGAGAAAGTGGATAAAATAATTCAAGAACTTCTGGACAATAAAATCATTTGTGAAAGTGAATCTCCGTTTGCAAGCCCTGTAATTTTAGTTAAAAAAAAGATGGCAACGATAGGTTATGTGTCGATTTTAGGGCATTAAACAAAATTATAGAGAAAGACCGATATCCACTTCCTCTCATCGAAGACCAAATCGATAAACTTGGATCAGCAAAGTATTTTATATCTTTGGATATGAAAAACGGGTTTTATCAGATACCAGTGGCTTTAGACTCGAGAAAATACACAGCCTTTGTGACCCCAAGTGGTCATTATGAGTTTATTAAAATGCCATTTGGTATTTGTAATGGTCCAGCTGTGTTTCAGAGATCTATCACAAAGGCTGTGCAACACCTAAAATTTCTTTTAGTTTACATTGATGATATCCTTATACCATTTTCCACAATTGAAGAAGGACTAGATTATTTAGAACAGACGGTTTGTGCCCTTTGCTATGCAGGATTTACCATTAACTTAAAGAAATGTAAATTTTTTGTTGATAGTATTGAATATCTCGGAAGACACATATCACCGGAAGGTGTAAGACCAAGTAAAACAAAGGTATTTGCTTTAGTTAATTCCCCAGTCCCTAATAATGTCAAACAGGTACGGCAGTTTATGGGCCTAGCTAGTTATTTTAGAAAATTTATTCCGGATTTTGCAACTCGTACGGCCTGTATCACAAATCTAACGAAAAATAATTGTAAATTTCAATGGGGACCCGAACAGGACGAGGCTAGGGATTATGTCATTAAACATTTGTCATCCAAACCATTATTAACTGTATTTAACCCAAAATTACCAACAGAATTATATACTGACGCCAGTTCTATAGGGTACGGAGCAGTTCTAGTACAGAAACTGGACAACATTAAATTAGTAGTTGCTTACTTTAGTAAACGAACATCACCTATAGAATCGAGATATTGTTCATATGACCTAGAAACTTTAGCGATTTATAATGCGTTAAAACAATTCAGGGTTTACCTTTTGGGAGTAAAATTTATAATTGTTACCGATTGCAATGCTATCAAGGCTACTATGAATAAAAAAGATTTATCTTCACGCGTAGCCCGATGGTGGACCTTTATGCAGGATTTCGAATTTGATATCGTATATAAAAAGGGAAAATACCTTGGGCACGTTGATTTTCTTAGCCGAAATCCTGTTGAGATACCTGTTTCTGTCGACCTTGCTGAAATAACCTCTCAAAATGCCTCAAATAGTGTTTCTATTTCTAAAGCCGCTAAGTTCTTCCCAGAAACTACAGAATTATTAAATGCTAATGTTATTAATGAATCTCCATCTTGGTTGGAACTTGCCCAACAAAATGACCTCGAAATACAGCAATTGATTGGTCAAGCTATAGCTGGTGATCTTGATGAAAATCGTTATCTTTGACAAAACCATTTATTATTTTATAAAGATCCATCTGGGGAACCCAAGTTGTACGTACCGAAAGGAAGTAGATTTAGTCTCCTACAACTTTATCATGATAAGAATTGTCATGTAGGATATGAGAAAGTTTTAAATAAACTACGTGAGCATTTCTGGTTTCCAAGAATGATCCCATTTGTAAAGAAATACCTAAAGCACTGCCTAATTTGTGTTGAACGAAAAGGTCACACAGGCCCAAAGCAAGGTTTCTTACATCCAATTGAAAAAGTTCCTATCCCCTTTCACACGATTCACTTAGATTGTACGGGCCCATTTATACTAACTAATGAAGGTTACAAATATATTTTATTAATTTTAGATGCTTTTACTAAGTTCTGCATTTTGAAGCCCCTGAAAACGCTCGGTGCCCTAGAGTTAATACCACTCATTCGAGATACCATTACGCTTTTCGGCACTCCCTCAGTAGTGATTACAGATAGAGGCACTAACTTTAGTTCCCTTCAAATTAGATCAATGTTTACGGATTTACAAATTGAGCACCATATGATATCAACCGGCACCCCAAGAGGAAATGGTCAGGTAGAGCGTTATGTAGCAACACTTATCAATATGTTGAATACTACCTGTAATGGTTCGTCAGACTGGCCGAGCGGGTTGTGGAAGGTCCAACAGTCTATGAATACTACGATCCAAAAATCAACCGGTTTTGCTCCGATTCATTTACTCATAGGTGTGAAGGCCAACATACCTTGTATCCAAGCTCGTTTAAACGATGTTCCCATTCCACAGTCAAACATTGATTTAAGAGCCGATCGAGAGTTAGCCACAAGGCGTTTACAATCAGAAGCCGTAAAGTTTAAAAATAGATTTGACAGTGTAAGACGAGATAATGTGTCTTTCGAGGTAGGCAATATGGTTTATGTAAATCAAGATCACAGACGTTCCGATAAATTAAGTTGTAGATTCAAGGGACCATATAAAATTATAGGTCTTTTACCTAACGACAGGTATACTCTTCAAGGCCAAGGGCATTTAAGAAATATTGTTGTTGCTAAAGACAAGCTAAGATTGTGGTGTGGAGACTGGGTAGATGATTAAGCAGTGGTTAAGTTGATAATTGTTAGTAGTAGTTATATTAATTGTATGTGAACTTGTTGTTTAAAGGTGTTGCAAGTATTAATGTCTAATGTGAAAGACATGATAGTAGCACGAGGATACTGCTAGATTGTCCACCTAATGTGAGAGGTAGGGCATCAGCAGGTTTTGTAATTTATGTTTTGTACATACTACTAGAGTGTCTACCTAATGTGAAAGGTGAGACAATAGTAAAAGAGCATCACGAACATGTTTCTCTCATGTAAAAGTGGAACAGTTGTGAGATAAGATTCTGGGAGTCATTCAGTTTGTTTTTGCTTAATTATGTTTGCATTATGTTTAATTTATGTTTTGTACTTCGAGAGCGAAGTACTTGTCAGTATGGCCGTGTTAGATGTAAAGAGATTTGATTGATTGTAATTGATTTATAATTAAATATAATAAAATAAACTTACCTATGTTGTGTTTGTTAGATGTAAAGAGATTTGATTGATTGTAATTGATTTATAATTAAATATAATAAAATAGACCTACCTATGTTATGTGTTTATTGGTCTATAAACAAGTACGATTTTAAAATGTATTTGGACGTTATGATTTGAACAAATGGGCTGATTCGTACAAACAGGTGGTTTGTACATCACAGCTGTTTAGAACGTGAATCATACTTGTTTGTCGTCGCCTATAAAAACGGGTGTTCTAACTTGTTCGGGTTGATCTTGTCTCGGGACGTTGACTGGTGCGGAGCTCTCGGCGACATATTAAGATAAGTACTTTTGTATGTTACTTTAATGAAAATGTACATAATTATATACCTGTTGTACATAATATTGTGGTATTGTATATCAATGCTTACAGTTACATATTTATATTGCGTTATGTAATCCTTTAAAACGATAAAAGAGTAACCCTGGAGTTTCTTGCCCTTCTTCTCCATGAGAGGCTACACATTTGGAACGGGCATTAGTTTTATGAAATAGAATGAAATAAATCATGATTCCTAAACAAAGGTATTTTCATTTCACTATTATGAGGAGTTTAATAATACAGTAGAATCACAGAGCCATACATTGATATTGATGTTGCAATTATAACCCATGTATAAAATAACACACACATGTCACACATATCGCTGCTCACCGCGAGTGCAGCGGGCTGTCCTTGAGCGCGGCGAGGCGCTGCGCGTTGGAGCCCCGCATGGCCTCGGCCACGTGCAGCAGCGTGAACGACGAGCGGCCTGCGTCGCGCACGCAGCGGACCACCACCTTGCACTCCTCGGTCACGTCCACGGGCTGGAGGGAATTGATAAATAACCTACCACTACTACTAATACCACTATTAGTTTACAGCTGTGATAGCCCAGCGGTGAGACCGTGCGACTCTATCGAGGGGAACACGAGTTCAAACCCGGGCAGGCACCAATTAGTTTTTCTATTAAAACTCATGTGTCTAATTGATAATTGCAATCTATCACACGCTTTTCGGTGAAGGAAAACATCGTGAGGAGTCTGGAGATATGTGTAACCTACCAATCCGCATTGGAGCAGCGTGGTAGGTCTTAGCTCCAACCCTTCTCTCCAGAAACGGTGAGAGGAGGCCTATTCCCAGCAGTGGGATTGTAACAGGCCGCTACTTTACTTTTTTTACTAGTTTACGAACTCATAGAACACGAAAGACGTTCAAACGTACATAGACTTCTTCTCTTCTTTTTTTAAATTAAATATATACATATATAATTTTAAATACAAATACACACCCAGGCTCGAAAAAATAATAAAGTGTTTATAGAAAATGTTGGCCTTCAGTGGGAATCGAACCCACGACCCGCGGAGCTGAAGGTAGAGTCACTACCCACTGCGCCAACGGGCCATTTAAGGGCAGGCTTGGAGTTTTCGATACACCAATACCGATTCTATCGGTGATTCCCAGAATTCTCCTTCACTGCAAAAGGTGTGATGAATTGCAAATATCAAAAGTGATCATGAAATCATTTTGCTATAATTTGCGATTAAAAGTAGCGGCCTGTTACAATCCCACTGCTGGGAATAGGCCTCCTCTCTCCGTATCCGTTTTCCTATGCAGAATTCATAAAAACACATGCACAAACCTCCACCACCACTACCACAATACACAAGCACTACACACGTTCACTATCACAAACTCAACAATCGTTTTGCCCAGCAACCGATGCATCATATCTCCTGAATCATCAGGAGATATGATGCATCGGTTGCTCTCATCGGTTGCATCTCAAGCATCAGCTTGAGAAGGATTTATCTCCTGATATTGCTATAAAAGCCCCGACCCAGTGTTGGTGCTTTCCGGGGTAGAGAGTAGATGCTGGCAAGGGATCAATCTTCAAAATACACGATGGGAATCACGTTACCTTGTACTGGTGGTCGTTGAGGCAGCTGTCGCAGGCCGTGAGTTTGTTGGCCCGGCACAGCTCCCGCGGGAACCTCTCGCCCAGGTAGTTGAGGACCTGCGCGCGGCGACACTCCGTCACACTCTCACACACCTCCACCATCCGCAGCAGGTTCTCCTCGTGCACTCGGCGTGTCTCTGCTGTCGTGTTGCGGTCCACTAGTAGGGAGAAACATTCCAAAATTACCTCCTTGCGTCTTTACCCCAAATTGGAGGGGTCGTGACTTTTTTATAAAAACAGTTTGTTCCTGACAATGGGTCGTGTTGCGGTCCATTAGTAGGGAGAAACATTCCAAAATTACCTCCTTGCGTCGTTACCCCAAATTGGGGGGGTCGTGACTTTTTTATAAAAACAGTTTGTTCCTGACAATGGGTCGTGTTGTGGTCCATTAGTAGGGAGAAACATTCCAAAATTACCTCCTTGCGTCGTTACCCCAAATTGGGGGGGTCGTGACTTTTTTATAAAAACAGTTTGTTCCTGACAATGGGTCGTGTTGCGGTCCATTAGTAGGGAGAAATATTCCAAAATTACCTCCTTGCGTCGTTACCCCAAATTTGGGGGGTCGTGACTTTTTTATAAAAACAGTTTGTTCCTGACAATGGGTCGTGTTGTGGTCCATTAGTAGGGAGAAACATTCCAAAATTACCTCCTTGCGTCGTTACCCCAAATTGGGGGGGTCGTGGCTTTTTTATAAAAACAGTTTGTTCCTGACAATGGGTCGTGTTGCGGTCCACTAGTAGGGAGAAACATTCCAAAATTACCTCCTTGCGTCGTTACCCCAAATTGGGGGTTCGTGACTTTTTTATAAAAACAGTTTGTTCCTGACAATGGGTCGTGTTGCGGTCCACTAGTAGGGAGAAACATTCCAAAATTACCTCCTCGCGTCGTTACCCCAAATTGGGGGGGTCGTGACTTTTTTATAAAAACAGTTTGTTCCTGACAATGGGTCGTGTTGCGGTCCATTAGTAGGGAGAAACATTCCAAAATTACCTCCTTGCGTCGATACCCCAAATTTGGGGGGTCGTGACTTTTTTATAAAAACAGTTTGTTCCTGACAATGGGTCGTGTTGCGGTCCATTAGTAGGGAGAAACATTCCAAAATTACCTCCTTGCGTCGTTACCCCAAATTGGTGGGGTCGTGAATTTTTTTATAAAAATAGTTTGTTCCTGACAATGGTCTTCCACCTGTTCCTGCTTTCGGCCACGAGGATGCCATCGAACACTAACGTGTTGAGTGTGGTGCGGATCTGGTCTGACCAGCGCATAGGGCTACGTCCTCTCGGTCTCATGCTATCGACCTTGCCGGTGACAATGAGCTTCTGCATGTCGTCACCAGGCTTGCGAACAATGAAAAGAACTCAAGGATCCTCCGTAGGCATGAAATTACCTAATATCCTTACATATAAAACCCAATCAATCGGTACATCTGTTTGTCTGTCGAGAACTTCTGAATGGTGTTTAGTGCGCTTTCCTCCGACGGTAAATATATTATTAAGGTGTTGTGTAAATTACTTATTAAATGTGTCACTAAAAGTCCATCAGCCATAGAGTATATCTACATCCCCAAAATTTTAGCACATGTAAACTTGCATAAGCTTGCTTGCACGCATCATTTACGGTTAAAGACACGGCTCTAGCTGACCATGTCCCCAGTATTGTAGTACGTGTAAACTTGCATGTGTGTAAAGGACAGCGTGCGTGCGTGCAGGTGTTATAGTGTGTCACTCACGGTCTTGTAGAAGTGGTAGCGCATCAGGACTCCACTATTCTATCATATTCTCCTCCCCTTGTCCCACTCTAACTTGGTTCAGCACAACGTTCGGCAGTATCACGCTTTATCCTTTTATATGCATGACACAATCTCACAATCCAACTATTTCTTTTAAGGTCTCCCTCTAGCCACATATCCTCATTCATATTTTATAATCTTTTGGTATCATGATTTCCATCCCTCCTCATTATATGTCCATAACATCTTAATCATGCATTTCTCTATATTGGGCGCAACTTCGAGACTTCCTCTTATATACTTTGTATTTTATGCAGTCTTGTCACACAACACAACCACCTTAACATTCTCATTACATTTGCATGCAATCTTTTTTCATCCATCTCTTTCAATACCCAAAATTCTGATCCATAAAATAAGATAGCTCTTATGACCGTATTATAAAAAACTCTACTTTTGTAGTGCGTGTAAATTAGCGTATGTATATGATGTATGGTAGAGTTCGTGCGTTTACGTGTCACTCACGGTCCAGTAGCCGCCGGTAGCGCACCACGTCCCCATAGCTGTAGTACAGCAGGCAGGCAGCGGGCTCTCCGTCGCGACCCGCCCGTCCCGCCTCCTGGTAGTAGCCCTCCACGGATTTGGGCAGGCTGTGGTGGATCACGTAGCGCACGTCCGCCTTGTCCACGCCCATTCCGAACGCGATCGTTGCGCATATCTGCCAACATTCACCAGTTTGTACCGCTATTTTGATGTGAGATCGATAAAATTTGTTTTACAAGCAATATAACAGAACTAACTACTTTGCTATAATCCGCACAGGTTAAGCACAAAAATCGTAATGCATGCATTACGATTTTTGTCGTGGAGCCTATCCTCCTGATGATGCTTCAGTTTCGGGGCGAAACGATCGTCGAGATTGTGGTGGTGGGTGTGTGTGCTGCTTTTGTGTGCGTTGTTGCTGGTGAATTGCGCCTAGGGGTGCATGTGGTGGCTTGTCCTGCATGTATAAGGTGCGTAGATTTTGCATGCTTCATACACATTGGCTTTGCATGCATTCACTTAACCCGTGCGGATTATAGCAAAGTAGTTAGTTCTGTTATATTGCTTGTAATATGGAATTCCGCAAAGTAACGCCTGCTTCTATAAATCATTCTATAAAAATTTGTTTTTTTTTGACTGACTGTATGCTGTTAGCCCTAACGGCTTTAACAGCGTCACCGGGCGGGACGGGCGAGCGCAGAAGCATCGCCGAGGTTGCGAAATGCAGAGAGTAGAGCGCAGAAGCTCTACTAACGTCGGGGAGCGTCGTCCTAAGGAGGCCGGACCACGGCTTAGGGCGACGCGTAGTGGAGGGTGCATGGTATGACTTTGATTAGTCGTTGCGACGTCGGAAGGGATAAAATTTGTTTAAAAATACATATTTGTTTGGGACTACGTTGGTCCAGAGTGAAGAACTATCAAAGGAATGTGGTGCTGTCTTGTAAGTATTGTTTGAAGGCAATTTTTTGAGGTTGAGTATGTAAGGTGAGTGTATTAATTTAGTAATCAATAACAAAAACTTATAATAAAACTTGTATTCTTTATTTATTTATATTTGTACGTTTAGTAGTTTATCTAAGTACGTTTGTTTCGTATAATTTTGGAACACTGTAGCTTATTAATAAATGTTAACCGTGATAACACTCAAAGGGCCGCGGCTGAAAACCAGTGTTGCGTGTCAACCTCAGTTGCCTTTTCTTTTTCATGTGAAGTTTAGAATTAGTAATATTAATGGCTTGTCTTTAATTCACATGGGGAAAAAATAAACAGTTTCATTGTATTTCATTTCATTTCATTGCATAAGCTGCCTTAAGCAGCTAGATATATTATTATTATAAACTAGTTTTTAAACGCAACTTCGTTCACATGGACTGCAGTCTTATTATTTGAGCAAACCGTAATACTTATATAAATTATGGTTAAAGCGGATTAACCTCAAAGGCTAGACATATGTTGTAGCGGACTTTTATTAAGAACTTTTAGAGTGGAACGATTTTGTAATACATGATTTTTTAATAACTTTCATCGTTTACTAAGCACACGCGAGGAAAGCTTTAAATTTTGCCGTTTTCGCAAAAATTTTATTGCTGCTCCTCTCCTATTTATCTTAGCATGATAGTATATAGCCTTCATCAATAAATGGACCATCTTACAGTCAAATAATTTTTTAATCGGTTCAGTAGTTCATGAGATTAGCACGGTGAAACAATCAATCAATCAAACAAACAAACTCTTCAGCTTTATATATAAGTATAAAAACTTGGTAGTTACTACCAAGGGTTGTGGCAACGAACCTCACTCCTGAATCTAGTAGGCACAATCTGCACCCAAAGAAGTTGAAAAACCTTACTAAAGTACAGCTGTCTGTGTTTTTTTTTATAAATAAATATATGGGCCACTTACACACACGGTCCGTCCCCAAAGTAACTTAATACTTGTGTTATGGGTGACAGACAACTGGTAGATATACTACATATGTAATTTTAAATACATACTTAAATACAAATATACACCCAGGCTCGAAGAACCAACAAATTGTTAATAGAAAATGTTGGCCCTCGGCGGGAATCGAACGCGCGACCTGCGGAGCTGAAGGCAGGGTCACTACACACTGAGCCAACGGGCCAATCAAACGGGCCAGGTGTTGTCACTAAACTATAGACAGTGGCGATTATAGACCAATGGGTCATAAATGATACTGGACCTAGAGACTCTGCATAGCTCCTACTCCAAAACGAAGAGGCATTAGTATGCACAAGTCCTTATAGTCAGAAAATACTACCACTCCCATGTATTTATGAAATATTAATTTTTATAAAAAAATACAACTCGCTGTTCACTAAAGCCAGTGACATGTACCCGAGAAATACTCGGAATCCAAATAGGCTGGTTTTGCCAGTACGAATAAAATCTGCAATTGTTCAAAAACAATTGTTATGCAATGGGTATAAAAATATATAATAAATTACCAATAGACTTTATAATAGATAAACTGACATTTAATACATTTAAACAAAAATTATTTCAACGGTTATTAGCTAATCGCTTTTATAGTGTTAAGGAGTACTTAGGTAGGTGATACATTAACATTTGTGAGTCCAAGACAGCAGTTTATGTAATTATTATATTTTTGACATATTTTATAATATCAATTTGACATATATATACGTTTTGTATAAATTCACGCGCGCGACGCGGCGCGACCGGCCGGATCAACGACCTTTCTGCATTCTATTGTCGACGCGAGCGCCGATACTTAGTAATGTTTCGAATACTATAAAGATAGGACGCGTACGCCGGTAGACGACTTTATTGTATAACGCACACGTGTAATTATGCGTTTTGGGTGTGGTTCTAAGATTTAGTGACGCGTTCAATTAGTGAAGCGTTTGAGAAGACGCGACCGTCCGCGGTTTTAGTGCGCGTTCGGGTTAATGTTCCCCGATATGGGACGATTCAATAACGTGTGACCTTACGAAGGTTGTGTGCACACCGCGTTTTATTTGTGTTATTTAACCGATATAGTGAAGTGAATACTCCGGGAGAAATAGACAGTACGTGTCCATGGAAGACTGCTGAGGCGAGCCAACGGGTTCGGGAATCGGCCAAGTACATACAAGCACACACACACACGTACACATATACACGCAGTGATTCATGAGGCCGGACCGCATACAGCTGACGGCCGCATAAGGTAGGTTGAGACGCCGAGACGACGGGCCCAGGTCTCGGAGGTTGTTTCATCCGCCCGCACGTTTGTGCGGAACAATATATTTTACTTAATTTGACATAGTTTTCTGTAATTAATTTTCTGTAATAAATAATTAAATTGTAACTTTTGCATGCTATTTAGTAGCGAAACATGTTGCTCGTTTATTTATAAGCTTATTTAATACCATGTAATACCGTGTTTCATGCAAAATAAAGATTTGATTTGATTTGATAGTCACAATACTGACCACTTTATGCCGGTCCGCCAGCCACCCGGTCTGGACCTCCTCACGTCTCTTATCTATGAGACCAGCGTGGTATGGCTGCGCCTGTATGCCTGACTTGCGCAGGTCCAAAGCAAGGCTTTCGCATTCCTTACGCGAAAGGCAGTAAACTATTCCCGAGTCCCTACATACATACAGAATTTTTATTATGGTTCTTCTCGGTAGGAGCAAACTTCCGAATGAGTGGTAGTAAAGTAAGTAAGTAAAGTAACAGCTTGTTACTATGCCCACTGCTGGGCTAAGGCCTCCTCTCTCCGTTTTTGGAGAGAAGGATTGGAGCTAAGACCTACCACGCTGCTGTTACACATATCCCTAGAATTCTCTACAGATATGCAGGTTTCCTCACGATGTTTTCCTTCACCGAAAAGCGTGTGATAAATTGCAATTATCAATTAGACACATAAGTTTTTAATAGAAAAACTCATTGGTGCCTGCCCGAGGTTTGAACCTATGTCGTCTCTAGAGAGTCGCACGGTGTCACCGCTAGGCTATCACAGCTTAATCAGTGGTAACTTCTTAAAAACATTTGACGATTCAAAAGTACTGTAAACAGTCTACTTGAATAAAGAATGTTTTGAGTTTGAGTTTGAGTTTATCAATATGCCTTTAACCCTAACGACTTACATATAATCTCATCAAGATATACCAACTTAGAATATGGAATCAAAAGTACGTAAACTGTTTATGGGCTTTTACTATCCTATATAAAAAATCCAATGTCAATTTTAACTTTACCATTGTAGCAGTTTAAAAGATTATTAAAAGGAGGATATATATATTAATTAAGCCAATTATATTATTGTCGTTAATGATAAAAATGTATGAATTTAACCAATTCCAGATATTACATAAGATGATAACTAGTTGTAATTATTATATTTTGAAAAGGGCAACCGTCGAATTTCATGTTAGATTTACTCAATAGGAGTAATTTCCCAAACTAGCAGTAAATTTGACGATTCAAACTATTCGTTTACATGTTTGAACAAACAACATTTAAATTGTTTTATATGATGAGTAAATACCATTCCGAATTGCAATGAAGGCTTTATCACATGCAACTAGCTTACTGTAAATTGAACTCATTCAAACTGAACTCAAAATATTCTTTATTCAAGAAAACTTGTATACAAGTGCTTTTGAATCAACTCTACTGCTGGTTCGGAAAGCTGTTCTTACCGAGAAGAGCCAGCAAGAAACTCGGCGGTTGCTCTATTCAAAGCATAATTCTAATCTCTAGTTAGATTTAGTCATTACTGTCTTGTACAGGGTGGAAGAGTAGCTCTGTCCACGCATTCTGATCGTCTAAGTAATCCTCAATAGTATATTAGGCTTTTTGTATAAGAATTTTTTAAATAGTGTTGTTAAATTGCTGTAATTGCAAAGCTATAATCGATTGCGGAATTTTATTAAAGAATTTTATACCCAAACCCAGTAACGACTTACGTACTTTTGCAAGGCGCAAAGCAGGATTCGGAAGCTTATGTCGGTTCCTACTTTGTCTATTATACACATCACCTATAGTTTTATAATAAGTAAATAGTCTTATGCACAAAAATTTAATTTATTTAAATATGCATCCTAAAACCAAGGCATTAGGGTCCAGAATTGCAAGCGTTTAAAAAGGAAGTTCCTACTTTGTCTATTATACACATCACCTATAGTTTTATAAGAAGTAAATAGTCTTATGCACAAAAATTTAATTTATTTAAATATGCATCCTAAAACGAAGGCATTAGGGTCCAGAATTGCAAGAGTTTAAAAAGGAAGATTTGCGTTCGATAAAATTCTTGTTTATGAAAGCGAAGTTGTACGAATTCGCTTGTACTTATGCTGAAATTCTTTAAAGCAACGTCTAGTTCTTTGAATTAAAAAAAACCCGTCTTAAAATACATACCTAAAGTATTTCTGCTTGATGATGTTAGCAATTTCCTGATTAATGCTTTTAGATTTCTTCTCCAATATCCTGTACGCTAGGTTGGGTCGGTTGAAACTGGACAGGAACCACTTGCAGTTCTTGACCTGCGATAATTATAAAACAAAGTCTTCAAAGGGTCGTCAAAGGTTTGTGACAAGATCTAAAACTACCAATAATCATTCTCCTGCCCTCATCCCACTCTAAGTGGGATATTGCTCCTCCCTGACATTAACATTAACTTACCTTAGTTGCCTTTTACAACACCTCGGTAAGAAATGAGGGTGGTCTATTCTACTCAGCCGGATACCACACGGCGGAAAAAAACAGATACTAGGTATCTGTTTTTTAAATTTAATTATAATTTTCTACTTATCTCTCTTGAGTCCAAACTTTTTAAATGCGTAGGTACCAAAACTAATATTCTTGAGTTTTTTAAATGTCCAGTTTATACCAAAACACGTGAACTAATTTATTCACCAAACGCACATGTTTCTGGATAAGACGTCAACTTACCTTGTCGTATTTTACGACACCTCGGTAAGAAATGAAGATGGTCTATTCTACTTAGCCGGATACCAAACGGCGGAAACTTAAAGACCACCAAATGGATTTTTATGATATTTACAAATAGATAAACTTAGGTTTCTTATTTCAACTAATTCAAATCAGCGAGTCACAATTTTTTTCTAGAATTCAAATTTTAAACATAAAAGTAGTTATTGTGAATTAATCATAAGAGATAGAGACATGCTCTGGCGGACTTTATTGAAGTATTTTTATAGATCTAGTACATACTTTCAAGTCTCTCTGCTGGTTTACGCAGCGCACGCGACTAAAGCTCCCAGTAAGCAACTTTTTTAACAACTACAGGATCTCTTTAATACGATTTACATAATACCGATATGTACTATTCACCTAAACCATCCGGAAGTATTGCTCTATCTTTTGGTTAAAACCGTACAAAGATCCGTGTAGTAGATTTTGAGAAAATCGATTGCACAGACAGAGAGCTTTTTGGGACTATGTTTTATAATAATAAACTAGTATATTATTGTTTAGTAAATATTTGTTTCTATTGCCTTTTTTTCAGCCTACCTAAAGTTAGGTATTATTTATTTGGTCCAAGTTAACGTTTGAGTGTGACACTCCTTTCTTACATGTATAATTTTATATTTCTCCAAGTATATCCCGTCAATGCATATATGCCTATATTTTAAAGTAACAGTCTGTAATTATCCCGCTTCTGGACTTAGGCTTTCTGTCTATGTTTTTGGAGCGTAGGGCTGAAATTAACACCCACCACTCTGCTCAAATACGGGTTGGTAATGCCTTTATTCTAATTCCACTATCACTTGATACCTATTAGATAGCAGCAGCCCATTTGTCTGGTGACGTGTCGCTATCAGAAGCGGACGAAAGCTCTCACACTCACAAGATAATCGATTACATACAGACAGACAGCTTTTTGGGACTTAGTATATTTATACTTTTATAATAAATATAGAAGGGAATTTCAATTTTTGCATTTAAGTCACCTCCTTGATCAATACCTTGAGCTGGTGTAGGATGTCGAGACGCACGCGGGGTGTGGCCGTGGCTGTCAGCGCCATGAGCGTGGTCCGCGGGAAGCGCTCGCGCAGCATGAACAGGCGCTTATAGTCCGGACGGAAGTCGTGGCCCCATTGGGACACGCAGTGCGCCTCGTCCACCACGAACCTGGCCATGTATCACATAACACTGAATGGTCCCTGTTTTGTACAAATAGACGCGCGCGACGCGACGCGACCGGCCGGATCAACGACCTTTATGCATTTGATTGCCGACGCGTGCGGCCGACAGTAATGTTTCGAATACGATAAAGACAGGACGCGTGCGCCTGTATACGGCCTTCTTTTATAACGCACACGTGTAATTATGCGTTTCGGGTGTGGTTCTCAGATTTAGTGACGCGTTTAATCAGTGAAGCGTTTGAGAAGACGCGACCGTCCGCGGTTTTAGTGCGCGTTGGGGTTACTGTTCCCCGATATAGGGACGATTCAATAACGTGTGACCTTACGAAGGTTGTGTGCACACCGGGAGTTATTTGTGTTATTTAACCGATATAGTGAAGTGTATACTCCGGGAGAAACAGACATTACGTGTCAGTGGAAGACTGCAGAGGCGAGCCAACGGTTTCGGGAATCGGCCAAGTACATATAAGCACACACACACACGTACACATATACACGCAGTGATTCATGAGGCTGGACCACATACAGCTGACGGCCGCATAAGGTAGGTTGAGACGCCGAGACGACGGGCCCAGGTCTCGGAGGTTGTTTCATCCGTCCGCACGTTTGCCCGGAACAGTCCCGAATTAGGGATGTCTGTGATCCATTTCTCATTAGAAAATGAGAGCCGTCCATTATTAGTCAGAGAGCTAATCATGCATACAATCAGAGCAGTTGTACGCCATGCCACTAATATTAACTCATAGACAGCATCTGACTATTTGACTGGCCCGTTGCCGCAGTTGGCAGTGACCCTGTCTTCGGCTCCGTGGGTCGCGGGTTCGATTCCCGCCGAGAGCCAACATTTTCTATTTAGAATTTGTTGGTTCTTCGAGTCTGGGTGTATATATGTATTTAAGTATATATTTGAAACTACATATGGTAATATATTTACCAGTTGTCTCTCACCCATAACACAAGTATTAAGTTACTTACTTTGGGGATGGATGACCGTGTGTGTAAATGTCCCATATATTTATTATTATTATTATCTAGCTACCAAAGACGAGATCCTAGTTTTCTGGCGTCGGTTCGCCGTGACTTTTTGCCACACTTGCGACTAATTAATCACAATCATACCACGTAGCCGTAAGCCACCCTCCAGCCACACAGAAACATCCTTAGAACGACTTTCCCCGACTCTAGTAGAACTGCTGGACTCTCTCTCTTTCCCTTTCTCCACATTTCGCATACTCGCAGAACCTTTTCAGATTTTATTTTATTTCAGAAATGGTTCTGGGCATGTTTCACACCATTCGGTGACGCTGTAGTAACCGCTAGCATATAAACAGTTCGAAAAATAACCTACATTATTAAGTACAAACAGTAAAACCTAGTACGCGTTCGGCTAGAAATTAAGCCACACTTTATTTTGTGACACTAACATAAATAACTATTTTTTATTAATCTTTAATTACCCCCATTTTTTTATTTTATTTTATTTTTTTTATTTTTTAGATTATACAATTCCATTTTTATATTTTATAATTATGAACGTGACTAATATTCAGAGTGGGCACGCGCTGATTTGTCCTTTGCAGGAGATAATATGTCCTTTAAACAGCTCATGCACTATTTAGATTTAGATTTAGATTTAGTTTTTTTTTTGTTTTTCCCTCTTATTTAATTTTTTAAACACAATGTTGGCAGCTTTCGTACAAGGCGTGGGCTGAAAAGCAGCTGAAACTGAGTCGCACGACCTTTTCACGATACCATTGTTATATAAGTAACTTTAAGTGGAAAATGTAGTTTTCGTGAATAAAGATATTATTATTATCTATTTGAAGCAGGATGTTAAAGAATCCGTCACATTTGATTTTAAATTTTTCTATTGTTTCTGTTTTTATTACTTCTAGATGCCCTTCTATAAATTAACATATATGTATTCACCTTGCAATTTTATCTCTGCTGTAAAGCATGTCCAGCATGTCCTGAAACTTGGGCGAGCCGCTAATCTTCTCGGGAGTCACGTACAGCAGCTTGATGAGCGGCTCCTTCATCGAGAGCTTGTGGTAGATCTCATCCGCTTCTGATAGCGACACGTCACCAGACAAGTGGGCTGCTGCTATCTAATAGGTATCAAGTGATAGTGGAATTAGAATAAAGGAATTACCAACCCGTGTTTGAGTAGAGTGGTGGGTGTTAATTTCAGCCCTACGTTCCAAAAACATAGACAGAAAGCGTAAGTCCAGAAGCGAAATAATTACAGACTGTTACTTTAAAATATAGGCATATATGCATTGACGGGATATACTTGGAGAAATATAAAATTATACATGTAAGAAAGGCGTGTCCCATTAAGACGTTAACTTAGACCAAATAAATAAGTATTAACTTTAGGTACGACGGAAAAAAATGATAGGCACTATAACAGAACTACCTTGCTATAATCCGGTCGGGCTAAGCGAATGCATACAAAGCTAATGTGTATGAAGCAGGCAATTTACGCACCTTACACAAAATTCAAATTCAAATTCAAAATATTCTTTATTCAAGTAAACTTGTAAACAAGTGCTTTTGAATCGTCAACTCTACTGCTGGTTCGGAAAGCTGTTCCTACCGAGAAGAGCCAGCAAGAAACTCGACGGTTGCTCTTTTTAAAATATAAATCTTAGAACTAGTTACATTTATTTATTACTGTCTTGTACAGGGTAGAAGTGCACCTATATCCACACATCCTTATCATCTAAGTAATCTTCAACAGTATAGTAGGCTTTCTGTATCAGCCTCTTTTTAACAGTGGTTTTAAACTGCTGTAATGGCATGGCCAAAAAGGACACGTCACTACACTTTCAAACAATGCTATAGGATAGAGCGTGTATTTAAACACGAAACACTTACGTCAAGTGATAGAAGCTTGTTAACTTGGTCCAAAATAAGTGATTTCAGCGGCGATATAACAACCGTCACGCCGGGGGTCAATAGTGCTGGTAACTGGTAACACAACGATTTACCTGAAAGACAGCTGCCTCTTAAAAACTGTATGCACCACAACCAGAAGTTCCAAGCATACGTAATCGAGATCATTCTCCTGCCCGTATCCCAATCTAAGTGGGGCACAACATGTTTTAAACATGTTGTCACATGATTTGGCTAATTTCTTACGAACAGCCGCCTGCCTGACATGAACTTACTTCAGTCGCCTTTTACGAGACCTCGGTAAGAAATGAGGGTGGTCTATTCTATGCAGCCTGATACTACACAACAGATACCTTAGCCGCCTCTTACGACACCTCGGTAAGAAAGGAGGGTGGTCTATTCTATTCAGCCGGATACCACAGGGCACTAACTTTAGTTGCTTTGTACGACGCCTCGGTAAGAAATGAGGGTGTTCTTTTCTACTCAACTGGATACCACACGACGGGTCAACGAAATCTTAGTCGCCTTTTACGACATCTCGGTAAGAAATGAGGGTGTTCTATTCTACTCAACCGGATACCACACGGCGGGTCGACTTACCTTAGTCGCTTTTTACAACATCTCGGTAAGAAATGAGGGTGGTCTATTCTATGCAGCCGGATACCACACAGCAGATACCTTAGTCGCCTCTTACGACACCTCGGTAAGAAATGAGGGTGTTCTATTCTACTCAAGACAGCATATTCTGGATACGATTATATCCGGATATATTCGAATATATATTTTGAAGATAAAACTTACCGCCGCCTGTTGGCATGAGAACAAAACAGTCGTGACCCAGTAACGTCGCGTTAATTACTTGCAATTGATTAGGTCTGAACGATTTAAGACCAAATTTTTCCTTAAATGTTTCCATCATGGGAGATGAATGAGGGTAATTAAAACCATCAAATTCGCCTAAAATTTTAAACCACATTAACCCAAAATAATTTCAAAATATTCTTTATTCAAGTAAACTTGTAAAAAAGTGCTTGTGAATCGTCGTTCCTAGAGAGAAAACTCGGCGGTTGCTCTTTTCAAAGAATAATTCATATTACTAGTTACATTTAGTTATTAATGTCTTGTACAGGGTCGAAGAGTAGCTATATTCACGCATTCAAATTCAAAATATTCTTTATTCAAGTAAACTTGTAAACAAATGCTTTTGAATATTCAATCTACTGCTGGTTCGATCAATATCTAAAGCTGTTGCTACCAAGAAGAACCAGCAAGAAACTCAGCTGTTGCTTTTTCTTAATCATAATTCTTATTACCAGTTAGATATATAGTTATTAATGTCTTGTACAGGGTCGAAGAGTAGCTATTTCTACGCATTCCTTTCGTCTAAGTAATCCTCAATAGTGTATTAGGATTTCTGTATTAGCCTTTTTTAAATAGTATTTTTAAACTGTTGTAATGGTAAAGTAAAAGTACATTGCGAAATTTTATTATAGAATCTATTCTCCACATTATTTACGTTTTTATTGCGGTTTATTGCAAAATAATATCATTATTACTTTTTTTATGTTTACAATTTCATTCACACACCTGTTATGCCATCATTTTTCGTTCCCGTGTGAAAATTTCCCATTCCTTCATATTTATTACTTTCTTTATTAGATACATCTTTTAAATTCACTGCATCTGTTTGTGTAACGATATCATCTTCAAAATCTTCCGGCCTATATTCTTGCCAGCCTTCATCGTCGATCAATATAGCTTTATTTTTTATAGTTTCACTACTGCTAGTGCCTGCTATAGAGTCAATATCACCAGCATATTCAACTGTTTTGTCTGTTTCATCTACTAAGTCTATGGGCACGTTATAACAATCGGCATCTTCAAAATCTTCGGTAGGACTTATATTTATAGATCTTTCTGTCCCTGAATCGTTTAGTTGAAGTTGTGATGCTTTGGTCAATGTAGAACCTTGAAAATGTATAGAACTGCTAGGTAATGGTGAGCAATTTTTTTGTACTTCAGGTCTAAGAGGCTGCAACTTTTCTGAAGCATTTTTTACTCGCTCTAAAATATTAGAAGGCACATTGTGTATGAGGGTTGACCCAGTATCAGTTGTCGATTCGTTAAGGCTTGAACGAGATGGTCTTTTAAAAGAAAATTTTCCTTTTTTCTTAAAGTTAGAAACTGATATGTCTAAATTTTCTTCTGATTGCATTGTAACACCCATATTGAATGAATCAATTTTAGATGAAACATTAATAGACGATGCAGAATTCGCGATTTCATCTGAATAAATGGTTTTATTTGGTAGAGTTTTCACCCCATTTGGTGTAGATGTGTCTGTATTGTGTACATATTGTCCCTCAGTATTGTTTTTGGTAATATTTTTAATATGATCCACATTATATTCATCCTCGTCATATTGATTAAGCAAGGATTGACTATTCGAAGAATCATTTTCAAGATCTATTTGTGAGCCAATTTTGTTTTCAACAAATGTGTTACTCTGTATGAACGACTTTAATTTTACTTTTAAGTGATTCATTTTACAGTATGTGCTTTTATCGTATCCGGGAAACTTTTCTTTGATACAATTCGGAATTCTATTAAAAGCGTCGCTTACTTTTTCTAATAATTCTATATACATTGCTCTACATTCATCTATATCCTTAAGATTAATATTTTTACCCTAAAATAGATCATATGCAAGAATTACAAATTAATTGTGCACAAAATAACAAGTACACATAGCTGATACTTTATTTCTAATACATACATTTTTTTGCTTTATTTCATGAAGATGCTGTGAAATTTTCGACAGGAAACCGGATAGACAATTATCTAAGTGCAAATTCTTCAAGGGATCCCTGTCTATGCTGGGACTTTTCTTTTCTGGTGTTTTAGAATTTGGTGAATCATTACTTTTAGGACTAGGAGAAGAATTTATGGTTACAGAGGATGTGTTATTTCTAGGAGTTGTTGTGACACTTTCTCGTAAAGGAGAAGTGTGGTAATTAATTTCATCCTTAAAATAAAAATATATTTATTTTATTACACCATCATTTACAAAATTTTTACAATTATTATAGTCAGTTTTTTTATTTTTACAAATAACATGAGATTTTATAAAATCTAAGTCGTAATAGCCGATTGGTGCGTAATGTGTTCACAATCGATTAAAACATGTGTCTAATTGATATTTACAATTTATCTTATGCTTTTCGGTGAAGGAAAACATAGTTACGAGAATTCTTGGGATATGTGTAACCTTCATTGGACGTACATCAACCACCAATTTTCATTGGAGCAGAGTGGTGGGTCTAAGTTCCAATCTTTCTCTCTAAAGAGGAGAAAGGTTGCTTTTGCTCATTGAGACAGTCACAGGCCAAAAATCTGTTCATTGTTTCTAAATTTTAATTGATGATTTTTTTAAGTTATCATGAAACAAACAGTATTTCAGTAAAATCTATCTTTTTCTAAACCTTATATTTTTAACACACTAAAACTCAAACGTCCTTACCACATCCATCCCATCAAAAAAATCATTGCTTTCATTCTGAACAATTTGTTTGCTGTATGTTTTCTTATCATTTGAGTCAATTGTTTTACTTGATGAAGATGTTATATCTGGACTACAAGACAGCTGCTTTTCATTAACCACCTATAAAACGTTTTGTTACATGTCTATTCTGATAAGAAAACAATAGATAAAGTACATAAAAAAAGTGAAGCATTTTTATCTTTGAAAACTAAGTTAGTCCCCGAATTAGATAGATTAGATAGATAGCATTACATTGATTTTTCACTAATTCTGCATGTTTAAGGTATGAAAAAAACAGTCTATGTATTGGGTAAAGGGTCTGTATGTAATGCTAAATGTAGGAAGGTAGTTCATACATTTAGCATTAGATACATTTTTTTAAATGTGCATTATAACAAAATAATTATATCATAACTTTAGAATTATAATAGTAATGTTCTTAACACTTACTAGTTTCATATCATCTGCTAAGTTTTGTTTAAGAGGTGGAGTAACTGGAACAAAATATTTTAAGTGTTCAAGGTGTTCTTATTGTAATAAATTACTATTTTTTTTAAATATCTAAAATAATAAGCAATTAATAAATTTTAGACATAAACTTTTGATGAGGGACCACTTCTGCCTGCTGCATAGCTTGAACAAGTAGTAAATTTTAAAAAAATATCTAAAATTTTAAATTTTCCTATGGGCTCTACAATCAATTAAATATGCCAAAATTATTAAAAGGTTAACTTTCATTTCAAGTAGATTTTACTGTGCACAAAGCTTATAAGCAAATATCTTCAATATTTGTACTTACATGTAGAACTTGACTTTTTAAAAACAAATTTTGACCGTTTTTCTGCATTTTGAACATTTCTGTAATTTATATAAAACTTCAATATAACAAATTACAATAATTTCATAGCTTATAGATTTTGAACATTGCAAATACCATTTACCCTGATTTACTCGGATCTTGGTTATTTTTCTTAATAAAATCTATCATTGAACACTGTTTGTTGAGAGTAAATTTATTTTTGGAAGTCATTTTAGTGGTACATTTAATAAGATATACGTTTCTATTTATTCTCGTCTAAAATCCTGAGAAAGTAATTATTTATCTAATATTGTCATTTAAAATTAATTCTCTTTTTTTTTTAAGCTCTGTATAACACACCACAGAGTACTGTGTTCATTTAATCCACAGACTACTAACTACAACTTATATGTCTACATTGTAACTAAAAACGCTTCAACAATGCAACTTTCTTTATTGGTGGTATGACTATCAAATGAGCTTATTTTAAAAGAAAGTTTTAGGACACATATATTGGAAAGTTTTTTAGAGGATTAACCTCATCGTAATTAAAACAAAATATTAGTGGATAATATATAATATAGAAATGTACATGTTGGATCACGCTCATTGTAATTTTTTTAAATATTTATTTCAAGTTTGCGGTTTTTGTCTAATCACGTAAAAACAGACTCACTCTCATTTGCTTTCTCTTTATTTCTTTTTATTGTTATGATATATGTTATATGATATATATTAGGCTAGCTTCCCTATTGTAGTAAAATAAATATGATAAATTGAAATTAAATCTTTTATCTTTAATAGACTGTAAAGTAAATAAATATTTAGTCTGTTGCAAGCTAAAAATTTATTTAATTAAGTATGTAAGGTACATTTATTATGTAAAAAAATAGTTTTGAGTTTAGTTTGTTTGTTTTGTTTTATTTTTAACTTGTTTTGTGTTGTTTATAAATAAGTCGGAGTGAAATAAATTTTCTAACAATTTTTATTACTTCAGTTTTTCTTAAAATACTTCTGAACATAAGAGAATCACAAGAATGATATAATTTAATATTACTTAATTACGATCACAACATTATACATAAATGGCTAGTTACGACCAGCGATGTTTAAATGGAACCATAACGTTCAATGAATCGAAGTCTGTGTTTTATTCAGGACAGTTACTATCTGGGAAGGTTAATTTTCAGTTGAATTCTCCACTGCATATTTCGGGTAAGATAGGAAAATAAGTTTAATAATTAATCGTACGATGATAAAACACCTATTATAAAAGTGGCAAAGAATCCCCAGAACAAATGTAAATTTATGTAATTCGAAAAACTATTTCGGGAGTATTAAATACAAATCACATAATAAGGCGTTTTTGTCAATAAATAAAATAACTAACTGAGCTACTTTAAAGTTATTTTAAAATGCATGGATACAAGGTTAAAAAGAAATCTATTTAATAAATATTTGTAAATAAATAAATAGTTTAATATTGTATTTGTAATTTGCAAATTTGTAGGATGACAACTAGAGGATTATAACGAAGTAAACCCTGCATTTTCCGTATTATATCATTTTTAGGTATCAATATAATTTACCTTGGTGAAGCTAATGTAGAGTGGACGGAGGAGCAAAGTGAATTATACGGTAGTGTATCAAGATTAAGGGTCATCAAATACAATGGCAGAGAAGAATATTTTAACACTGTTCAGTGTATCTCTCAAGGTGATTATAAAATAGAAGATATATCTGTATTACTACTGATGATTAGGATTGAAAAATTTGTTATTTATATTCTTCTCATCTTATCTCAGTCTCAGTGGGGTTGGCAGAACATGAACTCTCTTCCATTCACTCCTATCATTCCTTAACTCGTTTTATATGCATGTTATAATTCACACAATCCAATCATCCATTTTTTAAGGCCTCTAGTAATATAGATACTTGTTTGGTGGCATGATTTGAGGTTGAAAAATCTATTTGTACATTAAAATTACCATGAATACTAAATTAGCTGCTTGTTACTGTCCACTGCTGGTCATGGAACTGCTCTCTGCTGAGAGCGTGCATATATGTTTTGCAGCATCAGAGATAATAAGCTTTATATACAAGTACATGTAAAATAAGGTAGAATATACATGTAAGCTCATACGTTTTTTATTGTCTTTGACACAGTTTTTGGTTAGGTATGTGTCAAATATTAAGTTATAATACTATAAAGCTCTTAATATTAGAGAAGGGGTGCAGACAGGTAGACCTGTAAGTGATAGTAACACAATAAGTAACGAGAGGGAAGATGAAACTTGTGAACTTTATCTTTATCTAATCAGAAATAAAAAAAGAGAAAGATAGATCACCCTCATTTGTTTTCTTTATTGTAATCTGGCACATTTGATGCTGGCTTCCATACTTTGGTATTACATACATTTAATATTTTACTTCTGTTCTTCACATTATGTTTTGATCTTAGACATTAAATAAGAATTTATTTTTAGGTTTATCAGTGCTTCCCGCAGGCATACATTCCATACCATTCTCTTATCAAATACCATTCACATCTCCATCATCCTTTAAAGGTGATAAGGGTCAGGTGACTTACAAAGTTATTGCTAATATTGTGCATCAGGATGGAATGACAAAGGAGATGATAGAATCAGAGTTTGATGTTATAGCTCCATTGAACTTGAACACTGGCAATGATGACATTAAGGTAAGTTTTAGGTTGACAATACATAACAGAGAAATGTGTGTATGTTCCTTAAGTGTAAGAAATATACATAAAGCATTATACAGTTGAAAATAATTTGAATGATAAAAATGCTTGGATTTGAAAATACACTCAATGTAAATTGAAGATGTTAAAAAGTTTGACTGCCGAGTTTCTGGCTGGTTCTTCTCAGTAAGAGCAACTTTCCGAACCAGTTGTAGCTTCGTTAATCATATTGATCCTTTACAATTCAAAAGTGCTAGCAAAGCTTACTTGAATAAAATCTATTTTTATTTTGATTTGATTATATATGGAAAAACTGGAATCTTAACAAAGGATGATTGAAAACAACTGCCCACCAGAGTCCATTGGTGATGGAGTTTGAGCAAGTGATCAGCTGCGACTGCTTCTGCTCGTCCAAGCTGCTGTCGGTGGTGGTGAGGCTGCCGGCGCACGGCTTCTGTCCCGGACAGCGTATCCCCATCACCGTTGACGCGAACAACAAGTCCAGGGTCGAAGTCACCAAGATCCTATTTCAGATCACCAGCGTGAGTATTTATTAAAAAACTAGTGTGCTTTGTCGATTGATCTAACTAGGTTTTATTTTAAAAAAATGACGTTGTATCCCTGTTTTCCATAATTCAAAAACTGCTAAAGTATAAATTGAGAACAAAGGTTAATTTTGCTGTGATCTGTAAAGAAAATTGTAATAAATAGCTCAGTGGGAAGTGAGTGGACTTAAGAAGTGAAACTAGATCAAGTCCCTAATTTCGCCTGGACTTTCTTTCTTTTTTATTGAATTTTTTTATATCTTTAAAAAAATATCGAGCAAGGCAGGTACTTGTTATACGGCATGCGATGCTCTTCGGCGAGTTGCCTGCGATTGATCGGATCCAAGGCTTCGATTTCCTCCATCAGCTCCGCCGTCAGCTTAATAAAACGGCATACTCGCAGAAGGAGGCCATCGCTGCCCACTATCCCTCCCTGTCCACCGTGGCATGAACCACGGGCGTCAGGGACCAATCGTGCCCCCACTTTGCCACGAATTACGGCCACTGAACTCGTGACTAGTTTGCTACCTAACTTTACCTATATCTTAATCAGCGGGAAAGGTACCGCAGCCAGCAACCTATCTCCGAGTACGAGCCCCCCGAGGAGGTGCTGGCCGAGCTGAAGAAGGGCCCAATCCTGAGCAACACCTGCCGCGAGTACGCTTTCGAGATCAAGGTGCCTGAGTTTATCGCGCCCAACATGGAGAACTGCGGCATTATCGACATCGGTTTCTTCTTTAAGGTAACAAACACAACATATAGTTCAGTTTTTATAGCGTTATCGGGTGAGCGTATCAGCATCGTCGAGTGTACAAGACCCATAGAGTAGTGGGAAAATCGGCGAGTGTGAGAAATGCAAAGAGAGCAGAAGCATCAACAAGTGTATGAAATGCGAAAACTAGACAATAGAAGCATTGTCGATTGTGCTCAATGTGGAGAGTAAACCGCAGAAGCATCATAGATGCGATTAAAAAAATCGCAAAGGATCACACACGCACACAGACCGATACACATAATCCTTAGAGTTAAGGACACAATACGAACTATTCATACGTAAATTAAGTTTAACGTTTTTGAATTTTCATACTAGTCCATTGATGTCTACCACACAGTTTTATTTTTGAGGACCTTCATAGTTATTTTATAAGTAAATATTTTTCACGTTTACTACTAATTCCCAGGTCAAAATGAGGTTGTCCGGATGCAATGAGGACATGGAAGACGAGGCTGAAATATGCATAGGCTTAGTGCCTTTGGGAGGTAGCACGGACGTAAAACTCTCACACCCGATGGCGGACAAACTGCCCAACGGCCCCATTCCAGACCAAAACATCCCACCCCTCGAAGTACCACCGACGTACAATCCTGATTTCACAAGCCAGAACATGTTACAGTTTTCCCCCCCTGGTCCCATACCATATCCGATTGTCGCGAATGTAGCCGATGAACCCATATTTGGCTCCAAAAACAATCTGCTAGGTCCTTTCGAGCTCGGTTTCCAATCGCAAACTGCCGCGAACACTGCCTCGTCACATCCGGTTCCGGCGTACACTTTTCCGAGTTTACCCCAGAGCCAATATCCGCCTGTAGCTGCCTGACGCAGCTACAATACTTACCTATTTACCTTACCTTACCTTACATCTACCTTTAAAACATACCTGAACCTTTTTACCAGTTACCGGGAATAAGGAGAGGAATCCAAGGAAAGAAAAACACAGATATCATTTATTTAAGCTAGCTGCATGGAGAAATAAAACAAACACCAAGACACAAGATTTAATATTGATGGTTACTGTGACGCTGATGGTTACTGATGGTTACTGTGACGTTGATGGTTACTGATGATTACTGTGACGATGATGGTTACTGTGACAAAAGGCAGGCGTTCTCACAACAGGAAGGCACACCCCATACTTTGGTTACTGTGATAAATCAGAAGAGTACTCACTGTGAGAGAACGCCCTAGATGAGATTACTGTGATGAAGTGCTGAGGTTAACTATGAAACATAGATGTTTTCCACTCTTCAAACGACGGTCATAGTAGCCGCTTCAACTCACTGCACTGTCTTCCACTTAGGTCTCTTCACAGGCATCCTAGGCGTTACCGGCACCGAGGACGGGAGCGTGCAGTCCGAGCGCACGCGCACGCGCGATGAGGCCGGCCGGGTGACTGGCAAGCGGCCGCGCCGCGCACAGCACGTCGCCCCCGCGCGCCCGCGCGGGCACTCGGCGCCTGCGCACTGCGCGTCCCCCCTTTCCCCCCAGCGGGGGGGCAACCAGCCTGCCGCTCATCCCAGGCGAAGGCGAAATACGCGGATAGGAGTCAAATAATGTTTATAAACGAATAAACGCCGACCATTACATGCTCACACGGCTTACCAATAACTACTGTTTTACTTACGACAAGCATCCCTCCGATAGTCTTCGCAACAATCAGTAAGGAGCTTATGCCCGTCAACACGCCAGACGGCAACAACCTTACAACTGGTGACCCCGAACGAAGAAAACGCACCACCTTACAACTGGTGACCCCGAACGAAGAAAACTCACCACCTTACAACCGGTGCCCCGAACAAAGAACAGGCACCCTGAAGCAGTCACCTTGCAACTACTACTGCCCGAACAAGCAACCTTCGTAGAACAACTGAGGCCGTCAATATCAAAGATGGAGCAAGATCCGAAAAAATTACCACCGAAATCTCAACCCACGCAACCAGAGATCGCCGGCATCGCGCTGTCGCTGCGAGTTCCCCCGTTTTGGAGAGACAAACCTCGATTATGGTTTATCAGCTTCGAAGCAGCCACGTCCGACCTTAAAAAAAGTCAAGAGCAACTAGCCCAGATGGTTATAGCCCAGCTTGAAAAACAAGACATAGAACAGATCTCCGATTTACTGTACAACCCACCGGACAAAGAACCATACGTCGCGCTGAAAAATCGTCTCATCTCCGCATACGAAGAATCCGACAGCCGCCAACTGCAGAAACTGTTGTCAGAAATAGAACTGGGAGACCAGAAGCCCACACAGCTATTACGAAGGATGAAAATACTCGCTCGCGACAAAGTCCCAGATTCGACACTTCGTATTATGTGTGCCAGGACTCAAGAATGCAGGCCAGACATTCCAAAGATTCATTCACGAGGCACTGCTCGGATTAGATTTTGTCTATGCATTCATAGACGATCTTTTAATAGCAAGCACGAACAAAGAAACACATCAAAAACATTTACGAACAGTACTACAAAGATTAGAAGACAACGGCATAACAATCAACCCTGCTAAATGCATTTTCGGACAACCAGAAGTAAAATTCCTCGGTTTCACCGTCAGTCAACAAGGCATAAAACCGCCTGTCGAAAAAGTCACAGCAATACGTGAATACCCCAAACCGAAAACGATCGAAGAGCTCAGACGTTTCCTCGGAATGATTAATTTCTATAGAGAGCATATTCCACAAGCTGCAGACATGCAAGCACCTCTTCACGCCTATCTACACAACTCTAAGAAGAAAGATAAAACGCCAATCGACTGGACTGATGAAGCTACAAAATCTTTTGAAGCATGTAAAGTTGCTATCCAAAACGCTGCTTTACTTGCTCACCCAATTCACAAAGCTACTCTCGCCATCTTCACCGATGCATCAAACCTCTCAGCGGGAGCAGTCTTACAACAACACGTCAACGGCAAATGGCAACCACTTGGTTACTTTTCGAAGAAATTCTCAGACGCGCAACGCAACTACAGTACATACGACAGAGAGCTACTCGCTATCTACATGGCTATCAAGCACTTCAGAAAAACATTTGAGGGAAAAAACCTAATTGTTTTCACCGATCACAAGCCGCTAACCTATGTACTACAGAAGTCACCTTCAGCATCAGAGACACCACGTCGAACGCGCCAGCTCATATTCATCAGCGAATTCACGAGCGACATTCGTCATATCAGCGGAAAAGACAATCTAGTCGCAGACGCACTGAGTCGCATACCAATCGACGTAATAAATTGTCCTACATCAATCGACTATGAATCGTTATCAAAAGCGCAAGAAAGAGACAGATATAACATCGAACAACTCGCCAAGCAAAGTAACATCATCTTGAAAAAAATCACGCCGCCTAATTCGACATCACCTGTTTACTGCGAAACTTCTACTACATTCATTCGACCATATCTCACCGAAGAATTTCGACGAACCGCTTTCGATGCAGTACACAGTATAAGCCACCCAGGAATCCGAACATCGCGCAAGCTAGTCACCGAGAGATTCTTTTGGCCTTCAATGAATATAGACACTAGAGAATGGGCGAAGCAATGCATACAATGTCAAAAGTGCAAAGTTCAACGGCATACTGCAAGCAAAATTTCTTCATTTCCTCCTTCCGAAAGATTTCAACATGTACACATAGACGTCGTCGGGCCGCTTCCCACTGCGCCAGACGGACAGCGATACCTAGTAACGATGATAGATCGAGCAACTAGATGGCCTGAAGCAATACCTACGCACGACACTTCAGCAGAAAGCATCGCGAAAATAATCTATGAAAATTGGATCGTTCGATTCGGTTCACCTAAATGCATAACAACAGATCAAGGGAGAAATTTTGAAAGTCGTCTATTCAACAAATTATTAAATACTATAGGAACAGAGAAGACGCGTACCACGCCTTACCATCCGCAAGCAAACGGCATCGTCGAACGCTGGCATCGCTCCCTCAAAACTTCATTAAAAACTCGCCTGTCACAGAATGCGAAATGGATCGACGAGTTACCTACTGTGCTACTAGGTCTTCGCGCCGCGACGCGCACCGACAACGGCGTAAGCGCGGCCGAGCTAACATACGGCTACACCCTACGTCTTCCGTGTGATTTCTTCACGAAAACACCCCGAAACGAGCAAGACGTAGACTACGATTATGTGAGCCGCCTACGTGATTCTATCGAGTCAGCAAGACCTAGTACTAATGCAACTCACGGAAATAAAAGACCTATTTTCATTCATCAAGATCTACAGACTTGCAAACAAGTTTTTATAAGAAACGATGCATTTAAGCGAGGGCTATTACCTACTTACGAAGGGCCTTTCAACGTGCTAAAGAGAGACAGCAAGACGTTCACAGTTCAGTTACCACAGAGGCGAGCGGCCGTCATATCTATCGACCGACTCAAGCCTGCCTATACAGTCGACGATAGCACAGAGAAAGATAAACAGATGTCGCTAAGAAGCTGTCAGAATACAGTCACAGAAACTCCAGCATTAGCAAATAAACAGTATACGAGAAGCTCAACAACACAGAAAACTACTCGTTATGGTCGTGTTGTCAAGCCCCCGGTACGCTTTCGCTAAGGGGGGAGTTATGTAGCTGCCTGACGCAGCTACAATACTTACCTATTTACCTTACCTTACCTTACATCTACCTTTAAAACATACCTGAACCTTTTTACCAGTTACCGGGAATAAGGAGAGGAATCCAAGGAAAGAAAAACACAGATATCATTTATTTAAGCTAGCTGCATGGAGAAATAAAACAAACACCAAGACACAAGATTTAATATTGATGGTTACTGTGACGCTGATGGTTACTGATGGTTACTGTGACGTTGATGGTTACTGATGATTACTGTGACGATGATGGTTACTGTGACAAAAGGCAGGCGTTCTCACAACAGGAAGGCACACCCCATACTTTGGTTACTGTGATAAATCAGAAGAGTACTCACTGTGAGAGAACGCCCTAGATGAGATTACTGTGATGAAGTGCTGAGGTTAACTATGAAACATAGATGTTTTCCACTCTTCAAACGACGGTCATAGTAGCCGCTTCAACTCACTGCACTGTCTTCCACTTAGGTCTCTTCACAGGCATCCTAGGCGTTACCGGCACCGAGGACGGGAGCGTGCAGTCCGAGCGCACGCGCACGCGCGATGAGGCCGGCCGGGTGACTGGCAAGCGGCCGCGCCGCGCACAGCACGTCGCCCCCGCGCGCCCGCGCGGGCACTCGGCGCCTGCGCACTGCGCGTCCCCCCTTTCCCCCCAGCGGGGGGGCAACCAGCCTGCCGCTCATCCCAGGCGAAGGCGAAATACGCGGATAGGAGTCAAATAATGTTTATAAACGAATAAACGCCGACCATTACATGCTCACACGGCTTACCAATAACTACTGTTTTACTTACGACAAGCATCCCTCCGATAGTCTTCGCAACAATCAGTAAGGAGCTTATGCCCGTCAACACGCCAGACGGCAACAACCTTACACGCCGTACCCAAATCAGCCGAACCCGCAACCTTCTGCACCACCATCTTATTGAGATATCAGGAAATGAATAACCATTTTAATTACTCCAAAGGAAACGGATACTTTTGGGCCCAATTTTAAAAGGTTGAGACATGGTTTAAAAAAGCGATTATTATCGTTTCAAAATATCAAAAAAACATCAGTGCAATTTGCAATCTGGAAATTAAAAAATCTTTGAAAATGTGATCGGTACAAATTAAATAATCGATAAAAGTTAACGAATAGCTCACAAGTCAAAGTAAAAAAGCTTTTAACCAAATTTCATGTCCCTACTGTTAACCGTTATAGAGTTTCTGCGTTTGGAGCCAATCCTGGCAGCAACATCAGGTCATGCTTTTCATAAACACGTATATTCATCGGTACTAGACCAGTATATAAAATTTCATGCCCCTTACTGTAAACCGTTGAAGAGTTACCTCGTCTGGAGCAATCTTGGCAGCAACATCAGGCCATACTTATCATAAGCATGCATTGTCATCGGGACTGGACTATTATATACAATTTCATGTCCTTACTGTAAACAGTTGAGTTACCTCGTTTGGAGCCAATCTTGCGAGCGACTTGAGGCCATACTTATCATAAGCATGCATTGTCTTTAGAAATAGACCAGTATATTAAATTTCAGATGTATCAGTCCCCGGGTAATAGGTCAAATTTAACTTCCAAGATTGCACCTTCACATACATATTGCATGTTGAATAAAAACTTTAAAAAATACAACAAAGATGGCGTTCATTACATGACTATTTAAATATAAATAATTATTAGATAATACTATAAAATAATCTTTCTTTATTTATTAATTAATCACATTTTAAATGTTTTATTGGTTAATATTTTAAATTATGATAAAGTTAAATTTGATTCTTGTTCAGAAATCAATAAAAAATTAATCAATTGTTTATTTCATTATTGTGTTTAGAGTTATCTATGCAACAAAAATCAGTCATAGGTACTTCAAAAATCAGCGTTTTAACATAGGAAAACTTCATAGTCTAACTTTTACTAAACCTTTTATAACTGCTATTAGACTGACAAAAGCAACAAAGTTTTAAGCAATTGTTAACTAATAAAAAAGCTATCAAATGGCCTTATTTTCATCTTACAGCTTGGGCCCAAAATTGTATGAAAGTGTATCAGTTTCCATTACATATCAAAATCCGCCTTATCCTGGTCAATGCAAAGTACAGAATAGTTGTAAAATTACGACTCATATTAATATATGGCCTAATGGCCAATATATCTATATAAGAAAACTACCTGCACTTCTTTCAAGAACAAAAATATACAAATATACAAGTGCTAATTAATTCTATTTATTATTATTGAAAAATATTAAAATTGGTTATTTTCATCATTACTTTTTATTAACAAGGAATTTAAATACGAAGTTAAAGCGCACATTAACCAAATCAGAAGGTGTTGTGCCGGTTTTTTATCTACTAACGTTCGATAACATAAGTTTAAACGTATTTTAATTGCATTTACAATTATTTTTGTTAATTCTAAAGCAAATTTCTATCGAATATAACTTATCAATATTGCTTAGACAAAAAATATACCACAGATAAAAGACAGACTTCATTATACTCGATTTGTTATAATTTTATGTTAAAGATTAGACAATATATTTTAGATACATGTTATGTCATTTTTGTAAATATTTATCTGTATAACTTTATAAATCATATGATTATTATAAATTGTTTCACAAAATGCATATTTTAATAAAAGTTTTTCCATATGAAAATGAAGCAGTTTGATTTTATAAGGATTACTTTAGAAATATAAAACAATGGCATGTGGTAAATGATTGTGCAAATGAACCGACTTTAAACAATTTATGTGAATTTATCTGAAATTTAGCACACAACTAAGAGAAATAACATGGATTCTGTACCTATGTTGAGACATAGGTTTCTTTAAGGGGTCTCAAACCACACGATCCTGTGCTGATTGAACCCAGCGCTCGTATAGCTCGTCAGCCCACCTTGTGCCATTTTAGAACCTTATTGAACCACTATCTACCACTAATAAACTATAGACTAAATAGATCTATAGAATGTATTGAGATCGTTTCATAAGACAGAGGGTGGAACACTGTCGCCGTTAAAAAAGAGGTCTTTACATTGTTTCTCGATTATTCTGAGCTACAAACATGCATCAACTGATCTTTTAACTAGAAGCAATATAACAGAACTAACTACTTTGCTATAATCCGCACGGGTTAAGTGAATGCATGCAAAGCCAATGTGTATGAAGCATGCAAAATCTACGCACCTTATACATGCAGGACCAGCCACCACATGCACCCCAAGGCGCAAATCACCAGCAACAACGCACACAAAAGCAGCACACACACCCACCACCACAATCTCGACGATCGTTTCGCCCCGAAACCTAAGCATGCGCCTACGATCGTAATCGCATTACGATTTTTGTCGTAGAGCCTATCCTCCTGATGATGCTTCGGTTTCGGGGCGAAACGATCGTCGAGATTGTGGTGGTGGGTGTGTGTGCTGCTTTTGTGTGCGTTGTTGCTGGTGAATTGCGCCTTGGGGTGCATGTGGTGGCTTGTCCTGCATGTATAAGGTGCGTAGATTTTGCCTGCTTCATACACATTGGCTTTGCATGCATTCACTTAACCCGTGCGGATTATAGCAAAGTAGTTAGTTCTGTTATATTGCTTGTAATATGGAATTCCGCAAAGTAACGCCTGCTTCTATACATCATTTAAATGATCTTTTAACTATTTGAACCTTATAGGCGTTTCATTCAAATTTCAAATTCAAAATATTCTTTATTCAAGTAAACTTGTAAATAAGTGCTATTGGATCGTCAACATCTACAGTTGGTTTGGAACGCTGTTCCTACCGACAACAACCAGCAAGAAATTCCGCGGATGCTCTTTTCAAAGAATAATTCTTATTACTATTATTGATGTCTTGTACAGGGTCAAAGAGTAGCTATATCTACGAATACTTATCGTCTAAGTAATCCTCAATAGTATAGAACCATATTTGTAACCAACTAATTGCTTATAGATAATCTTGGCCCTCGTCGGGACGTCAGGCAGGCCGCCGGTCGTAAAATACCTAGCCAAATCATGTGACATGTTGTGCCGACCCCACTTAAAGTGGGATAAGGGCAGAAGAATGATAATCTTAGTCTTAAGGTTGCTGCATGATAAATAGCAGCAGAAAAAAAAGCCTAAGAAAAAAAACAATATTTTTTAAATAAACTTTTGAATATTTTTAAAATATTTATTAATAATTCGTATAATATATAAAACATTTAACATTCCTAAATCATAATATTGTTTTCATAAGAAATAGTATTTTATATCCAGAAATCTATGATATCCGAAAATATTTTTGGTTATACACATCTTTATATATCTAATTATGGTATACATATATTTATACTTAATATTAATATGCTCAGTGTGGTGGTAAAGAGTCAAGGAACAAATTTGCCCGAAATGACATAGTAAGAGAATACTCAGAAGTGTATACAAAACGTCATTTCTTCTGAATCAAGCGAACTAAGTTATTATTTATCTACTCACTTACCGCGGCCTTAACTACGCTGCAGGTACGGACGATAATTATATCAGATTTGAGAAAAGGACTGTCGCTTCACCACCACAGCGATTCAAATTCTATAGAAAATAGTAACATTTAAAAGTTATTTGTAACAATGGCACTATCCGGTTTGAAGGACCAAAAATTTAAGGATGATTTTTAATCTAATAATTAATTATTTCTATAATTATTGTCGAATGTTACTCCAAAAATCGGTTTTGTGTGATATTCATGCAAACATAATGACACCGTATCGATCATCAATTTTGCGCTCAGCGCTATGTAAGTATAAAGTTCAATTTTTTTAAATAAAAGTACTCTGGTCCTCCATTGTCATATCCCTTAAAGCTACAATCAAAGCTCAACACAAACATATACTAATATTTATACATTAATATTATATGTATCCAATATCGTATATAGACTGTAGAGTACTGAGGTAAATATGAAAATCTTGGGATTGCAATAATATATTTAAATTTTAAATTAAGCAAAATACATTATATAATGTCATTACATTTTTCGGAATTATTCTGTTTTCTATATTTATTCTATAATTCTTGTTTTTTATGATTAGATATTGGCGACATAGTGCAACCCAGTGTTTTTCAACACGATACCCACGCCTCATAGGGTGGCAATTTGATTGTTAAGGCCCCTCCTTTAAAAAATTCGAAAACGAACTCGATACGAGTTTAACTCTTCGCTCAGGAGCATTTAAGTGCAATGCTAGATTTCAGTGCCAAATTTAACAAAAAAGTATAATCTTCTTCCTAAAACTTATCATTAAGGTTACATTGGGGGGGCAAATAGTTTTTAAAATGAGACATGGCTCGATAAAAGTTGGCAAACACCGGTATAGTAGAATTTTCAGAAGCACGTAGTGAATATCTTATATAAAAATGCTTAAAACTATCAATATATACGTATAATATAGTAAATATAATAACAATGCTTAAAAATATTTCAAAAGTCGAGGTTCATAAACATTGTACATTATAAAAAAAATAAATTCGTAATGTATATTTGTCGAAAATTTTTTTTAGGCATCAAAAAATATTATGAGATAAGTGAACTCGTGTATGTAAATTCACCAAAATGTGTGTGTAAAATGTAAGTGTGTAACACTTTATTGTATCAAAATATTGAGGTTATTTTATAGCAGAAAAATCAGGCATCAGTTTTCTTATTTTTTGAATCATAAACAGAGATCAAGTTGAAATAAATGCAAAAATGACACTTATTTACCATGCTTAGTTTGTTATTGACTGTATTATTGACATTATAAAATTATTGAAGACTCTGTGAGTATTGTTATAGTTCTGACTAGAAATATTAATATTTTAGTATTGTACCATACTTTATACCACATATATTACCAAATATATTGTCGTAACGACAGTACAGACAGAAAGTATAACTGTGATGTATGCAGTTGAAGACGTTAAATGCTCGTAACGCTAGTAAGTGTAAGTTAAGTAATCAATTGCGGACGTTAATTGTTCGTAGCTCTATTAAGTGTAATTTAAGTAATCAATTGTGGATTTTAAGTGCTTGTAACTCTATTAAGTGTAATTTGAGTCATCAATTGCGGAGGTTAAGTGGTTGTAAGTTTGGTAAGTGCAAGTTAAGTAATCAATTGCGGACTTTAAGTGCTCGTAAGTCTGGGAAGTGCAAGTTAAGTAATCAATTGCGGACGTTAAGTGCTCGTAAGTCTGGTAACTGCAAGTTAAGCAATCAATTGCGGACATTAGGTGGTCGTAAGTATGGTAGGTGTGAGTTGAGTAATCAATTGAGGACGTTAAGTGCTCTTTACTCTTATAAGTGTAATTTAAGTAATCAATTGCGGACGTTAAGTGCTCGTAACTCTATAAAATGTAAGTTAAGTAATCAATTGCGGACGTTAAGTGCTCGTAAGTCTACTAAAAGTAAGTAAAGTAATCAGTGTAGACGTTAAGTGCTCGTAAGTCTAATAAAAGTAAATGAATTAATCCACTGCGGACGTTAAATGCTCGTGTGTCTAGTAAGTGTAAGTGAAGTAATCAATTGCAGAAGTTAACTGCTCATATGTTTAATAAGTGTAAGTAGAATAAACAATAATATTTTAAATTCACGAATATCTCAAATTTCAAGTTCTGGAGCATATACAAAAATATCTAAATAAGAAAATGTTATAAGAATAGAAAGGAACTACATAAACTGTGTAAATGTTTCTAATAATAACATAACATAAAGATATAACCAATATTTTAAAATCAAATTTGGCTTTTTAAGCATAACAAAATGATTTCCAAGAGGTAGCAATGATATTCAATTCAACACTGTTAATTATTTTATATCAAATTATAATTGTGCATGTTGTAGTCATACATTGTAATAATGAATATTTTTAAGTAAAAAATATTTTAACCTGTCATATCTAATACTATTCAAAAATCTCAAAACAATATCGTGTCTTAAAATACTACTGGCGCCATCTTTAGGTAGCTTTCGAAAATATTAAAACTTAACCAATAAAATAGACATTGTAATATCGCTCAAAGTAATATAACAAATTTCCATAAGCATATCTCGGTTAAAGCAGTTAATAACAGTAGAATACGTATTTTAATATTGACAGCAAGAGCCTTGTTTAAATGATTAAATCATTTTCGCACATAGTCATTATACTAGAGTACGAAAGCCAGATTAAAACCATATTACAATAAAAACAAATGAAAGTGTATCTATTCTCTTTTTATATGTTTGATTAGACAAAGATGCAGCATACGAGTTTAATTTACCCTCTCTTAAAGGCCTGTGGTTCCACTACTCTAGTATAACAACTATGTTTTCTTTTCATAGGCTCTAAAAGCTGCTATCCAAAAGTAAGCGACGGTGAATTTGGAGGTTATTTTTCAATTTTTTTCTGAAAAAAAAACAATATTTTTCGATATCCACATCAAATATATCAATAATCTTTGATATCGTATTAAAATTATAGAGATCTACGTCCAAGAAAATAAGTAGTACGATTATGGATTTATTGTCCGCCGTGTGGTATTCGGCTGACTAGAATAGACCTACCTCTTTCTTACTGAGGTGTCGTAAAAGGCGACTAAGGTAAGTTGACGTCAGGCAGGCGGCCGGTCGTAAAAATTAGCCAAATCATATAGCAAAATGCTTAAAACATGTGCCGACCTTACATAGAGTAGGAGAAGGGCCGGACAATGATGAATGATGATGATTATGGATTTATTGGAAAAACTCATATATCCTCTTTTTTGAAATTTAGACTTATTCTCAGTAATTACATATCGGTTTTACAACGACTTTATATATTTTATGCTAGATGTTTATTTCTTGTTCCCGAAGAAAAAACTTTTTTCAAAAGGAAGGACTTTTTTATACTGTTATTTATTTATTTATTTATTTATTTATTTCGACATCCAGTAGTTGCTACATATAAAACTTACATAAAAAAATAATAGAAACGAGAAATAGTTTAAAATGTACAACTTATTAAGGTGTCACAGCATGCACCAAAAATTATTACACAATATAAACGTAAAAAAAATTACATAATAGATTGAAACATAGAACTTAATAGGTAAAAAAATAAAATAAAATAAAATAGTCCGGTAAACAAAACAAAGAATTAAGATAAAGATAAAGATAAAGATAAGATTGCCAGGCAATGAAGATAAAATTAAATCGAATTTCATAAACATTCTTTAATCGATTTAATTTATCATTACCATGAAAACGTAGTAGACAGACATGCGGACGATCGACAAACTCTTGCAAAACACAATAAACCCAAAATATACGAATCATTCTTTCGCAATAAAGCTCAATATAAACGAAAATGACTGGGATTTTAATTATATCCTGCCAAATCTGGCAGTGTTTTTCTTTTCTAATATACCTGGAAGGGTTTAAATAAAAAAAAAACGCCTTGTATTAACGGAGCATTTTCATAAAGTTTTTTATGCCTTGACAAATGTCTTGTATGTGGTATGTTATTTTTTGAATAGTATGAGATGATATGAAAATTTATTCGTTTATTTTTTATAACTGGCCCGTTGGTGCAGCGGGTAGTGACCCTGCCTGCAGCTCCACGGGTCGCGGATTCGATTCCCGCCAAAGGTATTTGAGTATGTATTTAAAATTATATATGCATATATTTACCAGTTATCCGTCACCCATCATCATACTCCTGCCCTTATCCCACTCTAAGTGGGGTCGGCACAACATGCCACAAACATGTTGTCACATGATTTGGCTACGTATTTTACGACTGGCCGCCTGCCTGACGTCAACTTACCTTAGTCGCCTTTAACGACACCTCGGTAAGAACTGAGGGTGGTCTATTCCATTCTGCCGGATACCACACGGCACATACCTTAGTCGCCTCTTACGACACCTCGGTAAGAAAGAAGGGTGGCCTATTCCATTATGCCGGATACCACACGGCGTAGTTGTCCGTCACCCATAACGCAAGTATTAAGTTACTTACTTTGGGTACAGACGACCGTGTGTGTAAGAACCTCATGTATATATTTATAATTATTATTAATGTTGAGAGACCGGCTATACTCACGTCTTATTTTATCGGATGAGTCCGACTAGTTTCAAGCCCATACGGGGCTCTTATTCATGAGCTCTTTACGCGGTGCTATCGCGGCGGGAACTGTATTTATAATTATTTCATAACCAGGAAGTGAAATGATTATCTAGGTAAAGAAAAGAAGCTTACTCTCATCTGAGTCGGGAGAGTTCAAATTCGGTGCACTAGCAGCTGCGAACGGGTCCGCGACGCTCGGCTGGAAAACAATTTTCTTCAGCCTCCAGTAAACCATGAACTTTTAGATAACGATTCAATTCATAGTCAGTACCTAAACCCAACCGCTTTCGTACCATGAAGTGTGTTAGACAAGGATAACTTTATATGAACTGTAGATAACTCTGTCTCTTTTACTCACATGGTCTTAGGACGCATTCCGAACGCTCATTCGGCAACGACTTAAAGTGCGTCTTTAAGACGTCATGGTATGAAAAAGCAATACAATTTAGTTTACGTCTTCAATTGTGTCGCAATAAGAGTTCATGGTAGGCCTGCTGTCATGTCCTTCGACCGACTAGGTAAGTGATAATAAAACGAACTTTTGAAATTCATTATTAGATCATGTTATTTACTTTATAATAATTATAACTTTGATTTGTATACCATTTGCTTTGCTATAAAATTCCCCATTGAATACATAAATCATTTTATAACAATAACTTAATTTGGTAGATTTTAAACTTTCGCGATCCATACTTACTAATATATAAGAGTCAGTTCGTCACCACGGCAAATCTGCCGAAACGTCGAACCTCACACAAAGGTATTTAGTCGCGATGTGACCCGTATTTTTACATATTTATAACTAAATTTATCGTTGGTGACTAAAACATTTGAATTTTCTAAAATTTAAATATGATATATCACATTAACGTAAAAAAACAATATTCTTTAAGACATACCCATGCAATCCTGCACGTATCGGGTATGAAAATACGGATAGTCCACTATACATTTAACACTATATATATTTTCTATTTACTGTATCGGGGATTATAGCAAAATAATTTTATTATTACTTTTGTATTATGGATCTACGCAAAGTAACGCCTAATTCTATAAATTACACATCTTTTTCTTTGTTTTATAATAAGTATAGATAATTGGTTGTATTCGACAGGGAATTTTATAACGAAGAAAATGGTATATTAATCATAGGCGTTATTATTATATTGTCAAATCAATGATCTAAAAATAAATGATAAAAATTCTAAGCAACGATTTGTGCACATCGTGCTCAGCAACGTTTCACACATTAACAACATTTAACAATTCAAAAGTACTACAACTACTTTACTTGAATAAAGGATACTTTGAATTTTAACTTTATCCCGACGCTGATGAAGTGTCGGACAGAATTTAACATAAAAATAAGATACTCACCAAGTTTATATTCCCAGGGGCGGTACTCGGTGATGAATATGGCACATTTCTGCTACCCTGAACAGTGAAGCCGAGGGTACCAGTTTTTAACAACGACGCTCCCATGTTGCCGGGATTTGGGATACCGAGGTTTGGCTTACTTTCATATGGCGCGTTTTGTGGTGGGTAAGGTGAAATTGTAGACGGGTAGGGTGGAGGATTGTCTGGGTAAGGAGAATTACTAGGAGGGTAAGGTGGGTTTGAAGCCGGATAGGGTGTGTTTGATGGTGGATACGGCGAGTTGGATGGTGGATACGGCGAGTTTGATGCTGGATACGGGGAGTTTGATGCTGGAAACGGCGAGTTGGATGGTGGATATGGGGAGTTTGATGCTGGAAACGGCGAGTTGGATGGTGGATACGGTGCATTTGATGCTGGGAAGGCGGAATTTGGTGCTGGATACGGCGTGTTGGATACAGGATATGGAGGATTTGTTTGGATGCCATCTTTTGTAGGGTAAGGCGGATTAGAAGGTGGGTATGGTGAATTTCCGGGGTAAGGTTGAGTTGTTGGGTAAGGGGTATTCATAGGATTGCCAATAGCCTCGCCGATTGGCTGTGGAACACCTTCAGGGTAGGCATTCACAACGGGTGGATAAGAGAGCATGGGCTGTTGGGTGATTGCGGTAACTTGGGGTATTTGATCCTGGAGTGGATTCGGTATGTTATCTTGGAAGCCTATTAGCGGTACGGTACCAATGACGATTCTCTTTGAACCCTCTGAATCGCTGTGACATCCATCAGGGTCTATGATAACCTTTAAAACATTAATCACGTTTGAAATAAAAAATTAAGCCCCATTATGTCAGTAGAGTTAAGGTACGATATTATAAATTTATCAAAAGTTTCGTAACCTCAAGCAAAGCGCTGTGATGAGGATATCCTCGCTTCTAAAACTCAGCATAAAAGTAGGCTATTAAAGTAAGACCATAACGTTAAACACGGGATCGGGTTATATTTTGTCTTTGCCACTACAGCAGTTGAAAGCACTGTTAAAAGGAGGCTGACGCAAAAAGCCTACTATAATATTGAGGATTATATAGATGATAAAATTGTGTGGATAGAACTGAAGGGTCCTGTACAAGATAGTTATGAACAAATGTAACTAGTTATAAGAATTATATTTGAAAAGAGCAACCACCGAGTTTCTTGCTGGCTCTAGGAACAACTATCCGAAACAGTTATAGATTTTGACGATTCGAAAGCACTTTCTTATTTCCAAGTTTACTTGAATAAAGAATATTTCGAATTTGAATATAACCTTTCGTAGTTTCAGTATAAATTACTTTTCTTCAAAACTTTGTTCCTTAAATTATAGTTATAAAAATAAACGTTTATTGGTGAAGGGAAACTGGCTCGTTGGCACAGATGGCAGAGACTTTCTATCGGCTTAGAGAGTCGCAGGTTTAATTTCTACTGAAGGCCAAAATTTACTATTAAAAAAGAACCGTTTGTTCATTCTTTTAGTCTATTTTATAGTCTTCTAGTCTAAGGGAGAATCCATTGGCGACTAGCCCGTTGGCGCATTCTTAAGCTCCGCGGGTCGCGGGTTCGATTCCCGCCGAGGGCCAACACTTTCTATAAACAATTTGTTGGTTCTTCGAGCCAGGGTGTGTATTTGTATTTAAGTATCTATTTAAAATTATATATGCAGTATATCTACCAGTTGTCCGTCACCCATAACACAAGTATTAAATTACTTACTTTGGGGATGGACGACCGTGTGTGTAAATGTCCCATATATATTTATATATATTGACGGCGTGTGTAATCTTCAGGAGTTACTTCTCGAAACAAAGTACCAAATAAAACCTTACCTTGAATTTGTATTCCAAGTGGATGTACTGACATCCGGTGAGGTTGTATACGTCCATAGCTGGCACCTCCATGGACACTACCCAGTTCCGGGTGGTGTTGCCAGGAATGGGACCCTTCTTAATCTCTGCCACAGTATCCTTATCTGTCCTTTGGCCTGGCTCACTTGTGGCTATAAACATTAGTTTCTGTAACAAGGTATAAGTGGATTTATAAAATTAGGCGTTACTTTGCGGAGAATTATAATACGAAAGTAATAATATAATCAGCAATAATAGCAAAATAATTTTATTTATCTACTCTGATACTATAATACAAAGATTATAAAACTGAAAACAAAACTCTTATGACAAACATTACGTACAGAACAAAAAAAAAATTAAAAAGTTTCATTATGATACAGGTCTTGTATGGACACCTGTATCATAATGTAACTTTTTAATCATAACGATACACCTATACAACTTCCAGCTGGACCAAGGAGGTTGAACCTCTACCTTAAAAAATAAGGTTTCAATGAATGGGTCCGCGGTGACGCAACACGCATGTGCAATCAATGTTTGCGCGTTGGTGCCAAAATATTACATTTAAAAAATCTCTTCAATATTTAAACGAAGTTTAGTTTTGTTTGTAAAAAAATAAGTTTTTGTGTAAAAACATGTCTGAGAGCGGGGATAGTGGTAATTGTACACCACCAGATATTCTGAAAGCTGCGTCAAACATGACCGTGAACCTGTTGCCGACGAAATCTAGGAGCAACTATATTAAATGTTACCACGAGTTCATGGAATGGAAACGTACGTTTTACGTATTATAGTATAAGAGTAGATAAAGTAGTGTATGATACTGTACTTATTATGCAACAGTATCATAAACTACTATAAGGTATAAGTTAAAGAAGTAAAAGCCGAACATTAAAGTTTTTTTTTTTGGAAAAGGGTTGCATCTAGACACACCTTGGACGCGGCTTGCTAGATATGCAGATATCATCACGTTTTGCTGATAAAGCGTATGATAAATTGCAAACATCAACCAGTTACTTATTTTAAATTAAATACGCATATTCACCACTTGTCTGTAACCCATAACACAAGTATATAGGTACTTACACCAGGAATGGAGTGCCGATTGTGTTAATGTCTCATCATCATCATTCATCATTCTCCTGCCCTTATCCCACTCTAAGTGGGGTCGGCACAACATGTTACAAACATGTATTTTACGACCGGCCGCCTGCCTGACGCCAACTTACCTTAGTCGCCTTTTACGTCACCTCGGTAAGAAATGAGGTTGCTCTATTCTATTCTGCCGGATACCACACGGCATTGTGTAAATGTCTCATATCCTTACTAATATTATAAATGTACAATTCTGTCTGTCTGCTACGTTTTAACAGCGGATCCGCTGACCCAATATTATAAAATCTGGCATAGTTATTCCTAATACACAACATACGATATAGGGGTTACAAATAGGCTATAGAAATTCTGTTAATTCAACAGTATAGTATGAAATTAAAAAAAGGTGATGTTAGCAATCTATGAAAGTTTTCTTTATTCACGATATGTCAATGTCAAATCAAGTCTGTAATTTGAATGTTCTACGTTCCACGTCGTTGGTTTACGTTGAGACAGTTATTTTATGAAAGTTTTTATAAATTTCGGTTTTTGTTTATTGGATAAATGTAACTGATCTATTTTAATATATATTAAATAAATAAATATATGGGACACATACGGTCGTCCGTCCCCAAAGTAAGTAACTTAATACTTCTGTTATGGGTGACGGACAACAGGTAGATATAATACATATATAATTTTAAATACACACCCAGGCTCGAAGAACCAACAAATTGTTTAAAGAAAATGTTGGCCCTCGGCGGGAATCGAACCCGCGACTCAAGGCGCTGAAGGCAGGGTCACTACCTACTACGCCAACGGGCCAGTCAATAATATATGTGATGTAAGTCATACAGGTTATTTAATAAAATAATCAAAATATGCTCTCAAGATAACGATACTCATAATCTCTCTGTGTTCCCAGATTGATCTGATTTTTTTGATGGAGATATTTGCTGAGTTGGATCGTGACAAAAAATACTACTTATCCAAAGACTACAACTCCGCACGAATGAAGTTGCGGATTAAAGTTAGTTCTTTATGAAAGAAAAAAATAGGTATGGAAATCCTTACTTTGGTAATGCTGAGTTTGATGTTAGATATCTCAACATCGCCCTTGTTGGAGCAATTGATCTCTATGGGAATAGATTGACCTGGACAGTATCCAGACACGGGCACGTTTATCGTTATGTCTGACGCTCCTGAGCTGATGCAGCAGCAGCAGTATGACTCGTGGAACTGCAGGTCTATTGGTTCCTATAGAAAAGGTTCACATTAATATGTATAGGAAACATGCAACGTGAGAGCACTATCCTATTAAATTGGTCATCATTTATCATTCTCCTGTCTTTATCCCACTCTTAAGTAGGGTCAGCATAACATGTTTTAAACATGATGGTACATGAGTTGTCTAGGTATAAGAAAGCCTACTATACTGTTGAGAATTACTTGGATGATAAGGATGTGTGGATATAGCTACACTTCTACCCTGTACAAGACAGTAATGACTAAATGTAACTAGTTATAAGATTTATATTTTAAAAAGAGCAACTGCTGAGTTTCTTGCTGGATCTTCTCGGTAGGAACAGCTCTCCGAACCAGCAATAAAGTTGATGATTCAAAAGTTATTACAAGTTTACATTACATCAAGTAAGATTACAAGAGTACTTGCATAAAGAATATTTTGAATTTGAATTTAAAAAGAGAGACCGCCGCCCTAGCAGCCCAGAAAATGGATTTCATTTTTTATCTTTCTGTAGAATTGTCAATTCAAAAATACTTCTTAAAATTAACATTAAACAGAAAATTTTGAATTTGAATTTGTATTTATACTAACACGGCAATAGGGGTCCAGATTGAGGTCCATAGGTTTCATAACTCTGACAGCGACTTTCTTCTCCTGATCAAAATTGAAAGCTTTGTCAACAACTGCTTTGATCTCGTATCTGATATGACCATGCGATCCTTCAAATGAAGAAGGACAGTCCACAGGAAGTCGGAATTGAAAAGGGTATTCATAATTACCTGGTTGGATTGTATGTTCACCTGAAATATAATTTTGGAATACATTAATGGAGCTGTCCTATATATATATTTTTTTTAATTGTTTATAGACGAGCGCTTGACTGTAATCATGCATGGTAAGCAATGTTACAGTCTACGATGCATGCCTAGAAGATGCCTATTCACTCTTGTTTCTAAAATACCCATATTGTATGCACTGGGAAAGATGGATGCAGGGAGAGAATTTCATTCCAGTGCTGTATTAAATAGAAGAGAATAAGCAAAACACTTTGTGTGCATTTGTGCGATATCTACAATGTAGAGGTGGAATCTCTCTAATATAAAGGCGTTAGAGGAATAAGGCTGTGAAGTACCTGAGCAGACTGACCTGGGAAATAGATATATTTATTGTTATTTAAATTTTATAGTAAAGTAATTTATATAGTGGTCTGTACCTATCCCGCTACTAGGCAATGCAGAGAAGGCTTAAAATGTTGCTCAATTTCCTCATGGTTAATTTACATTTAATTTTAAGGCTGGATGTCATACTGTATTGTAAATGTAGGAACTGTAATTAGTCATTATTTATCGGTAAGCATTATCCAGAAATGTTCGTTTTAATTACTTGTAGTACAGAAATGTTATCTTCCTGTACATAACAGTAGTAATGTTGACTTCACTGGCTCGTAGGTGCAATGATATTGACCTAAATTCCAAGGTTCTCTAGTTTGAGTCCCAACATTTTTTTATGAAAATATTGTTGGTTTTTCGAGTCTCAGTTTATTTATGTATTTAAAATTATATATTGTATATATTTACCGTTTGTCTGTCACTCATAACACCAGTATTAAGTTACTTTGGGGAAGACAACTGTGTGTGTAACTCTCACATATACTAATTTATTTATTTAATGTTAAAAGTTTTCACATCACTCAAGTGTCAACAAAAATATCATATGCTGTTTTGAAATTTTGAGTACTACTGTAGATAGATCACTAATCCCCATTAAATTCCAATCTTTCCCTCTAAATAAGGGAACAACTTTGTCTAGCAGCTGGAATTCTGGGCCCTACTTTGTTTAACAAGTTCATGCAAGGACAGGTCACTGGTGGCCCTAAATAAAATGTCTTATCTGACAGTACAGATGGTACACATTTGATTCTTCTATGTTTAATTAAAGTTGTTATAATTTAAATTACACACAACAGCACAGGTCATAAACACAGTGTAATACTGAACAAACAATCCATATACAAGTTATAACAATTTTACCAATATGAACATGTTGAAGTTTCCTTTAAACATTTACCTGATTCCCCACCAACCATGTACATCTTGGCATTTATATATTCCTCATGTGAATCATGATGTACAGTATATGTTTGTCTTCTCCCATTGACTGTTCTGGTTCGTGATGTTGTCCAGTGCACTTTGCAAAAACCTTTTATTTTAACATACAAGCCTGAAACAATTTAAATAACATGATATGACATGACACATTTGTTTTTTACTGGTTTTTGGAGAGAAGGGTTGGAGCTTAGACACACTACACTGCCCCAATGCGGATTGGTAGGTTACACATATCCCAAGGATTCTCTAGACATAAGCGTGTGATAAATTGTAAATGTTAATATGACAAAAGTTTTTTTACGAAAAACTAATCGGGTTTGAATCAATTAGCCCTGGCAATCACATTTCAATTGTGAATAAAAGGACTGTATGTATAAAGTAGATTGATTCTTCTTTACACATTACATAATTTTTCTGTAAAAACATGGATTATATCTAAACAATTCTATCATTAATTTTCTAACTATGGATTCAACGAATGGATTAACTTCAACTATGGATTTCCGCAAAGTGACGCCTACTTTTGTAAAGTATTAGCTGAAGTACTAAAAAACAAACACTTGTTATAACGATAATATGTTAGCTAACTGTGTGTTGGTTCAAATAACAAACTCTTTGACAATAATAATTTGATAAATAACAGCAATATTTCATGGCAGCTTCAATTTTCGTACACATTACAAAATAAAAGATTGTAGCAGCTTTAACAATGATTCAAAAAATGATCTTACATTTACCTTTACTGAAAATAGTATAGTTCTATCCTTTTAATAAAAAATATCAATATAATCAGTTATAAAATTCAAAGAATTATAGTTTTTAATCCTATTGGAGTAAGATATAAATTCAATATTAGTGTAGAAGTACAGCCGGTCGGAGGAAAAACATTTGTTGAATTTATGTTCGTCGAATAATTGCAAGTACCTACTCACCTCGAAAAGTTTTGACTTTGTCTTGTTGAAAAGTTAGTTTTCCATGAACGGTCTGACCCGAAAAATATGTTCCGTTGGGACTATCTAGAACCATACGTCCTTCATCAAATCCCATAATTAGAATTATATAAACGTCCTATTCTAGCGAGAACATATGCTGCAAAAAATTACAACCGGCCCCTCCTTTTATAATAAAACATAAAAAAACGAAACCCACAGACGAAAATAGCCTTTTAATTGCTTCTAATCTATGATTGCTTTCAATATTATCATAGACCACGGACTATACATACCATCAATTGAACTAGATTTGTAACTCGGAAGTAATGAAAAAAAAAGTAGGTAGGAACCTACCTAATTTATATCCACCCAAAGAGTGCAAAAAAAGCTTATTTATTTTATTTACTATATATTATTGTTTATATTATCTTACAAACTGATCACTCCCGGCTTGACACAGATAGACAGACAGACTTAAATTTATTAGATATAAAATATATTAATATTAAAATATTTTATAAAATTTTATTTGGACCTAAAAAGATTCGATTCCAGGCCGTAAATTATAAAAAGGAGATAATAAAATAGGTATAAACCATAGATTGTATAAACTAGTTACCCCACGTACGAGATGAATCTTATCGCGCGTAAAAATTACGCCGAATTGAAACAAATGGGTATCCAGGTATCTGTTCACACGACAGCGTATTTATATCGCGTCGTATTTTTAACGTGCAGTGTTCCATTTTAGTCGTTAGGGCGAGGGCGTTAAGCTAAATATACCATACGAAACTTCTTATAACGCATATTGTGGAATTTTAACGCGACGTAATTTTTACGCCCGTGTGTACGAGGGGTTAGCATTTACTTTTTAACAGTAGCTTTGCTTCCGTTTCAAAATCAGTCAAATGGCTGTACTTTAGGTGGAAGGTTGTCAGCTGTCATAATAAGTGCTTCGGCATGTGTTTTCAAAATTCACTTTCTCGTGTTTAAAAATTGACATAAAGAAATTATGAACTTGTTACATATTCGATTACAATTTATTACCGACAACATTCAGTAAATAAACAATGGTATAACAGAGTATTTCGCTTAAATTATCATCGGAACTTGTGAGCAATGCAATATTTAAATTAACGTGTCAGTTTTTTTAAGTATTTTTAGTACTATAACAAAAATGGGATCGTCACAGAAAGATATTGAATTGAGTCCTGTAAATACGTTACCCAGCATTAGTAAGCCCGCCTCAGAAAAAATAAATATGCCTGTTAACGACGAAGAGGATGTTATTATTGGACGATTTAGAAAGATAAGCTCGGCTAAATCTATGGCGGCAACTAATGGCAACATACAATATCCTACTGAAGTTGTTAAAAATGATCCCGATGTTGAATCTGGTATTCATTTTAAAGCGAAAGATGCTGAACGAGATAAATTATTACCTGAACCTTTGTCGAATGGAGGTGTTGTGCGTCCTAAGTCACCGGTTACCAAGAGCAGCTTCCGGGATATGGAGAAACCTTCAAGATTTAAGGACCAACCTTCAACGACCAGATTTCAGGTAAATTACATTCACAAATATTTGTTTGTTATATTTGGCTGTAGGTAAAATTATAAGCAATTTTATTCAATTCCATTATCAACTTATGGAAGTCAATTGATGAGCGTTGTTGTTTCAGAATATTTCATGTTCAGTGATAGTGTACAGCTTAGATACAGTAGGCTTCTGCAACCTTTTAAATAAAGTGTCTTTTACGTTTGAGTTAAAATTCTATGATATTGATGTATAGATTGTACCTTGTAAATCTCTGAAATGAAAAATATGTTATAATAATAAATAAATTTATTGTATATGCTTAAAACTATACAGCCTTCTCCTTCAGTAGAATAAATGAAACATACTTATCCTTGAAACAATAAATATATTGTAGCATTGTAATATCATGTACCCTATCAATGTACCCTACATTTGCAGTGAATTAGATTAATAACTTTTATTTTAAAAAATGTATTTAAATTATTTATTAATTCCCAACTATATTTATTATGCATTTATAATAGACTGTGTTTTAATTATTATTTTTTAATATCACAAATTTGGATAGCAGTAGTCAGATGTAAACTTGTATTGCTTTGAGCTAAGCATCTAACTCATTTACTGAGACTTAAAATTTTATCATACAGTGGTAATAAATAAATATATGTGACAAATAAACACATCTGTCAATCCATCCCCAAAGTAAATAACCTAATAATTGTTATGGGTTACAGACAATTGGTAAATATACTACTTATATGACTTTAAATAAATGTAGATTAATAAATATATCTGTATCAGAATACCTCAGTATTTGTTTTGTTCTTGGAATTTATTAAATGCTCTTAACATATCTCTAGATTATTCTCTGGGCATATGTGTTAATATCCAATTTGCATTGGAGCAGTATAGCCTCAACCCTTCTCAGCAAAAAATAAGTGAAGAGGCCTGTGTCCAGTGCTTTGTGGTTTTGGAGTACTTTACTTTTACTTTTTACTAAAGACCATATTGAAAGTCAAATTCAAATATTTCTTTATTCAAATTGGCTTTTACAAGCACTTTTAAATTATCAAATATAGATTGTATTTGAAGTCTCTAGTACATCTAGTATAGATATATAGTCCCCTATGACTTACTCATAGATGAGTTCACTAGTAGAATTTAACAGGAACTTCAAATGACCTCATACATTTGAAAACAAATAATCCCAACAGATAATCTGTATTTGAATTGATGCATTTTAATCCTTAGTCCGCTAATAGTAAAGCTCAGTGTTTGTTTAAATCAAAATTGATAAGGCCACAAAGGCTGTATGTTTATTGTTAGATAAGTAAAAAGCTTGGTGTGATAAAAGGCATTGTGTATTGTTAGAATTAGATTAACGATAGTGTGAGATAAATGTTTGTATTATAATCTGTGTTATTGTGGATTTTATCCACCAAAGTTGATAACTAAACCATTGTTCTATGGAATTAGTCATTACTCTGAGATCCACAACACATTAAAGTTACTATCCCACTGTCTACTATAGTCATCCTCTCTTTGTTATCCCTCGAAGTCTTTAGAGATGTGCAGGTTTCACGATGTTGTCTTTGATCTAATAGCGTGTGATAAATTGCAAATACAAATTAGACACATAAGTTTTAGAAGGAAAACTCTTTGCTTACCTACCCAGGGTTTGATTTTGTGGCCTCCTCGAAAGATTCGCATGGTCAATCGCAGAATCGCAAAGCGATTTTTAAAATTTTTAAAAGCGAAATTTGCGATTTGGTCGTGGAGTCTTATCTCCTGATAATACTTCAATTTACGAATCCTGCGTGTGTCGGGTATGAAAACGGATAGTCCACTCTACATTTAGCATTATATATATTTTCTATTTACTTTACGGATTATAGCAAAATAATTTTATTATTACTTTCATAACAGAAGTATTAAGTTACTTTGGGACGGCCGTGTGTGTAATTGTTTCATATATTTATTTATTACATAGGGGCACAATAACTTATAGCGTTCTGTAGGCCTCTACCATTAACTTTTAGATAACGATTCAATTCAAAGTTAGTACCTAAACCCAATCGCTTTCTTTTCGTACCATGAAGTGTGTTTGAAAAGAATAACGTTATATGAACTATAGATGACTCTGTCTCTTTTACTCACTTGTTTTAGGACGAATTCCGAACGCTCATTCGGCAACGACTTAAAGTATGCGTCTTTAAGACGTCATGGTATGAAAAAGCAATACAATTTCGTTCACGTTTTAAATTGAGTCGCAATAAGAGTTCATGGTAGGCCTGCTGTAGTTTGAAAAGGAAAAACAAAACCGTTTAACTAAGACCCGCTTTCAACGGTCTAGGCCAGAGGCGCCTATACCGATAAATCATAATAGATCACAATTGGATAATACGCTGTGCACTTCCCATAGCCTTAGCAAGTGGGCACTATGAGCGTCTTTAGATAATAGATACACCTTGTCGAGTTATCATCTGTAGTGGATGTAAATATAGACAATTAAAAAAAACTCTTTATTTTTGTTACAGTATATACTTGGCATATTTTTTTTTATTTACTTAACCTCTTATATGACTTCGAACATTACACTAGACCATGTAGAAGCTATATTGTAATTTTATTTCAAATTCAAAATATTCTTAAATCAAAATTTGTATTTGTTTACAAATTAACTTATTTTAAAATTTAAATCGTTAACTCCACTGATGGTTTGGAAAGTTGTTTCTATCGAGAGGCGCCAGAAAGAAACTCGGCGGTTGCTCTTTTCAATAAAATTCTTATAAGTGGTTACATTTAGTCATTACTATCTTGTACAGGATCGCATATAATCGATGATATCACATGTATAGTATTAAACTGATCGAATTCAAAATTAATCTTAATTTAGTTAGTTACATATCAAATCAAATCAAAATATTCTTTATTCAAGTAAACTTGTAAACAAGTGCTTTTGAATCGTCAACTTTACTGCTGGTTCGGAAAGCTGTTCCTGCCGAGAAGAGCCAGCAAGAAACTCGCCGGTTGCTCTTTTTAAAATATAAATCTTAGAACTAGTTACATTTATTTATTACTGTCTTGTACAGGGTAGAAGTGCACCTATATCCACACATCCTTATCATCTAAGTAATCTTCAACAGTATAGTAGGCTTTCTGTATCAGCCTCTTTTTAACAGTGTTTTTAAACTGCTGTAATGGCATGACCATAGTAATCCTTATTCTAATATCATCTATGACATTACGCTACAAACTATTAAAAATAGTTATGGTTTTTTGCTCATCAAAGTTATGGGTCTGTTAAATATGATTTATTGCAATTTGCAAGAAATCAACTTTTTTTTCAATTACATATAAAAATAAATAATAAATAAATATATACGGGATACTTCACACGGTCGTCCGTCCCAAAAGTAAGTAACTTAATACTTGTGTTATGGATGACAGACGACTGGTAGATATACTGCATATATAATTTTAAATAGATACTTAAATACCAATACACACCCAGACTCGAAGAACCAACAAATTGTTTATAGAAAATGTTGGTCCTCGGCGGGAAGCGAACCCGCGACCCGCGGAGCTGAAGGCAGGGTCACTACCCACTGCGCCAACGGGGCAGTCATATAAAGTTAAGTTTTAAGTTTTTATAAGTTCTTGTTTTTGTTAAAATAGTTTAGTCAGTTTAGTAAATAAATTTATTTTTTTATATTTATTTTCTATGTAATAAAATATATTAACCAACTTTTTTGGATTCGGTCACTTTAATAGTAAACGTGCGATGTAATCCTCAATTTATAAAGACTGTATTGCATAAGAAATAATGTACCTTGTTGCCGACAATACACATATTTTCTTTTATTCATATTACAGACATATAATATTAAAATAGACAGCGGTTTAATAATGGATATTTGAAAATATTTAAATTTTGACCGCCGAGTTTCTTGCCGGTTCTTCTCGGTAAGAGCAACATTCTAAAACAGTTGTAGCTTCATTAATCATATTAATACTTGATGATTCGAAAGTGCTTGAAATGGCTTATTTGGATAAAGAATAATTTGATTTGGTTTTTTATTTTATTTACTATATTAAGCAGAGTTTAAAGGCTTTCTTTATTTCACACACAAACACACACACAACATACACACACAACACACACACACAACACACACACACACAGCTACACACACACACCTACACACACCAACACTCACACACGCTCACGTATAAAAAATATATAATTCATTGAATAATTAATGTATTATACTGGAGGCGATTGATCGCGATGTGAGGAATAGAATGAATGCAGGATGGATGAAGTGGCGACAGGTCTCAGGGACAGTATGTGACCCCCGAATGCCCCCTAAACTAAAGGGAAAAATTTACACATCGGTCATAAGACCTGTCGTAATGTATGGATCAGAATGTTGGGCAATGAAGAAGATGGATGAAAGAAGAGTACATGCAAATGAGATGAGGATGTTAAGGTGGATGTGTGGTGTGACAAGACTTGATAAAATAAGAAATGAGTATATAAGGGGAAGTCTGAAAGTTGCGCCCATTATAGAAAAGATGAGAGGTGCAAGATTGGGATGGTATGGACATGTAATGAGGAGGGATGAAAATCATGTGATCAAACGAGTGTTGAGTATGAATGTAGATGAATATGTGACTAGAGGAAGGCCTAAAAAGAGATGGTTGGACTGTGTGAAGTATGACATGCATATAAAAGGAGTAGCGCCAGAGTTGACGACTGATAGAAGAGAATGGAAGAGGAAAACATGTTGTACCGACCCCACTTAGAGTGGGATAAGGGTAGGAGAAAGAAGAAGACTGTAGGCGGGCGTTATTGGCTGCGACACAGTTTTCAACTAATGCAGCCAATATCGTTTCACTTTAATTTTTGTGTAATATTACATTTATTGTAAAACTGTACTAATAAAATAAAAATAAAAAATAAATAAATTTATATAGCTATTATTATATACCTAACTTATATACCTTGTTCGGACGTGGAACTTTACCTTTAACTCGATTGTAGGGGCCGTTTATATGCGACGTGGTGCGGTTTGAACCAGTTTTGCGCGTATCGTTTCAAACCAGATTTCCAAGAGAGACCTATTAATATTTATAAACTAAAAGGTTGCAGGAAAAACGTTCGAGTCACGTCATTGAAGTATGTTAGGATTATAATTAAATAATTACAGTTTGCGACGCAATTAATTAACGAAAATAGAAATAATCTAGAAACACCAAACCCGAATATATTATGTTTTTTTCCATTGAATTAATAAATAAATAAATATATGGGACATTTAAACACACGGTCGTCCATTCCCACAGTAAGTAACTTAATACTTGTGTTATGGGTGACGGACAAGTGGTAAATATATACATATTTAATTTTAAATACGTACTTTAATACAAATACACACCCAGGTTCGAAGAACCAACAAATTGTTAGCTCTCGGCGGGTATCGAACCCACGACTCGAGGGTTACTGCCGAGTGCGCCAACAGACTATTTATTAGATTTACTTATAAGAAAAAACCATCATAGGTACCGCCATACGCGGAGACGCATACGAAGGTTATGTTGGATTTTTACCGACTAAAAACCTTATAGGGCTTCGTCACGCACTAGCACTGACTGGGCAATGTTGAATACTTTTCTCCCAATTCCACCAAAAGCACTCTGTTACCTGGAGAGTGCCTCTTCCGAGGCAGCGCCTTTCTAAACAGAAGACCATTCCTGCGCTTATCGATGCACCAAAGCATCAGATGCAACGACCGCATCGCCTACTCCAGCTGGGCCTTCGATTCCCTTACTTAGCTGTAGCGTATTATATCCAAAGATTCGACTTCCCATATCCGCTTAGCCAACCCCCCCATTTGCATAGACGTTATTTCTTCATTGGTCCCAAGGTCTCGTGTCTAGTATAACAACGGCGCCCAAGTCTGGGATTTTGCGTAACGATCCGAATATCAGACTCAACACTCTCAAACACACACGCACACACACACACACACACACGCACACACACGCACACTTACACACGCACACTTACACACGTCGTTGCAGCTTTCTTACATTCTTTACCAATTCTGTTAAGCAAAATTTATATTTAGTGTAAAATGATATAATCAGTTTGACCTTATTAATAGACTGTTTTATTTTTCACATTTTATGTACTTAGAGCTGTAGATTATACAAAATTAAATAAACAAAATAAACCCTGATGGCTCAGCGACCTTCAGGGATTTGACCCCTGTGCCACATATGTATATCTGTTCAGAGCTATCTCTTTCGATTGGGTTAAATTTTGAGACTATTCACATCTTTTGTTAACCAGCGATATTTCGGGCGAGTCACTGAAGGACGTCCATTCGATTTAAATACGCAGTAGTCGGTAATTATCCATATCACTGACCGATCATCTCCGTTTCTTTCAGGTATATAAGCCAGAAAAGATTTGATTATTTTATTTCGACTTTAATATTATGTGTGGTTACAAGTAGTTTCATAGTTTTTCGAAAATTAACTGGTTCCACTGCTTAAAGAATTTTTATTATAATTTTTCTTTTTCTTACTATCATCTTTCACACATTTTTTGTTGAGCCTTATACAACGTTGATTTCATACAGCTGATCAAATGTAACTAGTTATAAAAATTACATTTTGAAAATAGCAACCGCTTTCCCGTCTTTCTGGCTCTTCTCGGTAGGCTCAATTTTTCGAATCAGCATTAGAATTGACGATTAGCACTTGCTACGCACTAAGCTGCAACTATCTTATAAGCAACAATCAAATTAAAAATATATTTGAAAAGATTATCCGCCGAGTTTCTCACTGGTTCTTCTCGGTATGAGCAAACTTTCCAATCAGTGGTAGCTTCTTTAAAAACTTTTGACGATTCAAAAGTATTCAAAACAGTCCTCTTGTATAAACAATATTTTGAATTTGTATTTTCAATTTGAACTTGGTTTCAAGTTTAGTTGGAATAAGAATATTTTGAGTTTTAAATATTTCGAGTCTACTGCGCAGTTCATACATACATTCTCCTGCCCTTATCCCACTCTTAGTGGGGTCGGCACAACATGTAACAACATATTGTCACATGATTTGGCTACGTGTTTTACGACCGGCTGCCTGCCTGACGTCAACTTACCTTAGTCGCCTTTTACGACAACTCGGTAAGAAATGAGGGTGGTCTATTCTATGCAGCCGGATAACAACACGCAGTTGGTTTGTTGATAATATGCGCCAGTAAACAAAGAATCGTAATAGAACCTTAAATTGAAACTTCTGTTGTGAACACTGTGAAACAATTTAACTAACTGGCGATGTCGTAAAACTGAGATAAATGATGTCGTAAAGGAGGACAGTAACGCTTGGTAACTTATGTAAATATTGCAATAGTTCCTTATTTATAGCATTTATTAATGTTTATAGCCGTAGGGTTTGCAGGTGAGTTATTCCCTTTGGCGTTGCTTGCCATATTGCCAATGTCGTTCCGAACTTTGACTGATAGTACTATAAGGCGCTTTAGCGTTAGATCGTTAAAAATCTTGTTCAGACAAATAGATCGAATCTGGTTGGGTCATTATTGAGTCGACTATAAGTATCGAATTAGTCTGTCTAGAAGGATCATGATTTAGTCACGTATTATTTTATTTTTATTTTTATCCATTTATTTATCATTTGCTTAGGCACGTGGCTACACCTTATTGACTTTCATTTCTGTAAATCTTTACGCCTCTCATCACTTTTCTTCTTCTGTTTCTTTCCTTACATCACTTATTTAGATTTTCTGTTTAACCCTAAGGTTGACTGGTAGAGAACGCTTAATTTAGCATTAAGTCAGCCTTTTGTACTTTTATCTTAATTGTGCAATAAAGTATAAAAAAAGAGGCTTGAAGTCGATTTCTTTAAGTCGCCAGGAGAGCCATAGACTGTCAGTTAGTTTACACGTGTGGTATCCGGTTGAGTAGAATAGACCACCCTTTTTCTTATCGAGGGGTCGTAAAATACGACTAAGGTAAGTTGACGTCAGGCAGGAGGCCGATTTAAAATGGCTAGCCAAATCATGTGAAAACATGTTTGAAACATGTTATGCCGAAACCACTTAGAGTGGGATAAGGGCAGGAGGATGATTAAAAGGTATTACATAAAACTTATGCTGAGGTTCACAGTTTAATTTTCCGTGACAAATAAATCGACCATTATGTTGTTACGTATAATGAGATTCCACTATAATAAACACTAAACGTGTATAAATTATTACAATAGTTTGTATAAATTGCGATTCGCAATTACGTAATGCAGTGCTCAAATCAAAAACTAACTTGGGCTAAATAAACACTACTTAACTTTAGATCCACCGCAAAAAAAAACGTCGATAGAAACAAATATTTTTATTTTGACTAGAACATCGCAATTTTGTCCTGGAGTTTATCTCCTGATGATGCTTCTGTTGCGGGGCGAAACGATTGTTGAGTTTGTGATAGTGAACGTGTGTAGTGCTTGTGTATTGTGGTGGCGGTGGTCGAGCATTATAGCGCATATGTTTTTGCAAAACCTGCATGTATCAGGTATGAATACGGATAGTCAGATCTACATTGAGGATTATATATATTTTCTATTTACTTAAACGGATTATAGCAAAATAATTTTAATTATTACTTTTGTAGTAAATCTTAATAAACATAAATAAAGTTAAATGATTGAAGCGATCCATACATATAAATAAATTATATTAAAATTTTGTATGCTAGTTCTGTGATCGCTTCGCCGAGTAACCAAAGCATCATCAAGGGATAGGCTCCGTCGAGATTGTCGTAGTGAATGTGTGTAGTGCTTGTATATAGATTTTTGATCCGTGTGGTAAATAATCCTGCGTGTATAAGGTATGAGAACGGTTTTTGCTCCCTATACTTAGCATTACATAGAATTTGTTGACACATTAATTGTATCATATAAACTTTTATAACCAAAGTTCATCGAAATAGTTTCGTATCCGATGGTCGTCATGCATTCGTCATGCAGTTTCCACATATTAGTTTGTATATGTGTTTACATAATCTAAATTGAAAATTACTCACTTTGTCTATGGTCCATTATTCATTTTGTATCTATTGCTGTTCCATTTATACTTAGTCAGCTTTTCGTTCTGAAGAGGAAATACCAAATCACGCTCGTTGATTGATACTCCCTTGCTTCGCTGTGATCGTTTTTTTTTTATATCACAATTGTCTTGAAGCATAAACTTATCCTTATTGAAGTGGTTTAAAAAATTACCTACCCGTGTATTGAACCCGTGAGTCACACGCCCCAATACGACAAAAGAAATTTGTAAATGTCATAAACTATAAATAGAATGCTTTTTAAACAAATATAACTAAATAAAATTGGGTTTCTAAACATTCTTAGGTATAAGAGGTCTTGGTGGACCCCTAAGGGTTTACGTAACGATTACGTGACAAAAAGGGGGGTTCGCAATTCGTAATATTTTGTCTACTGTTGGCAATTTAGTAGAAAAGTACAAGTAGGCATTGCATGCAGGGGAACCAGCTAAATTTTCAAAGTGTTATATGAGAGTTTTCTCAGTTTAGGAACCTGCTTTATATAAACTACCAAAAAAACTCCACGTTTTTAACAGTTGGGCATAACCATTGTTCCGAAAATCTTTGGCGGGCCACTACAGTATTTCGGCTGCGCAATTCAAATAGCATACCATAGTACCCGGCATTAATGCACATCGATGTTTAGAACGAAACAGCCTGCCAGTTCGGTTTCGTAGAGCGCTGTCTCTGTCACTCAATTAGTATGTGACGTTTAACGGGGTCGTCAGTCTGTGCGACAGAGACAATGCTCTATGAAGCAGAATCTAGCCAATTTTCTATCTCTAAGCCTCATGTACATTATTTACTGCCACATTGACATTATTTATTGAAGAGGTCTATGACTAGCAATGGGATATTAGGTCCTTACATATGAAATTGGCGTTTTCTATGGGAGGAACATAAAGTCGTTTTTTTTTAAATGAAATATATTTAATTAATCAAAGTATGTACCATTGCTATGTATGCACTTTTGCCATCTCATAGGTAGTTCATTGATCCCCTTACTAAAAAAACCATTCGGGCGCGAATCAATAAAATCTTTGAAGGCGGTTTGGACTGCCCCATCGGAGTTGAATTTTTTTCCTTGCAAGTAGTTATCCAAATTGCGAAAAAAATGGTAATCTGTTGGAGCAAAGTCCGGAGAGTACGGTGGATGTCTAAGACATTCTAATTGAAGCTCCTCTGATTTGGTAGCCGTCTGTTGTGCAGTGTGTGGTCTAGCGTTGTCCTGAAGCAGCAGTGGCCTAGAGCGATTGACCAGCCTCGGTTGTTTAGCAGCTAGCTTTTCCATCATGGTTTGCAGTTGCTGACAATAGATATCTGCCGTAATCGTCTGGCCAGATTTAAGAAAGCTGTAGTGAACGACACCGGCACTAGTCCACCAAACACTTACAAGCAACTTTTTTTTAGCCAATTTTCGCTTAGGGCAGGATTTGGCTGGTTCGCCAGGGTTCAGCCATTGCGATGAGCGCTTCCGATTATCGTAGAGGATCCACTTTTCATCACAGGTAATGATTCGATTCGAATTCCTTCATTATTGTGCCGGTTGAGTAACGTAACGCAGCAGTCGACGCGCGTTTGTCGGTTTGCTTCACTCAATTCATGAGGTACCCACCTTTCAAGCTTTTTCACCTTCCCAATTTGCTTCAAGTGGATTAGAATAGATTTATCACTAACACCGGAGCCTGCAGCTAACTCGGACGTGGTTTGCGATGGATCCGCTTCCACAATAGCCTTCAATTCTTCATTATCAACTTTGGTCTCCCGCCGTCCACGAGGCTTGTTCTGCAGGTCGAAATTTCCAGAACGAAAACGTTGGAACCAAAAACGCACTGTGTTTTCTTTTGCGACACCGTCACCATACACATCATTAATCCTTCGAGCCGTTTCTGCAGCACTGGTGCCACGGTGGAACTCATACTCGTAAATAACGCGATATTTCATGTTTTCCATTTTGTAAACAGAGTGACACAAAGAAAAAAACAAAAGAAGAAAAACAAATGAATTAGGGGCTTTGAAACACAAATGCATGAGTAAATAGCTGTATGAATTTGAATTTGGAATTCCTAACCATAAAGGTAATATTTGAGATCAAAGTGGCCAGTACGACAAAACGCCAATTTCATATGTAAGGACCTAATATTTAATACGCAATTACTTTTACTCTAGTAAATTATTAGTCCTTAGGGATGGAAAATGCTTAATATTTTTCTACATGTTGAGAACATACTATTATACAGTCCGGTCATTCAAAATAGAATAGGGTTAAGCGGACCTGCTATACACAATATTCTTAATTCATATATAATGCAACTTCAAACGCATTCAGTGTTAGATTTAAATCACTTAAGCCATTATCAAAATAGCCTGATGTAAATCCGTTCAGTGTCAAAGTGGGCGGCGTTAAATTTAGCGATCTAAATATAGACCGCGGTGCGATTCCGAGCCTTCATTTCTTGGTCCACGATTGCAATTCATCAGAGCGTGAATCGTTCGGGAAACGACGTAGACAGAGGAAGGAACCAGTTAAGGGTTAACGGTCATCCTACGTAATTAAATTATATATTATTACATACTATATATGTAACGCCTAAATAATAATGTCTCACGCCGCTTGTCTGTTCGTGTAAATACAAATTACTGGACAAATTTCCACATGATTTTCACTGTTAGACAAAGTGATTCACGTGAAAGGTTTTAGTTTGTACCGCGCGAAAGATGTACGTCGCCATAGTGGAGATCTATTTGGCTCAGCATACATTAGCTTAACAGACCTCGATATCAAGCATGTAAAGTCTAAGCATCTAAGTCGCTCAATTCCCACTTTCTGTTTTTTTCGAACAAACTAATGCTGTTATCCTTGAAGCATCGTCGGGAGTGAGAAACTGGGAGTTCTGATCCTAGAAGCGTTGCCTTAAGGGTGCCTCCTGTCAAGCTGTCAGTAAGAATTATCCTTTGAAAAGAGCAACCGCCGAGATTCGTGCTGGCTTTTCTCGGTAGGAACAGCTTTCCGAGCCAGCAGTAGAGTTGACGATTCAATAGCACTTGTTTACAAGTTTACTTGAATCAATAATACTTTGAATTTGAAGTTGGAAAATTTCAAGCCGACTGAGTTTTAAAATGTCTGTAATTTTTAAAATCTGTTTCTCTTTTTTATGTGTGATAAGATAAGTATATGAGTTTCATTTTTCCTCTCATTATTTGTTGCAACACTCTCACCCTTAGGCCTGACCATGGTTCCCCTACTCTAGTATAATAGCCCAACTTCATCCTTCTGCCATTATCCCACTCTAAGTGGGGTCGGCACAACATATTACAAACATCACGTGATTCGGCTACGTATTTAACGACCGGCCACCTGCCTGACGTCATTATTGCGTTAACAGCATTAAATAAAGCACATCGTTGTTAAGAACGAAACAGCCAATTTTCTCTCTCTCTAATCCTCGATCTGCATTATTTATTGCCGGGTACTATACATTGCGAGTTTCATCTGACTGATTGGCTGTGATAGCCCAGCGGTTAGACCGTGCGACTCTTTCGAGGGGAACACGAGTTCAAACCCGGGCAGGCACCAATGAGTTTTTCTATTAAAACTCATGTGTCTAATTGATAATTGCAATTTATCACACGCTTTTCGGTGAAGGAAAACATCGTGAGGAAACCTGCATATCTCTAGAAAATTCTAGGGATATGTGTAACCTACCAATCCGCATTGGAGCAGCGTGGTAGGTCTTAACTCCAATCCTTCTCTCCATAAACGGAGAGAGGAGGCCTTAGCCCAGCAGTGGGCATAGTAACAGGCTGTTACTTTACTTTTTTACTATACATTAGTCACCTTTTACGACAGCTCTGTAAGAAATGAGGTTGGTCTATTCTACTCAGCCGGATACCACATGGCATAGGCTATTATAAAACTCTACGAGAATATAACAGTTAAAAGTTTTCTAACAGCGCACGTGCAAGAGTTACCTTCACCCGAGTGATTGGCCGAAATTATATAATGGTTAAAATTGTACCTTGATTCTATAACTATGAAAACTATTATTGCGTGCCCTTAAATATGTTTTTTTCAAGTCACGTAGGTCGTGTTAAGACGCCATTCAATATCGATCGAAGTTATTTGATGTACGAATAATAGTAAGTACCAAATTTCAACAATCAACTTTCAAAATTTACTTGTTATTTCTTTATTTTGCGACAACTATCGAAATTACATGCAATAAGAAGTTCATACTAATGTTATCCATATCTATATCAATATATATAAAGCTGAAGAGTTTGTTTGTTTGTTTGTTTGTTTGTTTGTTTGTTTGTTTGTTTGTTTGTTTGTTTGTTTGTTTGTTTGTTTGTTTGTTTGTTTGTTTGTTTGAACGCGCTAATCATATAGATAATAAAGTAACTACTGGACCGATTTGAAAAATTCTTTGAGTGTAAGGTAGTCCATTTATCGAGGAAGGCTATAGACAATATAACATCACGCTAAGATGAATAGGATAGGAGCAGCAAAAAAAATTGCGAAAACGGCAAAATTTAAAGCTTTTCTTACGTGCGCTAAATAAAACTTGAAACTTATTCATAAAATCATGTGCTACAAAATTGTTCACCTTATAATAAGACTGAAGTCCACACGAACGAAGTTGCGTTTAAAAGCTAGTTAAAAAATAAGCTTTCGAGGTGATCACGAGTTCACACCTCAGGCAACCACGAGTTTTTTTTACTTTAATAGTGTCAAAATTTATCAATACTGGTCCAGCAAATAAGCCGTGAAAGCGTAACAGACAGACTTTCTCATTTATAATATTAGTATATATTTATGTCATACGAAAAAATATTCATATATACAAATAAAATTTGATGCACATCTTTCAATAGAAGAAAATAATCTTCAAAGAAAAAAATTATTGATTAATTACATACGAAGTCGAAATAAACTTACCTGTGCTGTGACTCAGTAGATAGAGTCAGAGACGATATAGTCACCTATATAATACTTATACATTATTTTCTTATATTCTCAGATGGAAGATAAGCAAGATGAAGGGACAGAATCTGACGGTTCCGGCATGGAGAGCGACGACCCGCTCACTAATACAGACACCAAGTATGGAAAGAGTTTCAGGTATGTTTTACTTTAAAATATAACAGAATTATATATCTAAGAGGATACAAAAACTTGTACGCACAGACCTCCGCTGCTCAAATACAGCTCAATACTTGCTCAATACATACAAAAGCCCTTATTGGGCGCCCCCTTATAGGATGTCGAAAATTTTTCAAAAAACATGATCATTGGCATGAACTTGGAGAAGATTAAGGTCATGTTCAATGATCGTGTCGTGCCAAGACCAGTATCAGTGAACTGAATTCTGCTCGAGGTTGTGCAGGATTACATCCACTTAGGCCAGACTATCCAACTTGGCCGGTACAACTTCGAGAGGGAGGCTGAAAGGAGAATTCACTTGGGCTGGGCAGCATTTCGCAAACTTCGTCGAGTCTTTACGTCCGAGATTCTGCAATGCCTGAAGACCAAAGTTTTCGACCAATGCGTCCTGCCTGTGTTGACATATGGCGCCGAGACGTGGACACTGACGGCGGGACTAGTCCGCAAGTTTAAAGTCGCTCAGCGTGCTATGGAGCGAGCTATGCTCGGAGTATCTCTCAAGGATAAAATCAGAAATGAGATTATCCGCGAGAGAACCTAGGTAACCGATGTAGCTAGCAGAATAAGCAAGCTGAAGTGGCAGTGTGCTGGTCACGTCTGTCGCAGGACTGATGGCCATTGGAGCAAAAGAGTCCTGGAGTGGAGACCGCGTCTTGGCAAACGCAGCGTAGGGCGTCCTCTATCTCGCTGGACCGACGACATCAAAAGGTTGTTGGAGCCAGCTGGATGCGCTTTGCCGAGAAGCGAGATGTCTGGCGCAGACATGGAAAGGCCTATGTCCAGCAGTGGACCGCGAAAGGCTGATGGATGGATGGATGATATTGATATAATACCTCCACCGTGCGGTATCCGGCTGAGTATCCTCCTGCCCTTCCGTCAACTTACCTTAGTCGTATTTTACCACCCTTCGGTAAGAAAGAGGGCGTTCTATTCTATTTAACCGGATACCACACGGCGGGTCGTCTTACCTTAGTCGACTTTTACGACACCTCGGTAAGAAATTAGACTTGTCTATTCTATTCAGCCGGATACCATACGGCGGGTCGACTTGCCTTAGCCGCCTTTTACGAGACCTCGGTAAGAAATGAGGGTAATCTATTCTACTCAGCCAGATACCTCACGGTATGAGCGCCTGTGTATCTATCTGTGGTATTTATTTATTTGTAAAACAATCCACAGCTATTATTATATACATATACAACTCTAAAAGTAAAAACCAATTAGGAATTCATTATATAAAGTAAACATTGTAGAAAGAGTCGAACTATATGATTAAGCAACTAAAACAGAAGACCAACAAAATTGAAAGGTTAACAATTAGTATGAAATAATGCCAACGGCCTATAAATATAGATCAACAACCAAAACGTTAAAACTCTCACGCCGTCTTATGGTATTTCACTTAGCCGTAAGCTCTTTGTCTTATTTTAACTTGACCCTGTTTCACTGGTTAATTATAATTTTGACTGTTTTGAATGTTATTATGATTTAGTCCACGACTTTATTCGCGTAAATTTGTCGTGTTCCTGTTCTTAAAAGAATATCGCGAACAAGATTACAACAAGTCAAGATCAACGACCGTACCAACCAACGAAGAAATAACCTTGACCAAAAACTAAATGGTGCTAGGGAGATAAAATAACAATTTTATTGTTTTCTCCTTAAACAAGCGCCTTGTCGCGTGCACACGACTTCGATTGCATGGACTGTATGGCTTCTGCGCTGATTGTAAGGTCGTGTCTATAAAAAATAATAATACTTTCACTACATATTAGGCGTTTTCGATTACGCCACAGTCCTAAACAGTTTGTGACATAAATACATACGTGGTATATTTTAATAAGTACATTGATTGCGTAAGTGTAAAAATTACAGACGCACTGTCCCTCACGATTTTATATGTGAATTGATTGTTTGTATTATGTATTAAGTTCGGATTGTTACAAATATGTCCGTCGCGGCGCACGACTTTTTTGTTTCAACATTTCGAGGTTGCTTTTGTAAGCTCACTTGATGGGAAATCGTGATAATCGCTTTTCAATTTTACCTCGTAAATAATTAGTTATTGAAAACATTTTTTATTATTAACATGGACTATCAGAGTGTAGGTCCTCCATCTGACGCCGATGTATCGATTAGCAAATGGGGGGGGGCACTGTTTAGAGAGGCCTCGACCCGGGGGGTGGCGATCTGTTGGGTACAGAGCTGATGCTGGCGGGGATGGGGGCAATGTGTAACACGTTACCCCGTCTTCGAGAGTAATAGCGTGATAGAAGACTAGATACTTTAGTCGTTGAAAGTTCGAGGTACCCACCACTCGTCCCGGTCAGGCGGGGAAGGCCCATGAGGTTTCCTGACAAAAAGCTAAGTGTAGAAAGCTCAATCCGTTCTTTCTCTTTCCTTTGAATGCAGAATTAGTGACCAAACGTACTACAGAGTTCCCACCACCAACACATTACACAACCTTCCCTGTAAGAGTTATTATGTGTATACTCCATTCCGCAGGCACTTTACCCGCGAGGCGTTACCGCGATTGGACAACTATAGAAATGTATTATCGCTGCACGCAGCCCCCCGGCCAACCCTGGATGAGCTGCACAACGCTTCGCTTTCAAGGAAGGTTTGGGTCCTTTTAATTTGCTTTATTTTTTGTACCAATTTTCTCATCCTCAGCTGTGCACTGAATAAGCCTTTTTAAACCTAAATAATAGTAAGGCATTTAGAATATTTATTTAGAATATTAGAGCTGTGTCCTGACACAGAGTTAGCAACTCATTCGTTGGTCTCGGTATTCGCTTTTGCAAAAAAAATCCGCAGTCCATACTAGACCAGTCTACAGAAAGGTTTTAATTAAATGTAAGAGATGCTTATACTTAAAGCATATTACAAAATTGAAGATTATTTGGATGATAAAAATGACTGGATTTAAAAATTCTTTCAGCTTCATACAGCTGCGGTTTAATAATGTAAAATTGAAAATGTTTAAAAGAATGACCGCCGAGTTTCTTGCTGGTTCTTCTCGGTAAGAGCAACATTCCAAACTTCATAAACATGCAATGTCATTGGGATTGGAGCAGTATATAAAATTCCAGCTCAATTGGACCACGGGAAGAGGGTCAAATTTAACTTGCAAATTAAAAAGAAAAGACGCTCTTGATGTACATATTTATTTATTTATTTATATTTAGATTTAAGTAAAAAAATTTAAAAAAGTTTACGTTTAGTTCACTTTTTATAATATTAATTTTAATGTAATACTTATATTTTATTATAATATGTATGGTTTCCTGTAAGCATGCTAGGTTCACATCAAGAAGTCATCAATTATTGTAAGCGAAAAATTATCTTGAATATTTAATATTTTTAATTGTATGACAGTTTTGTGAACTAAGCTGTGATAGCCCAGCGGTGAGACCGTGCGACTCTTTCGAGGGGAACACGAGTTCAACCCGGGCAGGCACCAATGAGTTTTTCTATTAAAACTCATGTGTCAAATTTGTAATTCCAATTTATTACACGTTTTTCGGCGAAGGAAAATATCGTGAGGAAACTTGCATATCTCTAGAGAATTCTGGAGATATGTGTAACCTACCAATCCGCATTGGAGCAGCGTGGTAGGTCTTAGTTCCAACCCTTCTCTCCAGAAAAAGAGAGAGGATGCCTATTCCCAGCAGTGGGATTATAACAGGCCGCTACTTTTCTTTTTACTTTACTACTTTTTGCGAACTAAATAAATAAATAAAAAAATCCCGCTTCAAATACATACATCGCAAATTGAATAAAAGCTTTCCATAAATAAATACGACGCTATTATTCTTAAATTTGAAATATCTTTTCGTTCGTAATTTTCCTCTCTTCTCTTAATATTAATAATATTTGTGTTAATAAGTAAGGATTTTATTGTATATTTTATTGAGGGTCAGTGTAGTGTAATACACGTTTAACAGAAAGCAGCTCAGTCTGTTGTTTGTCATGCCTAAGTACGACTTTGCATGTACCATAAGATATCACGTGTCTAATTCATGCGACGATATTGACTCAGGTGTGTCCCCAGCACAAATATTTACAACCGGGAAACTGCCGCTTCTTACGTATATACGGGGTGTCCCGTAATGAATGGATAACCTTGTGACACCTAATAGTGGATCTATTCACTCAAAGAACATTAAAAAAATAGATGTATTTCGAGGCAATACCCAAGTCATTGATTGTTTTTGAAAATCGACCCATTTTTTAACACTTCTTTGCGTTTCTGTTTACTGCAGCTACAAATAAGTGAGATTTGTTGGTTTTTTGGTATAGGGATCTACTATCATGTTAGAATGCCGTGTGGTATCCGGCATAGAATATACCACCCTCCTTTCTTACCGAGGTGTCGTAAGAGGCGACTAAGGTATGTGCCGTGTTGTATCCGGCTGCATAGAATAGACCACCCTCATTTCTTACCGAGGTATCGTAAAAGGCGACTAAGGTAAGTTGACGTCAGGCAGGCGGCTGGTCGTAAAATACGTAGCCAGATCATGTGACAACATGTTTCTAACATGTTGTGCCGACCCTACGAGAATGATAATGATCTACTATCATGTTAGAAGGTTATCTATTCTTTACGGGATACCCTGTGTATCCGTTGACTCAAATGTTACCAAAATAAAAGATAAATTGTTATTAAGCACAAATACGTATGTTTGTTTTTGTATACTGTACACACATAGAATATTTTATATCTGTTTTTAAAATGTAATTTAGAATAGAAGAGTGGCGCGGTGATCTTTGTACTACCGTAGAAGAAATAAGTACCTTATAAGAGAGCTCAGTAAGATGTCGCTCCGCAACAAAGTGACACTACAAAACTTGCATAAGACCAATAATGTCCTATCATGCGTTGACCCCCATAGAGACCTCGACCTCCCTACCATTACTCACCTCTTTAAACGTTTTTCGAAATCTTACTTCGAGAAATCTGAGGTACACCCGAACACCCTTATTTCAGTTGCTTTAACCTACATCCCAGTTAGGTCTGACCACCGAAAATATAGTCGTCCAAAAACATATCTCTATCTCCTATTTTTAACTCACAGAAACTACTTTTATATTCGAAATTTCGTTACGGGAAATTTTGTAACACAGTGATTTCCGCTCGAAACTGCGGACGCAGCTAGTCTACGATAATCTACTTTGAGTCTAAATCTATCACGTTTGTTGCAATTCTCAAATAAGATCAAAGTGATAGATTGTTGGTGTAGTTGGCTGACGCAGGCTATCGGGAGTCAAGGTCGGCGAGCCATACACGTATTTATGATTGATGCCCACGTGGGTTGAATGGGCCAGGCGTGGCAAACCATTTTCCATTTCATCAAAGACGTACTAAAAATATTATGTTCAATCCGAAAACGAACTACTTGATATTTCTATGAAATGAAAGTATAGGCCAATTGATATTGTATACAAAAGTAATTATAAAATTATTTTGTTATGATCCGCGATACAGTATTTGTCTTGGAGTCTATCTCCTGATGATGCTTCGGTTGCGGCGAAACGATTGTTGAGTTTGTGATAGTGAACGCATGTGCACTACACGTGTATTGTGATGGCAGTGGTGGAGGTTTGTTAATGTGTTTTTACGAATCCTGCATGTATCTGGTATGGAAAAGCGGATAGTCCACTATACATTTAGAACTATATATTTTTTTTATTTACTGTATAGCGGGTTATAGCAAAATATTTTTATATTGACTTTTGTATTATGGATCTTCGCAAAGTAACGCCTAATTGTATAAATTATTTGATATTGCATTAGTGAGGCCGAAAAAGATATGGTGGGTTTGTGTGAAGTATGACATGCATATAAAAGGAGTAGCGCCAGAGATGACGAATGATAGAAGAGAATGAAAAAGAAAAACTTGTTGTCATGACCGACTCCAATTAGAGTGGGATAAGGGCAGAAGAAAGAAGAAAGTATAGTGCAATTGAAATATTATGTTTATATGTATTAATCACATCTCTATCTATCTCGAGCACTTATATAATAAGATTGCAATTTATTAATTCATTTAAAAAAAGGTGTATTGGCCAGGGACGGAGAACCGTTTAAATGGACGCACCAGATTTGATAGATAGATAGAACAAAAGTAATGATAGAATTATTTTGCTATAATCCGCGTTCGTTAATAAAATCTATGTAATGTTAAGTGTAAGAAGTAAAACCATTCTCATACCTTATGACCTTCTCATACATGCATAAGCTCTACACGCATTCACTACGAGAATTTCAACGATCGTTGCTCCCCATATCCGAAGCATCATCAGGAGATAAGCGCCACGACAAAATCGCAATGTAATTTTGTCATTGCTTTTCTGCTTCCTAAAATTTACATAGATTTTTTTTTAAGAAACGCGGATTTTAGCATAATAATTTTACCATTACTTTTGCACGTAAAATGTTTATAAAGGAAGAAATTTAAGTTAAGAAATATAAGACGTGCAAAGGCGGTCCTATTCTAAAAGCAAATTCGGTTTATGAATACTGCATGGTTTGAACATTGGTAGATTACTTTACTTTTCAGTATTAAATAGATTATAACAGCGCATTATAGCAAAATAATATTTGCATTAATTTTTGAAAAGTATCTACTAATTGTTTAAAGGGATTCATGGATTGTTCTTTAAAATTTCGATTTTTCGGTAAACATTTTTTTATTTAAAACTTTTAAACACAGGTTTCCCACTCCTGGTATAGATTGTATTGTATGCATATAGTCTTTAGTATTATAGCATATAAATCGTATTATTTATATTTTATAACATTATATATATAATAACCTAGTGTTTTGGAATGCAATAATTATATTTGTAGGTGATATAGTTCGGTTATTTATTAATATATGAGTTTTGGTGAATTTTAAGGTTTAGCTGCTATAGGGATTAAAGTGCTTCTGAGTCTTTTGGTTAGATTGCAACTTCAATAAAGCATTCAGAAGTTTCGTCTTTTGTGAGAAAAATTATTATTGGCAGCCCATTATAAACGCACCTAATTTATATGCAGTTATATCTTGTAAAAAATAATCGATTATATACTAATATTGTACATACATAGTACATATATAACGGGTTCGGGTGTACCTCAGATTTCTCAAAGTAAGATTTCGAAAAACGTTTAAAGAGGTGAGTAATGGTAGGGAGGTCGAGGTCTCTATGGAGGTCAACGTTCCTCATGAACCACGGACAACCAGTGGCTGTCCGCATAAATCGGTTCTGTAGTCTTTGGAGCCTGAGCAATCTGACCTTTGAAACGTGCGCAAACGCAACGCTCGCATAGGACATTATTGGTCTTATGCAAGTTTTGTAGTGTCACTTTGTTGCGGAGCGACATTTTACTTTTCTTGCGTAACGTCGGATAGAGACGTCCCATGACATACGCAGCCTTATTACAGACTATGCGTACGTGCTTGTGGAAGTTCATGGAAGGTTGAAAGGTGACACCTAAGTACTTGACTTTCTGTTGCCAGTGAATCGGTGTATGAGTAAGTCTCGAGCTGTTAAATTTGTTCGACAGAAGGAATAGAAAAAATATGGGGGAAATAATCTAAAAGAAAAACAGTAATATAAAATTAAAGATTAAAAATGGTAGACAAAATATGCTGTCTTTACGAAATATGGACATGTGCTAAATTTATTGTTAAGTATTTAGTGTTTTTAGAAAATGGCCCCCGGCCCCGGCGGCGTAAGGAACCCGCGAACTTCGGACCTGGGGCAATTACTAATCATATTGCTATAGATTTATTGTAAACTTTGTTTCAAATAAATCAATTTATAAAATAAACATCACGTGCTCCGACAGTAAGGCTATCAAGTCTAATATTCTTATATATTCAGCAATTTCTTTTTTGTACATAAAAATATAAAATACATAAGCTTAAGAATTATAAAAGACATAAGCTTTGCGCCTAGCAAACGTATGTAAATCATTTATGGGTTTGGGTATAAGATTCTATAATAAAATTCGGCAATCTACTTTAACTTTACATTACAGCAGTTTAAAAACACGGTTAAAGGGAGGCTTATACAAAAAGCCTACTATACTATTGAGGATTATATATATGATAAAAATGCATGGATTTAGCTACTCCTCTACTCTGCACAAGTAATAACCAAATGTAACTAGTAATAAGAATTATTCTTTGAAAAGAGCAACCGCCGAGTTTCTTGCTGGTTCTTTTCGGTAGGAACAGTTTTCCGAGTAGATGTTGACGATTCGAAAGCACTTGTTTACGATATTACTTGAATAAAGAATATAGTGAAACATACAATGTCAAAATATTTTCGTGACAGTGTGTTATAATGAATCATTTCATGTTTTCCAATGTTTTGTTTCCATATTCACAGATGTTAAATGATATGATAGTTTAGTCACTTGAGTGACGAAATTGCGACAACACAATGGAAATATTCCAAGAGAAAAAAAGGTTCTGCGATATTATAATGTAGAGTAGCTTATGTATAGAGGGTACGTAGTACCTACGAGATAAGGTAGACTTGTGTAATATGGTTGCCAATTAAAGGTACGGCGTAATTAAGGTGTCCCGAAGTTAATTGGACTAAGAGGGTCAGAGCGGGGCGTGGCGCCGACCATAATCGGTACTTAGCTTCTACGACGCATCTATACATGTGCTGCGGATTGCAAGATAATAGTTTTGCAAAAACTCAAAAATAAGCATCTCTGGCACATTGAATTAAAAAGTAAATCTATACTTATTATAAAACAAAGTCCCTAAAAGCTGTCCGTCTGAATGTAATCGATTTTCTCAAAATCTACGGAACGGATTTTTGTACGGTTTCACCTTAGGATAGTGCAATACTTCCGGATGGTTTAGGTAAATAGTACATATCGGTTATGTAAATTGTGTTAAAGAGATCGCGCAGTGGTTAAAAAAACTTGCTCGCTGGGAGCTTTAGTCGCGTGCGCTGCGTAAACCAGCAGAGATACGCTATAGTGATGTACTAGAGAATTGTAGATCTATAAAATTACTACAAAAAACTCCGCGATAGCATGTCTCTATCTCCTATGGTTAACTCAGTATAACTACAAAAGTAATAATAAAATTATTTTGCTATAATCCGCCATACATATGTTGATATGATATACATTGTATAGCAGATTATAGTAAAATAATTTTATTATTACTTTTGTATTATGGATCTCCGCAAAGTAACGCCTAATTCTATAAATATTTTTTTTTAATCTTATTTTGTTATTCATTTTATTCTATTGCCCCCTGTTCTTGATAAATGTAAAAAGTTTAAATTAAAGTTTGAAATGGATCAAATGGAACTTAAAGCTCAGCAGAGTCAGCAACTCATTGGTATTCGCTTTTATAAAAAAAATCCGCTATCTATCCCAGACCAATCTATAGAAATGTTTAAATTAAGCTTATAAGTAAGCATATTACACTATTGAAGATTATTTGGATGATAAAAAATGCTTGGATATGAAAATCCTTTCAGCTTCATACAAGACTGCGGTTTAATAATGTTATATTGAAAAATATTTAAAAGATTGGACGCCGAGTTTTTTGCTGGTTCTTCTCGGTAAGAGCAACATTCCAAACCAGTTGTAGCTTCATCTTACTTCTTATCTTATCTTATCTTACTAATATTATAAATGCGAAAGTTTGTGAGTATGAATGGATGTTTGTTACTCTATCACGAAAAAACTATTGGACGGATTTAGATGAAACTTTACAGTTATATAGGTTATACATCAGAATAACATATAGGCTACAATTTGTAATGATTTAATGTAATATAACGATACATTTCAATAAAGTCAGAATAAATCTGGCCTCTGAGAGCTATCTCAGCGTACGCTGCCTAAACCATTGGACACAAAGATGATGTACCGTAGTATTGTTTGTCTTAAATAGTTCTAAATAAAAGTCCGCGACAGCATAGATCTACCTTTTATGTGCAAGCCACTATGACCAAAATTGTGAATCATTAATTTAAGCAAATTAGTTACTGTGGCAAATCAAATTCCATGCGAGCGAAGCCGCGGGCAAAAACTAGTTAATCATATTGAGTGCTCCAAAGAGCTTACTTGAATAAAGATTATTTTGATTTGATTTGAACAACATACATAAGTAAAACTATATAAATAATAATATTATTCTATGACTTATATGTTTTGTGTTCGTAAGAAAACATCATCATCATCATTCGCCCTTATCCCACTCTAAGTGGGGTCGGCACATGTAGTCAGGTGATTTGACTGCGTATTTTATGACCGGCCGCCTGCCTGACGTCAACTTACCTTAGTCGCCTTTTACGACACCTCGGTACGAAATGAGGGTGGTCTATTCTATGCAGCCGGATACCACACGGCACATACCTTAGTCGCCTTTTACGAGACTTCGGTAAGAAAGAGTGGTTTATTCTATTCTGCCGGATACCACACGTTTTCGTAAGAAAACATGTTATTTAAAAAATATGCACGCGTCTAAAGCATCACGCTATTTCGCTTAACCCCATGACGATGTTAATTTGTTAATGGGACCTCATTAACCCCGTCGTGGGTCGCGTCGTAGGTGGTTCCACTTCCTATGACAATTGCATGGGATATGCGTCTCTTGTGAGTAATTGTTTCTGACTCACCTAGTGCATCCAAAAGCCTATCTGTTATATTCCGCTGGTTATGTCTTATCCCACTTTCTACCAATCACTGGTCGCTATGGGCCCCATAAGAAAGCTCAGTCATTCGGCAGATGATGGAGCGAGCTATAATTGGAGTATTTCTACGCTTTAAAATCAGGAACGCTAAAAGTAGAGTGTACTATTGCAAAGCTTTGCGATTTTATTGCGGAGTCTATTTTCTTCGGTTACGCGGCGAAACGATTGTTTGTAGGGAATGTGTGCAGTGCCTGTGGTATGGTGTTACAACAGGCAAGCCTAGAACCGTGTGTGAGAGATTTTTTTTATCGCCGTGTATATAAATAAATAAATGTTTACAATATGTTGTTTTATGTAACGATTCTTGCTCGTTAATTTATAATGCGATTATTGAGTTGTGAGCGGTAAATGTGCATTATCGTTAACAATCACGTGTAGCCATAGTATAGGGTTTCATCATAATATATTTACCTATATATACACCTTTTATCACGTTGGTTCGTATATGTTTTAACACGCTGTTCCCTAAGCTTTATTCGCGTCGATTTAAGGGCTCAAATACTCGTCAACTAAAAAGAAAGATGAACGTTATTCATGACGCAATAAGTTTTAAAACACTAAAGAAAACAAACTATAAAACATCGATGAAAATTTTAGAACATCGATCAAACCTTTGTGGAAAACTAAGTTCTGCTGCCTACGCTGTGAGGAAAATTAGACAATTAACTGAAGTTGAAACGGCCAAACTTGTTTATTTTTCCTATTTTCATAGCATTATGTCATATGGAATCATGCTATGGGGTACAGCTGCTGATATTCACAGGGTCTTAGTTTTACAGAAAAGAGCTATTCGTGGTATCTATAATATGAAATCTCGTGATTATCTCAGGGAGATATTTAAAGAAATAGGCGTTACTGTAACTTCACAATATATCTACAGTAATATACTATTTATGTGGAAAACTATTCACTTATAAAGTAAAAATAGTGATAGATATGACAGACATACTAGAAACCAACATAAAATTTCAATTACGTTAAGATCCTCCTCTTCGCATTGTTATCCTCATTGCTGAGGGTCGTGATCCCTAGTGCCGAGCGATCATGTTTTGGACGGTTGCTCTCCATTTGTCTCTCGCCTTCGCCGAATGAAGAGCAACGTGCGTCCAAAAGATTTGTGTCCAAAGCAGTTCGGATCTGATCAGTCTCCTTCAGTCCTTCGATCAGTCAGTCAAATTGGGCTACGTCCTCGAGGTATTCTACCGTCAATCTTGCCGGTAGCCATGAGTTGCTCGAGGTTGTCGCCTTCTTTTCGAACGATGTGACCAAAAAAACTCAAGCACTCTTTGTAGGCCGATAGATGAAAGTCGGGTCCTTACATTTAGCGAAATAGACGCATTTGTGCGGAAGGCCGTCCATGGGATCTGAAGCATTTTCCGCCAACACCACATCTCAAAAGCATCGACCGATGCGGTCGCGATCAGCTTTCTTTACCGTCCATGTCTCTGCTCCGTAGCTGAATATGGGAGTACCAAGGTCTTCACTAGTTTTATTTTGGTCTTGCGGAAGATGTTACGATCTCTCCATATTCTTTCTTTTTAACACGAGCCATTATTGCTTATGTTAGCCCTCAGATAGATAAAATCTTCGACTGTTTCGAGTTTCAGAGCTCCAGTGAATTGCAGTTTATTGCCACGGTCAACCATCATGAGCTTGGTTTTACTGTGATTGATTTTGAGACCCATTTCTAGGTTAATTCGCTTAATCCTATCCAGGATGTTGACCATTTCGGCTTCGTTACTGGCTATTAGGGTGGTATCATCTGCGTATCGAAGATTGGAGATCGTAGTGCCACCTATAGTTTCTCCACCATTCCAATCGTCACATGCTCGCCTGATGATATACTCTCCATATGTATTAAATAAAATTGGCGAGAGTATGCACCCCTGCCTATCATCCTTTTCGAAATTGAAAGGTTCCGATGTTGTTTTGTCAAATTCCGCGGTTGTTCAGATACTGCTACTGATACTTCGTTAAGATACTGCTACTAGAAATACATATTTTTCATTCACAAATTTTTTTATTTAAAATTTTTCATTCACAATTCATTTTCTTATCGATATGTGGCCACAAACTTGTAAATTCTGTCCTCCAGCCAGGTCAGACCCTGGAAAAGGACCAAGGCGCGCCGGCCGTGCCGCACACCAACATGAAGTTCGGCTGGATCAAGGGTGTGCTTATGCGGTGCCTCCTCAACATTTGGGGGGTCATGCTCTTCCTAAGGCTGTCCTGGGTCGTCGGCCAGGCTGGCGTTGGTATGTCCCTAATATACTTTGTTAATGCTGTAAACTGTAAACATATATCCTAACCTTAATGTATAATAATCAATCAATTTGTCCGCTATAAACTCTAAAACTACTAAACGGATTTTGATGTGGCTATCACAAATAGCTAGAGTGATTGACGTGAAAGGTCTTAGTGTATAATTTGTTAAGTTTTCGCGTAAATTAGTAGATATGTCGATAATTGTCTCATTACTTCTCTGTATAAACTAAAACCATGCAATCTTTAAAAATAAGTACAGAGTTTTTACTACACGTATTGATATATAAATTACTAGCTTTTAAACGCAACTTCTTTCGCATGGACTGCAGTCTTATTATTTGAGAAAACCGTAAATTAATTATGGTTAAAGTGGGTTAACCTTAAAAGCCAGACATATGCTGTCGCAGACTTTTATTTAGAACTTTTAGAGGGGAACAATTTTGTAATACATGATTTTTCAATAATTATCACCGTTTACATAGCGCACGAATGGAAAGCTATAAATTATGCCATTTTCGCAAAGTTTTTTAACGCTGCTTTTCTCCTATTCATTCCTATCCAGCGTGATGTTATATAGCCTTTAGCCTTCCTCGATAAATAGACTATCTTATACTCAAAAAATTTTTCAAATCGGCCCAGTAGTTCCTGAGATTAGCGTGTTCAAACAAACGAACAAACTCTTTAGCTTTATATATTATATTAGTATTCAAATTCTGTTTGCAATTCATACAAGCGGTTGTTAAGTGTTAGTGGTGATGTAATCTGCTCTGTCCAGCGCAGGCAACGCTGTTAATCTTGACAACGTCTGTGGTCACCACCATCACCGCACTCTCCATGTCCGCGATCAGCACCAACGGTGTTATAAAAGGAGGTGAGTGACTGTTCCTCACTTTGGCCTTATTGGCTGCCCTCAGGAAATGCTAAATAAGTACATCTTGAAAGTCTCTCTGTTTTTCTGTCTGTGTGTAACAGTTTCTCGCCTAATTTGCTTAACTAACAATGTAGATTAAATTGGATACAGTTGAAGCAAAATGTAACTTGAAAATTCCCTTTTTTTATTTTCCGCATAAATGGGGACAGTGATGGAAAACCACGTATATAAACACATAACCATCAAGTATATTACTTAAGTTACTTTACCGCTAAGTTGATTCGAAAAGAGCGGTAAAATTCCGTCAATACTTTATGTTAGACGAAATTGAACAGCGTGTTATTTATAAAACGTTTTTACATTAAATAACACGACTTTAATTTGTAACCATCAATCAAATTGTAAAAAAATATATATTTAAAAAAAAGAATGGCCGCCGTGTTTCTTGCTGGTTCTTCTCGGTAGGAGCAAACTTCCGAATCAGTGGTAACTTCTTGTAAACATTTGACGATTCAAAAGTACTGTAAACAGTCTACTTGAATAAAGAATATTTTGAGTTTGAGTTTGAGTTTGAGTATCCTATGCTTTTTTTTTCTTAATAAAAACCGTATTTTTTTCATTTATACATTCAGCTACGTGATAAGAAGCTGTGATACCGGTGATACCTAGCGGTGAGACCGTGCGACTCTCTAGAGACGACATAGGTTCAAACCCCGGGCAGGCACCAATGAGTTTTTCTATTAAACTTACGTGTCTAATTGATAATACAATTTATCACACGCTTTTCGGTGAAGGAAAACATCGTGAGGAAACCTGCATATCTCTAAGAATTCTGGAGATATGTGTAACCTACCAATCCGCATTGAAACAGCGTGGTAGGTCTTAGCTCCAATCCTTCTCTCCAATAACGGAGAGAGGAGGCCTTAGCGACAGTGGGCATAGTAACAGGCTGTTACTTTAATTTACTTTTACATTCAGCTCGCTAGATATTATTGTTTCGTGAAGTTGTAATCACAGCAGACCGATAGACAGACAGACTTTTGTGTTCATAATACCAGGTATCGATTTGGTATTTGGTTTAGTGACTCTGTAAAGAAAATTACGAAACTCACATATTGTATCAAGAGTATTTTATATATTCCATTCCAGTATCCATTAAAATTATCCCACAGGTGGGACATATTACATGATATCGCGGTCATTGGGCCCTGAATTCGGCGGCTCCATCGGGTTGATATTCTCGATGGCGAACGCCGTCGCGTGCGCGATGTACGTGGTGGGTTTCGGCGAGTCCCTGATCACGCTCATACCGGAGTCAGCTTACATGGTCAGCAAGAGTTGGGTGAGTATTTTGGCACATATAGTTGTTACAAAACTCTTGCCATATACAATTCATCATCATCCTCCTGCCCCTATCCCACTCTGAGTGGGGTCGGCACAATATGTTACAAACATGTTGTCACATGATTTGGCTACGTATTTTAAGCACGGCCGCCTGCCTGACGTCAACTTATCTTAGTCGTATTTTACGACCCCTCGGTAAGAAAGAGGGTGGTCGACTTAACTTAGTCTCCTTGTACGACACCTAGGTCTTACCATATACAAAATATACATAAAAGCAATAATTAAAAAAATACTTAAAAATTATTTAGTTGCAGTTAGAAATATTGCCGGCTTCTGTCTACGTCTTTGGAGAGAAGGGTTGGAGCTAAGACCTACCACGCTGCTCCAATGCGGATTGTAACATTACACCTATCTCTAGAATTCTCTAGAGATGAACAGATTCCTCACGATATTTTCCTTCATCTAAAATCGTGTGATGAATTGCAATTATTAATTAGACACATAAGTTTTAATAGAAAAACTCATTAGTCCTAATCCTGCCCGGCGTTTGAACTTGCGACCTCGTCGAAAGAGTACGCTATTACCGCTGGGCTATCACAGCTTTAATAAACGAATAATAAAAAATAAAGGGAAAAACCGCGCCAGAATATTTGCATCCGAATCATGCGCTCTAACATATCGGTCATTACTTTTTATTATATCAAATTCAATTTCAAAATATTCTTTATTCAAGTAAACTTCTAAACAAGTGCTTTTGAATCGTCAAAATCTACTGGTTCGGAAAGCTGTTCCTACCGAGAAGAGCCAGCAAGAAACTCGGCGGTTGCTCTTTTTAAATAAAATTCTTATAACTAGTTATATTTGGTTATTACTGTCTTGTACAGGGTATAAGGGTTGTAAGGTATGTGCCGTGTGGTATCCGGCTGCATAGAATAGACCACCCTCAGTTTTTACCGAGGTGTCGTAAAAGGCGACTAAGGTAAGTTGACGTCAGGCAGGCAGCCGGTCGTCCAAATCATATGACAACATGTGGAGAGAGACGATAGGAAGGCGGTGGTATTTTTAGTAATTTATATATTTTCTTCGAGAGCTCAAAAGTACAACTTTTCATGACAGGACGCACTGAGAGAGGGGAAGTCACAGACAATTAACTTACTAAGACATAATTGCCACAGAGTAAAACGGGTCGTAAAATACGACTAAGTTAAGTAAGTTGACGTCAGGCAGGCGGCCGGTCGTAAAATACGTAGCCAAATCATGTGACAACATGTTTGTAACATGTTGTGCCGACCTCACTTAGAGTGGGATAAGGGCAGAAAAATGATGAGAATGATAATATCTTGTACAGGGTAGAGGAGGATCTATATCCATGCATTTTTATCATCTATTGTTTTGAATAAAATGACGCGCGCGACGCGACGCGAACGCAAGCTAGGACGTTTTATGCATTCGTTCACTACCAGAGCGGCCCCCCGCAGTCACCCGGCAGACACGATAGAGAGAGGCGGCGCGCGGCTTGGACGCGGCATCCTTTTTCTTACGCACGTGTGTAATTTTGCGTTTCGGGTGTTATTCTCAGATTTAGTGACGCGTTTAATCAGTGAAGCGTTTGAGAAGACGCGACCGTCCACGGTTTTAGTTCGCGTTGGGTTACTATTCCCCGATATAGGGACGATTCAATAACGTGTGACCTTACGAAGGTTGTGTGCACACCGGGTGTTATTTAGCCGATATAGTGAAGTGTATACTCAGGGAGAAACAGACATTACGTGTCCGTGGAAGAGTGCAGAGGCGAGTCAACGGTTTTGTGAATCGGCCAAGTACATACAAGCACACACACACACACACACACGTACACATATACACGCAGTGATTCATGAGGCCGGACCGCATACAGCTGACGGCCGCATAAGGTAGGTTGAGAGGCCGGGACGACGGGCCTAGGTCCCAGAGGTTGTTTCATCCGTCCGCACGTTTGTATCAGCCTCCATTTAACAGTGTTTTTAAACTGCTGTAGTGGCAAAGATAAAACACTACCCGGTTCCCACAGGACCAGGCGATATACGGTTGCATAACCATAGTGCTGCTGACCGGTATCGTGATAGTGGGGCTCGAGTGGGAGGCCAAGGCGCAGATAGTGCTGCTCGTGATCCTGCTGGCGGCCATCGCGGACTTCCTCATCGGGTCCATCATCGGGCCCAAGGGGGACGTCGAAATCGCTCAGGGCTTCGTGGGTTACAGTAGTAAGTATGAGTCAAATCATATCTTATGGCTTATGGTAAGATGGGAGATACTAGGTAATGCCGGTATCCTGTGGTAACCTACGGATCCGAAACGTGGTCGCTCACTATGGGCCTTATAAGAAAGCTCAGAGTCGCTCAGCGGGCGATGGAGCGAGCATAGCTATGCTCGGAGTGTCTCTACGAGATCAAATCAGGAATGAGGAGATCCGTAGAAGAACTAGAGTCACCGACATAGCTCAGCGTGTCGCGAAGCTGAAGTGGCGATGGGCGGGGCGCATAATGCGGAGAACCGATGGGCGCTGGGGTCTTAAGGTGCTGGAATGGCGACCCCGCACCGGAAAGCGCAGCGTCGGTAGACCCCCTACGAGGTGGACAGACGACCTCAAAAAGGTCGCAGGGAGCCACTGGATCCAGGCGGCGCAAGATCGTGTGGTGTGGCGATCACATGAAGAGGCCTATGTCCAGCAGTGGACGTCCATCGGCTGACGAAGATCCGGCTGAGTAGAATATACCACCCTGATTTCTTAACGATGTGTCGTAAAAGGCGACTAAGCTAAGTTGATCCGCCGTGTGGTATCCGGTTGAGTAGAATAGACCACCTTCTTACCGAGTCGTAAAATAAGAGTAAGGTCGTAAAAGACGTAGCCAAATCATGTGACATGTTTGTAACATGTTGTACCGACCCTACTTCGAGTGGATTAAGGGCATGAGGATGATGATAGCATATCTTGACTGCAGTCATCTACGCAGCAAGCTGCAATGATTAATTAGTCCATCAAAAAAATTTTAAAAAATAATTTAAAAAAAAATGGCCGCCGAATTTCTTGCTGGTTCTTAAGACTCGGTAGGAGCAAACTTTCGAATCAGCGGTAGCTTCTTAAAAACATTTGACTATCAAAAAGTACTGAAAACAGTCTACTTGAAGAAAGAATATTTTGAGTATGAGTTTGAATGATGTATGATGTTCCAGTGGAAGTCCTGAGGAACAACATGGGTTCTGACTACAGGAAATTCGAAGGTGTCGAGCACAACTTTTTCTCAGTGTTCTCCATATTCTTCCCCGCTGCCACGGGAATACTGGCCGGTGCCAATATATCTGGGGATTTGAAGGTACTTGCTTCATTTTTTTATATTAAACCTAAGCGTACTTAAAACTTTAAAAAGAGACTAAGTTAGCTAGGTTTTGGTTATTTTGAAATATTCATTCTTTAGTTTTTAATGGGGTTGGAATATTTTTCTAGTGCTTTTTAGTACTGTGTTCTTAGACAGTATTGGGCTCTGACTTGTCAGGTACAGTTTATGTTTATATTCTTGTCCCCCCCTTGTTGTATCTGTTCCTATCCCACATAACACTTTCCTAATGATAAGGGAAAAAAAATCAGTGCTATTGCTTCCCGCTTCTCCATATATTAGAGTGCTTTATATATATCCTCGTACCGATCTTTCTGTTCCTCTCTCGCATAACACTTTCCTAGTGAGTGAAAGGGAAATAGATGCCGTTAGTGCTACTCCAGCGCTTTCTTTTTAGTTTGCTTTCTACATCCTTGTACCCATCTTTCTGTTTCTTTTCCGCATAACAATTTTCTTAATAAGTGAAAGGGATAGAGATATACCAATTCTAGTCTCGCGCTGTCGTCATTAATTAAAGTGCTTTCCACTGCCTTGTGGATCTTTGTGTTCCTTTTCTGCATCAATAACACTTTACTGACGAGTAAAAGGACAAAACATGCCATCAGTGCTAATCCCGCGCCACTTTTGTAGATTAGAGTTCTTTCCACATTCTTGTCCGTATATACATATGTGTTCCTTTCCTTCATAAACCTTTCCGAATGAGTGAAAGGGATAGCGATAGATCAATGCTAGTCCCGCGCCGCCTGAATTAATTAAAGTTCTTACCACATCCTTGTACCGATCTGTGTGTTCCTCTCCCACATACCACTTTGCCTAATGAGTGAATGGGATAGAGATAGGTCAGTTCTACTTCCGCGTCGCTTCTATGAGATGAATGCGAATGTGGCTGCGAAAAAAAAGACTCGTGGTCGCAACAGTAAAACGGGCTAGAACTGTTTTTGCCCACAACCAATATTCCATACTCTCATGTTATCTACATAATAAGATAAATAGGAAACTTAATTTATTTCCTTTAAATACTCATATCTGCAAAGCAAAACTAAAACAATATTTAATGTCAATTACTTATGATGATGTTGAAGATTTGTTGAAACGTGTGATATAAAAATACTTGTATATATAAAAACACAATACTAGCTCATACTTCTACACACACATACATAGACACACGCACATACACACACGCACACACACACACGTACACACTCATTCTTCTCAGTCTTGCAAGTTTTATTTCATTCTTCTTTTGTTAATTTTTATTACTTAATTTTTAGTATGGATATTGTTATGGAGAATGGGGCCTTGTGACACAGGTGTTGTTACGATTAAAAGAAGGTCCCAACCTTGATATTGTAATTGTTTTGAATAAATTCACGCGCGCGACGCGACGCGACCGGCCGGATCAACGACTTTTATGCATTCGATTGCTGACAGAGCGGCCGACCGCTAGAGTGACGTTTCGTATACGATAACGACAGGCCGCATGCGCCTGTATACGACATTCTTTTATAACACACGTGTAATTTGGCGTTTTCGGGTGTTATTCTCAGTAGTGACACGACTTTATTGACATTTGAGACTGATATAAGTATTTAGTGACGCGTTTAACCAGTGAAGCGTTTGAGAAGACGAGACCGTCCACGGTTTTAGTGCGCGTTGGGTTACTATTCACCGATATAGGGACGATTCAATAACGTGTGACCTTACGAAGGTTGTGTGCACACCGGGTGTTATTCAGTCGATATAGTGTATACTCAGGGAGAAACAGACATTACGTGTCCGTGGAAGACTGCAGAGGCGAGCCAACGATTTCGGAAATCGGCCAAGTACATACAAGCACACATACACACGTACACATATACACGCAGTGACTCATGAGGCCGGACCACATACAGCTGACGGCCGCATAAGGTAGGTTGAGACGACAGGCCCAGGTCTCGGAGGTTGTTTCATCCGTCCGCACGTTTGCGCGGAACAGTAATCCTTATGTATTTAACGAAAAATAAATAAATAATAATTATTATTAATGCGATGGTATTCCGCCGCTCCAGGACCCCCAGAAGTCGATCCCGAAGGGCACACTGCTTGCTATCCTGCTGACGACGATTTCGTATGTGATGATTGCGGTGGTTGCTGGCTGGACCGTGCTGCGAGACGCATCTGGGGAGGTGGCGGACGTGGCCGCTGGCGAAGTGGCCCGATGCCGGCTCAACGGGACCTGCGAGTACGGCCTGCACCACAGCAACGACGTCAGTGCTGCCCCATATATTTTCTATTATCATACTGGCCTGTTGGAGCTGTGGGTAGTGACCCTGCCTTCAACTCCGCGGGTCGCGGGTTCGGTTCCCGCCGAGGGCCAACATTTTCTATAAACAAATTGTTGGTTCTTCGAGCCTGGGTGTGTATTTGTATTTAAGTATGTATTTAAATATATGTAGTATATATATCGACCAGTTGTCCGTCACCCATAACACAAGTATTAAGTTACTTACTTTGGGGACTGACTACCGTGTGTGTAAATGTCCCATATATATTATAAACTAGCTGTGCCGAAGTGTTGAAATTTTAACGTAAAAATATTTATAGTGAGTTAACCATAAGAGGTAGAGACATGCTGTTGCGGACTTTTTTGTAGTATTTTTGTAGATGTACAATTCTCTGATACATTACTTTAGTGCCTCTCTGTTTGTTTTACGCTTCACATGCGACTAAAGACTCAGGCCAGTTTTTTAAAACCGCGGGAATTGTGTTGAAGAGGCTTCAACACAATTCCTTTCGGAAGAAATGCACTACCTTTAAGTTAAAATTTTGAGAAAATCAATCACATAGCAACAGCTTTTGGGGACTTTGTTTTATAATAAGTAAAAATGCAAAAGTCTGACTGCCTGTTTGTCTGAATGCCTGCTTTTGGTCTATATGTTACGCTTTCACAGCTAATCCGCTGGAGGACTGTGGATGAAATTTGATATAATTTAAGCAATCCATACAGCTGTCAAAGCCTAGTGGTTAGACCGTGCGACTCTTACGAGGGGAACACAAGTTCAAACCCCGGCAGGCACCAATGAGTTTTTCTATTAAAACTCACGTGTCTAATAGATAATTGCAATTTATCACTCGCTTTTCGGTGAAGGAAAACATAGTGAGGAAACCTGCATATCTCTAGTTCTCTAGAGATATGTGTAACCTACCAATCCGCATTGAAACAGCGTAGTAGGTCTTAGCTCCAACCCTTCTCTCCAGAAAGGGAGAGAGGAGGCCTATTCCCAGCAGTGGGATTGTAATAGGCCGCCGCTTTACCGAAAGTTCTATCCTATATGCAACTCCATATATTAGCTTTGATTGTGCTAAATTTCATTAATTTTGGTCCTATCGGTTTAGCTGTGAAAACGTAATGGACATGTTATTTTTTTTTCAATAAAACTTATGTATGTATTTATTATTTACATACTGACAGAATATCGAATTTATAATATAGAATAGATGTGTGTCGATGGCAGGTTATCCGCCTGGTGTCAGGGTTTGGACCGCTGATTTACGGCGGATGTTTTGCCGCCACTTTATCTTCAGCTCTCGCTTCGCTCGTTTCAGCGCCTAAAGTTTTTCAGGTAATATTTAGGTTATCAAACAAACAAATAAAAAACAAACAAATACACTTTTTTGCACAAATAAAAAAAACTTAAAGATATATAAAAACACATATTTCACGTACACGATATATAAAAAGGGAAAGTAAACAGGAGGTAGATGTGTACGAAATAAGTCATATATCAATGTATACAATATATATACATATAAACAAATACAATATATAAAAGTGATATATATTATAAAAGTGATATATATTGTAAAATAATGTAGTATTTTACTTTTTCTTTAATGTAGCATACTGAGAATAAGTTATCTTAATGTATCAGAGACTGAATATACTCACGTAGTCAGGTTAGTTGTAGCTAGGTTAAAAATCCATCTACTTCCTGACAGTTAACGCCGCAATAGTCCACCAAAAATCGTTAAAGAATAATCCTGCATAGTATCCTGTTAAGTATCGGGAAATCTCGACTAGTTAGGTCCATTTGGGTTCCAAAAGTTCCCACCTCTATAATCTTTTGAAGAGAGCTGATAAGCAAGCTCACATCTTTAAGCAGAGTGAGCAATGGGGAACTAATTTTAGTGAACTATTTTAAACTAAAGCCTGGAAGAGATCACTATTCAGTGATAAGGCCGCCCTTTGTACATATACATAAGGTTTACTTTAAGTGATTGTATGTTTTTGTATTTTTTATGTTTTGTGCAATAAAGTTTATATCTATCTATCTATATCTAACTAAACTAATAAAAAGTTCCGCTTTCTTTTCGTACCATGAAGTGTGAATTGCATTGGGGTCGTAATGTTTGAAAAAGATAACGTTATATGAACGTTAAATAACTCTGTCCCTTTTATTCACATGTTTGTAGGACGCATTCCCAACGCTCATTCGGCATCGACCTAAAGAGTGCGTCTTTAAGACGTCATGGTATGAAAAAGCCAAACAATTTCGTTCAATTAAGTCGCAATAAGAGTTCATGGTAGGACTGCAGGTGTGGTGTAGTAACCGCCATGTTGTATCTAATGTTGTTCGACAATGAATAATTATTTTCCAGGCGCTTTGCCAGGACAAACTTTACCCCTACCTGGACTTCTTCGCGAAAGGCTACGGTGCTAACAACGAACCCGTTCGGGGATACGCCCTGACTTTCGTCATCGCGATATCTTTCATACTTATGGGTGAGATTTAATAATATTGTAAGTTGTAAGTTCGTCTTTATGATATTCAAAAGTAATAGTAAAATTATTTTGCTATACGAAATATATATAATGCTAAATGTAGAGTGGACTATTCGTTTTCATACCTGAAACATGCAGCATTCGTTAAAACATATGCACAAACCTCCACCACCACAATACACAAGTAATACACGCGTTCACTATCACAAACTCAACAATCGTTTCGCCACGCAACCAAAGCATTATCAGGCGATAGACTTCACAACAAAATCGGAAAGCGACGCATTACCCCAAACTTGCATAGCTATATACTAATCGTTTAACCCCCACCATTTATTTTGCCTCTGAACATTGGTAACAAGCTTGAGCTAGAAACATTTATTTGATCTATAAGTTATTTATATATAATATATAAATATTCTATAAATTATTTATGATATTCCAAAGGCCACGACTGAAAATTACACTGTGCAAATTTAGAAGTTCGTAGGTTAGGTGCTGTGATGGCCCAGCGGTGAGACCGTGGGACTCTTTCGAGGGGAACACGAGTTCAAACCCGGGCAGGCACCAATGAGTTTTTCTATTAAACCTCATGTGTCTAATTGATAATTGCAATTAATCACACGCTTTTCGGTGAAGGAAAACATCGTGAGGAAACCTGCATATTTCTAGAGAATTCTGGAGATATGTGTAACCTACCAATCCGCATTGGAGCAGCGTGGTAGGACTTAGCTCCAACCCTTCTCTCCAGAAACGGAGAGAGGAGGCCTATTCCCAGCAGTGGGATTATAACAGGCCGCTACTTTACTAGGTTAGGTGCCTGTTTGCGAAATATCACAGGAGGAACATATAAATGATTTAAATTTCAATTTCAGGTGGTTTGAACCAAATAGCGCCGCTGATCTCGAACTTCTTTCTGGCTGCATACGCTCTTATAAACTTCGCGACCTTCCACGCGAGTCTGGCGCGTCCCGTTGGCTGGAGACCTACTTTTAGAGTAACAAATATTTTGTTTTAGAGAAATCTATCCATGGAATCGATATTCTGAATTATATTTTATATATTTTTAGCAATTTGATTTTTGTGCATAAAAATATACATAATTATAAAAAGATTGGCGACGTATATAATAGACAAAGTAGGAACCGACATAGCTTGCGGCTCCTGCTTTGCGCCTTGTAAGAGTACGTAAGTCGTTTGTGGGTTTGGGTATAAGATTCTATAACAAAATTCCACAATTAATTTTAACTTTGCCATTACAGCAATTTAAAAATACTGTTAAAAAGAGGCCGATACAGAAAGCCTATTATACCGTGGAGGCTTACATTGATGATAAGAATGCGTGGATATAGCTATGACAAAATGTATTTAGTATTAAGAATCTTCTTTTTTAAAAGAGCTCCACCGAGTTTCTTGCTGGCTCTTCTCGGTAGGACGGCTTTCCGAACCAGCAATAGAGTCGACGATTCAAAAGCACTTGTTTACAAGTTTATTTGAATAAAGAATATTTTGAATTTGAATTAAGATATTTTAATATAAACCAGTTGGTGTTTGTCGTTTGCACATTGTCGTTTGACATAAACTTGAATATACTAAAATAAATATTACAGTTAAAGTGATGTCATATGCCGTGTGGTATCCGGTTAAGTAGAATAGACCACCTTACCGAGGGGTCGTAAAATACGACTAAGGTAAGTTGACGTCAGGCAGGCGGCCGGTCGTAAAATACGTAGCCAAATCATGTGACAACAAGTTTGTAACATGTTGAGCCGACCCCACTCAGAGTGGGATAAGGGCAGGAGGATGATGATGAGTTAAAGCGATGTCATACATTTGACCGCAAAAACAATTTTAATAAACATTTAGAAAGCTAAAGTGGCTAAATCTTTGAGATTTTGTCGTGGAGTCTATCTCCTGATGATGCTTCGGTTGCGGGGCGAAACGATTGTTGAGTTTGTGATAGTGAACGTGTGTAGTGCTTGTGTATTGTGGTGGAAGTGGTGGAGGTTTGTGCATGTGTTTTTACGAATCCTGCACGTATCGGGTATGAAAATACTGATAGTCCACTATACATTAAACACTATATATATTTTCTATTTACTGTATCGCGGATTATAGCAAAATAATTTTATTATTACTTTTGTATTATGGATCTCCGCAAAGTAACGCCTAATTCTATAAATTATTTGGCTAAATCTTTGCTAAGGTGTTAGAATAGCGACATCGCATGGAAAATAAATCCCCTTCGAGGCGGCTTGGTGACCTCACAAGGTCGGTCGCTGGGAGCCGCTGGATCAAAGCGGTGCATCATCATGTGGTGTGGAGATCCCGTGAAAAGAACTATGTCCAGCAGTGGACATCCATCGGTTGAAGGAGATATTCAAAAAGTAGAGTCAAGAGGTCTCGGTCAGTTTTGTAATCAATCAAAACAGCTTCTATCGTTATTCTCCCGAATTTTCGAAAACACGAAAAAACGAAGACCATTAACCGAAATAATAGCCACAAAAATCGTTGACTCAAAATCACACATGACCACGTGATATCAAGTTGTGATAGCCTAGCGGTGAGACCGTGCGACTCTGTAGCGACGACATGGGTTCATACCCCGGGCAGGCACCAATGAGTTTTTCTATTAAAACTCATGTGTCTAATTGATAATTGCAATTTATCACACGCTTTTCGGTGAAGGAAAACATCGTGAGGAAACCTGCATATCTCTAGAGAATTCTGGGGATATGTGTAACCTACCAATCTGCATTGGTAGGTCTTAGCTCCAACCCTTCTCTCCAGAAACGGAGAGAGGAGGCCTTAGCCCAGCAGTGGGCATAGTAACAGGCTGTTACTTACGTGATATCACGAGCAAGGTCTAAATATTTTGGCAACTTTCCCTTTTTTTTTGCTTTCATGAGGCTATCGATAAGTTGGATAGTGACACAAAAAGTAATAATAAAATTATTTTGCTATAACCCGCGAGACAGTAAATAGAAAATATATATAGTGTTTAATGTATAGTGGACTATCAGTATTTTCATACCCGATCGCAAAGCTTTGCGATTTTGTCGTGGAGTCTATCTCCTGATGATGCTTCGGTTGCGGGGCGAAACGATTGTTGAGTTTGTGATAGTGAACCTGTGTAGTGCTTGTGTATTGTGGTGGAAGTGGTGGAGGTTTGTGCATGTGTTTTTACGAATCATGCACGTATCGAGTATGAAAATACTGATAGTCCACTATACATTAAACACTATATATATTTTCTATTTACTGTATCGCGGATTATAGCAAAATAATATTATTATTACTTTTTGTATTATGGATCTCCGCAAAGTAACGCCTAATTCTATAAATTGGATAGTGACATCAGCAATAATTGTCTGACGCGCTAACCGATCTACTATCACTATATCATGTTTATTGGTATATATTTATTGGTAGCAATATCTGGTCAGTGATTATCGGTCCCAATATAGCAGTCCGATACCACTGTATCGGATTGTTTTTGTAGTAAGGCCCTTTTTATTAAATGATTTATAGAAGCAGGCATTACTTTGCGGAATTCCATATTACAAGCAATATAACAGAACTAACTACTTTGCTATAATCCGCACGGGTTAAGCGAACGCATGCAAAGCCAATGTGTATGAAGCAGGCAAAATCTACGTACCTTATACATGCAGGACAAGCCACCACATGCATTCGGTGCGAAACGATCGTCGAGATTGTGGTGGTGGGTGTGTGTGCTGCTTGTGTGCGTTGTTGCTGGTGAATTGCGCCTTGGGGTGCATGTGGTGGCTTGTCCTGCATGTATAAGGTGCGTAGATTTTGCCTGCTTCATACACATTAGCTTTGCATGCATTCGCTTAACCCGTGCGGATTATAGCAAAGTAGTTAGTTCTGTTATATTGCCCTTTTTATTATTGCTATAACAGTGCAGTGGACGTCCATCTTGAAAATGATAATATAATAGTAATGTTTAAATGGCCTTTTTCCAGTTGTACAACATGTGGTTGTCACTGGTGGGCGCCATAGTGTGCGTCGCCATCATGTTCGTGATATCATGGGGCACGGCGCTGCTCACCATAGCGTGCCTGCTGGCGCTGTACCTCCTCGTCTCGTACCGGAAACCAGGTACGTTGGTTTATTATCTAAATGAATTAAAAAGACAATGTGATACTAGTGTTAACCCCGACATCGTTTTCGTAAGCTTTAGTGCTAAAATAGGCTGAATTACACGCTATATTGAAAAATCATTTTTTGATTGATGATTTATTTATTTTTGTAGGACCAACAACGACGATTTTAAATACTAGTACTATCAAAAGTGGTTATTACATTCTATTTAATTAAAATCTATTGTTGAACAATTATACGCATATGTATACAAACACATATACATTACATACACGCACACACACATAAACCCACACACACACACACACACGCACATACACATAAACCCACAACACACGCACACACACACGCAAACTCATATTCATATATATAAATATAACGCAGTATATAAAGACCTTTTCATAAAATTTTGGGCGTAAGATGTAAAAAGATGAAAGATGCAAGATCTTCTAAAAGATTTAATAAAAGTGGGACTATGGACTTCTGATATGTTAAAAGCTGATTTTTGCAGTATGACTGATTTTTGTTGCATCGATAACAGCACAGATAAGCGCAAATACAATAGTTTTGGAATAAATAATTAATCGATATATAAAAGACAATTAACTTTAACTTTATTTATTTTATTCATCATTTAAAAATTCCAAAAATAACGCATTTGAACGGTTAAAGATTATTTTATATTTTACATTTGTACCCAATTTCATAGTATCCTTATATATGCCTTAACAAAAAACAAACAGACAGAGATAGACAGATTTTATCATCATCAACATTTTTATGTATCTTTAACTTGCAGACTTGATTTCGTATTCAGTTTTGTTATAATTATATAATACCGGGAAACTCGTTTCATTAAAAAGCTGCCTTTGTTCCATCTGTTTATGATTTAACGGCAATAATTTTTCTTTGAATTGCAGACGTGAACTGGGGTTCCACGACCCAAGCTCAGACCTATAAGGCAGCGTTGTCCGGAGTGCACCAGCTCAATATGGTGACGGATCATGTTAAAAACTACAGGTGATTTTGATATACTGTCTATTATTCAAACGCTAGATAATACTTGTTTTGAATAAAATGACGCGCGCGACGCGACGCGACCGGCCGGATCAACGACCTTTATGTATTCGATTGCCGACGCGAGCGGCCGACAGTTAGTGATGTTTCGAATACGATAAGGACAGGCCGCGTGCGCCTGTATACTGCATTCTTTTATAACTCACACGTGTAATTTTGCGTTTCGGGTGTTATTCTCAGTAGTGACACGACTTTATTGACATTTGAGACTGATATAAGTATTTAGTGACGCGTTTAACCAGTGAAGCGTTTGAGAAGACGCGACCGTTCACGGTTTTAGTGCGCGTTGGGTTACTATTCCCAGATATAGGGACGATTCAATAACGTGTGACCTTACGAAGGTTGTGTGCACACCGGGTGTTATTTAGCCGATATAGTGAAGTGTATACTCAGGGAGAAACAGACATTACGTGTCCGTGGAAGATTGCAGAGGTGAGCCAACGGTTTCGGGAATCTGCCAAGTACATACAAGCACACAAACACACGTACACATATACACGCAGTGACTCATGAGGCACGTTTGCGCGGAAACGTTATTGCGACACATTTAGTAAAATTTGTAAAAAAATTAGCTATTTCCTAAATTGTTATCAGTTTCAAAAGTAATAATAAAATTATTTTGCTGTAATCCGCGATACAGTAAATAGAAAATATATAGTGTTAAATGTATAGTGGACTATCCGTTTTTTCATACCCGATACATGCAGGATTCGTAAAAACTCATGCACAAACCTCCACCACTGCCACCACAATACACAAGCACTACACACGTTCACTATCACAAACTTAACAATCGTTTCGCCCCGCAACCGAAGCATCATCAGGAGATAGACTCCGCGACAAAATCGCAAAGTTTTCAGTTTGTTGCAAGCTGTGATAGCCCAGCGGTGAGACCGTGCGACTATCTAGAGACGATCATGAGTTCAAACCGGGCAGGCACCACTGAGTTTTTTTATTAAAACTCATGTGTCTAATTGATAATTGCAATTAATCACACACTTTTCAGTGAAGGAAAACATCGTGAGGTAACCTGCATATCTCTAGAGAATTCTGGAGATATGTGTAACCTACCAATCCGCATTGGAGCAGCGTGGTAGGTGTTGGCTCCAACCCTTCTCTCCAGAAGTGGGATAGTAACAGGCCGTTCATTACTTTTATGTTAACTGGCCCGTTTATGCAGTTCGCAGTAACCCTTCAGCTCCGTCGGTCGTGGGTTGAATGAATGAATGTGTAAAGCCAAATTTTAGTGATAGTGATGGAGTTGCGTTTGCCGTGTGGTATTCGGCAGAATAGAATAGACCACCCTCCCTTCTTACCGAGGTGTCCTAACAGGCGACTAAGGTATGTGCCGTGCGGTATCCGGCTGCATAGAATAGACCACCTTCATTTCTTACCGAGGTGTCGTAAGAGGTCACTAAGGTATGTGCCGTGTGGTATCCGGCTGCATAGAATAGACCACCTTCATTTCTTACCGAGGTGTCGTAAGAGGCCACTACGGTATGTGCCGTGTGGTACCCGGCTGCATAGAATATACCACCCTCATTTCTTACCGAGGTGTCGTAAAAGGTGACTAAGGTAAGTTGACGTCAGGCAGATGGCCGGTCGTAAAATACGTAGCCAAATCATGTGACAACATGTTTATAACATGTTGTGCCGACCCTACTTAGAGTGGGATAAGGGCAGGGGAATGATGATGATGAGGGATTGAGTTGCGTACAGCCGAATTCTTTATATATATATGGGACTAGCAGTTTCTAATCTTCATATCATTGCGATCTCTTGACGATGCTTCCTACCATATTATCCATTAGAAAAAAATTGTTATACATTTTTATATCATATATACATTACACTGACCTATTGGCGTAGTGGGTATTGAGCCTGCCTTCAGCTCCGCCGGTCGCGAGTTCGATTCCCGCCGAGAGCCGACATTTTCTATAAACAATTTGTTGGTTCTTCGAGCCTGGGTGTGTATTTGTATTTAAAATTATATATGTAGTATATCTACCAGCTGTCCGTCACCCATAACAAAAGTATTATGTTACTTAATTTGGGGACGGATGACCGTCTGTGTAAGTGTCTCACATATTTATATTATATTTATTTATTTATTTATAAAGTTAATAAGTACTGTTAAAGAATGTTCAGAAGTGAGTATTAATGAATCCTCAATCTATAATTTAACTCGCACTTCCTTATTCGCAATTAATACAACCCAAACCACGCGTCACATCACACAAGATGGCTCCTTGAATTCAAATTCAAATTCAAATTCAAAATATTCTTTATTCAAGTAAACTTGTAAACAAGTGCTTTTGAATCGCCAACTTTACTGCTGGATCGGAAAGTTGTTCCTACCGAGAAGAACCAGCAAGGAACTCGGTGGTTGCTCTTTTTAAAATATAAATCTTAAAACTAGTTACATTTATTTATTGCTGTCTTGTTCAGGGTAGAAATGCACGTATATCCACACATCCTTATCATCTAAGTAATCTTGAACAGTATAGTAGGCTTTCTGTATTAGCCTCTTTGTAACAGTGTTTTTAAACTGCTGTAATGGCATGGCCAAAATTGATTTCGAAATTTTATTATAGAATCTTATACACTACTATACTTGTTATTCCGTCTCCATCGGAACCACTATTGTTAGGCGTTGCCTTGACAACGCCATCGGTTATGTTCGTTATTCATCGGCTGCACTCGTAATACGAACGATAGCAGCGACCTCTTGTAATTACCCTTTACAGTACATGCATTATTTTGATTTAATATTAATGAACAGATAAAATGTCTCTATATTGTAACAAACTAAACGTTGTTGCAGGCCACAGATACTAGTGCTGACCGGCTTCCCGGGCGAACGTCCAATGCTGACTGATTTCACGTACTTGCTGACCAAAGGGCTGTCTCTGATGCTTTGCGGACATATCGTTCAAGTATGCTATTCAAATATTTATTTTATTTATTCATTTCTTATTATCTATAACAATGTTTTTACTCCTTTTATAACAATATTAGTTGACCCGGCAAACTTTGTTTTGCCATGTTAAACTTTGATAGGTTGATTTTAGATGGCGCTTTTGAATGTCATCCTATTCCTGTAGAATTAACAGGATTTTGATAGGCTATATGTTACTCCGGTGTATAAGGAATAATTGTGCCTAATTTCGTCGATATTGTTTTAGCGGATTCGTCGTGAAAGAGTAACAAACATCCATCCATACTCACAAACATTCGCATTTATAATATAAGTAAGATGAGATAACAGCTTTTTGCGACTTTGTTTTAATTATTATTAATTTAGTATAGATTTAGTATATATAGAATTAGTATAGATTAGTTATTGTGAGTGAACCATAAGACGTAGAAGCATGCTGTCGTGGACTTTTTCGCAGAATTTTTGTAGATCTACAGTTCCCTAATACATTACTTTCATGTATCTCTGTTGGTATACACGGCGCACGCGATTAAAGCCCCCATCAGGCGCGTTTTTTTGAACTGCGCGACCTCTTCAATACAATTTACATAACACTATAATGTACTACTTACCTAGACTTTTCCGGAAGAATTGCATTATCTTTAAGTCATCATCCTCCTGCCCTTATCCCACTCTATGTCAGGTCGGCACAACATGTAGAAAACATGCTCTCATATGACTTGGCTACGTATTTTACGACCGGCCGCCTGCCTGACGTCAACTTACCTTAGTCGCCTTTTACGACACCTCGGTAAGAAATGAGGGTGCCGGATACCACACGGCATAATTGCATTATCTTTAAGTAAAAACCGTAAAAAATCCGTTCAATAGATTTTGAGAATCGAACACATAGACGGACAGCTTTTGGGGGACTTTGTTTTATAATAAGTATAGATTTATAATATATATAAGTATGGATAAGTGAATAAAATATATAAATAAATGGATAGGAAACCGAAAGACTGGAATTTTTTAAATATTTCTTCGTCTAGGATGTCCATCTTCGATCCGTGCTTGATATATAGAAAAAAATAGTATATCTGTGAACCGGCAATATATCCTATCTCTAATTTTAAGCTAAATTACTTTTTACGGCATTGGGTGCTACTGCCCATCATTTATCATATCAACATGTATAATCTACAAGAAAATTTGTAAATAAATAAACATTTAAAGTCACCTGTTTTTTTATTTCATAAAAATGATTGCGATTGTATTAATAATCATGTTTTTCTTCTCACTGAAAAGTTGACAAAAATAAGATAGAACAATTTGCCAGTTCACAGTCGATATCCTGAAATGAATATGCCGTTTGTTTTCCAGAGTCCAGTTAACCATCGCACGCGAGAGGCTTTGACCAACCGCGCGTACCACTGGTTTCTTAAGAGGAAGATAAAGGCGTTCTATTCGATCGTCGATGACGTCAGCTTCAAAGATGGCGCCAGCGCATTGATTCAGGTATTGTTTTGAATAAAATGACGCGCCCGCCGGAGACGCGACCGGCGAAATCAAGGACGTTTATGCATTCGATTGCTGACAGAGCGGCCGACCGCTAGTTACACTTCAAACACGATAGGGACAGACCGCGTGCGCCTGTACACGGCATTCCTTTATAACGCACACGTGTAATTTTGCGTTTCGGGTGTTATTCTCAGATTTAGTGACGCGTTTAATCAGTGAAGTGTTTGATAAGACGCGACCGTCCACGGTTTTGGTGCGCGTTGGGTATTATCCCCCGATATAGGGACGACTAAATAACGTGTGACCTTACGAAGGTCGTGTGCACACCGGGTGTTATTCAGCCGATATAGTGAAGTGTATACTCAGGGAGAAACAGACATTACGTGTCCGTGGAAGAGTGCAGAGGCGAGTCAACGGTATCGGGAATCGGCCAAGTATATACAAGCACACACACACACGTACATATATACACGCAGTGACTCACGAGGCCGGACCACATACAGCTAACGGCCGCATAAGTTAGGTTGAAACGCCGGGACGTCGGGCCCAGGTCCCGGAGGTTGTTTCATCCGTCCGCACGTTTCCGCGGAACAGGTATATTTTTATTTTTAACTAGCGGTGCCAGCGGCTGCGCCCGCGTGGAAATTAGCGTGTCCCAATTTTTTTCTGTAATTCAATTTTTAAACATAAAAGTAGTTGTTGTGAGTTAACCATAAGAGATAGAGACATGCTATCGCGGACTTTTTTGTAGTATCTTTATAGATCCACAATTCTCTAGTACATTTTTTTAGCGTATCACTGCTGGTGTACGCAGCGCACGCGACTAAAGCTCCCAGCAAGCAAGTTTTTTAACAACTGCGTGATCTCTTCAACACAATTTACATAATACTGATATGTACTATTTACCTAAACCGTCTGGAAGTATTGCACTATCTTTTGGTGAAAACCGTACAAAAATCGGTTCAGTAGATTTTGAGAAAATCGATTACATGCAGACAGACAGCTTTTTGGGACTTTGTTTTATATTAAGTATAGATTATATCTGTGCACTGTCACTTCACATTCAACTTTAGTATTCAAAAGTCTAGTTAAAAAAGGTTTAAGCAATATTTCATGTTCCTAATGTTAACCTTAGAGGACTTTCCTTCTCTGGAACCAATCCTGGCAGCATCAGGTCATGCTTATCATAAACATGCATTGTCATCAGGATTGGACCAATACGTACCATTTCAGCCAATCGAACAGCGGGAAGCAGGTCAAATTTAATTTGCAAGATTTCACCTTAGCATATAGACACACAAGTCAAGCTAATTAAAAAAACCTTCAATTATATCTACGGCGTATCTGTGTCTACGGCTAGACCGCGCGAAAATCAGTCAATCACAACAGTTTTTCACGCGTAAATACTGAACCGTTTTGGATGAATTTATCCATTACTAAAAACTTAAACTGTCCTTGGAAATTGCACTATCGTTTAATAAAAACCGTACAAAAATCCGTTCAGTAGATTTTAATAAAATCATTCACATACAAACAGACAGCTTATGGGGGTTTTGTTTAATAATATGTGTAGATTTGGTTTTTTCTGTTAATGTAATATTAGGTGAGCGGCGTGGGCAAACTGAAGCCCAATATTCTGATGATGGGCTTCAAGGAGGACTGGAGGACGTGCAATCGCACCGAGCTGGCAGACTATGTAGACGTGATGCAGTAAGTTCATGGTTTCCTAGTACTAATGATGACCTGGTGGTCATAATGTTACGTACAATTTTTGAATTTAAACTAGAGCGGTGTTCATTATTAATGTATAGAAACCGGCTATACTCACGTCTTATTTTGTCGGGTGACCCTGACTAATTACAAGCCCATACGGGGCTCTTCTTCGTGAGCTCTGTATGCGACGTTATCGCGGTGGGAATGAGAAATTATATAAAGGCCAAATATTGGGTTAACCCATGGGCATTGGGATCTTGAGGTGTTTAAATGGTGACCAATGGAGAACGTAGTGTCAGTCCCCTACTAGGTGGACTGACAGCCTCAAAAAAGTCGCAGCAAGTTGGATACAACCGTGTGGTGTAGAGATTCCGTAAAGAGACCTATGATTCATCATCCTCTTGCCCTAATTCCACTTTAAGTGAGGTCGGCACAACATGTTACAAACATGTTACAAACATGTACAAACATGCCAAATCATGTGACAACATGTTACAAACATGTTGTCACATGATTTGGCTACGTATTTTACGACCGGCCGCCTGCCTAACGTCAACTTACCTTACTCGTATTTTACGACCCCTCAGTAAGAAAGAGGGTCGTCTATTCTACTCAACCGGATACCACACGTCAACTTACCTTAGTCGCCTTTTACGACACCTCAGTAAGAAATGAGGGTGGTCTATTCTACTCAGCCGGATACCACACGGCGAAGGAACCTATGATTATCAGTCCAAATTCGGTTGGCGAAGAACATGAAGTATAAGGAGAATTTTCCTGATATTCAAAGTTATCCTTAGAATGACAATATAAAACAAGATAATTTCATCATTTTATTTTTTATTTTATTTGTATTTGGGAAACACAGTACAAATTGAATATAAACATAGTTAATTTGTAATTTTGTATACTATTTATTTTCTATATCTATATCTTTATAAGATAAGCTTTTTATCCTAGTCTTTATATTCAAGGACCCTGAAAAATACATATTTATAAGAGATTACTTTATACAAACTTATTCAATATCTTAAATGACAAAGTTTTTCTGTCTGTCTGGACTGATATTGTTAAAATTTGGCACATCTAAAGCTTATAAAGCAAGTTCAAAAAAACAATAAAAGAAACTCATTAATAATTTTATAATGTTGAAGACTATGTTAATGATAAGAAAGCTTGGAACTAAATTGCGACCAGGTACGCACTAGATGATATTGTTATCTATGTTTGTTAACAATAGTAAATACAATATTGTAACATTTATTTTTGAAAAGAGTGACCGCCGAGTTTCTTGCTGGTTCTTCTCGGTTAGAGCACCTTACCGAACCAGTCGTAGCTTTATTTTAATTTTAATTTGGCGATTCAAAAGTGCTTGTAAAGGTCAATTTGAATAACTTATTTGAATATACTGACTTGACATAGACAAAAACCTCCGTTTTCTTTCGATAAAATTGAATATACTTATTGCATGATTGAGAATATTTAAACGCTTAATTTGGCGCGAACGAAGTCGCGGGTACCTTTAGTATACGTAAGTTTTGACTTTAGTTTTGTAGATTGTCCTTTTGGGGATGGCATATTTTCTACTATTATATGTTAAACCGGTGATCAGCTTTGATTGTGCCAAATTGCATTAAAAATTGGTGCTGAGGATTGAGCGATTTATAATGTATCTTTTTGGCGATGCGTAGAAACGTATCTTCAATGTGCGTTTTCTACCGCATCTTTCATGGAGAGTGTTCCAGTGATCTACACGACCTGATTCCTGCCGCTAAATGCCATAACCAGACTGGACGTCAGAGGTTAAAATATCATCCTCACCACCTGGATGCGTGGCGATCCACTACAGTGCGGTTTTCATATAATTTCTCTCGAACGATCTCCCTTCGGCAGCGTTTCCAGATCGGTACGACATAAGTGCCTTCAAAAAACGTGTTTTCGATCTCATTAAAGAACGGCAACACATCGCTCTGCGAGAGGTCGTGGGCGGTGGTGATTCTCTGAGGTGAACCGCATGCTCGTTTGCCTTCTTTTTCATTAAAAAATTATAATTCCTATTTAAAGCAAAGCCCTGGACTTGCACATGGCGCTAGCACTGCTGCGAGTTGAAGGTGGGTTATACATGAGTGACGCTCTGGATGATGACCTGCAGGCATATCTCAATGATACCAACGCGAGAGACCACTCGGCCCTGTCCCGTGAGTACCACGGCGGTTGAACCGATGCATGCTTAACTGCGATCTGAAACATGGACCTATAGCGGATTTCTTTTTGAAGTCAATATTTTTGACGCACTCTTGACTCAGGAGCACATTGGGACTAGACCAGCTGGTGAATCCGCGACGAGGCCGTTATAAAAGTGATATAACAGAACTAACTACTTTGCTATAATCCGCACGGGTTAAGTGAATGCATGCAAAGCCAATGTGTATGAGGCAGGCAAAATTTACGCACCTTATACATGCAGGACAAGCCACCACATGCACCCCCGAGGCGCATTCACCAGCAACAACGCACACACACACACACCACCACAATCTCGACGATCGTTTCGCCCCGAAACCGAAGCATCATCAGGAGGATAGGCTCCACGACAAAAATCGTAATGCGCCGCGCTACCCATACAAGCAGTCTTAAATAGTTCAACTCCCACCATTACCCTCCCCTCCGAACACATGTAGCAAAACGGAATTAGATACATTTGCTTGCTCGTTAATTAAGTGACCATAGTTATTTTTTATTATCCCAAGTTGCTCTAACGTATTGAGTCGGAGTCCCTTATCACAAGTGTGGAGAATATGAAATGAATGGTCATTAGGCACTTTATGACCGCTTTCCAGCAAATGTTTTGCAAAATTAGATTTTTTTTTATAAATTTTAGAAATTTATTTTAGACCTACATACGTAGGACAGACTGGCCGAAGTTTTGCGGTTCGATTCCGGGGACGTATGGCTGCGTTTAGGAATAATAAACCACAAAATTCTAATTTAACGGTTCCATATTTGACTTATCTACAGAAAGTAACAGCCTGTTACTGTGCCCACTGCTGGGCTAAGGCCTCCTCTCTCCGTTATTGGAGAGAAGGATTGGAGCTAAGAACTACCACGCTGCTCCAATGCGGATTGGTTGGTTACACATATAAACAGAATACTCTAGAGATATGCAGGTTTCCTCACGATGTTACCTTCACCGAAAAGCGTGTGATAAATTGCAATTATCAATTAGTTTTTATAATAGAAAAACTCATTGGTGCCTGCCCGGGGTTGTAACCTATGTCGTCTCTAGAGATTCGCACGGTCTCACCGCTAGGCTATCAAAGCTTTACTACAGAAAAGTTTAAATTAAATATAAGAAATATGCTTCAAAGTAAAGCATATTTCACGATTGAAGATTATTTGAACGATAAAATGACTGGATTTGAAAATCCTTTCAGCACAATAATGTAAAATTTAAAATGTTTAAAAGATTGACTGCCGAGTTTCTCGCTGGTTCTTCTCGGTAAGAGCGAAATACGGAACCAGTTCTAGCTTCATTAATCATATTCATCCTTGACGATTCAAAAGAGGTTACTTGAATGATTTTATATTAGTCCGGTATATGAACGTTAAGCGGTAAGGCTCTAAGTTAAAACATAGCCAAAAGGCAGACAGACATAAAACCAGACAGTCTGATAGTCTGGGTTGAAAATTCGTTATATATTTAAAATGGTTTTACCTTTTAGGTTCAATGGGTGACAGCTGCAAGGATTCAAAGTCTACTGAGAGCTTGACCACGCGGTCGAGAGGTAAGAAAAATTTGGAAATCACAAGCCTTTCTTCATTTAACTCTACATAATTTCTTCAACATCAGCCTCCTGTCCTTATCCAACTTTAAGTGGGGTCGGCATAACATGTTATAAACATGTTGTCACATGATTTAGCTACGTGTTTTGCGACCGACCGCCTGCCTGAATTCAAGTTACCATAGTCGTATTTTACGACCCCTCGATGAAAGAGGATTGTCTATTCTACTCAGCCGGATACCACACGGTGGGTCGACTTACCTTAGTCGCCTTTTACGACACCTCTTTTAGTTATGAGGGTGGTCTATTCTACTCAGCCGGATACCACACGGTGGGTCGACTTACCTTAGTCGCCTTTTACGACACCTCTTTTAGTTATGAGGGTGGTCTATTCTACTCAGCCGAATACCACACGGCGTGTCGACTTGCCTTAGTCGCTTTCTACGACACCTCGTTTAGTTATGAGGTTGGTCTATTCTACTCAGCTGAATACCACACGGCGGGTGACTTGTCTTAGTCGCCTTTTACGACATCTCGGTAAGAAATGAGGGTGGTCTATTCTACTCAGCCGGATACCACACGGTGGGTCGACTTACCTTAGTCGCCTTTTACGACACCTCTTTTAGTTATGAGGGTGGTCTATTCTACTCAGCCGAATACCACACGGCGTGTCGACTTACCTTAGTCGCTTTCTACGACACCTCGTTTTGTTATGAGGTTGGTCTATTCTACGCAGCTGAATACCACACGGCGGGTGACTTGCCTTAGTCGCCTTTTACGACATCTCTGTAAGAAATGAGGGTGATCTATTCTACTCAGCCGGATACCACACGGCGTTCTTATAATTCCTGATATTAATATAAATTATACAGTGTAAAGAATATAAAGGTGTTATGCAGTGATAATGTTTTAAAATAAAAATAAGATAGTTAACCTTATATTAAATTTTTTAGGTTTTAAATTTAAATATTTCTTTTCTGAAAGCAGCCAATAGCCATTAAAACTAAGAGCTGTGAAAGCCAAGTGATGAGACCGTGCAGCTCTTTCGAGGGGTCGCGGGTTCAAACCCGGGCAGGCACCAACGAGTTTTTCTGATAAAACCTATGTCTCTAATTGATAATTGCAATTTATCACACGCTTGTCGGCGTAGGAAAACATCGTGAGGAAACCTGCATTTATCTGAAGAATTCTGGAGATATGTGTAACCTACCAATCCTCATTGGAGCAGCGTGGTAGGTCTTAGCTCCAACTCTTCTTTTGAAAAGTGGAAAGAGGAGGCCTATGCCCAGCAGTGGGATAATGACAGGCCGTTACTTTACTTAACTTAGGCGATAACCAAAAGTCCTGCACGTCCAACGGTTATAATTACCATATTTATTTATTACCTTTTGCAGGCAGCAGTCTTTCGGACGTATCCGTGATATCCGGCGAGCTGCCGAGGATGTCTCCGGATTCCGCTACTCGTCAACGGAAACAGAACAAAGAAGGGTAACCTTGACATTGACCACATTCCCCCTAGCAGCAGTATTGTACCACAAGCGATACCAATCAGGTCTTTTTCATACAGTGTCCAACATCCAAGCAATAGATGTATTGACCCTCTCAGGACCTATTCCAACTGAGTGTCAGATTCTCCTTCCAGAACTTCTCTCAATTCTCTTCAGACCGACTAGGGGACTTTTTATAACATGTAATCATAAGGTCGCTGACCTCATGTTATAGCAAATCAAATCACATCTTTTTGTTTTGCATGAAACACAATAAATAATAATAAGATAAATAAGTTTGACGCAGAATGGCCATCATCAGAAATAGTAGTTGTCTTCATACTCTGTAGGCTGTGTTTGTGGGTGGGAAATTCAAAAGAAGAGTTGACAGCATTTATAATTATTTGTCTCTAAAAAAAGATTCACACAGTAACTTTAACAGAATTAATTAAAACAGTTGCAATAACGATTTGTTTTGTATAAATTCAAGCGCGCGCGCGCGGCGCGATCGGCCGGATCAACGACCTTCATGCATTCGTTCGACACCGGTTACGTCCGCCAGTTAGTGACGTTTTGGATTACGATAAGACAAGACGCGCGCACCTGTATACCACCTTATTGTAGAACGCACACGCGTAATTATGCGTTTTGGGTGTGGTTTATTGTTTATTGACTTTTGATATTGATATAAGTATTTAGTGACGCGTTTTAACCAGTGAAACGTGTGAGAAGACGCGACCGTCTGCGGTTTTAGTACGCGTTGGGAATAATGTTCCCCGATATGGGACGATTCAATAACGTGTGCCCTTACGAAGGTTGTGTGCACGCCGCGTGTTATTTGTGTTACTTAACCGCGTTGGTGAAGTGTATACTACGGGAGAAATAGACATTACGTGTCCGTGGAAGACTGCTGAGGCGAGCTAACGGGTTCGGGAATCGGCCAAGTACATACAAGCACACACACACACGTACACATATACACGCAGTGATTCATGAGGCCGGACCGCATACAGCTGACGGCCGCATAAGGTAGGTTGAGGCGCCGAGACGACGGGCCCAGGTCCCGGAGGTTGTTTCATCCGCCCGCACGTTTGTGCGGAACACGATTATTCGCCTGGATTTCCCAATCGATTTATCGAAGACGCGGTGCGCTGGCTCTTTTCATGCCGATCCCTTGTTAAAAGATGGCTGCCACAGTAACGACACTTAGTCTGACTGACATCCAAGGTCACTCAATTTAATATTTTAAATTGTTCGAGATATTTCGAACGACGTCAAGTTAATAAATAAAAGAGCAACATGTTTCGCTAAAAAATATAATGCAAAATTTAAAATTTTAGAGATGTTTATTATATATTGTAAAAGTAATTATAAATAATCAATCAGGGTTAGGATTTTTAAACGTTTACTGTATCAAACAACATCCAGCAATGGCTGGCTATAGCTGATATTGTACCTTTTTTTTACTTTTTGTTTTTTTTGCACGTCCACCGCCACCCTGCCTATTAGAATAAAGAACACTGATTAGATACAATATTACATAAAAATTACCCTTAACCAGATTGAAGCATATTCCTTTGCGGTAGGTGATCCTTAGTATGGTGGCATGGCTGACGTCACATCCGTTTCATTTTGGCGCAAGCATTACGCAGCTGTGATAGCCCAGCGGTGAGACCGTGCGACTCTTTCGAGGGGACCACGAGTTCAAACCCGGCTAGGCACCAATGAGTTTTTCTGTTAAAACTCATGTGTCTAATTGATAATTGCAATTTATCACACGCTTTTCGGTGAAGGAAAACATCGTGAGGAAACCTGCATATCTCTAGAGAATTCTGTTGATAAGTGTAACCTACCAATCCGCATTAGAGCAGCGTGGTAGGTCTTAGCTCCAACCCTTCTTTCCAGAAACGGAGAGAGGAGGCCTATGCCCAGCAGTGGGATGGTAACAGGCCGCTACTTTACTTTTACTTTTATTACTGAGGCCGCACAGTTTTGGCTTGGCTTGATTGGCAGAGCATACGTCGGTGCATTACAAGATACCGTGCGACTCACACAAGACTGCCATATCTTATGTTTCATTAGATGGATCGTCCAAAATCGTGGAAAATTAAATAATTTAAGTCTAGGTTTAATTTGAGCATACCCAAATGTTTCTCCAGCAAAACCTTGGGTGACGTGGTCCGCCGCATTGGCCTGGTGCAAAGAGCGCGGCGAGTTTCTTCTTTCACCTCTGTGGAGCAGTTCACCAAGAAGCATTCTGGCACCGTAGACGTGTGGTGGTTGTACGACGATGGTGGTATGTAACACATGCTTTGAACGCGTTGTTTAGTGTGCCGTCTTATTCCAGGAAGTGATTCCTGCAGGCTTACCATGAACTCTTATTGCGACTCAATTGAAGACATAAACGAAATCGTTTTGCTTTTTCATACCATGACGTCTTAAAGACTCTAAGTCGACCGTTCGGAATTCGTCCCAAGAACATGTGAGTAAAAGAGAAAGAGTTATCTATAGTTCATATAACGTTATTATTTTCAAACATTACGACCCCAATGCACGTTACGAATAGAAAGCGGTTCGCGATCGTCGTTTACGTCTTTAATTGAGTCGCAATAAGAGTTCATGATAGGCCTGCTGGTTATGAAAATTCGTTTACTTGTTTTACAAACTAAACTCCCAAGTCTAAACGTTGCTTTGCTGTATAAATTATTTCTAGTGTATATTATAAAAAAATTGACCAAAACATTTTTTTTGTTAAAAATGTATCACTAAAGGGGTTTTAAAAAATAGATATTAACCGGTTGTCAGACCTATAATATGCATATAAAATTTCATACAGACAGGTCAAGTCGTTTCGGAGGAGTACCATACTCATACGGGTGGTACGTGGTACATTGTGATACGGGATTTTAAACGTAAGGTTATAATGCGTGGATTAAAAAAAAATAAACAAGTACTGCAGCATAATTACCTACGTAATTTAAAAACGCTTACAAGATTGACTGCGGAGTCTCCTGATAGTTCTTTGCGGTAAGAACAACATTCGTAACCAACGGTGGCTTCATTATAAATTTACGATTCAAAAGTCCTTGTAGAAATGTTAATAAATAATATTTTGAATATGAATTGGAGTTGGAGGTAATCTATCCCGGTAACTGCGTTGAGTTGTGATAGCAATAGCCAATAGTGAGACCGTGCGACTCTAGACATGATCATGGTTTCAAACCCCGGGCAGGCATCAATGAGTTTTTCTCATAAAAATTAAGTTTGTAAATGATAATTGTAATTTATCACACGCTTTTCGGTGAAGGAAAATATCGTGAGGAAACCTGCATATCTCTAGAGAATTCTGGCGTTATGTGTTACCTACCAATCCGCATTGGAGCAGCGTGGTAGGTCTTAGCTCCAACCCTTCTCTCCAAATACGGAGAGATGAGACCTATGCCCAGCATTCGGGAAGAGACAGGCCGTTACTTTATTTTTACTTTTAATACCAGGTCTGACCCTGCTGTTGCCGTACATCCTGTCGACGCGGCGTGCCTGGGCTGCGTGTCCACTGCGCGTGTTCACGCTCGCCAACAAGCACACCGAGATGGAGATTGAGGAGCGGAAGTGAGTATCCTAGACACCCAGTAACCAGAAAGAGTAGGACTGGCAATCTTTAACAGTTACTTCTTATGGAGAACGAAAGAGGCCAGGGTATGGAGCCCCATGGATTGAATACGCGACTTGTTTATTTTGCTTTATTCCACAGCATTTATGCCATATTGAATAATGCTGTGGGGCAAAGCGGCCGATATAGAAAAGATTTTTGTTGCTCAAAAAAGAGCCACACCGGCTATCTATAATATGAAGCAACGTGAGTCCCTTCGCGAAAAGTTCTAAGAAATAGGCATACTGACTGTAGCATTACAATATATATATAGTAATATTCTATTTGTACGGAAAATATAGGTATTTATAAAACAAAATTTGATGTATATCATAGACATACGAGAGGTCACAAACAGCTTGCGATACCTGGGTCGCGACTCAGCAGAGTTAGCAACTCATTTGTTCGCTATTCGCTTCTATAATAACAATTCTCAATCCATTCTATACCAGTGTACAGAAAGATTCCAACTAAGTGTAAAAAATATGCTTACAAGTAAAGCATATTACAAAAATGAAGATTATTTGGCTGATAAGAAAGCCTGGATTTGAAAATCCTTTCAGCTTCATACAAGACAGCGGTTTAATAATGTATAATTGAAAATATTTAAAAGATTGACCGCTGAGTTTCCTGCTGGTTCTTCTCGGTAAGAGCAACATTCCGAACCAGTTTTAGCTTCATCATATTGATGCTTGACGATTCAAAAGGACCTGAAATGGGTTTATTTGAATAAAGATTATTTTGATTTGATTTGATTTGACTAAAGTCGCTCTACACTCGACTCCAGTATTAGCAACTCCATTTAAGCCGCAGAAAATAGAGCTAAATAGCGGAACATATTCCAAAAGAAAGTACTGCATAAATCAAGACCTTTAGCTTTGAGGATTACGACGGAGAAGGGGGAATGAGAATTAAAATAACAGTTTTTGGTATCGAATATCTACAAAAGATGACAAAGTTAAATAAAAAAATGATTTATCATAACTTTTGGGGTAAAAAAATGCCTCTCAAAAAATGTCTCTTTCTATTCGCTCTAAGTTTCCCGATCGATAGCTGGTTTCAACCATTCTTCATATGACAAGTTTGCAAATTTTATTTCCCCATAGAGTTATTATTACTAGAGGAGCCATAGGCAGGCCTGTAAGTGATAGTGACATAATAAATAATGAGAGTGAAGATGAAAGTCATATATTTATCTTTGTCTAATCACACATAAAAAAGAGAGACAGATCACCCTCATTTGCTTTCTCCTTATTGTAATATGGTACATTTAAGGCTCCCTATTTTAGTATAAAAACTGCCCACTTTGACACTGTCGTTATTTGTTGATATTTTCTTTGACCATGCCGCCGTGTGGTGTCCGACTGAGTAGAATAGACCACCCTCTTTCTAACCGAGGGCTCGTAAAATACGACTAAGGTAAGTTGACGTCAGGCAGGTGGCCGGTCGTAAAATACCTAGCCAAATCATTTTACAATATGCTTAACACATGTTGTACCGACCCCATTTTGAGTGGGATAAAACTAGCTTGTTACAATCCCACTGCTGGGAATATTCCTCCTGTCTCCGTTTCTGGTGAGAAGGGTTGGAGCTAGGACCTACCACGCTGCTCCAATGCGGATTAGTAGGTTACACATATCTCCAGAATTCTCTAGAGATATGCAGGTTTCCTCATGATTTTTTCCTTCATGAGTGGGATAAAGGCAGGAGAATGATGATTTTCTATAGATCATGAGCTTCACCAAAAACTGAAAATCATGCTTATATGTCTTGGATTATTCTGGACTATAGCAATAAACCCGAACTAGCATCGATCTTAATCGCAGATTGTTGTAAACCTTAAAAGTAACGCCTAATACAAAATCTTCTTTAACGGCTTTAACCTTTGCTCCAGCATGGCGTCCTTACTGTCGAAGTTTCGCATTGATTACTCTGCGTTGAAAATGATCCCGGACATCACCAAGAAACCCAAAGACACTACTCTGGCCTACTTTGAGGAGCTGATCGCACCTTTTAGGACGCCGGACGATACTAATGATAACAGTAAGTGATAACATAGTGGACTGTGTGTAGATGAGTGTGGGCAGGTACTCAGTCTTGTTCAGACTTTTGTCCTTATCTTAAGATATTAGCGTGTCTTACTTTCAATTTTGAAATTAAATAATAATAAATAAATAAATATATTGGATATTTACACACACGGTCGTCCGTCCACAAAGTAAGTAACTTAATACTTGTGTTATGGGTGACGGACAACTGGTAGATATACTACATATATAAGTTTAAATACATACTTAAATACAAATACACACCCAGGCTCGAGGAACCAACAATTTGTTTATAGAAAATGTTAGCCCTCGGCGGGAATCGGACCCGTGACCCGCGGAGCTGAAGGCAGGGTCACTACCCACAGCGCCAACGGACCAGTATTATATACATTACTTCTATGTATATTATTTTTATTATTATGTATATTACTTCTATGATATAATTTAAATTATAATCATAAAAGACCAAGACTCCAAGCCTGTCTCCAGATTATCTTACGGTTATGGGCCGAGCAGTGATAGCCCAGCGGTGAGATCGTGCGACTCTTTCGAGGGGGGTCACGAGTTCAACCTCCAACCCTTCTCTCCAGAAACGGAGAGAGGAGGCCTATGCCCAGCAGTAGGATTGTAACAGGCCGCTACTTTTTTTATGGATCGAAATCCCATTAGCGCCATCTATTGTTAAAGTAGTAAATGGCGCGAACACTCATCAAGTATTATTGCATATAAATGTAAGTATAAATGGGCACCTGGAAATTAACGCCTAATTCTATGTTTTTAAAAGCGTTTATTTACCTAGCTGTGTTTGTATGTGAAGGTCTTGCAAGTTAATCATCATCCTCCTGCCCTTATCCCACTCTAAGTGGGGTCGGCACAACATGTTACAAACATGTTGTCACATGATTTGGCTACGTGTTTTACGACCGGCCGCCTGCCTGACGTCAACTCACCTTAGTCGTATTTACGACCCCTCGGTGAGAAATGAGCGTGGTCTATTCTAGTCAGCCGGATACCACACGGCGGGTCGACTCACCATAGTCGCCTCTTACGACACCTCGGTAAGACCTCGGTACGACAACCTCGGTAACATCAATGCCTTGCAAGTTAAATTTGACTGAATTCCCGGTGTCCAATTGAGCTGAAATTTAACATACTGATCCAGTCCCGATGACAATGCACGTTTATGACAAGCATGACCTGATGCTGCTGCCAGAATTGGCTCCAGATGAGGCAACTCCTCAACGGTTAACAGCAGGGACATGAAATTTTGTGAAAAGCCTTTTTAAAAGCTTTTTTAACTTGATTTGTTTTTTATATTAAGTGGGTATCACTGAAGCTGATCTGCTAGCGGCTCGCGAACGCACGCACCGCTATCTTCGCGTACGCGAACTGATCGGCGAGCATTCCAGCAGCGCCAGGCTGGTCTGCGTCACTCAACCAATGCCCAGGAGGAGAGGTCTGCCCCCAGCACTGTACGCTGCCTGGCTGGCGGTGCTGGCCACCGCTGGACCCAGGGTGCTGCTGGTCAGGGGGAACCATGCTGCCGTCCTGACATTCTATTCGTAACACCCTGTATAGAACTATAACGTAACACCCTATATAGATCTATAACGTAACAACCTGTATAGAACTATAACGTAACATCCTGTATAGTACTATAACGCAACACCTTCTAGAACTATCTAGATCACAAAACATTCCTCTTAATCTCTTGCTTTAAAGGTTGTTTCCTATTGACTTCTTACAATAATTCATTATCGTTATCAATAACAGCTGATACGAACCGTAAAACCGTGAAGGACAGACAGATAGATATTTATATTATTAGTATATTTATAGGATTACTTGAAACTCCCTTAATAACAGTTTGACGTGCCTAGACTAAAAAGTTATTTATTTTCTTGACTTATTGACTTTATTAAGTCTATTTTGATGTCGTTTTAACGAATTTTTATATTACATCACAATCCAAAACTATCCTACTTATTTCTACTCATTGTTGTGGATATAAGCAGTGGATTGTATAAATGTTTGTTAGTCTACCATATATAGTGGTGTACAGACGTAACAATTGTTTTGCCTGGTGTTTATTATAGAATAAAATATTCCATAGATACTAGAATATTCCAGTTACAATAAAACTAACCCAGTGTTAAATATAATTTAGAATTACATATTACATCTAAACACACACACGATAGTATAGAATTCCATAGATTGTATGGAATTCCATAGACCGTATGGAATTCCATAGATTGTATAGAATCCCATAGATTCTATGGAATTCCATAGACTGTATGGAATTCCATAGATTCTATGGAATTCCATAGATTGTATAGAATTCCATAGTTTTTGAGAATACCATAGATTGTATTATATTCCATAGATTGTATGTAACTCCATAGATTGTATGGAATTCCATAGATTGTAGAGAATTTCATAGATTGTATGGAATTCCATAGCTTGTATACAATTCTATCTTACACAAAAATTTTGTGTGAAATAATTTATTAATATTTTAGTTTAATTTTTAGTGTTAGAGTGACATTGTTAATAAAACTGGCTATACTCATGTCTTATTCCATTGGGTGAGTCCGACTAGATTAAAGCCCATGCTCTTATTATAATATATTGTGTTGTTTTGACATCTAAATTATTTCTATGGAATTTATAGTGTACATTAATATACACAAAAAATAACGACAAAAAAAATAAAAAAAATTATGGGTGGACAACCCTTAACACTTAGGGGTATGAAAAATAGATAGCAACCGATTCTCACACTTACTGAATATGCGTATGAAATTTCATAAAAATTGGTCAAGCCGTTTAGTTTGTGTATGGTAACTAATACGATGAAACGATTTTTTAAAATTTTATATATAATACAATGTGTGACAATAAAAAGATAATGAGACGTGAGTATAGCCGGTTTCTAAACATTAAATATGAATACCACTCAGAATAGTGTAAATAAAAAATAACATTATATTATATTTATAAATTTTTTAAGTTAATTTAAAAAGTAGTTTAAATCTTTAAATTCAGCGTCTGAATGTTTGCAATAACAACTCTCGAATTGACTTGAAATTTGATACACTTTTTTTTTGGATAAGAGGGCTTTTATACATTTTTGTATACATTTTCATTCCGAAGTTCCCAATAAAATTCCTAATTGGTATTCTGATATAATATTGAAGAGTGGCTATCGTATACTAAAATGGAAATTCGTGTTACTATAGCACTTCTTCTATCTCAGATATGAATTTGAACAGCCCCGTGGGTTGCGGGTTCGATTCTCGCCGAGGGTCAACGTTTTCTATTAACAATTTGTTGACCCTTCGTGCCTGGGTGTATATTTCGATTTAAGTATGTATTTAAACTTATATATGTAGTATATGTTCTATATTATATATGTAGTATATCTTCTGTTCTGTAACACAGTGTGTGAACCTGAAAGTACAAATCATAATTTAGTAAGTAATTGTCATCTCAAATACATAAAGTAAAGAACACATCACGATTTAAAAAAAAATCCTTAATATTATTCAATATTTTGTGAGCAAATCGTTAATAAGGAGATCCCTGCAGAACCAAAATTATTTAATTATTTGGTGAGCGAAATACTGAAGTCAGAAATTCTCATTTGCTATCATTTTAACATCTATATTAGTTGATTTTCTATCTATATTTGTTATTATTATATGTATAGATAATATCAAATCTTAACCCTTTCCTTAATAAGAGACAGGTAATTTCGTGGACATAACTATGAAGTTTAAATTATAATAATTTATAGAGTTAGGCGTTACTTTGCCGAGATCCAAAATGCAAAAGTGAAAATAAAATTATTTTGTTATAATCCCAAAATCTCTAAGATCGTTTCGCCCCGAAACCGAAGCATCATCAGGAGGATAGACTCAACGATGCGTAAACGATCGCAGAGGTTTTGCAGGTGGTTGTGTGTGCTGCTTGTGTGAATTGCATGTGTAAGGTATGCGAACTTTGCCTGCTTCATACACTTAGCATTACATACATTCTCTTAACATAACGCGGATTAAAGCAAAGTACTTCTTTCTCCTACCCTTATCCCACTCTAAGTGGGGTCGGTACAACATGTTTTCCTCTTCCATTCTCTTCTATCATTCGTCACCTCTGGCGCTACTCCTTTTATATGCATGTCATACTTCACACATTCCAACTATCTCTTTTTAGGCCTCCCTCTAGTCACATATTCATCCACATTCATATCCAACACTCGTTTAGTCACATGATTTTCATCCCTCCTCATTACATGTCCATACCATCCCAATCTTGCACCTCTCATCTTTTCTATAATGGGCGCAACTTTCATACTTCCTCTTATATACTCATTTCTTATTTTAACCAATCTTGTCACACCACACATCCTTCTTAACATTCTCATCTCATTTGCATACACTCTTCTTTCATCCATTATAGCAAAGTACAAAAGTAATAATAAAATTTTTATAATTACTTTTGTAATAATTTTATTATTACTTTTGTATTATGGAACTCGGCAAAGTAACGCCTAATTCTATAAACTATTTATAATTTAAACTTTATAGTTATATCCACGAAAATACCTGTCTCTTATTAGGGAAAGAGTTAACATTTGATATTATCTATACATATAATAATAACAAATAAAAATAGAAAACCAACTAATATAGATGTTAAAATGATAACAATGATACATCCATACAATTATTACTTTTGTATTATGGATCTCCGCAAAGTAACGCCTTATTCTATAAATTATAGCCAAGTTATGTTATAGCTTCTGTTATGGGTTTAAAGTTTTCATTACTAAAGAAAATGCATAAAAATGCTATAGTTTGCTTAAACGGACGACTGAATATGGAATTATTCTTCTGCCGGTCTTGCTACTGAAAGCAATGTATATTTGAACATATACACCTATTTCTAGTTCAAAATGCGTGTTTTTTTACGTGCTGTTGCTACTATTTTTACTTGAGCCCATGAGCGAAGTATAATGTTAAAATACTGTCCCCAATTATCAATTCCAATATATGATGCTATTTTTGCTATAAATATAATATTCCTTGTGTGTTTAGGGTATGTTTACCGAATTTTATATTATACAATATCTTTCATATGAGAATTTACAATATTCTTAACGTGTGTGTGCTTAACGTAGTCTATGGATGGATTTTAAATAAAATCTATAAGTGAGACTTGTTCATAGCTATAGAGTTATTATATTAGGTCCTTACATATGAAATTGGCGTTTTCTATGGGAGGAACATAAAGTCGTTTTTTTTTTAATGAAATATATTTAATTAATCAAAGTATGTACCATTGCTATGTATGCACTTTTGCCATCTCATAGGTAGTTCATTGTTCCCCTTACTAAAAAAACCATTCGGGCGGGAATCAATAAAATCTTTGAAGGCGGTTTGGACTGCCCCATCGGAGTTGAATTTTTTTCCTTGCAAGTAGTTATCCAAATTGCGAAAAAAATTGTAATCTGTTGGAGCAAGGTCCGGAGGGTACGGTGGATGTCTAATACATTCTAATTGAAGCTCCTCTGATATGGTAGCCGTCTGTTGTGCAGTGTGTGGTCTAGCGTTGTCCTGAAGCAGCAGTGGCCTAGAGCGATTGACCAGTCTCGGTTGTTTAGCAGCTAGCTTTTTCATCATGGTTTGCAGTTTTCGACAATAGATATCTGCCGTAATTGTCTGGCCAGATTTAAGAAAGCTGTAGTGAACGACACCAGCACTAGTCCACCAAACACTTACAAGCAATTTTTTTTAGTCAATTTTCGCTTAGGGCAGGATTTGGCTGGTTCGCCAGGGTTCAGCCATTGCGATGAGCGCTTCCGATTATCGTAGAGGATCCACTTTTCATCACAGGTAATGATTCGATTTAAAATTCCTTCATTATTGTGCCGTTTGAGTAACGTAACCCAGCAGTCGACGCGCGTTTGTCGGTTTGCTTCACTCAATTCATGAGGTACCCACCTTTCTAGCTTTTTCACCTTCCCAATTTGCTTCAAGTGGATTAGAATAGTTTTATCACTAACACCGGAGCCTGCAGCTAACTCGGACGTGGTTTGCGATGGATCCGCTTCCACAATAGCCTTCAATTCTTAATTATCAACTTTGGTCTCCCGCCGTCCACGAGGCTTGTTCTGCAGGTCGAAATTTCCAGAACGAAAACGTTGGAACCAAAAACGCACTGTGTTTTCTTTTGCGACACCGTCACCATACACATCATTAATCCTTCGAGCCGTTTCTGCAGCACTGGTGCCACGGTGGAACTCATACTCGTAAATAACGCGATATTTCATGTTTTCCATTTTGTAAACAGAGTGACACAAAGAAAAAAACAAAAGAAGAAAAAACAAATGAATTAGGGGGTTTGAAACACAAATGCATGAGTAAATAGCTGTATGAATTTGAATTTGGAATTCCTAACCATAAAGGTAATATTTGAGATCAAAGTGGCCAGTACGACAAAACGCCAATTTCATATGTAAGGACCTAATACTAGAGTAGGAGAGCGTAAGGGCGTAGCCAGAATTCTATACAGGGGGTGGTCAAAATTGTCTCAGAAGATCTAGACTATTTTTTTTTCGTTATCATCATTCATCATCATTCTCCTGCCCTTATCCCACTCTAAGTCGGCACAACATGTTACAAACCTGTTGTCATATGATTTGGCTACGTATTTTACGACGTGCCGCTTGCCTGGCGTCAACTTACCTTAGTCGCCTTTTACGACACCTCGGTAAGAAATAAGGGTGGTCTATTCTATTCTGCCGGATACCACACGGCTATTTTTTTATCGTAATCATGGTCTTTAAAATATAAGGAGCTCACATGTAGGGGAGAAACATTATAGGTCTTATGCAAGCCTTCTATAGTGTCAATATTTCAATATGTACACTGTAAGTCTCTGTGTCAATATGTTGCGAGTTGACAGTTTTCCAGTGTTAACGAGGCAGCTGCCCCCCCCTTGACCGTACCTCGCTGCGCCCATGTGAGAGCCATAGACAAGCCTGTGATTATCACAATAAACAATGAGCGGGAAGATGTGACTTGTATACTTTATCTTTGTTTAATCACACATAAAAATCACAGACACATAGATACAACCCCATTTGCCTACTCATTTCTCATTACTGTAATAATTCAAATTCAAATTCAAAATATTCTTTGTTCAAGTAAACTTGTAAACAAGTGCGTTTGAGTCGTCAAAATCTACTGCTGGTTCGGAAAGCTGTTCCTACCGAGAACAACCAGCAAGCAACTCGGCGGTTGCTCTTTTCCAACAATAATTCTTACCACTAGTTACATAAAGTTATAAATGTCTTGTACAGGGTTAGAGAGAAGCTATATCCACGCATTCTTATCGTCTAGGTAATCTTCAATAGTATAATAGGCTTTCTGAATTAGAATAGTATTTTTAAACTGCTGTAAAGGTAAATTTAATGTAGATTGTGAAATTTTATTTAAAGAATCTTATACCCAAACCCACAAACGAATTACGAACTTTTACAAGACGCAAAACAGGAACCGCAAGCTTAGGTCGGTTGTTACTTTGTTTATTATATACATCGCCAATCCTTTTATAATTATTTATATTCATATGTTCAAAAATTAAATTACTAAAAATATACTGTGAAGCCAATGTAAGAATACCTGTTTCCTTGAACTTCTCTCGCAGGGAATCGCGCGAATTTAAATTGTAAATGCCACGTATGGCTCTTTTTTGTAACACGAAAATTTTTTCAATGTCCGCGCATTTACCCCATAACAATATTCCGTAAGACGTAAGAATATGGCTGGCATATTAAGCTGGCATCCCTACTAGAGTGTAATAATTTTATGTTACACCTGTTTTAACCAATATAGTCTATGAATCTTCTGTTTTAGGACTATTTTCGTTCGGAAGCAATTTACATATTTTTATAAGATTATTTAATCGACACTAAGCGGTCTTTACACCGCCATATTGCGAATATTAATATTGATCTAAAATAGAAGATTTTTATTCGATCGTTTTAAATATTGACTTTTATTATACAGTGCATGTAACAATGAATTTTAAAAACGGTTAACATTTGTACATGTGCGTTATACAATAATTAATCATTAATTTAATACATTACCAATTAATTTATTTCAATATAATATTAAAATATTTTTAATGTATATTGTGTTTTTTTTATACCTTTTTAGAATTAGTAGGTCTTTTTATTATGACTTTTGTCTATGATCTTACTGTTCCGAATTTGGTTTTATGTCTGTTCTTGTTTCATATATTGTTTATTTGGAAGTTGTTTCAAATAAAAATTATTTGCATTGCGTTTAAGTGGTGATAAGCTTGGCGAAAAGCTGTGAGACCGTGCGTCTCTTTCGAGGGGGTTACGTGTTCAAACCCCGGGCAGGCACCAATGAGTTTTTCTATTAACTTATGTATTTAATTGATGATTGCAATTTATCACACGCTTTTCGGTTAAGGAAAACGTCGTGAGGAAACCTGCTGAACTAGAGAATTCTGGAGATATGTCTAATTTACCAATCCGCATTGGAACAGCGTGCTAGGTCTTAGCTCCAATCTCTCTCTACAGAAACGGGGAGAGGAGGGCTATTTCCAGCAGTGGGATTGTAATAGGCCGCTACTTTTAAAATTACGATTAACTTCATAGAGTGACTAGTTTGCCTTGCGATAATGTGTTATTAATTATTATGTAATGAAATCATCATCATTCTCCTGCCTTTATCCCACTCTAAGTGGGGTCGGCACAACATGTTGTCACGTGATTTGGCTACGTATTTTACGACCGGTCGCCTGCCTGACGCCAACTTACCTTAGTCGCCTTTTAAGACACCTCTGTAAGAACTGAGGGTGATTCTATTCTAAGCAGTCGGATACCACACGGCGTTATTATGTAATCAAATCAAAATAATCTTAATTCAACCATAAGTTCTTTCAAGTTTTTTTGAATCGTCAAGCATCAATATGATTAATGAACCTACTACAACTGGTTCGGAATGTTGCTCTTACCGAGAAGAACTAGCAAGAAACGAAGAAAGAAGAAGCTGAAAAGATATCAGACATTTTTATCATCCAAATAATGATTTATAGAAGCAGGAGTTACTTTGCGGAATTCCATATTACAAGCAATATAACAGAACTAACTACTTTGCTATAATCCGCACGGGTTAAGTGAATGCATGCAAAGCCAATGTGTATGAAGCAGGCAAAATCTACGCACCTTATACATGCAGGACAAGCCACCACATACACCCCAAGGCGCAATTCACCAACAACAACGCACACAAAAGCAGCACACACACCCACCACCACAATCTCGACGATCGTTTAACCGAACCGATCGTGAAACCGAAGCATCATCAGGAAGGTTTCGGGGCGAAACTAAAAAAGTTGCTGGTGAATTGCGCCTTGGGGTGCATGTGGTGGCTTGTCCTGCATGTATAAGGTGCGTAGATTTTGCCTGCTTCATACACATTGGCTTTGCATGCATTCACTTAACCCGTGCGGATTATAGCAAAGTAGTTAGTTCTGTTATATTGCTTTAATATGGAATCGCAAAGTAACGCCTGTTTGTATAAATCAGTTTTTAAAAAAGTTTTTATAGGCAAAGCTAAAACTGATTGAGGAATTTTATAATAGAATACCCAAGCCCACAAACCAAAACGCAAGGTCTTAAAATTATATTATAAAATTTGGATGTCGGTAACTACTTTGTCTATACATCGCCAAATTTTCTATAATTATATAAGTATATTGTTACGCACAACAATAAAATTGCTAAAAATATACTGTGAAGCGAATGTAAATATAAATATTTTGCAGAAGCTTATTTCGAAGGGATTCGCGGACTTAAATTGTAGATAATTGTATGGCTCTTTTTTGATTTACAATATTTACCATTATCCGCAAATTTACCCCACAACAATACATAAGACAAAAGAAGTAAGCCAACTAAACAAGTTTTGCTGTTCATATCAAAACTTAACATTAGTTTATCGATTCAAATCAAATCAAATCAAAATAATCTTTATTCAAATAAACCATTTCAGGCACTTTTGAATCGTCAAGCATCAATATGATTAATGAAGCTACAACTGGTTCGGAATGTTGCTCTTACCGAGAAGAACCAGCAAGAAACTCGGCGGTCAATCTTTGAAATATTTTCAATTATACATTATTAAACCGCTGTCTTGTATGAAGCTGAAAGGGTTTTCAAATCCAGGCTTTCTTATCATCCAAATAATCTTCAATTTTGTAATATGCTTTACGTATAAGCATATTTTTTACACTTGATTGGAATCTTTCTGTACACTGGTCTAGAATGGATTGAGGAATTTTATTATAGAAGCGAATAGCGAGACCAACAAATGAGTTGCTAACTCTGCTGAGTCGCGACGCAGGTATCGCAAGCTGTTTGTGACCTCTCGTATGTCTATGATATACATCAAATTTTGTTTTATATGTACTTATATTTTTCCGTACAAATAGAATATTACTATATATATATTGTGATGCTACAGTCAGTATGCCTATTTCTTGGAACTTTTCGCGAAGGGACTCACGTTGCTTCATATTTTAGATAGCCCGTATGGGTCTTTTTTGGGCAACAAAAATCTTTTCTATATCGGCCGCTTTACCCCACAGCATTATTCCATATGACATAATGCTGTGGAAATAAGCAAAATAAACAAGTCGCGCTGTTTCAACATCGGTTAAATGTCTAATTTTTCTAACAGCGTAAACGGCGGAACTAAGTCTTCCTGCGAGGACAGATATATATATATATATATATATATATATATATATATATATATATATATATATATATATATATATATTTAGTTTCATTAGATAGATCAAGAGTCTGTTCTTACATCTCACCAGTGCGCTAAAGTTAGTTTAATGCAATTATTTCTATAACGAGAAATAGCCAAAGTGGTCTAGTCTAGTCCAGTCGCCAGCAACCAGTCAGCTCTCAAGCGTGGTTGGGAACGCACGTTCGCGAGCCTCACGATATCCCGCGTAAACTCCGCCCAAATACGAGTTGTGTGACTTTTTTAGTGTTTCTGTGTATTGTGTACGTGTTAATAAATAAAATTTTTATTGGCGAATCGAGATCCGGATGTGAGAAGGTAAACGTGATTTTTAATTCTTATTTTAGTATATAGACTCCAAACGGCTCGCTACAATCTCGATGTTTTTGCCCAATTCTGGAATGCTATGGGCCTGACGGTTTACTTTTTTAAACTTTAATTGCGGCTTCCAATATATTAGCTTGATTGAAGGAACGTGCTTTATTATTTTTTATAATTAGCTATAAATAAAATCCTTATGTAGGACATGCGCTATCTACTATATTTTTTATACATGCGACATTTGTAAATAGTAATTACTTAAACTCCCCCAAGCGAACACATTCACAACCAAAGCGCATGTTTTGAATCTCTTAAGTATTTAAGAGATTCATTCTGATACAAAAATATTTCAAGAGAAAAATCTTAGTCTTATTATTGAAATAAATTGAATAATATGTTGACAAACAATATCAAAAGATAATAAGAGTCTTCTCTTTTAGAATATATATAATAAAAAAATCCACCGCTATATGTATGTCTTACAAAATCAAAAACTTTTATGTTACGAATGTTTGGGTGTATAATTTCTTAAAATAATAAGTTGATATATATTTAATAGTTGTCGTATAATTGTGAAAAAGACAGGCCACTTGGAAATTCCTTAAAAAAAAGCTTAAACCGTTGAAAATATAACAAAACAATTTATGGCTTCTCCGCGAAAGCATATCGCCTTTTGACAAGAACAAGGTGATATTCGTCAATCACAACTTGAGAGCAATTTCAAACATTTAAACGGTGATAAATTTAAAAATATTGATAATTTTATATACTGTGGAAAAACAAATGAATTGTTGCGGTAATTAATGTGCTTTCTGAAAAAAAAGCAAAAAAGATATAAAAAAAAACGTTTTAATGAGATGTCACGTTCTTGTAAAGAGGCGATATATTTACTTTACTAATTTTAATGTCTAAAAATTATCACTTAAAATACTGTATTTGGAAAGTTGCTTCGACAGATACAGTATTAATTGTATTTACTTATATACATTCGTTATATTAAGCATTTGATCATTAAAATACTTTACACTATATAACTTAAATTGATTTCGCGAAAACTAAAGCGCGCCAAATTATTAGAAGAGGCGAAAACAAACGCAGCAAAGCCGAGTCTGCCAGTTTGTTACATTAAAAAGTTATTGCAGTCTTGCCGGTTCTCCTCGTTACGAACAACATTCTTCAACGTTTGTAACAAATAATGAATGAAATTTTGAATAAAAGCGAAATGAGAATAATCTATTCGATTATATTAGAATTTAACCAAATTCTTTCCTAAGTCATTCTGCCATATAGTTCTAACCTATTTTAGAAGGTCCAAATAATTGTGATTTAAGTTGTAAAAGTTGGTTTAACTTTGTAGTGCTCTATTAAAATAATTTCTACAAAAAAATCATAGTATTATTTTTATCACCCGCGATTAGACAAATTTATGTTATGCTAAATATACGTGCATCCACCCAGTTTACTAAAGTACAAACAAAAATAAACGTTAATCATTGAAATTAATTCATATAATCGCCATGTCTTATCATGCCGAATCCGCTGACCCAATATCGTTCAAATTTGGCACAATTATTCCTTATACATCGGGGTAACATATAGGCTATAGAAATCCTGTTAATTCTACAGGAATAGTATGACATTGAAAAGCACCGTCTATTATCAACCTATCACAGTTTTTTTATTTACTATATGTCAAAGTCAAATCAAATCTGTAATAAAACGGAGATATCAAGTCGTTTGGCTTATGTCGAAAGAGTTACTTAAGTAATTAAACCATGCTCTCGAGAAAACGATAAATCTCTCTCAGTCCTCTCGGATCGATCTGATTTTTGTTATGGAAATATTTGCAGGGTTGGAGAATGAAACTTACTGGTTTATTCAAAGGCTAAATTCACGCGAACAAAGTTGCGGGTAAAAGCCTTGTATACAATAAAGGAAGAATTATTTATCAAATCTACGCGATACTCTTAATTATGTACATTATATTTATGTTTCCTTACATAAAATTAAGACAATACTGGTGTAGCTTTTGAGCGCGGTTTGAGATGAATATTTAGCAACGATTTATCATACTAATTAGGTAAATTAATAATAATAAGGTCACTTAAGAGAATTGGTGAGCTAATGTAAACAAAAAATATCAAACATTTGATTTTATGTATAGACTTAATTGCATGGATTATTTTGTCTTTGATTTCGGACTTTTTTTTTAGCTATAGCATAATTTTTATTGGTTACTTATTAAAAGGAAATATAAGTTTGTACTTATTTAATAGGGACAAGAGACAAAATATAATGAATTATTTTGCTATAATAAATGCAAAGGTTTGAATTTCTGTCTCTCTCTTGCGCATGTCGAATCTGCATGATTAATATTGATGGAATTTAATACAATTGAAACTTATACGGATTTAACTGTACGATAAGAAAACTGTATTTTCTTTGGGAATAGTTTAAACCACCACTGTACGACAAGTAAGACAAGGGGAGAACTACTTTAATATAACAATTTATAATGTATATAATAGGCCATCTAAGGTTTTACTCAATAATAAATAATTATAAATACTTTATAATAATAATAAATTCCTGCGTTGTTTTCGAAAGGTGTGTTAATGTATTTATTATATGTCATTGAGATTGTTTTGGAAAATAAATTAAAAAATGTATATTAATTTTGTTTTTAAATGTAACAGATTTGAAATTCATACATAATTGAAACAGTTTAAAACTAAAGCTTGTACTATTTATTGCTTGTTGTTACGACCTGTTGCTATCCCATAACTGGGAAACGGCCTCATGTCTCCTTATAAAGAAGAGCGTTGGAGCATATTCCCACCACGTTGCTCCAATGCGGATTGGTAGTTCCCATCCTAAGAATTTTACAGATATATGCAAGATGCGTTAATTTTCACCGGAAAACGTTTGATACACTACCTACATACTTTGTGTTACAGTTTTCTTCATCCAAAGGCTTGTCTAGGAGAAATCGCTAATAAGCGATAAGGCAGCCGTAATTTTTTTTTTAAGCTTCAATACAAATGTTTGTATTTATAATGTGGTGTACTTTATTAAGTATATATAAGTAAATAAATAATAGAACATTCATTGCTGTTCACCAATTTCGAACAACCAATTCAACATTCACCGTTTGGTTATTAAACCCTTTATTTTCAATGTAAGAATGTAATATTAAATTTCATTAACAAAGCAGTCGTATTTCAAATAATAAGTTTGTGTTTTCAAATAATTTGTTAGGGAGTTACGAAAAAATACCTTACATAAGAATATCGATCTAGAATCCACGTTAAATATTGCGAAATAATTGACCGCAGCAAGAAATACTAATTGTCAACAGAAAGTATTGCGATGTCATTTGTTTGGTGGATCGTTGCAATTTATTTTACCGTCATTCGCGGTTTTGTATTATGTTTCAAATTACTTGGGACGTCGTTGACGTCAACTTAAGTGCTTACGTACCCTCATTAATTAAATTGTTTTTTCTGTTAACTATAATACATGCCCACCGTGTGGTATCCGGCTGAGTAGAATAGACAACCCTATTTCTTACCAAGGGGTCGTAAATAAAATACAACTAAGGTAAGTTGACGTCAGGCAGGCGGCCGGTCGTAAAATACGCAGCCAAATCATGTGAGAACATGTTGTGCAGACCCCACTTAGAGTGGGATAACGGCAGGAGAATGATAATGAACTAAATAAATACATGATTTTTAAATTCCAGATGTTAGCCTTGTAATAGTTTTGTATATAAGGGTAACCTATTATTGTGAGAATTGCTTCGATATCGAGGAAGACAGATAAACTTTTGTTTTCATACAGAAGTTATGATAGAAATATTTTGCTATAATCAGCGTTCATTAAGAAATTCTTTGTAAGGCTAAGTATAGGAAGCAGACAACGTTCACATACCTTATACATGCAAGTGTGTACATAAAAGTGGTTATTGTTGGTTAACCATAGAGATAGATAGATAGCTGTCGCGGACTTTTTGTAGTATTTTCGTAAATCTACAATTCTCTAGTACATTACTTTTGTGTATCTCTGTTGGTTTACGTGGCGCACACCACTAAAGCTTTCATCAAGCTAGTTTTTTTACAGCTGCGCGACCACAACAAAATTGACATAAAACCGTAATGCACTATTAACCTCAACCTTCCGGAAGAATTGGACTACCTTTTAGTAAAAACCGTACAAAAACCGGTTCTGTACATTTTGAGAAAATCGATGACATACAGACATACAGCTTTTGGGGACTTTGTTTTATAATAAGTATAGATTGTAATGATACACAATAATATGAATTTTTAGTTTTTCGTTTAAGTTTATTTACTGACGTTACTTACGAAAGTAAAACTTCCATTAGTCATGAATTAATACGCTTTACACGATGACCTCGAAACAAATCTGTCAGGCGTGTACAGTTAAAAAGTATAAATGCCAGACGTCAATAACCATAGTAATTTTATACATATTACAATCTATTTGTATATCTGTTAAGCTTTCGCGTCATCTGCTGGTGTAAAATTTGTGAAATTTGGTACGTATAAAATTTATATCCAGTAACAGAAAAACTTATTTTCACATACTGTACAATAGACGCATACTGTACAATCCGTCATATCGTTAACAAGACGCATACTGTACAATCCGTCATATCGTTAACAGGACGCATACTGTACAATCCGTCATATCGTTAACAAGACGCATACTGTACAATCCGTCATATCGTTAACAAGACGCATACTGTACAATCCGTCATATCGTTAACAGGACGCATACTGTACAATCCGTCATATCGTTAACAGGACGCATACTGTACAATCCGTCATATCATTAACAGGACGCATACTGTACAATCCGTCATATCGTTAACAAGACGCATACTGTACAATCCGTCATATCGTTAACAAGACGCATACTGTGCAATCCGTCATATCTTTAACAAGACGCATACTGTGCAATCCGTCATATCGTTAACAGGACGCATACTGTACAATCCGTCATATCATTAACAGGACGCATACTGTACAATCCGTCATATCGTTAACAAGACGCATACTGTACAATCCGTCATATCGTTAACAAGACGCATACTGTGCAATCCGTCATATCTTTAACAAGACGCATACTATACAATCCGTCATATCGTTAACAAGACGCACACTGTACAAACCGTCATATCGTTAACAAGACGCATAATGTACGATCCGTCATTTCGTTAACAAGACGCACACTGTTCAACCCGCATATCGTTAACAAGACGCATAATGTACAACCTATCATATCTTTAACAAGACGCATACTATACAATCCGTGATCGTGATCGCAGGGGCTCGCGAGCCAATAGCAAATGGTGCTATATGATGAAGGTTTCATATCATGATCATTAGGTGATTGGTGATTCTACCCATGCCTAAAATCAACACGTTGTGCCCACTTGTTTCAGTTAAATCGCTAACGCTGCTCGCCCACTGTTCCGCAGCTCGAACCCCGTACCGTTATCGTGTTAAGCCGCTTTCACAATGAAAATACCTTTATTGTTTCTAATAAAGCTTAGTTATTAACCTTAAATTTTTTTTTAACCGAAATAAAAAGAAAAACGGTCTTTATGTTGTTTACATCAATTAAATACGGATGTCAAATTATCATAATATAAAATTAATTCAGAAATATGACTATTTGAAAGTTTTCAAGTGTTCTAAGAGAATACCATATATGTATTTCATACGTTGTAGTAAGTAGACCATAGCGCATTTATTATCTTCTACCTTTTACATATTTGATGAATATTAATTAATTTGAAGTAAACGTGGTCGTGTGATAGCCCAGCGGTGAGACCCTGCGACTCTTTCAAGGGGAACACGAGTTCAAACCCTGCCCGGGTTTGAACTCCACCAATGAGTTTTTCTATTAAAACTCATGTGTCTAATTGATAATTGCAATTTATCACACGCTTTTCGGTGAAGGAAAACATCGTGAGGAAACCTGCATATCACTAGTTCTCTAGAGATATGTGTAACCTACCAGGTAGGTAGCTCCAACCATTCTCTCCAGAAACGGAGAGAGGAGGCCTGTTCCCAGCAGTGGGATTGCAAGAGGTCGCTACTTTACTTTAAACGTGGTCGGTTAACTTCAATTAGTTTCATTCGAACATTGATTCTTCCTAAAAACTTTTCTTTTCATTTATTAATATAATTTATTAATAAATAGTATGAACCTAATAGAAACACAAAAAATACGATAATATTGTTTCTAAAATACCCGAAAGAGAGAATTGATATAATGTTAATTACAAAAGCTATAATCCACGATAAGGTAAATAGAAAATATATATTGCTAAATGTAGAGTGGACTATCCGTTTTCATACCAGATACATGCAGGATTCCTAAAAACACACTGCATACCTCCACCACCGCCACCACAAACTACAACACAAGCACTACACACATTCACTATCACAAAATTATCGTTTCGCCCCGTATCATTTTTGGATGGTATAGGTGATCGCATTATCTGCCTCCAGGGTATGAAATGTGGAAAGTCGAGTATAGAAGTTGTATTAGCGTCGGGGAATATTGCCTTGAAGATGTCTGCTGTGAGAGAGAACCCCGGCTTAAGGCAACGTGTAGTGGCGAGTTCGTGGAATAAATAAAGTAGGAACCAACATAAGCTTGCGGCTCGTAAAATACGTAAGTCCATTTTGGGTTCGGGTATTAGATTCTATAACAGAATACCGCAGTCAATTTTTAGCTTTGCCATAACAGAGCAGTTTAAAAACAATGTTAAAAAAAGGCTGATACAGAAAGCCTACTATACTATTTTACTTAGATGATAAGAATGCGTGGTTATCGCTACTCTCCGACCACGTACAAGACAGCAATGACTTAATGTAACTAGTTATAAGAATTATGTTTTGAAAAGAGCAACCACCGTGTTTCTAGCTGGCACTTCTCAATAAGAAGAGCTTTCCGAACCAGCAGTAGAGTTGACGATTCAAAAGCACTTATTTACAAGTTTACTTTTGACTAAGGTTGATTAAGTTTGAATTTGACTAACTGGTGACTAGTTATAACGCCATCAGCAGGGCTACCATGAACTCTTATTGCGATTAAATTGAAGACGTAAACTAAATTGTCTTGCTTTTTCATACCATGACGTCTTAAAGACGCACACTTAAAGTCGTTGCGAATGAGCGCTCGAAATCCATCATAAAAACATGTGAGTAAAAGAGACAGAGTTATCTATAGTTAATATAACGTTATCCTTTTCAAACATTACGACCCCAATGCAATTCACACTTCATGGTACGAAAAGAATGCGTTTCGGTTTAGGTACTGACTTTGAATTTAATCGTTACCTAAAAGTTCATGATAGGCCTACAGGACTATGTGAAGAAGCTACTGTATAAGTCAAGATTTAATTAGTAAAATGTAAACACGCCTTTGTTTAATAGCGGACAATATGGCGCTTCGGTGCAGCCTAAGGATGCATGTCGGTGAGGCTGGATGCATTGAGCAGAGACCGTTTAAAAGAACTTATAGTTGATCTTAATTTGAGCATGATAAGCAAAGGTTGTCTATATCTATAATCTGTCTATAATCTAATATTATAAAGAGGAAATATTTGTATGTTTGTATGTATGTTTGTTACGTTTTCACGCAAAAACTACTTTACCGATTTCATAAATTCTTTCACCATTTGAAAGCTGCTTCTTCACCGAGCAACATAGGCTATATTACTTAAAAAAAACAGGGATCCCTAATGAAATTGCAATAAGGTGTGAAAAATTTAGTCACAAAAATCTTACGTCGCGTGCGCTGCGGAAACTATTGATGATAGAACAAATAAATGTTCTACAGTATTATAGAACATATCAATACCCACAAAAAAGTCCGCGATACCATATATCTAACTATTATAATTTTTCCAATATTTTCAACTACTTGTCAACATTGTAAAAGTTCATAAAAGTGCCGACAATAATGAATCCATAATATCTACATCTCCGTATTAATGATTAAAAACTGTTTCAATACTCGTTAAATACTTTTTAAACTATTAAAATCGGACATTCCAATCAAAAGATCAATTTAAAAATGTCAATAGAAAGAAAACAATGCCATAACAATCGTAGCGTATTGTATTTGTGTATCTAAGAAATACCTTCCGTTAAAAATTTCGTTTACCTTAATTTTTGATAAGTCCCAGGACCAAACTTTCAATTTACTTAGTAAACTTTCCACTACCACGAGATCGGTATGTACGCGGGTGAAACCGCGGGACATTGCTAGTTTTTACTATAAAAATATTATGATTACTGGGATTCATAAAAGAATGGAGGCTATTGCCCAGCTGTGGGATAGCAACTTACTTTTAGTTTTAGAAGTGTAATAACTATATAAATATTTAAACTAGTCGATCAAGTAACATTTTATAAAGGAAGTATCAATGTGTCCTCAACAATCACCAGCAACAAAAGAAATAACCAATAAAAACTGTGATATTTCCGTCGCGACTCTCAGCGATACAAGGCCGTAGTTTCTTAATGCTTCTTTTTGTATTCCGATTCGATTTACAAACAGCCCCGAATTTTCTAGTAAACTACGATCAGTTCTATAAACAGTGCAACCTTTTTTTTTACATGAGGAAACCCTTCATGGGTACTGCAATCCGCGGGGGGGGGGGTTATTATAGTTATGCCGGACTCTTACCGGCTAAAACCTCATGGTGTTCCACCTTACTGCCTGTAGACGAAGGCACAGGAATACTGGACGCATGATGTCTGCACCCTCGTCAGCAGTAGCTGCTCTATGCAGCTTCAGCATGTGGGGCCTCATTAGCCAAAACCTGTAACTACCTCAACCGACGCATTAGGAACACTTAATGCATCGGCCGCCTCAAGGGACCTTTCTCTCGCTATAGCACCGAATCTCTCACTTCGGCGCTTGAAGATCCCATTTAGGGTGGCCTGCGGTTATGGGCGAGCCTTCTCCGTCCCCTTCTCTTACGACGGATTGGGTACCCTCACCTCTCACGTACCCTCTCCGCCGCCTCCTTTTTGCGAGATTACCTGTTCACAAAAGGTAATTATCGCATTCCATGCAACCTAGATAAAACAAATTGCAAGGGGACAAGTAAATATTCGTTATATCAAGTAATTCGTTAAACTGAGGTTTGTTATTTTGTTGTAAGGTTGGTCTAAAATTTGTTATATAAATGAATATTGTATTCGCAATGCATTATTATATAGCTATGCCAACAACAGCTTCGCCCGCGTGGAATTCAGTGATTTACGAAACTTTTACCGGATTTTCGAAATTTTAGAACATAAAAGTAGTTATTGTGAGTCAACCGTGAGAGATAGAGACATGCTATCGCGGACTTATTTGTAGTATTTTTATATATCTACGATTCTCTACTATATTACTTTAGCATATCTCTGTTGGTTTACGCAGCGCAAGCGACTAAACCTCCGAGCAAGCAAGTTTTTAAAAACTGCGGGATCTCTTCAACACAATTTACATAATACCGATACTATTTACCTAAACCATCCGGAAGTATTGCAGTATCTTTTGGTGAAAACCGTACAAAAATCCGTTAAGTAGATTTTTAGAAAATCGATTACATACAGACAGATAGCTTTTTTGGGACTTTGTTTTATGATAAGATAAATGAATATTGTATTCGTAATGTAGCAATTCTTGCAAAATGATTCCCTAACCATTCTAAAATATCAAAAATACAGAACGTTAATATTCAAGTCTTCACTCCTGCTGACACTCCCGGAAAGCAACTGATTGATCTTTTTTCCTATTTCTTTTTAAAATTTTGAAATGAGCAACGGCTGAGATTCGAACTACCATTCGAAGATTCATAAATATTTGTTTACAGGTTTATTTCACTAATGGATATTTTGAATCCAAATTCCTATTCCGAAAGGCGAAAAGACAATTTTGTTTATCCTATACATAAGACCGAAATATACGCTTTAAGTGTGAAAATTTTATTTATATACACAGCGGAATAGTAAAAGACATAAACAAACTTGCGTATTAAATGAAAGTAGTGTAAGTAAAAAAAAAACATCGCTAGCAGGTACAAATTAAATATTACGACTTCGGTAAACTGTTTTGTAAATCAAAAAAAAACTAATGTTGAGGAATATGTAACTTTTCTTGTGTAAAAACCGATTTTAAATCCATGTTGAGCTATTTAATTAACTAGACACCGGTCGAGTCGGTCTAGCAACCTGTTATATGCACGGTTATGTGCGCGTTCGTCTGTAAACTTCGGCGAATTGATATCATTTTAGACGATCCACATATTGAAAGAATTCAAAATTAGCCTAATTGAGTTAAATATATCCATATATCGTTGCCATCTATGACAAGCTACGATCTATTTAAAAAAGTAGTGTTTTTTTATTGTTTAAAAGGCGACCGCTTGACTGTGATCATGCCTGATCGTAGTCGATGATACAGTCTAAGATGGAGCGCACTTACCTAGAAGGTGCCTATTCACTTTAGCCTTGAAGGTACCCATATCGTAGGTATTGGGAAAGATAGATGCCGGGAGAGAATTTCATTCCCTTCCCTTGCTGTGTGTAACAGAAATGATGAAGCGAAGTGTTTACTTTAAATAATTTATAGAATTAGGCGTTACTTTGCGGAGATCCATAATACTGAAATTATGAATGAAATTATTTTGATATAACCCGCGATAAAGTAAATAGAAAATATATAATACTAAATTTAGTGTAGACTATCCGTTTTCATAACCGATACATGCAGGATTCGTAAAAACACATGCACAAACTTCCACCGCCACAACACACTCCTGTGAGGCCAACCCTTGGCTTAAAGCAAGTCCGACTCACAGAAACTTTCCTTCATACTTATATGTCCAAAAAGAGAAACTATAGCGTAACTTAAAATACTACAAACGCCATCTATCGTTATAAGAAATAACTTTAACAGCGTACAATATGAAATATATGGTCCAAATTGTAATACAACCTATACCCGTGGCTTGGAGCGTGTCAATTTTATTAGTATACCCAATTATGTATTGTGTATTTAATGTTTATAGTCATGTAGCTGTCCCAGCGGCTTCGCCATCGTCGATATCACAAAAAAAATATCATCACAAAAAAATTGTTATTGTGGGTCAACCGTTACCCCTCGTTCGCACGGGCGTAAAAATTACGTCGCGTTAAAATTCCACAATAGGCGTTATAAGAAGTTTCGTATGGTATATTCAGCTTAACGCCCTCGCCCTAACGACTAAAATGGAACACTGCACGATAAAATACGTCGCGATTTAATACGCTGTCGTGTGAACAGATACCTGGATACCCATTTGTTTCAATTCGACGTAATTTTTACGCGCGATAAAAATCCTCTCGTGCGAACGAGGGGTAAGAGATCTATCACGGACTTTTTTGTGGTATTTTTATAGACCTACGATTCTCTTGTACATTAATTTAGCGTATGTCTGCTGGTTTACGCAGCGCACGCGACTAAATCTCCCAGCAAGCAAGTTTTCTAACAACTGCGCAATCTCTTCAACACAATTTACAAAATACCGATAGGTACTGTTTACCTGCTCTGGAAGTATTGCACTATCTTTTGGTGAAAACCGTACTAAAATCCGTTTAGTGGATTTTGGGAAAATCGATTACATACAGACAGACAGCTTTTTGGGACTTTGTTTTATAATAAGTATAGTTAGATTATGTATTATTTGTTTTGTCACCTGTTTCGTGCAGAAACACGAAAAATATATATATCAACAAATTGTTTGACATAAAAAATTGAGGCCTAGAGAATCTATATATATGTATATTGCAACATTTTACACAACCTTTCAATATCGACAGTCGCTTTCTTGGCCCGAACAAAGCGGCGCAGAGAACTTCCGAGTTCAATTTTAAAACGTGTAAAATGTTATTTGCATCTGAATCGTTCGGTTAAGAAGGATTTCCTCAGACCTATCATTGCATTCAGAATCTCGACATAATGGCGGACCAATTGCAATTGAAACTCACAATGGGATCTTTGATTCAGGGCTACACGATCTCGGGTGCGATCGTTTTATGACTAATAAATTATGACTACTAGAAGGTTAATATGTTTAACCCCTGAATGATTTATATTTGTAAAATACACACATAGTTCCTATTAATATTGGAATGGCGACTATGCAGGGCATTTTAGCACAGTGAATCATTGCCCGTATGAAATATAATCATCTAATTTTATGGAAGTAAGCGTCCCTTTGCGTTAATTTAATTGCCTTAATTCCATAGTACAAACCTATGTCTTAATTATGAAGTATAAACCTATGGAGTAAAGAAAAAATCAAATGTTTTTGTCTCGAAAAAATTGTATTGAATTTCAATCCAGATTGTAATCCAGCAGAGGTACACTAGAGTAACGTACAAAGAATTGGTAGTCTACAAAAGTTCTACCAAAAAGTTTGTGATAGCATGTCACTATCCCTTATATTTAACTCACATTAACTGCTTTTATGTTCAAAACTTCAATTTAAAATTATTTTCGAGACTGTTTTCTCCTCTTCACTACAAATCCTTATCCCAATAAATGAGTAAACCGTAAAACTTATATTAATTATGGTTAAAGTGGATTAACCTAAAAGCGAGACATATGCTGTCGCGGACTTTTATTTGGAACTTTTTGGAGAGGAACAATTTTGTAATACATGATTTTTGAATAACTTTTACCGTTTACTTAGCGCACGCAAGGAAAGCTTTAATTTTGCCGTTAACGCAATATTTTTTATTGCTGCTCCTCCTCTCCTATTAATCTAAGTATGATGTTATATAATCTATAGCGTTCCTCGATAAACAAATAACAACAAACAAATGTGACAAGTCAATGTGACAATGGACAAAGTCACACAACAAAGTCACAGACATCTTACAGTCAAAGATTTTTTCAAATCGGTCCAGAAGCTCCTGAGTTTAGTCGTTTAAACAGTCAAACAAACTCTCCAGATTTATTAAGTATAGATATAGATTAAAATTGGCCACCAGAAGAAATTAGCTTGTTGTTATTTTAAAAAAATTATAGAAATTCTGGAAATTTGGAGAAGAGAATTGCATCACCTCCGGAAACATGCATTCGTAATCCATGCACCTATCTCGGTCAGAACTAATCGATTTAATATCGATGTTAAGAATCCATTACACAATAAGACTACGTTAGAACGATTTAATCGATATGTTTATGGCTTTGTGTACACGTTCTTTTCCATGAGTGGTGTGCCACGTGCCTTATTACCATTTCCAAATGCGTAGTGATATTATGCATTATAATGGCGCAATACGTTATAAATTAGATATGCGTTATACAACTAAAAAATGTGTTAATACCGGACCATCATCATCCTCCTGCCCTTACTCTAAGTGGGGTCGGCACAACATCTTGCAAACATGTTGTCACATGATTTGGCTGCGTATTTTACGACCGGACGCCTGCCTGACGTCAACTTACCTTAGTCGTATTTTACGACACCTCGGTAAGAAAGAGTCTATTCTTTACCGGATGCCACACGGCGAGTAAACTTAGCGGGATAGTGTAAATACCGGACAATAAACAATAAAAAAGATAAGAAACGATAAATCAAATCAAATCAATTGAAAGAAGATTGCAAGCTAATGAGATGAAAATGTTAAGGTATGTATGGGTGGTATTTTAAAGAAATTAACTAGAAAGAAACTAGGTAGTCATATTTTGGTCCAACTTAAAGGATAGGATATAGGAAGGGTAGTTTTTATCTCGATTAAGAATCCCAATTTTGCGAATTCAAAGTTTCTCATGCTTAAAGGCATAATCTACTTCTAAATTCTATTTTTCGATACGTCCTAGTATAATTCATCATTCTCCTGCCCTTATCCCACTCTGAGTGTCTCTCGGCACTACATTAATCATGTTGACTTGATTTGACTAGATATTTAACGGCCGCCTGACGTCAATTAACCTTAGTCGCCTTCTACGATACCTTGGTAAGAAATGAGGTCTATTCTAGTCAGCAGCACGCGCCCGGTAAACTTACTTTAGTAAACTTTACCTATTAACCAATTGCCAATGTACCGCAATTTAAAAAAAAATATCTCAATTAAATAATTAAAAGAGGACAAGGTCAGTCAGATCATATAGTATGCATAAATTAACCAATTGCCTGTCACCCATAACACAAGTACTAAGTTATTTACTTTAGGGACTTTACTGTAGGTTTTTCTTAAAACCACAACCACAAACCTCCACCACCGCCACCACGATACACAAGGACTACACAACGTGTGTAGTGCTTGTGTATTACTCCACTATCACAAACTCAACAATCGTTTCGCCACGCAACCGAAGTATCATCAGGAGATAGACTGCACGACAAAATCGCAAGACTGCGATTTTTATAGCAAAATAATTTTATTATTACTTTTGGTATATTAACACTGAAGCTACGAAATAACTTGCGGATATATGTTGTACATAATTAATATCATTACGGTCATTAAATTGCACTAACATGACGCATACATTGCAGATGAGAGCGGAAGCGTGTATAATGGAGACGAGATGATCGCTGCTAAATAGATCTCGTTATTTCACGTATAGTAACTAGTCCAGATCAGTCTCAAAAAAAAATTATGATACTAAGTATCTGGCATTAGGAGTTTGTCGTGGAGCCTATCGTGAAGATGCTTCGGCGAAACGATTGAAGAGATTTTGTTGGTGGTTGTGTGTGCATTAAGCTGTAATTGACCAGCGGTGAGACCGTGCGACTCTTTCGAGGGAAACATGAGTTCAAACCCGGGAAGGCACCAATGAGTTTTTCTATTAAAGCTCATGTGTCTAATTGCAATTAATCACACGCTTTTCGGTGAAGGAAAACATCGTGAGGAAACCTGCATATCTCTCGAGAATTCTGGAGATATGTGTAACCTAGCAGCGTGGTAGGTCTTAGCTTCAACCGATCTCTCCAGAAACGGAGAGAGGAGGACTATTCCCAGTAGTGGGATTATAACAGGTCGCTACTTTACTTTTTACTTTTTATTGTTGCTGGTGGAGGGGTCTTGGGATACTTTCGACTTGTCCTGCATATGTGAGGTACGTGAATTTTGCCTTCATAGATTTAGCATTACATACATTCGCTTAACCCGCGTGGTCTATAGCAAAGTAGTAAAATATTATAATAATAATAAATATATGGGACATTTACACACACGGTCGTCCATCCCCAATGTAAGTAACTTAATACTTGTGTTATGGGTGACGGACAACTGGTAGATATACTACATATATATAAGTTTAAATACATTCTTAAATACAAATACACACCCAGGCTCGAAAAACGAACAATTTGTTTATAGAAAATGTTGGCCCTCAGCGGGAATCGAACCTGCGATCCGCGGAACTGAAGGTAGGGTCACTACCCACTGCGCCAACGGGTCAGTCGATATATAATCAATAGATATACATCTAGGTAATATGCAATACGCTCTTAAAGCTACGTACTTATTTACGATAAATTCTTGCCAATTGCACGAGGTGTTAGACAAACTTATGCCGAATATCCATTAACGAATCACCACAGAAATAATCTCAAAAGTGTGTAGCTCTTAAACGATTGGCTATCTTTTGGATTTGGCAACGGTTGGTCAGTTTGCAGCTAGTTCGTGCGTGTCGAGATTTTCCGAGGTGTTATTCTTAGTTCTTGATCTATACAGGCTCCTTTTTGCTGTTTATGTGAAACCGATTAAAACAAGTCCGTACTTGACACGATTACTCGATTGGCAAATGAAATAATTTATCTGTATCGAAACCTTTTTTTGTTGGGAAAACTACGATTGATTCAAATCGATCGTAGCACGATCACAATATCCATGAATTCAAATTCAAAATATTTATTATCCAAGTAAACTTGTAAATATTTCATTGGTTCATTCCTAACGGATATAACAGCAGACGCTACGTGAATGTTTTTGTAGCAAGTAACATATAGTTAAGAATAATAATCAGATAACCTGATTAAATACTCAGAAGACAACCTGCTCCAAGTACATTGATATATTTACGTACTCAATTTTAGCTTTGTACAGTGTATTGCAAAATACATTGCTGTTTAAAAACAATGTTATTATTTATTGTTTATTTAGTAGGAAGCCAACAATCGGCTTCATAGAATAGACCACACTCATTTCTTACCGAGGTGTCGTTTGTGTGTCGTGAGTTTAAAGTACATATAGACGCCAGTAGTGATATCTTAATAAATGATACGTAACCCGTGCTGGGTGAGTGCTGGGAAAGGCATCGTGGCACACAAGGCCGCATTAAATGCCGACAATGACCTTTAACGATTTAATATATGTATACTTTTGTGCTCGCTTTTCGATATACCAAAAATACTAATTAAAAAAGGAAAAAATATATAAATATATATGGAACAGTTACACACACACGGTCGTCTATCCCTTAAGTACTTAGTACTTGTGTTATGGGTGACAGACAACTGGTAAATATATACATATATCATTTTAAATACATATTTAAATACAAATATAGACCCAGACTCGAAGAAACAAAAAATAGTTTACAGACAATATTGGCCCTCGTGGGCATCGAACCCTCGACCAACGGAGCTGAAGACAGGGTCACTGTCAACTGTGCATAAGGGCTTGTGATTTATTTATTATTTATTTCGTCATCGTTCTCTTACCCTCAACCCACTCTAAGTGTGGTCGACACAATATGTCTTCCATCTTCCATTCTCTGTTGCGAAATATCACGAATTGTAGGTAAATTTAACTTTATGAAACCTTTATGAACTTGAATATTACAAGTTCAACGTAGTCCTGAGTACAAACTCAGGATCACTTTTGCGCTCCAAATTGTAACGCGTCGAACCGGACGGGGGAAAGATTATTACGTACGAATGACATGATAGTGAATATATTGCCACTTGTACGGAGAGCACACACAGGCACAGCATTCCAAAAAATGTACATATGTACCTGAAGTTGCATCGTTTGCAATGTCGCTTAGGCGTAGCATTCCAGTAGGATTCACTCTGAACTAAAGGACTTTGCAGACGATGTCGATGCCATGAACGTTTTGTATGGGGACTTCTTATGGAATTACAAAAGCACTACTATAGCGCAGTACTAGTAGCGCCATCTGTTATTCCGGAGAGGAAAATACCTAAACCGTGTTACTAGTACGTAATGTTACACAAGTACTTGCGGGTGGAAAAACAGTAAAATAAAATGTTTATAATGAAGAGGGTAGGAATCGTGCGAAAAGTACAAGCAAAAGTAAGAAGCGGTGGGCGCCATTTGACGTATACCGAGTACCGCATTAGTGTAGTGAATACCATTGCGTGATCGCGAGAGAATTTAGGTGAGTAGTTTGAACTATTATATCAGTAGTGTATATCAGTTACAGCATCTCAACTTATGTGTATATCGTATTAATCGGACGCCTGGCCTACAGGTCCCCGAGGCGGTCGGTGCATCTGGTGCTCCCGATACACCGGTTAGCGGAGGGGGGCTTCTCTTTTGAGGGGTCCCCACCCAAAGGAGGATAGCAACTCTGGGATCAGAGTTGCTGACGCTGGGATCAGAGTTGCTGCTGTTGTGGGGATGGGCTCAAATAAGGTACCCTGCCCCTGCCTTCAGTAGCGTGGCGGAGCATACAGGTCGTTTTAGTCGGTGTACCCATAAGGGGTTTTTTTCCTGTATTTAAAAAAAAATGTGTATATCGTAAAGTTTACTGTTTTAGAGCAGGAACCACAAGCTTTTGTCGGTTCCTACTTTGTCTATTATATACATCGCCAATCCTTTTATAATTATGTATATTCTTATGCATAAAAATTAAATTGCTGAAAATGATGATTTTGTATTATGGATTGCAAAATAACGCCTAATTTTATGAATTATTTAGTTGCTGTTAGTTGTTGGGTGCCTTACGTCGGCCGATACCGTTATGGTAAAATACGTCTGTACTTGCAATTGTCACATGACCTTTGGTCAACATTGTTGTAGCTAGCAGATGCCGCGGTGCCGGCCCGTGCGCGGCACACTGATAAGAAGGCCGGACCAATTGCCGATAAGTGTATCTGATTCAACCTATTCGGGTCCAATTTTATACTAGCTGACCCGACAAACGTTGTTTTGGCACATAAATTACAACAGATTTGACTTGAATTTGACATATCGTGAATAAAAGAACTTTGGTAATTTAATTAATAGATGGCGCTTTTTAAAGTCATCCTATACCTGTAGAATTAACAGGATTTTCATAGCCTATATGTTACCCCGATGTATAAGGAATAATTGTGCTAAATTTCATCGATATTGGTTCAGCAGATTCGCCGTGAAAGAGTAACAAATATCCATCCATACTCACAAACTTTCGCATTTATAATATTAGTAGGTATACTGAACTAGCTGACCCGGAAAACGTTGTTTTGCCATATAAATTACTACAGATTTGAGTTGAATTTGACATATCGTGAATAGAAGAACTTTGATAATTTAATTAATAGATGGCGCTTTTCAAAGTCTTCCTATACCTGTAGAATTAACAGGATTTTTATAGCCTATATGTTACCCCGAGCCTTTATGTTAGCCTATATGTTACGTCCATCCATACTCACAAACTTTCGCATTTATAATATTAGTAGGAACTAGGATAGGATAGGATAGGACTCAATAGATTTAATTTATATTTTTATAACTAGTAATGGATTAATATATGGGACAATTACACACACTATGATGTTATTGTTTTCTGCTGTATTTTAAAGAAGCACGCTGCGTCAGGTCAATCAACTATTACTAATAAAGCCATATTTCAATTATATTATATTTATTTTCTTCGAATGATCCTTTTTTTAAAACGTTATTTGATGATGATTGAATTATGTCAAAATTATCTTATAAGTATAAGTGATCAATGGATGTCGGTACATATAATGTCTGTACCACTCTATATTCACCCAGACGCAAAGAATCAACAAATTATTTTTTTTTTGAAAATATTGATTCTCGGCTGAAATCGAACCCGCGACCCGTGGATCTTAAGGTAGGGTCACAGCTAACTGTTCCAACGAGCCAGTCAATAAAGGTTCGTTTAGTAGATTTTAAGAAAATTTGTCACATACAGCTTTTGGGGATTTTGTTTTGTAATATTTATACATAGTTTGGTTTCGTAATTTGAGGAAAGCAGACCTCAACAGTTAAAAAAATGATCGTCACCAAATTTTATAGGATCATCCGCTGGGTCATTCTAAAGATTCAATTCAATTCAAAGGTTCATTTGGAAAGATAATGTAACAAAAGTGTTTTTTTAAATTATGTACGATCATATCTGTCGATTATTGGAATAATTGAGCATGATTTTGATTATAGCAAAATAATATTATTAATACTTTGTATCATGGATTTCCGCAAAATAACGCCTAATTCTATATATTATTTCCGAAAATTCCTATCAAAACAGATCTCAACAGTTAAAAAAAGCTCCGATAGCCATCAAACTATAGGATCATCCGCTGGATCATTCTAAAGATTGTTTGAGGCTTTCATTAAAATCGGTCCAGCTGTTCCGCAGTTTATAAAGGACATACAGGAAAACATTTATTTTATACATAAGATTGTTGCATACATTGTATTGTATTAGATATCACTGGTATCCAACGTTTCCAGACATATTGCAACAACCTTTAAGTGAATATAAAACGCTGTTTAATTATCGATAATAACGTATTAATGGATTTATATATTGCAAATGCGCTATTTCCTCAAAGGAAACTGTTTCAATAGCCTGTCGAGCAAAGTCGACATAAATTCGATGTTGCAATGTGCGAAATACACTAAGCAATATATTAAATATTCATTACGTACTTGCAAAATTCAGTTTTTGCACTATCATACGGTTTATTGTATACAGATTGTTAATTATTTCGTCGTATTTATGATTTTTGCGCTATCAACCAAGTTTTAGGTGATTATAAACAATGGAATGGAAATTTGAAATGGGTACATTTATTTACTTATTTATTTATCCGGATCTCCAACAGCAATACACATGCATATTGAACGATCCCTAAAATATCCTATATATATTTGATTATGTACTACCAATTATTTTTCTTAAAATTTCTTAGAGAGAGAAGAATAAGGATATATAGGAGGTTTATATAGGTTAGGATATTATTAGTACATAAAATTTGAATTCTTAATTTTTGATATTTACGTAGCAAAACTGTTTTGCTATGAATTGTCTCCCTTCGTAGATTAGCTGGAAGAGATCTCTGTTTTTACACTGTTTTTTTTATTGATAATGTTTTTCTTAGGTTTTGTTTGATACATAAACAAATAAATAAATAGAATTTCTTATATATAAGATTCTCGTGTCACAATGTTAGTTACCATACTCCTTAAAAACGGCTTGAACGATTTTTATGAAATTTTATATGTGTATTTAGTAGGTCGGAGAGTCGGCTTCTATATATTTCCCTAACATCTTTTTTATTCTTTGTACAAATTTATTTTACTTGTTTATATACACTATAAATTTCCTAAAAATGATTTATATGACAAAACAACGTTTGGCCAGTTATATTTATTAGCTTTTAAACGTAACTTCGTCCGCGTGGACTGCAGTCTCATTATTTGAGTAAATCGTAATACTTATATTAATTATGGTTAAAGTGGGTTAACTTTAAAAGCTAGACATATGCTGTCGAGGACTTTTATTTAGAACTTTTAGAGGGGAACAATTTTGTAATACATGATTTTTGGACAACTTTCACCGTTTACTCAGCTTTAAGTAAAGCTTTAAAGTTTGCCGTTTCTGCAATATTTTTTATTGCTGCTCCTCTCCAATTCGTCTTAGCGTGATATTGTATAAGTCTATAGTCTGTCTCGATAAATGGACTATCTTACACTTATCTTACACTTAAAAGAATTTCTCAAATCGGTCCTGTAGTTGCTGAGATTATCGTGTTCAAACAATAAACAAACAAACAATCAAACAAACTCTTAAAGCTTTATGCATATATTAGTAATTGGTAATTAGTTTATTAGTATAGATTAATTACACGTCATATCATAAATTACTTATATTTCAGTCTTTGCGAATTGATTTGACCATAAAAATTTCTGTATAAACATAATTCAAACTTTCATCGTTTGCGAGATATTTATTGTCTTGTCAGATTTCTTTGAGTGACTCATCTATTATAGTTATAAATAGTTAGAAATGCAATAAGATCAATTTATGCAATCAAAACCAAAATATCCGTTCCGGCTCATTTACTGTGCAGCCGTCACGTAAACGCAGCGTAACCGGTTCGATATTCTGACCCACTGAACTCGTATCCGTTCATCTCAGGATTAGCATTTAACTGTTGGTTTTAAGGTGTGTACTTGCATGATTGATTTATAAAATTAGGCGTTACTTTGCAGAAGTCCATGACACAAAGTAATAACATTAATTTTCCTATAATGTTATAGCAGATTTAAGCAAAATAATTTTTGCAAATTACATTATGATTATAAAAATTTTATATTGAATCTATTGATAGTTGTTTAAATTTAATGCAGTTATTCAAGAAATCTTTTCTCTATCTCAACTGAATTGAAATCCCTCGAATATTTTTTTTGTACTTCTGGATATTCAAAGATTGTGACACGAGAATTTTATATATAAAGACAATTTTATCATTACTTTTGAAGATTTTTTTCAATATATAAACTTTATGGGATAAATGATTTATGGAAGCAGCAGGCCTACCATGCATTCTTATTGTGATTCAATTGAAGACGTAAACTAAATTGTTTTGCTTTTTCATACCATGACGTCTAAAAGACGCACACTTCAAGTTCTAATGACATGAAATGCGTTCTAAAAACATTTGACTAAAAGAGACAGAGTTATCTATAGTTCATATGTTGTCCTTTTCAAACACACTTCATGGTACGAAAGCGGTTGGGTTTAGGTACTGACTTTAAATTGAATGGTTTTATAAAAGTTCGTGGTAGGCCTAAAGGCGTTAATACAAGTTGTATATGTGATTTCGGTCGCGTCAACTCAAATGTCGAAATACTCTCTGATACGTTTTTTCCTGTTTCCGAAAGGAAAAAACAGGATTTTTTTATTCTACGTAATACTCCTATAATGTATATAATAAATCATACTAAATCAGTGGAGTCGTGGAAACAGTGGTAACAGACGGACAAATTAAATTATCTATTCAAGCAAACTTGTAAACAAGTGCTTTTGAATCGTCAACCCTACATCTGGTTCGGAAAGCTGTACTGCCGAGAACAACCAGCAAGAAACTCGGCGGTAGCTCTTTTCAAAATATAATTCTTAATACTAGTTACATTTAGTCATTATTGTTTTGTACAGGATCGAAGAGTAACTATATCCACACATTATTATCATTTATGTTATCCCCAATAGTATAGTAGGCTTTCTGTAGATGCCTTCTTTTAATACTTTTCTTCAAATGCTGTAATGGCAAAACTAAAATTGATTGTAGAATTTTATTATAGAATCTTATACCCAAACCCATAAACGACTTTCGTACTTTTGCAAGACGCAAAGCAGGAGCCGCAACCTTATGTTGGTTCCTACTTTGTCTATTATTGCCAATTTTTTAATGATATCATATATTTTTATGCACAAATATGTAAGAATACTTTTTTTCGTAAAATTTCTCAAGCAGGAAATCAGGCGGATTCAAATTTTAAATGCCATGTATAGCTCTATCTTATAATACAAAATTTTGTTTCAATATCCGCACATTTACCCCATAACAATATTCCATAAGACATAAGAATATGGAAGCAAGCAGAATTAACAAGAGGAATTTAAATTGCGATTTACACGTATGACTCTTTTTTATGATTGTCGTATACAATTTTAAACATGTTGAAATTTAGACTATCATGAACGACGTTCGAAGCTTAAAAATCAGTACCTACTGGAAATAAAATTGAAATAGTCATTTTGTTGTCTTATGAAAGTGTTAGAGCTTGCGTGATAAAAACATTTCCTGCACTGGGTCATTGCAAATAGATAAAAAATTGTTTCTAGGAATATTTATGACCAATTACGTATCGCAACAGCGAAATGCAACAGGCGTGCGTGCTATTGGGGCTTAAAGTCGCATCAAGGCTTTTTGCTACGGAGATTTATTTATTTTAATTAGCTGTAGTTATGTTTAAGTATAAGTTCGTTGGCACAGGTGACACTGACTCTGCCTTTTCCTGAGGTCGCGGGTTCTATTCCTGCCAAAAGGGAAACAATTTGTAAAAACGTTTTTTTGATACTTTTAATCTGCGTATATACTTTTTTATATTTAAATAAAAGTATAAAGAAAAGTGACGGTCTATTAAAATCCCACTGCTGGGCATATTCCTTTTGCTTTTGGAGAGAAGGGTTGAAGCTAAGACCCAACGGTATGCTGCAATGCGGATTGGAAGGCTACAAATATCCCCAGAATTCTTTAGAGATATGCAGGCTAATACAGAATGTTTTCTTAATGAAGTGTTGAAGTATAGAATTGTAATTATTAATTAGATAAATAAGCTTTAACAGACTCATTAGAGCCCTCAAAACAGACGCAAGGTTTCAAAGCTGTGCTATCACAGCTATCATGAAAATATTAAGGTACAAGCTTATACCCGCGGCTTCGCTCGCATGGAATTTAGTCTGCCACATTAAGTTTCGTGACAGATCATTTTATTTTTATAGATTTTTTTTTTACTTAATAATAAAAAATATATATTTATTTAGTTACTCGTACATCCAAAATTTCAGATGTCTAAATTCAAAACTAATGGAATCTATACTATCTTTGTGCGCCGCGCATAGTAGGCACTCTATGGCGCTCCATTCAAGTCAGTCATATCGTGATAACTTTTAAGTTATTCGGCCAAATTACTTAGTGTGAAAGAGAAAGTTTATCTACATCAAATACTGAAAGCGACGAATGTATTTTATAAGAGCTTGATAAATATACTAAATTCTGCTTTGTAAAATAGTATCTAATTTAATTAAATTTATGATTCACAATTTTGGTCATAGTGGTTTCCACATAAAAGGTAGATAATGCTATCGCGGACTTTAATTTAGAACTATTCAAGACAAACAATTTTATCATATAATAGAGTATATCATCTTTGTGTTACTCCAATGGTTTAGGCAGCGTACGCTAAGAAAACTCTCAGAGGTCAGATTTTTCCAACTTTATTTACATGTATATATCAATATTACATAAAATTATTAGAATGTATAACCTATATAACTGTAAAGTTTCATTCAAATCCGTCCAATAGTTTTTTCGTGAAAGAGTAACAAACATCCATCCATACTCACAAACTTTCGCATTTATAATATTGGTAGGATAGGATTTATTTAAAACTAGAAATAAGTGCGGCATCGCCCGCGTGAAATTCAGTGTTTAGGAGTTATAGTCGCTCGAGTCTCGACATGAGACTGGCTCTCTGATACCCTACACCGCTTTTTATACCTATTTCCCCCTCTAAATTACTATCGACACCGGTTTGTTAGTACCCCCACTAAAAGTTGTTGTAAAACGACCTCTTCAACTCAATTTACATGAAACTCTTATTCTTACTCTTAGGCTTAGTGTTCCAGTAGGATGCACTTTGAGTCAAAGGAATTGGTAGGCGATGTCGATATAACGAACATTTATTTCAAACACTAACTTATGCTGTTAGCCCTAATGGCTTTTACAGCGTCACCGAGAGAGTGGGCGAGAGCAGAAGCATCGCCGGGTATAAAACTGGGAGAGCGAGACTCGCAGCATCCTGGCTTAAAGCCTCGGCTTAAAGCGACGCGCTGTGTATCGGACTTGCACCAACGAATAATTTGTACGGAGACTTCTTATGTAATTAAAAAGGCACTGCTGCAGCGCGAAGCAAAGTACTAGTGGCGCCATGTGTTATTCCAGATCATCATCTGCTATGAGGAAAATACGTCAACCGCGTTACTAGTACGTTAAGTTACATACATAATATTTACCAGCTGTCCGTCACCCATAACACAAGATCAATCTTGTGTTAAAACATTCATTAGAATGATGAATGTGTGCTGTGCTTGTGTATTGTTGAGTTATTGGTAGCGGGTAGTGCATGAGTTTCTACAAATTCTGCATGTATCAGGTATGAAAACTGATAGTACACGGTACATTTTCTTTTATCGCGGATTATACGAAAATAATATTTTCATTACTTTTGTCGGGTATACTTCTACGCCGTGTGGTATCCAGCTGAATAGAATAGACCACCTCTTAGCGAGGTGTCGTAAACCTGCCTAAAGTCAACCTACCTTGGTCGTTGGTAACCAAGGTAAGTTGACGTTAGGCAGGCGGCCGGTCGTAAAATACGTAGCCAAATCATGTGACAACATGTTTGTAACCTGTTGTGTCGACCCACTTAGGGTGGGATAAGGACAGGAGGCTAATAATATTGTTGGGTATACTTCTATAATATAGAAGAACAATATTATTATCCCACTACCCATCACTTAATATCAAGCGTGCGCAACTAAAAAGATGATACATATGTACAAACTAAATTAATTACTAAGCTAATATGGTAAAACACAACCTACTTTGGTCAGACAATGGATTACAACACTATTAGTGAAATAACATCGACATCGACGTAAGGTATACGCGGTTCGTATCTCAGCGCACAGTACATTCACCGCGGCGGCCGTGCTAGCGATATACAGTCGATTGAAAAACGATATATCAAAAATATATCGATATACAAAAATATATCGATATATCAAAAAAATAGATATAATTTTTATTGGTCACCACCAGAAGTGAGAATAGATAATAATACCGCATCGCAATAGTTAATAAACGCTGAATCGTTTATAGCATTTTCATCATATTTTATTTATTTAGTTGATTTATATGATTTATAGAAGCAGGCGTTACTTTGCGGAATTCCATATTACAAGCAATATAACAGAACTAACTACTTTGCTATAATCCGCACGGGTTAAGTGAATGCATGCAAAGCCAATGTGTATGAAGCAGGCAAAATCTACGCACCTTATACATGCAGGACAAGCCACCACATGCACCCCAAGGCGCAATTCACTAGCAACAACGCACACAAAAGCAGCACACACACCCACCACCACAATCTCGACGATCGTTTCGCCCCGAAACCGAAGCATCATCAGGAGGATAGGCTCCACGACAATAATCGTACTGCGCCGCGCTACCCATACAAGCAGTCTTAAATAGTTCAACTCCCACCAATACCCTCCCCTCCGAACACATTTAGCAAAACGGAATTAGATACATTTACTTGCTCGTTAATTAAGTGACCATTGCTATTTTTTATTATCTCAAGTTGCTCTAACGTATTGAGTCGGAGTCCCTTATCACAAGTGTGGAGAATATGAAATGAATGGTCATTAGGCACTTTATGACCGCTTTCCAGCAAATGTTTTGCTCCACGACAAAAATCGTAATGCAATTACAGGCACAGGCGTTGTTGCTGGTGAATTGCGCCTTAGGGTGCATGTGGTGGCTTGTCTTGCATGTATAAGGTGCGTAGATTTTGCCTGCTTCATACACATTGGCTTTGCATGCATTCACTTAACCCGTGCGGATTATAGCAAAGTAGTTAGTTCTGTTATATTTATTTAGTTGTTAAATAATATAATAGTTATTTGGATCAATCAATGGGTTATAATACTTATATAATACTTCAATTTTTAGGTAAAACAGGAGGCTTTTCTAAAAAAAAAATTGTGTGCCCTGTAATTGTCCTCAATATCTTCAAAATATTTTCATAGTACACGATTTTTAGTCGATCAATGAAAAACATTAAAAAACTTTATAGAATTAGGCGTTACTTTGCGGAGATCCATAATACAAAAGTAATAATAAAATTATTTTGCTATAATACGCGATACATGTATCGCGGATTATAGCAAAATAATTTTATTATTACTTTTTTTACATTAAAATTCCTTCGTAACAAAGCCTTTTTTTTGGTTATGGAAGAGAAATTTGATACATATACCTAAACTCAGGGAACTATTTATATAAAAAAAATATATTTATAGAATCAGCTGTTAACTATACTATTTTGAACAAAAAAAAAATTTACCATAACCTTGTTAAATAAAAAAACGTCACCCATATTTAAGATTAAAAAGTAACTTTAAAACGCTCTTTTTTAGTTAACTGTACATAATCTTTTAACGAAGCTTGACAATCTTAAAATAAAGACACGCAGCCTAAATACCCTTTTAAAATCATGCAATTGATCGATTACAAGGTCTTAGAAATCTTAGGTACCTTTTCAAGGTAAAGTTAGTATAACATAAGTTTTATGACAAATAAATATTACTAGATAGTTAATATATATAAAATCTAGCTGTGCCAGTGGCTTGCCCGCGTGAAAATCAGGGTCCAGTTTTTTTGCTAGTATTTAAAAGTAGTTATTGTGAGTTAACCATAGAGATAGAGACATGCTATCGCGGACTTTTTTGTAGTATTTTTATAGATCTATAATTCTCTAGTACTTTACGCGACTAAAGCTCCCAGGAAGCAAGTTTTTTAACAATTGCGCGATCTCTTCAACACAATATACCTACATAATACTAATAATTACTACAATTTTTTTTATGACTTGTCCGCTTAACTGTACGTAATAAGCACACAAATCACGTGCCTCTGGTACACTCAGCATTCGTACACACGCCCTTTAAAGACCACTCTGTTGTAACACTCAAGGCTTTAGAAATCTTTACCATATCCTAAACTGGAACCTATTGGTGCTTAGCCATAAGCGTCCTACATTTTTTAACATTTGATCTTAAAAAAAGAATGTGTCAGGAATTGATTTGGGGTTTGAAAAAAAAAAAGTGAAGTTAAAACAGCTTTAAAAAAGCTTTTCAAAAATTTTTATGTTCCTACTGTTAAGCGATAAGATGTTTCCTTGTCTGGAGCCAATCCTGGCAGCATCAGGTCATGCTTATCATAAACATACATTGTCATCGGGACTGGACCAGTAAGTAAAATTTCAGTGCAATCGGACATCGGGAAATGGGTCCAATTTAACTCTCAATATTAGACCGCAGCAGGCCTAACATGAACTCTTTTTGCGACTCAATTGAAGACGTAAACTAAATTGTTTTGCTTTTTCATACCATGACGTCTTAAGGACGCACTTTCGGAATGCGTCCTAAAAACATGCAAGTAAAAGAGACACGAGTTATGTATAGTTCATTATCCTTTTCAAACATTACGACCCTAATCCAATCCACACTTTATGGAACGAAAAGAAAGCGGTTCGGTTTAGGTACTGACTTTGAATTGAATCTGAAAGTTCATGGTAGGTCTACTGTGCGTGTATATGACACGGCAACTTAAAGAAAAGCTTTTAAAAACAAACTATTTTTTTAATATAAGTAAAGAACTTTTGATTTTATGAGTCAATCTGTACTGACTAATTGTTAAACTAGCTTTTTAACCATATAAGCTTCTAATAAAATCAAGATTTTGTTTGTGAACAAGACCGCCTTAAGTTCAACTTCTGAGAATCGTATCTGCTATTGAAAGCTCCCGGTATCGTTGTATGAATATAAATCGCTTAGTATTGTTATGAGGGCGATCACGTTATAAAATGTAGAAATGCACATACAACCTTCTCCTGCTTCTTTATTCATATTGATTTATTTATAATTGATTTCATAATTATGCCGTGTATCCGGCTGAGTAGAAGAGACCAAACTCATTTCTTACCGAGGTGTCGTAAGAGGCGACTAAGGTAAATGCCGTGTTGTATCCGGCTGCATAGAATAGACCACCCTCATTTCTTACCGAGGTGTCTTAAAAGGCGACTAAGGTAAGTAGACGTCAGGCAGGCGGCGGATAGCCAAATCATGTGACATCATGTTTGTAACATGTTGTGTCGACCCCAGTTAGAGTGGGATATGGGCAGGAGGATGATGATAAATTTTAAAATATCCCCAATTATATACTTTACTGTGAATAATATGGAAGTTGTCATAGCTTCTGTCAAGGTGGTTACAGCTTTAAGCCTCGTACAGGCATTAATTAATGAGTTCTAATGTTAAAATTTATGCGCCTAATTGATATTTGCATTTTATTGCATCCGTTTCGGTAAAGCAAAACCGTATTGGAGAAGCGTGGTAATTGGTTGTGGTGGTATGTGGTTCACGATTGCAGTACGATTTTGTCGAGGAGCCTATCATCCGATGATGTTTGGGTTTCGGAGCGAAACGATCGTAGAGATTTTGGTGGTGTTTGGGTGTATTGCTTGTGTGCTTTATTGCTGGTGGAGGCGTCTTGAGATTGTGATGACTTGTCCTGCATGTGTAAGGTATGTGAATTTTGCCTTATACACTTAGAATTACATACATCTTTTAACACGCGCCGATTAAAGTGTTAAATTTAATACCCATTATATGTTAATACGTTTTTATTCCTCAGCAAACTCTTTATTCCTCTTTTACAATTCGCCATTCTCTTTTTTTTCGAATTTACATTATCTGACAATATCTTATTTTTATTAAATGCCAACACTAATTCTTAATTTCAATAAATACTTTTGTACAATTCAACCTTATTTTACAAGATATTCCATTATACTAATAAACAAAGTACAAGAGAAGAACATTTAAATTAGAATATTTAACAATAGCAAAGTAGTTCTGTTATAGTTTCTGTAATGTGGAATTCCGCAAATTAGCGCATGCTTCTATAAATCATTTAAATATTATTATTATTATTGCAAAAAATGTTTTCTAACCCTGAAATGGGTCAATGACCTCTCATTTTTTTATACTAACCGTTTTTACTTAAATTGCAATAGATCGTGTTATTAACAAGTATTCACGTAATTGAACGCTATCAGAGCTCAACAGGGACCATTACATCAGATACGAAAGCGTTGAAAAACTCATTTATGCCACCGACACACCATGGCGTTCCAATAACAATGATCACTTATTTCCAGTCCACGCTCCAAATTGTACAATAATTATATAACAGTGTAAGAAAGATCACCTAAATGAAATAAATTCAATGAAAAGTAAAGGAAGAATAAACAAAAATGGTTGGCATTGGCGTTTATACTATTCTTATCTATATACTAGCTGTGCCAGCGGCTACGCCCGCGTGGAAATTAGCGTGTCACAATTTTATTATATAATTCAAATTTTAAACATAAAAGTAGTTATTGTAAGTTAACCATAAGAGATAGAAATGCTATCGCGGACTTTTTTGTAGTATTTTTATAGATCTACAATTCTCTAATACATTGCTTTAGCGTATCTCTGCTGGTGTACGCAGCGCACGCGACTAAAGCTCCCAGCAAGCAAGTTTTTTAACAACTGCTCGATCTCTTCAACACAATTTACATAATACCGATATTTACTATTTACGTAAACCCTCCAGAGGTATTGTTCTATCTTTTGGTGAAATTTTTTAACCTTTTAACAAATTCTTAATTCTTACTTCACTTAGAATATCGCCCGAGATGGATTGATTTTTGATGATTTTTTTTCATCCCTCCATTTTTATTAATACTGTAACTCTAATCTGAGTAGGCTACAAATTATTTAAAAAAAAACACTATTTCAGCTTTCGAAAAAACAGTTTTGCTGCTAATTTTTCTTAATGTGTGTTTTCACAGCCACGGTGTAACAAAATAATTAATTAAACAATTTCACGGCAAATGTATCACGCACTTAATATCGAAAGTGAGGCAAACTACTATTTTTTAGGTTGGAACACTTTCCCCGAATACATTAATATAAACTCAAGTGAAAAGTTTACTATAACACTTTTCATTTTTTCACGTCAGCGTGTAGAGCTGTATAAGTGAAGACTCTTAATCATTGAATCAAAGTCAAATATCTATTTTAGCTTACTTTAAAGATCTATATACAAACAAAACACGTAAGTTTTTATTATTACTTTTGTGTTAGTTAACACGTTGAGCGCCGCGTCAGCCATCGGTGATTGATTTTCCGTTTATTTAAGAATCTTTTGTCCAAACCTGCAAACGAATTACGTACTTTTGCAAGTCGCAAAGCAGGAGCCGCAACCTTATTTTGGTTCCTACTTTATCCATTATCTACATCACCTATTGTTTATATTCGTGTAAACACTTTACATCTTCTAAAACAATTAATTTATGTTTTAACGTCTACTACGGTAATTTGATGACTGCGGTGACGTATTGAAAACTATTTGCCTTTTAAAGTTTTTAAAGTATTGACTGGACCGTTGGCGCTGTGGGTGACCCTGCCTTCAGCTCTGCGGGTTGCGGGTTCGAGGGCCAACATTTGTATTTAATGTAAATAATTTATGTGTATTTGTATTTAAGTATGTATTTAAACTTATATAAGTAGTATATCTGCCAGTTGTCCGCCACCCATAACACGAGTATTTAGTTACTTTGGGGATGGACGACTGTGTGTGTAAGTGTCCCATTTATTTATATATTTATAAATAAACAAATAATATTTATTTATTTATTTATATTCATGTTTACACTTTACATCTTCTAAAACAATTAATTAATGTTTTAACGTCTACTCTACGGTAATTTGATGACGCATTCTTAGTTTTTGGCCTGTGACGTATTTAAAACGTTTTAAAGTTTTTAAAGCCAAGTTTTATACGATTTTAAATTTATTTACAACGAAAATATACAAATATGCGATAATATATCTATCCTTAATTACTTATACGTTACTACTGTTTAAAATCATGCTCACATGGAATGGCACTCAAGAATGATGGCAACATTTCCGCGTTAAATTGCTAAGCTGATTCGAAATGGAGCCCACCCTCGTATATATATTTAATACAGCATTTTATTACTTCTGTACATAACTTATTTTTTCATTTAGTAAGATTCAAAAGACTGTGTCTTTCTGTCATCTATTTGACTTTATATAGCGAAATAATTTTATTATCACTTTTGTGTTACAAAATGTCCCAAATTGGAGGCGGTCCAAAACAAGCAGGTGTCGGGCGAACACAGCGGCCGACTATTAGTACTATATCATCATACGTCTGCCCTTATCCAGTAGGATAAGGGCAGACGTTTGTTGTTTGTAACATGTTGCGCCGACCCCACTTAGCACTTTAAATGGGGTCTAAACATATAGTTACATGATTTGGCTAGTTATTATACGACCGGCTGCCTGCCTGACAACTTACCTAAGTCGTATTTTACGACTCCTCAGTATAGAAAGAGGGTGGTCTATTCCATGCAGCCGGATACCACACGGCGGGTCGACTTACCTTAGCCACCTTTTACGACACCTCGGTAAGAGATGAGCGTGGTCTATTCTACTCAGCCGGATTAAGGCGAGTCAATTTAACGATTATTAATGCTATATATTGGATAACTAATCCGTCCGCCGAGTTGAGTCTACGACCGTTTTAAAAAACCTCACAAAACCGACACTTTAGTAAATCGGGATACCTGTCTAATCCATTACCACTGCCAGACTAAAGCTCCGCGATAAGACGAGCTACATTGAAAAAACTTAGTTCTTTAGTCTTCCAGCTCAGGAATTTTAAACCTTGCCTAACTTGCCAATCGTTGTCCGAGTTGGATGCGGTGAAAAAGTTAATAATAAAAATTATAATTACCAACAATACATATTTCCAATTGACTCAATGTAGGCGTATAGGTGTCCTGTTTCACCATCTGGTGTCTGGACGTTTTACATCACTTGTGTATAACGTCATGTTTGACGTCATTGTTTTTCTTTTAATATACTTTGTTGTTTACAAAAACGTTAAATTTATAAAATATTAACAACGTAATACAGTATGATAGTAAAACCGAGTGCCCTCTTCAGGGAGTTAAGATTCAACCTATGGGAAGGCTACCAATGACTTTTCTGCCTAATGGATAATTGTAGATTACTAGACGCTTTTCGGTGAAGGACAACATCATTAGGAGTTCTGTATCGAACTGACTGTATGCTGTTAGCCCTAACGGCTTTTACAGCGTCACCGGGCGGGACAGGCGAGCGCAGATGCATCGTCGAGGTTGCGAAATGCAGAGAGTAGAACGCAGAAGCTTTACTAGCGTCGGGGAACGTCATCCTAAGAGTGCCTTCTGTGAGGCCGGACCACAAGTTAGGGCGACGCGTAGTGCAGGGCTGATGGTATGACTCAAAGTCATCTCTAGAAAATTTTAGGTATATGGGTAACCTACAAAACTATATATACGGTGGTGGGTCAAGGTTCTGTTCTCTCAAAAAAAAGAAAGGCGAGGCATTTGCCTAGCTTGGCTTTATTGGCAGTATTGCTTGGTTAATGAAAGTGTAAGGTACAATTTTACTTGTAATAAATGGAACACTTTCCCTTTCTGAGGTTTCCGCTTTTCAACAAACAGATCGGTTTCACTTTCCTTCAACTTGCGGTCCAAACAGTCAAACAACAATAATTACAGTAGGTGCCGACATATGCCGGCTGCGTATGGGTAGTACTCGTAGACTATATATTATGCTTTGAGCGAGACACACAATTTATTTTTCACGCGCGTTGGACCTTCATAAGTACTGTAAAGAAGGGTCTCTCACCATCCATACCACTGCTGGGCATAGGCCTCTTTTCTCCGTTTTAAGAGAGAAGGGTTGGGGCTGTTCGTGCACCGACCGACGTGACCGTGCGACTCTTTAGAGACGAACATGGGTTCAAACCCGGGCAGGCACCAATGAGTTTTTCTAAAAAAAACTTCAATGTCTAATTGATAAATGTAATTTATCACACGCTTTTCGTTGAAGGAAACAATGTTGAGGAATATAGAGAATTCTGGTGATATGTGTAACACACCAATCCGCATTGGAGCAGCGTGATAGCTGTTCGCTCCAACCCTTCCCTCCAGAAACGAAGAGCGGAGGCCCTATGTCCAATAGTGGAATTATAACGGGCCGTTACTTTACTTTACTTTTCTTTATGCAGCTACCCTTACTATGTTTTCCTTCATCGAAGAGTGGTTACTTACAATTATCAATTAGACACATAAGTTTAAAAAAACTCAATGGTATTCGCCAGGGGTTTTATGCCGCGCGATCTCACCCTTGGGCAGTCACAGCTAAACCTCCTCCCTCCTTCTATAAATTAATAGAAATCCTAATTTTATTTTTATTAAAGAAATTACAAATTTATATGAAATCCGCGACCCCCTGGAGAGCATTGCGTGGGTTTAAGTACGTGATATATGATAATTATTCTTGAAAAAGATCAAGCTAATGACTCAGAGTGGGCTGTGAAAAAACAAACAATTAACCGATTATTCACATGGCCGTGAAAAACAATCTCAAAAAGTCCGATTGCAAAACTCGTCTGAACTTAATTTAACATTTCTTCTGAGAGGCGTCATTCAACTATGTATATGGCACATAAAAGATATATACAATTGGAGATTATTTGATATTATATGATGACACATTTTAACTGCATTCAGCTAAAAACCAGGCTGCGACCGCCAAATTTCCTGCCAGTTCTTCTCGGTAGGAATAAATTTCCGAATCAGTTGTAGCTTCTTTAATAAAAAGAGGAGAGATTTGTTTGTTTGTATGTATGTATGTTTGTAACGTTTTCACGCAAAAAATACTGGACCGATTTCAAAAATTCTTTCACCATTGAAAAGCTGCATCTTTACTAAGCAATTTAGGGTATATTACATTTAAAAAAAATAGGATACCTAATAAAATTGTAATAAGTAGTGAAAATGCGCGTGCGCTGCGGAAACTATTAATGATAGAACGAAAGGTTCTGCAGTATTATAGAACGTAACAATATCCACAAAAAAATCCGCGATACCATATGTCTAAGTATTATAATTATGCCAATATAACTACTTATTTACATTGTAAAAGTTGATAAAAGTTTCGACGATAATAAAACCATCTTTTTGAATTTAAACTATCGTGAGTGGTATTCATAATTAATGTAAAGAGACCGGCTATACTCACGTCCTATTTTATCGGATGAGCTCGACTAGTGTCAAGCCCATACCGGGCTCTTTATCATGAGCTCATTACGCGGCGTTGTCGCGGCGGGAACTGCGTGTACCAGCTCGTTGGGCGCGACTCGTGAGCGGCTGGGGCGGGCTCATCCGATAAAATAAGACGTGAGTATAGCCGGTCTCTCAACATTAATTATAAAACCATATTATTCACATATCCGTATTAATACTAATACGGATATTATGATGACCATATGATGACCATGAATATTATGACCCACTAAATGATAATTTATTAAAAACTGTTTTAATACCTGTAAAATACTTTTAAAATTATAAAAATCGGACATTCCAATCAAAAGATGTAATTAATTTTAAAATGTCAATCTAAAGAAAATAATGCTATAACAAACTCATTATAGCAATCATTATAACAGGGTCTGCAACTGGTGAGTTAGCTCTTATTCCAAGGATACCTATAATACTCACAAATTCAAATTCAAATTCAAAATATTCTTTATTCAAGTAAACTTGTAAACAAGTGCTTTTGAATCGTCAACATCTACTACTGGTTCGGAAAGCTGTTCCTACCGAGAAGAACCAGCAAGAAACTCGGCGGTTGCTCTTTTCCAACAATAATTCTTACCACTAGTTACATATAGTTATTAATGTCTTGTAAGGGTTGAAGAGAAGCTATATCCACGCATTCGTATCTTCTAGGTAATCTTCAATAGTATAACAGGCTTTCTGAATTAAACTTTTTTTAATAGTATTTTTAAACTGCTGTAAAGGTAAAGTTAATGTAGATTGTGGAATTTTATTATAGAATCTTATACCCAAACCCACAAACGAATTACGAACTTTTGTAAGGCGCAAAGCAGGAACCGCAAGCTTATGTCGGTTCCTACTTTGTCTATTATATACATCGCCAATCCTTTTATAATTATTTATATTCATATGTACAAAAATTAAATTACTAAAAATATACTGTGAAGCCAATGTAAGAATACACTGTTTCCTTGAACTTCTCTCGCAGGGAATCGCGCGAATTTAAATTGTAAATGCCACGTATGGCTCTTTTTTGTATATTCATAGATACAGATATAGCTAAAGCCTTTAAAAGAATTCAATTCCAGTTAAAACTTCCTTTGCCTTAACGGTTAAACCCAGGCCCAAACTAGTATTAATTTTCAAAAATAAATCTATAGTCCGACTTAGTAGACTTTCCACTACTACGAGATTGGTATGTTTGCCCTGCAACCGCAGGGCATTGCTAATAGTTCGCTAAAATTATAATAAACTTTCTGGCGAGCGTGTACGCAATTTATAATTATTTTAAATCTAAAATATGCTGTTTATTAGACATTAATATCCTTTTTAGACAACAACATACCCGAAAATCCTGTCTCGCAATCCTATTATTTTAGGTTATGAGTATAGACACGAACTTGACATAGTTGTGAAGTGGTAACGCGATGATGACGGTCGCGTTGTGTAAGCGAACAAATCGCCACTTCCTTATTAGTGATATTTATGATTAGTTTGACATGAAACGTCTTCAGCCTTTCTCTAATATATTATTTAATAAAAGCAAACGCTTACTTTGTGAATTATAAAAGTAAAAATAAATATAAAAGTAAAGATAAATACAGGTATTTATCTCACTACTGGGAATAGCCCGCCTCTATCCTTTTTAGAGAGAAGGAGCAATTGCAAACATTAACTGGACAAAAATCAATCGTTCGTTCACAGCAATATTCATTTATTTTATCTGTGATATCCGGCTGAGTAGAATAGACCATTCTCATATCTTACCGAGGTGTCGTAAAAGGCGACTAAGGTACGTCGACCCGCCGTGTGGTATCCGACTGAGTAGATAAGTCGAGCCGTGTGGTATCCGGCTGAGTAGAATAGACCACTCTCATTTCTTATCGAGGTGTCGTAAAAGGCGACTAAGGTAAGTAGAGCCGTGTGGTATCCGGCTGAGTAGAATAGACCACTCTCATTTCTTACCGAGGTGTCGCAAAAGGCGACTAAGGTAAGTCGACCTGCCGTGTGGTATCCGGCTGAGTAGAATACAACCACATTGAATAGACCACCCTTTTTCTTACAGAGGAGTGGTAAAATACGATTAGAGTAAGTTGCCGTCAGGCAGGAGGCCAGCCGTAAAATACTTAGCCAAATCATGTGACACCATGTTTGTAACATGTTGCGCCGACCCCACTTAGAGTGGGATAAGGGCAGGAGGATGATGATGATTATTTTATTTATATGATACTAGTTTTTGCCCGCGGCTTCGCTCGCGTGGAATTTGGTCTGTTACATTATGTTTCGTGAAGAGTCATGTTAAATAAAATTCCTACTAAATGAAAGAATGGAAGCAACAAATGTATTGATTTTGATAAGAGTTTGATTAAAATACTAAAATGTGCATTGTAAAATAGTATCTTACTTATTTAAAATTTATCATTCACAACTTTGGTCATAGTGGCTTCCACATAAAAGGCAGATATATGCTGTCGCGGACTTTTATTTAGAACTCTTTAAGACAAATAATACTATCCTACGTCATCTTTGTGTAACTCCAATAGTTTAAGCAGCGTACGCCAAGATAACTCTCAGAAGCTAGATTTTTTCCGACTTTATTGACATGTATCGCTATATTATTACGTAAAATCATTACAAATTGCCTATATGTTATTCTGATGTATAACCTATATAACTGTAAAGTTTCATCCAAATCCGTCCAAAAGTTTTTTCGTGAAAGAGTAAAACAAACATCCATCCATACTCACAAACTTTCGCATTTATAATATTAAGTAGGATAGGATTAGTAGGATTTAAGATTGTTTACGACTGTTTATTGCAAAGCAAAAAAACTCACTTTTGCATTTAAAAATTATACATTAGGAAAGTAGGCAAAACTAAACATGTCGCACATTGTTTTTATACAAATTAATTCAGTGTGACCAGTATTATAAAAATAAAATGGATCCATTTTTTATGCTATTTGCATCAAAGAATAGAAATGCTAACAGTTTGGCTAGCTTTATTACTTAACTGTTTTCTGGTATAACATTTGCGCGTTGTTTATATTAAAAATATGGACCACATCTCAATGGAATACGTTATTCTGATTCCGTATTAGAATAACACGTAACTCTCTCGGATTATAATTTAGTATCACGCTCTGAATAACTACTAGAGATTCATCCTCCTTTTCTTATCCCGCTCTAAGTGGGGTCGGCACGACATGTAACAAACATGTTCGGCATTTGGCTGCGTATTTTACACGCAGCTAAATCATGTGACAACTATCTAACTACTACTCATCATGTGACAATCTATGTAATGTTAAGTGCAGGAACATTACATAGATTCTATCATAAAGTGTATTAAAAATTATAATTCGAAAAGAGTAACCGCCGAGTTTCTTGCTGGTTCTTCTCGGCAGGAACATACAGCTTTCTGAACCAGCAGTAGATGTTTAGACGATTTACTACATAAAAAAATACAAGGGGTATTTTTTCCTTTGGTATAGTGTAAAAAATCAATGAAATACATAAAATACAACACAATTATTAATGGCGGAATAGTTATGTCTACTACAATAGATGTTTGTGCTAAGTAAAATAAATGTAAGTATCATCAATTTATTTTTGATTTATTTTCATTGAACTGACGCCGTCTTTATAACTCTTTTAAGACGCTTAGCCATTTCATAATATTAAGAATATTCTAATCGCGAGTTTAAGAAAAAATTAGAGCCAATTTGCAAATCGAAGCTAAAAACTATGGTGGATGACAAAATAGGTTTACATAACCGCAGTTACATTAGAAGTTTCGTTTAAGAAAATTTGTAATTGTGCTGAGGCAATCGTTAGTACGAATTCTGCAATTGGATTGGAAGGCTATATTTTTTTTATTTACTAGCGAATTTAATATCCAACTAGATGATATGTTGAGTGAGACTCGCCATTTATTAAGTTTCAGACGCATTAATTTACGATAACTCCTAACATATCTTTAATCTTTAAATGAGTTAATATATATACACACGTTCACTATCACAAACTCAACAATCGACACCAAACAAGTCTATCACAGCTTTCCGAACCAGCAGTAAAGTTGACGATTCAAAAGCACTTGTTTACAAGTTTACTTGAATAAAGAATATTTTGATTTGATTTGATTATCTCCTGATGATGCTGCAGTTGCGGAGCGAAACGATTATGTCGATGGTGGAGGTTAATGCATGTGTTTTTAAGAATCCTTCATGTATCGGGTATGAAAAAACGGATAGCCCACTGTACGTTTAGCACTATATATACTTTCTATTTACTTTATCGAGGATTACAGCAAAATAATTTTTTTATTACTTTTGTATTATGGATCTCCGCAAGGTAACGCCTAATTTTATAAATCTATAAATTAGTTATTCTAATAATATTTAATCATTTCAGGTCAATTTATTCTCCGTTTATTTAGCAATATGTCGTCTTTTCAATTTTGTCCATAAGTTGCTAAAATGGTTAAATTCTATCATAGACCCACCCTACTCAAATAGTAAAAAAATTAAAACTAAATGAGCTCGCATTGTGCATACTTTATTCGTTACTATTAAACAAACGTTAAATTTTGCACAGTTTGCATAATTCTTATGACCTTCACCGTCTATGTCTGAGCCTTAGCCGTTTTCGAGATTCGACGTAAACAATCTTTCGGCAAAACGTACTTGGTCTTCTCTGTATTGCACAAACTATTGACAAATCGGACAAAAACTTGATGAACGATTTTGCAAATTAATAGACGAAAAACAAGATCTTTATAATTTTAAAATTAACTTGCATAAGTATAAAACTTATATTACTGACAATCAGCTGTGATAGCCCAGTGGTGAGATCGTGCGACTCTTTCGAGAGGGTCTCGAGTTCAAACCTCGGGCAGGCACCAATGAGTTTTTCTATTAAAACTTGTGTGTCTAATTGATAATTGCAATTCATCACACGCTTTTCGGTGAAGGGAAACATCGTGAGGAAACCTGCATATCTCTACAGAATTCTGGGGATATGTGTAACCTACCAATTCAGATTGGAGCAGCATGGTAGGAATTAGCTCCAACCCTTTTCTCCAAAAACTTCGTCATTGTTCGTCATTCGTCAAACATCAAATTTATGTTGAAAATTCTTTAGAATAAAAAGTAAGTTTTTAACGTTTCCCTGGAGTAATAGTAAGCGCTGTGGGTTGTAAACGGGAAGTTCCGCATTTGAATCCTAGAAAAAACATATTAGTATATTATAGTAAAATTTATCCCTGGTCTTGACTAGATAGATACTTCCGACGTACCCTTCTAACAAAGACGTACCACCAAGCGGTTTAGCATTCAGGTATGATGTCGTGTAAAAACCCTGAATGGTTACACGTTTAATCTCCAAACACTTTCAAGAAACTTAAACTACATCGGCATCCATCAGGTGAATTCGCAATCAAGAGCTAGCTTGCCAACTTAATTTAATAAAGATCATATCATATATTCACTATGCAACTATTAGAATGATTAATAAAACTTAATGTACATCTGTTCATTTATTTTGTTAGTAAAAAAAGAAAAAAATTTAACCGCAATAAATATTTACTATTTTAACGCTATTCACTCACGTCGCTATCTTCAGATTCAGACTCAACATTAATTATAAATTCAAAATTTTCTCAATCTCAAAATCTCAATATCATTCACATTTCGACACGTATTTTCCCACATATTTCTATCAATCATGTCAATTCGTTCCTTAATTAGGGCAATGGCTTTAATGATGAAATAATGATAGATATTAAGTTTTGCCCGTTTTTTTTCGCCACATAGTTTTATGAAATTCTCCATATTTTTCTATTAAAGAAAAAATTTATCTAATTATTATTTTAAAATAAAAAATAAAAAATATTTATCGTCTTTTTTATGACATGCTAACTGTACTTTTGGTAATAATCGATGCGTGCTCCTACTTTCGTGTCTGTCCGGCAACTGAGTAACCAATTAGAATAACAAGTTTGCGTGTTTTCGTCTGTACATAAGTTTTCTGTGTGTGAGTAAAGACATTGGAGGGGCGTGCACTTTTAGAATGAAAGATCTCTACAAACATATTGTCACATGATTTGCCCGCCTGATGTCAACTTACCTTAGTCGCCTTTTACGACACCTCGGCAAGAAATGAGAGTGGTCTATTCTATGCAGCCGGATACCACACGGCACATACCTTAGTCGCCTCTTACGACACCTCGGTAAGAAAGGAGGGTGGTCTATTCTATGCAGCCGGATACCACACGGCACATACCTTAGTCGCCTCTTACGACACCTCGGTAAGAAAGGAGGGTGGTCTATTCTATGCAGCCGGATACCACACGGCGTATGCTGAGAGAACGACGAGAACAGACAGAATTTCACATTTACAATATCAGAATGGATATATATTTATCGCTCGACATATGCACGGAATTATTGTGCCGGTCGGGAGGTATGGCGGGCGAAAGCGTAAAAACGCGCTGGACCGCGACGAGACGTCGTGGGCTCACGTGCTCTGCGTGGAGATACGGTGGTGTCATGGTCATCGAACACATGCAGTTTGTGTTTATTCGACTATTTGCTAGAAGGAATTTACATATTTACGTTGTTTACCCATACAAATAATAAATATTAAATATATGGGACAATTAGTAATTGCTATCTCGTATAAGTTTGAAGAGTGGCTATATCCACGCATTCTTATCACCCAAGTGATCCTGAACGGTAAGGCTTTCTGTATCAGCCTACTTTTATAGTTTTTTTTAAACTGTTGTACTGGCAAAGCTAAAATTAATTGTGGAATTTTAATTTTATTTCAATCATTGATTTATTTATATGAACCTTTTTCTAAGAGTTATTTCTTTTTTAGATAATGGAACATCTGTAAGGTTCTTATCTCGTGAATACGACTGGGGCTTATAGCAAAACTAACTGACGTTTTGCCATATAGTTCATTGTTAGAGAATTTTTAGTATTTAGTCGCGTGCGCTGCGTAAACCGGCAGAGGTATGCTAAAGTAATATTAGTACATTACTCTAGTGAGAATTGTAGATCTATAAAATTCTATAAAAAAGTCCGCGATAGTATGTCTCTATCTATTATGGTTAACTCACAATAACTACTTTTATGTTTAAAATTTGAATTCTAGAAAAAAATTGTGTCACGCTGGTTTCCACGCGGGCGAAGCCGCTGGCACAGCTAGTAAGAGTTAAAAATGCCCCCGTTTATCGCAAGAACGAAGCGATATGTCAATCCGGACATACACATTATTAAAACGACCATCACTAAATGAACTATCGTTTCATTATAACAGACGCGTTCCTAGATCACAAGAATATTGACACGATGTCACCGACATAAATTGAACTGCAATTACTTTATCAGAACAGTCCATCGACGGTCATTTTAGAATTGAACGTAATGAGGGAAAATGCGATTAATGTTTGTGAACCTAATACATCAGAAAGTATGAATTGTAATTTAATAACCGGCTATATTGTCATCGAGGGTTAATGACCCGTGTTAGGGTTCATTAAAACAATAATAAGTTAAATTAAGAGAAACATATTTTTTTTCCATAATACGATGTCTCACATCTTGTGTTTATGGATATGGGCAAAAACTCAAAGCCTTTAGAGTAAATAGATTTTTTGACAACTCGAACTTCTACCACAATACACAGGTATTATGTTACTATAGTATATTGTGGTATTGGTGGTGGTGGAGGTTTGTGCATGTGTTTTCCCGAATCCTGCATGTATCAGGTATGAGAACGGATAGTACACTCTACATTTAAAATTACATATATTTTCTATTTAATTAATCGCCGTATTATAGCAAAATAATTTCATTATTACTTTTGTATTATGGATCTTCGCAAAGTAACGGATAATTTAATATATATTATAAAAGAGACCACAGACACACACATACACACAGAGAGAGACGATCATACACAAAAAATTTAATTTTATTATATAGATTCTTATATAAGTAATAGTATGATATATACATGCAGGAGTTTTTACGCTATAAATTTACTGATATAATTAAGTTAAATGTTAATAGTTAATTTTTGGGAAGGTACTGGCCCCTAAGATACGGGTTTTCTAGTTAAGGGGTCTAGGATAGAATAAGAAACAAATGTAAAAAAAGTTGGGTTTAATAAATGATTATTATGATTAAAAAAAAAGATTATACGGAACCGTCTCGTATTAAAGTGTTATACTTTAACTAGATGCCGGTCAAAGGCTTCGTAGGGCCATTCAACCGTATTAACTTGAATTACTATATCGATATACAAGTCAAATACCCGTGTAATCATTAGACATTTATGTCCCAGTAGTATTAAAAAGTATATACAAATACTCCTGGTTCAGAAAGCTGCTAAGAGAATGAGACACTTTCATACAATTTTGGGTCCGAGATGTAAAAAGGGGCCAATTTACAGATTTTATTAATTAACGATTACCCAAAATTTGGCTGATTTTGTAAATCTAATAGCTCAGTTATAGAAGATTTCGTAAAAGTAAGGTTATTAACTTCTCACATGTCAAAAAACTAACTTTTGAAATGTGACAAAGCATAGATAAACGTAAACATAATAGTGATGAAACAAACAATTAATCATTTCTTAATAAGAATCGAGTTTAACTTTAATTTCTTTATTAATAAAAAAATATGTAACACTAGCTATGCAAGCGGCTCCGCCCGCGTGGAAATCAACGTGCCACAATTTTTTCAAGAATTCCAATTTTAAGATAGAGACATGCTATCGCGGACTTTTTTGTAGTACTTTTATAGATCTGCAATTATCTAGTGCATTACTTTAGTGTATGTCTGCTGGTTAACGCAGCGCACACGACTAAAGCGCCCAGCAAGCAAGTATTTTAACAACTGTGCGATCTCTTCAACACAATTTACATAATATCGATATGTACTATTTACCCGAACCATCCGGAAGTATTGAAATACCTTTTGGTGAAAACCGTACAAAAATCCGTTCAGTAGATTTCGAGAAAATCGATTACATACAGACAGACAGCTTTTTGGGACTTAGTTTTATAATAAGTATAGATTTAAACTGTTAAATATTATTTTATAGGATTATTTAATCATTATTTATATTGACATATTCACGTAATCACAACAAAATCTCTACGATCGTTTCGCCCCGACGCCGAAGCATCATCAGGAGGATAAACTCCACGTAGAGATTTTGGTGGTGGTTGTGTGTATAACTTGTGTGCATTGTTGCTGGTGGAGGCGTCTTGGGATGCATGTGTAAGGTACGTGAATTTTGCCTGCTTCATACACATTTCAGTCACATTTCAATTCAGTTCGATTCGGTGAGACCGTGCGACTCTTTCGAGAGGAACACGAGTTCAAACCCGGGCAGGCACCAATGAGTTTTACTATTAAAACTCATGTGTCTAATTGATAATTGCAATTAATCACACGCTTTTCGGGGAAGGAAAACATCGTGAGAAAACCTGCATATCTCTAGAGAATTCTGAAGATATGTGTAACCTACCAATCCGCATTGGAGCAGTGTGGTAGGTCTTATCTCCAACCGTTCGCTCCAAAAATGGAGAGAGGAGGCCTATTCCCAGTAGTGGTATTGTAACAGACCGCTACGTTACTTAACTTTTTACAATATTCAATTCAAATTCAAAATATTCTTTATTCAAGTAAACTTGTAAACATGTGCTTTTGAATCGTCAACATCTACTGCTGGTTCGGAAGGCTGTTCCTACCGAGAAGAACCAGTAAAAAACTTGGCGGTTGCTCTTTTCAAACATTAATTCTTATCACATATAATTATTAATGTCTTGTAAAGGGTTGAAGAGAAGCTATATCCACGCATTCTTATCGTCTAGGTAATTTACAATAGTATAATAGGCTTTCTGAATTAGCCTTTTTTAAATAGTATTTTTAAACTGCTGTAATGGTAAAGTTAAAGTAGATTGTGGAATTTTATTATAGAATCTTATACCCAAACCCACAAACGAATTACGAACTTTTGTAAGGCGCAAAGCAGAAATCGCAAGCTTATGTCGGTTCCTTTTGTCTATTATATACATCGCCAATCGTTTTATAATTATTTATATTCACATGTTCAAAAATTAAATTACTAAAAATATACTGTGAAGCCAATGTAAGAATACCTGTTTCCTTGTGTGGCTCTTTTTTGTAATACAAATAAATATTTTTTCAATGTCCGCGCATATACCCATAACAATATTCCATAAGACATAATGTTATCTGTTATAGTATCTGTAATATTCCTGCAAAGTAACACCTGCTTCTATAAATCACTAACTTATTACATTGAAAAACAAAAATATATCGTTTTTTTTCAAACCATACCTCAACTTTTGGAAGGTCCCGTTTCCTTTATGTTAAACTTTAACAAGTATTCAAAACACTTTTTTTTAATTTTTAAATAATTTTATTTTAACGACCTTACAAGCTATGACTATATAAGTCATGCCCACGCGGAATGGTTCTTAAATACTGGCTACATTTCCGCGTTGAATCGCTTAAATGACTATACGAAAAAGATACTGATACCAACTCCCTTGGTAGTTAACCGTGACGTTAGAAGGAATAAGACTTGTTGATTTCATTATCTTAGTTTTGTAATTTAATTGAATATATCCTCCGAGCAAATGGTTTTGAATTATCAACCGTAATGCAGCAGTTACGGAAAATTGTTCCTTCCGAGAACAGCCAGCAAGAAACTCGGTGATTACTTTTTCAAAACATAATTTTTATATCTCGTTAGTTACATTATTATTGCTTTCCTGTGAGAGTTTGAAGTATAATTATTTATATTCACGCATGTTATTGTTTAAATAATGCTCGAATTAACCTTTATGGTTAAAAGAAAGCTTTATAAACATCATGGTCAAAAAAAGAATGTAATTTAAATGACATATAAAGTAGCTATTCGAGAATGTTAAGATAATATCAAATTTGATCCCGTTTATGTAGTTCATATAATACCTCGACCATCCATTAATCTACCATTAGAGCTAAGTAGGAAATAGCGTTTTAAGAGACAAGATTATTTCGTTCCTTTCTGATACACCAATTGCAATCGTTATTCTCTAGAGATAACAAGATACGTATAACAAACATTAAGATAAAAATATGGCATAGGAAAAAATCGTTTCCTTTCGATTATTGTTAAACACCTTAAAAAATGCAAAAAATTCTCCGCCGTGTGGTATCCGGCTGAGAAGAATAAACCACCATTATTTTTTTACCGAGGTATCGTAAAAGGCGACTAAGGTAAGTTTACCCACTGTGTCGTATCCGGTTAGGTAGAATAGACCACCCTCTTTTTTACTGAGGGGTTTTAAAATACGACTGAGGTAAGTTGACGTCAGGCAGGCGGCCGGTCGTAAAATACGTAGCCAAATCATGTGACAACATGTTTGTAACATGCTGGGCCGACCCCACTCAGAGTGGGATAAGGGCAAGTGGATCTATCTATCTATCTATCTAATTCGGGGACGCCTGCCGTAGCAGTGCGGGTGGTCAGCTCCTATATCGGACTATTCCACCCATTTCCCCTTGTTGGGACATGGGTATCACTGCTGTACCGGCAGTGTCACCTGCTTTAATCTACCAGTAGCTCTAGTAAACCAGATAATATCCCTGAAGGGGATATCAGCCAGGTCCTTAACTGCAAGTTCATCCTTACCTAGTATCTCCCATCTTACCCGCGAGTACATAGGACACTCAGCTGGGCCGGTGGATGATGATGATTCTCTAGAGATAACAAGATACGTATAGCAAACATTATGATAAAAAAATGGCATAGGAAAAATTTTTTTTTCTGTTTTCGTTTCCTGTCGATTAGTGTTAAAAAACTAAAAAAAAAATGCACGTTGTTACTTAAAATGACAACATTAATTTTACTTTCTTTCGAATAAAGCACTGAGATTATAGAGAAAGATTTTCAGTTTAACCTTATTATTATATATAATCGCATTTTATGATTAATTTCTATAGATCGATCAATTGAAAATACAACCCTTATTTTGGAGTAAAATTTCTATTAAAAAAAATTAAAATAATAAAGAGTAATACTAAAATTATTTTGCTATATTCCGCGATAAAGTAATTAGGAAATATATATAATGTTTAATGAAGAGTATACTATTCGTTTTCATACCTGTAACATACAGCACTCGTTAAAACACATGCACAAACCTACACCTCCACCACAATACACAAGCACTACACACGTTCACTATCACAAACTCAACAATTTTTTCGTCCCGCAACCGAAGCATCATCAGGAGAAAGACTCCACGACAAAATCGCAAGGCCTTGCGATTTGCATAAATAGTGAGTTATTTATGTTAGCATTTATAATTTTTGTATATATAAAGAATTATAAAACTATAGGTGATGTATATAATAGACAAAGTAGGAACCGAAATAAGCTTGCGGCTCCTGATTTACGCCTTGCAAAAGTACGTATAGTACCCGGCATTAAATAATGCACATCGATGTTTACAACGAAACAGCCGACTAGTTCGGTTTCGTAGAGCGCTGTCACTGTCACACGGGTTCGTCAGTCTGTACGACAGAGACGATGCTCTATGAAACAGAATCTAGCCGATTTCTCTCTCTAAGCCTCGATGTGCATTATTTATTGCCGGGTACTATTAGTCGTTTGTGGGTTCGGGTATAAGCTTCTAAAATAAAATTCGGCGATCAATTTTAGCTTCACCATTACAACAGTTTAAAAAAACCGTTAAAGGGATGCAGATACAGAAAGTTCACTATACTATTGAGGATTACTAGACGATATGAATGTGTGGATATAGCTTACTCTTCGACCCTGTACAACACATTAATAACTATATGTGACAAGTAATATCAATTATTCTTTGAAAAGAGCAACCTCCGAGTTTCTTGCTGGCTCTGCATGTAGGAACAGCTTTCCGAACCAGCAGTAGAGTTGACAATTCAATAGCACTTGTTAACAAGTTTACTTAAAGAAAGAATATATTGAATTTGAATGTAAGTCATATTTAAAACAGTACATAAGGAAAAAACGTGTTTGTAACGTAAATTTTTGATTCTTCTACAGAAATTTAAATTGACAAACATACGTGGAACATAAAGCAATATAATACAACCTTTAACATCAACTATTTAGAAAGGATTTACACTGTGCTTAGCGGTTCACAACATAATTAAAACAAATAAAACATTTTATTAAGAGGAAGCAATGACCGAATTTCTTACCAATTCTTCTCAATAAGAGCAACATTCTATTCACACAGGCGGCCTTGAATACTCGATATAGATTGTAATATGTTTAAAATGAATGGTGTTACAATAATGAAATTATAGCCTTTAAATTTTTAGCCTTGCCATTACAGCAGTTTAAAAACACTGTTAAAAAGAGGCTGATACAGAAAGCCTAGTATACATTGGAAGATTACTTAGATGTGGATATATACACTTCTACCCTGTACAATACAGTAATGACTAAATGTAACTAGAGAGTTATAAACCGCTGAGTACGCAGAAAAGTTTTTTTTTCATAAATCATATGCAGAAGAGTTGTTTTTTTTCAAAAATAGGTTATATATTCTTAAATAGTAAAAAAACAATACCCAAGTATTAATAAAGATTTTTGCTCAATTGATGATCCTTTGAAAAGAGATCCTTGCTGCCTTTTTACTTAAACACCAAAACGCATAAGGACCTATTTAGTATCCAAACAAAGTACTAGGCGAAATAAATAGCATGGCATTGTGTAAGCGAAGGCTCAACCTTTGAATCCGGTTCGAGGCAACTTCGTGAACACTTACGTTCTTTCCTTGTTTCAAAACATAAATGCCTTTAGTGGCTCGTTTGCAATAAACATTTGATTTAACATTTGAATAATATTATGTGATTGTTTTTAGTTGCGGTTTTAGTCGTAAAAGACTTACCTGAGCCTTGTTAGATTTAAAATTTTAATAAACCTAACAAATATATACTTCAAAAGTAATAATAAAATTATTTTGCTATAATCCGCGATACAGTAAGTAGAAAATATATATAGTGTTTAATGTATAGTGGACTATCAGTATCTTCATACCCGCAAAGTTTGCGATTTTGTCGTGGAGTCTATCTCCTGATGATGCTTCGGTTGCGGGGCGAAACGATTGTTGAGTTTGTGATAGTGAACCTGTGTAGTGCTTGTGTATTGTGGTGGAAGTGGTGGAGGTTTGTGCATGTGTTTTTACGAATCCTGCACGTATCGGGTATGAAAATACTGATAATCCACTATACATTAAACACTATATATATTTTCTATTTACTGTATCGCGGATTATAGCAAAATAATTTTATTATTACTTTTGTATTATGGATCTCCGCAAAGTAACGCCTAATTCTATAAAATATATACTTTATAAGCGATATCATTTTATGAGTTTCTAATACTTCTATATATCTATACTTATTATTAAACACGACTTATACTTATTTATATACTTCTTATAACTTATGTTGTGTGCATTGTTGCTGGTGAAGGCGTCTTGGGATGCATGTGGTGACTTGTCCTGAATGTGTAAGGTACGTGAATTTTGCCTGCTTCATACACATTAGCATTGCATGCATTCGCTTAACCCGTGCGGATTATAGCAAAGTAGTTCTTTTATAGGTTCTGTATATCCCGAATGTCACTTCAGCAGACGACACGCTTAAATATATTGGTAATTTTGGCTTTAAACGGCCTTTATCTTCACTTATGTTATCAGAGTTACCCCAAGAGTGGCTTACAAGTACCAAGTTCAACATAAGATACTTTGCTTTTAGCATATTATGTACAGATGAAGATAGTGTGAAATGTTCACATTTTCATGCAATATTCTTAGAAGCATGCTCCAAGTGGCGTGCAACGGGAGAAATCATCGAGCTATGCATATTGATGTTATAGCTTTCTCCCTCTAGTATTTGAGAACGATTTTGAAATAATTGCACCAACACTGTTTGATTTAGTGTTATTCTTATAGCCAAGATTAGACAATAGTTAAATCATTCGCGATCGTTCTGAATATTACTATTGGGTATTTTATTGTTGGATATATATTTTCATTAATCAAATTGTTATGGAAATCAAGTTTCAAATGCGTTCCGTTATATTTTATGTTATAGTTTGAATTGAAGTTTGAAATGATTAATTGGAGAAAATTATTGTTTAAATTAAGTTTAAGTTATTATCTCATGTAGGTGATTATTGTTTTTAATAAAATAAAGATAGGGAGATATTCGACTTGTTTCGTTGGCGCGGTTGGCACTGACCCTGCATTCAAATCCGCGGTTCACGGGATCGATTTCCGCCAACGTTTTCTATAAAACTGTGGATTATGTATATTTAAGTATGTATCCAAAATTATACATATTTAATTTAATTATATATATTTACCAGTTGTCAGTAAAGATGACGATTTAAAAGCACTTATTTACAAGTTTACTTAAATAAAGAATATTTTGGATTTTCAATTTGAATCGTTTCGCCCCCCAACTGTCGCATAGTGATAAATATTACAGACATACTAGAAACCAACATAAACTAATGACGCCAAGGTTGCACCTCCAAAAGGTCCGAAAATCATTAGTACTCGTAGGTCTCGGAACATATTTCTATAACAAAATTTCTCAACATTGTCAAGACTCACCTTTACACAAGTTTAGAAATTATCCTAAAACGGTGCTGCTACAACTTACTACACAATTGAAGATTATTTGAGTGATTAGTAGCATATCTTAACTGCAGCTAACAACGCACTAAGCTGCAACGATTTACTTGTAAATCAATCAAATTGGGTTTTTTTTAAAGATTATCCGCCGAGTTTCTCGCTGGTTCTTCTCGGAGCAAAATTCCGAATCGGTGGTAGCTTTTTTAAAAACATTTGACGACTCAAAGTGACTATAAGCAGCCCAGTTGTATAAATAATATTTTGAATTGGAATTTGATAGACTCCACGATAAAATCGCAAAAATTGGATGAAAATCAATCCATAGTACAAGTACAAAAGACTTTATTTCGAGTAGACTAATGCTGTTAGCCCTAATGGCTTTGACAGCGTCACCGGAAAGACGGGCGAGCGCAGAAGCTTCGCCGGATAATATTGGTAAGAGCGAGTGCGTCAATACGCACTCGCAACTCCCTGGGAGATCGTCTTACAGGTGTCTTCTGCGAGACCGAAACTCAGCTTAAAGCGGCGCGTTTTAAAGGACTTTATCTAACATTGACTTTCAAAGAAGTCTGCACCACGGCGCGCGGCTTGAGATGAACAAGAGACCTCATCTTCGCCGGCGAAGACGCTGTTTGTGTATATCTTGTTGGACGATGTTGTAGCATCGTCGGGGTCGTTAAGAACGCTCTTAGAACGCCTCTGAAATCTGTACAAAAGTCTGTCTATGTCTGTCCGTGTATTTTTTAATTCATCGCTTACACACAGACACTGGGGAAAAAAAAAGTCATTAGAATGTATTGCCAAGATCCCGTCTTGTATAATGCAAATTCTCCTTATCCGATATTGTTCTCAGAACGATCAGGATTCTTATTATAATCGATAACACGCTGGGACGATTATCGATATGATCGTATAATTTATCGTGTTTTTTAATTGGCATTCTTCGCAACAAGTCATTAACTATTGTCGTAATTATTTACGTAAGCAATTGCATTCTTCAATTGTAATAAAGTGGTTACTATGAAATTTATTTTCTCAAAAATATAAGAAATATACAATACTTGTGTTACCCGCTTTTTTCGCGCCAACTTAAACGTTTAAGTATCAATCATAGCAATATGCCTTTTCCCTGTTTCCGAAAGAACAACAAGAATTTTTATATTTTATATGTTACCCTGGTTTATAAGCTTTAACTTTGCTAAATTTTATCAATATCGGATTAGCCGTGGAAGCATTGCATGTCTATGCAAGTAAGCTTTTACAAGCACTTAAATCGTCAACGATCAATTAGATTTAATAATAATTTAGTTGAGACTCTAGGGCCATGGAGCCAAAGTGCAAAAATTTTTTTATCCGTTTTAATACCTCGGTTGATCGCCTCTTCAGGTGACAATAGGGCTGGCTTCTTTTTCGCACAAAGAATCAGCTTAGCGATTCAACGCGGAAACGCTGCCAGCATTCTTGGGACCATTCCACGTGGGCATGATTTGTATAGTAGTAGCGTGTAAGTAATTTAAGATAGATATAACTTGTATATATTTGTTATAAAAAAATACTTAATGAATTTATAAAACTAATATATCACATTTTAGGCTGGCTTCCGTAAGTAAATATAAATATAAATTAATATATGGGACACTTACACACACAGTCGTCCGTCCCCAAATTAAGTAAATTAAAAAGTCCCTAAATTAAATTAAATAAAAATAAAAAATACTTGTGTTATGGGTGACGGAAAACTGGTAAATATACTACATATATAATTTTAAACACATACCCAAATACAAAATATATACCCAGGCTCAAAGAACCGACAAATTGTTTATAGAAAATGTCCCCTCGGCGGGAATCGAACCGGCGACCCGCGGACTTTAAGGCAGGGTCAGTACCCATTGCGCCAACGGAGCAGTCGTGGTAAGTAATATTTAGTATATTACTTACTTATATTACTTATCCATAGAGTTAGCTCTATGGATAGGATCATTGTAATTTCACGAATCTAATTTAATTATTAAAGGCAAATTGAATAAAGAATAAAGAAGAGGCCTTTGCTACCATTGGCACAGTAACAGTACGATAAAAAAGGTCAAAATTTACAGACGGTAAATAGAGTGTAATGACAGTAAGTGGGAGGTCAAGAGAACAATGACTAGTATTTATAGAGCGGTGACAATTGGCTATGCGATCAGGAAACGATAGTTCACTTGACAATATTATACTTGAGTACATAGCAGTTCATCTTTATTTCGTTCTGAAATTTCATCAATATTGATCCAGCGTGTGCCCTTGTGAATTGGAGTAAAAAATGATGCGGTTACTAAATCATTGATTTATTTATATTCCTTCAAAATAAATCTATTTGTAAAATTCTATTATTAATAATCGATAATTTTCTGATAAGGTTTATAGAAGCAGGCGTTGCTTTGCGGAATTCCATATTACAGGCACTATAACAAAACTACATCGCTATAATCCGCACGGGTTAAGCGAACGCATGCAAAGCTAATGTGTATGAAGCAGGCAAAATCCACGAACCTTATACACGCAGGACAAGTCACCACACGCACCCCAAGGCTTCTCCACCAGCACAAGGATAGGCTCCACGACAAAATCGTAATGCATTACGATTTTGTCGTGGGGCCTATCCTCCTGATGATGCTTCGGTTTCGGAGCGAAACGATCGTCGAGATTGTGGTGGCGGGTGTGTGTGCTACTTGTGTGCTTTGTTGCTGGTGGAAAAGCCTTGGGGTGCGTGTGGTGGCTTGTCCTGCTTGTATTCGCTTAACCCGTGCGGATTATAGCGAAGTAGTTTTGTTATAGTGCCTTCTGATAAGATATTTAAAAAGTTGCCTCTTTTAATACTAAGAATTAATTACTAAATCGACTTATTAAAATTGACATGTGCGAATAAATAACGTCAGTTGCGCTGTTTGCGAAATTCGTGTATTGTATGTTATTTGGCTGCATTGGTTTCATCCAACAACGCACATCATCTTTCTGCTGCCCTTCTTCTGAGTGGGGTCGGCACAACATGTTAAACACGTTATTAAATGATTTGGCTAGGTATTTTACCAGCGGCCGCCTACCTGTCGTTAACTTCCTTAGTCACCTTTTACGACACCTCGGTAAGAAATGAGGGTGGTCTATTCTACTCAGCCGGATACGACACTCCAACAACGCACCTTATCTTAAAACACAAGAAAGAAAGAAAAGAAGATTTTATAAACTCGATTAATAATGGTTAGAAAATCGATTATAATAATAAAATAATCGATTAATATAAAAATCTATTATTTTTCCACATCCCTAGCTAGCCGTAAAAGTGTAACGGACAGACAAACTTTTCCTTTTACTGTGGATCTGAATAAAAAATAACAAAACAAAATTTAGTTCAAAAAGGTCCCTAACTTTTATCCATTATTGAACAAACAACAAATTGAGGCGTTCATAATTTACAAGGAGTATTAGAGACCTAACTCTATTATGTCCTCTAGTGCATTTATACTCACTAGTTCGCCGTGAAAGATGACGACAAACCTTGCCTAATATTAGTAAGGATATGCATTCAATATAACAGAACTAACTACTTTGCTATAATCCGCACGGGTTAAGTGAATGCATGCAAAGCCAATGTGTATGAAGCAGGCAAAATCTACGCCCCTTATACATGCAGGACCAGCCACCACATGCACCCCAAGGCGCAATTCACCAGCAACAACGCACACAAAAGCAGCACACACACCCACCACCACAATCTCGACGATCGTTTCGCCCCGAAACCGAAGCATCATCATATTTCGAAGAATATTCATATTCTCCACACTTGTATGGGTAGCGCGGCGCAGTACGATTTTTGTCGTGAAGCCTATCCTCCTGATGATGCTTCGGTTTCGGGGCGAAACGATCGTCGAGATTGTGGTGGTGGGTGTGTGTGCTGCTTTTGTGTTCGTTGTTGCTGGTGAATTGCGCCTTGGGGTGCATGTGGTGGCTTGTCCTGCATGTATAAGGTGCGTAGATTTTGCCTGCTTCATACACATTGGCTTTGCATGCATTCACTTAACCCGTGCGGATTATAGCAAAGTAGTTAGTTCTGTTATATTGCTTGTAATATGGAATTCCGCAAAGTAACGCCTGCTTCTATAAAGGATATGCATTCTTTGATATGATCTGGTGTAATTTTGAGATAAGTGTAACCTCGTAACCCATAAGCAGTAGTTAGTGAAATTACATATCACAAAATAACAAACAAAAATAGTCATAGATTGCAGTACTTTTCCTTTACTAACAGTTTTAATTAAATAATATGCGTACACCTCGCTTTATGGCCTAGTTACGTTTTCACGAAGCTTGGCCGCAAAGCGAAAAGCCGTATAAAAAATCAAATATTCATAAAGTCATACAAATTCAATGGGATCGATTCCAAATTTGTTAAGTATGTAAAATAAAAAATTAAATAAAATAACATGGCTTGACAGCATGTAGAAATATGTAAGAATATAAAATATAAATTTTTTTTGCTGTTATAGCGGAAAATTTTTGCCGAAAATCGTAAACGTGCCATAATTGAAGAGAGCCATTAGAACGAAATATGAGTAAAAAAAATTAAAGTAAAGTAGCGGCCTGTTACAATCCCACTGCTGGGAATAGGCCTCCTCTCTCCGTTTCTGGAGAGAAGGGTTGGAGCTAAGACCTACCACGCTGCTCCAATGCGGATTGGTATCTCTAGAGATATGCGGGTTTCCTCATGATGTTTTCCTTCGAGGAAAAGCGTGTGATTAATTGCAATTTTTAATTAGACACATGAGTTTTGATAGAAAAACTTATTGGTGCCTGCCCGGGTTTGAACTAGTGTTGCCCTCGAAAGAGTTGCACGGTCTCATCGCTGGGCTATCACAGCTCTTATTAGTAATATTATTGTATTCTAATAAACTACAATTATGTCCTGATTATATACTATGTCTTCCATAGCTATTTCTGTACGTGAGTTCATTTTTTACTCAATAAATTCGCTTGTAATAAGTAAGGTTAACTTTCTGTACAATAAAATAGCCATACAAATTCCTTTTCAAATTATATAGTCATATTTGCTTATAACTAAATCTTAAAATTCAACTCTAATACCAAAATAATTAAGTTGAAATTCGATTGACTAAATATCAACATATATACCCACTCCAATATGTAAACATTGATTAAGGACAAATTCGTGTTGGCAATATTGTAATAATTGACTTTTGCAGTGGTCTCGTATTCTCCTTGGAACTTATGTACGCCTGGTACATTTTATTCAATAGTGGATAAAGCTCAAGGAGCTTTCAATACGAGTTTATTTAATTTGTTTATAACCGTTTAAGGCTCTTTTAAGCTTTTCCTATTGAGTTTTGTTATATTATAAATGAAAAAGTCTGTGTTTATTTTTAGCTTATTTTATTCCTACCTTATAAAATATAGTTTAACTGTCTATCTGTCCGTACAGCCTTCAAAGCTATACCATTCGCGCATTACAAATGAAATATGATGCATTTTAAGCTTATATTCAGGTGCAATACCTGCATTAAAAAAGCGTTGCTGTGGCTCAGTCTGGTACGAATTTCCCTCGAAACAGAACTCAATAGTTTAAAAAAAAGCTCAAAACTTTACGGGTGATCCTGTTTTCTGTATTCCGCTGGGTCATTCTAAAGAATATCTGAAAATTCCATTAAAATCGGTCCAGCCGTTTCGGAGTCTATAAAGGAAATAGACAAACATTTATATAAAAAAGAATATAAAATATGTTGCTAATCATTCTAGAATTGTTGAAATCAGCACTTATACCTAATAATGGACCGGATAGGTTTTACAATACTGACGGCATAATAGAAGTTTAATTGCTGACGAAATAAACTTTTTATACTTATTATAAAACAAAGTACCCAAAAGCTGTCTGTATGTATGCCACGCTTGTTTTAGTTTTTACTAAAATATAGAGCGATTCTTCTGGATGGTTTTGAGTAAGAAATACATTAAAAGGGTTTTTGCAAATTATATTGAAGAGGTCGCGCGGTTGCAAAAAAAACTCGCATGCTTGGGATCTTTACTCGTATGCGCCGCGTAAAACAAGAAAAATACTCAAAAGTAATGTGCTAAACGATTGTAGATCTACGAAAATATTACAAAAAGTCCGCAACAGCATGTTTCTATCTCTTATGGATAGAGTTATCCATAAGAGATACAAACATGCTGTTGCGGACTTTTTGTAATATTTTACAATAATGTGAGTACATTAACCACTTTTGTTCTTTTAAGACATTAATTTACAGCCGCAGGTACAGAAGTGATATAAAGTAGGTGTCAACAAAAACAGCGTTAAATATCTTCATTGGAACAAAAAAATCATCGTCACGGTCACTACGCCAAAACCTCGGGCGCCATCTTTACGCGCATGAATAAGCAACCTACATTTGCAATTAGAATAACTGTTTCAACCGAACTTAGCATAACGCCCGACCGCACTCATTAAAAATACTATTGCTTGTTTTAAAATCAAAATCAAAATAATCTTTATTCAAATAAACCATTTCAGGCACTTTTGAATCGTCAAGCATCAATATGATTAATGAAGCTACAACTGGTTCGGAATGTTGCTCTTACCGAGAAGAACCAGCAAGAAACTCGGCGGTCAATCTTTTAAATATTTTCAATTATACATTATTAAACCGCTGTCTTGTATGAAGCTGAAAGGGTTTTCAAATCCAGGCTTTCTTATCAACCAAATAATCTTCAATTTTGTAATATGCTTTACGTATAAGCATATTTTTTACACTTGATTGGAATCTTTCTGTACACTGGTCTAGAATGGATTGAGGAATTTTATTATAGAAGCGAATAGCGAGACCAACAAATGAGTTGCTAACTCTGCTGAGTCGCGACGCAGGTATCGCAAGGTATCGCAATAAGGTGAATCACGTTGACTATTCCATAAAGAAACTATAACTGAAGTACTTTGCTATAACCCGCGCGGACTATATTCCGCAATATAGTGTTTAATTTTTAACTGTCATTACAACGTAAGAACATGAGGCAAGGGGTTTTATGTCGGAACGAAACGCGAAATATGCTCTTTGTTTAGATTACCAAATAATTGTTGCGTAAGAAGGTGTATTATGGTTAAACGGTAGTTTTGTAAGCTTGAAGTCTAGGATACTTGGTAATTTATTGGTAAACATTTAGCATACATTTCAACTTGTGTTTAAGGTGCGTCCTGCAGGTCTACCATGAACTCTTATTGCGACTGAATTGAACATGAAAAACTAAATTGTTTTGCTTTTTCATACCATGACGTCTTAAAGGCGCACACTTTAAGTCGTTGCCGAATGAGCTTTCGGAATTCGTTCTAAGAACATGTGAGTAAAAGAGACGGAGTTATCTATAGTTCATCTAACGTTATCCTTTTCAAACATTACGACCCCAATGCAATCCACACTTCATGGTGCGAAAAGAAAGCGGTTTGGTTTAGGTACTGACTTTGAATTGAATCGTTATCTAAAAGTTCATGGTAGGCCTGCTGATCTTAACATCGAGAGGTCAAAATAAACATGTGATTTCTGTCTTGCGACAGAGCAGAGTAAGCAAATAATTAATTGGCAATCAAATTCTGCTCTCATATTAGACTCGCCTACACAAATGTTCAATTCGAGTGTAAGGAATATGCTTATACGTAAGTAAAGGCTTGTTTCCATCCTACTGCTGGGCATAGGTCTCCTCTCAATCGATGGAAGGAGTTTCAAGTCCATGCAGTTCCTCATTTCTTCAATTATGTAATATGTTTTAGGTAGCATATAAAACTTGTGATACCCAGCGTTGAGAACGTGCGACTCTTTCGCGGTGTCTCGGGTTCAAACCCCGGGCAAGCACCAATGAGTCTTCCTGATAAAACTTATGTGTCTAATTGATAATTGCAATTAATTCAAATTCAAAATATTCTTTATTCAAGTAAACTTGTGAACAAGTGCTTTTGAATCGTTAACATCTATTGCTGGTTCGGAAAGTTGTTCCTACCGAGAACAATAAGCAAGAAACTCGGCCATTGCTCTTTTTAAAAATATGAATATATCTAGTTACATTTGGACATTACTGTCTTGTACAGGAAGCAGAATCGCAGCTATATCCACACATTCTTGTCATCTAAGTAATCCTCAACTGTATAGTAGGCTTTGTGTATCAGCTTCTTTTTGACAGTGTTTTTAAACTGCTGTAATGGCAAGGCCAAAATTGATTGCGGAATTTTATTAGAATTTATTAGAATCTTATACCCAAACCCATAAACGATTTACGTACGTTTGCTAAGCGCAAAGCAGGAGTCGCAAGCTTATGTCGGTTCCTACTTTGTCTATTATAATCACACGCTTTTCTGTGAAAGAAAAAATCCTGAGAAAACCTGTACATATCTGAAGAATTAAGGGGTATATGCAACCTACCAATCAGCAATGGAGCAGCGTTGTAGGTCTTAGCTCCAAACCTTCCCTCCAAAAACGGAGAGAGGAGGCCTATGCCCAGCATTGGCATTATAGCAGTACTACAGGTCGTTTAATTACTTTTATATTAATTAGCTGGAGAAAATGCTAAATGATTTAAACGAATGTATATTCTAAAAAATTAACGAAATAAACAGGCTTAATTATATATAACGAACTTGACCTCAGATATTAACTACCAACGCAAAGACGCGCGACGTGCACATTGCCCTACTTCTGAGTATTGTATATTATCACACTACTACTCTAGATCTATTTGTACTAATAAATTTGTAATTTTTATAACAGATATTTTACTCTGGAAGATTAGTTTTTATTTACCTTTAGGCGTGTGGTATCCGGCTGCATAGAATAGACCACCCTCATTTCTTACCGAGGTGTCGTAAGAGGCGACTAAGGTAAATGCCGTGTGGTATCCGGCTGTATAGAATAGACCACCCTCATTTCTTACCGAGGTGTCGTAAAAGGCGATGCTAGGTAAGTTGACGTCAGGCAGGTAGGTAAGTTGTAAAATACGTAGCCAAATCATGTGACAATATATTTGTAACATGTTGTGCTGACTCACTTAGAGTGGGATAAGGGTAGGAAAATGATGATGATGATGATGATGCGTCTTTATCTTTACATAATTCCACAATTTACAAACTTACTTTCATTGGTTACTTCACAATAAGTACTTTTATGTTCAAAATTTCAATTAAAAAAAATTCAATCACATCAAATCAGCCTCTTTTTAACAGTGTTTTAAACTGCTGAAATGGCAAAGCAAAAATTGATTGCAGATTTTTTTTATAGAATCTTATACCCAAACCAACTATCGACTTGCGTACTTTTTGCTAGGCGCAAAGCGGGAGTTGCAAGCTTATGTCGGTTCCTACTTTCTCTATTATATACATCACCTATTGTTTTATAATTCTTTATATTTTATATACAAAAATTAAACTGCTTCAAAATATGCTGTGAAGCTAATGTAAGAATACCTATTTCCTTAAACTTCTCACGCAGGGAATCAGGTGCACTTAATGGTAATGAATTGCTTAGATGATAGGAATGTGTGGATATAGCGGATGTATAAGATTCTATAATAGAATTCCACAATAGATTTATCTTTGCCACTACAGCAGTTTGAAAACACTGTTAAAAAAGGCTTATACAGAAAGCCCACTATACTATTGAGAATTACTTAGACGATAACAATGCGATATAGCTACTCTTCGACCCTGTCCAAGACATTAATAACTATATGTAACTAGTTATATGATTTCTTTTTAAAAAAAGCAACCGCCGAGTTTCTTGCTGGCTCTTCTCGATAGGAACAGCTTTCCGAACCAGCAGTAGAGTTGACGATTCAAAAGCACTTGTTTACAAGTTTACTTGAATAAAGAATATTTTGAATTTAAATTGAATGCCAGGAATGGCTCTTTTGGCAATTTATTTATCATTTATCATTTATCTTTTGAGCGAAAATCTTTCTAATATCAGCGTGAGATACTGATTTCCAGACAGGCTGCGGGATAGCAGTAGAGGATAAAGAGAATCCTGTATTCTCTACGGAATCAGGAAAAATACTCATAGCATAATTTAACGCAAAAGTAATAATAAAAAAATCTTCGGTTGCGGGGCGAACCGATTGTTGAGTTTGTGATAGTGAACGTGTGTCTTTCTTCTTCTTCTTTGTCAGCCGATGGACGTCCACTGCTGGACATAGGCCTCTTCATGGGATCGCCACACCACACGATCTTGCGCCACCTGGATCCAGTGGCTCCCTGCGACCTTTTTGAGGTCGTCTGTCCACCTCGTAGGGGGTCTACCGACGCTGCGCTTTCCGGTGCGGGGTCGCCATTCCAGCACCTTAAGACCCCAGCGCCCATCTGTTCTCCGCACTATGTGCCCCGCCCATCGCCACTTCAGCTTCGCAACACGCTGAGCTATGTCGGTGACTTTAGTTCTTCTACGGATCTCCTCATTCCTGATTTGATCTCGTAGAGACACTCCGAGCATAGCTCGCTCCATCGCCCGCTGAGCGACTCTGAGCTTTCTTATAAGGCCCATAGTGAGCGACCACGTTTCGGATCCGTAGGTTATCACTGGCAACACGCACTGTTCGAAGACCTTAGTCTTCAGACACTGAGGTATTTCGGACGAAAAGATCTCGCGTAGCTTCCCGAACGCTGCCCATCCGAGTTGGATTCGGCGGCTAACCTCTTTCTCGAAATTGGACCTACCCAGCTGGACCGTATGTCCCAAGTATATGTACTCGTCTACAATTTCGAGTGCAGAGTTCTCAACGATGACCGGGTGGAGCGGAACATGTGAGTTTGACATGATTTTTGTCTTACTCATGTTCATTTTAAGGCCCACCTGCTGAGACACTCTGCTGAGGTCGTCGAGCATTGTGTTAAGGTCCTCCAGACAACCTGCCATAACGACTATGTCGTCGGCAAATCTAAGGTGAGTGATGTACTCGCCGTTGATGTTGATGCCGTATCCGTTCCAATCCAAAAGCTTAAAGACATCTTCCAATGCAGCGGTAAACAGCTTCGGGGAGATGACATCTCCCTGTCGCACACCTCGCCGCATGTGGATTGGTCTCGTAGTTTTGTCTTGGATACGGACAGACATTGTGGCGTTTTTATACAAACACTTCAACACTTGGACGTACCGATAGTCGATTCGGCATCTCTGGAGCGATCTTAACACAGCCCATGTTTCCACCGAATCAAAGGCCTTCTCATAGTCCACAAACGCCAAGCAAAGTGGCTGGTTATACTCCTCGGTTTTCTGTATAACCTGCCGCAGCGTGAATATGTGGTCTATGGTACTATACCCTTTTCGGAAACCGGCTTGTTCGGGAGGCTGGAAGTCGTCAAACCTACGAGCGAGACGATTCGTTATGACTCTCGAGAACAGCTTATAAACATGATTCAGCAGCGTGATGGGTCTATAATTTTTTTTTCTTCAATAAGGTGTTATCACCTTTCTTGAAGAAGAGAACGTGTGTAGTGCTTGTGTATTGTGGTGGAAGTGGTGGAGGTTTGTGCATGTGTTTTTACGAATCCTGCACGTATCGGGTATGAAAATACGGATAGTCCACTATACATTTAATACTATATATATTTTCTATTTACTGCATCGGATGATACCAAAATAATTTTATAATTACTTTTGTATTATAGATCTCTGCAAAGTAACGCTTATTCTATAAATTCTATATATTATAAAAGCTATTTAACGCCTTAGTTGATATGACCGAAGTCGCGGGGAGAGCTTGTATATATGTCATTATTCCGGTGACCTCAATATCCTTACAACCCATGACTCGTAATCGCTGTTGGCAAGTTGTTTGTTCCAATGTTTGTAATTTGGCCTTAATGTTGCCGTTACCTTACATTTGAGCCAAAAAATATTTTTCTACGTATAATTTATAGACGTAGGTCGTGTTTTGCAGTATTCTATAGTACTAATTTTACTGTGTAACGCCATGATCCTTACGGAAAGACGGGACGGGGAAAAGATTTGTACATACAAGTAGCACGGTAGTATATTGCCACTTGTACGGTGAGCATCGCGGACGGGTCCTTCACGGTATTCCAAGTATGGATGTACCGGAAGATGCGCCGTTTACAAAGTCGCTTGGGATTAGTGTTTCAGCAGGATGCACTTTGAGCTTATAGAATTGTTAGGCGATGTCGATTCCCCGAATTTTTTTTCTGACACTAACTAATGCTGTTAGCCCTTATGGTTCTTACAGCGTCACCGAGAGAGTGGGCGAGCGCGGATGCATCGTCGGCGGTGCCTCCTGTGAGGCCGGACCTCGGCTTAAAGCGACGCGCCGTGGAGGACTATCGGACTCAAAGTTGTATGGGGACGTCTTATATAATTACGAAAGCACTTCGATAGCGTGGAGCAAAGTACTAGTAGCGCCATATGTTATGAATTACGTAAACCGTGTTACTAGTACGTTATGTTACAACTATAGATTTTTTTGTTTTTATCCGCGATTAAAGAAACTATGTGATCTATATCTATACTTCTATAAATTCAAATTCAAATTCAAAATATTCTTTATTCAAATAAACTTGTAAACAAGTGCTTTTGAATCGTCGACTCTATTGCTGGTTCGGAAAGCCGTCCTACCGAGAAGAGCCAGCAAGAAACTCGGTGGACCTCTTTTAAAAAAGAAGTTTCTTAATACTAATTACATTTTGTCATAGCTATCCTGCACAAGGTCAAAGAGCAGCTATATCCACGCATTCTTATCATCAATGTGAGCCTCCACGGTATAATAGGCTTTCTGTATCGGCCTCTTTTTAACAGTATTTTTAAATTACTGTAATGGCAAATTTAAAATTGATTGTGGAATTTTGTTATAGAATCTTATACCCAAACCCACAAACGACTTACGTACTCTTACAAGGCGCAAAGCAGGAGCCGCAAGCTTATGTCGGTTCCTACTTTGTCTATTATATACATCGCCAATCTTTTTATAATTATGTATATTTTTATGCACAAAAATCAAATTGATAAAAATATACTGTGAAGCTAACGTAAGAATACCTGTTTCCTTAAACTTCTCTCGCAGGGACTCACGCGAAAAAAGTAACGGCCTGTTACTATGCCCACAGCTGGGCTTAGGCCTCCTCTCTCCGTTTTTTCTCAATGCGGATTGGTAGGTTACACATATCCCTAGAATTCTCTAGAGATATGCGGGTTTCCTCACGATGTTTTCCTTCACCGAAAAGCGTGTGATAAATTGCAATTATCAATTAGACATAAGTTTTTAATAGAAAAACTTATTGGTGCCTGCCCGGGGTTTGAACCTGTCTCGTCTCTAGAGAGTCGGACGGTCTCACCGCTAGGCTATCATAGCTTTTAGACATACATATTTCTATACTTCTATACTAATATTATAAAGAGGAAAGATTTGTATGTTTGTTTGTATGTGTGTATGTTTGTAATGTTTTCACCCAAAAACTACTGGACCGATTTCAAAAATTCTTTCACCATTGGAAAGCTGCTTCTGCACAGAGCAACAAAGGTTATATTAAATTTTCAAAAAATAGAGATCCCTAATAAAATTGTAATAAGGTGTAAAAATTTAGTCATAAAAATCTTTCATCGCCTGCGTTGCGGAAACTATTCGCATTTAGAACCCTCGAAAATGCTTCTGTGCTAGTCCGTGCAGTCCCTTCTACTCTCAGCATTTAACATCTTCAACAATGCTTCTGGGTCCGCCTTTCAAGTCCCTTCTACTCTTTGCATTTAACACCCTCGATAATCCTTCGGCACTCGTCCGTCCCGTCTCTTCTACCCTCCGTATTCACACTTTTGACAATGCATCTGCGCTTACCTATATTGTCCTCCGATCATTAAAAAACCATTAGGGCTATCATCATATTACCAA